>CM038043.1:87441262-89941262 GCA_021397845.1 Areca catechu | reverse complement strand
AAATAGGCAAAAAGGGTTCCAAGAGGAGGTTAAATCCAAAAGGGGGCATCAAGAAAAAGAAAGGAAAGAAGGCCTCCGGATAAATGACCTGCTTTCATTGTGGCAAGCCGGGTCACTGGAAAAGAAACTGCAAGGTTTACCTTGCAAGTCTGAAGCCCGGTGCTAGTAATGCACCAACAGGTATGTATGAGATACATGCAATTTTGTCATTAGACACTTCTAATTCAAACTCTTTGGTATTGGATACTGCTTGTGGTCATCATATCTGCAAATCATTGCAGGGACTACAGAACATTAGAGTTTTGAAGGAAGGCGACTTCGAGCTCTATGGTGCTGGAGGAGATTCCATCCAAGCAGAAGCTGTAGGGACTTATATGTTGAAGCTGCCTTCTGGGAAGATTTTAGAGTTAAAGAATTGTTATTTTATGCCTAGAATCATTAGAAACATCATATCTGTACCCTTGTTACTTAAACAAGGATATATTATGAATGTAATGAGCAGTGGCTGCTCAATCAGTTTTTCTAATGAAATAATATTTAATGGCATATTTTGCAATGGTCTCTTAACTTTATCTTCTGATGACAATATACTACATGTTAGTAATAAACGAAAAAGAGATGAAGTAAACAATACTTTACTTTGGCACTGTCGTCTTGGACATATTAGTGAGCAGAGGATTAACAAGTTATACAAGGAAAAATTCCTTAATCCTTATGACTATGAATCATTAGGAACTTGTGAATCATGTCTCATGGGTAAAATGACCAAGACTCCATTTAGTGGACATAATGAAAGGACAACAGAGTTATTAGGACTCATACACACTGATGTATGTGGACCTATGACAACTCAGGCCAAGGGTGGATACTCATATTTCATCACATTCACTGATGATTTTTCAAGGTACGGATTTGTGTATCTAATGAAACATAAGTCCGAAGCTTTTGAAAAATTTTTAGAGTATCAAAGTATGGTAGAGAAACAAACGGGGAAAAGTATTAAGATCCTTCGATCAGATAGAGGAGGTGAATACTTATCCACCGAGTTTCTTGATTACCTTAAACAAAAGGGAATCATCTCTGAATGGACTCCTCCTTACACACCACAATTAAATGGTGTTGCTGAAAGGAGAAATCGTACTTTATTAGATATGGTACGGTCCATGATGTGCTTCACAGACTTACCTGTTTCTTTCTGGGGATATGCCTTGGAAACAGCGGCTAATATTTTGAATAGAGTACCATCCAAATCTGTATCTGGCATTCCATATGAGTTATGGAGGGGAAGGAAACCCAATCTTAAGCACCTTAAGATATGGGGATGTCCAGCTTATGTCAAAAGAAATTTTGGACAAAAGCTTGATGCTAGAGCAGAAAAATGTCTATTTGTTGGATATCCCAAAAATAGTATAGGATATCTATTCTACCACCCTACTGAACAAAAGATTTTAGTCAGTAGGCATGCCATTTTTATGGAAAAGGAATTCATCCTACAAAAGGGCAGTGGGAGAAATATTGAACTTGAAGAAGTTCAACAAATAGATACATCTCAACAAAATCATAACATAGTTAGTATAGAACCTGAACACACCACTCCTATCCGTAAGTCTGATAGAGTGCGACATGCACCTGAAAGGTATGGGTTCATTATTGAAAATAATGAAGCCCGAATCATTGATAATGATGAGCCTCTAACATATACGGATGCTGTCATAAGTAGTGACTCAGACAAATGGCTGGAAGCCATGAGATCCGAAATGGACTCCATGTATGTCAACCAAGTCTGGACTTTGGTTGATGCACCAGAGAGTGTTAACCCTATTGGATGCAAATGGGTCTATAAGAAAAAGATTGGGACAGATGGCCAAGTTGAAACTTATAAAGCCAGATTAGTGGCTAAGGGTTTCAGACAAAAACAGGGAATAGATTATGATGAAACATTTTCTCCTGTTGCCATGCTCAAATCTATTCGGATCATGCTTGCTATAGCAGCATATCATGATTATGAAATCTGGCAGATGGATGTGAAGACTGCATTCCTCAATGGTTTCCTTGAGGAAGAGGTTTATATGTCACAGCCAGAAGGTTTTGTCTTGGAGACTAAACCTAATCAGGTATGTAGGCTAAAGAAATCTATTTATGGATTAAAGCAAGCATCTAGGAGTTGGAACATCCGATTTGATAAGACAGTCAAAGAATTTGACTTTATCAAAAATGAGGATGAACCTTGTGTGTACAAGAAGACTAGTGGGAGTGCCATAGTTTTCTTGGTTCTGTATGTAGATGACATACTCCTCATTGGGAATGATATCCCAATGTTACAATCAGTCAAGGTATGGTTATCTAAACAGTTTTCCATGAAAGACTTGGGAGAAGCATCTTATATACTAGGCATCAAGATCTATAGAGATAGATCTAGGAGGATGCTAGGTTTATCCCAGTCTAGGTACATTGACCAAGTGCTAAAAAGATTTAGCATGGAGGAAAGTAAAAGAGGTTACTTACCTATTGGTCATGGCATACATCTTTCTAAGAAGATGTCTCCTAAGACACCTGAAGAAAGAAATAGAATGAATTCGGTACCTTATGCTTCGGCAGTAGGGTCTATTATGTATGCTATGTTATGTACTAGGCCTGATGTGGCATATGCCTTAGGTATAGCCAGCAGGTTTCAGGCTGATCCAGGAGAGGATCATTGGAAGGCTGTGAAAAATATTCTTAAGTACTTAAGAAGAACTAAGGATTTTTTTCTAATATACGGAGGATCTGATCTTAAACTAGAAGCTTATTCAGATTCTAGTTTTCAATCAGATCCAGATGACAGCAAATCTATATCTGGGTATGTTTTTACCCTTAATGGAGGAGCTGTAAGTTGGAAAAGTTCTAAACAGCAAACTGTAGCTGACTCAACAACTGTGGCAGAATACATTGCTGTTAGTGAAGCTGCCAAGGAAGCTGTCTGGATGAAGAAGTTCATATCAGAGTTGGGCGTAGTTCCTGAGATTGAAGGTCCAGTATCACTTTACTGTGATAATACGGGGGCTGTTGCTCAAGCAAAGGAACCAAGAGCTCATCACAAATCAAAGCACATTCTGAGACGCTTCCATCTCGTTCGAGAAATTGTCGAAAGACAAGAAGTCTGCATTAAAAGGGTAGAAACGAAGAACAACGTAGCAGACCCGTTCACTAAGGCTCTATCACAGCGAGAGTTTGATCGCCACCTTGATTGTATGGGGTTAAGATTTAAAGGCGATTGGCTTTAGTGCAAGTGGGAGATTGAAAGATTGTGCCCTGAAAGCCAATTGAAATATTGTAATTTTGATCCCAAAATCAATGAATTGACATTTTATAAAGGCATTATTTTCATCATTTGCTGTGTCTTTTTGATTTTATGATGAACCCCATAGATTAGGTCTATGGTTCTAGGGTTATGATGAGATCATACCAGTGAGACCTAAAGCCTTAAAACCCTAATCTAAAATATTCCTGGTCGATGGGACATTGAGTTGGGGATCAATGTTTCCGGCAAGACTAGCACATCCTATATATGTTTTGTAATAAGGGTGACTGATCTCACAGTCACTTGTGTTTGACACTAATACTAGGATGTGAGTGTTCATTGGAGAATGAGTTCACTGAATTGATCCAGATTGAGAATATCTAATGGAACCTTATCTGTTTGTCAATAGATAATTCTCATAGTGGGAGTAGTGCATGTGGTCCTTTGACCTGAGACTACCATAGTACCTTATATACATGAATCCATACTTTGGTTCGCAGTCAATCATGACACTGAGTCATGCACGAGGTGATACTGGTTATGGTGGATTGTATATGGAGGTTGTGAGTAGGTCAACAAGGAATTGATCAGCCCTAGTAAGAGGGAATAGCATCCAGCTAATTTCAAATGATGGATTCAGGAAACCTTTGATCAAAGTATGAACATTAGAGTTATTTTCTAATGGTTCATTAATGAATCATCATTATAAAGATTGAGCTAGGGATGAATATGAAAATTGGATTTGACAAATATCCATATTCATAATCATATTCGGGATGCAAGTTGATCAAAGGACTGAATTGCCCGGTAACTCACCACTGAAGGGTATTTTGGTAATTCCACCAAAATTCCACATCTTCCGGGTAGACATGATACGTTGCTAGACGTCAATCTTGTCTTGTAGGTATATGATTGAATCATGGTAATTCAAATCAGTCAATTTGAATTAGATTCTAATTGACCGAGTCGAGCTAGTTTGAGTTGACCTAAATCGGCTTGGTTGAGATCTAACCGAATTAAGTCAAATAGCACTCGGACCTACTG
Source organism: Areca catechu (assembly GCA_021397845.1). Lineage (NCBI taxonomy): Eukaryota > Viridiplantae > Streptophyta > Magnoliopsida > Arecales > Arecaceae > Areca > Areca catechu. The sequence continues at coordinate 89,936,938 of CM038043.1, read as the reverse complement.
CTGGCTAGGTGTGGAACCCAATGGGTCACACACAAAAGAAAATTGATGAAGGATTTAATTTGGAATTAAATCATGTTTGCAGGATAAACACACTAGCATGTGTTGCAGACCAAATTTCTATTCGAATTTGGTTCCGAATTGGGCTTAATTGGGTTCTAATTGAACCAGATTAAGGTCCAATTTAATTTTTAGGACATTGGGCTAACCCATGGCTGAACCCAAGTGAACTTATTTCACTGAGACCCTCTCTCCAAGCCGCCCCCTCCCTCTTCTCACCCGCGCGCTCCAAGAAAGAAAAGTCCACGCGCGTGGACTTCTCTTAAAACGTGTGATAAAGAAAAAACGTCGGAGAAAAAAATCTGAAAAGAGGCATTTCAGATCCTTGTCTGGCGCCCTTGGATCTGGATCTGATGGCCAAAAAAAAATTTAAGAAAAAGATCCGTCGCTTTTCGGTCGCAAATCCGTCTCCAAAAGTCGCGATCCTTCCTGAAGTTTTTTCGAGAGTTCTCCTCGTCGGAAAAACAAAAATCCAATCGAAGAATCATGATTTTTGGTTGAGGGGACGCGTGAGGAATGAGGGATCGTGATCCCTGGGGTTTCAGAGGGTTGCGTTGTTTCGAGATGACACCCCTCTGAGATCTATAAATAGGGTTGGGGTTCTCGGGGGTTTTCACGCAACATAGTTCAGAGATCCAATTCCCTCACTTCCTCTCCAGAATACTCCTTCCTCTTGTTCTTGTTGGGTATTGTTTCCCTTACAGAGGTATCCTCTGTCGAAACTCTGACCCTAAACAAGAATAAGAAGAAGGTCTTGAACGGTAAAGGAAAGAACAGGGAAAGGATCTTTTCTTCTTTTCTTTCTTGAATTAAGACTTTGACTGTCTTAATTTTTTCTTCCAATTCAATTCAAGAAAAGGGATTCAAGAAAGGGAATTCTTGAAGAAAATTCAAGAAGAGGAAAGAAGGAAGAAAAGGAAATTTTCAAGAAAGAAAATTTCAGCCTAAAGGTCCAAGAATTGAATTCTTGAAAAAGAATTCAAGAAGAGGAACCAAGAAATAGAAATTTTGTCTTCATTGTTTTTCTGTGTGGATCACCATTGGAGGGTGAACATTTGGGCACCTGGTGGAGATTCAGAGTTTGGATTTTGCGATACAGGTTAGTATCTTAATTTGAGATTAAATCTTATATAAACATCTTATATGTTTTAATTCTTTTAAGGAGATTTTGGGTTGAAGGTTTGGTGAAGATTTCATTAAGATAAAAATTTTGAAATCTATGATTCTGCCTTGCCACCGAACCCTACAGAAAGAATAGTGCCCTAAAATCCAATCTTTGTATGGGCATTTCTATAATCTTCCAACTCATTTATGATATTCTTTGATAAATGGAAAGGCATTTTGATTCATCATATTGTTGCATCTTATTAAGATTATGATGAACCCCATAGGTTAGGGAAATGAAATTAGGATTATAATGGAGATCATAATGGTGATACCTAAGTTCCTATAAATCCTAATCTAAAATATTCCTAGTCGTTGGATCATCGATTCGAGGATCGATGTTTCTAGTAAGACTAGCACATCCTATGTATGCTTAAAAGGAGGGTGGTTGGTCTCACAGCCACTTGTGTAGGGACACTAATACAAGAATGTGGGTGCTCATTAGGGTATGAGTTCATTGAACTGATCTACCTTAAGAATATCTTATGGAGGTCTTACTACTTATCAAAAGATGGTTCTCATAGTGGGAGTTGTGCATGTGATCCTTAGACCTAAGACTACCATAGTATCTTGTGCACATGAACCCATGTTTTGGTGCATACTCATTCATGGCAATTAAGTAATGTACGGGGTGCTTCTGGGTATGGTGCATTGTGTATGAAGATAATGAGTAGGTTAACAAGGAATCAATCACTCCTATTAAGAGGAGAAGTTATCCCGCATTTTCTCTTCGAATGATGACTCAGGAAGTCTTTAATCAAAGCATGATGAGATTAGACAGGGTATCTAATCTTTCATCGATCGAGTCTTCATTATCAAATTGAGATTTTAAAATGTTAAGTGCTAGAATTTGACATTTATCCATGCCCATCACTTTACCGGGATAAAGGGAGATCGAAGGAATGAATTACACGGTAACTTTCCACTGAAGGGTATTTTGGAATTTTTTACCAAATTCCATATCTTCTGGGTAGGCATGACATGTTGCTAGATGTCAATCATGTCTTATAGATTTTTATGAATTAATTCGATTGGATTCATGAGTCAATTCGGAAGCTAGTTCGAATTGGCAACTTAGGTCAACTCAACTTGACATAATTAGGTCAATCAGGTTTGATTAGATTGAAATGGCTTGGACCTAGACCTACTGCTAGCTAGATGTGGAATCCAAAGGGTCACACACATTAGAGAATTCACCAAGGAAGTCAATTGGATTTTTATTAGGGTCATGGGATCCTAATTGGCTAGCTAATTGATATACTAGCATATGTTGGCTAGCCCAACTCCTAACCCAATTGGATTCGGTCTAGTTGCTTGTTAATGGGCTAACCAATTTAAGTAAAATTAAATTAAGTTGAGTCTTAAGTGGGGCAGCCTAATCCAGATTTTATCTGAATTTTTATTGGACTTATCTTGGATTTATGGAAGAGTCCATGTTGGCATGGACTCTTGGGCGCCAATTTGGTTTCATGCCAATATTGGTATGCGCAGAAGGACAAAGAGTCCTTCTGCTAATCAGACACTAGTCCTAGATAAGTGCCAAGGCCCTCATCCTAATCTCCATGCCTTTTTGAAGTGTTTTTTAATGGTCAAAAGATGGAAATTTCAAGGAAGGAGGTTGGCGCAACATGAAAGGTCATGACCCTTCATGGATCGGCGCTAAAACACATTGCAAAGTCCTTCTATTTGAAGGCTCTCAGATATTTGATGCATCCCTCCATACTTCCATGACTTTTGGCACTTTAAATGATTGGTAATTAACATGTGGCAGGAGATTAAAATGCTGGAAAAATCAAAGAGACATTTATATGTCTCTTGGTTTATGAAAGGGTGTATCATGATAAGTCATCCATCCAATAAGACCCTTCAATGAGACTCCTTCTCATTGAAGGGTCTTATCAGATGGTTGTAGAAGAGGCATATCAGGTGCCCCATCCTACTCTATATGAGGCATCGATGTTTTAATGGCAGAGCACTTCAATTCCCATTGAAAAACCCAACCTGCTATTTTCTCTTCCTCTCCCCTTAAGACAAGGTTTGTCTTTTTAAGACAAAGCTTGTTCTTTTGAGACAAGGCTAGTCTTTTAAGATAAGAGCCTAAGAAGAAAAATAGGGGATATTCAAGATCTGAGATGGGCTATAGAGAGGTATCTGAGTGCCCTACAGGAGGGTAGGGAGTCCAGCAAGGGAGAAATTCTGAAAGGCTACTAAAAGAGTCCCAGTCAAACAAGCAACTATTATAGGAGTACTTCCTTGGTCCAATTCCTATGTGGATCACCTTTGGAGGGAATGCACTTGTGTGACTCATTGAAATAAAGGATAATAGCACTCCAAGTATTCTTATATAGTCCTAAAGTTTAAATTTATTAATAGTCATGATCAAGTAGTCATAGGGTTTAGGATTCTGGCCGGTCAGGGTTTCAAATATGAAAATTTTAAAATCCAGTCTTTTGTTGCACCCAGCCTGAGGAACCCAACAGTGGTATTAGATCCACCTTGATGCATGCAATTAGTAGTCAATTTAGAGTTTATTGCTTGCTATGATATGAATCGATGCATGATTAGTTCAACTTACATATATGCGATATGTTATATCCTAGAACTGCTCGGATTGGGTTAGTCACCATGGCCATCTGGTCATAGGAGCCAAGTAGGGTTTAAAGGCCCTCTCTTCCCTTCAATGGGGTCTCCTATGGCATGTAAGGGAGCCGTTGAGGCCTTATCCCATGAACAAGTGAGGTGAATGGATCGTTATTTGAATCATGTTTATGTTATGCATATTTTGGATAATATGCATATTTTGTTGGAATGAATGTCATGATAAAATGATGAATTAGGATATGTATGAAACCATCAAAGCCCTCATAAAATCATATTTAGTTGTAGTGTATGTTAATCATGATGCAAATCCAATTAGGGTATGATCAGCCAATTGGTGTCAAGGCAAGTAGTTTTGGGAAGGTAAAGTGATGTGGGCACTAGAATCAGGAAAAGACTCCAACCAATTTAGGTCAAGTTCGAGTCCTTGTGGTTGGAGTAGCAAAAGAGAAGTCCTGCAATTTTTCTTTCCAAATAATCTTGTAGTTAATTTCGAGTCCATGTTGGGTCTGGTTTAATATCTTAGTTAACCCTGCAATTGAGAGTTGGGTCCAGTTAAATCAAGCCCAATCCATGAGTCCATGAAGCATCAAGACAAGAAGAAGCTACCTCATCAAGTGACCCCCACCTTGTGCCACATGTCAAAAGCTCCAATGGATGTCGCCACCTCAACAAGTGATCCCCACTTTATGCCACATGTCAAGAGCTCCAAAGGACACCACCACCTCATCAAGCGGTCCCCACCTTGCGCCACATGTCAAGCTTTGAAGGAGTTTCAAGCAACAAATGCCACCATATCCTCCAACTCCCCACATTTCAAGCAACAAATGCCACCATATCCTCCAACTCCCCACATTTCAAGAAACAAATGCCACCATATCCTCCAACTCCCCACATTTCAAGCAACAAATGCCACCATATCCTCCAACCCCCCTTGTAATCCTCCTAATCCTATGGGTTTTCAAATTTTAAAAATGTTGTAAGGCTTCTATTTAAGCTATGGTATGCCCCATTGAAATGGTTAATGAATGAAGTTGGTATTTTTTTCTTCTATGTGTTTTTTTCTATGTGTCTATGTGGTAGCTTAGCCTTTCTCTTCCTCCACGCCAACCCTAATCTTTCCTTCTTCCATTCCCAACGCCAAAGACTTCCTCTTCTTTTCATAACTTCAAACTAGCTCTAGCGTTCAAGGGTGAATCAAGAAGATTATCACAAGGCGACCAACCTACTCCACTTCAAGCATTCCACCATGATGCCAAGATGGATCTCCTTCAATGCCTCTTCCACCCTTTTTTCTTTTCTCTAGTTGATTGCTTGTTAAGTCACTCATCTTAGGGTTTCTTTGTTGCAGGGTTCTCCGGGATTCCGGCTTTAAGAGGAAGGTTTACTTGCCATAGATCCAGAAAATAAGAGGGGCCTTCAGTGGTATTATGTTCATGTCATCTGGGAGACCTCTTCAAGAGTGAATCTATTCTAATTGAAGGGCCAATGTCAAGTATGTTTAGTGTTGATTAAGACTGCAATGTTAAATTAGACCTAGCTTGGCTTGCGTGGTTCTCTTCTGGTCCTATTCCTTTCTTATTCTGAGAGTCTCGATCACTAAGTTTATGTTAAATCCTTCGAGCTTCTTCACTAGATCTCTTTGATAGTTTATGTTGAGTTGTTTATATGCAAATAGGGAATTGCTTGGTTAATCATTTGCTAATCTCCATTAGGGTTGCATAGTTTCATTTTACATTCTACACCATTCTTGGTATCAGAGCCAGGTTGGATAATTTCCTGCATTTAGATATGTTGCATGCATACTTGTTATCTAGTTATTTTTTTAAAATCCAAGCAAGATCTAAAATTCATGTCTCCTAAGCGGGTGTACTCCAGTACACTGTCATGACCCATGGGAATAATGAGCCCCTGGCCGGACGTGAATTTTTAGATTGAAGTTTGGGTAAGCCAATGCACTTGTTTGATTAGGTTCTGTTTACTGAAAATTTGCATCTACTTACTGTAATCCATCTACAGCTCCAAAGGCAAGTCACTAATTTCTTGTTGAAATATTTTTTTTCTTGTTCCTTTTCAAGTCAGTTATTGCCATATTAAATTTCATCATCAGAAAAAAAATACATAAAAAATGAAAATTCCTACTTCAATCTTCTGTCCGGCTGAAATAGTCTACAGTACATGGTCTATTGTTTATATTGTTTCTCTTTATATACAGATCTAAATTTTCTGATTTTTATTTTGCTAGGATCCTCATAATTCATATTATTTTTCAACAATTTTTTAGATCTTATCTCGATTTTTAGAATTTCTAGCATTTGAAATACTCTCTGAGATTCAGTCTGAACTGTAATTCCAGCAAGAACCAATCTCAGAAAATTTTTTGAATTTGAAGTTCAAATTTTAAATTCTAAAATTTTGAATTCTGACATTCTAGAATCTAAAACTTGAAGTTTGAAATTTAAATTTTAAAATTTAAGTTTGAATTTGAAATTGTTTGAAAACTAATCAAGTCAAATAATTAAGTCAGCTCATAAACAAAAAAAAAAAAATATTTTTGCATTCATTTGAAAACATCTTAAGGGCATCAATATGACATGGGGAAAGAATTCATCACTTGTCCTTAGCCCAAAACCACAACCCATCATCTCGATCCCAATCCTTAATTAAAACCATTAGACCTAATCACCCTAGTGGGTTAGGGACACCAACGAGTCGGGTTCGGATTAGGGTCAAGTTAATTGTGTCCACTAATTGGTGTGTGCTTACGGGCTTGGTGTCTTGGATTGGTGTATTAGGGCTTGTGGGTTGGTCCGCCTACCTGGCCAATCACAGATTGGTATCTAAGGTTGGCAGAACAGGGACCTCCACTCCCCTTCCCACCTACCTGGCCAAGTCACGTAAGTTACTACTAGCTAGTTGGTCCTTTTAATTAGATCTCTAATTCATACTCTAGGTCTAGAAATCCTTAGCCCGAATTTGAGTCTAATTGTTTGTATGACAACTAGATCAGGAACTCCTTACCACCCTTCACAAGACCAACCAAGTTCATCCATGGACACTAGTATGGAAACCCTTATGAGATCTATGATTGAGCGACTGGAATGTTTGGATGCTAGGTTTGATCAGTTCAAGGAAAGGATAGGAACCCTAGAGGAATCTAGGTTGACCCCAACTGAACCACCTTCACCCAGATTACCTTCAGTTCGCCCTAGAGCCCAATGACAGGAACATATACCTGATCCAATTCATAGAAGGCCACATCAGGATTATGCTGATCACACTCCAGAGCCATATCCTAGAATACCTCGCCATGATACTTTTGATCAGGATGATCGGGCCTTAAGGAATATCCATCTAGATGCACCAACCTTTGAGGGAAGCCTAGATCCTAAGGTGTACATAGACTGGGAGGCTGACATTGACCAATATTTTGATTGGTATGATATGTCTGAAGAGAGAAGATTCAAGTTTGCCAAAATTAGACTAGTCCGTCAGGCTAGGTTGTATTGGGAAAATGTCGAACGCATAGCTAGGCAGAGGGGAGACTTACCTATAGCGACCTGGAGAGACATGAAGAGAAAGCTTAGAGAGAAATATTTGCCTATGTCTTATCAGCAAAGGTTGTTAGATCAGTGGCAGCGATTGATACAAGGAAATAAGACTGTTTCTGAATACGTTGCTAAATTTGATGAGTTTGTAATGTGATGTAATGTAGTCGAGTCTGAGGCAGCCACTTTATCGAGGTTTAGATCAGGATTGAATGAAGATATAAAAGGGGAATTATTTTTGAGAGAAGTCCATGATTTAGAACAGGCATACCAAGTTGCCATGGACTATGAGAGGTTTCAGAGGAGAGCTTCATTTAGGCAACCAGAGCCCACTAGGTTTAATCCTCCTGTTAGTCGACCTAGTTCAGTCCCTAATACAACCAATAAACCAAGACCCAGCTCGAATCCAACCCCTAGACCCAACCCTGTCATTCCTCCAATTCCTAGAGAAGACAAAGGAAAGAGCCCTGAAGTTCGAGGTGAGAGGGAGCGAGTCTGCTATAAGTGTCGTAAACCCGGTCATTTCCTGAGTCAATGTCCCTCTACAACTTTACATATAGGGGAGGTAGAAGAAGAAGAAGAATCAGAACCCCTGGAGAATAATGAAGAGGAGGTTTATGAAGCAGGGGATTGCTTAGCTGATGAGTATGAAGGAGATGAAGAAAATGTGGACTCATCAGATGTGTTAGGAGTTGTGAGATGTATCATGACACAGACCAAAGAGCAGGAAGACTGGCGTAGGACAAGCATCCTACATACATTTGTCAAAATAGGAGAAAAGGTCTGTAAGATCGTGATCGATAGTAGAAGCTGTGTCAACGCCATTTCCACTAGCGCAGCCAAGAGTCTAGGATTATCCACTGAACCACATCCCAATCCATATAAGGTATCCTGGATCAATTCCACTTCTATCCCAATCAAGCAGAGATGTCAGGTCCGAATCCAACTTCAGTCCTATCAGGAACGAATTTGGTGTGATGTGCTTCCTATGGGAGTAAGTAGCATCATCCTAGGTAGGCCATGGCTGTTTGACCATGATGTGACAATTTTTGGTCGATCAAATTCCTGTGCTTTCAATTTCAATGGCAAGAAAATTGTCATTCATCCAACCCAGCCTAAGGACAACACCAAAAGAGGAGCTAGCAGCCTGAAAGAAAAAAGGACTGGATTAAATTTGATAGGTGCAAGAGAATTAGAAAAAGACATTAATGAGGGAGCACCTATTTGGATGGTAGCTGCTAAGGAAACTAAGGACCACATCCCTGTAAAATACCAGCAAGAGGTGGTCCAATTATTGAAAGAATTTGAAGACGTGTTTCCCGAGGACCTACCCGATAGTCTTCCACCTTTAAGGGACATACAGCATGCCATAGATTTAGTCCCTGGCGCGACTTTACCTAATTTGCCTCATTATAGGATGAATCCAACTGAACATCAGGAGTTACAAAGGCAAGTTAGTGAACTTCTTAGAAAGGGATTTGTTAGAGAAAGTTTAAGCCCATGTGCAGTCCCTGCCTTGTTAACCCCTAAGAAGGATGGCACCTGGAGGATGTGTATAGACAGCCGTGCCATCAATAAGATTACTGTCAAATATAGGTTTCCAATCCCAAGACTGGACGATATGTTAGACATGATAGCCGGATCAACGATTTTCTCCAAGATAGACTTAAAGAGTGGCTATCACCAGGTTAGGGTTAGGCCTGGAGATGAATGGAAGACCGCTTTTAAGACTAAAGATAGATTATATGAGTGGTTAGTCATGCCTTTCGATCTATCCAATGGACCCAGCACCTTTATGAGAATTATGAATCAGGTGTTGACAACTTTCATCGAAAAATTTGGTGGTCTACTTTGATGACATTCTTATCTATAACAAGACTAAGGCATACCATTTAACTCACCTAAGGCAAGTTTGCCAAGTCCTTAGAAAGGATAGCCTCTATGCCAATATCAAGAAGTGTGATTTCTTAACACATAGAGTTATCTTTCTAGGATTCGTAGTCACATCTGAAGGAGTGTCTGCTGACCCTGCGAAAATTAAGTCCATAGTAGAGTGGCCTGTACCCAAAAGCATCCATGATATCCATAGTTTCCATGGTTTAGCCACCTTCTATAGGAGATTCATTAGAGGGTTCAGTACGATAGTGGCTCCAATCACTGATTGTATTAGGAAGGGAACTTTTGAGTGGACTAAAGCAGCAACAAAGCCTTCCTAACAATTAAGGAAAAAATGACACACGCACCCATCTTGAGGTTACCCGATTTTACCAATGTGTTCGAGGTTGCTTGTATGCTTCTGGGATAGGTGTTGGAGGTGTCTTGAGTCAAGAGAATCACCCAGTAGCATATTTTAGTGAAAAGTTAAATGAAGCGAGACTAAGGTATTCCACCTATGATAGGGAGCTGTATGCGGTAGTTCAGGCATTACGTTATTGGAGGCATTATCTTCTACCACAAGAGTTTGTCCTTTTTTGACCATGAAGCTCTTAGGTTCCTTAGTTCTCAGAAGAAATTGAACCTTAGGCACGGGAAATGGGTAGAGTTCATACAAGCTTATACGTTCGTACTGAAACATCGTGCCGGTACTAAAAATAGGGTTGCCGATGCGTTGAGTCATCATTCCATGTTGTTGACTTCTGTGAGCACTGAGGTTATAGGGTTTGATAGATTGAAAGAGGAGTATCCCACATGTCCTGATTTTGGTAACATCTATCGATCCCTTCAACAAGGACTATCTAGTAAGCATAGTGATTATACCCTTTTAGATGGATACCTTTTCAAAGGAAATCAGTTGTGTATTCCCAAGACCTCTGTTAGGGAATTTTTGATCTGGGAAGTTCATGCTGGAGGCTTGTCAGGACATTTTGGTAGGAATAAGACCATCTTAGCAATAGAAGACAAATTCTTTTGGCCTGGTCTCAAAAGAAATGTGGCCCAGATTGTAGCTCAGTGCCGTACCTGTGCTGTTGCAAAACAGCAAAGATAGAACACAGGTCTGTACACACCCTTACCTATCCCTGATTGTCCATGGCAGGATATCAGCATGGATTTTGTAGTAGGCCTCCCTAAGACGTCTAGGAAGCATGATTCTGTCTTTGTGGTTGTCGATCGTTTTTCCAAGATGGCTCACTTCATTCCTTGTTCTCAAACTTTAGATGCTTTGAAGGTGGCCAAGCTTTTTCTCGATCAGGTCGTTAGGCTTCATGGTTTACCCAAAACCATTGTGTCCGATAGAGATGTCAAATTTACTAGCTATTTCTGGAAAACCCTTTGGCACATGTTCGGTACCAAGCTGAAATTCTCTACTGCCTATCATCCTCAAACCAATGGCCAGACAGAGGTAGTAAACCGAAGCTTAGGAAATCTGTTGAGATGTTTAGTTGGTGACAACCTGAGAAACTAGGACCTATTACTTCCTCGTGCTGAATTTGCCTACAACAGCTCAGTTAATAGGTCTATTGGGAAAAGTCCATTCGAAGTGGTCCATGGATACAGACCTAGGAAACCTTTAGACCTAGCTCCATTACCCACACATGCACGAGTGTCTGAGTCTGCTGAGTCATATGCACAGTATATTAGGGAATTACATAAGGAGATTAGCCAAAAGATCCAATCGAGCAATGAACTCTATAAGCATATGACTAATTCACATAAACGGTTAAAAAAATTTAATGAAGGGGACTCCGTTATGATCAAATTTAAACCTGAAAGGTTTCCGCCAGGAACTATGAAGAAACTCCATGCCCGAGGAGCCGGACCTTTCAAAATAATAAAGAAAATTGGACCTAATGCTTATGTATTAGAATTACCACCAAGTTATGGCATTAGTTCAACATTTAACGTTTCATACTTAAAAGAATACAAAGAACCTGCATTAATATCTGGTGAGCTTTTTGGTCCTAATACTTCTTTTATGAGTGAAGCCCCAAAAGAATGCCCACCAACGAGTGTTCCTGAGCGAAGGGAGAAAATTGAAAGGATCTTGGATGACCAGATTATTACTACTAGAAATAAGGGCTACCAACATTATCTGGTTAGATGGCAAGGATGTCCTGATTCTGAAGACTCCTGGATCACCCGAGATGACCTACAACAAATTGATCCAGATGCATTAGAAGCTTATCAGACTAATCCTTACTCGACGGGGTCGAGTTCCTCCCACCCTGGGAGAATTGATGTGGGAACTAGAATCAGGAAAAAGACTCCAACCAATTCAGGTCATGTCCGAGTCCTTGTGGTTGGAGTAGCAAAAGAGAAGTCCTGTAATTTTTCTTTCCAAATAATCTTGTAGTTAATTTCGAGTCCATGTTGGGTCTGGTTTAATATCTTAGTTAACCCTGCAATTGAGAGTTGGGTCTAGTTAAATCAAGCCCAATCCATGAGTCCATGAAGCATCAAGACAAGAAGAAGCCACCTCATCAAGTGACCCCCACCTTGTGCCACATGTCAAAAGCTCCAATGGATGTCACCACCTCAACAAGTGGTCCCCACTTTATGCCACATGTCAAGAGCTTCAAAGGACACCGCCACCTCATTAAGTGGTCCCCACCTTGCACCACATGTCAAGCTTTGAAGGAGTTTCAAGCAACAAATGCCACCATATCCTCCAACTCCCCACATTTCAAGCAACAAATGCCACCATATTCTCCAACTCCCCACATTTCAAGCAACAAATGCCACCATATCCTCCAACCCCCCTTGTAATCCTCCTAATCCTATGGGTTTTCAAATTTTAAAAATGTTGCAAGGCTTCTATTTAAGCTATGGGATGCCCCATTGAAATGGTTAATTGATGAAGTTGGTATTTTTTTCTTCTATGTGTTTTTTTCTATGTGTCTATGTGGTAGCTTAGCATTTCTCTTCCTCCACGCCAACCCTAATCTTTCCTTCTTCCATTCCCAACGCCAAAGACTTCCTCTTCTTTTCATAACTTCAAACTAGCTCCAGCGTTCAAGGGTGAATCAAGAAGATCATCACAAGGCGACCAACCTACTCCACTTCAAGCATTCCACCATGACGCCAAGATGGATCTCCTTCAATGCCTCTTCCACCCTTCTTTCTTTTCTCTAGTTGATTGCTTGTTAAGTCACTCATCTTAGGGTTTCTTTATTGCAGGGTTCTCCGGGATTCCGGCTTCAAGAGGAAGGTTTACTTGCCATAGATCCAGAAAATAAGAGGGGCCTTCAGTGGTATTATGTTCATGTCATCCGGGAGACCTCTTCAAGAGTGAATCTATTCTAATTGAAGGGCCAATGTCAGGTATGTCTAGTGTTGATTAAGATTGCAATGTTAAATTAGACCTAGCTTGGCTTGTGTGGTTCTCTTCTGGTCCTATTCCTTTCTTATTTTGAGAGTCTCGATCACTAGGTTTATGTTAGATCCTTCGAGCTTCTTCACTAGATCTCTTTGATAGTTTATGTTGAGTTTTTTATATGCAAATAGGGAAATTCTTGGTTAATCATTTGCTAATCTCCATTAGGGTTGCATAGTTTCATTTTACATTCTACACGGTAAAGGGAATGAGGTTTTTAATTGGTTTCGTTGACTGACCTGGCCAATTTTATTAGTATCTAAGGAAAGCTACGGGGGACCCCCTCATCTCTTCCACTTACCTAGCCAATTTGGTTATATCTAAATCCTAAGATGGTAATGTTGATTAATTAAGCACACTACAAAATTGCCTTCCTTCATGCTAAGCCAAATCTGAAAGAAAAGTGTCCTAAAAGCCAATTATTGTAAGGGCATGTTTGTTATCTTCCAACTCTTGTATGACATTATATTAAAAAAGGCATTTATTTTTATCATATACTGCTATGTCTTATTTATGGATTATGATGAACCCCATAGATTAGGGCAATGGAATTAGGGTTATGATAAAGATCATAACAATGAGACCTAAGTTTCTATAAGCCCAAATCAAAATGTTCCAAGTCAATGGACCATCGATTCGAGGATTGATGAATCCGGTAAGACTAGCTTATCCTATGTATGCTCAGTTGATGAGGATGGTTGGTCTCACAACCATTTTGTATAGAGACACTAATACAAGGATAAGAGTGCTCATCAGGATATGAGTACACTAAATTGATCCACACCGAGCTATCTTATGGAAGTCTTATTGCTTGTCAAAAGATAGGTCCCAGAGTAGGAGTTGTGCATGTGATCTTTAGACCTGAGGTCACCATGGTTCCTTAAGCACACTAAGCCATATTTTTGGTTCATACTCATTCATGATATTGAGTCATGTACAGGGTGTTCTGGGTATGGTGGAAGGTGTACGAAGGATGTGAGTGGACCAACAAAGAATAGATCATTCCTGGTAAGAGGAATTGTTATCCCATGTAATCTCTTCGATGAGTGACTCAAGGAGCCTTTGATCAAAGCAGGATGAGATTAGAAGTGGTTTCTAATCAGTCATCAGTTGAGTCCTCATGATCGAGCTGAGATTCAATTTGCCTAAGTGTTAGGGTTTGACATATATCCATACCTATCACTTAATCGGGATAATGGGAGATCAAAAAATTGAATTGCATGGTAACTTTATATTGAATGGTATTTTGGTACTTTCTACCAAATTCTATATTTTTCGGGTAGGCATGACATGTTGCTAGACATCAATCTTGTATTTTAGGTTTTCATGAACCAATTGGGTTGGTTTCATGAGTCAATTCGATTGTTGTTTCGAATTGGACAATTTGGTGAGCCAATTTGATCTAATTAGGTCAATCGAGTTCGATTGGTTCGAACCGGCTCAAACCTAAACCTATTGCTGGCTAAATGTGGAACCCAAAGGGTCATACACATTAGGTTGATCAAGGAAGTCATTCATGGTTTAATTAGGGTCATGGCATCCTAATTGGTTAGCCAGATTACACACTAGCATGTGTAGGCTAACCCAATTCCTAAAACAATCCATTTGGGTCTAGTTGCTTGTTAAATGGACTAACCTTATTGGGGGAAACCTACATTAGGTTGAGTCCTAATTAGGGCAGCCTAAACCAGGCTTTATTTGATTTTTATTTAAACACTAACCCGATTTAATGAAGAGTCCTCGGTGCTCAGGACTCTTGGTGCCCCAGAAGGACTGAGAGTCCTTCTATAGATGAAACTCTGGGAGTTTCATATTTAGGACACCTCTTCAAATAATCTCCATGCCCTTTTGGTTTTGGTCGACCAGTCAAAAGGGGACAAAGGGGTGGCAAGAAGTGAGAAGAAGTCAGCGCGCGCAGATGAAGAGTCGCGTCTCTTCATCTACGCACGGTTCTGAGGTAGAGTCCTTCTGCTCTCAAAATTCCTCTTCTGCGGTTTCAAGATAAGAAGAGATGCCTCCTTTCCCTTGAGTTCGGTACATGCCATGTGGCATGAGGAGAGAGCATTTGGAGAACTCAGATAAGACTCTTGAGTCCTGAAGAGTCTTATCAGATATGAAGAGACATATTTGATAAGAGATTTTGGGATGCTTTTCACGCCCCTTATATTCCTATTTAAGGGTGTACGGTGAAATGTGAAAAAAAAAAAAAGGTTTTTTGAGTGTTGTTCGATCTTTTGAAATAGGAGTCCAATCTCACCGAGTGTTCAGTCTGAGTGTCTCTCTGTCTCTCCCTCCTTTCTTTCTTTAAGACAAGGTCTTTTCTACTAGGACAGGGCTTTGTTTTAGGACATAAGCCTAAGGGGTCCTAGAGGAGGGTTGTCCTAAAACCAAGAGTGCTTTAGGAGAGTGTTCAAAGTTCCCTACAATGGGATAGGGTGTCCTATAGTTGTGAAAAATCCAAAGGCTGCAGAAAAAGTACTACTCTAGCAAGCAACTTCAAGGAGGAGTTCTTCCTTGGTTCAATTCTCATGTGGATCATCGTTGGAGGGCTTACACTTGTGAGTCTTGTAGAAAGAAGTGGAAAATAGTATTTCAGGTATGTTTCTTGTACTTCATTTGTGATTCATTAGTTGATAATGTCCAAGGGGATCCGGGAATTAGGGTTTCTTCTAGCCAGTTAGGGTTTTGATGCTTGAATTTTTGTTTTAAAATTCACTTCCGCATGTAGCATGATGACCTTGGCTCCCTAGAAATCCCATCAAAATCCATGTCAAAAACTATAGTAGATTTGTTGTACACACAAGGTCTATTTTAGGGTTTGATATGATATTTGTCTTGGTGCATGCTATGCTTTATAGCATGACTGATGGTGTTGATTTGTTGTGTAACACAAGGGCAACATTATTCAATTATGGCTATATGAAAATGAAGGGTCTGACTAAACTAATACATTATGATGTGTTGTGTAACACAAGGCTATAAGTGTCTTAGAGGAAAGTGTTATGTTGAGAATTGCAAGGGATGCAATTGAAAAGGGGTTTTCCTACCCTTGAACTCATGGGTGTTTGTTGTGCAACATAAGGCATTCATGAGGAATTGGGATCTCAACCCCACTAAGGAAGACCTGAGAGGGTTTCCCGCTTACCATAGTTGAGGTTTATGGTATTCGATAGAAAATAGTGGAAGATACAATTAGATCAAAAAGTCCTTGTCTAATTATCAATATTATCATGAGTGGTATGCTTATAATTGTTCTTTATTTAATATAGATTTTTACATTATGGCTCTACTCTTTCACTGCAGGGCATCTTGGATGCCAATAAGTTGATCGGTCTGAATTATGTGAAAGGATTATGCCCTATAAGCCAATATCTGTATCTCCCAGACCATTGTAAATTGACAAATTAATAAAGGCAATAATTTTTTATCATTCGCTGTGTCATTATATGATGAACCCCATAGATTAGGGCTATGGTTGTAGGGCTATGATGAGATCATACCAGTGAGATCTAAGGCCTTAAAACCCTAATCTAGAATATTCCTAGTCATAGGAACCCTGAGTTGGGGATCAGGGTTTCCGGTAAGACTGGCACATCCTATGTATGCTGAAAAGGGTGACTGCTCTCACAGTCATTTGTGTAGGACACTAATACAAGGATGTGGGTGCTCATTAGTGAATGAGTCCACTGAATAGATCCAGTTTGAGAACATCTAATGGAGCCTTAGCTGCATGTCAATAGATGTTTCACATAGTGGGAGTTGTACAAGTAGTCCTATGACCTGAGACTGCCATAATACCTTATGTACATGAACCCATGCTTTGGTTCAATCTCAATCATGACACTGGGTCATGCACGAGGTTGATGCTGGGTATGGTGAATTGTATATGAAGGTAATGAGTAGGTCAACAAGGAATTGATCACTCCTAGTAGGAGGAGATTGCATCCAGCCAAATTAGGTCAGATGATGATTCAGGAAATCTTTGATCAAAGTACAGATATTAGAAATGATTTCTAATATCGAATTAATTGAATCATTAGTGTATGACTGAGCTGGGAATGAGTATAAACTGGATTTGACATGATTCCATATCCATAGTTATATTCGGGATGCAAGATGATTGAAGGATCGAATTGTACGGGAACTTTCCACTGAAGGGTAGTTTTGGAATTACACCAGAATTTCCATATCTTCCGGGTAGACATGACACGTTGCTAGACGTCAATCTTGTCTTGTGGGTTGATCAAATTAAATGGTTAATTGGATCACTAATTAGGAGGAGTCCTAATTGACTGACTCGAGTTAGCTCGATTTGACCTAAATCGATTAGAATGAGTTCTGATCAGATTAGGTCAACTTGCACTCGGACCCACTGCTGGCTAAGTATGGAACCCAATGGGTCACACACTTAGGACAGATAATCAAGGATTTAATTTGGAATTAAATCTCGTTTGCAGATGAACACACTAGCATGTGTTGCAAACCATGACTTCTACTTGAATCGGATTCGAGTTAGGGTTCCGATTTGGTCTTTTTTAGATCCAAATTCATTCCGGTTTGAATCTAATTGAAGATTTAAAACGTTGGGCTAACAATAGGCTAGCAATTGGGCTAACCTAAGAGGCTAAACCCCTTTCCCACATCGCCTAAAACCCCTCCCCCTCTCTTCCCACGCGCGCGCGCAAGGAGAAGAGTCCACACGCGCGTGGACTCTCTCCAAATCGCGTTTTTGCGTGAAAAGAAAGAAGGGAACGGCGTCTTTTGGCTGATGAGGCGTGGATCAGAGTCCACCTAGGCGTGGACTCTTCAAAATGGGAATTACGGTGAAAAGAAAGAGAAAAAACTCCGAAGGGGCGCGACTCTTTTCTCTGCGCGCGCCCTTCTGAGTTTTTCTCGATCCCTCTTCGCGTCTGTCCATCCCAAAGGCCGTGAGATTAATCCCAAAGGCCGTGAGATTAATCCCAAGGGCCGTGAGATTAAGAGAGAAGACGTGAGAAGGGAGAGAGGGGCGTGAGAGGATTTTTCAGAAGGAGAAGGCGCCTCTCTGTCGCCTATTTAAGAAGAAGGCTTCACCGTAAAAATTCATTCCAGATTTTCTACGGCGAAGCCTTGCTTCTCTTTCCTTCTCCCTCTCCAGAAGACTGTTTCCCCCTCCTCTCTTTCTTCTTTGATTCCTTTACAGAGCCCAGGCTCTGTCGAATCTCAGAACAGAAGGAGAGTCAGAGAGAGAAACTCTCCGACGGTAAAGGAAGAAGGCGCCCCCTTTTTCCTTCTTTCTTACATTAAGACAACTTTGTCTTAATTTTCTTCTCCCTCCAAGACAAGCCTTGTCTCACTTTAGGACAAGGGCTTATTCTTAAGACAAGAGTGTCTTAAGGGGCCAAAGTTGCCAAAAAACTAGGAGAAGGGTAAGAGAGAAAGTTTAGTCCCTGTTTGGCTAGAGGTGTCCTAGCCAATAGCCCATATATCAAGTTCTTGGGGTAGAACTTGATTGGAAGGAACCCAATTGAGGAGTCACTGTCTTGATCATCTGCCCGTGTGGATCACCATCGGAGGGCGGACAAGTGGACGCCTGGTGTGTTCAAAAGGTTACTCCATTTGGAGTTTATTTCTACATCAGATTGGATATAGCGATCTGAGGTTAGTATCTAAACTATGTTTAAATTTGGACATGCATGTAGTCATAAGTTTTAATTGCTAATAAGGAGATTTTGGGATTAGGGTTCGGACCTGATTTCATAAAGTTTTTGAAATCCACACTTCCGCACCGGTCACCGAACCTAACAGTGGTATCAGAGCCTCCTTATTAGGATTAAAAAATTATGCAGTTCAATTCATGATGTAGTATCATGTTAAAGTTTTTATATTGATGCACAAGGCATGTCTTTGATTGAACATGAGTTTGATGATTGCCACCAGTTAGGGTTTTCCACTGAAACCCTAATTGTCTTAGAGATATGATTAGCCCTGGAGCCATCATACTGAAATAAGGTTGCCCTGGCATAATGGTGTATCCATTATGTGGTAAATGGTTGTCCTAGTATGATGGCACACATTTCACATATTTGCTTAGTTTAAAGCATGTATTAATATATGTGATAGCTTTTAATTGAATGTGCTGGCATTGCATGAACCCTCTTAAAATTATATTAAGTGGTAGTATAGTTAACCGATAAGCATTATTAGTCATGATGGATAATTAGTCATTTCGGTGTCTAGAAAGGTGGTTCTGGGAAGGTAAAGGGAATCGTGGTTTTTAATTGGTTCCGTTGACTGACCTGGCCAATTTTAAATTGGTGTCTAGGAAAGCAACGGGGGGACCCCCACATCTCTTCCACTAGCCTGGCCGATCTGATTGATTTAACTCTTGACTAACATGCTTGGTGTTAAAATACTATTATTGGCCTTCCTTCATGATAGGTCATCATTGTGTTACGATCTATACTAGGTTTGTTGTGTACACACAAGACCTAATATGGTGACTAACATAATTTTTGGCCTAATACAATTATTTGTTTATGGCATGATTTAAAGTAATATTTTGTTGTGTACACACAAGGGTATTACTATTAAAGTCATGACTATATGGCTATGAAGGGTCTTACTTAACTAAAATATTATAGTTTGTTGTGTATACACAAGGCTATTAATATTTTAGAGGCCGAGATAAGTTGAGAATTGTACAGGTTACAATTGGAAAGAGTTTTCCTACCTATGAACTTATATAAGATTTGTTGTGTACACACAAGATCTTTTATGAGGGATTGGGATCTCAACCCCACTAAGAAAGATCAATTAAGGTTTTCTCGATCATCGTATGGAGGGTTATGATGCTCGATAAAATAGTGGGAGACATAATTAAATTAAAGTCCTAATTTAATTATGTGTTGTCATTTCATGGTTGTTTGCTTATGTTTTCGTTCTTTGTTTAAATGTAGATAAATGGCCTCTTCACTCTCACTCCGTAGTATTTTAGATGCCAACAAATTGACTGGGCCGAATTATGTTGATTGGCTGAGAAATTTGAAAATAGTACTCAGTCAAGAAAGAATTTCCTATATTCTTGATACCCCGATTTTGGAACCACCAAGGGAAGATGCCTCGCAAGAGGAGAAGACCACATATAATATGTGGCAAAATGACTCACTTACTGTCAAATGTGTTATGCTTGCCTCTATGACTAACGAGTTACAGAGGCAGCATGATAGCATGGATACTAACTCCATACTGCTAAATTTAAAAGAGCTTTATGGAGAACACAGTAGAACTGCTAGATATGAAATATCTAAGCAGTTGTTCCGTGCAAGGATGACAGAAGGTACATCAGTACAAGACCATGTATTAAAGATAATTGATCTAATCACTCGATTAGGTCAATTAGGTTTTGTAATGGATGGGGAGTTGAATCAAGACTTGATCTTGCAATCACTCCCAGAGTCATTTTCACAGTTTGTTCTTAATTACCATATGAACAAACTTAATTCTTCCTTGCCTGAGCTGTTGAATATGTTGAAAACAGCAGAGAGCCATGTAAAGAAAAATAAGGCTCCAGTTCTTCTTGTGGATAAGAAGAAGACAGGCAAAAGGGGTTCCAATAAGAGGATGAATCCCAAAGGGGGCATTAAGAAGAAGAAAGGAAAGAAGGCCTCCGGACAGATGACCTGCTTTCATTGTGGCAAGCCGGGTCATTGGAAAAAAACTGCAAGGTTTACCTTGCAAGTTTGAAGCCTGGTGCATCAGAGGCACCAAAAGGTATGAAAGAAGTTCATACTATTTTGTCATTGGATTCTTCCATTTCAAATACTTGGGTGTTGGATACCGCCTGTGGTCATAACATCTGCAAATCATTGCAGGGACTTCAGGGGCTTAAAGTATTGAAGGAAGGTAACTTTGAGCTCTACGGTGCTGGAGGGGACCCCATCCAAGCAGAAGCTGTAGGGACTTATGTTTTGAAGTTACCTTCAGGGAAGATCTTGGAGCTAAGGAATTGTTACTATATGCCAAAAATCATTAGAAATATCATATCTGTACCCTTGTTACTTAAACAAGGATATACTATGAATGTATGAGCAGTGGCTGCTCAATTTCTTTATCTAATGAAATTATATGTTATGGCATATTCTGCAATGGTCTCTTAACTCTTTCCACTAATGACAATGTTTTTCATGTTTCTAACAAACGGAAAAGAGATGATGTTAACAATACCTTACTTTGGCATTGTCGACTTGGACATATTAGTGAGACTAGGATTAACAAGTTGTACAAAGAAAATTTCTTTGATCCTTATGACTATGAGTCATTAGGAACTTGTGAATCATGTCTCATAGGTAAGATGACCAAGACTCCATTTAGTGGACATGGAGAAAGGACAAAAGAGTTATTAGGACTCATACACACAGATGTATGTGGGCCTATGACAACTCAAGCCTATGGTGGATACTCATACTTCATCACATTTACTGATGATTTTTCAAGGTATGGATTTGTGTATCTAATGAAACATAAGTCCGATGCTTTTGAAAAATTCTTAGAGTATCAAAGTATGGTAGAGAAACAAACAGGAAAAAGTATAAAGATCCTCCGATCAGATAGAGGAGGTGAATACTTATCCACTGAGTTTCTTGATCACCTTAAAGATAAGGGGATCATCTCTGAATGGACTCCTCCTTACACACCACAATTAAATGGTATTGCTGAAAGGAGGAATCGTACTTTATTGGATATGGTACGGTCCATGATGTGCTTCACGGAGTTACCTTTTTCTTTCTGGGGATATGCTTTGGAAACAGCAACTCATATCTTGAATAGAGTACCATCTAAAACTGTCTCTAGCACTCCATATGAATTATGGAGAAGTAAGAAACCCAATCTTAAGTATATTAAGATATGGGGATGTCCAGCCTATGTAAAAAGGAATTTTGGACATAAACTAGATGCTAGAGCAGACAAATGTCTATTTATCGGATATCCTAGAGATAGTATAGGATATGTGTTCTACCACCCTACTGAACAAAAGGTTTTGGTCAGTAGGCATGCCACTTTTATGGAAAAGGAATTTATCCTACAAAAGGGCACTGGTAGAAATATCGAACTTAATGAGATTCAACAAATAGACACTTCTCAGTCAAGTAACAACATAGTTAATATAGAACCTGAACACACTCCTATCCGTAGGTCTGATAGGGTGCGACAGGCACCTGAGAGGTATGGGTTCATAATTGAAAATAATGAAGCCCAAATCATTCAAAATGATGAGCCTCTAACCTATACGGAAGCAGTCATGAGTAGAGACTCAGACAAATGGCTGGAAGCCATGAGATCCGAGATGGACTCCATGTATGTCAACCAAGTATGGTCTTTGGTTGATGCACCAGAGGGTATTAACCCTATTGGGTGTAAATGGGTCTATAAAAGGAAGATTGGGGCAGATGGCCAAGTTGAAACTTATAAAGCCAGATTGGTGGCTAAGGGTTTCAGACAAAACAGGGAATAGATTATGATGAAACATTTTCCCCTGTTGCCATGCTCAAATCTATTCGGATTATGCTTGCTATAGCAGCATATCATGATTATGAGATCTGGCAAATGGATGTAAAAACTGCATTCCTCAATGGTTTCCTTGAGGAAGAGGTTTATATGTCACAACCAGAAGGTTTTGTCTTGGAGACTAAACCTAATCAGGTATGTAGGCTAAAGAAATCCATTTATGGATTAAAGCAAGCATCCAGGAGTTGGAACATCCGATTTGATAAAACAGTCAAAGAATTTGATTTTTTCAAAAATGAGGATGAACCTTGTGTGTACAAGAAGACTAGTGGGAGTGCCATAGTTTTCTTAGTTCTATATGTTGATGATATACTTTTATTGGGAATGATATCCCAATGTTACAATCAGTCAAAGTGTGGTTATCGAAACAGTTTTCCATGAAAGACTTGGGAGAAGCATCCTATATACTGGGTATAAAGATCTATAGAGATAGATCAAGAAGGATGCTTGGCTTGTCCCAGTCTAGGTACATTGACCAGGTGCTAAAGAGATTTAGCATGGAGGAAAGTAAAAGAGGTTACTTACCTATTGGTCATGGCATACGTCTTTCTAAGAGGATGTCTCCTAAGACACCTGAAGAAAGAAATAGAATGAGTTCTATACCTTATGCTTCGGCTATAGGGTCGATTATGTATGCTATGTTATGTACTAGGCCTGATGTGGCATATGCCTTGGGTGTAGCCAGTAGATTTCAGGCTGATCCAGGAGAGGATCACTGGAAGGCTGTGAAAAATATTCTTAAGTACCTGAGAAGGACTAAGGATATTTTTCTTATATACGGAGGATCTGATCTTAAACTAGAAGCCTATTCAGACTCTAGTTTTCAATCAGACCCAGATGATAGTAAATCCATTTCAGGGTATGTCTTTACCTTGAATGGTGGAGCAGTAAGTTGGAAGAGCACTAAACAGCAGACTGTAGCTGACTCAACTACCGAGGCAGAGTACATAGCTGTCAGTGAAGCCGCCAAGGAAGCTGTCTGGATGAAGAAATTCATCACAGAGTTGGGAGTAGTTCCTGAGATTGAGAACCGGTGCCACTCTATTGTGATAACACTGGAGCAGTTGCTCAAGCTAAGGAACCGAGAGCCCATCACAAGTCCAAGCACATTCTGAGACGCTTCCATCTTGTCCGAGAGATAATCGAAAGACAAGAAGTCTGCATCAATAGAGTAGATACAAAGAACAACATAGCAGACCCGTTCACTAAGGCTCTACCACAGCGGGAGTTTGATCGCCACCTCGATTGTATGGGTTAAAGAATAAGAGCGATTGGCTTTAGTGCAAGTGGGAGATTGAAAGGATTATGCCCTATAAGCCAATATCTGTATCTCCCAGACCATTGTAAATTGACAAATTAATAAAGGCAATAATTTTTTCATCATTCGCTGTGTCATTATATGATGAACCCCATAGATTAGGGCTATGGTTGTAGGGCTATGATGAGATCATACCAGTGAGATCTAAGGCCTTAAAACCCTAATCTAGAATATTCCTAGTCATAGGAACCCTGAGTTGGGGATCAGGGTTTCCGGTAAGACTGGCACATCCTATGTATGCTGAAAAGGGTGACTGCTCTCACAGTCATTTGTGTAGGACACTAATACAAGGATGTGGGTGCTCATTAGTGAATGAGTCCACTGAATAGATCCAGTTTGAGAACATCTAATGGAGCCTTAGCTGCATGTCAATAGATGTTTCACATAGTGGGAGTTGTACAAGTAGTCCTATGACCTGAGACTGCCATAATACCTTATGTACATGAACCCATGCTTTGGTTCAATCTCAATCATGACACTGGGTCATGCACGAGGTTGATGCTGGGTATGGTGAATTGTATATGAAGGTAATGAGTAGGTCAACAAGGAATTGATCACTCCTAGTAGGAGGAGATTGCATCCAGCCAAATTAGGTCAGATGATGATTCAGGAAATCTTTGATCAAAGTACAGATATTAGAAATGATTTCTAATATCGAATTAATTGAATCATTAGTGTATGACTGAGCTGGGAATGAGTATAAACTGGATTTGACATGATTCCATATCCATAGTTATATTCGGGATGCAAGATGATTGAAGGATCGAATTGTACGGGAACTTTCCACTGAAGGTAGTTTTGGAATTACACCAGA
Organism: Areca catechu; assembly: GCA_021397845.1. Taxonomy (NCBI): domain Eukaryota; kingdom Viridiplantae; phylum Streptophyta; class Magnoliopsida; order Arecales; family Arecaceae; genus Areca; species Areca catechu. Next base: position 89,912,582 of record CM038043.1, on the reverse strand, counting down.
ATTTCCATATCTTCCGGGTAGACATGACACGTTGCTAGACGTCAATCTTGTCTTGTGGGTTGATCAAATTAAATGGTTTAATTGGATCACTAATTAGGAGGAGTCCTAATTGACTGACTCGAGTTAGCTCGATTTGACCTAAATCGATTAGAATGAGTTCTGATCAGATTAGGTCAACTTGCACTCGGACCCACTGCTGGCTAAGTATGGAACCCAATGGGTCACACACTTAGGACAGATAATCAAGGATTTAATTTGGAATTAAATCTCGTTTGCAGATGAACACACTAGCATGTGTTGCAAACCATGACTTCTACTTGAATCGGATTCGAGTTAGGGTTCCGATTTGGTCTTTTTTAGATCCAAATTCATTCCGTTTGAATCTAATTGAAGATTTAAAACGTTGGGCTAACAATAGGCTAGCAATTGGGCTAACCTAAGAGGCTAAACCCCTTTCCCACATCGCCTAAAACCCCTCCCCCTCTCTTCCCACGCGCGCGCGCAAGGAGAAGAGTCCACACGCGCGTGGACTCTCTCCAAATCGCGTTTTTGCGTGAAAAGAAAGAAGGAAACGGCGTCTTTTGGCTGATGAGGCGTGGATCAGAGTCCACCTAGGCGTGGACTCTTCAAAAATGGGAATTACGGTGAAAAGAAAGAAAAAACTCCGAAGGGGCGCGACTCTTTTCTCTGCGCGCGCCCTTCTGAGTTTTTCACGATCCTTTCGCGTCTTCCATCCCAAAGGCCGTGAGATTAATCCCAAAGGCCGTGAGATTAATCCCAAGGGCCGTGAGATTAAGAGAGAAGACGTGAGAAGGGAGAGAGGGACGTGAGAGGATTTTTCAGAAGGAGAAGGCGCCTCTCTGTCGCCTATTTAAGAAGAAGGCTTCACCGTAAAAATTCATTCCAGATTTTCTACGGCGAAGCCTTGCTTCTCTTTCCTTCTCCCTCTCCAGAAGACTGTTTCCTCCTCTCTTTCTTCTTTGATTCCTTTACAGAGCCTAGGCTCTGTCGAATCTCAGAACAGAAGGAGAGTCAGAGAGAGAAACTCTCCGACGGTAAAGGAAGAAGGCGCCCCCTTTTCCTTCTTTCTTACATTAAGACAACTTTGTCTTATTTTCTTCTCCCTCCAAGACAAGCCTTGTCTCATTTTAGGACAAGGGCTTATTCTTAAGACAAGAGTGTCTTAAGGGGCCAAAGTTGCCAAAAACTAGGAGAAGGGTAAGAGAGAAAGTTTAGTCCCTGTTTGGCTAGAGGTGTCCTAGCCAATAGCCCATATATCAAGTTCTTGGGGTAGAACTTGATTGGAAGGAACCCAATTGAGGAGTCACTGTCTTGATCATCTGCCCGTGTGGATCACCATCGGAGGGCGGACAAGTGGACGCCTGGTGTGTTCAAAAGGTTACTCCATTTGGAGTTTATTTCTACATCAGATTGGTATAGCGATCTGAGGTTAGTATCTAAACTATGTTTAAATTTGGACATGCATGTAGTCATAATTTTAATTGCTAATAAGGAGATTTTGGGATTAGGGTTCGGACCTGATTTCATAAAGTTTTTGAAATCCACACTTCCGCACTGGTCACCGAACCCAACAGCGGTATATACTACTACAAGATGATGCCATTTGGTCTCAAAAATGTAGGGGCCACATACTAGCACCCGGTCAGCAAGGTATTTAAGGACCAGATCAACCATAACATGCAAACATAAATGACATGCTTGTCATGAGCGACCCGGAGTCGGACCATATTACCGACCTAGCGGAGGCTTTGGATAACCTTCACCTCTACCAGATGAAGCGAATTGGTGGGGACACCAAGACCAACATCAAGACTCAACGACCCATCTGGATCACAGAACAAAAAGAATAGGACCTACATCTTGACTGCCAAGCCAACTCAAGACACAGTCAAACAGAATTCCAGATGTCGAAAAATTTCTAGAATTTTCCAGAATTTTCTTGCTTCATTTTTGCAATTTTAAATATGGAAAATCCTTGAGAATCTCGTGTAACAAATTTCCCCAGCCACTTCTTAGGATTAGTTATATTAATCCTTGGATTAGTTAGTGGTTAGTTGAGTTTGTGACAAATCATTAGATTAGTTACGTTGTAAATCCATTCTGGAACCCTCTGGCCGAATCCTATAAATATGGCTATGGTTTGTAAGAAAAAAACACAGAGAATATAATACAATGGAAAGCTTCTTCTTCTTCGATTGATTTTTTTCTGCCTTCATTACTGTTGTAACATCGAGGAGCGTGAGGCTCCACCACTGCCTTCGTCGCCTCGACATCGAGGGGTGAGAGGCCCCGTCCAAGCCTTCATCGCGACTGCGATGTCGAGGGGTGCGAGGCCCCTATCGATCTCCTTCGTTCCACCGCTACCTCCTTCCATGACGATGCCATCTTCTCCAAAGTGCCTCCCACCCACTGCTCCATCTTCAAAGAAAAAAAAAACTCCAGCTCACAGAAATCTCAGTCCCTTTGAAGCCCCCTCCTCTGGTCATCCAATCACCAAACCTTCCTCCTATGGCCCAAACTCCCTCCTCTGGTTCTCCCAATGTCTGTAAGCCTCCTCCAGTCCTCCCGTCACCCAAATAGCCCTCCACTGGTCCTCCCATCGCCATACCCTCCCTCCTTCCAGTCCTCTGTCACCATGCCATCCTCCCTCGGAGCTCGCCCCACTGCCGGCTTCTTCTCCGGACCAACCCCCCCTAGCGGAGCTTCCGCCCAGTTCCGTATCCTCCCCTCCTGGCTTCCTGAGCTCGCAGCCTCTTTACCGGAAGCCTGCTACTGCTCTGCCACCCTACCGCCAAAGGCCGACCTCCCCCGTCGAGAATGAAGCCCTTGCTTCCCTCAAAGGTCGCCCGACACCGTCTTCTCCGAGCTACTGCCCCGCGAAGCCTCCGCCCAGCTTCCGAATCCAATTACCCTATTCCACGAAGCATTTAGCTATCAAAAACTCATCGAGCTGCTATTGCAAGAAGACAAGAATATCTATTCCAGCTATTTCTTCTATTCCATACTTATCCCAAATTTATTCCAGATTGGAATAAGCCATGTTTACCTTAATTTGGGTTGAGTTTCGTTTTGGCTTTGGGTTGTTCATTTGATCTAAGCCATGATGTGTTTTGGTTTGGGCCGACCTAATCCCTTTTGTCTTGGTTTGGGCTGATCTAACCCGTTATGTTTCGGTTTGGCTAATAATCCATGATTAAATCTTGTTGGGCCTTTCCGGTACCGAGCCTTGAAGGGATCCTAGCCATCAACCCGTGCTCCTGATGCCTATCGTTGGATGATTGATTATTGATCACCCAGGTCGCATCTTCCAAGGTTAAGTGATCTCATCACAAGAAAATAGCTATTACTGTCATAGGATCCTATCTCTCTTTGCTTGCTTTAGATCTGAAACTCTGAAATACATGCATATCCTTGATCAGGGGTTTCTCAATCTCTGAGTCCTGGTTCTTTATTATTTATTGAGTCTAGCATGAGGGAATGCATGATCTAAGATCTACCCTATTTGAATGTTCTCCAGAATCTGTGTTTATTATAAGCATCGGTATTCGTCTGGATTCTTAGGGTAATTTTCATGAATGCCATCCCCATCACCCTTTCTTTGGTATCAGAGTGTAGTTCCATATCATTCTTTGGTATCAGAGCATAGTTAGGACATGCATTTTGTTTAGTTCACTCACTGTTTCTTCCACAGTTTTGTTAGCTGATTAGTTCTTTTGCTTGGTTTAGTTCTACCGCATTTCTTTATTTCAGTTATTTTCGCATGCATACAAATATATATATATATATATATATATATATATATATATATATATATATATATATCTGTGTTTCATTTCTGTTTTCTTAGTTTGTATTAGGGTCATGGATTGTGCATTTCATATTTTGCATTAAGCTACTTAAGGGCGGCAATATCATAATATAAGGGAAGGACTTCATTGCCTTTCCTTAGCCCAAAACAACCACCCTGCATTCCAGACCCAAGCATCTAATTAAAGTCCAATAGAAATGTACTTTTGCTCTAGAGAGCTTAGGGACATCAACTGGTCGAGTAAAGACTATGTGTCTATTCATGGCATTAGTCCATTCTATGTGTGCTACTGCTCTTGGTGTCTAGGCTTGGTGATTCAGGACTAGTGAGTTGGTCCGCCTACCTGGCCAATCCCAGATTGGTGTCTAAGGTTGGCAATCAGGGACCTCCACTCCCCTACACCTACCTGGCCAAGAACAAGATTACTACAGACTGGTTTGTGACCTTGACTTAGGCAACCGGTTGAGATTCTAGATCTAGTAAACCATAGACAATTTTGCCTGCTTGAATCATATCCACTAGAGCAGGAGTCTCATATCAGCCCGAGTCATCCATGGACAACCTGCAAGAAGCCCTGTTAAAAACCATGTCAGAACACTTTGCCCAAATGTTTGCTCAATTGTCTACCCAATTGACCAGGTTAAACCAATGTGAGGCATGACTTGATTCCATGGAGAGAACCCCTAGGCGACCATTTGAGCATAAACCTGAGACTTCATTTTGTCCAATGACCAAACCAGAGGAAAGACCCATTTGGCGCACCGAAACTTATGCCCCCTTTTTTAATAGAAGCCTAGACTCCGAGGTGTATATCGATTAGGAAGAACAAATGGATCAGTATTTGAGCGCACTAACATATAGAAATTATGACAGGTTAGGTTGGCCAAAACCAAGTTCACCCAACATGCTAGGTCGCATTGGTATGTTATTGAGCATGAATGTTATCACAAAAGAGAGGAAATAAGTACTTGGAGAGACATGAGAAGTAAGTTGAGAGATAAGTACCTAGGTAGATTCTATAAACAAAGACTTTTAGATCGATGGTACCGACTGAGACAGGATGATAGGCTAGTGTATGAGTATATCAAGGAATTCCAGGAGTTTGTCAGGAGATGTAACACCACTGAATCTATGTCTAAGACCATAGCTAGGTTTTGAGATGGTCTACGTAGGGATATCCAGTGGGAACTTCTCCATTGGAAGATTTATAGCCTAGAAGAAGCCTATGACACTGCTAGGGAATTTGAATCATATCAAAGACAATTCATGAACTACCAAGTTAAGCCCAGCAAGGTTAGTACCTTTGAACACAAACCCAACCCTAGTCAACTTTCCTTAGACCAACCAACTTCTATTGTCCCATTAGTTCATATGAATGATAAGAACAAGAACCTGAAGTACAAATTGAGTGCAACAATATTCAAGACTTAGGGTGTACTCAGATTGAAGAGCTAGGGAAGGAAGAGGACAAGTCTGAGCCCATTGAGAAAATGTATGAGGCTGACATGAGATTATTAGATGAGTATGAAGGAGAAGATTTCAACTCTAGTACCTTACCTGAGGAAGTCCATGTAAAAGATAAGATTGTTGAGCCTGGTCCAGAAACACCAGAGCGACAAGAAATTAGTGAGGACCTGGTTCCCGTAAATCAATGCCCTCATGAAGAACCCACTCTTTTAGCCTCAATATAGGACCTAATTCAGCCCCCTTGTAAAGAGGTCATTCCTGTTGATGACATTTTTTTAGAACTAACTAAGCCTTCCTTGTAGGAAAAATCTATACTTACTTTGACCAAATTCTCCATTCATCAATTTGACCTTATGACACCTATAGCTCAATATTCTAATCTTAAGGTCTCCACAAGTCACCAAGATCTGTTCCCTAAGCCCAATAAATTGTCACAAAGTTTCAATTTCCTGTCACACCCTAAGGCTTCCAATGCTTCCCAAACTTGCAAACTACACTATGTTGAGATTTTTCTGTTGCACCAATTCTTTGAGTATGTTAGGTTTGCGACCTACTTTTGGAAGACCTTATGGAATTTATTAGGTATCAATTGTAAATTTTCAAGTGCACACTGGACCAGGATCAAACCTAGAGGGTTATAGTCTGTTAGGTTTAGGCCCTAGAGAGTCCAATAAGATTTTTTCCCTCAATAAGACTGCATCGTTGACTCTACATTTTGCATCATATTAAAATTTGCATTAAATACAAATTTAAAATAATTTTGCTGATTCTCAAAAGAGAGCCCTTTCGAGATTGTCCATGGGTACCAACCTAATAGATCACTTGATCTGATTCCCCTACCATTGCATGCTAGAGTGTTCGAATCAACTGAATCTTTTGCATAGCATGTTAGAAATTTGCATAAGGAAATCATCCAAAAGATCAAAATGAGTAACGATGCTTATAAAAGACAAGCTGATTTTAGAAAATTTTAAAGAATTTTCTGTAGGGGATTTTGTCATGATAAGACTCAAACCTGAATGATTTCCTTCTGGAAGCATCAAGAAATTGCATTCCCGAAGTGCTGGACCTAATAAAATATTAAGAAATTTGGACCCAATGCCTATGTGCTCGAGTTACCCCCTGATTTAGGCATTAGCTCCCATTCAATGTTTCTGATCTAACTGAGTACAGGGAACTGGCAGTAATTCCTATGAGGCATTCAGGCTTGACCCTTTACTTTAGAGATAACCTACCCTGCAGTGTCCACAAAATGGCCTGACCAAAGAGAGAAGATCGAGCGAATCCTGGATGATCAAGCTGTTAGTACCCGATGGAATAGCTATCAGCGCTACTTGGTAAGATGGCAAGGTCATCCCAAATCAGAGGACTTGTGGATTACCAGAGAGGACCTACAACGCATTGATCTGGATCTCTTGGAAGAGTATCAAAGCCAAACAAACCCTTACTCAATAGGGTTGAGTTCCTCCCACCCCAGGAGAAATGGTGGGGACACCAAGACCAAGACCAAGACTCAAGGACCCATCTAGATCACAAAACAAAAAGAATAGGACCTGCATCTTGATCACCAAGCTAACTCAAGACAGTCAAACAGAATTCCAGGTGCTAGAAAATTTCCAGAATTTTCCAAAATTTCTTGCTTCATTTTTGTAATTTTAAATATGGAAAATCCTTGAAAATCTTGTGTAACAAATCTCCCCACCACTTCTTAGGATTAGTTATATTAATCCTTGGATTTGTTAGCGATTAGTTGAGTTTCTAACTAATCATTAGATTAGTTATGTTGTAAACCCATTCTGGAACCCTCTGGCTGAATCCTATAAATAAGGCTATTGTTTGTAAGAAAAAAACACAGAGAATATAATACAATGGAAAGTTTCTTCTTCTCGATTGATTTTTTTCTACCTTCATTACTGTTGTAACGTCGAGGAGGGCGAGGCTCCGCCACTGCCTTCGTCACCTCCAACGACGTCGAGGGGTGAGAGGCCCTGATGGGGGACTAATATGCATGCAATTCTTTTTGTATGTTTATATGTGGGGTTGAGTGATTAATTCCCGAATTTCAGATTAAAATAAGTTGTAGGGATTTATATGAATTTTAGAATATCAGCATGCAAATTAGGACCTAGAAAAGTAGAAAAGAAGGATCGTCGGGGCTGAGAAGCCTCGGTTAGGGCAAGTTCTCCTACAATAAAACTACTGGAGGTAGAGGGGGGTACCTGACAACATCTGTGAAGATCGCAGCAAAGGGGTCTCTCGTTCCTCGATGGATGCGGCCTGAAAAACTGAGCCAAAGACCCACGGATACCGGCTTTCTGCTCGGTGGTCCGATTGAGGTGGCTGGAGTCGTTGGATTCGTAGGAACTCGGGACCTGCAAACGACCTGTCAGGGGTTAGAAAACTCAAAGAAGATCAAGAAAATAAAGAAAAATAGTAAAGGAAAGAAAGTTTTGGAGGGGGTTGGAAGGATGGTTGGTGGCAAGAAGATGATTGCAAACACCGGGAAGAAGATCTCTCAAACCCCTTTATGCACACAGCAGGGTAATCACACAAAACAATAGAAGAACTCAAGGTTTATTTATATATCAAAATCTCCTTCATACAAGAGGCTAGGGTCCTTAAATAGACCCTTAACCTTGGGCTCCAAGTAAGGTCACATAAGTCTTTACATAAGAATCCTTTTCCCTCTCAAACCCTAGCTAGAAAATGAGGAAACATTAGGTAGAATAATCCCTAAAAATTCTCTTGACTTGGCCAACACTCCAAGGATGCCTAGGGGGCGTGTTGGGCTTCTAGGAGCAGCAAGGGGCCGGCCCAAAGGGGCTCGGGCGCATGGGTTTGGGCCTCTGGAAGCTGGGGTGGCCTGGTAGCCAGGTAGCAGGAATATTCCCTGGTATCTTGCTTCTTAGGGGCTTGGGCTTGGTGCCTGGGCTTGATTTTGGGGCTAGGATGCAGATGGACCTCTAAAATCATGGATGCCTTGGTATATAAATATATTTTGACATCTGGAAGGGAATCTGGGCATCTGGAGGGCATCTGCAAGGAATCAGGGTTTCTGAATTTTCCTCCTGGGGTCTTCAAATCTTCAAGCTGGGTTGGACTTGGGCTATACTTTCATGTCTTCAATCTAGTTGGACTTGGTCTTCACTTGTATTATGTGGTCTTGAGTCTTCAATATGGTTGAATAGGACTCAAATAAATAAAATTAGCTCTACATGAGCTGACTAACACTGGACTGAACTTGCTTAACATGAGCTGACTAGTACAGAAGTGAAACTCAAAATACTCAAATAACAACTAAAATAGACTCAGATGGGCTAAGCCCTTATTACAGATGGACTCATAAATTATTGATCAATTCATAGAGGGTTGAAAAGCTTCTATCTTATTCTGGTGCCTTTGGTGTCCCCACCAATTCTCCCAGGATGGGAGGAACTCGACCCTGTCGAGTGAAGATCAAGCTGGCTCACATATCTCTCGAGGAGGTCTATGTTGAGGTGCTGCAAGTCCTCTCGAGAAATCCACCAATCGTTCGACTCTGGCCGGCCTTGCCATCGGACCAGGAAGCATTGATAGTCACGACCCTAGGTCATGATGGCTTGATCATCCAGGATACGCTCGATCCGTTCTCCTCTCTCAGGCCAATTTGTTAGTGGACACTCTGGGTTAGGATCACTCACAATGAAAAGGAACAGGTCCAAAGGCCTCACTAGGTATCGCTGCCGGTTCCTTATACTCAATCAGGTCTATAATATTGAAGGTAGAACTAATGTCCAAATCCAAAGGCAAGTCTAACACCTAGGCATTTGATCCAACCTTCTCTATCACTTTAAAAGGTCCGGTTCTGCGAGCACGAAGCTTCTTTTAGGCCTAAGCCTAACCAAGATAGAATCCACTACATCAAATTTTTTGATCCATCTTCGGGAATTAGCCAGTTTGTTTAAAATTAGTGTAGGTGGTGAACATGCTGGGCACATGCAGGCTCCTAACAAGATGATGCAAAGGACTCAAACCTACACCGAATAGACTCGACTCTGCATTCCTATGGAAGGAAATTTTGTTGAACTCTTTAGACCTAAACCTAAGAGAATATAGGTTCTCTAGGTTTGACCCTAGCTTGACATGCACATGAAAATTTACAGTGAACTCCTAGCAAATTCCAAAGAGTATGCCATAAGTAAGATGCAAACCTAACATGCGTGATGAATGCATGCAGTATGCTAATCTCAGTTAAATGCAATCTAATAATCCTAGAAATGCTGGAGGTATCAGGAAAGGGCAGAAAATAGGAAGTGGATTCAGAAGTAGTTTGGTAGGGTAGGGAAAAAGGTTCAAGGTAGTTGGATAAAGTTCGATAAAGAAGGCATGTTAGGGACTAATCCTAGACTAATGAGGCTAACCTTACGAGGTTGCAGTATATCTATGGAGTTTGCATAATGGAAGGATGGGTTACTAACCTCAAGGAAGAGGTCCTTAATGGGAACTATAGGAGGAGGCTCATCTTGAGGGTACTGATTCAAAGAGATCAAGTCCTTAACAAATTCTTCTGGTTCATATTTTAGGACTAGACTCTATATTTGGCTCTCCTCTATGGTTTCCTCAGGTAAGGCTCTAGTAGCAGTACCTAGGTTCTCTTCCTCTATTTGTTCTTCCACTATAGCTTTAGGTTGGATGTGGTCAAGGTCAACTACCTCTAGGTTGGCTTCTACCTGGGTATCTATTGGGTCAGCTAATTCTAGGTCATCTAAAGGTGTCTCCTCTTCTCCCTCATACTCAACCACTAGGCTCACATCAGCTTCATACACTTTCGCATTAATGTATGCCTTGTGAATCTTAGGAATGGTTGGAGAAGGTTGGCTAGCGGGAAATTGGTTAGGTTCTGGTCTCTGATTATGGGTACTACACCTAGTAGGTTCAGGTTGCCTAAGGGGTAGTGGCTCACTACTGGGCTCATATTTAGGGATACTAATCCTATGAGGTTCAAGTTGACTAAGGGAAACCTGACTAGTACTAGATTGATACCTAGGGGTTATGGTTCTCTGGGCTCATAGGACAATGGTGCAGATCTATGGGTCATGGGATTATAGGATCTGGGGTCATAGGATTTTGGTCAGCTCTATGGTCAGGTTTAAGGATGGATCATGGTATGGGGTCCTCCTAAGGTTGGGCTCCCTATATGGGTCAGGATATTGGGTTCTCCTAGGGTTGGACTCCATATATGGGTCAGAATATTGGGTTCTCCTAGCGTTGGGCTCCCTATATGGGTCAGAGTATTGGGTTCTCCTAGGATTGGACTCCCTATATGGGTCAGAGTATTGGGTTCTCCTAGGATTGGACTCCCTATATGGGTCAGAGTATTGGGTTCTCCTGGGTTCAGTATCATAACAAGGGTCGTGGTAAGGGGTTCTTCTAGGTTTAGTATCATAATAAGGGTCATGGTAAGGGGTTCTTCTAGGTTCAGTATTATTGTATGGGTCAGGCTGAGGGGCTCTCCTAGGTTCAACCTCTCGGTATGGATCAGGGTTTGGGGTCCTCCTAGGTTGAGGATTGTAGTACGGGTCAGGATAAGGGGCTCTCCTAGGTTCGACCTCATGGTATAGATCAGGATTTGGGGTCCTCCTAGGTTGAGGGGACTCAAGATCTGGCTCGGACTGTGACCCATGGGTTCTTCCTGGGGTCCCTACCCGGACTTCTAACTGATCAAACCTATTGGAAAGATGGTCAATTCTATCATTGTTTGAATACCAGACTGAGTTAACTGGGTCATCTGGGTAGTCATCTAGGTAGCCATCTGGGCCATTTGATCAGCTAGGGCTTTCATTTGGGCTTGCAATTTTTCATGGGTTCAGACATTTGTGAAGGAGGTGGGTGATATGAATCTCTGATCTAGTGCTCATGCAAGACTCGATCAGACCGACTACAGCTGACTAGACCTAGAGTCCAAACTAAGGGCTCAATCAGGGTGGCAAACTAGCCTATAGTAACCCTGTACTCAGCCAGGCAGGTGTAAGGAGAGTGTTAGGTCCCTGATTGCCAATCCTAGACACGAATCAGAGATTGGCCAGGTAGGCGGACCAGCACACAAGCCCTTCGGGATTGAATCCCTAAACCACCATTCTAGACACCAAGCACAAGGCACACACAGGTTAGCTTGATACAGTGATCTAACACGTAGCCCGGACCCGACCAGTTGGTGTCCCTAGCCCACTAGGGCAAATTAAGTCTAGTTAATTTTAGGTTAAGGCTTGGGACCGAATGCAAGGGATGTGGTTTGGGCTAAGGAGAGGTGATCAAATCCTCCCCCCATCTGATATAGCAAGAGTGCCCTTAAAAGTAAATTATGCAATGATGGCAGGCAAATGAGGATGCAAATTAGGGTTTAGATGTTTTTGATTTTTTGGAGAATATGTAATTTTTTTTTTGGTATTTTTTTAAATAGAAGAAAACTTGCAAATCATGGCCTAATATGCTGGAAATATACTAAATTAAAGATATGCAAAAGATGCTAAACAAAATCCTAAAACTTCCAAACTTATCTTGCTGAAAAAAATAGAGCCGAAAATTTGCAGGCTGTATTTCAGCTTGCAGAAAATTCACAGGCCATAATAAAATCTGTTAAAATTCTTAAAATTAATTTGAATTATTATGAATCCACAAAAATAAATTTCAAAATTTTTGGAGTTTTTATCAAAGAGAAATAATTAAAAAAACAGAGCATATACGGACTAAAAAATTGCAGAAAACAAGCCCTAATCTAAGCTCTGATACTAAATGATGGGGGACTAATATGCATGCAATTTTTTTGTATGTTTTATATGTGGGGTTGAGTGATTAGTTCCAAAATTCAGATTAAAACAAGTTGCAGGGAATCTTATATGAATTTTAGAAGATCAGCATGCAGATTAGGACCTAGAAAAGTAGAAAAGAAGGATCGCGGGGCTGAGAAGCCTCGGTTAGGGCAAGTTCTCCTACAATAAAACTACTGGAGGTAGAGGGGGTGTACCTGACAATGTCTATGAAGATCGTAGCGAAGGGGTCTCTCGTTCCTCGACAGATGCGGCCTGGAAAACCGAGCCAGAGACCCGCAGATACCCGGCTTTCTGCTCGGTGATCCGATTGAGGCTTGGCTAGAGTCGTTGGATTCGTAGGAACTCGGGGACCTGCAAACAACCTGTCAGGGGTTAGAAAACTCAAAGAATATTAAGAAGATAAAGGAAAATAGCAAAGGAAAGAAAGTTTTGGAGGGGGCTAGAAAGATGGTTGGTGGCAGGAAGATGATTGCAAACACCGGGAAGAAGAACTCTCAAACCCCTTTATGCATACAGCAGGGTAATCACACAAAACAATAGAAGAACTCAAGGTTTACTTCATATATCAAAATCTCCCTTCATACAAGAGGCTAGGGCCCTTTAAATAGACCCTTAACCTTGGGCTCCAAGTAAGGGCACATAAGTCTTTACATAAGAATCCTTTTCCCTCTCAAACCCTAGCTAGAAAATAAGGAAACATTAGGTAGAAAAATCCTTAAAAATTTTCTTGACTTGGCAAACACTCCAAGGATGCCTAGGGGGGCGTGTTGGGCTTCTACGAGCAGCAAGGGGCCGGCCCAAAGGGGCTCGGGTGCATGGGTTTGGACCTCTGGAAGCTGGGGTGGCCTGGTAGCCAGGTAGCAGGAATATTCCCTGGTATCTTGCTTCTTAGGGGCTTGGGCTTGGTGCCTGGGCTTGATTTCTTTGGGCTAGGATGCAGATGGACCTCTAAAATCATGGATGCCTTGGTATATGAATATATTTTGGCATCTGGAAGGGAATCTGGGCATCTGGAGGGCATATGCAAGGAATCAGGTTTTCTGGATTTTCCTCCTGGGGTCTTCAAATCTTCAAGCTGGGTTGGACTTGGGCTATACTTCCATGTCTTCAATCAGGTTAGACTTGGTCTTCACTTGTATGATGTGGTCTTGAGTCTTCAATATGGTTGAATAGGACTCAAAAAAATAAAATTAGCTCGACATGAGCTGACTAACACTGGACTGAACTAGCTCAACATGAGCTGACTAGTACAGAACTGAAACTCAAAATACTCAAATAACAACTAAAATAGACTCAGATGGGCTAAGCCCTTATTACAGATAGACTCATAAATTATTGATCAATTCATAGAGGGTTGAGAAGCCTCTATCTTATTCTGGTACCTTTGGTGTCCCCACCAGGCCCCGTCCAAGCCTTCATCGCGACTAGGACGTCGAGGGGTGTGAGGCCCCCATCGATCTCCTTCGTTCCACCACTGCCTTCCTTCCACGATGATGCCGTCTTCTCTAAAGCACCTCCAACCCACTGCTCCATCTTCAAAGAAAAAAAAAATTCCAGCTCACAGAAATCTCAGTCCCCTTGAAGCCCCCTCCTCCAGTCATCCCATTACCGAACCTTCCTCCTACGACCCAGACTACCTCCTCTGGTTCTCCCAACATCCGTAAGCCTCCTCCAGTCCTTCCATCGACCAAATAGCCCTCCACCGGTCCTCCCATCACCAGACCCTCCCTCTTTCCGATACTCCATCGCCAGGCCATCCTCCCTCGGAGCTCGCCCCGTCGCCGGCTTCTTCTTCGGACCAACCCCCCTAGAGGAGCTTCTGCCCAGTTCCGAATCCTCCCCTCCCGGCTTCTCGAGCTCGTGGCCTCTATGCCAGATGCCTACTACTGCTCTGCTGCCCTACCGCCAAAGGCCGACCTCCCTGGTTAAGAACGAAGCCCCTGCTTCCCTCAGAGGTTGCCCAACGCCGTCTTCCCCGAGCTACTGCCCCGTGAAGCCTCCGCCCTGCTTTCGAATCCAATTACCCTGTTCCATGAAGCGTTCGGCTATTGAAGACTCGTCGAGCTGCTATTGAAAGAAGATAGGAATAGCTATTCTAGCTATTCCTTCTATTCCACACTTATCCTAAATTTATTCTAGATTGGAATAAGCCTTGTTTACCTTAATTTGGGTTGAGTTTCATTTTGGCTTTGGGCTGTTCATGTGATTTAAGCCGTGATGTGTTTTGGTTTGGGCTGACCTAATCCCTTTGTCTTGGTTTGGGCTGATCTAACCCATTGTGTTTCAATTTTGGCTAATCTAATCTGCAATTAAATCTTGTAGGGCCTTTCCGGTACCGAGCCTTGAAGGGATCCTAGCCATCAACCCGTGCTTCTGATGCTGTCGTTGGACGATTGATTGTTGACCACTGAGGCCGCATCTTCCAAGGTTAAGTGATCTCATCACAAGAAAATAGCTATTACTATCGTAGGGTCCTATCTCTCTTACTTGCTTTAGATCTAAAACTTTGAAATGCATGCATGTCCTTGATCAGGGGTTTCTCAATCTCTGAGTCCTAGTTCTTTCTCATTTTATTGAGCCTAGCATGAGAGAATGCATGATTTAATATTTACCCTATTCGAATGTTCCTTTAAATCTGTGTTTAATATAAGCATCGGTGGTCGTACAAATTTTTAGGGTAATTTTTGTCCATGCTGTTCCACATCATTCCATATCTTTTTGGTATCAGAGCCTAGTTCCACATCACGAACCCCACCAAATGCTTATTTGGTGTCATGGCCGGAAAGTTCCTGGGGTTCATGGTCATCCAGAGAAAAATAAAGGCCAATCCTAAGAAGATCCAAGCGATTACTGATATTAGACATCCTGTCTCCAAGAAGGAAGTTTAGTGCTTGACCGGACGCATCGCGGCATTAAGCTATTTCATCTTGCATTTTGCCAAGCACTGTCAATTGTTCTTCAAGGTGCTGTACAAGATGTATGGCTTTACCTAGACGGAGGAGTGCCGAGAGGTGTTTGAGGGTCTGAAGAAGCTCTTCACCTCCCGCCACTGCTATCCAGGCCAGAGCCAGGGAAAGAGATCCTCCTATACCTAGTGGTCTCACCTGAAGTGATCAGCTCAATCCTAGTTCATACCGATAAGGATGGCTGCCAATGGCCAATCTACTACACCAGCAAGCTACTCCGTGATGCAGAAACTAGATACACCCGATCTGAAAAGATTATTTTTATGCTAATAATATTTGTGCAGCATCTCAGGCCCTACTTCCAAGCGCACTCGACTGCAGTCCTCACTGATCAGCCTCTGAGGGCCATCCTAAGACACCCTAACACTTAGAGATGCCTGGCCAAGTAGGCGGTAAAGCTCAACGTGTTTGATATCACCTACCGCCAATGACCGGCATAGAAGGTGCAAGTCCATGCCAACTTCCTGGTAGAATGCACTTGTGCAGAGGACGACCTAGAGGAAGTGGACTAGCAAGCCAAACCCAGGCGGACCTGACCCCGGGGGCGATGACATGGATCCTCCATGTGACGGTATGACACAAACCGGATGAGATCAATCCTTCTTAGACCAAGTACAATGCCTCAAACACGAAGCATCGTGAAGAGACTATAGCGGAAGCAACAAGCCTAGCATGAACCCTATACCTTTGATCAAAGAAGATAGTGGCAATGAAGATCCAAACAAGTACTAAATCAAGATCAAGAAGAAGTTTTCGGGAGAAACAAGGGTTTTAATATATTATCGCTTATCAGAATATGTTACAAGACTTTTTGGAAGACTTTAGAGTGTTTTCCTCTCACCCAAGACCGTACAACATATATATCCCTAGGTTAAACGAAACCTAGCCCCTTAAAACAAACTCCTAACTGGCATAATGTCAAAACAGAGAACCTATCATCCGAGTTGACTTGCAGGGTTCGAGTCGGCTCATCTAGACTGCTCTTTCTTCTGTTCTAAGAATTCGAGCCAACTCTAGCAAACCAAGCCGACTCATCTAAAGTGTCTACATACCTGCTTTGAGAACTAGAGTCGACTCTAGGAAACCAAGCCGACTAGACATTGGTACATCGCCCAGACCCCCCATGCTGTGCCACTAGCCGATTCAACTCGAAGGACCATCGAGTCGACTAAAAAAGACAGACTAAACAAAACGTGGGAAAACTCAGTCTATTAGCTAGGACTCTTACCAGACTCACTCCTTGCCCTAATTACATCATGACCAACATGACAAAGACCCAAAACTTGACTCCAAATGCCTTGGATACACCACATGAGACTCAATAATCTCCATCTTGGTGTTTCAAGGCTTCGGTCAATTCCATCTTATCCAATAACTACATTAGTCCCATACACTTGTGAAAGTTATCCCTTGGAAGAACCTTCATCAGTGCATCAACTGGATTCTCCTTGGTATAAACCTTCTCCAGCTCCACCTCGCCTTCCTCCACTAGCTCTCTAATCCGATGGTATCCGATGTTGATGTGCTTTGTCCTGGCATGATATATTGAATTCTGTGCAAGTAACAATGCACTCTGGCTATCACAATACACCTTGACAGCCTCTTGATTGCAGCCCATCTCCATAGCCAATCCCTTCAGCCATAGAGCCTCCTTTTCTACCTTTGTGATGCCAATATACTCTGCTTTAGTGGTGGAAAATGCCGTTATAAGTTGCAAACAAGACCTCCAAGACACAGGTCCTCCATTCATGCTAAATATGAAACCTGTTATGGAACGACGGGTATCCACATCTCCACAAAAGTTTGCATCCACAAAGCCTTCCATTTGCCCCTAAGCAACTTTGGCTATGTTAGAGCATTCCACAGCACCTCCTTTACACATATGGATCAAAGTTGTACCTAAAAAGTCCAATGCTCCTCACGAAGGTATCAAACCACTTGTGCCATTGCCTCAGTGACTGCTTTAACCTGTACAATGATTTCTTCAACAAGCATACCTTCTCCTTTGATCTAGGCTCCCTAACCCCTGTGGCTACTCCATGTAGATGCTCTCCTCAAGATGTCCATGGAGAAGTGTTGTTTTCATGTCCATCTACTTTAGCTCCAAATCCTGAGCTGCTACAATGCTTAAGAGCACCTTGATAGACGTATCTGACAACGAGAGAGAATACCTCAAAGTAGTCAATGCCTTCTTTCTGTGACCAGCCTAGCCTTATACCTCACTCCACCTTGTTCTAAATTTTCCTCCTTCATTGTAAAGACCCATTTGGAGCCATGGGTCGACTCGCTCTTGGTAGATCCACCAGCTACCATGTCTTGTTCTTCCGAAGAGAGTCCATCTCCACCATCATGGCCTGCATCCATGACCTCGCATATGAACTATCCAAGGCCTCCTGAAATATCTCTGGATCTCCACTGGCAGAGATGAGAGTGTATGAGATGGTCTCATCTATGCCATAACACATCGATTTTTGAATGTTCCTCTTGGGCTTGTGCAGCACTACACCTCTTGGGTTGTCCTACAAATCTACAGTTTCTGGCTCCTCTTGCACATCCTCCTGGTCAGAGGTCCTCCCTCGTAGACCCTCCACATGTGTGGGAATATGACAGCGACTTTCCTGTTGGGAATTGTGTCCCAAAGCCAATCGCCTGGATTGTAGACGGTTGTGCTGAGTATTGTATTCATTTTATGAATTAATAAAATATTATTTTTTGGCAGCTCATCACATATTGTATTTCCCTGAAATGAGCTCTTTCCATGTGATGAAGTCCTTAGGACTACACTGACTTCGATATAGAGAGGATGTATCGAGTGGTCCTAAACCCGGTTCACAACCAAAGGATATATTGTACTGGATGGCAATATATCAAGTATAGGTTGTTGCAGTTCACATCGTTGGGTGTCCTCTTGACCAAATGAGTGTGGTGACACTGAAGCGATCTGCAAGAGGGATATGTGATATCTCATTGAACGTGACTCCGTGCAGCCCCTTTCTACCAAAGGGAAACTCACGATTGGATATGGATATATGTGTCCCTCTAACCTGAGGTCATCATGGTAGCTTGCAAGCAACTCCTTGTGCTTTGGTGCCAGACTACCCGGATTTTTAATCCGGTGATGGAAGGTTTCTGGGTATAGGAAGTACTTGTGGAGCAGTGATGAACCAAGATGGAATTGACCTGTCCAACAGTTGGATTGAATGTCTCGCAGTATCTCAATTTAGCAAATCCTCGGCCGGGGTAGCCCTAGTGAAGAGTCACAGGGCTCGCGAGGTTGAGACACATAGTGGACTAACTCTGTCTGGGTTGGCAGCCCAATCTCAGTTGTCCTGAGCATTAGAGGTCAAAGGGATGAATTATACGGTAACCATATGACAGAGGTTCGATAGTTTGCTCCTGCATCTTCAACCTATCCGGACGCTGGGACCCATTGCTAGATGGTTTCCTATGCAGGTACTAGAATTGTTCTAGTACTACCGTTTAGGTTCGAACCTATGAGGTCACAGGCCACAAAGGATTACTCTCTGATCCGGATACCGATTACGATTGGGAATAATCTCGATTTTATGGTCACAGTATTTTTTTAGCACTCTTTTCCCCGTCTTGCCCTTGTCTGTGTCAACCAAAAATTATTCTGGGCTGACCAGGACTGCGCCAGGATTTTTCTGAATCAGTTTTGAACTGATTCAGAGTTCGTTTTGGCCTTCAATTGGTTGTGAACCAATTTTGAAATTCCTTCAACCGGTTCAATTGGATTGAACCACTTGGTTTGAATGTTTTTTTTTATTGGACCGGATTTAATTGAACCAGTGTTTTGGTTTCAGCGTGACCGTTTTACACGGTCTTTCGCTGGAAGGAACCCAAGGGTCGAACAACCAGCTGGGCATCTTCTCTCCTTCTTCCACCCGCTGTCTTTATTCCTAGTTTATTGCTGATAAATTGGGAGAACGGCAGCTCTTTGATCGGCTTCTTCATCTCCTGGCCTCTGATGCAGAACGGAAGCTCTGATACCAAAATTGATGCAGAACAAAAAGATGATGCGATGTGGAAGTAAATTAAAATTAATGTATTATTTATTTATTTATTTATTTTTAGAAGTCGGCTTTGACTTAAAGGAAAGATAAACTAATGCTGAAAGAAACTAAGAAATGACAGAAAGCACAATTAAAAGGAGTGGATTATCAGAGTAACTCAGAAGTAGGATCGCTGGGGATTGAGAAACCCCCAGACCTAGGGTTTACTCCTCTTTCAACAAACAGACGAAGAGAGAAGAGAATGTTTTATACCTGACTGTGATATCTCTCGTTGCTTCAATTGAAGGACACTCTCGAACAGATTGTAGGATCCTTGGAGACGAGGTATCTTCATAATGGATCCTCGGATTGTAGTCCTATGGCAAGGTTGGCCTTCTTCTCGAACTCAGGATCTAGAAGAAGAAGAACACAAAAAAAAAAAAAAAAGAACCAGAAACTCAAAGAAAGACACTGACTGAGGACTTAATGAAGATTGTTGGATGTGGAAGTTCCGGAGATCTTGATACTGATCTGACTCTTCTTTGAACTTGCTCTGTAGTTGAAACAGTTGATCTGAACCTGGATGCTAGTGGTCGGCCTCTATGTGGAAGAGAGGGGTGGGATGTAGATGGAAAATTAGGATTGGTGTGTGGGTGGAGTAGAGATGGGTGGACTATGCTAGGGTTTTGGGGTTGGAGATCTCACACCTCCTCAAGGTTTCTAGGGAACCCGGATTTACTCCCTCACGGAGCTCAACACTTGAATACAAGTGCGGAAGAGAGAAACACAAAGTTGCTCACAAAGAAATTGATTTCATTCATCTTTTTTTTCAAGAGTTACATAGAGTTGAATATAGACATAGACATAACAAAGAAATAAAATTTCATACACTTCCCATGTGGGACTAATAGGACTAACCCACACTTTAGGCATCAAATTCTCTTCCCAAGACTCCTTCCATGAGTGGGCAGCCCAAAAACTCCAAGAAAACTTGAAAATCAGCTCCAAATGGCAGGTTATGTGGGTGTCTCCTAGTATCTCTCCATGAATCAAGGATTTTCCCTTCATGGTTTGGCTCTTTTGGACACCTCCTAGTCTTGCTCCACAAGTTTAGGCTTCTTCCTTTCATGGCTTTGGCACTTTAGGAAACTTTTGGGTGCTCCTTGATTTTCTCCCCAAGACATGCTCTCTTTCCTTTTATAACTTGGGTTTTATGGAACATTGTGGGGCACCTCCTTGATCCTCTCTTCAAGAAAAATTCTTGCCATCCTGGCTTGGGTTTATCTGGAAAGAAGTTGGCTCCTCCTTGGATTGAGGTATCTTGATGGATTTCTCCCCCAAGTGGCGCATGAAAGAAGGGACCTGCTTTCTTGTGGTGTGGGGACCAAGGCACACTGGATGGAGATGTGGCAGAGAGTGTGGCACCCACTTGTAGCTGGAAAATATGGTGCCCTGTGGCAAAGGGAAAGACACCTACCTGGGCCTTGGACTTGGACTGAGTCAACATGACCCAACAAAAATTGAAATGACAAAATTACAGACTCAAAATTGAGTTGATCAGGTCAACCCTTATTACAAAACCAGAAAACCTAATGCTTCGGGCAAGGTCAATCAGAGATCCGGATGGAGCCCTGAAGTCTTCTTCTGAGTCTGGTGCCCGCACCAGCCTCTCCATCTTCCCCTCTGCTATCCTTATATTTTTCGCACCCTGTTTCATCATGTAAGATGAGAGAAAACAGCAAGCAAAATCAGGGCAACTTTTTTCTTTGAGAGGCTGAGAGTTCACCCTTTTTTGAGAGTTTAATCCTTGCTTCCATAAGGTGCTCTTGGGGCTGGGATTTGGAGTGTGTGAGGAAGAGATACAAGGCCTTAATCCCTCTCTTTTGAAGTGCTCAGATCTGCTCTGCAGCAAAGAGAAGTTGCTGCAACTTACCTGTGGCCGTGTCCTCTTCTAGCAGCTAGCACCGCACGTGGAGAAGGATCGGAGAACCCCGGGCATGGCTCCCCTCTAGAGGGAGTATCCCTTTACTCCTGGGAGCAAGAGGGTCGAGCCAGATTTATTGCTACAGCTCCAAACGCAAGGAAGAAGGCTGATGTTTTTCTGCAGCAGAATTTTTCTGGCAGCATCTTGGGTGATTTTGTACACCCTATACATTGTATTTTTCTTGTAGATTTTTGTTCGAAATCGAAGAAGACCATTCTCCTTGCTACTGCTTCGATTCGGGAGGAAAAGGAGCTCCAGACATCGCCGTTTGGTCGCTATTTGAAGAGCAAAAACAGAGTAACCAAACATCCAAAGGAAGAAGACAACAGGAATAAAGTTATTCCTATTATCCCAGCTATTCCAGCAGTTATTCCAAAGTTATTCCAGGTGGAATAAAGGTATGAAAAATTTATTTTATCATGCATAAATAAATGTTTTTATTTATATATTTTACAAATATTATATGCTTTGTTACATGCCAATTTAATACATGCAACTTGAATAGATTAGGTTCTGGGCGGAGCAGTTTTTCGCTGCATGATTTTTAAAAGTTGTTTTAAAATTCATTCTGCTCCCGTAATTGTTTGCATGCCTAGCATAGGATCTTGTCAAACCACCTGCACCTAATCTTTCATTTCCATCTCAAAGTGAACCTGTTTCAAGGCTGAAACAGATGGCACATCTCCTGACTGCAAAAATTGTGATCTGCTATCCTCCATAAACCTGTCGACTCCATTTGCAACACCGGGCTTCTTTAGAAGGCTCCTCTCATCGAAGATGACATTCCTACTAACCATGGACCACTAAGAGTGAGGATCCACTAGTAGGTAACCTTTCACACCCCTTGGGTATCCAATGAATACCAGCTTGCATGACTTTGGATCCAATTTATTCCTTTCGGCTCCTTCCACCAGTGCATATACTGAATTGCTGAAAACTTTTAGGTGACCAAGCTCCACCTTCTTTCCAATCCAGACCTCCTCTAGAATGCCTCCATCAATCCTTCTATTTGGGGACTTGTTTACAAGAAAACAAGAAAAGATTAAAGCATCACCATAAAAGACCTTGGGCAGTAATGCTTGCAGCCTAAAGCTCTTGGCCTTCTCTATCAATATCCAGTTCATCCTTTCAGCTACACCATTTTGTTGGGGAGTCATCTTCACTGTGAATTGGTATTTTGATGCCATTCTCCTCACAGTAGCTTCTAAATTCAAAGCTTGTGTACTCTCTTCCATTGTCAATCTACAGGCACTTGACTGATTTTCCTATTTTCTTTCCACTTCAGCTCTCCAGGCCTTGAACCAGGCACATACCTTTGATTTTTCCTTGATCAGATATACCCACACCTTCCTGGAAAAGTCATCAATGAAGGTAACAAAGTATTTTGCTCCTCCCCTAGCTAATATGGGTACCGGCCCATATACATCCGAGTGAACAAACTCCAAAACACCTTCACTCATCTTGGTACTCCTTGCAAACATTACTCTATGCTGTTTGCCATAAATGCAAGGCTCACATAAATCATCTCCCTCTTTCCTAAGTGCTGGAATTAGGCTTTTCTTGGAGAGTTCCATGAGTCCTCGGTCAATCATGTGACCCATCCGATAGTGCCATAGCTGGTAGGTAAGCTGCTCCTCCTGTGCTACAGCAAGGATCTCCACACTATCTGTCACCACTAAGCCTTCCATCCTATAAAGGCTGTTGCTTTGTTTTCTTCCTCTTATCACCACCAAGGCACCCTTGGTTACCTTCAAGCATCCACTACCCAGTGAATTGCAAAGGCATACCCCTACTTCTCCAAATAACCTAGGGAAATCAGGTTCTTCTTCAGCTCTGGCACATGCTTGACATTGGTAAGCATCTGTATGACTCCATCATACATTCTTACCCTGATTATTCCAACACCAGCAACCTTACATGGGTGATCATCCCCGAGACTCACACTTCCACCATTTTCTTTGGCATAAGAAACAAACCAATTCCTATGTGAAGTATAATGAAAAGAACAGGCTGAATCCAGTGTCCATTCGTTGTCATACCCCATGGCTCCATCTGATATAACCAATAAATCACTTTCACTGTCCTCAGATGAATGTGGACCACTCCCACTGGTCGAATCTCTTTTGGAAAAGCCCTTCCCCTTCTCATTCTTCAGAAGTGGACAGTTCCTCTTCAGATGACCAGGATGATGACATTTAAAACACTTCCAGCCCTACTGACTACCATGAGATTGGACCTACCTTTTGATTTTCCTCGAGTCCTTTCCTTGGCCTTCCTTGCCTCTCATTCACAGCAAGAACCTCTGAACTTGAGCCTCCTTTGCATAGCTTTTCCCGCTGCTTATTAGACCTGAGAACTTCAACCACTTCTTCGAAGTTTAAGGTCTCCTTTTCATACACCTGAGTTGTAATAAGACCGTCATATGATACTAGAAGCAAACACAGCAACAGGAGAGCTCTATCCTCTTCATCTATCTTCACATCAAGGCGCATAACATCTGAGCATATTTGATTAAATTTCTGGATATGAGAAATCAGATCTCCTCCCTCAGGCATCCGTAAGCTGTATAGCAATTTCTTTAACTATAACTTGTTCGTCATATTCTTGCCCAAGTATGTGTTCTCCAGCTTCTACCAAAGACCCTTCGCTGTGGTTTCTCCACTGATCTCAGGTAAAACTTGATCAGCCAAGCACATCCTAATTATACTGAAAGCTATCTCCTCTGGTTCCTCCATTCTTCCATACCAACTTCTCTGGCTTCTCCTGCACTAATACCTTATAGATTCGATTCTATACAAGTAAATCCTTCATCCTTTGCTACGAAAGGGTAAAGTTCCCTTACCTTCGAATTTTCAAAGTCTGCCTTGATAATGCTAGATTCCATATCAACATATCTGATCAAAAAAAATAACACCAACTACTCACCTCGATGTCTTGATCAAAAAATCTATTTCGCACCTGATCCCAGCAGTGATCTTCTTTCCTTCATGCAACCCATGCTCTGATCCCAAAACTGTTGTACAAACCGAATAAGATCAATCCTTCTTGGACCATGTATAATGCTCAAAACACGAAGCACCATGAAGAGACTATAGCAAAAGCAACAAGCCTAGCATGAAGCCTATACCTCAGATCAAGAAGATAGAGGCAACGATGATCCAAACAAGTAGTAAATCAAGATCAAGAAGAAGTTTTTGGGAGAAGAAACAGGATTTTCATATAATGTCGCCTATCAGAATATGTTACAAGACTTCTTGGAAGACTCGAGAGTGTTCTCCTCTCACCCAAGATCGTACAATATATATATCCCTTGGTTAAACCAAACCTAGCCCCTTAAAACAAACTCCTAACTGACACAACATCAAAATAGAGAACTCATCATCCGAGTCGACTCGCATGGTTCAAGTTGGCTCATCCAAATCGCTCCTTCTTCTATTCTGAGAATTCTAGCCGACTCCAGCAAACCAAGCCAACTCGTCTAGAGTGTCTATGTACCTGCTTTGAAAACTATAGTTGACTCCAGGCAATCGAGCCGACTCGACATTGGTACTTCACCCAGACCCCCCGTGTTGTGCCACTAGCCGAGTCGACTCGAAGGACCATCGACCTGACTCAAAAAGATAGACTGAAAAAAACATGGGAAAACTTAGTCTATCACCTAGGACTCTTACCGAACTCACTCCTAGCCCTAGTTACATCATGACCAACATGACAAAGACCCAAAACGTGACTCCAGATGCCTTGGATACCCACATGAGACTCAATAGACATTACGTACAACATCGAAGGGAGTGGAGCCGACCTCACTCTTGCCAATCCTATCGAGGTCATTATGGAGTATGCACTGAGCTTCCTCTTCAAGGTGACCAATAACCAGGTTGAGTATGAGGCGCTCCTCGCAAGATTGTGGGTGTCCCGTGAGCTAGGCATGAAATGCCTTAAGGTTTTCATAGATTCATAGCTCATCGTTGGCCGGTCTCCTGTGAGTATGAAGCCCAAGATCTCATGATGGTAAAGTATCTGGATAAGGAGCGCTCATATACAGCGAATCTCCAGTACTTTAGCATCTCCATATCCCTCGGATGGAGAATGCCCGAGCCGACGTCCTCTCCAGATTGGCAACCCTGTCAGACTTGTTGTTAGGGTGTACCTTCATCGAGAACCTGGAGACCCCCAGCTTCGAGTCTACAGTGAAGGTCCAACAAGATACTGTCGAAGCTAGCTGGATGGACCCCTACATCAAATACATTACCACTGGCACCCTACCTGAAGATTACAAGGAAGTTGGCCTTCTCAAGAAGAAGGTCGCATGATATGTGATGATGGATGGGCAGCTCTATCGGAGGTCTTATTCCTATCCCCTACTGAAGTGCTTGAAGCCCTCAAAAGCTACCTACATGCTCCAAGAAATACACGAAGGAATCTGCGACAATCACATAGGGGCAGGACCCTGGTGTACAAGGCACTCCAGTAAGGATACTTCTAGAAGACCATGCACAAGGACATCGCCAATTTCGTAAAGAAGTGTGACCATTGTCAGCATCACACCCACATTCAATGATATCCAATGGTCTTGATCTCCCAGCTGTCAGCCCCATGGCTATTCACCCAGTGGGGAATGAACATCCTAGGTCCTTTTCCTTATGCATTCGGCCAATGGAAACTTTTAATCATGGCCATGACTACTTCATCAAATGGGTCGAGGCCAAACCCCTGGCACGGATCTCTGAGGCCAAGGTCATGTCCTTCTTCTAGAAGTCTATCATCTATCAATTTGGATTCCCATTCTCAGTCATCACTGACAATGGATGGTAGTTCGATAATCAGGCTTTCGAGGAGTTCTGCGCTGACCTCAACATCTACCATCACTTCACTTCTGTGGCTCACCCTCATACAAACGGGAAGGCCGAGGTGTCCAACCAGACTATCTTGCAAGGGCTCCATACAAGGCTGGATGAAGCTAAGGGTCGATGGGCCAAAGAACTCCTTAGTGTGCTACGGGCCTGTCACACCACCCCGCACGACCACCGGCAAGATGCCCTTCAACCTAGTCTTTGATGCTAAAGCAGTAATTCTAGTGGAGCTTGGTCTACCCACACTATAGGTAGATCAATATGATGAAGCTGAGAATCTAGCCCATCTCCTCCTCAACCAAAACCTCTTGGATGAGATGAGAGATAAAGCTCGACTTCGGATGGCAGCCTACTAGCAACGAGTGGTGCGCTACTACAACTCTCGCATGAGGTCCAAGGCATTTCGCCCAGGTGACCTGGTCCTCAGGCAAGCGAAGGTATCCTAGTTAGGAGAATGCAGCAAACTCTTCCCAAACTAGAAAGGCCCCCTATAAGGTGGTCGAGTCTCTAGCAAGCAGAGCGTACTATCTCGCTGGGCTTGAGGGTGCCCGATTTATGTGAACATGGAATGCAAGCAATCTAAGAATGTACTACCAATAATGTAAGGCTTCATTTCAATTATTAAAGTTTTTTTTACTGCAACCCTGTCTTTCACCTATGTAGGAATGCATCCGTCCGACTCCAAGTTCAGCAAACAAAGTCGAGAAACTTACAAAGCCTCATACCTCAAAGTCGAGAAACTTATGAAGCCCCACACCTCAAAGCCAGGAAACTTATGAAGCCCCACACTCAAAGCCAGGAAACTTACGAAGCCCCATAACTCAAGGCTAGAAAGCTTACAAAGCCCTGCACTCAAATTCAAGAAACTTATGAAGCCCCATACCTCAAAGCCAGGAAACATACAAAGCCCTACACTCAAAGATGAGAAACTTACGAAGCCCTACAGTCTAGAGATGTCAACTAGGAAACTCTTGAAATCTCACCATCTACCACTTGACTCATAGCTTGGTGCATCAAGCCAAGAGACTCCAGAAGCCCTGCATTCAAATGCCTTGCTTATAATCCAGAGATGTTAGTTGGACAACTCCTAAAATCCCATCATCTTTTGCTTAACTCATATCTTGGCAAATCAAGAAGTTCCAGAAGTTTTGCATCCAACTGCCTTGCTCATAGTTTGGAGATGTCAGCTAGAAAACTCTTGAAATCCCACCATCTACCACTTGACTCATAGCTTGGAAAATCAAGAAGTTCTGCATCCAACCGCAATACTCACAGTTTGGAGATGTCATCTTAAAAACTCCTGAAATCCCACCATCTATTCTTGACTCCCAGCTTGGTGAATCATGAAGTTCCACATCCAACTGCCTTGCTCACAATCTAGAGATGTCAGTTGGAAAACTTCTGAAATCCCACCATCTACTTCTTGACTCATAGCTTGGCGAATCAAGAAGTTCCAGAAGTTTCGCATCCAATCACCTTGCTCACAGTCTGGAGATGATAGCTGGGAAACTCTTGAAATCCCACAATCTATCACTTAACTCACAGCTTGGTAAATCAAGAAGTTTCAAAAGTTTTGCACTTGACCGCCTTGCTTACAGTCTAGAGATGTCAGCTGGGAAACTCCTGAAATCCCACCATCTACTGCTTGACTCACAGCTTGGCGAATCAAGGAGTTCCAGAAGTCCTGCACTCGGGTCCGCATTACTTCAAGACCAGAAAAGCAGGGATGAAGTGTTCTCAAAAACCTTCATGCCAATCCTAAGGCTCCAGAATCAACCTGTAGAAACTAAGGCCTAGGAGAGGTGCACACCTATGGTGACCATGAAGTCTATTTCCTTACCATGCAAAAGGGTAAAGGAATTGAAGAAAAAAGATAAGTCCAAGCTAAATACATTAGTCGAGTTGGACTATTCCTTCATTACAAAGATAATGATGCAGAATGGGAAGCTGGGGATCGCTGGCGAGTGTAGAAGTCACCAGGGGATTAGGGCTTGCACTAAAAAATAGAGAACACGAGCGTCACACCCACTCCAATCTGAAAAGAAAACTTAGACAAAATAACTTTCAATTTTAATTTGTATTCATGAGAAAAAAGATACTTCATACAAGAGGGGAGGGGTGGTATTTATAGATTCACCCCAGGGTATATGACTTGAGGGCTAAAAAACCCTGACTTGTGGGCCATGAAATCCTGGTGGACCGGGTCAACTATGGGCCTTTGTCTTGGATTGGAGCTTTCTCTTGCGAGCTTGGCGGCATGAAAGGGCCCAGGTGCATGAAGGCCAGCTTCGATTGGGGGGCCCTGGTGAATCTCCTGGCTGTGAACTCTCCTCTTGTACATGACTGAATAAAAACTACATTGACTCGATTGGTCTTGACTGGACTAAAAGACTGGACCTGACTAAGTTTGATTGGACTTCACTGGACTAAAAGACTGGACCTAACTAAGTGGACTCAACTGGACTCAGTTGTCTCACTTTATTACAGGACTCAAATAAAATAAAAAAAATGACTTTCGGTCCCCATCATTCCCCTGTAGTGGGGAGAACTCGACTCCATCGAGTTTGGATGGGATTTGATGGAACCGGAACCAATCACATCAAAAGAGGCTAGGTTCACATTTTTTTCTTTTTCTTTTCAAACAAATTCTAGATTTTTTTCTCATATTTTCTTTTTTTATTGGCTACTCTAAGATCTGTGCCTCACCATCTTTAGGCTACTTTGAGATCCGTGCACTTTGAGAACCATGCAAAGTGTGAAATCAGTAACAGGGGCGGGAATATGCATTCACGTTAATGCACTTCTTCTCTCGGTGCTTTGATGGGCATGCAAAATCGAGGGAAGGTCTCAGATGTGGAGATCCGACGGGCTTCGCCGATGACGGGGCTAGGGATGAAGACGGCGGCCTGGGGAATGGTGGCATGGCCCTGCTTCGGTGAACGATGGTGGCACGGTGAGGAGAAGATGGCACAAGCAGCGATCGTAGGTATGACTTCGGAGGGGTTTCATTGATTGTCATGCAGGGTGGAGTCTGCGGAATGGACAACGGAGGTTTGGGTCAGCTATGGTTGATTTCGGGTGGAAGACTGGGTCTCCGATAGGCTACTACAGTGCTTGGTAGCAGGGAGCCTTTGTGGGCATCGGTGAGCCATCATGATAGGAAATGGGGAGTGAAGGACATGGATGGTAGAAATTCATCAGGGTCGGTGAATGTCAGTTTGTCGAGCAGGAAGATTGGGCGGAGGCGATCTAAGGCATCAGCAAGGTAGACAGAAAGAGGATCCATTTGGGTGGAGGCTGAGGGAGGTGATCTTCCGGTGGGGCTCTCCGGTTAGGAAGGGTGGCGATGTTGGAGGGCTCTCCGGTTAGGAACGGTGGCTGATGATGCGGGGAGGATACAGATCTGGCTGACGGTGGCATTGATGGCTGCAGGTGGATGGTGCACTTGGACTAGATCTGGGGATGTCCATCATCTATCGGTTGCTATTCCCGGTTATAGGCGATGTGGAGACGGGCTTCACTGGCGGAGGCATTGATGGGGTGTTGGAGGGGTCATGGAGGAAAGGCGAATGCCAGGGCATTGACAGCTCACAAATGGAGGCCAATGGCTAGCTAAGCTTTGAGAAGGACATCTTGCATAGGAGAAATCTGGATGGGAGGAAGCAGATGGAGTCGAGAAGGAAGAGAAAAACCCTAATCCTCTAGGCTCTGATACCAAATTGATGCGAAATGGGAAGCTAGGGATCGCTGACGAGCATAGAAGTCACCAAGGGATTAGGGCTTGCACTCAAGAATAGAGAACATGGGCATCACACTCATTCCAATCTGGAGAAAAAACTCAGACAAAATAACTTTCAATTTTAATTTTTCATGAGAAAAAAGATACTTATACAAGAGGGGAGGGGTGGTATTTATAGATTCACCCCAGGGTACATGACTTGAGGGCTAAGAAACCTGACTTGTGGGCCAAGAAACCCTGGTGGACCTGGTCAACAGTGGGCCTTTGTCTTGGACTGGAGCTCTCTCTTGCGGGCTTGGCGGCATGAATGGGCCAGGTGCATGAAGGCTAGCTCTGGTTGGGGGAACCTGGTGAATCTCCTGGTTGCAAAAACTCCTCTTGTACATGACTGAATGAAAATTACATTGACTCAATTGGACTTGACTAGACTAAAAGACTAGACCTGACTAAGTTCGATTGGACTTGACTGGACTAAAAGACTGGACCTGACTAAGTGAACTCAACTGGACTCAGTTGTCTCACTTTATTACAGGACTCAAATAAAATAAAATAAAATAAAATAGACTTTCGGTTCCCATCAAATAAGTCTCTCACAAACTCTGTAGGATCCTTTGAATGTATCTCAAGGCAAAACAAAAAAGAGATGAAGAAGAAAAGAAGACAAGTAATGGGTTACTTTGGAAAGAAAAAGATGTCTTCATTAATAGAATGATTTCTTTACATCCTATGAAGGCTCCTGATAGGTCGAGAAGCCTTCCAAAATATAAGTTACAAATCAAAGGATAAAAGTTCAAGTCTAACTCATCAACTCCTTCCGTAGCCGACGAGTGACTCCTTCTGATGACGGTGGGGGTCCTGGGTGGCAGCACCTCCAGCTTCGACCACGACCGCCTCTAGCTCCGGCTCTAGCTCCATCTTCGTAGTGGGCATCCTTGGTCGCACGGGGATAGACAGCATGGGGAGGATATCTTCCAACCCCTTCATGATGCAGGATGAGATCAGGGGAGGATCATCGGCGAGGTGAGAAGTCATCGATGATTAGGGTACTACTATTTTTCTTTATTTTATTTTAGTTTTCTAGGAGATGGTGATGGAACAATGGATAAAAAGAGTAGGAAAATTGGACACTCTACGGACTAGGGACTCACATTCATCGAGAGACCTCTTACCTCTAAGGCATCTCACCCACCCACTATATGTAGCCAAGGGCATCCCACCCATCTCACTACAAGCAAAGCATAGGGAATCCCACCCAAATCTCTACCTAGGACCATGAAAGAAAATCTCTAAGACCATAAAGGGGACTCAACGGGGAAGAAAACAACTAGGGCCTCATGCCCCTCGATGCCCGAAAGCGAAGGCATAGGGTCTCACACCCCTCGACGCCCGAAGGAGAAGGAAAGACAGGCCTCACGCCCACTCTTTTACGGAGGCAGAACAAAGAATCATCTTCCCTAAAATTTATCTTTATTAACAAATTTTCTAAAAAAGGACTGAGGGTGGTATTTATAAGACCATTCCTAACCCTCATTTGAATTTGAATATAGGATAGAAAGATAGGGGTTCAATTCAAATACAAAATAAGATGAGGTCTATCCCAATCCTAGCAACTAGATATCTCAATCCTAACCAACCAACAAACTTCAAAACAAAAATAAATTCTAAACATCTAATCTTTGAATTTAAATTTATTTACATCAAAATCCATGATGCTCCGAGATTGGTGTTGCTCTAGGATCCGTGCTGCTCTAGGACTCGTGCTACCCGATGTCCTCATCATTTCCTTGAGGTGGGGAGAACTTGACTCCGTCGAGTCAGGCTTCAAGTTCTCATCTTCAGCTTGATATTATTTCCCTTGGACTCCAAACTACAGATTGAGATAACCTTGAGATAATTTTTTTTTTCTTTTTTCAAACAAATCCATTTTTTTTTCATCAACCCTGCTCTGAGATCTATGGAACTTTGAGATTGGTGTGGCTCTGAAAATTGTGCAGCTTTGAAATATGCATGGAGCTTGAGAAGTCAGCAAGAGGGAGGGGAATTTGCTTTCATGTTCTGCAATCCCTCCCCTCTTCTTCATAGATCGATGAAGGGAAACCAACAGCCGATGCAAAGGTCATCACGACAGCGGAGGGCACGGGTAGCGATAGAAAGCAGGGAGGAGATCCAGTGGGGCTGATTTGGGCTGATCCGGTGGGCAGGGTGGATCTGGGCTGTGTCGGGACGATGAGAGAAGAGGCCAGGCAGAACAGGGGGGGAAAACTCCAAGCGGGCTTTGCCGGTGATGACACTGGGGTGGAGGGCAGTGGCATGGATGGGAAGAAGGGTTCTAGTGGGGCATCAAGAAAAATTGGGCATCATAGCCGGTGGGGTGGATGGATGGTTCGAATGGCTCGAGAGGCCCCAATTCGAGGAGGCAGCAAAGGAAGGTTCGATGGCTGTGGGATCGACAACCGGATGGCAGAGGAAAGGGGCTGCGGTGGAAGCGTCGGCCATAGTAGGTGGCTTTGGAGGCACCAATGGAGGAGTGGAGGGCCAGCGATGGTTTCGCTCGGGATGATTGGTGTTCGCGATAGCAAGGGGTTTTGAATGGTGCGCTTGGTTAGGCGACGATGGGGTTGGTGCGGCCATGGAAGGGCACGATCGATGGATTCTCGGTCATCAGCTGCTAGCGATGGAGCAGGGAGGCTTCACGGAAGGCGGTGGGTAGAGATCAGGTTGGATCTGGGAAGACGGTCAATGAAGATGGTTCTTCCGGTGGGGCTCTCCGGTTGGGACTGCAGTGATGGGAAGAGAATGCTGCTGTAGGGGCAATGGAGCAAGAACATGGAAGAGAGAAAATGGCGACACGGGGGGGGCTGGTGAGGGGATCTGGGATGATTCAGGAACATGAAACGTACCCTAATCCTCAGGCTTTGATACCAAATTGATGCAGGATGGGATCAGGGGAGGATCGTGACGAGCCAAGAAGTCACTGATGATTAGGGTACTACTTTTTTTATTTATTTTATTTTTTAGGGGATGGCGAAGGAACAATGAAGATGGAGAGTAGGAAAATTGGACACTCGATGGATTTCTTCTCCAAGCTGGTCACCCTCACCTTGGTTGCCAGCCAGTTAGTCCTGGAGTACCTTCATTTGGCCCTCTAGTTCTTGAACCCAGGCAGCCTAGGCTCGGGCATCATCCCTCTCCTTTCGAAGGTGGGACTCCCTCTTCATCAGCCCTAGGCAGGAGTCCCTGAGGAGTTGAACATCGAGGGCCACTTGCATGAAAAATGATAGCTAGAGCCTTTATAGATAAAGAAAGAAAGTGAAGCAAACAAGAAGGTGCTTATAGAGAAGAGCTGGGGGAACACCCCAGTGAAGACAACCATCACTGGGCGGTGATCCTCTCCTGGCGGTCTAGTGGCTAGGCAAGGGTGGCCAGCACATCCTTGGCCAACTTTCGATCCTTTGTTAGCCTTGCATCCTAGAGCATGATGATGGATATTTTCTTTGACCCTAACCTCGATGTCTCAGATGGCTTTGAGGGTTCCAGGATAGTGGCCAGTGGGAAACGATGATGGAAACCGGTCTGTGGAAGGTCTGTCCCAGATAGTGGTGCGGGCTCTTTGTGGCAGCATCCTCACCACCTGCTCCACCTCCGACTCTGGTGAGCTTCGGTTCTTGTAGGGGCAATCGGAGGTACTGGCATGGCACCCTCTACTAGTCGAGCTCCCTCTGGGCTCGCTGGTGGAGGATGGAATGCCAACCCAGGTGTAGCCGGTGCAGCAAGAGGCCCCCTCCTAGCAAGCTCACTGGCAGGCCTCCATCTCGGCTCCTCTTGGGTTCTTTGGAGGTACCTCTTCGAGCCTGCGAAGGCAACACTCTTCCTGTACATGCTTTGGAGCTCGTCTATTGAGAATCTCATCTTGTGGAATGCAAAGAGACCAGTCAGTCATTTAACAAAAGTAGATATCAAACTTAGAAGAAAAAGAAGATGCTTGGTATCGAGCCTTATGTTGAGGTAGGGCTGCCTGACTCTAGCATCAATAAAGTTCTGCTCAGTCAGTAGATCTCGAAGGGTTGGAACATTAGAAGGGATGAGCTGGTTAATTCTCTTTATCGGCCAGCTTAATTATAGATATTGATTAGGGGAGTGGTCTGGGTCACTCCAAACCCAGTCCACCCTTTCAATTGAGGCAAAGAGAAACCTAACCTTCCATCCTTTGATGGAGGAAGGCAGATCAAGCTTGAGTGTCCCCAGGCGAGGGGCCACAAACCACCACCCCTTGTCGGATAGGTGCACTTCAGAGTGAACAAGGCCCTAAAGATGGAGAAACGAGTAAAAATCTCGCGGAAGTGGCAGAGAACAATGAAGCAAATGATAGTTCGGACAACATTGAGAGCAAGTTAGGCTGGGACCAAGCGATAATTGCTCAGAAAAGAAAGAAAAAAAGGGATGAAAAGGAAGGCGAAGCCCCGAAGAGAAGTATTCATACAGGGCGATTCGGCCTGGACCACTAAAGGTGACCCATTCCTTCGATCTTGGAGCAGAAAGACGGATGGAGTCAGGGACCCCTAATGCTTTTCGAACATGGAGGAGGTCCTCACCAATCATTGACAAGCAATACCGGAGGGACCGCCAGACTCCCTGACAGGAGAAAAAGAGGGAGAGGTCCTGGCTCCCTGATGAGAACAGAAGGAGGAGGTAGAGGAGTCATAGGGCATCCAATAACAATCCCCGGCTGGTAGGGACTCCTACAGACCATAAAAGAAACATCCTCCTCCTTGCTATCGAGGAAGGAGGCCTCGATTGGGATGGACCACCACATCAAAAAATTCTGGGCAACGGTGTCCTCCACTAAAGAAACTCATGGTGAGCAAAGAGGAAGAAGTCAAAAAGAGGAGGAGGCCTAGAGACCTAACAAGAACTCTCCTTTAGCACAAGCCGAAGGAGAATAACAGAAGAAGCAAAGGAAAATATAAGTTACAAATCAAAGGATAAAAGTTCAAGTCTAACTCATCAACATCCTTCCGTAGCCGACGAGTGACTCCTTCTGATGACGGTGGGTGGGTCCTGGGTGGCAGCACCTCCAGCTTCGACCACGACCGCCTCTAGCTCCGGCTCTAGCTCCATCTTCGTAGTGGGCATCCTTGGTCGCACGGGGATAGACAGCATGGGGAGGATATCTTCCAACCCCTTCATGATGCAGGATGAGATCAGGGGAGGATCATCGGCGAGGTGAGAAGTCATCGATGATTAGGGTACTACTATTTTTCTTTATTTTATTTTAGTTTTCTAGGAGATGGTGATGGAACAATGGATAAAAAGAGTAGGAAAATTGGACACTCTACGGACTAGGGACTCACATTCATCGAGAGACCTCTTACCTCTAAGGCATCTCACCCACCCCACTATATGTAGCCAAGGGCATCCCACCCATCTCACTACAAGCAAAGCATAGGGAATCCCACCCAAATCTCTACCTAGGACCATGAAAGAAAATCTCTAAGACCATAAAGGGGACTCAACGGGGAAGGAAATAACTAGGGCCTCATGCCCCTCGATGCCCGAAAGCGAAGGCATAGGGTCTCACACCCCTCGACGCCCGAAGGAGAAGGAAAGACAGGCCTCACGCCCACTCTTTTACGGAGGCAGAACAAAGAATCACTCTTCCCTAAAATTTATCTTTATTAACAAATTTTCTTAAAAAGACTGAGGGTGGTATTTATAGACCATTCCTAACCCTCATTTGAATTTGAATATAGGATAGAAAGATAGGGGTTCAAATTCAAATACAAATAAGATGAGGTCTATCCCAATCCTAGCAACTAGATATCTCAATAAAACAACAAACTTCAAAACAAAATCTAATTCTAATCTTTGAATTTAAATTTATTTACAAAATCCATGATGCTCCGAGATTGGTGTTGCTCTAGGATCCGTGCTGCTCTAGGACTCGTGCTACCCGATGTCCTCATCATTTCCTTGAGGTGGGGAGAACTTGACTCCGTCGAGTCAGGCTTCAAGTTTCTCATCTTCAGCTTGATATTATTTCCCTTGGACTCCAAACTACAGATTGAGATAACCTTGAGATAATTTTTTTTTTCTTTTTTCAAACAAATCCATTTTTTTTTTCATCAACCCTGCTCTGAGATCTATGGAACTTTGAGATTGGTGTGGCTCTGAAAATTGTGCAGCTTTGAAATATGCATGGAGCTTGAAGTCAGCAAGAGGGAGGGGAATTTGCTTTCATGTTCATGCAATCCCTCCCCTTCTTCTTCATAGATCGATGAAGGGAAACCAACAGCCGATGCAAAGGTCATCACGACCAGCGGAGGGCACGGGTAGCGATAGAAAGCAGGGAGGAGATCCAGTGGGGCTGATTTGGGCTGATCCGGTGGGCAGGGTGGATCTGGGCTGTGTCGGACCGATGAGAAGAGGAGGCCAGGCAGAACAGGGGGGAAAACTCCAAGCGGGCTTTGCCGGTGATGACACTGGGGTGGAGGCAGTGGCATGGATGGGAAGAAGGGTTCTAGTGGGGCATCAAGAAAAATTGGGCATCATAGCCGGTGGGGTTGGATGGATGGTTCGAATGGCTCGAGAGGCCCCAATTCGAGGAGGCAGCAAAGGAAGGTTCGATGGCTGTGGGATCGACAACCGGATGGCAGAGGAAAGGGGCTGCGAGTGGAAGCGTCGGCCATAGTAGGTGGCTTTGGAGGCACCAATTGGAGGAGTGGAGGGCAGCGATGGTTTCGCTCGGGATGATTGGGTGTTCGCGATAGCAAGGGGTTTTGAATGGTGCGCTTGGTTAGGCAGACGATGGGGTTGGTGCGGCCATGGAAGGGCACGATCGATGGATTCTCGGTCATCAGCTGCTAGCGATGGAGCAGGGAGGCTTCACGGAAGGCGGTGGGTAGAGATCAGGTTGGATCTGGGAAGACGGTCAATGAAGATGGTTCTTCCGGTGGGGCTCTCCGGTTGGGACTGCAGTGATGGGAAGAGAATGCTGCTGTAGCGGGCCAATGGAGCAAGAACATGGAAGAGAGAAAATGGCGACACGGGGGGGGCTGGTGAGGGGATCTGGGATGATTCAGGAACATGAAACGTACCCTAATCCTCAGGCTTTGATACCAAATTGATGCAGGATGGGATCAGGGGAGGATCGTTGACGAGCCAAGAAGTCACTGATGATTAGGGTACTACTATTTTTTTATTTTATTTTATTTTTTTAGGGGATGGCGAAGGAACAATGAAGATGGAGAGTAGGAAAATTGGACACTCGATGGATTTCTTCTCCAAGCTGGTCACCCTCACCTTGGTGCCAGCCAGTTAGTCCTGGAGTACCTTCATTTGGCCCTCTAGTTCTTGAACCCAGGCAGCCTAGGCTCGGGCATCATCCCTCTCCTTTCGAAGGTGGGACTCCCTCTTCATCAGCCCTAGGCAGGAGTCCCTGAGGAGTTGAACATCGAGGGCCACTTGCATGAAAAATGATAGCTAGAGCCTTTATAGATAAAAGAAAGAAAGTGAAGCAACCAAGAAGGTTGCTTATAGAGAAGAGCTGGGGAACACCCCAGTGAAGACAACCATCACTGGTCGGTTGATCCTCTCCTGGCGGTCTAGTGGCTAGGCAAGGGTGGCCAGCACATCCTTGGCCAACTTTCGATCCTTTGTTAGCCTTGCATCCTAGAGCATGATGATGGATATTTTCTTTGACCCTAACCTCGATGTCTCAGATGGCTTTGAGGGTTCCAGGATAGTGGCCAGTGAGGAAACGATGATGGAAAACCGGTCTGTGGAAGGTCTGTCCCCAGATAGTGGTGCCGGGCTCTTTGTGGCAGCATCTCTCACCACCTGCTCCACCTCCGACTCTGGTGGAGCTTCGGTTCTTGTAGGGGCAATCGGAGGTACTGGCATGGCACCCTCTACTAGTCGAGCCTCCCTCTGGGGCTCGCTGGCTGGAGGATGGAATGCCAACCCAGGTGTAGCCGGTGCAGCAAGAGGCCCCCTCCTAGCAAGCTCACTGGCAGGCCTCCATCTCGGCTCCTCTTGGGTTTTCTTTGGAGGTACCTCTTCGAGCCCTGCGAAGGCAACACTCTTCCTGTACATGCTTTGGAGCTCGTCTATTGAGAATCTCATCTCTGTGGAATGCAAAGAAGACCAGTCAGTCATTTAACAAAAGTAGATATCAAACTTAGAAGAAAAAGAAGATGCTTGGTATCGAGCCTTATGTTGAGGTAGGGCCTGCCTGACTCTAGCATCAATAAAGTTCTGCTCAGTCAGTAGATCTCGAAGGGTTGGAACATTAGAAGTGATGAGCTGGTTAAATATCTCTTTATCGGCCAGCTTAATTATAGATTATTGATTAGGGGAGTGGTCTGGGTCACTCCAAACCCAGTCCACCCTTTCAATTGAGGCAAAGAGAAACCTAACCTTCCATCCTTTGATGGAGGAAGGCAGATCAAGCTTGAGTGTCCCCAGGCGAGGGGCCACAAACCACCACCCCTTGTCGGATAGGTGCACTTCAGAGTGAACAAGGCCCTAAAGATGGAGAAACGAGTAAAAATCTCGCGGAAGTGGCAGAGAACAATGAAGCAAATGATAGTTCGGACAACATTGAGAGCAAGTTAGGCTGGGACCAAGCGATAATTGCTCAGAAAAGAAAGAAAAAAGGGATGAAAAGGAAGGCGAAGACCCCCGAAGAAGAAGTATTCATACAGGGCGATTCGGCCTGGACCACTAAAGGTGACCCATTCCTTCGATCTTGGAGCAGAAAGACGGATGGAGTCAGGGACCCCTAATGCTTTTCGAACATGGAGGAGGTCCTCACCAATCATTGACAAAGCAATACCGGAGGGACCGCCAGACTCCCTGACAGGAGAAAAAGAGGGAGAGGTCCTGGCTCCCTGATGAGAACAGAAGGAGGAGGT
The DNA here is from genome assembly GCA_021397845.1 of Areca catechu. Classification (NCBI taxonomy): domain Eukaryota; kingdom Viridiplantae; phylum Streptophyta; class Magnoliopsida; order Arecales; family Arecaceae; genus Areca; species Areca catechu. The sequence goes on along the minus strand of CM038043.1, from coordinate 89,874,010 downwards.
AGAGGAGTCATAGGGCATCCAATAACAATCCCCGGCTGGTAGGGACTCCTACAGACCATAAAAGAAACATCCTCCTCCTTGCTATCCGAGGAAGGAGGCCTCGATTGGGATGGACCCACCACATCAAAAAATTCTGGGCAACGGTGTCCTCCACTAAAGAAACTCATGGTGAGCAAAGAGGAAGAAGTCAAAAAAGAGGAGGAGGCCTAGAGACCTAACAAGAACTCTCCTTTAGCACAAGCCGAAGGAGAATAACAGAAGAAGCAAAGGAAGAAGAAGGAGGAGAGGTCTGACCTGCTAGAAACTTCAAACTCTAGAGCAAGGAGGAAGACTAGGAAAGAAGATGAGCACTGCAGCCTTCTGCGCTCGAAACACCCTTAAGGGGAAAGGGGCAGGAGGGCAAGTCCCTTTCAAGTGCCTGCAGAGTCCCATTTTCTTGTACGAGTCAAAGACATGTGCCTCTTCATCTCCGTGGACAATCGAAGCTCTCCATGTGTCAGGATCCGCTGAGGGTGATGCTTTGATTCGGAGGTGCCTACATTGGTTCTGGTGCAGTAATTATGGTGTCCTTAAAGGAAGGCTGACATGGCACCGCTTTGTTGGGGCGAACGCATGATCTTCGGAGCACCAGTGCTCGAGGCATTAATGGCGTAGGAAATGCACTCCTCCATATCAACACGATCATTACTCTCATCACCCCGAGTGCTGCTTTGTTACCTAAGCTCGAGAGTAAGGGACATCTGATGTGGCATAACTGACGTGGAGCCAATGTTGGCGATAGCTAGCCACTGCATGGGTGGAAAGTGCCACCTGGATGTGGCAATCAAATAAAGACCCAAGGCAAGCCCTCCATCTAAAGTCAGCTCCCAACCGAGGTCATCTCATAGGGCGAGCCCTCCATCTGAGGTCAGCTCCTAACCAGGGTCGTGCTCATGCATGCCAAGGTGAGCCCTCCATTTGAGGTCAGCTCCCAACCGAGGTCATGCTCATAAGGAGAGCCCTCCATCTGAGGTCAGCTCTTAGTCGGGGTCATGCTCTTACGTGCCAAGGCGAACCCTCTGTTCGAGGTGAGCTCCTTGCCGAGGTCATGCTCATAGGGCAAGCCCTCCATCTGAGGTCAGCTCCGGGTCAGGGTCGTGTCATGCATGCTAAGGTAAGCCCTCTATTCGAGGTTAGCTCCCAGCCAGGGTCATGCTCATAAAGCAAGCCCTCCATCTGAGATCAGCTCTCGGCCAAGGTCGTGCTCATGCATGCCAAGGTAAGCCTTCTGTCAGAGGTCAGCTCCTAGCCGGGGTCATGCTCATAGGGTGAGCCCTCTGTCTGAGGTCAGCTCTCGGCCAGGGTCATGCTCATGCATGCCAAGGCGAGCCCTCCGCCTGAGGTTAGCTCCTAACCGGGGTCATGCTCATAGGGCGAGCCCTTCGCTAAGGTTAGCTCCCGATCGGGGTCGTGCTCATGCATGCCAAGGCAAGCCCTTTGTCTGAGGTCAGCTCCTAGCCGGGGTCATGCTCATAAGGCAAGCCCCTCATCTAAGGTCAGCTCCAGGTCGGGGTCATGCTCATGCATGCCATGGTGAGCCCTCCATCCGAGGTCAGCTCCCAACCAGGGTCATGCTCATAGGGTGAGCCCTTCGTCTGAGGTCAGCTCCCGTTCGGGGTCATCCTCATGCATGCCAAGACGAGTCCTCCATCCAAGGTTAGCTCCCAATCGAGGTCATGCTCATAGGGCAAGCCCTTTGTATGAGACCAACTCCCGACCGAGGTCGTGTAGATGCATAACCAAGGCAGCCCCCCGCATCCGGGGTCAAGCACCCAGTCGGGGTTGTGCTCTGCTTTTCGAAGGTGGCCTCCCGCATCCGAGGTCGAGCACCCAGCATAGGTCATGCTCCCGCATCCGGAGTCAAGCTCTCCAAATTGAGCTCTCCCCTTTCCTCCGGTCGAGTTCGGGGTTCCCGCCAGTGGCAAAAAGAGGGAGGACCGGTAAAGATATAGACTGCAACATGAAAGCTTCCAACTATTTGCAACCTCCCAGAAGTGGCGTATGCCGTGCTAGAAAATTCAAACTCTGCAACATGCCATACGCTTGTTCTGCATAATGCATTCTCCACCAGGATCCACACTATGTGGCAGACCACCACATCGACAACCGTGCAACCAAGGGCTCTAATCCTCATGACACGAAACCTAGACCTCCTCCAAGAGGAGTATTCCATTAAGGCCTCAGGCCTTGCAACACTCCAATGGTCCCACCTGGAATAGAAATGCTCCACCATGGCTTGGTGCTCAGCAGCATGATGCCCGCCCCTTCCATAAAAATTTCACCACTAGAGGGACAAGATCTGTACTACACCAACGATCACCCCCAAATAGAAGGATCTCCTCTAGAGGACCGGTCCGACAAGGGTGAGGCTACAGACAGTGGAGAACCCCTCCAGAAAGGGATACAAGGAGAGGGACATCTCAATGAAGCCCCAAGCTTAGTCTAGGCCACTCCTATATATATAAAGATAAAAGAAAGGACCCCCGAGAAGGGAGGAGAGAGGCAATTGCTAAGACTCAATGAGCAAACGGGCGAGGAACCAGCCAAGAGAACCTCCCAACTCTCTAATATCTACTTGACCCTGTCTTTCCATTTCAAATTCCATCTTCCATCCTTTACATGGAGAGTCCACAAGCTCTTCACCATAGACGCTCTGTTCTCCTTGATCATCCCAAACTGACTTGATCATCGGAGTATCCTCGTCAAAATCCTTGGCCCGGGTCTCCTCTTTTTTACAAGCTACACCAAAAGAGGACCGAGCACCGAACAAGAGCCCGACGAGTCCGTGCCATGTCTGACCTACAAGCCACAGTGGTGCAAGCACCAGAGCTAGTAAGAGACTTCAATCAAATCCAATCAATCCAAGCTCCTTGTGGATTGCCAATGAATAAGCCATTTCAGTTTCAAACTTTTAATTTCGGCTTAAAAATCTTAGCATGAGTCCTATAATTAGAGTCAAGTCAATTTTAATTTGGTCTTGCAATTAGTCAAGTTGGGATTAATTTGGTCTTTTAATTAGTCAAGTTGGGACAAGATCCAGGCATGAACCATGCTCGAACCCAAGGAGTATCAAGATTGGAGCAAACCACTTCACCACGCCGTGTTGGATTGGATGGAGCAAACCACCTCACCATGCCATGTTGGATTGCTACCACAACCACCATGCCAAGTCAGCTGTGCCACCTTACTTTCCATGCCCAAGCTTGCTAAAATTCAAATTTGAATGCAAGTTGTAACTCCCCACTTCCCACTCCCCTTTACAAGAATGTAATCTCTTCCATTTTGAATTCAAATTAGGACTTGGGAAGTAAATAAATATCCCCCCTAACCCTCTTGTAATCAGCCAATTGAATGAATGAAAGAAGTCTTTTTTTCCTTCCATTGCTTTGTTGCATTGTCACTCCATGAGGGAGAGGGTGTGAGGCCCAAACCGGTTCATCCAAGCTTCAAGAAATTGACAACATCTCTTCCCTTTCCACTTCTTCAAACTTCCTTTCTTCTTTCCATTTCTCTCATCATTTCCATGCCCACTAATGTCTTTCTTGCAAGTTCTCTCGATGGGCCCAACTCAAGGATGAAGTTTACCTTGCCTCGGAATCAACTACATCAGGTGTCTTCAATCAAGGGAGTGGTAGTCTTCTCATCCAACCGCTAATCCTTTGAGTGTTGAGGTTTGAGCCACCCATGAGTTCAGAGCTCATTGTTGGTAAGATAATCCCCTTCCTAAACTCTTAGATCTGAATTATTGAAGGTAATTGTCCTAATTAGAATGGTTTCTCGGCCATTAGATCCAATTTACTTTCAAATGAATGAACCTACATTGCGAGTAGTAACTTTCTAGCAGTCTCTTTTATTAATTTCATTTTCTCTCTTAAGCATGAATGTTGCAGATATGTGATAGAACCACTGCTCATTTTAGATTACTGATTTCATATTTTAAAACTCCATTATCATCCTGCATCATTTCGGTATCAGAGCATGGTTAACTAGGACAGGTATGCTAGTTGCTGAAAATTTTTGCATCATCTAAGGACAAGACCTGAAAGCTCATTTCATAGCTTTTCAGATCTTAGTTTAATTTGTAATTTCAAAGTAATTTTTCTAGATCAAACCAGACCTGAAATCTTTTTCCATAGATTTTAGATCTAAATTTTCAAAAAAAAATTATTTTCCTAGCTTACTATCTAATCGATGGAATCACGCCTCCTGAACGAGTATACGAAAGTATACTTATGACCCATGGAAGTAATGAGCCAAGGCCAGAAGTGATAACTCAAGATTGGAGGGCCCATTATGCTATATGCATGCTTGCATGATTGGAATTATTGAATGTTTCATTGCATGATTACTCCTCTAGCACAACTTAGGTTCTAAAATTTTCTAGCACAATTCAAATTTGAATCTACCTAACCATAATTCAAAAATTTAAAATTTAAATTTTGAATTTTAAATTCTAAACTTTGAAATTTGAAAATTTATATTTGAAATTCAAATTTAGAAATTTAAATTTTGAAATACATGTTTATCCTAGTCTTTATATTCTATTGATTAGTTGGAGGGTTGGTTATGCATTCATCTTAAGATACTTAAGGGCAATCCTATTGTAAGATAAGGGAAGGATTTCATTACCTTTTCTTGGCCCAAAAACAACCAAATACATATTGCATTGACCCAAGCCTAATTTAAAATCGAGTAAGGACCTAAACTAGGGACATCAACAAGTCAAGTTCTTGATCATGTTGAGACTTAGTATTGATTGATTCTATATTTACTCTTGGATATTGATGTCTAAGGCTAAGGATCTAACAGCAAATGCCTTAAGTGGATTTATGATTTTTAATTAGGACCTCACGAAAACGAGGGGAGCCTCCCATAATCCTACCTCTTAACTGGCCAGTTGAAAGGGTGGCTGCAGTCTTGATTAGTGCTTTGGCAATTTATGCTATCTTGAACTTCTAGGTCTAGGAGCCCTAGAAGCTAGGTTTGTATTACATGACCACTAGATCAGGAACCCCATACCAATATTCTCAGACCCAACCATGTCTCACCATGGACCCCAATCTTGAACTTTGATAAGAACCATGATTGAGCAATTCAAGCAACTAAATAAAAGGTTTGACTAAATGGATGGTGTGGACACCAAAATCAGACAGAGGCTCCTTAACCCTCTGTGGATCTCTGAATAGGGTTTTTAGTCTATTGGGTTCTGTAATAAGGCTTCCAGCCTAAGTATTATTATTTTGAGTCATGTATTTAGTTTCAACTTTCGTTTTAGTCATGTACTTTGGCCAATGTGGTCAAGCAAGGTCAATAAATCATGTATTCAGCTAAATTGGTTCAAGCCCAAGTCTACTTGAAGATTGGGCCCAAGCTTGTTTGAAGAAGCAGTGGTCATTTGAGTCAAGCCCAATTATTAATGGACCAAGCCATCTCCCCCATGCCTTGAAGGATGCCACTTCAGCTCTTGGAGCACCACCTCACCAGTGTCACATGGTGGGAGGAAGTGCCACATCACCAGACACTTGGGCAGCCAAAGAAGGTTGGAGGACTTCAAAGTCAATGCATGTTGGATACCGCACTTATTCTCTCCTTGGTCCAAGCCAACAACACCCCCCACATCAAGCCCTTTTCCAAGAAAGCATGGTCGGCCAAGGAAGGTTTCTCAAGTCAATGGAGCATCCCTTGATCCAAGCCAACCACTTCCTCCCTTCCCTCCCCATATCAAGTTTTTCTCTATAGAAGCATAGCCGGCCAAGGAAGGATTTTGAAGTCACCAAGCATCCCATGATTCTTGAAGACAAGAGCTTTTCTTCATGCCACCACATCAAGCCTTTCTCCATAAAAGTGTGGACAACCAAGGAAAGAATCAAAGGTCAAGTGGGCACCCCATGATCCATGAAGACATGTCTTTTTTATCATTCCCCGAATCAAGCTCTCCACCATATCAAGGCTGGCCAAGGGAAGATTCCAAGGATCAAATTTAGATTTTAGGCACCCTTAATGAAGACTTGTAGCAAATTTTCATTTAAATTTTGAAAGGGACCTAGGAGCCTATATAAAGGGCCCTACTCCTCTTGTACAAAACAAGTTTTGATGAATAAAAAATTTGAGAAGTTCCACTTCATTATAGCCCTTGTCTTCTTAGACCAGGAACTCTGTGAGAGAGTGCCTTTGTCCTTCAGGACATCGAGGGATGAGAGGCCCCAAGTTCCCTTTCTCCTTCTCAAGCCATCTACCAATCTTCAAGCCGGGATGCCCCTGGAACTCCACCTGGATGCCTAGCAGGAAGAGCCTCCTCGACCACCATTCTCAACTCTCTCCATCCCTTCCTACTTGTTTATCCCTTTTTCATGATGTTTTCTAACACTTCCCTTGGGCGCTCGCACGTCCTCCAAGTACCATAGTCAACGGAGTCAATCTTCCTTGCCCCCATGACCATCAAATGGAAAGCCGATGAATCCGTAGGGTTGAAGGCTTGATCCCTCAAGCCGCATCCACGAGAGTGAGGGAACTCTGCATCGGGCACATCATAGTCTTCAAGGTTTGCACCCCTAATCTCCTAAGTAGGTATTGATCTAGAGCTAAGTTCTACGGGATTTCTCAATCTCGGGTCCTCTCATTATCTTTGTTTAGGGACTATCTTTGCTTGCTAGAAAGTTCTTGTCCTTATATAATCTCTAGTCCATTCTTAACTCGACTTCGGGAATCAATACATCTTTTAAAACCTTAAACTCAAAGAAAAAATTCATTTGCATATCCATCTCATCATTAGTATAGTCTCACTTCATCCTAGGTTCCACATCATTTTCTGGTATCAGAGCTTGGTTAGGGCTTAGTTCTCTTTAAGTACTTGGATTCGGTGCTTCACCATGGCCGTTCAGTCAAAGAAAAAAGTAGGGCTGCAAGACCCTCACATCCCGTTCAAAGGAGATTTTCTATGGAGTGTAGGGGTGCCGATGTGATTGATCCTTGAAGAGAAAAACAAGGAGATAGGTTTTAGATCCTAAAGAAAAAATTTTGCAGCATTGATTTCAGCATCTTTAAAAATTCTGCAACTCAATATATAGTCTGATTTTTTAGTTATTTCTAAATGTAAAATTTTCTGATTTTGGTGATTTTTATTTTGTTGGATTCCACATAATTAGAAGTAATTTTTAGAATTTTTTTAGATTTTATTTCTATCTGTAGATTTTCTACATGCTAGATTACTATTTGAGAATAAATCTGCTCTGAAATTCCAGCAAGTGCATTTCATCATACTTTCATTTCCATATAGTTTAGTTTTGCACTTTAGGTTCATATTTTTATTTCCAGCATCTTTTACTCTACTAATCTACATCAAAACATAAAAAAAAAAAAAAAAAAATAGATACATTTCATTAGGTTTCATGTGCATGCCATCATCTACATAATCAACTTAAGGGCGTCAATATCACAAGATAAGGGAAGGAGATCATTACCCTCCTTCCCTTGGCCCGAAAACCACCAACTTATATTTTGATCCTAAGCCTAATCTAAAATCAATTAGTAACCTAATAGCTTAGGGACATCAACGAGTTGGGTTTAACCATTATGGGGAAGCTAGTGCATGCAACCCTTCAATTAGTACCGGGAAGCTGGTGTCTAAGGCAAGAGGTCTAGTGTCAAATGACCTAAGTGATGTTGTGGTTCTTTAATTGGGTCCTTGTGAAAGCAAGGGAGCCTCCCACACTCTCACCTCTTACCTGGCCGGTGAAAGGGCTAGTTGTTGTGCTGTGTGCCAACTAAAGTTGACCCATTCTGTTTGAACTCCTAGGTCTAGCAAAATCGTAGCATCATTCTTTATGTGTTGCATGTCGACTAGATCAGGAGTCCCATAGCACCCACACCTCTCTCAATCAGGTGAACCCATGGAGAATAACCTCGAGAGTCAATTAAGGCTCATCATTGAACAGCTTACCATGTTGACCCAAAGAATTGTTGAGTTTGACACCAGGTTAGGAACTCTAGAAAAAGGAAAGGATCCATCCACTGAACCTGAGTCTGATTCACCTCTTCACCCTAGGGAATCCCCTCAGCGAGATCCCTCCTTGGAGGTTTAGCCCAGAAGAGTCCCACGTCCTAATCCAGGCTAAGAGGTTCACCTTAGGAGACCCAATTAGGAGATCATGGACCAGGAAGAGAGAGCCATCAGAAACATTAAGTTAGAAGCACCTACCTTCGATGGCAGTCTAGATCCCAAAGTGTACATAGATTGGGAGGAAGACATCGAACAATACTTCGAGTGGTACACTATGTCAGAGAGAACGAAGTTCAAATTTGCCAAACTTAGGTTGGTTTGCCAGGCTAGGTTATATTGAAACAGTGTTGAGAGGCTGATAGGGTGAAGAGGAGTAGAACCCATAGCAACCTGGGAGGACATGAAAGCTAGACTTAGAGAAAAGTACCTACCACTGTCCTACACCCAGAAGTTATTGGACCAATGGCAAAATCTGGATCAAAGAAACAAGAGCATGGCTAAGTACATCACAAAGTTTGATGAGTATGTCATGCGATGTAACGTAGATGAATCTGAATCTGTAACCCTGTCTAGGTTTAGGGCTGGCCTACATCCGAATATTCAAAGGGATCTTTATTTTAGAGAGATCAATGACTTGAAGCAAGCCTACCAAATTGTGAGAAACTGTGAGCGTTTCCAAAGAACACCCACCTATCATAGACCTAAACCCTTTAGGAACCCTAGCCGAACCCCAAGATCTAACCAAGGGTATAGTCAAGTCTACCCGAGTCGACCCAGTCCGAGTCGACCCAATCTGAGCCGACCCAACCTGAGTCGACTTAACCAGAGCCGACCTAGTCCGAGCTGACCTGGTGCGGGCACCAGGTGCAGGAAGAGGCTTCAGCTAATGCCAAGTTCTTTATGGATAGAATACTAGGAATTTAAGTCCTGTAATAAGTCTATGAGTCCTGTATTTATTTTTATTTGAATAATTGAGTCATGTTTTATTTTAATTTGGATCCAATTAGAGTTAAATTGGCTTTGTATTGAGTCGGGTTCAAGATCTACTTGTACTGGCCTTCAATTAAGCAAGAATTAGTGCAACCAACTTCACCAACTACTTGGAGCACCACATCATCAAAGCACCATGCCACCTTGGAAGACAAGTCATGCCAACATGGAGGATAAATCATGCCACATCACCAAGACACATCAACCATGAATTTTCAAATTTGAATGATTCCCCGCTCTTTATGGGTGCCCATCTTGTAATTAGGAGATTTAAATTTGAATGGGCCACTCCTATCTTTATAGGACACCCCTTGATTTTCTCCATGAAAAGTGTTGCATTTTGAATTTGAAAAGGAGCTTAAGGTTTATAAAAGCTCCTAGAATTCTCTTGTAATGGTAAAGATGAATGAAGAAGAAATTTTTTTTGAAAGCTTTTCCCTTTGCTAGCCAAAGTCCCTTGAGAGAAGGAAAGGTGTGAGACCTAAGTTACCTAGCCAATCCAATTTCTAACCCATACTCCATTTCTATTTGATCAACCTTGAAGACTCTCCTACAATCCACTCCAAAATTCATCCATCTCCTCTTCCTAAGGCGTCTTCTACAAAGAAGTTCAGCATGCCAACAAGTGAAGGAGGTTTAAGTTGTGGACGCCAAGGAAGATCTACTTCAAGCCAAGCTTAATCCTTATTACTCCATTCCAAATTCTCTTTATCCATTCCTACAACCTCCCATCTAAACCTGTTAATCTTTCCATCTCCTTATGAAGGATCCCCGGGTCTCATGGTTTCCAAGATGAAGGTTTACTATGCCAAAGAATCAGAAGCAAGAGGCCTTGAAACCTAGAGTAATTCCTTTGTCATTTAGGTACCTCATCTTGAGTGTCCTTTATCCCATTTTCAGAACATTAATAGCCGGGTAACCATTCTTATACTTTCTTTCATATCTGAAATAGCAAGGTAAGCTAGCCCTAACCTGTGTGGTTTCCTAACCACGAAGGTCCTTTCTTAATTACTTTAAGAGAGTTTCTTTCTAGTCATGTTTTTCTCTATGTTCCTTTCCTGAATTTCTATTTCATTTATAGAATAGCTGCATGCCTATTTGCCTCATCAACATTTAACCTCTTTAATCCTTAGAGATGCATCATTCGAATCTTGTTCCCCATCATTTTGGTATTAGAGCATGGTAGGTTAGGGTTACTTTTGAATTTGTGCATTTAGGTAGGTTGCTGAAATTTTCTGCATGCATAGCATTCATACATGCTACTTAGTTATTATTTTTAAAATCCAATCTAGATCTAAAATTCACGCCTCCTGAGTGGGTGTACACCAGTACACTGTCATGACCCATGGGAATAATGAGCCCCTGGCCAGATGTGAATTTTTAGGTTGAAGTTTTGTATGTAAATGCCTTTGTTTGTTTAAATTCTGCTTGCTGTATTTCTGAATGGGCTGACTGAGATTCGCATAAAAGTCTAAATGAAAGTAGTTAATTTTTTTTTGAGATAATTTTTTTCCTACTCCAAATTTAGCTATTTATCATCACTTAAAATTTCATCCTCAGAAAAAAATTTAAAAAAAATTAAAAATTTCCGCATTCCATCACTATCACTGAAATTCCTTATGTTCAGTCCTGTTTTTTTTATCTAGTTTTCAGTATCTGCTCAGCATAGTATAGAATTTATTTTTAAATTTCCTTTCATATGGCATATCATCTAGAAGTTAACAATCTTTTGTGAATTTTTTTAAATTTTTTTAAATCTGTTACATTGCACTTTTCCATCACTTGAGAACTGCAACACACTAATTCTGCACCTGAAATTTGGATCCATATGTTTGTTGCATTCATTTTATGGTAAACAAAATTAAGGGCATCAAATTGACATAGGGTCAGGATTTCATTACCTGTCCCTAGCCCAAAAATCACCAACTTGCATAACGAGCCCAATCCTAATTAAAATGGATTAGACATTTAATTGCTCTAGCGAGCTAGGGACACCCACAAGGTCGGGTCGAGTCAAGTGTCATGCCAACTTTGACACCCTGTTTGTGTGTGCTTGTATCTGGTGTCTAGGCAAGTGGTTCAGGGATTAGAGCCCGAAGGAAAGTTGGTTGGTTCGCTTACCTAGCCAATTTCAAATTGGTGTCTAAGGCAAGCAAAGAGGAACCTCCACTAACCTTACACTTACCTGGCCAGGTGCCAAGTTACTACAACCCGGATTATCAATTTGACCTTACATTTGATTTGTACTCTAGGTCTAGCAAAACCCCTAGTCCGAGTTGAGTCCATGTGCATGGCAACTAGATCAGGAGCACCTTATCAGCAAACCCAAGCCCAATCTAGTGTAACCATGGAACAAAACTTTGAGAGTCTAATGAAATCCTTGAATGACCAAATGACCAGGCTGAACCAAAACTTAACTGATCAATTAGCCCAGACCAATCAAAACTTGACTGATCAGATAACCCACATCACTGCTAGACATGATCGATTAGAAGCTCGTACCCCTGGAGGAAATCATGAAGTCCAAAATGAGTTAGAGCCTGAATCCGAGTTCGAGACACCCATCAACCCTAGAAGAACTCTTCATCAAGACCATTTCTTCAAGCCAAATCCTAGGAGGCCCAATCCTGATCGAGTCCATGACCCAAATCCTAGGATAGCACACCATGATCCAATCTATGAGCCAAACCCTAGGAGACACAATCAGGATCAGACAGACCGTGACGAGCGAACCCTTAGGAGTTTTAGATTGGAAGCACCAACATTCGATGAAAATCTGGATCCTAAGGTTTACATAGATTGGGAGGGAGAGATGGATCCGTACTTTGATTGGTATGACATGATAGAGGAGAGAAAATGCAAGTTCGCAAAGCTTAGCTTAATTCGTCAGGCTAGGCTTTACTGGAGAAATGTTGAGAGGTTCATTAGGCAAAGGGGTGATGTTTCCATAGTAACCTGGAGGGCAATGAAACTTAGGCTTAGAGAGAAATACCTTCCTATGTCCTACCACCAGAGACTTCTAGACCAGTGGTAGAGATTGACCCAGGGAACCAAGAGTGTAGCCGAATACATTGCCAAATTTGATGAATTTGTAATGAGATGCAATGTAGATGAGTCCGAGTTAGTTACTTTGTCGAGATTTAGGGCAGGATTGAGAGAAGAGATCCAGAAGGAGTTATTTCTGAGAGAAGTCCATGACTTAGAGCTAGCTTACCAGGTAGCACGAGATGCCGAGAGATTTTATAGGGGACCATTTTATCGCAAACTCGATCCCCCTAGAACTAGTGCACCTAGTCAACAGCCAGGAATAAATCAGATGCGACCCAGTCGACTCAACCCTAGCACCCCTCTGACCCATAGAGATGATAGGGGTAAAGCACCAGAAGTTTAGAGGACTCCAAATTCTAATGTGGCTTGCTATAGATGTCATAAGTTAGGCCATTACGCTAGCAATTGTCCAACTAGGGCCTTACATATAGGAGAATTAGAAGAAAGTGAGTCTGAACCCAAAGAACCCCTAGGTGATAATGTCGAGGAAGTATATCAGGCTGAGGACAATCTGGCTAAAGAGTATGAAGGAGACGAGGAACAAATAGAGCCTGATATGTTGGGAGTAGTTAGATGCATCCTTACCCAAAATGCGACACAGGAAGATTGGCATAGGACTAACATCCTACAAACATTCGTCAAGTTAGGGGATAAGGTATGTAAAATAATCATAGATAGTGGGAGTTGTGTAAATGCCATATCCACTAGTGCTGTCAAAACTTTAGGCTTGTCCACAGTTTCCCATCCGACTCCATATAAGGTTTCTTGGATAGACTCCACTTCGATTCCTATCAAACATAGGTGCCTAGTCCAAATCCTGTTACAGTCCTATCAGGAGAAAGTGTGGTGTGATGTCTTACCAACGGGAGTGAGCAGTATCATCCTAGGTCAACCCTAGTTATTTGACCATGACACGACCCTATACGGCCGATCAAATTCTTGCTCATTCATGCACCTAGGAAAGAAGTTTGTGATCAACCCAACACCACCTAAGGACACTGTTAAGAGAGGATCAAGCCACCTAAAGGAAAAGAAAATGGGAGTCAATTTGATCACTGAAAAGAAAATTGAGAAAGAACTCACTGAGGGTACACATGTTTGGATTTTAACCACTAAGGAAATTCAGGAGCCTTCCCAGAAAGAACGCCCTCAGAAAGTGGCTAAAGTGTTGGAAGACTTTAAGGATATATTTCCAGATGACCTACCTGACCAGCTTCCACCACCTAGGGACATCCAGCACACCATTGACTTAGTCCCAGGAGCCACCCTACCCAACCTTCCACACTATAGTATGAACCCTACCGAACATTTAGAGTTACAAAGACAAGTAGGGGATCTCCTTAGGAAAGGATTTATTAGAGAGAGTTTGAGTCCCTGTGCAGTTCCCACATTACTGACCCCTAAGAAAGATGGCACTTGGAGGATGTGCATTGATAGTCGTGCCATTAATAAGATCATAATGAAATATAGGTTTCCCATACCCCGTTTGGATGACATGTTAGATATGATGGCCGTAGCAACAATATTTTCAAAGATTGACCTTAAGAGAGGCTATCATCAGGTTAGGATTAGACCAAGGGATGAGTGGAAGATTGCATTCAAGACCAAGAAGGGTCTTTTTGAGTGGGTAGTAATGCCTTTCGGACTATCCAATGCTCCTAGTACCTTTATGTGGATTATGAATCAAGTCCTATGGTTATTTATAGGAAAGTTTGTCGTAGTTTACTTCGACGACATTCTTATATATAGCAGGACCCAGAAGGACCATTTGGACCACTTGAATCAAGTCTGTTTAGCTCTTAGAGAAAATAGTCTCTTTGCAAACCTTAAGAAATGTGACTTTTTTACCCATAGAGTCATTTTCCTAGGTTTTGTTGTCATACCTGACGGAGTTTTTGCTGACCCTGAAAAGATCAAATCAATTGTAGAGTGGCCAGTGCCAAAAAGTGTTCATGAAGTACAAAGTTTTCATGGCCTAGCTACTTTTTATAGAAGATTCATTCGAGGGTTTAGTACCATATTGCGCCAATCACAGATTGCATTAGGAAAGGCCAATTTGAATGGACAAAAGCTGCTGATAGGGCCTTCCTAGATGTTAGGAAGAAAATGACACAAGACCTATCTTAAGATTGCCTGATTTTTCCAAGGTTTTTGAGGTTGCTTGTGATGCATCTGGAGTTGGAATAGGTGAAGTTTTAAGCCAGGAGAGCCATCCCATAGCTTTCTTTAGTGAAAAATTAAATGAAACCAAGCTTAAGTATTCCACCTATGATAAGGAGCTCTATGCGGTAGTGCAAGCTTTAAGGTATTGGAGGCACTATCTACTACCACATGAATTTGTCCTGTTTTCTGATCACGAGGCTCTTAGATTCCTTAGTTCCTAGAAAAAGCTGAATCCTAGGCATGCCAAGTGGGTCGAATACATCCAGACCTACACGTTTGTCCTAAAACACTATGCTGGAACTGAGAATAAGGTGGCCGATGCATTAAGTCGTAGAGCCCTGCTTCTGAACTCGATTAGCACTGAAGTCGTTGGATTTGTAAGACTTACGGATGATTATGATAATTGTCCAGACTTTAGTGAAGTTTACCAAGCTCTGAAATTAGGACCATCTAGTGACCACAATGAGTACACCCTTTTAGATGGTTATTTGTTTAAGGAAAACAAGCTTTGTGTTCCGAAGACTTCCTTGAGAGATTTTCTAATTTGGGAAACCCATGCTGGAGGTTTGGCTGGCCATTTTGGAAGAAACAAGACCATATTGATAATTGAGGAGAAATTTTACTGGCCAGGCCTTAAGAGACAAGTAGCCAATATTGTTGCCCGATGTAGGACATGTGCGGTTGCTAAATATCAGAGACAAAACACCGGGTTATACACTCCTTTACCTGTGCCGGATTGTCCATGGCAGGATCTTAGCATGGACTTCGTTTTAGGACTGCCCAAGACCCTTAGAAAACATGATTCAATCTTTGTAGTGGTCGATAGATTTTCGAAAATGGCCCATTTTATACCCTATTCCCAAACTTTTGATGCCTCCAAGGTAGCCAAGCTTTTTCTCGATCAAGTAGTCAAGTTACATGGGTTACCTAAAACCATTGTTTCAGATAGGGATGTCCGTTTCACAAGCTATTTTTGGAAAACTCTTTGGCACCTACTAGGAACAAAACTAAAATTCTCAACTGCTTACCACCCTCAGATTGATGGACAAACTGAAGTTGTAAATAGAAGTCTAGGAAACTTATTAAGGTGCCTTGTTGGAGAGAGTCTAGGAAATTGGGATTTACTTTTACCTCGTGCTGAGTTCGCATACAACAGCTCGGTCAATAGGTCTACTAGTAAAAGTCCCTTTGAGATTGTCCATGGTTACAGACTTAGGAGACCTATCGACCTTATCCCATTACCCACACACACACGTGTATCTGAGTCTGCCGAGTCATATGCACAGCATCTTAAAGAATTACATAAGGAAATTAGTAAGAAAATTCAAATGAGTAATGAAGTTTATAAGCATGTGGCTGATTCATGTAAACGGATAAAGGAATTTAATGAAGAGGACTCTGTCATGATAAAACTTAGACCTGAAAGATTTCCACCAGGAACTATGAAGAAATTGCATGCCCGGGGAGCTGGACCTTTCAAAATAATAAAGAAAATAGGATCTAATGCATATGTTTTATAGTTACCACCTGATTATGGCATTAGCTCCACTTTTAATATTTCCGATCTGAAAGAATTTAAAGAACCGGCATTAATTCCGAGTGAGCCTTTTGAACTTCACCCTGCCTTTGAGAGCGAAACCCTACCTGAGTGTCCACCAGCAATTCCACTAGACCGGAGAGACAAGATTGAACGTATCTTAGATGACCAAGTGATTACTATTAGAAATAAGGGTTATCAGCGTTATCTGGTTCGTTGGCATGGTCGACCATAATCTGAAGACTCCTGGATTACCCGAGAGGATCTACAATAAATTGACCCAGATATATTAGAGAAATACCACAGTCAAACTGATCCTTACTCGACAGGGTCGAGTTCCTCCCACCCGGGGAGAATTGGTGCGGGCACCAGGCTCAAGAAGAGGCTTCAGCTAATGCCAAGTTCTTTATGGATAGAAGACTAGGAATTTAAGTCCTGTAATAAGTCTATGAGTCCTGTATTTATTTTTATTTGAATAATTGAGTCCTGTTTTATTTTAATTTGGGTCCAATTAGAGTTAAATTGGCTTTGTATTGATTCGGGTTCAAGATCTACTTGTATTAGGCTTCAATTAAGCAAGAATGAGTGCAACCAACTTCACCAACTACTTGGAGCACCACATCACAAAGCACCATGCCACCTTGGAAGACAAGTCATGCCAACTTGGAGGATAAATCATGCCACATCACCAAGACACATCAACCATGAATTTTCAAATTTGAATGATGCTCCACTCTTTATGGGTGCCCACCTTGTAATTAGGAGCTTAAATTTAAATGGGCCACTCCTATCTTTATGGGACACCCCTTGATTTTCTCCATGAAAAGTGTTGCATTTTGAATTTGAAAAGGAGCTTAAGGTTTATAAAAGCTCCTAGAATTCTCTTGTAATGGTAATGATGAATGAAGAAGAAATTTTTTTTGAAAGCTTTTCCCTTTGCTAGCCAAAGTCCCTTGAGAGAAGGAAAGGTGTGAGACCTAAGTTACCTAGCCAATCCAATTTCTAACCCATACTCCATTTCTATTTGATCAACCTTGAAGACTCTCCTACAATCCACTCCAAAATTCATCCATCTCCTCTTCCAAAGGCATCTTCTACAAAGAAGTTCAGCATGCCAACAAGTGAAGGAGGTTTAAGTTGTGGACGCCAAGGAAGATCTACTTTAAGCCAAGCTTAATCCTTATTACTCCATTCCAAATTCTCTTTATCCATTCCTACAACCTCCCATCTAAACCTGTTAATCTCTCCATCTCCTTGTGCAGGATCCCCGGGTCTCATGGTTTCCAAGATGAAGGTTTACTATGCCAAAGAATCAGAAGCAGGAGGCCTTGAAACCTAGAGTAATTCCTTTGTCATTTAGGTACCTCATCTTGAGTGTCCTTTATCCCATTTTCAGAACATTAATAGCTGGGTAACCATTCTTATACTTTCTTTTAGATTTGAAATAGCAAGGTAAGCTAGCCCTAACCTGTGTGGTTTCCTAACCACGAAGGTCCTTTCTTAATTACTTTGAGAGAGTTTCTTTCTAGTCATGTTTTTCTCTATGTTCCTTTCCTGAATTTCTATTTCTTTTATAGAATAGCTGCATACCTATTTGCCTCATCAACATTTAACCTCTTTAATCCTTAGAGATGCATCATTCGAATCTTGTTCCCCATCATGACCCAGTTTCAATAGAGAAGAGAAAGGTAAGTCAATAGAAGCCTAGAGGAGCCCCAACCCTCCTAACACATATTTTAGATGTCATAAACCAGGGCATTATGCTAGCCAGTGCACCTCTAAAGCCTTACTTATAGAGGAGCCGGTTGAGAACGAGTTAGAACCCATTGCTGAATCAGAAGGAGAAGCATATGAAGTAGAAGATCAATTGTTGGAAGAATATGAGGGAGAGGAAGAACTATTTGAGTCTAGAGACCTATTAGGAGTAGTTAGGTACATCCTAACCAAGAACATAGTACAAGAAGATTGGCGTAGGACTAACATCCTACAAACCTTTATCAAGTTTGGGGATAAGGTGTGCAAGATCGTAGTGGATAGTGGGTGTTGTGTCAACGCCATCTCTTTAAGTACTATAAAATCCCTATGATTGACCCCAATTCCTCACCCCAACCCTTATAAGGTCTCATGGATAGATTCGACCTTAATACCTATCAAATCTAGATGCCAAGTCTTGATCAAGTTGCAATCATATGAAGAGATGATTTGGTGTGATGTCCTTCCCATGGGAGTTTGTAGCATTATCCTAGGATGACCTTGGCTTTATGATCATGATGCCACCCTTTTTGGTTAGACCAATACCTGTGCCTTCAATCACCATGGGAAGAAATTTGTAATCAAACAAACTCCACCTAAGGACCAGGTTAAAAGAGGATCAAGTAGCCTAAAGGAAAAGAAACCTGGAGTTAACCTGATCAAGGCCAAAGAGTTAGATAAAGAGATTGCTGAGGGAGCCAAAATTTGGATCTTGGCCACTAAAAAGAACCATGAGCCGACCCAAATAGAGCACCTCCAAGAAGTAGTTGAGGCATTACAAGAGTTTTAGGATGTTTTTCCTGATGAATTACTGATATGGGATGACTCTAAGACTGCTAAACATGCATGAAAAATAGTAAACTAATTTTTTTTATGATTTTTATAATTTTATTTGCAGGCTAGATTTCCAAATAAAGTAAGAACTAGTTGAAAGACTAGCAATGCAACGAATCATCGGATCACAGGAAAACTCATGCAAACTAAAGAAATAGCTAGGACTCGAGAGTTGAGAAACTCCTGGTTTAGGATAGCTTATCTTCATCAAATCAGAAATTAAAAGAATTGAAGGTTTCTTACCGGTTAGAGATTGAAAACTTTGTAGTGGAAAGGATCACTCACACTCTGATTGGAGCCTAGAAGAAAAGGCTTTAGTTCCTTGAATCAGATCGCTGATCTAGGCCCAGTCTGAAGGCAAAAAAGGCCTCCTCAGGGGAGGTTGAGCACCTCGGGGATCGGTTAGAAGATGGTAGCCAGGGAAGAAGAAGCTCCTAGGCTTGGATGGCAGCAAAGGCTTCTATTCCTTGGGTGTGGCTGATCTCCAGAGATGCAGGAGGGTGCTAGGGCAGTAGGGTTTCAATCCAAGAACACAAGGAGAGCACTCAAAGTAAGAACCAAAATTCAAACACAAGGCAATTGATCAAAATTTCAGCAAGGTTTATTCATAAGAAAAAGATGCTTACAAGAGGGGGAGGGGTGGGGTATTCATAGAGTTCCCATGCCCTCACTAACTATGGTTACACTTGGGTTACAAGTCCTCTTCCAAATTGGAATACAAGTCAATTCCTAGCTAGGTTAGAATTACAAAGTTTTAAAAGGAGTAGAAATCCCACCTAGGTTAGAATTTTGACCTAGTCTTCTCTTCTTTCCTCTCCCCACTTGGCTTGGACTTGTTCAAACTCCTCAAATTCATTTTTGGACCTTGGGGCAGCAGCAAGGACGCCTCCTTCATGGGCTTGGATGAAAATTTGAGGGGTCCAGGTGGGCTTCCAGGGGTTGGGCGCATGGGCAGGAATATTCCAGGAAATCTGGCTGGAATCTTGCTTTTTAAGGGCTTGGGCTTGGTTCCTATGCTTGATTTTAAGGCCTGGAGTGCTGGAATAACCTGGAAAACATGGGCTCCTTGCATATGGAATATTCCAGAAGCATCTGGAGGGAATTTGGCATTTAAAATTGCACCCGGAGAAAATCAAGGCACAATCAGGGCACCTGGATGTTGATTGAGCTCCCCTAAGATGCTGTAACTACTTCTGGCTTCAAAATAAGGTCTAGTGGAACTCCAAAATAGCATAGCCTCCTCTCTTGTATAAGAAGTGAACTCACACTAGACTCATACTGGTATATAGGACTCAATGTACTGGACTAGGTTGAGGGTTGAGACAAATCAACTAACCTCAACTTATTATAGGACTAAATTCTAATTGATTACAAAACTTTGATACATAGCTAGGTAAACCAAATAGGGCCTAGTAATCTGTGTCTGATCCTGGTGCCCCCACCAATTCTCCCGGGGTGGGAGGAACTCGACCCTGTCGAGTGTGGGATAATTTGGCTCTCATAGTGCTCGAGTAGGTCTGGGTTGAGGTGCTACAGATCCTCATGGGTGATCCATGAGTTCTTAGATTCTGGTCGACCTTGCCACTGGACCAAATACCTCTATAGCCATAATTTCAGGTATATATGGCTTGATCGTCCAGGATTCTCTCGATCTCTTCCTCACTATTTGGCCAATTGGTTTGTGGACACTCTGGGATGGGTTCTCTCTCAAAGGGAGGGATAGGCTCAAGGTACTAGCTAGGTATCGCTGCTGACTCCCTAGACTCTATAAGATCTAAGATGATGAAGGTGGAGCTGATAACTAAATCAGGTAGTACCTCATGCACATAGGCTTTGGGTCCATCGATATTCATTATCATGGATGGGCCAGCTTCACGAGCAGAAAATTCTTTACAATTACAAAATCCCCTGCAAAATTCTTTATCTCTTTTAGGAATTAGCCAAGTTGTTAATTAGTTTATTAGTTATGTTCAACTTTTGACTAATTTTTATATGCATATTCTATGTAGAGGGTAGTGTATTTATTTGACTCAACTAATACCTAATAGACTCGACTAAACATCACTATCAAAGGACATTTTATTGGACTCTAAGGGACAAAACCTAATAGACTATAGACTCATTAGATTTGACCCTAGCATGACATGCACATGAGAACTTACTATATACTCCTACTAGGTTCCATAGGGTTCTCCTAAAGTAAGATGCAAACATGACATGAATAATGAATGAATGCAAGATGCAAATTCCTATAAAATGCAACCTAATAGTAATGAAAATAGAAGAAGTTTCTGGAAATGGTAGAAAATAAGAGGTGGGTTCAGGGTTAGTCTGATTGGATGGAAAGTAAGAAAAGGGTTCGGGGTTAATTGGATAGACTAGGATATAAGAAGGGGTGTAAGGGATTAATCCTAAACTAATAAGATTGAGCTTACGGGGTTGGTGTCTACCTACTGGGTCTATCTTATGGAAGAATGGGTCACTAATTTCAAGAAAAAGATCTTCAATTGGGATCAAGGAAGTGACTTCATCTTGAGGGTACTGCGTGAGATAAGCCAAGTCCTCGATAAACTCTTTTGGCTTAAGAAATTCAGGACTAGGTTCTATAATTGGATCCTCTTCTAAAGTCTCCTTTAATTACTCTTCCATTGTAGCTTGGGTGTGATCTGGGTTATCTAATTCTGGGTCAGCCACTAATTGATTATGGTCAAGGTTAGCTAAATCTAGATTGGCTACTACTTGGGTATGGTCAGGGTCAACTGATTATAGGGTGGCTTCTACCTGGATATCTATTGATTCAACTAACACTGGATTGGTTTCTACCTGGGTTTCTACTAGATCAACTAACATTGGATTGGCTTCTACCTGGGTTTGTTCATAATCAACTAATTCTGGGTCTTTTATAGCTGGGTCTTCCTCTAATTCTTCTATGGACTCATCATCTTCATACTCCTCTACCAAACTTGGGTCAGCCTCATATATTTCTTCTTCTAAATCATCTTGGTGAACCAATGGGGTGGTAAAAGGGGTTAGGCTAATGGAAAATTGACTAGAGTCTGGGATAATAGGGGTGGGTAAATTAAGGGTTATGGGTTCATGGGTTTAAATGTTATGGGCTCAAATGTTATGGGTTTAAAGGTTATGGGTTCAAGTCTAGGGGTATCAATCTGATAGGGTTCAGGTTCAGCTCTATGGGTCTTGCCTAGGGTTCCTACTTAGTCATCTAATGGATCAATCCTAGTGGTTGCCTAGTCAAATCGTTGGTCTACTTGGTTGAATCTATGGTTTATTTGGTCAAGCTTAGTATCGGATTGGTCAAACCTACGGTTTATTTGGATAAGCTGATTTTTGGATTGGACATTAGCTTGGTTCATTTGGGTAGTTAACTGGGCAAGCTAGGCTAAGATGGCCTCTAAAGTGGGATCCATAGTTGGGTTTGGTTGGGGCTTAGATTTTTGATATTGGGACCCTAATCTAGTGGTCTACACAAATCAAACAATCAAAATGAAATGATGCAACCAAGCATACAAAAGAGAAAGAAAAGGCTAGTATAATCTAGGGTTTCCTAGACCTAAAGCCAGAAATTGGATAGGTCAGCTCAACTTACACCTAACCCAATAGCTAGTCCTTCCACTAGCTAGGTAGGGGGTGGGAGTGTGGGAGGGCCCCCCTGCTTTCGCAGGGACCTAATTAAAAACCACAGCACCACTTTGGTCATTTGACTCTGGACCCCTAGCCTTAGACACCAGCTTTTAGTAATAGCTAAGGAATTAAATGCACTAGTTGGCCCACATAGCTCGGACTCGACATGTTGATGTCTCCTAGCCCACTAGGGCAAAT
This sequence comes from Areca catechu, assembly GCA_021397845.1. Classification (NCBI taxonomy): domain Eukaryota; kingdom Viridiplantae; phylum Streptophyta; class Magnoliopsida; order Arecales; family Arecaceae; genus Areca; species Areca catechu. Next base: position 89,851,808 of record CM038043.1, on the reverse strand, counting down.
TAGGTCTAATTGATTTTAATTAGGCTTGGGTTAGTATGATGATGGTGGTTTTGGGCCCAGGATAGGTGATGAAATCCTGCCCTTATATGAGATTTTGAGTTGCCCTTAAGATTAGGTTAAAATGATGGCAATCGATGGCCTTGATACAATCTAAAACAATTAGAAAATAAAATATTTTTTTTAATGATTTATGATGTGTCAAATTAGGTTTAGGTTAACTGGGGTTATCAAACAAAGTTTGGCTTGGGATTGGGGGTTTGGAAGTTAATTAGGTTTTGGTTGAGTGATGCAAAATGTAGCAGAAATCAGTGAATTAGGGTTTCAGTTGTTGCAGAGTTTTACATAGATCCAGATGCATAAAAAACAAAAAAAAAATTGGAATATAGGATTGATGGTAATGATGATGCCTACCAAATTTCATTCAGAACAAAAATTATGTGATGATGCAAACCTAGGTTTTTTTGATTGCTATAGAAATTATCAGGATTCTACTAGGGTTTCTATTATGTCAAATTTTAGAGATTTAGGATTTTAGTAGAATTAATTAAAAATTTTGATAATTACTAGGATAGAAGAGAGGACATACAGTGCAAATTTTATAGAAAAAAAAATATTTATAAAGCCAAAATCAGATGGGAACTAGACACCTAATGCATTAGACAGAATGCAAAATTAGGGTTTGTGAATGCAAAGCAAATTAAAAACTATCCTAAACCCGCTCTGATACCAAACTAATGCAAGATGACTCTAAGACTTCAAAACATGCATGAAAAATAGTAAATTAATTTTTTATAATTTATATAATTTTATTTGTAGGCTAGATTCCTAAAATAAAGTAAAACCTAGTGAAAAGACTAGCAGTTTAAAGAATCATCAGATCGCAGGCAAACTCATGCAAACTAATGAAATAGCCAGGACCCAAGAGTTGAGAAACTCCCGGTTTAGGATAGCTTATCTTTATCAAATCAAAAATTAAAAGAAGTGAAGGTTTCTTACCAGTCAGAGATTGAAAACTTTGTAGTCGAAAGGATCACTCACACTCTGATTGGAGCCTGGAAGAAAAAGCTTCAGTTCCTTGAATCAGATGGCTGATCTAGACCCAGTCTGAAAGCAAAGAAGGCCTCCTCAGGGAAAGTGAAGCACCTTGGGGATCGGTTAGAAGATGGCAGCCAGGGAAGAAGAAGATCCTGGGCTTGGATAGTAGCAAGGGCTTCTATTCCTTGGGCGTGGCTATTCTCCAAGGATGCAAGAGGGTGCTAGGACAGTAGGGTTTCAATCCAAGAACACAAGGAGAGCACTCAAAGTAAGAACCGAAACTCAAACACAAGGTAATTGATCAAAATTTCAGCAAGGTTTGTTCATAAGAAAAGATGCTTACAAGAGGGGGAGGGGTGGGGTATTTATAGAGTTACCATGCCCTCACTGACCATGGTTACACTTGGGTTACAAGTCCTCTTCTCAATTGGAATACAAGTCCATTCCTAGCTAGATTAGAATTACAAAGTTTTAAAAGGAATAGAAATCCCAACTATGTTAGAATTTTGACCTAGTCTTCTCTTTTTTTTTCTCTCCACTTGGCTTGGACTTGGTCAAACTCCTCAAATTCATTTTTGGACCTTGGGGCAGCAGCAAGGACGCCACCTTCATGGGCTTGGATGAAAATTTGAGGGGTCCAGGTGGGCTTCCAGGGGTTGGGCGCATGTGCTGGCATATTCCAAGAAATATAGCTGGAATCTTGCTTCTTAAGGGCTTGGGCTTGGTGCCTAGGCTTGATTTTAAGGCCTGGAGTGCTGGAATAACCTGGGAAACATGGGCTCCTAGCATATGAAATATTTTAGAAGCATCTGGAGAGAATTTGGCATCTGAAATGGCACCTAGGGAAAATTAGGGCATAATCAGGGCACCTGGGTGTCGATTAAGCTCCCTTAAGCTGGTGTAACTACTTCTGGCTTCAGAATGAGGTCTGGTGGAACTCCAAAATAGCATAGCCTCCTCTCTTGTACAAAAAGTGAACTCACACTAGACTCATACTAGTATACAGGACTCAATATACTGGACTAGGTTGAGGGTTGAGATAAATCAACTAACCTCAACTTATTACAGGACTCAATTCTAATTGATTACAAAACTTTGACACATAGCTAGGTAAACCAAATAGGGCCCAGTAATCTGTGTATGATCCTATTGCCCCCAATAATTACCTGATCATCTACCACCCCTTAGGGACATCCAGCATGCTATAAACTTAGTCCTAGAAGCCACTTTACCAAACCTTCCTCACTATAGGATGAATCCCACTGAACACCAAGAACTTCAGAAACAAGTGGGAGAGTTGCTTAGGAAGGGTTTTCTTAGGGAGAGCTGAGTCCCTGTGTAGTCCCTGCACTTCTGATCCTTAAAAAAGATGGAACCTGGAGAATTTGTGTCGATAGCAGAGCCATCAACAAAATCAAGGTGAAATATAGGTTTCCCATCCCCCGTTTGGATGACATGCTTGACATGATGGCTGGTGCCACAATCTTTTCTATGATAGACCTTAAGAGTGGCTACCATCAGATTAGGATTAGGCCCGGGGATGTGCAGAAGACCATGATTAAGATTAAGGATGGCCTTTTTGAATGGGTAATGATTCCTTTTGGACTATCAAATGCACCTAGCACCTTTATGAGGGTCATGGCCCAAGTCCTGAAAGAGTTCACTTGAAAATTCTTGGTGGTATATTTTGATGACATCATGATATACAGTAGGACTAAGGAAGACCACCGTAACCACATCAAGTTAGTCTATTAGACCCTTAAGGAGAATAGCCTTTATGCCAATCCTAAGAAGTATGAGTTCATGACAAATAGGGTTATCTTCTTAGGTTTTGTAGTCACCCCTGAAGGAGTCTCAGCTGACCCTGAAAAGGTTAAAGCCATAGTTGAGTGGCCAGTCCCCACTAGTGTCCACGATGTTTGTAGTTTCCATGGCTTAGCCACCTTTTATAGGAGATTTATTCAGGAATTCAGTTCTATCATAGCACACTTCACCGACTGCATTATGAAGGAAAGCTTTCAATGGACCAAAGCTGCAAATAAAGCCTTCCTAAAGATCAAGGACAAAATGATACAAGCACATGTCCTAAGATTGCCTGATTTTTCTAAGATTTTTGAGGTTGCTTGTGATGCTTCGGGAGTTGGCATTGCATTAGTACTTAGTCAAGAAAATCACCCCGTGGCCTTCTTTAGCGAGAAACTCAATGAGGCCAAAGTTAGGTACTCAACCTACGATAAGGAGTTTTATGCAGTCGTTTAAGCCCTTAGGTAATGGAGACATTACCTGCTACCCGAGGAATTCATCCTTTATTATGACCATGAAGCACTTCGATACCTAAACTCCCAGAAAAGATTGAATTCTAGGCATGCGAAGTGGGTAGAATACATCCAATCCTATACCTTTATGCTTAAACATTGTGCTGGTACTGAGAATAAGACAGCTAATGCCCTTAGCCATCGTGCCCTATTGCTGAATACTGTTAAAACTAAGGTTATAGGATTTGATCAATTGAAAGAGCAATACGAGTCCTGTCCTGACTTCAGTGAGATCTTCCAGTCAAGGTAACAAGAACCGTCTAGTGCCCATAGTGAGTACATCCTCCAGGATGGTTACCTCTTTAAAAGAAATAGGTTGTGCATTCCCAAGACTTCACTTAGAGAATTCTTAGTTTGGGAAACCCATGCAGGAGGCCTAGCTGGTCATTTTGGTAGGGAAAAGCCCATTTTAGTAGTAGAAGACCAGTTCTTTTGGCCGAGCCTCAAGAGGGTGTAGCCAACATTATTTCTAGGTATCAAACTTGTGATGTGACCAAATAACAGAAGAAAACACTAGCCTGTACACCCCTTTGCCTGTACCTAGTCGCCCTTGGCAAGGCCATAGCATGGACTTTGTGGTAGGATTGCCTAAGACCACAAGGAAGCACAATTTAGTCTGTGAAGTGGTTGATAGATTCTCCAAAATAGCCCACTTCATAGCCTACTCCCAAACCCTAGATGCTTCCAAAGTGGCCAAGTTATTCCTTGAGCATGTGGTTAAGTTGCATGGCCTGCCCAAAACCATAGTGTCCGATAGGGATGTCCGCTTTACTAGTTATTTTTGGAAGACCCTTTGGCACCTACTAGGAACCAAGCTTATGTTTTCCATCGCTTACCACCCGCAGACCGATGGCCAAACTGAGGTAGTTGATCATAGCCTAGGGAACCTACTACTATGTTTGATAGGCGAACATATTGGAAATTGGGATCTTCTCTTACCTCGAGCTGAGTTTGCCTATACTAGTTCAGTGAATAGGACCACTGAAAAAGTTTTTCCGAGGTTGTCTATGGGTACAAACCTAATCGCCCTATCGATCTGATTCCCCTACTCATCCATGCACGAGTCTCAGAGTCTATCGAATCATTTGCACAGCATATTAGGGACATGCATAAGAAAATTAGCCAGAAAATTAATCTAAGTAATAATGCATACAAAAGATTGGCTGATTCCCGAAAACAAGCCAATGAGTTTGAAATTGGGGATTCTGTAATGATTAGGCTCAGGCCTGAACGGTTTCCACCAGGAACCATCAAGAAACTTCATGCTCATGGAGCTGGCCCCTTTAGAGTGATAAGGAGAGTTGGCCCTAATGCCCATGTGCTTGAGCTACCCCCGGATTATGGCATTAGCTTGACTTTCAATTTCTCGGACTTAGTCGAGTATAGGGAACCAGCAAACATATACAGCGAACCATTTGGACCTGACCTTTCAATTGAGAGCAAACGTGACCCAGAGTGTCCACCTCCAATTTTACCTGAGAGAGGAGACCGTATCAAGCATGTCATGGATGATCAAGCTATCAACACCCGGGGCAAAGGCTATCAGCGTTACTTGGTTCGATGGCAAGGCCGATCGGAGTCCGATGATTTGTGGATTACCCGGGAGGACTTGCAGTGCCTCGACCCTGATCTTCTGGAGAAGTATCAGAGCCAAATCAACCCTTACTCGACAAAGTTGAGTTCCTCCCTTCCAGGAGAACTGATATGGGCACCAGAATCAGACAGAGGCTCCTCAACCCTCTATGGATCTCTGAATAGGATTTTTAGTTTGTTGGGTTCTATAATAAGGCTTCAAGCCTAAGCATTTTTATTTTGAGTCATGTATTTAGTTTCAACTTTTGTTTTAGTCATGTACCTTGGCCAATGTGGTCAAGCAAGGTCAATAAGTCTTGTTTTCAGCTAAATTGGTTCAAGCCCAAGTCTACTTGAAATAGGCCAAGTTCTAGTCAAGTTCCCTCTGACCGACCCAATCCTACTACCCCACTAGCTTGAAAGGATGACAAGGGTAAGGCCCTTGAAGCTCAAAGGGATAATCACCAAAATGTGCATTACTTTAGGTGTCATAAAGTCAGCCACTATGCTAGTCGGCGCCCTACCTGAGACTTACATATAGGAGAGTTAAAGGAAGAAACTCTAGGAACCTTTGAAGAATTTGAGGAAGAAGTATATGAAACCAAGTCAAATCTAGTGGATGAGTATGAGAAAGATGAAAAAGATATTGATCCCATTGAAACATTGAGAGTTGTTAGATGTATCGTGGCCCAAACAAAAAAACATGAGAATTAGCGAAGGACCAACATCCTACAAACCTTTATAAAATTAGTGGAGAAGGTTTGTAAAATTATCATAGATAATGTGAGCTGTGTAAATGCCATTTCTATGAATGCTATCAAAAATTTAGGTCTATCACTGTTCCCCATCCCAACCCCTATAAGGTATCTTGGATTGATGCAACCTCTATTCCCATTAAGTTAAGATGCCAAGTTGCAGTCCAAATCCAATCTTATCAAGAGAAAGTTTGGTGTGTCATTCATCCTATAGGGGTTAGCATTATTATTCTAGGCCGACCTTGGGGTTATAATCATGATGCTATCCTATACAGTCGTTCCAATTCCTATTCCTTTAACCACCATGGAAAGAAAATTGTCACAAACTGGACCCCACCTAAGGACAACATCAAAAGAGGCTCTAGTAATCTAAAGGAGAAAAATAAAGATTAAATTTGATCGGTGCTAAGGATTTAGAACGAGAAATTAGTGGAGCTTCACCAGTTTGGATATTATCCACCAAGGAAGTCCAGGATCAATCCCAGAAAGGCAACCCCAGGAAATAGTAGAGTTTTTGAAGGATTTTCAAGATGTATTTCCGAAAGATCTTCTTGATCACCTCTCATCGTTAAGGGATATTCAACATGCCATAGACATAGTCCCAGGAGCCACCTTACCAAACCTTCAATATTATAGGATGAATCCCACTGAACATTCAGAGCTACAAAAGCAACTTGGAGATCTTCTCCAAAAATGATTCATTAGGTAAAGCCTGAGCACTTGTGCGGTACCTTCCCTTTTGACCACAAGAAGGATGGCACTTGAAGAATGTATGTACATAGTCATGCCATCAATAAGATAACGGTCAAGTATGGTTTTGCTATTCCCCGTCTTGATGATATGTTAGACATGATGGTTGGAGCCACAATTTTCTCTAAGATTTACCTTAAGAGTGGCTATCACCAAGTTAGGTTAGACCTGGGGATGAGTGGAAGATAGCTTTTAAGACTAAGGATGGTCTTTATGAATGGTTAGTGATGCCTTTTGGCCTTTTAAATGCCCCTAGTATATTTATGAGGATCATGACCCAAGTCCTGAGACCATTCATTGGAAAATTTGTTGTAGTCTATTTTGATGACATCCTCATATACAGTAGGACTAAGAAAAGTCGCTTGGACCAACCCCAACAAGTATGCCAACCCCTCAGAAGTGACAGCCTCTATGCCAATCTTAAGAAATGCAGCTTCTTGACCCCTAGAGTCATTTTTCTAGGTTTTGTCGTTACCCCCGAAGGAGTATCTACCAACCTAGAAAAGATTAAGTCCATAGTTGAGTGGCCTATACCCAAAAGCATACATGATGTGCATAGCTTCTATGGCCTTGCTACCTTCTATAAATGATTTATTCGGGGATTCAGTTCGATTGTCGCACCTATTACTGATTGCATTAGGAAGGGGACCTTTGAGTGGACTAAGGCCATCAATAGAGCCTTCCTTGACATCAAAGAGAAAATGACCCAAGCACCAAGTTTGAGATTACCTAACTTTTCAAAGGTTTTTGAGGTTGCTTGTGATGCCTTCGGAGTTGGAATTGGAAATCTAAGTTAAGAGAACTACCCTGTAGCCTTCCTTAGTGAGAAGTTGAATGGAGCAAAATTAAAGTATTCAACTTATGATAAGGAATTGTATGTGGTAGTTCAAGCCTTAAGGTATTAGAGACTATCATTTACCACAGGAGTTGTCCTATATTCAGACCATGAAGCACTCCGAATCCTTAGTTCTTAAAAAAAATTGAACCCTAGGCACGGCAAGTGGGTAGAGTACATTCAAGCTTATACCTTTGTTTTGAAACACCATACTAGCACTGAAAATCGAGTTATCGATGCACTTGGCCGTCGTTCCATGATGTTGACCTCTGTAAGCACTTAAGTCATAGGATTTGATAGGTTGAAAGAAGAATATGAAAATTATCCTAACTTGAGCAAATTTATTCAATCTGTTAGCCAAGGACCATCTAGTTTGTATAGTGACTACACCCTTCATGATGGATTCTTTTTCAAAGAAAATAAGTTGTGCATCCCTCGAACCTCCATCCAAGAATTCTTAATTTGGAAAAACCATGCAAGGGGTTTAGCTGGCCATTTTGGTAGGAACAAAACCATTCTAGTAATAGAAGACCAGTTTTTTTAGCCTAGCCTCAAAAGAAATGTAGCCCAAGTGGTGGCCTAGTGTCAAACCTGTGCTGTTGCCAAATAGCAGAAACAAAACAACGGCCTATACACCCCTTTGCCTATCCCTGATTGTCTATGGCAAGACCTTAGTATAGATTTTATGTTAGGGTTATCAAAGATGATGCGAAGACATGACTCCATCTATGTTGTGGTCGATCGCTTTTCCAAGATGGCACACTTATTACCTTGTTCTAGACTTTTGATGCTTCAAAAGTGGCCAAACTATTCCAAAATGAAATGGTTAGGTTGCGTGGTTTGCCCAAAACTATTGTGTCAGATAGGGATGTCTGATTCACTAGCTATTTTTGGAAAACCTTATGGTATATGTTAGGAACCAAACTGAAGTTTTCTACCACCTACCACCCACAAACTGATGGCTGAATAGAAGTTGTGAATAGAAGTGTTGGAAACCTATTGAGATGTCTAGTTGGTGAGAAAGCTGAAAATTAGGACCTTTTGTTACAACATGTTGAATTTCTCTATAATAGCCCAGTCAATAGGTCTTCTGGAAAAAGCCCATTTGAGATTGTCCTTGGATACAAACCAAGAAAGCCCATAGACCTTATCCTTTTACCCATGAATGCATGAGTTTCTGAGTCTACAAAGTCATATGCACAGCATATTAGAAATTTGCATAAAGAGATCAGTAAGAAAATTAACTCGAGCATTGAAACTTATTAGCATATGGATAATTCCTGTAAGAGAGTCAGAGTTTACTGAAAGGGACTATGTGATGATTAGGCTTAGACCTGAATGGTTTCCACCTGAAACCTTGAAAAAGTTGCATGCCCACGGTCAGTGGCGGACCGCCGGGGGGGCAAGTGGGTGCCTTAGCCCCCCATAATTTTTTTTATAAGTTAAAATTTTTTTATAAACTTTTAAATATATACTAGGATGAACCACTGGGAGGGAAAGGAGGCCCCTTGGCCCCCCCTAATTTTTTTTTTATAAATTAAGATTTTATGTAAACTTTTAAATATATATATATATATTTATATATTTGGCCATTCTAAACTTGGGGATATTAAATATAACTTGAAGAATCTTTAAAAAAAAATTAAAATGAAACAAATACTCTAAATCAGCTTTCTTTATATGAAAGTTGGATCACTACCAATTTTATTTTTTATTTTCATTAAATTTTTTTTCATAATTTTTTAGAAGAAGATAGAGAATTTTTTTTGTTGCTTGACCAGCGCCCATCTCCAGAATTCACCATGGTTGAAGCCACTGCACGCAGTCAGCACCATCCCATTCACTACACCGATGGATAAAATGGTTGCTGAATTTTTCATATGATGCGATCCACAAGATCGCTCCCACGATGAGACCAGGCAGTTATGCATACATAACACCAGATACCATCGATGCGCTGGCTTATGACTACTATCTTGGTGGCCTTCATCAGCCTCGTCGCACTGACAAACACTGCATGCGGTGAAGCACCGTCTTAGCGATCGGATCCATCGCATAGCATAATCGAGTATTGGAGGGCATGGACGGGTGGGCGCCCATCATGCCTCAGGCTCCCACCAATACTATTACACTCACATCCCACCATCTTTGGCACCGTCGATCGATGGATGTCACAACCCGTTATGCAGTGCCAACGGTACTCGGTGTAACGCTGCCACTACTGTGGTCGGTGCGCGCACATCCTCTACAAGTCCGTAACGCTTATTACTCTTCCGGTTTCAACTACTACTATAGAGAAAATATTTTCAAAAATGAAGATTGTCAAAACCAGATTATGCAACAAGATGGAAGACGATTTTTTTATCGATTATTTAGTCACTTATATCGATAAGGAGATAGCTAAAAATTTTACGATAGATTTCATTATTAATGAATTTAATCTTATAAAATAAAATAAATATAATTTAAATAATATTTATATAAAAATATTTAGATTAATTTTAATTATTTATTAATATTTTTTATTTTTATATTTTTTGGCTCCCTTAGAAAAATTGGTGTGGTGCGGCCCTACCCACGGTGTAGGTCCTTTCAAAATAATAAAAAAAATTGGGCCTAAACCCTATGTGCTTTAGTTACCATCTGATTTTAGTATCAGTTTAACTTTCAATATCTCAGACCTAGTAGAGTATAAGGAACCAGCAATGATACCTAGTGAGCCTTTTGGACTTGATCCTATTTTTTAGAGTGAACCTATCCTTGAGTGTCCACCAACCACATTACCATAATAGGGAAATGAGATTGAGTGTATTCTGGATGACTAGGCTATTATTACCTAGAACAAAAGATATCAATGTTATTCGGTTCATTGGCATGGTCAACCAGAATCTGAGGACTCGTGGATCACTCGAGAGGATCAGCAAAGGATCAACCCAGATTTACTAAAATACTATAAAAGTCAAGTTGACCCATACTCAATAAGGTCGAGTCCTTCCCACCCTGGGAGAATTGGTGTGGGCACCAAAGCTCGTAAGAGACTTCAATCAAATCCAATAAATCCAAGCTCCTTGTGGATTGCCAGTGAATAAGCCATTTTAGTTTCAAACTTTTAATTTTAGCATGAGTCCTATAATTAGAGTCAAGTCAGTTTTAATTTGGTCTTGTAATTAGTCAAGTTAGGATCAATTTGGTCTTGTCATTAGTCAAGTTGGGACAAGATTCAGGCATGAACCATGCTCGAACCCAAGGAGCATCAAGATTGGAGCAAACCACTTCACCACGCCATATTCGATTGGATGAGCAAACCACCTCACCATGCCATGTTGAATTGCCACCTCAACCACCATGCCAAGTCAGCTATGCCACCTCACTTTCTTAGCCCAAGTTTGCTAAAATTCAAATTTGAATGCAAGTTGTAACTCCCCACTTCCCACTACCCTTTTCAAGCATGTAATCTCTCCCATTTTGAATTTAAATTAGGGCTTGGGAATTTAATAAATACCCCCCATAACCCTCTTGTAATCAACCCATTCAATGAATGAAAGAAGTCTTCTTTTCCTTCCAATGCCTTGTTGCATTGCCACTCCATGAGGGAGAGGGTGTGAGGCCAAAACCGGTTCATCCAAGCTTCAAGAAATCACCAACATCTCTTCCCTTTCCCCTTCTTCAAACTTCCTTTATTCTTTCCTTTTCTCTCATCATTTCCACACCCACTAATGTCTTTCTTGTAGGTTCCTCAATGGTCCCAACTCAAGGATGAAGTTTACCTTGCCTCGGAATCAACTACATCAGGTATCTTCAATCAAGGGACTAGTAGTCTTTTCATCCCACCGCTAATCCTTTGAGTGTTGAGGTTTGAGCCACCCATGAAGTTAAGAGCTCATTGTTGGTAAGATAATCCCCCTCCTAAACTCTTAGGTCTGAATTATTGAAGGTAATTGTCCTAATTAGAATGGTTTCTCAACCATTAGATCCATTTACTTTCAAATGAATGAACCTACATTGCGGTAATAACTTTCTAGTAGTCTCTTTCATTAATTTCATTTACTCTCTTAAGCATGAAACTTGCTAATATGTGGTAGAATCATTGCTCATTTTAGATTGTTGATTTTATAGTTTAAAACTCTATTATCATCTCGCATCATTTTGGTATCAGAGCATGGTTAACTAGGACAAGTATGCTCGTTGTTGAAAATTTTTACATCATCTAAGGACTAGACCTGATAGCTCATCTCATAGCTTTTCAGATCTTAGTTTAATTTATAATTTCTAAGTAATTTTTCTAGATAAAACTAGACCTGGAATCTTTTTCCATAGATTTCATATCTGAATTTTCAGAAATTTTTTTTTAATTCCCTAGCTTACTCTCTAATCGAAGGAATCACGCCTCTGAGTGAGTATACGAAGGTAAACTTATGATCCATGGAAGTAATGAGCCAAGGCTGGACGTGATAACCCAAAATTGGAGGGCCCATTATGCTAAGTGCATGCTTGCATGATTGGAATTATTGAATGTTTCATTGCATGATACTCCTCTAGCATAACTTAGGTTTCTAAAATTTTCTAGCACAATTCAAATTTGAATCCACCTAACCATAATTCAAAAATTTAAAATTTGAATTTTGAATTCTGAACTTTGAAATTTGAAAATTCAAATTTGAAATTTGAAATTTAAACATTTAAATTTTAAAATACATGTTCATCCTAGTCTTTATATTCTATTGATTAGTTGGAGGGTTGGTTGTGCATTCATCTTAAAACACTTAAGGGCAATCCTATCATAAGATAAGGGAAGGATTTCATCACCTTTCCTTGGCCCAAAAATAACCAACTACATATTGCATTGACCCGAGCCTAATTTAAAATCGAGTAAGAACCTAAACTAGGGACATCAACAAGTCAAGTTCATGTTCATATTAAGACTTAGTATTGATTGATTCTATATTTACTCTTGGATGTTGGTGTCTAAGGATAGGGGTCCAACGGTAAATGCCTTAAGTGAATTTATGGTTTTAAATTAGGACCTCACGAAAGTGAGGAAAACCTCCCACAATCCCACCTCTTACCTGGCCAGTTGAAAGGATGAATGCAGTCTTGATTAGTGCTTTGGCAATTCATGCTATCTTGAACTTCTAGGTCTAGGAGCCCTAGAAGCTAGGATTGTATTGCATGACCACTAAATCAGGAATCCCATACCAACATTCTCAGACCCAACCAAGTCTCACCATGGACCCCAATCTTGAACTTTGATGAGAACCATGACTGAGCAATTTAGGCAACTAAACAATAGGTTTGACTAAATGAAGGAGCGAATCGGGATCCTTGAAGAGGCCTATTTGACCCATACTAAACCTTAATCACCTAGACCAACTCCCCTTGGTCCAAGAGCCCATCGCCACGATCCCACCCCTGAACATAACCCTAGACGCCCACACCAAGACTTTGTGGATTTGTTAGAAAGAGCCCTTAGGAACATATGTCTCAATGCACCCACTTTTGATGGAAGTTTAGACCCTAAGGTGTACGTTGATTGGGAGAATGACATGGATAAATATTTTGAGTGGTACGAGATGTCAAAAGAGAGGAAGTTCAAATTTGCTAAACTTAGGTTAGTCCGACAACAAAGGTTGTATTGGAGAAATGTTGAGCATATTTATCACCAAAGAGGAGACATGCCCAGAGTCACATTGAGAGCTATTAAGATCAAACTTAGAGAGAAGTATTTATCCTTGTCCTATGAGCAGCGTCTTTTAAATCAATGTCAAAAATTGAGTCAAGGTAATGAAACCATATCCGAGTACATCGCTAAGTTAACGAATTTGTTATGAGATGTAGTGTGGTTGAGTCGGAGGCCGTCACCCTATCTAGGTTTCGAGCAGGCCTACATGAAAAATTTCAAAGGAAATTATTTCTGAGAGATGTCCATGACTTAGAGCAAGCTTATCAAGTTACTAGGGACTGTGAAAGATTTTAGAGGGGACCCATGATCCATCGACCTGAACCCAGTAGGAATAGTACCCCTAGAAATAGGCCATGTTCTAGTCAAGCTCTCTCTAACTGACCCAATCCTACTACCCCAATAGCTCACAAAGATGACAGGGGTAAGGCCCTTGAAGTTCAAAGGGATATTCACCAAAATGTGCATTGCTTTAAGTGTCATAAAGTTAGCCACTATGTTAGTCGATGCCTTACCCGAGCCTTACACATAGGAGAGTTAGAAGAAGAAACTCCAAGAACCTTTGAAGAATTTGAGGAAAAAGTATATGAAGTCGGGTCAAATCTAGTGGATGAATATGAGAGAGATGAAGAAGATATTGATCCCACTGAAACATTTGGAGTTGTTAGATGTATCCCGGCCCAAACAAAAGAACATGAGGATTGGTGAATGACCAACATCCTAGAAACTTTTATCAAATTAGGGGAGAAGTGATGGGGACATCAAGTCAACCCTAGTTCACTATGGGTCCCTGAGTTTTGACTCCCTTAGCCATGATTCAAATTTTATCTTTGAGTCCAATAATCTAGCTATGTTAGCCATTTGAGTCCTGTATTTAAGCCTTGAGTTTTGTTTTGCAGGCCTTATTACACTTGAGTCCTGTGTTTAGAGTCGACTCACACCATTAGGGTTTACGAGTCAAGTTTTGGGTTATGTTCAGCTCAGTTGAGCTTAATCATTCAAGTCGGCCCATTGTGAGTCTTTAGTCATTTTGGTCTTGTTATGTCATTTTGGATCTTGTGTCAATTTGAGTCCTGTAGTTTTGTTCAAGTCCTATGTTGAGTCCAGTCCAGTTCAGTAACAAGAAGACTCAAGACATTGATGGACCTCAGCTAGGATGAAAATTTGACAACTTCAAGGAGTCCCAGTCATACTTGAATGTGCCACCTTGGATTGCATGAGAAGGACCTTGAAGATCATCATCCTTGAAGACTAGGACAATAGCATCAACCAGCCAGGAAGAAGGATAATCGAAGAAACCCTAAAGCCTGCCCGAGATTGAAGTGGGCCGCCCAAAGCCCAATGCTCTTCATGAATTAGGCACCCCACCTTATGGTCACACTCCAAATGGCACCCCTCTTATGGTTACCTCTCTTGGCCACCCAATCCAACAAGCAGAAGAAGAGAGAGAGTATCAGCCCAATTAGGAGAGGACACTTCCATGTACTTGAGTGAAAAAAGGATAATTAGTGTTTTACATGTATACCCTTTCTTGGAGCCCAAGTTTTGTATGCCTATATAAAGGCCCCCCTCTCATGTATATTTTATGTTATTGAATATAAAAAATTTCTTGAGTTTTTTTCAATGTTTTGTGTGAATTCTGTGTGAATGTCTATGTGATTAAGGGTATCTGTGTGATCCCTCAGGGCTTCTGTGTGATCCATGCGCCCTGCCTCCAAGCTGCCAGTCTTCTTCATCTTTTGGCCGCCTCCCTCAAACCTCTTCCCCTTATTCTTCTTTTAGCTATCTAGTCTAATTTTTCTTATTTTTCTTAACCCTTGTTAGGTCATTTGTAGGTCTCTCAGTTTTCACGAATCCAGGATTCCAATCGGCAAGCTTTCGGGATTGAAAGCCACGGATCCGCAGGAACACCGGCTTGTTTTTCTAGGCTGCATCCGAGAGTGCAGAGCAAACTCTTCATGATTGATCTTTAAATCTCTACCAGGTACACCCCCTAGACTCCTCTGGTAGTAGTATTGCAGAAGAGCTAGTCCTACCGGGGCTTCTTAGTCTCGGCGGTATTGTTTTTTCACTTTTAGAGTTTATTTTTACATGCCTATACTTCAAATTTTCTATAGAATTCTCTGCTTAAAATCATGTCTTGAAATTTAGGAAACAAACTCCTAACTTAATACCTAATAGCAAAAAGATAATTGGCATGCATGAATAGTCCCGCATCATTTGGTATCAGAGCACTTTTAGGGCTAATTTTTTGCATCCCATAATTTCAACATATAGTATATTATTTTAATTATTGTTAAATGTAGGTAAATTATAAAATTTTTATTCTTATTTTCCTGGATTCATCATAATTTAAATATTTACCAAAATTTTTCCATGACTTATTTTAGTTTGAAGAATTTTTTCATGCCTATTTTCTGCCCTAGAAAATTTCTACATCTTGTCATCTACATTAGGGGTCTGAGTTTTACTCTGTTTCACAATCTTAAGATTTTTATTTTTCTTTGAAATTTTCACGGCATACTCTCTATTCAGTCCTAATAATTTTTATTATTTTTAATTAATTTTACAAAAACAAGAAATTTATAAAAATTTGTATCCTAGAATCCCTAACTAGAATCCTGAGTTTTTTATACATATTCTTAAACCATAGGTTTTGCAACATCATCCAGATTTTTCTCTACATGAGATTTGGTAGGGATCATATTCACTATTAATCCTCTATTATGAAATTTTTGTGGAATTATTTTGCATAGAAAACCATACCAAATTTTGCATCAAAATAAACCGTAATTTAAGTTTTTGTGATTTCTGCATGCTTGACTTAATGCTACTTAATCAACAACCAAACCCCTCCCAACCCAAGACAAATTTTGTTTGATAATTTAACCAACTTAAATTTAATTTTCCACTTCATAAAAAGATAGAAAAAATATTTTTATTTTTTATTTTGTTTTAGATTGCATCAGGTTTCATTGTGTGTTCATCATTTGCATTAAACTAATCATAAGGGCACTCTCTCTATCTCAGATTAGGGCAGGAGGTCATTACCTATCCTGGGCCCAAAACAACCACCTTGCATTCATACCTAAACCTTAATTAAAATCAATTAGCAATTTAATTTGCTATAGTGAGCTAGGGACACCAACAGGTCAGGTCTAAGTCTAGTGAGGAAACTAGTGCACCCAACCCATCATCTATGACTGGAAATTGGTGTTTAATTCTAGAGGTCTAGAGGCAAATGCTCTAAGTGGACTGGTGGTTTTAAATTAGGATCCTATCATAGGCAGGGGGAGCCTCCCACCACCCCACCTCTTAGCTGGCCAGTGGTAGAATTAGTCGCTATGTTGAGTGTTAGTTGAGTTAACTCACTTTGCTTTGACTCTAGGTCTAGGAAACCTAGAATGTTTGTGTGCTAGATTAGGAGTCTAACCCAACTAGTAGTCTCACCTCAAACCCAATCAGACCATGGAGCCTGACTACGATTTTGCTTGTCCCTGATTGTCCATGGCAAGATCTTACTTTGGATTTTGTGTTAGGGTTACCAAAGACCATGCGAAGACAGACTCCATCTATGTTGTGGTCAATCGCTTTTCCAAGATGGCACACTTCTTACCTTATTCTTAGCCTTTTAATGCTTCAAAAGTGGCCAAACTATTCCGAAATGAAGTGGTTAGGTTACATGGTTTGCCCAAAACCATTGTGTCTGATAGGGATATTCGATTCACTAGCTATTTTTAGAAAACCTTATAGAACATGTCAGGAACCAAACTAAAGTTTTATATCACCCATAAACTGATGGCTAAATAGAAGTTATGAATAGAAGTCTTGGAAACCTGTTGAGATGTCTAGTTGGTGAGAATACTGCAAATTGGGACCTTTTGTTACCATGTGCTGAATTTGCCTACAATATCTCGGTCAATAGGTCCACTGGAAAAAGTCCATTTAAGATTGTCCATGGAAACAAACCAAGAAAGCCCATAGACCTTATCCCTTTACCTATGCATGCATGAGTTTCTGAGTTTGCAGAGTCATATGCACAGCATATTAGAAATTTGTATAAAGAGATTAGTAAGAAAATTAACTTGAGCAATGAAACTTACAAGCATATGGCTAATTCCCATAAGAGAGTCAAAGAGTTTACTTTTGACAAACCTAGGCGGGCCAAGACCCGAGCGCCACGGGCTAATACATGCAATTTAAAACTTTTCTAAACTGCATGATGCAGTGGAAGGAGATAAAATAATTTTATCTAATATTTTAATCTAATTAACATTGGCCCTACACAAACTTTATGCATATACATTAATGCATGTGTGAAGTCAAGCAAGCAAAGCATGTAATTCATTGAACCATTCTTTGAATCACACACAAGGGTGTTGAAGATCATTTCTTCAGACCCATAAGGTAGAAGTACAAACCTTTTATCTGAGGTGACGATCACCGGGAGGGGAGGTACTTCAAGGATGAGCAATAGCCCTGTGAGCAGCACAAGCATCCTACCTCTATAGGTTGTTCACACCGTGGTAAGGAGATTCTTTTCCTTCCTTCAAGGGCTAGCCTCTCCAGAAATTTTGTGGTAGTGACGGACTCTTTTTTCAACTCCTTGAAGAATATATTGCTGAACAATGGTGGAACAAAGCTACCCAAGGACCCTTCCTAGAATGCTCTATCCCAAACCTTCAATAGAAGGTATGCATACAAGAATCCCAAAACCCAAACCTCACACTACCCAATCTCTCACATAAGACCACTCTCAGGCTAAGACAAGATCTCTCTAACCAAAGAAAAATGGTAGAGTCTCAACTTGAGAGTGGAAAGGAATGATTCATTCTTTAGCCCACCCACAATAGCCTTTTTAATAATACCATGATGGGGAGTTAATGAGACATAAATGGGAGGTTTGTAGTCTCTTGGAATTCCTGCAGGTTACAAGACCTTTGGAATTCAGCAACGCAGCTGATTAAAATCCTAAGATGCCAAAATTAAGTGCCATAACTCTTATAGCCCTTAATGAAGCATCCTCGGATTTTTCAGTAAATCCCATCAGATGGGTCGACTCGCCTCAGGTTGACTCTATTGGCAGTTTTGACAACTTGTCAAATGAGTTCGGAATGATTTTCAATCATTGCCAAACCAACAAATCAAGAAGAAATCCCACGGTGTGTGACCCCGTAGGTTCATACACTAAATCGGTAGTACAAGAACATTTTCAATACCAACCAAAGTTGCCATCTAGCAATGATACCCGACGTCTGGATAGGTCGAAGGTTATAGAGCAACAAGAACCTGTCGAATATGGATTACCACTAAACTTATTCCTTTAACCTTCTAATGCTCCGAATAGCTTAGGGTTAAACTGTCCAACCCTAATCAATCCATCTCAATATGTCTCAAACAAAGAATCCCTATAACTCCTTACAAGGAATGCCCTGGCCAAGGTCTTTCTCAATCAAGGCATATTAAGCATTCAATCCAAACCATTTGAAGAGGCCAATCTTATCTTGATCCTACTATCGCTACATAAGTACTTGACTGTACCTAGCAACCTTCCATCACCAAATTAGAAATTCAGGAAGTCCGGCACCTAAGCACAGTGAGTTGCTTGCAAGCTGTTATAGTGATATCAAGTTAGAAGAATAATTCATGTCCACATTCTAATGCAAAACTTCTCTTTGATAGAAAGAAAATCTCGCATGAGAGTCACACTCAGTGAAGTGTCAAACACAACACCTGATGTCACACCAGCATCTCCATGCTACCTGGTTAAGAGGACATTTAACAGACATGACATCAAGGACCTACTCTCGATACACCATCATCCTAAAATAGTGTATCCTTTGGTCGTGAACTAGTTTATGAGCTAGACGATGCATCCTCTCTACATCGCATACAAGGTAGCTCAAAGGATATCATCACACAAGAGTTCAATTAGGAAGATGTCATGTGATGAACAACCAGAATAAACTTTTTATTCAATTCAATAATTCATATACATATACATGAGTTGCACAACTGTCAACAACCTAGATGATTGGCTTTGGGATACACAATTCCAACAACTCCCACCTGGACTAAAGCCAATCAGAATAGAATCTGATTCCCATCTTTCATTTGCAATCGTTGAACTCTTGCACTATAATGGATTTAGTGAAGGGGTTGGCTAGGTTCTCCATACCATCATCTTCAGAAGCTCGATGTCACCTTGTTCAATAATCTCCTGGACAAGATGATAATGACACAGAATGTACTTAGTCCGTTGATGTAATCTTGGCTCTTTGGCTCATGCAATGGCTCCAGTGCTGTCATAATATACCAAAATAGGACCATCCATGGAATGTGCCACTCCTAGCTAGCCTAGGAATTTTTATAACCACACAGCCTCTTTTGCTGCATCCGATGCTGCAATATACTCTGCCTCACAAATAGAATTGACCACTGTATGCTGCTTGAAACTTTTCTAGTAGACTACTCTATCATTTAGGGTAAACACAAAATCAGACACACTCTTACTATCATCACTATTTGAGTGAAAACTGGAGTCAGTATACCCCATAAGTTTTAAGTCAGAATCTCCATAAATAAGCCATTTATCTTTAGTATTTCTTAAATACTTAAGGATGTTCTTAACAACTTTCCAATGAGCATCACCTAGGTCAGACTGGTATCTGCTCACTACTCCTAGTGAGTATGCCATGTATGGTCTAGTATGTAACATAGTATACATAATAGAACCTACTATTGAAGCATATGGAATCCAACTCATACACTCTCTTTCCTTAGGAGTTGTTGCACAATCCTTCTTGGAAAGAGAAATTTCATGACCTATCGAAAGATAGCCTCTATTAAAATTCTTCATGCTGAATTGCTTCAGTACCGTGTCTACGTACATAGATTGGGACACTTGATGAGGGACGGGATTCTAACATGATGCATGATGACATGAAAGAGAGAAACATAAAGAAAAATAGATTAAAGGAGTAATGATTTCTGATTTTATTTAGGTTTAGCTCTAGAAAATAGCTAAGACTAGGTTAGGATTTCATGCAATAGTTAAAATTCCGACAAACATGCTAGAACTATCAAAGAAATAAATTAAGTAAAGAATTCTAGGTCTAAGAAGGCCTATTAGGAGCATGTTCAACTTCAATAAATCAGAAAAAGAGAGAAGGGAATTAGGTTTAACATACCAGGCAATGATTTTTAGTTGCTATGGAAAAGATTGCTCCGCTTAGATCGACACCTGGATGATCTGGTCACTTTCCTGTGAATCAATCATCTTTTTAACAGCTTCGTTCGAGGGAAAAAAAGAATTCATCCAGAGGGTGTGGTACCGGAGGGATCCTACAAACGTCAAAGGTTAGGGATGTAGAATATGAGAAAAATACTAAATAGGATGGAAAGAGAAGATCGGGCGAAAGAGAGTCTGCAGGGGTTGGCAGCCTTGGATGAAGCTTGGGTCTCTAGATCTTGGAGGACTGATGGTGAGCATCTTGGGCTCTTGCTTTGATGGGCAATGGCTAGGGTTTAGTAAGAAGAAAAAGGAACAAGTCTCATACATACTTCCAAAGAACAAAAATTGTCACAAGAAAAATTCACCAGAGTATTAATTCATAAAAAGAGATTGATTACAAGAAGGGGAGGGGGTGGGTATTTATATATTCATCCAACCCTTTTCCTATCAAACTAAGAGTATATAGTATGAATAGGATTAGGAGAATAAAGTTGAGTAGAATAAGGAGTACGTAATTTGAATAGAATTGGTAGACTGAAATTCTTGTAGAACTTGGACATCAACTCCTTGGACTTGGAAGCTTTGACTTTTCTCCATGGGCTTGGAATGGTATGAAATTCTTGCTAGGCTTGGACTAGGTCAAAGCCTTGGGCAACTTGGACTGGGTCAAAATATGGGGCGCCAACTTCATGATGGGCTGGGGGGCGTCAACTGCTATGGGCCTTGGACTGGGGTGCCAAGGATAGGGATCTTGGGTGGCACTTCTTCATGAAATCTTATGGGCTTGAGGCGCCTAAGGCCTGGTATGCTAGGGTACCATCTCCTGGAGGGCTTGGGCAGCATGAAGAAATCCAGATGCTGGGTTGGTGACTTATGTGTGGGTCCAAAGGTCCTCTTGAATAAAATTACATGGACTCAAAAGGACCTAATTAACAAGACTCAAAATAGGCCTAAGTAAACAATGGACTCACTTAATAGATAAACAGGACTCAATGGACACTAAACAAGGAACTTCCACCAACTTAGTGAATCCAACTGGCTTACTTTATTACAGGACTCATAAAATTTGGACTTCATTACAAGACTTAATCAAAATTGACCAACACATGACTTAGAGGACAAATTGAAGCTTGAAGTCTATGTCTGATCTGATGTTTCCATCAATTCTCCCGAGGTGAGAGGAACTTGATCCTGTCGAGTAGGAAGGTCGATCTAGCTCAGGTACTACTCTGACGGGTCTAGGTTGAGGCATTGCGGATCCTCTCAAGTGATCCACGAATCCTCAAATTTCAGTCGACCTTGCCAACGAATCAAGCGACTGGTAACCTTTGATCTGGGTACTAGTGGCTTGGTCATCCAGGACATGCTCAATCATTTCTCTCATAGGCTAAATTGATGTGGACACTCAGGATTAGGTTCGCTCTCAAAGAAAGGGTTAGGCTCAAACTCACTGGGTATCATTGCTAGCTCCCAATACTCAGCTAAGTCTGAGATATTGAAGGTTGAGCTTAATGCCTAATTAGGTAATTCAGGCATTAGGTCCAACTCTCTTTATCACTTTGATGGATCCAGCTTATAGGTATGTAGCCTAATTGTTAAAAAATTTTTCTAGCAAACTTTTAGACTCTTTTCAGGAATTAACCATATTTTTTTATAAAAATAATACTTTTATTAATCTTATGAGTAATTCCTCATGCAAATCTTTAATCATGCAGTGCAAATGACACACAATAACTCCTATTGACTTGCAGACAAAACACCTAATATGGGTAAATAACTCTTACCAATACTTATTAATATGCAAACTCGACTAACTCTAAACTACAGCTATGGGTTTGATCCTTGGTCAGGTGGGTAACATGTAGATGAGAACTTGACATGCACTCCTAACAGATGCCATAGGGTCCTCTAAAAGTAAGATGCAAACATGACATGCATAATGAATGAATACAGTATGCAAACTTCTACAAAATGCAATCTAGTGGTTAGAGAAACATGAAAAGCTTCAATAAGGGATAGAAAATAAGGGGTAGGTTCAGGGTTAGCTTGGTAGGGTAAAAAGTAAGAAAAGGGTTTGGGGTTGATTGGATAGAATAGGATACAAGAAGGAGTGTCAGGGATTAGTCCTAGACTAATGAGGTTGACCATATGGGGTTGAGGTTTACCTACAGGGTCTAAAGTATGGAAGACTGGGTCATTAATTTCAGGAAAGAAATCAATTGGAGTCAAAGGAGTGACTTCATCTTGAGGGTACTGGTTTAAAGAGATCAAGTCCTTAATAAACTCTTCTGACTCATGAAATTCAAGACTGGACTCTATAATTGGGCTTTCTTCTAATGGCTCCTCAGGTATGATTCTAATAGTAGTATCTAGGTTCTCTTCCTCTAACTGGTCTTCCACTACAGGTTCAGTTTGGGAATGGTCAGGGTCAACTAACTTTAGGTTGGCTTCTATTTGGGTATGGTCATGGTCAACTAAATCTGGGTTGGCTTTTATCTGGATATCTACTGGATCAACTAATTATAGGTCTTCTATAGGTATGTCTTCTTCTTCTTCCTCATACTCATCCACTAAGCTCACATCAACTTTATATATCTCCTCTTCAAGGTCATTATGGTTAACCAATGGGGTGGTAAGAGGGAGTTGACTAAGGGAAAATTGATTAATGACTGAGATAGGAGTGGGTTGACTAAGAGGAAGTAGACTAATACTGGGCTCATATCTAAGGATACTAATCCTATGGGTTGCTTGGTTATTGGATTGGGTTATTTGGTTTATCTGGGCGGTCAACTGAGCAGTCTTGTTTTGGGATCGAGAATTGGACTGGCTAATCGGGTGGTTAATTGGGCAGTGGATTGGGCATTCAGTTGGTTCATCTGGTCAAATCATTCAGTCATGACTTTCATGAAGATCTCAAAGTTGAATTCCATGGCTAAGCTAGGTTGGGGCTTAGACTGTTGATATTTGGTTCCTAACCTAGTGGTCATGCAATCAATCACTCAAAGTGGCATGGTGCAGTCAAGCATGTAAGGATCAGTACGTTCTAGGGTTTGCTAGACCTAGAGCCAAAATTGAGTGGGTCGACTCAACTTACACCCAACTCAACAACTAATCATTCCACTGGCCAGGTGAAGGTGGGGTGGTGGGAGGCTCCCCCTGCTTGTGACAGGGTCCTAATTAAGTAACCACCAATCCACTTAGGGCATTTGCCTCTGGACCTCTAGCCTTAGACACTAGTTTCCAGTAATAGTTGAGGAATTGAATGCACTAGTTAACCCACACAACTCGGACCCGACCTATTGGTGTTCTTAAGCTCACTAGAGAAAATTAGGTTGCTAATTGATTTTAATTAAGGCTTGGGTTCTAATGCTGGGTGGTTGTTTTGGGCCCAGGACAGGTGATGAAATCCTACCCTGATCTGAGATAGGAAATTTTTCTTAAGATTAATTGAATGAGATGATGAACATACAATGAAACATGATGCAATCTAATAAAAATCAAAAAATAAAAAATATTTTTTTATTTTTTTATGAGGTGACAAATTAAATTTGAGTTCGTTAAGTTATCAAACAAAAATTGGCTTAGGTGAAGTGGGTTTGGTAGTTGATTAGGTTTGGTGTAGTCAGATATGCAGAAACTGAAATTAGGGTTTGTTTGATGCAGAAGTTAGCATGGATTTCAATGTAGAAAAATTATAAAAAATTTATAGAACAGAGAATTACATGTAAGGATACTTCCTATCAAATTTCATGCAAAACTAAAATAGTATTATGATGCAAAACCTAGGGTTTTTAATTGGTTACAAGAAAACATAGAATTCTGGTTAGGGTTTCTAGGATGCAGATCTTTTTTATAAATTTTTGTTCTGTAAAATTTAAGAGAAATATTATTAAAATAAATGACTCAACATATATGACGTGATTCAGATTTCATAGAAAAATAAAATGTTTAAGTTCATGAAACAAATCTAAACTCAGACTCCTAATGCAAATGACAAGATGCAGATTTTTGTTAGGGTTTTATTTTTGCTGCTTTTTTGTTGATTTCTGGATCTTAAAAAAATCCAAAAGAATATAATAAAATAAAGAACAAAACAGAGGATATTCACCATGAAAATTAGAAAAAAATAAAAATGTTTGATGTGGGAAACAGTCCTATGTTTTGAGGGATTATGCAGAAAATAGCTTGCAGAAATCTAGATTATGATGCAAGAACATACCCTAAACTGTGCTCTGATACCAAAATTGATGAAAGATGGGATTCTAACATCATGCATGATGACATGAAAGAGAGAAACATAAAGAAAAATAGATTAAAGAAGTAATGATTTCTGATGTTATTTAGGTTTAGTTACCAAAAATAGCTAAGACTAGGTTAGGATTCATGCAACAGTTAGAATTCCGACCAACATGCTAGAACTATCAAAGAAATAAATCAAGTAAAGGATCCTAGGTCTAAGAAGGCCTATTAGGAGCATGTTCAACTTCAAAAAATCAGAAAAAAAGAAAAGGGAATTAGGTTTAACATACCAGGCAATGATTTCTAGTTGCTGTGGAAGAGATTGCTCCGCTCAGATTGGCACCTAGATGATCTGGTCACTTTCCTGCAAATCCGTCGGCTTTTTATCAGCTTCGTTCCAGGGCAAAGAAGAATTCATCCATAAGGCGGGTACTGGAGGGATCCTACAAACATCAAAGGTTAGAGATGTAGAATATGAGAAAAATACTAAACATGATGGAAAGAGAAGATCGGGCGGAAGAGAGGCTTCAAGGGCTGGCGGCCTTGGATGAAGCTTGGGCATCTGGATCTTGGAGGGCTGATGGTGGGTGTCTTGGGCACTTGCTTGGATGGGCAATGGCTTGGGTTTAGTAAGAAGAAAAAGGAACAAGTCTCACACACACTTCCAAAGAACACAAATTGTCATAAGAAAAATTCACTAAAGTTTTAATTCATGAAAAGAGATTGATTACAAGAGGGGGAGCGGGTGGGTATTTATAGATTCATCCAACCCTTTTCCTATCAAACTAAGAGTACACCATATGAATAGGACTATGAGAATAAAGTTGAGTAGAATAAGGAGTACATAATTTGAATAGAATTAGTAGACTGAAATCCTTGTAGAACTTGGATATCAACTCCTTCTTGGACTTAGAAGGTTTGACTTTTCTTCATGGACTTGGACTGGTATGAAATTCTTGCTGGGCTTGGACTATGTCAAAGCCTTGGGCATCTTGGACTGGGTCAAAATATGGGGCGCCAACTTTATGATGTGCTGGGAGGCGTCAACTGCTATGGGCCTTGGACTGGGGTGCCAAGGATAGGGATCTGGGGTGGCACTTCTTCATGAACTCTTGTGGGTTTGAGGTGCTTAAAGCCTTGTATGCTAGGCCACCATCTCCTGGAGGGCTTGGGCAACATGAAGAAATCCAGATGCTGGGTTGGTGACTTAAGTGTGGGTCCAAAGGTCCTCCTCTTGAATAAAATTACATGGACTCAAAAAGGCCACACTGACAAGACTTAAAATATGCCTAAATAAATAATGGACTCACTGAACAAATAAATAGGACTCAATGGACTAAACAAGGAACTTCCACCGACGTAGTGAATCAACTGGCTCACTTTATTACAGGACTCACAAAATTTGGACTTCATTATAGGACTTAATAAAAATTAACCAACACATGACTTAGAGGACAAATTGAAGCTTGAAGTCTATGTCTGATCTGATGTCCCCATCTACAGTCCCAGAAGCCTCTTGGATCTATCTCTATAGATCTTCATACCCAGTATGTATGAGGCTTCACCCAAGTCTTTCATAGAGAATTAAGATGAAAGCCAGAATTTTATTCCTTGTAATGCTGGAATGTCATTACTGATTAGGAGAATGTCATCCATATATAAAACAAGAAATACAACTACAGAACCATTTGCCCACTTATATATACAAGATTCTTCTTCGTTCCTAACGAAGCCATGTCTTGATGCACTTATCAAAATGTATGTTCCAATTCTGAGAAGCCTTCTTCAGTTCATAAATGGACCTCCGAAGCTTGCACACTTTAGGAGTGAACCCTTTAGGCTGCATCATATAACCTCTTCTTCTAGCTCACCATTTAGGAAAGCTATTCGGACATCCATTTGCCAGATTTCATAATTTAAATGTGATGCTATAGCAAGCATAATCCGAATGGACTTGAGCATTGCCACAGGGGAGATCATCTTGTCATAGTCAATACCATAATGCTGACGATACCCCTTGGCAACCAGACAGGCTTGATAGGTCTCCACCTACCCATACATTGTTGACTTCCATGGACTCCATTTCGGATTTCATAGCTCTCAGCCATGACTCAGAATCAGACCTTGACATTGCATTCATATAGGTGATCGGATCCTTGTTGTTCTCATCAAGCTTAACAGGATCACCATATCGGATCAAGAAACTGTAGTATCTGTCTGGTTGATATGGTACTCTACCAGATCTCCTTAATGGTTGCACTATGGGCTCTGGATCTGATCTAATCAAATCCAGTTCTATAGAGGCCTTAGAGTGAGATGGTTCTTCTATATATTGAACTTCCCCAAGTTCAACCTCGGCATCTTAAGTGCCTTCACCAAGGTACTCTGTTTCTAAAATGGTTACTCTAAGACTGACGAACAACTTTTGTTCCTCAAGCAGATAGAAATAATACCCTTTGAATTATTTGGGATACCCAACAAAAAGACACTTATCAGACTTAGGTCCTAGCTTATCCATCTCCAAATGTCTGACAGAAGCTGGACACCCCCAAACTTGAAGGTTAAAGAAAGTTGGCTTATGTCCAGTCCATATCTCATATGGTATTTTATCAATGAACTTACTTGGAACCCTATTTAGGAGGTAGGATACTGACTCAAAAGCATATCCCCAAAATGATTTAGGTAGACTTGCTAAGCCCATCATGGATCGAACCATGTCCAACAGAGTTTGATTCCTCCTTTCAGACACATCATTTAATTGAGGTGTCCGAGGAGGAGTCCATTGAGAGAGAATCCCATTCTCCTCAAGATAAGTCAAAAACTCGCTGGAAAGATATTCACCACTTTGATCTGATCAAAGGGTTTTAATAAACTTCCTAATTTGTTTTTCAGCTTCATTATGATAGCATTTGAACATTTCAAATGATTCAGATTTATGTCTCATCAGGTAGACATAACCGTACCTTAATAGGTCGTCTATGAATGTAATGAAATAATCATAACCACCTCTTACATTGATATTCATAGGTCCATATATATCAGTATGTACTAGACTTAGAATATCACCAGCTCTTTCATCTCTTCCAATAAAAGGTGACTTGGTCATTTTCCCAAGCAAACAAAATTCACAAGTTAGTAAAGATTCAGTCTCAGTGATATCAAAGAGACCTTCTCCCACCAACTATTTATCCTGTTCTTGTTTATATGACCTAGCCTACAGTGCCAAAGATAAGTTTCACTGACTTTGTCTAACCTAGGGCATTTATTAGAAGTGTACAATACAGTAATAGGCTGTGACAGTACATATACACCATTCTTCACTTGTCCAAACATCATATTAGAACCATTCAATGTGATTTGGCAAATATCATTTTTTATAGATAATTCATAACCAACTTTGGCCATCAGGCATACAAAAATGACATTCACTAAAAAGGAAGGACAAAAATGATAATCATTAAGAATGATAGTACAAGACTCGAAATGCAAAGAAATAGTTTCCAATGCCAGTACTAGAGCTTGACTTCCATTTCCAATGTTCAAAAACCTTTCATCACTTTCGAATCTCCTAGTAACTTGAAGTCCCTGCAATGAATAGCAAATGCGGTAAGGACTTTCGGTATCTAATATCCAGCTAGCAGTATCACAAATAGAGGAACTATAAGGATTTATCATATAAATACCTTAACCAGCAACAACTTGTTGCTTTCCCTTCCTTTGCCTTCTCGGGTCTAGAGAAGCAAGGTAAGCAAAATAGTTTCACTTTTAGTGACCCATCTTCTTGCAGAAGAAGCATTCTGCCTAACTCTTATCAGCCTTCACCCTTTTAGTCTGACTAGGTCCAGCACTTTGCACCTTCTTATTCTTCTTATTCTTTCTTTTCTTTATTTTCACAAAGGGATGTGCTCTGCTCTAGAACCTTCCATCAAATTCACCAACCCTTATTGAGGTTGTGGTCGCTTTCATAAGTCTGTAGTAACCCTAACATCTCATGATAATTTACTACAGGTCTATTCATTCTGAAATTATCAAGAAAGACCTAGTAGGAAGGGAGCAAAGAATTCAGTATCGCATCCTTACTGAGCTGTTCATGCAAAGGACATTCGAGTTTGCCCAAACACTTAAATAACTTAATCATGTATATTACATGATCAGTTACTGAAGCTCCATAATGCATACGCATATTATAGATGGCGGAAGAGATCCGATATCTCTCCGCATCATCTGGAGTGCCAAAAGACTCCTTTAACCTTTGAAGCATCTCTTCTAGTTGGGCCTCCTCAAATTTATGACTGAACTCGTCGTTCATCATAGCCAACATAATACAATGTACCATGGTGCGATCAGAGATCCACTTCTAGTAAGTGTCCCTAACAGTGCTACGAGTGTTAGGGGCTGGGATCTTATGTGCCGGATATGTATCACATAAAGGATCCGCTCATGCTTCAAGACTATCCTGAGTTTTTGATACCAACTATCGACGTTGGGTCCAGAAAGTTTGTCATTATCCAATAATGACTGGAGCGACAAAACGGTCGACATTATCTGAAAAAGTAGAACAAGACCTATTAGTATATGAATTATTTTGAACATCTTAAAGACATGGATTTTAGTCTTAAGGTTTTTCCATTATTTTTTTCAGACTGGTAGCCTCTACACTCCAATCCGAAGAATAACATTTATCCTTTAGTGGGTACTAGGATCCTGTAGACTACACATGAGCCCGACTTTGGCCGGCCAACCCATATGCATCTAAAGGTAGGTTCAATACCAATTGCCTCTCTAAGAAATTCCTAGTATTCATTTTACCCCAAGGGTCCTCACAATCGGCCTTTGGGCCTCCTATTGAAGGTTCTAGTTAGGTCCAATCATTAACATGATCAAATTCAATGCTTCTAACTAATCCATGATCAAGCCCGACTTTGGCCGGCCCACCTGACCATGCATTAAGATAGTAGCACTGAGCCATCATATGTTGAATGGCAATTCCACTCGCCTAATGACCATCCGTTCTTTAGAACTACCAATGATCACTCAACTTATGGACTCATTACCATTTAACTTAATGGGAGGCTAAGACTTAGGCTATCACATAACTTAGTCTTTTTATGGATCTAATAATTTAGAGGATTTAAATTTTGTGACACATGAAAAGAAAGCATGGACCTTGATCAAGAAAGCTCCCACCAAACTCTAAGAGGGTTTCAAGATCAAATTGATCCATGGGCACCTTAAACTAGTCAGACTGATTAACCTTAATTGACATGGATCAACTCGAATCAATAGATAATCTAATCAAATCTGACTCACCATATTAGCCAGGTAAGTAAAATCAAGGGATGGGTTAAGCCAAGTAAGCCTCTTGCCTTAAACACCATGAGTTGGCCAGGTAAGAGTTAGCCCCAAAGAACCTTGATCACTAATGTCAAACTTACCTTAGATACTAAGTGGTTTACCAAACTCAATCGGACTAACCTAAAGACTCGGGCTCACCACGAAGCCACCAATCAAGTCCATTTAGATGTATGGACTGATCTAGCTAACTATTAAAGAGATTTAAAGAAAAGAGACCTAATTCAACTTTTGATTAGTCTTTTCTCTATTTAATCCATTAATCTAAACTTAGGTCTAACCATTTAAAAAGTAACCCATGGTTTATCAATCATGACTTAAGGTTAGAACCACATCCTAAATCTTAAAAGGTTTCAAAAATAGAACTTAATTCTCAATTAAGTGTAACATGCCAATTAAAACATTTTCAATTAACCCATATTTGAAACAATTTCAAAAAAAATAAGTGAAACAATTTTACAAAAATTATGAACTTTAAGTTTACTGTTTCAAGATTTTCTGGTCGAGTCGGCTCATGCAAGTATGAGTTGGCTCATCCAGAAAACATTTCTTTGTTCTCAGATCCGAGTCGACTCGTGCAGGGATGAGTCAACTCAGACAGAACACTTTTTCTTGTTCTGCAGAGATGAGTCGACTCAAGCAGGGACAAGTCTGATCGTCTGCCTGGGCATAAAACAATAAGTTTAAAATTCATCCCTTTTCATTTGAACTTTTCAAAATTTTTGATCATGCATCTTTTAGATCTTATCTAAACAAAGCTATGATCTATAAACATAGATTAAAACTATTTTAACCTATCAAATCCCTCACTTTCTTCTTCATAAGGTCATGATGCAATGGCACCCCTACATGCCATAGGAGAACCCCATTGAATGGAAAGAGATGGCCTTTAAACCATACTTCTCTCCTATGACCAGACGGCCATGGTGAATCCACCTTAATCCAAGTACTATGTGAAGGATATCAAGCCAATTTCATACAAAAGTATTAAACAAAATATGCATTCAACCTAGGGCTCTGATACCATTGTGGGCAAACCCAGGTGGGCCAAGACCCGAGTGCCACGGGCCGATACATGTAATTTAAAATTTTTCTAAACTGCATGATGCAGTGGAAGAAGATAAAATAATTTTATCTAACATGTTAATCTAATTAACACTAGCCCTACACAGATCTTTATGCATATACATTAATGCATGTATGAAGTCAAACAAGCAAAGCATGTAATTCATTGAACAATTCTTTGAATCACACACATGGATGTTGAAGATCATTTCTTTAGACCCATAAGATAGTAGTACAAATCTTTTATCCGAGATGACGATCACCAAGAGGGGAGGTACTTCAAGGATGAGCAATAGCCTTGCGAGCAGCACAAGCATCCTACCTCTACAAGTTGTTCACACAGGGGTAAGGAGATTCTTCTCCTTCTTTCAAGGTGCTAGCCTCTCCAGAAATTCTGTGGCAGTGACGGACTCTTTCTTCAACTCCTTGAAGAAACTGTTGCTGAATGATGGTGGAACAAAGCTGCCCAAGGACCCTTCCTAGATGCTCTGTCCCGAACCTTTAATAGAAGGTATGCATACAAGAATCTCAAAACCCAAACCTCAACTACCCAATCTCTCATGTAAGACCACTCTCAGGTCAAAACAAGATCTCTCTAACCAAAGAAAAATGGCAGAGTCTCAACTTGAGAGTGGAAAGGAACAATTCATTCTTCAGCCCACCCATAATAGCCTTTTTAATAATACCATGATGGGGAGTTAATGAGAGAAGTGAAAGGTTTGGAATCTCTTGGAAATCCTGCAGGTTACAAGACCTTCGAAATTCAACAATATGGTTGATTAAAACCCCAAGATGCCAAAATTAAGTGCCATAACTCTTATAGCCCTTAATAAAGCATCCTCAAATTTTTTAGCGAATCTCATCAGATGGGCCGACTCGCCTCGGGTCGACTTGCCATGGGTCGACTCTATTGGCAGTTTTGACAACTTATCAAATGAGTCCGGAATGATTCCAAATCATTTCCAAGCCAATAAATCAAGAAGAAATCTCATGGTGTGTGACCCCGAAGGTTCATACACTAAACCGATAGCACAGAAACATTTTCAGTACCAACCAAAGTTGCCATCTAACAATGACACCCGATGTCCGGATAGGTCGAAGGTTGCAGAGCAATAAGAACCTGTCGAATATGGATTACCACTGAACTTATTCCTTTAACCTTCTAATTCTCTGGATGGGTTAGGGTTAAACTGCCCAACCCTAATCAGTCCATCTCAATATATCTCAAACTAAAAATCCCTGTAATTCCTTACGATGAATGCCCTGGACAAGGTCTTTCTCAATTGAGGCACCTAAGTATAGTGAGTTGCTTTCAAGCTGCCATAGTGATCTCAAGTTAGAGGAATAATTCATGTCTACATTTTAATGCAAAACTTCTCTTTGGTAGAAAGAGAATCTCGCATGAGAGTCACGCTTAGTGAAGTATCGAACACAATACTTGATGTCACACCAGCATCTCCATACTACTTGGTTAAGAGGATAACCAACAGACATGACATCAACGACCTACTCTCGATACACCATCATCTTGAAATAGCATATCCTTTGGTCGCGAACTAGTTTATGAACTATACGATGCATCCTCTCTACATCGCATACAAGGTAGCTCAAAGGACATCATCACACAAGAGTTCAATTAGGAAGATTTCATATGATAAACAACCAGAATAAACTTTTTATTCAATTCAATAATTTATATACATATATATGAGTCACACAACCGTCTACAGCCTAGACAATTGGTTTTGGGACACACAATTCCTAATATTTACTAAAGGGGACTATGTGATGATTAGGCTTAGACCTGAACCATTTCCACTCGAAACTATTAAAAAGTTGCATGCCCGCGGTGCAGGTCCTTTCAAAATAATAAAAAAAAAGAGCCTAATACCTATGTGCTTGAGTTACCATCTGATTTTGGTATCAGTTCAACTTTCAATACTCAGACCTAGTAGAGTATAAGAAACTAGCAATGATACATAGTGAGCTTTTTGGATCTGATCCCATTTTTGAGAGAGAACATGTCCCTGAGTGTCCACCAGCCACATTACCAGAACAGCGAGACATGATTAATCATATTCTGGATGACCAGGCTATTACTATCCGGAATAAAGGATATCAACGCTATTTGGTTCGTTGGCAAGGTTGAGCAGAATCTAAGAACTCGTAGATCATTTGAGAGGATCTGCAAAGGATCAACCCAGATTTACTAAAGCACTTCCAAAGTCAAGTTGACCCATACTCGACAGGATTGAGTCCTTCCCATCCCAGAAGAATTAGTGCGGGTACCAGAGCTCGTAAGAGACTTCAATCAAATCCAATCAATCCAAGCTCCTTGTGGATTGCTAGTGAATAAGCCATTTCAATTTCAAACTTTTAATTTCAACTTAAAAATTTTAGCATAAGTCCTGTAATTAGAGTCAAGTCAATTTTAATTTGGTCTTGTAATGAGTCAAGTTGGGATCAATTTGGTCTTGTAATTAGTCAAGTTGGGACAAGATCCAGGCATGAACCATGCTCGAACTCAAGGAGCATCAAGATTGGAGCAAACCATTTCAACATGCCATATTGGATTGGATGGAGCAAACCACATCACCATGCCATGTTGGATTGCCACCTCAACCACCACGCCAAGTCAACTGTGCCACCTCACTTTCCATGCCCAAGCTTACTGAAATTCAAATTTGATTGCAAGTTGTAACTCCCCCTTCTCACTCCCCTTTTCAAGCATGTAATCTCTACCATTTTGAATTCGAATTAGGGCTTGGGAAGTTAATAAATATTCCCTAACCCTCTTGTAATCAGCCCATTGAATGAATGAAAGAAATCTTTTTTTTCCTTCCATTGCCTTGTTGCATTGTCACTCCATGAGGGAGAGGGTGAGGCCCAAACTAGTTCATCCAAGATTCAAGAAATCACCAACATCTCTTCCCTTTCCCTTTCTTCAAACTTCCTTTCTTCTTTCCTTTACTCTCATCATTTCCATGCCCACTAATGTCTTTCTTGCAGGTTCTCTCAATGGTCCCAAGTCAAGGATGAAGTTTACCTTGCCTCGAAATCAACTACATTAGGTGTCTTCAATCAAGGGAGTGGTAGTCTTCTCATCCAACCACTAATCCTTTGAGTGTTGAGGTTTGAGCCACCCATGAAGCTGAGAGCTCATTGTTGGTAAGATAATCCCCTTCCTAAACTCTTAGGTCTGAATTATTGAAGGTAATTGTCCTGATTAGAATGGTTTCTCAACCATTAGATCAATTTACTTTCAAATGAATGAACCTACATTGCGGGTAACAACTTTCTAGTAGTCTCTTTCATTAATATCATTTGCTCTCTTAAGCATGAAACTTGCTGATATATGATAAAATCATTTCTCATTTTAGATTGCTGATTTCATAGTTTAAAACTCCATTACCATCCCACATCACACGGCGATCTCGAAGGCAATAGTTAGTAAAGAAGTTTTAGGTGGGAAAGTTTGTTACGGTTAGTTACTGATAGCTGTGGTTTAGGAGGGAAATTCTGTTAGAGAGTTAGTTGTGATTAGTTGTGGAGCTTTTACTAAGAGCTGAGATGTAAAGGTTACAAATAGTCTATCACTATATTCATTTAAAAAAGCTTTGATAAATGAAATACAAATCTCCTTCACTCTCTAAATTCCCCTTCTTCTTCTTTTCTATCACAATTCATCCATCTTCTCCCTCTAAATTCTTTCTCTTCTCTCCTTAATCTCTCTCTCTATCTCAAATCAGGATCAAACCTCAAGATTATTATACTGTTTATACCATGGTCTTGGCAACCGGGAAGGAGAAAAAATAGGAGACTGACAATTTCACGATCTCCTCGCACCCATGAGAATATTGGTGCTGGCGGAGGGAATCCACCAAAAAAAACAAAAAAAGACAAGATTCCAGCAAAATCACGCAATCCCGCCCACCCTCGCAGCAAGAATCGCGATGGCCGATTCCCGATCAGCTAGGCCGATTCCTGCACAGCCAGCCTGAGTTGACTCGGCTGGACTGAGTCGAGTCAACCGGGTCAAAACAGGGTATCACGGCTACAGTTTTTATAGGTTCATTGCAAATTTATCATCTGTTTTACATTCAGCAACCAAATTTGTAAGGGTTCCAGGCTATGCGAAAGAACTGTGACTTTGTGGTCAAGTACCGTATAAAGTCGACCTCTATACACCAAAAGGCATGTCATCCATGTGAAAGGGTACTGTTTGTACCATAATTGATGCATGCTCGCAAGGTTTCCTTTCTCGCGGGTCCTCGATATTTTTACTTGTTTCAAATGCATCATGCATGCTTTGGCGTTTCATAGGAGGAAAAAGACTTGCATAATTTTAACCATATAGAATAAAAGTTTTCCACCAAGAAAACCTTGAGAATCCTTTCTAAGAGAGCTGAACGGTCCTGATCATGTCAAGGTCTTTTTTTAAAAAAAAAAAAAAATCTGCCTTTGGATTTACCATGAGAAGCAATGAAAACAAAATTTCTGACGATCCACATCACTTTTTCGGCACCGGTGGGCTGGAACAAGCCAACATGGAGAGTTCGGACGGTCCAACACGACATCAAAAAGATGAGGGTTCAGTTCACTTGTAGCATGGTTCCAAAGATATTGACAGTGCCAGTGACACCGTCATGCTATACCAGCCAAAACCCTTCACTTGGTTCAACATCACAAGCTTCCAATGCCGTCCATTCCCAATTGCAGGCCGTATGAGAAAGCAATGCTATTCCGAAGGCGAATTTGTTGGGAGATTAGGTGACCGACGACCCAACTTAGTTTTCTTATCATTGTTCCTTTTACATCAATTGTGGCCACTACAGTGAATTACAAATTTTCCTTTAAAATTGACCAAGTTTATTGTTCCATTCAACCATGATAACAATCAAACACACCGTTTACTTGATGAGCTTTACAAGGTTAGGTGGGATTTTACATCAAAAATGAAAACATCTTAAGATCAAGCCGTGTGAGTATGAATAATTCATGTTACAATCTGATATTGCTGCCATGTAATTCAACAATTCACCTGTAAAATACCTGCCCAATGATCTCTCGATCTGAATTAAAAAACCTGGACCAAACCCATCAAGGTGCTCTACCAATGCCCGGATAGCAGCCTCACAAAAGCCCGGATGGCAGCCTCATAAACACCAGTATGCTTTGTGGACACACCTTAGTCAATCGGAAGATTTGATCAGACTTTACAAGGTTTTAGTGGTTTATCTTGTCAACAAAACCTGTCTTGTTCAAGTAACTGAATGGTACCACTCTCTGACATATTATCTTCACGGCACTCTGATTCAACAATTTTGGCAACACTGTTAAATTTTGTCTGAAACTAAGCAGACCATGCTGGTCCACACCCATGAATAATATGCACCAACTATTCCATTGAAAGCACTCTGATTAAGACCCATGAACCCACATGCACCTTAATGGATAAACAGATGTGACCAGACACTGTAAAGACCTGTTAGGATGGTAATGGTGTATAATATGAGCCAAATTGGTCTCATTCAAGTCCCGGCTCAGTAGCACTTATAATAGGAGAATCAATTATCCTGATGCTTATCTCTTCGATGATGGCAGCGATCAAAAGTGTTCTGGGGTAGTGTGAATCTGGATTGCCCACTCATATTGGCCATTAGGAAAAGTTTTTTACAAGAAAACCTATGGTACCTGCTGCTTGTATAATTGGAAGTTGCAGGACTGTCAAACCTTCCCTGAAGCATATCAATAACAATGCACCTACATGATATCCTAACATACAAAATAAATACAAATCAAAGGTTCTGAATGCAAATAAATAAATAAAGTTAAAGAGAGAGAATAAAAAGGTTCTGAATACAAATAAATAAATAAATAAATAAATAAAGATAGATAGATAGATAGATAGATAGATAGATAGATAGATAGATAGATAGAGAGAGAGAGAGAGAGAGAGAGAGAGAGCAAAGCCACAAATAGGCTAAGAACAAGCAGAACCAGGAAGACTATGCCCCAAGTTTCATCCAGGATCATTCTAGAGTTTCTTAAATCCAGACTTGAACTTGTAGAGATTGGTACTTTATCTGGTAAAGGATAAGATTATCATGGTCCATTGCAGCCACAGAATTCCCTTTCTGATTACTTTTAATTCATGATGTTACTTATCCACTGCCTTCGCACAACAAATGATTCTACCAAAATAAAATTAGACAAAACCAAGAATTCTGGTACCGGTACCGGGACCCGTACCGGTACTAGGCCGGTATGGTATGGTACCGGTACTAGGCCGGTATGGTATGGTACCGGTACTAGGCCGGTATGGTATGGTACCACCATACCATACCGATACTCAGTATAGTATGGCATGCCGGTCTGAACCGGTACGTCCAAATTTTTTTGTTCTTTTTAAAATTTATGAAATATTTTTAGATTTAAATAGATGTTTGTTGATGCTAATTGATGTTTTTATCATTTTAAAATACTACGAAATACTGTCCAGCCTCTAGCCATAATATATATTTTTTAAAAAAAATTAATTAAAATAAGATTATCAGCAATTAATTAAAATAAAAGATAAAATATAAATATTTTAATATTGATATTTAGAATTGGGTCGAGTGTCGATATCTATAAATATTGAGATCATTAATGTACTGAGTAGGAAGATCAATAAATCCCTCTAACCATATAGCATGATAATCCTGTAAGCTCATCCCGAGAGGTATATGATGTGGCTAGATCGCTGACATGGGGCAACTGGCAGGCGCCACGTCAAAGGAAGCCGCCTTGTCAAACGCCCCATCAATTCTCCTGCTCGGACTCCTTCGCCGAGCTAAGCTCACCCAGGACAACGGGACCACCTATCGAAGCCGAGCTCCGTCCTCCGCCAAGTCGGGCCCGCGAACTCAGGATGCCTAGGTTGGAGCCAAGCGGCGCCCTCCAGAGCGAGACTCTCGAAGATCGTGCCCCGTGGTTGCAGTCGAGCTCAGCCCTCCTCCGCCACGTGGAGCCTCTTCGAGGCTAAGCCCTCTAAAATGGGCCCGCACTC
Organism: Areca catechu; assembly: GCA_021397845.1. Classification (NCBI taxonomy): domain Eukaryota; kingdom Viridiplantae; phylum Streptophyta; class Magnoliopsida; order Arecales; family Arecaceae; genus Areca; species Areca catechu. The sequence continues at coordinate 89,813,928 of CM038043.1, read as the reverse complement.
TGCCCTCCAGAGCGAGACCCTCGGAGATCGTGCCCCGTGGTCGAAGTCGAGCTCAGCCCTCCTCTGCCACGAGGAGCCTCTTCGAGGCTGAGCCCTCTGGATCGAGCCCGCAATCTACCCTCCAGAGCGAGATCCTCGGAGATCGTGCCCCATGGTGGGAGTCGAGTTCAGCCCTCCTCCGCTAGGTGGAGCCTCTTCGAGGCTGAACCCTCTAGACCAGGCCCACACTCCGCCCTCCAGAGCGAGACCCTTGAAGATCATGCCCCGTGTGATGCAGAGGCACCAGTGGTCGGAGTCGAGCTCAGCCCTCCTCTGCAATGTGAAGCCTCTTCAAGGCTGAGCCCTCTGGACCGGGCCCACACTCTGCCCTCCAGAGTGAAACCCTCGGAGATCGAGCCCCATGATCGGAGTTGAGCTCAGCCCTCCTCCGCCACATAGAGCCTCCTCGAGGCTGAGCCCTCTGGACCGGGCCCGCACTCTACCCTCCAGAGCGAGACCCTTGGAGATCGAGCCCCGTGGTCGGAGTCGAGCTCAGCCCTCCTCCGCCATGTGGAGCCTCTTCGAGGCTGAACCCTCTAGACTGGGCCCGCGCTCTGCCCTCTCCACCAAGGCGGCCCCACGAGCTCAGGGCGTCTAGGTCGGAGCGAGCCCTGCCATTCCAGCTCAGCCCCCAGCTCAGGCGTAAGCACCGCCATCCCAGGACACCGACGAGCCGCTCGGAGACTGCACTGAGACACTTGCCAGACTGCAATGACCGCCTGCAGTCGCCAGTTACACCAAAAAAGAGAGAGGCCCATAGATCGAGGCACCACGCTCCTCACCAACCGCCTGAACCACCTGAAAGAGGAAGTCAACTAGGAGATTCAAATCCCATGGGTGGCGGCCCACCAATCGAGGTATTGCCAAGTTTTCCGGAATGAGGCGACCAGGGGGAATGTCAGAGCACATGATAGCTTCCCTTATCACGAATTAGGAAAGGCTCCTCGGGACACCACCGCATGCACCTGACAGCCCGGTGGAGATCCCAAGACGAACGTCCAACGATAACCTAGCCTACAAAACTTGGAGGTAATAACAACAATGCAAGCAAGACATAGGCCACACCACTCAAACACAAGTGCTAGCTCAACCAGAGAGCTCAGCACCACAAGAAAAATTCAAGCAAGGGCGGGCGGAAAGGCCACACAGAGACTCCCTCTAGCCAGGCCACTCTTCCCCCCACACACTTGCATCCCACTCTTATACTACTCACTCCTACTAGCGTGGAGTCCATCAAGAGGGGCTCAACCAGGAGGATCTATTTTCCTGAATCGGTACTGACTTGACCGTCGGAGTGGCCCCACCAGAAACCCGGCCCGGGTCACTAACCCCTGTTTTGCAGGTCTAAGACTACAGGATGGCGAGACAGCGAAGGGAGCGCACTCCGGCGCCGACAGCAGCTACGGGCCACGGCGATCTTGGCGGCAATAGATTGGCATGCCAGGAAGGCGAGTATCCCTGTGAACAGTCCCTGATCTAGTTCAAGCCCCCCCCATTTTTTCCCTCTTCTACAAGCAAGTCCTACAGAAGGATGGTGACGACACGGGCACGAGAGGCCTCCGCCAGCCGTGCGGGGGACTCCCCCTCCCGGGGGAACCCACACAACCCAGAGGTGGGGCCATCTGCTCCAGTTCAACCACCTCCGGCGGAGTCTCAACTGGCCGCACTCCCAGTAAATGCAATCCTTGCCATAGCAGTGCGCCAGCTCCAGCACCAACACCAGTCCTTGGCCACCCACCAGCAGCCAGGGACTCCCACCACTCATGTAGTGGCCCCCGCGACAGCTTGCATTCCTTCCAAGGAAGGCCTTCGTAGCTGCGGGCCGTCACTGACAACCGAGGTAGCCATCAAACTCCTGGTGAAAAGACAACGAGCTGGGTCTGCCGACAGGGAGAGCCGCTCACCAAACCTCGGACGGGCAGCATCCAAGCCCCACCGAGGTAGGAAAAGTAAGACCCCCGTCATGGGTGCCACGCACCCATGTCACCTTCTCCGTCTCCTTCGGCGAAGGGGTCCACTAATGAAGCCGTCAGGCGCGTGGCAGAGAAGCGCCTGGAGGAGCATGACCACAAGTTGGTGAAGTTATCTCGACGATTTGCCAATCTACCGGGCTCAGCTAGCGAGCTAGTGGGCTACGACGCCCATCCCCCTTTCTCCCAAGAAATCCAAGGGGAGACAATTCCAAGTCGGTTTTGTGTGCCACAGGTGGATCCTTACGATGGGACCACCGACCTCCTAGACCACCTGGAAAGCTACCAGGCCCTCATGAGGGTCCAGGGGGCCACCGACACCATCCTTTACGTGCCTTTCCTGCCACTCTCCAGAAAGAAGCTCGGGTGTGGTTCACCCATTTGGAGCCGAAGAGCATCAACTCTTTCGCCCAGCTAGGGTAGAAGTTCGTGGCCCACTTCGACGCTGTCAAAAGTTATCACGAGAGTCAGACAGCCTCTTCTCCATTCGACAGCAGGACTGCGAGCCCTTGCAGGACTACATGGCCCACTTCAAGGCTACCGCATTGAGATCTACAATCTTGATGAGCCAGTTGCCATGCTGGCATTAAAGCGAGGGCTCAGGACCTCCCGCCTGACCTACTCGCTCGACAAGAAGCCCTCCAAGACTTATTCCGAGCTCCTCCTCTAAGCCCAAAAGTACATCCGCGCCGAGGAGGTGGACCGTACAAGGTGGGAGCTCGACGGGAAACCACTGAAGAAGCCGACCCCCGTTGAGACGCCCAGGACCCGGAAGCCAGGACCTCAGGTTCCGAACTCCTGGAGGGGGCCGAGACCGAAAGGCGCTCCCGTTCATGAGGAGAGTTACACCCCTCTCCTCACCTCGAGGACAAAAATCCTCATGAAAATTGAAAGCGAGGACTACTTGAGATGCCCGCCTCCGATGAAGCCCTCCACCGATCGTGACAAAATAAAGTACTGTCACTTTCACCGCGATCACGGCCACGACACCGAGGAATGTCGCAACTCAAGTGGAAAATCAAAGAACTCATCAAAACGGGCTACCTCAAAAGGTTCATGGGGGGCAGACCTCAGGTGGAATCCCAGGCGCTCGTCGCTCTCTCACCAGCTCCAGCCATCGATAACCGTCCTACCGAGAAGTCAGTGGGCATGATCTCCTTGGGGAGATGTGTGCACGCCCAAAAAGGCCCGGGGGGTAGGGGATCCTGAGAATGTACTCCCCTTTATGAGGAAGAGGAAGACGGGAAAAAAATGTAAATAATGAAGCCGTGGTCATCGAGATGACAATCGCAAAGCATTCTGTAAAACGCATCATGGTTGATAGTGTAAGCTCCACAGATGTGCTTTTTTATGATGCCTTCTCCAGGATGAACCTTTCCCCCAATCAACTCAAGCCTATGTATACACCCCTTGTTGGTTTCACAGGTGATTCCATAAGGGTAGAGGGAGAGATCACTCTCTCGGTCACTGCCGGGACCCCACCTCGGCAGAGCACCGTTATGATGACTTTCACGGTTGTCAAGCTTCCTTTCGCTTATAACGTGATCTTGGTTCAACCCAGGCTCAACTTGCTCGATGCCGTTGTCTCCACCAAGAGGTTACTTGTACAGTTCCCCACTCCCTATGGTGTCGGGGAAATGAGGGGAGCACCCCAGCCGGTGCAACATTGCTTCCAAACCCTCCCTGGGGCCAAGGTCCCCAGGATGATCCCAAGGCAAATGATCTCGACCAAGGGACCCAATACCCCAGGGGAGGCCCGGTCAAGCACCTACTCTCTTAGCCACTTGGAGACGATCCCACGAAGACAGTGCAGATTGGAGCCCAGCTACCCGAGGAGGAGAGAGCTCAACTATTGGAGTTCCGCGGGCAAGCATGGATGTATTCGCCTGGACAACGGCAGACATGCCAGGTATTCCTCCTGATATCATTACTCACAAGTTGAGTGTTGACCCAAAGCACAAGCCAGTTCGGCAGAAGAAGAGAAGTTTCATCCCAGAGAGGCAAGCAGCTATCAAGGAAGAAGTTGACAACTCCTAGCTACCGGCTTCGTTCGAGAGGTCCAGTATCCGAGCTGGCTGGCGAATATAGTGATGGTAAGGAAGAATAATGGCAAGTGAAGGATCTGTGTAGACTACACCGACCTCAACAAAGCATGCCCGAAGGATAGCTTCCCTCTACCGAAGATCGACCAACTGGTGGATGCCACCTCTAGCCACAGGCTTCTCTCCTTCATGGATGTATTCTCTAGATACAACCAAATCCGTATGCACCCGGAAGATGAGGAGCACTCCGCCTTCATCACCGACCATGGGACATACTGCTACGGGATGATGCCCTTCGGTCTGAAGAATGCAGGAGCTACATAACAGCGTCTGGTCAATAAGGTCTTCAAGGCCCAAATTGGCCGGAACATGCAAGTGTATGTGGATGACATGCTTATCATGAGCAAGCTGAGCCCGAGCCACATTGCTGACCTCGCCGAATCATTCCATAACCCGTGACAACATCAGATGAAGCTGAATCCAGCGAAGTACGCTTTCGGAGTGGCGGCAGGGAAGTTTCTCGGCTTTATGGTCACCCAAAGAAGCATTGAAGTGAACCCAAAAAAGGTTCAGGCAATCATCGACATGGAGCACCCAGCCTCCAAGAAGAAGGTCCAGTGCCTGATGGGGCATGTCCCACCCTCAGCAGGTTCATCTCGAGGTCGGCCAACATTGCCTTCCATTTTTCAAGGTGTTGTGCAGATGCACGACTTCACCTGGACGGAGGAGAGCAGGACAGCCTTCGAAGAGCTGAAGAAATTCCTCATCTCTCCCCTGTTGTTCTCCAGGCCGGAGGAGGGGGAGGAGTTCCTACTCCATCTGGCGGTTACCCCAGGAGCCGTCAGCTTGGTTCTCGTCCATGCAGACGAGGACAAATCTCAAAAGCCGGTATACTACACCAGCAAAATCCTCCGCGCTGCGAGATCAGGTATACTCGCTCCGAGAAACTTATTTGACATTAATAATGTCTGTTAAGCGCCTCAGGCCCTACTTCCAAGCACATCCAATAGTGATCATGATGGACCAGCCGCTGAGGACCATACTCAGCTGATCCAAGACTTCCGGGAGATTGGCCAAGTGGTCCCTGCTACTCAGCGAGTTTGACATAGTGTACCGACCAAGGTCCTCACAGAAGGCCCAAGTCCTAGCTGACTTCGTGGTCGAGTGCACCAGGTTTGCCGAGGAGCCAGAGCAGACAATAACAGAGCCCGAACCAGGAGAGGAACCTTGGATCCTCCACGTGGATGGTGCATCAAATTTCGGCGGGAGCGGAGCAGGCCTCATCCTCACCAACAGCGATGGGGTTGTGACGGAATGCCCTCTTCGCTTCAAGTTCATCGCAACAAACAACCAGGCAGAGTACGAGGCACTCCTCGCGGGTCTAAGAGTCTCCTGCGAGCTGGGGGTACAGAATCTAAAAATCTTCACCGACTCCCAACTAGTTGCCGGACAAGTCTCCGGAGAGTATGAAGCCAGGGACACCCAAATGATGAAGTACCTGGAGCGGGTCTGCTCGAGCATGACAGGCTTCTGGTGCTTCAGCATCTTCCACATTCTCCATGGGAGAATGCATGCGGATGCACTATCTTAGCTCGCAACCCTACGAACTCATCGTTGGGATGCGCCTACATCGAGTACCTTGAAAGCCCCAGCTATGAAGGCTTAGAGGAGTGGCATCAAGTCATCCCGAGCCGAGCTGATGGACAAGTACATTAGGTACATCATCGATGGCTTCCTACCCGAGGACCGCCGTAGAAGTAGCCCTCGTTAGAAGAAGGCCTCCCGTTTTGGTTCTGAGGAGGGCCTCTCTGTCACCGATCCTATTCTATCTACTCCTGAAGTGCCTCAGGCCCACCGAGACAACCTTTGTGCTCCAAGAGATACACGAAGGCCTCTACGGGAACCATGTGGGAGGGAGAACACTGTCTAGGGTTAGTGCCCCAATCCCAAGGAATGGACCTAGCCAAGTTATCCCTAGTAAACCTTTTCAGGGTACTTCTACCCCTAGGCCCATGGACAAAGGTAAGGCACCTGACACCCAGAGAACCCCTAGTTCAAATATCACCTGTTTTAAGTGTCAGAAACCAGGTCACATTCTAGTCAGTGTACTGCCATAGCCTGTTTCAAGTGTCATAAGGTAGGTCATGTTGCTAGCCAGTGCCCATGGAGATCCCTTTACATAGAAGAGGGAGAGAATGATAATTCCGAGCCCAGTGAGGAATTTGAAGAAGAAGTTTATGAGGCCGGAATGAATTTGGTTGAGGAGTATGAAGGAGAGGAGGAACCCAATGAATCTGACCAATTAGGAGTTGTAAGATGCATCCTATCCCAGAATCTAGTTCAAGAGGATTGGCGTAGGACTAACATCCTACAGACTTTTCTTAAATTAGGGGATAAGGTATGTAAGATCATCATAGATAGTGGGAGCTGTGTAAATGCCATCTCTACTAGCACTGTCAAGATGTTAGGCTTAATCCCAGTTCCCCATCCCAACCCCTAAGGTTTCTTGGGTAGATTCTACCTCCATACCCATCCAGTCTAGATGTCAAGTCCAAATCCAAATGCAATCTTATCACGAAATGATTTGGTGCGATGTCTTACCCATGGGGGTGAGCAGTATAATTCTCAGAAGACCTTGGTTGTATGATCATGATGCCACCCTCTTAGGAAAATCCAATACCTGTGTCTTTAGTTTCAATGGGAAGAAGATTACGATCCATTCGTTCCCCCTAAGGACAAGGTAACTAAAGGAGCTGGTAAGGTTAAGGAGATGAAAACTGGAGTGAACCTAATCAGTGCTAAGGATCTAGAACAAGAAATTCATAGTGGTTCACCCATCTGGATGTTGACTGCTAAGGAGCTTAGAACTTCGGAACCCTCAGAGCCTCCTCAAGAAGTTAAACCTGTGTTAAAAGAATTTGAGGATGTCTTTCCCGAGGATTTGCCAGACCACCTTCCACCTCTTAGGGATATCCAGCATGCCATAGATCTAATCCCAGGAGCAACTTTGCCCAACTTGCCCCATTACAGGATGAATCCATCTGAGCATGAAGAACTGCAAAAGCAGGTTGGAGAATTATTGAGGAAGGGGTTTATAGAGAAAGTCTTAGCCCTTGTGCAGTCCCAGCCTTACTGACCCCAAAGAAAGATGGCACGTGGAGGATCTGTGTTGACAGTCGTGCCATCAATAAATTACAATCAAGTATAGGTTTCCCATCCCTAGACTAGATGGCATGCTTGATATGATGGCTGGTGCAATGGTTTTTTCTAAGATTGATCTCAAAAGCGGCTATCATCAGGTTAGGATTAGACCCGGGGATGAATGGAAAACTGCTTTCAAAACTAAGGATGGTCTTTATGAATGGGTTGTTATGCCTTTTGGGTTGTCCAATGCCCCTAGTACTTTCATGAGAATTATGACCCAGGTACTTAGAGCTTTCATAGGAAAATTTGTGGTGGTCTATTTTGATGACATCCTGATCTATAGTAAGACCCCACAGATCACCTAGACCACCTTAGAGCAGTCTACCAAGTTTTGAGGAATGAGAGACTCTATGGTAATCTTAAGAAGTGTGAATTCATGACTAGTAGTTATCTTTCTTGGTTTTGTAGTAACCCCTGACGGCGTGGCGGTCGATCCTGAGAAGATTAGTCCATAGTAGACTGGCCAGAGCCAACCAATGTGTGAAGTTAGAAGTTTCCATGGCTTGGCTACCTTCTATAGGCGATTCATCAAGGGGTTTAGTACTTTAGCTGCTCCTATCACTGATTGTATTAGGAAGGGAGAATTTCATTGGACTAAGTCAGCCCATAAAGCCTTCCTAGATCTTAAGGATAAAATGACCCAGGCACCCATTCTGAGATTACCCGATTTTTCTAAAGTATTTGAGGTTGCCTGTGATGCTAGGTGGGTAGGAATAGGGAGTCCTAAGCCAAGAGAATCATCCCATAGCATTCTTTAGTGAAAAACTTAATGATGCTAAGCTTAGGTATTCTACCTATGATAAAGAATTTTATGCGGTGGTGCAAGCTTTGCGTTACTGGAGACATTATTTGCTACCGCAGGAATTTGTACTATTTTCGGACCATGAGGCTCTTAGATTTCTGAACTCCCAAAAGAAGCTTAACCCTAGGCATGCTAAGTGGGTAGAATATATCCAGTCCTATACTTTTGTCCTAAAAATAAGGCTGGAGTTGAGAATAAGGTAGCTGATGCCCTTAGTCGCCGATCTCTGTTATTAACTTCTGTTAGAACTGAGGTCATAGGGTTTGAGCAAATCAAAGAGGATATGAGTCTTGTCCGGATTTCACAACTGTGTATCAGGATCTAGTTCAAGGACCATCTAGTAATCACCAGGATTATACCCTTGTAGATGGTTTTTTGTTCTTCAAAAATAGGCTTTGCATCCCTAGAACTTCTCTTAGGGAATTTTTGATTTGGGAAATCCATGCTGGAGGTTTAGCCGGCCATTTTGGAAAAGACAAGACCATTCTAGCTATTGAAGACCACTTTTTCTGGCCTAGCTTGAAAAGGGATGTAGCTAATATTGTAGTAGCTGTCGATCGAACCTGCGCTGTTGCCAAACAGCGAAAACAAAACACTGGTCTTTATACCCCACTCCCTGTCCCAGATCGTCCTTGGCAAGATGTGAGTATGAATTTTGTGTTAGGTTTACCTAAGACCCAGAGGAGACATGATTCTATCTGTGTCGTATCGACCGATTCTCTAAAATGGCCCACTTCCTTGCCTTGTTCCCAAACCTTTGATGCGTCTAAGGTAGCCACGCTTTTCTTCAATGAGATAGTTAGACTCCATGGCCTACCTAAGACAATCATTTCAGATAGGGATGTCCGGTTCACCAGTTACTTTGGAAGACCCTTTGGCATAAGTTAGGGACAAAACTTAAGTTTTCAACTGCCTATCATCCCAAACTGATGGCCAAACTGAAGTAGTGAACCGTAGCCTAGGAAATCTGCTGAGATGTCTTGTTGGTGAAAACACCAGAAATTGGGATTTATACCTACCAAGGGCAGAATTTGCGTACAATGACTCGGTCAATAGGTCTACGGGTAAGAGTCCATTTGAAATTGTACATGGGTACAAACCTCACACACCTCTTGACCTAGTCCCTTTACCTGTCCACACTCGAGTCTCCGAGTCTGCTGAGAATTTTGCACAGCATGTAAAAGACTTGCATAAAGAAATTCATGCCAAAATAAATTAAGTAATGAAACTTATAAGAAGTTGGCTGATACTCAAAGGCGAGTCAAATCTTTTGTTGAGGGAGACTATGTGATGATTAGGTTAAGGCCTGAACGGTTTCCTCCTGGAACCGTTAGAAAGTTACATGCTAGGGGAGCTGGACCATTTAGAGTGGTAAAGAGAGTAGGATCCAATGCCTATGTGCTCGAGTTGCCTCCAGAACTAGGCATTAGCTCTACTTTCAACATTACAGACTTAGTAGAGTACAGGGAGCCAGCTGTTATTCCTAGTGAGCCTTTTGAGCCTAACCCTATCATTGAGAGTGATCCCGACCCTGTGTGTCCACCAAAAAACTGGCCTGTGAGGAAAGAGCATATTGAAAAGATCCTGGATGATCAGGTTATCTCTACTCGTAATCGAGGATACCAAAGGTACCTGGTCCGCTGGCAAGGAAGGCCAGATTCTGATGACTCTTGGATCTCCCGAGAAGAATTACAAGAATGGACCCAGACCTCTTGGAAAGATACCAGAGCCAACTTGAGCCTTACTCGACAGGGTCGAGTTCCTCCCATCCTGGGAGAATTGGTGCGGGCACCAGACTCAGAAGAAGACTTCAGAGCTCCATTTGGATCTCTGATTGACATTGCCCGAGAATTAGGGTTTGTAATAAAGGTTGACCTGGTCAACCAGTTTATTTATTTTATTTATTTCTTGAGTCACCATTTAAATTTTGTTGAGTCATGTTGACTCAGTGCAAGTCCCAATGTGGTTTCAATTTGGTCCAAAATGGTGCCACATTTGTCTTCCAATCAAACCAAGGTCCAAGCAAGTGGAGGCCACACTCCAAGCCACACGCCCAGCCACACTCCGAGCACACGCCAGGGTCCAGGTGGCACCACAGAGGCATCCCAGTGTCATGGTCCCCACACCCAAAGAAGAAAAAATCAAATTGGAAGCTAATTTAAGGAGGCGCCCATACCTGCCTATTTTACCTAAGCAAAGAAGGAAGAAAACTTCTCTGGAGAAGAAATCAAAGAAGGACATCCAATTGAAGTTCAAATCAAAATCAAAGAGCTTAACTTGGAGTGGAAGAAAAGAAGAAATGCCATAAGAAGAGGAGGACTCCAAATCCAAATCCAACTCCAAAGGAGGCGCCATAAAAATCCAAAAAAAAATTCCTTTATGGCCGTCCCAATTTTTTTTGAAGTCTTGGTCGACCAAAGAGAGGGGGTTTTCTACCTAATCTAGAGGTTGGAAGAGTTTAGTCCCACATGGGAATTTGTACAAGCTAGGAGAAAATTTTAGGTCTTATAATAGACCTCTCTTTGTAACTTTGAAAATCAATGAAGAAAATTATTTTTTTTTTTTTGCTATTCTCTTGTGTTGAGTGACCTAGGTTTCTCTTCTTCTGCACTATTCTAGTGTTGAGCTCCGTGAGGGGGTAATCCGGGTTCCATTGGAGCCTTGAGGAGGTGAGAGATCTCCATCTTTATCCAAAACCCTAGGTTAGCCACTTGAAATCCCAAAACCCTAGCCACCCTTCATTATTTTCAATCCATCAAACCCTAGATCCATCCATCTCCCATGGTCTCTCTCTCTCTACAAGTCCAGGCCATCCACCTTCATCCAGATCCAGTCCGGCTACTTCAGATCCAGAGCAAGTTCCAAGGAAAATCACATCAACAACCAGGAGAATCCAGTTTTCAGCAATTTCAATCTTCAAGTTCATCAACCTGGTAAATCTTTCCCTTGACTCTCTGATTCCATCAATTGTTTTTCTTCTCTTCCAGATCTGAGTTCAGAAGAAGCCAACCCGCCAAAGGACCAGTATTGGAGGATCCATTACGAAGATATCTGAATCCGAGGATCCAACAATCTGCTCGGGAGAGTTCTTCCACCAAAATCTGTGAAGATCATTGTCTGGTTAGATAAACCATCTCTTCTCTTTATTTCTGTTCTGTTGAAAGTTCGGAGCGAAACCCTAGGTCTGGGAGTTTCTCAACCCCCAGCGATCCGTTGCTTCTGAACTACTCTGATACTTTAGTTTCCTTAAAATTGTGCTTTCGATTATCATATTAGTCTCTTTCAATGTTAGGTTAACTTTTCTTTGATTTGAAGCCAACTTCTACAAACATATAAAAACAACAAAAAATTAGTTAATCTTAATCTACTTCCGCATCGCGTCCCTTTATTTGTTCTGCATCACTTCGAGCCCAGCTCCGAGGTGCCAAGACCTGAGCCCAGCTCTCAAGCCCAAGACCGTAGCCCAGCCCTCCAGCCAAGGGACCTTCAAGCCAAGTTGCTCTCATCATCAAAGCCTTCGAGCCCAACTCTGAGGCACCAAGACCTAAGCCCAACTCTCAAGCAACCCGAGACGGAGCCCAGCCCTCTAGCCAAGGGACCTTTGAGCCAAGCTGCTCTCAATTGTCAATGCCTCGAGCCTAGCTCCGAGGCGCCAAGACCTGAGCATAGCTCTCAGGCAATCCAAGACAAGAGCCCAACCCTTCGGCCAAGGGACCTTCGAGCCAAGCTGCTCTCAATCATCAATGCCTTCAAGCCCAGCTCCAAGGTGCCAAGACCTAAGCCCAGTTCTCAAGCAACCCAAGACCGGAGCCCAGCCCTCCAGCCAAGGGACCTTTGAGCCAAGCTACTCTCAATCATCAACACCTTCGAGCCCATCTCCGAGGTGCCACGACCTGAGCCTAGCTCTCAGGTAACCCAAGACTAGAGCCCAGCCCTCCGGCCAAGAGACCTTCGAGCCAAGCTGCTCTCAATCATCAACGCCTTCGAGCCCGGCTCCGAGGCATCAAGACCTGAGCCCAACTCTCAGGTGACCAAGACCTAGGGCCTAGCTCTTCGAAAGAGAAGCCTCAAGCCTAGCTTTAAGGCACCAAAGACCTGAGCCAAGCTCTCAGGCAACCCTTGGAACGGGGCCCAGCTCTCTGGCCAAGAAGGCCTCGAGCCTATCTCCAAGGCACGAAAGACCTGAGCCCAGCTCTCAGGCAACCCTTGGACCGGGGCCCAGCTCTCCGGCCAAGAAGGCCTCGAGCCTAGCTCTAAGGCATTCAAGCCCTGAGCCCAGCTCTCAGGCACCCTGGACTGGGGCCCAGCTCTCCAGCCAAGGAATCTTGAGCCCAACCGAAATCTTGCTCCCACTTGCCGACACCAAAGCCCAGGCAAGGTGAGCCCCTCTTCTTTGATCTTTCCACTCATCTCAAAAAAAAAAAAGGAAGAATAGGAAAAAGGAAGAGAGGGAGGAAACAGAAGAGAGAAAAGAGGAAAGAATCAGGCAATGAATAGGCAATAGAAAGATCCATATTTTATTAACAAAAGTTAATTACAAACGTCATCCTTCGGGTCCCGACATGCCAGGTGACCCCAACTAAATACAAAAGGAAAGCAAAAAAGAAAGCTACTCTACCCTAGCTGATCCCACGACTGGGTGGTGAGGCTGAGAAGACCCATTCTCAGGAACCTCCAGCTGAACGGCTCCGGCTTCGAGGTGACCAGTCTCGGCCTCAGCTGGCGGCTAAGGCTCGGAGGTCACAGCTTCCTCAACAGCTGCTTCCTGGCCAGGCTCAGCATCCGAGGCCAAAGGATACCTAAGGCGATCACGGCCCCCATCAGGAACGAACGCCTTGACCTGGCCGCGTAGGAACATGAAGCCTTTGTAGAAGGAGTCCGACGTCATTTGGTGAATCTCAATGACGAACTCCTCCGAGGCCTTGAACCTGGTGACTGCATCTTCGGCGGCCTTCCTGGCCCTGATAACCTCCTTCTTTGCCTCGGCGGCCTCCATTCTGATAGCCTCCATCGACTTGGCCACCACCTCTGCCGCCTTCTTAGCCGTGGCCAACTTCTCTCTCCTTGCTGCCAGCTAGGCCTGGGTAGACTGGGTAGTCTCCTTGTGCCGATCGACCTCGGCACTGTACCACCCCAACTTCTTCTCAGCGAGGGAGAGCTCGTCAGTGCTCTTCCCCGAGTGGCTCCACTCTAGGTCAAGGCATTCCAGGAGCTTTTTCGCTTGCCCCTCAGCATCGGTGAGCTGCTTCTCCAGGTCCTTGGCCTTTTGCTCGAGTGCTCCATTCACCCCGACCTTCTCCTTCAAATCAGCCTTCAGTGCCTCGATCCCAGCTACCCGCTACTGTTTAGTACGCTGCCAGTTCCGATAGCAGTTCCTGATGAAGAGGGCCTCGACACCGATCTGCATTGTATAAAAGGTTAGCAAAAAAAAGAAGAAAAAAGAAGGAGAAGAAGAAATAAGAGAAAGATGAAGCCACTTACCGAGTAAAGCTGGGAGAAGATGGCATTGAGAACGTCGCCCAGTTGTAGCTCTGCCATCTCCTAGCGATCGCATGGCTGGATCGAAAAATCAATCATGCGCTCGGCTAGGGTGGGGCTCCGGAGGAAAGAGCTCTCCGGCCTGATGTTGAAAGGGATTCGGCATCGTGCCTCCTCCCTCCTACTCTCTCCCGGAGTAGGTGGCCTTGTCCCACTAGCAACAAGGCCCCTAAGGACAGGCTGAGGACCTGGCACCCATGCAGGCGGCACCTCGGTCACAGTCTCAGCCCCAGTTTGAACCTCCTCGTCCCTGACCTCGATCACAGACGGACTCAGAGGACTGGGGGATGCAGCCGCAGCAGCTACGGCCCTTGCCCGGGCAACTACCTCGGGCTCCATGGCGGGGGCCGCTCCCTGACGACCATGCCACTCTGGGATCTTCTGGACCACCCACTGGGCTGGCCCTGATACCGTAGATGCCGCCCTCTCCATTGGTGCAGGGGCAGCTCTGGTCGCCCCAAAACTCTGGCCAGCCGGCGTGATGGAAGCAGTTTCGATCGCCTCCAAACTCTGACCGGCCAGTGCAACAGAAGCAGCCTCGATCGTCGACTGACTCGGGTTGGCCACCGTGGCGGGAGCGGCCATAGATGCACTCTAACGCCTAACCCGCCTCGAAGGAGGCTCCTCGACAAGCCCGGTTGGTGGCCTCTTCCGGGTGATCACCAGTAGGTCACTCTCCATGAAGATCATGCATGCATGCAAGCCATATAACAGTCAGGATTCATAGAAAACAATACAAGGAGCACAAACAAAAAGTAGAAGAAATGTGCAGGTCGAACTCATCCTACCCATTCATTGGGTCGACCCCGGTATCGGAGAGGTTCTACTCTAACAACAGAATCTCGAGAGGAGGGACATGGGCGATGCAGAGCTGCTCGTAGTCTTCCGGTAAGCCGCATCGACAAAAGAGTTTCAGTTGGGGGACTGGGCTAGGTCACTCCAGACCTAATCGAACCCCTCAACTGTAGTAAAGAAGAACTTACTCTTCCATCCCTTGACAGAAAAGGGGAGCTCAAACTTAATGCCCTTCGGATGGGAAGACAAGGACTACCACCCATCCTCGGTCGGGTGGCGCTTCAAGGCAAAGAAATCCCTGAACAGAGAGAAGCGGGCAACAAAACCGTGCAAGTGACAAAGCACAACAAAGGAAAAAATGACCCTAATGGCGTTTGGTACTAACTGAGAAGGGACCAAATGGTAGTTATTCAGAACGGGCATGAAGAATGGATGGAAGGGAAAGCGGAGACCCCTAGAAAAGGTCTCCTCGTAGAAAGCTATACTGCCCGAGCCACTGAAAGTGACCCGTTCTCCAGGATGAGGGATCAAAACGACGAACAGATGCAGGATGCCATAAACATCCTGGATGATCCCGAGCTCCTCGACGGTGATCGCCGAAGCGATCCCACCAGGACCTGTGGACTGGACGGACTCAGGAGCAGGTTCAAAAGGAGGAGGAAGAGAAGGATTGGAAACTAGTTCCCTGATGAGCACTGGACCGGGAGGACGCCTCCTACTGAACTCAAAGCGAGTCGCATTCTCCTCCTCACCGGAAAAAGAAGGAGGAGAAGCCGCCTCCGCTCGAAAGGACTAGCTTTGCCCTGGTCAGTGGAGGGGCGGAAGCCCGAGCCAAAGCGGGACATCCTCAAGAATAGGAGAAGCAAAGGACTCAAGGAAGATGATGAAAGAACGGACACGACCCGAAGGAAAACCTAGACCCGGAGGAATGACCCTACTCTAACGAAGGGGGAAGAAAGAGAGGACTAACTTGGTTCCTTAGAAGATCTGAGGCAACCGGGAGGAAGGAGAAGACTCGGATATCGCAGCGGGTGTAGAGAATTCAAAAGAACAGATGTTTGGATAAAAATCTCTTTTCATTTCGAAGTAACCCGGTGCATCCGTACCGTTATGACCCCTTCGCTAACGGATTCACACCACGTGCTGCCCATCGGTAAAAAGGCATCCCGGCCACTCTAAATTATGCGCCAACATTAACTGCTCCATGGATGTGGCCACGTGGCACCCCCGCACTGGCCTGCAGGACCATCTCACGGAGTGCTAGCAATCATGGTCATCATTGCGCCAGATCTCCGCCTTTCCATGTCAGCATCATAATTACTCCCTTCAGCCCGAGCGCCGCACACTAACGAGCCTCGGGAGTGGGGAGCAAATGATTTGGCTAGATCGCTGACATGGGACAACTGACAGGTGCCACGTCAAAGGAAGCTGCCGCGTTAGACGCCACGTCAATTCTCCTGCTCGGAATCCTTCGCGAGCTGAGCTCCCCAGGACAACGGGATCACCTATCAAAGCCGAGCTCCGTCCTCCGCTAGGTCGGGCTCGCAAGCTCGGGACTCCTAGGCCGGAGCCGAGCGGCGCCCTCCAGAGCGAGACCCTCGGAGATTGTGCCCAGTGGTCGGAGTCGAGCTCAACCCTCCTCCGCCACATGGAGCCTCTTCGAGGCTGAGCCCTCTAGACCGGGCCCGCACTCTGCCCTCCAGAGCGAGACCCTCGGAGATCATGCCCCATGGTCAGAGTCGAGCTCAGCCCTCCTTCGCCACGTGGAGCCTCTTCGAGGCTGAGCCCTCTAGAACGGGCCCACATGCTGCCCTCTAGAGCGAGACCCTCGGAGATTGTGCCCCGTGGTCGGAGTCGAGCTCAGCCCTCCTCCACCACATGGAGCCTCTTCGGCTTAGCCCTCTGGATAGGGCCCTCACTTGCCCTCCAGAGCGAGAACCCTCATAGATCGTGCCCCGTGGTCGGAGTTGAGCTCAGCCCTCCTCCACCATGTGAAGCCTCTTCGAGGCTGAGCCCTCTGGACCGGTCCCGCACTTGCCCTCCAGAGTGAGACCCTCGGAGATCGAGCCCCATGGTCGGAGTCGAGCTCAGCCCTCCTCCGCCACATGGAGCCTCTTCGAGGCTGAGCCCTCTGGACCAGGCCCGCACTCTGCCCTCTAGAGCGAGACCCTTGGAGATCGAGCCCCGTGGTCAGAGTCGAGCTCAGCCCTCCTTCGCCACGTCGAGCCTCTTCGAGGCTGATCCCTCTAAACCGGGCCCGTGCTATGCACTCTCCACCGAGGCGACCCAGCGAGCTCAGGGCATCTAGGTCGGAGCAAGCCCTGCCATTCTAGCTCAACCCCCAGCTCAAGCATAAGCATCGCCATCCAGGACACCAGCGAGCCGCCCGGAGACTGCACTGAGACACCTGCCAGACCACAATGACCGCCTGTAGCTGCCGGTTACACCAGAAAGGGAAGAGGCCCATTGATCGAGGCACCATGCTCTTCACCAACCACCTGAACCACCTGAAAGAGGAAGTCAACCAGAGATTCGAATACCATGGACGGTGGCCCACCAATCGAGGTATTGCCAAGTTTCCAAGAATGAGGCAACCAGGGAGAATGTCAGAGCACATGACAGCTTCCCTTATCACAAATCGAGAAAGGCTCCTCGGGACACCGCCGCATGCGCCTGACAGCCCGGTGGATATCCCAAGACGAACACCCAACGGTAACCTAGCCTACAAAACTCAGAGGTAACAACAATAATGCAAGACATAGGCCGCACCACTCCAACACAAGTGCAAGCTCAACTAGAGAACACAGCACCACAAGAAAAATTCAAGCAAGGGCGGGCAAAAAGGCCACACAGAGACTCTCTCTAGCCAGGCCACTCTTCCCCCGACACACTTGCATCCAACTCTTATACTACTCACTCCTCCTAGCATGGAGTCCATCAAGAGGGGCCCGACCAGGAGGATCTATTCCCTTAGATCGTCACTGACTTGACCGTCGGAGTGCCCCCGTCGAAAATCCTGGCCCGGGTCACTAACCCCTATTTTACAGGTCCAGGACTACTGGATGGCAAGACAGTGAAGGGATCGCACTCCAGCATCGACAGCAGCTACGGGCCATGGTGATCTTGGTGGCAACAGTATGTATGATGGGTTGTAACTTATCACAGATCCCTCGCTAAGGTCTCGACTCTGAGAAGTGTCAAGAGACTGATGATATGGCTGTGTAAGGGCCCATCCAAATATACTGGCAGAAAAATCAGATTCGTAAGATGCTCTAAACTATATAAGATAATAATCACTAGAAGATGATGTCTCGGATGGACCATATCTATATATAAATAGATCACAAGCTACCGGTGCCTACGAGTTAAGAATATGATGATGACCCTGATACATCCATGATCCTACTCTACGTGCAAGATCTGCAGTAGTATTATATCCCAAATGACCTCTCGAAGCCCGTTGCCTATATGGAATCATATCACCACAGGCTCTACTAACGGGTGTACCATGGTCTGTATCCTGTATAGCATGACTAAAATAGGACTCACTAGTGAATCGAAGATGAATAGTCGGTCGGTTGCATCTATTATCCTCCGATCTCTCCTGATCACTAGATCTTTCATTATCTGAAGAAGTACTAGCACTACTCTCTCTAGTATCTGAATTTGAATAATCTAAGTACTCCGGTGGAGATATAACTACCTTTCTTTTTGTCTCTAGATCGAATAGATCTCGAGAAGGGATGATGTGATATATCTACTAGAGTCCTGTGAAAAATATTGCTTATTGTCCATCATTCAATATCCACCCTAGCCTCGCTAGCAATGAAATTGGCCGGTCGAGGAAGCGATCTTAGCTCATCCAGCTTTATCTCCTGGTGTTGACTTATGACCTATCTAATCATTAGATCTTCATCCTCATCAATATAATTACTTATAGTAGGATCAGAGTATTTCAGTTCAACTTCCTCCTGAATGTACTTTGGTCTCAATCATAAATTATAGTGTACATAAACAAGATCATTGAGGCATTTTTATTTTAGATGATTCCTTTAGTTGGAGTGGATAGGTCAAAAGTAGACTAGTTACACTTACATCCACTAGATGACATAGTCTAGGAAAGGATCTTGATAATAAAAATTTTAAATATTTTGCTAATTCATCAAAATGCACCCATCATTCAAGTACAAAAAATATTAAATCATTTGGAATTCAGATTCGGTAAAATTCAAAAATTAATTTGAATCTAATATAGACTTAGTAGGACCTATAAAAATTCATCTTTGATTTACTTCTAATGGCTATATTGGATCTAAAAGAATCTATGCCCTCCCTAAAAAAATTTGTTTAGAAAAAAATTATTGTTATCATGTGTTACTTGTTAAATTTAGTACTAATAAAATCACTCAACAATTTCAGTCTAACTTATTTATTCTAGACATATAATTATGATATTTGGATTGAGCTCCATCTTATATATAACATTGCACAGGGCAGATATAACTGGTCATCCATGGCAATGTCCGATATGGAGTACTGAAATTTGAATTCAAATAATAAGCTATACATATATTTTTAAAATTAGTCAAGTATACTTGTACAAATATAAATAAATTTAAAATTTAAGAGCATCATGATTACTACCTGCTTACTGGATGCAAATCCAAACTCATTTGATAACTCCACCATCTATCAATGATCTGGATATACTTATTAGCATATATTGGATCTATGTCTTGGATTTGTTTATTTACCCTTTCCATCATGTAATATAGGAAGTCTATCTAAGCATATCTCTCAAAGTCCACGATTCGAAGTACCTTATATAAAGGCTTGATAGCCTCTACTATCCTCTCGATCAGCTATCAAAATATCTGTCTCGTTACTAAATTCTTCATAGTGCTTCCTTCAGTATTTGCCTAGCATATCTATTCTACTACCACTCTTGACTGACAAACATCTGACATAACTTTACTTTCTTACCAAGAAGACTATCAAGTACTATATAATTTGTAGCAAACCATGTATCCCTGATG
Organism: Areca catechu; assembly: GCA_021397845.1. Lineage (NCBI taxonomy): Eukaryota > Viridiplantae > Streptophyta > Magnoliopsida > Arecales > Arecaceae > Areca > Areca catechu. The sequence goes on along the minus strand of CM038043.1, from coordinate 89,794,502 downwards.
TCAATATTTCTCTCCTAGTAAAGCTCCTCATCAATGATAAACCCATGTATGGTTATAGATGAATATGGTGATAGTCTGTGCTAATTAATTATCTTTTATACCCTATGAATCTTTTCAATATCCATCAACATAAGGTTAATACAATATATAGCACAAGGGATCCAGAAAATATACGATCACCGCTACATCAATAGCTCCCCTGCGATCTTATACTGTGGTCCATTATCTGTGATGACCTGTATGACATTTTGCTCTCCCACCTCATCAATCACATCTTTCATCAATATAAGGTATAGCAACTGTCATGTACCTAATCTAAACCATCAATAGATTATAAAAAAAATTTTATGATAATAAGTTGATGATGCTTTTTCTAGTAGGACCAGTCCAACCATCATACATCACTATCAATTAATATACGAGCTACTACTCTGATAAAAGACACTTCAATTTTCTAGCTCCTTATTGTTGTCTAGAAACTGACCATAAATATCCTCGATCTTGGAAGATCAATACCTGTACTTGTAGCCTGTATAGATGCAATAGCAAATCGATAATATAGGTTGTCTACTATGTGCACGAGGATATGACTAAAAAAAATCAGGATCTAATAGCCTGCCACATATCCTTCTTCTTATCTTTTTTAGTATGCTATCAATCCTCTATTGCTTGAAATCTTTGCTAGAAAAGGCATGTAAATCGATATCGTGGATAGTAACTCCTCCTATAATGTCCTGGAATACTTTATTCTATTGCCAAATGCTTCCAACATGGATGCAATATGGCTGGTGCCTCTCATAACGGGCTCTTTGATTGAGGAGGTCCTCTTAAACTATGCTCAGACTCTCCTGCAATACTTCTAGAGTCTGACTCTGATCCTGACTCAAAAATTGATGGCCAAATCGCTGTCTATGTCTGGCCATCTTCTCAAGCTACCTATACTCATACAAGCATGCCTGAATGGTAGCTTCTATCTGTGCCTCCTCATAAAAAAGAATAGATGCTCCCTCTAACTTCCTAGAATGATAAGAAAGTGATTTGAGACTCTGCGATCTACCTCTACCTCTTTTTCAATATTTTTTTCTTTCATACTCTGAAATTAGCAAAATATTTTTTCATCAACTAACGGATCTCTTGTGGACACTATCGACATATAGATATATCAGAACAGTCGTCAGCCAAGTGCTGCTTCAATCTCGTTATCCTACCATCTTTGAATTCTATATTGCACTACTTATACCTCAATGATGTTAACTCGAGAGTATTTTTCCATGCAAGCAATCAATGTCGTGCTCTAAATTCTTCTTCCTCCTCGATAGATCCATTTCTAAAAATTTAAAGAGATATAAGCTCAATAATTATATAAATTAATTAATATTTTGTTTACCTAATATTTTATTTTAAATTTAATTATATATTTTAATTTTTAGATTTAAAAAATATAAAATATTATAATATTATAAAAAAATAATTTGATCTTAGATTCATATAGAATTCTATCATAGATGCTATATATTTTTTAAAGATGATGCTTGGGCTTAAACTAGATCAAATGAAAATAGGTTGAGCTAATTAATCTTCATCTTCTTGGAGGCTCTGTGAATTGAAGTGCTCCTACTCCTAAGCTCATCAATGGTGTCTGGACTAGATAGATACAATCTGAAAAAAATTGAGTGGAAGGTGTTTCAAAATCAGGATTTTCTTCTCCGTTGCGCTCACCGGTATTATGGACCTTAGAATTAACTGTTTCCAGCCAACTACAGCTATAAATGGTTAATTCGTTAAGACATCAACACGTGCAATAAGCGTTATCCATAGTTGATCAGTTATTTTCTGGATGTCGAGCAACCTCACATCATTTGAACATTGATCAGCTTTGCTTTTCCTGAGAGTTGATCAGCCTTATGCCACTTGGGCATTGGTCAGCTTTATGCCTCTTGGGCGTTGATCGGCTTTACACCTCTTGGGCATTGATCATCTTTACGCTTCTTGGGCGTTAATTGGCTTTATGCCTCTTGGACGTTAATCAGCCTTATGCCTCTTGGGCATTAATCATCTTTATACCTCTAGGGCGTTGATCGACTTTACGTCTCTTGGACATTAATCAGCCTTATATCTCTTAGGCATTGATTATCTTTATGCCTCTTGGGCGTTAATCGGCTTTACACCTCTTGGGCATTAATCAGCCTTACGCCTCTTGGGCATTGATCATCTTTATGCCTCTTGGGCATTGATCATCTTTACACCTCTTAGACGTTGATCAACCTTATGCCTCTTGCGCATTGATCATCTTTACGCCTCTTGGGCATTGATCGGCTTTATGCCTCACGGGCGTTGATCGTCTTTATGCCTCTTGGGCATTGGTCGGCTTTACATATCACTTGATCAACCAGATTCTACCCCTATCAGATCAATATAAATAGACCAAATGTATCGTATCCCAACACTAGTTCCCCCAGTTTCTGAATTCATTAATGGTAAGTCAGAAACTATCAGAAGCTTCTATTTTTGGGCAACACGCTTGATGACGTGTCAATCTTTGATAAGGGAAGCGGTTATAAAAACCAACAGCCATATCCTGCCATCATCATTGCAATTTTTGAAATCCATGAAAAGCCGAAAGATCTTCATCATAAAATAAATGCAAATATCCCATCAGCAGCACGTTGCCATCGGATTATGAATAGTCATCTCGACTCTTCGAAAACTATATTTTTACCAGATATTAGGGATAGGTGGCAAGATCTGAATCAATCCCATTATTCAAGAAAAGTTTTAGACCATCGAAAGACAGTATATAAGCACCATCTTCTCCAAAAAAATAGGTTTTCCACTATTTCAATTTTTTCATCTTAGGAGCAAGAGAAAACCTCTCAGGTCGGCCTCCTTTCTTTTATTTCTTTTTAAGTTAATCCTCCTTTGCTCCTTCCTTTCTTTATGGCTAGAATCTTAGAAGTTAGTCGTACTGATAATCCCGAAGAATCTACTTCTCAGAAATAGAAAAAACATGCCAATCAATAAAAATAGGTGTCCTCCTTAACAAAACACCAAATTTTAGCATTGATGCTGTATTATAACATTTCAAACGATTATGCTGTAGTCCTTTCGAATTCTGAAGAGAAAATAGATCGGCCTCCACCTGGTGGCCTGACAATTATAAAGAACATTTAAGAGCTGGTCTTAGATTTTCGATTCATCCCTTTTTCCTTATGATCTTTAGACTATATCGCGTATTACAGCCCAATTAACTTCCAATAGTATCCGAATAATCTGTGCTTTCTTGATTCTTTGCAAGGACGCAGATATAATCCCCAAAACTTTCCTTTTCACCGCCTTATTCGTACTGAAATGAGATTTCCATGGCCATGGGTGGTGGGTAATCAATCCATGCCATGGTTGGAAATTTATCTTGGGACTTCCATCAGCCATTCATGGTTGGAAGCCTGCTTCTTCTACATCATCTCTAAAATTCCTTGGATTTCACCATTAGCCATAAGGAACCTTGGTTAACTCCCAATGATGGCAAGAAAATTATGATAGCCGATCAAGAAGATTATAAGAAGCTCACGGGGATGGAGATTCTCTTGATAAAAGAACTTCTCAATGAAAGATAACTTTTTTTGGCTGAAATTAGCCCTAATCCCTCTTTAAATATTTTTATTGCTGATGTTATCTCTTCATTTCTTTACTGGCAATCAATCCTATTACTTAACTTTTTAATCATTGTAGATACATTAGTCATGGTGGACGTTCGGAAACTTTGAAAACTGTCGAAGAAAAGAAGAGCAGAAGCCATCCCTTCCGACTAAGAAGAAGAAAGAATTAAGAGACTAAAGAAGATAAAACCACAACTTCAACAGTTTTAGCAATCTCAGCAGACCCTATTTCTCTAATACTAATAGAAAGTGTATCGCAAGATGGCAAAGTACCATTATCGGCATCTCTTCAACCTCCAGTACAAGAAAGATGATCAATGAAACTTCAGAAGCTAGTCCATATCATTTCCTACTGACCGAACTGATAAGGAGAAGTCTCCAATGATGGAGGAGGAAGAAGATAGAGTACTAGCTATAGATGTTATAGCTGATTTTCATGTATACGCTGACGATTTGGGTCTAAATGATCCAATGCTGGCTCGTCGCCTCTTAAAGTCTATCATCAATCTGAAAGACTGGAAATTACCAAGTCCCAGTAAATTAACGATACAGTTTTATTGCTTCATCCAGCATTGTTGAAGGTATGGAATCAATTTGCACTTTAAACAATTAAAGAGTTAATCATTTTTCTTCTTTAATAAGTCTGACCAATTGATATACAAATGCATAGGTTATCCATGGGATCAGCATCATGGATGAAAGTCTAAAAAACTTCTATCAGTTCTGTCAAACTATGTGCAATGAGGTAAACATTGCAAGGGCAAAAAAAGAGGTCACTAAGGAATAAAGAATGCTATGGAAAGGAAATAAAAGAAACAGCAACCAAAACATCAGCCCTAGAAGCAGAGCTGAACGAGGCACGATAAAAAATGAACATCATGGAGTCAAAGCTAAAAAAGAAGAAAAAGAAAATCCGATCGATGTCCGTTAATTTGAGAAAGCTGAAGGAATAAATTTAACAGCTAAAAAGAAAGTTTTAGCGACTGAAGAAAAAGCTTTAACAGCAATAAAGAAAGCTGAACAAGCTGTTGAGGAGCCGTTAATGAGGCCGTAAAAAAGTATGTTCAATCAAGGCTTTTGAAGACAAACTCCACAAAGCGGGAGTTAAGAGCTACGACCTTGGTCGCGCTGATTGTTTAAAGAAAGTAAAGAAATTCTACCCTGATCTAGATACTTCAAAAATAGAGGAAGATTCTGATGAAGAGAATTCTGAAGAAGAAGATCAGGTTGGACAACCAGTCAAAAACCAAGTCGAAGAACCGGTCGGTGATCAAACCAAAGAACCAACATCAGGCTCCCAAATTCAAGAAGAAACGGAAATAATTCCTACTATAAGTCAAGTTGAAACAGAAGAAAATGTAATTGAAAAGAATGTAAATGATCAATCTATATAAATGATGTAGGAACTTATTTTGTCTTAACATGAAATGAAAAGTTCTTTCCTTTAACAATGTCTATCATATTTTGAGTAAGGTAAGTGCCTTTTCCTCTCCTTCTTTTCTCTTTTTTTTTTTTTTAAGAAAGAAGATACGATAGATTATCTTAATAAAAATCAAAGAGTTCCAACTTTTATAAATGAAAAATTTTCTAAGTATGAAATCATCGGATCATACAAGAAAATTTCTGAGAAAGACCGATTTAATCATGAAATTATCCAAATCAGATTATAAACACTAATTATTATTCAAAAAAAATTAGTCAAATTAATTCCGAAAATGTCAATGAACAGGAATCTTTAATGGGATAAGTCGATCGGAAAGCATAATCTCAACTTCTCCTGAGAAGAAGTTAGCACTTATTGAATATTTAGAAAAATTAATCTCTAAATCAATCAAGCCCCTAACTTACTCATAGGTAGTATAATATTTCAATCAGATTTACCAAACATCTTTTTCTTTCTTCTTATATTTTAACAAGAAGAATCTTTCATGAGAGATTCTTCCAGATAAAGTTTAATATATCATCATATCAACTTTACCAAATGCCATCTTCCTATTGGAAGAGAAGTCGTTCGGCAGGTCATATAACCGCATTTGTCAGTATTTCAGAGACCGTATAAGATTTGAATTCAAATAAAATTAAATACCATTATATATTTTTATAACTAACTTTTGAAAATCAGAAACAGTGCACGGATTCGCACCAAATCAAGATCTTAAATGTGTCAAGATCTCAAGATATCTCGGAATTTGGATCATAAATCATGATCATTGACGCTCTCTATATAAAGAGGTTTCAGGCCCGGGTCTTTGAGCCACTTTTGTCTCAAGTATTTTGTATTTCTTTTCTCCTTTGAAACTCTTTATTTCAAGAAATACTTTCAAGAAGAAATCTTCATCAAATTTGAGAAATGGAATCAGATGGCAAGAAACTTCCTCAAACACTCAAGAGGAAGGCCAAACCTATACGATTCAGAGAAGAAAGATCTTGCATAAGAAGAAGCCGCTTGTCAAGAAGTACTTCCAATAAGCTAGAATTTCCCGAATATATTGCATCTTCATCCGAGGAAGATGAACAAGAGCCTTCCATTCCTCTTTCAAACGAACCAGAGTGTGATCCATCTGCTAAGCATACTTCAATAGAAAAAGGTAAGGCTCCTGTAGAGGAATCGTTCGATCCGAATAATGACAAGATCGTTCGAATGCTTGTTGCTGATACAAGCATTAATAATCCAAAGCTGGCAAAAACCATACTACAATCCACCATCCTTCAAAAAGATTAGAAGACAACGATCAAACATGGAGTAAAAGAGATTCTATCTTCCATTTATCCAGGAATAATGAAGGTATATAGCACTTCCTTTCTTTCAAGATAGTCTATTCTTGTTCTAATGACATTCCAACTATTTTGCTTAGTTTATCAATGATATCTCCATGATTGAAGAAAGTTGGTGTCAAACGACTGGCCTTCAAGAAGATCTTCAGAAGCAATTAGCATTGGCTAAGAAAGAAAAAGACAAGGCTGATGCTAATCGGATAGCCTTAGAATCAAGGGTTGTCCGATCAACTGCAACGATCTTGTCATTGAGGAATCAATTAAGAATAATAGAAAAACATGCTATTGATCTTTTGGCCAATGCAGAAAAAAGAAGGAAAATACTTCGGTAGGCTAATATAGCCATAGAAGAAAAGACTCATGCATATGAGAAAGTACTGGGCCAAAAATCCAAAATGGAAGAAAGAATAACATTTTTTGAGAAGAAGTTAGAACAAACCAAACAAGAAAATGCTTCACTGACCAAGGAAGGCTTCTTGTAATTGAAGAATTCAAAAAACCCAAAGCATTCAACGATGAAATGGACCAAATAAGAGCCAAGGGCTATGAATTCGGCTTTGAAGATTATATCAACAAGGTCAAAAAACTATACCCTGACCTTGATCTCCTCTATTTCCATAAACAATTTCGTAGAAGAAGAAGAAGAAGAAGAAGGGAAGCCAACCGATAATCCTGTAATTTCCCTTGTTAAAGAAAACATCTGAACAAGAGAAAACTTCATGTGATCAAACCAATAAGGAGAAAGTCGAATAGCACTTGTAATCATAAGTTTTTAGCAACTTCTATGAATCAATGTTCGATGTTGTTTGTTTTGCTTCTATTTTTTTTTTTAGGAAAATATTAATGAAATCCTCTTTTTTGTTCTCATTGTTATATAATCAACATATCAAGCCAACTATAATGATCAGTTCAATATACCGAACCAGCTTTCCAATATCTTTGATATTCTGAGGCAATGATATTGATAGAGTGGCAATTCAAGCCAACTCTCATTACTTGTGTCATGGTCGACTTATCAGGTCAACCTTCCAGTTAATTGGTTATTCCGATGTTAACATACCGATGAGTTAGTGGGTCAGACCAACTCGATTTATCGGATTATGGTTAGCTTATCAGGCTAACCTTTTGATTAATCAATTATTCTGATCATAAAATATCGATGAGTTAGTGGGTCAGACCAACTCTATTTGTCGGATTATGGTCAGCTTATCAGGCTAACCTTTTGATTGATCAGTTATTATGATCATAAAATACCGATGAGTTAGTGGGTCAGACCAACTCGATTTGTCGGATTATGGTCAGCTTATCAGGCCAACCTTTCTTTTCTCTCTTTCTTTTAGAGAATATTTAAACTTCATATTTTCTTCATATGAAAGGAACAAAGAGAAAAAATCTCTTTATTGATAGTATTTACGAAGATTTTCTATATTCCATGGTCTAGCCATTGGATAACCATCCAGACTTTCAAGTCGATAGGTCCTGGGTCACACAATCAGTGATACGATAAGGGCCTTCCCAATTTGGAGCAAGTTTGCCCTATTCAGCTGGTCGGGATATTGTTGTTCGGCACAGAACAAGGTCACTAATCTGAAAGATTCGAGCCTAGACTCTTGAATTACAATATCGAGCCACTCTTTGTCGATATGCTGCCATTTTTAATTATGCCTGCAATCTGGAATTTTCAAGCAGATCAGGTCAATTCTCCTTTGGTCAGCATTATCCGACACTTCAAAGCAGCCAATTCTTCTAGAGCGAAGAACAATCTCTATAGGTAACATAGCTTCACTCCCATAAGCAAGTTGAACAGAGTTCTCTCGTTGTAGATCGGGGAGTCGTTTGGTAAGCCCATAAAATAGAATAAAGTTCATCAACCCAAGATCCTTTGACTTCAATCAATCCAGTCTTCAACCCGTGAAGAATTGTTCGATTAGTTACCTCAGCTTCCCCATTAGCTTGCGGATGTCCAACGGATGTCAGTTTGTGAAGAATGTTATATTGAGCACAGAAATCTCTAAATTTCTGGTTATCAAACTGCCTTCCATTATCAGTAATGATAGCATGAGGGATCTGAATCTATATATGATAAAGTTTTGACGAACATTTCAACTTTTTCTTCAGTAATTAGAGCTAAAGGCTCGGCTTCTATCCATTTGGTAAAATAATCAATGGCAACAATCAGAAATTTTCATTGCATAGAAGTTGGCAGAACGGACCAAGTATATCTATTCTCCACTGAGCCAATGGCCAAGGAGCCATTAATTGTGTTAGATGACTAGCATGATGCCTTTGAATATTTGCATACTTTGACAGGAATCACATCTTTTTACAAAATCCATAGCATCCTTCTGTATAGTCGGCCAATAATATTCTTGCCTTATGATTTTATAAGCCAATAACCTTCCTCCCAAATGATCATCGATATTCCTTCATGCACTTCTCTAAGAGCATAATTGGCATCTGAAGGAGATAAAAACTTCAATAGCGGCTAAAAAATTGATTTTTATATAACAGGCCATCTAAGATAACATATTGAGAAGAAATCTTTCAGAGTGTTAGCTTCTACATTATTTTCATGCAATACTGCTTCAGTCAGATATTTAATATCGGGCTCATCCAACCCAATTCCGGCTCTATTGAAGAACCTTTTTTTTTCACTTGTTGAAATACTTTGGGTCTCCCATCTGTTCCACAAAAGTCCAACCCATTAGATCTGGCATAGAAGTAGCCAATCTGGATAATGAATCAGCTCAAGAATTTTCAGTTCTAGGGACAGACGATATTCCAAGAATCAAATAAAGCCCCAAGCTCTTGATCTTTCTTCAAATACAAAGCTAAAGTGGCATCACGAACTTCAAAATCTCCTTTTACTTGATTGATGACTAATTATGAATCAAATAGTACCTTTAACCTTCGGACATTTATTCCTTTGCAATTCTTAAACCAACCAGGAGGGCTTCATATTTGGCTTGATTATTAAAGACTTTGAAAGAGAATCAGAGTGCATTTTGTGATATCTCCATTTGGATTAGATAAGATCAATCCAGCCCCACAACCAGAAGAATTTGAAGCTCCATCTACATGTAATATCTAGGGTGCATCAGTCTTTTCCATTTCATCAAATGGCTGGATTTCTTTTTCATTATCACTCAAAGTACATTTGGCTATGAAATCAGCCAGTACTTGAGCCTTCATTGCAGATCGAGGCCGATAAGTAATATCATATTCACTTAATTTGACTGCCCATTTTGCCATCCGACTAGAAGTATCAAGACATTGTAGAATAGTCCTTAGAGGTTAATCGGTCAATACAATAATACGATGGGATTGAAAATATGGCCTAAGGCATTTAGCCGATATTACCAAGGTATAAACAATCTTCTGAAGTTTTGGGTACCTTGTCTCTGCATCATGAAGGACTTTGCTGATGTAATAAATGGGCTTATGCGATTCATCAGATTCCTTTCTCATCAACACAGAACTGATTGCTTCATCAGATGCAACCAGATAAAGATACAGATCTTCTCCTTCTTGGAGTTTAGATAATATGATCGAATTTGACAAATACTTCTTAAGTTCTTCAAATGCTAACCGACAATCATCCAACCAATTAAAGTCCTAGGTCTGTCATAAAACTTTGAAGAAAGGCAAACATCTCTCAGCTGAACGAGAAATAAATCAGCTTAATGAAGCAATTCGTCCAGTCAATTGTTGAATTTCTTTCTTATTAGTTGGACGCCTCATGTCCAATATGGCTCGAGTCTTTTCTAGATTAGCTTCAATCCCTCGCTTCATAACCATGAAGCCTAAAAATTTCCCAGAAGTACACCAAAAATATATTGGTCAGATTTAACTTCATGTGATTTTGCCATAGAATATCAAAGGCTACTTGCAAATCTTTAATATGATAATTAGACTGATTACTCTTGACGATCATAGTATCTATATATACTTCCATAGTCTTTCCAATTTGATCTTCAAAGATCTTGTTCACCAACCTCTGATAAGTAGCTCCGGCATTTTTAAGACCAAATGGCATTACTTTGTAACAATATATCCCTCAATCTGTGACAAAGGATGTCTCTCTTCATCTTCTGGACTCATTCGTATCTGATTATATCCAGAGAAAGCATCCATGAAACTCAAGAATTTATGTCCAGTCGTTGCATCAACGAGTTGATCAATTTTAGACAAAAGAAAACTATCTTTAGGACATGCCTTGTTAAGATCAGTATAATCTATACATATCCTCTATTTTCCATTTTCTTTCCTTACCATTACTATATTGGCAAGCCAGTCAGGATAATGAACCTCTTTGATAAATCCAGCATCAAGCAATTGGTCGCTTCTTCATTGATAATGTTTTATCTTTCTGGGGAAAATTTTGTTTCTTTTGTCGAACAGGCCAACTAAGTGGATCAACCTTTAGTTCATGCATAATCACTTCAAGAAAAATCCCCAACATATAGGCAGCTTTCCATGCAAATATGTCAGCATTTTTTGTAGAAAGTCAATCAACTTCTTCCTTTGGTCTTCAGTAAGTGAACTTCCAATCTGAACCGTTTTAGTAGGATCATCTTTTATCAAATGAGCATGAATAGTTCTTTTTATTGACATGCTTACCCCTTTAGTCAGATCACGCGGATCCACTTGTTCAAAAACTGAGTTGTTGATTGATTGTTGATTTTGAATTGTCAAACATTGACGAGCCATCTGTTGATTTCCTCTTATCTCTCCAATCCCATTTTGGATTGAAAATTTCATCAATAAATGATATGTCGATATGATGGCTTGGAATTTATTTAGAACAGGTCTTCCCAAGATTATATTATATGCAGAGAAAATCCGAACAACCATAAAAGGAAGAGGAAAGGTCCTTTGCTTCAGCATTGTTCTGAGGGTTATGGGAAGTGTAATTTCTCCCTCTACTCCTATAGAATTTCTACCAAATCCAGTTAATGGCATATGAATTCTTCGTAGATTATTAGTTGGTAAATTCATCTTGATGAAAGCATCATAAAGTAAGACCTAGGTAGAACTTCTATTATCAACCAGAATTCTATATACATCATAGTTCGCAATTATTGCGGAAATCACTACAAGATCATTATGTGTTATTTGGACGCCTTGTAAGTCATCGTCGAAATGCTAATGCTTCTTCGAAGCCTCTTGATGCTCCGATCATCTTCATAATATGCTTGGTGAATCATTCCGATCGAACCATCAGTCGGATGTTGATTTGGGAGCTCCGTCCCATCAGTGAGCATTCTTGGGTCCGTTGGCCTTGATAATGCTACTTCAATTAGTCAGTTTTGATTTTGGTTTCGGACATATCTGCCTAGATAACCTTGTTTGATTAGATCTTCGATCTCAATTTTTAGCTGGATACACTCTTCCATTGTGTGTCCATGATCATGATGAAACCGATAGTATTTGGCTTTATTGCACACAGCAAGTGGAGCTCTCATTGGCCTTGGCCTTTGAAGAAAATTTTCTTTCTCAATTTTTATCAAAATTTTCTCTCTTGGGAGAGTTAGGGGAGTATAGGTGTCAAATCTACTGACATAGTTCCTGCCGACCAAGTTCTTCGGCCTCTAACCTTGCCGTTGAATGATCGGACTCCAGGGGATCGAAAGTCATCTTCTTTGGAATTCTTTTTACTTGGCACCGATTTTCTTTCTACCTGTCGCCTGCTTAGGGCTGTTCTTCGAACTGAGCATACTTTTGGGCACGGGCCAGTAGTTCATAATAATTGGTCGGAAACTTTTTATCTAAAGAGAATGTGAATATAAAGGCTTGCAATCCCTTCTTCATAGCTGACATTGCCACTATTCATTAAGATCTGGAATCTCCAATGTGGCAGAATTAAACCCGTTATATAATCTCTCAAAGACTTTCCTTCTGATTGTTGAATGAAGAATAAGCTATCGAGGTTTCTAGGCATTTTTTTGCTTATTCTGAAATGAGAGACGAACAACTTCTCCAATTAACTGAAAGAATGAAGGTATCCGGCTGGAAACTTGAATACCACATTCTCGCAGATTTCTTTAAAGTTGCTGGGAAAGCAAGATAGTAGAGTGCGTCTGATACTCCTTGGATCAACATGTGGGCTTTAAAACTGCTTAGATGATCCAAGGGATTAGACGATCCATCATATAGCTCAATCCATGAAATTTGAAATGATGAGGAATTCTCTCCTCCACGATCTTCTTGGAAAAAGGGGGTAAGATATCGTAGCTTGGTGTGGTATCCTCTGCTTTCCTCGCTTAACAACTCTGGCAATCTGCATCTCTAGTTTTCTAAATTTCTTGTCAAAATCATTTGCCCTTGCAAGGTTTAAAACTTGAGCACTATCAGGAGTTGATTCGCTAGAGGATGTCAAATAAGATCGCGGGCGTTTCTCCTTGTTTTATTTCTTGGAGTGATGATGAAATCAATGATATTGCTTTGAAGGAGACTGTTGACCTGAAGTATGTTGATAAGGTGAGTATCTTCTGGACTAAGATGTCTACTTACTGAAGAGAAGGCCGCCGGCTACTTCTTGATGTAGCAGGCCGTGATGGTTCCTTTGTAGTGATTTCTTGGAGATTTTGCACTGCCGCAATGAGTACTTCTACCTTGTCCAACAGAGTATTTAACCTTTCTTGATCCAAATTTATAGCAGGAAGAACTTCCATCCTCTCGCCAAGAATGGGATCATTCTCATTCAGAGGATGAGGAATGTCTTTAATAGGGAGATTCCGATTCCTACCTTTCGCCATATTTCTTTCAGATTCTTGAGACTCTTTCACTGGTCCCCTACCTGGCATGCCAATGTTGTATCTAAACAAATTACAATGATGCTTAGTCTTAAACTAGATCAAATGAAAATAGGTTGAGCTAATTAATCTTCATCTTCTTGGAGGCTCTGTGCATTAAAGTGCTCCTACTCCCAAGCTCATCGATGGTATCTGGACTAGATAGATGCGATCTAAAGAAAAATTGAGTGGAAGGTGTTTCGGAATCAGGATCCCCTTCTCCGTCATGCTCACCGGTATTATAGACCTCAGACTTAACCGTTTCTAACCAACTATAGCTGTAAACATTTAATCGTTAGACATCAACACGTGCAATAAGCATTATCCATGGTTGACCAGTTATTTCTGGATGTCGAACAACCTCATTATTGAAAAAAAAGTTTGGAGTTTGTCCTGACTTCTTCCCCCCTTCCTCCTTCCCCTCCTCTCCTCCCTTCTCTCTTCTCTTCTTCCTCTGTTTTCTACTTTCCCTATCCTTTTCTTCTCTACTTATTCTCCCTCCCTCCTCTCTCTTCCTCTCTCTCTTCTAGTTCTTCCTTTTCCTGGACTCTCCTTCTTCTTTCTCTCTTCTTCCCTTTCCCTCTCATCTTCTCCTACCTCTTCCTCTTGTTACTCTCCTCTTCCCAGATCTCCTTCTCCATCTCTTCTTCTTACATCTCTTCTCCTTCCCCTCCCTTTCTTCCCCTCTTCCTCTAATCTTCTCTGTGTTCTGAGAAATTGAACATCCAATCGCTGCTGCACGTTGCCCCCTGATTCTCCTGTTCAACATCTCCTATGCCATTTGAACCAACCTCTTCGTCCGCTGCCTCCCGTGAAGCCTCCTGTCTCCCACCCATCCATCAACCCTCGGTCTGCCTGTGACCCATCTGCCTTTGGCCATCTTCTCAACCAAGCCGACCACCGCCACCCCACCTGCAAACAATCACCATCGCACACACCCCCCATCCAGATCCAAGCCCCACCAACCATCTAGGAGCAACCACCAGTCTATCATCCTTCCGACGACCGATTTCCTCCTTGGAGAGCACCATCACAGCATCTTTGGGAACACCAGTTCTGACCTCCGCACCGACCCTCCAACATCGTCATTGTCTCCACCACCTTTCTTTCAGTCGGAGATCCCACGTTCCGAACCCCATCTTCCGCCCGTATAAGGGTCACCTGATCGAGCACCATCATCGCCACCTTCTCCGACGATCGTGGCCAACTCCCCATCGCCACCTCTCTGCTTCCCCATTCTCACCATCGAAGCTTCTTTCGCCATCCCTACCAACTTTGGCGATCAAATACCATGTCGGAACCACCTAGCTCCTCTCACGATTGTCGACAACTACCGGATCAGAGGCCGCACCACCGTCTCTTCATGCTACCGTCAGTTGACTGAGCCAATCTTCCCTCCGATGCCAGCTCCTTAGAGAACGCTGGCAAGTTCCACCGGAGTTCCCTCCAAAGATCTATTCCCCTATTTTGGCATGCTTGTCAAAGCATTAAAACTCCTTGCACAATCATGAAAGCAAGAAGGAAATGCATGCCTCGTAAAGCAGTTGCACACCCTATTGTCGACTTTAGAATAAAGCAGAAAAGGGAAAAACAATGAGAGAAAAAGAGAAATTTTTTTGATATGTTTGACCTAGCCTAACAATCATTTCTTAACGACCAACGATCCCATCTTCTAAAATAGTTTTGATCGGATTGTCCTGTATCAATTTTTGGTATCAGAGCATGGTTTAGGTTAGGTTAAAAAAAAATCTATCTCATGGCTATTTGGTTCATTGACGAGTCAAGCTGGAGTCAGAAGATACTTGGAATTATCCAAGACTTTCACAATATGGAGCCTGACTCGACAAAGTCAAATTCTCCTCACCCAGGAGAATGATGAGGACATCACCTAGCACAAATCTTGATGCACACCCGTATTCCAATTATGCTTTTTTTATTTTATTTTATATATTATTTTATTTTTATTCAGTTCATGCATGGATCTTAGAGCATGAATACTAGATTAGCTTGAAATTTGTTTTAAAATAGTTTGATTATTTTAGACTAGTTTGGAGTCTGTTATTTTAGAGTTCTACAGTTCTGGTTAAGTTGGTTTTCAACTAACTAGGGACTAAAGTCTATTTAAAGCATTTTTGTAGTTGGAATAAAGATATAGAAGAAATTATTGAAAAAAAGGTTTGGGTGTTGTCCCGACTTCTTCCCCCCTCTTCCTTCCCCTCCTCTCCTCCCTTCTCTCTTCTCTTCTTCCTCTATTTCTACTTTCCCTATTCCTTCCTCTTCTACTTATTCTTCCTCCCTCCTCCTCTTTCTTCCTCTCTCTCTTCTGGTTCTTCCTTTCCCTGGACTCTCCTTCTTCTTTCTCTCTTCTTCCCCTTCACTCTCATCTTCTGCTAACCTCTTCCTCTTCCTGTTACTCTCTTCTTCCCATATCTCCATCTCCATCTGTTCTTCTTACATCTCTTCTCCTTCCCCTCTCTTTCATCCCCTCTTTCTCTAATCTCCTCTCAGTGTTCTGAGAAGTCAAACATCCAATCGCTGCTACACATTGCTCCTTGCTTCTCCTATTCAACATCTCCCACACTGTCTGAACCAACCTCTCTGCTCGCTACCTCCCATCTCCCTCCCATCTATCAACCCTCAATCTGCCAGCGACCCATCTGCCTTCGGCCATCTTCTCAACCAAGCCGACCACTGCCCCCCAACCTGTGAACAACCACCATCGTACAACACCTCCATTAGATCCAAGCCCCACCAACCATCCAGGAGCAACACCAGTCTATCATCCTTTCGGCAACCAATCCCCTCCTTGGAGAGCACCATTATAGCACCTTTGGGAACATTGGCTCTTGCCTCCGCACCGACCCTCCAACATCATCGCTGACTCTGCCACCTTCCTTTCTACTGGAGATCAGACATTCCGAACCCCATCTTCCACCCATATAAAGGTCACCTGACTGAGTGCCATCATCGCCACCTTCTCCGATGATTGTGACTAACTCCCCATCGCTGCCTCTTTGCTTCCCCATTCTCACCATCGATGCTTCTTCCATCATCCCTACCAACTCTAGCAATTGAATACCATGCTGGAACTGCCTAGCTCCTCTTATGGTCATCGACAACCGCCAAATCAAAGCCCGTGCCACTATCTCTTCATGCCACTGTTCGTTGATCAAGCCAATCTTTCCTCCGACATCGACTCCTTGGAGAACGCCGACGAGTTCCACCGAATTTCCCTCTGAAGATCTGTTCCCCTATTTTGGCATGCTTGTCAAAGCATTAAAATCCCTTGCATGATTGTGAAAGCAGGGAAGGAAATGCATGCCTCTCAAAGTAGTTGCCTACCCTTTTGCCGACTTTAGAATAAAGCAGAAAAGAAAAAAAAGAAAATGAGAAAATAATGAGAAAAAAAGAGAAAAAAAATTTGATTTGTTTGATCTAGCCTAGCATTCATTTCTTAATGACCAACGGTCCCATTTTCTAAAATAATTTCGATCGGGATGTCCCGCATCAGGACTTCATTAACAATTTGGAAGAAAGAAGACAAAATAATTAGAAAGTTAGGGTTTTGATATAAGAAGATGGTGTTAAAATCTAAACCAGCATTGCATGGATGAAAATGCTTCATTGTGTTTAAAACTATAGGGAAAAAAGGTCATGACAAGAAGTAAGCAAATAAATAAGATATGAGCTTAGTATTTGCTTTTTGACAAAAGCAAAAGGGTGGAAAACTATCCATAATGTATGTGATGCGGGATGATTTATGCATGCAAAGTGTTTTTTCATGATTAACTAAGGAGTTAGTATTTTAGATCCCAAATTTCAAGCCAAAACTCAAAGTAAAGAATTCTAGAATATTTTTAGAAGTCATGCATGCAGAAATAAACCCTAAAAGTTAGAGAAAATAGATCACTAAGATTTAAGAAAATCTTGGTAAGGCTGCTCTTCTGCAAGACCACTATTGGAGAGTCAAAGGGTGTACCTGGCAATGGTTGAAGTGCCTGATGAAGATCGTGCACGAAGAGATCACTCTCGCTCCCGGATACGGCCTGGAAAAGCAAGCTTTTGACCCTACGAATTTGTGGCTTTCTGCTCGGTGATCCGAAGGCTAATCAGAAGGTATCCTCGGATTTGCAAGAATTGAGGGACCTACAAATCACCATCTACGGGTTAGAAAATAGTGTAGGGATGAAGAAATAAATCAAAAATAGCAAGGAGAAGAGTGTTTTGTGTTGGGCGGCCAAGACTTGGAAGGAGGGCAGCTAGGGTTTTGATGTTGGGGATGGAGGCAGGGTGCAGGAACTTGGAGAAAATAATTTGCATACAGCTCACACAGCACGCACACAGCAAAGAGAAAAAACTCAATTTAATTCATCAATTCATCTCCAATTATATGAGGAGGGGAGGCCTTTATATAGGCCTACAAATTTGGGGCTTAAGAAAGGGTATACAAGTAATCTCATAGTAAACCCTAACCTATAATAACTCTCCCTTAAGTTCTCTCCACTTTGACTGAGTCTCTCTCTCTCTCCCTCTCCTTCTCTTGGTCAGCCAAAGGGTGGTGGCCCTAAGGGTGGTCGACCAAGGGATGGTGCCTTCTTGGTTGCTCTTGGGCCCTAGGAGGCCCATTTCAATGCTGGGCAGGCTTCAGGACTTCTTCAGTTGTTCTCCTCTCTGGTGGGCTAGATCACATGTCCTCTAGGTCTTCCTTGATGGCTTCATGCTCCTAAATGGCTCAACTGGATGGATGACTGGAGTGTTATGCTGACAAGCTTCAAAATGATTTGAGTCTTCTTCTTTTTACATGACTAAATTGGACTCAATAGACTAAACTCACACTTACATAATTTAACTTCAAAATTTACATGACTCAAAACTTGACCTAACTTAATTGACTTGACATAACCCAAAAACTGATCTCAAACCCTAAGTATTGATCAAAACCCAAATATAGGACTCAAATATTGAAAAGTCCAAAACAGGACTTAGGGGCCATACAAAGACTCATATGGACCAATCCATAAAACTCAAATGAACTCACTCAAATTAACTAAACCCTAATTACAAATTGGACTCAAATCCTAAACTCTAATTTGATAACCATAGAGGATTGAGATGCCTCTACCAAAGTCTAGGACCTTGATGTCCCCATCAGCATGACTGTGGTGCATCACACAACATAGATTGGAGGAGGATTTAAGGGAAAAGGGGCTTGAATTTGAGTGCAGAGATTAAGAAGAATAGTAAAGCCTAATAAGACTAGATGAAACTAGTGAGAAGATATCTGCAAAAGATGAATCCAAAAGATCTATTATATGGAATTGAACACCTCATCAAGGAGTCTAGTTTTAATCATAAACCAACATATATTTGTACTACTTCCAAAAGATCTATCAGACTAAGCAAGATTTAATATAAGTATATGATGATATTTGTTACCGCCTGAATCACCGTGGCCTATAGCTCTAACATGTCGCAGACTTGTCAGGCTCCCTCTAGATGCTTGGTTCACTCTTCCGGTCGACTCCTTGGTCAGGTTATCCTAAAAAAAAAGGAGACTCGGGCCGGAAATTCTGGCGGGGACACTCCAACGATCAAGTCAGTTGGGATGGTTCAGGGGAATAGAATCTCTGTGGCGGAGAGCTTGGAAACTCTCCACATAGAGGATGAAAGATGAGATGTAAGAAATGGAATGACAGGGTCAAGTAGAGATCATAGAGTTGGGAGGTTCTCTTGGCTGGTTCCTTGCTCATTTGCTCTTTGAGTCTTACCAATTACCTCTCTTCCCTCTCGGGGGTCCTTTCTTCCATTTTATATGAAAAAGATGGCTCAGACCAAGTCTGAGGCTTCACTGAGATGTCCCTTTCCTGGTATCCCTTTCGAGAGGGATTTTCGTTGTCCACGATCTCCCTTCTATCAGACCGATCTATTGAAAAATATGTCCCAAAGCCAATCGTCTAACTTATAGACGGTTGAGCTATTGTTGCAATTGTATATGAATTATATATTGACTTATATGTTTATTCTAGCTGTTCATCACATTTTACATCTTCCTGTAATAAACTCTTGTGTAATGGAGTCCTTAGGACTACTTTGATATGATATAGAGAAGATCAATCATCTAGTTCTTAAATTGGTTCATGACCAAATGATATATTATCACAGGATGATAGTGTATCAATTGTAGGTCATTGTATATCATAGTCGTTGGTTGTCCTCTTAACCAAGGAGTATAGAGATACTGGTATAGCATGCAGGTGTTGTATATGATGCTTCACTGGACGTGACCCATATGTAGAACATTCTTTCTACCAAAGAGTAGTTCATATTAGGATATGGATATAAGTGTTCCTCTGACTTGAGATTACCATGATAGCTTGCAAGCAACTTACCGTGCTTAGGTACCAGACTACCCGGATTTCTAATCTGGTGATGAAAGGTTGCTGGGTACAGTCAAGTACTTGTGTAGCAGTGGTTGGATCAAGATGGGATTAACCCCTCCAAAAGAGTTTGGAGTGAATGACTCATTATGTCTTAATTGAGTAAAACCTTGGCCAGGGTAGTCCTTGTAAGCAATTACAGGAATTTTGAGTTTGAGACATATTATGATGGACTATTCTAGGGTTGGGCAATTAAATCCTAAGTCATCCAGAGCATTAAGGGTTAAAGGAATATATTATCATATCCGTTTGGTTCTTGATAGTTGCTCTATAACCATAGACCTATCTGGATGCCAGGTGTCATTGCTAGATGGCGACTTTGGCTAGTAGAAGAAGTGTTCCAATACTACCGGCTTAGTATTTGAACCTATGGGGTCACATACCATAGGGCTTTCTGATTGACCTAATGGCTATTGAATGATTGAAAATTAATTTTTTTTGGACTCTTTGGACAATTTGATTGTCCACCTACATTTCGGAGTTGACTCATGAGTCGACTCAGTTATAGGGATTTGATGATTTGTCAAGTATTGACACATCATGTTATAAATATTGTGACAAAGGTTTTAATTATTAAATGTTGGTGATTATATGGAGGGTTAGTGGAAATGTGATTGCTTATAAACTCAATTTGATTGAACAATCTAGTTTGGGTCAAACTGAATGTGATTCGGTTTAGACTCGAGTTAGGTCCAATCTGATTGAGCTAAACCATTGCATCCCATTTCAGATTTAAGTTTGAATTGTGAATTCAAACTTTGATTTGGCTTTTAAATTCTAAATTTAGTTTGAATTTAAAAGGGTGCAACTCCCATGGCCTTGAATATTTTGTAACCCCCCATTAAGTAATCCTATAACTTATGTAACTCTTCCCTTTTCTTCTCTCCCCACTTACCTATATGTTTGGGGGATTAATGAGGATATGAATGAGAGTGGTTTCTAAAGTTTATTTGCTGGAAAAACTTTAAAAAGAGAAGAAAAAGAAAAAGGAAAGAAAGAGAGAGCTTGAAACCTTTGGGTGGGGAAGAAATGTTTGGGTTTGGGTGTGTGCTGCCTAGTGTTCTTGGCTTGGAAAGAGTATCTTGGGAAGAGTTCTTGAGTGCTCTTCCTACATCCTCCATAGTGCTTCTTCATCTCCTAGAGTGTCCCAAAGAAGAAGAAGAAGAAGAAGAGTCCATAAGCCAATTCATTCCGGCGAAGCTAGCACTTCAAAGGAAGAAGGTCAAGGAAGAATCCCGATGTGGATTACCTATAGAGGCCGGACACGTGTACGACTTCTAGAGCAATTATCTTCCTTGGTGAGCTTTTCCTCAACCCGACAAGTATCGCATCGGATTAAAGGTAAATTCTTGGTGAGTTTGCTAAAGAAGTGTGCTTTAGCAAGTGCATCGAACATAGAGTGGTTCTACGTGATGCACGGCTTTGTATGCTTGTATTTTCTTTCCTTTGCATGTTAATATTCATACATGATCCTTTTTGTAGGCATATATTAGAAATATTCTAATATTACATGTTGATTAACATGATTAATCTAGTCTTTTGCTGTGATGCAAGGTTAAAAAAAATTTTAAAGTTGCATCACTATTGCCTGCATTATGTTTACTAACAATGGTATAAGAGCCAGGTTCATTTGTATGATTATTTAACATGTAGATATGAAATCTTAGTTTCCTTTTACATAGGAAGTACTTGGATTAAGATGAATTCATCATGGCCATCCGGTCATAGGAGAAAAGTAGGGTTTAAAGGCCTTCTCATCCCATTCAATGGGATCTCCTATGGTGTGTAGGGATGCCTTGCATCATAATCTTATAAAGAAGAAAAGTGAAAGGTTTGGAAGATTAAAATAGTTTTAATATTGTATATTAGATCTTTAATTTGTTTAGATATGATCTAATACAATGATATGATCTAAATCCATCGAAAGGTTTAGTGAAAATCTTTGAATTTTGTAAAATTGTTTCACATATTTGAAATTGTTTCATTGAAAATGTTTCAATTAGAATTGATAAACTTTATTATGAATTAAGTTATCTAATAACCTTTTAAGATTTAGGAATATGATTCAAAATCTTGAGACATGATCATAATCTTGGATTAATTGGGTTAGCTATGATTAAGTCCTTAATTGGGTTAGACCTAAATTTAGATGAAATGGATTAAATAGAGAACAAGTCTAATCAAATATTGTCTTAGGTCTCTTCTCTATAGATCACTCTAATTAGTTAGTTTGATCGGTCCATACATCTAAATGGACTTGATTTTTTGCTTCGTGGTAAGCCCGAGTCTTTAGGTTGGTCCAATTGAATTTGGTAAACAATTGGTATCTAAGGTAAGTCTGGCATCTTGATCAAGGTTCTTTGGGACTAACTCTTACCTGGCCAACTCAAGGTTAGTGTCAAAGGCAAGAGGCTTACTTGGCGTAACCCATTCCTTGATCTTACTTACCTGGCTAATGAGGTGAACCAGAATTAATTGGATAACTTATTGATTCGAGTTAACCCATGTCAACTAAGGTTAATCAGTTAAGACTGGTTATTAGGTGCCTAAGGACCAATTGGTCATGAACCCCTCTATGAGATAGTGGAAGGTTTTTTGATTAGGTCCATGTCTTCTTTTAATGTGTCATAATGAATTAAATCCTCTAAATTATTAGGTCCTTTATAAGACAAAGTTATAGGATAACCTAGTCTTAGCCTCCCATTAAGTGGATGGTAATGAGTCCATTAATTGGATGATCATCGACTAATCCAAAGATCGGGGGGTCATCAAGCTGATGGAATTGCCATTCATAAGATGATGGCTCAGTGCAACTATCTTAACAAGTGGTCAGGTTAGCCTGCCAAAATTGGGCTTGATCATTCGTTAGTTAGAAGCATTGAATTCGATCATGTTAATGGTTGGACCTAACCAGGACCTTCAATTGGAGGCCCAAAGGCCGATTGATTGGCACCCTAGGAAAAAAATTATTTACTAGTAATTGCTTCGAGAAGTAATTGGTTGTAAACCTACCTTTAGATGCACATGGGTTGGCCGGTCAAAGTCAGGCTCATGTGTAATCTATTGGATTCTAGTACCCACTAAGGACTAAGTGTTATTCTTCAAATTGGAGTGTAGAGGCTACCAATCTGTATAAAATAGTGGAAGAAACCTTTAGACTAAAATTCTTATCTTTAGGATGTTAATAATTTATATACACTAATATTTTTTTGGATTTTTTCTTTCAGATTATGTCTACCAGTCTGTCGCTCCGATCATTACTTGACAATGACAAACTTATGGATCCCAACTTCGATAACTGGTATCGAAGACTCAGAATAGTTCTAGAGCACGAAAGGATCCTATAAGTGATAGCGGATCCTGCACCTGAGGAAACTACTGCCAATGCCCACACTACAGTTAAGGATGCTTATCAGAAGTGGCTCTTTGACTGTACTATGGTGCAATGTATTATGTTGGCGGTGATGAACAACAAATTTGGTCATAAATTTAAGGAAGCCCAGCCAGTGGAGATCCTTCAAAAGTTAAAGGAGTCTTTTGGCACACCTGATGATGTTGAGCGGTACAGGATTTCCTCTATCTTTTTCAACACTCAGATGCATGATGGAGCATCAGTCACTGATCATGTTCTGTACATGATCGAGTTGATTGAGCATTTGGGCAAGCTCGGATTTCCCTTGCATGAGCAGCTAGGAAAAGATGCGATTTTGAATTCCTTGCCTCCCTCCTACTTGGACTTTCTCGATCACTACAAATTGAATAGGCCTGTGGTAAACTACCACGGTTTGTTGGGTTTACTGCAGACCTACGAGAAAGATCATCAGCTCAATAAAAGGTTGGTGACCAAGTGGGAGGCAGTGTGATAGGACGTCGTCCCTTTAAGAAAGTGAAAAAGAAAAAGAATAAATCCAAAAAGATGCAAAGTACTAGGCCTAGTCAAATGAGGAAGAAGGCTGATCAGAGTAAGGCATGGTACTTCTATTGCAAGAAGCTGGGTCATTGGAGAAGAAACTGTCCTGCTTACCTTGCTTCTCTTGACCCGAACAGGCCAAAGAAGAGAAAGCAGTAAGCTGTTGCTGCACAAGGTAATTATATGATAATACCTTATAATTTCTCTTTATATAATACTTCTAATTGAGTATTGGATACCAGAAGTCATATTCATATTTGCAATTCTTTGCAAGGGCTTCAAGTTAGTAGGAGATTCGATGATGGTGAGAAATTGTTGAACGTGGAAAATGGAAGCCAGGTTCCAGTCCTGGCATTAGGAGTTATCAAGCTAGTTTTCGAGTCTTGTAATATCATTTTGAATGACTATCTTTACCATCCATCTTTTCTTATGAATGTCATTTCTGTAGGCTAGTTGGCCAATCAAAATTATGAATTTTTAATAAAAAATGATGTTTTTTCGATCATTGTGAATGGTGTGAAACTTATGGATGGACATTTAAGTAATGGCATATACTTACTGATGCAGGACTATTTATGTATGCCAATTATTCTTTTATTATTAGGCATTAAGTTAGGAGTTTGTATCCCAAATTTTAAACCAAGATATTAAGTAGAGAATTTTAAAAAAAAATTTGAAGCATAGGCATGCAGCAATAAATCCTAAAAGTGAATAAATAGGACCGCCAAGGCTAAGAAGCCCTGGTTAGGACTAGCTCTTCTGCAATACCACTACTAGAGAAGTTTAAGGGGTGTACCTGGGACAGGTTTGTAGGTCGATCCATGAAGAGTTCGCTCATCGCTCCAAGATGTGACCTGAAAAATAAAGCTATCGATCCTGTGGATTTATGGCTTTTAATCCGGTGGCCCGAAAGCTGGTCAGATGGAATCCTTGGATTCGAGAACTCTAAGGGACCTGCAAATCATCTAAAACAGGTTAGAAAACAAGGAAAAAGAAGGCTAAATCATTAAAGGAAGATGGAAAGGAAGAAGTTTAAAGAGGGTGGCCAAGGGATGAAGAGGGCTGGCGGCTTGGAGGCAGGGTACAGGGATCACACAAATATCCTTAATCTCATAAAAAAAATCATACAAAATTCACACATAAAGTTGAGAAGAACTCAAGAAAATTTTCATGTTCATTAACATTAAAACATACATGAGGAAGTGGGGTATTTATAGATATTTCCCATGTCCTCTCCTTATTAGGATAGAATTACAAAGTTGAGTGGGAGAGGGATTACAAAATTGCTTAAAACTAGGAGTATAAAATTTGAGTAGAACTAGAACAAAATCTCCTTGTTTAATTTGGACTTCTCTCCTTCTTTGACTTGGTAAAAAGCTCCCTTTTGGGCTTGGACACCTAAATGGACTTGGGCTTGAACTTTAGGGCAGCAAGGGCATCCTTCAATTGGGCTTTGGGTGCATGGGCTTTATGCAAAGCTTGGGCAGCCTCCATGGTTGGCACATGGGCTTGGTCCATGGTTGGTGCATGGGCTTGGTACTTGTCTCCTGGTGGGCTGGAAACTCCTGGGCACCCATTTGAAGTTGGACTGGAATACACCTAGGGTGCCATGGGCTTCACTTGAAATTAGACTTTTGTGCTGGGGTGCCTGGAAGAAGAATATGCCCGGAATCTTCAGGTGGAGAGACTTCATGGGCTTCTACTTTGAGGCTGGTTCTCCTCCTCTTGTATAAAACTGGACTTATACTTACAGGACTCAATTGACTAGACTAGGGTTGAGACAACTCAATTAGACTTCTAGTCTCAACTTAGTACAGGACTCAACTTACTTAACTGGACTGGATTAATTACAAAATTGATACATGATTAAGACCTCAAAATTGACAAATGGCTCACAATGAGCTAACTCGATCAACTAAGCTTGAATGTAATCCAAAGCTTGACTCATGAGCCATAATGGCATGAGTCGACTCTAGATACAGGACTCAAGTGTAATAGAGCTTAAGGCCCAAATACAATACTCAATGGATATAATCAGGCTTAATTGATCAAAACCCTAATTACAGGACTTCAAGTGCTCAACTGACTTAAGCCCTACTTATAAGACTCAAAGGGCTAACAGGACTTGATTATTGGACTTAAAGATAAAATTGGAATCATGGCTAAGGGACTCAAAACTCAGGGATCCATAGTGAACTAGGGTTGACCTGATGTCCCCATCAATTCTCCTGGGATGGGAGGAACTTGACTCCATCGAGTAAGGGTCGCTCTGGCTCTGGTTTCGCTCAAGGAGGTCTGGATCGAGGCACTACAAGTCCTCTCGAGTAATCCATGAATCATCGGTTCTGGTCGACCTTGCTAACGGACCAGGTAACATTAATAGCTGCAGCCCCGGGTCATGATAGCTTGATCATCTAAGATATGCTCGATCCATTTTCCTCTCTCAGGCCAATTTATAAGTGGACACTCTGGGTTAGGTTCACTCTCAAAGGATGGAGTAGGTCCAAAAAACTCATTAGGAATCACTGTCGGTTCCCTATACTCAACTAAGTTCGCAATATTGAAGGTAGAGCTAATGCTTAAATCCAGGGGCAGATCAAGCACATAGGCATTGGTCCTTCCTTCTCTACCACTCTATAGGATCCAACTCTATGAGCATGAAGCTTCTTAACCATAATAGAATCTTCTACATTAAATTTCTTGGCTCTCTTTCGGGAATTAGCTAGTTTGCTTAATGTGGATGATGCACCTGACTTATACTAATACCTAACAAAAATGCAAACTCAACTATGCATTCCTATTGAGAGGAACTTTATTGGACTCTTCTAGGCCTAAACCTAACAGACTATAGGCTCTCTAGGTTTGACCCTGGTTTGGCATGCACATGAAAATTTATAATGGACTTCTAGTAAATGCCATAGAGTATGCCAGAAGTAAGATGCAAACCTAACATGTACAATGAATGTATGCAGTATGCTAATCTCAACAAAATGCAATCTAATGATCCTAAAAATGTTGAAAGTTTCTAGAAAGGGCAGAAAATAAGAGGTGGTGTCAGGGTTAGTCTGGTAGGATAAGGAATAAGAAGATGGTTTAGGGTTAATTGAAAAAAATAGAATACAAGAAGGGTTTCAGGGATAAATCCGAGACTAATGAGGTTGACCTTACGGGGTTGAGGTATATCTATGGGGTCTGCATAATGGAAGAACGGGTTACTAATCTCGAGGAAGAGATCTTCAATAGAAACTATAGAAGGGAATTCATCCTGAGGGTACTGATAAGCCAAATCCTCAATAAAGTCTTCTGGTTCATGAAATTTAGGACTGGATTCTATAATTTGGCTTTGTTCTAGTGGCTCCTCAGGTAAGATTCTAACAGTAGTATCTGGGTTCTCTTTCTCTAATTGTACTTCCACTACAGGTTCAGTTTGGGTATGGTCAGGGTCAGCTAACTCTAGATTGTCTTCAATCTGGGTATGGTCAGGGTTAACTAATTCTAGGTTGTCTTCTACCTGGGTATCTACTATGTCAACTAATTCTAGGTCTTCTATAAGGAACTCCTCTTCTACCTCATACTCATCCACTAAGCTCTCATCAGCTTTATACTCCTCTACTAGACTTGGATCAGCCTCATATACTTTTACATTGGGTTTAGCCTCATCTTCATCTAGCTAACCTAGGTGTAGGGCACGACTGGACATTGGCTAACAAAATGGCCTAGTTTGCAACATCTAAAACACACTCTCGGGGGATTGGAACTCTTCTAACCTTTACAGACTTGCATCTATCTTCCCTACGGACCATAGTGATACTTGGCTGGGGTTGCTCGGGTTGGGCTGGTTAGGATCTGGTCCTGGGCTAGGGGCACTAGTCCTAAAGGGTTTTGGTTGACTAAAGGGAAGTGGACTAACACTAGGCTTATATCTAAGGGTACTGATCTTATGGGATTCAAGTTGACTAGAGTTAAACTAATTGGCACTAGGCTGATACCTAGGAGTTATAGGTTCTTGGGCTCAAAGGACAAGGATTCAGCTCTATAGGTTTGGGGCTTACTGGACTCATAGGATATGGTTCATATCTATGGGTTAATTGGTCGATCCTACTGGTTGCTTGGTTATTTTTTTGGGTCAATTGGTTAAGTCTTTGATTTATTTGGATATTGGATTGGTCAAGCTTGTGGTCCATTCGATCAAATCATTCAGTCAAGGCCTTCATGAAGGTTTCAAAGTTGGAGTCCATGGCTGAACTGGGTTGGGATTTAGACTATTGATATTTGGTCCCTAGTCTAGTGGTCATGCAATCAAACAAGCATGGTGGTATGATGCAGTCAGGCACACAAGGTGAAATTGGACTACAGTTTGCTAGACCTAGAGTCAAAATTGAACGGGTTTACTTAACTTACACTTAACTCAGTAGCTAATCCTTCCACTGGCCAGGTAAGAGGTAGGGTGGTGGGAGGCTCCCCCTGCCTATGACAGGATCCTAATCAAAAATCACAAGTCCACTTAGGGCGTTTGCCTCTGGACCTCTAGCCTTAGATACCAGTTTTCAGTAATAACTAGGAAATTAGGTGCACTAGATAGCCCACACAATTCGAACCCGACCTGTTCATGTCCCAAAGCTTACTAGAGCAATTAGGTTGCTAATTGATTTTAGTTAAGGCTTGGGTTCTGATGCTGTGTAGTTATTTTGGACCCAGGACAGGTTATGACCTTCTGCCTTGATCTGAGATATTGAGATTGCCCTTAAGATTAGCTTAATGAGATGATGACATTCAATGAACCTAATGCAATCTATAACGATCAGAAAAATAAAAAAATATTTTTTTATCTTTTATGAGGTGGCAAATTAAATTTAAGTTGATTAATTATCAAACAAAGTTTGGGCTTGGGTGAGGTAGGGTTTGGAAGTTGATTAGATTGGGTTTAATCAAGTATACAAAATAGAAATTAGGGTTTGTTTGGAAGCAAAATTTAGTATGGTTTTTGGTGCAGAAAAAAATCATAAAAATTTCAGGATAGAGGATTGACAGTGTAGATGATGTCTAACAAATTTCATGTAGAGAAAGATTCGAATGATGATGCAAAACCTAGGATTTTTAGACTATGTGCAGAAATTCAGGATTTCTGTTAGGGTTTCTAAGATATAGAATTTTTATATTTCTTGTTTCTATAAAAATAATTAAAAAATTATTAAAATTATCAAAACTAAATATAGAGTATTCTGTGAGAATTTTAAAGAAAAATAAAATTTCTAAGATGATGAACTAGACCAAAAATTAAACCCTTAATGCAAAGATAGGATGCAAAAGTTTTCTAGAGAAAAAGAAAATAGGTGTGGGAAAATTCTATAGACTAAAATAAATCATAAAGAAATTTTAAAAAACACTACCAATTATGAGGAATCCAGAAAATCAAAAATTATAATTTTTTGATCTACCTACATGCAGAAACAGTAAAAACAACATACCATATATAAAATTATTGGATGCAGAAACTAGCCCTAAAACATGCTCTGATACCAAATGATGCGGGACTATTTATGCATGCCAATTAATTTTTTATTATTAGGCATTAAGTTAGGAGTTTTCATCTCTAATTTTAAGCCAAGATATTAAATAGAGAATTCTATAAAAAATCTGAAGCATAGGCATGCAGAAATAAATCCTAAAAGTGAAGAAACAGGACCGCCAAGGCTAAGAAGCCCTGGTTAGGACTAGCTCTTCTGCAATATCGCTACCAGAGGAGTCTAGAGGGTGTACCTAGTAAATATTTGTATATCAATTTATGAAGAGTTCGCTCATCGCTCCCGAATGCGGCCTGGAAAATAAAGCTATCGATCCTACGGATTCATGGCTTTCAATCTAGTGGCCCGAAAGCTGGTCAGGTGGAATCCTTAGATTCGTGAACTCTGAGGGACCTGCAAATCACCTAACACAAGAAATCAAGAAAAAAGAAGGCTAAATTGCTGAAGGAATATGGGAAGGAAGAAGTTTGAAGAGGGTGGCCAAGGGATGAAGAGGACTGGCGGCTTGGAGGCAGGGCACAAGGATCACACAGAAACCTTGAGGGATCACATGGATACACTTAATCTCACAAAAACAATTCACACATAAAGTTAAGAAGAACTCAAGAAAATTTTCATGTTCATTAACATTAAAACATACAAGAGGGGGTGGGGTATTTATAGATGTTTTCCATATCCTCTCCTTGTTAGGATAGAATTACAAAGTTGAGTAGGAGAGGGATTACAAAATTGTTTAGAACTACGAGTATACAATTTGAGTAGAACTGGAAGAAAATCTCTTGTTTAATTTGGACTTCTTTCCTTCTTTGACTTGGTAAAAATCTCCCTCTTGGGCTTGGACACCTAAATGGACTTGGGCTTGAACTTTAGGACAGCAAGGGAATCCTCCAATTGGGCTTTGGGTGCATGGGCTTGATGCAAAGCTTGGGTGGCCTCCATGGTTGGTGCATGGCTTGGTCCATGGTTGGTGCATGGGCTTGGTACTTGTCCCCTGGTAGGCTGGAAACTCCTGGCACCCATTTGAAGTTTGACTGGAATACACTTGGGGCACCATGAGCTTCACTTGAAGTTGGACTTCTGGGCTGGGGCACCTGGAAGAAGAATATGCCTGGAATCTTTAGGTGGAGAGACTTCATGGGCTTCTACTTTGAGGCTGGTTCTCTTCCTCTTGTATAAAACTGGACTTATACTTACAGGACTTAATTGGACTGGACTAGGGTTAAGACAACTCAATTGGACTTCTAGTCTCAACTTAGTACAAGACTCAACTTAACTAGACTAAATTAATTACAAAATTGACACATGATTAAGACCTCAAAATTGATAAATGGCTCATAATGAGCCGACTCAATCAACTAAGCTTGAATGTAATCTAAAGCTTGACTCATGAGCTATAATGGCATGAGTCGACTCTAGATACAGGATTCAAGTGTAATAGAGCTCAAGGCCCAAATACACGACTCAATGGGCACAATCGGGCTTAACTGATCAAAACCATAATTACAGGACTTCAAGTGACTCAACTGACTTAAGCCCTACTTACAAGACTCAGAGAGCTAACAGGACTTGATTATTGAACTCAACGATAAAATTGGAATCATGGCTATCATGGCTAAGGGACTCAAAACTCAGGGACCCATAGTGAACTAGGGTTGACCTGATGTCCCCATCACTTACTATCACGACCTGTTACAGTAATGACTACTTCTTGCAAACATCCTAGGATAGATAATGTCAACGATACTTATCTCGGCATTGTAGGCTTGGTCATATTAACAAGAATAGATCAACAAGTTAGTTGGAGAAGGTCTCCTGAATATCAGTGATAGTGAATCACTGCCAACCTGTGAATCTTGTCTTCTTGATAAAATGACCAAGTCACCTTTTACTAGAAAAGGTGAGCAAGCTAATGATATTCTTAGTCTGGTACATACTAATGTATGTGGACCAATGAATATCAGTGCTAGGAGTGGGCATAACTATTTTATTACATTTATAGATGACCTATCAAGGTATGGTTATGTCTTCTTGATGAGACATAAATCTATGTCATTTGAAATATTCAAACGATATCATAATGAAGTAGATAAATAAATTGAAAAGTTTATTAAAATCCTTTGATCAGATCGAGGTGGTATCTCTATGGTGAATTTTTGACTTATCTTAAAGAGAATGAAATTCTTTCTCAATGAACTCTTTCAGGGACACCTCAATTAAATGGAGTGTTTGAAAGGAGGAATCGGACTCTATTAGATATGGTCCGATCCATGATGGGCTTAGCCACCCTACTTATATCCATTTAGGGATATGCTATTGAGTCAGTATGTTATCTTCTGAATATGGTTCCTAGTAAATTCATTGACAAAACTCCATATGAGATATGGACTGGATGTAAGCCAACACTTTCACATCTTTGAGTTTGGGGGTGTCATGCTTATGTCAAACATTTATAGATGGATAAACTTAGACCTAGGTCTGACAGGTGCCTCTTTGTTGGGTATCTAAAGGAGTCTAAAGGGTATTTCTTCTATCTGCTTGAGGAACATAGAGTGTTCGTCAGTCTTAGGACTACTTTTTCGACAAGGGAGTACCTTACTGAAGGGACTCGAGCTGTAGAGGTTGAACTTGGGGAAGTTCAACAGGTAGAGGAAACAACACATTCTAGGACCACTATAGAACCATATTTGATAAGATCTTAACCTATTATACAACCATTAAGGAAGATCCGGTAGAGTACCATGTTAGCTGAATAGATACTATGATTTTTTGGTCCGGGATGGTGATCCTGTTGAGCTCGATGAGAACAACAAGGATCCAATCACCTATATGGATGCAATGCAGAGGTCTGAGTCTAAGAAATGGCTTGAGGCCATGAAATCCAAAATGGAGTCCATGGAAATCAACAATGTGTGGACATTGGTTGATCCATCTAAAGGGATAAAACCCATTGGATGCAAATAGATCTTCAAGAGAAAGAGGGGCTTAGACGGCAAGTGGAGACCTATAAAGCCTATCTGGTTGCTAAGGGATATCATCAACATTATGGTATAGTCTATGACGAGACATTTTCTCCGGTGACAATGCTTAAGTCTATTCAGATTATGCTTCTCTGGTAGCATATCCAGACTATAAAATCTAGCAAATGGATGTTCCAACAACTTTCCTAAATGGTGAGCTAAAAGAGGAGGTGTATATGATGCAACCCGAAGGGTTCACATCCATAAATAAGTCTAAGGTGTGCCAACTGTAGAGATCCATTTATGGACTGAAACAAACATTTTAGAGTTGGAACATGCATTTTGATAAATGTATCAAGATGTATGGCTTCGTTAGGAATAGAGAAGAACCCTACATATATAAATGGGCTAATGGTTTTGTAGTTATATTTCTTGTTTTGTATGTGGATGACATTCTCCTAATCAAAAATAACATTTCATCATTGTAAGGAATAAAGGTCTAGCTTTCATCTCAATTCTCTATGAAAGACTTGGATGAAGCCTCATACATACTGGGTATAAAGATCTATAAAGATAGATCTAAGAGTCTTCTGGGACTAGCCCAATCTATGTACATAGATACTGTGCTGAAGCAGTTCAGCATGGAGAATTTTAAAAGAGGCTATCTTCCAATAGGTCATGGAATTACTCTTTCCAAGAAGGATTGTCGACAACTCCTGAGGAAAAAGAGTGTATGAGTAGGATTTCATATGCTTCGACAGTGGGTTCTATCATGTATGCCATGTCATGTACTAGACTAGACATAGCATACTCACTAGGGGTAGTGAGTAGATACCAGTCTGACTCAAGTGGGGTATATTGGAAGGTAGTAAAGACTATCCTTAAGTATTTGTGAAATACTAAAGACCAATGGCTTATTTATGGAGAACCTGACTTAAAACTTGTGAGGTATACTGATTCCAGTTTTCAGTCAGATAGAAATGATAGCAAGAGTGTATTTGGATTTGTATTTACCATGAATGGAGGAGCTATCTACTGGAAAAGTTTCAAGCAACATATAGTGGCAGACTTAGTATAAGAAGCAGAGTACATTGCAGCATCAAATGCTATAAAGGAGGCTGTGTGGTTGCGGAAGTTTCGAGGCGAGCTGGGAGTGGCACCTACCCTAGATGGTCCTACTCCGATGTACTATGATAGCACTGGAGCCATTACTTAAGCCAAAGAGCCAAACTTTTATCAACGTTCTAAGCACATTCTGTGTCACTACCATCTTGTACGAGAGATCGTGGAATGAGATGACAACGAACTTATGAAGATCGATGAAAAGGAGAATCTGGCCAACCCCTTCACTAAAGCCGTTGGAGTTCAAGAGTTCAATGATTGTAAATGGAAGATCAAAATTTGATTATATTTTGATTGGCTTTATTCTAAGTGGGAGTTGTTGGAAAATGTGTCCTAAAGCTAATTATCTAGCTTGTAGATGGTTAAGCTATTGTTGTAATTACATATGAATTATATATTGAATAAAATATTTTGATGTGAAACTAATATGCATGCGATCATTTTTGTGTGTTTTAGGGGTTGGATGAGGTGGTTAAATCCCGAACATCAGATCAAAATATGATGTAGATAATTCTATATGAATTTTAAAAGCTACGCATGCAGATCAGGACCAAGGAAAGCAGTAAAGATGGATCGCTGGGGCTGAGAAACCTCGGTTAGGGCTAGTTCTTCTATAATAAAACTATTGGTAGTAGAGGGGGTGTACCTGGCAATGTTTGATGTGCCTAGTGAAGATCGCAGCGAAGAGATCACTCGTCCTCGATGGATGCGGTCTGGAAAACCAAGCTAGAGACCCACAGATTCCCGGCTTTTTGCTCGGTGGTCCGATTGTGGCCCGGTTGGAGTCGTTGGATTCGTAGGAACTTGGGGACCTATAAACAACCATCAAGGGTGAGAAAGCAAGGTTAGAAACAAAAGAAAAACTCAAAAAAGGCAGCAAGGGCATGAGAAGAGGAAGCTTGGAGGAAGGCTGGAATCAGTTGCAACACCAGGAAGAAGAAGACACCAATAAACCCCTTAAGCACACAACAGGATAGCACACAGCAATTGTAGAAAACACAATTATCATTCACATATCAAAAGTTAACTCTCATACAAGAGACTAGGATCCTTTAAATAGATCCTTAGTCTTGGCCCTAAGTAAGGATACAAAAGTAATTACATAGGAATTCTATTCCCACCCAAACCCTAGCTAGAAAATAAGGAAAAATTTGTAGAAAAAATTCCTAAAATTTCTCCCTCCTCTTTTCTTGGTTGGCCAAGGGAGGTGACCCTAGTGGATGACCAAGGGTGGTAAGAATAAGGTCTTGGCACCACTTATCTCCCTTCTTGGGCCTGGGCTGGGCCAGTTTGCTTCAGGACTACATTTCAGGGCTTCAGGACTGCGTTTCAGGGCTTCATGGCTTCGTTTCAGGGTTTCAAGGCTTCGAGCTTGTCTCCCGGGCTTCTGATTTCTTCTCCTAGGCTTTCCATGATCCCCATAGCTTTAGTTGGGTTGGTCTTCACTTAGATGGCTTGGTCCTCACTTGTATGAGTCATTACTGGATATGTACTGAACTCTGGAAAATGACTAGCTCAACATGAGCTGACTAGTACAGGACTCAAGTGATAAAAAAAATAACTTAGATGAACTAAGCTTTATTACAAATGGACTTGAATATGACTAAGTAACCCACAGAGAGTTGAGAAGCCTCTATCTTATTCTGGTGCCTCTGGTGTCCCCACCAATTCTCCAAAGGTGGGAGTAACTCAATCTTGTCGAGTGAAGATCAAGCTGGCTTACATATCTC
The DNA here is from genome assembly GCA_021397845.1 of Areca catechu. Taxonomy (NCBI): domain Eukaryota; kingdom Viridiplantae; phylum Streptophyta; class Magnoliopsida; order Arecales; family Arecaceae; genus Areca; species Areca catechu. The sequence continues at coordinate 89,759,596 of CM038043.1, read as the reverse complement.
TCGAGGAGGTCTGGGTTGATGTGTTACAAGTCCTCTTGAGAAATTCATGAATCATCTGACTCTGGCTGGCCTTGCCATCGGATCAGGTAGCATTGATAGCCGTGGCCCCAGGTCATTATGGCTTGATCATCCAGGATACGCTCGATCCGTTCTCCTCTCTTAGGCCAATTAATTGGTGGACACTCTAGGCTAGGGTCGCTATCAATGGAAGGAATAGGTCCAAAGGCCTTACTAGGTATCATTGTCGGTTCCCTGTACTCAACGAGGTATGTGATATTGAAGGTAGAACTAATGCCCAAATCCGAAGGCAAATCTAACACATAGGTATTTGGTCCAACCCTCTCTATCACTTTAAAAGGTCCGGCTCTGCGAGCATGAAACTTCTTTTTAGGTCTAAGCCTAACCAAGACAGAATCCACTACATTAAATTCCTTGACCTTTCTTTGGGAAATAGCCAGTTGGTTTCAAAAATAGTGCAGCTGGTGAACATGCTAGGCACATGCAGACTCCTAACTAGTGATGCAAAGGACTCAAACTAATACCTAATAGACTCGACTCTGCATTCCTATTGAAAGAGGTTTATTAGGTCTTAACTATAACTTGGGTATGCGGCATGAGTTGTGGTTGAAGGATGACATGCAAAAGAAAATTTTCTAGTAACTCCTAATAGGTGCCAGAGGGTCTGTCAAAAGTAGGTAGCAAATGGGATGGGCTCTATGGATTCTTGCAACCTAGTAACCTCAACAAAATGTAACCTAATAGTTCTAGACACATGAGAAGACTCAGGAAAGGGTAAGAAATAGGTAGGGGATTCAGGGACTGGTTCTGGGCTAAAGAGACTGACCTTAATGTATGAGCATTGGGTTATGTCTCCAGGCAAGAAAAGGTCCATGCTATGGAAGGATGGGTCAACAGTTTCTGGGAAGAGGTCCTAAATGGGAACTATGGAAGGGGGCTCATCTTGGGGGTACTGATTCAAAGATATCAGGTCCTTAATAAATTTTTCTGGTTCTTGTATTTTAGGACTAGACTCTATAATTTGGCTCTCCTCCATGGTTTCCTCAAGTAAGGTTCTAGCAGCAGTATCTAAGTTCTCCTCCCCTAATTGTTCTTCCACTACAGGTTCCTCTACTAGACTTAACTCATAGGTGGCCTCTTTAGATTTCTCATGGGCTCAGGAGTTTCTTTCTCTAAATTTTTAAGGGGTTCATCCTCTTCAAAGCCTTCTCCTTCGTATTCATCTACTAAACTAGGATCAGCCTCATACACTTCTATCTCAGGCTCATTAATGGGTTCTTGGATCTTTTCCATGCAAACTAATGGGATAGGAGTAGTAGGATGGTCTAAAAGAAGTCGACTAGGTTTGAACTTAGGTTCAAGGGAATTAACCTTATTAGACTTAGATTGATTGATCCTGAGTTCCCTCAGATATAACTCGAATTTCCTAGCTAGGTGATAGGCTTCCTCTAGGTCTTGAATTCGCCAATGAAATAGCTCCCACTGGATATCCCTATGTAGGCCATCCTGAAATCTAGCCATGATCTTAGACTTAGGTTCGACTATGCTACATTTCCTACTAAACTTGTTAAATTGGTCAATGTACTCAGACACAGTCATGTTCCCTTGTTTCAATTTGTACCATTGGTCTAAAAGTTTGTATTCATAAGATTCACCTAGGTACTCCTCTCTCAATTTACTTCTCATGGCTTTCTAGGTATGTATTCCATTTCCCCATCGATTACATTCATCCTCAGTACATTTCCAATGTTGCTTAGCATATCTGATTAACCCATGTGCAGCCAAATTAATCTTTTCTAACTCTGACATCCCAGTATACTCAAAGTGCTGATCCATCATATCCTCCCATTCAGTATACACCTTAGGATCTGGTCTTCCATCAAACAGGGGTACATAAGGTTGGGTGCTCCTAATGGGTCATTCATCTTGGTTCAGGTAATCATAATTGGGTCTCCTATGGTTAGGTTCTAAGGATGGATCATGGTATGGGGTTCTCCTAGGGTTGGGCTCCCTATATGGGTTAGAGTATTGGGTTCTCCTAGGATTAGACTCCGTATATGGGTTAGAGTATTGGGTTCTCTTAGGATTGGACTCCCTATATGGGTCAGAGTATTGGGTTTTCCTAGGATTGGACTCCCTATATGGGTCAGAGTATGGGTTCTCCTAGGATTGGACTCCCTAATGGGTCAGAGTATGGGGTTCTCCTAGGATTGGACTCCATGGTCACACTAGTTGAATTGGATTAAGTCTACTGGCATTGGGTTCCTAACCTAATGGTCATGCAATCAAACACACACATTGACTCCTAAGCTAGTGCACATGCAAGACTCGATCAAACCAACTATAGCTCCCTAGACCTAGAGTCCAAAACTAGGTACTCAATCAGGGTGGCAAACTAGCCTATAGTAACCCTGTACTCAGCTAGGCAAGTGTAAGGGGAGTGTTAGGTCCCTGAATGCCAATCCTAGACACCAATCAAAGATTGACCAGGTAGGCAGACCAGCACACAAGCGCTTCGGGATTGAATCCCTGAATCACCATTCTATACACTAAGCACAAGGCACACATAGGTTAGTTTGACACAATGATCTTGACACTTAGCCCAGACCCGACCAGTTGGTGTCCCTAGTCTACTAGGAAAAATTAAGTCTAAAAGATTTTAAGTTAGGCTTGGGATCGAATGCAGGGGATGTAGTTTTGGGCTAAGGAGAGGTGATCAAATCCTCCCCCCATTTGACATAGCAAGAGTACCCTTAAAGGTAGTTTATGCAATGATGGCAGGAAAATGAGGATGCAAATTAGGGTTTAGATATTTTTGATATTTTTGGAGAATATGTAATAATTTTTTTTTATTTTTGGTATTTTCTTAAATAGAAGAAAACTTGCAAATTATGGCCTAATATGCAAGAAATATACTAAAATTAAAAGATATGCAAAGAGATGCTAAACAAACCCTAAACCTTCCAAAGTTGTCTTGCTGAAAAAATAGAGCCAAAGATTTGTAGGCTATATTTTGACCTGTAGAAACTACACAAATTGAAATAAAATCTACAGAAATTTTTTAAAATACTATGAATTAATATGAATCCAGAAAATCAATAATTGGAATTTTTTAAGTTCTGGGCAGAGAGAAACAATTAAAAGAATGGAGTATATACAGACTATGAAGGATGTAGAAAATATGCCCTAATCTAAGCTCTGATATCATATGATGTGGAAGTAATATGCATGCTATTATTTTTGTGTGTTTTAGGGGTTCGATGAGGTGGTAAAATCCTGAATATCAGATCAAATATGATGTAGATAATTCTATATGAATTTTAAAAGTTACGCATGCAGATCAGGACCTAGGAAAGCAGTAAAGAGGGATCGCCGGGGATGAGAAACCTCGGTTAGGGCTAGTTCTCCTACAATAAAACTACTGGTGGTAGAGGGGGTGTACCTAGCAATGTCTGATGTGCCTGGTGAAGATCACGATGAAGAGATCACTCGTCCTCGATGGATGCAGCCTGGAAAATCAAGCCAAAGACCCGCGGATTCCCAGCTTTCTGCTCGATGGTCTGATTGTGGCCCGGTTGGAGTCGATGGATTCGTAGGAACTCGGGGACATGAAAACAACCATCAAGGGTGAGAAAGCAAGGTTAGAAACAAAAGAAAAACTCAGAAAAGGCAGCAAGGGCATGTAAAGAGGAAGCTTGGAGGAAGGCAGGAATCAGTTGCAACACCGGGAAGAAGAAGACACCAATAAACTCCTTAAGCACATAGCAGAGTAGCACACAGCAATTGTAGAAAACTCAATTATCATTCATATATCAAAAGTTAACTCTCATACAAGAGACTAGGGTCCTTTAAATAGACCCTTAGTCTTGGGCCCCAAGTAAGGATACAAAAGTAATTACATAGGAATTCTATTCCTGCCCAAACCCTAGCTAGAAAATAAGGAAAAAATATGTAGAAAAAATCCCTAAAATCTCTCTCCCTCCTCTTTCCTTGGTTGGCCAAGGGAGGTGACCCTAGTGGATGACCAAGGGTGGTAAGAATAAGGTCTTGGCACCACTTATCTCCCTTCTTGGGCCTAGGCTGGCCCAGTTTGCTTCAGGACTGCGTTTCAGGGCTTCAGGATTGCGTTTCAGGGCTTCAGGGCTTCGTTTCAGGGCTTCAAAGCTTCGGGCTTGTCTCCCGGGCTTCTGATTTCTTCTCCTAGTCTTTCCATGATCCTCATAGCTTTAGTTGGATTGGTCTTCACTTGGATGGCTTGGTCCTCACTTGTATGAGTTATTACTAGACATGTACTAAACTACGGAAAATGACTAGCTCAACATGAGCTGACTAGTACAGGACTCAAGTGATAAAAAAAATAACTTAGATGAACTAAGCTTTATTACAAATGATCTTGAATATGACTAAGTAATCCACAAAGGGTTGAGAAGCCTCTGTCTTATTCTGGTACCTCTAGTGTCCCCATCATTTATTCTAGCTATTCAGCATATTTTATATCTTCCTGTAATGAACTCTTGTGTGATGAAGTTCTCAGGACTACTTTGATATGATATAGAGAGGATATATTATCTAGTTCTTAAATTGGTTCATGACCAAATGATACATTATCACAGGATGATAGTATATCAAGTATAGCTCGTTATATGTCATAATCGTTGGTTGTCCTCTTAACCAAGGAGTGTAGAGACACCGGTATTGCATGCACATGTTGTGTATGACACTTCACTGGACGTGACCCATCTATAGAACATTCTTTTTCCAAAGAGTAGTTCATATTAGGATATGGATATAAGTATTCCTTTGACTTGAGATCATCTTGGTAGCTTGCAAGCAACTCATTATGCTTAGGTACCGGACTATCCAGATTTCTAATCCGGTGATGAAAGGTTGCTGTGTACGGGCAAGTACTTATGTAGCAGTGGTTGGATCAAGATAGGATTAATCCCTCCAAAAGAGTTTGGAGTGAATGACTCATTATGTCTCAATTGAGTAAAATCTTGGCTAGGATAGTCCTTGTAAGCAGTTATAGGGATTTTGAGTTTGAGACATATTACGATGGACTATTCTAGGGTTGGGCAGTTAAACCTTAAGTCAACTAGAGCATTGAGGGTTAAAGGAATATATTATCATATCCATTTGGTTCTTGATAGTTGCTCTATAACTTTCGACCTATCCGGACATCGGGTGTCATTGCTAGATGACGACTTTGGCTGGTACTAGAAGTGTTCCAGTACTACTGGCTTAGTGTTCGAATCTATAGGGTCACATTGATGCGAGATGACTCTAAGAATGCTAAACATGCAAGAAAAATAGAAAAATAATTTTTTTGTGATTTTTATAATTATGATTTGTAGGCTAAATTCTCAAATAAAAGTAAGAACTAGCAAGAAGAATAGCAATGCATAGAATCATCGTATCGCAGGCAAACTCATACAAAATAATAAATTCCAGGATCCAAGAATTAAGAAACTCTTGGATTAGGATAGCTTATCTTCATCAAATCAGAAATTAAAAGAAAGGAAGGATGTTACCAATCAGTGATTTGAAGAACTTCCGATGAAGAGATCACACAGCACTCTGATTGGAGTCTGGATGATGAAGTTCGGTTCCCTTGATTAGATGGCTGATTTGGATGGTTCCGAATGCAAGGAAAGCCTCTTCTGGGGAGGTGAAATATCTCGAGGATTCTACAAAATATCAAGGGTCAATCAAAATAGCAAGTAAGAAAAAGTAAGGAAACTAGGTTTAGAAGGAATCAGGTTAGGGTTTAGAAGCTGGGCTGTTTGAAGCTTGTTGAAGATCTCCTTGCTTGGCAGCCTAGGGCACTCCTTCTTGGACGTGTGAAGGCTTGGATGGCAGTGAGATAGTGCATGGAAGGATGCTAGGGCAGCAAAGAATTTGGCCAAGAACAATAGTAACCAAAAAAAACTAAAGTAAAATACAAGCTCGCAAGCTCAAATAAATTTACCAGAGTTTTGATATCATGAATAAAAATTGCTTACAAAAGGAGAAGGGGTGGGGTATTTATAAAGTTTCCATGCCCTCTAACTAAGGTTACACACTTGGGTTACAAGTCCTCTCCCAGCTAGGTTAGAAAAACAAATCTTAAAACAATTAGGAGCATAAGTCCCAACTAGGTTAGGATTTGACCTAGTCTTCTCCTTCTCCCTTCATGCTTTGACTATTCCACTCAAGGACACCACTTGGACTTGGTCAATACTTCAAGGATGCCTAGGAGGGTGTGTTGGACTTCTAGGGGCAGCAAGCGGCCAGCCCAAAGGGGCTTGGGTGCATGGGCTTGGGCCTCTGGAAGCTTGGATGGCCTGGTAGTAGGAATATTCCATGGAATCTTGCATCTTTAGGGCTTGTGCTTGGCACCTGGACTTGATTTCCTTGAATTGGGATGTAGGTAGACCTCTAGAATTATGGATGCCTTGGTTTAGGAATATGCTTTGGTATCTGGAAGGGAATCTGGGCATCTGGAGGGTATCTAGAAGGAATCAGAGTTTCTGGAAGCATCTTGGATCCTGGGTTATCATACAAAATCTAATGGATTGATGTAGTGGCCTCTGACTCATGGATATGGCCTGGTGAGACTCCAAAATAGGGTGACCTCTTCTCTTGTACAAAAATTGGGCTCATACTGGACTCATAATTGATGTACAGGACTCAAAATACTGACTAGGTTGAGGGTTGAGACAAATCAACTAATCTCAACTTATTACAGGACTCGATCTTAATTGAATATAAAATTTTCAAAACTTTGATACAGGACTAATTAAACCATATGGGATCCAAGGATCTGTGTCTGATCCTGGTGTCCCTACCAATTCTCCCGGGGCGGGAGAAACTCGATCCCGTCGAGTATGGATCAATTTGGCTCAAGGAGGTCTGGGTTGAGGCGCTGCAGATCCGTACCAGCATTCCACAAGTTCTTAGATTTTGGCTGACCTTGCCACCAGATCAAATATCACTGACAGTCTCTATCCTGGGTACCGATAGCTTGATCATCCAGAGCTCTTTCAATCTTTACCTCACCATAAGGCCAAATTATATGTGGTCGCTCTGGGGTGGGCCTTCTTTCAAAGAATGGGAGTGGCTCAAGGGGCTCGCTCGATAACACTGCTGGCTCCCTAGACTTTATAAAGTCTGAGATGATGAAAGTGGAGCTAATACCTAAATTAGGTGATATCTCAGGCACATAGGCATTGGGTCCACTATTATTCATTATTTTAGATGGGCCAGCTTTGCGAGCAGAAAATTCTTTAACAGTCACATATTCCTCTGCAGAAAATTCTTCATCTTTCTTTTGGAAATTAGCCAAATTGTTATTTAGTTCATTAATTATGTTCAGCTCTTGACTAATTTCATGATGCATATGCTGTGCAGAGGCTAGTGTAGGTGCAGGCATATAGATTGAGTCTGTGGACTCACATTCAGATACAACTATTTCTTTTGGTTGTTCTTCAGGGATTTGATCCTGGGTTCCTCTATGAACAACTCTTGGAAATTTTTAGTTTCACCCATAAAGTTTGATCCTGGCTTAATCACTTTTTTAATTATTAAAGTGGGTTCAGGATCAATTCTCATGAATTCCTTAGTCGGTTCAGAAGGGTCTACATCTAATTCTTTAGCCTTTATTAGATTTACTCTTGGTTTTGCTCTAAGGCTACTAGAATTTCTTGGATTCCTAGGTTGAGTGGGGTAAATCACAAACTTCTTCCCATGATAATGAAAGGTATAGATGTTGGTTCGACCAGATAGGACAGCATCATGATCATATAGCCATGGTTGACCTAGAATGACACTACTAACCTTCATGGGAAGGACATCACACCAAATCTCTTCTTCATATGATTGCAATTTAATTGGGATTTTGTACCTAGACTTGATTGGCATAGAGGTGGAATCTACCCATGATACTTTATAGGGGTCGGGATGTGGAACTAGGGTCAAGCCTAAAGATTTAGCTATCTCAGTAGCAATTGCATTAACACAACTACCACTATCAATTATAAACTTACATACTTTATTCCCAAACTTAACAAAAGTCTATAGGCTAGTCCTACACCAATCTTCCTCAGGTTGGGTTTGGGTTAAATTACATCTAACTACCCCTACTTGATCAAATTCCTCCTCATCTCCTTCATATTCCTCTATCAAGTCTAGTTCAGCCTCATAAACTTCTTCTTTTAGGTCATCGACATTGGGTTCAGTCTCTTGTTCTTCAAGCTCCCATATGTGTAATGACCTGGTGTGGCACTGACTAGCATAGTGACCTACCTTATTACACCTAAAGCAGGTATTAGGACTGGGGCTTGCGGCTTTCTGAGACATGGGTGCCTTATCCTTGTCAATCCTAGCAAGTGCAGAATTACTTGAACTAGATGGACTCGACTCGAGTTAGGTCGAGATGGGTTAGGTTGGGACGGTTTGGGTTGGGATTGAATTGGGTTGGTTAAGGGTTGGGTCGGACTGGGTTAGGGTTTGGCCTAACTGGGTTGGAGTTAAATTGACCTAGGTTGGGGTTAGGATTTGGTCTACCCTGGTATACCTGGTTTGGGTTTGATCTTGGAAATTGGGTATTGTTCCTAATAGGTTCAGATTTCTGATAGGTAGGTCCTTTTTGGAATTGTTTATAATGTCTAGCTATTTGATAGGCTTGTTCCAAATCATGGACCTCTCTCATTTATAGTTCCCTTTTAATGTCCTCACGCAATCCAATTCTAAACCTGGATAGGGCTTGGTCTAAGGACTCGGTTACACTACACCTAACAGCAAACTCATCAAATTCAGTAATATAATCTAACACTGATCTATTCCCTTGATGAATTTTGTTCCATTGGTCTAAGAGCTGCTGGTTGTAGGATTCCAGTAGGTATTTCTCTTTGAGTTGCAATTTCGTCTCTTGCCAAGTAGTTATATGTGGAAGGGCTCGTCTCCTAGTATGCTTAAGATTAGCCCAATGTAATCTAGCTTGATGATTCAACTTCATCTTGGCAAATTTATATTTCATCCCTTCACTCATTTCATACCATTCAAAATAATAATCCATATCACCTACCCAATCTACATTGACCTTTGGTTCAAGACTTCCATCAAAGGTTGGTGCTTCTATTCTAATATTTCTCATGGCCCTTTCATCTCGATCATGGACTTCATGTTGGGGCCTTCGATGGTTTGGGTCTTGGATAGGGTCAGGGTTGTGAACTTCCCTATGGTTGGGCTCTTGGTATGTTTCTTGAGGTTGAACTCTCCTAGGTTAGGCTCTTGGTATGGTTCCTGAGTTTGAGTTCTACTAAGGCTGGGTTCCATGAATTGAACATGGGTTTCGGTCCTCCTAGGGTTGAGTTCCATAACTTGATCTGGATTTAAGGTTCCCCTAGGATTTTGAGAGGTGGAACAGGATATGTCAGGATTAGGTTCAGCATTGGAGTCTTGGATTTTCTCTATAGTCTTTAGTCAATTCTCTACTTGGTTTAATCTAGTGGTTAATTGGTCAATCCTAGTGGTTGCCTAGTCAAATTGTTGGTCTACTTGGTTAAACCTAGAGTTCATTTGGGTTTGGGATTGAGTCAATTGGGTTATCTAGTCATTGGTTTGGTCAAGCTTGTTATTAATTTGGGTATTGGATTGGTTTATTTGGGCAGTTAATTGGGTAACCATCTGGTCATTCATGACTTTTATAAAAGCCTCAAAATTGGAATCCATGGTTGGATTTGGTTGGGTTTAGACTTTTGATATTGGGTTCCTAGTCTAGTGGTCATACAATCAAACAATCAGTCAAAATGAGATGGTGCAGCCAAGCATGCAAAATTAGGTTAGCTTAATCTAGGGTTTCCTAGACCTAGAGCCAAACTAAGTGGGTCAGCTCAACTTACACCTAACCCAGTAGCTAATCCTTCTTCTGGCTAGGTAGAGGGTGGGAGTGTGGGAGGCCCCTCCTGCTTTCACAAGGACCCAATTAAAAACCACAACACCACTTGGGTCATTTGACTTTGGACCCTCAGCCTTAGACACCAGATTTCAGTAATAACCACAGAATTAAATACACTAGTTGGCCACATAATTCGAACCCGACCTGTTGATTTCTCCTAGCCTATAGGACAAATTAAGTCTAATTGACTTTAATTATGCTTGGGTTAGTATGATGATGGTGGTTTTGTGCCCAGGACAAGTGATGAAATCCTGCCCTGATCTGAGATAGAGAATTGCCCTTAAGATTAGGTTAAAATGATAGCAATCGATAGCCCTGATGCAATCTAAAACAATCGGTAAAATAAAATGATTTTTAATTAATTTATGAGATGTCAAGTTAAGTTTAAGTTTACTGGGGTTAGCAAACAAAATTTGGCTTGGGATTGGGGGGTTTGGAAGTTGCTTAGGCTTTGGTTTCGACAAGCATGCAGATCAGCAGAAATCAAAAAATTAGGGTTTCAGTCGATGCAGAGTTTGACAGAGATCTCGATGCATAAAAAATCAAAAAAAACCTGGAACAGAGGATGAACGGTGATGATGATTCCTACCAAATTTCATGCAGAACAAAATTATATGATGATGCAAACCTAGGGTTTTTTAGACTACTATAAAAATTATCATAATTATGTTAGGGTTTCTATTATGCCAATTTTAAATATTTAGATTTTTCAGTAAAAATAATCAAAAATCCTGATAATTACTAAGACAGAACAGAGGACACGCTGTGCAAATTTTATAAAGAAATAAAATATTTATGATACCGAAATCATATAGAAACTAGACACCTAATGCAGTGGACAGAATGCAGAATTAGGGTTTATGAATGCGATACAAATAAAAAACTATCCTAAACCTGCTCTAATACCAAACTGATGCAAGATGACTCTAAGAATGCTAAACATGCAATAAAAATAGAAAAATAATTTTTTTGTGATTTCTATAATTATGATTTGTCGGCTAAATTCTCAAATAAAAGTAAGAACTAGCAAGAAGAATAGCAATGTATAGAATCATCGTATCACAGGCAAACTCATGCAAAATAATAAATTCCAGGACCCGAGAATTGAGAAACTCTCGGATATGATAGCTTATCTTCATCAAATCAAAAATTAAAAGAAGGGAAGGATGTTACCAATCAGTGATTTGAAAAACTTTCGATGAAGAGATCACACAGCACTCTGATTGGAGTCTGGATGATGAAGTTCGGTTCCCTTGATTAGATGGCTGATTTGGATGGTTCCGGATGCAAGGAAAGCCTCCTCTGGGGAGGTGAAATATCTTGGAGATCCTATAAAATGTCAAGGGTCAATCAAAATAGAAGTAAGAAAAAGAAAGAAAACTAGGTTTAGAAGGAATCAGGTTAGGGTTTAAAATCTGGGTTGTTTGAAGCTTGTTGAAGATCTCCTTGCTTGGCGGCCTAAGGCACTCCTTCTTGGATGTGTGAAGGCTTGGATGGCAGTGAGTTACGGCGTGGAAGGATGCTAGGGCAACAAGGAATCGGCCAAGAACAGTAGTAACGAAAAAAAATAAAGTAAAACACAAGCTCACAAGCTCAAATAAATTTACCAGGGTTTTGATATCATGAATAAAAATTGCTTACAAGTGGAGGAGGGGTGGGGTATTTATAGAGTTCCCATGCCCTCTAACTAAGGTCATACACTTGGGTTACAAGTCCTCTCCTAGCTAGGTTAGAAAAACAAATCTTAAAATAATTAGGAGCATAAGTCCCAACTAGGTTAGGATTTGACCTAGTCTTCTCCTTCTCCATTTATGCTTTGACTATTCCACTCAAGGACACCTCTTGGACTTGGTCAACACTTCAAGGACACCTAGGAGGGCATGTTGGGCTTCTAGGGGTAGCAAGGGGCTTGGGTGCATAGGCTTGGGCCTCTGGAAGCTGGGGCGGCCTGGTAGCCTGGTAGTAGGAAATTCCATGGAATCTTGCTTCTTAGGGCTTGGACATGGCACCTGGGGTTGATTTCCTTGAGCTGGAATGTAGGTGGACCTCTGGAATCATGGATACCTTGGTTTAGGAATATGCTCTGGCATCTGGAAGGGAATCTGGGCATCTGGAGGGTATCTAGAAGGAATCAGGATTTCTGGAAGCATCTTGGATCCTGGGTTATCACACAAAATTCAATGGACTGATGTAGTACCCTCTGACTCCTGGATATGGCCTGGTGAAACTCCAAAATAGGGTAACCTTCTCTCTTGTTCAAAAATTGGGATCATACTAGACTCATAATTGATGTACAGGACTCAAAATACTGACTAGGTTGAGGGTTGAGACAAATCAACTAACCTCAACTAATTACAGGACTCGATCTTAATTGATTACAAAATTTTCAAAACTTTGACACATGACTAATTAAACCATATGGGATCCAGGGATCTGTGTCTGATCCTGGAGTCCCCACCACACATACCATAGGGCTTTCTGATTGACCTAATGGCTATTGAATGATTGGGAATCAATTTTTTTTGGACTCTTTGGATAATTTGATTGTCCATCTACATTTCGGAGTCGACTCATGAGTCGACTCAATTGTAGGGATTTGATGATTTGTCAAGTGTTGACACATCATGTTACAAATATTGTGATGAAGGTTTCAATTACTAAATGTTGGTGATTATATGGAGGATTAGTGGAAATGTGATTGCTTGACAAACTCAATTTGATTGAATAATCTAGTTTGGGTCAAACCAAATGTGATTCGGTTTGGGCTCAGGTTAGGTCCAATGTAATTGGGCTAAACAATTGCATCCCATTTCAGATTTAAGTTTGAATTATGAATTCAAACTTTGATTTGGCTTTTAAATTCTGAATTTAGTTTGAATTTAAAAGGGTGTAACTTCCATGGCCTTGAATATTTTGTAACCTCCCATTATGTAATCCCATAACTTATGTAACTCTCTCCTTTTCTTCTCTCCCCACTTACCTATATGTTTGGGGGCTTAATGAGGATGTGAATGAGAGTGATTTCTAAAGTTTATTTGCTGGAAAAACTTTAAAAAGAGAAAAAAAAGGAAAGAAAGAGAAAGCTTGAAACCTTTGTATGGGGAAGAAAGGTTTGGGTTTGGGTGTGTGTTGCCCAATGTTCTAGGCTTGGGAAGGGTTCTTGAGTGTACATCCTACATCCTCCATAGTACTTCTTCATCACTTAGAGTGTCTAGAAGAAGAAGAAGAGTCCATAAGCCAATTCATTCCGATGAAGCACTTCAAAGGAAGAATGTCAAGGAAGAACCCCGGTGTGGATTACCTATAGAGGCCAGACATGTGTGCAGCTTCTAGAGCAATTATCTTCCTTGGTGAGCTTTTCCTCAACTCGGCGAGTATCGCATCAGATTAAAGGTAAAGTTCTTGGTGAGTTTGGTAAAGAAGTATGCTTTACCAAGTGCATCAAACAAAAAGTGATACCATATAATGCATGGCTTTGTATGCTTGTATTTTGATGCGGGATAAAGGGGGGGGGCTAGGAGGATCGTTGGAGAGCTGAGAAGTCTCATGTGATTAGGGTTAAAAGGTGAAAAAAAAAAGATGTGGGGGCAAGAAAGATGGATACTCTATGGACTTGGGTCTTACATTTACGGAAAGACGTCGCACCTCTAGGGCATCTCACCCACCCCATTACATGTAGTCTAGGGCGTCCCACCCATCTCACTACATGTGGAGCCTAGGGCGTCCCACCCAAATCGCTACCTGGGGCCGTGAAGGAGAAGCTCCAAGATCATAGACAGAACTTAGCAAGGGAGAAGATAACTGGGGCCTCACACCCCTCAACACCCGTAGGTGAAGGAAAAACGGGCCACATGCCCACTCCTAACGGAGGCAGAGCCAAGAAACTCTTTTCTCAAAAATTCATATTCTTCATCATTATATATTATTCAAGAGAGAAGGTGCCTTTATATAGGCTTACAAAACTTCGGGCCCAAGAAAAAAATACAAGGCATGCAGTCCCAAAAAAGGTGATATCCCAAACTTGCTTTGTTTGTAGCATAAAAATATGGTAGAAAATTAAACACAATCCTCCCTATATGGTGGAAAAATCAAACTAATCCTAATTTAAAACTAATTTAAAAAAACTTCCCAACTAGTCCATACATCTAGATTTAAAATAAATAAATTAGGCATAATATGAATTCACCAAAATCAGCACCTGCTCTAAATCTATGACTTGATAACTGTGCAAAACATTCTTGCTCTGAGAAGCATGTTGCTCTAAGATCTGTGCAAAGATATTTTCTGCTACTCTGAGATCTGTGCAGATTTCTTCTCTTGATTGTGGAACAGAGGGGTGACGCGTGGAGAAGAAGGGCTTACGGGAGACTTCGTTGGCACCGGCAGCTCGAGCAGTGGTGCACAGTGGCTCGGGCAGCGGCGGACGGCGACATGGTGGAGAGGGGCACATGGGCAGAGCCGCAGGGGTGGATGGCCATGGGAGGAGCACACGGCCATGGGCGGTTCATGGGATTCGCCGGCGTTCCCATGAGGAGATCGATGCCGGGGGAAGGTGGACGGCCATTGGGGGTGGTGCTGGAGGTCAGGCATGGCGGATCCAGGACGAACGGGAAGAAAAAAAATCAAAAAAATGGAGTTCTGGGAGTTGTCTGGGAGGAAGAAGATGACAGGGATAAACATGGAATAAGTCAGGAATAACAGAAGGATAAAGTTGGAATAGCGGGGATAGGTGGAATAGGTGGAATAAGAAAATAAAAAAAGAAAAAGAAAATTTGGGATAAAAAAAACAAATATCTGGATGGGTTTTGATATCCCTATCATTCCCTGGGATAGGAAAAACTCGACTCCGTCAAGTCAGGCTTGCTGTAATTTTTTTTTCTTTTTTTTTTTCTTTTTTTTTCAACTTTTTTTTTCAACTTTTTTTTTCAACCTTAATCCACTCCTGCTCTGATACCAAAATTGATATGGGTAAAGCTCTGATACCAAAATTGATGCAAGACAAAGGGGGGCTAGCTAGGAGGATCATTGGAGAGCTGAGAAGTCTCCTGTGATTAGGGTCAAGAAGGTGGAAAAAAATATGTGGAGGCAAGAAAGATGGATACTCTATGAACTTGGGACATACCTTCATTGAGAGACGTAGCACCTATAGGGCATCTCACCCACCCCACTACATGTAGTCTAGGGCATCCCACCCATCTCACTACATGCGAAGCCTAGGACATCCCACCCAAATCGCTACCTGGGGCCGTGAAGGAGAAGCTCCAAGATTGTAGAGGGAACTCAGCAAGGAAGAAGATAACTGGGGCCTCACACCCCCTCGACACCTACAGGTGAAGGAAAAATGGGCCACATGCCCACTCCTAACGGAGGCAAAACCAAGAAACTCTTTTCTCAAAAATTCATATTCTTCATCATTATATATTATTCAAGAGAGAAGGTTCCTTTATATAGGCTTACAAAACTTTGGGCCCAAGAAAAAAATACAAGGCATGCAGTCCCAAAAAAGGTGACATCCCAAACCTACTTTGTTTGTAGCCTAAAAACATGGTAGAAAATTAAACACAATCCTCCCCATATGGTGGAAAAATCAAACTAATCCTAATCTAAAACTAATTTAAAAAAAACTTCCTAACTAGTCCATACATCTAGATTTAAAATAAATAAATTAGGCATAATCTGAATTCACCAAAATCAGCACCTGCTCTGAAATCTATGACTTGATAACTGTACAAAAAAATTCTTGCTATGAGAAGCATGTTACTCTGAGATCCGTGCAAAGCTATTTTCTGCTGCCTAAGATCTGTGCAGATTTTTTCTCTTGACCGTGGAACACAGGGGTGACACGCGGAGAAGAAGGTTTTGCAGGAGACTTCGCCAGTGCCGGCGGCTCGGGCAGCGATGGATGGTGGCTCGGGCAGCGGCGGACGGTGGTGCGGGGGTGAGGGGCACATGGGCAGAGCCGCAGGGGTGGACGGCCATGGGAGGGGCGCACGGCCGTGGGCGGTTTGTGGGATTCTCCGGCATTCCCACGAGGAGATCGATGCTGGGGGAAGGTGGACGGCCATCGAGGGTGGTGATGGAGGTCGGGCGTGGCGGATCCAGGACGAACGGGAAGAAAAAAATCAAAAAAATGGAGTTCTGGGAGTTGTCTGGGGGGAAGAAGATGATAGCGATAAACATGGAATAAGTCAGGAATAATGGAAGGATAAAGTTGGAATAGAGGGGATAGGTGGAATAAGAAAATAAAAAATAAAAAGAAAATTTGGGATAAAAAAAACAAAAATCCGGATGGGTTTTGATGTCCCCATCATATTTTCTTTCCTTTGCATGTTAATATTCATACATGATCTTTTTTGTAGGTATATAGTAGAAATGTTCTAATATTATATGTTGATTAACATGATTAATCTAGTCTTTCGCTGTGATGCAAGGTTAAAAAAAATTAAAAGTTGCATCACTATTGCCTACATTGTGTTTACTAATACGGTCCTCGGAAGGAGATCTTTCTATTGGGGGCAATCGCCGGCATAGTATAGATCTTGTCCCTCTAGTGCTATAATTTTTCATGGGAGGGACGAGCACCGTGCCACTAAGCCCCGAGCTACGGTGGGGCATTTCTATTCTAGGAGGGATTGTCGGAGTATCGCAGGGCCTAGGACCTTAATAGAATACTCCTCTTAGAGGAGGTACAGGTTCTGTGTTGCGAGGGTTGGAGCCCCCCGGTGTCATGATCGTGGACATGGCTACACGTTACAGGTCTTGGAGCCTGGTGGAGATGCATTGCACAGAATGTGCGAGTGGCGCGTTTGCAGAATTTGAATCTCTGGTAGGGTGTGCGCCACCTCCCGGAGGTTGCGGGTAGCTTGGAGCTTTTACAGCACGATCTCAACCTCTATTGATCTTCTATATCTTTTGCTTATGGCTAGAACTTCAACCTTGGCTAGATGGGAGGAGCTATATCTCGGGAGCTCGACCCCAGAACACATGAGCACGACCTCGACTGGGAGCTCGACCCCGGATGGGAGCTAACCTTGGTCGAGGGGCTCACCCTTAAAAAGCATGAGCATGACCTTGGCTGAGAGCTCAACTCCGGATGGGAGCTGACCTCGATCGGGGGGGCTCACCCTTGGTAGGATAGGTCGAGCTCTATCTCGGGAGCTTGACCTCGGAATGCATGAGCATGACCTCAGCCGGGAGCTCGACCTCAGATGGGTCACCTCAGAAAGCATGAGCACGACCTCGACTGTGAGCTCGACCCTGGATGGGGGCTGACCTCGACCAAGGGCTCACCCTTGGAAAGCATGACCTAGACTAGGAAATCGACCCCGGATGGGAGATAACCTCGGCCGGGGGCTCACCCTTAGAAAGCATGAGCATGACCTCGACCGGGGGGTCTCGATCGGGATCTTGACCCCAGATGGGAGCTGACCTCAACCAGGGGCTCGCCATCAAATCTTCATTTGGTTACTGCATCTATATGGCATATTTTGCTATCATGGCCACCAGCATGGACTCCATATCAGCGGTTGTGCCACATTAGATGCCCCCCACTCTCGAGCCCAGGAAATGATACGGCACTCGAGGTGATGAGAGTAATGATCATGCTAACATGGAGGGATGCACTTACTGTGCCATTAATGCCTCGAGCATCGGCACCCCAGAGATCATCCTTCTGCACCAACGAAGTGACACAATGTCAGTCCTTTCCAAAAGGGGGCCATAAATTCAATGCTTGGAATGAAGCAACCGCCTCCGAACTGAAGCATCGGCTCCATTGGATCTCGGCACATGGCAGGCCCTGGTTGGCCAGGGAGGAGAAAGGGTGCATGCTTTCGACCAGTACGAGGTGAGGGGCTACAGGCTTTTTGAAAGGGACTTGTCTTCTCACCCACTTAAGGGTTTTTCGAGCGACGGAGATAAGGCTTCTTTTATAGAGTGCTACTACTTCATTTTGCCTCAACTCCATTTCTCTGGTCAGGGATTCAAGGTCCTAGTAGGTTAGACCTCTCCTTCCACTTCTTCTTCCTTCTCCTCCTCTTGCTCTTCTCCTTCGGCCTGTGTTGAAGGAGAGTTCCCACTAGGTTTCTAGGCTTCTACTTCTCCTTTGTTTTCTTTTCTCCTACTCCTTATGAGTTCTTCCGATGGAGGGCACCGTCGCCCGGACATTTTCGGTGAGACGGGGCTATCTTGATCGAGGCCTCCTTCCTCGGATAGTGAGGAAGAGGATGTCCCTGTAGTGATCCGCAAGGGTCTTGGTGAGGACACCAGAGCTAGAAAGAGACATCAGATCCCTCTAAGCTCATTGTGGATCACCAATGAGTAGCTATTTTATCTTAATTTCAGCTTGAGTCCTGTAAATAAAATTAGTTTGCTTTGATTTGCAAATTGGTCAAGTTGAGTCTTGTAATTAGTACTTGATTTAGTCAAGGGCGTTTATATGTTAGCCAAGGTTCAAATCCAATTCATCATGCCATGTCATCATGCCATGTCATCATACCATGTCATGCCACATCACCATGTCATAGAGCCTTGTCACCCACCACTTGGAGTAATATGCCCCACCACATCACCTTGGATGGCCAACTCAATGTCAAAGAAGGTTGTCTTTCATGAAGACATCAAGACATCAAGACATCAAGATGTTAAGATAACATTTAAAGGTCAAGTTTATCCAAAAGGGAGGGTGCCTCATTTTTTTCTCTTTTTATCGCCTATTTGAAATCCAAGATGCCAATTTAAGAGGAGTAAGATCGAAGGACTCTACCTCTCATTTAGCACCTCCTCTCATCCTCATTTTGTTGCCCCACGTGAAGAGAGGTGCCTCCTCTTATCCATTCAAAATTCAAAAGCCTCATCTCATCCAAGTCCCAAGATAAAATGGAGGATTATCTTATTTTAAATAGAAGAGGATCAACATGGATGCCAAGAAGGGATTAATGCCAAGATGGAGGAGGATTGGATGCCACATTTCTCACAAGTTGTCGCCCTCTCATAATTGAAATCAAGAGACCAAAATCAAGAAGGAAGAATGCCATCTCATTTCTTCTTTTATCGCCCATCTTATTCTTGTCGCCCATCACATGGAAGAGTTCAAGTGCAAGAAATCCTATCCAGTTTAAATTATGATGCAGAACGAAAGCTCTGATACCAAAAAAATGATGCAGAATGAAAGCTCTGATACCAAAAATGATGCAGAGAAAAAGAGATGATGCGATGCAAAAGTAAATTAAGACTAATTCTTTTTTTTTTTTAAATATTTTTAGAAGTCGGCTTTGACTCAAAGGAAAGTTAAACAAAATTGAAAGAAACTATATAACAATTGAAAGCACAATTTAAAGAAACTAGATTATCAGAGTAGTTCAGAAGTAAAGGATCGCTGGGGGTTGAGAAACTCTCAGACCTAGGGTTTCGCTCTGAACTTTCAACAGGACAGAAGTAAAGAAAAGAGAAGGGTTATAGACCAGGCAGTGATCTTCACAGAGTTTAGTGGAAGGACTCTCTTGAGCAGATTGTTGGATCCCCAGATTCAGATATCTTCGCAATTGATCCTCCAATACTGGCCCTTTGGCAGAGTTGGCTTCTTCTGAACTCAAGATCTGGGAAAGAAGAAGAACAAGTTATGGAACCAGATACTCAAGGAAGGATTTACCAGATAGAAGAACTTAAAAGCTGATGTTGCTGAAATCCTGATTCTCCTGGATGCTGATCTGACTTCCTCTAAGATTTGCTCTGTCTTCGAAGTAGCCGAACTGGACCTGGATGCTGGTGGTCGGCCTCTACTTGGAGAGAGGGGCCGTGAGAGATGGGGGAGGCTAGGGTTTGGTGGAATGAAGAGGATGATGGGCGGCTAGGGTTTGGAAGTGAAGTGGCTAACCTAGGGTTTTGGGGTTGGAGATCTCACACCTCCTCAAGGTTCCTGAGGAACCTGGATTTACTCCCTCACGAAGCTCAACACCTGGATGCAAGTGCGGAAGAGAGAAACACTAAGTTGCTCACACAAAATTTGAATTCATTCTTCAGTTTTTCAAGAGTTACATAGAGTTGAATATATAGACATAACAAAGAAATAAAATTTCATACACTTCCCATGTGGGACTAATAGGACTAACCCACACTTTAGGCATCAAATTCTCTTCCCAAGACTCCTTCCATGAGTGGGCAGCCCAAAAACTCTAAGAAAACTTGAAAATCAGCTCCAAATGGCAGGTTATGGGGGTGTCTCCTAGTATGTCTCCATGAATCAAGGATTTTCCCTTCATGGTTTGGCTCTTTTGGACACCTCCTAGTCTTGCTCCACAAGTTTAGGCTTCTTCCTTTCATGGCTTTGGCACTTTAGGAAACTTTTGAGTGCCTCCTTGATTTTCTCTTCAAGAAAAATTCTTGCCATCCTGGCTTGGGTTTATCTGGAAAGAAGTTGGCTCCTCCTTGGATTGAGGTATCTTGATGGATTTCTCCCCCAAGTGGCGCATGAAAGAAGGGACCTGCTTTCTTGTGGTGTGGGGACCAAGGCACACTGGATGGAGATGTGGCACCACCTGGACTCTGGTGTGTGGCTGGGAGTGTGGCGCCCACATGCTTGGGCCTAGGAGAAAAAATTGGGCACCCTGGACCTTGACTTGATTTAAAAAAAATGGCACCAACCTGGAGAAGACCTAGACCACTACTAGGACTTGTACTGAGTCAACATGACTCAACAAAATTTAAATTATAGAGAAATACAGACTCAAGACTAAAATTGAGGTGACTAAGTCAACCCTAATTACAAAACCAGAAAACCCTAATTCTTCGGGCAAGGTCAATCAGAGATCCAGATGGAGCCCTGAAGTCTTCTTCTGAGTCTGGTGCCGCACCAATTCTCCCGGGATGGGAGGAACTTGACCCTGTCGAGTATGGATCAAGTTGGCTCTGGTATCTCTCTAAGAGGTCTGGGTCCAATTCTTGAAATTCTTCTCGGGAGATCCAAGAGTTATCAGAATCTGACCTTCCTTGCCAGCGGACCAGGTATCTTTGGTATCCTCAATTACGAGTAGAGATAACCTGATCATCCAGGATCTTTTCAATCTGCTCTTTCCTCACAGGCCAGTTTGTTGGTGGACACACAGGGTTAGGTTCACTCTCAAGAGCAGGATTAGGCTCAAAAGGCTCACTGGGAATCACAGCTGGCTCTCTATACTCTACTAGGTCTGTAATGTTGAAAGTGGAGCTAATGCCTAGTTCTGAAGGCAGCTCGAGCACATAGGCATTGGATCCTACTCTCTTCACCACTCTAAATGGTCCAGCTCCTCTAGCATGTAACTTTCTAACGGTTCCAGGAGGAAACTGTCCAGGACTTAACCTAATCATTACATAGTCTCCCTCAACAAAAGTTTTGACTCGCCTTTGAGAATCAGCCAACTTCTTATAAGTTTCATTACTTAAATTTATTTTGGCATGAATTTCTTTATGCAAGTCTTTTATATGCTGTGCAAAAACTTCAGCAGACTCGGAGACTCGTGTGTGGACTGGTAAAGGAGCTAGGTCAAGAGGTGTGTGAGGTTTGTAACCATGCACAATTTCAAATGGACTCTTACCTGTAGACCTATTGACCGAGTGATTGTATGCAAATTCAGCCCTGGACAAAATACAAATCCCAATTCCTAGTGCTCTCAATCAAACCAAAATCTGAGTCAAAGCCTAGTAAAGGTCAAGAAAAAAAACTAAACTAGACTGATGACGCATTCCTAAAGAATGGACTTTATTCCAAAGGAACCCTAGGTCTAAACCTAACAAACTATAGCTCTCTAGGTTTGACCTTGGGTCGGAGGATGGCATGCAGAGCATGAAAACTTATCATGGGTGCCTAGTAGGTGCCATAAGGTCTTCCAGAAGTAGGTGGCAAACCTAATAGGTTCTGACACGTGGTTCACTCTAAAGACTTCGACAAAGTATACTTGGAGGGTGTAAGAAGCATTGGAAGTCCTAGAGAAAGGGAGGAAATATGAGGTGGAGTCTCGAATTACTTGTTGACTAAAGGTGGTGACCTGAAGGTTTGAATGGTGATCTATGAGTGTCAACTGATCATCCTTACGAAAGGAAAAGTTTGCTACTCCCAGGAATGGTTCTAGAGATGGTTCGGGAAGTAGCATAGGACATGTGATTGCAACAGTTAAAGTTTGTTCTCTAAGCAAATAATGATCCATTTTCTCAAGAACTGGATTGAAGAATGATTCATGGAAGGGCCTATGGATGATGACCTCAAGACTTGAGACTTGACATATGGGTGCGGAAAGGTATACTCTATAGAAGGGTAGATCAGTCATGCGAAGGAAGGGGTCTGGGGTCATAAGGAGGATGTTGCCCAGATATGGTGCCCAAGAGGGGGGGTGAATTGGGTATTTAAAAAACTAAACGATATATGTGCTATCAAGTTTTAAGGTGAAGAGTGATAGTGCTCAAATAATTGTGCAACGGAAGCAATGAAATAAATCAACAATTAAAGAGCAAAAGAAGAGCAATGCAAACACACAAGAAGTATAGTGGTTCGGTGCACCTAGCACCTACATCCACTCCCCAAGTTCCACTTGGGAATTTCCACTATAATCTTTGGATTACAGCCGACTTGTTTTACCAGGCTCACAAGTCAAAACCTTACACACTTGTTTTGGCTTCGGGCTAACAAGCAACCCTAGTTGGTTTTATCAATTGGCTCACCAACAAACCTCACTCACTTGTTTTGGCTTCGGGCTTACAAGCAACCCTAGTTGGTTTTATCAATTGGCTCACCAACAAACCTCACTCTAGTTTCAAATTCCCTTGAAACTAGCTAAAGACAAAAGAGTATGAATACAAGTAATGAAAACTAAACAAACTCCTTTTGAGCAATAATAAATTCGTTGAAGCTCTTGATGGAGACTCTTCAAGCCTTTTGTCTTGGAATCTTGGACCTCACTAAATGCCAAACACTTGAATGTTGGATTCCTCAAAAAAAAAATGGAAAGCTTTTGGGAATGGAATCTCTTGGTTTTCTCACACTTTTGGCTTTGGAAGTGATTGAAGGCTTTGTACTTTGAACCTATACTTTTTCACTTTGTCTCATTGTCTTTTTTGAAGTTTGGTGGAGGTTAAATACCTCATTCATGCTGAAACAACTCCACAAGACCGTTAGATTCAAAAATATGGCCGTTTATGGCCGTTAGAAATCAAATCAGAAGTTCAGAAAAACTAGCCGTTATGCCATGAGTCGACCTCATGAGTCGACCTCTGGATCAAGTGTCGACCTCATGAGTCGACCTCCAATATATTTTAGGCAAAAGTTCAGAGTACCATAGTTCTGCCCATTTTGAATTCTCAGGCTATGAGTCGACCTCTGGTGTCGACCTCTGGACAGGTGTTGACCTCTGGTGGTCGACCTCTGGAGCGTGCCACTGAGATTTTGCCGTGCCGGCCATGCTGAACTTTTCTTCTCTTCATGAGTCGACCTCTGGTGGTCGACCTTTGACAAGGTGTCGACCTCTGGTGGTCGACCTCTGATCTGAATTTTTCTGAAACTCTTTGAGATGTGCGTGCCATGCTTGAGTTTCTAAGCCATTGTTTCTTTTGTCAATAATTTCTCAACAAGAAGGTCCAATTTGAGTATTTTGATCTTGTCCAAGGTAGAAGAGCTCTTTCCCAAATCAGGTAAACTTAGTTTCATCAATGTTCTTTTGATACTCTTTTTGAATAACCTAAGTCCTGAAACTTTTATCTAGAGATGAAACATTAGTCCAAACATATACTCAACCTTTTGTTAATCATCAAAACTAAGGAGTCAAAGCCAACAATCTCCCCCTTTTTGATGATGACAAAACCTTGAGTATATATGCAATTAAGTCCAAGAGCAAAATATAGCAATATATGCAATTTTACTTTTCATCTTCTTTTCAAGAGTTAAAAAGATTTTACTTTTTATTTATTTCTTTCTTTTTGAGAAAACATTCTCATAAGTCAAAAAAGATAAAAATCCTATAAACTTTTCTACTCATAAGACGGAGTCTCATAAATACATATATACTTTTCTACTCCCCCTTTTTGTCAAGAATCAAAAAGTCATTTTTGTAGTGAAAGATATACTTATGTTGAATTACAATAAAGTATAAAATATATGCTCCCCCTCAATTTGTGCATACAACAAAATATTCTAACTTGAGGGTTTAAGAAGTTAAATGTTAAGAGCTGGTATCAGATAAAATGGCACAATATAGATAAAAGCAAATGTATTCAGTTACAGAATTGCTTACAAAATAGGCACAAAACACTGATACATCAGATCATACAAAAGCAAACTATGAGGCTACTCCTCATCAGAAGGTATGTCAAAAGATACAGGAGCCATGATCCTAGATGAGGATTTTGGAGTCCTATGAGAGGAACTCCGAGTCCTCAGAGAGGGACCAGACCTAGGGGTAGTCCTACGAGATCTATAAGTCCTAGGTAAGGGCTCCACAGAAGTCGAGACAGAGGCAGTAGCTGAAGGAGTGGATGGATCAGCATGCTGAGTAGACTGAGCTGGAGTCTGCCTGCTAACTAGCTCATAAGCTGTGGGATCATCGATGTCTGTCTCTGTATGCTCATCTATGTCATCCGGAATCCCAGTGATAGTCTCAAATAGTGACTCTCTAGGCTCAACATCAACTGGCACAGCTGTGGCTGGAGGATCTGAACTCTGAAAATCAGTGGAAGGAAGATCAGCTGAAGGGGGAATCTCTGGAATCGGCTCTGCAGGTGGAACATCAGATCTACCTGCTCCAGGCTGATCTCCATCACTGTCACTGTATCCACTAGAGTCATCAGCATCATCATCACCATCATCATCATCATCATCATCATGTGGAGGAGATACTGTCGGATCTGCAGTCCCTGATGGCAGTGCTAATCTCAATAAGCTGAGGATCTGTCTGAATCCTGTATCCATACTAGCTGAGAGAGCACTAATGCGTGTGTCTGTGTGTATCCGCAGATCATGAATCTCCTGCCGTACACCAGTGATCTCTGTCCGGACCTCTGAAATCTGATCAGTCACTCGCTGCTCGAAGTCCGATATCCTCACTGAAGTCCTCCGTGGTGTCGCAGTGATAGTAGGTGCCGGAGCTGATGAAGGTGGTGGCGTGAATGGCTCAGGCTCCGCAGTCTCTGTCTCCGGTGCTGGGCGAGGAGGTGTACCATGATCAGTAGGCCCTGAAGGCCCTGCCTCAGTAGCTCGAATCTCATCCTCCTCATCTGGCTCCTGGCCAGACTCTCGTCGTACCCATCGGTCGCCAATCAGTCGAAATCCCATTCTATGTAGGGATTTCTCTCCATAAGTATCTGTGTGCTGTAGCTGACTGAAGGGTATGCCGTCGAATGAGACACCATGCTCTCTGAATATCTGAGTCAGTCCCATCCCGTACGGCTGCACAAGTCTCCTGTGAGAAGCTACCTCACCCATCTGCTGAAGCATGATCCTGGGAAGGTTGATGGGAGTCCGCTGGCTCAGGGACACCATCAACACTAGCTCACGCTCAGTGATAAAATCAAATCTCCCGCTCTTCGGAATCAAGATACGGGCGATGATGTGATGCAGCACTCTCATCTCCAGTGAAAGCTGGTTAGCGGACACTGTGGAAATGCCGCTAACATCCTCACGCTCTAGGATACACCTGAAGGCATGCTCTCTGTCGCTGATTGTAGTGGCAGCAGTGCCATGAAGTGGAATCCTCCAGATGCGACTGATGACCTCAAGTGTCACTGGAATCTCAATCCCTCGAACTGTAGCGGACCATCCAATGCCATCAGTGGCCATGGATCCATAAAACTCTCTGATGAGGTCTGGGTAGTATCTCTCGGACATGGTACAAAAATGAACCAGACCTGCATCTCTCAGTACATCTCCAATGAAGAAGTGATGCTGATCCCAGAATGGAATATCTACGCGCCTCCCATAAGCAATGTTCTTCCGGACTAGGCTGGCTGGCACTGGTGCAGGTGCCTCTGGGGTCTGCTCACGCTCATGTCTGACTTTCCTTCGCCGCTCAGTACTACCCTGCCCCTGTTCCAATCTCCTTTTCCTTACTGCCTGGTGTTTTCTCGGACCCATGTGTAGGGATGAGGGGTAACTTAGGGAGAAATGCAAAGAGGTAAGGCAGAGAGATATTCACTAATTGGAAAAAAAAAAAGGAGAATGTGAAATAGTGAGATAGGGTTTGAGAGATTGGTGAAAATCGAGAGTAAATGAGGAAAAGGTAAGAAACGGACGAAAGAAATATGTGTTTTCAATTGAAAAACAACCGAGATTTGAGGGTTGAAGGATTCGAGGGCTTTCGGTTGTCCAAAATCAAGAAAACGGTCAAAAAGAGAGTTGATTCCAAGAAAAGTAAGAGAGGAGGTGAGGATTTCCCAAAAAGATCGAGGAGAGGGGTGGAAATCCACTATTTGGAGGTTTAGGGAAGTTGTAGGGGGACCACACGAAGGAGAGGAAAAAAAAAAATGGGAGAAAAGGGCTTGCGGACGGGTTTTAAAAACGCAGATTTTCGTTCAAGTGTCGACCTCTGAGAATTTTCAGGGGTCGACCTCAAGTGTCGACCTCCAAAGCTTAAGTGTCGACCTCAAGTGTCGACCTCCGAAAATCTCAAGTGTCGACCTCCAACAATAAATCTTCCAAAATAAAATTCTGTAAAATTTTAAAAAAAAAAATTGACAAAATTTAGAAAAATGACCTTTAAACATATTTGAGAATTTATAAATCATTTTTGAGGAATTTTGATGAAAAATGAAGAGTTTCAAGCAAAAGGATCAATGACTCCCAGTTCTCTTCTAATCATACAAAATCTATCTTCATTCAATGGTTTTGTGAATACATCAGCCAATTGATAATCAGTACATATAAACTCTAACAACACATTACAGTTTTGAACGTGATCTCTTATGAAGTGATGTCTTATTTCAATATGTTTGCTTCTTGAATGTTGAACAGGATTTTTCGTTAAATTGATTGCACTAGTATTATCACATCTTATGGGTGTCTTAGTTAGTTTGATGCCAAAGTCCTCGAGCTGTTGTTTGATCCATAAAATCTGAGCACAGCAGCTTCCAGCTGCTATATATTCGGCTTCTGCCGTAGATAGAGCAACCGAATTCTGTTTCTTACTGCTCCATGAAATCAAATTAACTCCTAGGAATTGACAAGTTCCACTAGTACTTTTTCGATCAAGTTTACACCCAGCAAAATCAGCATCAGAATATGCAATTAATTCATATGATGACTCCCTAGAGTACCAAAGACCAATTTCGATAGACCCAGATAAGTATCTAAGTATACGTTTTACAGCTAAGAGATGTGATTCTTTAGGAGCAGACTGAAAACGTGCACACATACAAACACTAAACATTATATCTGGTCTACTGGCAGTTAAATATAGCAATGAACCAATCATGCCTCTATATAATTTTTGGTCTACTGATTTACCACATTCATCTTTGTCTAATTTACATGAAGAGCTCATAGGGGTACCTATTGGTTTTGTGGTCTCCATCCCAAACTTTTTCAAGATTTCCCTTGTGTACTTGGCTTGATTGATGGAGATCCCCTCTTTGGTTTGCTTAATTTGGAGTCCGAGGAAGAAGTTGAGTTCTCCCATCATGCTCATCTCGAACTCACTCTGCATTAACTTCGCAAATTCTTGACAAAGACATTCGTTAGTAGCACCAAAAATAATATCATCTACATATATTTGTACTACTAAGAGATCATCATTTTTCTTTTTCAAAAACAATGTATTATCTACATTACCTCTAGAAAAATCATTTTTCATCAAAAATGAACTTAATCTATCATACCAAGCTCTAGGAGCTTGCTTTAAACCATACAATGCTTTATGCAATTTAAAGACATGATTAGGAAATTCATGATTTTCAAAACCAGGAGGTTGTTCAACATAAACTTCCTCTTCAATAAATCCATTTAAAAAGGCACTCTTTACATCCATTTGAAATAACTTGAAATCCATAAAACAAGCAAAAGCAAGTAAAAGTCTAATTGCTTCTAGCCTAGCAACAGGAGCAAAGGTTTCATCGAAGTCGATTCCTTCTTCCTGGTTGTAGCCTTTAGCAACAAGTCTAGCTTTGTTCCTAATTACAATACCATGTTCATCAAGTTTATTTCTAAAAACCCATTTTGTGCCAATTACAGAAACATTAAGGGGTCTTTCAGTTAAAGTCCAAACATTATTTCTTTTAAATTGATTTAATTCATCTTGCATAGCATTAATCCAATTACAATCTTTTTCAGCTTCTTCTATTGACTTAGGCTCTATCTGAGATACAAAAGCTAAATAATCACAAACATTTCTAATAGAAGAGCGTGTACTTACCCCTTTGATGGATCACCTATTATTAGCTCTTTAGGGTGTCCATGTGCATACCTCCATTCTTTAGGTAAAGGTTTTGGTGAAGTTGCATTGATTTCTTGAATTTGATCTTGACTTTCTTGATCATCATCTCCTTTGGGCTCATCTTCATTGATTGTCAATTGTTCAAGTTTCTTTGTACCTGTTTCAACATCAATAGAATCTTCTTTTCTAGAAGATTTTTCGTTAGATTCATCAAACACTACATGAATTGATTCTTCAACCAGAAGTGTTCTTCTATTGAAGACCCTGTATGCCTTGCTAGAAGTAGAGTATCCTAAAAAGATACCTTCATCTGACTTGGCATCAAATTTACTGATATTGTCTTTGCCATTGTTTAATATGAAACAGCGGCAACCAAACACACGAAAATACTTGAGATTAGGTTTTCGATTTTTCCAAAGCTCATATGGTGTTTTCTTCAAAATAGGTCGAATTAAAACACGATTTAAAATGTAACAGGAAGTATTAATGGCTTCTGCCCAAAAATATCTAGGTAAATCGTTTTCGCAAAGCATTGTGCGTGCCATTTCTTCAAGTGTCCTATTCTTTCTTTCTACCACCCCATTTTGTTGAGGTGTCCTAGGTGCAGAGAAATTATGACTAATACCATTTTCATTACAAAAAGCTTCAAAATCATGATTTTCAAATTCAGTTCCATGATCACTACGCAAAGAAACAATAGTGAGATCTTTTTCGTTTGAAACCTTTTTATGAAATTTAACAAAAGCTGAAAATGTTTCATCTTTATGAGCTAAAAACATTATCCAAGTAAATCGTGAGTAATCATCTACAATTACTAGCCCATATTTTTTACCTCCCAAACTAGTTGTTCTGGTTGGTCCAAAGAGGTCCATATGCAATAATTCAAGGGGTCTAGTAGTAGATACTACTCCTTTAGGTTTGAAAGTAGATTTAGTTTGTTTTCCAAATTGACATGCAGCACAAATTTTATCTTTTTCAAAAGTGAGTTTTGGCAATTCTTTTACAAGATTCTTTTTGCTTAATTTTGAAATCAACTGCATACTAGCATGCCCTAGCCTACGGTGCCAAAGCCAACTAGTTTCACTTGCCTTGGCTTCCTTAGCCACTAGGCATTGACCACTTTCCATGGCTAGATCATCAAGATCAACCATGTAAATGTTTCCATGTCTAAGACCAGTGAACTTGATGCCATCGACATCTAGACTAGATACCATGCACAAAGATGATTCAAAAATTACTTTAAAACCTTTATCACAAAACTGACTAATGCTAAAAAGATTATGCTTCAATCCATCAACAAATAATACATTGTCTACATAAGCATTAGGGGTGATATGGATTTTACCAATTCCGACGATTTTGCCTTTTCCATTATCACCAAAAGTGACATTTCCACCATCAATTGCAGCTAGTGATGAGAATTGCTTCACATCCCCAGTCATGTGCCTTGAGCAACCACTATCCAGATACCACATTCTTCTTTTATTTTTGGTTGCAAGGCACACCTGCAAAAAAATGATCAAGTTGAAACTTTAGGTACCCAAGTCATCTTGGGTCCTTTAGGGTTAGTCAAGTTGGTTCCTTTTGGAACCCAAATCTTTCTAAAGGTATTTGATTTTCTTCTGTTACAAACATATGATTTATGACCTACTTTACTACATGCATAGCAGGTAATATTAGAAGATGCAGGTATGAAAAAGTTTTTGTAAAGTTTTTGCTGATTGTGTGGTTTAAATCCAAGTCCAGCTTTATTAAACACTGCATGTTGGCTATTTAAAAGCATATTTAGTTTTTCTGAGCTAAAGGTAAACTTTTCTACAAAAGGTTTTACTCTTTCTAACTCTTCCTTGTAATTCTTATTTTGAAGCAATAGTTCTTTGTTTTGTTTTTCAATGTTCTCATTAGTTTTAAGACTTCTATTATTTTTCAAAGAATTATTTTCTTTAACAAGATTATCTTTGTCATTTGTCAAAGTCTTTACATGTTCTTTTAATTTCTTGTTTTCTTGAGTTAAATTTTCAATTTCACTTGAAAACTTTTCTGAATCTTTTGTAAGTTCAAAGTTTTGCTTTCTTAATTTCTTATTTTTAATTTTAATTTTTCATATTCCATTACTAAGTCATCAAAAGCATCATGCAATTCATTGAAAGTAAATTCAGTTTCAGGTTCAGAATTTACCTCATTATCTTCATTGGCCATGAAACATAGGTTGGCGACTACCTGCTGCTCTTCTTCACTGCTGGAGTCCTCACTCTCACTCCAGGTAGCCATCATGGCCTTCTTTCTCAACATCCTTCTACTTTTTTTAAGCAAAGGGCAATCCGTTTTGTAATGTCCAGGCTTCTTGCACTCGAAGCAGATGGGTGGATCCCTTTCTTTCTCTTTCTCCTTGTTGTGATCACCTTTTTGTTGCCTTTTCTTGTAGAAGTCCTTCTTCTTTCTCATGAATCTTTTAAATTTCCTAGTAATTAGGGCTGTCTCATCATCATCAGCTTCTTCTTCAGATTCATCACTTGACTCTTCTTTTGTAGTGGACTTGAAGGCTATGGCTTTCTTTTTCTTGTCATTGTCCACTGTTTTCTGCTTTAGTGAAAGCTCGTAGGTCATCAGTGATCCAAGAAGCTGCTCGAGAGGCAGAGTGTTGACATCCTTGGCTTCTTCTATGGCTGTAACTTTCGCATCCCATGAAGCCGGAAGAGACCTGAGAAGTTTGTTAACCAGTTCACCATTAGATATAATTTTTCCCAAACTCCTCATACCATTTACTATATTGGTAAATCTAGTATACATTTCACTTATGCTTTCAGTTGGTTCCATCCTGAACATCTCATACGTATGAATGAGCATGTTCACCTTAGTGGTCTTCACTTGATGTGTACCCTCATGGGTAACCTCAAGTGTATCCCAAATTTCTTTGGCGGAAATACAATTTGATATTCTGTTGAATTCACTAGGATCAAGTGCACAGAATAACAAATTCATCGCCTTAGCATTTAACTCAGCTTGTTTGATGTCATTGTCATCCCATTCTTCTTCAGATTTTGGGGTGATAATGCCATTAACCAAGTGAGTGGGCTGATGAGGCCCTTTAGTGATTACTCTCCAAATATGATAATCTACAGCTTGTAAATAAATACGCATACGAGTTT
This sequence comes from Areca catechu, assembly GCA_021397845.1. Taxonomy (NCBI): domain Eukaryota; kingdom Viridiplantae; phylum Streptophyta; class Magnoliopsida; order Arecales; family Arecaceae; genus Areca; species Areca catechu. The sequence goes on along the minus strand of CM038043.1, from coordinate 89,728,109 downwards.
TCCAATAAGTGTAGTTTGTGCCATTAAAGAAAGGAGGACGATTTGATGCTTGTCCTTCAACTATACCCATTCCAATTGGAGCGGCCATGATCTTTCACTCAAGATCGTTGGACCTACAAGAGAGTACCGGTGCTCTGATACCACTTGTTTCCCAGATATGGTGCCCAAGAGGGGGGGTGAATTGGGTATTTAAAAAACTAAACGATATATGTGCTATCAAGTTTTAAGGTGAAGAGTGATAGTGCTCAAATAATTGTGCAACGGAAGCAATGAAATAAATCAACAATTAAAGAGCAAAAGAAGAGCAATGCAAACACACAAGAAGTATAGTGGTTCGGTGCACCTAGCACCTACATCCACTCCCCAAGTTCCACTTGGGAATTTCCACTATAATCTTTGGATTACAGCCGACTTGTTTTACCAGGCTCACAAGTCAAAACCTTACACACTTGTTTTGGCTTCGGGCTAACAAGCAACCCTAGTTGGTTTTATCAATTGGCTCACCAACAAACCTCACTCACTTGTTTTGGCTTCGGGCTTACAAGCAACCCTAGTTGGTTTTATCAATTGGCTCACCAACAAACCTCACTCTAGTTTCAAATTCCCTTGAAACTAGCTAAAGACAAAAGAGTATGAATACAAGTAATGAAAACTAAACAAACTCCTTTTGAGCAATAATAAATTCGTTGAAGCTCTTGATGGAGACTCTTCAAGCCTTTTGTCTTGGAATCTTGGACCTCACTAAATGCCAAACACTTGAATGTTGGATTCCTCAAAAAAAAATGGAAAGCTTTTGGGAATGGAATCTCTTGGTTTTCTCACACTTTTTGGCTTTGGAAGTGATTGAAGGCTTTGTACTTTGAACCTATACTTTTTCACTTTGTCTCATTGTCTTTTTTGAAGTTTGGTGGAGGTTAAATACCTCATTCATGCTGAAACAACTCCACAAGACCGTTAGATTCAAAAATATGGCCGTTTATGGCCGTTAGAAATCAAATCAGAAGTTCAGAAAAACTAGCCGTTATGCCATGAGTCGACCTCATGAGTCGACCTCTGGATCAAGTGTCGACCTCATGAGTCGACCTCCAATATATTTTAGGCAAAAGTTCAGAGTACCATAGTTCTGCCCATTTTGAATTCTCAGGCTATGAGTCGACCTCTGGTGTCGACCTCTGGACAGGTGTTGACCTCTGGTGGTCGACCTCTGGAGCGTGCCACTGAGATTTTGCCGTGCCGGCCATGCTGAACTTTTCTTCTCTTCATGAGTCGACCTCTGGTGGTCGACCTTTGACAAGGTGTCGACCTCTGGTGGTCGACCTCTGATCTGAATTTTTCTGAAACTCTTTGAGATGTGCGTGCCATGCTTGAGTTTCTAAGCCATTGTTTCTTTTGTCAATAATTTCTCAACAAGAAGGTCCAATTTGAGTATTTTGATCTTGTCCAAGGTAGAAGAGCTCTTTCCCAAATCAGGTAAACTTAGTTTCATCAATGTTCTTTTGATACTCTTTTTGAATAACCTAAGTCCTGAAACTTTTATCTAGAGATGAAACATTAGTCCAAACATATACTCAACCTTTTGTTAATCATCAAAACTAAGGAGTCAAAGCCAACAGAGAACTTCTACAGGACTGGGTGAATCAATCCGCTCAAGACAAGGATGTTCAACTGAGATTACGGGAGAGACCTTAGTGGCTGGGCATGGGACAACGTCCAATTGTAAAAGGCTTGATTCAGTCATCCTAAGGACAGGATCTACTATAGGGTGGGCAAACTTAAACAGTTCAGTGCAAAGATCTTCAATTGGTACTTGGGAAATGACTGTCATTAGAGGGTACGAACTGATAGCTCGGGCTAACACTATGAGTTCTTCCTGGGGGTATTTGACTAAAGGAACCTGATTCTCACAAATCTCTTGAATTTCTGAACTAGGTCCTACCACTTGGTTGCTCTCCAAGGTCTCCTCAGGTAAGGAACCAATAGTATCGATGTCACATTCTTCAAGTTCTTCCCCCTCATATTCATCAACTAGACTCAAGCCATCGTCATATACTTCCTCGATGCCATCTTTAATGGGTTTTGGGTCAGTGGTAATCGGGTCAACTGATTCTGGGCTTGTCATACCTAACCTTTCTTCCTCATTGGTAGGCTTGGGTTCTCCCTCATTAATGTCATCCTTAGGATTCTTACCACTTAGCTGTGCACAAGCCAGTCCTATGCATGGGCACTGACTAGATTTATGGCCTCTTTCTCCACAAAACCAACATTCTTGCGATATAGAAACCTGGGTCACACTGGGTTTCAAGCTAGTAGAGACCTTACTTGGGCATGGGTGTGGATCTAAATGGTTTCATCTAGAAGACTTGGGTTGTTGAGTGATTGGTCTAGAATATTGTAAGGACCTCTCATAGACACGATCCACACTATAGATATCATGGTTAGGCTTCCTAAGGTTATGCTCGGGATCACAGTATAAGGTCCTCCTAGGCTCCTGGCATGGGTGAGGTTGGGGCCTATTAAATTTTGGATCAGGGGTCCAATTTTGATGTCTATGTTTCTCAAGTACTTGGACTCGATCTCTAAACTGGGAAAAACTCTCATTCATATCCTGACTCAATTTGGTCATACTTTCGGTAAGATTTCTAACCATGGCCTCTAAATCTGGTTGGGTTTGACCAGGTTGGTAGGGTACTCTATTCCAGGTAGACATGATGATGCATGCAAGCACACAGAATGTGACTAGACTAAAGCGACTATTGGCTCACTAGACCTAGAGTCCAAACTAGATGCCCAATCAGAGTGGCAAGCTAGCCTGTAGTAACTCGGGAGTCAGCCAGGCAGGTGTAAGGGGAGTGTTAGGTCCCTAAATGCCAATCCTAGACACCAATCAGAGATTGGCCAGGTAGGCGGACCAGCACACAAGCCCTTCGGGATAGAATCCCTGAACCACCGTTCTAGACACTGAGTACAAAGTACACACAGAGTAACTAGACAAACTGACTCAACACTAGCCTAGACCCGACTTGTTGGTGTCCCTAGCCCACTAGGGCAAATTAAGTCTAATAAATTTTAAAATTAGGCTTAGGATCGAATGAATGGGTGGTGGTTTTGGGCTAAGGAGAGGTTATCAACTCCTCCCCTTATCTTAGATGCTCAATTGCCCTTAAGATGAATTAGGAGATGATCACTCAAAAAATTGAAATGCAGAAACACAGAAGCAGAGCTGCTGTAATTTAACTCTCAGAAATTTTATGGAAACCAATAAATCACAATAAAATTATGTAAACTAGTTTCAATTATACTGGTTCCAGAAAAACAAAAATCATATAATTTTGAGTTACATGCAATGAGAAACAATTCCTGCAACAGGATAGTTACAGACTAAAAATAGAATGCTTCCCCCGTTTACAATTCCTGCTATGAAGTTGTAACCCAGCGGATCCCCTACATGCCCTAGGAACACCCCGTGGAATGGGAAGAGGAGGCTTGCACCTCGCTTCATTCCTAGGACCGGACGTCCTGGGGAATCTACTTCGAGCAGACAAAGTAAAAAAGAGAGACACTCAAAATATGCAAGCAAGTCAGAAACCCTAGACAGGGCTCTGATACCAAAATGATGCAGAACGAAAGCTCTGATACCAAAAAAATGATGTAGAACGAAAGTTCTGATACCAAAAATGATGCAGAGAAAAAGAGATGATGCGATGCGGAAGTAAATTAAGACTAATTCTTTTTTTTTTTAATATTTTCAGAAGTCGGCTTTGACTCAAAGGAAAGTTAAACGAAATTGAAAGAAACTATATAACAATTGAAAGCACAATTTAAAGAAACTAGATTATCAGAGTAGTTCAGAAGTAAAGGATCGCTGGGGGTTGAGAAACTTCCAGACCTAGGGTTTCGTTCTGAACTTTCAATAGGTTAGAAGTAAAGAGAAGAGAAGGGTTACAGACCAGGCAGTGATCTTCACAGAGTTTAGTGGAAGGACTCTCTTGAGCAGATTGTTGGATCCCCGGATTTAGATATCTTCGTAATGGATCCTCCAATACTGGCCCTTTGGCAGAGTTGGCTTCTTCTGAACTCAAGATCTGGGAAAGAAGAAGAACAAGTTATGGAACCAGATACTCAAGGAAGGATTTACCAGATAGAAGAACTTGAAAGCTGATGTTGCTGAAATCCTGATTCTCCTGGATGCTGATCTGACTTCCTCTGAGATTTGCTCTATCTTCGAAGTAGCCGAACTGGACCTGGATGCTGGTGGTCGGCCTCTACTTGGAGAGAGGGGCCGTGAGAGATGGGGTAGGCTAGGGTTTGGTGGAATGAAGAGGATGATGGGCGGCTAGGGTTTGGAAGTGAAGTGGCTAACCTAGGGTTTTAGGGTTGGAGATCTCACACCTCCTCAAGGTTCCTGGGGAACCCAGATTTACTCCCTCATGGAGCTCAACACCTGGATGCAAGTGCGGAAGAGAGAAACACTAAGTTGCTCACACAAAATTTGAATTCATTCTTCAGTTTTTCAAGAGTTACATAGAGTTGAATATATAGACATAACAAAGAAATAAAATTTCATACACTTCCCATGTGGGACTAATAGGACTAACCCACACTTTAGGCATCAAATTCTCTTCCCAAGACTCCTTCCATGAGTGGGCAGCCCAAAAACTCCAAGAAAACTTGAAAATCATCTCCAAATGGCAGGTTATGGGGGTGTCTCCTAGTATGTCTCCATGAATCAAGGATTTTCCCTTCATGGTTTGGCTCTTTTGGACACCTCCTAGTCTAGCTCCACAAGTTTAGGCTTCTTCCTTTCATGGCTTTGGTACTTTAGGAAACTTTTGGGTGCCTCCTTGATTTTCTCTTCAAGAAAAATTCTTGCCATCCTGGCTTGGGTTTATCTGGAAAGAAGTTGGCTCCTCCTTGGATTGAGGTATCTTGATGGATTTCTCCCCCAAGTGGCGCATGAAAGAAGGGACCTGCTTTCTTGTGGTGTTGGTACCAAGGCACACTGGATGGAGATTTGGCACTTCCTGGACTCTGGCGTGTGGCTGGGAGTGTGGCGCCCACATGCTTGGGCCTAGGAGAAAAAATTGGGCACCCTGGACCTTGACTTGATTTAAAAAAAATGGCACCAACCTGGAGAAGACCTAGACCACTACTAGGATTTGTACTGAGTCAACATGACTCAACAAAATTTAAATTATAGGAAAATACAGACTCAAGACTAAAATTGAGTTGACCAAGTCAACCCTAATTACAAAACCAGAAAACCCTAATTCTTCGGGCAAGGTCAATCAGAGATCCAGATGGAGCCCTGAAGTCTTCTTCTGAGTCTGGTGCCCGCACCAAATTACAAGGAAATTTTATCCAATCTCAAAAGAAGATAGGAATCCAATGTTATCCTCTCAAAGGGCCCTATCCTTATCTATCTTGTATTCAAAGAAATTTGTTTTATCTTGCTACCTTGGATGGAGGGTCTATAAATACCACTCCATTCCTCCCTTGTAACTATCTTTGAATTATTAATGAAACTCTATCAGTTTATTTTTACAAATGCTGATTAAGCATTATATTATAAGAGTACTCTACTGGGTAAGCAGTGTATTTATGAGTGTGGGTGCTGAAGCTCTAGTTATCTTTTCAAGATCCAAGAAGCCAGGCGCCACCATCTTCAACATCCAGTCCAGATCCAAATCCAAACTGACCATCCCTCCTTCCCTCTCTCTTTTCAAATTCCCACTCTTTTTCAACACCACTAATCATAGATCTCTTGCAGGATCCCTAGTGCTCTCGATCAGAAGAAGAAGTTTTCCTTGCCATCAACCATCAATGAAAAGTTCTGTTCTAAAGGAACTGAACTGATATTTGGAATCCTATCGCGAGATCTTGAGAGTCAAATCCAGATCTGCTACAACGGAGGAGGGAAAATCATTATTGGTAAGTAACCTATCCAAACATTATTAGACCTGATTATTCGAAACAAGGAAGTCCTAGTTTTGGTAGTTTCTCAATCATCGGATCCAGGGTTCTTTATGTGATTGCATGCGAATTATATTGCAGGTAGCTAGTTGTAATTCTAGTCTCTATTTCTTTAATTTCTTGATAGTTTATTTGAGTTTGCTGCTGTTGCTCATTAAAAACTGAATCCTTAATCTTTAGGTTAGCCCTTGCATCCATCATGCATCATCTTGGGTATCAGAGCCTTTGTGCCGCATCAATTTTTGGTATTAAAGCCTTTGCCCACATCAAGTCTCCACTGGATGGGGATTGTCATTGGACCCCTTGTAGCTTCTCCCCCTCCTCCTTCCCCTTCTCCTCCCATCGGGGAGTTAGGCAGTCCCCCCAGCATTGCCTTAGTGATGACTAGTGAGGATCTCCTCCACGTCTGGAGGGCATATTGGGATCCCTGATTCCATCCAGCTTTCAATCCCGGGATTGGAGGAATAGGTCACTTCCGGTGGCCCAGGCCGGATTGCCCTATATGAAGACTTCTTCTTCGGGGGTCTTCGTCTTCCTCTTCACCCCTTCTTTCTCTCTTTTCTGAGCAATTATTGCTTGGTCCCAGCCCAAGTTGCTCCCAATGTTGTCAAGACCATCTTTTGTTTTATTATTCTTCGTCACTTCCATGGGATTATTACATGTTTCTCTCTCTTTAGGGTTTTGTTCACCCTGAAGCACCACCCAGTTGATAGTGGATGGTGGTTCGTGGCCCCCCACCCGCGGCCATCAAGCTTGACCTGCCCTCTTCCATCAAGGGGTGGAATGATGCGAGATGGGGAAGCGGGGATCGCTGGCGAGCTAAGAAGTCACCAGGGGATTAGGGCTTGCACTTAAGAACAGGTAACACGGGTCTTACACCCACTCCAATCTAGAGAAAACTTAGACAAAATAACTTTTAATTTGTATTCATGAGAAAAAAAGATGTTTCTTACAAGAGAGAAGGGGTGGGTATTTATAGATTCACCCCAGGGTATATGACTTGAGGGCTAAGAAACCCTGACTTGTAGAACAAAAAACCTTGGTGGGCCTGGTCAATAGTGGGCCTTTGTCTTGGACTGGAGCTCTCTCTTGTGGGCTTGGCGGTATGAAAGGGCCCAGGTGCATAAAGGCCAGCTCTGGTTGGGGGGCCTGGTGAATCTCCTGGTCTACTGACTCTCCTCTTGGCTTGAACAACATTACAGGACTTTTAACTTGAAATAAAAGACTCACAGGACTAAAGGGACTCAACTGGACTCACATGTTCCACTTTATTACAGGACTCAATTCACTCACTTTGACTTAAGTGACACAGTACTAATGGACTCTAATAGACTCTTGGATCCCCAACATTCCCCTATGGTGGGGAGAACTCAACTCCATCGAGTCAAGCTTAGTGGGGATTTTGATGGGACTGAATCCAAGCATATCAAAAAAGACAAATCCATAAAATAGACACAATCAAATATACCCAAATAAGCTTGGAATATAGTGGAGGCTCTACTTTGAGAACTGTGCAACTCTAAAATTTGGGCATCTTTGAAAATTGTGCAGCCCTGAAGATCGTTCAGCTCTGAGGATCGTGTGCTTAGAGGAGTATGCAGCATGTAGCATTGAGATCCATAAGGTCTTGCTTTGAGATCTGTGCAGAACCTAAAGTCGGCATTAGGAACATGAACTGCTTTCATGTTCGTGCCAATGTTCTCCTTTCTCCTTCCTCATGGACCAACAGCAGGGAACAAACATGGGGCTGGCGGAGGGTTCACCGACATCGATGCTAAGAGGAGACGGCAGCACGGTCGGGATGGTAGCCGGCTATTGGCAGTGGCAGCCGGGAGAGGTTCCGGTGGGTGGTGAATCGGCACGAAGAGACGATGAAGCAGATCGGTCTCTGCTTTGATGGGCATGCAGGACTTCGTCTCTACAGCCAATGGTGGCTCAGGTGGCTGTGGAAGGCATCGATCGAAGATGGGCAGTTCGGATGGGAGAGAGACTGGCAGGCAACATCGATCGGCTCTTTTTAGGTGTCCGATCGGTAGGGAAGTGGGCGATCCCGATCGGATCTTGTCGCCGGTGATGGTGGATGGTCTCAATGGCGATCTTCCGGATGAGCCCGGTGCTAGCATGGCAAAATCGGCGACGACGTCGAGCTTCATGGGAGGCAGAGAGGAGAGGGGCTCGGGTGCAGGCACCGGCGGGGATCTCGTCGATGAGGGCCTCGATCTAGGAGAAGTGGTGGCTGGAGATGACTTCAGGCGGAAGGGAAGAGAGCAGTCTTCACGGGCAGAGGTGGAGTCCGATGACTGTGGAGACTTCATGGGCTATGGAGATAGGGTTTCATGCAAAGCAGAGAGGGGGGTGGCTCGGTCTAGGAAGAGGTGGATGGAGGTGAATCTTTCGATGGGGCTGTCGGTGGGGATGATTGGCTGGGTTAGCCGGTGGCAGCAGGGGTGTTGGTGGGCGTGGGAGGAGTCATGGTGGTTTGGTGGTGCAAGGACAGGGAAGAGAATGGGGGTTTGATTCGTCGATGGAAAGGCGATGATCGTGGAATAGGGATGGATCTAGACGAGAGGAAAGAGATGGAGCCGGGGATGAAGAAGAAAAATCCTAATCCTCTGGGCTCTGATACCAAGTTGATGTGGGATGGGGAAGCGAGGATCGCTGGCGAGCTAAGAAGTCACCAGGGGATTAGGGCTTGCACTCAAGAACAAGAATACGGGTCTCACACCCACTCCAATCTGGAGAAAAACTCAGACAAAATAACTTTTAATTTGTATTCATGAGAAAAAAAGATGTTTCTTACAAGAGGGGAGGGGTGGGTATTTATAGATTCACCCCAGGGTACATGACTTGAGGGCTAAGAAATCCTGACTTATAGGCCAAGAAATCCTGGTGGACCTGGTCAATAGTCGGCCTTTGTCTTAGACTGGAGCTCTCTCTTGTGGGCTTGACAGCATGAAAGGGCCCAGGTGCATGAAGGCTAGCAATAGTTGGGGTGCCTGGTGAATCTCCTGGTCTGCTGACTCTCCTCTTGACTTGAACAACATTACAGGACTCTTGACTTGGAACAAAAGACTCATAGGACTAAAGGGACTCAACTGAACTCACATGTTCCACTTTATTACAGGACTCAATTGGCTCACTTTGACTCAAGTGACATAGTACTAATTGATTCTAATAGACTCTTGGATCCCCATCATGGAAGAGCAGGTATATGTTTACCTCGGTTGATGGGGTGGACTAGGTCTGGAGTGACTCGGACCACTCCACCAACTACTAGTCTGCGGTCGAGTCAGTCGATAAGAAAGTGTACAACCGGCTCGTCACTTGTGGGATCCTGGCTCTTCGGGATCTGGTGACCGAGCAGAACCTCCTCGATGCTAGAGTCAGCTAGGCCCAATCCCAAGGTAAGGCTTGAAGTCGGGCTCTTTTTCATCTGAGTTTGATATTCGGCTTTCACAATGAACTAACCAACCTTTTTTCATTTTGTAGGGTTGAAGTTTATAATGAGCAAGCTCCTCGGAATGTCAAAAAAGAGGGCCACCACCAGAGGACCCGAAGGGGAGCATGCAAAGAAAGCCTGGGAGGAGTCAGGATGGAGGCCCGACGAGGAGACCAGGAGAAGGGCACCTACTACCACATCAGCCCCTTCTAGACCAGTGGTTTAGCCTCCAGCCCGCAGGCCCAGGAGCAAGGCCCAAACAATAGAGAGGGCCGCGTCGTCAACTCTAGTGGCCCCTCCATATACTGAAGCTCCACCACAGCCGAAAGTGGTGGAATTGGCGGGAGACACCACCATGAAGAGACCGACCCCGCCGCCCGGAGGCAGAGCTATCGGTGACCAGCCAACCACCGCTGCACCTCCACCAGCGACCACCCCAGAACCCTTAGAGCCATCTACGATGCCAGATTCAGGGAAAAAAAAAGCATCCATCTACCTCCCTCGGGATGCGAGGCTGATGTAGGATGGGAAGCTGGCAGAGGAGATTCTAGATGCCCTCACCTAGCTACTGGACCTCCAAGATAGGACCAGCTGTCGGGTGGTGGATGTCTTCACCAGGGTATTTCCCCAGCTTATGTCGGTAAGTCATTTTCCATATTGCTTCATTTTTCTCTTGTTCCTAAGGAGGTATTGATTAATGTTTTCTGTGCAGGTGAATGCCAACGTTCAGCTCCTCCAGAACTCCTGCCAGGGGCTGACGAGACATGATTATTATCTCTGGAAGGAGAGGGATGAAGCCTAGACTCCAGTCGTCTAGGCTCAAGAACTGGAGGGCCAGGTGAAGGCCCTCTAGGACTAGCTGGCCAGCTTCGAGATGAGGGCGATGGGGCTGGAGAAGAAATCCACCAAGCTTGAAGTGGCCCTGAAGGAAGAGAAGGGGGAGAGCTTTCAGCAGGCCAAAAAGCTGGATACCTCTGCTGTGGAGGTAGCCCGCTTGGATGGAAGGACGTAGACCCTCCAGGTGCAACTCGAGGAGGAAGTGACCTGGGCCATGGCATCCTTGGAGAAGGCCATGGTGGCGATTGCATTGATGGAGGTGGTAAAAAAGGAAGCCACCGAGACCGTCCCCAGATTCAAGGCATCTGAAGCCTTCAAGGATGAGGTCACTGAGGCAGTGCTGGACTCCTACCATAAGGGGTTCAGCGAGTTCCAAGGTAAGCTACCCACCTCTTTGGACTGAAAGGGCTGGCTAACATCCAGCTTGACTTGTCGGTCCCCTAGATGCCAAGGATCCCGATGTTGAGCCCATGCTAGAGCCAGAGGCGGAGGCCAAAGCTAGAGCCGATGCCGCCCAAGATGCTCCTTCGTTAAATGCTGTGCTAGCACTGAGGGAAGCCTCTCATCGATTGGGAAAGGAGCCTACAAGTGAGGCCTGAATTTTTTTCTTTTTTTGTAACTAAGTCTTTGGAAGACTTCTTGGCATGTCAGGGGTCTTTACAAGTGTAAAGAATTTTTTATCAATGAAGCTACTATTTTCTCCAATCATTGAGTACTTTCTTTTTCTTCTGTTACTTAGTGTCTAAGTTCATTGAATGGCTTCTCAGCATGTCGAGAGCCTTGACTGATGTATGAAATACTTTGATGAATAAATATAATTTCTTTTCTTAACCGATGTGCTTTCTATGCTTTTCATCTTATCTTATATTTTTATTTTTTTTTGCTTTGAGGCATTTCCAAGGAATCCGTTAGAGGCTATGAAGGACTTACTTCCATAATGAAGAACTAGTCTCACTCGCTTATGAACTTTGTCTTGCTCTTTTCTTCCTGCAGCTTCTTTTCCCCTTTGCACGATAGGAAGATAAGCTCCATGGTCACCGTGAGTGGGTCTTCCCTAGGTCTTGGCCATCCTGGGTTGACACTGAAATCTTTGGACCAGCATGAGAGACTCTGAGAACACTTTGCTCCTGTTTTGCTAATCTTGAGGTCATGTAGACTTGAGTGCAGGGCTTCTGAAGTTTCTTGGCTTGGTTTGCCAAACTATGAGTCAAGCAATAGACGACAGGATTTCAGGGATTTTCTGGCTTACATCTCTGGACTATGAGTAAGGTAGTTGAATGCGGGGATTTTGGAGTCTCCCTGCTTGATTTGCCAAGCTATGAGTTAAGTGGTAGATGGTGGGATTTCAGGGTTTTCCTAGCTGGCATCTCTAGACTGTGAGCAATGCAGTTGAGTGCTAGGCTTCTGGAGTCTCTCTGCTTGATTTGCCAAGCTGTGAGTCAAGCGGTACATGGTGGGATTTTAGGGATTTCCTAGCTGGCATCTTCGAACTTGAGCAAGGCGATTGAATGCGAGGATTCTGGAGTCTCCTTGCTTGATTTGCCAAGCTATGAGTCAAGCGATAGATGGTGGGATTTCAGGAGTTTTCCAACTGACATCTCCAAACTGTGAGCAAGGTGGTTGAGTACAGGGCTTCGTAAGTTTCTCAACTTTTGAGTGCGGGGCTTTATAAGTTTCATAGCTTTGAGTGTGGAGATTCATAAGTTTTCCAGTTTTGAGTATGAGGCTTCGTAAGTATCCTGGCTTTGAGTACGAGGCTTCGTAAGTTTCCCGACTTTGATTGCGGGGCTTCATAAGTTTCCTAGTTTTGGGTACGAGGCTTCATAAGTTTCATAATTTTGAGTATGGGGCTTCGTAAGCTTCCTAGCTTTTGAGTGCGGGGCTTCATAAGCTTCTTAGCTTTGGAGTGCGGGGCTTTGTAAGTTTCCCAGCTTTGGGTGCAAGGCTTTGTAAGTTTCCCAGCTTTGGTCACCGGACTTGAAGTTGGTCAAGTGAGTTCTTGCACAGGTGGAAGACAGTGTTGTACCAAAAAGAAACTTTAATTATTGAGAGGAAGTCTTACATTATTAGTAGTACACCTTTAGATTGCTGGCATTACATGTCCATATGAATCTGGCACCATCGAGTCCGGCGAAGTAGTAGGCTTTGTTCGGTAGAGCCTCAACCACCTTGTAGGGGCCCTCCCAATTTGGGAAGAGTTTGCCACATTCACTTGGCTAGGACACTTCTGCTCGCTTAAGGACCAGGTCACTCGGGCAGAACGTCTTGGACCCGACACAAGCATTGTAGTAACGAGCGACTCACTATCGGTATGCCACCATTCAAAGTTTGGTATTATCCCTCGTCTCATCCAGAAGGTCAAGGTTAAGAAGGAGGCAGGCCGAATTCTCCGTCTCGTTATATTGCTCTACCTGTAGCATAGGCAGACCAACCTCCACTAGAATTATAGCTTCTGAACCAAAGACGAGGTTGAAGGGTGTCTCACCTATTGCCATTCGAGGCATGGTGTGGTAGGCTCATAGCACACTGGGGAGTTCTTCTGTCCATCAATCCTTGGCCTCATCCAATCTGGTGCAAAGCCCTTGCAAGATGGTTTGGTTGGTCACTTCGACCTCCCCGTTGGTCTGAGGATGAGCCACCGTAGTGATATAATGGCGGATGTTGAGGTCAGAGCATAACTCTTCGAAAGCCTGATTGTCGAACTGCTGCCCGTTGTCAGTGATGACTGAGTGCAGAAGTCCAAAATAATAGATGACAGACTTCTAGAAGAAGGACATGACCTTGGCATCAATGATCCATGCCAGGGGTTCGACCTCGACCCACTTGGTGAAGTAGTCAATGGCCATAATTAAAAATTTCGGTTAGCTGAATGTGAGAGGAAAAGGACCTAGGATGTCCATTCCCCACTGGGTGAATGGCCACGAAGCTTATAGTTGGAGAGCGAGGCACCAGCTAATGCTGGATATGAGTGTGATGTTGGCAGCAATCACATTTTCTCACAAAGTTAGTGACGTCCTCTCGCATGGTCTTCTAGAAGTATCCTTGCCATAGTGCTTTGTAAGCTAGCATCCTGCCCCCCACATAAACCTAGAAGAGCTTCTCTGATAGCATTGCTTACAATAGTTCTGTTAATTGGTCCATAGGGAAGAGTCCTTCTGAGGTTGTGCATGGATACAAACCCAATAAACCTCTTGATTTGATTCCCTTATCCTTGCATGCATGAGTTTCTGAGTTAGCTAAGTCTTTTGCATAGCATGTTAGGGAATTGCATCAAGAAATTAGCCAAAAGATAAACCTAGGTAATGAACTATATAAGAACTTGGCTAATTCTTGAAAAAGAGCTAAAAAATTTTCTGCAGGGGATTTTGTGATGATCAGGCTTAGGCCTGAACGGTTCCCTCCAGGGACCGTAAAGAAACTTCATGCTCGCAGAGCTGGCCCATTTAAGATAATAAAGAGAGTTGGACCCAATGCCATGTACTTGAGTTACCACCCGACTTAAACATTAGTTCCACCTTCAACATCTCAGATCTTGTAGAGTATAGGGAGCCAGTAGCGATTCCCAGCGAGCCTTTTAGACCTATCCCTTCCCTTGAGAGTGAGCCTGCCCCAGAGTGTCCACCAACCAATTGGCCAAATAGTGAGAAAAAGATCAAGAGAATCCTGGATGATCAAGCCATATGTACCCGAATCGTGGCTATCAGAGGTATTTGGTTCGGTGGCAAGGTTAGCCAGAATATGAGGACTCGTGGATCACCCGTGAGGATCTGCAGCACCTCAACCCAGACCTACTCGAGCACTATGAGAGCCAAGTTATCCCACACTCGATGGGATCGAGTTCCTCCCACCCCAAGAGAATTGGTGGGGGCACCAGGATTAGACACAGATTACTGGGCCCTATTTGGTTTACCTAGCCATGTGTCAAATTTTGTAATCAACTAGAATTGAGTTCTGTAATAAGTTAAGGTTAGTTGATTTGTCTCAACCCTCAACCTAGTCCAGTACATTGAGTCCTGTATACCAGTATGAGTCTAGTGTGAGTTCACTTCTTGTACAAGAGAGGAGGCTACAATATTTTGAAGTCCACCAGACCCCATTCTGAAACCAGAAGCAGTTACACTAGCTTAGGGGAGCTCAATCGACACCCAGGTCCCCTGATTATATCCTAATTTTCCCTGGATGCCATTTCAGATGCTAGATTCCCTCCAAATGCTTCCGAATATTTCATATGCCAGGAGACCATGTTTACCAGGCTATCCCAGCTCTCCAGGCCTCCAAATTCAAGTCCAGGAATCAAGCCCAAAATAAGAGAACCAAGATTCCCTTTTGATGCCGAGAATATGCCAGCCTAGGAACCATGCAACCCAAATTCCAGGGGACCCAAGCCCAAGCTTCCAAGCCCTTGGCCAACCTCCCTTATTTCTGCCCTATGGTCCACATGCCCAAGAGTTGGCATCGAAGAGGAGTTGACCAAGTCCAAGCTAAGGTGAAGTGGGAGAATACCAAGCCTTTTCCTAACCTAGTTGGGATTTCTACTCCTTTAAAACTTTGTAATTCTAACCTAGTTAGGAATGGACTTGTATTCCAATTGGGAAGAGAACTTGTAACCCAAGTGTAACCATGGTTAGTGAGGCCATGGGAACTCTATAAATACCCAACCCCTCCCTCTCTTGTAAGCATCTTTTTCTTATGAATAAACCTTGCTGAAATTGTGATAGATTACCTTGTGTTTGAATTTTGGTTCTCTCTTTGAGTGCTCTCCTTGTGTTCCTGGATTAATACCCTATTGCCCTAGCACTCTCCTACATCCCTGGAGATCAGCCACACCTAAGGAATTGAAGCCCTTGCTTCCGTCCAAGTCCAAGAGCTTCTTCTTCCCCGGCTGCCAGCTTTTAGCCCTAATTCTGATTTCCTTCAAACCCTAATTCATTTTCTTAAATTTTTAATTGCTATTTTGATTAACTCTGATGCTTGTAGGATCCTCAAGGTGCTTCCCCTCTCCTAAGGTGGCATTCTTTGCTGCCTGGACCGCCCAGATCCACCATCTGATTCAAGGGAAATAAGGCTTCTTCTTCTAGGCTCCGATCAGAGTTGTAAGTGATCTCTTCTACTACTGAATTTTAATCTCTGACTGGTAAGAATCCTTTTCTTCTCTTATTATCTGATTTGAATGAAGATAAACTATCCTAAACCATGAGTTTTTAAACTCTTGAGCCTTGGATATTTCATTAGTTTGCATGAGTTTGCCTACGATCCGATGATTCTTTGCACTACTAGTCTTTCTGCTAGTTTTTACTTTATTTTGAGAATCTAGCCTGCAAATAAAATTATAAAAATCATAAAAAATATTTTTTACTATTTTTCATGCATGTTTAGCAGTCTTAGAATCATCTCGTATCAGTAAGCCTCTCAGCACTCTTGCATCCAAGTGAAGTCATTCATCTTGCATAGCACCTTGAAGAAAGGCTGGCAGTACTCGACGGAACACAAGATGAAAAGGCTCAACACCGCTATGCATCCAATTAGGCACTGGACCTCCTTGAAAATAGGGTGCCTTATATCTATGATCGCTTGAATCTTTTCTGGGTTGGCTTCTATCCCCCTTTAGGTGACCATGAACCCTAGGAACTTTTCCGTCGCAATCCCAATATGCATTTTATGGGGTTCAGCTTCATCTGGTAGAGGCAAAGGTTGCCAAAGGCCTCCGCCAAGTCAGCAATATGATCCAACTCCTGGTCGCTTGATGGGGGATAGATCAGGGGTAGGTTCATCGACGAGCTGATAAGTCACCGAAGATTAGGGTATCCTATTTTTTTTTAGTTTATTTTTAAGGGGTGGCGAAGGAACAATGGAGATGGAGCGAAGGAACAATGGAGATGGAGGGCAGGAAAATTGGACACTCTATGGACTTGGGACTTACATTCACAGAGAGACCTCTTATCTCTAGGGCATCTCACCCATCCCACTACATGTAGCCTAGGGCATCCCACCCATCTTACTACATGTAGAGCCTAGGACATCCCACCCAAATCGCTACCTGGGGCCATGAAGAAAAATCTCTAAGACCATAGAGGGGACTCAACGGAAAGGGGATAAATAGGGCCTCACATCCCTCGATGCTTGAAAGTGAAGGCATAGGGTCTCACATCCCTCAACACCCGAAGGCGAAGGCAAGACGGGCCTCACGGCCACTTTTTTATGGAGGCAGAATGAAGAATCACTCTTTCCTATAAACTCATCCTCATTAACCAATTTTTTACAAAGCAATGATGGTGGTATTTATAGATCTTTCCAACACTTATTTAAATTTAAATACAAGATAGAAAGATAAGGATGGTTCAAATTCAAATACAAGATAAGGTCTATCCAAATCCTAACAAACTCAGATTTCCTAATCCTAACAAATTCAAATTTATTATTATTATATTATTATTTGAAAATAAACTGATCCTAAAAACTAAAAATCAATCCTAAAAATAATTTATTCTAGATATGAATCGAGATCCATGCTGCTCCAAGATTAGTGATACTCCAAGATTTATGCTGCTCCGGGATCTATGCTACTCCGGGTCAGTATTGGCGATGTCCCCATCATTCACCTGAGGTGGGGAGAACTCGACTCTGTCGAGTTTGGGTCAGCAGGGACTCTAGTGAACCGCATCCAATCAAAAGGGGCTCTGGTCTGAAAATGGTGCTGCTTTTAGATTGGTGTAGCTTTGAGAACGTGTAGAACATGAAGTCAGTAACAGGGAGGGGCAATGCTTTCACGTTCATGCACTAGTGCCTCTTCTCCATGGACTGATGAATGGAGGAATAGGGGAGGTCCGGCATCTCGGCAACACGGGATTTTGATGGGCTTCTAGTGGGATCCGGTGGAGGCGTCGATTGGATCTAGGTGGTCTGAACAGAGAGAGACCTACAGGCAGTGTCGATTGGCTGCTGGGATGGATCTGGTGGGAGGTGGCATCAATGAATCTTCTTGGGTGTCCGAATGGTGGTAGTGGATGGTCAAAGGCAGGATCTGGTGGTCTTTGGTCGGTTTGGTGAAGGTGGCGGAATGGATGGGTCAACAGCCAAGCGAGGGCTCATTCGTAGTGGATCCAGGGATGAGGACGACGGTGGCTTCTTCACAAACCGTTGCAGGGTGGAGCAGGAAAAGAAGTCTGGTGGGGATGGGCATCGTGATGATCTGCGGCGATGGAACAGCACGCGCGACACGGGATCAGGTGGAGACAGAGGCTTGTCAATGGATCCCCAGTTGTTGGCTGCTGGTGATGGAGGAGATTCGATGGGTGGCACGATGTCGATCCGATGGAGAGATAAGGGATTGGATGCACCGGAGGAGGGGGCTTCGGGTGGGAGCGTCAATCACGGTCGGTGGCTTTGGAGGTGATGCGGGCATTCCCGGTTGTAGGCGGAGGAATGGGGCTTCGGGCGGGAGCATCGGTGAGCTTGATCCTGCGGGAGGTGAGGGCACCGGACTTGGCAAGGTCGATGGCCCTGGTGACCGGTGATGGGTGTTCGCGGTAGTAGGGAGATGGGTGGGGCATCCGGAAGATGTGGTTTGGGTGACTCCAGGCGTGATTGGTTCTCCGGTGGAAGAGAGAGAAGAGACCTCGAGACCATGGATCCGATTCTTGGGAATGGTGTTGATCTTTTTTTTTTGAGATAAGAAGATGAGAGGATGGAAAAAAAATGATGGGTCAGTGTGAAGTGGATGAATCTAGGATGATTCGGGAAGATGAAGCATATCCTAATTTTTCTAGCTCTGATACCAAATTGACGGGGGACAGATCAGGGGTAGGATCGTCAGTGAGCTGAGAAGTCACTGAAGATTAGGATATCTTTTTTTTTTATTATTATTTTTAAGGGGTGGCGAAGGAATAATAGAGATGGAGGGCAGGAAAATTGGACACTCTACAGACTTGGGACCTACATTCATGGAGAGACCTCTCACCTCTAGGGCATCTCACCCATCCCACTACATGTAGCCTAGGGCATCCCACCCATCTCACTATATGCGGAGCCTAGGTGATGTGGGACCTAAGATGCATGCAAGTGATTCTTTATTTTTGTGTTTTATATTTTAATGAATTGACAAATTCTCGAAATTAAACTAAGAATAGATCTAGAGATTTGTATAATGACAAGAAACTCTAGCATGCAAACATGGAACCTAAATAGTGATATAGAAGGATCCAAGGATTGAGAAACCCCAATAGGACTTAGCTCTAAATCAATACCCGACTTAGAGGACTAGGTAGTGCAAAACCTCTCGAAGCTCTGAAGTGCCCGATGCTAAGTTCGCTCACACTCATGGATATGGCCTGGAAGATCAAGCCCTCGACCCTACGGATTCGGCGAATTTCCATCAAATGGTCCTGGAGGCAAGGGGGACCAACTCCTTTGTCCGTGGTACCTGAAGGACAAGCGAGCAACCTAGAGACTAGTTAGAAAAACAACAAGAAGGCATAAGTTGGTAAAGAAAGGAAGGAGAAAGAGGTTGAGGGTGGCGGTCAAGAGGGACTCTTCTTGTTGGGCGTCCAAGAAGAGCTTCCAGTGGGGCATCATAGCTTGGGTGGTGGATTGCTGGCTTGCATAGGATGAAGATACTCAGGGCCTCACACCCCTCGATGTCCCGAAGGACAAAGGCACACTCTTTCACAGAGTTCTAAGTCTCAAGACAAGGGCTAGAGGAAAGAAAATTTCAGATTTTTTTATCATCCATCAATAATCTTTCACAAGAGGATTAGGGCCATTTTTATAAGCTCCCAAGCCCTCATTTGAATTCAAATGAAAGGAGTTACAAGACTTGATTTGAGGATGAATCAAGGGGGCACCTAACTTTAAATTTGAAATTTCATTCCAAGGGGGGTCCACTTGAAATTTGAACTCTTTTTTCACGAAGCTTTGCCGACCATGCCTTGGCTTGATCTTGGTGGAATATCTTGATTTGGGGGCATGGAGTGAGGATGTTGTTGGCTAGGATCAAGGGGGAGGTTAATGGGCATCCACATGGCTTTTGAATTTAAAATTTTCTTCTTAAACTTGGCCGCCCAATGATGCTTGGTGAAGTGATGCTTGTTGGAGCAAACCGATCACCGGGACCTATAGCGAAAGCGATCCCAGGGTGTGGATGATCCTCTGCCAACGATCCAAGATGAATGCGGTAGGATACAGATCACTAAAGATCAATAGAACTTTGATTGTATGTAGATATGAGAGAAGAAGAGAAGAGAAAATCCAATCTGGGAGAAAATAGGGCACTCAATATATTTCCATCTCTCACTTTACAAGACATACGCATTTATATACTAGGTCACAAGTAACCTACCCCCCAAAAAACTCCCTAGGCCAGCAACCGTCGAGATTCCAAAATCTCGACATCCGAGTCGACTCTTAGATCTCGAGTTGACTCGACCAAAATATAGTTCAACAGTCTGCAGACATCTGAGTTGACTCTTAAACCTCGAGTCGACTCGTCCAGAACACATAAACTACAATCCACAGACTCGAGTCGGCTATTCCTAAGGGAGCCGGCTCGACCACATACTCGAGCCGGCTCTTCCTGAGAGAGCCGACTCGACCAGACCACTGTACTCCAGACTCCTGTTGAACCAACCATCGAGTCGACTCGAATACCAATTGAGCCAACTCGAAATTACAGAGTGATAGAACTTTAGTCTAACAGCTAGGACTTGTATAGGACTCACTCCTAGCCCTAGATACATCATGTAAGACATGATTTACAGACCAAAAACATAACCTTGGTCTCCCCGAGCCTTGGATGCACCACCTGAAGACCCATTAACCACATACATGAATGAAAGCTTTCCCTTGGTAAAGACTTTGTGAATGTATCAGCCTGATTCTCCTTTGTATGGACCTTTACCAGTGCAACTTCTCCTTCCTCCACCAGCTCTTTGATCTTGTGGTATCTCACATCTATATGCTTTGTACGTGCATGATAGACTGGGTTTCGAGTCAAGTGTATGGCACTCTGGCTATTACTATATAGGACCACCATACACTGTTTCACCCCCATCTCATCCACTAGTCCTTTTAGCCATAGTGCTTTCTTTGCAGCCTCTGTAATGCCTATGTACTTAGCTTCTGTTGTAGACAAAGCAGTAATAGGCTGAAGAGTAGATCTCCAAGAAATTGGTCCACCATACATGTAGAGGAGGTAACAGTAGTAAACCTTCTTGTATCAAGTTCACCTGCATAACATGCATCTACTTACCCTTCCAAAGGACTCGAGCCTCCATATAACTTCCTGGAGTTCCTTCTTGTCCTTCTGGCTGCCCACCAAATACCAGTCCATGCTTTTGTGTTCCCTGTAGATATCTAAGAATCCACTTCAATGCCTTCCAGTGTTCCTTCCCAAGATTAGACATATACCTGCTAACCTGACTCACAGCATATGCTATGTCTAGCCTGCAACAAACCAAAGCATACATAATACTGCCCACTGCATTTGCATATGGAACTCTCTCCATGTACTCTCTCTCCTCATCTATCTGGGGGGCTCTGATTCTTAGAGAGAGATATGTGCCCTGGTAATGGCGTTTCTGCTGGTTTGGACTTCTCCATCCCAAACCTCTCAAGAATCTTTTTGATGTATAATCCTTGTGACAAATAGAGAACACTTTTGCTTTTATCTCTACAAATCTCCATTCCAATGATCTTCTGAGCTAGACCCAAATCCTTCATCTCAAATTTAGTAGATAATACTTTCTTCAGCTCCTTCATAGCCTTCATACTTCTGCTAGCCAACAACATGTCATCCACATACATAAGTAAATACATAGCATTATCACTTCCACATTCTTCACATATACACAGTAATCATGTTCACATCTGACGAATCCAAGGCTTAATACAAAAGTATCAAATCTATGATACCACTGTCGAGGTGACTATTTCAAACCATACAGTGATCTCTGGAGAAGACATACCTTGTCCTCCTGTCCAATCTCTACAAAACCATCAGGTTGCTTCATGTAGATTTTCTCTTCCAAATTTCTATGTAGGAAAGCTGTATTCACATCCATCTGCTCCAATTCCATATCATGTTCTATCACCAAAGACAACAACACCCGAATTAAATTGTGGCGTATGACAGGTGAAAACACCTCTGTATAGTCAACTCCTTTTCTTTGTGAGTATCCTTTTACTACCAGCTTGCCTTGTATCTGACTCCACCTTGCTCTGAAGGTACTGTCTTTTTTATGAACACTCATTTTGAGCCAATTGCTCGAGCATCTTTCGGTAGATCCATCAGCTACCATGTCTTATTCTTCCTAAGAGATTCTATCTCTTCCATCATGCCTTGCATCCATGATTCTTTATCGGACTTCCTATGGCTTCATTAAATGTTTCTGGATCTCCATTGACAGAAATAAGAGCATAAGAAATAGTATCATCTATGCTATATCGTGCCAGCTTCCAGATTGTATGTTGAGGCTTATGGAGTGCCACTCCCCTTTCACTATGCTGCAAACTTGCTGTATGTGGCTTTTCCTGCACTTCCCTGTGTACAGCTGGATCTCCTTGCTGATCCTTCATCACTGGAGAATATCTACTGTCAAACTCCACCTCAACTGAAACTCTCCTATCAGTAGAATAGAAGGTCTATCCTCCACCTGTATAGGACGATCACTGCAATTCACATTTGTAGCTGTACCTCCATCCATACTTCCAGGTCTATCTAAGATACCCTCTCATCAAAGATATGATCATCCCTACTGATCACTGCCTTTAAAGACTTGTTGATCCTATAGTAGTAACCATTTGACTCCTCATGGATAAACCGATGAAATCATCTTCTTTGAAGGGATGCGTCCTTTCATATATGGCACGCAATCTTAAATCCAGAAGTCCTTTTGCTTGAAGGCTTCTGGTTCTCTGATACATCCATTAATTCCACATCCCTTAACCAAAATTTGACTGGTTACTTGCCATATGAAAAGTGGAAAAATTATTAAAAATTTGAAGAGGACACACATATATCTTTTAGCACAGTGATATGACATATCATGATAAAACCTTTCACCCAAGCGACTTCTTCTGCTTGAAGGATCCTATCTGATCATTAGAAAATCAGATCAAGGATTAAGAAAAAGGTTTATCAGACACCCCCTCACTTAGTATAAAAAGGCATCAGTATTCTGATGCCAAAAATATTAAAAACAATCCGAAAGAAATCCTTTCTATTTCTCTTCCTTCTTTTAGAATAAGAAGTCTTCTTTAAGACAAGACTTATCATTTTAAGACAAGAGTCTAGGAAAAGATATAAAAGGGATAATCAAATTCTGAGAAAGGATTTAGAGAGGTCTCTGAGTGCCCTATAGAAGGGTAGAGGTTCTAGCAAAGGGAGAAATGTCACTGAAGGAAGAAATGCTACCTGGAGGAGTCCTAGTCAAATAAGCAAGCTCGGTAGGAGTACTTTCTTGGTCCGGTTCTTATGTGGATCACCTCTAGAGGGCATACACTTGTGCACCTTATAGAAACTAAGGAGTATAGCACTCCACGTATTCCTGTATAACCTTAAATTATGATTTATTAGTTATCATGGTCAAGCGATCCTTGGATCTAGGATTTCGATCGATTAGGATTTCAATAATAAAAATTTTAAAACCCAGTCTTTCACTACATCAGCCCGAAACCCAACAGTGGTATTAGAACCATCTTGATTCATGCAATTAGTAGTTATTTTAGTGTTAATTATTTGCTTTGCTATGACTCTTGTATGATTAGTTTATTTTATATATGTGATATGTTATGCTCATTATAACTACTTCGGATTGGGTTAGTCACCATGGCCATCTAATTATAGGAGCTAAGTAAGGTTTAAAGACCCTCTCTTCTCATTCACTGGGATCTCCTATGATGTGTTGGGATGCCGCTATGGCCTTATCCCATGAACAAGTAAGGTGAACAGATTGTTGTATTAATCATGCTATGGTTATGCATATTAAGGTTAATATGTTTATTTGCTGGAATATGTGTCACGTTAGCATGGGTAATTAGAATATGTTTGAGACCATCAAAGCTCTTATAAAAATTATATTTAGTCATAGTATTATATAAAATCTTGATGCAAATCTTTTTTAGGGTCTGATTGATCGATTGGTGTCTAAGGAAAGTGGTTCTGGGAAGGTAAAGAGAATGTAGTTTTAATTGGTTCCATTATGTACCTAGCCAAAATTATTTGGTATCTAAGGCAAGAACGAGGGGACTCCCCACCTCTTCCACATACCTTACCAATTCGATTAATTTAGACCTAAAATTGGAAATGCTAATTGAGTGTAAACACACTACAATTTGCCTTTCTTCATGTCAAGATAAATTGTATCAAAACTATAGTAGGTTTGTTAAGCTAACTCAAGGCTTACTATTAGGGTTTGATAAAAAGAAAATTGACATAGTGCATTTTATGCTTTATAGTATGCTTGATAATGTTACTTTGTTAAGCAAATTCAAGGGTGACATTATTCAATCATGACTATATAAAATGAAGGATCCAACTAAACTAAGACATCATGGTTTGTCGTGCAAAAATAAGGCTGTAAGTATCTTAGAGGCAAGTATTATATTGAGAATTGTAAGAGATGCATTTGAAAAAGAATTTCTTATCCTTGAACTTATAAATGTTTGTTGTGCAAACACAAGACCTTTATAAGAAATTGGGATCTCAACCCCACTAAAGAAACTAGATATTGGTTTCTCATTTACTATAATTAAGGGTTATGATATTTGAAAAAAATAGTGGGAGACATAATTAGATTTAAAGACTTATCTAATTATGATTATCATCTTAAGTGGTCTGCTTATATAATGTTCTTGTCTGATTGTAGATTTAAATTAATGGCTTTATCATTATCATTGCGGGGCATACTAGATGCCAATAAATTGACCGGACCAAACTATGTAGACTGGTTGAAAAACCTAAGAATAGTACTTGCTCAGGAAATAGTATCCTACATCTTTGATTCTCCAGATCTAGATTTGATAGGAGATGATGTGACAAAGGAGGAAAAGGCCACTTACAGAATGTGGTAGAATGATAGCTGGACTATCAAGTGTATCATGTTAGCCTCGATGAGCAATGAGCTACAGAGGCAACATGATGATATGGAAGCTCATTCCATACTGCTCAATCTCAAAGAGCTATATGGAGAGCATAGCAGGACTGCTAGATATGAGATATTGAAGTAGTCATTTCGGGCATGTATGAGTGATGGCTCGCTTGTATAGGTCTATGTTCTCAAGATGATTGACTTAATCACTCGATTAGGTCAATTAGGTCTTATCATGGATAGGGAGCTTAATCAAGATTTGATCTTGCAATCACTTCCAGATTCCTACTCTTAGTTTGTCATGAACTACCATATGAACAAACTAAACCTATCATTACCAGAGCTGCTTAACATGCTTAAAATAGTTGAGAGCCAATTCAAAGGTGATAAGGCTCATCAACTTCTTCTAGTTGATAGGAAAAAGAAAGGAGTAATGAAGAAGGGTTCAAAGAGAAAGCTGAACCTGAAGAAGAGCATCAAAAAGTGGAAAAAGGCAAAGAGGTCTTCAAATGATGAATCCTGTTTCTTCTACGGCAAGAAGGAACATTAGAAGAAGAACTGCAAGACATACCTTGTAAGTTTAAAGTATGATGCTAATAGAGCATCAAGAGATTTGTTTATGATACAAACAAACTTATCATTGAGTTCTTGGACTTCTGATTCATGGGTATTGGATACCACATATGGGTCTCACATGCAAATCATTGCAAGGACTCCACAAGATTAGAAGATTGAAGAAAGATGACTTGAGCTTTATGGCACGAGTGAAGAGGCCATTAATGCAAAATCTGTTGGAACCTACATGTTATTGTTATCTTCGGGCAATATATTGGAATTAAAAGATTGTTATTTCATTTCAAATATTGTTAGGAATATTATTTCTATACCTTTGTTATTAAGACAATATTTTGAAATAAAAATTGGGAGCAATGGTTGCTCCATTTTTCATTCTAATGATTTTTTTGAATTGGATAAATTTATGAATGGTCTTTTAAATCTATCCCTCAATGATGAAGTATTACTTGTAGAAAACAAAAAGAGAAAGATGGATGATACTGATAAAACATTCCTTTGGCATTGCCGATTAGGTCATATAAGTAAGTCAAGGATTAACAAATTATACAAAGATGATTTCTTTGGTCCTCATAATTATAAATCATTAGAAACTTGTGAATCTTGTATTATGGATAAAATGGCCAAGTTTTCATTTACTGGACATAGAGAAAGGGCAACTGAGTTGTTAGAGTTAATACATTCAGATGTATATGGACCTGTGTCAACTTAGGCTAGAGAAGGATATTCTTATTCATTATATTTATTGATGATTTATCTAGGTTTGGATATGCGTATCTCATAAAACATAAATTTGAAGCCTTTGATAAATTTAAAGAGTATGAAAATATAGTTGAGAAACAAACTGAAAAAAGTATTAAAATCCTTCGATATGATCAAAGAGGAGAATACTTATCTAGTGAATTTCTTAATCATCTTAAAAAAATAGTATTCTCTCTGAATGGATCCCTCCATATACACCACAATTAAATAGTATAGCAGAAAGGAGAAATCGTACCTTGTTTGATATGGTAAGGTCCATGATGTGCTTTACAAATCTTCCAATATCTTTCTAGGGATATGTCCTAGAAACTACTGCATATATATTAAACAGGGTACCATCAAAATTAGTACCCAGCACTCCATATGAATTATGGAATGGCAGGAAACCAAGTCTTAAACATCTTAAGATTTGGGGTTGTCCAGCTTATATCAAAAAGGAATTAGGATATAAGCTAAGTGCTAGGACTTGGAAATGTAAGTTTATTGGTTATCTCAATAGGGTATTGGATACTTATTTTATCATCCTACTGAACAAAAGGTCTTTGTTAGTAGGCATGCCATTTTCTTGGAAAAAGAATTTATCCAAGAAAAAGGTAATGAGAGAATAATTAAATTGAGTGAAGTTCAAAATGAACAAACTCAAGTTCCTCAACCAAAAGTACCAGTTGATCAAGTACAACCACAATACACACCTCCCTCTGTAGGTTAGAAAGAGTATGGGAAGCACCTCTAAGATATGGTTTTATGATTGGAAATAATAATAAAACCAGCATCATTGAAGATAATAATCCACTGACCTATATGGAAGCAGTCATGAGTAAGGACTCTAACAAATGGCTTAGTGCCATGAAATATGAAATGGACTCCATGTATGATAACTAGGTTTGGACCTTGGTTGACCCACCTGAGTGAATTGTCCTAATAGGTTGCAAATAGATCTTCAAGAAGAAGATTGGAGTAGATAGGCAAATAGAAACCTATAAGGCTAGGTTGGTGGCAAAAGGTTTCAAGCAAAAGCATGGTATTGACTATGATGAAACTTTTTTGTTAGTTGCCATGCTCAAGTCCATTAGGATTATGCTTGCCATTGCTGCATACTATGATTATGAGATCTGGTAGATGGATGTTAAGACTACATTCCTCAATAAAAATCTTGAGAAAGAAGTTTATATGTCATAGCCAGAGGGTTTTGTCTCAAGTGGGAGACCAACCAAGTATGCTAGTTTAGGAAATCCATTTATGAATTGAAGCAAACATCAAGGAGCTGGAACATTCATTACAAAGAAACTATTAAGGAATTTGGTTTCATCAAGAATATAATGAGCCATGTGTATTTAAGAAGACAAGTGGAAGTGCCATTATCTTCTTGGTCTTATATGTCGATGACATACTTATCATTGGAAATGATATTCTAATGATGCAGTCAGTTAAAACATGGCTGTCAAAAATAGTTTTTCATCAAGGATTTGGGAGAAGCATCCTATATTCTATGAATAAAGATCTATAGAGATAGATCTACAAGGATGCTATGTTTAGCCCAATCCAAGTACCTGACTTAATATTGAAGAGATTCAATATGGAGAAAAGTAAAAAGGGTTACTTGCCCATGAGTCAAGGCATACACCAATCTAAAGGATGTCACCTAAGACTCCAAAAGAAAGAGATAAGATGAATTAGACCCCTTATGCTTTGGTAGTAGGATCAATTATGTATGCAATGTTATGTACCAGGCCTGAGTTGTTTATGCTTAGGCATAGTAAGCAGGTTCCAGGCTGATCCAGGGGAGGATCATTGAAAAGCTGTGAAAAACATTCTTAAGTACCTAAGAAGGACTAAGGATGTTTTTCTAATATATGGAGGATCAGATCTAAAACTAGAAAGCTATACAGATTTTAGTTTCCAATATGATCCAGATGATAATAAATCCATATCAAGGTTTATTTTTACTCTAAATGGAGGAGCAGTGAGTTGGAAGAGTACCAAGTAGCTAACTATAGCTGACTCAGTCACTGAAGTAGAAATATAGCTGCTAGTGAAGCCACTAAGAAAGTAGTCTGGATAAAGAAGTTCATCATCGAATTGGGCATAGTTCTTGTAATACAACAACTAGTGCCATTGCATTGTGATAACACTGGAGCTGTTGC
Organism: Areca catechu; assembly: GCA_021397845.1. Taxonomy (NCBI): domain Eukaryota; kingdom Viridiplantae; phylum Streptophyta; class Magnoliopsida; order Arecales; family Arecaceae; genus Areca; species Areca catechu. The sequence goes on along the minus strand of CM038043.1, from coordinate 89,700,303 downwards.
ACAAGAGAAAGAACCAAGGTCTCACCATAAGTCCAAGCACATCCTGAGATGCTTCCACCTCGTTCGAGAAATCATTGAAAGAAATGATGTGGTAGTATAACGAGTTGATACAAAAAACAACATGGCATACCCATTCACTAAGGCACTTCCTCGATAGCAGTTAGATCGCCGTCTAGATTGTATGGGTATTAAATAAAAGGGCGATTAGCTTTAGTGCAAGTGGGAGATTAAAAGAATTATGCCTTGAAAGCCAATCATAATTATTGTTTCAGTGATATTTTTGTATTCTCTTAATTCAAGATTGATATTAATAAAAGGCATTTGTTGATTCATCATACTGCAGTATCTTCTTAAGATTATGATGAATCCCATAGGTTAGGGCAATGAAATTAGGGTTATGATAGAGATCATAATGGTAAGACCTAAGTTTCTATAAACTCTAATCTAAAATGTTCCTAGTCATTGGATCATTGATTCGGGGATCGATATTTTTGAAAAGACTAGCACATCCTATATATACTCGATGGAGAGAGTGGTTGGTCTCATAACCATTTATGTAGGGATACGAATATAAGGATATGGGTGCTTATTAGGGTATGAGTTCACTGAATTGATCCTCCTTGAGAACATCTTATAGAGGTCTCATTACTTATCAAAAGATGGCACATGATCCTTAGACCTAAGATCACCATGGTTCCTTATGCACATAAAGTCATGTTTGGTTCATACTCATTCATGACAAAGAGTGATGTATAGGGTGTTCTCAGATGTGGTGGATTGTGTATAAGGATATGAGTGGATCAATAAGAAATCAATCACTCCTAGTAAGAGGACTTATCCCATGTAATCTCTTTTATTATTGACTCAGGAAGCCTTTGATCAAAGTAGGATGAGATTAGAAAGGATATTTAATCTTTCATCGATTGAGTCTTCATTATCAAATTAAGATTTGAAAGGATTAAGTACTAGGGTTTGACAATTCTCCACACCCATCACTTATTCAGGATAAAGGAAGATGGAAGGATTAAATTGTATGGTAACTTTCTACTGAAAGGTATTTTGATAATTTCTATCAAATTCTTTATCTTCTGGGTAGGCATGACACGTTGCTAGACATTAATCATATATTGTAGGTTTTCATAAATCAAATTGGATGGATTCATGAGTCAATTTAAAAATTGGTTCAAATTGGCTAACTTAGATCAGCTCGATTTGACCTAATTAGGTCAATCGATTTTAATTGGATTGAAATAGCTTAGACCTGAACCTACTGCTTGCTAGACGTGGAGCCCAAAGTGTTGCACACACTAGGGAATTGGTCGAGGAAGTCAATTGGATTTTGGTTAGGGTCATTGGATCCTAATAGCCTAGCTAATTTGCATACTAGCATATACATGCTAGCCTAACTCCTAACCCTATTGGATTGGATCAGTTTGCATGCTATTTGGGCAGCATTTATCTGTATTTATCTGGAATTAATTGAGTATTATCCTTGGATTATGGAAGAGTCTAAGTGGGATTGGACTCTCGGCACCATGTTTGGCATGCACCAAGATTAAGAGGCGCAGAAGGACCAAGAGTCCTTCTACCACTTATTCTAGATAAATGCTAGGCCACTCTCCCTTATCTCCATGCCCATTTGGATTGGGCTTGACCAGTCAAAAGATGGAATTGGCATGTGTTGGGATATGTCAGTTCAAGCAAGATCAGCCATCGGATCAACCGGTCGATGACACCTTTCCTGAACCATGCACCTCGAACCAAAGTGCCCGAAAGAAGTCGACTAAATAATGGACAAGCCGAAGCCGAAAGTCTCAACTTCGATCGAAGAGTCAATCTTCGTCCCTCGTGGAAGACAAGGTTCTCAGCCTCAGCTGAAGACATGGTCTTCATGACTGGCTAAATACGCAATCTTCGGCCTATACCGAAGACATAATCTTTAGCCTACACTGAAGATATAGCCTTTAGCCTGCGCCGAAGACGTGACCTTCGACATCAGCCACAAATACTATCTCCAATTTAGCTACGAACACTCCCAAAGAAGATGCCTGAAGATAGATCTCCGATCTGTCTCAAATCCCCACGAACGTGGCGGATAATGGTTATCATCGACTCTCTAACTACTCCAAGGCATGACCATGACAAAATGACCACGTGACCATTAATTCATGCAAGAATGTCTCCAGCCTGGCCGGAATCATTTAATAACCACCCCTGATTGCGAATGGAGGGAAAGGAATTAACTCCTCTATCGTAACTGCAGGAAAGAAAACGGAATCGCAGGTCGAACGAATCATTATAAATAATGGCAAGAGGGGACACTCCAGGTAAAGGCATAACTTAGTCCTGAAAATCTCAGAGTCCTTTCCTCTTTATTTATCATCCTCAAAATCTTCTCCAATCTATGGCTGGAGCCCGCCTCTGACTTAGGCATCGGAATGTCCCCCGTCGAAGCAACTCCGACGAGGAATTTGTTTTACAGGTAAACCATGGAGTGGACCTGCGATCCAGTAGCTTCGCCCGGTCGGAAGAGGGATTCTACGCTAATAGATTGGCGCACCAAGTAGGGGAAGGCTAAGCATCCATTGTTAAGCTCCCCTCCTTGAAAATGGGAAAATGTAAGCAGTTCCCGATGATGAGAGAAAAGACACATATCACCTCAACAAGTCGAAGTCGTGTTCCTTCCCAAGGTGGTGAACCTCCGGTGGGAAATGATGTTCCACCTCCCATACTTATCATGGGACAGCAACAGTTTGAAACTCTCCTAAACCAGGTCAACAATCTCACAGCCATGGTTTAGGACTTCCAGAATAAAGCTTTCCAGGTGGGGCATCCGCTAGCCTCCTCTAGACATAGCTCTCGATCCCGAAAGAAGAAAGCTCCTTGGGGAGAGTCTACTCATCTTTCCCTCCATCTTCGACCCTCTCTTGAGGGTCAAAGTTCAAGAATGTTTGGGCCTACTGACTCGTTGCAAAAAGAAAAAAGACCTAAGCAAATCCCCTCTCCATCCTCTGAAGACTCTACTCTCGTGGAGAACCCACCGAAACAAGTTCTCCCCGATTATGATGGAAGTTTAAAGCCCTCGAATCGGAGGTTGCGAAGCTTCGAGAGCGAAGGGATCACAATGATCTAGTGGCGTGTGATCTGCGCCCTCCTTATACTGACCGTATCATGGCTGAAGTTGTTCCTCGGCACTTTAGGGTCTCCCAGATGGAGCCCTATGACGGCACCTATGATCCTTTTGATCACCTAGATAGTTTCAAAGCCCACATGATGATCCAAGGAGCTACGGATGCGCTGTATTGCCTTGCATTCCTAGCCACTCTGAAGAAAGCTGCTTAGATATGGTACTCGAGCATATGTCCATTACCATCGACTCCTTTTTCGAGCTAGAAAAATTATTTGTCTTGCATTTCAAGACCTGCCGTAAGACTCCCCGCAATACGGATATGCTATTCCTCCTTCACCAAAATGAAGGAGAAAGTCTGCGAGATTACATCTCTAGATTTAATTCAACCACACTCGAGATCCCTGTTCTTAACGAGCACGTGGCCATGTCTACACAAAAAAAGGGGCTTCGTACGTCCAGGCTCACCTTTTTCCTGGACAATAAATTCTCCAAAAGCTATGCTGAGCTCTTGTCGAGAGCTCAGAAGTATGCCAACATCAAAGAGCAAGTGGCAAATCGACAACTAGCTGAAGGGAAGCCCCCCTCCAAGAAGAAGAACAACATGGGACAAGGCCCACCTGCTCCTAGTAACAACAACAACAACAAATATACTGACCGACGATGGAGTCCTAGGCCCAGAGCATCGTGCGGGAGATTCGACTCCTATACCCCCCTCAACCTCCCTCGAGAAAAGATCCTCTTGGAGATAGAAAAAGAAAACTATCTCAAACGGCCACGTCCCATGAAGGCATCCTCTTCCGCAAGAAACAAGAACAAATACTATCGATTCCACCAGGATCATGGCCATGACACTGAAGAATGCATCCAGCTGAGAGATGCTATAGAGGATCTTATCAAGAGAGGTTTTCTGGGGCGATACGTTGGTCACCAAGGACCTCGGTCAGAAGCTACAGTTCTCCAGAGGGCCCTTGGAGAGGCTGAACTACCGAACCAGAGGCCCACCAATGGAGATGTGGGGATGATACATCGACCTACCAACTGGAGAAGAGTCGAAGATGATGCCCCGAAACGGCTCAAGGACAATAATGCTATTCTCTTCTCTGATGATGACCTTGCGGGGGTTTGACTCCTGCATGATGATTCTGTTGTAATTTCGGCCGTCATGGCCAATTATGATATAAAACAAATCTTGGTTGATAATGGAAGCTCTGCTGATTTCTTGCTCTACGATGCATTCTCTCGGATGTGCCTGCCTAAAAGCAAATTACAAAGATCTCCTATATCACTTACTAGATTTGGAGGCAACCAGGTTGATATTGAGGGACAAATAATACTACCTGTAACCCTCGGCATCGAACCCCGATAGAAGACACTACCAATCAACTTCACGGTGATCTGAACCTCTTTGGCCTACAACATGATTCTGGGATGGTCTGCCCTGAACAAATTCCGGGTCATAGTGTCAACTTACTACCTCCTAGTATGATTTCTCACCAGAGTGCATCGGAGAGGCCAAAAGAGATTAGAGAATGGCACAACAGTGCTTGATGATTCAAGACAAGCACTCCAACGATCCTACAACTGGGGTTCAATTAGATCCGAGGGACTCGACCACAGACTCTGGTGAACCCATGGAGAGAACCATCTCAGTGCCACTAACTAAAGAAGACCCCAACAAGGTCGTGCAGATTGGAAGTATGCTTGATGAGGAAACCAAAGCGGAGCTGATCTATTTTCTCAGAAACAATACTGATGTCTTCACCTGGTCGGCTTCGGACATACCAGGAATTCCAGCCGAAGTGATTACTCATTGGCTGGAAGTTGCTCCTAAATATAAGCAGGTCTGGTAAAAGAAAAGGAGCTTTTCCCCCGAAAGACAGAAGGCAATAGATGAAGAAGTGCACAAGCTCCTCAAGGGAGGATTCATTCGAGAAGCTCGTTATCATGAATGGTTGGCCAATATGGTAATGGTGAAGAAAGCTAATGGCAAGTGGAGGATATGCATTGATTACACAAACCTCAATAAGGCTTGCCCAAAAGATAGCTTTCCTCTCCTAAATATCGACCAACTGGTTGACGCCATCGCTGGTCACCAGTTCATCGCTGGTCACTAGTTGTTAAGCTTTATGGATGCTTTCTCTGGATATAATCAGATCTGAATGAATCCCCAGGATGAGGAGAAGACAGTCTTCGTCACAGACAAAGGTCTACATTGCTACAAAATGATGCCATTTGGACTCAAAAATGCCGAGGCGACATTCCAAAGATTGATCAACTAGGTATTCAAGGAGTAATTAGGGAGAAACATAGAGGCCTATGTCGATGATATGATCATCAAAAGCCTTCTAAGAAAAGATCATATCAAAGACCTAGAAGAATCATTCGATGCCCTACGATGCCATCATTTGAAGTTGAATCAAATGAAGTGTGCCTTCGGGATAACTTTGGGCATGTTCTTGGGGTTCCTCGTTACCAAACGAGGGATTGAAGCAAACCCTGAGAAAATCCAGGCCCTTAAAGATATGAGGCATCCATCTTGCAAGAAGGAAGTACAACAGTAGATAGGAAGGATCGCTTCCTTAAGTAGATTCATCTCCCGGTCAGCCTTGAAATGCCTCCCTTTTTTTAAAGTACTTCAGTAATCTTGAGGCTTCGAATGGACTGAAGATTGTCGTACTGCTTTTGAAGAACTGAAGAAGTACTTAGAGACCCCATCTTTGCTCTCTAAATCTCAAGAGGGGGAAGTACTCTACCTGTGCCTTTCTACTTTGGACGAAGCAGTTAGTTCGATCCTCGTCTGAAGAGAGGAAGACAGCTTCCATAAGCCGATCTACTACATCAGCAAAGTTCTGTATGATGCCGAAATAAGATATTCAAAAATGTAGAAGTTGATTTACTCTTTAATAATTGTGGCAAAGTGACTACGACCTTACTTCCATGCCCACGCTGTCGTGGTGTTAACTGATCAGCCTCTTAAGGTCGTTCTCTGATGCCCTGATACTTCAAGAAGAATAGCCAAATGGGCTATGAAGCTAAGTGAGTTCGATATCAGTTTCTAGCCCCGATCGGCTATGAAGGCCTATGTGCTGTCTGACTTCTTGGCGGAGTGCACATGGAAGTCCGAAGATGAAGTGTATTTGCCCGAAGATGAAGGAGACACTCTGAAGAATATGGAGTCTGATTGGGTACTCCATGTAAATGGAGCCTCCAACTCTGCTGTATGTGGAGCATGCCTCATACTGGCTAAACCAGATGAGCACACAGTGGAGTATGCATTCTGATTTTCCTTCCATACCTCGAACAACCAGGTTGAATACGAAGCCCTACTTGCAGGACTTCAAATCACCAAAAGCTTAGGGGTTCAGAGACTCCAGGCCTTTTCAGACTCCCAGTTGGTGGTAAACCAGGTCAAAGGAGAATATGAAGCTAGAGATCCTACCATGATATAATATCTAGAGAAGGTACAAGCCTTATCTTCTCAATTAGAGTTCTTCAAAATCATTCATATTCCTCGATCGAAGAATTCTCTAGCGGATGCATTGTCCAAACTTGCCACCACCACTCCGGAATTCCTTGGTCGCACCTTTATCAAATACCTTGAAACTCCAAGTATAGTTGAAGAAACTTTGGAGGTGCACCAAATCGACACCGAACCCAGTTGAATGGATCCCATCCTCAAGTTCTTAAATGAGGGTATACTGCCAGAAGACAAAGTAGAGGCCAAAAAGATTTGCTGGATGGCATCCCAATATGTCATCTTAGACGGGACCCTCTACAAAAGATCATTCTCTTAGCCTCTGCAAAAATGCTTGGGACCATCAGACGCTGACTATATTTTAAGGGAAGTCCATGAAGGAATATGTGGTGATCACCTGAGGGCAGATCTTTAGTGTATAAAATTATACGCCAGTGATACTATTGGCCCTCAATTCAAAAAGATTTAGCCAACTTTGTGCGAAAATGTTATCAATGCCAGAGATATGCCAATATACAAAGATAGCCAGTGAGTCACCTAACCCAGCTGACGGCACCCTGGCCTTTCGCCCAATGGGGCATGGATATCCTTGGCCCATTTCTACCAACGTCTGGGCAAAGGAAGTTCCTCCTTGTGGCAATCGACTACTTCACTAAGTGGGTCGAGGCCGAACCATTGGCTCACATCACAAAGGGCAAAGTCAAGAATTTTATCAGGAATTCCATCATATTTTGGTTCGAAATTCCACATACAATTATCACCGACAACTGGAGGTAGTTTGATAATCTGAAGTTTGAAGACTTCTATGCTCGGTACCATGTTCAACATAGGCTGACCTCCATCACCCATCTGCGGTCCAATCCGACCATTCTTCATGGCTTGAATATGAGGTTAAATGCTGCCAAAGGACTCTGGGTAGAAGAGTTGAACTCCGTTCTCTGGGCATACAGGACGATCCCGAGAACAGTTACCAACGAATTTCTGTTCAACCTGGTATACGGTACCAAAGCCATCCTCCTTATCAAAGTCTCCCTCCAATCTTTGAGAATCGACAAGTATGAAGAGCCTGAAAACTCTGATCGTAGAAGAGTTGACATGGATCTACTGCCGAGCACCAGGCTCCAAGCCCAAATGAAAATGGTGATATATCAATAAAAAGTCACCAAATATTACAACTCCAGAATAAAGGAGTAGATTTTTTGCACTGGGGACATGGTGCTACGAAGAACTGAAGTATCCAGGCCGATGGAGCAAGGCAAGCTTTCTCCCAACTGGGAAGGACTATACCAAGTTGAAGAAGTCATACATCCAGGAACGTATCGACTCAAGAATCTGGATGGAAAAGTCCTATCCCGACCCTGGAATGTATAAAACATTCGCAAGTGTTATCAATAAACAAACCCCGATGATGGGGGACTAACTAAATTCAAGATGAAATGATGCAGGTGATTTGTTCCTTTGTGACTTTTAGGATTTTTTTATAAGTTATGGATTCCCGAAGACAAACCAAGAGTAGATCTAGGGATTCAATAATAATAAGAACTACTAACATGCGAATTAGCCCCTAAACAAGGATAAAAAGAGGATCCCGGGATTGAGAAATCCCGTAGAACTTAGCTCTCAGATCAATACCTACTTAGGAGTCAGGGTGGCAAACCTCAAAGATCTGAAGCGCTCGATGCTGAGATCACTCACTCTGGTGGATGCGGCCTGGATGATCGAGCCTTCAACCCCGCGGATGCGCCGGCTTGCTGTTCGAAGGTCTCGATGGCAAGGGCAACCGACTCCATGTTCGTGTCACCTGGAGGACCTGCGAGCATTCAAGAAGAGTTAGGATTCAATCAAAGAGAAAGCAAATAGAAGAAGGGATGGAAGTTGATGTGGGGATGGTGGAGTTCTTCTTGCTAGGCGCCTGGTTGGATGATCCCAATGGACCTGGACTCGAAGTTGGAGGATGAAGTTGTAGAAGACATGGTAACTTGAGGCCTCACACCTCTCGATGCCCGAAGGCAAACGTGCTCCCTCATGAAGATCGACGTTCCTAGTGAACGAATGCAACTAAAGAGAATTGGCTCTCAAAAAGAGTTAGATTTTCATTCATCATCAATTAGCTTTACAAAGAAGAGGTAAGGTCCCTTTTATAGGCACCTTAGGATCCCATTTAAATTTCAAATGAAAATTACAAATCTTTTCTTGATGAGGAGCCCAAAAATTCAAAAATTCTTCCTTCTTGGCCGACCATGAATGTGTCTTGATGTGAGGCTTGGATCAAGGCTTCTGTCCTCCTCCTTTCCTTGGTTATGCTTCCATCTTTAGTACAAAGCATGATATGGGGAGTGAGAAGTGGAAGCGCCCATGGATCTTGCTATGCCTTCCAAAGTTGTTCAAGTAGTTTGGGAAGAAAGCTTTTTGAATCCTCCAAAGTTTAACTCCCTTTGACCTTCCTTGGCCGGCCACCCATGTTTGGAAAATAGCTTGATAGGGGGGAGGGAAAAAAGGAGTGTATTAAGTGATGTGTCCCCCCCTTTTAGCATCCAAAATCTGAATTGTGTGCCGCCCACATGGCATGGTGAAGTGGCGACATGTAGGATGAAGAGGTGGTCCCCTGAGCTGAGTTGGGTTCCTTCATGGCTTGGTTCAAAAAGTGACTAGACTTCAAGACCAATCTTGCTTCAAAAGATTTGGACTGGACTCATTACGGGTCTGGACTCAGTACAGGACTCGACTTGACCAACTTGGTCAAAATACAGGACTAGACATAGACACTTGAGACTCAATTCAAAACTAAAGGAAATTACACGGTTTAGGCTTGAAGCCTTATTACAATACCCAAAAAGTTGGAACCCTAATTGGACATCCACAGAGGGTTGAGGAGCCTCTGTCGGATTTTGGTGCCCACACCAGTTCTCCCGGGGTGGGAGGAACTCAACTCTATCGAGTAAGAGCTGATTTGGCTAAGGTATTCTTCCAGAAGGTCAGGGTCGAGGCACTGCAAGTCCTCCCGGGTAATCCACGAGTCATCGGACTTAGGTCAGCCTTGCCATCGGACCAACAAACGTTGATAACCTTTGCCCCAGGTGGTAATAGCTTGGTCATCCAGGACACACTCGATCCGCTCTCCTCTCTCAGGTATAATTGGAGGTGAACACTCAGGTTCCGGTTCACTCTCAAAAGAAAGGTCAGGCCCAAAAGGCTCGCTAGGTATGTTTGCTGGTTTCCTGTACTCGACTAAGTCTGAGATATTGAAAGTTGAGCTAATTCCATAATCCGGGGTAGCTCAAGAACGTAGGCATTAGTGCCAACTCTCTTTATCACTCTAAAGGGGCCAGCTCCATGAGCATGAAGTTTCTTAACGATTCCTGGTGGAAACCATTCAAGCCTAAGCCTAACAATTATTTTAAAATTTATACTTAAAGCATGATACAAAATGTAGACTCAACGATGCATTCCTATAGAGCGAGATTTTATTGGACTCTCTAGGGTCTAAACCTAACAGACTAATGACTCTCTAGGTTTGACCCTGGTCTGGTATGCACATGAGAAATTATCAAGGATCCCTAGCAAATGCCATAATGTATGCCAAAAGTAGATGGCTAAAGGGATGGGCTCTACGGAGTCATGCATTTTGGTAATCTCAACAAAAAGTAACCCCATGGCTCTAGAAATGTAAGAAGGCTCAGGGGAAGGGTAGGAAATAGGAATCAGAGTCTTGGGGCAATCTATGGGAAGCATGAGACAGACCTTGGTTAGTTAGGATGATTTTAAAATTTGGACCTTGATTGATGGGTGCAAGTTTTAGGGCAGACTGGATGTTCCTCAGGGATGGTAATTGATCAGGTAACTTATCAGGAACTACATCCTCAATTTCTTTCCAAGCTTCAACCATCTCTTGAGGATGTTCTCTTTGGATCGGTTCATTAAGGGTTGGTTCCTGAACTCCTGTGGAAAAGACTAGTAAATCCTCATGTTCATTTACTAGATGTGATCCTGGCTCGGACATTTCTTCTTCAAATTTTGTAGTGGGTTCAGGATCATTTTCCTTTGATTCCTCAATGATTTCAACCTTGGGCCCATCTTCTACTAAACTTGACTCATAGATATTTTCTTTCAATTCTTTAATGGGCTCAGGAGTTTCTTTCCCTAGATTTTCAATGAGCTCAACCTTAAAGTCTTTAATGGGCTCAGGGGTTTTTGTATTCAAATTCTCAGAATGTTCATCCTTCTCTCCCTGAAATTCTTTAAAGGGTCCTTTCCCAGTAATCTCTTCTTCTAACTCATTGTCCTTGATCAGGTTAACTTCAGGCTTCTTTTCTTTAAGGCTACTTGATCCTTTCTTAGCCTGGTCCTTAGGCTGAACTGGGTTGATTGTAAATTTCTTCCCATGGTGGTTAAAGGTATAGGTATAGGTCCGACCATGAAGGGTGGCATCATGATCGTACAGCCAGGGTCGACCTAAGATAATACTACTTGTTACGGCCATTACGATGACATGGCATATCTCAGATTTCGATGGGCGTGATTCGAGCCATGTGGAGTTTTTCGGCAAAGTCAGATGTGGATCCGCCTCGGTCAAAGTCGAGGTCGGTCCAAGCCCCTCTGCCGCTCCGCCAGGTGTCCACCCACGAGGGGTCCACCTCGATCAAAGCCGGTGGCCCCCCTGCTCCCTCGCCAGGTGGCGCCCGGAGACGGGGTCACCTCAGCCGAGGTCGAGCCGGGCTCCCTCACTCCTTTGCCAGGTAGTGCCCGGAGATGGGACCACCTTGGCCAAAGTCGAGCACCATTCTGCCGCTCCGCCAAGTGTCCACCTAAGAGGGGTCCACCTCGGTCGAAGCCAGCGGCCCCCCTACTCCCTCGCCAGGTGGCGCCCGGAGACGGGGTCACCTCAGCCGAGGTCGAGCCGAGCTCCCTCGCTCCTTCGCCAGGTGGCGCCCGGAGACGGGACCACCTCGGCCGAAGTCGAGCGCCCCTCTGCCGCTCCGCCAGGTGTCCACCCAAGAGGGATACATCTCGGTCGAAGCCGGCGGCCCCCCTGCTCCCTCGCCAGGTGGCGCCCGGAGACGGGGTCACCTCAGTCGAGGTCGAGCCGGGCTCCCTCGCTCCTTCGCCAAGTGGCACCCGGAGATGGGACCACCTCGGCCGAAGTCGAGCGCCCCTCTACCGCTCCGCCAAGTGTCCACCCAGGAGGGGTCCGCCTCGACCGAAGCCGGCGGCCCCCCTGCTCCCTCGCCAGGTGGCGCCCGGAGACGGGGTCACCTCAGTCGAGGTCGAGCCGGGCTCCCTCGCTCCTTCACTAGGTGGCACCCGGAGACGGGACCACCTCGATCGAAGTCGAGTGCCCCTCTGCCACTCCACCAGGTGTCCACCCAGGAGGGGTCCACCTTGGCCAAAGCCGGCGGCCCCCCTGCTCCCTCGCCAGGTGGCACCCGGAGACGGGGTCACCTCGGCTGAGGTCGAGCCGGGCCCCTCGCCCCTTCGCCAGGTGGCGCCCGGAGACGGGACCACCTCAGCCGAAGTCGAGCGCCCCTCTGCCGCTCCACCAGGTGTCCACCCAGGAGGGGTCCACCTCGGTCGAGGCAGGCCAGCCTGTGCAAAGAAGCTTCCGAGGAGCAGGAGCACGAGCTCCGAGATTGCCCCTGGAGCTGTGCGCGCCGCACCCCAAGAAAAGCACCCCGTACGGTCGGTGGTGACACGCGAAACATCACTTACATCAACACAACAGGGTCCGCAGTTGAGAGGCGAGGTCCTAACAAAACAGGACTCGATAACGGGCATTGTCGGTGCCTGGGAAGGAGAGCGCTCACGCTCGGCCCAAGGTCTGGTCGGCGGTCTGACCGGCGCCCTCCCTTTACTCTTTCCTCGCTAGGCTCGATAAGCAAGGCGGGAAAGCCGCCTGGTTCTTTGATCTAGAAGGAAAAAGGGAAAGAGATGGAGGGGAGGAGGTGAAAGCAACGAAGGAGCCTCCCAGGAGCGAAAAACGAGAAGGCCACATGAGGAGTTAAAAGGAATGGGGAGGATAGATGACAAGGTAAGCAAGAAACAAAGGCTGGGAGAGGAGATTCCGTTCCAATGGCAGGATCCAAGATCCCAAGAGGGGACCTTTGGCGTGAGCTCGGTGAAGGAACCCGGCCGGATTTCTATTCTTTCTGGGACCTTTCTTGTTAGCACGATCTCTAAGTCTGGGTCTCCTTCCGGGGCCCATCTCAGAGACTCTGTTCCCTCTCGCCGTCTACTAACTTGACCATCGGAGCTCCCTCGCCGTGATCCACGGCCAGGGTTTCTGACCTTGCCTTGCAGGATCGAAGAGCCAGGAGTCCCCAGGGGCGAGACGGTCTAGTCGGATCGGCGGCTCCGAAGCCACAGGCACGGCAGCGAGATCGACAACACTACTGATGCCCATGGGAAGGACATCATACCAAATCTTCTCTTCATAAGACTGTAACTTGATCGAGACTTGGTACCTAGACTTTATGGGTATGGATGTTGAATCTACCCAAGAGACCTTATACGGGTTGGGGTGAGGAACTGGGGTCAATCTTAGGGCTTTGACAGTACTTGAAGAGATGGCATGGACACAGCTCCCACTATCAATTATGATTTTGCACACCCTATCCCCTAGTTTGACAAAGGTTTGTAGGATGTTTGTCCTATGCCAACCTTCTTGCACTATGTCCTGGGTAAAGATGCACTTAATTACTCCTAACAGGTCATCAGACTCCTGCACTTCTTCCTGGTCCAGGAACTCCTAATTAGGTCTCCTAGGGTGAATCTCTTGGGCTGGGTTAAAACGAGGAATTCTCTTGGGTTCAGCCTCTATGGATGGTTCATGATGAGGGTAATCCCTAGGAGGAAAAGGTGACTCAGACTCAGGTTTGACAGATGGTCTAGGACTATTCTTCTCTAAGGCTCCAATTTTGTCTTCAAATTGATCAAGCTTACTGTTCATCTCAGCCAATTGTTCCATGATGACCTTTAATTGATCTTTTCAGGTGTTTTCCATGGGTTCACCTGATTGGGAATGATGGGGGTGATAAGGGACTCCGGATCTGGTCGATATGCACATACAACGGAAGATGCTATGGGTTTGCTTTGACTTAAAAAGATCAAACCAAATGTTAGGTCAAGAAGACTAACTCGGTAGTAGTAACTTGGCACCTGGCCAGGTAAGTGTAAGGTTGGTGGAGGTTCCTCTTTGCTTGCCTTAGACACCAATTTGAAATTGGCCAGGTAGCCGAACCAACCCACCTTCCTTCGAGCTCTTGTCCCTGAACCACTTGCCTAGACACCAGCTACTCAAGCACACACAAACCAGTTGTCTAACTTAGCTTGACACTTGGTTCAACCCGACTTCGTGGATGTCCCTAGCTCACTAGAGCAATTAAGTGTCTATTCAATTTTAATTAGAGGTTGGGTTCGATATGCCGGGTGGTGATTTTTGGACTAGGGTCAGGTAATGAAATCCTGACCCTATGTCAAATTGTTGTCCTTAAGATGATTTATAAGGATGATGGCATGCAAAATGATCTAATGAGATGTCTCTAAAATATTTTATTTTTTTTGTTGGATTTTTTATGGATGAAAGCAGAAATGAGATGAAGGAAATGACAAGAGATGAAGCTATATGCAAATTAAACTATCTAAGAAATGAAAACATAAGAAAATGCACTTGCTAAAATTCTCAGGACAGAATTTCTTCTCAGGTAGTATTCTGGCTTGTAGAAATTTTACAAGCTACAATAAAATTTGAGAAGATTAACAAAAATATTATCAATTATGTGTGATCTAACAAAATAAAAATCAAAAAATATGCAGATTCCTATAAACAGAAATACTAGAAAACAGACTATATTTAGAAAGGAAAAAATGCAGAAATTAAAAGACAATGAGATCTAATGATGCAATTTTTTTTTTTTTAATCTACTCTTCTTGTATTCCCCTTCAAAGGCCTATCACAATGGCACCCCTACACATCTTAGGAGATTCCCGTGGAATGGGAGGAGAGGGTCTTGAAACCCTACTTTTCTCCTAAGACTGGACGGCCTGGTGAAGCACCTAATCCAGGTACTTAAGAAGCGCTAAGTCCTAACCATGCTATGATACCAGAAATGATGGGGGACTAACTAAAAGCAAGATGAAATGATGTAGGTGATTTGTTCCTTTGTGACTTTTAGGATTTTTTTATAAGTTATGGATTCCCGAAGACAAACCAAGAGGAACTACTAGCATGTGAATTAGCCCCTAAACAAGGATAAAAAGAGGACCCCGGGATTGAGAAATCCCATAGGACTTAGCTCTCAAATCAATACCTACTTAAGAGTCAGGGTGGCAAACCTCAAAGATCTGAAGCGCCCGATGCTGAGATCACTCACTTTGGCGGATGCGGCCTGGATGATCAAGCCTTCAACCTCGCGGATGCGCCGGCTTGCTGTTCGAAGTTCTCGATGGCAAGGGCAATCGACTCCATGTTCGTGTCACTTGGAGGACCTGCGAGCATTCAAGAAGAGTTAGGATTCGATCAAAGAGAAAGCAAATAGAAGAAGGGATGGAAGTTGATGTGGGGATGGTGGAGTTCTTCTTGCTAGGTGCCTGGTTGTATGTTCCCAATGGACCCGGACTCGATGTTGGAGGATGGAGTTGCGGAAGAGATGGTAAATTGAGGCCTCACACCTCTCAATGCCCGAAGGCGAAGGCGCTCCCTCACGGAGATCGACGTTCCTAGTGAACGAAGGCAACTAAAGAGAATTGGCTCTCAAAAAGTCTTAGATTTTCATTCATCATCAATTAGCTTTACAAAGGAGAGGTAAGGTCCCTTTTATAGGCACCTTAGGACCCCATTTAAATTTCAAATGAAAATTACAAATCTTTGCTTTATGGGAAGCCCAAAAATTCAAAAATTCTTCCTTCTTGGCCGACCATGAATGTGGCTTGATGTGAGGCTTGGATCAAGACTTATGTCCTCCTCCTTTCCTTGGTTGTGCTTCCATCTTTGGTATAAAGCATGATATGGGGAGTGAGAAGTGGAGGCACCCATGGATCTTGCTATTCCTTCCAAAGTTGTTCAAGTAGTTTGGGAAGAAAGCTTTTTGAATCCTCCAAACTTTAACTTCCTTTGACCTTCCTTGGCTGACCACCCATGTTTGGAAAATAGCTTGATGGGGGAGAGAAAAAAGGAGTGTATTAAGTGATGTGTCCCCCCTTTTGGCATCCAAAATCTGAATTGTGTGCCGCCCGCATGGCATGGTGAAGTGGCGCCATGTAGGATGAAGAGGTGGTCCCCTGAGCTGAGTTGGCTTCTTTCATGGCTTGGCTCAAAAAGTGACTACACTTCAAGACCAATCTTGCTTCAAATAGACTCGGACTAGACTCAGTACAAGACTCGACTTGACCAACTTGGTCAAAATACAGGACTAGACATAAACACTTGAGACTCAATTCAAAGCTAAAGGAAATTACACAGTTTAGGCTTGAAGCCTTATTACAAGATCCGAAAAGTTGGAACCCTAATTGGACATCCATAGAGGGTTGAGGAGCCTTTGTCGGATTCTGGTGCCCACACCACCCGATACTTTTTATGAAAATCTGTTCAACTCTAAACAACCCGTTGCACCAGCAGAATGATAATGGTTTCAATGGTCCGATCGAAAGAATCAGCCTGAAGTGAAAAGGCGAGTCTGATCCGCTCACCTAA
Source organism: Areca catechu (assembly GCA_021397845.1). Lineage (NCBI taxonomy): Eukaryota > Viridiplantae > Streptophyta > Magnoliopsida > Arecales > Arecaceae > Areca > Areca catechu. The sequence continues at coordinate 89,684,013 of CM038043.1, read as the reverse complement.
TCGGTATGCCCGATGAGTGCAATAGATAGCCCAATCAGGCTGCCAAGTGATCAAAGGTGCAGGGATGGTTCATGTAACCTACCCTACGGTGAATCCGAAGTCGCGCCGAGGCAGGCCTAACTAGCCTATCTTATACTAAAGAAGGCATAGGGATGGTTCATATAATCTACCCTACGATAAATTCGAAGACGTGCCGGGGCAGGCCTGAACAACCTACCTTAACCACAATAGGGATGCACGGGAATGGCTTAGATGCCCTATCCTACAATAAATCCGAAGATGTGCTAAAGTGAACCTGCATCACTCACCCTGTCATTCATAAACATTTAATGAGATGGCTCAATCGATTCCATCCCATCAGCAAATCTCTAATGGCCCTGAAAAGCCTACACTTGGCAACATCCTAAGGTACACCATTCATAGACCATTCACAGAGAGAGAAAGAAAGGGAAAGAAAGTTACTTTCTTCATTGAGTCTTTCGGAAACTACAAAAAACTACAAAAAAAAAGAGAGAAAGAGAACAGTGCAGATAATGGGATAGCAGATTTAGAGTCTGCCTGCCGACCCTTTCCCATGCCAGTGGGGGGTGTCAAAGTCCTGGAAGGAGGATGGGGAGGCTCTGGAGTTCCCTTCTGATTTAGACTCCGACTCCTCTTCGAAGTCAAAGTCAAATTCGTGATCAGGGAAGGGGACAGAAGGCCTAATATTTTCCAAGCCCTTCAAATCATAGTATCTGAAAGCCTTGTCCCGGTGCTCCAGGAACCCCCAGTGGTAAGAGTCCAGAACCACCTCGGTGACCTCGTCCTTATAGGCGAAAGATGCCATGAAGTTTGAGACGGCTTCCACCACCTTCCTTCTGGCCTCTTCCGCCTCTATGGTGGCCTCTTCGACTCGAGCCCTAGCCTCTTCCAAGCGGGCCTCCAAGACCTGGATCCTTCTCTCTAAGCAAGCAATGACCCCCTGCAAGTCATCATCGTCACCTCCTCGGGGAGCCTTTGAACTAGGCTCATCCTCTGTTCGAGTGCTGGAGGCCCTCTTCTTAGCCACCCTCCGAAGATCAGAAATACTAAACTTCATCTCAGTGATTTGCTAAAGGAAGGAGGGCAACATTCAAGGTGGGAGTTTGAAGTTTCGATGGCCTACGAAAGGGAAGAGGAGGGTCCTATTTAAAGGAATCCTCCACCCATGGATGGCCACAGAGAAACATGCTCCATACCTTTCCCCAAACATGCTTGGGGATGCCACATATCGAAATGATGCCTCAAAATCCAGGTGGCCGCTCTGGGAACAATACGATCACCAATAGATACTCTTGGGGATTGAGATCATCTGTACTTCAAACCCAGAATGATCTCCCTTGGATGGTTATAACATTAATGATCGTTTCTCGAAAAGAAAAAATCTGGCGGCACCAAAGATGCACGGGGATGTAACCGTTCGAATATCCATGCACTCGGCGCAGGCAACGAAGATTATGCTCAATGTTCTTCAATTAGTGGCCAATGCAGAAATGACATGTCTGCCACATCCCTTCCAAGATAGAAGGAATAATTATGATGGGTAATTGACATCAGCCTAGCCTAATCGGGGTTAACCCGATCCAAAGGACCGCAAATTGGTAGCGGCATTCCGATCCTATTTCGAAATTCATCTTAAATATCGATCTCGAACTGAATAGTCTTCGGCTTACCCACCAGAGAAGAACCACACCAAAAAGAATCAACTCAAAAGAGACTAGCTTGAAAAGAATTAGTCACTAATTTTGAGGAGGAGACATTATAGATAGCCGAAAAAAAAAATACAGCAAGTTTACTTCTTGTCAACCTCTTCGGTAGTCAAAACAAGAATAAGGGTCGACGTCATTTTGGGCTGAACAATGGGGGCTTCAGATTTATCCTCCGGAATGGCGAGCAAGGAGAAGTCCAAGCCAGGGTAAAGTTTCTTAACTTTACCCAGACAATCGGCGTAATCCAAAGAACATCCTTCCGACGTGGCCTTGCTTGCCTCATCTTTGAAGGCCTAAGAAGTTTTATAAGTCTCAACAGCCTTGGAAGACTTCTCTTCGGCCTGCGCAGCCCTTTGGTTGGCTGCCAAAAGGCTTGCCTCTAGCTTCTCGACCCTCTTCAATTTGATCAGATGAGACTTCAGCTCATCAACATCCTGTAGGGTCTCCGTCAGCATCCATTCAAGAGAAACCACCTTCCTTCTCCTCTCTTGTGCAACGACCAAATGAGACTTCAGCTCATCAACATCCTGTAGGGTCTCCCTCAGCATCCATTCAAGAGAAACCACCTTCCTTCTCCACTCTTGTGCAATGATTGCCACTTTGATCTCATGTGCCTGAATAGTACACATTTGTCTTCTCAAGACATCCTTCGAGGCAACTGCCTTGTCCCTCTCTTCTTCTACAGCGGCCCGAAGCTTTTCGGTGACATCTTTTTTAGCTATGGCTAAAGCCATCCAGCTTCTGAGGTCTTCGCTATAGCTGATGGATTCATGAGCACCTTTCTCTAGCAAAGAAAGGTCGCGAGAAATCTGCAGAATAAGGAGCACGTACAAGGTCAATTCAATCGATGAATGCGGACAAGTAACACGCACACCGTAGGCTACCTGTTGTATCCCAAGGAAGATAGCCGGAAAAGGATTCTCAGATTTCCGCCTCCTGGCTCCAGTGACAGGGGTGTTGCATCCCACCGGACCTTTTTCTCCTACAACCGGAGCCGCAGGCTTGGTAAGTTCAACATACGGGGAAGTCCCATTGACATCCCATGGGCTCGACTTCTTAGATGACCTGGCCGGCATGGTCTTCCCGAGAGAAATCAGTTTTTTCTCTGAGGAAGAACCTATCTCGATAGGATCACTACTCTCGACCTTGGTGCATGGCAATGCCAACACATACCTCCGCCTTCGATCTTATCTCTTCACCTGGAAGCCTCTCATTGTTTCCCCTTGGCTGCCTGCTTGATCTGTGCTAAGTTCGGCTTCATGATGCAGCAAACCCTCAGAATGATGCGAGGATGAGAAGACGCGAATGGCATTAGGAATGGCCTTGCCAAGAGCGAATGGTAGTTGATCCAAGGGGAAATCCTCTTCCTTATATCGAGATTGGCAAAATTTAAAAGCCCTCATTCATCACAGGCTCCCAGGCATGCCATGCATGTTTGCCCTAATAAATCAGGGACCCAATTTGTGTGTTGGGAGGGACCACTAAAAGGCTGCAGCCACGATGATCCCTATTCCTAAGCACAATCATTATGGCCCTGATCACTACCACCTCTCCAGGCAACAGCATAACAGTCGCCACACCCCCGGTAAGCTGGTAAACCAGAGGTTCTCATAAAAGAACTTCCCTACATGTTTTGCAGTTCAAAAAGAGGAGCCTATGTTCATAAAAATCGATTCAATAAAGGATTGTATGGTTCAGTCCGTCGCCAAGGCCAGGGACTCTACCTAAACCAAGTCTAAGAAAGCCTATACTTGGAAAGCATCATAGTGTACACAGAATAGGAAAAAAGAAAAATGCTTGTTAATTCAAGAGAATTTGTCGGTTATATGCCAAAGGAAGGAAAAGAAGAGATACAAAGCCCAAAGCCTGACAAGTCCCTACGGATCAGCCAAGAGAGATCCAGCGTTGGAAGAATGGAGTATCCTATCAATCTGGGTAGAAAGGGTCTTCTCAACTTGGGCTAGGTCCGGAGAACCTTCAGCCTGAACTCCCTCTTCAGCCTGGACTTCCTCTTCAGCCTAGAACAGAATTACACCCGAGTCCTTGGCTATGTTGGGATTTCTATTCTCCGGCTTGGCATCTCTTCAACCTCTTCAGCGACCCCAATCTCCTCCTCTTCTTCCTCTTCGATGTCAAAGGCAGGGATGCTGGAAAGATCAAGATCAGGGAAGACCATGCTGACCTTGGCAAGTCCGTCACTAAAGTCATGCTGGTAGCTGTGTAAGCTTGTTTCATTCATTTCTTGTTGGAATTGTGAGGATTTTCTAAAGTCGGCAATAGCTGTAGCCGCCTGCTCTCTCATGGCTTCGGACTCTCTCCGGCTGCTTCAGCCTCCAGGGCCGCCTCTTCGGCTTTTGAAGATGCTTCTTTAGCCCTTTTGGTCGCTTCCTCAGCCACCTTGGCCAAGTCTTCAGCCCTCTCCTGGCTCTCTTCAGCAGAACACTCTAAGGAGTTAATCTGCTTCTTATTCCTCCTCAACTCCACCTCCTGCCCTGAGATTGTCAAGTGGGCATTCTTTAGTTCGTCCTTCAGGCCCCAAACTTCAACATCCACGTGAGCGAGCTGATTCTCCATGGACTATTTCAGTTCCTCGACCATCTCTCTTTTGGCCCTGGCCACGTGGAGCTCTTCCTTCAAACTATGGATGAAACTATCAACGTTCCCCAGGCCCTCTTCTATAAAAGTAATGTCATAGACCAGCTAACCAGCAAAACAAGGCGTAAGACCAGTCACAAACTGAACGACTCATTGGATGAAAGAGGGGTGATGAAAACCTCATCGATTACAGGGAGGAATAAGCAGAATCAGACATCCTAGCGAGGCTCCGACCCCGGACGACTGCCAAATCGTGAGGCAGCAAGGTATCCTTCAATGCCCGCCTAGCAATGGCAGGAACCAAAAGACCCCCCATGGGGGAAAACTCTGAAGCATCCACGGGATGACTCCCACTTAGAGGAACCTCCCGGACGGATTCCTCCTTGACTTGTGATGCCTTGCCCCTATCCATCGTAGGGGGGCAAGGCGGCGACACATCGACCACCGGAGATGGACTCTCCCTTATTTGAACTGGGGAGCTGACCATCGACAGAGACTCAACTGGTAGAGGCCCCCTGTGGAGCCTCCATCGTCGATACTCCATTTCCTCCAGATGCTCCTCTGGAGGATGAAGTGCTTCTGCTTCTCTCAAGATCATCTCCCCGGGTCTTCTTCTAAACCTCTGATCATGAAGGAGGAGCCTGAGCTATTTTTCTTTTGGAGGATTGATAGAGCCAACCCAAGTTAGGCTTCATTCCACCACCTGCAAAAGGAAACACCTTTCCGAATTAGATGGACCACAAAGGAGTTAGAAGAGGAGAGCTAAAAACTTCTACCATTTATACCTAACACAGGAAACTTGCTAATCCCTGCGAGATGGAGATTCCTCTCCTCTAATAGTTCATGGATGGGAACGGCCTCTGAACCAGTCAATAAGGCATAATTGGATTGATCGACCGCCAAAACCTTTTTCCCATCACTGGCAACCAGGTGTGGCTCCTTCCACTCATTACTGAAACCCCACGGTTCGATAGACAAAACAAAAATAAAATTGGGCTTCCACCCATGGATGGCACTAGGCATATCCTTTATGATCTTGCGACCAGGCCGAGGGCCGATCACCCACCATCCGTGACGATGGAAATCTCTCTTGAGAACAAAAAGAGCGGTGAACAGATTGATCTCGGGGCTCACATTGGCTATGTGGCACTGGACCAAGAACCCGCATATATTTCAAATACTGTTCGGATTCAACTATGCGGAAACTATTTGGTACATGCAAAAAAACTTTAACGAAGAAGGGATGCAGGGAAAATCGTAAACTAGCTTTCAAATAATCTTCATATATGGCAAGACACCCAACTGGAGGTTTATGCACCCATTTCTTGGATGTGGGAAGTAGAAGAAGAAACTCTTCGAGAACATGATAATGCTCCCAAAGATGGGCAATCTTTTCTGGTGAGACGAAGCTAGAAACTAACTCCGAACTCACCGCATCATCAGCCCCAGAGGGCCCAACCTTTTCCCCTTTACTTCCTACGGTCTCAGCCATGGCAGGAAAAAGGAACAAAGAAATAAAAGAAAGGTTCTACCTGCGAAAGGGATCGATGGCCAAGAATAGAGAAAGATGGGCTAAAGCTGAAGGTATGTAAGGATGAAGAAGCTTCCTCCGCCAGACCTTTTTCTCCTTCTCATAAAGGGACAAGGAGACTCCAAAGCAACATCTCGCCAAAGCAACATCTCGACAAGGGGAACCATCTTCTCAAATCCACCATAGATGCTCGAGATGGGTGCGTAATCCCAAACAGCCCCAAACTGATTTGACGCGGAATGGTCCGAAAGACATAATCCACACAACACCAACCAATGGCTAGGATGGAGCACACTACCTTTCCAAGGGATAAGAAAAGGCCACAACCTCCACCCGAATCCCAATGAAAGGATCGGCTGAACCGTCGCACAACAGAAAAAGGAGGGACAGTCCCTGGTCCGCCCACTCCTTTTCACACCCCAATCAGGGGGCGACAGCTGTCCGTCACCTGATCTTTGAATCAACCAGCAGTTATGGCAAACGGTCCAATCAGAGATTTTGCAATCATCTACCACACCATTTCCCAGAAGAAAACGACAATCCAGTGATACTCTCACTCTTCGAGGCAGGTCACCACTTCAAAAACTGAGGGGGGGGCAACTGTTGGGATATGTCAGTTCAAGCACAGATCAGCCATCGGATCAACCGGTCGAAAACACCTTTCCTGAACCATGCACCTCGAACCAAAGTTACCGAAAGAAGTCGACTAGATAACAGACAAGCCGAAGCCGAAAGTCTCAACTTCGACCGAAGAGTCAGTCTTTGGCCCTCGTGGAAGACAAGGTTCTCATCCACAACTGAAGACATGGTCTTCACGATTGGCTGAATACACAATCTTCGGCCTATACCGAAGACATAATCTTCAGCCTACATCGAAGACATAGCCTTCGGCCTACATCGAAGACGTGACCTTCGACATTAGCCACAAATACTATCTCCAATTCAGCTACGAACACTTCCAAAGAAGAAGCCTGAAGATAGATCTCCGATCTATCTCAAATCTCCATGAACATGGCGGATAACGGTTATCATCGACTCTCTAACTACTCTAAAGCATGACCACGACAAAATGACCACGTGACCATTAATTCCAGTAGCAACATCTCCGGCATAGCCAGAACTGTTTAATAACCATCCACGATTGCGAATGGAGGGAAAGAAATTAACTCCTCCATCATAATCGCAGGAAAGAGAATGGAACCGCAGGTCAGACAAATCATTATAAATAATGATAAGAGGGGATACTCCAAGTAAAGGCACAACTTAGTCCTGAAAATCTCAGAGTCCTTTTCTCTCCATTTATCCTCCTCAGAATCTTCCCCATTCTGTTGATGGAGCCCGCCTCTGACTTAGGCATCAGAGTGTCCCCCGTCGAAGCAACTCTGGCCAGGGATTTGTTTTGCAGATAAACCAGGGAGCGGACCTACGATCCAATAGCTTCACCCAGTCGAAAGAGGGATTCTACGCCAACAACAAGGAAGAATTGTGGTGCACAAAATGAAGGGATGCATCCCTTCATGTATGGCGCACAATCTTAAATCCAGAAGTCCTTCTACTTGTAGGCTTCTGGTTCTCCAATACATCCATTGGAATTCCACGTCCCTTAGCCAAATTTTGACCGATTACTTGCCATATGGCAAGTAAAAAAATTGCTGAAAATTTGAAGAGACACATATATATCTCTTGGCGCAGTGACATGATATATCATGATAAGACCTTTTACCAAGGGACTCCTTCTGCTTGAAGGATCCTATCTGATCATTAGAAAATCAGATCAAGGGCTGAGGAAAAGGTTTATCAAGCGCCCCCTCACTCAGTATAAAAGGTCATCAGTATTCCGATGCCAAAAATATTAAAAACAATCTAAAAGAAATCCTTTCTATTTCTCTTCCTTCTCTTAGGATAAAAAGTTTTCTTTAAGACAAAACTTGTCATTTTGATACAAGAGCTCAGGAAGAGATATAGGAGGGATAATCGGATTCTGAGAGGAGATTCAGAGAGATCTCTGAGTACCCTACAGGAGGGTAAGGGTTCCAACAAAGGAAGAAAGGTTGCTGAAGGAAGAAAGGCTGCTTGGAAGAGTCCTGGTCAAATAAGCAAGCTCGATAGGAGTATTTCCTTGGTCCGGTTCCGAAGTGGATCAGCTCTAGAGGATATACACTTGTGCGCCTTTTGAAAATTAAGGAGTATAGCACTCCAGGTATTCCTGTATAATTCTAAATTATGATTTATTAGTTATCATGGTCAAGCGGTCCTTAAGTCTAGGGTTTCGGCCAATTAGAGTTTCAATAATGAAAATTTTAAAACCCAGTCTTCCACTACGTTAGCCCGGAATCCAACAAAAAGGAGGACAAGGATAACCGCCAACATTTCATATTTCACTGAACATTTAATTAAAGCACAAATTTTGAAAATGCCTGTTATATATAGCTGGTATGTACAAGCTTTTGTTTGTCTGATACGACATACAAATACCAAAAAAGATTAAAACACAAAAACAACATGCTCCAGTAAATAGCCTAGAAAAATTATATCAACAAAATGAAGTTAGTCCATATTTTTTAAAAAAACCTATAAAAGGTGATAATGACAATTTATTTACATGTGTCTATGAAATAGAACATCTCAACCATACCTTACAGGTTCTATTCACATCAATCGTTACTACGTTAAAAATCATTGTCAGTCTGCGTAGGCTAGCTTTTCCTTCTATCATTTTGAGATTAAACTTTCTAGACCACCTCAAGGAATAATTTTCAACAACCATATTAGTACATCATTCTGGCAATCTTGTAACTATTGAGAAAAGTTCTGGTAACTAAAATTTCAAAGCTATTGATTCCAGTTACAGAGCAAAGCAGAACAGCAGAGTGTCTTTGAGTCTCTCCATAGGGACATTGTGGTTTTATTCAGCAATTGGGAGTTCGATCCAATGAAAATAAGCAATCCCTTTTGCAAAAATGAGGGCACTGTTGACATCTGGCAAGGCTATGAAGATAGGTTCGTCCCGGTGGAGTTACAGCGCTACATTGCACAGAAGCTTCCATGGATACGATATCACGAGAATCAAAACGGTGGGCATATGTTTGCATCGATTGATGGTTGGGGCGACAAAATACTTAAGGCACTTCTTCTTGGAGAGGAACCCGGTGCTATTTAGAACTACTTCAACTGCAATGACATTTTAATATTTAAAATCATCTACTATTTTGCTACAACCAGGAAATGCATCGAGAGAATCCCACTGTTACTTAGAATTACTTCAACTGCATTGCCATTTTGACAGTTAACATTATCTACTAGTGCAATGCCATTTTAATATTCAAGATCATCTACTTCAACTGCAATGCCATTTTAGATTCAAAAGCATCTACCATTACTACAACCCGGAAATACATGAAGAGAATCCCACTGTTAGAATTACTTCAACTGCATTGATAGTTAACATCATCTACTACTAAAACCAGGAAAGTTAGCAATTTATTGTACAGGTCCAAGTCTTGAGCAAAAATATTGTCACTATTATTGACCGTGAAGAATATTTTACCATTGTAGCCTTTAAATTCTGAGTTGCATGGTAGCCCTGCTCTTACAAACAACACTACAGATAATACTGATGAACGACCTTAGACATGAGAAAGATACATACCAGGATTTAAACACTGGATGTGATTTGCTGGCATCATGTTTGCAAATCAAAGTGGTCATTGGTTTATCCATGTAGACTATTTAAACCCACTTCACTTTTATACTAAAGCTGGAGGGACCAAATAGGGATGGCCTGAAATGCTTGGAGGACCTAAATGACAAGGAAATCCTAGGGTTTATAATGACTTTCATACCTGCACCATGGATTTCAAAATCCGGATAGAAATTGCAAGATTTGGAGATTTTGAACAAATAAAGGGGTGAAACAGATCTGTTTAATAAGCAAAGATTTGATAATGGTAATAGATACCTAGCATGAAATTATTTCAGCTATGAAGAAGGCTCCAATGTTTACAAGAACGATTCTCGGATGACCGTAAATAACTTAGAAGAATTCTAAATTTGTATAATCAAAATTTGATGTAATATAAGATAAAAGAGTGGTTACCCATGACAAAGTGATCTTACAATTAGTATTTCATGTAGAGGAGGCAATCGACAAGAAATGCTAACTGAAGACTGCTCCAGCACATCAGTAATCTGGCTAACAGAATAGACATCTGAAGATGGAGAAATTATGAGATATAGTTGCTGGAACAGATCTAAATAACAGTTCGAGTGTTCAGAAATCAAAAGAAATCACGGTAGGATTCAGTTTACAGGGAAAGAAAGCAAATGGAAGAGATTAGATCAGAGGAAAAATAACGAGTGTTCAGAAATCAAAAGAAATCACGGAAGGATTCAGTTTACAGGGAAAGAAAGCAAATGGAAGATATTAGATCAGAGGAAAAATAAAATTTTAGGAGGGAAAACTCGCTGAACTGGTCATCTCTTACTCAATTTTTTTTTTTTTTTTTGGTAAAACGGTGCATTCAATTAAGAGAACGAGAGGGAATACAACCCAGAAAGTCAGAGAGGAGAAGGTCCCTAAGCTGTACAGGAGATACACGCCAATCCGACCACAAAATAGGAGCAGTATGATAAGCTACATATGAAGCGACCCAATATGCGACTGAGTTAGCCTTCCTGTAGACATGGCGGACCGCAACAAACGCGCAGCTCTGCAATAGATAACCAATATCCCAAATAATGGGATGGACCGACGAAGATCTCAACGACTGGCGTATCCAGGAAACGACGGTCATTGAGTCCCCCTCGATGATGAGGTGGTCCAGGTGCAGAATCTAGTGGGCATATCGAATCCCTGCCTAGGCAGCCATCAACTCCACGCTCAGGACTGAGGATGAAATAGAAGGGAGGTCTCCCGCCGCCAGGAATTCGAGGCAATAATCGCGGATAACAAAAGTTGATCCTCTCTGCCTGCCTCGAAGGCTCCCATCAAAGCTGATGGTGAAGAAGTCCGGAGGAGGGGGATCCCAGGAGATAAAAACCCGCTAGGACGATCGAGGAGCAAAAGAGGAACCCCAGGTCTCCGAAGACCTCACAGCCACAGTTCGGAACTCAAGGGAGCATGCCCTAGCTCTCTCGACAATCATCCTGGGGGAACATCTAATAGAATCAAAGAGCAGCTCATTCCTGGAAAGCCAGAGATGATAAGCAATATAAGCATAAAAGGTTATCGAAGAGGAGGCCAATCCCGAATGCAAGGAAGACAAGAAGGCTTCCAGCACTTCCGACTCCTGTAGGAGGAAAGAGTCCGCCCCAGCCAGCCGCCACATAGACTCGGCCCATTTACACAGAAAAAGAGCGTGGGCAAGAGTCTCACGCTCAGACCCACAGATAGGATAGGCAGATGGAATGGACAGGCCTCTGGACACTAGAAGATCCCGCATGGAGAGATGGTGCCAAGCAACTCTCCAAACAAACAGGGAGACCCTCGGATGAACCGGCAATGACCAGATCCAAGCAAAGCTGCGAGTGATGGTAAGCTACGGGCAAATTATAGTCATCATCATAGACAACGGCACCCTCAACACCATGGACTGTCTCCGGACTCTGGTATTCGGACATGAAAGGATAGGTAACATAATAGCTAAGACAAGGTTACCCAGGACATGCCCGAAGATGGAGAAGACAATATCACTATCCCATTGCGACCGACCCGGGACTATGAGATCCGAGATGGAGATCGTCAGAGGCGTGTCGATAGAGATAAAAGTAGGCCATTTAATCAAAGGAAGATCAGAAATCCAAGAATCATGCATAAATTTAATAGAAGTGCCATCCCCAACAAGCCAGGAAAGATAAAGAGTAAAAAGTGGTGACCTGGCTACCATCTCCCTCCAGATAGCAGAACCATGCCAGGGCTGTGAAGTCGGAGTCTCCGGGCCAAGAAGGATCTCCCCATATCTGGCTCTCATAAAGGACCCCCACAAGGTGGACGGGCTAAAAAAGTATCTGACCACATGTCTGGTCAGCGGGGCCTCCCGTCTAGAAATAAGAGAATGGATCCCTAGACTGCCAAGCCTAGTCGACAAACACACAATCTCCCATTTGATCAGATGAATCTTCTGCAAGGCGAAAGAGGAGTCCCAAACAAAGGCTCGGATCATCTGCTCTAACTTTAGAATAATAGACTTAGGGATGATTGCATGGGAGAGAAGATAAATAGGAAGTGAGGTAAGAACCGAATGGATGAGAGTAATCCTGGCCATAGATGAAAGAGAACGGCCCTGCCATCTGTCGATCCTCTCCCTGATCACTAGCACCATCGGAGCACAATCCATGCTCATGAGCCTAGACCCCGATATAGGCACACCCAGATATGACAGGGGACCCTGGCACTCAGTAATACCAAGAATATCCCGGATCCTGTAACGAACTATGATAGGAGTCTTAGGGCTGAAATAAATGCCAGATTTTTGTAGATTAACCCTCTGACTAGATGCCAGGCAGTAAACCTCCATAACTCTATGAAGGCCCCTAGTAGAACAAGCCGAGGCTCTACCAAGGAGCAGGCAATCATCTGCAAAGAGGAGGTGCGAGATCGAGGGAGCACCCGAAATGGGAGAATACGGCTGAATAATAGAATCCCAGATCACTGCTCGCAGCACTCACGAAAGAAAGTCAGGACATATAATGAGAGATAGGGTGAAAGTGGACAACCTTGTCGAAGTCCCACAAAATAGCAGAAGAACTCCAAAGAAGAGCCATTAACCAGGAGGGAGAATGAAGGTGTGGTAATACAAGATAGAATCCTAAATATTCATAGGCGGTGAAAGCCAAAAACCTCCAAAGCTCGAAGCAGGAAGTCCCAGTTGACACAATCATTAGCTCTTTCCATATAGAGCTTAATAGCCATCAGGCTCCGACACGCGGAGGCACGGCGAAGGTCATACATGAATTCCTGGGCAATTAGAATATTATCAGAAATACTGCGGCCTGTGACAAAGGCACTCTGCTCCTGACATATCAACTACGGAAGAATAGGTTTCATTCTGATGGCCATCAGTTTTGCATAAATTTTATAAAGGGTGTTGCACAAACTGATAGGCCGATACTGACCAGGCTCCGAAGCATCCAAGCATTTAGGAATAAGAGCAATATATGTTTGCTTTCAAGAAGTAGGCATCCTTCCGGTTTGAAAGAAAAGTTGAACAGCGGCAATAATGTCGAAGCGGAGAATATCCCAATGATGGCGGAAGAAAAAAGGAGGATACGTATCTGGGCTAGGGGTTTTATCTTCTCCTAGAGACCAAAAAGCCATTTTGACATCCTTTTCAAGCACCTGAGTCAGAAGCAAAGAATTTTGGATAGACGAAATAGTAACCAATTGGGGGTAATGAAAACTATGGTGGACAGAAATAGAGGGGGCCGCCCACCTGGTTGGTAGTAAAGAATTGCAGCATCTCCCTCCTGATGGATTCATCATCTTGAATCCATCCAGCATCAGTAATATATAGAGCCTTGATTCAATTTCTATGTCTCCTGATAATAGTTGCATGGTGAAAGTACCGGGTATTCCGGTCACCCTTTCGCAACCACTAAACTCTGGATTTTTGTCTCCACATGATCTCCTGATTTCGTAATAGAGAATGATGTAAGTTAAGATGATGTCGAAGACTATCCATATCCTCCACTGATAAGGGTCCATCCCTGTCCTCCTTATCCTGCAGGCCTTGAATAATGCTTTCAACAGATTTTGACTTGGACATCAGATGACCCACCTCAACTTTGTTCCACCTCAGTAGGCATCTCCTTAGAAGCTCCAACCTCTGAGAAATCTGATAACTAGCATCGCCCCAGATTCGGGATTCTCCAGACCTCCCTGAAATGTCCTAGGATCTCAGATACGAGAGCCAGAACTTTACAAACCTAAAAGGCGAATATCCCCGGGTAACATGTTCAATGGAAAGCAGAATGGGGCAGTGGTCAGAGGCAATCCGGCTAAGATGACGGACATTATGGTCCGCGTGCTGAGAAAGCCAAGATGGAGTAGCATAGCATTTGTCTAGTCGCTCCCAAACCCTAGCAGAATTGGATCAGTTGTTACACCAGGTATGGCGAGGACCAATGTACCCCATATCCACCAGACCATTGCTTTGAATAAATTGGATAAATAATGGGGAACAATTATCGAATGAAACATTTCTAAGAATTAAAGAGACTAAATGATGATGACGTAAATAGGCATGCAGCTATTCTACGTAAAAGAAACAGAAATTCATGAAAGGAACATAGGGAAAAACATGACTAGAAAGAAACTCTTTCAAAATAATTAAGAAGGGACCTTTGTTGTTAGGAAACCACACAGGTTAGGGCTAGCTTACTTTCCTATTTCAGATCTAAAAGAAAGTTATAAAGATGGTTACCTGGCCATTAGTATTTTGACATGTAGCAAAGGAACACTCAAGAAGAAAGTCCAAGGATAGCAAAGGGATTACTCTAGGTTTTGAGGCACCTCGTTTATGATTCCTTGGCATAATTGACCTTCATCTTGGAAACCAGGAGACCCGGGGATCCTGCACAGATAGATGAAATGATTAAAAGAGTTAGATAGAAGGTTGGAGGAATGAAAGAGGAAAGTTAAGGATGGAAGAAGAGGCTTAGGCTTGGATTGAAGTGGGTCTCCTTTGGCGCCCATAGCTTGAATCTTCTTCTCTTGTTGGCATGGAGACTCCATTGTAGATGACCTCCTTTGGAAGATGGAGTAGACGAATTTGGAGAGGCTTGAAGAAAGTTCCTCAAGGTTGGCCGAATGGGGTTGGAAGAAAGATTAGAAACTTTGATTGGCTAAGTAACCTAGGTCTCACACCTACCTTTCTCAAGGGTCTTTGGCTAGCAAAGGAAGAAAGCTTTCTAGGAAAAAAATTCATTTCATTCATCATCTCCATTACAAGAGAACTTAGGAGCTTTTATAGAATTTAAGCTCCCTTTCAAATTCAAACTACACCTCCTTTCATGGAGAAAATCAAGGGACGTCCCATGAAGAGAGGAGTGGCCCTTTCAAATTTGAAATTCCTAGTTACAAGGGAGAAAATCAAGGGCATCCCAAGAAAGTGGAATGGCTCTTGCAAGGTGGCGTCCCATGAAGAGTGGAGCTTCATTTGAAATTGTCTTAGACCAAATTCCATGGTTGACTTGTCTTGGTGATGTGGCATGGTCTTCCAAGTGGCATGACTTGTCTTCCAAGGTGGCATGGTTCAATGATGATGTGGTGCTCCAAGTAGTTGGTGAAGCTGGTGGCATTTAATTTGGCTTAATTGAAACCCAACTTCAAGAAGCTCTTGAACCCGACTCAATACAAAGCCTAATTGAACTCTAATTGAACTTTAAAACCCAAATTGAAATAGAACATGACTCAATTATTCAAATAAACATAAATACAGGACTCATAGACTTATTACAGGACTTAAATTCCTAGCCTTCTATCCATAAAGAACTTGGCATTAGTTGAAGCGTCTTCCTGAGCCTAGTGCCCGCACCAATTCTTCCCGGGTGGGAGGAACTCGACCCTGTCGAGTAAGGATTGGTTTGACTGTGATATTTTTCTAAGAGATCTGGGTCAATTTATTGTAGATCCTCTCGGGTGATCCAGGAGTCTTCAGATTCTGGTCGGCTTTGCCAATGAACCATATAACGTTGATAACCCTTGTTTCTAGTAGTAATCACTTGGTCATCCAAGATATATTCAATCTTGTCTCTCTGGTCTAGTGGAATTGCTGATGGACACTCAGGTAGGGTTTCGCTCTCAAAGGCAGGGTGAAGTCCAAAAGGCTCACTAAGAATTAATGCCGGTTCTTTAAACTCTTTCAAATTAGAAATATTAAAAGTGGAGCTAATGACAAAATCAGGTGGTAACTCTAACACATATGCATTAGATGTTGGGAATTATGTCCCAAAGCCAATCGCATCGGATATAGGCGGTTGAGCTCAGTATTGTACTTTTTTTTTGAATTAATAAAATATTTTTTGGCAGCTCATCACATATTAAATTTTTCTGAAATGAACTCTTTCCATGTGATGAAGTCCTTAGGACTACACTGACTTCGATACAGAGAGTATGTATCGAGTGGTCCTTAAACCCTGTTCACAACCAAAGGATATATTGTACTGGACGGCAATATATCAAGTATAGGTTGTTGTAGTTCACATCGTTTGGTTGTCCTCTTGACCAAATGAGTGTGGTGACACTGATGTGATCTGCAAGTGGGATATGTGAAATCTTATTGAATGTGACTCCGTGCAACCCCTTTCTGCCAAAGGGATACTCACGATTGGATATGGGTATATGTGTCCTTCCGACCTGAGGTCATCACGGTAGCTTGCAAGCAACTCTCTGTACTTTGGTGCCGGACTACCCAGATTTTTAATCCGGTGATGGAAGGTTTCTGGGTACAGGCAAGTACTTGTGGAGCAGTGATGGACCAAGATGGAATTGACCTGTCCAAACAGTTTGGATCGAATATCTCGTAGTATCTCAATTTAGCAAATCCTCGGCCGGGGTAGACCTAGTGAAGAGTCACTGGGCTTGCAAGGTTGAGACACATAGTCGATTGACTCAGTCTGGGTTGGCAGCCCAATCTTAGTCGTCTAGAGCATTAGAGGTCAAAGGGATGAATTATACGGTAACCATATGCCAGAGGTTCGATAGTTTGCTCCCGCATCTTCGGCCTATCCGGACGCCGGGACCCATTGCTAGATGATTTCCTATGCTGGCACTAGAATTGTTCCGGTGCTACCGTTTAGGTTCGAACCTATGAGGTCACATGCCATAGAGGATTACTCTCTGATCCGGATACCGATTACGATTGAGAATCATCTCGGTTTTAAAGGTCACGGTATTTTTTGAGCACTCTTTTCCCTGACTTGCCCTTGTCCGTGTCAACCAAAAATTTGTTCCGGGCTGACCAGGACTGCACCAGGTTTTTTCTGAATCAGTTTTGAACTGATTCGGAGCTCGTTTCGGCCTTCAATTGGTTGTGAACCAATTTTAATCCCTTGAACCAATTTTAATTGGGTTTGAACCGGTTCAGTTAGATTGAACCAAGAGGTTTAAAAAGGGGTTGACCGGTTTTGGTTGGACCGGTTTTGAACCGGTGGTTTTTCTTTCCTTGGACCGGTTTACACGGTTTTGACGTTGAATTTTTCCTTGCGTTGAGAAGGCCGAACGTCCTCCTGCTGGGCGTCCTTTCATCCTCCCACCGATTTTTTTAAAATCTTTGTTAATGGCTGTTTATTGGTAGAATGGAAGCCGGCGTCTTTAGGCCTCCCCGCCTCTCCTTTTCCCTCTTCCCCTGCTGCCTTTATAAACCCACTGCAGCCATGTTTCAGCAGCAAAAAAAAAAATTTTTTCACCGTGAGAATAGAGGAAACAAACCAAGGAGTTCTTCCTTTTGAGAGGCTAAAAAATTGCTCTTCGTGCTTCTTCCTTGGAGAACTTCCACTACCCTTCCACCAGTGATATTGAGGGCTGGGTTTGGTTGAGTAATTGGAAGAGAAACTCATCTTGATTCCCTATTGTTTGAAGTGCTCAATTGGTGGAAGGAATTCAAATCTATTTTGGAGAAAACAGAATTCAGAACAGAGTGTTCTGAAATTTATTCTTCCCTCCCACCGTTCTAAGGTTTCCGGCAACTAGCATCGCACGAGAGGCTGGATCTGAGAAGCCCCAGGCGTGTCCCCCCTCTAGAGGGTGGTCACGTGAACACCTGAGAGCTGGTTGATCATCCATAGCTGCTGATTGGTTGCTCTGTTTTTCAGGTTGCAGAAATTCCTGTTGTAGAATTTTGAAGAGAGGAAGAATTAATCCAAACGACGTTGGATGATCGATCCATTTGCACTCCCTTGAAGGAAGAACAAGCAAGAAGTTCCCTTGCTTTTGGTGCTGGAAGTGAGACCAAGAAGTTGGCCAATTTTGTTTTGGTTTGCTGCAGATTTTGGAGGAAAAGAGAACACCATTTCAACGTGCTGGAAGAGAAGAAGACAGGAATAAATTTATTCCTGTTATCCCAACAATTCCAGCAGATATCCTAGGGTTATTCCAGCAGGAATAAGGTAATTATTTCTAGTTTTATTTTCATGCATGCCTAGATCTAGGTTTATATAATTGTTTATAAATATTACATGCCCTTGTTCAAGCCTAGTTTTGCCTATACATGCATCCGGAATATGTTAGATCCTGTACGGAGTAGGTAGTTTCCGCTGTTATTTTAAAATAGTTTTAAAATACATACCTGCTCCCTGTTGTTGCATGCTTAGTGTAGGCACCTCCAACACCCGCGCACTTTTCTTTCAGTGGTATCAGGTGTAGCATTTCTTGATTGCATGTATAGTTGATTAAAATGTTTAATCTTTTGTATCGTAAATCATAAGGTATGATTAGAAAGTACTTTTAGGAACCTAGTTGAGACCTTCACCATGACTGTGTGTCTTTTTGACATGATGCGAATCGTCTGTGTTGGCCTCTTCAGAAGGATCCTTTAAGGAAATCTTGGAATTCAAATACATGTTTGGCATGTCTGATATTTTTCTTTTGGGCAATGTAATGTTTATAAATGAATAATCTAGATATGATGCATCAGTGGATATGTAAAAGGAGTTTTACATGTTTTTAATTAAAATTGTTTTAATTAAAATGATTGGCTTATATTCAAACAATTTTGAATTGTATGATTAATTAAATAACAAGTTTTTTTAGGGTTTATGAAATATAATGTCATTTAAATAAGCCAATTGGGTTAATTGGGTTAGCTGACTAGTTGGGTCCATAACTAGGTTAGATCTACGTTTAGTTGAACTAGATTACAAGAAGATTAAACAAAAGTTGTTTAAGGCCCTTCTTTAGAACTATCTAATAGTTAGATTAGTTGATCCATTCATCTAAAATGGATCCAATTAGTGGCTCAGAGGATGCCCGAATCTTTAGGCTAGTCTGATCGAGTCTGGTAAACTGACTGGTGTCGAGGTAGGTTTGGCAGTGTGATCATGGTTGTATGAGGCTACCTCTTTCCTGGCCAACTTGGTTGGTGTCTAGGAAAGATGGTTAATGGCGGTTACTCACCCATTATCTCACCTACCTGGCTAGTCGAGTCGACCAGAACTGATTGGAAAAGCTCAATGACTCGAGTTAACCCATGTCACCCAGGTTGATCGGTCTGACTGATCTATAGGTGCCCATGGATCATTTGTTGATTTATTTCAACCCTCTTGGAATCTAATTGATTCAGTGGGAGGTTGATCCATGTCCTTGTCTTTTCTTCTGTCACAATTAAAAATCCTCTAAAATTATTAGGTCCTTAAAAAGACTAAGTCAAGGAATTGACAGTGTCTTAGCCTCCCATTAAGTTGGATAGAAATGTGTCCACTAGCTTGGTGTGCATCGGCAGTTCCATAGAACGGGTGTACATCCGGCGACTGGAATTTCTATCTGATCGATGATGGTTCAGTGCAACCTCCTTAATGGGACCAGGTGGGCCGGCCTTAGTCAGGCTTGGTCTTTAGTTAGCTAGAAGCATTGGATTTGTCATTTTAATGGTTGGACCTAACCAGAGACCCGCAATAGGAGGCCCCTAGGCCGATTGGGGTGTTCTCTAGGGCAAAATAAAATACTGATAATTTTTTAAGAAAATAATTGGTTTACGAACCTACCTTTAGGCTCGTATGGGTGAGCTGGCCATAATCGAGCTCATGCGAGGCCTATTGGATTTCAGTACCCACTTGAAAAAGTGTTTTCACGGATTGAGTTAGAGGCTACCAATCTGAAAAATTAGTGGAAGAAACCTTTAGACTAGAGTCCAAGTCTTTTGGTTAAAATTATTAATTCATACACTAATTTGGTCTTATTTTTTTTTCAGATGTCTTCTAATTTATCGCTCCGGTCACTTCTCGATAATGAGAAGTTAAAGGGTCACAACTTTGATAGTTGGTATCGAAGATTGAGAATCGTTCTGGAGCATGAACGGATCCTATATGTGATAATGGATCTGGCACCTGAAATCCCTTCTACTAATGCACACAGTGCGGTCAGAGACGCTTATCTGAAGTGGGTCTCTGATCGGACTACTGTCCGATGCATTATGTTAGCGGTGATGAACGACGAGTTCAGTCACAAATTCGAGGAGGCCCAACCTGATGAAATCCTTCAAAAGTTGAAGGAATCCTTCGGCACCCCGGATGATGTAGAACGGTACAAAGTGTCTTGTGCCATCTACAACTCCAAGATGCCGAATGGTGGTTCAGTCACTGATCATGTATTGTACATGATCGAGCTGATTGAAAAACTGGGCAAACTCGGATGCCCCTTGCACGAGCAGCTCGGCAAGGATGCGATCTTGAATTCTCTTCCCTCCTCCTCTCCTGATTTTCTCGATGATTATAGAATGAACAAGCCTGCAGTTAACTACCATGGTCTTTTGGGGTTGCTGCAGACTTTCGAGAAAGACCACCAACTGAATAAGGGGGTGGTGAATTTAGTGGGAGGAAGTAGAGGTCATCGTCCCTTTAAGAAAGGGAAGAAGAAAATGAATAAGAAGGGAAAGAAGGTGCAGAATTCTCCTGGCCCTAGTCAGACCAGGAAGTATAAGGCTGATCAATCTTCTGCAGAGTGCTTCTACTACAAGAAGAAGGGACATTGGAAGAGGAATTGTCCTCTTTATATTGCGTCCCTTGATCCGAACAGGCCGAGGAAGCAGAAGTCTGCTGAACAAGGTATTTATATGATAAAACCTTGCAATTACTCAATTGTTGATACTGCTAACTGGGTATTGGATACTGGTAGTCCAATTCATGTTTGTAATTCGTTACAGGGACTTCAAGTTAGCAGAAGATTTGAAGATGGAGAACAGTTTCTAAGCATCGGGAATGGAAATCGTGTTCCAGTACTGGCGATCGGAGTCCTGCGTCTTGTCTGAGTCTTGTACTGT
Source organism: Areca catechu (assembly GCA_021397845.1). NCBI lineage: Eukaryota > Viridiplantae > Streptophyta > Magnoliopsida > Arecales > Arecaceae > Areca > Areca catechu. The sequence goes on along the minus strand of CM038043.1, from coordinate 89,663,188 downwards.
CGATCTAGTTGACTGTCACTATTGTCCTAGTTTCATTATGTGCATAATCTCTGTAGGCCTTTTGGTCAATTATGGTTTTGAACTATCAATAAAAGGAGATTTTTGCAATGTTATTTTGAATAACTCTATTATAATGAAAGCTAGATTAAATATTGGCATATATGTACTATCAAGGCTTATTAGTGTAATGTACACTTCCAGCAAACGCCCAAGATTAGATAATGTCAATGATTTGTATCTTTGGCACTGTAGGCTAGGTCATATTAACCAAAATAGGATAAACAAGATGCGAGGAGATGGACTCCTCGAGGTCAGTGATTCTGAATCACTGCCCACTTGTGAATTCTGTTTACTTGGTAAAATGACCAAGTCACCATTTACTGGAAAAGGTGAACGAGCTACAGAACTTCTAAGTCTAATACATACTGATATATGTGGACCGATGACAGTTAGTGCCAGAGTAGGATACAAATATTTCATTACTTTTACAGACGACCTTTCAAGGTTCGGTTATGTCTTTTTATTAAGACATAAGTCTGAGTCATTTGAAATGTTCAAACGATACCGTAATGAAGTAGAAAAGCAAACTGGAAAAAGTATTAAAACCCTTCGATCTGATCAAGGTGGTGAATACTTATCTGGTGAGTTTTTGACATATCTTGAGGAGAATGGAATTTTCTCTCAGTGGACTCCTCCAGGAACACCACAGTTGAATGGTGTGTCCGAAAGGAGGAATCGAACCTTGTTGGACATGGTTCGATCCATGATGGGCTTTGCAACTCTACCGCTATCCTTTTGGGGATATGCGCTTCAGACAGCCTATTACTTATTAAATAATGTTCCAAGTAAGTCTGTTGTCTCCACTCTGTATGAGATGTGGAATGGACGTAAACCCTCAATCTCACACCTTCGGGTGTGGGGTTGTCCAGCTTACGTAAAACGTTTAGACTCAGACAAACTTGGTCCTAGGTCTGATCAGTGTTTATTCATTGGTTATCCTAAAAAAATCAAAGGATATTTTTTCTACTTGGAGAATGAACAAAAGGTGTTCGTTGCTCTTAGAGCTATCTTTTTGGAAAAGGAGTTCCTTGGAGAAGGAACTATAGCTTCTAAGATTGAACTTGATGAAGTTCAGCCAATAGAAGAACCTGCACACTCTAAGGACATCGTAGAACCGGCTGTGATTGAATCACACCAAGAACCCATTAGGAGATCCGGTAGAATACCGCGTCAGCCCGACAGATACTACAGTTTCTTGGTCTGGGATGACGATCCCATTGAGCTCGATGAGAACAATGAGGATCCGATCACCTATATGGATGCTCTTCAGAGATCTGACTCTGAGGCATGGCTTGGAGCCATGCGATCTGAAATGGAGTCCATGGAAATCAACAATGTATGGACATTGGTTGATCCGCCTAAAGGGATAAAACCCATTGGGTGTAAATGGATCTTCAAGAGGAAAAGGGGCGCAGATGGGAAGGTAGAGACCTATAAAGCCCGTCTGGTTGCCAAGAGGTATCGTCAGCGATATGGTATCGATTATGACAAGACATTCTCCCTTGTGGCAATGCTCAAGTCCATTCGGATCATGCTTGCTTTGGCAGCATATTTGAATTACGAGATCTGGCAGATGGATGTCCGAACCGCTTTCCTAAATGGGGAGCTAGAAGAGGAGGTGTATATGATATAGCCTGAAGGGTTTACATCCACAGATGAATCAAAAGTATGCAAGTTGCAGAGGTCCATCTATGGACTCAAGCAAGCATCTCGAAGTTGAAACTTATGGTTTGATAGGTGTATCAAATCATATGGCTTCATTAGAAACGGAGAAAAATCGGGCATCTATAAATGGGTTAATGGTTCTGTGATTATATTCCTAGTACTGTATGTTGACGACATTCTCTTAATCGGGAATGATGTCGCAGCATTACAAGGAATAAAGGTCTGGTTATCATCTCAGTTCTCCATGAAAGACTTGGGTGAAGCTTCTTACATACTAGGTATGAAGATCTATAGAGATAGATCTAAGAAGCTTTTGGGATTGTCCCAGTCTACGTACATTGACACCGTGCTGAAACGGTTCAGCATGGAAAATTCCAAGAAAGGCTATCTCCTGATAGATTCTGGAATTACTCTTTCCAAGAAGGTTGTTGGGAATTGTGTCCCAAAGCCAATCGCATGGGTTGTAGGCGGTTGTGCTAAGTATTGTACTTTTTCAATGAATTAATAAAATATAATTTTTGGCAGCTCATCACGTATTGAATTTCCCTGAAATGAACTCTTTCCTATGTGATGAAGTCCTTAGGACTACACTGACTTCGATACAGAGAGGATGTATCGAGTGGTCCTTAAACCCGGTTCACAACCAAAGGATATATTGTACTGGACGGCAATATATCAAGTATGGGTTGTTGTAGTTCACATCGTTTGGTTGTCCTCTTGACCAAATGAGTGTGGTGACACTGATGTGATCTGCAGGTGGGATATATGTGATATCTCATTGAACGTGACTCCGTGCAGTCCCTTTCTGCCAAAGGGATACTCACGATTGGATATGGGTATAAGTGTCCCTCTGACCTGAGGTCATCACGGTAGCTTGCAAGCAACTCCCTGTGCTTTGGTGCCGGACTACCCGGATTTTTAATCCGGTGATGAAAGGTTTATGGGTACAGGAAAGTACTTGTGGAGCAGTGATGGACCAAGATGGAATTGACCTGTCCGAACAGTTTGGATTGAATGTCTCGCAGTATCTCAATTTAGCAAATCCTCGGCCGGGGTAGCCCTAGTGAAGAGTCACTAGGCTTGCGAGGTTGAGACACGTAGTCGACTGACTCAGTCTGGGTTGGCGGCCCAATCTCAGTCGTCTTGAGCATTTGAGGTCAAAGGGATGAATTATACGGTAACCATATGCCAGAGGTTCGATAGTTTGCTCCCGCATCTTCGACCTATCCGGACGCCGGGACCCATTGCTAGATGGTTTCCTGTGCTGGTACTAAAATTGTTCTGGTGCTACCGTTTAGGTTCGAACCTATGAGATCACACGCCACAGAGGATAACTCTCTGATCCGGATACCGATTACGATTGGGAATCGTCTTGGTTTTATGGTCACAGTATTTCTTGAGCATTTTTTTTTTCCCATCTTGCCCTTGTCTGTGTCAACCAGAAATTGTTCCGGGTTGACCAGCTCTGCGCCATGATTTTTTTGAATCAGTTTTGAACTGATTCGGAGTTCGTTTCGGCCTCCAATTGGTTGTGAACCAATTGAACAATTTTTTTTGAGCTCGGACTGGTTCAATTGGATTGAACCACCGTTGGATTTGAACCAAAAGGTTTAAAAATGGGGTTGGACCGGTTGGACCGGTGTGTTCCTCTCACCGTGACCGTTTTACACGGTCTTTTGCTGAGAATCCCTTGCTTCTGCTGGAAGAGGCCAAAACGCCCAAACAAACTCTTTTCTTCTCCCTGGCGTTTCTTCCCTTCCTCCCAAGGCTGGTTTAATGGTTTTTTAACATGGGTTAATGGCTTTAAACCTATGTTAATGGCTGTTAATTGGGTGTTATGGCTGCCACTGCCTCTTGGCCTTCCCTCCCTCTCTATTTCCCTCTCTCCGCTGCCTTCTTATACCACCCAGCCATCCCCTGTTTTTCTTTGGAATGAAGTTTCAACCGTGAGTTCAATTATCCACCGTGTGAGATCCAAAGGAAAGCAAGAAATAGATCTGGGCATTCCTCTTCCTTGAGAGGCTTAAGGAGAGGGTTTTGGGCTGGGTTTAGAAGCCTTAGAGGGAGAGAAAATCCCATTGTTTCAAGCTCAAATTCTGCCCAGTTCTGCTGCAGAATTCTGTGACCGTGAACCCCTCTTCCAGCGGCTAGCACCATGCGTGGAGGCGGATCCGAGAGTCCCGGGCATGTCTCCCCTCTAGAGGGAGTACCACTCTACTCCTCGGAGCAAACCACGCGAGCCGGGATCACTCCAGTTGCCCGAAATCCAACGACGAAGACAGCTACTCCGTTCTGCTGCCATTTTCGTGCAGCAGACTTCGGCGATTTTTCACGATTTATTGGCTTAGTTTTTCTTGCAGAAACCAGTGCCAAATCGAAGAGGACTTCCTTAAGAATCTACAGCTCAAATTTGGGAGCGATCGGAGGTCCGGAAGGCGGCGTTCCGGGGACTTTTCGGAAGCCCTGTTTTCAGCCCAAGGTGGAAGACGACTGGAATAACTTTATTCCAGTTATTCCAGTCTATTCCAGGTTTATCCTAGACTTATTCCAGCTGGGAATAAGGTATGTTTTTGGGTTTTAATTTCGGTGCATGTATAGATCTAGATTTATTAAAATGTTTATAAATATTATATGTCCTGAAGCATGCCTATACATGCATCTTGCATATGCTAGATCCTGTGCGGAATAGGTTTTTTCCGCACTTATTTTAAAAATGTTTTAAAATACTTACCTATTCCCTATGCCGTTGCATGCTTAGCGTAGGCACCTGCACCCACATCTGTTTACTTTCAAAGGATTGTGCGACAACTCCTAAGGAAAGGGAGCGCATGAGTAGAGTACCTTATGCTTCTGCAGTAGGCTCTATCATGTATGCTATGACTTGTACTAGACCAGACGTGGCATACTCACTAGGAGTAGTGAGCAGATACCAGTCTGACCCAGGTGAGGTGCATTGGAAGGTGGTTAAGTCCATCCTTAAGTATTTAAGAAATACTAAAGATCAATGGTTGATTTATGGAGAACCTGACTTGAAACTTGTGGGGTACTCTGACTCCAGTTTCCAGTCGGATAGAGATGATAGCAAGAGTGTGTCAGGGTTTGTATTTACCCTGAATGGAGGAGCGATCTGCTGGAAAAGTTCCAAGCAGGCAACTGTTGCAGACTCGGTATGCGTAGCAGAATACATTGCAGCATCAAATGCAGCAAAGGAAGCTGTGTGGTTGCGGAAGTTCCTTGGAGAGCTAGGGGTGGCACCTTCCCTAGGTGGTCCTGTTCCGGTGTATTGTGACAGCAATGGTGCCATTGCTCAAGCTAAGGAGCCTAAAGCTCATCACTGCACCAAGCACATACTGCGGCGCTACCACCTCGTACGAGAGATCGTGGAACGAGGCGACATCAATCTTCTGAAGATCGATGGAATAGAAAATCTTGCCGACCCCTTCACTAAAGCCCTCGGAATAAAAGAGTTCGACTATTGTAAATGGAAAATAGGTATTAGATACTCTTTTGATTGGCTTCAGTACAAGTGGAAGTTGTTGGGAATTATGTCCCAAAGCCAATCGCATCGGATATAGGCGGTTGAGCTCAGTATTGTACTTTTTCTTTAAATTAATAAAATATATTTTTGGCAGCTCATCACATATTAAATTTTCCTGAAATGAACTCTTTCCATGTGATAAAGTCCTTAGGACTACACTAACTTCGATACGGAGAGGATGTATCGAGTGGTCCTTAAACCCTGTTCACAACCAAAGGATATATTGTACTAGACGGCAATATATCAAGTATAGGTTGTTATAGTTCACATCGTTTGGTTGTCCTCTTGACCAAATGAGTGTGGTGACACTGATGTGATCTGCAAGTGGGCTATGTGATATCTTATTGAACGTGACTCTGTGCAGCCCCTTTCTGCCAAAGGGATACTCACGATTGGATATGGATATATGTATCCCTCCGACTTAAGGTCATCATGGTAGCTTGCAAGCAACTCCCTGTGCTTTGGTGCCGGACTACCTGAATTTTTAATCCGGTGATGTAAGGTTTCTAGGTACAGGCAAGTACTTGTGGAGCAGTGATGGACCAAGATGGAATTGACCTATCCAAACAGTTTGGATCGAATGTCTCGCAGTATCTCAATTTAGCAAATCCTCGGCTGGGTTAGACCTAATGAAGAGTCACTGGGCTTGTAAGGTTGAAACACGTAGTCGACTGACTCAGTCTAGGTTGGCAGCCCAATCTCAGTCGTCCAGAGCATTAGAGGTCAAATGGATGAATTATATGATAACCATATGCCAGAGGTTTGATAGTTTGCTCCTACATCTTCGACCTATCCGGATGCCGGGACCCATTGCTAGATGGTTTCCTGTGCTGGAACTAGAATTGTTCCAGTACTACCATTTAGGTTCGAACCTATGAGGTCACACGCCATAGAGGATTACTCTCTGATCCGGATACCGATTACGATTGAGAATCATCTCGATTTTAAAGGTCACGGTATTTTTTGAGCACTCTTTTCCCCGACTTGCCTTTGTCCGTGTCAACCAAAAATTTATTCCAGGCTGACCAGGACTACACCAGGTTTTTTCTGAATCAGTTTTGAACTGATTCGGAGCTCGTTTCGGCCTTCAATTGGTTGTGAACCAATTTTAATTGGGTTTGAACCGGTTCAATTGGATTGAACCAAGAGGTTTAAAAAGGGGTTGACCGGTTTTGGTTGGACCGGTTTACACGGTTTTGATGTTGATTTTTTCCTTGCGCTGAGAAGGCCGAACGTCCTCCTGCTGGGCATCCTTTCATCCTCCCATCGGTTTGTTTTAAAATCTTTGTTAATGGCTGTTTATTGGTAGAATGGCAGCCGACGTCTTTAGGCCTCCCTGCCTCTTTTTTTCCCTCTTCCCCTACTGCCTTTATAAACCCTCTGCAGCCTTGTTTCAGCAGCAAAAAAAAAAAATTTTTCACCGTGAGAAGAGAGGAAACAAACTAGGGAGTTCTTCCTTTTGAGAGGCTAAAAAATTGCTCTTCGTGCTTCTTCCTTGGAGAACTTCCACTACCCTTCCACCAGTGATTTTGAGGGCTGGGTTTGGTTGAGTAATTGGAAGAGAAACTCATCTTGATTCCCTATTGTTTGAAGTGCTCAATTGGTGGAAGGAATTCAAATCTGTTTTGGAGAAAACAGAATTCAGAACAGAGTGTTTTGAAATTTATTCTTCCCTCCCACCGTTCCAAGGTTTCCGGCGAATAGCATCGCACGAGAGGCTAGATCTGAGAAGCCCCAGGCGTGTCCCCCCTCTAGAGGGTGTTCACGTGAACACCTGAGAGCTGGTTGATCATCCATAGCTGCTGGTTTGTTGCTCTGTTTTTCATGTTGCAGAAATTCCTGTTGTAGAATTTTGAAGAGAGGAAGAATCAATCCAAACGATGTTGGATGATCGATCCATTTGCACTCCCTTGAAGGAAGAACAAGCAAGAAGTTCCCTTGCTTTTGGTGCTGGAAGTGAGACCAAGAAGTTGGCCAATTTTGTTTTGGTTTGCTGCAGATTTTGGAGGAAAAGAGAACACCATTTCAACGTGCTGGAAGAAGAAGAAGACAGGAATAAATTTATTCTTGTTATCCCAGCAATTCTAGCAGATATCCTAGGGTTATTCCAGCAAGAATAAGGTAATTATTTCTAGTTTTATTTTCATGCATGCCTAGATATAGGTTTATATAATTGTTTATAAATATTACATGCCCTTGTTCATGCCTAGTTTTGCCTATACATGCATCCGGAATATGTTAGATCCTGTGCGGAGTAGGTAGTTTCCGCTGTTATTTTAAAATAGTTTTAAAATACATACCTGCTCCTTGCTGTTGCATACTTAGTATAGGCACCTCCAAGACCCGTGCACTTTTCTTTCATTAGATCCTATTTTCTTAATTATTTTGAAAGGTCCAGCTCCTCGGGCATGCAATTTCTTCATAGTCCCCGGTGGAAACCTTTTAGGTCTAAGTTTTATCATGACAGAGTCCCCTTCATTAAATTCTTTTACCCGTTTACGTGAATCAGCCATATGCTTATAAACTTCATTACTTATTTGAATTTTCTTACTAATTTCCTTATGTAATTCTTTAAGATGCTGTGCATATGTCTCGGCAGACTCAGATACACATGCATGTGTGGGTAATGGGATGAGCTCGATAGGTCTCTTAGGTCTGTAACCATGGACAATCTCAAAGAAAATTTTACCAGTAGACCTATTGACCGAGCTGTTGTATGCGAATTTAGCACGAGGTAGAAGTAAATCCCAGTTTCCCAGACTCTCTCCAACAAGAAACCTTAATAAGTTCCCTGGACTTCTATTTACAACTTCAGTTTGCCCATCAGTCTGAGGGTGGTAAGCAGTTGAGAATTTTAGTTTTGTTCCTAATAGGTGCCAAAGGGTTTTCCAAAAATAGCTTGTGAAACGGACATCCCTATCAGAAACAATGGTCTTAGGTAACCCATGTAACTTGACTACCTGATCGATAAAAAGCTTGACTACCCTGGAGTCATCAAAAGTTTGGGAGCAGGGTATAAAATGGGCCATTTTCGAAAATCTATCGACCACTACAAAAATTGAATCATCTTTTCTAAAGGTCTTGGGCAGTCCTAAAATGAAGTCTATGCTAAGATCCTGCCATGGACAATCTGGCACAGGTAAAAGAGTATATAACCCGGTGTTTTGTCTTTGATGTTTGGCAACCGCACATGTCCTACATCAGGCAACAATATTGGATACCTGTCTCTTAAGGCCTGGCCAGTAAAATTTCTCCTCAAGTATCAATATGGTCTTATTTCTTCCAAAATGGCCAGCCAAACCTCCAGCATGGGTTTCCCAAATTAAAAAGTCTCTTAGAGAACTTTTTGGAATACAAAGTTTGTTTTCCTTAAATAGATAACCATTTAAAAGGGTGTACTCGCTGTGGTCACTAGATGGTCCTAATTTCAGAGCTTGGAAAACTTCACTAAAGTCTGGACAATTATCATACTCGTTCGTAAGTCTTTCAAATCCAACGACTTCAGTGCTAATTGAGTTCAGAAGCAGGGCTCTACTACTTAATGCATCGGCTATTTTATTCTCAGTTCTGGCACGGTGTTTCAAGATAAACATGTAGGCCTGGATGTATTCGACCCACTTGGCATGCCTAGGATTTAGCTTTTTCTGGGAACTAAGAAATCTAAGGGCCTCGTGATCAAAAAACAGGACAAATTCATGCGGTAGTAGATAGTGCCTCCAATACCTTAAAGCTTGCACTACTGCATAGAGCTCGTTATCATAGGTGGAATACTTAAGCTTGGCTTCATTTAATTTTTCACTAAAGAAAGCTATGGGGTGGCTCTCCTGGCTTAAAACTCCACCTATTCTAACTCCAAATGCATCACAAGCAACCTCAAAAACCTTGGAAAAATCAGGCAATCTTAAGATAGGTGCTTGTGTCATTTTCTTCTTAACATCTAGGAAGGCCCTATCAGCAGCTTTTGTCCATTCAAATTGGCCTTTCCTAATGCAATCCATGATTGGTGCAACTATGGATCTAAACCTCCGAATGAATCTTCTATAAAAAGTAGCTAGGCCATGAAAACTTCATACTTCATGAACACTTTTTGGCACAGGCTACTCTATAATTGATTTAATCTTATCGAGGTCAGCAGAAACTCCGTCAGGTGTGACAACAAAACCTAGGAAAATGACTCTATGGGTGAAAAAATCACATTTCTTAAGGTTTGCAAAGAGACTATGTTCCCTAAAAACTAAACAGACTTGATTCAAATGGTCCAAATGATCCTTCTTGGTCCTGCTATATATAAGAATGTCGTCGAAGTAAACTACGATAAACTTTCCTATAAATAATCATAGGACTTGATTCATAATCCGCATAAAGGTACTTGGAGCATTGGACAGTCCGAAAGGCATTACTACCCACTCAAAAAGACCCTCCTTGGTCTTGAATGCAGTTTTCCACTCATCCCCAGGTCTAATCCTAACCTGATGATAGCCACTCTTAAGGTCAATCTTTGAAAATATTGTTGCTTCGGCCATCATATCTAATATGTCGTCCAAATGGGGTATGGGAAACCTATATTTTGTTGTGATCTTATTAATGGCATGACTATCAACGCACATCTTCCAAGTACCATCTTTCTTAGGGGTCAGTAATGCGAGCACAGGGACTCAAACTTTCTCTAATAAATCCTTTCCTAAGGAGATCCCCTACTTGTCTTTGTAACTTTAAGTGTTCGGTAGGGTTCATCCTATAATGTGGAAGTTTGGGTAGGGTGGCTCCTGAGACTAAGTCAATGGCGTGCTGGATGTCCCTAAATGGTGGAAGTTGGTCAGGTAGGTCATCTGAAAACACATCCTTAAAGTCTTCTAACACTTTAGCCACTTTCTGAGGGCATTCTTTCTGGGAAGGCTCCTGAATTTCCTTAGTGATTAAAATCCAAACATGTGTACCCTCAGTGAGCTCTTTCTCAATTTCCTTTTCAGTGATCAAATTGACTCCCATTTTCTTTTCCTTTAGGTGGCTTGATCCTCTCTTAACAGTATCCTTAGGTGGTGTTGGGTTGATCACAAACTTCTTTCCTAGGTGCATGAATGAGCAGGAATTTGATCGGCCGTATAGGGTCACGTCATGGTCAAATAACCAAAGTCGACCTAGGATGATACTGCTCACTCCCATTGGTAAGACATCACACCACACTTTCTCCTGATATGACTGTAATTGGATTTGGACTAGGCACCTATGTTTGATAGGAATTGAAGTGGAGTCTATCCAAGAAACCTTATAGGGATTTGAATGGGGAATTGTGGACAAGCCTAAAGTTTTGACAGCACTAGTGGATTTGGCATTTATACAACTCCCACTATCTATGATTATTTTACATACCTATCCCCTAACTTGACAAATGTTTGTAGGATGTTAGTCCTACGCCAATCCTCCTATGTCACGGTGTGGGTAAGGATGTATCTAATTACTCCCAATAGATCAGGCTCTATTTGTTCCTCGTCACCTTCATACTCTTTAGCCAAATTGTCCTCAGCCTGATATACTTTCTCAACATTATCACCTAGGGGTTCTTTGGGTTCAAACTCACTTTCTTCTAATTCTCCTATGTGTAAGGCCCTAGTTGGACAATTGCTAGTGTAATGACTTAACTTATGACATCTATAGCAAGCAACATTAGGGTTTGGAGTCTTCTGAACTTCTGGTGCTTTACCCCTATCATCTCTATGGGTCAGAGGGGTGCTAGGGTTGGGTTGGCTGGGTCGCATCTGATTCGATCCTGGCTGCTGACTAGGTGCACTAGTTCTAGGGGGTTCGGGTCTGCGAAAAAATGGTCCCCTATGAAATCTCTTGGCATCTCATGCTACCTGATAAGCTAACTCTAAGTCATGGGCTTCTCTCAAGAATAACTCCTTATGGATCTCTTCTCTCAATCTTGCCCTAAACCTAGACAAAGTAACTGACTCGGACTCATCTACATTGCATCTTATCACAAATTCATCAAACTTTGCAATGTATTCAGCTACACTCTTGGTTCCCTGGGTCAATCTTTGCCACTGGTCTAGAAGTCTCTGGTGGTAGGACATAGGAAGGTATTTCTCTCTAAGCCTAAGTTTCATTGCCCTCCAGGTTACTATGGGAACATCACCCCTTTGTCTAATGAACCTCTCGACGTTTTTCCAGTAAAGCCTAGCCTGACGAATTAACCTAAGCTTCACGAACTTGCATTTTCTCTCCTCCGTCATGTCATACCAATCAAAGTACTGATCCATCTCTCCCTCCCAATCTATGTAAACCTTATGATCCAGATTTCCATCAAATATTGGTGCTTCCAACCTAATACTCCTAAGGGTTCGCTCGTCACGGTCTGTCTGATCTTGATTGTCTCCTAGGGTTTGGCTTATAGACTGGATCATGGTGTGCTATCCTAGGGTTTGGGTCATGGACTCGATCAGGATTGGGCCTCCTAGGATTTGGCTCGAAGAAATGGTCTTGATGAAGAGCCCTTCTAGGATTGATGGGTGTCTCAAACTCAGATTCAGGCTCTAACTCATTCTGGACTTCATGATTTCCTCCAGGGGTACGAGCTTCTAATCGATCAAGTCTAGCAGTGATGTGGGTTATCTGATCAGTCAAGTTTTGATTGGTCTGGGCTAATTGATCAGTTAAGTTTTGGTTCAGCCTGGTCATTTGGTCATTCAAAGATTTCATCAGACTCTCAAAGTTTTGTTCTATGGTTACACTAGATTGGGCTTGGGTTTGCTGATAAGGTGCTCCTGATCTAGTTGCCATGCACATGGACTCAACTTGGACTAGGGGTTTTTGCTAGACCTAGAGTCCAAATCAAATATAAGGTCAAATTGACAATCCGGGTTGTAGTAACTTGGCACCTGGCTAGGTAAGTGTAAGGTTAGTGGAGGTTCCTTTTTGCTTGCCTTAGACACCAATTTGAAATTGGCTAGGTAAGCGAACCAACCAACTTTCCTTCGGGCTCTTGTCCCTGAGCCACTTGCCTAGACACCAAATACAAGCACATACAAACAGGCTATCAAAGTTGGCTTGACACTTGACTTGACCCAACCTTGTGGGTGTCCCTAGCTTGCTAGAGCAATTAAATGTCTAATCCATTTTAATTAGGGTTGGGTTCGTTATGCAAGTTAGTGATTTTTGGGCTAGGGACAGGTAATGAAATCCTGACCCTATGTTAATTTGATGCCCTTAATTTGGTTTACCATGAAATGAATGCAACAAGCATATGGATCCAAATTTCAGGTGCAGAATTAGTGTGTAGCAGTTCTAAAGTGGTGCAGAAAGTGCAATGTAAAAATGTTTGAAAATTCAAAAAAAATTACAGAGCATTCCTAACTCATGGGAGACATACACGATGAAAGGAAATTAAAAACTAAAATCTATGTTAGACGTGGTAGTTCCTAGAACACAAACATTGCATGCAGGACAGAACAACAGAATTTAAATAGACAAAAGCATTAACATACCAAACTTCAACCTAAGGATTCACGTCCGGCCAGGGGCTCATTATTCCCATGGGTCGTGACAGTGTACTGGTGTACACCCGCTTAGGAGGCATGAATCTTAGATCTAGATTGGATTTACAAAGAAAATTATGTAGCAAGTATAAAAGCTATGCATGCAGAAATTTCAGCAAACTACCTAAATGCAGAAATTCAGAATTAACCCTAACCTACCATGCTCTGATACCAAAAATGATGGGGAACAAGTATCGAATGAAGCATTTCTAAGAATTAAAGAGACTAAATGATGATGAGGTAAATAGGCATGCAGCTTTTCTACGTTAAAGAAACAGAAATTCATGAAAGGAACATAGGGAAAAAAATGACTAGAAAGAAACTCTTTCAAAATAATTAAGAAGGGACCTTTATGGTTAGGAAACCATACAGGTTAGGGCTAGCTTACTTTCCTATTTCAAATCTAAAAGAAAGTTATAAAGATGGTTACCCGGTCATTAGTATTTTGACATGTAGCAAAGGAACACTTAAGAAGAAAGTCCTAGGATGGCAAAGGGATTACTCTAGGTTTTGAGACACCTCGTATATGATTCCTTGGCATAATTGACCTTCATCTTGCAAATCAGGAGACCCGGGGATCCTGCACAGATAGATGGAACGGTTAAAAGAGTTAGATGGAAGGTTGGAGGAATGGAAGAGGAAAGTTAAGGATGGAAGAAGAGGCTTAGGCTTGGATTGAAGTGGGTCTCCTTTGGCGCCCATAGCTTGAATCTTCTTCACTTGTTGGCATGGAGAACTCCATTGTAGATGACCTCCTTTGGAAGATGGAGTAGACGAATTTGGAGAGGCTTGAAGAAAGTTCCTCAAGGTTGGCCGAATGGGGTTGGAAGAAAGATTAGAAACTTTGATTAGCTAAGTAACCTAGGTCTCACACCTACCTTCTCTCAAGGGTCTTTGGCTAGCAAAGGAAGAAAGCTTTCTAGGAAAAAAATTCATTTCATTCATCATCTCCATTACAAGAAAACTTAGGAGCTTTTATAGAATTTAAGTTCCCTTTCAAATTCAAACTACACCTCCTTTCATGGAGAAAATCAAGGGACGTCCCATGAAGAGAGGAGTGGCCCTTTCAAATTTGAAATTCCTAGTTACAAGGGAGAAAATCAAGGGCATCCCAAGAAAGTGGAATGGCTCTTGCAAGGTGGCGTCCCATGAAGAGTGGAGCTTCATTTGAAATTGTCTTGGACGAAATTCTATGGTTGACTTGTCCTGGTGATGTGGCATGGTCTATCCTCCAAGTGGCATGACTTGTCTTCCAATGTGGCATGGTTTAATGATAATGTGGTGCTCCAAGTAGTTGGTAAAGCTGGTTGCTCTTAATCTGGCTTAATTGAAACCCAACTTCAAGAAGCTCTTGAACCCGACACAATATAAAGTCCAATTGAACTCTAATTGAACTTTAAAACCCAAATTAAAATAGAACAGGACTCAATTATTCAAATAAATATAAATACAGGACTCAGACTTATTACAGGACTTAAATTCCTAGTCTTCTATCCATAAAGAACTTAGCATTAGTTGAAGCCTCTTCCTGAGCCTGGTGCCCGCACCAATAAGCTCCCTTGAGACAATGTCTTCCATAAAGAGTCTTCCACCCTGCTTATCCTCAGCCTGGGCTATACAATTGAAATCCCCAGCAACAATCATGGGAACTCCCTGGTCGATCAACAAGGAAGCCTCCTCCAAGAGCACCCTATGCTCCCTGTAGGACGTGCTAGCATAGACATCACATAAGAGCCATGCAGGCCTGTTAGGTTTCAAAACCACAATAGCCACCATCTGAGTCGAGCGATGAAAAACATCCACTCTGACAGCCACCAAATCCCAAGTTACAATAATACCCCCAGTGATGCGGGACGGAATTGGGGTAGGATCGTCGGCGAGCTGAGAAGTCACTAAGATTAGGGTACAACTATATATTTTTTTTGTAGAAGATGGTGAAGGAACAATAGAGATGGAAGGTAAAAATTTGGATTTTTATGGACTTTATGACTCATACTCACGAAGAAGTCTCTCACCTCTAGGGCATCTCACCCACCTCACTAATGGAGCTGTTAGGATAAATCTCAAAGGACTTGAGGGTGGTAAGGAAGATGGAATCAAGGAAGGAGATAACTAGACGTGACCTCACATCATGTCCTGGGGTTGGACCTCACATCCTCTCCTTACGAAGAAAAAGAAGAATCACTCTTCTCTAAAAAACTTTCATTTATCACTAGCTTTCCTTTACAAAGAGATTAGGAGCCTATTTATAACCTTCTAAGCCCGATTTAAAATTCAAATTTTACATGAAAAGTGGAAAAAGTGTAGTTACAAATTTGAATTTCAAATTTCATGAAAAGAGATGGCAAAATGCATGGATGCCAAGTGTCTTCTTATAGTTGCCAAGTGTCCAAATCTAAAAATCTGCATGCATGGGCGCCACCTGGCATTCATGTGGGCATTCATGAGTCATCATATGTTGGACGTCACTTGGCATTCATATGGGCATTCATGTGTCATCATATGTTGGGCGCCACTTGGCATTCATGTGGAGACCTTCTTATATCCCCATCATTCTTCCCTATCATGCTCTGGGATTCATGATGCACCGGGATTCATGCAGCTCCAGGATTAGTGCTGCTCCAGGATCAGTGCGGCGATGTCCCCATCATTTCCTGAGATGGGAAAAACTCGATTCCATCGAGTCAAGATCAGAGAGAGCTTTGATGAACCAAATCTAAAGGCTATGCTCTGAGATCTGTACAGCTTTGAAATCCGTGGAGCTCTAAAATTGTGCAAGAAAGTATCCCAAATTATTTTTTTCTCCATTTATTTTTTCTATTCATTTTTTCTCTCTTTTTCTTTTTCTCTTCTTTTTTTTCACTTATTTTTTTTCCTTTATTTCCTGCCTAATCCTGCAGTGGGTGAAATCAGCAACAAAGGGAATGACTTCGCTTTAAAGAATGTGCCACGCTTGAAGTCAGCAAAGAAAGCCGATTTAGCTTTCACGTTCGTGCAACAGCCTTCTTCCTTACAAACTCGAACCAGGAACAGGGACTAATCCTGGAGCTGCACCCAGCCAATCCGTAAGAAGGAAGAGAATAAAAACCCTAGCTGCGAGGAATATGGGACCTCATACGGTCCAAACCTAGACTAAAGAGTCTCGTCTCCAGCAGAATACAAAATTGAGAATGATAAACTTGCAAAAATCTATAAGGAGAGTTTTCTCATCCCCTACAAAAAGTTCCATAGATAACAAAACAACGAAATTAAGGTGCATCACGTTCGCTAACCCACAGGTAGCAGAAGCCTTCTTCCCTAGTCTTGCCGTAGCAGGACCACCTTTGGTCTCCTTTACTCCCACCTTGGTCACCTCTTCATTTGACCCTCCCACAGATCCCAGAACCTGCAAACCTTGTCACAGACTTCCTCATGACCGTGGCACCCCCAGGGCCACACCTCCAGAACCCACCCCTCCCCTGCCCCAACAGAGACAGAAACAGAGACTTTCCTCCCAGACCCTACATTGCCTCCAGAGGACAAACTGCCCCCAGAACACCCGACACTCTCCCTCACCAATAGCCCTCCCTTCGAAAGCTCCCCTAGTCCCTTAGGGCCCCCTTGCACCCCGGAAAACCCTGTCTCCCCTGTCACCTGTGAACACCCCACAACACCACCGCCCCCTTAGGCACAGCAGAAAGAACAGAGGGGAGACGGCCCGCTCCCACAGCCGCCGAGCCCACCTGGGGGCCAACCAGCCCCGAGAAAACAGAGGGAGAGGATAGAAGCTCCCCCACCCCCGAGCCTCCCTTCCCAAGAATAACCTTCACCTCCCCTGCAGGCACCGAAACACTCCCAGCATCCAGCCCCTCACCAGAGACCTGCCCCTCGGCAGATGTTCTCCCAGGTGAATCAGCCTTCCGAATGACCTCCCCTGTTATACCTCGGCCATCTGCCGACCCAACCACCAGATTAGCCCCCGAGCCCAGATTGTGAGACCCCCCAACAGGAACCTCCCCACTCTTGCTCGCCAACATGCAAGGTTTGGAGGCACTGACCTGGTCAACAAGGGAAGTGGCCACCTTGGGACCGGAAGACGAAGAAGGTGCCGGGGCCTGCGGCCTCTCTTCAACGACACCATCTCGTATTCGAGCATCTGCTGGTCCTTTGGGCCATCATCAGCTGGAGCCAAGTCCATGCAATCGGACAGCGGACCGAAGACCCCACCTCTGCCTTACCCCGCCTCCACTTTACCTGGCCACTTTACCTTGCAGATGAATCCCACAAAATCCACCGGCCAATAACCTATTTAACCAACATTTGGATTCGTAATGGGCAATGTTCTAGGTCTAAAACTCCCCTAAAAATATTCAATAGCTGGCGACCTATTTAACATACATTACAATTCTCAACAGGCCACATCAACGACAGTGTAGCACGTCGCGTTCATATGAACAATATCCCATCCTTTATTAGCTCCGAAAAATTAACCTAAAAGCAATTTATGAACTAGAGCCTAAAAGCAACCCAATCAGCGGTGAATCTGGAGCTGCGGGTTGAAATTGTTGATGAGCTTCACCTCACGGGTACTAGCAACATGACCCGCACTTCAGAGTGGGGTTTTCATCGAAATTAGCTGGATATCTGCCAAGATATATATGCAGATGCATTATACGGATATATATATATATATACACGCTAATATGTGTGCAGCCATGATTATACATGTTTTTATAGATACATATATGTTTTACATGAGCATATGAATGCAGATACAGCACCCATAAGCAAATAAATGTTAGTTTCAATGCTTGCATGTGTACCGAGGGATGGTATATTTTTTAAAATTGATAGAAAAAATGCCTGTTTTTGGAGGAAAAAAAATGTTTTCTAAATTTTTCCATTCATCATCTGCTTTATTATTTTTTTGTATATCAATACTTTCACTTGCTATTCACATTTTTCAGCACCATACTCCACCATCAGTTATTTTTTTTAAAAAATCAACATATTTGATAAGATTATTAAATATGCCAATTTAAACATTAAAATAAATATTAATTAATTATATTTATTAAAATTACTATTTTTAATTAGTATTTTGTAGAAAAGGAGTTCATGAATGGAAAGAGCTCGATTTTTGGAATTCAATGATGCAAACACTACTTAAATCGGAGTTCAAATGAGCCTAGAATCGAAGTTTGAACTTTATTAAGTTTTGCATGAATTTTGATGCAGCCGGTCTATAGTGAACTGGTCGCTCAGTCTACAGGAGCTAGGCTTGGTCCATAGAAGCCATTAACCATGGTCCACAAGCCCATTTCATGGACCAGCTTCTTCCTGAGCCACTGTTTTTGCCCGTCATCACCGTCCATGGCCGGAAAAGTCATCGGAGACCTCTCCCTCATCGCCGAGCACCTGTCCATGGCCAGAAAATCATTAAGAGATCTCGGCCTATTTTTTTCTCTTGAAATCCTCCTCGTTGCTAGTTTAAGACCCGCGAGCTGTTCGCCTTCACCTGTGCTGTCCAAGCTCCGCCCAACCATAGTCTTCCTTCATTCGGTCACCCTGCCACCATGCCATCCACCGTCCGAGATGCAGGCCGCCATCTTCCCTGCTACTTGCAATGCCTACCACCATAAAGCCAAGTGTCGCCACTCCTTTATGCGCCACCCATGGCCTCCTTCCTGGCCGCCGTCATCTCGTGGTCCAGCCCATCCTTCCCATCTTGTGAAGCCATGGCTCCTCTGCCTCACTATTCCAAGTCACCCTTCTTCCTATCACCCAAGCCATCGTTTTCCTTTGTTCGGTCACCATGTCATCGCCTACCACCGCCAACTCCTATTGTCTGGCCACTACCACAATTTATCTAGAACTAGAAAGGCAAAAGGAGTTCCAATGGAAAGAGGAGATCTCAAGTGAGATGTGGTATGGGGTCGAGATTTGGCCACCTGCGAAGGGAAGAAATCATTGATCATCCCATCAGGCTATACATCGGATGTCTGAGATTAATTTTCATGATATATAATCGATTTTGATCCAGATTAACTCCAAATTTGATCGGGAGAAGCTCTTGACGAGCTATATAAAAAGAGGACCCCAAGCAATAATCTAGGCATCAATTTTTACAACAAAATTTGTACTAATTTATTTTCTTACTTTCTTGTTTAGATCGATGTACTAGGTTTGGAAAAGAGAGAAATTATAGAGGAGATGTTAGCAGCAATGATGCACAGCTAGACTCCTTCAACCTGGAATGAAGATGAAGCCTATAACTTGGTTTTATTACTCTTTTTGTACTTGATTTTTATGCAATAAAAATTATACATTTTCTTTATATGTCTTTTGATTTATTTTTTTGATTGAAGTTTTAAACTAATATACATAGCCTACACCCTCTATCAACATGCCATGATCTCATGATACGGTACATGCCTAAAAGAGGTAGATCGTAGTATGATAGATTAAATTTCTAATCTTGTAATTAAATTAGATTGTTTATACTTTAATTGAATGGTCATGATCTTTGGATACAGCTTGTGCTTAACATGAGATAAATTATACTAATACTTAATTTTCAAGTATCATTATTGTTTTAATATTAAAAAAATAAAATAAAATCTATTTGCATGGTGAATTCAGATTCCTGTGTTACTTCTCTTGCTGTCTTGAATTAATCAATTAATTGTGTTGCCTCTTGGATTGCCGTGGCCTATAGCTCTGACATGTCATGGGTGCGTCGGGCTTCCTCTGGGTGCTTGATCCTCTTTTCGATCAGCTCCAGAGTCAGTGTAACCTGCAAAACAGAGGAGACCTGGGCCGAGGATTTTGGCGGGGACACTTCGACGATCAAGTCAGTTGGGATGATCGAGAGGAATATAACCTCTATGACAGAGAACTTGGGACCTCTCCTCTTAGAGGATGAAAGATGAGATTTAAGAAATGCAAAGATAAGGTAAAGTGGACATTAGAGAGCAGGGAGGTTCTCTTGGCTGGTTCCTTACCCGTTTGCTCTCTGTATCTTACCAGTTGCCTCCCACCTTTTAGAGGTCCCTTCCTTTATTTTATATGAGAGGGATGGCCCAGACCAAGTCTGGGGCTTTATCGAGATGTCACTTTCCTAATGCCCCTTTTGGGAGGGATTTTCCTTTGTTTGTGGCCACCCTCCTATTGGACTAGTCCTCAAAAGGAGATCCTCCTATTGAGGGTGTTCACCGGTATAGTACAGATCTTGTCCCTCTGGGGTGCAGTTTCTTGTGAGAGGTGTTGATGTCATGCCACTGAGCCCCAAGCCACGATGGGATGTTTCTATTCCAGGAGGGACCGTCGGAGTGTTGCAGAGCCTGAGCCCTTAATGGGATACTCCTCTCGAAGGAGGTACAGGTTCCGTGTTGTGAGAACTAGAGCCCCCCGGTTGCATGGCCATAGATGTGATGGCGCGCTACAAGGCCTGGAGCCTAGTGGAGCACGCATTGCACAAAATGTGTGGGTGGCATGTTTGCAGAGCTTGAATCTTCGATAGTGTATGTGCCACCTCCTAGAGGTTGCAAGTAACTAGGAGCTTCCATGCCATGGTCTGAACCTCTGCTGATCCTCTCCTTTGGCTACTGGCGAGAACTTCGATCTTAGCAAGAGGGGGGAGCTATATCTTGAGAGCTTAACCCTAGATGGTGGGAGCATGACCTTGGCAAGGAGCTCGATCATGGATAAGAGCTGATCTCAGCTAGAGGCTCGACCTTGAATGGTAGGAGCATGACCTCGACCAGGAGCTGACCTTAGTCGGGGGCTCGACCTTAGATGGTGGGAGCACGACCTCGATCGGGAGCCGACCCTAGATGGGAGCCGATCTTGGTAGGATGGGAGAGCTCTGCCTCGGGAGCTTGACCCCGGAAGGCAGGAGCACAACACTGGCTAGGGGCTCCACTTTGGAAGGTGGGAGTGTGCTCCAGGCACGAGAGCGACTCGACTATGGATCTTCATTTGGTCATCGTATCAAGATGGCACTTTCCACCAGCGCGACCACCAGCTGGGGCCATCATAGGTTCCATGTCAGTGATAATGCCACATCAAGTGCCTCCCACTCTCGAGCCTAGAGCATGATGCATCGCCCGGGATGATGGGAGTAATAATCATGCTGACATGGAAGGATGCTCCTGCATTATTAATGCCTTGAGCACTGGCACCCCGGAGATCGTGCTTCAGCACCAACGAGGCGACACCATGTTAGCTCTTTCAAAGGGGGCCATAATTGCTATGCCTTGCCTGAAGCGATCACCTCTGAACCGAAGCATCACCTCCGATGGATCTCAATGCATGGCAGGCTCTGGTTGGCTAGGGAGGAAAAATGGTGCATGCCTTTGACTAGTATGAGGTGATGGGGGTCTGCATGCTTTTGAAAGGGACTTGTCCTTTCATCTCTTAAGGCTTTTTCGAGGGAAGGAGACAAGGCTTTTTTTGTAGTGCTCCTTCTTCCTTCCATCTCACTCCCATTCCTTTGATCAAGAGTTTGGAGTCTTAGTAGGTTAGCCCTCTCATTCCTCTTTCCTTCTTATTCTTCATTCTTTTCCCATTCTTATCCTTCGGCCTATGATGGGGGAGATCTTGTATAGTTCTGCAAGCATTTTATCTTTCCTTTGTCTTCTTCCTTCTTGCTTTCCTCCATGAATCCCTCTGGTAGAGGGCACCTGATGGGGGACAGGATTAGGGGAGGATCATCGGCGAGCTAAGAAGTCACTGAAGATTAGGGTATCCTATTTTTTTTATTTTTATTTTTATAGAGAGGTAGTGAAGGAATAATGAAGATGGAAGGTAGAAAAAATCTGGACTCTCATGGACTTTGGGACTTACACTCACGGAGAGACCTCTCATCTCTAGGGCATCCCACCCACCTCGCTACTTGGAGCCATTAAGATGAATCTCAAAGGACATGAGGGTGGTAGGGAAAGTGGAATCAAGAAAGGAGATAACTAGACATGACTTTGCATCATGTCCTGGGATTGCACCTCTTGTGCTCTCCTTACGAAGTGATTGTTGGGCCTCTCACCCTCTCCATGCAGAGCGAAAGAAAAGAATCACTCTTTTCTAAAAACTCATTTTCATTCACCCCTTCTTTTTTACAAAGGTAGTATTTATAGACCTTTCCAAACTCTTGTTTGAATTTGAATACAGGATAGGAAGATAAGGATTCAAATTCAAATACAAGATAAGGCCTATCCATACTAGATAACTTAATCCTAACCAACAAAATAAACTAATATTCAGATTTGAATTTATTTGCATCGAGATTCATGCTGCATCGGGATTCATACTATATTGGGATTTATGTTGGTCAATGTCTCCATCATTCTCCTGAGGTGGGGAGAACTTGACTCTGTCAAGTCAGGCTTCAAGTCTTCAATCTTCTGCTTGATATCATTTTTCTGTGACTCTAGACCCTAGCTTGAGGTAACCATGATTTTTTTTCCAGCTCTGCTATGAGATCTGTGCAGCTTTGAAAGTTATGTAGCTTTGTGTTCTGTGCAGCTTTGAGATCCATATAGAAAGTCGGCAATAATGAATGGATCCACTTTCATGTTCATACGGGCACCTTCCTTCTCCACGGATTGGTTGATGTAAAGAGAACAGGGGAGGTCTTCGGAGGGTAGTCCGATGGGCGTTCATCGGTGGTGGTGCTGGGGTGGAGATGGCGGCTCAGATGGTGGTGGTCATGGCAGAGGTGGTTGGCGACGATGGAGATCCATGTGGTTGCACAGGTAGATCTGGAGAGGGGGCAGATCCAGAGAGGGAGTCGATGGCTGTGGGATCGGATTTCAGAGCCATTCCCCCTTATCGGAGAGGATCTGGTGGGAGGCGATGTCGATGAAGATCGGGCAGAGATGGGAGGCTTCACAGAGGTGGATCTTCCGGTGAGGTTATCGGTGAATTCAATCCCGTGGGAGGCGAGGGTCTTGAACTAGGCATTGCAGATGAGGATAAGATCGTTGCTATGGATGGCCATGAGCCAACCGAGGCAGTCGCAGAGCTTGGGGATGACAGAATCCAGTCTCGCTCATAACCAGATGATGGGGGAGGGCTTGCGGAGAGGGATGATGTTGGGGATGATCTTTCGGTCGATGTCATAGTGGATTAGGGTGCGGTTGCGCCTCAAGGCACGGAGGAGGTTGCGCTCGTCATCACCGAGGAAGTCACACTAGAAGCGAAGATAAGGTAGAACGTCGTTGAAGGAGAGGGCGTAGGGTTGGAGTGGAGCAACTGGATGAGCATCTAGCCGGCGAAACCGTCAGACTCGAGCTCGTGGGCGCGAGAGGCGAGGGTCTTTTGGACATTGGTGCAGAGGAGGCGGGGGTGCCAGGAGATGAGGGTCTTGATGTGGGCTGGGTGAGGTCGATCTCCTTGAGGAAGAGGAGGACCGAGTCCGGGTTCTTAGTGGATTGGAATTTGGCAAGGAGGGTGTGGGAGGCCTTGAGGGCATTTTCGGGGGAGAGGCTAATGGAAGAGAATGAGCGGGTTGGAGGGATTGATGATACGCTGGATTATTCGAGAATTGGAGTGTTCGGGATTGGAACAGTGAGGGGAAGAGAGAAGAGTTCGGTAATCCAGAGAAACAGGGGAGCATAGATGAAGAACAAAAGACGGAGAGGAAGATCTTGGAAGAAAAGAAAAAAAAAAATATTGGTGACTTGGATGAACTGGTTGGGAGATCTAATTTTTTTCTACCTTCCATCTTCATTATTCCTTCACCACCTCTTTACAAAAAAAATAAAAAAAAACAGGATTTATCTTCGGTGACTTATCAGCTCGCCGACGACCTTCCCTGATCCCACCCTCCATCAGCATCACCACCCGGATTATTCTGGTGAGGTGAGGCTATCACGGCTGAGGCCTCCTTCCTCAGATAGTGAGGAGGAGGAAGTTCCAGTAGCAATTTACAGGGATCCCCGGAGGACGGAGATAGTCATAGGACCTCCTGCAGCTCCTCCTCCTCCTCCTATTAGGGAGTCGATTGGTCCCGCTAGCATTGCTTCGACGATAACCGGTGAGGACCTCCTCCATGTCCAGAGTGTGTATGGGATCCCTGATTCCATCCAGCATTCCACCCCAGGACTGAAGGAGTGGGTCACTTCTAGTGGCCTAGGCCAAATTGCCCTATATAAAGATTTTTGTTCGAGGGCCTTCGTCTTCCCTTCTACACTTTCTTTCTTTGCTTCTTCAGCAATTACCATCTAGTCCCAGCCTAACTTACCTCTAATGCCGTTAGGACCATTTTTTGCTTCATCATCCTTAGCCACTTTCACAGGATTGTAGCCCATTTCTCTCTCTTCAAGGCCTTGTTCACCTTGAAGCACCTCTAGTTGATAATGGATGGTGGTTTGTGGCCCACTATCCCGGGGCTATCAAGCTTGACTTGTGTTATTCTATCAAGGGGTGGAAGAGCAGGTTTCTGTTCACCTCGATTAAGGGGGTAGAATGAGTTTGGAGTGACCCAAACCGCTCCCCTAATCGGAAATCTGCTATCGAGCCGGTCGACAAAGAAGTGTAAGACTGGCTCGTCACTTCTAAGCTCCCGACTCTTCAGGACTTGCTGACCAAGAGGAATCTCATCGATGCTGGGGTCAGCTGGCCCAACCTCAGGGTAAGGCTCGATGTCGGGCTTTTTTTTCTTCCAAGTAGATCTAGCTTCAACAAGGGACTAACCAATTTCTTTTTATATCATAGTGATGAAGTTCACCATGAGCCAGCTCCTCAGCATGTCGAAGAAGAGGGCTGCCTCCATGAGGCTCGGAGATGAGCCCATGAAGAAGGCTTGGGAGGTGCCAGGGTGGAGGCCCGGCAAGGAGCCCACCATTGGGCTAGCTGGAAGTGGGCTTGCTGCTGCATCGACCGTACCTGGGCTAGTGGTCCAGCCCCCGACCTGCAGGCCCAGGAGCGAGGCCAGACCTGTGGAGGGGGGCATGCCAACAGCCCTGGCGGCCCCTCCACGAACCGAAGCTCCATCCCAGCCAGAGATGGTGGAGGTGGTGGAAGACGCCGCCATGTAGAGACCAGCCCCATCGCCAAGAAGTAGACGCTGCCATGTAGAGACCAGTCCATGGATTTCATTTTGGATTTCATGGCTCCTAGCCATGACTCAAAATCGGGCCTTGAAATTGCATCCAAATAGGTTATCAGATCCTTGTTGTTCTCATCGAGTTTAATAGGATCACCATCCTGGACTAAGAAACTATAGTATCTGTCTAATTGACATGGTACTCTATCAGATCTCCTTAATGGTTGCACTATGGGCCCTGGATCTGATCTAATCAAATCTTGTTCTATAGTGGCCTTAGAGTGAGGAGGTTCTTCTATCTGTTGAACTTTCTTAAGTTCAACCTCAGTAGCTTGAGTGCATTCACCAAGGTACTCACTTTCTAAAAAGGTTGCTCTAAACACTGACGAACAACTTTTGTTCCTCAGGCAGATAGAAATAATACCCTTTGGATTCTTTAGGATACCCAACAAAAAGACACTTATCAAACTTAGGTCCTAGCTTATCCATCTCTAAACATCTGACATAAGTCGAACACCCCCAAACCCGAAGGTGAGAGAGAGTTGGCTTACATCCAGTCAATATCTTATATGGTATTTTATCAACGGACTTAGTTGGAACCCTATTCAAAAGGTAAGATGCTGACTCAAGAGCATATCCCCAAAAAGATTTAGGTAGACTTGCTAATGTTGGAAATTGTGTCCCAAAGCTAATCACCTAGGCTGTAGGCGGTTGAGCTGAGTATTATACTCTTTGTATGAATTAATAAATATTATTTTGGTAGCTTATCACATTCTTACTTTTTCCTGTAATGAACTCTTTTTCATGTGATGAAGTCCTTAGGACTACATTGACTTCGATATAGAATGGATATATCGAGTGGTCCTTAAACCAGGTTCACGACCAAAAGATACATTGTACTGGATGGCAATGTATCAAGTGTAGGTTATTGTGGTTTACATCGTTTGGTTATCCTCTTAACCAAAGGAGTGTGGTGACACTGATGTGATCTGCAAGTGGGATATATGATATCTCATTAAACGTGACTCCGTATAGCCCCTTTCTGCCAAAGGGATATTCATGATTGGATATGGAAATATATGTCTCTCTGACCTGAGGTCATCATGGTAGCTTGCAAGCAACTCCATGTGCTTTGGTGCCGAACTACCCGGATTTCTAATTCGGTGATAGAAGGTTTCTGGGTATAGGCAAGTACTTGTGGAGCAGTGGTGGACTAAGATAGAATTGACCTGTTCAAATAAGTTTGGATTGAATGTCTCGCAGTGTCTCAATTTAGCAAATCCTCGACCGGGGTAGTCCTAGTGAAGAGTCACTGGACTTGCGAGGTTGAGACATGTTGTGGATTGATTCAGCTAGGGTTGGCAGTCTAACCCTAGGTCATCCTGAGCATTGGAGGTCAAAGGGATGAATTATACGGTAACCATATTCCAGAGGTTCGATTGATTGCTCTTGCATCTTCGACCTATCCGGATGCCGGGACCCATTGCTAGATGATATCTTGTGCTGGTACTGGAATTGTTCCAGTGCTACCGCCTAGGTTCGAACCTATGAGGTCACATACCATAGAAGATCTCTCCTTGATCCAGGTACCGATTAATGATTAGGAATCATTTCGATAATGGTTTGATTGAGCACTCTTTGGATTGACACAATTTTGGGTCAATCAGAATTTGTTCGGGTCCACCAGAAATTGTTTCTGGGTGACCGTGACTTGACCAAGCCTTTTATTAATTAGATTTTGATCTAATTGTGTATTGAACCGATTTAGAATTGGTTTGGGATTATTAAACCAGTTGTGAACCAGTTTTAACAAATCAAACCGCTATTTTGACCAATCCACACGATGATTAAGGCTTGGGCAAACAGGATTTCGAAGTGACTTTTCCTCTCCCGTTTCACTCCATTTTTTTGGCTGATTTAAGCCACCAATTTACTTCTCTTCATTGCTTGGTTGAATAACGAATTCCATTCATTCTCAACCTGGTGGCCTTTCGTTTTCCTATCAAGTCTTCTCATCTCCCTAAATGACCAGTTGCTTTGTTCTCGATGGATAAATTCTAGGCGGTAAAAAATTCAGAATGAGTTCTTCTTGAGAAAGCTTCCACTATCATTTCCACCGGGGTTTTTGGGCCTAGGTATATGTTGAGAGATTGGGAGTGAAACAATTATTTAATTCTCTATTTTTATTTATGCTCAATCGATTGAAGATTGAATTATTTTGGAGAAAAAAATTTCAGAATAGAACATTCTATTTTTCTTCCTCCCCTCACTGTTTCAAGGTTTTCCGGTGACTAGCATCGCACGAGAAGCCGGGTCAGAGGAAGTCCAGGCATGTCCCCCCTCTAGAGGGTGTTCTCTTAAGCACCTGAGAACCGATTGTACCTCCAAAGATGCTATTTTTGTGTGCTCTATTTTTGGTTGCAGGAATTGCAGTTTTGAAAATTCTGGATCAAAGAGACTTCAAGATTGTTGGAAAAACAATTTTTAGCTCTCCATTGAATCAAGATTCATCCTGAAATCACCTTGCTATTACTGCAGAAGGAGAGATCAAAGTGTTGTCATCTTTGGTTTGAGTTTGCTGCTGTTAAAGAAAAGAAGAAATCAACATTTCATAAGGTTGCTAGAAGAAGAAGACTGGAATAAAGTTATTCTAGATATTCCAGCTATTCCAGCATTATCCCTATTTTATTCCATGTTGGAATAAGGTAAAATTTGTAATTTTATTTCTCATGCATGCCTAAATCTAGGTTTATTAAATTGTTTATAAATATTACATGCCCACTTCATGCCTTCTTTTGCTTGTACATGCATCTTGAATATGTTAGATCTTGTACGGAGTAGGTTTTTTTCGCTGTTATTTTAAAAGTGTTTTAAAATACATACCTACTCCTTGCCCTATTGTATGCTTAGTGTAGGTATTTGCAACCCCATATTTTCTTTCAGTGGTATCAGAGCCAGGTTCTGGTGTAACATATCTTGATCGCATTATTATAGATTAAAATGTTTAATCTATTGGAATGTATATGTATCTTAATCATAGGGTATGATTAGGGAGTACTTTTAGGAACCTAGTTGAGACCTTCACCATGACCGTGGGTCTTTGGCATGATGCAGTTCATCTATGTTGGCCTCTTTAGAAGGATCCTTTAAGGAAATCAAAAGAATTAAAATTGTTTTAATTCAGATACAATTTTGGCATGTCTTATAATTTCTTTTTGACCATGTAATATTTATAAAACTAGAAATGATGCATGATATGATATGTAAAAGGAGTTTTACATGTTTTAATTAAAATTATTTTAATTAAAATATTGGCTTATATTCAAACAATTTTGAATTGTATGATTAAATTAAATGACAAGTTAACTTATGGTTTATGAAACCTAATGTAATTTAAATAAGCCAATTGGGTTAATTGGGTTAGTTGTCTAATTGGGTCCATAATTGGGTTAGACCTATGTTTAGTTAAATTGGATAATAAGAAGACTAATCAAAAGTTGATTAAGGTCCTTCTTTTAGAACTATCTAATAGTTAGATAAGTTAGTCCATTCATCTAAAAAGGATCTAATTAGTGGCTCCGTGGAAGCCCGAGTCTTTAGGCTAGTCTGATCAAGTCTGGTAAATCGGTTGGTATCGAGGTAGGTTTGGCATTGTGATCATGGTTACATGAGGCTACCTCTTTCCTGGCCAACTTGGTTGGTGTCTAGGAAAGATGGTTAATGGCGGATACTCACCCTTGACTCACCTACCTGGCCAGTCGTGTCGACCATAACTAATTAGAAAAGCTCATTGACTCGAGTTAACCCATGTCACCTAGGTTGATCAGTCTGACTGATCGGTAGGTGCCCATGGATCAATTGTTGAATTGTTTCAACCCTCTTAAAAAACTGATTTGTTCAGTGGGAGGATGATCCATGTTCTTCTCTTATTCTTCTGTCACAACCTAAAATTCTCTAAAATTATTAGGTCCTGAAAAAGACTAAGTTAAAGAGTTAATGGTGTCTTAGCCTCCCATTAAGTGGGTTAGTAATGTATCCTTTAACTTGGTGTTCATCGGCAGTTCCATAAAACGGGTATGCATCCGGTTACTGGAATTACTCTCTCATAGATGATGGTTCAGTGCAACCTTCTAAATAGTGATCAGGTGAGTCAGCCATAGTC
This sequence comes from Areca catechu, assembly GCA_021397845.1. NCBI lineage: Eukaryota > Viridiplantae > Streptophyta > Magnoliopsida > Arecales > Arecaceae > Areca > Areca catechu. The sequence continues at coordinate 89,634,203 of CM038043.1, read as the reverse complement.
GAGCTTGGTTATTTGTTGGTTGGAAGTATTGGATTTATCATATTAATGGTTGGACCTAACCGGAGACCTACAATAGGAGGCCCCTAGGCCGATTGGGGTGCTCTCTAGGGCAAAATAATTACTGGAAGTTGCTTAGGGAAGCAATTAGTTGGTGAACCTACCTTTAAGTGTGTTTGGGTGAGCTGGCCATAGTCGGGCTCATACGTAGTCTATTGGATTTCAGTACCCATTTGAAATAGTGATTTTATGGATTGGAGTTAGAGGCTCCCAATCAGAAAAATTAGTGGGAGAGACCTTTAGACTAAAGTCCAAGTCTTTTGGTTAATTAATTAATTCATACTCTAATATGGTCTTGTTTTTTCCTTTCGGATGTCTTCAAATCTTTCGCTCCGGTCACTTCTCGATAACGAGAAGTTGAAGGGTCATAACTTCGATAGCTAGTATTGAAAGTTGAGGATTGTCTTGGAGCATGAACGGATCCTTTATGTGATAACGGATCTGGCACTGAAATTCTCTTTGCTAATGCTCGGAGTTTGATCAGGGACACTTATCAGAAGTGGGTTTCTGATCGGACTACTATCCGATGCATTATGCTAGCGGCAATGAACGATGAGTACAATCGCAAGTTCGAGGAGGCCCAACTAGAGGAGATCCTTCAAAAGTTGAAGGAATCTTTCGGCATGCTGGACGATGTAGAGCGGTACAAAGTGTCTTATCCCATCTATAATTCCAAGATGCCGAATGGTGGTTCTGTCACTAATCATGTATTGTACACGATCGAGCTGATTGAAAAGTTAGGCAAGCTTGGATGTCCCTTGCATGAACAGCTCGGCAAGGATATGATTTTGAATTCTTTGCCCTCTTCCTATCTTGACTTTCTCGACCATTACAGAATGAACAAGCCTGCAGTCAATTACCATGATTTAATGGGATTACTGCAGACTTACGAGAAAGACCACCAACTGAATAAGGGGGTGGTGAATTTAGTGGGAGGTTCATGAGGTCGTCATCCCTTTAAGAAAGGAAAGAATAAAAGGAAGGGAAAGAAGGTACTGAATGCTCCTGGCCCAAGTCAGACCAGGAAAGTGAAAGCTGACCAGTCTAATACAGAGTGATTCTACTGCAAGAAGCAGAGACACTGGAAGAGGAACTGTCCTCTTTACCAAGCATCCCTAGATCCGAACAGGCCAAGGAAGGGAAAGCAGCAGACTGCTGGACATGGTATTTATATGATAAAATCTTGTAATTTCTCTATTTGTGATACTGCTAACTGGGTATTGGATACCAGTAGTCCTTTTAATGTTTGTAATTCGTTACAAGGACTACAGGTTAGCAAGAGATTCAAGGATGGGGAACAGTTCCTGAGCGTTGGGAATGAAAATCATGTTCCAGTACTGGCGATCAGAGTTCTGAGTCTTGTCTTTGAGTCCTGTACTATCAAGTTAGTCGACTATCATTATTGTCCTAGTTTCATTATGTGCATAATCTCTGTAGGCCTTTTGGCCAATTGTGATTTTGAACTATCAATAAAAGGAGATATTTGCCAAGTTATTTTGAATGATAATGAAAGCTAAGTTAAATAATAGCATTTATGTATTGTCATGGCCTGTTTGTGTAATGTACACATCTAGCAAATGCCCAAGGTTAGAAAATGTCAGTGATCCGTATCTTTGGCACTGTAGGCTAGGTCATGTAAACCAGAAAAGGATAAATAAGATGCGAGGAGAAGGCCTTCTCAAGGTTAGTGATTCTGAATCACTGCCTATTTATGAATCCTGTTTACTTGGTAAAATGACCAAGTCACCTTTTACTGGAAAACGTGAACGAGCTATAGAATTTCTAAGTCTCATACATACTGATGTATATGGACCCATGACAGTTAGTGCTAGAGGTGGATACAAATTTTTCATTACGTTTACAGAAGACCTTTCGAGGTTCGGTTATATCTTTTTGATGAGACATAAATCTGAGTCATTTGAAATGTTCAAACGATATCGTAATGAAGTAGAGAAACAAACTAGAAAAAGTATTAAAATCCTTCGATCTAATCGAGGCGGTGAATACCTATCTGGTGAGTTTTTGACATACCTTGAGGAGAATTGGATTCTCTCTCAGTGGACTCCTCCAGGAACACTATAGTTGAATGGTGTGTCCAAAAGGAGAAATCGAACCCTGTTGGACATGGTTCGATCCATAATGGTCTTTGCAACTCTATCGTTATCCTTCTGGAGATATGCACTTGAGACAGCTTGTCACTTGTTAAATAATGTTCCGAGTAAGTCTGTTGTCTCCACTCCATATGAGATGTGGACTGGACGTAAGCCCTCAATCTCACACCTTCGGGTCTGGAGTTGTCCGGCTTATGTAAAGCATTTAGACTCAGATAAACTTGGTCCTAGGTCTGATTGATGCCTGTTTTTTGGTTACCCTAAGGAGACCAAACGATATTTCTTCTACTTGGAGGATGAACAGAAAGTGTTCGTCACTCTTAGGGCTATCTTATTGGAAAAAGAGTTCCTTGGAGTAGGGACTGTAGCCTCTAAGATTGAACTTGGTGAAGTTCTGCCAGTAGAAGAACCTGCACACTCTAAGGACATCATAGAATCGGTTGTGATTGGATCACACTCGGAACCCATTATTATGAGATCCGGTAGAGTACTGCATTAGCTGGAAAGATATTACGATTTCTTGGTCCGGGTCGGCGATCCCGTTGAGCTCGATGAGAACAATGTGGATCCGATTACCTATATGGATGCTCTTCAGAGATCTGACTCTGAGGCATGGCTTGGAGCTATGCGATCCGAAATGGAGTCCATGGAGATCAACAATGTATAGACATTAGTTGATCTGCCTGAAGGGATTAAACCCATCAGGTGCAAGTGGATCTTCAAGAGAAAAAAAGGGTGCAGATGGGAAGGTAGAGACCTATAAAGCCCGTCTGGTTGCCAAGGGGTATCGTCAGCAATATGGTATCGATTATGACGAGATTTTCTTTCCTGTGGCAATGCTCAAGTCCATTCGGATCATGCTTGCTTTAGTAGCATATTTTGATTATGAGATCTGGTAGATGAAAGTCTGAACCACTTTCCTAAATGGGGAGCTGGAAGAGGAGGTATGTATGATACATCCTGAAGGGTTCACATCCTCAGATGAGTCAAAAGTATGCAAGTTGGAGAGGTCCATTTATGGACTCAAGTAAGCATCTCGAAGTTGGAACTTACGATTTGATAGGTGTATCAAATCATATGGCTTCATTAGGAACGGAGAAGAACCATGCATCTATAAGTGGGTTAATGGTTTTGTGATTGTATTCCTGGTACTGTATGTTGACGACATTCTCTTAATCGGGAATGATGTCGCAGCATTACAAGGAATAAAGGTCTGGTTATCATCTCAGTTCTCCATGATGAATTTGGGTGAAGCTTCTTACTGGGTATGAAAATCTATAGGGATAGATCTAAGAAGCTTCTAGGATTGTCCTAGTCTACGTACATTGATACCATGCTGAAATGATTCAGCATGGAAAATTCCAAGAAAGGCTATCTTCCGATAGATTTTGGAATTACTCTTTCCAGGAAGGAGTATGTGACAACTCCTGAGGAAAGAGAGCGCATGAGTAGAGTACCTTATGCTTCTATTGTAGGTTCTATCGTGTATGCTATGACATGTACTAGACCAGACGTGGCATACTCACTAGGAGTAGTGAGCAGATAACAGTCTGACCCAGGTGAGGTGCATTGGAAGGTTGTTAAGTCCATCATGAAGTATTTGAGAAATACTAAAGACCAATGGCTGATTTATAGAGAATCTGACTTGAAACTTGTGGGGTATACTAACTCTAGTTTCTAGTCAGACAGAAATGATAGCAAGAGTGTGTCAGGGTTTGTATTTACCTTGAATGAAGGAGCGATTTGTTGGAAAAGTTCCAAGCAAGTGACAGTTGCAGACTCGGTATGCGAGGTAGAGTACCTTGCAGCATCAAATGCAGTGAAGGAAGCTGTGTGGTTGTGAAAGTTTCTTGGAGAGCTAGGGGTCGCATCTTCCATAGATGATCCTGTTCCAGTGTACTGTGACAGCACTGGAGCCATTGCTCAAGCTAAGGAGCCGAAAGCTCTTCACTGCACCAAGCATATTCTACGGTATTACCATCTCATACGAGAGATCGTAGAACGAGGCGACATCAATCTTATGAAGATCGATGGAAAGAAAAATCTGGCCGACATTTTTACTAAAGCCCTCGAAATAAAAGAGTTTGACTTTTGTAAAAGGGAAATGGGTATTAGATACTATTTTGATTGGCTTTAGTACAAGTGGGAGTTGTTGGGAATTGTGTCCCAAAGCCAATCGCCTAGGCTGTAGGTGGTTGAGCTGAGTATTGTACTCTTTGTATGATTAATAAATATTATTTTGGCAGCTCATCACAATCTTACTTTTCCCTATAATGAACTCTTTTTCATGTGATGAAGTCCTTAGGACTACATTGACTTCGATATAGAGAGGATATATCGAGTGGTCCTTAAACCAGGTTTACGACCAAAAGATACATTGTACTGGATGGCAATGTATCAAGTGTAGGTTGTTATGGTTCACATCGTTTGATTGTCCTCTTAACCAAAAGAGTGTGGTGACACTGATATGATCTGCAAGTGGAATATATGATATCTTATTGAACGTGACTCTGTGTAGCCCCTTTCTGCCAAAGGGATACTTACGATTGAATATGGGTATATGTGTCCCTCTGACCTGAGGTCATCATGGTAGCTTGCAAGCAACTCTCTGTGCTTTGGTGCCGGACTACCCAGATTTCTAATCCGGTGATGGAAGGTTTCTGGGTATAGGCAAGTACTTGTGGAGCAGTGGTGGACCAAGATAGAATTGACCTGTCTGAATAAGTTTGGATTGAATGTCTCGCAGTGTCTCAATTTGCAAATCCTTGGCCGGGGTAGACCTTGTGAGGAGTCACTGGACTTGCAAGGTTGAAACATGTTGTGGATTGACTCAACTAGGGTTGGCAGTCTAACCCTAGGTCATCCTGAGCATTGGAGGTCAAAGGGATGAATTATACGGTAACCATATGCCAAAGGTTCGATTGATTGCTCTTGCATCTTCGACCTATCCGGATGCCAGGACCCATTGCTAGATGTTATGTTGTACTGGTACTGGAATTATTCCAGTGCTACCGCCTATGTTCGAACCTTGAGGTCACATGCCATAGAGGATCTCTCCATGATCCAGGTACCGATTAATGATTAGGAATCATTTCGGTAACGGTTTGATTGAGCACTCTTTGGATTGACCCAATTTTGGATCGATCAGAATTTGTTCGGGTCCACCGAGAATTATTTCTGGGTGACAGGGACTTGACCAAGCCTTTTATTAATTAGATTTTGATCTAATTGTGTATTGAACCGATTTAGAATCGGTTTGGGATTATTAAACCAGTTGTGAACTGGTTTTAACACATCAAACCGCTGTTTTGACCAATCCATACGGTGATTAAGGCTTGGGCGAACAGGGATTCAAAATGACTTTTCCTCTCTCGTTTCACTCCATTTTTTTGGCTGATTTAAGCCACTGATTTACTTGTCTTCATTGCTTGTTTGAATAACAAATTCGATTCATTCTCAACCTGGTGGCCTTTCATTTTCCCAGAAAGTCTTCTCATCTCCTTAAATGACCAGTTTCTTTGTTCTCACTGGATAAATTCTGGGCGATAAAAAATTCAGAATGAGTTCTTCTTGAGAAAGCTTCCACTATCATTTCCACTGGGGTTTTTTGTCCTGGGTATATGTTGAGAGATTGGGAGTGAAACAATTATTTGATTCCCTGTTTTTATTTGTGCTCAATCGGTGGAAGATTGAATTGTTTTGGAGAAAACAATTTCAGAACAGAACATTCTGTTTTTCTTCCTCCCCTCATCGTTTCAAGGTTTTCCGGCGACTAGCATCACGCGAGAAGCCAGGTCAGAGGAAGCCCAGGCGTGTCCCCCCTCTAGAGGGTGTTCTTTTGAGCACCTGGGAGCCGATTGTACCTCCAAAGCTGCTGTTTTTGTGTGCTCTGTTTTTTGTTGCAGGAATTGCAGTTCTGAAAATTCTGGATCAAAGAGACTTCAAGATTGTTGGAAGAACAATTTTTAGCTCTCCATTGAATCAAGATTCATCCAGAAATCACCTTGCTGTTGTTGCAGAAGGAGAGATCAAAGTGTTGTCATCTTTGGTTTGAGTTTGCTGCTATTAAAGAAAAGAAGAAATCAATGTTTCAAAAGGTTGCTGGAGGAAGAAGACCGGAATAAAGTTATTCCAGATATTCCAGCTATTCCAGCATTATCCCTATTTTATTCCAAGCAGGAATAAGGTAAAATTTGTAATTTTATTTCTCATGCATGCCTAGATCTAGGTTTATTAAATTGTTTATAAATATTACATGCCCACTTCATGCCTTCTTTTGCTTGTACATGCATCTTAAATATGTTAGATCCTGTGCGGAGTAGGTTTTTTCCGCTGTTATTTTAAAAGTGTTTTAAAATACATGCCTACTCCTTGCCCTGTTGCATGCTTAGTGTAGGCACTTGCAACCCCGCATTTTCTTTCAGCTAAACCCATCATGGATCGAACCATGTCTAATAAAGCTTGATTTCTCCTTTCAGACACACCGTTTAATTGAGGTGTCCTTGGGGGAGTCTATTGAGAAAGAATCCCGTTCTTCTCAAGATAATTCAGAAACTCACTGCAGAGATATTCACCACCTCGATCTGATCGAAAGGTTTTGATAAACTTTTTGGTTTATTTTTCAACTTCATTACGATAATGTTTGAACATTTCATATGAGTCAGATTTATGTCTCATCAGGTAGACATAACCATATCTCAAAAGATTGTTTGTAAACGTAATGAAATAACTTTATCCATCTCTTGCATCGATATTCATTGGTCCACATACATCAGTATGTACCAAACTTAGAATATCACTAGCTCTTTCACCTTTTCCAGAAAAAGGTGACTTGGTCATTTTTCCAAGAAGACAAGATTCACAAGTTGGTAAAGATTCACTCTTAGTGAAATCTAGAAGACCTTCTCCCACCAACTTATTTATCCTATTCTTGTTTATATGACCTAGCCTAAAGTGCTAAAGAAAAATATCATTGACTTTTTCTAACCTAGGATGTTTATTAGCAGTGTATAATACAATAACATGCTGTGACAGTACATATACGCTATTCTTCACTTGTCCAAACATCACATTAGAACCATTCAATGTGATTTTGTAAATATCATTCTTTATAGATAATTCATAACCATCTTTGGCCATCAGGCTTACAAAAATGATATTCACCAAAAAGGAAGGGCAAAAATGATAATCAATAAGAATGACTGTACAAGACTCGAAATACAAAGAAATGGTTTCCAACGCCAGAACTAGAGCTTGACTTCCATTCCTAACATTCAGAAACCTTTCACCACTTTTGAATCTCCTACTAACTTGAAGTCCCTGCAAAGAATTGCAAATGTGATAAGGACTACCGGTATCTAATACCCAGTTAGTAGTGTCACAAATAAAGAAACTACAAGGATTTGTCATATAAATACCTTGACTAGCAACAGGTTGCTACTTTCCCTTTCTTGGCCTGTTTGAGTTTAGAGTAGCAAGGTAAGCAGAACAATTCCACTTCCAGTGACCCGACTTCTTGTAGAAGAAGCACTCTCCCTTACTCTTGTTAATCTTCACCCTCCTAGTCTGACTAGGCCCAGCACTTTGCACCTTATTTTTCTTATTCTTTTTCTTCTTCTTCCCTTTCCCAAAGGGATATTGCCCTGCTCCAGAACCTCCTACCAGATGCACCAACCCCTTGTTAAGGTTGTGGTCTCTCTTATAAGTCTGTAGTAACACTAACATCTCATGATAGTTTATTGTAGGCCTATTCATTCTGAAATTATCAAGAAAGACCTGGTAGGAAGGGGGCAGAGAATTCAGTATCGCGTCCTTGCCAAGCTGCTCGTGCAAAAGACATCTGAGTTTGCCTAAATGCTCAAATAACTTGATCATGTACATTACATGGTCAGTCGCCAAACCTCCATCATGCATACGCGTGTTGTAGATGGCGGAAGAGATCTGGTATCTCTCCATATCATCCGGAGTGCCAAAAGACTCCAACCTTTGAAGAATCTCTTCTAGTTAGGCCTCCTTAAATTTGTTACTGAACTCGTCGTTCATCATAGCCAACATAATACAGCGCACTGTGGTACGGTCAGAGATCCATTTCTAGTAAGTGTCCCTAATAGTGCCATGAGCATTGGAGGCTGGGATTTCAGGTGCTAGATCCTTTATCACAAATAGGATCCGCTCATGCTCTAGGACAATCCTGAATTTTCGATACCAGCTATTGAAGTTGGGTTCAGAAAGTTTGTCATTATCCAATAATGACCGGAGCGATAAAGTGGTTGACATTATCTAAAAAAGGAGAATAAGACCTATCAGTATATGAATTATTTTAAATACCCTCAATACATGGATTTTAGTCTAAAGGTTTCTCTCACTATTTTATTCAGACTGGTAGCCTCTATACTCCAATCCAAAGAATAACCTTCATCCTTTAGTGGGTACTAAGATCCAAAAGACTACGCATGAGCCCAACTTTGGCCGACCAACCCATATGCATCTAAAGGTAGGTACAATACCAATTGCTTCTCCAAGCAACTCCTAATATTCATTTTGTCCCAGGGGTCCTCATAATCGGCCTTTGGGCCTCCTATTGAAGGTCCTGGTAAGGTCCAACCATTAACATGATCGAATTCAATACTTCTAACCAATGCATGATCAAGCCTGACTTTGGCCGGCCCACCTGACCACATGTTAAGATAGTCGCATTGGGCCATCATATGTTGAATGGCAATTCCACTTGCCTGATGACTGCCCATTTTTTGGAATTGCTGATGATCACCCAACTTATGGACTCATTACCAATCTAACTTAATGGGAGGCTAAGACTTAGGCTATCACATAACTTAGTCTTTTTATGGACCTAATGATTTAGAAGATTTAAATTTCGTCACACATGAAAAGAAGACATGGACCTTGATCAAGAAAACTCCCACCAAACTTTTAGAGGGTTTCAACATCAAATAGGTCCATAGGCACCTATAAACTAGTCAGACTGATTAACCTTAGTTGACATGGGTCAACTCGAATAAATATATAATCTAATCAAATTTGGTTCACCACATCAGCTAGGTAAGTAAGATCAAGGGATGGGTCCAGCCAAGTAAGCCTCTTGCCTTAGACACCAACCATGAGTTGGCCAGGTAAGAGTTAGCCCCAAAGAACCTTGATCACAACTGTCAAACTTACCTTAGACACTAAGTGGTTTAACAGACTCAATCAGACTAACCTAAAGACTCGAGCTCACCATGAAGCCATGAATCAAGTCCATTTAGATGTATGGACTGATCTAACTAACTATTAGATAGATCTATAGATGAGAGACCTAATTCAATTTTTGATTACGCTTTTCTCTAATTAATCCATTCATCTAAATCTAGGTCTAACCTATTTAAGGACCTAATTCTAGCAACCCAATCAACCCATGGTTTATCAATCATGACTTAAGATTAGAATCATATCCTAAATCTAAAAGGTTTTAAAATTATAACTTAATTCTCAATTAAGTGTAACATTCCAATTGAAACATTTCCAATTAAACCATATTTTTGAAACCATTGCAAAATCAAGTGAAACAATTTCAAAAAAAAATTTTTGAACTTCAAACTTAATGTTTCAAGCTTTTCTGGTCAATTCGACTCGAGCAGGTTGAGTCAGCTCATCCAGAATACAAAAATAGACAGTATGTGCTATCTACTGAATTAAGTTGACTCGAGTAGGGATCGAGTCAGCTCGGATTATCAGAGCAGAAATAGTAACTTCAAATTTTAGACTTTTCACTTAAACTTTTCAAAGTTTTTGGAACGTACAACTTTTAGAACTTATATAAGCATAGTTATGATCTATCAACCATAGATTAAAACCATTTTAATCTATCAAGTCCCTCACTTTCTTCTTCATAAGTGATGCGGGATAATTATGGAAACCTAATCTTTTGATTATTATCCTAATTATCATTGAAGAAATAGAGATTAAGTTTCTTATAATTTTTTGTTTTTTTAATGACTCAAAATACACAATTAGGAAACTAGTCATCTAGTTTATACTCGCACAAGTAGATCAAACAAAGTAACTAACAAAATCAGGATTTGGTGATTAAGAAATTACCTTAAACTAGGTTCTACTTTCAAAAATTCAGAAACTAAAGACTAGAGAGGGTTTTTGAATTTTACCAACATTGAATTTTCCCTCTAAAGTAAATATGTTGGAACTTTTTAGAATCTCGCGGCAGGGCTTCAAGATTTCAGTCTTCGGGCTCCAATCTTCTGCGATATCAGTTCCAAGGTAAGAACACCTGACTTTGGTTCCTGATCACCTGCAATCACTCAACAAAGGAAGATTTTAATTAGAAATAAACAAAGAAAGGAAAAGATGGAAGAGTAAAGAGAAGAAGAAAGGAAGAGGTTGGTTAGAATTTTTTTGATGTCTGAATAAGTAGGATATCTAGGGCCTCATACCCCGCGATGCTCCGAAGAACAAAGAAAAAGGGTCTCACACCTCGCGATGCACACAGCAAAGGAAAGAATTCGATAGAATGTCATTGTATTTCATCAATAATCATTAATTATACAAGGGGGTTGATGGAGTATTTATAGACTAACAACCAAAGATGTAAGGGTTACAAAGACTAGTGTTTGTTTCCCTTAGGCAACAACTCCTGGAGATTTTGCTCTGGGCATCTTGGACTCTTGCTCTTGGGCTAATATGGGAATCTCTTCAAAGTGGGCGACAATAATGAGAAGAGATGAGGTGCTAATATGGCTTGAACTCCTTATTTACTCATCTTAAAAAGTGGTGACACTTTGGTTTTGAGTTGGGTGACAAGAAGAAAATAAGATGAGGCATGAGATGTAAAATCCTTCCCACTTACTCCTCTTAAAAGAAAGTGGCAACAAATGTGAGAATAAATGGTGCTAAACTTCGTTGGACTCCTTCTGCTTTACTTCTCTTAAAACCATCAGCATCTTGGAATTTAAATGAGGCACCCTCCTTGGATAAGCTTGCATGTTGTCTAAATGTCCGGATGTCTGGATGTCGGATGTCCAGATGTCTTAATGTCTTGATAAAAAATAAAGACAACAATTTTTTTGACATAAAATTGGCCAACCAAGATAAATGACATGGCATGTGATGTTGTCCCAATGAGGAGGCAAGTGATGTTGTCCTGATGAGGTGGCAAGTGGTGTTGTCCCGATGAGGTGGCAAGTGATGTCCAAACATGTCATGTGATGTTGTCCAAAATCTTAAAATGGTGGTGCCAAGAAGTGGTTGTCATGTGGCAAGTGACTTGGGCTAGCACATGGAGTCACATGACTTGTCTTGAGCTAGCACATGGAGTCACATGGGTCTGGACTTGTGTCCCTCTTGTATTATAAGACTCAACTAATAATTACAGGACTCAAAACTAATTAAACCAACCAAATAACTAAAGCTCCACTTAGTCAATTGGAACCCAATTTAATCAAAAGGTAAGACATGTAAATAAGTGGTTCAACTTGGTAAAAGGGGTTTGGCCCAAAAGGCTAAAAATAAAAGAATCCTAATTGCAGTTGGTAGAAAGAGCTAAACCCAACTAAGTAAATATATATATACAGGTTTCATTTGGGTTCAGGGGTTTTTTTATAGACTCCATTTTGGGTCCAAGGGTTTTGATAGGGACTCAATTTTAGGGTTTAGGACTAAACCTAGCTAAGCTAAAATAACAAAAATTAAAGATAAAATATTTACAAGTAAAAAGGGTTTGGGTTCAGGGCTTTATTCATAGGTGATCCATAGGGATGTGGGTTTGACCTGTCGATCTTTTTTGGCCATGGTGTCCGCACCAATTCTCCCGGAGTGGGAGAAACTCGATCCTATCGAGTATGGGTCAACTTTGTTATGATAGCGCTCTAGTAAGTCTGGGTCAACTCTTTGCAAGTCCTCTTTGGTGATCCAAGAATCATCAGTCTCGAGTCATCCTCGTCAACAAATCAGATATCATTGATAATCTTTGCCCCGAGTAGTGATAATCTTGTCATCCAAGATTCACTCGATCATGTCTCTCCAGGCTGGTGGAATGGCAAGTGGACATACATGGGTTGGCTCACTCTCAAGGATTGGATTAGGCCTAAAAGGCTCATTAGGAATCAACGTTGGCTCCCTGTACTCGATAAGGTCTGAAACGTTGAAAGTAGAACTAATGCCTAGTTGAGGTGGCAACTCAAGCACGTAGGTATTAGATCCAATTTTTATAATTACTTTATATAGTTCACTACTACGGGCATGTAACTTTTTCATAGTTCCAGGTGGGAACCGTTCAAGTCGTAGTCTAACCATAACAAAGTCTCCTTCATTGACTTCTTTGAGTCTTTTCTTGACTTAGCCATATGATTCTTATACAACTCTTTAATGTATTATTGATGGGGACATCGCTAGCACGGATCTCAGAGCAAGCACAAATTCTGAAGTTACACGAATCTCAGAGTAGCATGAATTCCGGAGTAGCACAAATTATGATGCAGTATGCATTTCGATGCAAATAAATTTAGATTTGAAAATCATTTCATCCTCCACAAGAGAAGGTCCCCACATGAATGCCAAGTGGCGCCCAATACATTATGACACATGAATGCCCACATGAATGCCAAGTGGCGCCCATGCATGCAGATTTTCAGATTTGGAAACTTGGCAAGTACAAGGAGACACTTAGAATCCATGCATTTTGCCATCCCTTTTCATGAAATTTGAAATTTAAATTTGTAACTACATTTTCCCCTTTTTTTCATGTAAAATTTGAATTTCAAATGGAGCTTAGAAGGTTATGCCCCTAATCTCTTTGTAAGGGAAGCAATTGGATGAATGAAAATTTTCTTTAGAGAGGAGTGATTCTTCTTTTGCTCCGTAAGGAGAGGGTGTGAGGCCCAACCCGAGGGCATGATGTGAGGTCATGTCTGGTTATCCCCTTCCTTGATTCCATCTTCCTTACCACCCTCATGTCCTTTGAGATTCACTCTATCGGCTCCATTAGTGAGGTGGGTGAGATGCCCTAGAGGTGTGAGATCTCTCCGTGAGTGTAGTCCCAAAGCCCATGAGATCCAGATCCCTGTCTTTCATTCTCGTTATTTCCTTCGCCACCCCAAAAAAAATACAAAAAACCTAGTAGTCCCTAATCTAGGTGACTTCTAGGCTCGCCGACGATCCTACCCCGATCTCATGCCCGTTCGATTTTGGTATCAGAGCCCAGTTATTTAGGGTATTCATTATTTTATTTTATCCCATCTTATTCCCCTTATCCCCGTTATTCCCATTTTATTCCAAACTTATCCCAGACTTATCCTTCTGTTATTCCCATTGTCTTCTTCCTTCCACCGTCATGACCAACCGCCTAGATCTAAGCCACACCAACCAAGGTCATCCTCTCCGCCACATGCTCACCATCGTCTTCCTCACCGGCGGAGTTGCCGTGATCGATGCTCCTTATATCGGCGCATCGGATCGCCTCCCTTCCCCCGTTGGTCGCCCTTGCCACCCAGCTCCCTCCTCGGAGGAGCTCCCTCCCCAATCCTCCTTCTCCATGGATGCCCAGAATCGTGCCCATGATCTCACTGCCGCTGCCTTCTCCACCCCACCCACCAGACTTCCTCCCCTGCTCCACCCTGGAACGATCCGTGAAGAAGCCTCCCGCCTCTGCCCAATCTCCCTGTTACTGCTACACCTGACTTTCGCCGCCCCATCTTCTGCGATGCCTCGCCGACGCTCCAGCTAGCCCAAGGAACTCCTCCTTGCTACCATCACCAAGCCGCCCGAGCACCCTTCTCCTCCGCTCCCAATCATATGCCAACACCGGACGCCTCCCTTTGCTGTCAAATGCCAGAATGGGGACTGTGCCCCTCCCTGCCCATGCTGCTATCCATTCACCCGCCTCATCGAGCAGATCTATTCTAAGCTTCCATCTAGTTTGAATTCCGTTCGTTCTCCTCTTCTTCCCCAAGGGCCAAAACCCTAGCTTGCCGCCGCTCCAATCTCTGGCCTCCACCATGAGCGTCGTCGTCCTTCCTATGAGCAGTGGTGGGAGGGAGCTCTCCAAGCGCCCCTCCGATGGCATTTCCAACCTCCGCTTCTCCAACCACAGCAACCACCTCCTCATCTCCTCTTGGGACAAGATTGTTCGGCTCTATGACGCGTATCTAGCCCCGCCGCTTCCATCCTCCAGCCACCGTCTTCCAGCAGTGACTTCCCCAACGTTCCTGGCCCTAATCTTGGGCACCACCACCATCGGAACCACTCCCCCCGGCCCACCCGACCTACGTGCCCTGCCCTGCAGCCCAGGTGGCAGCACAGCAGGAGGGAGAGGATCGCGTCGCCGTGCCGTAGCTGGTCCAGGAGATCCAGGACAAGCTTGCAAAAGGGGTCGTGGAGTGCATGATCTGCTATGATATGGTCCTCCGATCTGCTCCGATTTGGTCCTGCTCCAGCTGTTTCTCGATCTTCAACCTCCCCTACATCCGGAAGTGGGCCCGCTCCCCCCACCTCGACCGACACCTCCATCACTGTCACTGCCCCCGACGTTGGCGGTGGTGGGTGGCGATGCCCCAGGTGCCGATCCGTGTAGGCCACCCCGGCGAAGGACCTTACCTACACCTGCTTCTCAGCACTGCACGGTCATCAAAGCACTTGCCTATCATGTTGCCGATTCCACGATTTGCACGATTCTCAAAATTGCATAATTTTCTAAGTTACACAGATCTCAAAGCCATCACAAATCTCAAAGTTGCACAACTTTCAGTGCTGCACAGATTTTGACACAAAAAGCAGTGCTATACAGATTTCAGAGTTGCATAGATCTCGGAGCAGAGCTTCTTTCTGAATGGATTCGGTTCCATTAAAGTCCTTGCTGACCCTAACTCAACAGAGTCAAGTTATTCCCACCTCAAGGAATGATGGGGACATTGTTAGCATGGATCTCAGAGCAAGAACAAATCCTAAAGTTGCACGAATCTCGGAGTAGCATGAATTCCGGAGCAGCACAATCACGATGCAGTATGCATTTCGATGCAAATAAATTTAGATTTGAAAATCATTTTGTTGCCAATCTCGCCGCTGCGCCTGTAGCTTCAGAGCTGGTGACTTGATCAGGCCATCTCGCCTCGAGGTCTCCGGACTCCCGATCCTGCAAGACAAGGTCAGAAACCCTGGCCGGGGATCCCGGCGAGGGGGCTTCGACGGTCAAGTTAGAAAACGGCGAGATGGAACATAGTCTCCAAGGTGGGCCCCTCCCGGAGTCCCAGGCTTGGAGATTATATTTGTAAAGAAGGTCTTGGGAAGAATAGAAATTGGGCCAGGTTCCTCCATCGAGCTTGCGCCAAGGGATCCCTCTCGGGATCTTGGATCCTGCTCTTGGTCTTTTTCCTTTTTCCAGCCCTCTTTTCCCCTTACCTAGTCGTCCGCTCTTCCCATCCTTTTATCCATCATGCTGCCTCCGGCTTCTCGCCCCTAGGAGGCTCCCTCTAGCTTTCACCTCCTTCTCTCCCTCTCTTTCCCCTTTCCCCTTTGGGTCTAAGAACCCGGCGGCCTCCTTGTCTTGCTTGCCGAGCCTAGCGAGGAAAGGGTAGAGGGAGGACGCTAGCCATATCTTGGGGCCGAGCGTGAGCGCTCTCTTTCCCAGGCGCCGACAACGCCCGTTATCGGGTCCTGTCTTGCCAGGATTTCATTTCTCGGCTGCGAAACCTGTCGGGCCGATGTAAACAAGGTTTCGCACGTTGCTATTGACCGTACCGGCGCTCCTCTCGGGGTACGGCGCGCGCTGCTCGAGGAGTGATCTCGGAACTCGTGCTTTTGCTCCTCGGTGGCCTCACCACGCGGGGTAGCTGGCCTCGGCCGAGGTGGACCCCTCCTGGTGGATACCTGGTGAAGGAGCAGTAGAGGGCCCGGCTCGACCTCGGCCGAGGTGGCACCATCTCAGGGCGCCACCCGGGGAGGGAGGAAGGGGCCGCCGGCTTTGGCCGAGGTGGACCCCTCCTGGGTGGACACCTGGCGAAGTGGCAGAGGGGCGCTCGACTTCTGCCGAGGTAGACCCGTGTCCGAGCGCCACCTGGCAAAGGAGCAGCAGAAGGGCGCTCAACTTCGGCCGAGGTAGACCCGTGTCCATGTGCCGCCTGGCGAAGGAGCAAGAGGGCCCGGCTCGACCTCGACCGAGGTGGCACCATCTCAGGGCACCACCCGGCGAGGGAGGAAGCGGCCGTCGGCTTCGGCCGAGGTGGACCCCTCTTGGGCGGACACCTGGTGGAGCGGCAGAGAGGCGCCCGGCTTCGGCCGAGATGGATCCCTCCTGGGCGGACACCTGGCGGAGCGGCAGAGAGGCGCTCGACTTCGGCCGAGGTGGACCCCTCCTGGGCGGACACTTAGCGAAGGAGCAGCAGAGGGCCCGGCTCGACCTCGACCGAGGTGGCACCATCTTAGGGCACCACCCGACGAGGGAGGAAGGGGCCGCCGGCTTCGGCCGAGGTGGACACCTCCTAGGCAGACACCTGGCGGAGCGACAGAGAGGTGCTCGACTTCGGCTCAGGTGGACCCCTCCTGGGTGGACACCTGGCGAAGGAGCAGCAGAGGGCCCGGCTCGACCTCGGCTGAGGTGGCACTGTCTCAGGGCGCCACCCGGCGAGGGAGGAAGGGACCGCCGTCTTCGACCAAGGTGGACACCTCCTGGGCAGACACCTGGCGGAGTGGCAGAGAGGCGCTCGACTTCGACCGAGGTGGACCTCCTTGGCGGACACCTGGCGAAGGAGCAGTAGAGGGCCCGGCTCGACCTCGACCGAGGTGGCACCGTCTCAAGGCGCCACCCGGCGAGGGAGGAAGGGGCCACCAGCTTCGACCGAGGTGGACCCTTCCTGGGCGGACACCTGGCAGAGCGGCAGAGAGGCGCTCGACTTCGACCAAGGTGGACCCCTCCTGGGCGGACACCTGGTGAAGGAGCAGCAGAAGGGTGCTCGACTTCGGCCGAGGTGGACCCCTCCTGGGCGGACACCTGGCGAAGGAGCAGGTTGGCTCGGCCCGACCTCGACTTCGACCGAGGTGGGCCAACATCTGCCTTGCTGGACCGTCCCCGTTCTGCTAAAAAAATTCCACGTGGCTCGAATCACGCTTGACGGAATCTGAGACATGCCACGTCATTGTAACGGCCGTAACACATTTCATCCTCCACAAGAGAAGGTCCCCAAATGAACGCCAAGTGGCGCCCAACACATGATGACACATGAATGCCAACATGAATGCCAAGTGGCGCCCATGCATGCAGATTTTCAGATTTGGACACTTGGCAAGTACAAGGAGACACTTGGAACCCTTGCATTTTGCCAACCCTTTTCATGAAATTTGAAATTTAAATTTGTAACTACATTTCCCCCTTTTTTTCATGTAAAATTTGAATTTCAAATGGAGCTTAGAAGGTTATAAATAGGCCCCTAATCTCTTTATAAGGGAAGCAATTGGATGAATGAAAATTTTCTTTAGAGAGGAGTGATTCTTCTTTTGCTCCGTAAGGAAAGGGTGTGAGGCCCAACCCGAGGGCATGGTGTGAGGTCATGTCTGGTTATCCCCTTTCTTGATTCCATCTTCCTTACCACCCTCATGTCCTTTGAGATTCACTCTATCGGCTCCATTAGTGAGGTGGGTGAGATGCCCTAGAGGTGAGAGATCTCTCCATGAGTGTGAGTTCCAAAGTCCATGAAATCCAGATCCCTGTCTTTCATTCCCGTTATTTCCTTCGCCACCCAAAAAAAAATACAAAAAAACTAGTAGTACCCTAATATCGGTGACTTCTAGGATCGCTGACAATCCTACCCCGATCTCGTGCCCCATCAATTATGCATATGACTCTGCAAATGTCTAATAGACTCAACTATGCATTCCTAGTGATGGAAATTCATTTATTTATTATTTTTTTTGTCTTTTTAAGTCTTTAATTTCAATTCTGTGCTTGACCTTTGGTTGATGGGTAACATGCAGATGAAAATTTAACATGCACTCTTAATAGATGTCATAAGGTTCTCCATAAATAAGTTGTAAACCTAACATGTTCAATGAATGTATGTAATATGCTAACCTCTACAAAGTGTAATCTAATGGTCCTAAAAACATGGGAAACTTCAGGAAAAGGTAGAAAATAAGAAAAGGGCTCATGGATTAATCCTAGACTTACAGGGTTGACCTTAAGGGTTGGACATAGATTCACACCTACATGCACTAAAAGGTCCACTTGATGAAAGAATGGGTTAGTAATTTCAGGAAAAAAGATCTTCAATTGGGACCAAAGGGGTGAAGTCTTCCTGAGGGTACTGGACTAAATAAGCCAAGTCCTCACCAATTTCTTCTTGTTCTTGAATTTCAGGACTAGGCTATATGACTTGAGTCTCTTCTAGTGTTTCCTTAGGTAAAGTCTCAGTAGTAGGGTTAGGCTCCTCATGGGTCTCTTTTTCTAAGGGTCTTACCAGTACAATTTCAGTCTGGGTACAATCATGGTCAACTAACTCTGTGCTGGCTTCAGTCTGGGTGCCTATCGGGTCAGCTAATTCTAGGTCAGCCATATGTATTTCCTCTTCTCCCTCATACTCATCCACTAAGTTCACATCAGCTTCATACACTTCTACTTCAATGTCATCTTGGTGAACCAATAGGATTGTAGGAGTAGGTCGGTTAAAGAAAAATTGGCTAGGATTTGGGATAGGTTGGCTCAAATTAGGGTTGAGTCAGCTCAGATAAGAATTAGATCGACTCTACCGAGGAATGGGTTGACTCGGGTGAACTAGACTAGATCCTAATTTTTGATTAGGACCATTAATCCTAATGGATTCTGGCCAACTAATTGAAACCTGACTAGCACTAGATTGATACCTAGGGGTTATGGGTTCCTTAAGTTCATAGGATATGGGCTTAGATCTATGTGTCATGGATCTGAGTTCATAGGAGCTGGGTTGGTGTGGACACCAGAAGCCGAAAGAAACTTCACTCCAACAAGGTTAGCCTTATCCCAATTTGGATCGAAGATAATTAGGTTACCTTGTATCCTTTAGTTCAAAAATATTTTATTTTCAAGAGTCATTTCCTTTTCATGAGTCCTGTAATTAATTTTGAGTTTCAAATCAAGAGTGTTTATTGAGTCCTGTAATTACTTTTAAAATTTCATTTCTTGTAAGTCCATTTCAAGTTTTAAAGTCTAGGTCAGTCAAGTCAGTTCAGTTGAGTTAAGTCTAATTCAGTTGAGTTAAGTCTAATCAAGTCTTAAAGCCATGAAAGCCAGCAACAAGACTCAAATTCTAGACCCCAGAATTTGACAACATGAAGAAGAGAAGACACATCAACCAAGCAAGAGAAAAGGACCATCAACTAGGACCACTGGGCGCCACATGTCATTCTTATCCAAGTAGAAGACCACCTCACCATGCCACGTCATCAGGTGCCACTTCACCAGCCACCTCATCACCCTTTGGGCGCCAACAAGGGAGATTCAAATTCAAGGAGGTTGGCCACATCCCTCCAAGTCCTCCACCAAATCCTCCAACCCCCCCCACATCCCTCCAAACTCTCCACCAAATCCTCCAACCCCCCTTGTAATCCTCCTCGATTTGGGGAGTTTTTAAATTTCAAAAGCTAGCTTTGTGAGGCTATTAAAAGCCTTGGATGCCTTTTGTAAAAGAGATTGATTTTGGAAATGAATGAAGTTTGATGTGAAGTTGTCTTGAGTTTTATGTGTGAAATTTTTCCTATCTTCTTCTTCCACGCCCAAAGCCACTCTCTTCCCTAGCAATTCATCATCCAAGCTCAAGGCAAAGGCGTTGGAGTCGGCCAGATCTTCTCAATTATCTTTTCTTTGTTCACAAGTTCTCCCATCCCTTCTTTATGTTTGCATCCTTCAACCTTAACTTTGATCTTCATTGCAGGGTCCTTCGAAGTCCTTGAGTTGTGAACAGGGTTCCCCTTGACAATGAACCAACAAGCTGAAGCCCAAGTCCAGGGTTCTGATCACTGTTATCCAAGTTCTCCAGTCCAGAGCATCAGTAGTTTCAAGTTTTGAATCATAGGAAGGTTGGAAAACTCATCAAGGTAAGTCCTCAATCATTAGCCCCTATTGTCTAGATCTTCTTCCTTCTTAGTTTTAGAGTTGTGTCTAATCATGTAATAGTCCCTTTTCATATAATCCTTAAATCTTATTAAGATGAGTACAATGCTAAGTATAATTAGGTTTCATTGCTCTACAAACCCCATATTCAAAACATTAATCATATGCGTGCCGCATCATGGGTTCATAGGATTTGGGTGCATAGGAACTAGGTTCATATGATCTGGGTAGGTATTTTTTTCTAAGTTTAATTTTCATGTCACTCTAGGTAGTTATGGGTATGTCTCTTCTTCGTCTGATCATTCTTTTAACATCATCCCAGTAAATTCTAACCTGGCATACTAACTTAAGCTTAGCAAAGTTAAACTGACTCCCTTCAGACATTAGTTTCTTTTCAAAATATAGATTCTTACCTTCTTCCTAATCCATATAGTCCTCAAGATCAAGATCACCACCAAATGTAGGTGCTTCTAGTCTAAAGTTTCTAGTGGCTCTCTCATCCTGGTCATAGAATCATAATTGGGTCTCCTCGAACTAAGATCCTAGATTGGGTCATGGCGAGGGGCTATCCTAGGGTTGGGAGGTGTAAGACATGGGGTCTCAAGCTTAGGCTTAGTACGGGTCACAGGGGTTCTCTCTCGGATTCCTAACTGATCATCTAGTCTGCCAAACCTATTGTTCAATTGGATACATTGTTCAGTCATGAACCTCAAAAAGGTTTCAAGGTTGTACTCCATGGTCAGACTGGGTTAGATTTGGATGAGACTACTGGTATGGAGTTCATAATCTAGTAGCCATGCAATGTAATCACATAAATCGAACTAAGGTTTCCTAGACCTAGAGCTCAAGTAGAATGGGTTAGCTCAATTTACAACCAATTCAGCAATTACCCTATCCACTGGCCAGGTAAGAGGTGGGGTCGTGGGAGGCTTCCCCTGCTCTCGCAGGGTCCTAATTAAAAATCATGAGACTGCTTAGGGCATTTGCCTTTGGACCTCTAGCCTTAGACACCAGATTCAAGTTATAATTAAAGGATTGGGTGCACTAGCTTTCACACAATACTTGGAACCCAACCTGTTGGTTTTCCTAGATCACTAGAGCAAATTAAGTCTAATAAATTTTAATTAGGTTAGGCTTGGAAGCAAAGAATGTTGTTGTGGGCCCAGGACAGGTGATGAGATCCTGCCTTGATCTAAGATGCCTAAGTGCCATTAAGATTTAGTTACTTGATGATGCACACACACGATGAAACCCTAATATGCAATGAAGCAATAAAATGATTAAAAATAGCAAAAAAATAGAAATTAATTTTTTTATCTCAAAATTAAATTTCAGATATGATCCAATCTTGGGATATCACGTTTGGCCGTAGCTCATTACTCCCATGGGTCATGACAGTATACTTGCATATACCTGCTCAGAAGGTGTAATTTCCTTACACCAAAAAATAGCAAATAAAAAAAAAATTAAACTAATTTTTTTTGAGATTAATAGAGGATTATCAAAAAATTTATTTTTATTTTTATTGAGTTTTTTTAGATAGGTTTTATGCAGTTTTAATTTTAGCCTAGTTTTAGGTATGTAGAAATTTTAGAATTAGTAGTTAAACCCTAGTTTAACCTTCGCTCTGATACCAAAACTGATGTGGGACAGTTATGGAAATTATTGCCTAAAATTGGAGCCCAAGCTGGGGGGTGAATTGGGTCTTTCAAAAATTTAAGCAATTATGTGCAGGTCTTGAAGTGTTGTGAGCAAAGTAAATTATCACTAATGGATATGCAGTGGATAATAGTAAAATTAAATGCAAAGAATAATGAGCAAATAATAGAAAGAGCAATCACACACAAATACCAAGTTTTATGGTGGTTCGGTGTACTCCAAGCACCTACGTCCACTCCCCAAGCTTCCCTTGGAAATTTTCACTATAATCTCTTCAAAGATTATAGCTGATTTATTTTCCAAGGCTCACAAGTCAAAACCTAAGTTGGTTTTGTCACCTAGGCTCACCAACAACCTTACAACTTGTTTCGTCTTCGGGCTCACAAGTAAAATCCTAGTTGGTTTTGTAACTTACTTTCAAAAACCCTTGAAAGCTAGGTTAATAAAGTATAAAGTTAAAGATACAAGAATAAAAACACAATCAAACTCTCTTCAAAGAGTGGAATGTAGAAGCTTTGAGGCTCTTGTTGAATGCTTGATTTGACTTCTGCTTGGAATCTATTCTAAGCCACTTTTGGAATGTTAAAATGAAAGGCTTGTAAGCTTTTTCAGTGGAATCTCTTCTTTTTGGCTTTTAGAAGTGAAGTTCTTGAAAGAATATTTATCTTGTGTGTTCAATGGAGTTCAATGCTTCTTGAATGAGTTTTGGTGAAGCTTAAATACTTCAAAAACTTTCAAAAAATGGTTTGAGACCGTTGGAGGATCAAAACTAGCCACTGGGAGCTTAAAAAGATGAAATATGTAACTCAGAAAATAGACTCGTTGAAGCTATCAGAACTCGTGAGTCGATACTTGACTTCTAGGTATCGACACTTGGCTTTCAGGTATCGACACTTGGTCCTACAGGTGTCGACAGTTAAATTTCATGTGTCGACCCTTGACACAAAAATACTCCAAATGGCCAGTTCTGTATTTTCAAAAATCTCAGGCCTTGAGTCGACACTTGAATTCCAGGTGTCAACACTTGATTTTCAGGTATCGACACTTGGCATGCCAGTGAAGAATTTTTGTGTGCTAGTTTCTGAAGTGTTGACACTTGGTTATTCATGAGTCAACACTTGGTTCTGCAGTTTGCCAAAACATGTGCGAAAACTCTCAAAAACTAAAAGATCTTCAATGAAACTTCAAAGTATCTTTTGTAAACCATGATTGATCATCTTTGAGGCCTTTTTTAGTTGAGAGGACTTCTTAAAACTTGAAAATTGCTCAGCTTCATGATACTTTTATTTTGAGAATTTGAGATGAATGTATCCTATAACTCATAACTATAATTGAAATATTAGTCTACAATATGTACTCAACATTTTGTTAGTCATCAAAATCAAGGGCAAAGCCAACAATCTCCCCCTTTTTGATGATGACAAAACCTTGAGTATATAAGCATTCAAAATCAATTTTTAGATATTGTATCCCATAATTATGAATTTAAAGCTCATACAACACAATTTTAATAGAGGAGAGGTACAAATTAAGTGTTGAAGTTAAATTTTCTCTCCCCCTAAGTGAGTTGAGATATGAAATAATTCAAAATTTTAGAAAATGCTTAGATATGTATCTTAATGCTTATATGCACATCTTACTCCCCCTTTTTGTCAACATTAAATAGTAAAGGGAGTAAACTCACCCTAAATTGATGCATTAAGGCATAGAAATTTGTTAGGGGCCATGATACAAGATTAGATAAGCAAAATTCAACCGATATCAGAGCCAATGAATAAGATAGGGAGTAACCAAGATTGATAAGCAAGTATGATACATAAATGATACAAGATTGATAAGCAAGTAAAGAACTGAAATGCAAGTTTTCATATATATATAAAAGTAAGTTTTCAGTACAAAATTGCTGATACACTCAGCACACACTGAAACATGATACATAAACAAGTACAGCATCAAGATAAATATTATGATAATACATAAGCATAGATGAATCATAAAAACTAATACATTAGCATCAAGATAAACATCTGTGAGGCTACTCCTCATCAGATGGAAGCTCAAAGTAAATAGGACCAGTAATTCTAGACCTAGGAACAAGGGTTCTAGGGGTCTTAAGGGTACTATGATTCCTAGTCCTAGTGGATGGTCAAAATCTGGGTACAACCCTGGAAGAATGAGTAGATGGTGGAGGAAGAGTCTCAGCGGGTGTCAAAAAGATGGGAGAGTCGAAATCGGAGTATCACAAGGATCATCAAGATGAACAACTGGAGTCTGGGTGTCTCGACTGACTATCTCATAATCACCTACTCGATCATCACTCCCACCATAACTGTCAACAATATCAGTCTCTCTGTTGCCACCATCACCATCACCACCACCAAGAGTGTCATCATGTCCATCAAGGTGGTCATCATCATCATCTACCGGTGGAGGAGGAGGTGGATTTGAAGGTGCTGCTGGAGGTAAAAGTGATCTCAGTAAGTCTCTGATCTCTCTAAAACTAGCCTCCATGGTCTCCCGAATACCTTAGAGCTGAGAGTCAGTATGAGCTCTCAAACTCTCAACCTCAATCCTCAGCTGGGTAGACCTAACAGCCAAACCAATAATCTCACTCCGGACCTCTGAGAACTCTTGCCTAATAAGCTCCTCAAAAGATGTACCTGTAGCTGAAGGAGGAGTAGCAGAAGGTGAAGTAGCTGGTGCAGGGGTAACAGGCTCTAGCTCAGTCACTGCTACTGGTACCAGTCTAGGAGGTGTATTAGAAGGCCCTGATAGCCCTACCTCACCTCTCTAAGCTCATCCTCCTCATCTGGCTCCTAGCCGACTCTCGACGCACCCATTTCTTAGCTAATCTTCTGTATCCCATGTGGTGAAGGGAATGCTCATCGTACACATCTGTGTGTAGAATATCTTTGGAGGTCTCCCCCTTCAATCAAAGGTACATCGTAAGCCCTAAACAAACATGTCAGCGCCATCCTTTATGGAAGACAGTGATGTCGCTGGGTTGCAGCATCTCTCATCTGCACCAGCATCAGAGTTGGAAGATTAATAGCAGTCCTCTACGTCAGGCACACCATCATCATCAGCTCCCTCTTAGTGATAAAGTCAAAACATCCAATCTTCAGGAGTAGAATCTGGGCAATGATGTGGTGCATGAGGCACATCTCAATAGAAAGCTAGTTCGTGGTGATTGTAGCCGCACCGCGAATGTCATCACGCTCTAAGATGCACCTGAAAGCCTCCTTTTGATCCTCAATACATGAAGCAACGATCCCATGGTAGGGAATCTCCCAGACATTGCTAAGAACCTTCTCAGAGACTAGAATATGAATACCTCTAACTGTGGCACTCCATAGCATCCTGTTGCAGTCAAAGCTCCCATAAAACTCATGAATCAAATGTGGGTAGTACTTCTCCTTCATAGTAAAGAAGGAGATCAACCCTACTGACTCGAGAACCTGTCGAAGTTTGAAGCCCTGGCGGTCAAAGAAACCCAAATCCACTCAATGACCGGCATCAATTATCTTCATAGATACTCTCTCAGTTGAAGGTGAAGAAGGAGGTGTTGCTCTCTTAGTCTATTGACTAGTGTCATTCTTGGCTTTGGTCCTTCTTTCTACTGAACCCTGACTTGGTTTCCTTTTAAATGCAAGTTGCTTCATTGGTCCTATGACAACCAACTGAGGAATGGAATGGAAGAGGTGAAATGGTTGAAACAAGAAATGACAACAGTCCAACCAAAAAGAAACCGATGGGAAGAGAAAAGAAAAAACAAGGTTCGGCCAAGAGAAGAAACGGAGAGGGGTGAGCATAGTGCCGAATGAATCCTAGGAAAAACCAATGAAGATCGATCCAAAGAGAGAAAATGGCAAACGGGGATGAACATGGTTCAAAATCAACAGTGAAAACAGTGATTAATGGTGAAGAAAAATGAAATAAAGGAGAAATGGGAGGAAAGAGCGCAATGTGCTGATTCAAACTAAAGAAAATCCAAATATAATCTGTCCAAGAAGAGGGAAAAACAAATAAGGATGAATATAGTTCAAAAAATAGTGATTAACGGTGAGGAATAGTACCAAATCAAAGAAAAAATGGATGGAAAAGTGAATGAATGGTCCAAACTAAGAGGAGAAGAAGAAATTATCGAAATTTTATGGGGATACGAGTGGAAAATCACTATTCCACGAGCAAAGGAGTGTTTGGGGACACTAGGGCATGGGAGGAAAAGGAATAAACAAAAGAAAAGGATTGGTTGATGCCCTAGAAAAATAAAAAATTCTGTCCGAGTGTCGACACTTGGAATTTGTCAAGTGTTGACACTTGGTTAGGTGTCGACACTTTGCCAAACGTCAAGTGTTGACACTTGGCCAAGATTTCCAAGAAAAAATCCAATAAAATCTTAAAAAATTAGGGGGACTTTAGTGAAGAGTTTTGGACTTATAGAATATGATTTTGAGCAATAAGAAATTGGGTATGAACAAGATTTGAGAGAGTTCTAAGAAAAGGGGTCTATGATACCTAACTCTCTTCTAATCATGCAAAACCGTTCTTCACCAAGGGTTTAGTGAAAAATCAGCCAATTGATTATCAGTACAAACAAATTCAAGCATCATATTAGAGTTTTGCACATGATCTCTTATGAAATGATGTCTCATTTTAATGTGTTTACTTCTTGAATGTTGCACAGGATTCTTAGTTAAATTAATTGTACTGGTATTGTCATATCTTATGGGTGTCTTAGTTAGTTTGATGCCAAAATATTCGAGTTATTGTTTGATCCATAGGATTTGAGCATAACAGCTTCCAGCTGCTATATATTCAGCTTTTGCCATAGATAGAGCAACTGAATTCTGTTTCTTGCTACTCCATGAAATCAAATTGACTCCAAGAAATTGACAAGTTTCACTAGTACTTTTTCTATCAAGTTTACACCCAGCAAAATCAGCATCAAAATAAGCAATCAATTCAAATGATGAATCTTTAGAGCACCAAAGACCAATATCTATAGTGCCAAACAGATATCTAAGTATGTGTTTAATAGTCAAAAGATGAGATTCTTTAGGGGCAGACTGATATCTTGCACACATACAAATACTGAACATAATATTTGGCCTACTAGCAGTTAGATATAGCAATGAACCAATCATGCTTCTATATAACTTTTGGTCTACAGATTTACCTGATTCAACTTTGTCAAGCTTATAAGAGGAGCTCATAGGCGTACCTAATCGCTTGGTGTTCTCCATCCCAAACTTCTTTAATATTTTTTTTGTATACTTTGTTTGGTTTATGAAGATCCCTTCTTTTGTTTGCTTTATCTGGAGTCCGAGGAAGAAGTTACACTCTCCCATCATGCTCATCTTGAACTCACCCTGCATTAACTTTGCAAACTCTTGACAAAGATATTCATTAGTAGCACCGAATATGATATCATCTACATAAACTTGTACTACTAAGAGATCATCATTTTTCTTTTTAAAAAATAAAGTAGTGTCAACATTACCTTTAGTAAAATCATTTTTAAGCAAGAAAGAACTCAATCTATCATACCAAGCTCTTGGAGCTTGTTTCAAACCATACAAAACTTTATGAAGTTTAAAAACATGGTTTGGAAACTCATGACTTTCAAAACCAGGGGGTTGTTTAACATAAACTTCTTCTTTGATAAAACCATTCAAAAAGATACTTTTGACATCCATTTGAAATAATTTAAAATCCATAAAACATGCAAATACCAATAATAGCCTAATTGCCTCAAGTCTAGCAACAAGAGTAAAGATTTCTATCAAAATCAATCCCTTCCTTCTAATTGTATTCTTTGGCAACTAGTCTAGCTTTATTTCTAGTAACTATTCCATTTTCATCAAGTTTATTTCTAAAATCCTATTTTGTGCCAATTATTGAAATATTAGTAGGTCTATCAACCAAAGTCCAAACATTATTTCTTTTAAATTGATTTAGTTCATCTTGCATAGCATTAATCTAAATACAATCATTTTTAGCTTCTTCAATAGATTTAGGTTCTATTTGAGAAACAAAGCTAAATAATCATATACATTTTTAAGAGATGAACGAGTACTTATCCCTTTTGATGGATCACCAATGATAAGTTCTTTAGGGTGTCCTTGAGCATACCTCCATTCTTGACGTAGAGGGTTAGGTGTTGATGTGTTTTTACCTCATTGTACTTGATCTCTTTTATTGTTTTGATTGTCATCTTGCTCCTTGGTAGGTTCTTCATTGTTGTTTACTTCTTCATTTCTTTGGATACCTATATCATTATCAAGAATATCTTTTTTTCTAAAAGATTTTTGATTAGTCTTATCAAATACAACATGAATGGATTCTTTAACAACAAGTATCCTTCTGTTGAAGACCCTGTATACCTTGCTAGATGCAGAGTAACCTAAAAAGACACCCTTATTTGACTTGGCATCAAATTTACTTAGATTATCCTTGCCATTATTTAAGATGAAACAATGGCATCCAAAAATACAAAAATATTTAATTGTAGGTTTCCTACCTTTTCAAAGCTCATAAAGAGTTTTCTTTAAAATAGATCGGATTAAAACATGATTTAAAACATAGCAAGCAGTATTTATGGCTTTCGCCCAAAAATATCTAGGTAAATTATTTTTGCAAAGCATGATGCGTGCCATTTCTTTAAGAGTTCTATTTTTTCTTTCTACCATCCTATTTTGTTGAGGTGTTCTAGGTGCAAAAAAATTGTGATGAATGCCATTTTTACTACAGAATTTTTTGAACTTATGATTTTCAAATTATGTACCATGATCACTTCTTAAGGAAATAATTGAAATACCTTTTTTATTTGAAACTCTTATATGAAATCTAATGAATACAGAAAAAGTTTCATCTTTGTGAGCTAAAAACATGATCCAAGTAAAACGTGAAAAATCATCTACAATAACTAGACCATACTTCTTACCTTCTAAACTAGATATTTTAGTTGGCCCAAAGAGGTCCGTATGAAGTAATTCTAAGGGTCTAGATATAAAGACTATTCCTTTAGTTTTAAAAGATGATTTTGTTTGTTTTCCAAATTAACAAGCACTACAAATCTTGTCCTTTTCAAAACTGAGTTTTGGCAAATCTTTTATTAAATCATTTTTGCAAAGTTTTGAAAGTAAATGCATAATAGCATGTCCTAGTTTACGATGCCAAAGCCAACTAATTTCATTAATCTTGGCTTTCATTGCCACTAGGCATTGACCATTTTGAACATGAAGATCATCAAGATCAACCATATAAATATTGCCATGCCTATGATCAATAAACTTGATGCCATTATCATCAAGACTAGAAACAATGCACATGGAAGATTCGAAAATAACTTTAAAATCTTTATCACAAAACTAGCTAATGCTAAGTAAATTATGCTTTAAACCATCAACATATAAAACATTATCTATATAAGTGATGGGGAGATATGGACTTTACCAATTCCAATAATGTTGCCCTTTCCATTATCACCAAAAGTCACATTTCCTCCATTTTGATATTCAAGTGAGGAGAACTACTCCACATCTCCGGTCATGTGCCTTGAGTAACCGCTATCTAGGTACCACAATCTTCTTTTATTAGTTGCAAGGCATATACAATAATAAATCAAGTGGAGACTTTAGGTACCCATGTCATCTTGGGTCCTTTAAGGTTAGTAGTGATGGTTCCTTTTGGAACCCAAACTTTTCTAACTTTGCTCAATTTTCTTCTATTGCAAAGATATGATTTATGTCCTGTATTATCACAAGAATAACAAGTAATAGAAGATGAAGCAAGTACAAAGAAATTTTTGAAAAACTTTTATTGTTTTTGAGTTTTGAAACCCAATCTAGCTTTGTTAAAAATAGCTTTTTGATTATTCAAAAGCATATTGAGTTTTTCAGAATTGTAAGTAAATTTTTCAACAAATGGTTTCAATTTTTTAAGTTCATCTTTGTACTTCTTATTTTCTTCCAAAATCTCTTTGTTTTGTTTTATAAAATTTTCAGTTGATGCAAAAGAATTTTTCTTTTTCAAATCTTCCTTTTCTTTTTCTAGAAGAATAATTTTACTATTTAACTTTTTATTTTCTTGGAGTAAGTAATCATTTTCAATTATAAACTTATCATTTGTTTTAACTAAATCTAGATTTTGCTTTTTTAGTTCTTTGTGTTTCAGTTTAAGTTTTTGAAATTCAATCACAAGTTCATCAAAAACTTCATGCAATTCATCAAAAGTAAATTCATTCTCAGTTTCAGATAACATCTCATCATTATTAGCCATTAAGCAGAAATTTGCAACCTCTTGTTGCTCTTCATCGGAGCTTGAATCCTTGCTGTCGCTCTAGGTTGCCATCATAGCTTTCTTTCTTAATCTTCTTCTGCTTTTCTTGAGTAGGGGCAGTCCATCTTGAAGTGGTCGGGTTTCTTGCACTCAAAGCACATGGGCTACTCCTTTTCTTTCTCCTTTTCTTTTTCTTTGCTAGGCTCTCCCTTTTGAGGTTTTTTCTTAAAATTGTATTTCTTCTTTCTCATAAACCTCCTAAACTTTCTTGTTATGAGAGCCGTCTCATCTTCTTCATCTTCCTCTTCAGAATCTTCACTTGATTCTTCTTTGGTGGTGGACTTGAAGGCAATCACTTTCTTCTTCTTATCATAGTCCACAGTTTTTTGTTTCAAGGAAAGCTCATAGGTCATTAATGAGCCCAATAGCTACTTGAGAGGAAGTATATTTACATCTTTGGCTTCTTCTATAGTAGTGACTTTAGCATCCCAAGAAGATAGAAAAGACCTAAGAAGTTTATTTACAAGTTCACCATTAAAAATAACCTTTCATAAACTTCTCATTCTATTTACAATATTAGTGAACCTAGTATACATTTCACTAATATATTCAGAAGGTTTTATTTTAAACATCTCATATGTATGAATGAGCATGTTAACTTTAGTAGTTTTCATTTGATGAGTACCCTCGTGGGTAACTTCAAGTGTGTCCCATATTTTCTTTGTAGAGAGACAATTTAAGATTCTATTGAATTTGCTTAGATCTAAAGGGTAAAATAATAGATTTATAGCCTTTGCATTAAGCTCTATTTGCTTAATGTCATTCTCATCCCAATCATCTTTCATTTTGGGAGTGGGAATGCCATTAATCAAGATAGTAGGCTGATGAGGGCCTTTTATAATAGTTTTCCAAATGTTATAGTCCATGGCTTGAATATAATTGCGCATGCGTGTCTTCCAATATGTGTAATTGGTGCCATTAAACAAAGTTGGATGGTTAGAGGCTTGACCTTCTACAACACCCATACCAATTAAGGCTACCATGATCTTTTACTCAAGATCGTTGGACCTACAAGAGAGTACCAGTGCTCTGATACCACTTGTTGCCCAGAATTAGAGCCCAAGAGAGAGGGTGAATTGAGTCTTTCAAGAATTTAAGCAATTATGTGCAAGACTTGAAGTGTTTGTTAGAAAAGTGAATTATCACTAATGGATATGTAACGGATAACAGTAAAATTAAATTCAAAGAAAAAGCGCAAGTAATAGAAAGAGTAATCATACACAAACACTAAGTTTTATAGTGGTTCGGTGCACTCCAAGCACCTACGTCCACTCCCCAAGCTTTTCTTAGGAATTTCCACTATAATCTCTTCAAAGATTATAGTCGACTTGTTTTCCAAGGCTCACAAGTCAAAACCTAAGTTGGTTTTGTCACCTAGGCTCACCAACAACCTTACAACTTTTTTTGTCTTTGGGCTCACAAATAAAATCCAAGTTGGTTTTGTACCTTTGGCTCACCAATAATCTCAATAACCTACTTTCAAAAATCCTTGAAAGCTAGGTCAACAAAGTATAAAGTTAAAGATACAAGAATAAAACCATAATCAAACTCTCTTCAAAGAGTGGAATATGGAAGCTTTGAGGCTCTTGTTGATTGCTTGATTTGATTTCTCTTTGGAATCTCTTCTAAGCCACTTTTGGAATGTTGAAATGAAAGGCTTGTAAGATATTTCGATGGAATCTCTCCTGTTTGGCTTTTGGAAGTGAAGTTCTTGAAAGAATATTTATCTTGTATATTCAATGCTTCATGAATGAGTTTTGGTGAAGCTTAAATACTTGAAAAACTTCTAAAAAAGGGTTTGAGATCATTGGAGGATTAAAACTAGCCATTGGAAGCTTGAAAAGATGAAATCTACAACTCAAAAAATAGAGCCATTGAAGCTATTAGAACCCGTGAGTCGACACTTGACTTCCAGGTATCGACACTTGGCTCCCAGGTATTGACACTTGGTCTTGCAGGTGTCGATACTTGAATTTTAGGTATCGACACTTAAATTTCGTGTGTCAACAATTGTCACAAAAACACTCCAAATGGTAAGTTCTGTATTTTCAAAAATCTCAGGCCTTGAGTCAACACTTGAATTCTAGGTGTCGACACTTGAGTTTTCGGTGTCAACACTTGAGTTTCAGGTTTCGATACTTGGCATGCTAGTGAAGAATTTTTGTGTGCCAGTTTTTGAAGTGTCGACACTTGGCAATGCATGAGTCAACACTTGGTTCTGCAGTTTGCCAAAACATATGCCAAAACTCCCAAAAACTAAAAGATCTTCAATGAAACTTCAAAGTATCTTTTGTAAACCATGATTGAACATCTTTGAGGCCTTTTTTAGTTGAGAAGACTTCTTAAAACTTGAAAAATGCTCAACTTCTGATATTTTCATTTTGAGAATTTGAAATACCTGTACATATAACTTATAACTTCAATTGAAACATTAGCATACAATATATATTTAAAATTTTGTTAGTCATCAAAATCAAGGGCAAAGCCAACAGAAACCTAATCTATTGATTATTATCCTAATTATCAGAAAAAAATTAAGATTAATTTTTTTATAATTTTTAGTTTTTTTAATGACTCAAAGGAAGCAATTAGGAAACTAGTCAATTAGTTTATACCTGCACAACTAGACCTAACAAAGTAACTAAAAAAATTAGGATTAGGTGATTAAGAAATCACCTTAAACTAGGGTCTACTTTCAAAAATTCAAAACCTAAAGAGTAGAGAGGGTTTTTGAATTTTACCAACATCAAATTTTTCCTCTAAAGTAGATATGTTGGAACTCTCTGAATCTCGTGGCAGGGCTTCAGGATTTCGGTCTTCAGGCTCTAATCTTCCATGATATCGGTTCCAAGGCAAGAACTCCTGACTTTGGTTCCTGATCACCTGCAATCACTCAACAAAGAAAGATTTCAATTAGAAAAAAACAAAGAAAGGAAAAGATAGAAAAGTGAAGAGAAGAAGAAAGGAAGAGGTCGGCTAGAGTTTTTCTGATGTCTGGATAAGTAGGGTAACTAGCACCTCACACCCCATGATGCTTCGAAGAACAAAGGAAAAGGGCCTAACATCCCGCAATGCACACAACAAAGGAAAGAATTTGACAAATGTCATCATATTTTATCAATAATCATTAATTATACAAGGAGGTTGATGGAGTATTTATAGACCAACAACTAGGATGTAAGGGTTACAAAGACTAGTGTTTTGATGTGGAACTATATATGCATGCAACTAATTTATATTATGTTTTAAATATGGAGGAATATGTTTTAATCCCAAAGATTAGACCAAGGAACGATGTAAGGAGTTCTATATGAATTTAAGAAACTAAAAGCTTGCATAATAGGACCTAAAAAGCAATGGAAAGAAGACCGTCAAGGCTGAGAAGTCTCGTTGGGCTAGTTCATCTGCAATAAAGCATCTGGTAGGCAGAGGGGTGTACTTGATAATGGTAGATGTGCCTGGTACAGATCATACACGAAGAGGTCGCTCTCACTCCCGGATGTGGCCTGGAAAATCAAGCCGGAGACCCAAGGATTCCTGGCTTTTTGCTCGGTGGTCCGATTGCAGCCCGACTGGAGTCGTTGGATTTGTTGGAATCGAGGGACCTGCAAATAACCTTTTGAGGGTTAGAAAACATAGTAGGAATGAAGTAAGAAAGGAAAAATAGCAAGGGGAAGAGGTTGTTTGAAGAGGGCAGCTAGGTTTTGGAGAGCAGGATGGCGGCTGGAGGCTGGCCGAAGAACACGGGGAAGAAGAAGGGCTCACACAGAATCCCTTTTATCACACAGCAGGTAGCACACAGCAATTGAAGAATTTCAATATTATTTCATGATAAAAAGTTATTAAATCTTCATACAAGGGGTCCCTTACATAGAGTCATGAGACTTAGGGCCCAAGCAAAAGAAAACAAGGAAAATAAGAGGTAACCACTTTCTTCCTAAAGTGTGGGGCTGAATACATGGAAGAAAACACTCTCATGCCATACAAAATCCCTCCAAAGTAAGCTGGCATGAATCAAGGGATTCATGTTTATCTGTTTTGACTTTCCTTCTTGTCATGCTGGCATGTGGAGTTGGTGTGCTTGGAGTTTGGAAGGGGTGTGCTAGCATGTGGTCATCAACTCCTCATGCATGGGCTGACTTCATGATCCTCCAAGTAATCCTAGGTGGTGAAATCTAGGGTGTGACTGGGACTCCATGCGACTGTTGAGGTGGCATGCTGGGTGGTGTCCTTCACATGCTTGAGACTTCTTTGACTGGGCTTGACTCAAACAGACTCAATACAATTGGACATGATTACAAGACTCAGAATATGATTAGCTCAACATGAACTGAATTAACCGACTGATCCAAAACCTTAATAGTATGGATCAAATGCTACATACAAGACTCAGAAAGAAAACTAGCTCAACATGAGCTGACTAGTACAGGACTCAAATGATAAAATAATAACTCGACTGGACTAAGCCCTTATCACAAATGGACTCAAATACTACTAATTAATTCATAGAGGGTTGAGAAGCCTCTATCTTATTCTGGTGCCTTTGGTGTCCCCACCAATTCTCCCAGGGTGGGAGAAACTCGATCCTGTCGAGTAAGGATCACACTAGCTCATATATCTTTCAAGTAGGTCTGGATCGAGATACTACAAGTCCTCTCGAGAAATTCATGAATCATCCAATTCTAGCTGGCCTTGCTATCAGACCAGGTAGCATTGATAGCCACGACCCCGGGTCATTATGGCTTGATTGTCCAAAATATGCTCGATCCGTTCTCCTCTCTCAGGCCAAATAATTGGTGGACACTCTGGGCTAAGGTCACTCTTAATAGAAGGAATAGGTCCAAATGCCTCACTGGGTATTGCTGCCGGTTCCTTATACTCAACCAGGTCTATGATATTGAAGGTAGAACTAATACCCAAATCCGAAGGCAAATCTAACACATAGGCATTTGGTCCAACCTTTCTATCACTTTAAAAGGTCCGGCTCCATGAGCATGAAGCTTCTTTTAGGCCTAAGCCTAACCAAGACAAAATCCACTACACTAAATTTCTTGGCTCTTTTTTGGGAATTAGCTAGTTTGATTCAAAATTAGGGTAGGTGGTGAACATGCTGGGCACTTGCAGACTTCTAATAGGTGATGCAAAGGACTCATACCAATACCTAACAGACTCGACTATGCATTCCTATCAAAATAGGTTTATTAGGTCTTAACTACAACTTGGGTATTGTGCATGAGTCATGGTTGATGGATGACATGTAGAAGAAAATTTGCGAGTAACTCCTAATAGATGCTAGAGGGTCTACTAAAAGTAGGTACCAAATTGGATGGGCTCTATGGATTCTTGCAACCTGGTAACCTCAACAAAATGTAACCTAATAATTCTAGACACATGAGAAGACTCAAGCAAGGGTAGGAAATAGGAAGAGGATTCAGGGACTGGTGCTGGGCTAAAGAGATAGACCTTAATGTATGAATATGAAGTTATATCTATGGGCAAGAAAAGGTCCATGCTATGGAAGGATAGGTCAACAATTTCTGGGAAGAGATCTTCAATAGGAATGGCAGGAAGGGATTCATCCTGAGGGTAATGGGTTATGTAAGCCAAATCCTCAATAAAGTCTTTTAGTTCATGGCATTTAGGACTAGGCTCTACAATTGGGCTCTTTTCTAGTATTTCCTCAGGTAAATTTCTAGTATCAGAGTTCTTTTCCTTTAATTGGTTCTTTACTGCAGATTCAATCTGGGTGTGGTCAGGGTTAGCTAACTCTAGATTGGCTTCTACCTGGGTACCTACGGGGTCAACTAATTCTAGATCTTCTAGAGATGTCTCCTCTTCTCCCTCATACTCCTCCACTAAGTTCTCATCAGCTTCATACACTTTCGCTTTAATGTAAACCTTGTGAATTAAAGGGGTGGTAGGAGAAGGTCGGCTAAAGAAAAATTAGCTAGGTCCTGGCTTCTGATTATGGGCACTACTCCTAGTAGGTTCAGGTTGCCTAAGGGTAGTGGCTTACTACTGGGCCCACATCTAAGGGTACTAACCTTATGGGGTTCAGGTCTATGGCCTATGGGTTCAAAGGTCATGGGTTCAGTTCTATGGGTCTGGGGTGTAGAAGGGTTATTCTTGTTGGACTCAGTTTGACTAAATATGACTTCCCTCTAGTTTGACTCAAATTCCAAGACTCTGTGATAGGCTTCCTCTAAGTCCTCAATCGGCCAACAACATAATTCACAACTGATGTCCTCACGTAGGTTATACCTAAACCTCGATATGGTCATAAACTCAAGTTCAACTATGTTACATTTTCTAATAAACTCCTTAAATTGGTCAATGTATTCATATACAGTTTTGTCACCCTGTCTCAAGTTGCACCATTGGGCTGAAAGTTCATGCTCATAAAATGGACCTAGGTACTCTTTTCTCAACTTACTCCTCATAGCTTTCCAGGTACTTATCTATTCTCCTTTCCAATAACATTCATCCTCAGTATGTTCCCAATGTTGCTTAGCATATCTGATTAACCCATGTGTAGCCAAACTAATCTTTTCTAACTCTGACATCCTCGTATACTCAAAGTACTGATCCATCATATCCTCCCATTTAGTGTAAACCTTAGGATCTGGTCTTCAATCAAACAGGGGTGCATAAGGTTGGGTGCTCCTAATGGGTCATTCATCTTGGTTCAGGTAATCATAATTGGGTCTCCTATGGTTAGTTCTAAAAATGGATCATGGTATGGGGTTCTCCTAGGGTTGGGCTCCCTATATGGATCAGAGTATTGGGTTCTCCTAGGGTTGGACTCCTTATATGGGTCAGAGTATTGGGTTCTCCTAGGATTGGGCTCCCTATATGGATCAGAATATTAGGTTCTCCTAAGGTTGGATTCCCTATATGGGTCAGAGTATTGGGTTCTCCTATGATTGGACTACATGGAAGAAAATACTCTCATGCCATACAAAATCCCTCCAAACAAGGAAGGTAGTGGACATCCAAAGGAGAGGGACCACTTCTTTCCTAAGCAAGCTGTCATGAATCAAGGGATTCATGTTTATCTATTTTGACTTTCCTTCTTATCATGCTGGCATGTGGAGTTGGTGTGCTTGGGGTGTGGAAGGGGTGTGCTGGCATATGGTCATCAACTCCTTATGCATGTGCCAACTTCATGATCCTCCAAGTAATCCTAGGTGGCGAAATCCATGGTGTGACTGGGACTCCATGCGGCTACTGAGGTGGCATGCTGGGTGGTGTCCTTCACATACTTGAGTCTTCTTTGACTGGGCTTGACTCAAACAGACTCAATACAACTGGACATGATTACAAGACTTAGAATATGATTAGCTCAACATGAGCTGACTTGACCGACTGATCCAAAATACTAATAGTATGGATCAAATGCTACATACAAGACTCAAAAAGAAAACTAGCTCAACATGAGCTGACTAGTACAGGACTTAAATGATAAAATAACAACTCGACTGGACTAAGCCCTTATTACAAATGAACTCAAATACTACTAATTAATCCATAGAGGGTTGAGAAGCCTCTGTCTTATTCTGGTGCCTCTGGTATCCCCACCATATTTGTTTCCCTTAGGC
Organism: Areca catechu; assembly: GCA_021397845.1. Taxonomy (NCBI): domain Eukaryota; kingdom Viridiplantae; phylum Streptophyta; class Magnoliopsida; order Arecales; family Arecaceae; genus Areca; species Areca catechu. The sequence continues at coordinate 89,596,356 of CM038043.1, read as the reverse complement.
AACAACTCCTGGAGACCTTGCTCTGAGCATCTTGGACTCCTGCTCTTGGGCTAATCTGGAACTCTCTTCAAAGTGGATGACAACAATGAGAAGAGATGAGGTGCTAATATGGCTTGGACTTCTTCTCATTTACTCATCTTAAAAAGTGGCAACACTTTGGTTTTGAGTTGGGCGACAAGAAAAAAATAAGATGAGGCATGAGATGTAGAATCCTTCCCACTTCTCTTAAAAAAAAGTGGCGACAAATATAAGAATAAATGGTGCTAAACTTGGTTGGACTCCTTCTGCTTTACTTCTATTAAAACCATCGGCATCTTGGAATTTAAATGAAGCACCTTCCTTGGATAAGCTTGCATGTTGTCTAAATGTCTGGATGTCAAGATGTCTGGATGTCTAGATGTCTGGATATCTAGATAAAAAATAAAGACAACCATTTTTTTGACATAAAATTGGCCAACCAAGATAAATGACATGGCATGTGATGTTGTCCCAATGAGGTGGCAAGTGATGTTGTCTTGATGAGGTGGTAAGTGGTGTTATCCTGATGAGGTGGCAAGTGATGTCCAAACATGTCATGTGATGTTGTCCAAAATCTTAAAAAGGTAGTGCTAAGAAGTGGTTATCGTGTGGCAAGTGACTTAGGCTAGCACATAGAGTTACATGGCTTATCTTGAGCTAGCATATGGAGTCACATGGGTCTCGACTTGTATCTCCCTTGTATTACAGAACTCAACTAATAATTACAAGACTCAAAACTAATTAAACCAACCAAATAACTAAATCTCCACTTGATCAATTTGAACCCAATTTGATTAAAAGGCAAGACATGTAAACAAGTGGTTCATCGTGGTAAAAGGGGTTTGGCCTAAAAGGCTAAAAATAAAGAATCCCTAATTTTAGTTGGTAAAAAGGGCTAAACCCAACTAGGTAAATATATATATATATATAGGTTTCATTTGGATTCAGGGGTTTTTTTACAGGCTCAATTTTGGATCCAAGAGTTTTGACACGGACTCAATTTTAGGATTTAGGACTAAGCCCAGCTAAGCTAAAATAACAAAAATTAAAGAAAAAATATTTACAGGTAAAAAGGGTTTGGGTTCAGGGTTTTATTCATGGTGATCCACAAGGATGTGGGTTCAACTTGTCAATCTTTTCTGGCCCTGATGTCATACTAATAAGGTCATGACACAGCGGCACCCCTACACGCCATAGGAGAATCCCTTGGAATGGAAAAAGATGGTCTTTAAACCATGCTTCTCTCCTATGACCAGATGGCCATGGCGAATCCACCTTAATCCAAGTACTTTGTGAAGGAAATAAATCGATTTCATACAAAAACATTAAACTAGACATGCACCACAACCTGGCTCTGATACCATTGTAAGGTTAGGAGTAGTAGATGAGGTGGGCCATGATGCATGCAATTTAAAAACTTTTTCTAAACCACATGGTGCAGCGAAAGGGGATAAAAATACTTTTATCTATGATATGTTAATCTAATTAACATAGGCCCCTACATAGATCTTGATGCATCTAGAGTAATGTATGTATGAAATCATGCATCTATAGTATGAAACAAAGAGCTATTCATGGAATCACAGAATGATGTAGTAAGATTAATATGTCACACATATGTAATGTAAGCCCATACCTTCAAGATGATGATCACTTGGAAGGCACGTGCTCCACCTACAAGGAAGAAGAGTAAGCTCTACGAGTAGCACACGTGTACTGCCTCTACAGGTGGTTCATACCAGGGTACAGAATTTTTCTTCCTTCTTTCGAGGTGCTAGCCTCTCTGAAAATAGTCTTGACAACAAGAACTCCTTCAACTCCTTGAAGAACCATGGACTGCTTCTTTAACTCTTTGAAGAACTGCTACTAAAGCACAGATGGAACAACACTCTTGATAATCCTTCCAAACTCTCTATCCCAAACATTCAACAGAAGGTATGCGCTCAAGAATCCCTCCCAAAAGTGAAACCCCCTCTTTGATAATCTCTCAAGGATCATGTGTGAACTCTAACCATGAAAAATGGCAGAGTCTCTTGATCTCCTTTTCTGTTCTTCCAACAAAACTTAGAATAGAACAAATTCACATGAATTGAAATGATTCTTCACCAAAATCTGATTTAATGAGAGATTATAAAGAGAGTTTGAGTCCCTTGAAATTTAGGGTGTTACAAACCCTTGGAATTCTGCAACAACAACCATTAAAACCCTAAAATGCCCATCATTAAATCCCACAATAGTTGCAAGCATTAATGAAGTAGTTTTGATTTTCAGTCGAGTTCGTCAACCGAGATGACTCGACTGTTCGAGTCAACTCAAGTGAATTTGCTCGAGTCGACTCATCAAATGAGTTGGCTCAAATGTAGCTCTGACAACTTCTTGTCAAAATGAGTTCAGAATAATTTTCAATCGTTCCCAAGCCAACGGATCAAGAAGAAATCCCACGGTGTGTGACCCTATAGGTTCAAACACTAAACTGGTAGCACAGGAACATTTTCAGTACCATCCAAAGTTGGCATCTAGCAATGCAACCTAGCATCCGGATAGGTTGAAGGTTGCAGAGCAACAAGAACCTATTGAATATGGAATACAACTAAACTTATTCCTTTAATCTCTTAATGCTTCAGATGGCTTAGGGTTAAACTGCCCAACCATAATCAGTCCATCTCAATATGTCTCAAACAAAGAATCTCTGTAACTCCTTACAAGGAATGCCCTGGCCAAGGTCTTTCTCAATTGAGGTATATTAAGCATTCAATCAAAATCATTTGGAGAGATTAATCCTATCTCGATCCAATTACCGCTACATAAGTACTTGACTATACCCAGCAACCTTCTATCACTGGATTAGAAATCTTGATAGTTCGGCACCTAAGCATAGTGACTTGCTTGCAAGCTACCATAGTGATCTCAAGTCAGAGGAATAATTTATGTCCATATTCTAATGCAAAACTTCTCTTTGTCAGAAAGAGAATCTCGCATGAGAGTCATGCTCAGTGAAGTATCAAATATAACACCTGATGTATACCAGCATCTTCATGCTACTTGGTTAAGAGGACAACCAACAGATATGACATCAACGACCTACTCTCAATACACCATCATCCTGAAATAGAATATCCTTTGATCACGAACTAGTTTATGAACTACATAACACATCCTCTCTACATCACATACAAGGTAGCTCAAAGGACATCATCACACAAGAGTTCAATTAGGAAGGTGACATATGATGAACAACCAGAATAAACTTTTTATTCAATTCAATAATTCATATATATATATACATGAGTTGCACAACTATCTACAGCCTAGATGATTGGCTTTGGGATACATTTCCTAACAGGGATGAAGAAGGTGTCCCTCTACTTGCCCCGGGATATGAGGTTGATGAGGGATGGGAAGCTGGCAGAGGAGATCATGAATGCCATCATCTAGCTACAAGACTGCTAAAAGAAGAGCGGCCAACAACTAGTGGTGTTGACCTAATAAGTGATTTTGATGATAACCAAACATTGGAGCATGTACATTTATTTCTAACAACTCTTCAAGTGTTTTACAAGTTTTTGTAGGATAAGTTAATTGTTCAAACTTCAACTCCTACACCTTTGTTTCTTGTTTGAGTTGTGTTGTAATTTATTTTTGTAAAGAAGAACCCAATGAAAAAGCTAAGAAAAAATTATGTAAAAAGGGTTACTTCTGTGTATGTATGCCTTAGAATTAATATAAGTTGGTATGATTGAAAAGTTGTAAGATTGTTAGTAAGAGTTTTTCTTTGAGTTCATTTGTAAAAATCTTAAAGAAGATACTCGAGCCGACCTAGCATGTTGAAGAGCCGACTCTACTTCATGGCATGCAGCAAGGATTATGGTATGTAGCATTCTGAGCCAACTCGAAGGTAACCGAGCGGACTCCAATGAATTTGAGTCGATTGGAATATGTCCGAGCCGACTCCTCCAGAGTCCAGTTTTCGAAGATTTCTGAGAACAGCTAGGCGAGTCGACCCGAACCAGAAAGAGCCGATTCTGCCAGACCTAATTTTGAAGAACTGAGAAGGCGAGCCGACCCGAACTGCATCGAGCCGACTCTTCTAGAGTGATGATTTCAGAACCTGAGAAGAAGAGCCGACCCAAGCTAAAAAGGGCTGACTCCTCGAGTTTAAGTTTTTCAAAGATATAAGTTCGAGCTGACTCGTCTAGAGTGAAGTTTTGCACCCTGAGACAAAGAGCCGACTGCACTGAAGATTTGGTGACTCGACCTATCGACTCGAAGGACCCCAGCCGACTCGAAAGAATCCGAGTCGACTCGAACATCACTTTTAGGTATCCAACGGCTAGTTCCAGAATTTGTTTTTGGATGCCATAAAGTGCTCCAATGGTCACAAACCACTTCCCAATGGTCTACAATAGCTAGAACTATCTTGGAGTGATACAAGACCTTATATTTGAAGGATTTGAACTTCCTTGAAGTAATAACCAAAAAAGTTCTTCAAAGTTTTGAGAGCTACATTGAATATCCTACCTACCAAAAAGAAAGAGAGCACAAGAGCATTCAAGCAAGCCTTCAAGTCTTCACCAACTCTGATCTGAAGCTTGAAGCAATTTTGGAAGAAGCCACTGAAATAATTAAAGCTCATTCAAGATCATTCAAGTGGGATTTTATCAAGCTGCACCAGCAACTATCTGACAAATTGAGTTTATCATTTATTATTACATTTACTTCAATTCTTTTTCTAAATTGTTGTTGGGTTATTGGTGAGCCCGGTTGAAAAACCAAATAGGTTCTTGGTGAGCCTTGATAAAAACCAAGTGTTGGGTTCTTGGTGATCCTGGTAAAAGCAAGTTAGGTTTCTTTGGTGAGCCTGTTCAAAACCAAAGGGTGTTGGGTTTTCTTTGGTGATCCCGTTAAAACCAAAGTGTAGAGGTTTTGGATTGTGATCCTGCAAAACAATCCGACTGTATTCGGGTGTGAATATAGTGAAAATCCTAAGTGGTATCTTGGGTAGTGAACGTAGGAGCTGGGTTGCTCCGAACCACTATAAACTTTGTGTGTTTGTGTTGTGCTCACTTGACTCTATTTAGCTTTTGCAATTTAATACTCTATCACAACACCTACCACTTATAAGGGATTTTTTAATTACACATTATCTGCTTTAAATTTTTAAATTCCTAATTCACCCCCCTCTTGGATAGCCACCTGGGCAACAGGTGACGTTCTTACTGGGGTGTTCCCCCAACTTTTATCGGTATGCCATCTTCTTGATTGCTTCATTTTTCATTTCCACCCATGTAGATGTTGGCGAACTTCATTTGTCTGTTGCAAGTGGTTGCCGATGCTCAGCTCATCTGGGACTCTTGCCTAGGGCTAATGAAGTGGGACTACCATCTCCACAATGAGAGGGACAAAGCTCAGACTCAGGCTGCCTGGGTTTAAGAGCTGGAGGGTCAAGTGAAAGCCCTCCAGGCTGAACTCACTAGCTCCCAAGCAAAGGCAACGGAGCTGGAGAAGAAGTCCACCGAGCTTGATGGGGCTCTAAGGTGGAGAAGGGGAAGACCCTTCACCTAGTAGAGAGGGAGGCCAACTCTATGGCAGAGGTAGCTCGCCTAGAGAGAAGGGCACAGACCCTCCAGGCCCAACTCGAAGAGGAAGTGTCCTAGACTATGGTGGCTTTGGAGAAGGCCATGGTGACCGTCACGTTGATGGAGGTGGCGAAGAAGGAAGCCACCGAATCCATCCCTTGATTCAAGGCATCGGAAGCCTTCCAAGACGAGGTCGTCGAGGCAGTCTTGGACTCCTACCATAAGGGGTTCAATGACTTTCGAGGTAAGGCCAGCTGACTTTTCGGGCTGAAGGGGTTGGACAATATCATCCATGAACTGCCTATCGCTGGGGTGCCAAGAACTCCTACTATCAAGGTTGAGCCAGAGCCGAAGCCAGCGTTTGAAGTAGAGGCCAAGGTGGGAGTCGCCACCGCTCGAGATGCCCCATAGTCTGATGTTGCACTAGCATTGGGGGGAGTCAATCATCGGTCAGGAAAGGTGCTAGCAATTGAAGTTTGACTTTTTTCTCTTTTTTTTTGTGTAACTATATTTTGAAGGACTTCCTAGCCTGTCGGGAGTCTTCATAGGTGTAAAGAAAGACTTCAATCAATGAATATGTTATTTCTTCAATTATTGATTACCTTTTTTTCTTTCTTCATGTTTAAGTTTTGAATGACTTTCGGGCCAATCGGAAGCCTTGATTGATGTAAAAAGAACTTCAATAAATAAATACAATTTTCCCAACTGATGTGTCCCCTTCTTTTCTCATCTTTTCTTCTTCTTTTTTTTTTGCTTTGACGTACTTCGAAGCATTTCCAAGGAATCTCTTAAACTATAAAGGACTTATTTCTTTAGTAAAGAACAAGCCTTACTTGGTTGATTAACTTTGTCTTGTTCCTTTCTCCCTTCATCTTCCCTACCCTTTTGCATGATAGAAAGATAGTGGTGGGGCCACCAGGATCAGACACAGATTACTGGGCCCTCTTTGGTTTACTTAGTCATGTGTCACAATTTTGTAAAAAAGTAAGATTGAGTTGTAATAAGGTGAGACTAGTTAATTTGTCTCGACCTAGTCCAGTATATTAAGTCTTGTACATCAGTATGAGTCTAGTATGAGTTCACTTCTTATACAAGAGATGAAGCTATACTATTTTGGAGTTCCACCAGACCTCATTTTGAAATCAAAAGCAGTTACATCAGCTTATGGGAGCTCAATCGACACCCAGATGCCCTGATTCCCTCCGAATGCCATTTCAAATGCAAGATTCCCCCCAAATGCTTTCGAAATATTCCATATGCCAGGAGTCCATGTTTTCCAGGTTATTCCAGCACTCCAGACCTTAAAATTCCAAGCCCAGGAAGCAAGCCTAAGCATGAAGAACCAAGATTCCAAGAAATATGCTGATACCAGGGCACCCCAGCTTCTAGGGCCCAAAGCCCATGCATCAATCCAAAGGAGGATGACCCCTTGCTGCCCCTTGAAGCCCAACACACCTAGGATAGGTTCCTCCATGAGTTGACCAAGGCCAACATGGTGGAAGAGTTCAAATACAAGGAGTTTGAGTTTTTATTTCATTCAACTTGTATACTCCTACTTCTTGGTTTATTTTATAGTCTTTCTCCCACTTAAATTATGTAAACATGTTCTAACTAGGAGAAGACATGTAATCCCTTTAGGAGAGGGCATGGGAACTCTATAAATACCCCACCCCCTCCCCCTCTTGTATTATCTCTTTCTTATGAATACAACTTGCTGAAATTTTTTGATATTGCCTTGTGTTTGGTGTTCTAGTGTTGGTTCTCTTGTTCTTGTGTGCTCTCCTTGTGTTCCTGGATTGAAACCCTGCTACCCTAGCTACCATCTGCATCTTTCAGGATCAGCCATGCCCAGAGGAAGATGCCCTAGTTGCTGCCCCAATCAAGCAACTTCTTCTTCCCTAGGACATCCGCACCTAAACCTAGTTCTTTCAATTCAAAACCCTAGTCCCTTTTTTATTTTTTATTTACTTTTTTGATTGACCCTGATGCTTGCAAGATCCCTGGGGTGTTTCACCTCACCAGAGGAGGCTTTCCTTGCCTTCAGATTAGATCCAGATTAGCCATCTGATTCAAGGAACTGAAGCTTCTTCATCCAGGCTCCAATCAGAGTGTGAGTGATCCTTTCCACTGCAAAGTTTCAATCTCTGACTGGTAAGAACCCTTCCCTTCTTCTATTATCTGATTTGATAAAGATAAACTATCCTAAATTGGAAGTTTCTCAACTCTCGGGTCCTGGCTATTTCATTAATTTGCATGAGTTTGCCTACGATCCGATGATTCTTTGCACTCTAGTCTTTCCGCTAGTTCTTACTTTATTTTGAGAATCTAGCCTGCAAATAAAATTATAAAAAAATTTTTTAAAAAAATATTTTACTATTTTCCATGCATGTTTAGTAGTCTTAGAGTCATCCTGCATTAGTTTGGTATCAGAGTGGGTTTAGGAGAGTTTTTATCTGCATTGCATTCATAAACCCTAATTTCAGTATTCTATCCACTGCATTAGGTGTCTAGGCTTCATCTGATTTTGGTACCTTAAACATTTTATTTTTCTATGAAATTTATATTGCATGTCCTTTATTCTGTCTTAATAATTATCAAAATTTTTAATTAATTTTACTGAAACCCTAATTCTTTAAAATATAGCATATTAGAAATCCTAATAGAATCCTGATAATTTTTGTAGCAGTCCAGACACCCTAGGATTTGCATCATCATATGATTTTCTTTTAACATGAAATTTGGTAGGTTTCATCATCACCGTCCATCCCCTTTTCTAATTTTTTTTTATTTCATTCTGCATCGAGATCTATGCCAAATTTGCATCATCTAAAACCCTAAATTTTTTTGATTTCTGCTGATTTGCATACTTGTCCAAACCAAACCTAATTAACTTCCAAACCCCCAATCCCAAACCAAACTTTGTTTGATAACCCCAGTTAACTTAAATCTAACTTGACACATCATAAATTATTAAAAAAAATATTTTATTTTTTGCTATGTTTTAGTTTGCATCAGGGCCATCGATTGCCATCATTTTAACCTAATCTTAAGGGCAACTCAATATCTTAGATCAGGGCAGGATTTCATCACCTGTCCTGGGTCCAAAACAACCATTCTCATACTAATCCAAGCTTAATTAAAATCAATTAGACCTAATTTGCCCTAGAGGGCTAGGAGACATCAATAGGTTGGGTTCGAGCTGTGTGGGCCAACTAGTGCATTTAATCCTTTAGTTATTACTGAAAGCTAATGTCTAAGGCTAGGGATCCAGAGTCAAATGACCTAAGTGGTGCTGTGGTTTTTAATTGGATCCCTGCAAAATCAGGGGCGCCTCCCACACTCCCACCCCCTACCTGGCCAGTGGAAGGATTAGATATTGGGTTAGGTATAAGTTGAGTTGACCCACATAGTTTCTGGCTCTAGGTCTAGGAAACCCTAGATAATACTAGCCTTTTTCTTTCTCTTTTGCATGCTTGGTTACATCATTTCATTTTGATTGTTTGATTTGTTGCATGACCACTAGATTAGGAACCTAATACCAAAAGTCCAAACCTCAGCCCAGCCCAACCATGGATCCTACTTTGGAGGCCATCCTAGCTCTGCTTACCCAAATGAACCAAGCCAATACCCAAACCCAAGCCTAGCTTACCCAAATAAACCAGTACAACACCCAAACCCAAAATCAGTTAGCCCAAATCCAAAACTAGCTTGCCCAAATAAATCGTAGGTTTGACCAATCCGATACTAAGCTTAACCAAATGAACCAAAGATTCAACCAAGTAGGAACCCTAGGCACGACCCATAAAACTGAACCCCAGGAACCCATAGCCCCTAGATATGAATCCAGTAGTAACCCAATATTTCTTAGTCGACCTGAACCCTATAGGATTGATAACCCTAGATTTGAACCCATAACCTTTGAACCCATAACCTTTAAACCCAAAACCTATGAACCCATAACCCTTAATTTACCCACCCCTGTTACCCCAGACTCTAGTCAATTTCCCAGTAGCCGTTTCCCTCTTACCACCTCAGTGGTTCACCCAAATGACCTTGAAGAAGAGATATATGAGGCTGACCCAAGCTTAGTGGACGAGTATGAGGAGGAAGAAGAGGAGTTCCCCATAGAAGACTTAGGGTTAGCTGAATCAATAAATACCCAGGTAGAAGCCACCCTAGAATCAGTTGACCCTGACCATACCCAAGTAGTAGCCAATCTAGATTTAGCTAACCTTGACCATAATCAGTTAGTGGCCAACCTAGAATTAGATAACCCAGATCACACCCAAGCTGCAATGGAAGAGCAATTAGAGGAGACTTTTAAATAAGATCCAATTGTAGAGCCCAGTCCTGAATTTCCTAAGCCAAAAGAGTTTATTGAGGACTTGGCTTATATCACCCAGTACCCTCAAGATGAAGTCACTTTCTTGATCCTATTTGAAATTTCTTTTCCTGAAATTAGTGACCCATTCTTCCATAAGGCAGACCTAGTAGATAGGCACCAACCCTTTAAGGTCAACCCTATTAGTTTAGGATTAATCCCTGACACCCCTTCTTATATCCTAGTCTATACAATCAGACTAACCCTGAACCCCACCTCTTATTTTCTACCATTTTTGGAAACTTCTTCTGTTTTCTTTATTATTAGGTTGAATTTTATAGGAGTTTGCATATTGCATTTGTTCATTATTCATGTCATGTTTGCATCTTACTTTAGGAGAACCCTATGGAACCTAGTAGGAGTACATAGTAAGTTCTCATGTGCATGCCATGCTAGGGTCAAACCTAAAGAGTTTGTAGTCTGTTAGGTTTTGTCCCTTAGAGTCCAATTGTTGGGAATTATGTTCCAAAGCCAATCTCCTAGGCTGTAGGCGGTTGATTTGAGTATTGTACTCTTTATATGAATTAATAAATATTATTTTGGCAGCTCATCACATTTTTACTTTTTCCTGTAATGAACTCTTTTTTATGTGATGAAGTCCTTAGGACTACTTTGACTTCGATATAGAGAAGATATATCGAGTAGTCCTTAAACCAGGTTCACGACCAAAGGATACATTGTACTGGACGGCAATGTATCAAGTATAGGTTGTTGTGGTTCACATCGTTTGATTATCCTCTTGACCAAAGGAGTGTGGTGACACTGATATGATCTGCAAGTGGGATATATGATATCTCATTGAACGTAACTCCATGTAGCCCCTTTCTGCCAAAGGGATACTCATTATTGGATATGGGTATATGTGTCCCTCCGACCTGAGGTCATCATGGTAGCTTGCAAGCAACTCCCTGTGCTTTGGTGCTAGACTACCCAGATTTCTAATCCAATGATGGAAGGTTTCTAGGTACAGACAAGTACTTGTGGAGCAGTGGTAGACCAAGATGGAATTGACCTGTCCGAATAGTTTGGATTGAATGTCTCGCAGTGTCTCAATTTAGCAAATCCTCGACCGGGATACTCATCCTTGATCTCACCTACCTGGCCAGTCGTGTCAACCAGGACTGATTAGAAAAGCTCATTGACTCAAGTTAACCCATGTCACCCAGGTTGATCAGTCTGACTATCGGTAGGTGCCCATGGATCATTTGTTGAATTGGTTCAACCCTCCTGAAAACTGATTTGTTCAGTGGAAGGATGATCCAAGTTCTTCTCTTTTTCATCTATCACAACCTAAAATCCTCTATAATTATTAGGTCCTGAAAAGACTAAGTCAAGGAGTTGATGGTGTCTTAGCCTCCCATTATATGGTTAGTAATGTGTCCTTTAACTTGGTGTTCATCAGCAGTTCCATAGAATGGGTGTGCATCCGGTTACTGGAATTACTCTCTCATAAATGATGGTTCAGTGTAACCTTCTTAACGGTGATCAAGTGAGCCGGCCATAGTCGGGCTAGGTCATTCGTTGGCTGGAAGTGTTGGATTTATCATGTTAATGGTTGGACCTAATCGGAGACCTGCAATAGGAGGCCCCTAGGTCGATTGGGGTGCTCTCTGGGGCAAAACAAATTACTGGAAGTTGCTTAGGGAAGCAATTGGTTGGTGAACCTACCTTGAGACGTGTATGGGTGAGCTGGCCATAGTCGGGCTCATATGTGGTCTATTGGGTTTCAGTACCCACTATGAAATAGTGATTTCATGGATTGGAGTTAGAGGCTCCCAATTTGAAAAATTAGTGGGAGAGACCTTTAGACTAAAGTCCAAGTCTTTTGGTTAATTAATTAATTCATACTCATATGGTCTTGTTTTTCCTTTCAGATGTCTTCAAATCTTTCATTCCGGTCACTTCTCAATAATGAGACGTTGAAGGGTCACAACTTCGATAGTTGGTATCGAAAGTTGAGGATTATCCTAGAGCATGAATGGATCCTTTATGTGATAATGGATCTGGCACCTGAAATCCCCTCTGCCAATGCTCGGAGTTCGATCAGGGACACTTATCAGAAGTGGGTTTTTGATCGAACTATAGTCCGATGCATTATGCTAGCGGTAATGAATGACGAGTTCAGTCACAAGTTCGAGGAGGCCCAACCTGATAAGATTCTTCAAAAGTTGAAAGAATCTTTTGGCATGCCGGATGATGTAGAGCGGTTCGAAGTGTCTTGTTCCATCTACAATGCCAAGATGCTGAATGGTGGTTCTGTCACTGATCATGTATTATACATGATCGAGCTGATTGAAAAGTTGGGCAAGCTCGGATGTCCCTTGCATGAGCAGCTCGGCAAGGATGCGATCTTGAATTCTCTGCCCTCCTTCTATCTTGACTTTCTTGATCATTACAGAATGAACAAGCCTGTAGTTAATTACCTTGGTTTGATGGGATTACTGTAGACTTTCGAGAAAGACCACCAACTGAACAAGGGGGTGGTGAATTTAGTGGGAGGTTCTAGAGGTCGTCGTCCCTTTAAGAAAGGGAAGAATAAAAGAAAGGGAAAGAAGGTGCCGAATGCTCCTAGCCCGAGTCAGACCAGGAAAGTGATAGCTGACTAGTCTACTGCAGAGTGCTTCTACTATAAGAAGCGGGGACATTGGAAGAGGAATTGTCCTCTTTACCAAGCATCCCTAAACCTGAACAGGCCAAAAAAGGGAAAGCAGCAGACTGCTGGACAAGGTGTTTATATGATAAAACCTTGTAATTTCTCTATTTGTGATACTGCTAACTGGGTATTGGATACCGGTAGTCCTATTCAAATTTGTAATTCGTTACAGGAACTGTAAGTTAGAAAGAGATCCGAGGATGGGGAACAGTTTCTGAGCGTCGGGAATGGAAATCTTATTCCAGTACTGGCGATCGGAGTTCTGAGTCTTGTCTTTGAGTCCTATGCTATCGAGTTAGTCGACTGCCATTACTGTCCTAGTTTCATTATGTGCATTATCTCTGTAGGCCTTTTGGCCAATTATGGTTTTGAACTATCAATAAAAGGAGATATTTGCCAAGTTATTTTGAATAACTCTGTGATAATGAAAGCTAAGTTAAATAATGGCATTTATGCACTATCATGGCCTGTTAGTATAATGTACACATCTGGCAAACGTCCAAGGTTAGAAAATGTCAGTGATCTGTATCTTTGGCATTATAGGCTAGGTCATGTTAACCAGAATAGGATAAACAAGATGCGAGAAGAAGGTCTCCTCATGATCAGTGATTCTGAATCACTGCCTACTTGTGAATCCTATTTACTTGGTAAAATGATCAAGTCATATTTTACTAGAAAAGGTGAACGAGCTACAGAACTTCTGAGTCTCATATATACTGATGTATGTGGACCCATGACAGTTAGTGCTAGAGGAGGATATAGATATTTCATTACGTTTACAGATGACCTTTCGAGGTTTGGTTGTCTTTTTGATGAGACATAAATCTGAGTCGTTTGAAATGTTCAAACGATATCGTAATGAAGTAAAGAAACAAACTGGAAAAAGTATTAAAACCCTTCGATCTGATCGAGGTGGTGAATACCTATCTGGTGAGTTTTTGACATACCTTGAGGAGAATGGGATTCTCTCTTAGTGGACTCCTCCAGGAACACCACAGTTGAATGGTGTGTCCAAAAAGAGAAATCGAACCCTGTTGGACATGATTCGATCCATGATGGGCTTTGAAACTTTGCCGCTATCCTTTTGGGGATATGCACTTGAAACAGCTTGTCACTTGTTAAATAATGTTTCGAGTAAGTCTGTTGTCTCCACTCCATATAAGATGTGGATTGGACGTAAGTCCTCAATCTCACACCTTCGGGTCTGGGGTTGTCCGGCTTATGTAAAGCATTTAGACACAGATAAACTTGGTCCTAGGTCTGATCGGTGCTTGTTTATTGGTTACCTTAAGAAAACCAAAGGATGTTCTTCTACTTGGAGGATGAACAGAAAGTGTTCATCACTCTTAGGGCTATCTTTTTGGAAAAGGAGTTCCTTTGAGAAGGAACTGTAGCCTCTAAGATTGAACTTGGTGAAGTTCAGCCAGTAGAAGAACTTGCACACTCTAAGGACATCATAGAACCAGTTGTGATGGGATCACACCTGGAACCCATTATTAGGAGATCCGATAGAGTACCATGTCAGTCGGACAGGTACTATGGTTTCTTGGTCCAAGATAGCGATCCCATTGAGCTCAACGAGAACAATGAGGATCGATCACCTATATGGATGCACTTCAGAGATCTGACTCTGAGGCATGGCTTGGAGCCATGCATCCGAAATGGAGTCCATGAAAATCAACAATGTATGGACATTGGTTGATCCGCTTGAAGGGATAAAACCCATTGGGTGCAAGTGGATCTTCAAGATGAAAAGGGGTGCAGATGGGAAGGTGGAGACCTATAAAGCCCGTCTGGTTGCCAAGGGGTATCGTCAGTGATATGGTATCGATTATGACGAGACTTTCTCCCCTGTGGCAATGCTCAAGTCCATTCGGATCATGCTTGCTTTAGCAGCATATTTTGATTGTGAGATATAGCAGATGGATGTTCGAACCGCTTTCCTAAATGGAGAGTTGGAAGAAGAGGTGTATATGATATAGCCTGAAGGGTTCACATCCTCAGATGAGTCAAAAGTATGCAAGTTGCAGAGGTCCATTTATGGACTCAAGCAAGCATCTCGAAGTTGGAACTTGTGGTTTGATGGGTGTATCAAATCGTATGACTTTGTTAGGAACGGAGAAGAACCGTGCATCTATAAGTGGGTTAATGGTTCTGTGATTGTATTCCTGGTACTGTATGTTGATGACATTCTCCTAATCAGGAATGACGTCGCAGCTTACAAGGAATAAAGGTCTGGTTGTCATCTCAGTTCTCCATGAAGGACTTGGGTGAAGCTTCTTACATACTGGGTATGAAGATTTATAGAGATAGATCTAAGAGGCTTATGGGATTGTCTCAGTTTTACGTACATTGATACCATGCTGAAACGGTTCAGCATGAAAAATTCCAAGAAAGGCTATCTTCTGATAGGTTCTGTAATTACTTTTTCCAAGAAGGATTGTGCAACAACTCCTAAGAAAAGAGAGCATATGAGTAGAGTACCTTATGCTTCTGCAGTAGGCTCTATCATGGATGCTATGAAATGTACTAGACCAGACATGGCATACTCACTAGGAGTAGTGAGCAGATACCAGTCTGACCCAAGTGAGGTGCATTGGAAGGTGGTTAAGTCCATCCTAAAGTATTTGAGAAATACTAAAGACCAATGGCTAATTTATAAAGAATCTGACTTGAAACTTGTGGGATATACTGACTCCAGTTTCCAGTCAAACAGAGATGATAGCAAGAGTGTGTTGGGGTTTGTATTTACCATGAATGGAGGAGCGATTTGCTAGAAAAGTTCTAAGCAGGAGATAGTTGTAGACTCGGTATGCGAGGTAGACTACCTTGCAGCATCAGATGCAGCGAAGGAAGCTATGTGGTTGCAGAAGTTTCTTGGAGAGCTAAGGGTGGCATCTTCCCTAGATGGTCCTATTCTAGTGTACTGTGACAGCACTGGAGCCATTGCTCATGCTAAGGAGCCAAAAGCTCATTACCACACCAAGCATATTCTACAGCGTTACCACCTCGTACGAGAAATTGTAGAACGAGACGACATCAATCTTATGAAGATTGATGGAAAGGAAAATCTGGCCGACATTTTTACTAAAGCCCTCGAAATAAAAGAGTTTTACTTTTGTTGAAGGGAAATGTGTATTAGATACTATTCTGATTGGCTTTAGTACAAGTGGGAGTTGTTGGGAATTGTGTCTCAAAGCCAATCGCCTAGGCTGTAGGCAGTTGATTTGAGTATTGTACTATTTGTATGAATTAATAAATATTATTTTGGCAGCTCATCACATTCTTACTTTTCCCTATAATAATTTTTTTTCATGTGATGAAGTCCTTAGGACTACTTTGACTTCGATATAGAGAGGATATATCGAGTGGTCCTTAAACCAGGTTCACGACCAAAGGATACATTATACTGGATGGCAATGTATCAAGTATAGGTTATTGTGGTTCACATCGTTTGGTTGTCCTCTTGACCAAAGGAGCATGGTAACACTGATGTGATCTGCAAGTGGGATATATGATATCTCATTGAACGTGACTCCATGTAGCCCTTTCTGCCAAAGGGATACTCATGATTAGATATGGGTATATGTGTCCCTCCAAACTGAGGTCATCATTGTAGCTTGCAAGCAACTCCCTATGCTTTGGTGCCGGACTACCCGGATTTCTAATCCAGTGATGGAAGGTTTCTGGGTATAGGTAAGTACTTGTGGAGCAGTGGTGGACTAAGATGGAATTGACCTATCCGAATAGTTTGGATTGAATATCTTGCAGTGTCTCAATTTAGCAAATCCTCGATCGGGGTAGTCCTAGTGAGGAGTCACTAGACTTGCGAGGTTGAGACATGTTGTGGATTGACTCAGCTAGAGTTGGTAGTTTAACCCTAAGTCATCCTGAGCATTGGAGGTCAAAGGGATGAATTATATGGTAACCATATGCCAGAGGTTTGATTGATTGCTCTCGCATCTTCGACCTATCTAGATGCCGGGACCCATTACTAGATGGTATCTTGTACTGGTACTGGAATTGTTCCAGTGCTACCGCCTAGGTTCGAATCTATGAGGTCACATGCCATAGAGGTTCTCTCCCTGATCCAGGTGCCGATTTATGAATAGGAATCATTTCATAATGATTTGATTGAGCACTCTTTGGATTGACCTGGTTTTGGGTCGATCAGAAATTGTTCAGGTCCACCGGGAATTATTTCTGGCTGACTGAGACTTGACCAAGCCTTTAATTAATTAGATTTTGATCTAATTGTGTAGTGAACCAGTTTTGAACCAGTTTGTGATTTTTTGAACCGGTTGTGAACCGATTTCTCACTGTTTGATGCATCTACATGATAATAAAGGGCTTGGGTGAACAGGGGACTCAAGGCATCTTTTCTTCTCCCTTTTTCTCTCATTTTTGCTAGAATTAAATCACCAATTGATGGCTCTTCATTGCTTGGTTAATAAGGAATTTGATTCATTCGAAAACTTGCTGGCTTTTCATTTTCCCAGCTAATCTCTTCAGCTCCCTTATTCACCGTTTTGAATGGTTCACGTTGATATAAATTCTGGGCTATGAAAAATCTGAACTTGTCTTTTCTTCTTTTGTGAGATTTGTCCATCCTTTCCACCACAGATTTTGGGCTGGTTTTGTGAGAGATTGGGAGAGAAAGTGTTCATTGATTCCCTGTTTTGATTAGTGCTCATTTGGTGGAAGAAGAATTCTGTTTTGGAGAAAACAGGTTTCTGAACAGAGAGTTCTGTTCTTTTTTCTTCCCTCTCACCGTTTCGAGGTTTCTTGTGACTAGCATCGCGCGAGAACCGGATCTGAGGAGCCCCAGGCATGTCCCCCCTCTAGAGGGTGTTCGCTTGAGCACCTGGGACCCGATTGTTTCTCCTAGCTACTGCTTTTGTTGTTCTATTTTTGGATTGCAGATTTTATCCTCCAGTTCTTGGAGAAGAGACAACGGGACCTCTTCCAACAATCCATTACCTCTCCTTTGTAGCAGAAGTTGTTGTCTTGCTGTTGTGAAGAGAAGAGAGACAAAAGTGTTGCTATTTTGGTTTCAGTTTGCTACTGTTAGATAGTACAAGAAACAACATTTCAAAAGAGCTGCTAGAAGAAGAAGACTGGAATAAACTTATTCCAGATATTCCAACTATTCCAGCAGCTATTCCAGAGTTATCTCTGTTTTATTCCAAAGTAGGAGTAAGGTAAAATTCTGTTTTTATTTTTCATGCATGTGTAGATCTGGGTTTATAAAGCTGTTTATAAATATTACATGCCCCCTTTTCATGCCTTGTTTTGCCTATATATGCATCTTGTATATGTTAGATCCTGTGCGGAGTAGGTTTTTCATTGTTATTTAAAAATATTTTAAAATACATACCTGCTCCCTATGTTGTTGAATGCTTAGTGTAGGCACTTGCATCCCTATATTCTTACACCAATAAAATGTCCTTTGATAGGGATGTCTAGGCGAGTCTATTAGGTATTAGTTGAGTCCAATAAATGAACAGCCTAAATTACATGTCTACACCTGCACTACCCTCTACACAGCATATGCATATGGAAATTTGTCATAAGCTGAACATAACTAATGAACTAAATAACAACTTGGCTAATTTCAAAAAGAGAGATAAAGAATTTTGCAGGGGATTTTGTAATTGTAAAGAATTTTCTGCTCGCGAAGCTAGCCCATCTAAGATAATGAATATCAGTGGATCCAATGCCTATGTGCATGAGATACTACTTGATTTAGGTATTAGCTCCACCTTCATCATCTCAGATCTTATAGAGTCTAGGGAGCCAGTAGTGATACCTTGCGAGCACCTTGAGCCTATTCCTCCCATTGAGAGAGAACCCACCCTAGAGTGTCAACATACATATTGGCCTGTAAGTGAGGAAAAGATTGAAAGAGCTCTGGACGATCAAGCTATTGGTACCTAGAATAGAGACTGCCAGTGGTACTTGGTCCGGTGGCAAGGTAGGTCAGAATCTGAGGACTTATGGAACGTTGGTGCGGATCTGCAGTGCCTCAACCCAGACCCTCCTTGAGCCAAATTGACCCACACTCGATGGGGTCGAGTTCCTCCCATCCCGAAAGAATTGGTGGGGGCACCAGGATCAGACACAGATTACTGTGCACTATTTGGTTTACTTAGTCATGTGTCATAATTTTGTAAAAAAGTAAGATTGAATTATAATAAGGTGAGACTAGTTGATTTATCTCGACCTAGTCTAATATATTGAGTCCTATACATCAGTATGAGTTTAGTATGAGTTCACTTCCTGAACAAGAGAGGAGGCTACGCTATTTTGGAGTTCCACCAGACCTCATTCTGAAACCAGAAGCAGTTACATCAGTTTAGGGGAGCTCAATCGACACCCAGGTACCCTAATTCCCTCCAAATGCCATTTCAAATACCATATTCCCCCCAAATGCTTCCAAAATATTCCATATGCCAGGAGCCCATATTTCCCAGGTTATTCCAGCACTCCAGGCCTTAAAATTCAAAGCCCAGGAAGCAAGCCCAAGCATGAAGACCAAGATTCCAAGGAATATGCTGATACCAGGGCACCCTAGCTTCCAGGGCCCAAAGCCTATGCACCAATCCAAAGGCGGACGACCCCTTACTGCCCCTTGAAGCCCAACACACCTAGGATAGGCATCCCCATGAGTTGACCAAGTCCAACATGGTGGAAGAGTTCAAATACAAGGAGTTTTGATGTGGACTAAAGCTCTGATACCAATTTGATGTAGTGATGGCGGACACGAAGAAACCTGGGGTTATTCAGAAATGAAAAAAAAAATCTAAAGCAAACCAAGGATCGTGGGAGGGCTAAGAAGCCTCCCGGACTAGGATAGGACGACCCCGAAAGTCCTAAAATAGCCAGACTCTTTTGATTTTCAGTTTTCTTGGCGAAGGTAGCGAAGGAAGGACGGGGATAGGAGATAGGGGACTGGAACTCATGGACCTTGGGACTCATCCTAACGAAGAGACCTCTCACCTCTAAGGCATTAAGCCCTCATCGATACTTGGAGGCGCTAGGATGAATCTCAAGGTCACGAGGGGAAACAGGGGGAGACATGAAGATGGGAGAAAAAAATGGGGATACCTGGGGCATCACACCCCTCGACGTCCCGAAGGACGAAGGCAAGTTGGGGCCTCACACCCATCGACGTCCCGGTGGACGAAGGCAAGTTGGGGCCTCACACCCCTCTACGTCTCGAAGGACGAAGGCAAACGGGCCTCAGCCCATAACCACACACAAGTGGAAAAACACTCTCAAAAATTCATTTTCATCAATTAGTTTATTACAAGAGGAGTATGGGTATCTATAGATGCCCATATCTCTTTTGAAATTCAAAAATAAAATCCCCTGAAATCCTCCCTAGATTTGAATTCAAATTCAAAATGATTTGAATTCAAATTCAAAATGATTTGAATTCAAATTCAAAATGATTTGAATTCAAATTCAAAACCCAAATCCCAAATTTCCATTTTAAACCCATATTACAATCTTGAAAAAATACCAAAAAAATTCCTATTATTTGAATTTTGAAATCTCCCTCTACACTAGAAATCGTGCAGCCCTGAAGATCGTGCTGCTCGGAAAATCATGCAGAACAGCCTTTCCTTGGGATGCTTTGAGAAGCATGCCAAAGCTTCTCTCGGCCGAGCCACAGGGGGGATCTCCGGTGGCCGGCCCAGCGGGCGGCAGTGGGGCGGCACGGTGGCGCGCCGGCGAGCGGGCGGCGGTGGTGGGGCGGCACGGCGGCGGCGTCACACGGATGCACGGGGCGGACGGATGCCTCCCACGTCCGTTCGTCTTCCCACAGGCATGGGCGGCGGCGGACCCCACCAGCGGCCTTGCAGGGGTCGGTGGGTGACGGGAACGGTGGCGGGGCAGCAGGCCGGTGGTGGCGCAGGGCCGCATGGCCGCAGGTGGGAGGACGACGCCTCTCGCATCCGTTCGTCTTCCCATGGGTGTGGGTGGCGGTGGTGGCTTCTCCGATGAGGGCGGGGGCCAGCGAGCATTGGTGGCAGTCCGGCGGGGGCGGCCGGGGCTTGGGCACGGTAGATCGGGGACCAGTGGGGCAAAAAAAATCAAAAAATGAACTCTCTGTGATTTCCTGGAGGTTGAAGAAGATAGGAATAGATCTGGAATAAGTTGGGAATAACATCGGGATAAGGTAAGGATAATGGGAATAAGAGGAATAGTTGGATAAGTATTTTAAAACTAAAAAATAAAAAAAATCTAAAAAGAAAAAGAAAATCTGGATGGGTTTCGGGTCCCCCATCATTCTCCTGCAGCACGAAGAACTCGACTCCGACGAGTTTGAGGATGAAGCAAATCCTAGTCCGCTGCTGGCTCTGATACCAATTTGATGTGGGGATGGCGGACACGAAGAAACCTGGGGTTATTCAGAAATGGAAAAAAAAAACTTCAAGCAAACCAAGGATCGTGGGAGGGCTAAGAAGCCTCCCGGACTAGGATAGGATGACCCTGAAAGTCCTAAAATAGCCAGACTCTTTTGATTTTCAGTTTTCTTGGCGGAGGTGGCGAAGGAAGGACGGGGATGGGAGATAGGGGACTGGAACTCATGGACCTTGGGACTCATCCTAACGAAGAGACCTCTCACCTCTAAGGCATTACACCCTCCTCGATACTTGGAGGTGCTAGGATGAATCTCAAGGTCACGAGGGGAAACAGGGAGAGACATGAAGATGGAAGAAAAAAATGGGGATACCTGGGGCCTCACACCCCTCGCGTCCTGAAGGACGAAGGCAAGTTGGGGCTCACACCCCTCGACATCCCGAAGGATGAAGGCAAACGGGCCTCAGCCCATAACCACACACAAGTGGAAAAACACTCTCAAAAATTCTTTTCATCAACTAGTTTATTACAAGAGGAGTATGGGTATTTATAGATGCCCATATCTCTTTTGAAATTAAAAAATAAAATCCCCTAAAATCCTCCCTAGATTTGAATTCAAATTGATTTGAATTCAAATTCAAAATGATTTGAATTCAAATTCAAAATGATTTGAATTCAAATTCAAAGCCCAAATCCAAATTTTTCCATTTTAAACCCACATTACAATCATGAAAAATACCAAATAAATTTCTATTATTTGAATTTTGAAATCTCCCTCTGCTCTGAAAATCATGCAGAATAGCCTTTCCTTGGGGTGCTTTGAGAAGTGTGCCAAAGCTTCTCTCGGTCGAGCTGCAGGGGGGATCTCTGGCGATCGGCCTAGCAGGCGGCAGTGGGGTGGCACGGCGGAGCGCCGGCGGGCGGGCGGCGATGGCGGGGCGGCACGGCGGCGGCATCACACGAATGCCCGGGGCGGACGGACGCCTCCCGTGTCCGTTCGTCTTCCCACGGGCGTGGGCAACGGTGGACCCCACCGGCGGCAGGGCGAGGGCCGACGGGCGGCGGAACGGCGGGGGGCAGCAGGCTGGTGGCGGTGTAGGGCGGCACGGTCGCAGGTGGGTGGACGGATGCCTCCCGCGTCCATTCGTCTTCCCACGGGAATGGGCGACGGTGGCGGCTTCTCCGGCGAGGGCGGGGGCCATCGAGCGTCGGCGGTAGTCCGGCGGGGGCGGCCGGGGTTCGGGCACGGTGGATCGGGAACCAGTGGTGCAAAAAATATCGAAAAATTGAACTCTCTGTGATTTCCTGGAGGTTGAAGAAGATAGGAATATATCTGGAATAAGTTGGGAATAACATCAGGATAAGGTAAGGATAGTGGGAATAAGAGGAATAGTTGGGATAAGTATTCTTAAACTAAAAAATAAAAAAATCTGAAAAAAGAAAAAGAAAACCCGGATGGGTTTCGGGTCCTCCATCATGTTTGAGTTTTTATTTCATTCAACTTGTATACTCCTAGTTCTAGATTTATTTTATAGTCTTTCTCCCACTTAAATTATGTAAACCTATCTAACTAGGAGAAGTCTTGTAATTCCTTTAGGAGAGGGCATGGGAACTCTATAAATATCCCACCCCCTCCCCCTCTTGTATTATCTCTTTCTTATGTATACAACTTGCTGAGATTTTGTGATATTACCTTGTGTTTGGTGTTCTAGTGTTGGTTCTCTTGTTCTTGTATGCTCTCCTTGTGTTCCCGGATTGAAACCCTGCTGCCCTAGCTGTCATCTGCATCTTTCGAGATTAGCCATGCCCAAAGGAAGATGCCCTAGCTACTGCCCCAATCAAGAACTGCTTCTTTCCCGGGACATCTACACCTATACCTAGTTCTTTCAATTCAAAATCCTAGTCCTTTTTTTATTTTTTATTTGCTATTTTGATTGACCCTGATGCTTGCAAGATCCCTAAGGTGTTTCACCTCCCCAGAGGAGCTTTCCTTGCCTTCAGACCGGGTCTATATCAGTCATCTGATTTAAGGAACTGAAGCTTCTTCATCCAGGCTCCAATCAGAGTATGAGTGATCCTTTCCACTACAAAGTTTCAATCTCTGACCGGTAAGAACCCTTCCCTTCTCTTATTATCTGATCTGATAAAGATAAACTATCATAAATGGGAGTTTCTCAACTCTCGGATCTTGGCTATTTTATTAATTTGCATGAGTTTGCCTGCGATCTGATGATTCTTTGCACTACTAGTCTTTCCTCTAGTTCTTACTTTTTTTCAGAATCTAGCCCACAAATAAAATTATAAAAAAAAATTTAAAAATTATTTTACTATTTTCCATGCATGTTTAGCAGTTTTAGAGTCATCCCGCATCAGATAGGCTCCATGGCTTCCATGCATGAGCCTTCCCAGGTCCTGGCCATTCTGGGCTAATTCCAAAATCTTGGGATCAGCATGGAGGACTCTAAGAACACTCTATCCCCGCTCTGCTATCCTAAGGTCATGCAGACTTGAGCGCATGGCTTCTGGAGTTTCCTGGATTGATTTGCCAAACTGTGAGTAAAGCAATAGATAGCGGGGCTTTAAAAGTTTCCTGGCTTTCATCTCTGGACTGTGAGTAAGGCAGTTGAGTGTGGGGCTCAGGAGTCTTCTGGCTTTTGAGTGTAGGGCTTCTTAAGTTTCCCAGCCTTAAGTGCATCCCAGCTTTAAGTACGGGGCTTTGTATATTTCCCAGCTTTGAGTACGAGGCTTCGTAAGTCTCTTAACTTTGAGTGTGGGGCTTCATAAGTTTTTCGACTTTGGATGTGGGGCTTCATAAGTTTCTCAGCTTTGGATGCGAAGCTTCGTAATTTTCCTAGCTTTGGGTGTGGGGCTTCGTAAGTTTTCCAGCTTTGAGTGCGGGGCTCTATAAGTTTCCTGGCTTTGAGTGTGGGGCTTCATAAGTTTTTTATCTTTGAGTGTGGGGCTTTATAAGTTTTCCAGCTTTGAGTGCAAGGCTTTGTAAGTTTTCCAGTTTTGGGTGCAGGGCTTCGTAAATTTCCTGGCTTTGAGTGCAGGGCTTCATAAGTTTCCTGGCTTTGTTTGTTAGACTTGGAGTCGGGCGAGTGAGTCCCTGCACAGGTGGAAGACAATGTTGCACCAATAAGGAACTTTAATAATTGAGGGAGAGCCTTACATTATTGGTAGTATATCCTCAAATTGCTAGCATTCCATGTCCGAGGGAATCAGTCATCATCAAGAGTAGCGAGGTAGTAGGCTCTGTTTGGCAGAGCCTCGATCACCTTATAGGGGCCTTCTAAGTTTGGAGATAGTTTGCCATATTTTCCAGGTTGGAATACTTCTGCTTGCTTGAGAACTAGTTGCTTGGACAAAAAGTCTTGGGCCTGACGCGGGAGTTGTAGTAGCATGCCACCTGTTGCCGGTATGCTACCATATGGAGTCAAGCTTTGTCTCTTGTCTCATCCAGAAGGTCCAAGTTGAGAAAAAGGTGGGCTGGATTCTCAGCCTCATTGTATTGCTCTACTTGTAGTGTGGACATACCAACCTCCACCCGAATCACAGTCTTTAAACTAAAAATGAGGTTTAAGGGTATCTCACTTGTTGCCATCCGAGGCATGGTGTGGTAGGCCCATAGTACACTAAGGAGCTTTTCGACCCATCGACCCTTGGCCTCGTTGATGCGGGACAACGGGGCTAGGAGGATCGAACGGTTAGCCTAGAAGTCACTTAGATTAGGGTATTCTAATTTTTTTTTTGATTTTCTAATTTGATGGTGAAGGAATAATGGGATGGAAGGTTGGGATCTGGATCTTATGGACATTGGAACTCACTCTAACGAAGAGACCTCTCACCTTTAAGGCATTATGCTGTCCTCGATACTTGGAGGCACCAGGATGAATCTCAAGGTCACGAGAGGATAAAGAAGATGGAATGGGAAGGGGGATAACTAGGCATGACCTCACATCATATCCTGGGTTAGGCATCACACCCTCTCCTCATGGAGTGAAGAAGAATCACACTTTTCTAAGACAAAAATTTCATTTCTCAATTCTTATTATAAGAAGGATTGGAGCCTATTTTATAGACACCAAGCCATTTTGAAATTCATATTCAAAATTCAAATAATTACAAAATGAGGGGAGAGAATGGTGGCGAGAATGGTGGGCATCTTCATGAAGAGGGGCACCATTTATGAAGGAATTGTGGCCATTTCAAATTCCAATTCAAACTCCTCACTGCTCTGAGATCTTTGTAGGTTGTTCCTACTCTGAGATCAGTGCATAGATTTTTCCTTCCCGTGGCCATGGAACAGGGGCGGATAAGGAAGAAGGTTTGGAGGCTTTGCCGGCATCAACGTTGGGAGGCTGATAGTTTTCACGACCAACCACATAGAGAAGTTGGACCCGATGCTGAACAGGAGGGGATGCATGGATAAGCACATCGAGATGTCGTACTGCTGCTTGGATGCATTTAAGGTGCTGGCCAAGAACTATTTGGACATCGACTCCCACCCTCTGTTCGACACCATTAGGGACCTCATGGAGGAGGTGAAGATTACCCCGGCGGATGTGGCAGAGAACCTGATATGGAAGTCGGTGGACGAGCATGCAGACTTGTGTCTTGAGAACTTGATCTAGGCGATGAACAAAGCCAGGGAGGAGGAAGTATCCAAACAAGCTAAGGCCAGTATTGAGGAAATTGTGGAGGGGTAGGACAGAGAAACTGGTGGTGGAGGAGGGGCGCGGCACGGTGGCAGCAGGGGTGGCGGTTGGTGGTGCGGGGAAGAGGGATGCATGGACGGAGCCGCAGGGGCGGACGGCGGCGCGGCATAGCACGGCGGAGCGGCAAGGGGCGGACGGTCATGAGTGGCTCGATGGGATCCACTGGTGTTCCCGCGAGGAGATCGATGCCGGGGGGAGGTGAACGGCTGTTGGGGTTGCCGATGGTCGGGCATAGCGGATCCAGGACAAATAGGAAGAAAAAAGATGAAAAAATGGAGGTTCTGTGAATTTCTTGGAGGTTGAAGATGATTGGAATAATAGAGGGATAAAATGGAGATAAGTCTGGAATAAAGATGGATAATAGGAATAGGTGGAATAGTGGGATAAAAACTTAAACTAAAATAAAAAAATCTGAAAAAGAAAAGGAAAACCTGGATGGGTTTTGATGTCCCATCATTCCCCTGAGGTGGGGAAAACTCGACTCCGTCGAGTCAGGCTTGCTACATTTTTTTTTCTTTTTCTCTTTTTTTTTTTCTTTTTTTCTCTTCTTTTTTCTTCCCGTTTGTCCTGGATCCACCATGCCCGACCACCGGCGACCTCCGACAGCCATTCACCTCCCCCTAGGCATCGATCTCCTCGTGGGAATGCCGGCAAATCCCACCGAGCTGCTCACGGCCGTCCGCCCCTTGCCGCTCCGTCGTGCCATGCCAGTCCGCCGTTCGCCCCTGCGGCTCCGCCCACGCGGCCCTCTTCTTCGCCCCGCCGACCGTCGCCCCTGCTGCCACCGTGCCGCGCCCCTCCTCCACCACCTTTCTCCATCTTCCCCCTCCACAATTTCCTCAATACTAGCCTGAGCTTGTTTGGATGCTTCCTCCTCCCTGGCTTTATTCATCGCCTGGATCAAGTTCTTAAGACACAAGTCTGCATGCTTGTCCACCAACTTCCGCATCAAGTTCTCTGCCACATCCATCGAGGTAATCTTCACCTCCTCAATGAGGTCCCTAATGGTGTCGAACAGAGGGTGTGAGTTGATGTCCAAATAGTTCTTGGCCAGCACCTTAAATGCCTCGAAGCAGCAATACAACATCTCGATGTGCTTGTCCATGCCTCCCCTCCTGATCAGCGCAGGGTCCAGCTTCTCTATGGTTGGTCGTGAAAACTATCAGCCTCCCAATGTTGATGCTAGCAAAGCCTCCAAACCTTCTTTCCCATCCGCCCCTGTTCCACAGCCACGGGAAGGAAAAATCTATGCACGGATCTCAAAGCAAGAACAACTTGCACAAATCTCAGAGCAGGGAGGACTTTGAATTTGAATTTGAATTCAAATTTGAAATGGCCACAATTCCACCATAAATGGTGCCCCTCTTCATGAAGGCGCCCACCATTCTTTCCACCATTCTCTCCCCTCAATTTGTAATTATTTGAGTTTCGAATTTGAATTTCAAAATGGCTTGGTGTCTATAAAATAGGCTCCAATCCTTCTTGTAATAAGAATTGAGAAATGAAAATTTTGTCTTAGAGAAGAGTGATTCTTCTTCACTCCATGAGGAGAGGGTGTGAGGCCGAACCCAGGATATGATGTGAGGTCATGCCTAGTTATCCCCCTTTCCATTGCATCTTCTTTATCCCCTCGTGACCTTGAGATTCATCCTACCGCCTCCAAGTATCGAGGAGGGTGTAATGCCTTAGAGGTGAGAGGTATCTTCGTCAGGGTGAGTCCCAGAGTCCATGAGATCCAGATCCCAATCTTCCATCCCATTATTCATTTTCCATCAAACTAGAAAATCTAAAAAAAAAAAATCAGAATACCCTAATCTAGGAGACTTCTAGGCTCACCGTTCGATCCTCCTAGCCCCGTTGTCCCACATCAATTTTTGATATTAGAGCGAGTTAGGATTAGGGTTAGAAAAAAAAAATAGAATACCCTAATCTAGGTGACTTCTAGGCTCACCATCGATCCTAGCTCCTAGCACCCCCTTGTCTCGCATCACTCGTCCAGCCTTATATGGAGTCCTTGCAGGATGGTTTGATTGATCATCTCAGCCTCCCTGTTGGTCTGAGGGTGAGCCATCGAAGTGAAGCGATGGTGGATGTTGAGGTCAGCATAGAACTCTTTGAAAGCCTAGTTATCAAACTGCCACCCGGTGTCAGTGATGACTGAGTGTGGGAGTCCGAATGGTAGATGACTGACTTTTAGAAGAAGGATCTGACCTTGGCCACAGTGATCCGTGCCAGGGGTTCAGCCTCGACCCATTTAGTGAAGTAGTCGATGGCCACAATCAAATACTTCCATTGGCCAGATATGGGAGGAAAGGGACCTTAGATGTCCATTCCCCACTAGGCGAATGGCCACGGAGCTGATAGCTGGGAGAGCAGGGCAGCCAGCTGACATTGGATATGGGCGTGATGTTGATAGCGGTCACATTTTCTCACAAAATTGGTGGCATCCTCCTGCATGGTCTCCTAGAAGTATCCTTGCCGATGTCCTTGTAAGCTAGGGTCCAACCCCCCAGATGATTCCTACAGATGCCTTCGTGTATTTCTTGAAGCACGTAGGTAGCTTCTGAGGGCTTCAAGCACTTCAGTAGGGGTAGGAATAAGACCTTTGATAAAGCTACCCATCCATTAGTACGAACTGCATGGCCTTCTTGTTGACGAGGCTGGCTTCTTTGTGATCCTCAAGTAGGGCACCGGTGGTAATGTATTTGATGTAGGGATCCATCCAGCTTGCTTCAGAGTTGACCTACTATACCTCTACCATAGACTCATAGTTGGGGGTCTCCAAGTATTCTATGAAGGTACGCCCCAATAACGAATCTAGCAAGGTTGCTAGCCTAGAGAGGATGTCAGCTCGAGCATTCTTCACATGAGAGATGTGGAAGATGTTGAAGTACTTGAGGTTTGCTGTGTATAAGCATACCTTGTCTAGATCCTTCGCCATCATGGGATCTCGAGCATCATACTTGCCGGATACCTGGCCCATCACAACCTATAAATTCATAAAGAACTTCAGGAACTTTATACCCAGCTCGTGGGACACCTTCAATCCTGCAAGGAGCGCCTCGTATTTAGCTTGATTATTGGTCACCTTGAGAAGGAAGCGCAATGCATACTCCACGATGAACTCATCCAAGTTGGTGAGGATGAGCCCGGCTCCACTCCCTCTAGTGTTGGATGCATCGTTGATGTGGA
The DNA here is from genome assembly GCA_021397845.1 of Areca catechu. NCBI lineage: Eukaryota > Viridiplantae > Streptophyta > Magnoliopsida > Arecales > Arecaceae > Areca > Areca catechu. Next base: position 89,567,448 of record CM038043.1, on the reverse strand, counting down.
GAATCCATGTCATCACTCTCGAGGTCAAGTCCTACCCATGCTTGGCTCGCTCATCTACCTCCTCTACATCTTTGGCCACCCAGGTGCACCCTACCAGGAAATCAGCAGGACTTGGGCCTTTTTTGTTGGTCATGGATAGTAGGTGATGTCAAACTCATTAAGCTTCACCGCTCACTTGGCCAGGTACCCCGATGTGTCAGGGTGACTTAGGATAGCCCTCAGAGGCTGGTCGGTGAGGACAATGATCGGATGTGCTTGGAAGTAGGGCCTGAGATGCTATGCGATATAATGAGTGCAAAGATAATCTTTTCAGATCGAGTGTACCTAATTTTTGCATCACGGAGCAGCTTGCTATGTAGTAGACTGGTCGCTGGGAGCCATCCTTGTCGGTGTAGACCAGCACTGAGCTAACTGCCTCTAGTGAATCTCTAGGTACAGGAGGAGCTCTTCCCAAGGCTCCGGCTTGGACATCAATGGCTGGGCGGCGAGGAGCTTCTTCAACCCCTTGAAAGCCTCTCAATATTCCTCCATCCAGGTGAAGTCATGCATCTTTCATAGCATCTTAAAGAATGAATGGCAATGCTCGGTGGAATGTGAGATGAAATGGCTTAATGCTACGATGCATTTAGTTAGGAGTTGAACCTCCTTCTTGGAGATACGGTGTCTCATGTCAGTAATTGCTTGGATCTTCTTGGGGTTGGCCTTTATCTCCCTTTAGTTGACCGTGAACCCCAGAAATTTTTTTGTCACAATGCCAAATGTGTATTTGGTGGGGTTCAACTTCATCTGGTAGAGGTAGAGGTTGTTAAAGACCTCCACCAGGTCAACGATGTGGTCTGACTCTTGGCCGCTCATGACAAGCATGTCATCCATGTAAACCTACATGTTGCGATCAATCTGGTCTTTGAAGACTCTATTGACCAGGTGCTGGTACATGGCCCCTGCATTCTTGATGCTGAGTGGCATCATTTTATAACAGTACGTACATCTATCAATCATGAATGCCATGTGCTTCTTGTCCTCTGGGTGCATGCAAATTTGGTTGTATCTAGAGAATGAATCCATGAAGTTAAGGAGCTTGTAGCCAAAGATTGCATCCACCAGTTGATCAATCTTGGAAAGTGGAAAGCTATCCTCCGGGAATGCTCGATTGAGATCGGTGTAGTCCACACAGATCCTCTACTTCTTAGAAGCTTTCTTGACCATCACTACATTAGCAAGCTAGTTAGGGTACCATACCTTACGGATAAAGACTACTGCAAGGAGCTTTTCAATCTCTTCATCGATCACCTTCTACTGCTCCGGAGCAAAACTCCTTTTCTTTTGTCGGACTGGGTGGCTGTTGGGGTCGACATTTAGCTTATGAGTGATTACTTATGGTGGGATCTCGAGCATGTCTACTATGATCCAGGCAAAGACGTCCGCGTTGGCCCATAGAAAGCTGAGCAGACATGACCTCTCTTGCTCGGGTAGTAGGGCTCCCCCTTACATGATCTTTAGGGGATCTTTCCTAGGGGAAAAGATAATAGGGGCTCAACCGGGCTACCCTTTGGCTCCATCTCTGTCATGTTTGATTGGTCAATGGCTGGGCTCTAGTTGGCCCCTCGCAATCCTGAAATGGTCTACAAACAGTGCTGGACCGGTTGTCGAGACCCTGTCATCTCCCCGGTCCCCAAGAAGTTGGGAACTGGATAAGGAGACATCTGGTGGAGATGGTAGCGTCAAACAGATTGAGTCCAGGATGCCCCAGATTGTGTTGTAAGGTGAAAGAAGCCTCACGATGGTGAACATTATCAGCGTGGTGCTTTGTGGAGGTGGTATCCTGGTAGTTATTGAGAGTGTAATCTCTTCTTCAACTTTGATCGAGTCCTCGGTGAATCCCACTAAAGGGATGAATACCGGTTTTATTTGGTCAGTGGATAAGTTCATCCTTGCAAAAGCATCGTAAAAAAGGGTATCAGCAGAGCTTCCACTATCAACAATAATTCTTTTTGTAGGATGTTTAGCTATCATCATTTCTATGATGATAGCATCTTTAATTAGGTTATCTACCCTAGCCAGCCCATCTCCCATGCAGGGGAGTACATCATCACTTCCCTCTCTCCCCTTAGCCCTCTTAGAGCTTCTTCCTACCCCCCAGGAGATCATCCCCATCAGCTTCTCAATGGGGTGGCTGTCGATGGTGAGCGGTCGGGGCTCTTCATTCTGGGCTACTGGGGCAGCTCCTCCCTCCACATACTTCCCAAGGTAGCCGTGCTTAATCTGGTCTTCTACCTCCCTTTTCAGATGGTGGCATTTCTCAATATCTGGTCGTGGTCTCGATGGAAGTGGCAGTAACAAGATTTGTCATGTCCAGTGAATGGCCTCAATGGAGGAGGATGATGTAGGAAGCGCTTATCCTTGATCTCCATCAGGATCTTTGCTCTCGGGGCAAGGAGAAGAGTGAACTTTTCTTCCTTGATAGGGTCGACTCTAGGCCTGGCCCCCGGCCACAAGTCTGGCATAGCCTTCGGGGCCGAGGGGCCAGATGTTTTCCCGATGGCTTGCCTCTTCAGTGGCCTCCCGTACAGCTCCCTTCTTGTATGGTCGGCCTCTTTCGCACGGATATACTTATGGGCCCGAAGGAGGAGCTCCGAGTAAGTCTTCGAAGGCTTCTTATCGCGGGAGTAGGTGAAGCGGAAGGTCCTGAGTCCCCTCTTCAAGGCCAGAATGGTAACTGGCTCATCGAGGTGATAGATCTCCATGGTGGTGGCTTTAAATTAGGACACATAGTCCCGAAGGGGTTTTCGATCTTGTTGGCAGATCGAGAAGAGACCATCGGCCTCATGTGGTACCTTTCTGCATGCATCAAAGTGTGCCATGAACTTTTTCTCTAGCTGTCCGAAGGAGTCAATGCTTTCTGACTCAAGTCTGGAGAACCAAGCTCGAGAAGCCTTCCAGAGGGTAGCTGGAAATGTGATGCTGAGGAGAGCATCGGTGGCCCCCTGGACCCTTATGAGGGCCTTGTAGCTTTATAGGTGGTCCAAGGGATCAATTGTCCCATTATAGGGATCAACCTGGGGCATGTGGAACTGGAAAAGGATCGGTTCCTCTTGGATTCTGTGGGAGAAGGGTGGACGGGTGTCGTAACCCATGGGCTCACTAGGAGAGCCCCGAATCTCAGCAAATTGGTGGGACAGGTCAGCCATCTTACATTCTTGCTCTTCGAGGTGCCTTTTTGCCTGATGGCAGATGGCCTCATCTGTGGACCCTTTGATGGAGGCCGTTAAGGGTGAAGGGGGCACGGAGTGGAGGAACTCTTGCTTGAGTTCCCGACTATGCCGGTGCCATCTATGTAAGTGTGCATCATGGTCCGAGGCCGGGAAGTGGCTCTCCCGGCCGGTCAGGCCATCCTGCTGCTTTTTCCTAACCATTTGATGGTCTCCTTGTGGGTGGGAGGCTACATGTAATGGCCCCTCCTGGAAGGACCATAGGCTGGTATGGGGGTCGATAACGTGGGCCACCGGCATCCCTGGTTGCTATTGAGTTGCCAGGTATTGGTGCCACTGATGGAGCTGGCGCACTGCCACAACCAAGGCATGGACCTGCTAGGCGAGTGCGGTGTTCTGGGGTCCGCCAGAGGTGGCGACGGTAGAGCGGGGAGCTTCCACTCAGGGCTCTATGGTTCACCATGGTAAGGGGGGCCCCTGTGTGGCTGGCGAAGGCCTTCCATGCATGCTTATCACCATGAGGTTGTAGATGTCCACAGGTGTCCTCCTTGTAGTGGGGGACTTGCTATCGGACCTTCCAGAGTTAATGGCATTTCTCCTGCCCCCTACCTGGCATGCCAATATGTTGCTGCCTGGATCACCGTGTCCCGTAGCTCTGATGTGTCGTGGGTGCATCGGGCTCCCTCTGGGTGCTTGGTTCTCTTTCCAGTCAGCTCCAGAGTCAGTGTGACCTACAAAAAAGAGGAGACCTGGGCTAGGAATTCTAGCAGGGACACTCCGATGATCAAGTTAGTTGGGACGATCGAGGGGAACAGAACCTCTGTGATGGAGAGCTTGGGACCTCTCCACCTAGAGGATGAAAGATGAGATTTAAGAAATGGGAAGATAAGGTGAAGTGGAGATTAGAGAGTGGGGAGGTTCTCTTAGTTGGTTCCTTGCCCATTTGCTCTCTGTATCTTACCAGTCTCCTCCCTCCTTTCGAAGGTCCTTTCCTTTGTTTTATATAAGAGGGATGGCCAAGATCAAGCCTGGGGCTTCATCGAGATGTCACTTTCCTGGTGCACTTTCGGGAGGGATTTTTCTTTATCTGCGGCCTCCCCCCTATCGGACTGATCCTCGAAAGGAGATCCTCCTATTTCAAGGTGAAAAGACACCAACACCATGCATACAATATGCAAAAGCAAGGTAGAAAAAAAGATGCATTTTAAAATAATTTTAGAATATGCACAGTGGAAGGCTTGGTAGAACGATCTAAATAATCTACCAATCTGCCCGTAATAGGATCTAGTATAATAAAATAGCATGCAATATAAACATCAAAATAAGAGAAGGACAAAGATATAAAAGTACCTTACTGTTATACCTTTGATGGATGCAGTGGTGGTGCTCCAAGGATGATGCTCTTAAGCCACACACGTGTCTGGCCTCTATAGGTAATTCACACCGGGGCTCGACTCTAATCAACTCCCTCGGAGTGCTAGCTCCTTGGAATCCTTTGGGCTGATCTTCTTCTTCTTGGAAGACGAGGATGAGAGGTGGAACCCTTCCTAACTAGCTCTCTTCCCAAGGCCTAGCTTGAGTGCTATGAGTCCACACACCCAATGCCTAAGTCCTCACAACCCTTTTCTTCCCTTTCAGAATCTCAGCAGTAATGAGATTTAGAGACAAAATCAAAAGCTTCTATAACACAGTAGCCCTAAAATAACACTTATTTATAAAGGTAGCCAAGAGGGGGAGAAAGAGGAAGGAGGAGTGATTAGGGGAGAAGGTCAAGGAGCATACCATATTGACTCAAACCACATTAGGAAGGAATGACAATCATTCGATGAAAGTTTGGAGCCAAAATAGCTTGAATTCAAAATTCAAACCAGGTCAAAACCTTCCAAAAATATCCAAGAAATGTTGTTTAGGGATTTCTAGTCGAGTAGAGATGAGTCGACTCTAACAGATTTGAGTAGGCTCGTTTAGGACATAGAATAGTCAGACTATTCATTCGAGTTGGCTCGAGTAGGGGTTGAGCCGGCTCGAGCAGGGGTCAAGCCGGCTCGACCAGAATATAGAACGAGTCAACTTGAGCAGGGGTTTAGTCAGCCCGACTAAAACACAGAACGAGTCTACTCAAGCAGGGGTTGAGTCGACTCGTCCAGAAAAGTCTTCCAGAAATTCTTCTTGTCACAGCCAAGTGTTGACCTCTCAAATATCGACATATGGTCAATCACATTGACCACCAGTGACAGCAAACGATTCTCAATCATCGATCAGCCATAAGATCAGATAGAAACCCCTATGGTGTCTGACCTCATAGGTTCGAACACTAAGCCGGTAGTATTGGGACATTTTCAGTACCAGTCAAAGTCCTCATCTAGCAATGATACCCGACGTCTGGATAGGTTGAAGATGCAGAGCTCCTCTCTAGAACCTTTGGCATATGGTTACCGCATAATTTATTCTCTTTGACCTCATAATGCTCAGGATGACCTAGGGTTCGACTGCCAACCCTAATTTGGTTTATCCAGATCGTGTCTCAACTTTACAAGTTCTGTGACTCCTCACAAGAACTATCCTTGCCAAGGATTTGCTAAATTGAGACACAATGAGCCATTCTGATGGGGAACTAATATGCATGCAATTTTTTTTTGTATGTTTTACATGTTGGGTTAGGTGATTAATTCCCAAATTTAAGATCAAAATTATTTGTAGGGAATTTTGTATGAATTTTTGAAGATCAGCATGCAGATTAGGACCTAGAAAAGTAGCAAAGAAGGACCGCCGGGGCTGAGAAGCCTCGGTTAGGGCAAGTTCTCCTACAATAAAACTACTGGAGGTAGAGGGGTGTACCTGACAACGTCTGTGAAGATCGCAGCGAAGGGGTCTCTCGTTCCTCAACGGATGCGGCCTGGAAAACCGAGCCAAAGACCCGCGGATTCCCGGCTTTCTGCTCGGTGATCCGATTGAGGCTTGGCTGGAGTCGTTGGATTCGTAGGAACTCAGGGACCTGCAAACGACCTGTCAGGGGTTAGAAAGCTCACAAAGGAACAAGAAAACAAAGTAAAAATAGCAAGGGAAGGCTTTTTTTGGAGTGGGCGTCCAGGGATCTGGAGGGTTTGTTGGCAGCAGGAAGATGATTGCAAACACCGGGAAGAAGAACTCTCACAAACCCCTTTATGCACACAGCAGGGTATCACACCACTCAATAGAAGAACTCAAGGTTTTCATTCATCAAAAATTCCCCTCATACAAGAGGCTAGGGTCCCTTAAATAAACCCTTAACCTTGGGCTCCAAGTAAGGGTACATAAGTCTTTATATAAGAATCCTTTTCCCTCTCAAACCCTAGCTAGAAAATAAGGAAATATTAGGTAGAAAAATCCCTAAAAATTTTATTGACTTGGTCAAGACTCCAAGGATGCCTAGGGGGGCGTGTTGGGCTTCTAGGAGCAGCAAAAGGCCGGCCCAAAGGGGCTCGGGTGCATGGGTTTGGGCCTCTGGAAGCTGGGGTGGCCTGGTAGCCAGGTAGCAGGAATATTCCCTGGTATCTTGCTTCTTAGGGGCTTGGGCTTGGCACCTGGGCTTGATTTCTTTGGGCTAGGATGCAGATGGACCTCTAGAATCATGGATGCCATTATCTATGAATATACTTTGGCATCTGGAAGGGAATCTGGGCATCTGGAGGGCATCTGCAAGAAATCAGGGTTTTCTGAATTTTCCTCCTGGGGTCTTCAAATCTTCAAGCTGGGTTAGACTTGTGCTATACTTCCATGTCTTCAATCTAGTTAGACTTGGTCTTCACTTGTATGATATAGTCTTGAGTCTTCAGTATGCTTGGACAGGACTCAAAAAAATAAAATTAGCTCAACATGAGCTGACTAGCATTGGACTGAACTAGCTCAACATGAGCTGACTAGTACAGGACTGAAATAACCACTAAAAATACTCAAATAACAACTAAAATGGACTCAGATGAGCTAAGCCCTTATTACAGATTGACTCATAAATTATTGATAAATTTACAGAGGGTTGAAAAAGCCTCTGTCTTATTCTGGTGCTTCCGGTGTCCCCACCAATTCTCCCGGGGTGGAGGAACTCGACCCTGTCGAGTGAAGGTCAGACTGGCTCACATATCTCTCGAGAAGGTCTGGGTTGAGGCGTTGCAAGTCCTCTCGAGAAATCCATGAATCGTCCGACTCTGGCCGGCCTTGCCATCGGACCAGGAAGCGTTGATATACATGGCCCTGGGTCGTGATGGCTTGATCGTCCAGGATACGCTCGATCCGTTCTCCTCTCTCAGGCCAAATTTGTTTGTGGACACTCTAGGTTAGGGTCACTCACAATGAAAAGGAATAGGTCCAAAGGCCTCACTAGGTATCGCTGCCGGTTCCCTATACTCAACCAGGTCTGTAATATTGAAGGTAGAACTAATGCCCAAATCCGAAGGCAATTCTAACACCTAGGCATTTGATCCAACCTTCTCTATCACTTTAAAAGGTCCGGCTCTGCGAGCATGAAGCTTCTTTTAGGCCTAAGCCTAACCAAGATAGAATCCACTACATCAAATTCTTTAATCCATCTTAGGGAATTAGCCAGTTGTTTCAAAATTAGTGCAGGTGGTGAACATGCTGGGCACATGCAGACTCCTAACAAGATGATGCAAAGGACTCATACTGACACCTAAAGTCTCGACTATGCATTCCTATCGAAGAAAATTTTATTGAACTCTTTGGATCTAAACCTAATAGATTATAGGTTCTCTAGGTTTGATCCTAGCTTGACATGCACATGAAAATTTACAGTGAACTCCTAGCAAATTCCAAAGAGTATGCCAGAAGTAAGATGCAAACCTAACATGCGTGATGAATGCATGCAGTATGCTAATCTTAGCTAAATGCAATCTAATGATCCTAGAAATGCTGGAGGTGTCAGGAAAGGGTAGAAAATAGGAAGTGGGTTTAGAAGTAGTTTGGTAGGGTAGGGAAAAAGGTTCAAGGTTAGTTGGATAAAGTTCAATAAAAGAAGGCATGTCAGGGACTAATCCTAGACTAATGAGGCTAATCTTACGAGATTGTGGAATTTCTATGGGCATGAAAAGGTCTATGCTATGGAAGGATGGGTCAACAATTTCTGGGAAGAGATCTTCAATAGGAATGGCAGGAAGGGATTCATCCTGAGGGCAATGGGTTAAGTAAGCCAAATTCTGAATAAAGTCTTCTTGTTCATGCAATTTAGGAATAGGCTCTACAATTAGATCCTTTTCTAGAGTTTCCTCAGGTAAAATCCTAGTATCATAGTTCTCTTCCTCTAATTGTTCTTCCACTATAGCTTTAGGTTGGATGTGGTCAAGGTCAACTAGCTCTAGGGTGGTTTCTACCTGGGTATCTACTGGGTCAGCTAATTCTAGGTCTACTAAAGGTGTCTCCTCTTCTCCTTCATACTCATCCACTAGGCTCGCATCAGCTTCATACACTTCCGCATTAATGTAAGCCTTGTCAATCTCAGGAATGGTTGGAGAAGGTCGGCTAGGAAAAAATTGGCTAGGTCCTGGTTTCTGATTATGGGCACTACTTCCAGTAGGTTCAGGTTGTATAAGGGGTAGTGGCTCACTATTGGGTTCATATTTAGGGATACTAATCCTATGGGGTTCAGGTTGACTAGAAGAAGCATGACTAGTACTAGGTTGATACTTAGGGGTTATGGGTTCTCTAGGCTCATAGGACAAGGGTGCAGATCTATGGGTCATGGGATTATAGGATCTGGGGTCATAGGATTTTGGGTCAGCTCTATGATCAGGTTCTAAGGATGGATCATGGTATGGGGTCCTCCTAAGGTTGGGCTTCCTATATGGGTCAGGATATTGGGTTCTCCTAGGGTTGGACTCCCTATATGGGTCAGAATATTGGGTTCTCCTAGGGTTGGGCTCCCTATATGGGTCAGAGTATTGGGTTCTCCTAGGGTTGGGCTCCCTATATGGGTCAGAGTATTGGGTTCTCCTAGGATTGGACTCCCTATATGGGTCAGAGTATTGGGTTCTCCTGGGTTCAGTATCATAATAATGGTCACGGTAAGGGGTTCTTCTAAGTTCAGTATCATAATAAGGGTCATGGTAAGGGGTTCTTCTAGGTTCAGTATTATTGTATGGGTCAGGCTGAGGGGCTCTCCTAGGTTCAATCTCTCGGTATGGATCAGGGTTTGGGGTCCTCCTAGGTTGAGGATTGTAGTACGGGTCAGAATAAGGGGATCTCCTAGGTTCGACCTCATGGTATAGATCAGGGTTTGGGGTTCTCCTAGGTTGAGGGGACTCAGGATCTGGCTCAGATTGTGACCCATGGGTTCTTGCTATGGTCCCTACACGGCCTCCTAACTGGTCAAACCTTTTGGCAAGATGGTCAATTCTATTATTGGTTTGGGTACCAGACTGAGTTAACTGGGTAGTCATCTGGGCCATTTGATCAGCTAGGGCTTTTATTTGGGCTTGTAAGTTTTCCATGGGTTCAGACATTTGTGAAGGAGGTGGGTGATATGAAACTCCTGATCTAGTGCTCATACAAGACTCGATCAGACCGACTATAGCTGACTAGACCTAGAGTCCAAACTAGATGCTCAATCAGGGTGGCAAACTAGCCTATAGTAACCCTGTACTCAGCCAGGCAGGTGTAAGGGGAGTGTTAGGTCCCTGATTGCCAATCCTAGACACCAATCAGAGATTGGCCAGGTAGGCGGACCAGCACACAAGCCCTTCGGGATTGAATCCCTAAACCACCGTTCTAGACACTGAGCACAAGGCACACATAGGTTAACTTGACACAGTGATCTAACACTAGCCCGGACCCGACCAGTTGGTGTCCCTAGCCCACTAGGGCAAATTAAGTCTAATTAATTTTAGGTTAAGGCTTGGAACCGAATGCAAGGGATGTGGTTTTGGGCTATGGAGAGGTTATCAACTCCTCTCCCCATCTGATATAGCAAGAGTGCCCTTAAAAGTAGATTATGCAATGATGGCAGGCAAATGATGCAAATTAGGGTTAGATATTTTTGGTATTTTTGGAGAATATGTAATTTTTTTTTTTTTGGTATTTTATTAAATAGAAGAAAACTTACAAATTATTTTCTAATATTCAGGAAATATACTAAAATTAAAAGATATGCAAAAAATGCTAAACAAAACCCTAAAACTTCCAAACTTGTCTTGCTAAAAAAATAGAGCCGAAAATTTGCAGGCCCTATTTTGGCTTGAAGAAAATTCACAGGCCATAATAAAATCTGGAAAAATTATTAAATTACTGTGAATTATGATAAATCCAAGAAAATAAATTTCAGAATTTTTGGAGTTTTTAAAAGGGATAAATAATTAAAATAACAGAGTATATACGGACTGAAAAATTGCAGAAAATAAGCCCTAATCTAAGCTCTGATACCAAATGATGGGGAACTAATATGCATGCAATTTTTTTTGTATGTTTTACATGTTGGGTTAGGTGATTAATTCCCAAATTTAAGATCAAAATTATTTGTAGGGAATTTTGTATGAATTTTTGAAGATCAGCATGCAGATTAGGACCTAGAAAAGTAGCAAAGAAGGACCGCCGGGGCTGAGAAGCCTCGGTTAGGGCAAGTTCTCCTACAATAAAACTACTGGAGGTAGAGGGGTGTACCTGACAACGTCTGTGAAGATCGCAGCGAAGGGGTCTCTCGTTCCTCGACGGATGCGGCCTGGAAAACCGAGCCAAAGACCCGCGGATTCCCGGCTTTCTGCTCGGTGATCCGATTGAGGCTTGGCTGGAGTCGTTGGATTCGTAAGAACTCAGGGACCTGCAAACGACCTGTCAGGGGTTAGAAAGCTCACAAAGGAACAAGAAAACAAAGTAAAAATAGCAAGGGAAGGCTTTTTTTGGAGTGGGCGTCCAGGGATCTGGAGGTTTGTTGGCAGCAGGAAGATGATTGCAAACACCGGGAAGAAGAACTCTCACAAACCCCTTTATGCACACAGCAGGGTATCACACCACTCAATAGAAGAACTCAAGGTTTTCATTCATCAAAAATTCCCCTCATACAAGAGGCTAGGGTCCCTTAAATAAACCCTTAACCTTGGGCTCCAAGTAAGGGTACATAAGTCTTTATATAAGAATCCTTTTCCCTCTCAAACCCTAGCTAGAAAATAAGGAAATATTAGGTAGAAAAATCCCTAAAAATTTTCTTGACTTGGTCAAGACTCCAAGGACGCCTAGGGGAGCGTGTTGGGCTTCTAGGAGCAGCAAAAGGCCGGCCCAAAGGGGCTCGGGTGCATGGGTTTGGGCCTCTGGAAGCTGGGGTGGCCTGGTAGCCAGGTAGCAGGAATATTCCCTGGTATCTTGCTTCTTAGGGGCTTGGGCTTGGCACCTGGGCTTGATTTCTTTGGGCTAGGATGCAGATGGACCTCTGGAATCATGAATGCCATTATTTATGAATATACTTTGGCATCTGGAAGGAAATCTGGGCATCTGGAGGGCATCTGCAAGAAATCAGGATTTTCTGAATTTTCCTCCTGGGGTCTTCAAATCTTCAAGCTGGGTTAGACTTGTGCTATACTTCCATGTCTTCAATCTAGTTGGACTTGGTCTTCACTTGTATGATATAGTCTTGAGTCTTCAGTATGCTTGGACAGGACTCAAAAAAATAAAATTAGCTCAACATGAGCTGACTAGCATTGGACTGAACTAGCTTAACATGAGCTGACTAGTACAGGACTGAAATAACCACTAAAAATACTCAAATAACAACTAAAATGGACTCAGATGAGCTAAGCCCTTATTACAGATTGACTCATAAATTATTGATAAATTTACAGAGGGTTGAAAAAGCCTCTGTCTTATTCTGGTGCCTCCGGTGTCCCCACCACATTCACTCCAAACTATTTGTAGGGTCAATTCCATCTTAATCCACCACTGCTCCACAAGTACTTGACTGCATCCAGAAACCTTCCATCACTGGATTAAAAATTCAGGTAGTCCGGTATCAAAGTACAATGAGTTGCTTGCAAGCTACCATGGTGATCTCAGGTCTGAGGGACATATATACCCATATCCCTTCGCGAGGAATCCTTTGGCAAAAGGGAGCTCCATAGATGGTCACATTCAGTGAGATGTCATACATTTCACTTGCATGTCACACTAATGTCTCCACACTCCTTGGTTAAGAGGACAACCAACAAATGTGATATACAACAACCTACACTTGATACATTACCATCCTATAACAATGAATCATTTGGTTGTGAACTAGTTTAATAACTATTTGATATATCCTCTCTATATCAAACAATATAGTTCTAAGAACTCCATCATACAAGAGTTCATTTCAGGAAAATACAAATATGATGAACAGCCAAAAAGAATAACTTTTATTCATTAAAAATTATATACAATTACAAGATAGTATAACCGTCTACAACCTAGATGACTGGCTTTGGGATATAATTTCCAACAACTCCCACTTGGATGGAAGCCAATAGGTAAAGAATCTAATTTCCATTTTCCATTTACAACTATCGAACTCTTGAATCCCGATGGCTTTAGTGAAGGCATCGTCCAGGTTTCCTTTCCATCGATCTTCTGAAGGTCAATGTCTCCTCGTTCCACGATCTCTCGTACAAGGTGATAGCACTGCAGAATATGCTTTGTGTGGTGATGAGAATGGGGGATCTTCTTGCTAGGCACCAAGATGGATCATCCAGACGACCTCTGAACTTTAAGATGGAAGATGACTTGCACGGAAGAGAAGGTAACTTGGGCCTCACACCTCTCGATGCCCGAAGACAAAGGCACTCCCTCACGGAGATTGACAATCTTAAGGAACGAAGGCAACAACTAGAAGAGTAGCACTCAAAATCTTTTCTTTTTTTCATCAAAATTAGCATTACAAGGGAGGGGGTAAGGTCCTTTATATAGGCACCTTAAGATCCATTCAAAATTTGAATGAAAAACACAAAGCTTTATGAAAGAGGGTGCCCAAATTTAGATATATTTTCTTCTCCTTTGGCTGACCAACATCTTGATTGTGTTTGATGGCATGGCTTAACTTTGGGCTTGGAAGATGGAGGTTGTCTTGGCACCCTTGGACTCTTGATTTTCCTTCCATAGCTGGTCAAATATTTTGGGAAGAAAGCTTGATATGAGGGCTTGAAGCAAGGGACTTGTCTCTTCATATCTTTAACTCCTATTTACCTTCCATGGCTAACCAAGCATTTTGGGAAGATGGCTTGATATGGGGGCTTGAAGCAAGGGACTTGTCTCCACATATCTCTAACTCCTATTAACCTTCCATGGCCGACCAAGCATTTTGGGAAGATGGCTTGATAAAGGGGGCTTGAAGCAAGGGACTTGTCTTCACAATCTTCAACTCCCATTTACTTTCCTTGGCCGCCCACCCATCTTTGGAGATAAGCATGATAGGGGGAGGAAAGGTAGGCTTGTATCAAGTGATGTTGTCCCCTTTGGCTTGATGGTGTCCAAGAAATCAGCACATCTTCTAAATTTGTACCGCCCACTTGGCAATGTAAAGTGGCACCACATGGGATGACAAGGTGGCGCCCCAGGGCTGAATTGGATCCTTCATGGCTTGGCCTAATAGTATTGGACTATACTCAATGTCCACTTCTTCTTCGAACAAGCTTGGGTCCAATCTTCAAGTAGATTCGGGCTTGGATCAATTCAACTAAATACAAGGTTTATTGACATAACTTGATCACATTGGCCAAGGTACAGGACTAAAACAAAAGTGCATGACTCAAAGTAAAGAATTGTATAGGCTTGAAGCCTTATTACAAGACCCAACAAATTAAAACCCTAATCCAGGATCCTCAGAGGGTTGAGGAGCCTTTGTCTGATCCTGGTGCCCACACCAATTCTCCCGGGGTGGGAGGAACTTGACCCTGTCGAGTAAAGGTTGATTTGGCTTTGGTACTCCTTCAAAAGATCGGGGTCGAGATGCTGCAAGTCCTCTCGGGTAATCCACGAATCGTCGGACTCCGACCGGCCTTGCCATCAGACCAAGTAATGATGATAGCCTTTGCCCCGGGCAGTGAAAGCTTGGTCATCCAAGACACGCTCGATTTGCTCTCCTCTCACAGGTAAAATTGGAGGTGGACACTCTGGGACAGGTTCGCTCTTAATTGAAAGGTCAGGTCCAAATGGCTTGCTGGGTATGTTTGCTGGTTCCCTATACTCAACTAAGTCCGAGATATTGAAAGTCGAGCTAATGCAATATTCTGGGGGTAGCTCAGCACATAGGCATTAGAGCCAACTCTCCTTATCACTCTAAAGGAGCCAGCTCCACGAGCATGAAGTTTCTTAATGTAGGGTTCGGTGGCAAGGCGGAAACATAGATTTCAAAATTTTTATCTTTATGAAATCTTCACCAAACCCTTAACCCAAGATCTCCTTAAAAGAATTAAAACATATAACATGTATATATAAGATTTAAACTCATATTAAAGTACTAACCTGTATTGCTAAAATCCAAACTTTAAATCTCCACCAGGTGCCCAAATGTTCACCCTCCAATGGTGATCCACACAGAAAAAGATGAAGACTACAATTTCTTGTTCTTGGCTCCTCTTCTTGAATTCTTTTTCAAGAATTTAATTCTTGGACTTTTAGGCTGAAATTTTCTTTCTTGAAAATTTCTTTTCTTCCTTCTTTCCTCTTCTTGAATTCTTTTCTTGAATTCCCTTTCTTGAATTCCTTTTCTTGAATTGAATTGGAAGAAGAAATTAAGACAAGTAAAGTCTTAATTCAGGAAAGAAAAGAAGAAGAACAGACCCTTCCTTTTCCCTTTCCTTTACCGTTCAAGACCTTCCTCTTATTCTTGTTTAGGGTCAGAGTTTCGACAGAGATTATCTCTGTAAGGGAAACAATACCCAACAAGCATAAAGGGAAGGAGTATTTTGGAGAGGAGGAGAGGAATATGATCTCTGTATTTGATTATTTGAAAGAAACCCCCGAGAACCCAAACCCTTTTATAGATTTCAGAGGGGCGTTTTCTCAAAATATCGCAACCCTATGAAACCCCAGGAATCACGATCCCTCATTTCTCACGCGTTCCCTCAACCAAAAATCATGATTCTCTGATTTAATTTTCGTTTTTCCGACGAGGAGGACTCTCGGAAAAACATCAGGAAGAATCGCAACTTTTGAAGACGGACTTGAGACCGAAAAATGACAGATCTTTTTCCTTAATTTTTGTGGCCATCAAATCTAGATCCAAGGATGTTAGACAAGGATCCAAATCACCCCCTTTTCTTGATTTTTCTCTGATGGAATTTCCTTCCCGCGCGCGTGAAGAGGAGTCCACACGTGCGTGGACTCTTCTTCTTGGCATGCACGGGTGAGGAAGGGTGTGGGCGGCTTGGAGAGAGAGTCTCAGTGCACTTGATTCACTTGGATTCAGCCATGGGTTAGTCCAATGTCCTAAAATTTAAATTAGACCTTAATCTGGTTCAATTAGAACCCAATTAAGCCCAATTCGAAACCAAATTCGAATATGATTCGAATAGAAATTGGGTCTGCAACACATGCTAGTGTGTTTATCCTGCAAACATGACTTAATTTCAAATTAAATCCTTCATCAATTCTCTTTTGTGTGTGACCCATTGGGTTACACACCTAGCCAGCAGTAGGTCCGAGTGCTATTTGACTTAATTCGGTTAGATCTCAACTAAGCCGATTTAGGTCAACTCAAACTAGCTCGACTCGGTCAATTAGAATCTAATTCTAATTAACTGATTTGAATTACCATAATTCGATCATATACCTACAAGACAATATTGATGTCTAGAACGTATCATGTCTACCCGAAAGATGTGAAATTTTGATGGAATTACCAAAATACCCTTCAGTGGTGAGTTACCGGGCAATTCAGTCCTTTGATCAACTTGCATCTCGAATATGATTATGAATATGGATACTTATCAAATCCAATTTCATATTCATCCCTAGCTCAATCTTTATAATGATGATTCATTAATGAACTATTAGAAATTAACTCTAATGTTCATACTTTGATCAAAGATTTCCTGAATCCATCATTTGATCAAAATTAGCTGGATGCAATTCCCTCTTACTAGGGCTGATCAATTCCTTGTTGACCTACTCACAACCTCTATATACAATCCACCATACCCAGTATCACCTCGTGCATGACTCAGTGTCATGATTGATTGCGAACCAAAGTATGGATTCATATATATAAGGTACCATGGTAGTCTCAGGTCAAAGGACCACATGCACTACTCCCACTATGAGAATTATCTATTGACAAACAGATAAGGTTCCATTAGATATTCTCAATCTGGATCAATTCAGTGAACTCATTCTCTAATGAACACTCACATCCTAGTATTAGTGTCAAACACAAGTGACTGTGAGATCAGTCTCCCTCATCACAAAGCATATATAGGATGTGCTGGTCTTGCCGGTAACATTGATCCCCAACTCAATGTCCCATCGACCAGGAATATTTTAGATTAGGATTTTAAGGCTTTAGGTCTCACTGGTATGATCTCATCATAACCCTAGAGCCATAGCCCTAATCTATGGGGTTCGTCATATAATCATAAAGACACAACGTATGATGAAAATAATGCCTTTATTATAATAATGTCAATTCATTGATTTTGGGATTGAAATACAATATTTCAATTGGCTTTCAGGGCACTATCTTTCAATTCCCACTTGCACTAAAGCCAATCGCCTTTAAATCTTAACCCCATACAATCAAGGTGGCGATCAAACTCTCTCTATGATAGAGCCTTAGTGAACGGGTCTGCTATGTTGTTCTTGTTTCTACCCTTTTAATGCAGACTTCTTGTCTTTTGACAATCTCTCGAACGAGATGGAAGCATCTCAGAATGTGCTTTGATTTGTGATGAGCTCTTGGTTCCTTTGCTTGAGCAATAGCCCCCGTATTATCACAGTAAAGTGATACTAGACCTTCAATCTCAGGAACTACGCCCAACTCTGATATGAACTTCTTCATCCAGACAGCTTCCTTGGCAGCTTCACTAACAGCAATGTACTCTGCCTCAGTTGTTGAGTCAGCTACAGTTTGCTGTTTAGAACTCTTCCAGCTTACAGCTCCTCCATTTAGGATAAAAACATACCCATATATAGATTTGATGTCATATGGATCTGATTGAAAACTAGAATCTGAATAAGCTTCTAGTTTAAGATCAGATCCTCTATATATTAGAAAAATATCTTTAGTTCTTCTTAAGTACTTAAGAATATTTTTCATAGCCTTCCAATGATCTTCTCCTGGATCAGCCTGAAACCTGCTAGCTATACCTAAGGCATATGCCACATTAGGCCTAGTACATAACATAGCATACATAATAGACCCTACTGCCGAAGCATAAGGTATAGAATTAATTCTATTTCTTTCTTCAGGTGTCTTAGGAGACATCTTTTTAGAAAGATGTATGCCATGACCAATAGGTAAGTAACCTCTTTTACTTTCCTCCATGCTAAATCCTTTTAGCACTTGGTCAATGTACCTAGACTGGGATAAACCTAGCATCCTCCTAGATCTATCTCTATAGATCTTGATGCATAGTATATAAGATGCTTCTCCCAAGTCTTTCATGGAAAACTGTTTAGATAACCATACCTTGACAGATTGTAACATTGGGATATCATTCCCAATGAGGAGTATGTCATCTACATACAGAACCAAGAAAACTATGGCACTCCCACTAGTCTTCTTGTACACACAAGGTTCATCCTCATTTTTGATAAAGTCAAATTCTTTGACTGTCTTATCAAATCGGATGTTCCAACTCCTAGATGCTTGCTTTAATCCATAAATAGATTTCTTCAGCCTACATACCTGATTAGGTTTAGTCTCCAAGACAAAACCATTTGGCTGTGACATATAAACCTCTTCTCAAGGAAACCATTGAGGAATGCGGTTTTCACATCCATCTGCCAGATTTCATAATCATGATATGCTGCTATAGCAAGCATGATCCGAATAGATTTGAGCATGGCAACAGGAGAAAATGTTTCATCATAATCTATTCCCTGTTTTTGTCTGAAACCCTTAGCCACTAATCTAGCTTTATAAGTTTCAACTTGGCCATTTCCCCCAATCTTTTTCTTATAGACCCATTTGCATCCAATAGGGTTAACACCTCTGGTGCATCAACCAAAGTCCAAACTTGGTTGACATACATGGAGTCCATTTTGGATCTCATGGCTTCCAGCCATCTGTCTGAGTCACTACTTATGACTGCATCCGTATATGTTAGAGGCTCATCATTATCAATGATTCGGGCTTCATTATTTTCAATAATGAACCCATACCTCTCAGGTGCATGTCGCACCCTATCAGACCTATGGATAGGAGTGGTGTGTTCAGGTTCTATACTAACTATGTTATGATTTGGTTGAGATGTATCTACTTGTTGAACTTCTTCAAGTTCAATATTTCTTCCACTGCCCTTTTGTAGGATGAACTCTTTCTCCATAAAAGTGGCATGCCTATACTATCTTTAGGATATCCAACAAATAGACACTTTTCTGCTCTAACATCAAGCTTATGTCCAAAATTTCTTTTAACATAGGCTGGACATCCCCATATCTTAAGATACATATGATTGGGTTTCTTTCCCCTCCATAACTCATATGGAGTGCTAGATATAGATTTGGATGGTACTCTATTTAAAATATTAGCCACTGTTTCCAAGGCATATCCCCAGAAAAAAACAGGTAAGTTTGTGAAGCACATCATGGACCATACCATATCTAATAAAGTACGATTTCTCCTTTCAGCAACACCATTTAATTGTGGTGTGTAAGGAGGAGTCCATTCAGAGATGATTCCCTTTTCTTTAAGGTGATCAAGAAACTCGGTGGATAAGTATTCACCTCCTCTATCTGATCGAAGGATCTTAATACTTTTCCCATTTGTTTCTCTACCATACTTTGATACTCTAAAAATTTTTCAAAAGCTTCGGACTTATGTTTCATTAGATACACAAATCCGTACCTTGAAAAATCATCAGTGAATGTGATGAAATATGAGTATCCACCCTTGGCCTGAGTTGTCATAGGTCCACATACATCAGTGTGTATGAGTCCTAATAACTCAGTTGTCCTTTCATTATATCCACTAAATAGAGTCTTGGTCATTTTACCCATGAGACATGATTCACAAGTTCCTAATGATTCATAGTCATAAGGATTAAGAAATTTTTTCTTGTATAACTTGTTAATCCTTTGCTCACTAATATGTCCAAGACGATAGTGCCAAAGTAAAGTATTGTTTACTTCATCTCTTTTTCGTTTATTACTAACATGTAGTATATTGTCATTAGAAGATAGAGTTAAGAGACCATTACAAAATATGCCATTAAATATTATTTCATTAGAAAAACTGATTGAGCAGCCACTGCTCATTACATTCATAATATATCCTTGTTTAAGTAACAAGGGTACAGATATGATGTTTCTAATGATTCTAGGCATAAAATAACAATTTTTTAACTCTAAAATCTTCCCAGAAGGCAGCTTCAATATATAAGTCCCTACAGCTTCTGCTTTGATGGAATCTCCTCCAGCACCGTAGAGCTCGAAGTCGCCTTCCTTCAAAACTCTAATGTTCTGTAGTCCCTGCAATGATTTGCAGATATGATGACTACAAGCAGTATCCAATACCCAAGAGTTTGAATTAGAAGAGTCTAATGACAAAATTATATGTATCTCATACATACCTTTTGGTGCATCACTAGCATCAGGCTTCACACTTACAAGGTAAACCTTGCAGTTTCTTTTCCAGTGACCCGGCTTGCCACAATGAAATTAGGTCATTTGTCCAGAGGCCTTCTTTCCTTTCTTTTTCTTGATGCCCCCTTTTGAGTTCAACCTCCTCTTGGAACCCTTTTTGCCTATTTTCTTCTTGTTTACACCATCCACAAGAAGAAGTGGAGCCTTATTTTTCTTTAAATGGCTCTCTGCTGTTTTTAACATATTCAACAGCTCAGGCAAGGAAGTGTTAAGTTTGTTCATATGATAATTAAGAACAAACTGTGAAAATGACTATGGGAGTGACTGCAAGATTAAATCCTGATTCAACTCCCCATCCATAACAAAACCCATTTGACCCAATCGGGTGATTAGGTCAATAACCTTTAATACATGGTCTTGTACGGATGTACCTTCTGTCATCCTTGCATGGAATAACTGCTTAGATATTTTATATCTTGCAGTTCAACTATGTTCTCCATAAAGTTCTTTTAGATTGAGCAATATGGAGTTTGTGTCCATGCTTTCATGTTGCCTTTGTAACTCATTGGTCATAGAGGCAAGCATTACACACTTGATAGTAAGTGAGTCATTTTGCCACATGTTATATTTTGTCTTATCCTCTTGCGAGGCATCTTCCCCTAATGGTTCCAATGTTGGGGTATCAAGAATATAAGAAATTCTTTCCTGGCTGAGTACTATCTTCAGGTTTCTCAACCAATCAACATAGTTTGGTCCAGTCAATTTATTTGCATCAAGAATGCTACGGAGTGAGAGTGAAGAGGCCATTTAATCTACTTAACAAAGAACATTACATAAGCAAACAACCAATGTTGACAAAACATAATTAAATTTGGACTTTAACTTAATTATGTCTCCCACTATTTTATCAAGCATCATAACCCTCCATATGATGATTGAGACAACCCTAATTGGTTCTCTTAGTGGGGTTGAGATCCTAATTCCTTACAAAAGACCTTGTGTGTACACAACAAATCTTATATAAGTTCAAAGGTAGGAAAACTCTTTCCAATTGTAACTCATACAATTCTCAACTTATCTTGGCCTCTAAAATATTAATAGCCTTGTGTGTACACAACAAACTATAATATTTTAGTTAAGTTATACCCTTCATTGCTATATAGTCATGATATTAATTATAATACCCCTGTGTGTATACAACAAAGTATTATATAAAATCATGCCATAAACATCAAATGTACCAAGCCAAAATTATGTTAGTCACCATAAAAGGCCTTATGTGTACACAACAAATCTAATATGGATCATAACATAATAATGACTTGGCATGAAGGAAGGCCACATGTAGTGAATATTACACTAAGCATATCAATCAATAATTAAGTTAATCTTATCGGCCAGGTAAGTGGGAGAGTGGTGGGAGTCCCCCCGTTGCTTTCTTAGACACCAATAAGAATTGGCCAGGTCAGTCAACGGAACCAATTAAAAACCACGTCCTCTTTACCGATCATGAACCACTTTTCCTAGACACCGAATAATAAACTAATCATATTGATTATTTTTGCTTTTGGTATATGACACTACAACTTAATATGTTTTTAAAGAGGGCTTTATTAAAACAAAGCACATTCTTTATATAACCTAGCAAATATGTGCCATAGTGTGCCATCATACTAGGACAACCATTTACCACATAATGGATCCACCATTATGCCAGGGCAACCTTATTTCAGTATGATGACTAGAAGGCTAAACATATCTCTATATAAATTAAGGTTTAAGTGAAAACCTTAATTAGTGGCATACATCAAACTTATATGCATAATTAACACAAATATGTGATTAGTGTGTCATCATACTAGGACAACCATTTACCACATAATGGATCCACCATTATGCCAGGGCAACCTTATTTCAGTATGATGACTAGAAGGCTAAACATATCTCTATACAAATTAAGGTTTAAGTGAAAACCTTAATTAGTGGCATACATCAAACATATATGCATAATTAACACAAATATGTGATTAGTGTGTCATCATACTAGGACAACCATTTACCACATAATGGATCCACCATTATGCTAGGGCAACCTTATTTCAGTATGATGACTAGAAGGCGAAACATATCTCTATACAAATTAAGGTTTAAGTGAAAACCTTAATTAGTGGCATACATCAAACATATACAATATCATATGTTACTTATATACATATGCATCTAAAAATCAGCATATATATTTTAATCTTAATAAGGAGGCTCTGATACCACTGTAGGGTTCGGTGGCAAGGCGGAAACATAGTTTTCAAAATTTTGATCTTTATGAAATCTTCACCAAATCCTTAACCCAAGATCTCCTTAAAAGAATTAAAACATATAACATGTATATATAAGATTTAAACTCATATTAAAGTACTAACCTGTATTGCTAAAATCCAAACTTTAAATCTCCACCAGGTGTCCAAATGTTCACCCTCCAATGATGATCCACATAGAAAAAGATGAAGACTACAATTTCTTGTTCTTGGCTCCTCTTCTTGAATTCTTTTTCAAGAATTCAATTCTTGGACTTTTAGGCTGAAATTTTCTTTCTTGAAAATTTCTTTTCTTCCTTCTTTCCTCTTCTTGAATTCTTTTCTTGAATTCCTTTCTTAAATTCCTTTTCTTGAATTGAATTGGAAGAAGAAATTAAGACAAGTAAAGTCTTAATTCAAGAAAGAAAAGAAGAAGAATAGACCCTTCCTTTTCCCTTTCCTTTATCGTTCAAGACCTTCCTCTTATTCTTGTTTAGGGTCAAAGTTTCGACAGAGATTATCTCTGTAAGGGAAACAATACACAACAAGCATAAATGGAAGGAGTATTCCATAGAGGAGGAGAGGAATATGATCTCTGTATTTGATTATCTGAAAGAAACCCCTGAGAACCCAAACACTTTTATAGATTTCAGAGGGGCATTTTCTCAAAACATTGCAACCCTCTGAAACCCCAGGAATCACGATCCCTCATTCCTCACGCGTCCCCTGAACAAAAAATCATGATTCTCTGATTTAATTTTCGTTTTTCCGACGAGGAGGACTCTCGAAAAAACTTCAGGAAGAATCGCGACTTTTGAAGATGGACTTGCGACCGAAAAATGATGGATCTTTTTCCTTAATTTTTCTGGCCATCAGATCCAGATCCAAGGATGTCAGACAAGGATCCAAATCGCCCCCTTTTCTTGATTTTTCTTCGATGGAATTTCCTTCCCATGCGCGTGAAGAGGAGTCCACACGCGCGTGGACTTTTCTTCTTGGCGCGCGCGGTTGAGGAAGGGTGTGGACGGCTTGGAGAGAGAGTCTCAGTGCACTTGATTCACTTGGGTTCAGCCATGGGTTAGCCCAATGTCCTAAAATTTAAATTAGACCTTAATCTGGTTCAATTAGAACCCAATTAAGCCCAATTCGGAACCAAATTCGAATCTGATTCGAATAGAAATTGGGTCTGCAACACATGCTAGTGTGTTTATCCTGCAAACATGATTTAATTCCAAATTAAATCCTTCATCAATTCTCTTTTGTGTGTGACCCATTGGGTTCCACACCTAGCCAGTAGTAGGTCCGAGTGCTATTTGAATTAATTCGGTTAGATCTCAACTAAGCTGATTTAGGTCAACTCAAACTAGCTCGACTCGGTCAATTAGAATCTAATTCTAATTAACTGATTTGAATTACCATAATTCAATCATATACCTACAAGACAAGATTGACGTCTAGCAATGTATCATGTCTACCCGGAAGATGTGGAATTTTGGTGGAATTACCAAAATACCCTTCAGTGGTGAGTTACCGGGTAATTCAGTCCTTTGATCAACTTGCATCCCGAATATGATTATGAATATGGATACTTATCAAATCCAATTTCATATTCATCCCTAGCTCAATCTTTATAATGATGATTCATTAATGAACAATTAGAAATTAACTCTAATGTTCATACTTTGATCAAAGATTTCCTGAATCCATCATTTGATCGAAATTAGCTGGATGCAATTCCCTCTTACTAGGGCTGATCAATTCCTTGTTGACCTACTCACAACCTCTATATACAATCCACCATACCCAGTATCACCTCGTGCATGACTCAGTGTCATGATTGATTGCGAACCAAAGTATGGATTCATATATATAAGGTACCATGGTAGTCTCAGGTCAAAGGACCACATGCACTACTCCCACTATGAGAATTATCTATTGACAAACAGATAAGGTTCCATTAGATATTCTCAATCTGGATCAATTCAGTGAACTCATTCTCTAATGAACACTCACATCCTATTATTAGTGTCAAACACAAGTGACTGTGAGATCAGTCACCCTCATCACAAAGCATATATAGGATGTGCTGGTCTTGCCGGAAACATTGATCCCCAACTCAATGTCCCATCGACCAGGAATATTTTAGATTAGGATTTTAAGGCTTTAGGTCTCACTGGTATGATCTCATCATAACCCTAGAACCATAGCCCTAATCTATGGGGTTCATCATATAATCATAAAGACATAGCGTATGATGAAAATAATGCCTTTATTATAATAATGTCAATTCATTGATTTTGGGATTGAAATACAATATTTCAATTGGCTTTCAGGGTACAATCTTTCACTTAACAGTTCCTAGTGGGAACCATTCAGGCCTAAGCCTAATCATTATAGAATCCCTTATTTCATATTATTGGCTTGTTTTCAGGAATCAGCCAAATTATTTTAAAATTTGTACTTAATGCAAAATTTTAGTATGATACAAAATGCAGACTCAACTATGTATTCCTATTGAGATAAATTTTATTGGATTCTCTAGGACCTAAACCTAATAGATTATTGACTCTTTAGGTTTGTCCCTGGTCTGGTATGCACATGAAAATTACCATGGATCCCTAGCAAATGCCATAAGGTATACCATGAGTAGGTAGCAAATGGGATGTGCTCTAAGGATTCATGCAATCTAGTAATCTGAACAAAATTTAGCCCCATGGCTCTAGAAACATGAGAAGACTCAGGGAAGGGTCAGAAATAGGAATCAATGTCTTGGGGCAATCTATGGGTAGCATGAAACAGACCTTGGTTATTCAGGATAATCTTAAAATTTGGATATTGTTCTATGGGTGTCATATGGTCCTCTTGTTTCAGTAGTTCTTGGGGCTCGGTAGTGTTAATCCCATAGTGAGGAAGGTCTACTAAAGAGGATCCTGGGACTGAATCTATAGCATGCTAGATGTCCCTCAAGGGTGGTAATTGATTAGGTGAATCATCGGTTATAACATCCTCAAACTCTTTTAGAGCCTCAACTATTTCCTGGGGGTGTTCTTTTTGGGTCGGTTCAGGAATCTCTTTAGTGGCAGGGGATCCTTTAGTTATCTCATCGGGTGGTATTTGCTTAGCTAACTCATTGGGAAATACATCCTTAAATTCTTTTAGAGTTTCAATTACCTCTTGAGGGTGTTTTCTCTAGAACGGTTCTTGAATCTTTTAGTAGTAGGGGTTCCCTCAGTAATCTCATCAGGTGGTAGTTGATTAGTTAACTCATCGAGAAATATGTCATCAAATTCTTCACTTTCAGAACTTCAACTACCTCTTGAGGGGGTTCTCTTTGGGTCGATTCATGAATTTCTCTAGTGGTAGGGGTTGATGCGGGACACGGACTCGATGTAACCTGGTTATTTGGAAAACAGGGAAAAACACCTAACAAACTAGGACCGTGGGAGGGCTAAGAAGCCTCCTGGGACTAGGGCATACTGACACTAAAATCCTAAGACAGCTGATCTCTTTTGTTTTCAATTTTCTGGGTGGATGTGGCGAAGGAAGGATGAAGATGGGGGACCGGGAAGTGGAACTCATGGCCCTGAGACTCACTCTAGAGGGGGACGTACACAGAAAGTCAGGGGTCAAAGCCTAAAGCTACC
This sequence comes from Areca catechu, assembly GCA_021397845.1. Lineage (NCBI taxonomy): Eukaryota > Viridiplantae > Streptophyta > Magnoliopsida > Arecales > Arecaceae > Areca > Areca catechu. Next base: position 89,541,552 of record CM038043.1, on the reverse strand, counting down.
CTCCTGAGGGATCACAGCAATAGCTACCCTGAGCATAAAGCTACCCTCCTGAAGGATCACAACACCAGCTACCCTGAGCTCTCATCGAACCCATAATGCACATAGCAGGGCTCTCATAGAGATGTGCTAGGATGACTCTCAAAGGACACGAGGGAATAAAAAATATGAGATAGGGGATAACTAGGGTGCTCACCGAATTCATAATGCACATAGCAGGGAATGCCTCATTCCCCTCATCGAACCCATAATGCCCGCAGCAGGGAATGAAGGCAAACGGGCCTCAGCCCAGAACCAAAACCGGAACCAATGGAGAACCAAAAATTTATATCAAATCTCTCTCTCTCTAACTATTACAGGGGGAGAGGGGCCTTTATATAGAAAAATCAAAACCCTCAGTTTCTTAGCCTCTAAGAAAACTAAAATAGGAAAATAAATTACATCAAAATTCATGTTGCATCAAAAATGGTGCTGATCTGCTTTGAGAAGCATGTCGGCTTGATGATCTACTCTAGAAAGCGTGATGCTCTGAAAATTGGGCTGCTCTGAAAGTCATGCAAAATCCTCTCATGGCCATGCACAAGGGAAGATGATCTCCGTCGAGCACTGGCGGACAGTTGGCGGCCGGGAAGCGGGTGACGGACAGGGCCGGCGGACGACAAGCGGCGGACAACCGGTGGCGGGCTGCAGGTGGGGCGGCACATGGGAAACGACACACCATACTAGGTGTGTCGTTTGGTCTCCCACGGCCGTGGGAGACCTCCTGGGCGCCGGCGTGGCCGGTGGATGGCGGGGAAGGCCGGGGACGGAGGGAAGGTGGCCGGCGGACAGGCGAGCGACAATGGTAGGCAGCCATGGCAAGCGGCGGTGCAGGGGCGGCACGGCATGCACGGCCGTGCCATTTGGGCTTCCCATGTCTGTGGGGCCCAAGGGCACCAACGGGGGGCCTCCGACGGCCGGGCGTGAGCCGGCGGGCGGCGGGCAGGCTGCCGGTGGCAGGCCGGCGGCGGCCGTGGGCGACGGTTGGTCTTCCCATGACCGTTCGTCTTCCACGGTGAGGGCGGCGGTGGTGGCTTCTTCGGCGAGGGCGGGGGCCGGCGAGCGTCGACGGCGGTCCGGTGGGGGCGGCCGGGGGTCGGGTAGCCCGGATCTGGGGCTGGATGGGCGGTGGGCTAGGGTTTTGAAAATTTTTTAAAATCACGGGAAGATGATGGAATAAGACTGGAATAAGGTGGGGATAAGATTGGGATAAAACTGGAATAGAGGGAATAGGTGGAATAGTGGGAATAAGTAAAAATAAAAAGATGCAAAAAAATAAGAAAAAATGGAAAAAAATACCCGGACCTGTCCTGGATCCCCATCAGGGGTTCCCTTAGTAATCTCCTTCTCTAGCTCTTTGAAAAAAATTAGGTTGACTCCAGGTTTCATTTTCTTAAGGCTACTTGATCCTCTTTTAACCTGGTCCTTAGGCTGAATTGGATTGATTGTAAATTTCTTTCCATGATAGTTAAAGGTACAGGTATTGGTTCGACCATAAAGGGTGGCATCGTGATCATAAAGCCAGGGTCGACCTAGGATAATGCTACTGACGCCCATGGAAAGGACATCACACCAAATCATCTCTTCATATGACTGCAATTTGATCATGACTTGGCATCTAGACTTTATGGGTATGGAAGTTGAATCTATCCATGAGATCTTATAAGGGTTGGGGTGAGGAACTGGGGTCAATCCTAGAGATTTGGCAGTACTTAAAGAGATGGCATTGACACAACTCCCACTATCAACTATGATCTTGCACACCTTATCCCCTAGTCTGACAAAGGTTTGTAGGATGTTGGTCATATGCCAATCTTCTTGCACTATGTTTTGGGTAATGATGCATCTAACTCCTCCTAAAAGGTCTTCAAATTCAAACAGTTCTTCCTCTCCCTCATTTTCTTCTAACAATTGATCTTCTACCAAACTTGGTGCGGGAGGTGACTCAGACTCAAGTTCAGTGGAAGGCTCCCGGGTTCTCTCCAAAGTTTCTAGCCTTGTTTCAATTCTAATTTCAAACTCATCAAACATTTTGTTCAACCTAGCTAGATGTTCAGTGATGTCCTTTAATTGATCCTCGCGATCATTTTCCATGGGTTCACTTGATTGGGAATGATGGGGCTGATAGGGGACTCCTGACCTAGTCGACATGCAACACATAATGAAAGGTGCTATGGGTTCGCTAAACCTAGGAGTTCAATCACAATGAGTCCACATAGAAGACACACAGCACAATCAACTAGCCCTTTCACCAGCCAGGTAAGAGGTGGGAGTGTGGGAGGCCCCTTTTGCTTTCGCAAAGAACCAATTAAGGAACCATAACACCGCTTAGGTCGTTTGACACTAGACCTCTTGCCTTAGACACCAGCTTCCTGGTACCAATTGAAGTGTTGTATGCAACCAGCTTTCCCAAAATGGTCAAACCCCACTCGTTGATGTCCCTAATCTATTAGGTTGCTACTAGATTTTAGATTAGGTTTGGGTTCAAAATGCAAGGATGGTTGTTTTTGGGCTAAGGAAAGGTAATGACTTCCTTCCCTTATCTTTTGATATTGATGCCCTTAAGTAAATTATGAGATGATGGCATACAAATGATCTAATGAGATGTACCGAAGTTTTGTTTTTGGATTTTTGATGTATGCTAGCAGAAATAAGATGTTGGGAATTAAAAAAAAATGAACCTAAACGCAAAAATTAAACTATATGGAAAATGAAAATGGGATGAGATGCACTTGCTGGGATTTCAAAACATAATTTTTCTTAGATGGTAATCAGCTGTGTAGAAGTTTTACAGACTGAAATAAAATTTGAGAAACTCTAGAAAATAGTCTAATTACAAAGAATCCACCAAAATAAAAATCACAAAAATCTGAGTTTCCTACAAGTAGAAATAATCAAAATAGCAGACCATGTACAAAAATGCTGAATGTCTAAAATGCTGAAATCAAAGATGCACAACTTTTTTTTCTTATAGATCTAAACCTATCTCATTGTGTTTCCCTTCAATGGTCAATCATATCGGCACCCCTACATGCCATAGGAAATCCCCATGGAATGAGATGTAAGGGTCTTGCAGCCTTTCTTTTTTCTATGACCGGATAGCCATGGTGAAGCACCCAATCCAAGTACTTAAGAAGATGCTAAGTCCTAACCATGCTCTGATACCAGATGATGCGGGACTAACTAGATGCTAGGATGATGTAGGTGATTTTTCTTTTGTGACTTTTAGGTTTCTTTATGGATTTAGGATTCTCGAAGACAGACAAGAGTAGATCTAGGGTTCTATAATAATAAGAACTTTACACTAGCAAGTAAGGCCCTAAACAGGATGAAAAGAGGACCCTGGGATTGAGAAACCCTGTAAGACTTAGCTCTAGGATCAATACCAACTTAGGAGTTATGGTGGCAAACCTTATAAAGTTCTGATGCGCCCAATGCCGAGTTCACTCGCTCTTGCGGATGCGGCCTGGATGATCGAGCCTTCAACCCTGCTGATGCGTCGGCTTTCCGTCCGAAGGTCGTGAAGGCAAAGGAGACTGAACTCCGTATTTGTGGCACCTAGAGGACCTGTGAGCAATCAAGAGAAATGTTGGGAGTTAGCAAGAAACAAGAAGCAATGAGGGAAGAAAAGTTGAAGATGGTGGTGAATGGGGGATCTTCTTTCTAGGCTCCAAGATGGATCATCCAGACAGCCTCCGAACTTGAAGATGGAAGATGGCTTGCACAGAAGAGAAAGTAACTTGAGGCCTCAGACCTCTCGATGCCCAAGGCAAAGGCACTCCCTCATGGAGATCGACGTTCTTAAGGAACGAAAGCAACAACTAGAAGAGTAGCACTCAAAATCTTTTCTTTTTTTCGTCAAAATTAGCATTACAAGGGAGGGGGTAAGGTCATTTATATAGGCACCTTAAGACCCATTCAAAATACAAAGCTTTATGAAAAGGGCACCCAATTCAGATTTGTTTTCTTCTCCTTTGGCCGACCAACAACTTGATTGTGTTTGATGGCATGGCTTGACTTTGGGCTTGGAAGATGGAGGTTGTCTTGGTGTCCTTGGACTCTTGATTTTCCTTCCATAGCTGATCAAATATTTTGGAAAGAAAGCTTGATATGAGGCCTTGAAGCAAGGTACTTGTCTCTTCATATTTTTTACTCCTATTGACCTTCCATGGCGGACCAAGCATTTTGGGAAGATGGCTTAATATGGGGGCTTGAAGCAAGGGACTTGTCTCCACATATCTCTAACTCCCATTTACCTTCCATGGATGACCAAGCATTTTGGGAAGATGGCTTGATATGGGGGGCTTGAAGCAAGGGACTTGTCTTCACAATCTTCAACTCCCATTGACTTTCCTTGGCTGCCCACCCATCTTTGAAGATAAGCATGATAGGGGGAAGGAAGGTAGGCTTATATCAAGTGATGTTGTCCCCTTTGGCTTGATGGTGTCCAAGAAATCAGCACATCTTTTAGATTTGTGCTGCCCACTTGGCAAGGTGAAGTGGCGCCACATGGGATGATGAGGTGGTGCCCCAGGGCTGAATTGGCATCCTTATGGCTTGGTCCAGTAGTAATTGGACTAGACTCAATGTCCACTTCTTCTTTGAACAGGCTTGGGTCCAATCTTCAAGTAGACTCGGGCTTGGATCAATTCAATTAAATACAAGGTTTATTGACCTAACTTGACCACATTGGCCAAGGTACAGGACTAAAATAAAAGTGCATGACTCAAAGTAAAGAATTGCATAGGCTTGAAGCCTTATAAAAGGACCCAACAAATTAAAACCCTAATCCAGGATCCTCAAAGGGTTGAGAAGCCTCTGTCTGGTCCTAGTGCCCACACCAGGCTAGGACTTGGTTATCCCTATAATTTCATCCTTTTATGGACCTAATAATTTAAAAGATTTAATCTTATTGTGACAGAAGAAGAGATGAGAAGACATGGATCAACCTCCCACTGACCAAATCAGCAAGCAAGGAGGGTTACTCATAACTCATGATCCATGGGCACCTAAAATCAATCAAGACTGATTAACCTTGGTTGACATGGGTTAACACGAGTTAGTAAGCTATCTAATCAATTCTGATCGACTACATTGGCCAGGTAAGTGAGATCATGGGTTGGGTTCCACCATTAACCGTCTTGCCTTTGACACAACCCGAGTTGGCCAGGTAAGAGGTAGCCCAAAGAACCATGATCAAGATGCCAAACTTACCTAGACACCATTGGTTCATCAAATCGATTAGACTAGCCTAAAGACTCGGGCTGACCACTGAGCCACAAATTAGGTTTATTTAGATCTATGGACTAATCAATCTAACTATTAAAGAGATCTATAGAGAAGAAATCCTAACTCAACATTTGATTAGATTAGTTCTCTATTTAGTCCAATGCATCTAAACTTAGGTCTAACCCAATTAAGGATCCAAAAGAAGCTAACCCATGACCCTTAAGGCTTATTGAAATGACTTAAAATCTTTAAATCATATTCCTGGAGTTCTTTGTCATTCTTAATTCTTAATTAAGTTCAATAGCCTTAATTAATTGAAACAATTTCAATTAAAATGTAAAACAATTTTACAAACAAATTTTGAATTCACTATTTTAGGGCATTCTAGTTGAGTCGACTCATGTAAAATGCGAGTTGGCTCATCCATAACCAAAAATAGATAGATTCATTTGTTAGCATAGATGAGTTGGCTCGAGCAGGGGTTGAGTTAGCTCATCCAGAACCAGAAATGGACAGATTGTTCTACCTACATCAACGAGTCGGCTCAAGCAAGGGTCGAGTCGGCTCGTCTACGGGGGGCAGAAAACTGTGACTTCAAAATTTATGCAACTTATTTGAACAATTCAAATTTAGAGATTAAACATGATCAAAACAAAACTCTTAGATCTAATCTAAATTTATTTTATGATCATAACATTAGATTAAAATATTTTTAATCTATATTTTCTTTTATTTTTTTCTTCATGAGTCAATCACAAGTGGCGCCCCTACTCGCCATAAGAGACCCCTTTGAATGGGAAGAGAAGGTCTTGCAACCCTACTTCTCTCATATGACTGGACGGCCATGGTGAAGCACTCGATCCAAGTACTTTAAAAGAAAAACATAATATTAAAAGCATGCTAGCATTATTATACTAAGATGAACCTAATGCTCTGATACCATTGAAGGTGAAAAGACACCAACACCATGCATACAATATGCAAAAGTAAGGCAGAAAAAAAGATGCATTTTAAAATAATTTTAAATATGCATAGTGGAAGGCTTGGTAGATTGATCTAAACAATCTATCAATATACCCGCAACAGGATCTAGTATAATAAAACATCATGCAATATAAACATCAAAACAAGAGAATAGCAAAGATATAAAAGTACCTTGCTATTATAACTTTGATGGATGCAGTGGCGGTGCTGCAAGGATGATGCTCTTGAGCCATATACGTGTCTGGCCTCTACAGGTAATCCACACCAGGGCTTGACTCTGATCAACTCCCTCAGAGTGCTAGCTCTTTGGGATCCTTTGGACTGATCTTCTTCTTCCTGGAAGATGAGGAGGAGGGGTGGAACCCTTCCTAACTAGCTCTCTTCCCAAGGCCTAGCTTGAGTGCTAGGAGTCCACACACCCAATGCCCAAGTCCTCACAACCCTTTTCTTCTCTCTCAGAATCTCAGTAGCAATGAGATTCATAGACAAAATCAAAAGCTTCTTTAACACAGCAGCCCTAAAATAACACTTATTTATAGAGGCAGCCAAGAGGGGGAGAAAGAGAAAGGAGGAGTGATTGGGGGAGAAGGTCAAGGAGCATACCATATTGACTCAAACAACATTAGGAAGGAATGACAATCATTCCATGAAAGTTTGGAGCCAAAATAGCTTGAATTCTATATTCAAACCAGGTCAAAACCTTTCAAAAACATCTTAGAAATGCCATTTAGGAATTTCTAGTCGAGCAGAGATGAGTCGACTCGAACAGATTTGAGTCAGCTCATCCAGGACAAAGAACAGTCAGACTGTTCATTCGAGTTGACTCGAGCAGGGGTCGAGCTGGCTTGACCAGAACACAGAATGAGTCGACTCGAGCAAGGGTCGAGTCGGCTCAACCAGAACATAGAATGAGTCAAGTTGAGCAGGCGTCGAGTCGACTTGTCTAGAAATTCTTCTTGTCATAGCCAAGTGTTGACCCCTCAAGTGTCGACACATGGTCAATCACATTGACCGCTAGTGACAACAGATGATTCTCAATCGTTGATCAGCCTTAAGATCAGATAGAAATCCCTATGGTATTTGACCCCATAGGTTCAAACACTAATCCGGTAGTACTGGAACATTTCCAGTACCAGTCAAAGTCCTCATCTAGCAATGATACCCGATGTCCGGATATGTCGAAGATGCAGAGCACCTCTCTAGAATCTCTGGCATATGGTTACCGCATAATTCATCCCTTTGGCCTCATAATGCTCAGGATGACCTAGGATTCGACTACCAACTCTAATTTGGATCCACCACCATTTCATAAGTACTTGACTACACCCAGAAACATTCCATCACTGGATTAAAAATCCATGTAGTCCGGCACCAAAGTATAGTGAGTTGCTTGTAAGCTACCATAGTGATCTCAGGTCTGAGAGACACATATACCCATATCCCTTCGCGAGCAACCCTTTGGCAGATGGGAGCTCCGTAGATGATCACGTTCAATGAGATGTCATACATTTCATTTGCATGTCACACCAGTGTCTCCATACTCCTTGGTTGAGAGGACAACAAATAAATATGACATACAACAACCTACACTTGATACATTGTCATCCTATAACAATGTATCATTTGGTTATGAATCAGTTTAAGAACTACTTGTTATATCCTCTCTATATCAAACAATATAGTTCCAAGGACTCCATCATACAAGAGTTCATTTCAAGAAAATGCAAATATGATGAACAGCCAAAAAGAATAACTTTTATTCATTAAAAATCATATACAGTTATAAGATACACAACCATCTACAGCCTAGATGATTAGCTTTGGGACATAATTTCCAACACTATTGGGGGTGTTCGCTGGTATAATACAAATCTTATCCCTCTGGTGGTGCAGTTTTTCATGAGAGGTGCGGGTACCGTACTGCTAAGCCCCGAGCCATGGTGGGGCATTTTTATTTCAGGAGGGACCGTCGGAGTGTTGCAGCGCCTGGGGTCTTAATGGGATACTACTCTTAAAGGAGGTACATGTTCCATATCGTGAGGAATGGAGCCCCCCGGTTGCATGGCCATAGATGTGGCAACGCGCTATAGGACCTGGAGCCTGGTGGAGCATGCATTATACATAACGTGCGGGTGGTGCATTTGCAAAGCTTAAATCTTCGGTAGGGTATGCACCACCTCCTGAAGGTTACAGGTAACTGGGAGCGTCCATGCCATGGTTTGAACCTCTGCTGATCCTCCTCTTTTGGCTATTGGTTGAAACTTCGATCTTGGCAAGAGCGGGAGCTCTATTTCAGGAGCTCGACCTCAGATGGCCGGAGCACGACCTCAATTGGAAGCTAGACCCTGGATGTGAGCTGACCTCGATCGGGGGCTCAACCTTGAATGGCGAGAGCACAACCTCGGCCGGGAGCTCGACCTTGGATGGGAGCTGACCTTAGCCAGGGGTTCGACCTTGGATGGCGGGAGCATGACCTCGACCTGGAGCTCGACCTTAGATGGGAGCTGACCTCGACAGGGAGCTTGACCTTGGATGGGAGCTGACCTCGGCCAGGGGCTCGACCTCAGATGGCGGGAGCATGACCTCAGCCGGGAGCTCAACCTTGGATGGGGGCTGACCTCGATCAGGGGCTCGACTTTGACAGGATAGGGGAGCTCTATCTTGGGAGCTTTGTCTCGGATGGCGGGAGCGCAACCCTGGCTAGGGGCTCCACTCTGGAAGGCGGGAGTGCCTCCCGGCACGAGGGCGACTCGACTCTGGATCTTCATTTGGTCGCCGCATCCATGCGGCACTTTCCACCAGCACAGCAGCTAGCTGGGACCATCATAGGTTCCACATCAGCGATAATGCCACATCAAATTGCTTTCTTTTAAGAACCAGTATTCTTGAATCTTTTTACAATCCATCTTCTTTACTTTTTTCATGAAATAATTGTTCTTGATCTTCGAGGATACGATCCTTACTCATTCTAGCTATAGCAGTGAGTTAGGTTTTTATTTTTGACCCACTATGATAATGATCAAATTTTTAAAAAATGAAATCATGACTTTGGATGCCATGTGCCCCTAATATAGCAGGCACATTAAACTTATCCATGAATAAATGTTGATATCCACCAATGGATGGTACATTCTTTGTTTTCGTATCTTTATGCTATGAGGTGTGGAAGGCCACTCTTTGAGAGGCAACCTAATTATCCAAAGTACAATAAAAAAGGAAAAAATAAAGAAATGGGACCTACATGTTGGGCTCTAAAAGGAAAGAGTGTGGGTTGAGTGTCTACCTCGAGAGAAAGAAATAGATGTGGATACTGACTAGTATGATGCATAACTACCGATGCTAGTTATCCAATCGTAACTAAGTTATCAAAGTTAAATAAAACTAAATACACCCTCCAATGAGTTAGGTATTAACTTCCATCACTCTCCATGGATCAATGGTGTATGTAAAGCATGCATACTATATAGGCTAGTCTCAAACCTTTGACATTTGTAACCCCACTTTATATCTCATGCCGTCACGTGTTACATAGATACATAGTCGATATTGCAAGCATTTACTTGTCATGCCCCCAACCACAACCACGCCCCTTTCTTTTAAATCATGTCTTACCTTACTACTGTTAGCTGATCAATGACCAACATTTGTATTAAAGAAAAAAAAATGTCCAACACCACAACATTCCCCTACCCATGCCCCTCTCTTTAAGTCTATGTCTGGTTATAACATTGTTGGCCAACTAATGACCAACACATGTATAAAATTAAAAAAAAAAAAACATGTGAAGATGGTCTAAACCACACCATCCTCACATGCATGCCAATGTATCCTCTAAATATCTCTCAAGAAATGGATAAGCAAGATGTACACCCCAGCAAAAAATAAAGAGGCAACATCTACACCAAGGTATACCATATCTATTTGATGGAGACTCCTCATTTTTCTTTTAACAACTACTAAATATTTACTTTTTTTCTTTAATTTCTCAACTGCACTGAGCAACCACTTCATTGCATGATGTCGGATCTTTGCCACCTCAAATCTCCATACAACAGCAATGTTGGAAACACATCACCAACCATGTACCATGCCAAAGCCTCTACTATGTTAGATCTTCAGAAAATGACAATACCAAAACCACCACTCTTTAGTATCTCACAGCACTGCCATAGCAACATCTGTGCCATATCAAACCTCCATGTAATAGCAACCCACATTGCGAACCGCACCCGTACCAATAGGAACCATAGCAATGCACAGCGAAGGGAAGCCACATGATAAGATATGTGAACAATCTAACCAATAAATGTGACCCCTCCATTAGACTATACTTGGCCCTTCCATTACCTAACACTTGTCGCCCAAAGAGGGTATCTATAGTCTTTTAATGTACAGAAAGATTCCTTGTAGCTAGAGGAGGCTCTAAAATATCTCGGTTGCTTCCTAAATTTGTGTTCTTAACCCTTTACTTGTATAAATGCATGACCCGGGTGTTTTGGGATCTCATTTTGTAGTTATTACACACTTCCTAAGAACTTAACTATTGTTGCCGCCTAGAACGCCGTGGCCTGTAGCTGGAGACGGCTTCGGACCGTACTCGTCGCTCGAGATCTGCTCGATCGCCCGAAACATGCAAAAAAGAGAAGACCCGGGCCGGTGATTCCTGCAAGGGCACTTTGACGCTCAAGTCAGTGACAATCCAGGAGAATCGATCCTCCCGGTAGAGCCCCGTGGGTGGACTCCATGCTAGGAGGGAAGATTTATGGATTGAGAGAATGTAAATGGGTTGAGAGTAGAGCGTGGAAAGTGGTAGCTGAGGAGAGCTCGGGCTAGGCGGTTGTGTCCGTCAAGGCCCTTCTGATGGGTCTCCGGTAGCCTGAAGTACTTGGTCTCCCTTGTGTGCTGCCCCTTTTGCTTAATTTTTTGCTTGCTTGAATTGACTTACCTCCTTCGAACCTTAGAGAATTCCTTTTAACTAGAGTCATTGCGCGCTGCTTACCTCAGGATCTTCCCCTCACTTGCAGGCATGTGCGGCAATGTCTGGTGCCATGCACGAGATGCCTTTCCCCATCCGTGATAGGAAACAGCACTGTGTGCTCTGAACCTCCTTCTGGTCACTCTATTTCGGAAAGCCTGGCAGGGCCTTGATTGGCGGGCAGCCGCCCCCTGGATTCGAATCCTCTAGGTTGACTTCTTCTTTCGGGTGGCGCAGATGGTCGGTTGAGAGCGCAGCACCTCGATCGGGGCACACCTTCCCTTCCGGTGAAAGTGGTGGTTGAGGGAGTTATTACGGCCTAGCGGGTGCCCCTCCATAGTCCTTGGGCGGCTCGCCGCCATCCAAGGAAGGCGGTGGCATCCTCCGGCTGCAAGGCACTTCGTCCGAGGTGGAGCGAGCTCAGGGAGGTGGAGCTTGACTTTGACCATGGCATCTCGACCTCGAGGGGAGCCAACCGGGTGAAGGAGTCCGGGTAGAGGTGGAGCTCGACTTCGACCGCAGCATCTCGACCCCGAGGGGAGCCAGCCGGGCGAAGGAGTCCGGGCAGAGACGGAGCTTGACTTCGATCGCATCATCTTGACCTCGACCGTAGCATGTCGACCTCGAGGGGAGCCAACCTAGCGAAGGAGTCCCGGCAAAGGCGAAGCTTGAGTTCGACCATGGCATCTCGACCTCGAGGGGAGCCAACCGGGTGAAGGAGTCCGTGCAGAGGCAAAGCTCGACTTCGACCGTGGTGTCTTGACCTCGAGGGGAGACAAACTGGCAAAAGTGTCCGGGCAGAGGTGGAGCTTGACTTCGACCGTGACGTCTCGACCTCAATGGGAGCCAGCAAAGTGAAGGAGTCTAGGCAGAGATGTCCGATGTGGCATCTTCATCCAACATGGCTTCCGATAGGGTCTGACATAAGTTCCATGTCAGCGATCCCGCCACATCATTTGTCGCCCACTCTTGAGTTCCGTTGGTGCGCGGCGCTCGAGGCGAAGGAAGTAAATGCAGTGCTGACATGGAAAGGCATAAATCCAGCATAATAATTACCATGATCGTCAGTGCTTCACGAAGCGATCCTCCGAACCAATGTGGTGGAGACATGTGGAGCCATCCGAGGAACAGTTATTGTTGGCATGGAATTCAGAACGGTCGTGGCCGAAATGAGGTGTCAACCTTCACCGATTGCTAACACGTGGTGGGGATCCGATGGTGGCGATTCTATAATGGTACGGTTTGAGTCTACTCACTTCGAAACGAAAGACAGATTACCAAAATATCTCTTCTTCAAACTTTGTGTGCCCGCCATCACACCAGAGATTCTTCTTCCCCTCTATGGTTTTAGGGATTTTCCTTTATGGCCCAAGGTAGCGATTTGGGTAGGATGCCCTAGGCTCCGCATGTAGTGAGATGGGTGGGATGCCCTAAGCTACATGTAGTGGGATGGGTGAGATGCCCTAGAGGTGAGATGTCCCTCCGTGAATTTAAGTTTCCAGTCCTAGAGTCTCCAATTTTCCTACCCTCCATCCCTATTTTTCCTTCACCACCACCATAGAAAAAAAATTAAAAAACCAGAAAACAAAAAGGATATCCTAATCTTCGGTGACTTCTCAGCTCGCCGACAATCCTACCCTGATCCCGTTCCCCATCAAATTGGTATCAGAGCATAGGTCAAGTTAGGGTATGTTTATTTCCCAAACCCAGATTCCCCCACCGTTCTGCCATTCTCCGTCTTCCGTGTTCTTTCCAAAGTTCCTTAGATCGGCGCCTCCACCGGATCTTCCGGACACTGACAGCCCCTGTGCCAACATAGCTTCCTTCTCTACAGCGATCAATCCCTCCCAAGACCATCGGCCACCATCTCATCTCCGATCCACCACGGACCTCTGCCCAAATGCTTCCGTACTCCTGCCGCACGATCTCCCGCACTATAGACATCCATCCTAGAAGCCGATCCTCTGTTCATCTCCACATGCGACGCATCACCGACCAGAGGACACCGCAAAACTCCATTGTTCGCCCGACCGAGTGCACCTCCGATCACCGACTGAGGCCCCGTCGGTCGTTTCTCCAACCAAGCTGGGCCTCCCTCCCTCTAGCCGGTTACTTACCAACCGGGCTTCCCTTCCATCACTGCCGTTCGCTGGAGCCGAGCCAAGTGCCGTCCGCTGGAGCCGAGCCAAGTGCCGTCATCTCCCTCTCGTCCAGAGACATCCATGGCTACCCCGACATCCAGTCGTCGGTCTCATCCAGGCAAGTCCGATCCTCAACTCCCCACCAAATTTTTTCCCTCCAGTCTGTGTCCCCTCGGACTTCCAACGATGACCAAAGCAAACGATGACCCACTGCTGCCAACCACCAGAGCAAAGCCCTAGCTCCGCCGGATTCCCCAAAGCCGATGCCTCACTGCCTCATCACCCCTTTCGTTGCCCTCCCAACCACCTCCGCTTTCCCTGATGCCGGACTCCACCTCCGCCATCCTCACCACCAATCAGAACATCTCCACCGCAGTCCAACCCATCGAACCTCCGTCTTCCGGTCTGCCAACCTCACTGGAAAGACCACTGCCAACCCTAGCCGTGCTGTAGTCCCCTTCGTGGGATCTACCTCCGTCCGTGCGCACTTCTCCTAGCCGTGCCACCTTCTTCCTCCCCAGCGCCATTGCCGGCCACTGTCTTCCTCCCTGGCACCGTCACCGGTGAACGCCTACCGGCGACACCCCTCCATGAGCCCTTGTTCTGGTTTCAGTGTGTGGAGAAGAAGGGGAGGGATTGCACGAACGTGAATGCAATCCCCCCCTTTGCTACCAACTTCACTTATGGAACCGCACGTTTCTTAAAGGAAGGTGCTTCCCCTATCGCTATTTCAAGATTTTGCATGCTCCTCAAAGCTACTGCACACTCTTCAAAGCTGCACGATTTTCAAAGCCACAAGGATTTCAAAGCTATACAGATTTCAAAGCAAAGTCTTTGGATGTGGTTCATCAAAGTTCCCCGCTGGTCTTGACTCGACAGAGTCGAGTTCTCCCCACCTCATGGGAATGATGGGGACATCGCAGCACTGATCCCGGAGCAAGCATGAATCTTGGAGCTGCACGAATCTCAGAGCATATCTAGAATAAATTTAGGATTTATCTTTATCTTTTGTTTGAATTTTGAATTAGGATTTAGTTGGTTAGGATTGAGATATGGATAGGCTTATCTTATCCTATCTTGTATTTGAACTTGAGTCATCCCTATTTTTTTATCCTGTATTCAAATTCAAACAAGGGTTGGACATGTCTATAAATACCACCCTCAGTTCCTTATAAAAAAAAATAGTTTTGGGAATGAAAATAAGTTTTAGAAAAGAGTGGTTTTTTATTTCACTCGATGAGGAGAGGATGTGAGGCCCAACCCCAGGACATGATGTGAGTTCATGTCTAGTCATCCCCCTTCCTATTTTATTTTCTTTAACCCCTCATGATCTTTGAGATCCATCATAATGCCTCTAAGTATCGAGGAGGGTGGAATGCCCTAGAGGTGAGAGGTCTCTTCGTTAGGGTGAGTCCTAAAGTCCATGAGATCTAGATCCATGTCCTCCATCCCCACTATTCCTTCGCCACCCCAAGAAAAAAAATACCAAAAAAAAATAGTACCCTAATTTAGGTGACTTCTAGGCTCGCCAATGATCCTACCCATCCCGTCCCACATCAGGCATGTCCTAGTGACGAGTCCGGCAGGGTTGCGAGTCTTGACAGTATATCGTTGCAAGCGTTCTCTCCATGAGGAATGTGGGAGATGCTGAAGCATCAGAATCCCATCGTGCTCGAGTTGACATGCTCCAGGTACTTCATCATCTAGGGATCTCTGGCTTCATACTTTTCGAAGACCATCCAGCCACCAGCTGGGAGTTGGTGAAGACCTTCAGGCTGGGTACACCCAGCTCGTGAGATACCCTCAGGCCCACGAGGAGTGCCTCATACTCCACCTGGTTGTTTGCTGCAGCGAACTTGAAGCGAAGTGCACATTCAGCTACAATCCCATCATCGTTGACGAGGATAAGTCCTGCTCCGCTCCAGCCTATGTTGGACGTGCCATCCACGTGGAGGATCCAAGACTCCTCCATGCTTTCCTACTCCATTTGGTGCTCTAGTGTGATCTGATCCTACTCTTTGGCAAGTCCCGTGCACTCGACCAAGAAGTCGGCCAGCACTTGGGCTTTTTGAGATGACCTTGACCGGTACACGATATCGAACTCGCTGAGCTTCAACACCCACTTGGCCAAGCATCTGGATGTGTCGGGATGGCTAAGCATGGCCCTCAAGGGTTGGTCCGTCAGCACCACGATTGGATGTGCTTGGAAGTATGGCCTGAGACGCTAGGCAGACATAATAAGAGCAAAAATGAGCTTTTCGGATTGGGTGTACCTAATCTCTACATCCCTAAAGATTTTGCTTGCATAGTACATCGATTTCTGGGATCCGTCCTGATCCATGCGGACGAGAACCGAGCTGATGGCCCCCGGGGTGACCGCTAGGTACAGTAAGAGTTCTTCTCCCTCCTTTGACCTAGAGAGTAGTGGCGGTGATGCCAGGAAATCCTTCAGCTCCTCAAAGGCTGCTTTGCATTCTTTGGTCCAGACAAAGTCGTACATTTTGTATAGCACCTTGAGGAAAGAGAGACAGCGATTTGCTGACCTCGAGATGAACCAGCTCAGTGCTGCGACCCAACCCATTAGGTGCTGGACCTGCTTCTTCGAGATCGAATACTCCATGTCTATAATTGCATAGACCTTCTCTGGGTTTGCCTCGATTGCCCTCTAAGTAACTATAAAGCCAAGGAACTTCCTTGCCACTACGTTAAAGGTGCACTTCGTCGGGTTCAACTTCATTTTATGCTCCTGAAGGTTGTGGAAGGCTTCCGCCAGGTCGACGACATGGTCCGAGCTCGGCTTGCTTATGACGAGCATGTCGTCGACATACACTTGCATGTCGTCGACATACACTTGCATGTTTCTACCAATCTAGTCCTTGAAGACCCAATTGACTAGCCGCTAGTACGTGGCCCCTGCATTCTTCAAGCTGAATGACATCATCCGATAGCAGTATGTCCCTCGGTCGGTGATGAAGGCAGTGTGCTCCTCATCCTCCAGATGCATCCGAGTCTGATTGTACTCGGAGAATGCATCCATAAAGGGGAGCAAGCGGTGAAATGAGGTGGCATCCACTAATTGGTCGATCTTCAGCAGGGGGAAGCTATCCTTTGGACAGCTCAATTGAGGTTGGTGTAGTCTATACAGATCCTCCATTTGCCATTTGTCTTCTTTACCATAACTACATTCTCTAGCTAGCTCGATATTGCACTTCATGAATAAAGCCAGCTGCGAGGAGTTTATCCGCCTCCTCGTTGATCACCCGTTGCTTGTTCGAGGAGAAGCTTCTCTTCTTTTATTGAACAGGCCGGTACTTTGGGTCGATGCTCAGCTTGTGGGTGATGATGTCAGGGGGGATCCCTGGCATATCGACCACCGTCTAGATGAATACATCAGCATTCACTCGAATGAATCCCAATAGGTGGGCCTGCTCATCCTCTGGTAGCGAGGCCCCAACTTGCACCGTCTTCACCAGGTCAACCCCGAGTGGGTACGATAACAGGAACTCGACCGGGCCACCTCTGGGGTCCTGTGCCCTTTGGTCGAGGTCGTCCATGCTGGGGTCATCCTCAGATACCTTTGCCCTAGGAATAGCTTGGAGATAATGCTGGATTGGCTAAGGTGCCACCCTTATTTT
Source organism: Areca catechu (assembly GCA_021397845.1). Lineage (NCBI taxonomy): Eukaryota > Viridiplantae > Streptophyta > Magnoliopsida > Arecales > Arecaceae > Areca > Areca catechu. The sequence continues at coordinate 89,524,552 of CM038043.1, read as the reverse complement.
TCCAACACCATAAGGGGTAGGGAACTGCACCAGAAGCCGCTTGGTTGAATTGACCGCATCGAGCATATTAAACCCGGTTAGTCAAGAATCATGTTGTAGGTGGAGGGAAGCCTAATAATGGTGAAGGTCATCATGACGGTGCTCTACTGAGGTGGGACCCCAGTAGTAACAGGAAGTTTGATCTTCCCTTCAACTCCCATGGAGTCTCCTATGAAATCGATGAGGGGAGTGTGCACAGGTTTTAGCTGAGCAAAGGATAGATTCATCCTGGAGAAAGCATTGTAAAAAAGGATATTAGTTAAACTTCAACTATCGACCATAATTCATTTTATAGGATGCTTCACAATCATCATCTCGATGACCACAGCAATATTGTTTATATTTTCAATCCTAGATTTCCCCTCCCTTACAAATGGGAGTACATTTTCAGAACTCTCTCCTCCCCGGGCCCTCTTGGGAGCATGCTCAATTTTCTAGCATATCATCTCCACAGGCTTCTCGATGGGGCAGTTGTCCACTACAGGAACCAGAGGGAGAGCAGTAAGTGCCTGAGGTTCCGCAGGGGTCATACCCCCCACGAACCTTCCGAGGTAGCCCCTCCTTATAAGGTCCTCAATCTCCCTCTTGAGGTGCCGGCATTCCTCGGTGTTGTGTCCATGGTCATGGTGGAACTAATAGTACTTCATCTTGTCATGACCATTAGATAGCTTCAGTGGAGGTGGGCGCTTCAGGTAGCACTCGCCCTAAATCTCCATGAGAATCTTCATCCTCGAGGCTAGGAGAGGCGTATATGTTTCTTCTGGGATGGGGCCGCTCCTCGGCCTAGGACCTTGGCAGAATTTCAGTGTTACTGGTCCGGTCTTCCGCATCCCAGACGTATCCCCAGGAGTTAGCCTCTTAGTGGCTTCCCGTCCAGCTCCCTCCTCGTGCGATCCACCTCCTTGGCATGGATGTACTTTTGAACATGGAGGAAAAGTTTGGAGTATGTCTTCGGGAGCTTCTTATCAAGCGAGTAAGTTAAGCAGGAAGTCCTGAGACCTCTCTTCAGTGCTAGCATGGTGACTGGCTCATCCAAGTTATAGATATCCAGTGCGGTAACTTTGAAACGGGCCACGTAGTCCCACAGGAGCTCATGATCCTATTGCCTGATGGAGAAGAGGCTATCCACCTCACGTGGCACCTTCTAATAGGTGTCGAAGTGGGCCATGAACTTCTGCTCCAACTGAGTAAATAAGCTGATGTTTTCCGGTAACAAGTAGGTAAACCATACCCAGGCTATCTTCTGGAGGGTGGCTAGGAAGGTGATGCTGAGAAGAGCGTCGGTTGCACCCTGGACTCTCATGAGGGCCTTGTAGCTCTCAAGATGATCTAGGGGATCGGTGGTCCCATTATAGGGATCCACCTACGGCATGCGGAACCTAGTTGGAATCGGTTCCTCTTGGATCTCTTGGGAGAAAGGGGGCGGGCATCATAGCCCGCAGGCTCATGAGAGGAGTCCTGTAAATCGATAAACCGGTGGGATAGCTCTGCTATGATGCAGAACAAATAAAGGATGCGATGCGGAAGCAAATTAGGATTAACTAATTTTTTTTGTTGTTTTTATATGTTTATAGAAGTTGGCTTCAAATCAAAGAAAAGTTAACCTAACATTGAAAGATACTAATATGATAATTGAAAGCACAATTTTAGGGAACTAATTATCAGAGTAGTTCAGAAGCAACGGATCGCTGGGGTGAGAAACTCCCAGACCTAGGTTTCGCTCCGAACTTTCAAAAGAACAGAAATAAAGAGAAGAGATGGTTTATCTAACCAGACAATGATCTTCACAGATTTTGGTGGAGGAACTCTCCCGAGCAGATTGTTGGATCCCGGATTCAGATATCTTCGTAATGGATCCTCCAATACTGGTCCTTTGGTGGGTTGGCTTCTCTCTGAACTCAAGATCTGGAAGAGAAGAAAACAATTGATGGAATCAGAGAGTCAAGGGAAAGATTTACCAGGTTGATGAACTTGAAGATTGAAATTACTGAAAACTGGATTCTCCTAGATGTTGATGTGATTTCCCTTGGAACTTGCTCTGGATCTGAAGTAGCCGGACTGGATCTGGATGAAGGTGGATGGCCTGGACTTGTAGAGAGAGAGAGGCCGTGGGAGATGGATGGATCTAGGGTTTGGTGGATTGAAAATAATGAAGGTGGCTAGGGTTTGGGTTTTCAAGTGGCTAACCTAGGGTTTTGGATAAAGATGGAGATCTCTCACCTCCTCAAGGCTCCATGGAACCCGATTACCCCCTCACGGAGCTCAACACTTAGAGTAGTGCGGGAAGAAGAAAACCTAGGTCACTCAACACAAGAGAGTAGCAAAAAATAATTTCTTCATTGATTTTCTAAAGTTACAAAGAGGGGTCTATTATATAGACCTAAAATTTTCTCCAAGCTTGTACAAATTCTCATGTGGGACTAAACTCTTCCAACCTCTAGATTAGGTAGAAAACCCCCTCTCTTGGTCGACCAAGACTTCAAAAAAAATTGGGACGGCCATAAAGGAATTTTTTTTGGAATTTTTATGGCGCCTCCTTTGGAGTTGGATTTGGATTTGGAGTCCTCCTCTTCTTATGGCATTTCTTCTTTTCTTCCACTCCAAGTTAAGCTCTTTGATTTTGATTTGAACTTCAATTGGATGTCCTTCTTTGATTTCTTCTCCAAGAGAAGTTTTCTTCCTTCTTTGCTTAGGTAAAATAGGCAGGTATGGGTGCCTCCTTTAAATTAGCTTCCAATTTGATTTTTTCTCTTTGGGTGTGGGGACCATGACACTGGATGCCTCTGTGGCGCCACCTGGACCCTGGCGTGTGCTCGGAGTGTGGCTGGGCGTGTGGCTTGGAGTGTGGCCTCCACTTGCTTGGACCTTGGTTTGATTGAAGACAAATGTGGCACCATTTTGGACCAAATTGAAACCACATCGGGACTTGCACCGAGTCAACATGACTCAACAAAATTTAAATGGTGACTCAAGAATAAATAAAAATAAATAAACTGGTTGACCAGGTCAACCTTTATTACAAACCCTAATTTCTCGGGCAATGTCAATCAGAGATCCAGATGGAGCTCTGAAGTCTTCTTCTGAGTCTGGTGCCCGCACCAATTCTCCCGGGTGGGAGGAACTCGACCCTGTCGAGTAAGGCTCAAGTTGGCTCTGGTATCTCTCCAAGTGGTCTGGGTCCAATTCTTGTAATTCTTCTCGGGAGATCCAAGAGTCACCAGAATCTGGCCTTCCTTGCCAGCGGACCAGGTACCTTTGGTATCCTCGATTACGAGTAGAGATAACCTGATCATCCAGGATCTTTTCAATATGCTCTTTCCTCACAGGCCAGTTTGTTGGTGGACACACAGGGTCGGGATCACTCTCAATGATAGGGTTAGGCTCAAAAGGCTCACTAGGAATCACAGCTGGCTCCCTGTACTCTACTAAGTCTGTAATGTTGAAAGTAGAGCTAATGCCTAGTTCTGGAGGCAACTCGAGCACATAGGCATTGGATCCTACTCTCTTTACCACTCTAAATGGTCCAGCTCCCCTAGCATGTAACTTTCTAACGGTTCCAGGAGGAAACCGTTCAGGCCTTAACCTAATCATCACATAGTCTCCCTCAACAAAAGATTTGACTCGCCTTTGAGTATCAGCCAACTTCTTATAAGTTTCATTACTTAAATTTATTTTGGCATGAATTTCTTTATGCAAGTCTTTACATGCTGTGCAAAATTCTCAGCAGATTCGGAGACTCGAGTGTGGACAGGTAAAGGGACTAGGTCAAGAGGTGTGTGAGGTTTGTACCCATGTACAATTTCAAATGGACTCTTACCCGTAGACCTATTGACCGAGTCATTGTACGCAAATTCTGCCCTTGGTAGGTATAAATCCCAATTTCTGGTGTTTTCACCAACAAGACATCTCAGCAGATTTCCTAGGCTACGGTTCACTACTTCAGTTTGGCCATCAGTTTGGGGATGATAGGCAGTTGAAAACTTAAGTTTTGTCCCTAACTTATGCCAAAGGGTCTTCCAAAAGTAACTGGTGAACCGGACATCCCTATCTGAAACGATTGTCTTAGGTAGGCCATGGAGTCTAACTATCTCATTGAAGAAAAGTGTGGCTACCTTAGACGCATCAAAGGTTTGGGAACAAGGCAAGAAGTGGGCCATTTTAGAGAATCGGTCGACTACGACACAGATAGAATCATGTCTCCTCTAGGTCTTAGGTAAACCTAACACAAAATCCATACTCACATCTTGCCAAGGACGATCTGGGACAGGGAGTGGGGTATAAAGGCCAGTGTTTTGTTTTGCTGTTTGGCAACAGCGCAGGTTCGACATCTAGCTACAATATTAGCTACATCCCTTTTCAAGCTAGGCCAGAAAAAGTGGTCTTCAACAGCTAGAATGGTCTTGTCTTTTCCAAAATGGCCGGCTAAACCTCCAGCATGGATTTCCCAAATCAAAAATTCCCTAAGAGAAGTTCTAGGGATGCAAAGCCTATTTTTGAAGAACAAAAAACCATCTACAAGGGTATAATCCTGGTGATTACTAGATGGTCCTTGAACTAGATCCTGATACACAGTTGTGAAATCCGACAAGACTCATATTCCTCTTTGATTTGCTCAAACCCTATGACCTCAGTTCTAACAGAAGTTAATAACAGGGATCGGCGACTAAGGGCATCAGCTACCTTATTCTCAACTCCAGCCTTATGTTTCAGGACAAAAGTATAGGACTGGATATATTCTACCCACTTAGCATGCCTAGGGTTAAGCTTCTTTTGGGAGTTCAGAAATCTAAGAGCCTCATGGTCCGAAAATAGTACAAATTCCTGCAGTAGCAAATAATGTCTCCAGTAACGCAAAGCTTGCACCACCGCATAAAATTCCTTATCATAGGTAGAATACCTAAGCTTAGCATCATTAAGTTTTTCACTAAAGAATGCTATGGGATGATTCTCTTGGCTTAGGACTCCACCTATTCCTACACCTGAAGCATCACAGGCAACCTCAAATACTTTAGAAAAATCAGGTAATCTCAGAATGGGTGCCTGGGTCATTTTCTCCTTAAGATCTAGGAAGGCTTTATGGGCTGACTTAGTCCAATGAAATTCTCCCTTCCTAATACAATCAGTGATAGGAGCAGCTAAAGTACTAAACCCCTTGATGAATCGCCTATAGAAGGTAGCCAAGCCGTGGAAACTTCTAACTTCATGCACATTGGTTGGCTCTGGCCAGTCTACTATGGACCTAATTTTCTCAGGATCGGCCGCCACGCCGTCAGGGGTTACTACAAAACCAAGAAAGATAACTCTACTAGTCATGAATTCACACTTCTTAAGATTACTGTAGAGTCTCTCATTCCTCAAAACTTGGCAGACTGCTCTAAGGTGGCCTAGGTGATCTGCTGGGGTCTTACTATAGATCAGGATGTCATCAAAATAGACCACCACAAATTTTCCTATGAAAGCTCTAAGTACCTGGGTCATAATTCTCATGAAGGTACTAGGGGCATTGGACAACCCAAAAGGCATAACAACCCATTCATAAAGACCATCCTTAGTTTTGAAAGCAGTTTTCCATTCATCCCCGGGTCTAATCCTAACCTGATGATAGCCGCTTTTGAGATCAATCTTAGAAAAAACCATTGCACCAGCCATCATATCAAGCATGTCATCTAGTCTAGGGATGGGAAAACTATATTTGATTGTAATTTTATTGATGGCACGACTGTCAACACACATCCTCCACGTGCCATCTTTCTTTGGGGTCAGTAAGGCTGGGACTGCACAAGGGCTAAGACTTTCTCTAATAAACCCCTTCCTCAATAATTCTCCAACCTGCTTTTGCAGTTCTTCATGCTCAGATGGATTCATCCTGTAATGGGGCAAGTTGGGCAAAGTCGCTCCTGGGATTAGATCTATGGCATGCTGGATATCCCTAAGAGGTGGAAGGTGGTCTGGCAAATCCTCGGGAAAGACATCCTCAAATTCTTTTAACACAGGTTTAACTTCTTGAGGAGGCTCTGAGGGTTCCGAAGTTCTAAGTTCCTTAGCAGTCAACATCCAGATGGGTGAACCACTATGAATTTCTTGTTCTAGATCCTTAGCACTGATTAGGTTCACTCCAGTTTTCATCTCCTTAACCTTACCGGCTCCTTTAGTTACCTTGTCCTTAGGGGAAACTGAATGGATCGTAATCTTCTTCCCATTGAAACTAAAGACACAGGTATTGGATTTTCCTAAGAGGGTGGCATCATGATCATACAACCAAGGTCTTCCGAGAATTATACTGCTCACCCCCATGGGTAAGACATCGCACCAAATCTTTTCGTGATAAGATTGCATTTGGATTTGGACTTGACATCTAGACTGGATGGGTATGGAGGTAGAATCTACCCAAGAAACCTTATAGGGGTTGGGATGGGGAACTGGGATTAAGCCTAACATCTTGACAGTGCTAGTAGAGATGGCATTTACACAGCTCCCACTATCTATGATGATCTTACATACCTTATCCCCTAATTTAAGAAAAGTCTGTAGGATGTTAGTCCTACGCCAATCCTCTTGAACTAGATTCTGGGATAGGATGCATCTTACAACTCCTAATTGGTCAGATTCATTGGGTTCCTCCTCTCCTTCATACTCCTCAACCAAATTCATTCCGGCCTCATAAACTTCTTCTTCAAATTCCTCTCTGGGCTCGGAATTATCATTCTCTCCCTCTTCTATGTAAAGGGATCTTCGTGGGCACTGGCTAGCAACATGACCTACCTTATGACACTTGAAACAGGCTATGGCAGTACACTGACTGGAAATGTGACCTGGTTTCTGACACTTAAAATAGGTGATATTTGAACTAGGGGTTCTCTGGGTGTCAGGTGCCTTACCTTTGTCCATGGGTCTAGGGGTAGAAGTACCCTGAAAAGGTTTACTAGGGATAACTTGGCTAGGTCCATTCCTTGGGATTGGGGCACTAACCCTAGAAGGTATAGGTCCTCTCTGAAATTTCTCAGTGTTCAGTGCAATCTGGTAGGCTTGGTCTAGATCAGTAACCTCTCTCAGAAATAGTTCTCTCTTGATTTCTTCCCTCAGTCCAGCCCTAAATCTAGACAAAGTGACTTCGTGGGCTTCACTCACATCACATCTCATTAGGTATTCATCAAAAGTAGTTATGTAGTCTGAGACAGATCGGTTTCCTTGTTTCAGGTTTTGCCATTGGTCTAACAGGTTTTGCTGGTATGAAATGGGTAGGTATTTATCTCTCAGTTTTTATTCATACCCTGCCAAGTGGTTATGGGCTCAACATTCCGTCTCCTAGTGGTTAGCTCAATGTTCCCCCAGTATAACCTAGCTTGACGCACTAATTTCATCTTGGCAAACTTGTATTTCCTCTCCTCAGACATAGCATACCACTCAAAGTATTGATCCATCTCACCCTCCCAATCAGAATACACCTTAGGGTTCAGACTACCATCAAAAGTGGGTGCATCTAATTTGATGTTCCTGATGAACCTATCATCTCTATCTTCAGGCTCTGGGTCAGGCCTCCTATGATTAGGTTCAGGATCTCTATATAAAGGCCTTCTAGGCTCCTGATGTGGGTGAGGTTGAGGCACATTAAAATCGGGGTCAGGAGTCCAATTCCGATGTCTAGGTTCTTCAAGTACTTGGACTCGGTCCCTAAGTTGGGTAAGATCCTCATGAATTTGTGCGCTAAACTGGGCCACAGTGTTTGTCATATCCTGATTCATTTTAGCCATACTTTCAGTAAGAGTTCTGATCATGGCCTCTAAATCAGGTTGGGTTTGACCAGGTTGATATGGCACTCCGTTTCAAGTAGACATGATGATTCAAGCAAGCACACAAAATGAGACTAGACTAAATCGACTACTGGATCACTAGACCTAGAGTCCAAACTAGATGGCCAATCAGAGTGGCAAGCTAGCCTGTAGTAACTCAGGACTCAGCCAGGCAGGTGTAAGGGGAGTGTTAGGTCCCTGATTGCCAATCCTAGACACCAATCAGTGATTGGCCAGGTAGGCGGACCAGCACACAAGCCCTTCGGGATGTAATCCCTAAACCACGTTCTAGATACTGAGTGCTAAGAACACACAGAATAACTCGGCAAACTGACTCAACACTAGCCTAGACCCGACCAATTGGTGTCCCTAGCCCACTAGGGCAAATTAGGTCTAACTAATTTTAAATTAGGTCTAGGTTCGAATGATTGGATGGTGGTTTGGGCTAAGGAGAGGTAATCAACTCCTCCCCTTATCTTAGATGCTCAATTGCCCTTAAGTAAATTATGAGATGATCACTCCAAAAAGAATTGAATTGCAGAACACAAAAAAACAGAGTTGCTGTATTTTAATGCTCAGAATTTTTACTGAAACCAATAAATCACAGAAAAATTATGAGAAATAGTTCAATTATACTGGTTTCAATGAAGCAAAAATCATGCAATTCGGAGTTTTATACAGGGAGAAATAATTCAGACAATAGGGCAATTATGGGCTGCAACTAGATTGTCTTCCCCGTTTATAATCCCTGCTATGAAGTTATAACCCAATGGATCCCCTACACGCCATAGGAACACCCGTGGAATGGGAGGAGGAGGCTTGCGCCTCGCTTAGTTCCTAGGACGGACGTCCTGGGGAGTCTACTTCGAGCAGACAAAATAAAAAGAGAACAATCAAAGCAAGCAAGCAAATCAGAAACCCTAGACTGGGCTCTGATACCAAAAATGATGCAGAACAAATAAAGGAATGCGATGCGGAAGCAAATTAGGATTAACTAATTTTTTTGTTGTTTTTATATGTTTGTAGAAGTTGGCTTCAAATCAAAGAAAAGTTAACCTAACATTGAAAGATACTAATATGATAATTGAAAGCACAATTTTAGGGAAACTAAATTATCAGAGTAGTTCAGAAGCAACGGATCGCTGGGGGTTGAGAAACTCCCAGACCTAGGGTTTCGCTCCGAACTTTCAAAAGAACAGAAATAAAGAGAAGAGATGGTTTATCTAACCAGACAATGATCTTCACAGATTTTGGTGGAGGAACTCTCCCGAGCAGATTGTTGGATCCCGGATTCAGATATCTTCGTAATGGATCCTCCAATACTGGTCCTTTGGCGGGTTGGCTTCTCCTGAACTCAAGATCTGGAAGAGAAGAAAAACAATTGATGGAATCAGAGAGTCAAGGGAAAGATTTACCAGGTTGATGAACTTGAAGATTGAAATTGCTGAAAACTGGATTCTCCTGGATGTTGATGTGATTTCCCTTGGAACTTGCTCTGGATCTGAAGTAGCCGGACTGGATCTGGATGAAGGTGGACGGCCTGGACTTGTAGAGAGAGAGAGGCCGTGGGAGATGGATGGATCTAGGGTTTGGTGGATTGAAAATAATGAAGGTGGCTAGGGTTTTGGGTTTCAAGTGGCTAACCTAGGGTTTTGGATAAAGATGGAGATCTCTCACCTCCTCAAGGCTCCAATGGAACCCGGATTACCCCCTCACGGAGCTCAACACTTAGAGTAGTGCGGAAGAAGAGAAACCTAGGTCACTCAACACAAGAGAGTAGCAAAAAAATAATTTTCTTCATTGATTTTCTAAAGTTACAAAGAGGGGTCTATTATATAGACCTAAAATTTTGTCCAAGCTTGTACAAATTCCCATGTGGGACTAAACTCTTCCAACCTCTAGATTAGGTAGAAAACCCCCTCTCTTGGTCGACCAAGACTTCAAAAAAAATTGGGACGGCCATAAAGGAATTTTTTTTGGAATTTTTATGGCGCCTCCTTTGGAGTTGGATTTGGATTTGGAGTCCTCCTCTTCTTATGGCATTTCTTCTTTTCTTCCACTCCAAGTTAAGCTCTTTGATTTTGATTTGAACTTCAATTGGATGTCCTTCTTTGATTTCTTCTCCAAGAGAAGTTTTCTTCCTTCTTTGCTTAGGTAAAATAGGCAGGTATGGGCGCCTCCTTTAAATTAGCTTCCAATTTGATTTTTTCTTCTTTGGGTGTGGGGACCATGACACTGGGATGCCTCTGTGGCGCCACCTGGACCCTGGCGTGTGCTCAGAGTGTGGCTTGGAGTGTGGCCTCCACTTGCTTGGACCTTGGTTTGATTGGAAGACAAATATGGCACCATTTTGGACCAAATTGAAACCACATCGGGACTTGCACCGAGTCAACATGACTCAACAAAATTTAAATGGTGACTCAAGAAATAAATAAAAATAAATAAACTGGTTGACCAGGTCAACCTTTATTACAAACCCTAATTTCTCGAGCAATGTCAATCAAAGATCCAGATGGAGCTCTGAAGTCTTCTTCTGAGTCTGGTGCCCGCACCATGCTAGCTTGTGCTCCTATTCCTCTAGGTGCTTTTCTGCCATGCTCTTGATGGCCTCATTGGTTGACCCCTCCATTGAGGCTGATGAAGGAGGTGAAGGTGGTAGCTGAGTGGGGTCACAACGGGGGGCCTTGCCTTTATGACCTCGACGAGGCCTGAAAGCATCTTGCTCGAAGGTCGGGGATCGGCTCTCCCGATCGGTCGACCCCATTCAGTGTCTTTTCATCGAGGTCCTGTGGCTTCCCCGGCGGTTTGTTATGGCTCGCGACAGTGAAGGCCTTCCTTGGAAGGACCGCAGGCTATCATGAGGTGCGACAGCTTGGGCCGCGAGAGTCCTTAGCTGTTGGTGGGTAGTTAGGGACCGGTGCTGGTGCTGCAGCTGGCACATTACTACAGTGAGAAGTTGCATCTGTTGGGTGAGTGCGGCCAGTTTAGCATCCACCAGAGGTGGCTACGGTGGAGAGGGGAGCTCCCTCTCTAGACTGTATGGGTCCTCTTGAGAAGGGGGATCCCCCGCATGGTTGGTGGAGACTTCTCTCACTCATGTCACCACCATGCTCTCGATGGGCTTCTTGCTAAGAGGATTGGCTTGGATCGGAATGCATCCTGCCCACCCCATACCTGGCGCACCAATCTGTTGCTACCTAGAATGCCATGGCCTATAGCTGGAGATGGCTTCAGACTGCACCTCATCGCTCGAGATCCGCTCGGTCACCCAGAACCTGCAAAAAAGAGAAGACCCGGGCTGGTGATTTTAGCAGGGGCACTCCGATGGTAAAGTCAGTGGCAATCCAGGGAAACAGATCCTCCCGGTCGAGCCCCATGGGTGGACTCCATGCTAGGAGGGAAGATTTATGGATTAAGAGAATGTAATTGGGTTGAGAGCAGAGCGTGGGAAGTGGCAGCTGAGGAGAGCTCAGGCTAGGCGGCTGTGTCCGTCAAGGCCCTTCCGATGGGTCTCCGGTAGTCTGAAGTGCTTGGTCTCCCTTATGGGCTGCCCCTCTTGCTCAATTGTTTGCTTGCTTAAATTGACTTACCTTCTTCGAACCTTGGAGAATTCCTTTTAACTAGAGTCGTCACGCGTCGCTTACCTCGGGATCTTCCCCTCACTTGCAGGTGTATGCGTGAGGTGCCTTTCCCTATCTATGATAGGGAATAGCATCGTGCGCTCTGAACTCCTTCTGGTCACTCTATTTCAAGAAGCCTAGTAGGGCCTTGATCGATAGGTAGCCATCCCCTAGATTTGAATCCTTTGGGTTGACTTCTTCTTTCGGGTGGCACAGACGGTCGGTTGAGAGCGCAGCACCTCGATCAGGGCACACCTTCCCTTCCGGTGAAAGTGGTGGTTGAGGTAGTTATTGCGGCCTGGTGGGCACCCCTCTATAGTCTTTGGACGGCTCGCCGCCATCCAAGGAAGGCGGTGACATCCTCCGGCTGCAAGGTGCTTCATCCGAGGTGGAGCGAGCTCAAGGAGGTGGAGCTCGACTTCAACCGTGGCATCTTGACATTAAGGGGAGCTAGCTGGGCGAAGGAGTCTAGGCAGAGGCGGAGCTCGACTTTGTCCATGGCATCTCGACCTCGAGGGGAGCAAGCAAGGCGAAGGAGTCCGGGCAAAGGCGGAGCTTGACTTTGACCGTGGCATCTCGATCCCGAGGGGAACCAGCTGGGCGAAGGAGTCCGGGTAGAGGCAGAGCTCGACTTCAATCACGGCATCTCAACCTCGAGGGGAGCCAGCCGGCGAAGGAGTCCGAGCAGAGACGGAGCTCGACTTCGACCATGGCATCTCGACCTCAATCGGAGCCAGCCGGGCGAAGGAGTCCAGGTAGAGGTGGAGCTCGATTTCGACTATGGCATCTCGATCTTGAGAGGAGCTAGCCAGGCGTAGGAGTCCAAGCAGAGGTGGAGCTCGACTTCGACCACGGTGTCTCAACCTCGAGGGGAACCAACTAGGCAAAGGAGTATGGGCAGAGATGTCCGACGTGGTAGCTTCATCCAACGTGGCATCTGACAGGGTCTGACATAAGTTCAACGTCAGCAATCCCGCCACATCAACTACCATGCCCCAAACCCACTACTTAAGCTAGGAATATGATATGGCTACATATTCGCTAAAAGAATATCTAAGAGAAATGTAAGGCCAATAGATTAAATCTAGTCTCGGCATTATTGAACAAAGGAAGTCTTAATTCAAAACAAGATAAGATAATTCAATCATTATCAAGTAATAAAAATGTCGAATTGCAAATTGAGTTATTTGATGGTATCATTAACACTCTAATAATTCCTCCTCTAACCAGTAGTCTCAAATCATAGCTCACCATTAATAAGCATCCTACAACTCTAAAAAGAAAAGCAACAATTTGGTATGAGTTAATAGCTCACAAAATCACCCCCATACACACACCAATATAAATAATCTAAAAATAGAAATTAGCAAAATATCTATTACCAAAATAAATGCAAATATCATTAATTGGCATATTAAATATCCAGCACTTACAGTTATCACTCAAATAGACAAGAATACATACGTAGATAGATGCATACACAAATATATATACATACATCATACATCATCAAATAATAGTTCCATTCAAATTTAATATATCATATATCATCAAAATTAATATTTTACTCAACAATGGCTTCAAATGACTTATTTGACATTTTTTGATTAGCATGATTCAAATCTGACAACAATTAACTTTTTGGCTTTAGACTAATCATAGCTACATTTTTTGCCCATAACAGGGCAATCATAGAACCACATTCTAACTATGATAGGATAACAATAATACCACATTTCTAGCCTATAATAAGTAACGATAATGTCATATTTCTGGTGTTTCCTAGTAAGACAACCTAAGAAAGAAGTGAATTGGATTTTTCATAAATTTAGAAGCAAGTATTTGTAGATTTTAGAAAAGCTATGAAGAGAGGATGAAGCAAAAAATATATGCAAAACTAAACTAAATGAGTAGCAAAATCTAAGTAGCAAGCAAAGCAAGTAAACCACAACTATAGCAAAATTTATAGTAGTTCAATGCAATCCTAGCACCTATGTATACTTCCTAAGCACCTTTTCAAAATTTATTATAATCTACTCTAATATTACAATCAGATATTTTCTTAGACTTACTATGCTAATAACTTGGTCATACATGCTCAATCTAGATGATCTTTTTCTAAAATTGGATATCTTTTCAAGATCTATGATTTTGATTCAGTCCCTTGGTGACTGAATCAGGCCATAATTTTGGTACCTAGTCATTAGAGTGCACCAAAATATAAATTTTTGATTCAGTTAGATAGCTTGAGTTGGGTCAAATCCACATGGATTATAAGTTGAGTTAACTTCAACTTAAGCAAAGAAATAATGGTTTAAGGCTGAACTTTAAGTAAAGATGGCTTTTTATGTTAAGTCAATTCTAAGGAAATAGAATTTAGCAATTATAGTAGAAAAGGATTGATTGAGTCTAGAATTAAAGCAAGTGAAATGGAGTAGGAAGTAATATTAAAGAATCAATAAGCAATTAAAGAAGTTATGGAGTTTTCAAATTCACCTTCAAGCATGGTCTTAGTAATTGTTTTAATGCAGGAAAAATATTATTTCAAATATCTTATGATCTTAGTTATGAGCATAATCTATTTCCTTAGAGCATGGATTGTGATATAGAACCATAGATTATTCAAAACTAAAATTCTAAGAAATATTAAAACAAATGTTTATAAAATGCTCTTCAACATAGGCTATTTGATGAGCAAGGCTCTTATCTTCTTTGATCATGAACCATCTTGACAATCACAGTCTATTCAGAGATTATAATTTATATAAAAAATAGCAAGACTTAAAATGCATCTTATCCATGAATAATAAAATTTTATTAAAGTCGTAAGTAAGAGAAAACGTACAAGTTTGCAAGATACTTATAGCTTTAAATGCAAATTACAATAGGATTAAGCAAAATAAAATACAAGACCCTTACTCCAAGATGTCTTCAACTCCTCCCAAAACCTCAGCCCTTAGCCATGCATGGATGAAGACCTCCTCACCATAGCTTCTTCTCTTCTTCTTCTTACTGGAATCTTAGTGTTTAAGAGATTATTGGGAAGTGAAAAGGGCCTTAGAGAACAAAAGAAGGGGTGGCAAAGCAAAGGTATAGCATGTGGAAGGTTTGGAGGGAGAAAAAGGAAATGGCGGCTATGGTTTCAGGGGGGAAAAAGAGGAAGAGGTAGACCAAGGGTAGTTGCATGGAGGCAAGGCTTGATACCTCTAGGAGGTGGTGGCACAAGGGTTTAAATAGATGCTTCTAGGATTTCGTAAGAAGGGCTGCCATCAATCTCATCCCTTAGATCTTTTGTGGTGGTGTTCTGTCCCTTGCTAAGTCTTTGAATCCACATGAAGAGGCATCTTGAAATCTTAGCCATGAGATCATTCTTGAATGCTCAAGAACCCTTGATTAGAATGTTGCCTTTTCTTCTTGGATTCATGAGAAATGTGGCATCTAGTATTGTGGCCCTTGGATCTTCATAGGTGGTGCCCAAAGACTTGCTTGCTTTGGTGGATGCCTTGTTTTACTTTTTTTGGCCTCCCAATCACCAACCTACTTAGGCGTAGGCTTGTGCTTGGCTTGTGGCTACTTATGATGGGCTTATGGTAGCTTGTGGCTACTTGTGATAAGCTCATGGTGGCTTGTGGTTACCATCAACTTTTTTATATATGTTTTAATTACTTTGGATTCGAGCTTAACTACATTAGTTGGGTTAAATTCTTGTAATTATTGGTTTAAGCACAATACCTAAAATAAGACATAAAAAGCATTAATTTCTAAATAATAACTATCAAGTATTATACATTTTAATACTTTTTATATCATATTTATAGTACGATCATACCTCACAACATGAGCTTTGCTCCTCCTTGAGTAAAGGAAAGGTTGGTCTCATATATATTAGGTCATCTTAGTCACGAGGGTCCTCAGGCAAATTTAGGAATCTTTGATGTCCACTTAGAAGATTAGTAAAAAATGTCCTAAGGATATTAAAGTTATCTGATACAGTGATTAAGCAAAGAACTCAAATTTTTTTTTTGAAACCATTTATTAGCCTCTTCCTATTTATACCTTTGGATTATCTTAACTTAGGATAGGTTCATAGTTTTATCTTTCTACATGTTCGTTCTCTCAAATTTTTTTTTGGAAAGGAGAATCTTCACATTGTCTACTTTTTGATGCAAACATCATTGCTTCCTGAGGCAAAGAGTCCAATTACTTGGTGGGAGACCAATATTTAGAATTTGCTCTTCCTTTTTTTTTCTTTTTTTGAAAAGAGTATCTTCATATTGCCCACTTTTTGATGTGAACATTATTACTTCCTAAGACAAAGAGGCCTGGTTACTCGGTGGTAAACCAATGTTTAGAATTTACTTTCTTTTTCTTTCTTTCTTTTTTTGAAGGAATTGCATGCATGCATCAAATAATTCCATTCATACCCATAAAAGGTAGACCCTCATATTTTAATAGAGAAGGTTAGAACTACTTAGAAATTAATTTTTTATTCTATACTTAATACCTATTAGATTTTATTAATGTGCAGTCCTTTGATTTTTCATCATTTATCTAGCTTATGAATCTATGACTACCAAAATACCTAATTTTTCTTTTGTCTAAAGCAAGACAGATAAATGAATATCGATATCTTCCCAAGTTTTAAGTTTTACCCCTCACCACCTAACTTATTGATGCAGGATAGGAAAGCGGGGGATCGCTGGAGAGCGTAGAAGTCACCTAAGGATTAGGGCTTGCACTCAAGAATAGGGAACTGGGCATCACGCCTGGAAAAAAACTCAAAACTTAGATCAAAAAAACTTTAATTTGTATTCATAGGAAAAAAGATACTTCATACAAGAGGGGAGGGGTGGTATTTATAGATTCACCTTATGGTACATGACTTAAGGGCTAAAAAACCCTGACTTGTGGGCCAAGAAACACTGGTGGACCTAGTCAATAGTGGGCCTTTGTGTTGGACTGGAGCTCTCTCTTGCGAGCTTGGCGGCATGAAAGGGCCCAAGTGCATGAAGGCTAGCTCTGGTTGGGGAGGCCTGGTGAATCTTTGGGTTGCTGACTCTCCTCTTGAATGAAAACTACATGGACTCGATTGGACTCGACTGGACTAAAAACTGGACCTGACTAAGTAGACTCAACTAGACTAAAAACTGGACATGACTAAGTAGACTCAACTAGACTAAAAACTGGAGCTGACTAAGTAGACTCAACTGGACTCAATTGTCTCACTTTGTTACAGGATGCAAATAAAATAAAATAAAGTAGACTCTCGATCCCCATCATTCCCCTGTGGTGGGGAGAACTCGACTCTGTCGAGTCAGGCTCAGCGGGATTGATGGAACCGAAACCAATCACAAAAAGGCTTGGTTCTTCACTTTTCTTTTTTTTTCTTTTTTTTCAAATAAATTCCATATTTTTTCCATTTCCTTTTATTTTCTTTTTTTTATTGTTTGCTCTAACGTCTATGCATCACCATCTTTGGACTTCTTTGAAAGTCATGTGCTTTGAGGAGCGTGTGCTTTCATGTTCGTGCAACAGTAGGGTTCCTTCTCCACCATCTTTGGACTGCTTTGAAAGTCGTGTGTTTTGAGGAGCGTGCGCTTCATGTTCGTGCAACAGCAGGGTTCCTTCTCCACGGACCGAAGGTGGAACAGGGAAGGTCCTCTGGCAGTGAAGTCTGGTACACCTTCATCGACGACGGAGAGGGAAAGAAGACTGCGGCACGAGGGTCTGGATGGGAGGAAGGGGCTGGAGCCAGGGAGGCAGTGCACTTGAGTTCGGGCGGCGCATTGATGATGACGAACAGGGAGATCGGCTGGGTGGTAAAAGGCGGCACAGTCGGTGCTATCCTAGAGACTGGCAGTAATGGGTAAAGAAGAGGGATGGTGAGGTTCGTCGGCAGTGGGAGAAGTCGAACTTGTCAAAGGGAACGATGGTCTGCCTATTGGATTGGACTTTCGTCAACCGGATCTCTGCCATCAATGGTGGAAGGAGGCCAGGAGCGCCACCATGAGGAGGAGGACAAGGCGGAGGAGGGCTAGCATCACCACCACCTGCTTCGAGGTTCCCAAATCTCCCGATCCGACTGGAGGCGCCGATCAGATCTGGGCGCCATAGCCGATAGGGCTTCTTCACGCCATCGATGGCTGGGGCCGAGTCCCATGCAACGTTCATCACCAGCTGCTTCCAGGAAATCCTGCCACCGGTGGACTTGCGGACAGTCGAAGGGGGGCTAGATCTGGGTGGACGGTGTGTGGGAATCGGGCATCGGCTACTGTGGTGGCTTCGATCTATGGCACAGGAGTTCCGGATGGGATGAGGCCGATTGGAGGAGACGGTGGCTCAAAGCTTGAATCGATGGCCATGAAGAAGGCGTCGTGACTTGCTCTATTCCTAGAGATGGCAGCATGGATGGAAGTGGGGCAGCATCGATGATGTAGATCCGATAGGCTGCAGGCAACGAGGTTTCAGGATGCTTGACGATGGGTTGATGACAGACTCAAAGAGGGAGAAGAAAACCCTAATCGACTGGGCTCTGATACCAAGTTGATGCGGGACAGGAAAGCGGGGGATCACAAGGAGCTTCAGGTGAATTTGATCCTCCAGTCCTTGACTAGTTCATATGCTTAATTTGTTATGAACTATAATATAAACAAGTTGAATTACACTTTACCTGAATTATTGAACATGTTGGAAAGCAATGAGGGGACCCTGAAGAGTTTAAGGGGCTCTGTTTTCTTTATGGAGCAGTCTTCCTTCAAAAGAAAGTCTACTTAGAAAAAGAAGAAACCTGCAAAGAAGCAAAGAAGTAAAACAAACAGAAGAAGAAGGATACTCCCAAGAAAGCCAAGGTTAGCAAAGAAAAATATTTCTACTGCAATACAGATGGCCACTGGAAAAGAAATTGTCCTCTCTACCTAGAAAGCTTAAAGAAATAAAAGGAGGATGTACCTTTTGAAGGTAGGTCCATACTCATTATTGAATCTAACCTAATGGTTTCATCTACTTCCAGTTGGATTTTAGACTCTAGTTCTAGTGCTCATATATGCATTTCAATGTAGGGTCTGGAAAGAAGTTGAATGCTTTGAGAAGGTGAGATGGTCCTACATGTTGGAAATGGAGCAAAAGTTGCTGCACAAGCTGTTGGATCATATTCTCTGGTGTTACCTTTAGGATTTAGATTAGTACTTGGTGACTGTTAAAATTATTTTATGCCTGGAGCTAGTAGGAATTTGATTTCTATCTCTATGCTAGCACAAGAAGGATTTGAATTTATATTCAATAAAGACTTTTATAATATTTATTTGAGAAATAAATTGGTTGCAAAAGCTATTTTAATTGACAGTCTATATCATTTCATGCCGATGCATCTTTAAATATTAACAAGAAAATTAAAGTGAATGCCATAGAACATAAACATGCTAGAGATGACCTAAATGATAAATATATATGGCACCTGAAGCTCGGTCATATAGGTGAGGACAGAACTAACAAAGTAAAAAGGGATTGGATTCTAGATTCAGTTAATTATGAATCATATCCACCTTGTGAGTCATGTCTTCAAGAAAAAAATGATCAAGTTACCCTTTGTAAGACATGGGGAGAGGGCCACATAATTGCTTGCCCTGGTACACACTGATGTGTGTGGTCTACTTGATGTGCAGTCCAAGGATGATTTTTACTACTTTATAACCTTTACTGATGATTATTCACGGTATGGTTATATGTTTCTTATGAGACACAAATCTGAAGCTTTTGAAAAGTTCAAATAATTTAGACATGAGATAGAAAAACAAATAGGTAAAACCCTTAAGGTTCTTCGATCAGATTGGGGAGGTGAATACCTTAGTAGAGAATTCTTAGGTTATCTTAAGGACAATGGCATAGTCTCACAATGGACTCCACCTAGTATGCCTCAGCTCAATAAGGTGTCTGAGAGGAGAAACAGGACACTATTAGATATGGTCCGATCCATGATGAGCTTCACTGACTTGCCTTTATTTCTTCGGGGATATGCCCTACAAACTTCAATTTATATTTTAAATAGAGTTTCATCTAAATCTATTCCTACCACACCATATGAGATTTGGCATGGTAAGAAACCAAGTCTTATTTATTTCAAGATTTGGGGATGTCCAGCCTATATCAAAAGACTAATGATGGATAAATTGGAATCTAGATCTGTGAAAGCTCGGTTTATAAGATATCCTAAAGAAACTTTAGGATATTACTTTTACCTTCTAGAAGATCACAATGTGATTGTGAACAGACATGCCACATTTCTTGAAAAATAGTTTATTTAGGAATGTGGTAGTGGGAGGCTAATTGAGCTTGATGAGAAAGTCTCTAAAGAGCAGCCAGCTAGAGATCATATCGAACATAATCAACCAATTCATATAAATGCTCTTCTACCTCGCAGGTCTACTAGAGTCTCCAAACCTCCTGAAAGGTAATTAGGTATGCTTATAGAGGATATAAAGAAAATGTTTCTAGTTGGGGATAAGGATCAATTGATTGATCCTAAGAGTTATGATGAGGCGATGTCAGACATTGACTTCAAGAAATGGTTGAGTGCTATGAAGTCAAAAATTGAATCAATTCATTCTAACCATATATGGTCCTTAGTGGATCCACCAGAGGGTATTGTACCTATTAGTTGTAAATGGATCTACAAAAGAAAAATAGATGCAGATGGTAAGGTAGAGACCTTTAAAGCTAGGTTAGTGACAAAAGGGTATAGTCAACGTGAAGGCATTGACTATCATGGCACCTTTTCACCAGTAGCTATGCTGAAATCCATTCATACATTGCTT
This sequence comes from Areca catechu, assembly GCA_021397845.1. Taxonomy (NCBI): domain Eukaryota; kingdom Viridiplantae; phylum Streptophyta; class Magnoliopsida; order Arecales; family Arecaceae; genus Areca; species Areca catechu. The sequence continues at coordinate 89,504,293 of CM038043.1, read as the reverse complement.
GCAATTACAACATATCATGATTATGAGATATGGCAGATGGATGTGAAAACTACATTCCTGAATGGATATCTTGAGGAAGATATATATATGGAGCAACCTTTGGGTTTCACTTCCAATGATAAAAATCAAAAGGTCTGCAAGCTTCATAGATCAATCTATGAATCGAAGCAAGCTTCTCGGAGCTGGAATACTCGTTTTGATGATGCAATCAAATTGTTTGATTTTATCAAGAATGAGGATGAGCCATGTGTTTATAGGAAGGCCAGTGGGAGGGCGGTGACATTCCTCGTATTGTACATGGATGACTTCCTCATTATTGGGAATGATATTCCCATGTTGACTTTGGTCAAAAGTTGGTTATCTAAGAAATTCTCTATGAAAGATTTAGGTGAAGCATCTTATATTTTTGGGATTAAGGTCTATAGAGATAGATCTAATCGAATGCTTGGCCTTTCATAAAAATTGTACATAGAATAAGTGCTGAAAAGGTTTAGCATGGAGAACTCTAAAAGAGGATTGTTACCTCTTTGGCATGGCATTAATCTCTCCATGAAAATGTGCCCTAACATACCTGAAGAGATTCAACACATGAGCAAGATTCCATATGCTTCGATAATTGGAAGCCTTATGTATACCATGTTGTGTACTCAACCTGATATAGCTCTTGCTGTGAGTGTCACAAGCAGATATCAGTCAAATCCAGGTGAAGAACAATAGATAGCTGTGAAGAACATTCTTAAGTACTTGAGAAGGACTAAAGATTTGTTCTTAGTATTTGGAGGGAGTTCAGAATTAGGGATAAAGGGATATATAGACTCAGACTTTATGTCTGATCCTGATGATAAAAAGTCTACATCAGGATTTGTGTTTTGGTGCAATGGTGGAGCAACTAGTTGGAAAAGTTCCAAGTAGCCCATCATAGCAGATTCAACAATGGAAGCAGAGTACATCGCTGCCTCTAAAGTTACAAAAGAAGCCTTCTGGTATAAAAAGTTTGTTATGGAGCTTGGAGTGATGCCATCTGATACCATCCTCATATATTGTGACAATAATGGTGCAATATCTCTTGCTAAGGAGCCCATGTCTCACTAAAAGTCTAAGCATATTGAGCAGCGATTTCATATCATATGCGACTACCTCGAGAAGAAATATGTTGAGGTGCGAAGAGTAGACTCCGCAAACATCATGGCAAACCCACTGACTAAGCCTCTAAGCCAGTAAAAGGCTAAAGTCCACCTTGAAAAGATGGGAGTTAGATATGTAGCCAATTAGCTTTAGTGCAAGTGGGAGATTGTTAGATGTATGCCCTAAAAGCTAAGTTAGCTTGACACATTATAATTTTTAGGGCATGAACATTATACTTAATTTTTTTTATGAATAAAAAAGGGCATTATTTTCATTCATATTGATGTGTCTATGAATCGTCCATGGAGTTAATGGGCAATGACATATATTCTCAAGAGTTGAGAATCTGAGGCATGTGTCTTTATAGATTAACTCCTAAAAGCTCCCAATTGTTGGAATGTCACAAGGATAGTGATTGATCCATTAAAATCAGTGCACAACTCACTTCCCTTTCTGACTAGATGAGTCTCTGATCTACAGTGTAGTGACACTGGAGTGAGAGTGCAGGTAGTTGATAGAGATCAACGGTACTGAGCGTAACCAAGTACAGGAAGTTATATGGATGAGTACTCACTCGTCAATAACTTCCTGATGCTATAGTTGTATGAAAAGTTCTTTGACCTAGAGTGTCTCAACTACTCATAATAAGGTTGCTAAAGTTTGATAGCACAAACACATGGTTCTTATCCATTCGGGATCTTGCGATGTTCGTTGGCTGCAGTAAATTATTGTAGGAGTAGGGTGTTCACTTGTAGAGATCTATCAGCCTTAGTAGTAAGGAATAATCCTATGCAGCTTAATGAGACTAAGTTCAGAAGTCTATGGTCATAGCAGTGTGATAATGATAAAGGTGTTTTCATTAGTATCATAATTGGACTTGAGTCAATTAAGTTAAGCATATGACTGGTGCATTTGACGAGTATCCATAACCAATATCATGTCAGGATTTTTAATAGAGGAACCGAATCACATGATAACAACACCTAGGGGTTCCAATCTTATTCTACTGGGTTGCCACTATATACTGCTAGGTGTCACTGGTGGATTATAAGAGCCCTTTAGGATTGTTCTCAGATCGATGTTCCTAATTAGGGTTGAGCAGAAATTGTTTAAGTCCATCAAAAGGAGTTTTGATGATGTATAATGGAGATTATAGCATGTTTCATTTCCATACAGGATAGGACCTGAGGGGTCACACATTTGGAGCTTAAGTAACCTATCAGCAAATCAAAATGTTACTAAATTTGGCACTTACTAATTTTAGTACATTTGGACCTAATTGTAAATGTTGCAATTAATAAATTATGGATTTGTTATTAATTGAATTAAATTATATTTAATTTAATTGAGTTAGACTCAGTTAATTATCCTAATTGAGTTGGGTCAATAGCCTTTTCGAAATGGATTCGATTGGGTTTAAAATTGGCTTTGATTTGACTATCAAATCATTTTATTTGGACCATGACTTAGAGTCTTATTAAACTGGGACTCTCTCTTCTTATCTCTCCATGTCTTCACACGCCAATCTCGTGGGCCTAAATATTTTGTGCGACAAATGCTTTGTGCGACAAGGAGTATTTGGCATGAAAAGAAAGAGGGCACAAAAAGGTTTTTGGCATGAAATAAAAGAGAGAAGGAAGAGTCCTTCTCTTCTTCTCTTAACTCAATTTAGATTAGTTTAAACTCTAGTCTTTTGGCTTGGAGGGGTGGGAGAAGTGAGTTATAAAAGGAGGAGAGGGGGTGGCGACTAAGAAGAATTCTCTCTAGGGCATGAACTTCTCTCTCTTGGGCGTGAACTCCAGAGGATCTCTCTCTTGGGGCATGGAGTTGTCTTCTTCCTTTTAGTGTTTTCTTCTTTCTTATGTGAGTTCTGGAGAGGTACTCTTCACAAGCTGAAAAATAAGGAAAGAGGTCCAAGGTCTTGTATATCTTAGTTTGCAAGATAGAGGCCAGTTCAAGAAGAAGCTGAGCTAGATTCGGATCAGCACAGTTATTAAAGCACTTGATTTGCTAAAAGAGAAGAGGGTTGCAAGGATCTAGCAGTCCAGTGCTCTCTACGACTCGATTATGGAAGCTTTGTGTGGATACCAGCAGAGGCCGGGCGATTTTGCAGCTCCAGTAGAATCCTGGTTCAAAAGCGGATTAGTACAATTTTCTGAGCAGGCCAGGATAGTGATCCAGGTAAGTTATTTTTGTTCAAAATAATTTTATTTTCAGATCTGATATTTTTCTCATCTATTATAGCAAGCTTAAGAATTTATTTTGATTAAAGTATATTTATTTGTAAATTGCAAGCTTAGATATAAAGTAGTTTTTATATCTACTTCCGCTGTGTCAAGCTTTTGATTCCTGATTTAATGCAATATTCTGTTCCTGGGAGAATTCCAACAACATACTCCTCGTCCTCAAGGAAGGTCCAGATCTATCTATGACTTTAGTGGTCCTAGTGGCACGAATAGTAAGGGTCTCCGTTGGTGTCACAAAGGCTGAGTTAGTGGCTCACTGATCAGTAGAAGCAGGGATTGAAGTCTGAGCAGGAACATCTAGAGTTTGATCCTCTTTACTAACAATCTGATAACCACCACCATCATCACCATCACCATCACTGCCACTGTCAGAACCATCATCGCCAGCTGTGCCATCACCATTATCATGATCATCACCAGCAGTGCCATCATGTGCATCATCATTATCATTTGCTAGCGGAGGAGGAGGTGGAGGAATTGAGGGTCCAGTTGGAGGCAACAGTGATCTCAACAAGTCTGTGATCTCCATAAATCTGGCCTCCATGGTCTGTCTAATGCTTGTGAGCTACTTATCTGTGTGAGATCTCAATCCATGTAGCTCCAACTATAATCTGGTAGTCCTGACAGACAATCCTAATATCTCCTCCCTAACTCTAGTAATCTACTCAGTGATCCACTCCTCGAAGGTAGATCAATAGCTGCAGAGTCTCGAGAAGCTGTAGTTGGAGCACGAGCAGGTGCGGGTGTAGAGGGCTTTGACTTAGAAGTAGTAGCAGGAGCAAGTCTACGGGGACTAATCTATGATGCAGGTCCGAGGGTCCTGCCTCAGCTGCTCTCAGCTCATCCTCCTCATTTGGCTCCAAGCCTGACTCCTGTCTGACCCACTTGCCACCAACTCTCCTGAATCTCATGCGATGTAGAGATTTCTCCTCGTAAGTGTCTGTGTGGAGAATCTCTTTGGAGGCCTCGTCCTCTAGAGAGATACCAAAAGCTTTGAAAATCCTCGTCAGACCCATACCATATGGCAGGCATAATCTTCGCTGGGTGGCTGTCTTACCCATCTGGTGAACCATGATCATGGGTAGGTTGATGGCTGTTCGCTGTCTTAGAGCAACCATCAATACCAACTCCCACTCAGTGATGAAGTCAAATATGCTAGTCTTTGGAACCAGAATCTAAGCAATAGTATGGTGAAGTACCCTCATCTCCAAAGATAACTAGTTCGTTGATACAATTGATACTCCCTTGATGTCCTCACACTCTAGTATGCATATGAATGCAACATCTCTGTCACCTACCTAGTTTGCTGCCAAACCATATAGTAAAATATCCCAAGCTCTGCTAAGGGTCTTAGGGGTTACTGGAATCCCAACACCCTTGACTCAAGCTGTCCACCTGATGCCATCAGTAGCCATGATCCAGTAAAACTCGCGCATCAGGTGTGGGAAGTACCTCTCTTTCATGGTGTAGAAAGATACCAAATCGGCTTCTCTAAGAAAATCTCCAATAATAAAACCCTCAGAATCCCAAAAGTAAAGATCAACTCTCCTCCCACAAGCGATCACCTTCCCTGCAACTTGCTTAGCTATGGGGGATGGCTGTGGAGGGGGTGCTTTATCTGCTTGCTAATCCTCAGGCTGCTCATGATGTACGGTTGGATCTTGATGGGCCTTAGACCTCCTCTCCCTAGAACTTGGCTCGCCATGCTCGAAAGATGACCATTTCTTGCAAAAAACCACTTGCTTCTTAGGTGCCATGACCACTAAAACAACTAAGAGTGGACCGAAAAGAGGGATGAACCAAAGGAAGGGAAAATAGGCCGGTGAAGTGAAGAACGGACCCAAACTGACCGAGAATGGGAAAATCAAAAGGAATAATGGAAAATTGGTCCAAAAATGAGGAATTTTATAAGAATGGAAGGTTAGGGATGGAAGATCACTGTTTTGGGGATGGTTGGAAGGTTTGGGGACCACAAGGAAAAGGGGAGAACGAAAAAACACGTAAGAAAATTGTTTGGATGATGCCATAAAAAAGCAATCGATCCATACATGAGTCGACACTTGGAAAATTGCTCAAGTGTTGACACTTCGGTGAGTCGACACTTGGGCAATTTTACAAGTGTCGACACTTGGTCATTTTCAAAAAAAATTAGAATAAAATTCAATAAATTTCCAAAAAATTAGGGAAGTGTCTAGGGACTATTCTAAGATATATTTGAAGAATTTTGAGGCAATTGAAAGGATTCCAACAAGAATTTGAAAGGTTTTAGTCAAAGGGATCAATGATGCCTAATTCTCTTCTGATCATGCAAAACCTATCTTCGCTAAGGGGTTTTGTGAAAATATCAGCTAGTTGCCTATCAGTACACACAAAATCAAGCATTACATTACTATTTTGCACATGATCTCTTTTGAAGTGATGTCTTATTTTAATATGTTTGCTTCTTGAATGTTAAACTGGATTTTTAGTTAAATTAATATCACTTGTATTTTCATATCTTATGGAAGTTTTATTTAACTTAATGCCAAACTCTTCAAGTTATTGTTTAATCCATAAGATTTAAGCACAACAACTTTCAGCTACTATATATTTGGCTTAAGCTGTAGGAGATATATTCTTGCCTCCCAATTGGCGTTGTTCTAGTTGTTTAGATTTAAGCACAAAGCACCAAAAAGCCTTGGGAGACCGTTGGAATAAAAAATCTAGCCATTTGGAGCCGTTTGGAATCAATTATAAACTTCTTACAAACTAGCCATTACACTATGTATCGATACTTGATTTGTTCATGAGTCAATCTGTGAGTTGACACTTGGGTCGACACTTGGGTCGACACCAGGTGTAAATTTGAATTTCCAATATTCTACTTCACTTATGGTCTCAAGCTATGAGTTGACCTATAAGTCGATACTTGGAATTGCGAGTCCACACTTAGGTCGACACTTCGATCAACACTAGGCAAAAAACTATGAAATGGCATTGTTCTATCCTTTTCTTATCTCAGGTCATGAGTCGATCTGTGAATCGACCTGTGAGTTGACACTTAGGTTGACACTTGGATCGACACTTCACTGAGGTCAAAAAATCATGTTCTGTTCAATTCTGTTCTCAGGCCTTGAGTCGATCTGTGAGTCGACACTTGATTCTTGTAAGTCGACACTTGGCATGCCAACTAAAAGTTCTGTGTGCCAGTCTTCAAGGTGTCGATACTTGCTCCATGAGTCGACACGGTGAGTTGACACTTAGGTCGACACTTGCTTTATGTCATTTCCAAAATGTGTGCCAAACTCTAAAACTTTCAAATTTTGACCAATTGACTTCTAGTTCCTTCTCCACAAAGACCAAAGTAATCATTTTAAAGTCATTTCAAGGTAGGAAGACCTCTCAAACATTGAAATTCATCTTGCTTTGATATCCATAACTTTGATACTCTTGAGTAAAAAATTTGAAGTATTTGTGACCTAAAACTCACAACTCCAACTAAAATATTAGTCCAAATATATACTCAATGTTTTGTTAATTATCAAAATCAAGGGCCAAAGCCAACATCAATTTTTTACAGTCCCATGTGAGAAGACATGTTTTACTATGAAGGGGCTAGTCTATCTAGGTTGTAGTTTTCTAGAAAATATGTAAAGCCTAGAATTATACAAGAAAACCTTTTGACCAAGAGTAAAAGATTTTCTAACTATTACTTGGTCGTGAAATATCTTGGTTCGATCCTTGTAAAATTTGGCATTTTCATAGGCTTCATTTCTAATTTCTTCGAGTTCATTCATTTATAGTTTTCTATGAGTTTTGACTGCATCTAGGTCCATGTTTAACTTTTTGATTGCCCACTTCACCTTATGTTCCAATTTGACCGGCAAGTGATATCCCTAAGTTGGTCTTGAAAGCAGTACGATATGTCCATAGGGCATCCACTAGCTTCAATGACTAGTCTTTTCAATTAGTGCTCATAGTCTTCTCTAGGATTTGTTTGATTTAATGGTTAGAAACTTTGACTTGCCCACTAGTCAGAGGGTGATAGGGTGTGGCCAGTTTTTGAGTGATGTATTTTTTTATCAAGGATGCAAAGGATCGATTACAAAAGTACATCCCCCAATCTTTTATAATGACCCTAAGGATACCAAAATAGGAGAGGATGCTTGTTTTAAGAATTTGATAATAATTTTATTGTCATTAGACCTACATAGTATGGCCTCTACACATTTGGATATGTAATCAACAGCCACTAAGATATATTCATTTCCAAAAGACTTTGGAAATGGTTCCATGAAATCAATTCCCTATACATAAAAAATCTCAGTGACTAGGATTGATGTAATGGCATCATTTTTTCTTGGTGATTCTACCTACTTGTTGACACCTAGTGCAGCTTTTACAGTACTCCTGTACATCCTTAAATATATTAGGCCAATAAAATCCATTTGAAGAATTTTTGTAGTAGTCTTTTTGGATCCATAGTGGCCACCATAGACCTAGTCATGGCAAAAGGATAGGATGCTTCTGACCTCTTAATCTAGGACACACCTTTTGATGATTTGGTTAGGACATTATTTATATAGATAAGGGTCATCCTAAATGAAATATTTTACTTGGAAGAAAAATTTATTTTTGTCCTAACTAGTCCAATAAGAGGGTATTTTATTAGTTGCTAGATAATTGATTATATCAACATACCATGGTTCTATAGTCACACACATAAGTTATTCATTAGAAATAGACTCATGTATTGGTGTCTTGTTAGAGGGTGCATCTACCAATCGGGATAGATGATCAGCTATAACATTTTCAATTCCCTTCCTATCCCTTATTTCTAAGTTAAATTCCTAAAGAAGTAGAATCCATCGAATTTGACATGCCTTGGCATCTTTCTTTGACAAGAGATGTCTAATGGCTAAGTGATCAATGCACATAATGATATGTGACCCAACCAAATAGGAACTGAACTTTTCTAGAGTGAAGATGATGGCCAAGAACTCCTTTTCAATAGTTGAGTAATTAAGCTATGCATCATTAGGAATCCTACTAGCATGGTAGATGAATCATTGTAGCTTATCAATTCTCTATCCTAGAATGTCTCTGATAGAGTAATTAGACACATCACATATGAGTTTGAAGGGCCAAGTCCAGTCAGGTGGGTGAATGTTGGGTGCTGAAGTCAGTGCCCTTTTTAGGTATTCAAAGGATTTGAGATACTCAAAAGTAAAGTCAAATTTGATTTCTTTGGTTAGAAGATTAGTCAGTGGTCAAGCTACCTTGCTAAAATTCTTGATGAACCTCCCATAGAAGCCAGCATGTCCTAAAAATGAGCAAATTTCTTTGACTAATTTGGGTGGTGTAAGATTTGTAATTAGGTATACCTTGGGCTTTATCCACCTCAATGCCCTTCTTCGAGACAACATAACCAAGTACTATACCTTCTTTGACCATGAATTGAAATTTTTTCTAGTTAAGCACTTACTGCTTTTCCTTACACCTTTCTAAAGCTAGTCATAAGTGGTGTAGGCATTCAAAGAAAGTAGAGCCAAGATGGAAGAATTATCCATAAAAATTTCAAGAAATTGCTTAATCAAGTCAGAAAAGATGCTGACGTGCACCTTGTAAAAAGTAGATGGAGTGTTACACAACATAAATTACATCCATCTATAGGAAAAAGTTTCAAAAGGATAGGGAAATGTGGTCTTCTTTTGGTCCTCTAGTGCCATGGAAATTTGGTTGTAGCTAGAGTATCCAAAAAAATAATAATAAAACTCGTGTCTAGCTAGCCTTTTCAACATCTGGTCAATAAATGGAATGGGAAAGTGTTTCTTTCTTGTATCTATATTTAATTTTATGTAGTCTCTATCTAGTTTGGACTTTGGTTGGTACAAGTTCATTTGCTTCATTTTGGATCACTATTATACCTGACTTAGGGATCACTTGAACTAGGCTAACCCATGAACTATCTCAGATGGGATAGATAATTCCATTATCTAACAACTTGAAAATCTCTTTCTTTATTACCTCCTTTATAGCTAGGTTTATCCTTTTTTAGGGGTCTCTACCTGGCTAGGCTTCCTCCCCTATGTGAATTTGATGTTGGACAATTGAAGAGTTAATCCCTTTGCCGTCAACCATGGTCTAACCTAAAGCTTCCTAATTCTCTTTAAGAATAGTTAAAAGTTCTTCCTCTTAGGTTGGGTCTAAGTCTGATGCAATAATTATAGGTAGGATTTTCGATGGACCTAGATACGTATACTTGAGATGCTTGGGGAGTGTTTTAAGCTCTTGTTTCAATGCTTCCTTAGTTGAAAGCTTGAATAGCAGTTTGACTGGTGGTTTGCATTTTAGTTGTGTCCTCTAGTCATTAGATGTGAATACTTCATAAATATTTTTAGATTCTTGGTCTAACTAGAGGTTGAAATCTAAAAATCTTCATAACCTAGATTGATAGATTTATACATTTCATCTTGGATCAGGTTTATATCGACAAATTGGTCCATTTTGTTTTCTAGATTGAAAATATTGAGATTAATGGAGATGTTTCCAAATGAGAGCTTTATGAATCCATTGCGGTAGTTGATTAGGGCATTGATGGTGGCTAAAAATGGTCTTCCTAAGATGACTAGGATGTAACCTTTTGGGTTAGATATAGGTTAGGTCTCTAGGATCACAAATATCATAGGATAGATGAAATCACTGAACTTGATTATCATATCTTCCATGACTCCCTCAGGGATCCTTACTGATCAATCTACCAATTGCAACATGATTTTTGTTGGTTTTAACTCTCTATCCCCAATTGTTTATAAATTGAAAATGGAAAGATATTTACACTAGCCCTAAATTTCACAAGGCCCTTTAAATAATGGTTTTCTCAATAACACAAGATATTATGGAGACCCCAGGTCTTTGTACTTGACTTGCACATGGCTCGAGAGGTATGAGCTTATACTAGTAACCAAGAAAGTTTTCTTAAGTATATTGGTGGTCTTCTTCTTTGTTGATAATTATATTATATACACATATAAAAGAATTAAATTAATAATTGAACTATCTTTATTTATATCAAATTGATATTTTACATATTATTTTTAGGAAAGAAGCTTGATTTTTAGAGTTCAATGGTGCAAACAGCACATGAATCAGAGTCTAATTGAGCCTGGAATCAGAGTTTGAATTTTATTAAGGAATCACACAAACTTTAAAGCAGCCGGTCCACTATGGACCGGCCGCTTGGTCCATATGATGCCAATCGGTCTACATCTACCATTAACTATGGTCCACGGCTAGGCTTCATGGATCACAGGTGATTTTGATGCTCCGACGGCCAAGAGGATGGTCGATGACCATCTCATGACTTCTGGCGACCATCCCGTGGACTCCGGCGACCAATATTCCCTATTTCAAGCTTCCCATCACCATCGAGCCTCCACCCTCCACAGATCTACCATGATTGCCACCATGTCTACCCATTGTCACCGCCATCCATGGCCGTTCCACCACCACCAGCTCGACGCCAAGAAGCCTCCAAGCATCTCCCTCGTTGATCGGCCTCCCAACATCAACCTTCTCTCAACTTGATCAACCACCACTTATTATTGTAACCATCATCTTCACCCGTTACTGGTCACCACCGTTCATCCAAGGAATTGCCAAAGAAGCCACCCGACACTGCCCCCATTCCTTGTTCTACCCAATCCCCAACTCGCCACCACCTCCTTGCCACCGCTCGGAACCGTCGTCACTTCTCCTCCCTTTTCATAGCCTGAGCTTCTATTTTGTGCCTGTGCCACCACCGGCCATCGCTGCTTGCCATCGCTGGTCTTCCCACAGTGACCACTCCTCCCCATTCCAGCCACTTCTCCTATTACAGTCATCAATCGTTGCCCAGTCACCACCATCCAAGTTTCGATCGTGGTTCCCCTATTCCATGATTTTCCCCTATTGCTCGGCCACAACACCCTCCAAGAGCCATTGCCGACCGTCTACCACCAATAGTCGCCAACCACCACCTTCCACCACCTCTCGCCACCATGCTGACCAGGAGAAGGAGTCCAAGTTAGACATAAGATTAGGAAATCCGAGAGTCCAATTGCTAGAGAAGGAAGAAGTGCTGTCACTGATTCATCACATAGCAGATCGATGATCTAGACTTTTTCCTATGATATTCAGCCAATTTGAAGCTTGATTGAGCCCAAATGTAACTAGGATAAAGCCCTAGCCAAGATCTATTTAAAGCACCCTTGTGCTAAGAAGAAATCATCTTAGAGAGAGAAGTACGGTGCAGGATAGGAGGTCCAGCTTTGGATTATGGGTTGGCCTTTATGAGTAAGGTTTCTTAGAGGAGAAGCTGTGCTATCTATACCATCTTCTTGCCTACGCCGATCTCTAGGTCAAGATCCAAGAAAGAAGAAGCAGAGAAAGCCGGTTCGCTTCAAGGAGTATGAAGGAAGAATGGAGTTTGTCAACCATCTTCCCGACGAGGCTGTGCCGATCTACTTCCAGTCTTTGTTACATTTTTTTTTTTATTCAATTACATTTTGTAGTAGGACCCTAGTTTTAATTAATAAGAAGTTTATTTTCTTGTGCCTTTAAATTTGTCCTTTATTTTCATTGTAAGTAGATGCTAGGATCTAAATAGTAGATCCTAGTACCAAGTTATTTATTTTTCATATTTTTTATTTGATTTCCTCAACTTCGATTTATCCACTTTCTTAAATCAAAGATTTCAAAACATTCAACATACTGCCTTTCCTATGAATTCGACTCGACTCACTTTTTTTATGGATTTTTAATTTTCTTAAGAAGTCGATTAATTTAAACTGATAGCCATGGTGTCTTAAAGACAACATCAAGGCCTATCATTTGTGCATAGATCTTTGAGGAACTTGCATAGGTGGAAACTTGTTGGATCATATCTAGAAGAATGATATTTATTTTAACTTGTTTATATATTTTTAAAAAATTGATCCATATGGGCCGGGTGTCTATTAGATCTAAGTATATTAGAAAAAGAAGCTACGGGATTGGTGGTTGATGTCTCGACTTGCCTGAATGTTAATATGGGTTATGTGAGTGGCTTAGCTAGCTCGCCAACCTCTATTGATTCAGGCTCCTTTGACTTGGTCTATTGGTTAATGGTTGGCCTTTTGGTTTTTAGATGTACCCACATGATTGTTTACTTGTCCCCCAGACTTTAAGGTGTGAATTGCATTTACATGGTTAAATCAACCTTTGGGTTGAGATTTTTGTCCATTTTGGGCTCTTGGATTAGGTTCTGGTTGGCTTGATAGTTTGCCTTTTTCTCTCTCACTGATGGTAGTAGCCAACTATCCTAATTACATTTTCAAATGGGCTATTACTTAGGTGTTAGTTGTTATTAACTGGCCAAGGTCGGCATGAAATTGTTAATGGTAGTTGCACTATCAAAAGTTAATTTTACCAAGACCTCTAACCCTTTTTCTAGTGTACTAAGCCTTTGGTCAATGCCAAAGACTAGTAGATTATTCAATGATTGAGTAGGCTTCGAGTGGGATTGATTGAGGGCAGGTCTACTTGAGTTTGACCCTTGTGACTAAGAAAAATTAGGGTGGTTCTTCCATCCTAGGTTATTTGTCAATGCATAAGTTGACCTTGATGCATTGACTCGGCATGGTTCTAGAATGTGGGTTTAATCCCTCATAGATAATCTGACACAATCTCCAAATCTTAATTCCATGGTGTGGACATTGACTTGAAATGTTCTTGAAGTGATCAAAGCACTTCCAAAAGGATTCTCCCTTAGTTGATAAAATTGGTTGATTTCGTTCCTAAATTTGGTAGTTTTATGGTGGGGAAAGAATTTTTTTAAAAACACTTTGACAAAACCCTCCCATGTCACTATAAATTAGTTAGGTAAACTATATAACAGTTTTTAGCACATTCTTGAGGGAAAAATTGATCAACCTAAGTTTAACAGCATCCTCAATGAGCTGTTGGAGTTGCATTGTAAAGCATACTTCTTTAAATTTTCTTATAAAGATATACGTATCCTAGATTCCAACAAATTTGGGAAGCATGTTTTTTATCTGGGATTTAATTTCAAAATTAGCATTGGTTTGTGGTAGGTGTATACATGATGGTTGGACCGACCCAATCGGATAAGACACATCCTTTAAGACTTGTGGTGACTGATTTCATTCATGGTGTCATCAAGATCTATTGGACTTGATAAAGGGTTCAACTCGATTCTAACTAGAAATCCAGATTCTCTTCTCCATAAAGAGAGAGAAAGTTTTAGCTATTATTATTATTATATTTCTTTAGAAGAGGAGAGAATAAGAGGAGATTTAAAGATGAGAACCTAGAGAATCCTAAATCTAAGAAAGATAGATGGGAGAATTTTTTTTTTTTTATTCAAAACAAGTTTCATAGCAATTTAAATTCTAACTTAAGATTAGCTTAGACCTAGATAGATCCTAACTTCTAAGGTTGCCTTTGAGCCCTCCAAGTCAGAGGCTAACTAACCAACTAGTAAGATAACTGTAAGATCGGTGGTGGTCCCCCCATTGCTTTCCTTAGATACCAAGTAAATTTGCTTGGTTAGCAAACAAAGCCAATTAAGTAACTACCTTCCTTTGAGATCTTGTCCCTGAACCACTTGCCTAGACACCAATTGACTAACAACCCTAACCCTGTCTAACTCTTAGGATCCCTTATCGTAATAAGCTTGAGTATCCTAGGACCAACATCTAATTGATTTTAAAAATTAGGATTAGGTGATGCTAGTGCAAGGAGGTGATTAATAGGCTAAGGGTGATCAAATCCTCATCTTATCTTGTTTAATGGGTTAGTGCCCTTAAAGTATTTTATGAGTATGCAATGTAATTAAAATAAGATGTCCAAATAAGTTAAAAAAATTTTAGATTTTTTATTTATTTTTGATGGTGCTAGAATTTGCTTGAACCAATGAGTAAGTTGGAGGGGAGGCAATAATGGCTATAACTACAAAAGAAGCCCTGGTCGAAGGTGGCTCCGACGAAGGCCTTCCAACCTCAAGTCAATATCTTAGGGCACAGAGCAGAAGTGGAGTGGTGAAAGTAGAATAAAAGAACATACATGCATGCAGGGTACATACCTTTGGGGGATCCGCTAAGAACCCCCCTTTTATACTCTAGCTTCAAGGGTAATTTGTGGATAATCTATCATAGTGACTAAGAGACAGGAGGTGGCTGGATTTTATGGCCTTCATTAGGATTTTTGGATGGAAATCATCTTTCCTTGTTCATAATATCCTCATTCTATTAATGAAAGGTTTTGTCACATGTGTGTTCCCACTGCTTGCCTTAATGGCTCTAGGAATTATGGCATAGGAAGGGGTCATGCTACATTAATGGTTGAGATCTAATCTTGATTACGTGACTGGATTGTTTGTCCATTATGAGCGGTGACCGTCGGTAGATTCTTCCTTTGACCATTTGATGGATGCCTTTGTATGGTGTGACTTGCCAGGTTTGGCTTTGAAGTTCCATGGTTCAATGGATCGAGGGACCCTTTGGGACAGGAGTTCTATGGAAGTCAAAGTTGGAGGGGCTAAGCATCAATTATTCCAAAGATAAGTGGATAGATATATCTTAATCAAAGATCTACAAGATAGTGATTCAAATGGTAGGGTGCCTCTCTGGATGGAGTCTAAAGGGCAAAAGGTCTAAAGGTCCATGCTAGTAAAGACCCATAAGGCTGAATGTTGGGCCTGGTAAAGTCCCTGGGGGGGTCAAATGTGTTTAGTACAGTGACCAATAATATCGGGAGCTAAAATATTCATCTGGTGAGGTGCTTTTGGAGGAGCATCCCAAAATAGGGCTTGTCCTTTCAAATGATCCAGTGGCATGCTGATTTTGTTGTATAGGTTTGATTATTTCTAAATCGGGTGGGTGTTTGCCCTCTGCACATCAAGATATAAAGACCCCAATTTTGGGGTTAAAGATACCTAGATGCGATTCCTGCTCATCTTGAAATAGGTTCACTAAATCCATCAATATCTCCAAGACCTTCAAGATCCCGAGGGTGGGGTTTCCCCATATCATTTGCCCCTCACTCCTTAGTCCAAATATGAAGTATTCAGGTTGAGGAGTAGTTCTAGCACCATAGCCAAGGGATCCTAAGAGCTACATTGGATTCTGCATTCTCAAAAAGAGGGCTTGTCAGGGAGATAGTTTTTGTATCATGCATTTAGAATATTTCCTCAAAGAATGTAGATAATTAATGTGGCTAGTTCTCCTTGTAGAGGAGCTTCTAAGATAGCTTGATATTACCAATATTTTTGCTAAAGGGATCTTTTATTCATTGAGTGGCAATTTCTGCCAAGAAGGGGCACTTTTTGATAGGTTTTCTAGCAAATTTTCTAGTGGCTCGAGTGTTCAATGTATCCATGCAACGTTCGGGATCTATGGAAAATGGTATTGAAGCACCAAAAGGCTGGTGCTTTCATCAATAGGGTCCCTGGTTCTTCCATTAGTGCTCCTAGAATCAAAGTATCGGGGGGTGGCCCCACTATCCTGGATGTCCCTAAGAGCCCATTATCTACTAAGGAGTGAGTTTAGGCTTTCCTTCAGGCAACAAGTGATCATCCGGCATGCGAGGTAGAATCTAAAGAACATGGATATATGGCTTTTGATTCAATCATTCAGGTATGGAGGCGATTTATCATTTGGCTTTTATGCTATTACTTCTTTGCCTCGTGCTATTTACCCCATTTTTAATACACCACTATCCAAATTTGATGCAGTTGGCCCGCCACCTTTACTTCTTGATGGAATCGGCCAAAACTAATGAGGTGAAGGTTACTATGATGGAGGAAAAATTTGTCGATGTTGAAAAGGAACTCAATAAAGCTAAAATTTGGACTTCTGAAGTAGAGGGAAGGTTTTGAGAACAAAAGGAATGTGTTGATGTTTTATCAAAGAATATCATTTGTTCGGCTAGAAAACTGGGTGAGGCAGGCAATTATCTAGCTTCAATGCATTGAAACATAAAGGTCATGTGCTAGGGTGAGGCCAAGACAGCTTCAAATGCTAAAGCAGATATCACCCAAATGAAGAAAAACTTTCAGGCTAAAATTAAAGATTTAAAGGTTGAGGCGAATGGCCAAATTCAATGGTTCTAGGAAGAGCTTAACTTGGCCATAAGCCATAATAAGTGGTTATGGAATGAGCTTCACTTAGCCCATAACTGAACGTAGGGTGAGAGATCTTTGAAACAAGAAGAGAAGATTCAACAAGCCAAACGAGTCAAAGATGAGGCCATTGTTGAAGTCCAGTACCTTCCCAGGTGCTTGAAGAAGAAAGAGATAGGAATGCAACCACCTTTCGATGGGTTCAGACTCACTGAACCATGGAAATAGAGGAAAACATATCCTTATGAACTTAGCTATGGCTAAGATTACTATTGATGAGCTGAAGAGAAGTGATGCTAACTACAATAATGAGAATTTGGGGTTGCAAAGCAAGGCATCTTTGACTGAAGCATGTACGAGAGCCACTAAGACTCGACTCTGCCATGCCAAGATTGAGGCATATGGGGCCAGATTTGAGGACTATAGGCTTTTGGCATCACAGATCCTTCCTAGAATTAGGGGCACACTTACTTCAGGTTCTCATCATAGTATGGGCAATAGATTTCTTCATGCTAGCTAGGCGAATCAGGAATGAGGATAAGGGAATTATGATTCTCGCATACTATAATCTTTTACCTTTTACCTCTAGATTGTAAACACATTAGAGATAAATGAAATATAATTTTTTTCTAAGTCTCGTGACTTGGTGTTTTTTAGAAGTACTTCATTGTTCTTTGGGCAATTTTGGTTCTGTTGTTTTTTCTTTGGTAGTTTTATTTTTGGAGGGACAATGAAATGACTGGGGCATTCCATTGATCAATATTGCATTAATTCCTAGATCTCCCTTGATAGGATATGACATTTAGAAAGACATCCTATTGTAAGTTATGCGAGGAATGGAGGGCATCAATTATGTCATGATGGCTTAAGCCGATACGCACTTGAGAAAGATGAAAGTTTTTTTGCATGGAAGATGGTGAGTTGGTAAGACACATTTTAAATGTTTTGATGTTGGTGATTCATAGGGACACTTTCTGGCCTACCCCGAGTGCCACTTGTTGGCCATCCAATAGGGTTGGTTTTATTTTAACTAGATTTATGCTATTAAGAGGGCTTTTATAAATAGGTGAATCCTTGGTGCTCAAGTTGTCTTTTGCTTTCAAAACTCTCTTCTTCTTCCTCTCACATCCTACTATTTGGGATCGCTTCCAATGAATTCTGTCAACATTTGCTGTTGTTTCTTCCATTTCCTTCTTATGTAGGCTCTTTGAAACTTCGTCTAGGTTTGTTAGAAGATTTCTTTGCTCCCTTTAAGATATTTTTTAATCTTAGCCCCAGTGGTTTTCATCGTTTGTTCTTGGTTCCAAACTCTTAATGTTCTTCTAGCTTGTTTTTAGGAGAATTTTTCCTGATTTTGGATATTTTTGCTTGATCTTTAGATGTCAGACTCTAAGTTGTCCCTTAAGTTGGGTGGTTCATGGTCTTTAGAACATGAACCCACCAAATTAGGCATATCTACTGGGATGTGAAATTCATCTCTAGTGGTGAGGTACGGTAGCTAGTACATTGCAACAGAAGTTGGTGGATCTTGAAGAAGGATCCTTCATGAACCCCGAAAGAGAACTCCTAGGGGACCTTTAAGAGGAGTTTCTGGTGGACCCCAAAGGAGATTTCCCTCTTAGGCTCATTCAGTTTGAAATTTAAGATTTATATTGGAATAGCTATGAAGCAAGTACCAAATTTTTCCAGGTTTTGAACTAGAAGTCTCTCTCGAGACCTACCAAGCATGCAACCCTCCTCCAAGATAGTTAACTCCATACAAAGAATATTTTTGGGTTAGGTGGAGATTACCCTTATTTCCTTTTTTTGCCAAACTCTTTAGAGCTATAGGTCTTCTTCTTTGCATGTGATGCCAAACACATGGTGGTTTGTTTGTAGCTTCTCGGTAGTTTGCATCTTAGCCAGAGTTTGCCTTATAATTCCACTTTTTAAGGCCTTCTTTCTTTTTACAAACACCACTACTATCGTGGATGGTGGTTTGCCTATCCCTGCAAAGGGCAACATCCCTTGATTCAGGACACGCCTTCTTCTATTCATTGTTGGAAGAAGTAATTCTATTTTGTAAAGCATTCGAATGTTAGCAATTGGGATTTCACTCACCAGGGCATCCAATCTCGTCAATTGACTCATCTCACTCTTTTGACCAAGGAAGAAAAAGGGTGGGTCAATGTTCTTCAGCATTTTTAAATTTCCAGCTTGAAAGTGCTGCTGCCTAAGGTGACCTTTTTTAATATGGGGGTTAGCTAAGTTCTGTCGAGAGGTAAGAAGATCTTAATCCACTCCATCTGCTCTTTTGATTCAATCCTTATTTTTGTTTGAATATTCTTTTTCTTCAATTCAAGATATAAATCTTTCAGATGCCCACAAGTTGAGGAGGGCTACCATGAAAAGAGGAAAGCTGATGTGTCTCACACTATCGAGGAGCAATCGAGAGTTCAAGTTATAGTCACCCTTGAGCTGGAGGTTATCTTGTCTGATGCCCTAGAGGTTGCTAACCTGGTCATCTCAAAGTGCTCCTAGGCATCAAAAGCTAGGTCTTCCTCCTTGGTCCCTTAATTAATTACTTTTAAGGGGGTCCTGGATAACCATGTCCCGAGATCCGAAGTCTACATTTTTGATAACTAAGTCACTAGGGCATCTTCGAGGATTTTATTCATCTAGTTGATGTAGATCAGGTTGTCAGAGAGGGCAACTAGCATTATCGAAGGGATGTTGTTGACTCTGATCTTGATTTTGATGGTTGACAAAATGTTTAAGTATATATGAGTACTTATTATATTTTTAAGTATGTTTATTAGATCTTAGTACTCATCCATGTTGAATGAAAAAATATATATTTTCAGTTGAAGAAAGTCTTCAAATTAATAGAAAATCAAGTATATGGACTTTGAAATTGATAAGGAAGAACTTGAAGAGGCTAAGAATCAATTTTAGAGATGTTTTAGTAAGTTTCAACACTGGCACACTCAAGTGTCGACTCATGAAGATGTCAAAGTATCGACTCGAGGCCTGAGAATAAGAAAAATATAGAACTGTGTCAATCTAAAACTTTTACCTTGAGCTGACATGTCAAGTGTCGACTCACCAGTCAAGTATCGACTCATGAAGAAATCAAGTGTTGACTCATAAAGAACCTAAGTGTCGACTCACTAGATTCAAGTGTCGACACTTGGAGTAACGACTAGTTTTTTCTGAAGTGCAAAACTTCCCCAACTTGGTTCCAATGGCTATATTTTTTCCTCCAATGGTCACCAATGATCAAATAAGGTTTGGAGGGCTATTTATACACTACCAAGCTTAAAGAGAAGTGGATCCTTTGGATTGAATGATGAATTTCTTGAATATTAAGTGAAAATATTTTAAGGATCAAATTATTGAGAATGTTGAGCCTCCAAGGATTGAAATGTGAGAAGAAGCTTCCAAGTCCTCATTTTCAAGCATCCATTAAAGCTTCAACATCAACATGGAGACAAGCTCAACAACATCAATCAAGTGCCTCAATGAAATATCTGCTTTTTGTAAGAAAGCTTTTATATTTTCATTATTGTATTTATGCTTGTATTATTTACTAGTTTCAATGGAATTGAAACTAGTATTTAGGTTGATGTGAGCCTCGAGAAAACCATCTAGGTTCTTGGTTAGCCTATATGATAAAAACCAAGGTGATTGTTGGTGAGCCTATGTTACAAAACTAACTAGGTTCTTGGTTAGCCCGCAAAACCAAGGGATTTTTGGTGAGCTCGTGAAAACCAAGGAGTTTTTGTTAGCCCGTGAAAACCAAAGGGATTCTGACTTGTGAGCTCATGAAAACAAGTTGGATTTGATTAGCAAGCAGCTGTAATCAAGTATGATTATAGTGAATTCCCAAGAGAAACTTGGGGAGTAGATGTAGGTGCCTTGGAGTGCACCAAACCACTATAAATATTTATGTGTTTATGATTGTTATAATTCTTGCATTTACTTCTTTATTTCAGTTGCACTTTATTATCATGCTCACAAGCACATGCTTTGAATTGGCACATTATTTGAAGTCTTGCAAAAAAGTTTTAAAGTCCAATTCATCCCCCTCTTGGATTACATCATCATCACTGGACAATAATTGGTATCAGAGCCGGTACTCTGTTTGAAAATCCAATGATTTTGAGTTAAAGATCATCGTGGCCCAAGTTTAAATATTTAAAAGTCTTAAATTTTTGAAAAACTTTTGAAAAATATTTACAAATCATATGTTGATAGGGTGCTTTTGAAAAATTATTTTTAGATCATATTTTGAGGGGGAGCTCAATGTTTTCATTGCTACATTGCTCTATGCTTATTGTTAATCTTTTAGAGCATGTTATATTTATTTTTGAGCTTACCTTGTTTATATACTTAAAGGTTTTACCATCATCAAAAAGGGGAGATTGTTGACTCTAATCTTGATTTTGATGATTGATAAAATGTTTAAGCATATATGAGTACTAAGTATATTTTTAAGTATGTTTATCAGATCTTAGTACTCATCCATGTTGAATGAAGAAATACGTATTTTTAGTTGAAGAAAGTCCTTAAATAATAAAAAATCAAGTATATGGACTTTGGAATTGATAAGGAAGAACTTGAAGAGGCTAAGAATCAATTTTGGAGAAGTTTCAATACTAGCACACTCAAGTGTCGACTCATGAAGATGTCAAAGTATTGACTCAAGGCCTGAGAACAAGAAAAATACAGAATTATGTCAATCCATAATTTTTGCCTTGAGCTGACCTGTCAAGTGTCGACTCACCAGTCAAGTGTCAACTCATGAAGAAATCAAGTATTGACTCAAAAAGAACTCAAGTGTCACTCACTAGATTCAAGTGTCGACACTTAGAGTAACGTCTAGTTTTTTTTGAAGTATAGAACTTCCCCAACTTGGTTTCAACGGCTATATTTTCTCCTCCAACGGTTACCAATGATTAAATAAGGTTTGGAGGGCTATTTATACACTACCAAGCTTAAAGGAAAGTGGATCCTTTGGATTAAATGATGAATTCTTGAAGATCAAGTGAAAATATTTAAGGATACAATTATTGAGAATGTTGAGCCTCCAAGGATTGAAAAGTGAGAAGAAGCTTCCAAGTCCTCATCTTCAAGCATCCATTGAAGCTTCAACATCAACATGGAGACAAGCTCAACAAATCAATCAAAAAGTGCCTCAATGAAATATCTACTTTTGTAAGAAAGATTTTATGTTTTCATTATGTATTTATGCATTAGTTTACTAGTTTCAATGAAATTGAAACTAGTGTCTTGGTTGATGGTGAGCCTTGGAAAACCATCTAGGTTCTTGGTTAGCCTATGTGAATAAAAACCAAGGAGGTTGTTAGTGACCCTATGTTACAAAACCAACTAGGTTCTTGGTTAGCCCACAAAACCAAGGGGTTTTTGGTAAGCTCGTGAAACCAAGAAATTTTTGGTGAGCTCGTGAAAACCAAGGAGTTTTTGGTTAGCCCATGAAAATCAAAGAGGTTTTGACTTGTGAGCCATGAAAACAAGTTGGATTGATTAATGAGCCTAGAAAACTAATTGACTATAATCAAGTATGATTATAGTGAATTTCCATAGGGAACTTGGGGAGTGGATATAGGTTCCTTGGAGTGCACGAACCACTATAAATCTTTATGTATTTGTGCTTGTTTTATTCTTGCATTATTTTTTTATTTCTGCTATACTTTATTATCCTCTCAAAATACATGCTTTGAATTGGACATATTTGAAGTCTTGCAAAAAAATCTTAAAGTCTAATTCACCCCCCCTCTTGGGTTGCATCATCATCACTAGGCAATAGATGCAATCTTAAGGATTATGAGGGCTAGTTTTTTAAATTCACTTTTGTTTTTTAGTGAATCACTACGAGATTTGCCACTTCATAGGTATGTCATTTCATTAAAAATTACTTGGACTTGAGAGGTCACTGGATTATCGAAGAGAAGAAGAAGAAGGAATTTGTTACACACCTGCAAGGTGGAAGACAACTAGAAAATAGTTGAAGCTAGTCTCAAGCATGTTGAGACTAAAAAAGATCAGCTTAAGGGGGAGCTCTTTCTAGAAAGGGGGCTTTGGAGGCTGTGCAATGGGGAGATAGTGAATCTCGAAGCGCAAAAGGAAGAGGTGGCATAGAAGGCAGTGGAAGCTTAGATAGTTTCTAAAGAGAGCTACAAAGAGAAGCTACTCTTTGCTTGACTAGCTTTTGCTGAAGGTATGGATGATACCCAAAGGAGGATTCTTAAGTTCCACATAGACCTCAACCTAGATTTTTTGGATGAGGATGAGTCAGACAATGATGCTCTCGCCAAAGGTGCTATAGCTCCCGAAGCTAAGTTCTTGGGACCGAAGGAACTATCAGCCCCTTGTTTGCCTAAAGCATGCATTCTCTCTCATTTTTCTTTCTACTGATGTATATACTATCAGCTAGTCTTGTAAAGGTGGCTATTTTATAGAACCTTTGGGTTCTTTTTTGACACCATCAATGAAATACTCTATTTTTGACTAAGTGTTGTGATTCAATGTGTATGCTTGTGAGTGCCTTCTAACACCATATTTAATATCAAAAAATTAAAAGCTCAATAGCAATTAGTAAGGGCCTAAGACTGTTGCTATTATGCTAATATCTTAGTACTACATTTATAATAAAATGCAAAGCCACATCCATCCTTAGGAATAGCATGGACTGAGGCATGAGTGATTCTTATTGTAATAAGTATCCATCAGGTCAAGAATTTCTTATTATAAAGTTTGGAGTGATTCGGTTTAGACTTGATCGAGAGATTGAGGATGTCTAGTATTATCCTCATTCAATTGTTGACTCATCGATGTTGGCGTGGCTCTTGGATGAAGGTTGTTTTGGTGCATTGAACCATCTGGTTGATGGCTCCTTGGGACTTATGTATAAGGTTTAGGCGATGATTTCAGGTGCATTCCAGCACTAGTTTGGCCAAAGGCCCCTCATTAGTGGCTTGGCCAAAGGCTTTTAGGCATCGAATCGTCATGTTTTGGCTAAAGGTTTTTAGGAGTTGAGTGTTAGGTCAAAAACTTTTCAATATTGGCCCAGCCAAAGGCTTTCGAGCATTAAATCTTTTTATCATGGCTAAAGGTTTTTGAGAGTTGAATGTTAGGCCAAAGGCTTTCCAACGCTAGTACGATCAAAGACTTTGGGCATTGATCTTTTATCCCAGCCAAAGGCTTTCAAAAATTGAGCATCAGGTCAAAGGCTTCTCAATGCTGGTTTGATCAAAGTCTTTTGGATGTTGATTCTTCTTATCTCAGCCAAGGCTTTCGGGAGTTGAGCGTCAGGCCAAAGGCTTTCCAATATTGGTTTAGTCAAAGGCTTTCAAGCATTGAGTCTTCTTATTCAAGCTAAAGGTTTTTAGGAGTTAAGCATCAGGCCAAATGCTTTCCAAGGCTAGCCTAGCCAGAGGCTTTTGTGCATTGAATCTTCTTGTCTTGGCCTAAAGCTTTTGAGAGTTGAGTGTCTGGCCAAAGGCTTTCCAATGTTGGCCCAGCTAAAGGCTTTTGGGCATTGAATCTTTTTATCTTGGCCAAAAGTTTTTGGGAGTTGAGCATCAGGCCAAAGGCTTTCCAATGTTGGCCTGGCCAAAGGCTTTTAGGTATTGAATCTTCTTATCCTAGCTCAAGATTTTGAAAAGTGAGTATCAGGCCAAAGGCTTTCTAATGTTGTTTAGCTAAAGTCTTTTAGATGTTTCATTTTCTTATCTCGATCAAAGAATTTTGGAAGCTGAACATCAGACCAAAGGCTTTCCAATGCTGGCCTGGTTGAAGACTTTCGGGCATTTAATCTTCTTGTCTTAATGAAAGGCTTTTGAGAGTTGAGCATGGGTTCAAAGGCTTTCGAATGTTGGCCCGATTAAAGGCTTTTAGGTTTGAATCTTCTTGTTGAAGCCAAAGGCTTTCATGATAGAAAAGTGCCCTAAGAGCCAATCATTATGAGGACCTTTTTGTAAATTCTAGCTCATGTATGACATACTTTCATATTAATAAAGGCATTTGATTCATCATATACTACTGTATCATATTTTCTTATGATTATGATGAACCCCAAAAATTAGGGCAATGGAGTTAGGGTTATGATGGAGTTCATAACAGTGAGACCTAATTCCTATAAACCCTAATCTAGAATATTCCTAGTCGTTGGACCATCGATTCGGGGATCGATGAATCTGGAAAGACTAGCTTATCCTATGTATGCTCAGTTGATGAGGGTGGTTGATCTCATAACTACTTGTGTAGAGACACTAATACAAGGATAAGGGTTCTCATCAGGGTATGAGTACACTGAACTAATCCGCATCAGGACTATCTTATGGAAGTCTTACTACTTGTCAAAAGATAGATCCCAGAGTAGAAGTTGGGCATGTGATCTTTAGATTCGAGGTCACCATGGTTCCTTGTGCACACTAAGCCATATTTTGGTTCATACTCATTCATGCCATTGCGGCATGTACGGGGTGTTCTGGGTATGGTGGAAGGTGTACTAAGGATATGAGTGGACCAACAGGGAATCGATCATTCCTGGTAAGAGGAATTGTTATCCCATGCAATCACTTCTATGTGAGACTCAAGAAGCCTTTGATCAAAGCAGGATGAGATTAGTGGAATTTAATCAGTCATCAGTTGAGTCCTCATGATCAAGCTGAGATTCGATATGATTAAGTGTTAGGGTTTGACATATATCCATACCTATCACTTAATGGGATAATGGGAGATCGAAAGATTGAATTGCACAGTAACTTACTACTGAAGGGTATTTTAATTTTTTTACCAAATTCCTAATCTTCCGGGTAGGCATGACATGTTTCTAGATGTCAATCTTGTCTTGTAGGTTTTCATGAACCAATAGGTTTGGTTTCATGAGTCAATTCGATGTATGATCCGAATTGGATAATTAGGTGAGCCAATTTGACCTAATTAGGTCAATCGGGTTTGATCGAATTGAATCGGCTCAAATCTAAACCTACTGCTGGCTAGATAAGAAACCCAATGGGTCATACACAATAAAGACTTGGCCAAGGAAGTCATTCATGATTTAATTTGGGTCATAGGATCCTATTTGGTTAGCCAGATTGCATACTAGCATATTTAGGCTAACCTAATTCCTAATCCAATTGGATTGGGTTCGGTTGCTTGCTAATTGGGCTAACCTAAGTATGGAAAACCTAAATTAGGCTGAGTCCTAAGTGGGGCTAGCCAAATCAGAGCTTGATCTGATTTTTATTTAGATTTTTGGTTATGTTAGGTGCCATATATGAAGAGTCCTAATGGCATGGGACTCTTGGTACCTAAATGACACCTTAACTTCAAAAAGGCACAGAAGGAGCTACAGACCTCTGATCTAAAAATAAAAGATATGGATAGAAAGCTTATTTGATGCCCTTTCCAATGATACCCATATTGCATATGTTTGACTAAGTCAATTTAATGCTTTTGGTGGACTAAATGGAAAGAAAAAGACTATTGGCGCCCTTTGGCGCACCCAGGAGAAAGTATGGCACACAGATGGACTGAGTCCTTCTGCAGATGAGACTCTAGGAGCTTCATTAGGAAGGTGCCTCTTAGCTCAATCCCCAAACCTTGACAAGTCAAAAGACTAGTTAAAGTTTGAATAGGATGGCCTGAAGAGGTGTGAAAGGTGGCATGCACATGAAGAGTCGCGCCTCTTCATATGCATGCGCACAACAGAGGGCAGAGTCCTTCTACCTCTGAAACTCTTCAAGCCTCGCATTACTTAAGATTAGAAGAGGTGACTCCCTATCTCAGAAACTAGTATTTGATACATGGCGTGATGGGGATTTGATCTGGTAAGTGAAAGACAAGACACCTTATGACTCTCCATCCCTAAGAGTCTTATCAGATAGAATTTTCATATCTGATAAGTGTTGTCGGGATGCATTTCACACCCCATCTGAGATTATAAATATGGGTACGATGAAATGAGAAACACTACTTCTTCTTCCTCTTCGGTCTTCTGAGATCAGTGTTTTTATTTTCCCGAGAGTCTGTTTGAGAGTCTTCCACTTTCTCCCTCCCTCCTTGTTTTTGGATAAGACTTGTCTTGTCAAGATAAGTTCTCTATACTAGGACAAGGCTTGGTTTTAGGACATAAGCCTATAGGGTACTAGTGGAGGGTAGTCCTAGAACTTAAAGTGGTTTAGGACAGTCTTGAGTGCCCTTCAGTGGGACAGGGTGTCCTACAATGGTCAATAGACCAAAGAATGCCGAAAGAGTTCCACTTCTCCAAGCAACTTGAAGAAGGAGTTCTTCCTTGGTCCGAGTTTCATGTGGATCACCGTTGGAGGGTTTGCACTTGTGAACCTTGTGGAAAAGTTGGGTTTCAGCGATCTACGTATTTTTCTTGACTCTATTTTATGATTCATTAGTTGATATTGCACAAGGGGTTCCTAGGAATTAGGGTTTTCTATACATGTTATACATGTTAGGGTATCATGCTATGAAATTTTGTTTTGAAAGTCAATTTCGCATGCTACATGATCCCGGCACCCTGGGAGAATTCCCATCAGTGGTATCAGAGCCCTCCTTGTGGCATACCAATTATGAATCATTTTTTAAGTTCATGATTTCCACATATCGAGTCGACCCTACTAGTGACCGAGTCGACTCGAACCCTATCATGTCGACTCTACCAGAATCTTGTGATGAAAATGCATATTAGGGTAATATGCTAATTGTCATATAATGCTATGCATATTAGGGTAATATGCTTGATGACATGAATTTTAATGCATATGCTTGAGTGATATGCATTGGGTTTATATTTTTTATAAACTTGGATATCATGTTTATGTTTATACTTGCAGTAGTAAACACTATTATCATGATAGTTTTAGAATATGTTTTGAGACCATCAAAGCCCTCATCAAAAACCATATTTAGTCTAGTATAAAACTTAGTCAAGAAGCAAACCTGGTTAGGGTTTGATTAGCCAATTGGTGTCTAGGCAAGTGGTTCTGGGAAGGTAAAGGGAATAAGGTTTATAATTGGTTCTGTTGATTGACTTGGCCAATCTAATTGGTGTCTAAGTAAAGCAACGGGGGGACCCCCTCACCCCTTCCACTCTCCTAGCTAATTTCGTCATATCTAAATCTTAATTTGGTAATGCTAATTGGTTAAGTATACTATATTTTGTCTTCCTTCATGCTAAGCCAAATTTATGTCAAGACTATAATAGGTTTGTTGTGCATACACAAGGCCTATTCTAGGATTTGATATAAGATTTGTCTCGGTGCACTTGGTGCTTTATGGCATGGTTGGAAATATTTATTTATTGTGCATACATAAGGGTAACATTATTCAATCATGGCTATATGGAAATGAAGGGTTCGACTAAACTAAGACATTATGGTTTGTTATGCATACACAAGGCCATAAGTATCTTAAAGGCAAAGATAATTGTTGAGAATTGCATGGGTTGCAATTAGAAAGGTTGTCCTACCTTTGAACTCATGTGTGTTTGTGTTGCATATACAAGGCACTCATGAGGAATAAGGATCTCAACCCCACTAAGGAAACCAGGAAAGGTTTCTCGCTTACCATAGTTGAGGGTTATGGTATTTGAAGAAAATAGTGGGAGACATAATTAGATAGAAAGTCCTTATCTAGTTATGGATGTCATCTTGAGTGGTCTGCTAGTATTGTTCTTTAATTAAATATAGGATATTTAAATAATGGCTTCAAACTTATCACTGAGTGGCATCTTGGATGCTAATAAGATAACCGGTTCAAACTATGTGGATTGGTTGAGGAAGAAGGTGATGGAGCCTGTTTCCATTGCAGCATGTTTGGGCATTGGAAGAAGGATTGCAAGACTTGTCTTGCAAATGTAAAGCTAGATGCAAGTGGTGCATCTAAGGGTTTGTACATGATACAAACCAATTTATCATTGAGTGAATCTATTTCTAATTCATGGGTATTGGATACCACATGTGGGTCACATATTTGTAAATATTTATAAGGACTCCATAGAATTAGAAATTTGAAGAAAGGTGACTTCAAATTATATGGGGCAAGTAGAGAATCCATATATGCTAAAGCTATGGGCACCTATCTTCTGTTATTACCTTCGGGTAATATCATAAGTTTGGAAGAATGCTACTATGTGCCAAATATTGTAAGAAACATTATTTCTATACCCTTGTTATTACAACAAGGATATGAAATAAGTGTAAAGAGCAGTGGCTGCTCTATTCTTCATAATAATACAATATTTGGGCATGGTTGCTTTGTGAATGGTCTTCTAACTTTAGTACTCAATGATGAAATACTTCTTGTAGATGACAAGAAGAGAAAAGAGATAATGTCAATATCACATATCTCTGCATTGCCGTTAGGTCATATCAATGAGTCAGGATAAACAATTAGTCAAGAGTTATATCTTTCAATTATATCATTAGATATTATTACTCAAGATGAATCTTGAACCTGATGATTTCCATTAGGACTTGTGACTTCCTCAAAGGAAAATGACCAAGTCTCCATTCATGATTGGAGAAAGGGCAACTGAATTGTTAGGTCTTGTACATACTGATGTGTGTGGACCTATGTCAATTCAGGCAAGAGGAGGATATTCTTATTTCATCACTTTTATTGATGATTTATCAAGGTTCGGTTATGTATCTTATGAAACACAAGTCCAAAGCCTTTAATAAGTTTAAAGAATATCAGAGTATGGTTGAAAGACAAACTGGACTTAGTATTAAAGAACTTCGGTCTGATCAAAGAGGGGAATACTTGTCTAGTGAGATTTTGAACCATCTCAAGGACAAAGGCATTATTTCTGAATGGACCCCTCCTTATACTCCCCAGTTAAATGGAGTGGCAGAAGGAGAAATCACACCTTGTTGGACATGGTGAGGTCCATGATGAGCTTCATAGATCTTCCCATTTCCTTCTAGGGACATGCCTTGGAGACTGCTGCATATATATTAAACAGGGTTCCATCTAAGTCAGTAAGTAGCACTCCATTTGAGTTATGGAATGGTAAAAGATCAAGTCTTAAGTACTTAAAGATTTGGGGTTGCCATGCTTATATCAAGAATAACTTTGGGCATAAGTTAAGTGCTAGGGCTAACAAGTATAGGTTTTTGGTTACCAAAAAGAGGTAAGGGATACCTCTTTTATAATGCTACTAAGCAAAAGATAATTGTCAGTAGGCATGCTACATTCTTGGAACAAGAGTTTATCCAAGAAGGATGTAGTGATTCTTCACTTGAGTTGTGTGAAGAACAGAACCAACAAACTGATGAGCCTTCAAGGGAAGTTCGTCAACCAGAGGTTCTTATAGATCAAGACAACCACAATACACACCTCCTCTCTGAAGGTCAGAGAGGGTGCGGGGAGCACCTCTCAGATATGGCTTTGTCATCGAGGATGACAATGAAGCTAGTATCATACAGGATGATGATCCTGTGACTTATTCAGAAGCTGTCGAGAGTAGGGACTTCGACAAGTGGCTTGGTGTCATGAAATCTAAAATAGACTCCATGTATTCCAATCAGGTTTGGACCTTGGTAGATCCACCTGAAGGAATTAACCCGATAGGGTGTAATGGGTCTTCAAGAAGAAGATTGGAGCAGATGGTTAAGTTGAGACCTATAAGGCTAGGCTGGTAGCAAAATATTTTAGACAAAAACATGGTGTAGACTATGATGAAACCTTTTCTCCAGTAGCCATGCTCAAGTCCATTCGGATACTGCTTGCCATAGCAGCATACCATGACTATGAGATCTGGCAAATGGATGTAAAGACTGCTTTCCTCAATGGAAACCTTGAGGAGGAAGTCTATATGTCACAGCCAGAGAGGTTTGTCTCAAGTGGGAGACCAAACCAGGTATGCAAGTTAAAGAAGTCCATTTATGGACTTAAGCAAGCATCGAGGAGTTGGAACATCCATTTTGATGAAACAATCAAAGAATTTGATTTTATCAAAAATGTGGATGAACCATGTGTGTATAAGAAGACAAGTGGGAGTGCCATTGTTTTCTTAGTTTTATATGTGGATGACATATTGATCATTGGGAATGATATCCCAATGTTGCAATCGATTAAAACTTGGCTATCATCAAAGTTTTCCACGAAGGATTTAGGAGAAGCATCCTATATACTGGGTATAAGGATCTATAGAGATAGATCCAAGAGAATACTAGGCTTATCCCAATCCAGGTACATTGACTTAGTGTTGAAGAGATTCAACATGGATGAGAAGTAAGAAAGGTTACTTACCTATAAGTCAAGGCATACATCTCTCTAAGAAAATGTCTCCTAAGACATCAGAAGAAAGAGAGAGGATGGCTATGATTCCTTATGCTTCGGCTGTAGGATCGATAATGTATGCCATGTTATGTACCAGACCTGATGTTGCATATGCCTTGGGCATAGTGAGCAGGTTTCAGGCAGATCCTGGAGAGGATCATTGGAGAGCTATAAAAATATTCTTAAGTACCTGAGAAGGACTAAAGATATTTTTCTAGTATATAGTGAATCTGAGTTGAAACTAGAAGGTTATACAGATTCTAGTTTTCAATCAGATCCACATGATAGCAAATCCACATCAGGGTATGTCTTCACCCTGAATGGAGGTGCAGTGAGTTGGAAAAGTATAAAGCAGCCAACAGTAGCTGACTCAGTCATTGAGGTAGAGTACATAGCTACTAGTGAAGTCATAAAAGAAATTGTCTGGATGAAGAAATTTATCATGGAATTGGGCATGGCACCAGATGTACAACAGCCAATGCCATTATACTGTGATAACACTGGGACTGTTGCACAAGCTAAGGAACCGAGCTCTCATCACAAGTCCAAGCACATTCTAAGATGGTTCCACCTCATTCGAGAGATTATTGAAAGATAAGATGTCATCATTGAATGAGTTGACACAAAGAACAATATAGCGGACCCATTCACTAAAGCTTTAGCCAAGTAGTAGTTAAATCGCCACTTAAATTGTATGGGCATAAAATACAAGGGCGATTGGCTTTAGTGCAAGTGGGAGTTTGATGGAAAAGTGCCCTTAGAGCCAATCATTATGAGGGCCTTTTTGTAAACTTCCAGTTCATGTATGACATACTTTCATATTAATAAAGGCATTTGATTCATCATATACTGCTGTGTCATATTTTCTTATTGATTATGATGAACCCCATAAATTAGGGCAATGGAGTTAAGGTTATGATGGAGTTCATAACAGTGAGACCTAATTCCTATAAACCCTAATCTAGAATGTTCCTAGTCGTTGGACCATCGATTCGGGGATCGATGAATCCGGAAAGAATAGCTTATCCTATGTATGCTCAGTTGATGAGGGTGGTTGATCTCACAACCACTTGTGTAGAGACACTAATACAAGGATAAGGGTGCTCATCAAGGTATGAATACACTAGACTGATCCACACCGGGACTATCTTATGGAAGTCTTACTACTTGTCAAAAGATAGACCCAAGAGTAGAAGTTGGGCATGTGATCTTTAGATTTGAGGTCACCATGGTTCCTTGTGCACACTAAACCATATTTTGGTTCATACTCATTAATACCATTGCGGCATGTACGGATGTGTCTGGGTATGGTGGAAGGTGTATGAAGGATGTGAGTGGACCAACAAGGAATCAATCATTCCTGGTAAGAGGAATTGTTTTCCCATGCAATCTCATCGATGAGAGACTCAAGTAGCCTTTGATCAAAGCAGGATGAGATTAGTGAAATCTAATTAGTCATCAGTTGAGTCCTCATAATCGAGCTAAGATTCGATATGATTAAGTGTTAGGGTTTGACATATATCCATACCTATCACTTAATCGGGATAATGGGAGATCGAAAGATTAAAGTGCAAGGTAACTTACTACTGAAGGATATTTTGGTATTTTTTACCAAATTCCTAATCTTCGGGTAGGCATAACATATTGCTAGACGTCAATCTTATCTTGTAGGTTTTCATGAACGAATTGTTTTGGTTTTATGAGTCAATTCGATGTGTGATTCGATTTGGACAATTAGGTGAGCCAATTTGACCTAATTAGGTCAATCGGGTTTGATCGGATCGAATCGGCTCAAATATAAACCTACTATTGGCTAGATATAGAATCCAATGGGTCACACACAATAGAGACATGGCCAAAGAAGTTATTCATGATTTAATTAGGGTCATAGGATCCTAATTGGTTAGCCAGATTGCATACTAGCATATATAGGCTAACCTAATCCTAACCTAATTGGATTGGGTTCGGTTGCTTGCTAATTGGGCTAACCTAATTGTGAGAAACATAAATTAGGTTGAGTCCTGAGTGGGGCTAGCCAAATCAGAGCTTCATCTATTTTTATTTGGATTTTTGGGCATGTTAGGCGCCATATATGAAGAGTCCCGATGGCATGGGACTCTTGATACCTAAATGACACCTTAACTTCAAAAGGCACAGAAGGAGCTATAGACCTCTGATCTAAAAATAAAAGATATGGTCAGAAAGCTTATTTGATGCCCTTTCCACTGACACTCATATTGCTTTTGTTTGACCAAGTTAGTTTAATGCTTTTGGTGGACTAAATGGAAAGGGAAAGACTATTGGCGCCCTTTGGTGCACCCGGGAGAAAGTATGGCGCGCAGATGGACTAAGAGTCCTTCTGTAGATGAGACTCTGAGAACTTCATCAGGAAAGCACCTCTTAGCTCAATCCCCATGCCTTGACATGTCAAAATACCAGTTTAAAGTTTGAATGGGATGACCTGAAGAGGTGTGAAAGGTGGCGCGCACATGAAGAGTCGCGCCTCTTCATATACGCGCGCACAACAGAGGGCAGAGTCCTTATGCCTCTAAAACTCTTCAAGCGTCACATTACTTTAGATTAGCAGAGGCATCTCCATATCTCAGAAACCAGTATTTGGCACATGGCATGATGGGGATTGATCTGGTAAGTGAAAGAACACAGATATGACTCTCCATTCCTGATAGTCTTATCAGATATGATATTTCATATCTGATAAGTGTTGTCGGGATGCATTTCACATCCCATCTGAGATTATAAATAGGGGTACGATGAAATGAGAAACACTACTTTTTCTTCCTCTTCGGTCTTCTGAGATCAATGTTTTTATTTCCTGAGAGTTTGTCTAAGAGTCTTCCACTTTCTCCCTCCCTCCTTCTTATTTTAGGACAAGACTTGTCATGTCAAGACAAGTTCTCTACACTAGGATAAGGCTTGGTTTTAGGACATAAGCCTATAGGGTCCTAGTGGAGGGTAGTCCTAGAACCTAAAATGGTTTAGGACAGTGTCTTGAGTGCCCTTTAGTAGGATAGGGTGTCCTATGGTGGTCAATAGATTTAAGGCTTCCGAAAGAGTTCCACTTCTCCAAGTAACTTGAAGGAGTTCTTCCTTGATCTGAGTTTCGTGTGGATCACCGTTGGAGGGTTTGCTCTTGTGAACCTTGTGAAAAAGTTGGGTTTTAGTGATCCAAGTATTTTTCTTGACTCTATTTTATGATTCATTAGTTGATATTGCACAAGGGGTTCCTGGGAATTAGGGTTTTCTATACATGTTATATATGTTAGGGTATCATGCTATGAAATTTTGTTTGAAAGTCAATTCCGCATGCTGCATGATCCCCGGCACCCTGGGAGAATTCCCATCATTTTAGGCCTTCAGTATTAGGCCAATAGATTTCTAATGCTAGCCTAACCAAATGTTTTCAGTCATTGGATTTTCTTATTCTAGCTAAAGGCTTTTTGGGAGTTGAGTATTTGGCCAAAGGTTTTCCAACACTAGTCTAGCTAGAGCCTTTCCAGCGCTGGATCTTCTTGTCCTAGCTAAAGGTTTTCTGGAGTTGAGTGTCAGGCCAAAGCTTTCCAATGCTAGCCTGCTAGAGGCTTTAGGGCATTGAATCTTCTTGTCCTAGCCAAAGGCTTTTAGGAGTTGAGCGTCAGGCCGAAGGCTTTCTAAAGCTGACTTGGGCAAAGCCTTTCAGGCATTGAATCTTGTTGTCTTGGCCAAAGATTTTTGGGAGTTGAGTGTTAGGCCAAAGGTTTTCCAATACTGGCCCGATCAAAGGCTTTCGGGTGTTGGATCTTCTTATCCAAACCAACAAGTTTTGGGAGTTGAGTATCAGGCCAAAGACTTTCCAATGCTGGCCTAACTGGAGGCTTTTAGGCATTATATCTTCTTGTCCTGGCCAAAGGCTTTTGTGAGCTTAGCATTAGGATAAAGGCTTTTGAGAGTTTAGCATTAGGCCAAAGGCTTTTAGGCATTAAATCTTATTATCTTAGTCAAAGGCTTTTGGGAGTTGAGCATCAGGCTAAAGGTTATCCAACATTAGCCCGGTCAAAGACTTTCAAGTGTTGAATTTTCTTATCTTGACTAAAGACTTTCGAAAGTTTTGCATCAGGCTAAATGCTTTCCAACATTGGCCTAATCAAAGGCTTTCGAGCATTGATTATTCTTATCCTAGTAAAAGGCTTTTGGGTATTGAATCTTCTTATCCTAGCCAAAAGATTTTAGGAGTTAAGCATCGACCAAAGGCATTCCAACACTGACCCAGCCAAAGGCTTTTAGACATTGAATCTTCTTGTCCCGATCAAAGACATTTAGGAGTTGGTTGCCAGGCCAAAGGCTTTCCAATGCTAGCCCTACCAAAGGCTTTTGAGACATCTTGTAATAAATGCCTTGTCTCTCCTTTACATGTTTCTAGGTGCTTAAAGGTGAAAAACATGGCTGACATATAATGCCAAATCCTAGGGATCCCGAGTTGTTTTCTCAAGCCATCGATGCATCTACGACACTACTTGGTCAAGAATCCTACAAGATTTTTATGTCGATTTCAAGGTGAATGAAATGAGATTCAACCTAGAGAATCCACCATGCTTATTTTTCATTTTAAGGACCCTTAATATTAGAAAAAAATGTGTGTCAACTTTTGGATGGTCATTAATTTGGCCAACTCTCACTTGCCTCCCCTATAAATAGGGGGATCTTGCTGGTTTGCCCAGCAGCATCCTTGGCCATGGGTTCTAGTATTGAAAATGTATGATTTTCTTTCTAGATATGTCGGCATTTGTAGAGAAATGTGCATAGATGGGACAAACGACATGGTGAAAGGGAGTTTACCTTGGAATGGGAGGTACTGAAAATAGTCAGTGGCTTAACCGCATTATTGCTACCATCGCTAGCAAGGGTATGAAACTAGAGGAGGGTTCCTGTGATAAATCTCCTCTCCTAGTATTTTCTCACCACCTAGTGTCAACGGTTACTTGGGTGGAGGGAGAGGTGGAGGATGCTATCCTGGGGCTTTTTCCATGAGTAGTAGGTGATCGAGAGTCTCCAAGATGTTCCATTCTGGTGGGGACACCAGGATCAGACACAGATCACTGGATCCCATATGGTTTGATGATTAGGATTTCTTTTAGAACCTTAGTCATGTGTCATAATTTTGTAAGTAAGTAAGATGGATTCCTGTAATAAGTTGAAACTAGTTGATTTGTCTCAACCTAGTCTAGTCTATTGAGTCTTGTATTTAAGTATAAGTCTAGTGAGAGTCCAGTTTTTATACAAGAGAGGATACCCTATTTTGGAGTTTCACCAGGCCTCATCCAGGAGCCAGAGGTCTTCAATTAGCCAATTGGACCTTGTATGCTATCCTAGGGTCCAAGATTCCTGCAAGATGCCCAGATGCTCTCTAGATGCATTCCAGATGCCCAAATTCCCTCCAGATGCCCAATTTCCAGACCATGTCACATCATGAATCCAGAGGTCCATCAGTGCCCCAGCCCAAGAGAAATCAACCTAGGCGCCAGGCCCAAGCCTTAAGAACCAAGATTCCAGGTATAATCCAGCCCAGAACCAAGATACCTAGAATATTCTTGCTCTAGACATTCCAGGCCTCTAAGGCCCAAAGCCAATGTGCCCAACCATCCTTGGCTGCCCCCTACTGCCCCCCATAAACTCCACACATCCTTGAGGTTGAATTGGTCCAAGCTAAGAAGAAGAATTCAAGTGGAAGGAGGAAATCAAGTTCTTATTCTAGTCAACCTTGTAATCCTAGTTCTAGGTTTATTTTGTAGTCTTTCTCCCACTTAAATTGTGTAAACCTATTCTAACTATGAGAAGACTTGTAATCCCTTTAGGAGAGGGCATGGGACTTTATAAATACCCCACCCCTCTTCCTCTTGTAATCAATCAACTCTAATGAATTAAACTCTGCTGAATTGTTTTCAAAACTGTGTTCTTGTGTTTGTGTTTTGGTTATTTGGTTTGTTTGGTTTGTTCTCTTGTGTTGGCTGACCCCTATCCTTGCAATCCCTCCATGCCCCAGTAGCAAATCAGACCTCCAAGCATCAGCCACGTCCAAAAGAGAAGCCTTGAAGATGCCCAGATCAAGAGCTCTTCTTGCTTCCTTGCCACCAGCCCTTTGCCCTAATCCCTTTCTTTCCTGGTTTCATCTTGTTATTTTTCTTTGATTACCTGATTCGTGCCTAACCTTGATATTTGAAGATCCCCGAGTTGTTTTCCCTCCCCAAAAGAGGCTTTCTTTGCCTTCAGACTAGGTCAAGATCACCTTCAGATTTGAGAACCAAGGCTTGTTCTTCCAGGCGCCATCCTGAGTGATGAGAGACCTCTTCATCGATCAGATCTTCAAGTCACTGCCTGGTACTTTCCTTCCCTAATCCTAATTTTTGTTTTGTTAAAGGTTTGCTATCCTAAACTGTGAGTTTCGTAATTCCCGGGTCCTGACCTTTATTATTCTGCATGTGTCTTCCTACGGGTATGATAGTTTCTAGCATTACTAGTCATCATGCTGATTCTTTACTTATTTTTGGGTCTTTAGCTACTGAATTAATGTCTAAGGAAATTATAAGAAATTAGTCTACTACTTTGCATCAGTCTTAGGTTCATCCTACATCAGTTTGGTATCAGAGCGGGTTTAGGATAGCATTCATCTGCATTAGGATCACAAACCCTAATTTCTGCATCTTGCTAGATGCATTAGGTATCTATTTTTCATCTGATTTTGACCACCTAGGAATTTTATTTTTCTGTAAAAATTGCACGAAGTGTTATCTGTCTTGTCCTTTATTTTATCATAATTTTAAATTAATTTTATAGAAACCCTAATTCACTAAAATTTGGCATATTAGAAACCCTAACTAAAATCTTGATATTTTTACATCAGTCTGAAAACCCTATGATTTGCTTTATCATCTGATTTCTTTTTTTTTTTGTATCAAATTAGGCAGAGTTCATCCTCACTATCCATCCTCATTTTGTAATTTTTTTGATTTTTCTGCATCGGTAACTATGTCAAAACCTACATCATCTGAAACCCTAATTTCCTGAATTTTGCTATTTCTGTACTATTACTTAACCAAACCTAGCCAACTTCCACACACCCCAATTCCAAGCCCAATCTGTTTGCTAACCTAATCAACCTAAACTTAACTTGCCACCTCATAAAACACATATAAAATATTTTATTTTTTTGATTGTTTTAGATTGCATCAGGATCATCTATTGCCATCATCTTCATTAAACTAATCTTAAGGGCACTTTCTCTATCTCAGATCAGAGCAGGAGGTCATAACTTGTCCTGGGCCCAAAACAATCTCCTTACATTCTCACCCAAACCTTAATTAAAATTAATTAGACTTAATTTGCCCTAGATGGCTAGGTGACACCAATAGGTCGGGTCCAAATTGTGTGGACCAACTAGTGCATTCAATTCATCAACTATTACTGAAATCTGGTATCTAAGATTGAGGGTCCAGAGTCAAACGACCTAAGTGGTGTTGTGATTTTTAATTGGGTCCCTGTGAAAGCAGGGGGGCCTCCCACACTCCCACCCTCTACTTAGCCAGAGGAAGGATTAGTTATTGAGTTGGGTGTAAGTTGAGCTGACCCATTCAGTTTAGGCTTTAGGTCTAGGAAACCCTAGATTGTACTAACCTTTTTTTCATTTGCATGCTTAGCTGCACCACATCACCTTGAATGATTGTTTGATTGTTTGCATAACCATTAGATTAGAAACCCAATACCAATAGCCTCAACCCAGCCCTACTAGTATGACTATGGAGTCCAATCCTAGGAGAACCCCATACCATGACCTATCCTTAGAACCCAACTATTGGGATATGTCGATTCAAGCATAGATCAGCCATCGGTTTGATCGATCGAAGACGTCTCTCCCGAACCATGCACTTCAAACCAAAGCACCTAGAAGAAGCTGAATAGCTGATGGACAAGCCAAAGCAGTAGCTCTCAACCTCAACCGAAGAGTCAGCCTTTGGCCCCCTGCTGAAGACAAGGCTCTCAGCCTTAGCCAAAGGCATGATCTTCATGACCAACCGAAGGCATAGTTTCGGCCTACACCGAAGACATAGTCTTTGACCTATGCCGAAAGCATGATCTTCGACATCAGCCACAGGTGCTATCATGAAGGTGTTTAAAGACAAAAGCACTCCTCCAATTCATCTACGAATACTCCCAAAGAAAAAGCATGAAGATAGATCTCCGATCTATCTCAAATCCCCATGAACGTGGTGGATAACGGTTATCATCGACTATACAACTATCTCCAAAGCACAACCACGTCAAATGGCCACGTGACTATTAACTCCAGCAGCAACGTCTCCAACCTGCCAGAACTGTTTAACAACCGCCCATAATTGCAAACGGAGGGAAAGGAATTAACTCCCCCCATCGTAACCGCAGGAAAGAGAACGGAATCGCAGGCTGGACTAATCAATATAAATACTGGTAAGAGGGGACGCTCCAGGTATGGCACAAGATAGCCCTGAAAATATCAGAGTCCTTTCCTCTCCATTTATCCTCCTCAAAATCTTTCCCATTCTGTGGCTGGAGCCTGTCTCTGACATAGGCATCGGAGTGTCCCCCACCAGAGCAAATCCGGCTAGGAATTTGTTTTGCAGGTAAACCAGGGAGTGGACCTGCAATCTAGTAGCTTCGCCTGGTCGGAAAAGGGATTCTACACCAATATATGTTGAGTTCGGGAACCAGTGCGGAAGCGTGGATTTCAAAATTTATGAAATCAGGTCCGAACCCTAATCCCAAAATCTCCTTATTAGCAATTAAAACTTATGACTACATGCATGTCCAAATTTAAACATAGTTTAGATACTAACCTCAGATCGCTATATCCAGTCTGATGTAGAAATAAACTCCAAATTGAGTAACCTTTTGAACACACCAGGCGTCCACTTGTCCGCCCCCCGATGGTGATCCACACGGGCAGATGATCAAGACAGTGACTCCTTAATTGGGTTCCTTCCAATCAAGTTCTACCCCAAGAACTTGATATATGGGCTATTGGCTAGGACTCCTCTAGCCAAACTGGGACTAAACCTTCTCTCTTACCCTTCTCCTAGTTTTTAGCAACTTTGGCCCCTTAAGACACTCTTGTCTTAAGAATAAGCCCTTGTCCTAAAATGAGACAAGGCTTGTCTTGGAGGGAGAAGAAAATTAAGACAAAATTGTCTTAATGTAAGAAAGAAAGAAAAAGAGGCGCCTTCTTCCTTTACCGTCGGAGAGTTTCTCTCTGACTCTCCTTCTATTCTGAGATTCGACAGAGCCTAGGCTCTGTAAAGGAATCAAAGAGGAAAGAGAGGAGGGGGAAACAATCTTCTGGAGAGGGAGAGGAAAGAGAAGCAAGGCTTCGCCGTAGAAAATCTGGAATCAAATTTTTACGGTGAAGCCTTCTTCTTAAATAGGCGACAGAGAGGCGCCTTCTCATCTGAAAACATCCTCTCACGTCCCTCTCTCCCTTCTCACGTCTTCTCT
Organism: Areca catechu; assembly: GCA_021397845.1. Taxonomy (NCBI): domain Eukaryota; kingdom Viridiplantae; phylum Streptophyta; class Magnoliopsida; order Arecales; family Arecaceae; genus Areca; species Areca catechu. Next base: position 89,463,964 of record CM038043.1, on the reverse strand, counting down.
CTTTATCTCACGGCCCTTGGGATTAATCTCACGGCCTTTGGGATGGGAAGACGCGAAGAAGGATCGTGAAAAACACAGAAGGGCGTGCGCAGAAAGAAGAGTCGCGCCCCTTCGGTGTTTTTTTTTTCTTTTCTTTTTCACGGTAATTGTTATTTTGAAGAGTCCACGCCTAGGTGGACTCTGATCCACGCCTCATCAGCTAAAAGACGTCGGTCCTTTTCTTTCTTTTCATGCAAAGACGCGACTTGGAGAGAGTCCACGCGCGCGTGGACTCTTCTCCTTGCGCGCGCGCGTGGGAAGAGAGGGGGAGGGGCTTAGGCGATGTGGGAAAGGGGTTTAGCCTCTTAGGTTAGCCCAATTGCTAGCCTACTGTTAGCCCAATGTTTTGAATCTTCAATTAGATTCAAACCGGAATGAATTTGGATCTAAAAAAGACCAAATCGGAACCCTAACTCGAATCCGATTCAAGTAGAAGCCATGGTTTGCAACACATGCTAGTGTGTTCATCTGCAAACGAGATTTAATTCCAAATTAAATCCTTGATTATCTGTCCTAAGTGTGTGACCCAAAAAGACCAAATCGGAACCCTAACTCGAATCCGATTCAAGTAGAAGCCATGGTTTGCAACACATGCTAGTGTGTTCATCTGCAAACGAGATTTAATTCCAAATTAAATCCTTGATTATCTGTCCTAAGTGTGTGACCCATTGGGTTCCATACCTAGCCAGCAGTGGGTCCGAGTGCAAGTTGACCTAATTTGATCAGAACTCATTCTAATCGATTTAGGTCAAATCGAGCTAACTCGAGTTAGACAATTAGGACTCCTCCTAATTAGTGATCCAATTAAAACATTTAATTTGATCAACCCACAAGACAAGATTGACGTCTAGCAACGTATCATGTCTACCCGAAGATATGGAAATTCTGGTGAAATTCCAAAACTACCCTTCAGTGGAAAGTTCCCGTACAATTCGATCCTTCAATCATCTTGCATCCCGAGTATAACTATGGATATGGAAACATGTCAAAACCAGCTTATACTCATTCCCAGCTCAGTCATACATTAATGATTCAATTAATTCGATATTAGAAATCATTTCTAATATCTGTACTTTGATCAAAGATTTCCTGAATCATCATCTGACCTAATTTGGCTGGATGCAATCTCCTCCTACTAGGAGTGATCAATTCCTTGTTGACCTACTCATTACCTTCATATACAATTCACCATACCCAGCATCAACCTCGTGCATGACCCAGTGTCATGATTGAGATTGAACCAAAGCATGGGTTCATGTACATAAGGTATTATGGCAGTCTCAGGTCATAGGACTACTTGTACAACTCCCACTATATGAAACATCTATTGACATGCCGCTAAGGCTCCATTAGATGTTCTCAAATTGGATCTATTCAGTGAACTCATTCGCTAATGAGCACCCACATCCTTGTATTAGTGTCCCACACAAGTGACTGTGAGAGCAGTCACCCTTTTTCAGCATACATAGGATGTTCCAGTCTAACCGGAAACCCTGATCCCTAACTCAGGGTTCCTATGACTAGGAATATTCTAGATTAGGGTTTTAAGGCCTTAGATCTCACTGGTATGATCTCATCATAGCCCTAGGACCATAGCCCTAATCTATGGGGTTCATCATATAATGACACAGCGAATGATGAAAAAAAATATTGCCTTTATTAACTTGTCAATTTACAATGGTCTGGGAGATACAAATATTGGCTTATATGGCATAATCCTTTCAATCTCCCACTTGCACTAAAGCCAATCGCTCTTATTCTTTAACCCCATACTATCGAGGTGGCGATCAAACTCCCGCTGTGGTAGAGCCTTAGTGAACGGGTCTTCTATGTTGTTCTTTGTATCCACTCTATTGATGCAGACTTCTTGTCTCTCGATTATTTCTCGGACAAGATGGAAGCGTCTCAGAATGTGCTTGGACTTGTGATGGGCTCTCGGTTCCTTTGCTTGAGCAACTGCTCCAGTGTTATCACAATAAAGTGGCACCGGGTTCTCAATCTCAGGAACTACTCCCAACTCTGTGATGAATTTCTTCATCCAGATAGCTTCCTTGGCGGCTTCACTGATAGCTATGTACTCTGCCTCGGTAGTTGAGTCAGCTACAGTCTGCTGTTTAGTGCTCTTCCAACTTACTGCTCCACCATTCAAGGTAAAGACATACCCTGAAATGGATTTACTATCATCTGGGTCTGATTGAAAACTAGAGTCTGAATAGGCTTCTAGTTTAAGATCAGATCCTCCGTATATAAGAAAAATATCCTTAGTCCTTCTCAGGTACTTAAGAATATTTTTACAGCCTTCCAGTGATCCTCTCCTGGATCAGCCTGAAATCTACTGGCTACACCCAAGGCATATGCCACATCAGGCCTGGTACATAACATGGCATACATAATCGACCCTATAGCCGAAGCATAAGGTATAGAATTCATTCTATTTCTTTCTTCAGGTGTCTTAGGAGACATCCTCTTAGAAAGACGTATGCCATGACCAATAGGTAAGTAACCTCTTTTACTTTCCTCCATGCTAAATCTCTTTAGCACCTGGTCAATGTACCTAGACTGGGACAAGCCTAGCATCCTTCTTGATCTTTCTCTATAGATCTTTATACCCAGTATATAGGATGCTTCTCCCAAGTCTTTCGTGGAAAACTGTTTCGATAACCACACTTTGACTGATTGTAACATTGGGATATCATTCCCAATAAGAAGTATATCATCAACATATAGAACTAAGAAAACTATGGCACTCCCACTAGTCTTCTTGTACACACAAGGTTCATCCTCATTTTTGAAAAAATCAAATTCTTTGACTGTTTTATCAAATCGGATGTTCCAACTTCTGGATGCTTGCTTTAATCCATAAATGGATTTCTTTAGCCTACATACCTGATTAGGTTTAGTCTCCAAGATAAAACCTTCTGGCTGTGACATATAAACCTCTTCCTCAAGGAAACCATTGAGGAATGCAGTTTTTACATCCATTTGCCAGATCTCATAATCATGATATGCTGCTATAGCAAGCATAATCCGAATAGATTTAGCATGGCAACAGGGGAAAATGTTTCATCATAATCTATTCCCTGTTTTTGTCTGAAACCCTTAGCCACCAATCTGGCTTTATAAGTTTCAACTTGGCCATCTGCCCCAATCTTCCTTTTATAGACCCATTTACACCCAATAGGGTTAATACCCTCTGGTGCATCAACCAAAGACCATACTTGGTTGACATACATGGAGTCCATCTCGGATCTCATGGCTTCCAGCCATTTGTCTGAGTCTCTACTCATGACTGCTTCCGTATAGGTTAGAGGCTCATCATTTTGAATGATTTGGCTTCATTATTTTCAATTATGAACCCATACCTCTCAGGTGCCTGTCGCACCCTATCAGACCTACGGATAGGAGTGTGTTCAGGTTCTATATTAACTATGTTGTTACTTGACTGAGAAGTGTCTATTTGTTGAATCTCATTAAGTTCGATATTTCTACCAGTGCCCTTTTGTAGGATGAATTCCTTTTCCATAAAAGTGGCATGCCTACTGACCAAAACTTTTTGTTCAGTAGGGTGGTAGAACACATATCCTATACTATCTCTAGGATATCCGATAAATAGACATTTGTCTGCTCTAGCATCTAGTTTATGTCCAAAATTTCTTTTTACATAGGTGGACATCCCCATATCTTAATATACTTAAGATTGGGCTTCTTACCTCTCCATAATTCATATGGAGTGCTAGAGACAGTTTTAGATGGTACTCTATTCAAGATATAAGTTGCTGTTTCCAAAGCATATCCCCAGAAAGTAAAAGGTAACTCCGTGAAGCACATCATGGACCGTACCATATCCAATAAAGTACGATTCCTCCTTTCAGCAACACCATTTAATTGTGGTGTGTAAGGAGGAGTCCATTCAGAGATGATCCCCTTATCTTTAAGGTGATCAAGAAACTCAGTGGATAAGTACTCACCTCCTCTATCTGATCGGAGGATCTTTATACTTTTTCCTGTCTGTTTCTCTACCATACTTTGATACTCTAAAATTTTTCAAAAGCATCGAACTTATGTTTCATTAGATACACAAATCCATACCTTGAAAAATCATCAGTAAATGTGATGAAGTATGAGTATCCACCATAGGCTTGAGTTGTCATAGGCCCACATACATCTGTGTGTATGAGTCCTAATAACTCTTTTGTCCTTTCTCCATGTCCACTAAATGGAGTCTTGGTCATCTTACCCATGAGACATGATTCACAAGTTCCTAATGACTCATAGTCATAAGGATCAAAGAAATTTTCTTTGTACAACTTGTTAATCCTAGTCTCACTAATATGTCCAAGTCGACAATGCCAAAGTAAGGTATTGTTAACATCATCTCTTTTCCGTTTGTTAGAAACATGAAAAAATTGTCATTAGTGGAAAGAGTTAAGAGACCATTGCAGAATATGCCATAACATATAATTTCATTAGATAAAGAAATTGAGCAGCCACTGCTCATTACATTCATAGTATATCCTTGTTTAAGTAACAAGGGTACAGATATGATATTTCTAATGATTTTTGGCATATAGTAACAATTCCTTAGCTCCAAGATCTTCCCTGAAGGTAACTTCAAAACATAAGTCCCTACAGCTTCTGCTTGGATGGGGTCCCCTCCAGCACCGTAGAGCTCAAAGTTACCTTCCTTCAATACTTTAAGCCCCTGAAGTCCCTGCAATGATTTGCAGATGTTATGACCACAGGCGGTATCCAACACCCAAGTATTTGAAATGGAAGAATCCAATGACAAAATAGTATGAACTTCTTTCATACCTTTTGGTGCCTCTGATGCACCAGGCTTCACACTTGCAAGGTAAATCTTGCAGTTCCTTTTCCAATGACCCGGCTTGCCACAATGAAAGCAGGTCATCTATCCGGAGGCCTTCTTTCCTTTCTTCTTCTTAATGCCTCCTTTGGGATTCATCCTCTTACTGGAACCCCTTTTGCCTGTCTTCTTCTTATCCACAAGAAGAACTGGAGCCTTATTTTTCTTTACATGGCTCTCTGCTGTTTTCAACATATTCAACAGCTCAGGCAAGGAAGAATTAAGTTTGTTCATATGGTAATTAAGAACAAACTGTGAAAATGACTCTGGGAGTGATTGCAAGATCAAGTCTTGATTCAACTCCCCATCCATTACAAAACCTAATTGACCTAATAGAGTGATTAGATCAATTATCTTTAATACATGGTCTTGTACTGATGTACCTTCTGTCATCCTTGCACGGAACAACTGCTTAGATATTTCATATCTAGCAGTTCTACTGTGTTCTTCATAAAGCTCTTTTAAATTTAGCAGTATGGAGTTAGTATCCATGCTATCATGCTGCCTCTGCAACTCGTTAGTCATAGAGGCAAGCATAACACATTTGACAGTAAGTGAGTCATTTTGCCACATATTATATGTGGTCTTCTCCTCTTGCGAGGCATCTTCCCTTGGTGGTTCCAAAATTGGGGTATCAAGAATATAGGAAATTCTTTCTTGACTGAGTACTATTTTCAAATTTCTCAGCCAATCAACATAATTAGGCCCAGTCAATTTGTTGGCATCTAAAATACTACGGAGTGAGAGTGAAGAGGCCATTTATCTACATTTAAACAAAGAACGAAAACATAAGCAAACAACCATGAAATGACAACACATAATTAAATTAGGACTTTAATTTAATATTGTCTCCCACTATTTTATCGAGCATCATGACCCTCTATACGATGATCGAGAAAACCTTAATTGATCTTTCTTAGTGGGGTTGAGATCCCAATCCCTTATAAAAGACCTTGTGTGTACACAACAAATCTTATATAAGTTCATAGGTAGGAAAACTCTTTCCAATTGTAACCTGTACAATTCTCAACTTATCTCGGCCTCTAAAATATTAATAGCCTTGTGTATACACAACAAACTATAATATTTTAGTTAAGTAAGACCCTTCATAGCCATATAGCCATGACTTTAATAGTAATACCCTTGTGTGTACACAACAAAATATTACTTTAAATCATGCCATAAACAAATAATTGTATTAGGCCAAAAATTGTGTTAGTCACCATATTAGGTCTTGTGTGTACACAACAAACCTAGTATAGATCGTAACACAATGATGACCTATCATGAAGGAAGGCCAATAATAGTATTTTAACACCAAGCATGTTAGTCAAGAATTAAATCAATCAGATCGGCCAGGCTAGTGGAAGAGATGTGGGGGTCCCCCCGTTGCTTTCCTAGACACCAATTTAAAATTGGCCAGGTCAGTCAACGGAACCAATTAAAAACCACGATTCCCTTTACCTTCCCAGAACCACCTTTCTAGACACCGAAATGACTAATTATCCATCATGACTAATAATGCTTATCGGTTAACTATACTACCACTTAATATAATTTTAAGAGGGGTTCATGCAATGCCAGCACATTCAATTAAAAGCTATCACATATATTAATACATGCTTTAAACTAAGCAAATATGTGAAATGTGTGCCATCATACTAGGACAACCATTTACCATATAATGGATACACCATTATGCCAGGGCAACCTTATTTCAGTATGATGGCTCCAGGGCTAATCATATCTCTAAGACAATTAGGGTTTCAGTGGAAAACCCTAACTGGTGGCAATCATCAAACTCATGTTCAATCAAAGACATGCATTATGCATCAATATAAAAACTTTAACATGATACTACATCATGAATTGAACTGCATAAGTTTTAATCCTAATAAGGATGCTCTGATACCACTGTTGAGTTCGGGAACCAGTGCGGAAGCGTGGATTTCAAAATTTTATGAAATCAGGTCCGAACCCTAATCCCAAAATCTCCTTATTAGCAATTAAAACTTATGACTACATGCATGTCCAAATTTAAACATAGTTTAGATACTAACCTCAGATCGCTATATCCAGTCTGATGTAGAAATAAACTCCAAATTGAGTAACCTTTTGAACACACCAGGCGTCCACTTGTCCGCCCTCCGATGGTGATCCACACGGGCAGATGATCAAGACAGTGACTCCTTAATTAGGTTCCTTCAAATCAAGTTCTACCCCAAGAACTTGATATATGGGCTATTGGCTAGGACTCCTCTAGCCAAACTGGGACTAAACCTTCTCTCTTACCCTTCTCCTAGTTTTTAGCAACTTTGGCCCCTTAAGACACTCTTGTCTTAAGAATAAGCCCTTGTCCTAAAATGAGACAAGGCTTGTCTTGGAGGGAGAAGAAAATTAAGACAAAATTGTCTTAATGTAAGAAAGAAAGAAAAAGAGGCGCCTTCTTCCTTTACCGTCGGAGAGTTTCTCTCTCTGACTCTCCTTCTATTCTGAGATTCGACAGAGCCTAGGCTCTGTAAAGGAATCAAAGAGGAAAGAGAGGAGGGGGAAACAATCTTCTGGAGAGGGAGAGGGAAAGAGAAGCAAGGCTTCACCGTAGAAAATCTGGAATCAAATTTTTACGGTGAAGCCTTCTTCATAAATAAGCGACAGAGAGGCGCCTTCTCATCTGAAAACATCCTCTCACGTCCCTCTCTCCCTCTCTCACGTCTTCTCTCTTTATCTCACGGCCCTTGGAATTAATCTCACGGCCTTTGGGATGGGAAGACGCGAAGAAGGATCGTGAAAAACACAGAAGGGCGCGCGCAGAAAGAAGAGTCGCGCCCCTTCGGTGTTTTTTTTTTTTTTTTTTTTCACGGTAATTGTTATTTTGAAGAGTCCACGCCTAGGTGGACTCTGATCCATGCCTCATCAGCCAAAAGACGCCGGTCCTTTTCTTTCTTTTCATGCAAAGACGCGACTTGGAGAGAGTCCACGCGCGCGTGGACTCTTCTCCTTGCGCGCGCGCGTGGGAAGAGAGGGGGAGGGGCTTAGGCAATGTGGGAAAGGGGTTTAGCCTCTTAGGTTAGCCCAATTGCTAGCCTACTGTTAGCCCAATGTTTTGAATCTTCAATTAGATTCAAACCGGAATGAATTTGGATCTAAAAATGACCAAATCGGAACCCTAACTCGAATCCGATTCAAGTAGAAGCCATGGTTTGCAACACATGCTAGTGTGTTCATCTGCAAACGAGATTTAATTCCAAATTAAATCCTTGATTATCTGTCCTAAGTGTGTGACCCATTGGGTTCCATACCTAGCCAGCAGTGGGTCCGAGTGCAAGTTGACCTAATTTGATCAGAACTCATTCTAATCGATTTAGGTCAAATCGAGATAACTCGAGTTAGACAATTAGGACTCCTCCTAATTAGTGATCCAATTAAAACATTTAATTTGATCAACCCACAAGACAAGATTGACATCTAGCAACGTATCATGTCTACCCGGAAGATATGGAAATTCTGGTGAAATTCCAAAACTACCCTTCAGTGGAAAGTTCCCGTACAATTCGATCCTTCAATCATCTTGCATCCCGAGTATAACTATGGATATGGAAACATGTCAAAACCAGCTTATACTCATTCCCAGCTCAGTCATACATTAATGATTCAATTAATTCGATATTAGAAATCATTTCTAATATCTGTACTTTGATCAAAGATTTCCTGAATCATCATCTGACCTAATTTGGCTGGATGCAATCTCCTCCTACTAGGAGTGATCAATTCCTTGTTGACCTACTCATTACCTTCATATACAATTCACCATACCCAGCATCAACCTCGTGCATGACCCAGTGTCATGATTGAGATTGAACCAAAGCATGGGTTCATGTACATAAGGTATTATGGCAGTCTCAGGTCATAGGACTACTTATACAACTCCCACTATGTGAAACATCTATTGACATGCAGCTAAGGCTCCATTAGATGTTCTCAAACTGGATCTATTCAGTGAACTCATTCGCTAATGAGCACCCACATCCTTGTATTAGTGTCCCACACAAGTGACTGTGAGAGCAGTCACCCTTTTTCAGCATAAATAGGATGTGCCAGTCTAACCGGAAACCCTGATCCCAACTCAGGGTCCTATGACTAGGAATATTTTAGATTAGGGTTTAAGGCCTTAGATCTCACTGGTATAATCTCATCATAGCCCTAGGACCATAGCCCTAATCTATGGGGTTCATCATATAATGACACAGCGAATGATGAAAAAAATATTACCTTTATTAACTTGTCAATTTACAATGGTCTGGGAGATACAAAATTGGCTTATAGGGCATAATCCTTTCAATATATTGGCATGCTAGGAAGGGGACATAGTCTAAGCATCCATTATTAAGCTCCTTTCCTTGAAAAAGGGGAAGTGTAAGAAGTTCTTGATGGCAAGAGGAAATACTTAGATCGCCTCAGCAAGTCAAAGTCGCGTTCCTTCCCAAGGAGGTGAACATCCGGTGGGGAATGATATTCCATCTCCTACACTCATCATGGAATAGCAGTAGTTCGAAACTCTCCTAAACCAGGTCAATGCCCTCATCGCCATGGTTCAAGACTTCCAAGACAAAGCTTTCCATGTGGGGCATCATCCAGCTACCTCCAAACATAGCTCTCGATCTCGGAGGAAGAAAGCCCCTCGAGGAGAGACCACTCATCTTTCTCTCCATCTTCAACCCTCTCCTGAGGGCCGAAGCTCAGAATGCCTAGGCCTACTGATTCACTACAGAAGGGAAAAAGGCCTAGGCAAACTCTCTCTCCTTCTTCTGAAGACTCCACTCTTGTGGAGAATCCGTCGAAGCAAGTTATCCCTGATTATGATGGGAAATTTAAAGCCCTCGAATCAGAGGTTATGAAGCATCGGGAGTGAAGGGACCATAGTGATCTAGTGGCATGTGAGCTGCACCCTCCTTACACTGACCATATCATGGCCGAAGTTGTTCCTCGGCACTTTAGGATCCCTTAGATGGAGCCCTACGATGGCACCTCCGATCCTCTTGATCACCTGGGCAGTTTCAAAGCCCACATGATGATCCAAGGAGCGTCGGATGTGCTGTACTATCTCGCATTCCTGGCCACACTGAAGAAAGCTGCTCGGATGTGGTACTCTAGCATACGCCCAAGTACCATCGATTCTTTTTGGAGTAAGAAAAATTGTTTATCTTGCATTTCAGGACTTGCCACAAGACCCCCCGTAATACGAATACGCTATTCCTCCTTCACCAGAACGAAGGAGAAAGTCTATGAGATTATATCTCCAGATTTAATTCAGCCATGCTCGAGATCCCTGATCTCAACGAGCATTTGGCCATGTCTGCATTAAAAAGGGGCTTCGTACATCCAGGATCACCTTTTCCCTGGATAAAAAGCTTCCTTAAAGCTATGCTGAGCTCTTATCGAGAGCTCAAAAGTATGTCGACATCGAAGAGCAAGAAATGAACCGGCAGTTAGCTGAAGGGAAGCCCCATTCAAAGAAGAAGAACAACAGGGGACAAGGTGCCCCTGTTCCCAACAACAACAAATATATTGACTGATGAAGGAGTCCCAGGCCTAGAGCATTGGGTAGGATATTCGACTCTTATACCCCCCTCAACCTTCCTCGAGAAAAGACCTTACTGGAGATAGAAAAAGAAAACTATCTCCAATGGCCATGTCCCATGAGGGCATCCTCTTCTGCGAGGAACAACAACAAATACTGCCGATTCCATTGGGACCACAGCCATGACACTGAAGAATGCATCCAGCTGAGAGATGCCATAGAGGATCTATTTAAGAGAGGTTATCTGGGGTGGTACGTAGGTCGCCAAGGACCTCGGTCAGAAGCTACAGTTTCCTAGAGGGCCTCTGAAGAGGCTGAATTGCCAAACTAGAGGCCCACCAATGGGAATTTCGGAATGTTGCATCCATCGACTAGCTGGAGAAGAGCCGAAGATGATGCTCCAAAGATGCTTAAAGACAACAATGCTATACTCTTCTCTAATGATGACCTCACAAGGGTTTAACTCCCGCACGATGATCCCGTTATAATTCTGGCCATTATGGCCAACTATGATGTAAAACGAATCTTGGTTGACAATGGAAGCTCGGTCGATGTCTTGCTCTATGATGCATTCTCTCGGATGTGTGGTGCGGACACCAAAGGCACCAGAATAAGGCAGAGGCTTCTCAACCCTCTGTGAATTGATCAATAATTTATGAGTCCATCTGTAATAATGTCTTAGCCCATTTGAGTCCTTTTTTTAGTTGTTGTTTGAGTCTTTTGAGTTGTTATTTCAGTTCTGTACTAGTCAGCTTATGTTGAGCTAGTTCAGTCCAATGCTAGTCAGCTCATGTTGAGCTTATTTTATTTTTTTGAGTCCTGTCCAAGCATACTGAAGACTCAAGACTATATCATACAAGTGAAGACCAAGTCCAACTAGATTGAAGACATGGAAGTATAGCACAAGTCCAACCCAGCTTGAAGATTTGAAGACCCCAGGAGGAAATTTAGAAAACCCTGATTTCTTGCAGATGCCCTCTAGATGCCCAGATTCCCTTCCAGATGCCAAAGTATATTCATAGATAAGGGCATCCATGATTCCAGAGGTCCATCTGCATCCTAGCCCAAAGAGATCAAGCCCAGGTGCCAAGCCCAAGCCCCTAAGAAGCAAGATACCAGGGAATATTCCTGCTACCTGGCTACCAGGCCACCCCAGCTTCCAAAGGCCCAAGCCCATGCACCCGAGCCCCTTTGGGCCGGCCTTTTGCTGCTCCTAGAAGCCCAACATGCCCCCCTAGGCGTCCTTGGAGTCTTGACCAAGTCAAGAAAATTTTTAGGGATTTTTCTACCTAATATTTCCTTATTTTCTAGCTAGGGTTTGAGAGGAAAAATGATTCTTATGTAAAGACTTATGTACCCTTACTTGGAGTCCAAGGTTAAGGGTCTATTTAAGGGACCCTTGCCTCTTGTATGAAGGAGAATTTTTGATGAATGAAAACCTTGAGTTCTTCTATTGAGTGGTGTGATACCCTGCTGTGTGCATAAAGGGGTTTGTGAGAGTTCTTCTTCCTGGTGTTTGCAATCATCTTCCTGCTGCCAACAAACCCTCCAGATCCCTGGACGCCCACTCCAAAAGAAGCCTTCCCTTGCTTATTTTCCTTTGTTTTCTTGTTCCTTTGTGAATTTTCTAACCCCTGACAGGTCGTTTGCAGGTCCCTGAGTTCCTACGAATCCAACGACTCCAGCCAAGCCTCAATCGGATCACCGAGCAGAAAGCCGGGTATCCGTGGGTCTTTGGCTTGGTTTTCCAGGCTGCATCCATCGAGGAACGAGAGACCCCTTCACTGCAGTCTTCACAGACGTTGTCAGGTACACCCCTCTACCTCCAGTAGATTTATTGTAGGAGAACTTGCCCTAACCGAGGCTTCTCAGCCCCGGCGGTCCTTCTTTGCTACTTTTCTAGGTCCTAATCTGCATGCTGATCTTCATAAATTCATACAAAATTATCTACAAGAATTTTGATCTGAAATTTGGGAATTAATCACCTAACTCAACATGTAAAACATAAAAAAAAAATGGCATGCATATTAGTCCCCCATCATTTGGTATCAGAGCTTAGATTAGGACTTGTTTTCTGCAATTTTTCAGTCCATATATACTCTATTTTTTAATTATTTATCCCTGATAGAAACTCCAAAATTCTAAAATTTATTTTGTGGATTCATCATAATTCACTGTAATTTTAAAAATTTTTGTAGATTTTATTATGGCCTGTGAATTTTCTTCAAGCCGAAATACATCCTGCAAACTTTTGGCTCTGTTTTTCAGCAAGACAAGTTTGGAAGTTTTAGGTTTTTGTTTAGCAGTTTTTGCATATTTTTTAATTTTAGTATATTTCCAGCATATTAGGCCATGATTTGCAAGTTTTCTTCTATTTAAAAAATACCAAAAAAAAAAAATTACATATTCTACAAAAAAAATACCAAAAACATCTAACCCTAATTTGCATCATTTGCATGCCATCATTGCATAATCTAGTTTTAAGGGCACTATTGCTATGTCAGATGGGGGGAGGATTTGATCACCTCTCCTTAGCCCAAAACCACATCCCTTGCATTTGGTCCCAAGCCTTAACCTAAAATTAACTAGACTTAATTTGCCCTAGTGGGCTAGGGACACCAACTGGTCGGGTCCGGGCTAGTGTTAGATCACTGTGTCAAGTTAACCTATGTGTGCCTTGTGCTCAGTGTCTAGAATAGTGGTTTAGGGATTCAATCCTGAAGGGCTTGTGTGCTGGTCCGCCTACCTGGCCAATCTCTGATTGGTGTCTAGGATTGGCAATCAGGGACCTAACACTCCCCTTACACCTGCCTGGCTGAGTACAGGGTTACTATAGGCTAATTTGCCTCCCTGATTGAGCATCTAGTTTGGACTCTAGGTCTAGTCAGCTATAGTTGGTCTGATCGAGTCTTGCATGAGCACTAGATTAGGAGTTTCATATCACTCACCTCCTTCACAAATGTCTGAACCCATGAAAATTTACAAGCTCAAATAAAAGCCCTAGCTGATCAATTGGCCCAGATGGCTACCCAGATAACTACCCAGATGACCCAGTTAACTCTGTCTCGTATTCAAACCAATGATAGAATTGACTATCTTGCCAATAGGTTTGATCAGTTAAAAGTCCGGGTAGGGACCCCAGAAAAAAACCATGGGTCAAAGTCTGAGCCAGATCTTAATTCCCCTCAACTTAAGAGGACCCCAAACCCTGATCCATACCTTGAGGCTGAACCTACGAGAGCCCATCGTCATGACCCAATCCCTAAGGTTAGTCCTAGAAGACCCAATCAGGATTTTATAGACCAAGAAGATAGATCCTATTACCCTCTCCCTATAAGCCTAGTATACCTACAATCTATAGATCTTACGACTCCAAATCCTATGAACCTAGAACCTATGAATCCATAACCTATGAACCTAGATCCTATGACTCTAGATCCCATGATCATAGATCCTATGCACCCACACCCCCTATGAGCCTAGTAGACCCAACACCCAATATTCTGACCCATATAGGGAGTCTAACCCTAGGAGGACCCAATATTCTGACCCATATAGGGAGTCCAACCCTAGGAGAACCCAGTATTCTGATCCATATAGGGAGTCCAATCCTAGGAGGACCCAATATCCTGACCCATATAGAGAGCCCAACCTTAGGAGGACCCCATACCTTGATCCATCCTTAGAACCTGATCATAGAGCTGACCCAAAATCCTATGACCCCAGATCCTATAATCCCATGACCCATAGATCTGCACCCTTGTCCTATGATCCTAGAGAACCCATAACCCCTAAGTATCAGCCTAGTACTAGTCATGCTTCCCCTAGTCAACTTGAACCCCATAGGATTAGTATCCCTAAATATGAACCCAATAGTGAGCCACTACCTCTTATACAACCTGAACCTACTAGGAGTAGTACCCATAATCAGAGACCAGAACCTAACCAACTTCCTGCTAGCCGACCTTCTCCAACCATTCCTGAGATTCGCAAGGCTTACATTAACGCGGAAGTGTATGAAGCTGATGTGAGCCTAGTGGATGAATATGAGGGAGAAGAGGAGACACCTTTAGATGACCTAGAATTAGCTGACCCAGTAGATACCCAGGTAGAAACCAACCCAGAGCTAATTGACCTTGACCACATCAAACCTAAAGCTATAGTGGAAGAACAAATAGAGGAAGAGAACCTAGGTACTGTTGCTAGAGCCTTACCTGAGGAAACCATAGAGGAGAGCCAAATTATAGAGTCTAGTCCAAAAATACAAGAACCAGAAGAATTTATTAAGAACCTGATCTCTTTGAATCAATACCTTCAAGATGAGTCCCCTCCTATAGTTCCCATTAAGGACCTCTTCCCCAAAATTAGCGACCCATCCTTCCATTATGCAAACCCTGTAGATATAGCTCAACCTCGTACGGTTAACCTCATTAGTATAGGATTAGTTCCTGACACCCCGTCTTTTATCCTACTTTATCCAACTAACCATGAACCTTTTTCTCTACCTTACCAAACTAATTCTGAACCCACTTCCTATTTTCTGCCCTTTCCTGACACCTCCAGCATTTCTAGGATCATTAGATTGCATTTAGCTGAGATTAGCATACTGCATGCATTCATCACGTATGTTAGGTTTGCATCTTACTTCTGGCATACTCTTTGGAATTTGCTAGGAGTTCACTGTAAATTTTCATGTGCATGTCAAGCTAGGATCAAACCTAGAGAACCTATAATCTATTAGGTTTAGATCCAAAGAGTTCAATAAAATTTTCTTCGATAGGAATGCATAGTCGAGTCTGTTAGGTGTCAGTATGAGTCCTTTGCATCATTTGTTAGGAGTCTGCATGTGCCTAGCATGTTCACCACCCGCACTAATCTTAAAATAACTGGCTAATTTCCGAAGAAGGGTCAAAGAATTTGATGTAGTGGATTCTATCTTGGTTAGGCTTAGGCCTAAATAAGCTTCATGCTCGCAGAGCCAGACCTTTTAAAGTAATAGAAAAGGATTGGATCAAATGCCTAGGTGTTAGACTTGCCTTCGGATTTGGGCATTAGTTCTACCTTCAATATTACAGACCTGGTTGAGTATAGGGAACCGGCAGCGATACCTAGTAAGGCCTTTGGACCTATTCCTTTTCATTGTGAGTGACCCTAACCCAGAGTGTCCACTAACAAATTGGCCTGAGAGAGGAGAACGGATCGAGTGTATCCTGGATGATCAAGCCATCACGACCCGGGGCTGTGACTATCAATGCTTCCTGGTCTGATGGCAAGGCCAGCCAGAGTCGCACGATTCGTAGATTTCTCGAGAGGACTTGCAACGCCTCAACCCAGACCTTCTCGAGAGATATGTGAGCCAGTCTGATCTTCACTCGACAGGGTCGAGTTCCTCCCACCCCGGGAGAATTGGTTCGGACACCAAAGGCACCAGAATAAGGCAGAGGCTTCTCAACCCTCTGTGAATTGATCAATAATTTATGAGTCCATCTGTAATAAGGTCTTAGCCCATTTGAGTCCTTTTTTTAGTTATTGTTTGAGTCTTTTGAGTTGTTATTTCAGTTCTGTACTAGTCAGCTTATGTTGAGCTAGTTCAGTCCAATGCTAGTCAGCTCATGTTGAGCTTATTTTATTTTTTTGAGTCCTGTCCAAGCATACTGAAGACTCAAGACTATATCATACAAGTGAAGACCAAGTCCAACTAGATTGAAGACATGGAAGTATAGCACAAGTCCAACCCAGCTTGAAGATTTGAAGACCCCAGGAGGAAAATTTAGAAAACCCTGATTTCTTGCAGATGCCCTTTAGATGCCCAGATTCCTTTCCAGATGCCAAAGTATATTCATAGATAAGGGCATCCATGATTCCAGAGGTCCATCTGCATCCTAGCCCAAAGAAATCAAGCCCAGGTGCCAAGCCCAAGCCCCTAAGAAGCAAGATACCAGGGAATATTCCTGCTACCTGGCTACCAGGCCACCCCAGCTTCCAAAGGCCCAAACCCATGCACCCGAGCCCCTTTGGGCCGGCCTTTTGTTGCTCCTAGAAGCCCAACACGCCCCCCTAGGCATCCTTGGAGTCTTGACCAAGTCAAAAAATTTTTAGGGATTTTTCTACCTAATATTTCCTTTTTTCTAGCTAGGGTTTGAGAGAGAAAAGGATTCTTATGTAAAGACTTATGTACCCTTACTTGGAGCCCAAGGTTAAGGGTCTATTTAAGGGACCCTAGCCTCTTGTATGAAGGAGAATTTTTGATGAATGAAAACCTTGAGTTCTTCTATTAAGTGGTGTGATACCCTACTGTGTGCATAAAGGGGTTTGTGAGAGTTCTTCTTCCCGTGTTTGCAATCATCTTCCTGCTGCCAACAAACCCTCCAGATCCCTGGATGCCCACTCCAAAAGAAGCCTTTCCTTGCTATTTTTCCTTTGTTTTCTTGTTTCTTTGTGAATTTTCTAACCCCTGATAGGTCGTTTGCAGGTCCCTGAGTTCCTACAAATCCAACGACTCCAGCCAAGCCTCAATCAGATCACCGAGCAAAAGCCGGGTATTCGCGGGTCTTTAGCTTGGTTTTCCAGGCCGCATCCATCGAGGAACGAGAGACCCCTTGGCTGCGATCTTCACAGACGTTGTCAGGTACACCCCTCTACCTCCAGTAGTTTTATTGTAGGAGAACTTGCCCTAACCGAGGCTTCTCAGTCCCGGCGGTCCTTCTTTGCTACTTTTCTAGGTCCTAATCTGCATGCTGATCTTCAAAAATTCATACAAAATTCCCTACAAATAATTTTGATCTGAAATTTGGTAATTAATCACCTAACTCAACATGTAAACATAAAAAAAAATGGCATGCATATTAGTCCCCCATCAATATGCCTGCCTAGAAACAAATTACAAAGGTCTCCTATACCACTTACTGGATTCAGAGGCAACCAGGTCGATGTTGAGGGAGAAATAATTTTACCTGTAACCCTTGGCACCGAACCCCGATAGAAGATACTACAAATCAATTTCACGGTGGTCCGAACCTCTTCGGCTTACAACATGATCCTGGGACGGCCCGCCTTGAACAAATTATGGGCCATAGTGTCAACTTACTACCTCCTGGTATGTTTTCCCACCAGGAGTGGCATCAGAGAAGCTAAGGGAGATCAGAGAATGGCACAACAGTGCTTGATGATTCAAGACAAGCACTTCAAAGATCCTACAACTTGAGAATCAGTTAGATCCGAGGGACCCGACCGCAAACTTTGGTGAACCCATGGAGAGAACCATCTCAGTGCCACTGACTGAAGAGGACCCCACCAGGGTCGTGCAGATCAGAATCATGCTTGACAAGGAAACCAAAGCGAAGCTGATCCATTTCCTCAGGAATAATGCTGATGTCTTCACCTAGTCGGCCTTAGACATGCCAGGGATTCCAGCCAAAGTGATTACTCATCGATTGGAAGTCGCTCCTGAATATAAGCTGGTCTGGCAGAAGAAAAGGAGCTTCATCCCTAAAAGACAGAAGGCAATAGATGAAGAATTTAGCAAACTCCTCAAGGCAGGATTCATTCGAGAAGCTCATTATCCTGAATGGTTGGCCAATATGATAATGGTGAAGAAAACTAATGGCAAGTGGAGGATCTGCATTGATTATACAGACCTCAACAAGGCCTGCCTAAAAGATACCTTTTCCCTCCTAAAGATCGACCAACTGGTTGATGCCATAGCCGGTCATCAGATGTTAAGCTTCATGGATGCTTTCTCTGGATATAATTAGATTCGAATGAATCCCCAGGATGAGGAGAAGATGGCCTTCGTCACAAACAAAGATCTTTATTGCTACAAAATGATGCCGTTTGGACTCAAAAATGCCGGGGCAACATTCCAAAGATTGATCAATAAGGTGTTCAAGGAGCAGTTAGGAAGAAACATGGAGACCTATGTCGATGACATGATTGTCAAAAGCCTTCTTAGAAAAGTTCACATCAAGGACTTGGAAGAATCGTTTGGTGCCCTGGGATGCCATTATATGAAGTTGAACCCAACAAAGTGTGCCTTCGGAGTAATTTCAGGCAAATTCTTGAGGTTTCTCGTTATTAAGCAAGAAATCGAGGCAAACCCCATGAAAACCTAGGCCCTTAGAGACATGAGGCATCCTTCCTGTAAAAAGGAAGTGCAACAGTTGATAGGAAGAATCACCTCTTTGAGCAAATTCATTTCTTGATCAGCCAAGAAATGCCTTCCTTTCTTTAAAGTATTACGACATTCCCAAGGCTTCGACTAGATCAAAGATTGCCGCACTGCCTTTGAAGAACTGAAGAAGTACTTGGAAACTCCCCCTTGCTCTCTAAGCCTTAAGAGGGGGAAGTACTTTACCTATACCTTTCCGCTTCGGACGAAGCAGTCAGTTCGGTCCTCATCCGAAGAGAAGAAGATGGCTCCCACAAGCCGATCTACTATATCAGCAAAGTCTTGCATGATGCTGAAATAAGATATTCAAAAATACAGAAGCTGATCTACTCTTTAATAATTATGGCAAAGCAACTATGGCCTTACTTCCATGCCCACGCCATTGTGGTGCTGATTGATCAACCTCTTAAGGCCATTCTCCGATGTCCCGATACTTTGAAAAGAATTGCCAAATGGACTATGAAGTTAAGTGAATTTGACATCAGTTTCCAACTCCGATGGGCTATGAAAGCCCAGGTGTTGTCTGACTTCTTGGTAGAGTGCACATGGAAGTCCGAAGACAAAGTGTGTTTGCCCGAAGAAGAAAGAGACACTCCGAAGGATGCGAAGCTCATTTGGGTACTCCATGTAGACGGAGCCTCCAACTCCACTAGATGTGGAGCAGGCCTCATATTGGCTGAACCATATGGGCACACAGTGGAGTACGCCCTCCAATTTTCCTTCCATGCTTTGAACAACCAGGCCGAATACGAAGCCCTACTTGCAGGACTTCGAATTGCTAAGAGCTTAGGGGTTCAGAGACTTCTGGCCTTTACAGACTCCTAGTTGGTGGTAAACCAGTTGATGGAAAGAGTAGTGGAGAGTCAGGTGAATGACCCATCCTGTCCTGTGCTAGCAGGAGCCTCACTTCCACCACAAATAGTGGTGCTAGGCCTGGATCAATTTAACTTTCTCAACGAGCAAGTCCAGAATCTAGTAGCAGCCATCCAGGCCATCCAAGCTATCCTTGTGCCACCTTTGGTGACACCACTTCTACCAGTTGCACCATACATGGCCTCTTAACCTCTGGCATTGCCTACATTTATGCCACCGCCAGTGGCACAACCTCCGGTGGCCAGGCAATGACACCACCACCGAAATAATTGTAGGTCCTTCTGAAGGACCCTAGAGAGGTCGCTTACCACCATCACCGCCATTATGGAAGCTTGGGTGAAAGAAGTCCATACATTGAAGGCCCCTGATCAAAGCTTGATCTACTCCTAAACGCCGATCCCTGCAGTGATTAGAAGCCTTGGCCAATCAAGATCTTGAGATTGATTGGATTGCCAGTCAACATATGATGGCTTAATGTGACTATCTTAACAAGTGGTCAAGTGGGCCGGCCAAAGTTGGGCTTGATCATGCATTAGTTAGAAGCATCGAATTTGATCATGTTAATTGTTGGACCTAACCAGGACCTTCAATAGGAGGCCCAAAGGTCGATTGTGAGGACCCTTAGGGCAAAATGAATACTAGGAATTGCTTAGAGAAGCAATTGGTATTGTACTTACCTTTAGATGCATGTAGGTTGGCTGACCAGAGTCAGGCTCATGTGTACTCTATTGGATCCTAGTACCCGCTAAAGGATAAATGTTATTCTTCAGATTAGAGTGTAGAGGCTACCAGTCTGAATTAAATAGTGAGAAAAACTTTAGACTAAAATCCATGTCTTTAGGATATTTAAAATGATTCATATACTAATAGGCCTTCTTCTCCTTTTTCAGATAATATCGACCACTTTATCGCTCCGATCATTATTAGATAATGACAAACTCTCTGGACCAAACTTTGATAGCTCATATCAAAAACTCAAGATAGTCCTGGAGCACGAGCGGATCCTTTATGTGATAACGGATCCGACACCTGAGATCCCAGTCCCCAACGCTTGTGGCACTATCAAAGACACTTACCAGAAGTGGATCTCTGATCGCACCACGGTGTGTTGTATTATGTTGGCTATGATGAATGATAAGTTCAGTCACAAATTTGAGGAGGCCCGCCAGAAGAAATGCTTCAAAGGTTGAAGGAGTCTTTTGGCACTTTGGAGGACACGGAGAGATATCAGATCTCTTCCGTCATCTATAACATGCATATGCGTGATGGAGCTTCAATAACTGATCATGTAATGTACATGATCGAGTTATTTAAGCATTTAGGCAAACTTGGATGTTCTTTGCATGAGCAGCTCGATAAGGATGCGATACTGAATTCTCTGCCCCCTTCATATCAGGTCTTTCTCAATAATTTTAGAATGAGTAGGCCTGCAGTAAACTACCGTAAGATGTTAAGGTTACTGCAGATTTATGAGAGAGACCACAACCTCAATAAGGGATTGGTGAATTTGGTGGGAAGTTCTAGAGTAGGGCATCATATGATGGGGACATCAACAGAACAGATCTTAAAGCAGCACAAATCTTGATGCAGCATATATTTTAATAAATTCAAATTTGAAGATTAGTTTAGTTAGGATTAAGATATCTAGGTGGATAGACATTATCTTGTATTTGAATTTGAACATCCTTATTTTTCTATCTTGTATTTAAATTCAAATGAGGGTTGGAAAGGTCTATAAATATCACCCTCATTCCTTTGTAAATAATAGATTATTGAAGATGAGTTTTTAGGGAAGAGTGATTCTTTGTTCTACCTCTATAAAGGAGTGGGCGTGAGGCCCGTCTTGCCTTCACCTTTGGGCATCGAGGGGTGTGAGACCCTATGCCTTCACTTTCAAGCATCGAGGGGTGTGAGGCTCTTGTTATCCCCTTCCTCGTCGAGTCCCCTCTATGGTTTTAGAGATTTTCCTTCACGGCCCCAGATAGCGATTTGGGTGGGATGTGTTGGCTCCGCATGTAGTGAGATGGGTGGGATGCCCTAGGCTACATGCAGTGGGGTGGGTGAGATGCCCTAGTGGTGAGAGGTCTCTCTGTGAGTATGAGTCCCAAAGTTATGAGAGTCCAAGTTTTTCCTGCATTCCATCTCCATTATTCCTTCGCCACCTCCATAGAAAATTAAAAAATAAAAGAAAAAACTAGAGCTACCCTAATTTTTCTGACTTCTAGGCTTGCTAATGATCCATCCCCATCCCGTCCTCCATCAATTTGGTATCAGAGCTAAAAAGTTAGCTAAAGGGTTAGGGTATTTTCATCTACCTCCCTGAGCTTGTTATCAAACCAGCAATACACATCCTAAGCTCCCTCCACCCATGAAGCAACCCATTTCTTCCTTCGCCTACCACCATCGACAAAGCCACACACTCCATCAAACTGCCTTCTAAAGGTCTTCCCAGGTTCTTCCTTCCACTGCCACCTGAGAAGCCATCACCCACCATCCTCCCAATGATTGGAACCACCACTAGTCGATTAGATCGATGTCACAGCCACATGGATCTGTCGATGGGACTGAGCCTTCTCCCTGTTGCTGCGATGCCCTCCTCCACCGGATCTTCGACCATCAGCTCGTCCTCACCTTCTTCCTCATCATCATTGTCATCGAGCTCGCCCTCATCGATGCCATCAAGCCCTCCTATCTCTGCCCAACCTTCATCGATGCCTCCTCCTGCCTGATCTCCTCCCTGCTCCCCGTCAGTCACCCATCCCACCGGCCTACTATTGCGACACCCAACACCCGCCGGATCAGAGTCCGTCCAACACCATCGATTATGGCACCCAGATTTGATCGGCGCCTCCACCGAATCGCCTCCCTTCCCCCATCAACTGCACATGCCACCCACCAAAGCCCCTTCCCTACCGATCGATGACACTGACACCACTGGAACCCCCTTTCATCACTATTTCCCTCTAGATCGAAGCAATCCTTAGAAGCCGAGATGAACACCGTGTCGGCCTATCTCCCATCCATGTTGCCGTCTTCGCCCAATGCCGTCGCCGGCAAAGCCTACCAAGAGTCCCTCATCCATTCCACCATCTCCACCAGCAGCCGGCAATGAGGTCAGATTCCTCTGTTCCATCGCCTGAGAATGAAGGCACCAATGCACGAACGTTAATGTAGACTCCCATTCCTGTTGTCGATTTTAGACTTACACAGATTTCAAAGCTACATAGATTTCAAAGCTATGCAGATTTCAAAACTGCATGGGTTCCAAAGCTACATGAATTTCAAAGATGCATAGATCTTAGAGCTATACGGATCTCAGAGGTGCACATATCTCAGAGCAAAGCTAAAAAAAATCATTCTACAAGCATGCGCATCCTGGAACCAAAAGATTACTGAAGCCTGACTTGACGGAGTCGATTTCTCCTACCTTAGGGGAATATTGGGGACATCAGCAGCATAGATCTTGAAGTAGCATGAATCTTGATGCAGCACAACTTTTAATAAATTCAAATTTGAAGATTAGTTTAGTTAGGATTGAGATATCTGGGTGGATAGACCTTATCTTGTATTTGAATTTGATCCATCCCTATCTTTCTATCTTATATTCAAATTCAAATGATGGTTGAAAAGGTCTATAAATGCCATCCTCATTCCTTTGTAAATAATAGGTTAATGAATATGAGTTTTTAGGAAGAGTGATTCTTCATTTTGCCACCATAAAGGAGTAGGCATGAGGCCTGTCTTGCCTTCGCCTTCAGGTGTTGAGGGGTGTGGGACTCTATGCCTTCACTTTCAAGCATCGAGGGGCATGAGGCCCTAGTTATCCCCTTCCCCGTTGAGTCCCCTCTATGAATTTTGAGGTTTTCCTTCGTGGCCCCAAGTTAGCGATTTGGGTGGGATGCCCTAGGCTCCACATGTAGTGAGATGGGTGGGCCGCCTAGGCTACATATAGTGGGGTGGGTGAGATGCCGTAGAGGTGAGAGGTCTCTCCATGAGTGTGAGTCCCAAAGTCCATGAGAGTCCAGATTTTTCCTACCTTCCATCTCCATTATTCCTTCGCCATCTCCTTATCAAATTAAAAAAATAAAAGAAAAACTAGTGGTACCCTAATTTTGGTGACTTCTAGGCTCGCAACGATCCATCCCTATCCCGTCTCCCATCATCATACCTTTAGGAAAGGGAAGAAGAAAAAGAATAAAAAAAATAAAGGGTGTAAAGTGCTGGATATAATCAGACTAGGAGGATGAAGGCTGACAAGAGTCAGGCAGAGTGCTTCTTCTATAAGAAGCTGGGTCACTGGAAGTAGAACTGTCCTGCTTACCTTGCTACCCTAACTCGAATAGGCAAAGGAAGGGAAAGCAGCATGCTATTGCTGGTCAAGGTTTATATGAAAATCATTGTAGTTTCTCCATTTGTGATACTACTAGCTGGGTATTGGATACCGGAAGTCCTTACCATATTTGCAATTCAATGTAGGGACTTCAAGTTAGTAGTAGATTCGAAAGCGATGAAAGGTTTTTGAACATTGGGAATGGAAGTCAAGCTCCAGTTCTGGCATTGGAACTATTTCTTTGTATTTTGAGTCTTGTACTATCATTTTTAATGATTATCATTTTTGTCCTTCTTTTTAGTGAATATCATTTTTGTAGGCCTATTGGCCAAAGATAGTTATGAATTATTTATAAAGAATGCTATTTGCAAAATCACGTTGAATGGTTCTAATGTGATGACTAGACAAGTGAAGATGGTGTATATAATTATCATAGCCTGTTACTATATTGTACACTGCTAATAAACATCCTAGATTAGATATAGTCAGTGATACTTATCTCTAGCACTGTAGGCTAAGTCATATAAACAAGAATAGGATAAATAAGTTGGTGGGAGAAGGTCTCCTTGATATCGCTGAGAGTGAATCTTTATAAAACTGTGAATCTTGTTTGCTTGAGAAAATGACCAAGTCACCTTTTATGGAAGAGGTGAAAGAGCCAGAAATATTATAAGTCTAGTACATATTGATGTATGTGGACCTATGAATATCAGTGCAAGAGGTGGGTATGATTATTTCATTACGTTCACAGATGACCTATTAAGGTACGATTATGTCAACCTGATGAGACATAAATCTGACTCGTTTAAAATATTCAAACACTATCGTAATGAAGCTAAAAAACAAACTAGTTAGTTTATTAAAACCCTTTGATTAGATCGAGGTGGTGAATATCATTCCAATGAGTTTCTGGCTTATCTTGAGGAGAATGGAATTCTCTCTTAATAGACTCCTCCAGGGACACCCAATTAAATGGTGTGTCTAAAAGGGGAATTGAACACTGTTGGACATGGTTCGATCGTGATGGGCTTAACAAGTTGCCTAAATCCTTTTGAGGATATGCTCTTGAGTCAGCATGTTTCCTTCTGAATAGAGTTCTAAGTAAGTCCATTGATAAGACACCATATGAGATATGGACTGGACGTAAGCCAACTCTCTCTCACCTTCGGGTTTGGGGGTATCCGACTTATGTCAAGCGTGATGCAGACATCACCAGCACTAATCCCGGAGTAGCACTGATCTTGAAGCAGCATGAATTTTGATGCAGCATGAATCTCGATGAAGCATAGATTCCAATAAATTCAAATTCAAAAAAATAGTGATTTAAGATTAGTTATTTGAAATTTGATTTAGGATTAGGTTGGTTAGGATTAAGATTTGGATAGGCCTTATCTTGTATTTGAATTTGAACCATCCTTATCTTTTTATCTTGTATTCAAATTCAATTGAGGGTTGGAAAGGTCTATAAATACCACCCTCAGTCCTTTGTAAAAAAAATAGTTTGGTGAATAAAAATGAGTTTTTTTAGAAAAGAGTGATTCTTTTCTTTCACTCCATAAGGAGAGGGGTGAGGCCCAATCTCAGGACATGATGATAGGTCATGTCTAGTTATCCCTTCCTTGATTCCATCTCTTTACCTTCTCATGTCCTTTGAGATTCACCCTAACACCTCCAAGTACGAGGTAGGTGGACTGCCTAGTGGTGAGAGGTCTCTTCATTAGTGTAAGTCTCAAAGTCCATGAAAGTCCAGATTTCCTACTTTCCGTCTTCATTGTTCCTTTGCCACCTCCCTACAAAATAAAATAAAAAAAATAGTAGTACCCTAATCTAGGTGACTTTTAGGCTCACTGATGATCCATCCCCCATCCTGTGCCCCATCAAAGCGTCTGGAGATGGATAAGCTAGGACCTAAGTCTAATAAGTTTCTTTTTGTTGGGTATCCCAAAGATTCCATAAGGTATTATTTCTATCTGCCTGAGGAGCAAAAGTTGTTCATCAGTCTTAGGGCAACCTTTGTAGAAAGGGAGTACCTTGGTGAAGGCACTCAAGCTGCTGAGATTGAACTTGGAGAAGTTCAACTGATAGAAAAACCTTCTCACTCTAAGGCCACTATAGAACCAAGTTTGATTAGATCAGATCCAAAGCCCATAGTGCAACCATTAAGGAGATCTGGTAAAGTACCACATCAACCGGATAGATACTACGATTTCTTGGTCCGAGATGGTGATCCTGTTGAGCTTGATGAGAACAACGAGGACCCGATTACCTATATGGATGCCTTGTCAAGGTCTGATTTTGAGTCATGGCTAAGAGCTATGAAATTCAAAATAGAGTCCATGGACATCAACAATGTGTGGACATTGGTTGACCCACATGAAGGGATAAAATCCATTGGGTGCAAGTGGATCTTCAAGAAAAAATAGGGCGCAGATGGATAGGTGGAGACCTATAAAGCCTGTCTGGTTGCCAAGGGGTATCGTCTGTGTTATGGTATTGACTATGATGAGGTGTTTCTCCCGTGGCAATGCTCAAGTCCATTCGAATTATGCTTGCTATAGCAGTAAATTTAGATTATGAAATCGGGCAAATGGATGTTCAAACAGCTTTCCTAAATGGTGAGCTAAAAGTTGAGTATATGATGCAACCTGAAGGGTTCACATCCACAGATGAGTCTAAAGTGTGCAAGCTTCAAAGGTCCATTTATGGACTGAAGCAGGCTTCTCGGAGTTGGAATATGCATTTTAAAAAGTATATCAAGACGTATGGCTTCATTAGGAATGGAGAGGAACCTTGTATATATAAATGGGCAATTGGTTCTCTAGTTATATTTTTTGTTTTGTATGTGGATGACATTCTCCTAACCGGGAATGACATTCTAGCATTACAAGGAATAAAGATTTGGCTTTCATCTCAATTCTCTATGAAAGACTTGGGTGAAGCCTTATACATACTAGGTATGAAGATCTATAAAGATAGATCTAAGAGGCTTCTGGGACTATCCCAATCTATGTACATGATACTATGCTGAAGCGGTTCAGCATGGAGAATTTCAAAAGAGGCTATCTTTTGATAGGTCATGGAATTACTCTTTCCAAGAAAGATTGTACAACTACTCCGGAGGAAAGAGAGCATATGAGTAGGATTCCATATGCTTCGATAGTGGGTTCTATTATATACACCATGTTATGTATTAGACAAGACATGGCATACTCAGTAGGGGTAATGATGTTGGAAATTATGTTCCAAAGCCAATCGCCTAGGTTGTAGGCGGTTGAGCACAGTATTGTACTCTTTCTTTGAATTAATAAAATATTTTTTTGGCAGCTCATCACATACTAAATTTCCCTGAAATGAACTCTTTCCATGTGATGAAGTCCATAGGACTACACTGACTTCGATACAGAGAGGATGTATCGAGTGGTCCTTAAACCCTGTTCACAACAAAGGATATATTGTACTGGACGGCAATATATCAAGTATAGGTTGTTGTAGTTCACATCGTTTGGTTGTCCTCTTGACCAAATGAGTGTGGTGACACTGATATGATCTACAAGGGGATATGTGATATCTTATTGAACGTGACTCCGTGCAGCCCCTTTCTGCCAAAGGGATACTCACGATTGGATATGGGTATATGTGTCCCTCTGACCTGAGGTCATCACGGTAGCTTGCAAGCAACACCATGTGCTTTGGTGCCGGACTACCCAGATTTTTAATCCGGTGATGGAAGGTTTCTGGGTACAGGCAAGTACTTGTGGAGCAGTGATGGACCAAGATGGAATTGACCTGTCCAAACAGTTTGGATTGAATGTCTCGCAGTATCTCAATTTACCAAATCCTCGACCGGGGTAGTCCTAGTGAAGAGTCACCGGCTTGCGAGGTTGAGACACGTAGTCAACTGACTCTGTCTTGGTTGGCAGCCCAATCTCAGTCGTCCTGAGCATTAGAGGTCAAAGGGATGAATTATACGGTAACCATATGCTAGAGGTTCGATAGTTTGCTCCCGCATCTTCGACCTATCCGGATGCTGAGACCCATTGCTAGATGGTTTCCTGTGCTGGTACTAGAATTTTTCTAGTGCTACCGTTTAAGTTCGAACCTATGAGGTCATACACCCAGAGGATTACTCTCTGATCTGGATACCGATTACGATTGGGAATCATCTCGATTTTATGGTCATAGTATTTTTTGAGCACTCCTTTTCCTATCTTGCCCTTGTCTGTGTCAACCGAAAATTATTCCAGGTTGACCAGGACTGCGCCAGGATTTTTCTGAATCTTTTTTGAACTGATTCGGAGTTCGCTTTGTCCTTCAATTGGTTGTGAACCAATTTTAATCCCATGAACTAATTTAATTGGGCTTGAACTGGTTCAATTGGATTGAACCAAGAGGTTTAATGGGATTGAACCAAATTGGGATTGGACCGGTTTCTTTTGAACCGGTGATCATTTTTCTCCCAGCCTTTTACATGTTTATCTTGCGTTAGAAATTCCTAATGCTGGGAGAAGGCCAATCGACCATAGTCTTTTCGACTGAACGTTTCCTCTCACTGGCGTCCCTTCTCCTCCCTCCACCCGTCCGTTTAATCCTCCTGTTAACTGCTGGTTAAATGAGATCGGCGGCTGCTGAGACCTCCTCGTTTCCAACCCTTTCCCCTCCCTCTCCCAGCTGCCTATATAAACCTCTGCAGCGCCCCTGTTTACAACTCAGTTGAAGTTACACCGTGTGAAGAGAAAGTAAAAATTCTGGGACATTTTTTAGAGAGTTTTTTCCTGCTTCCTTTTGGTACTCATAGGCTAGGTTTTGGAGGGTGAGAGGGAGAGTCTAAGGCACCATTTCCTTGTCCATTTGAGTGCTCAAACCCAGGACTGCAGCAAGGCCAGTTGCTGTCGTTCACTGTGGCCGAATCATCTTCCAGCGGCTAGCACCGCGTGTGGAGTGGAATCTGAGAGCCCCGGGCTCATCTCCCCTCTAGAGGGAGTACTCTTCTACTCCTGGGAGCAAGCCACGCGAGTCGGGATCACCACTGCAGCTCCAAACATGAAGCAAAAGAGTGCTGTCCAGATTCTGCAGCGAATTTCAGTAGCAGACTTTGGTGATTTTCCACATTTGTTTTAGCTTGTTTTGCTTGCAGATATTGGTGCCAAATCTAAGAGCGCTTGTCTAACTTGCTGCTGCTCAAATTTGGGAGCAAACGGAGGTCCGAAAGGTGGTGTTCCGATGCCATTTTTCAAGCCAAAACAGAGCTCTTTTCAGCCCAAGGAAGAAGAAGGTTGGAATAGTTTTATTCCAACCTATTCCAGTTTATTCTAGAGTTATTCCAGGTGGAATAAAGGTATGGAAAATTATTTTTTTTCATCATGCATAAATATTTTTTGTTTAACTTTTTTGCAAATATTTTATATCATGATACATGCCTACATGCAACATGAATAGGTTAGGTTCTGGGCGGAGCAGTTTTCTGCTGCGAGAATTTTTTAAAAGAAAAAGTTTTAAAATCCATTCTGCTCCCGCAACTATTTGCATGCCAAGTGTAGGACCATGTCAAACCACCTGCACCATTATTCTTTCAGTGGTATCAGTGCAGGTTGCATGTGTAATCTATTCCTGTATGCATGTTTATAGATTAAAAATTGTTTAATCTAAATATGTATCCTGATTTCTTTTTCGAACCTAGTTGAGACCTTCACCATGACCGTGTGTCTTTGACACGATGTGGATCGTCTTTGTTGCCTCTTTAGAAGGATCCTTAAAGAATATTAAATTAAAAAAGGTTTTAATTCGTTGATACATGATCTTAGGCATGTTTTATTGGATATAAAATATTTGTAAAATTTTGAATCTAGATGCATGATTTTTAGTTATGTAAAATTATTTTACATAGAGACTTAATTAAAATTATTTTAATAAGAGTTTGGCTTATTAAAATTTTTTTTTTAGGTTTATGAAATCTAATAAATTTGTATAAGCCATTTTGGGTTTAAATTGGGTTAGCTGACTAGTTGGGTTCATAAATGGGTTAGACCTAAGTTTAGTTGAACCAGATTACAAGAGATTAAACAAAAGTTGTTTAAGGCCCTTCTTTAGAACTATCTAATAGTTAGATTAGTTGATCCATTCATCTAAAATTGATCCAATTAGTGGCTCTGTGGATGCCCGAGTCTTTAGGCTAGTCTGATCGAGTCTGGTAAACCGACTGGTATCGAGGTAGGTTTGGCATTGTGATCATGGTTGTATGAGGCTACCTCTTTCCTGGCCAACTTAGTTGGTGTCTAGAAAGATGGTTAATGGTGGATACTCGCCCATGATCTCACCTACCTGGCTAGTCGAGTCGACCAGAACTGATTGGAAAAGCTCAATGACTCGAGTTAACCGATGTCACCCAGGTTGATCGGTCTGACTGATCTATAGGTTCCCATGGATCAATTTGTTGATTTATTTCAACCCTCCTAGAATCTGATTGATTCAATGGGAGGATGATCCATGTCCTTGTCTTTTTCTTCTATCACAACAAAAAAAAATAAAAAATAAAATCCTCTAAAATTATTAGGTCCTTAAAAAGACTAAGTCAAAGAGTTGATAGTGTCTTAGCCTCCCATTAAGTTGGATAGAAATGTGTCCACTAGCTTGGTGTGCATCGGCAGTTCCATAGAACGGGTGTACATCCGGTGACTGGAATTTCTATCTGATCAATGATGGTTCAGCGCAACCTCCTTAACGGGACCAGGTGGGCCGGCCATAGTCGGGCTTGGTCTTTAGTTAGCTGGAAGCATTGGATTTGTCATTTTAATGGTTGGACCTAACCAGACCTGCAATAGGAGGCCCTAGGCCAATTGGGGTGTTCTCTGGGGCAAAATAAAATACTAAAAATTGTTTAGGGAAACAATTGGTTTACGAACATACCTTTAGGCTCGTATGGGTGAGCTGGCCATAGTTGGGCTCATGCGAGGCCTATTGGATTTCAGTACCCACTTGAAAAGTTTTTTTTTTTTTTTCATGGATTGGAGTTAGAGGCTACCAATCTGAAAAATTAGTGGGAGAAACCTTTAGACTAAAGTCCAAGTCTTTTGGTTAAATTATTAATTCATACACTAATTTGGTCTTATTTTCTTTTCAGATGTCTTCTAATTTATCGCTCCGGTCACTTCTCGATAATGAGAAGTTAAAGGGTCACAACTTCGATAGTTGGTATCGAAGATTGAGAATCGTTCTGGAGCATGAACGGATCATCTGTGTGATAATGGATCCGGCACCTGAAATCCCTCCCGCTAATGCATGGAGTGCGGTCAGAGACGCTTATCTGAAGTGGGTCTCTGATTGCACTACTGTCCGATGCATTATATTAGCACGATGAATGACGAGTTCAGTCACAAATTCAAGGAGGCCCAACCAGATGAAATCCTACAAAAGTTGAAGGAATCCTTCGACACCCCGGATGATGTAGAACGGTACAAAGTGTCTTGTACCATCTACAACTCCAAGATGCCGAATGGTGGTTCAGTCGCTGATCATGTATTGTACATGATCGAGCTGATTGAAAAACTGTGCAAACTCGGATGCCCCTTGCATGAGCAGCTCGGCAAAGATGCAATCCTGAATTCTCTTCCCTCCTCCTATCTTGATTTTCTCGATCATTATAGAATGAATAAGCCTGCAGTCAACTACCATGGTCTTTTGGGGTTGCTGCAGACTTTCGAGAAAGACCACCAACTGAATAAGGGAGTGGTGAATTTAGTGGGAGGAAGTAGAGGTCATCGTCCCTTTAAGAAAGGGAAGAAGAAAACAAACAAGAAGGAAAGAAGGTGCAGAATGCTCCTGGCCCTAGTCAGACCAGGAAGTATAAGGCTGATCAATCTTTTGTAGAATGTTTCTACTGCTACTGCAGAAGAGGGACACTGGAAGAGGAATTGTCCTCTTTATATTATGTCCCTTAATCCGAATAGGCCAAGGAAGCAGAAGTCTGCTGAACAAGGTATTTATATGATAAAATCTTGTAATTACTCATTGTTGATACTGCTAACTGGGTATTGGATATTGGTAGTCCAATTCACGTTTATAATTCATTACAAGGACTTCAAGTTAGCAGAAGATTTGAAGATGGAGAACAGTTTCTGAGCGTCGAGAATGAAATCGTGTTCCAGTACTGGCGGTCGGAGTCCTGCGTCTTGTCTTTGAGTCTTGTACTATCGAACTAGTCGACTGTCACTATTGTCCTAGTTTCATTATGAGCATAATCTCTGTAAGCCTTTTGGCCAATTGTGGTTTTGAACTATCAATAAAAGGAGATTTTTGCAATGTTTTTGAATAACTCTGTTATAATGAAAGCAAGATTAAATAATGGCATATATACTATCAAGGCCTGTTAGTGTAATGTACACTTCTAGCAAACGCCCAAGATTAGATAATGTCAATGATTTGTATCTTTGGCACTGTAGGCTAGTCATATTAACCAAAATAGGATCACAAGATACGAGGAGATGGACTCCTCGAGGTCAGTGATTCTGAATCACTGCCCACTTGTGAATCATGTTTACTGGTGCGGGCACCAGACTCAGAAGAAGACTTCAGAGCTCCATCTGGATCTCTGATTAACCTTGCCCGAAGAATTATGGTTTTTGGCTTGTAATAAGGGTTGACTTGATCAACTCAATTTTAGTTTGAGTCTGTATTACCTGCATTTTTATTTTATTGAGTCATGTTGACTCAGTAGTGGACTAGGGTTTCAACCTGGGGTGTTACATTTTCTCCCAAGGCCAAGCAAGTGGGTGCCACACTCCCAGCCACACTCCCAGCCATACGCCTGAGTCTAGGGGGCCCACATCTCCATCCAGCAGGCTTTGGTCCCCATACCACAGATAGCAGCTCCCCTCTTTCATGCGCCAACTGAGGAGAAATCCACCAGGGTCCACAAATCAAGGGGGCGGCCCAAGACTTCCCAAAAGAACCAAACTATAAAAGGAAGAAATTCTCTTGGAGAGGAATTCAAGGAGGCGCCCATTACCTGCTAGAAATACTCAAAACAAAGTTAGAAGGAGCCATAACTTGGGGAGAAAGAAAAGGAGGTATCCAAAAAGGGTTGAGCCATGGAAGGAAGGAGATTTCTCTTGAAAAGCAAGGTTAGGAGGCGCCCTAATCATTCCAACTAAAGCCAGATATAAAAGGCAACAAATTTTTTCTTGGAGGGCAAGGTTAAGAGGCACCCAACACTTCCAGATAAGGCCAAGCATAGAAGGAAAAAAATATTTTCTTGGAGGTCAAGACAAGGAGGCGCCACCCTTTCCTCCTTTTTGAAGCTTCAATCAACTTTGGAATTAATTGGCCGGCCATATGAGTAGGGATTGATATCCTAATTTGAAGATCCCCTCCTTTAGTCCCACATGGGACGATGTAAAACCCTACTCTCTTGTAATGGCCTATAAATTAAACCCCATGTAAGTTTGAAAAAATCAGATGAATGAACCAAATTTTTTAGTGAGCAAACTCTGTGTTTTCTCTCTTCCGCACTTGCATCCAGGTGTTGAGCTCCGTGAGGGAGTAAATCCGGGTTCCCCAGGAACCTTGAGGAGGTGTGAGATCTCCAAAACCCCAACCCTAGGTTAGCCACTTCACTCCCAAACCCTAGCCGCCCATCACCCTTCTCTTTCCACCAAGCCCTAGCATATCCCACCTCTCACGGCCATTCTCTCCAAGTCCAGGCCGACCACCAGCATCCAGCTATAGTCCGGATACTTTAGTTCCAAAGCTCTTTCCAGAGGGAGTCGAATCAGCCTTCAAGAGAATCCGGATCTCAGCGACATCACCCTTCAAGTTCTTCGAACTGGTAAATCCTTTCCCGAGTCTCTGAATCCATCACTTATTTTTTCTTCTTCTAGATCTTGAGTCCAGAAGAAGCTGACCCAGCCACGAGACCAGTATTGGAGGATCCATTACGAAGATAGCCAAATCCGAGGATCCAACAATCTGCCCGAGAGGTTCTTCCACCCCAATTCTGTGAAGATCACTATCTGGTTGGTAACCCATCTCTCCTCTCTATTTCTGTCCTGTTGAAAGTTCAGAGCGAAACCCTAGGTCTGGGAGTTTCTCAACCCCCAGCGATCCGTTACTTCTGAACTACTCTGATAACCTAGTTTTTTCTAAATTGTGCTTTCAATCCTTACCTAGTTTCCTTCAACTTAGTTTAACTTTACTTTGAGTCAAAGCCATTTCTAAATATAAAAAAAAAAAGAAAAAAAAAAGAATTAATCTTAATTTTACTTCCGCATACGCTTCTTGTTCTTCGTGCTGCATCATTTTTGGTATCAGAGCCTTCGTTCTGCATCATTTGGTATCAGAGCACTGTCTAGGGTTTCTGTTTGATTGCTTGTTTGAGTCTCTCTCTTTTTACTTTGTCTGCTCGAAGTAGACTCCCCAGGACATCCGGTCCTAGGAACGAAGTGAGGTGGAAACCTCCTCTTCCATTCCATGGGGTGTTCCTAGGGCGTGTAGGGATCCGTGGGTTATAACTTCGTAGCAGGAATTGTAAACGGAGAAGTGCTATATTTCAGCCCGTAATTGCCTTGTTTCAGGAATTATTTCTCACTGCAGGTAACTCCAAATTTGGTGATTTGTGTTTTGATGAAACCAATATAATTGAAGCTATTTTGCATAATTTTTCTGTGATTTATTGGTTTCCGTGAGATTTCTGAGAATTAAATTACTGCAACTCTATTTTTTATATTTCTGCAATTCAATTTTTTGAATGTTCAACACTTAATTCATCTTAAGGGCATTTGAGCATCTTAGATAAGGGGAGGAGTTGATAACCTCTCCTTAGCCCAAAACCACCACCCACTCATTCGAACCTAAGCCTTTAATCTTAAAATTAATTAGACCTAATTTATCCTAGTGGGCTAGGGACATCAACAAGTCGGGTCAAGGCTAGTGTTGAGTCAGTTTGTCTAGTTACTCTGTGTGTGCTTTGTACTCAGTGTCTAGAATGGTGGTTCAGGGATCCCATCCCGAAGGGCTTGTGTGCTGGTCCGCCTACCTGGCCAATCTCTGATTGGTGTCTAGGATTGGCATCTAGGGACCTAACACTCCCCTTAAACCTGCCTGGCTGAGTCATGAGTTACTACAGGCTAGCTTGCCACTCTGATTGGGCATCTAGTTTGGGCTCTAGGTCTAGTTAGCCTGTAGTCGTTCAGTTGAGTCTCATTCTGTGTGCTTGCTTGCATCATCATGTCTACCCGGAATGGAGTACCCTACCACCTAGTCAAACCCAACCAGATTTAGAGGCCATGGTTAGAAATCTTACCAAAGTATGACCAAATTGAGTCAGACATGAATGAGGGTTTTTTCCCAGTTAGGGATCGAGTCCAAGTACTTGAGAAACGTAGACATCAAAATTGGACCCCTGATCCAAATTTAATAGGCCCCAACCTCACCCATGCCAGGAACCTAGGAGGACCTTATACCGTGATCCCGAGCATAACCTTAGGAAGCCTAACCATGATATCTATAGTGTGGATCGTGTCTATGAGAGGTCCTTACAATATTCTAGACCAGTCACTCAACAACCCAGTCTTCTAGATCAAACCATTTAGATCCACACCCATGCCCAAGTAAGGTCTCTACTAGCTTGAAACCCAGTGTGACCCAGGTTCCTATATCTCAAGAATGTTTATTTTGTGGAGAAAGAGGCCATAAATCTAGTCAGTGCCCATGCATAGGACTGGCTTGTGCACAGCTAAGTGGTAAGAATCCTAAGGATGACATTAATGAGGGAGAACCCAAGCCTACCAATGAGGAAGATGGTTAGGTATGACAAGCCTAGAATCAGTTGACCCGATCACCACTGACCCGAAACCCATTGAAGATGGCATCGAGGAAGTATATGATGCTGGCTTGAGTCTAGTTGATGAATATGAGGGGAAGAACTTGAAGAATGTGACATTGATACTATTGGTTCCTTACCTGAGGAGACCTTGGAGAGCAACCAAGTGGTAGGACCTAGTTCAGAAATTCAAGAGATTTGTGAGAACCAAGTTCCTTTAGTCAAATACCCCCAGGAAGAACTCATAGTGTTAGCCCGAGCTATCAGTTCATATCCTCTAATGATAGTCATTCCCCAAGTACCAATTGAAGATCTTTGCACTAACTGTTTAAGTTTGCCCACCCTATGGTAGATCCTCTCCTTAGGATGACTGAATCAAGCCTCTTACAATTGGACCTTGTCCCATGCCCAGCCACTAAGGTCTCTCCCGTAATCTCAGTTGAACATCCTTGTCTTGAGCGGATTGGTTCACCCAGTCCTGTAGAAGTCCTCCTTATGGCCCCAGACCCCTTCCTTTGCATGACTGACCTACCCTTCTATAGAGTATACCTTTCCACACCCATAGGTCAAATTTCAAGTCTTGAGGTCATCATCCATAGGCCCTTCCATGAATCATTCTTCAATCCAATTCTTGAGAAATGGATCATTATTTGCTTAGAGAACAAACTTTAACTGTTGCAATCACATGTCCTAGGCTGTTTCCCAAACCATCTCTTGATCCATTCCTGGGAGTAGCAAACTTTTCCTTTCGAAAGGATGACCAGTTGACACTCATAGATCACCATTCAAACCTTCAGGTCACCACCTTTAGTCAGCAGGTAATTCGTGACTCCACATCATATTTCCTCCTTTCTCTAGGACTTCCAATGCTTCTTACACCATCCAAGTATACTTTGTCGAAGTCTTTAGAGTGAACCACGTGTCAGAACCTATTAGGTTTGCCACCTACTTCTGGAAGACCTTATGCACACCTACTAGCACCCATGATAAGTTTTCATGCTCTGCATGCCATCCTCCGACCCAAGGTCAAACCTAGAGAGTCGTAGTTTGTTAGGTTTAGACCTAGGGTTCCTTTGAATAAAGTCCATTCTTTAGGAATGCATCGTCAGTCGAGTTTAGGACACGACTCAGATTTTGGTTTGATTGAGAGCACCAGGAATTGGGATTTGTATTTTGTTCAGGGCTGAAATTGCATTCATGTTTCGATCAATAGGTCTAATAGGCTAGAGTCCCTTTGAAATTGTTCATGGATACAAGCCTCACACACCACTTGATCTGATTTCACTATTAGCCGACACACACAAGTCTCTTGATTCACTTGCATAGCATGTAAAGGATTTGCATAAAGAAATTCATGCCAAAATAATTTTAAGTAATGAAACTTATAAGAAGTTGGCTGATTCTCAAAGACGAGTCAAAACTTTTGTTGAGGGAGACTGTGTAATGATTAGGTTAAGCCTGAATGGTTCCCTCCTGGAACCGTTAGAAAGTTATATGCTAGAGGAGCTGGTCCATTTAGACTGGTGAAGAGAGTAGGAACAATGCCTATGTGCTCGAGTTGCCTCCAGAACTAGGCATTAGCTCCACTTTCAACATTACAGACCTAGTAGAGTATAGAGAGCCAGCTGTGATTCCCAGTGAGCCTTTGAGCCTAATCCTGCTCTTGAGAGTGAACCCAACCCTTGTGTCCACCACAAACTGGCCTTGAGGAAAGAGCAGATTGAAAAGATCCTGGATGATCAGGTTATCTCGACTCGTAATCGAGGATACCAAAGATACCTGGTCCGCTGGCAAGGAAGGCCAGATTCTGATGATTCTTGGATCTCCCGGAAGAATTACAAGAATTGGACCCTGACCTCTTGGAGAGATACCAGAGCCAGCTTGATCCATACTCGACAGGGTCGAGTTCCTCCCACCCCGGGAGAATTGGTGCGGGCACCAGACTCAGAAGAGACTTCAGAGCTCCATCTGGATCTCCGCCCGAAGAATTAGGGTTTTTGGCTTGTAATAAGGGTTGACTTGATCAACTCAATTTTAGTTTGAGTCTGTATTACCTGCATTTTTTATTTTATTGGTCATGTTGACTCAGTAGTGGACTAGGGTTCAACCTGGGGTGTTACATTTTCTCCCCAGGCCAAGCAAGTGGGCCCACACTCCCAGCCACACTCCCAGCCATACGCCTGAGTCCAGGGGCACCACATCTCCATCCAGCAGGCTTTGGTCCCCACACCATAGATAGCAGCTCCCCTCTTTCATCATGCGCCAATTGAGGAGAATCCACCAGGGGTCCACAAATCAAGGGGGCGGCCCAAGACTTCCCAAAAGAACCAAACTATAAAGGGAAGAAATTCTCTTGGATAGGAATTCAAGGAGGCACCCATTACCTGCCAGAAATACTCAAAACAAAGTTAGAAGGAGCCATAACTTGGGAGAAAGAAAAGAGGTATCCAAAAAGGGTTGAGCCATGGAGGAAGGAGATTTCTCTTGAAAAGCAAGGTTAGGAAGCGCCCTAATCATTCCAACTAAGCCAGATATAAAAGGCAACAAATTTTCTCTTGGAGGCAAGGTTAAGAGGCACCCAAACACTTCCAGATAAGGCTTGATAGAAGGAAAAAAATATTTTCTTGGAGGTCAGACAAGGAGGCGCCACCCACTTTCCTTTTTGAAGCTTCATCAACTTTGAATTAATTGCCGCCATATGAGTATGGATTGATATCCTAATTTGAAGATCCCCTCCTTTAGTCCCACATGGGACGATGTAAAACCTACTCTCTTGTAATGGCCTATAAATTAAATCCCATGTAAGTTTGAAAAAAATCAGATGATGAAACCAAATTTTTTAGTGAGCAAACTCTGTGTTTTTTCTCTCTTCCGCACTTGCATCCAGGTGTTAAGCTCCGGAGGGAGTAAATCCGGTTCCCCAGGAACCTTGAGGAGGTGTGAGATCTCCAAAACCCAACCCTAGGTTAGCCACTTCACTCCCAAACCCTAGCCGCCCATCACCCCTTCTCTTTCCACCAAGCCCTAGCATATCCCACCTCTCACGGCCATTCTCTCCAAGTCCGGCCGACCACACAGATCCAGCTCAGTTCGGATACTTCAGTTCCAACTCTCTTTTCAGAGGGAGTCGAATCAGCCTTCAAGAGAATCCGGATCTCAGCGACATCACCCTTCATGTTCTTCGAACTGGTAAATCCTTCCCGAGTCTCTGAATCCATCACTTGTTTTTCTTCTTCCTAGATCTTGAGTCCAGAAGAAGCTGACCCAGCCACGAGACCAGTATTGAGGATCCATTACGAAGATAGCCAATCCGAGGATCCAACAATCTGCCCGAGAGAGTTCTTCCACCCAAATTCTGTGAAGATCACTATCTGGTTGGTAACCCATCTCTCCTCTCTATTTCTGTCCTGTTGAAAGTTCAGAGCGAACCCTAGGTCTGGAGTTTCTCAACCCCCAGCGATCCGTTACTTCTGAACTACTCTGATAACCTAGTTTTTCTAAATTGTGCTTTCAATCCTTACCTAGTTTCCTTCAACTTAGTTTAACTTTACTTTGAGTCAAAGCCAATTTCTAAATATAAAAAAAAAAAAAAAAGAATTAATCTTAATTTACTTCCGCATACGCTTCTTGTTCTTCGTGCTGCATCATTTTGGTATCAGAGCCTTCGTTCTGCATCATTTACTTGGTAAAATGACCAAGTCACCTTTACTGGAAAAGGTGAACGAGCTACAGAACTTCTAAGTCTAATACATACTGATGTATGTGGATCGATGACAGTTAGTGCCAGGGAGGATACAATTTTTCATTACTTTTACAGATGACTTTTCAAAGTTCGTTATGTTTTTTTATATGAGACATAGTCTGAGTCATTTGAAATGTTCAAACGATACCGTAATGAAGTAGAAAAGCAAACTGGAAAAGTATAAACCCTTCGATCTGATCGAGGTGGTGAATCTTATCTGGGAATTTTTGACATATCTTGAGGAGATTGAATTCTCTCTCAGTGACTCCTCCAGGAACACCACAGTTGAATGGTGTGTCTGAAAGGAGGAATCGAACCTTGTTGGACATGGTTCGTCCATGATGGCTTTGCAACTCTGCGCTATCTTTTGGGGATATGCGCTTCAGACAGCCTGTTACTTGTTAAATAATGTTCCAAGTAAGTCTGTTGTCTCCACTCCGTATGAGATGTGGAATGAGCGTAAAACCCTCAATCTCACACCTTCGGGTCTGGGGTTGTCCGGCTTACGTAAAGCGTTTAAACTCAGACAAACTTGTCCAAGGTCTGATCGATGTTTATTCTTGGTTCCCTAAGAAACCAAGGGTATTTCTTCTACTGCAGAATGAACAAAAGGTTTCGTTGCTCTTAGAGCTATCTTTTTGGAAAAGAGTTCCTTGGAGAAGGAACTAAGCCTCTAAGATTGAACTTGATGAAGTTCAGCAATAAGAACCTGCACCTCTAAGGACATCATAGAACCGGCTGTGATTGAATCACACCCAGAACCCATTAGGAAATCCGGTAGATACCGCGTCAGCAACAAATACTACGTTTTCTTAGTCCGGGATGGTGATCCCATTGAGCTCGATGAGAACAATGAGGATCCAATCACCTATATGATGCACTTCAGAGATCTGACTCTGAGGCATGGCTTGGAGCCATGCGATCCGAATGGAGTCCATAGAAATCAAAATGTATGGACATTGGTTGATCCGCCTGAAGGGATAAATCCATCGGGTGTAA
Source organism: Areca catechu (assembly GCA_021397845.1). Classification (NCBI taxonomy): domain Eukaryota; kingdom Viridiplantae; phylum Streptophyta; class Magnoliopsida; order Arecales; family Arecaceae; genus Areca; species Areca catechu. The sequence continues at coordinate 89,423,560 of CM038043.1, read as the reverse complement.
ATGGATCTTCAAGAGGAAAGGGGCACAGATAAGAAGGTAGAGACCTATAAATCCCATCTGGTTGCAAAGGGGTATCGTAATGATATGGTATCGATTATGACGAACTTCTCCTTGTGGCAATGCTCAAGTCCATTCGGATCATGCTGCTTTGGCAGCATATTTTGATTTGAGATCTGCAGATGGATGTCCGAACTGCTTTCCTTAATGGGGAGCTGGAGAGGAGGTGTATATGATACAGCCTGAAGGGTTCACATCCACAGATGAATCAAAAGTATGCAAGTTGTAGAGGTCCATCTATGGACTCAAGCAAGCGTCTCGAAGTTGAACTTACGGTTTGATAGATGTATCAAATCATATGGCTTCGTTAGGACGGAGAAGAACCATGCATCTATAAATGGGTTATGGTTCTGTGATTATATTCCTAGTACTGTATGTTGACAACATTCTCTTAATCGGAATGATGTCGCAGCATTACAAGGAATAAAGGTCTGGTTATCATCTCAGTTCTCCATGAAGGACTTGGGTGAAGCTTCTTACATACTAGGTATGAAGATCTATAGAGATAGATCTAAGAAGCTTTTGGGATTGTCCCAGTCTACGTACATTGACACCGTGCTGAAACGGTTCAGCATTGAAAATTCCAAAAAGGCTATCTCCCGATAGGTTCTGGAATTACTCTTTCCAAGAAGGATTGTGCGACAACTCCAGAGGAAACAAAGTGCATGAGTAGAGTACCTTATGCTTCTGCAGTAGGCTCTATCATGTATGCTATGACTTGTACTAGACCAGACGTGACATACTCACTAGGAGTAGTGAGCAGATACCAGTCTGACCCAGGTGAGGTGCATTGGAAGGTGGTTAAGTTCATCCTTAAGTATTTGAGAAATACTAAAGATCAATGGCTATTTATGGAGAACCTGACTTGAAACTTGTGGGGTACTCTGACTCCAGTTTCCAGATAGATAGAGATGATAGCAAGAGTGTGTAAGGATTTGTATTTACCCTGAATGGAGGAGCGATCTACTGGAAAAGTTCCAAGCAGGCAACTGTGCAGACTCGGTATGCGAAGCAGAATATATTGCAGCAAGATGCATCAAAGGAAGCTGTGTGGTTACGGAAGTTCCTTGGAGAGCTAGGGGTGGCACCTTCCCTAGATGGTCTTGTTCCGGTGTACCGTGACAGCACTGGAGCCATTGCTCAAGCTAAGGAGCCTAAAGCTCATCACCGCACTAAGCACATACTGCGGCGCTACCACCTCGTACGAGAGATCGTGGAACGAGGCGACATCAATCTTCTGAAGATCGATGGAAAAGAAAATCTGGCCACCCCTTCACTAAAGCCCTCAGAATAAAAGAGTTCGACTATTGTAATGGGAAATGGGTATTAGATTACTCTTCTGATTGGCTTTAGTACAAGTGGGAGTTGTTGGGAATTGTTTCCCAAAGCCAATCGCCTGGGTTGTAGGCGGTTTAGCTCAGTATTGTACTCTTTCTTTGAATTAATAAAATATTTTTTTGTAGCTCATCACATACTAAATTTATCTGAAATGATCTCTTTCCATGTGATGAAGTCCTTAGGACTACACTGACTTCGATACAGAGAGGATGTATCGGTGGTCCTTAAACTTGTTCACCAACAAAGGATATATTATACTGGATGACAATATATCGAGTATAGGTTGTTGTAGTTCACATCGTTTGGTTGTCCTCTTGACCAAATGAGTGTGGTGACACTGATGTGATCTGCAAGTGGGATATGTGATATCTTATTGAACGTGACTCCGTGCAGCCCCTTTCTGCCCAAGGGATACTCACGATTGGATATGGGTATATGTGTCCCTCTGACCTGAGGTCATCACGTAGCTTGCAAGCAACTCCCTGTGCTTTGGTGCCGGACAACCCGGATTTTTAATCCAGTGATGGAAGGTTTCTTGGTACAGGCAAGTACTTGTGGAGCAGTGATGGACCAAGATGGAATTGACCTGTCCCAATAGTTTGGATTGAATGTCTTGCAGTATCTCAATTTAGCAAATCCTCGACCGGGGTAGTCCTAGTGAAGAGTCACCGGGCCTGCGAGGTTGAGACACGTAGTTGACTGACTTTGTCTGGGTTGGCAGCCTAATCTCAGTCGTCCTGAGCATTAGAGGTCAAAGGAATGAATTATACGGTAACCATATGCCAGAGTTTCGATAGTTTGCTCCCGCATCTTCGACCTATCCGGACGCCGGGACCCATTGCTAGATGGTTTCCTGTGCTGGTACTAGAATTGTTTTAGTGCTATGTTTAGGTTCGAACCTATGAGGTCACACATCACAGAGGATTACTCTCTGATCCAGATACCGATACGATTAGGAATCGTCTCGGTTTTATGGTCACGATATTTTTTGAGCACTCCTTTTCCCATCTTGCCCTTGTCTATGTCATCGAAAATTGTTCCGGGTTGACCAGGACTGCGCCAGGATTTTTCTGAATCAGTTTTGAACTGATTCAGAGTTCGTTTTGGCCTTCAATGGTTGTGAACCAATTTTAATCCCATGAACCAATTTAATTGGGATTGAACCGGTTCAATTGGATTGAACCAAGAGGTTTAATGGGATTGAACCAAGTTGGGATCGGACCGATTTCTTTTGAACTGGTGATCATTTTCTCCCAGCCGTTTTACATGGTTATCTTGCGTTAGAAATTACTAACGCTGGGAGAAGGCCAATCGACCGTAGTCTTTTCGACCGAACGTTTCCTCTCGCTGGCGTCCCTTCTCCTCCCTCCACCCATCCATTTAATCCTCCTATTAACTGCTGGTTAAATGAGATAGGGCGGCTGCTGAGACCTCCTCGTTTCCCAGCCCTTTCCCCTCCCTCTCCCAGCTGCCTATCTAAACCTCTACAGTGCCCCTGTTTACAACTCGTTGAAGTTACACCGTGTGAAGAGAAGTAAAATTCTGGGATGTTTTTGAGAGAGTTTTTTGCCTGCTTCCTTTGGGTACTCATAGGTTGTTTTTGGGGAGGTGAGAGGGGAGTCTAAGGCACCATTTCCTTGTCCATTTGAGTGCTCAAACCCGGACTGCAGCAAGGCCAGTTGCTGCCATTCACTGTTGCCGAAGCATCTTCCAGCGGCTAGCACAACGTGTGGAGTGGGATCCGAGAGCCCCGGGCATGTCTCCCCTCTAGAGGGAGTACTCTTCTACTCCTGGGAGCAAGCCACGCGAGTCGGGATCGCCGCTGCAGCTCCAAACGTGAAGCAAAAGTGTGCTGTCCAGATTCTGCAGTGAATTTTAGCAGCAGACTTTGGCGATATTCCACATTTGTTTTAGCTTGTTTTGCTTGCAGATATCGGTGCCAAATCGAAGAGCGCTTGTTTAACTTACTGCTACTCAAATCTAGGAGCAAATGGAGGTCCGTAAGGCTGTGTTCCGACATCATTTTTCAAGCCAAAAACATAGCTCTTTTCAGCCCAAGGAAGAAGAAGGCTGGAATAGTTTTATTCCAGCTATTCCAGCAATTCCAGCCTATTCCAGGTTTATTCCAGAGGTATTCCAGGTGGAATAAAGGTATGGAAAATTATTTTTTTTCATCATGCATAAATAGATTTATTTGTTTAATTTTTGCAAATATTTTATATCATGACACATGCCTACATGCAACATGAATAGGTTAGGTTCTGGGTGGAGCAGTTTTCTGCTGCGAGAATTTTTTAAAAGAAAAAGTTTTAAAATCCATTCTGCTCCCGCAGCTGTTTGCATGCCTAGTGTAGGACCATGTCAAACACCTGCACCGTTATTCTTTCAAATGAGCATATACCAGTCTGACCCAGGTGAAGCTCCTTGGAAAGTTGTTAAGAACATCCTTAAGTATTTAAGAAATACTAAGGACCAATGGCTTATTTATAGAGATTCTGACTTAAAACTTGGGGTACACTGACTCCAGTTTTCAATCGGATAGTGATGACAATAAGAGTGTATCTGGTTCTATATTTACCCTCAATGGTGGAGTAGTTTGCTGGAAAAGTTCCAAGCATACAGTGGCTGATTATGTTTGCATGGTAAAGTATATTGCAGCATTGGATGCAGCAAAGGAGGTTGTGTGGTTACGAAAGTTCCTAGGTGAGGGAGTGGCACCTTCCCTGGATGGTCCTATTTTGGTGTATTGTGATAGCACTGGAGCCATAACTCAGGCCAAAGAGCCGAACTCACATCAGCGCACCAAGAATATTCTGCATCGCTATACCTTGTCTGAGAGATTATTGAATGAGGTGACATCCAACTTTTGAAGATCGATGGTAAGGAGAACTTGGTTGATCCCTTCACTAAAGCTATGGAATGCAAGAGTTCGACAATTACAAATGGAAGATGGGAATTAGATTCTATTTTGATTTGCTTCGATCCAGGTGGGAGTAGTTGAGAATTGTGTGTCCTAAAGCCAATCATCTAGGTTGTAGACGGTTGTGCGACTCATGTATATGCATATAAATTATTGAATTGAATAAAAAGTTTATTCTAGTTGTTCATCACATGACATATTCCTAATTAAACTCTTATATAATGATGTCCTTTGAGCTACCTTGTATGCGATATAAAGAGGATGCATCGTGTAGTTCATAAACTGGTTTGTGACCAAAGGATACACTATTTTAGGATGATGGTGTATCGAGAGTAGGTCATTGATGTCATGTCTATTGGTTGTCCTCTTAACCAAGTAGCATGGAGATGCTGGCATGACATCAGGTGTTGTGTTTGAGACTTCACTAAGTTTGACTCCTATGTAAGATTCTCTTTCTACCAAAGAGAAATTTTGCATTAGAATATGGACATGAATTATTCCTCTAGCTTGATGATGCAGGACTAACTAGATGCAAAGATGAAGAATGATGCAAGTGATTTTTCTTTGGTGATTTTTAGGGTTTTAATGATTTGTTTAGGATTCCCGAAAATAAGTAGGAGTAGATCTAGGGTTCTATATTAACAAGAACTTCAAGCAAGCAAGTAAGTCCCTAAGCAAGGATAAAAAGAGGATACCGGGATTGAGAAACCCGTAGGACTTAGCTCTTAGATCAATACCTACTTAGGAGTCAGGGTGGCAAACCTTAAAAATTCGAAGCGCTCGATGCCGAGTTCACTCGCTCTGGCGAATGCGGCCTGGATGATCGAGCAGTCAACCCTATGGATGCACTGGCTTTTTGTCTGAAGGTCTCGATGGCAAGGGCAACCGACTCCAAGTTCGTGTCACCTGGAGGACCTATAAGCATTCAAGAGAGGGAGTTAGGATTCAACAAAGAAAGCAAGAGATGAAGGAAAGAGAGTTGATGTGGTGATGGTGGAGTTCTTCTTGCAAGGTACCCGGTTGGATAATCCTAATGGACTCTGACTCGAAGTTGGAGGATGGAGTTGTGGAAGAGATAGTAACACGAGGCCTCACACCTCTCAACGCCCAAAGGCGAAGGCACTCCCTCACGGAGATCGACGTTCCTAATGAGCAAGGCAACTAAAGAGAATTGGCTCTCAAAAACTTGTGTTTTTTCATTCATCATCAATAGCTTACAAAGGAGAGGTAAGGTCCCTTTTTATAGGCACCTTAGGATCCAATTTAAATTTCAAATGAAAATACAAGTTTTCTTTTGATGGGGTGCCCAAAATTCAGATTTTCTTTCTCCTTGGCCGACCAAAAAAACTGGAGAGTGATTGGGCATGGCTTGACTTGAGGCTTGAAAGAAGGATCTTGCTCCCTTGGACTTGGAAGGTTGGTCTCTCATTTTGGAAGAAGACTTGAAGTAGGGCTTGTAGCGAGGCTTGTGTCCTCCTCCTTTCCTTGGTTGTGCATCCACCTTTGGTACAAGACATGATGTGGGGAGTGGGAGATGGAGGCACCCATGGATTCTTGCCCTTCCTTCCATAGTTGGCCACATACTTTGGGAAGAAAGCTTGAAGCAAGGAACTCATTTCTAACCTCCATTGACCTTCCCTTGGCCGGCCAACCATACTTGGAAAAGAGCAGGATAGGGGGAAGGGAAAGAGAAAATGTATCAAGTGTTGTGTCCCCCCTTTGGGCATCCAAGAATCTAAATTGTGCCGCCCACTTGGCAGTTGACATGGCACCACATAGGATGAAGAGGTGGGCCCCTGAGCTGAGTTGGCTTCCTTCATGGCTTGGCTCAAAATGTGACTAGATTTCAAGACCAATCTTGCTTAGACCAATACTTCAAACAAACTCGGACTGGACTCATTATAGGACTGGACTCAGTACAGGACTCGACTTGACCAACTTGGTCAAAATACAGGACTAGACATAGACACTTGATACTCAATTCAAAGCCAAAGAAAATTACAAGGTTTAGGCTTGAAGCCTTATTGCAAGACTTGAAATGTTGGAACCCTAATTGGACATCCACAGAGGGTTGAGGAGCCATTGTCGGATTCTGGTGCCCACACCAGTTCTCCCGGGGTGGAAGGAACTCGACCCTGTTAAGTAAGAGTTGAGTTGGTTTAGGTACTCGTCCAGAAGGTTGGGGTTGAGGCACTGCAAGTCCTCCCGGGTAATCCACGAGTCATCGGACTCAGGTCAGCTTGCCATCAGACTAAGAAATGTTTATAACCTTTGCCCCAGGTAGTGATAGCTTGGTCATCCAGGACATGCTCGATCCGCTCTCCTCTCTTAGGTAAAATTGGAGGTGGACACTCAGGTTCGGGTTCACTCTCAAAGAAAGGTCAGGCCCAAAAGGCTTGCTATGTATGTTTGCTGGTTCCTTGTACTCGACTAAGTCTGAGATATTAAAAGTTGAGCTAATGCCATAATTCGGGGGTAGCTCAAGAACGTAGGCATTAGGGCCAACTCTCTTTATCACTCTAAAAAGGCCAACTCCTCGAGCATGAAGTTTTTAATGGTTCCGGGTGGAAACCGTTCAGGCCTAAGCCTAATCATTACTGAATCCCCAATTTTAATCTCTTTGGCTCGTTTTCGGAATCAGCCATTTTTTTATATGTATTATTACCTAGATTAATTTTGTTACTAATTTCCTTATGTATGTCCCTAATATGCTGTGCAAAGGATTCGGTGTACTCAGAGACACGAGCATGGATAGGTAGAGGAATCGAATCAAGAGGTCGGTTAGGCTTGTAACCACATACAATCTCGAAAGGACTTTTCCAGGTGGTCCTATTTACAGAACTGTTATAGGCAAACTCGGCTCGAGGTAAGAGAAGATCCCAGTTTCCGATATGTTCACCTATCAAACATCTCAAGAGGTTCCCTAGACTGCGGTTGACTACCTTAGTTTGGCCATCTATCTGCGGGTGGTAGGCAGTTGAAAACTTTAGCTTGGTGCCTAGTAAGTGCCAAAAGGTTTTCCATAAGTAACTAGTGAATTGGACATCTCTATCGGACACTATGGTTTTGGGAAGGCATGTAACTTAACCACATGCTCGAGAAAGAGCTTGGCAACTTTGGAAGCATCTAGGATCTGGGAGCAGGGTATGAAATGGGCCATTTTGGAGAACCTATCTATCACTACATAGACTGAATCGTGCTTCCTTGCGGTCTTAGGCAATCCTACCACAAAGTCCATGCTAAGGTCTTCCCAAGGGCGACTAGGCACAGGCAGAGGGGTGTACAGGCTAGTATTCTATTTCTATTGTTTGCCAACAGCACAGGTTCGGCATCGGGAAACAATGTTGGCTACATCCTTCTTTAGGCTTGGCCAAAAGAACTAGTCTTCTACTGCTAAGATGGTCTTTTCTCTATCGAAGTGACCAGCTAGGCCTCCTGCATGGGTTTCCCAAACTAAGAATTCTCGAAGAGAGGTCTTGGAAATGCACAATCTTTGCTTTGAAAAGGTAACCATCCTGATAGGGGAACTAATATGCATGCAATTCTTTTTATATTTTATATGTGGGGTTGAGTGATTAATTCCCAAATTTCAGATTAAAATAAGTTGTAGGAAATTTTATATGAATTTTAGAAGATCAGCATGCAGATTAGGACCTAGAAAAGTAGAAAAGAAGGATCGCCGGGGCTGAGAAGCCTCGGTAGGGCAAGTTTCTACAATAAAATACTGGAGGTAGAGGGGGAGTACCTGACAATGTCTGTGAAGATTGCAGCAAAGAGGTCTCTCGTTCCTCGATGGATGTGGCCTAGAAAACTGAGCCAAAGACCCGTGGATACCCGGCTTTCTGCTCGGTGATCCGATTGAGGCTTGGCTGGAGTCGTTGGATTCGTAGGAACTCGGGGACGTGCAAAGACCTGTCAGGGGTTAGAAAACTCACAAAAAAACAAGAAAAAAAAGGAAAATAGCAAGGGAAGGCTTCTTTTGGAGTGGGCATCCAGGGATCTGAGAGGCTTGTTGGCAACAGGAAGATGATTGCAGCATTGGGAAGAAAAACTCTCACAAATCCCTTTATGCACACAACAGGGTATCACACAACTCAATAGAAGAACTCAAGGTTTTAATTCATATCAAAAATTAGGTTTCATACAAGAGGCTAGGGTCCTTTAAATAGACCCTTAACCTTGGGCTCCAAGTAAGGGTACATTAGTCTTTACATAAGAATCATTTTCCCTCTCAAACCCTAGCTAAAAAATAAGGAAACATTAGGTAGAAAAATCCCTAAAATTCTCTTGACTTGGACAACACTCCAAGGATGCCTAGGGGGGCGTGTTGGGCTTCTAAGAGCAGCAAGGGGCCGGCCCAAAGGGGCCCGGGTGCATGGGTTTGGGCCTCTGGAAGCTGGGATGGCCTGGTAGCCAGGTAGCAGAATATTCCCTAGTATCTTGCTTCTTAGGGGCTTGGGCTTGGCGCTTGGGCTTGATTTATTTAGGCTAGGATGTAGATGGACCTCTAAAATCATGGATGCCTTGGTCTATGAATATTTTGGCATCTGGAAGGAAATCTGGGCATCTGGAGGGCATCTACAAGGAATCAGGGTTTCTGATTTTCCTCCTGGGGTCTTCAAATCTTCAAGCTGGGTTGGACTTGGGCTAAACTTCCATGTCTTCAATCTGGTTGGACTTGGTCTTTACTTGTATGATGTGGTCTTGAGTCTTCAGTATGCTTGGTTAGGACTCAAAAAAAATAAAATTAGCTCAAATGAGCTGACTAGCATTGGACTGAGCTAGCTCAACATGAGCTGACTAGTACATAACTGAAATAACAACTCAAATAACAACTAAAATGGACTCAGATGAGCTAAGCCCTTATTACAGATGGACTCATAAATTATTGATCAATTTATAGAGGGTGAAAAGCCTCTGTCTTATTCTGGTGCCTCAGGTGTCCCCACCAATTCTCCCGGGGTCGGAGGAACTCGACCCTGTCGAGTGAAGGTCAGACTGGCTCACATATCTCTCGAGAAGGTCTGGGTTGAGGCGTTGCTAGTCCTCTCGAGAAATCCATGAATCGTCCGACTCTGGCTGGCCTTGCCATCGGACCAAGAAGCGTTGATAGTCATGGCCCTGGGTCGTGATGGCTTGATCGTCCAGGATACGCTTGATCCGTTCTCCTCTCTTAGGCCAAATTTGTTTGTGGACACTCTAGGTTAGGGTCACTCACAATGAAAAGGAATAGGTCCAAAGGCCTCACTAGGTATCGCTGCCAGTTCCCTATACTCAACCAGGTCAGTAATATTGAAGGTAGAACTAATGCCCAAATCCAAAGGCAAGTCTAACACCTAGGCATTTGATCCATCCTTCTCTATCACTTTAAAAGGTCCGGCTCTACGAGCATGAAGCTTCTTTTAGGCCTAAGCCTAACCAAGATAAAATCCACTACATCAAATTCTTTAATCCATCTTCGAAAATTAGCCAGTTGTTTTAACATTAGTGCGGGTGATGAACATGCTAGGCACATGCAGACTCCTAACAAGATGATGCAAATGACTCAAACCTACACCTAACAGACTTGACTAAAGATGTTTATTAGGTCTTAACTACCACTTGGGCATGGGGGCATGAGCGGGTTGATGGATGACATGCAGAAAAATTTGCTAGTAACTCCTATAAGTGCCAGAGGGTCTGCCAAAAGTAGGTAGCAAATGGGATGGGCTCTGTGGATCCTTGCAACCTAGTAACCTCAACAAAATGTAACCTAATAGTTCTAGACACATGAGAAAACTCAGGAAAGGGTAGAAAATAGGAAGTGGGTTCAGAATTACTCTGGTAGGGTGGAGAAAAAGGTTCCGGGTTAGTTGGATAAAGTAGAATCAAAGAAGGCATGTCAGGGACTAATCCTAGACTAATGAGGTTAACCTTATGGGGTTGCGATATATCTACGGGGTTTGTATAATGGAAGGATGGGTTATTAATCTCAGGGAAGAGGTCCTTAATGGGAACTATAGGAGGAGACTCATCCTGAGGGTACTGATTCAAAGAGATCAGGTCCTTAATAAATTCTTCAGGTTCTTGTATTTTAGGACTAGACTCTATAATTTGGCTCTCCTCTACGGTTTCTTCTGGTAAGGCTCTAGTAGCAGTACCTAGGTTCTCTTCCTCTATTTGTTCTTCCACTATAGCTTTAGGTTGGATGTGGTCAAGGTCAACTATCTCTAGGTTGGCTTCTACCTGGGTATTAGGGTCAACTAATTCTAGGTCATCTAAAGGTGTCTCCTCTTCTCCCTCATACTCATCCACTAGGCTCGCATCAGCTTCATACACTTTCGCATTAATGTAAGCCTTGTCAATCTCAGGAATGGTTGGAGAAGGTCGGCTAGGGAAAAATTGGCTAGGTCTGGTTTTTGAATATGGACACTAATCCTAGTAGGTTCAAGTTGCCTAAGGGGTAGTGGCTCACTACTGAGCTCATATTTAGGGGTGCTAATCCTATGGGGTTCAAGTTGACTAAGGGAAACCTGACTAGTACTAGATTGATACTTAGGGTTATGGGTTCTCTGGGCTCATAGGACAAGGGTGCAGATCTATGGGTCATGGGATTATAGGATCTTGGTCATAGGATTTGGGTCAGCCCTATGGTCAGGTTCTAAGGATGGATCATGGTATGGGGTCCTTCTAAGGTTGGGCTCCCTATATGGGTCAAGATATTGGGTCCTTCTAGGGTTGGACTCCCTATATGGGTCAGAATATTGGGTTTTCCTAGGGTTAGACTCCCTATATGGGTCAGAATATTGGGTTCTCCTAGGGTTGGACTCCCTATATGGGTCAGAATATTGGGTGTTGGGTCTACTAGGCTAATAGGGTGTGGGTGCATAGGATCTATGATCATGGGATCTAGAGTCATAGGATCTAGGTTCATAGGTTATGGATTCATAGGTTCTAGGTTCATAGGATTTGGAGTCATAAGATCTATAGGTTGTGGGTATACTAGGCTTATAGGGAGAGGGTAAATAGGATCTATCTTCCTGGTCTATAAAATCTTGATTGGGTCTTCTAGGACTAACCTTAGGGATTGGGTCATGACGATGGGCTCTCCAAGGTTCAGCCTCAAGGTATGGTTCAGGGTTGGGGTACTCCTAGGTTGAGGATTGTAGTACGGGTCAGGATAAGGGGCTCTCCTAGGTTCGACCTCATGGTATAGATCAGGGTTTGGGGTCCTCCTAGGTTGAGGGGAATCAGGATCTGGCTCAAACTGTGACCCATGGGATTTTTCTTGGGGTCCCTACCCGGATTTTTAACTGATCAAACGTATTGGCAAGATGGTCAATTCTATCATTGGTTTGAATACCAGACTGAGTTAACTGGGTCATCTGGGTAGCCATCTGGGCATTTTATCAGCTAGGGCTTTCATTTGGGCTTGCAAATTTCCATGGGTTAGACATTTGTGAAGAAGGTGGGTGATATGAAACTCCTGATCTAGTGCTCATACAAGACTCGATCAAACCAACTATAGCTGACTAGACCTAGAGTCGAAAACTGGATGCTCAATCAGGGTGGCAAACTAGCCTATAGTAACCCTGTACTCAGCCAGGCAGGTGTAAGGGGAGTGTTAGGTCCCTGATTGCCAATCCTAGACACCAATCAGAGATTGGCCAGGTAGGCAGACCAGCACACAAGTCCTTCAGGATTGAATCCCTAAACCACCGTTCTAGACACTGAGCACAAAGCACACATGGGTTAGCTTGACACAATGATCTGACACATAGTCCGGACCCGACCAGTTGGTGTCCCTAGCCCACTAGGGAAAATTAAGTCTAGTTAATTTTAGGTTAAGGCTTGGGACTGAATGCAAGGGGTGTGTTTTGGGCTAAAGAGAGGTGATCAAATCCTCCCCCCATCTGATATAGCAAGAGTGCCCTTAAAAGTAGATTATGCAATGATGGCAGGCAGATGATGATGCAAATTAGGGTTTAGATGTTTTTTTTTTTTTTGGTATTTTTGGAGAATATATAATTTTTTTTTATTTTGGTATTTTCTTAAATAGAAGAAAACTTTCAAATTATGGCCTAATATGCAGGAAATATACTAAAATTAAAAGATATGCAAAAATGCTAAACAAAACCCTAAAACTTCCAACTTGTCTTGCTGAAAAAAATAGAGCTGAAAATTTGCAGGCTGTATTTCGGCTTGCAGAAAATTCACAAGCCATAATAAAATCTGAGAAATTCTTAAAACTACTTTGAATTATGGTAAATCTAGAAAAATAAATTTCAGAATTTTGAAGTTTTATCAAGAGAAACAATTAAAATAACAGAGCATATACAGACTAAAAAATTGCAGAAAACAAGCCCTAATCTATGCTCTGATACCAAATGATGGGGGAACTAATATGCATGAAATTCTTTTTGTATGTTTTATATGTGAGGTTGAGTGATTAATTCCAAATTTAGATTAAAATAAGTTGTAGAAATTTTATATGAATTTTAGAAGATCAGCATGAAGATTAGGACCTAGAAAAGTAGAAAAGAAGGATCGCCGGGGCTGAGAAGCCTCGGTTAGGGCAAGTTCTCCTACAATAAAACTACTGGAGGTAGAGGGGGTGTACCTAATAATGTCTGTGAAGATTGCAGCAAAGGGGTCTCTCGTTCCTCGATGGATGCGGCCTGGAAAACCGAGCCAAAGACCCGTGGATACCCGGCTTTCTGCTCGGTGATCCGATTGAGGCTTGGCTGGAGTCATTGGATTCGTAGGAACTCGGGGACCTGCAAACGACTTGTCAGGGGTTAGAAAACACACAAGGAATAAGAAAACAAGGGAAAATATCAAGGGAAGGCTTTTTTTGGAGTGGGCATCCAGGGATCTGAGAGGCTTGTTGGCAGCAGGAAGATGATTGCAGCACTGGGAAGAAAAAACTCTCACAAACCCCTTTATACACACAGCAGGGTATCACACAACTCAATAGAAGAACTCAAGGTTTTAATTCATATCAAGAATTAGGTTTCATACAAGAGGCTAGGGTCCTTTAAATAGACCCTTAACCTTGGGCTCCAAGTAAGGGTACATTAGTCTTTACATAAGAATCCTTTTCCCTCTCAAACCCTAGCTAGAAAATAAGGAAACATTAGGTAGAAAAATCCCTAAAAATTCTCTTGAATTGGCCAACACTCCAAGGATGCCTAGGGGGGCGTGTTGGGCTTCTAAGAGCAGCAAGGGGCCAGCCCAAAGGGGCTCGGGTGCATGGGTTTGGGCCTCTGGAAGCTGGGGTGGCCTGGTAGCCAGATAGCAGGAATATTCCCTGGTATCTTGCTTCTTAGGGGCTTGGGCTTGGCACCTGGGCTTGATTTCTTTGGGATAGGATGCAGATGGACCTCTAAAATCATGGATGCCTTGGTCTATGAATATATTTTGGCATCTGGAAGGAAATCTGGGCATCTGGAGGGCATCTGCAAGGAATCAGGGTTTCTGATTTTCCTCTTGGGGTCTTCAATCTTCAAGCTGGGTTGGACTTGGGCTAAACTTCCATGTCTTCAATCTGGTTGGACTTGGTCTTTACTTGTATGATGTGGTCTTGAGTCTTCAGTATGCTTGGATAGGACTCAAAAAAAATAAAATTAGCTTAACATGAGCTGACTAGCATTGGACTGAACTAGCTCAACATGAGCTAACTAGTACAGAACTGAAATAACAACTCAAATAACAACTAAAATGGACTCAGATGAGCTAAGCCCTTATTATAGATGGACTCATAAATTATTGATCAATTTACAGAGGGTTGAAAAGCCTTTATCTTATTCTGGTGCCACAGGTGTCCCCACCACATCCTGGAGGGTGTACTCATTATGGGGCTAGATGGTTCTTGTTTCTGGATTGGAAGATTTCACAAAAGTCGGGACAGGTCTCGTATTGCTCTTTTAATCGATCAAATCCTATAACCTCGGTCCTAACGATATTCAGCAACAGGGCACGATGGCTAAGGGCATCCGCTACCTTGTTTTCAGTATCAGCACGATGTTTAAGCACAAGGGTATAGGCCTAGAGGTATTCTACCCACTTAGCGTGCCTCAGGTTTAATCTTTTCTGGGAGTTTAGGTACCATAGGACTTCATGGTCAGAGAAAAGGAAAAATTCTTGGGGTAACAGGTAATGCCACTAGTACCTAAGAGCTTGAACGACTGCATAGAACTCTTTATCATATGTTTAGTACTTAACTTTGGCCTCGTTGAGTTTCACGTTAAAGAAGGCCACGGGGTGATTTTCCTGACTAAGTACTCCTCCAAGGCCAACTCCCGAAGCATCACAAGAAACCTCAAAAACCTTAGAAAAATCGGGTAATCTTAGGACAGGTGCTTGTATCATTTTATCTTAGATTTATTGGAAGGTTTTATCTGTAGCTTTGGTCCATTGGAAGCCTCCCTTCCTGATGCAGTCGGTGATGGGTGCTACGATAGAACTAAATCCCCAAATAAATCTCCTATAAAAGTGGCTAGGCCATGGAAACTACACACATCATGGACACTAGTTGGGACCGGCCACTCAAATATGGGCTTTAACTTTCTCGGGATCAGTGGAGACTCCTTCTGGGTGACTACAAAACCTAGGAAGATAACCCTCGTTGTCATGAACTCGCTTTCTTTGGGTTGGCATAAAGGCTATTCTCCCTAAGGGTCTGGCAGACTAACCTAAGATGGTTAAGATGGTCCTCTTCGTAAGACTGTAACTTGATCAAGACTTGGCACCTAGACCTTATGGTTATGGAAGTTGAATATACCCAAGAGACCTTATATGGGTTGGGGTGAGGAACTGGGGTCAATCCTAGGGCTTTGACAGTACTTGAAGAGATGGCATTGACACAGCTCCCACTATCAATTATGATTTCTTACACCCTATCCCCTAGTTTGACAAAGGTTTGTAAGATGTTTGTCCTACGCCAATCTTCTTGTACTAGGTTTTGGGTAAGAATGCATCTGACTACTCCCAAAAGGTCTTTCGACTCAAATTGTTTTCCTCTCCCTCATACTCTTCCAAATTTGATTTTCTGGGTCATAGACTTCTCCTTCTGGTTCAACAAGGGTTCCAGCTCATTCTCAGCTGGCTCTTCTATGACAAGGGCTGGGGAGGTGCACTGGCTAGCATAATGTCCAGGTTTATGACATCTAAAGCATTTGTTTTGGGGAGTGGGGCTCTTCTGGACTCCAATAGCTTTACCCTTTTCCTCTCGACTAAAATGGGGTTGGTTCAGGTCTGGTCGGCTCGGACTGGGTTGGTTGGGGTTGGGTCTACTCGGGTCAGGTCGGTATGGACCGAGATGACTCGGTTATGCCTGACTATACCCTTGGCTAGGTCCTGGGATTCGACTAGGGTTCCTAAAGGGTTCAGGTCTACGATAGGTGGGAGCCCTCTGGAAATGCTCACAGTTCCAAGCAACTTGGTAAGCATACTCTAGATCGGTGACCTCCTTAAAGTAAAGCTCTCTCTGGATATCTGGGTGTAGGCTAGCCCTAAACCTAGATAGGGTCACAGAAGCTGATTCATTGACTTTACATCGCATGACAGACTCATCAAACTTCGTGATGTATTCAGCCACACTATTGTTCCCTTGACTCAGATTCTACCATTGGTCCAATAAATCTTGGGTGTAAGAAGGTGGTCGGTACTTCTCTCTAAGTCTGGCTTTCATGTCCCTCCAAGTTGCTATGGGTTCTTATTCTCTCTGCTCTACCATCCTTTCAGCACTATTCCAAAATAACCTAGCCTGGTGAACCAACCTAAGTTTGGCAAACTTAAACCTCATCCTCTCCGTCATTGTGTACCACTCGAAATACTGCTCCATAGCCTCCTCCCAATCTACGTACACCTTAGGATCTAGACTACCATCGAAGGTAGGGGCTTCTAGCTTGATGTTTCTAATAGCCCATTCTTCCTGGTCTACGATCCCTGGATTGGGTCTCCTAGGTTCAAACTCTTGGGCTGAGTTAAAACGGGAATTATCCTGGGTTCAGCCTCTATGGATGGTTCATGGTGAGGATAATCCCTATGGGGAAAGGTGATCCAGACTCAGGCTCAATAGATGGTCTAGGACTATTCTTCTCTAAGGCTCCAATTCTTTCATCAAACTGATCAAGCTTACTGTTCATCTTAGCCAATTGTTCCATGATAACCTTTAATTGATCTTTTAGGATGTTTTCCATGGGTTCACCTGACTGGGAAAGATGGGGGTGATAAGGGACTCCGGATCTGGTCGACATGCACACACAATGGAGATGCTACGGGTTTGCTAGACTTAAAAAGATCAAACCAAATGTTAGGTCAAGAAGACTAACTCGGTAGTAGTAACTTAGCACCTGGCCAGGTAAGTGTAAGGTTGGTGGAGGTTCCTCTTTGCTTGCCTTAGACACTAATTTGAATTGGCCAGGTAAGCAAACCAACCCACCTTCTTCAGGCTCTTGTCCCTGAACCACTGGCCTAGACACCAGCTACTCAAGCACACAGAAACTAGCTGTCTAACTTGGCTTGACACTTAGTTCGACCCGACTTCATGGATGTCCCTAGCTCACTAGAGCAATTAAGTGTCTACTCAATTTTAATTAGGGGTTGGGTTCGATACGCTGGGTGGTGATTTTTGGGCTAGGGACAGGTAATGAAATCCTGACCCTATATCAAATTGTTGCCCTTAAGATGATTTATGAGGATGATAGCATGCAAAATGATCTAATGAGATGTCTCTAAATTTTTTTTTTTTTTTTGATTTTTGATGGATGAAAGCAGAAATGAGATGAAGGAAATGACAAGAGATGAAGCTAAATGCAAATTAAACTATCTAAGAAATGAAAACATAAGAAAAATACACTTGCTGAAATTCTCAGAATAGAATTTCTTTTAGGTAGTATTCTGGCTTGTAGAAATTCTACTAGCTATAATAAAATCTAAGAAAATTACCAAAAATATTATCAATTAAGTGTGATCTAAAAAATAAAAATTAGAAAATTAGAAATTTCTACTAACAGAAATACTAAAAACAATAGACCATATTTGGAAAGCAAAAAATGCAGAAATTAAAAGACAATGAGATCTAATGACGCAATTTTTTTTTTTTTCAATCTATTCTTCTTGTATTTCCCTTTGAAGGTCAATCACAGTGGCACCCCTACACTCCTTAGGAGATCCCCGTGGAATGGGAAGAGAATGTCTTGAAACCCTACTTTTCTCCTAAGACCGGACGGCCTGGTAAAGAACCTAATCCAGGTACTTAAGAAGCACTAAGTCCTAACCATGCTCTGATACCAGAAATGATGCAGGACTAACTAGATGCGAAGATGAAGAATGATGCAAGTGATTTTCTTTGGTGATTTTTAGGGTTTCAATGATTTGTTTAGGATTCTCGAAAACAAGTAGGAGTAGATCTAGCATTCTATACTAATAAGAACTTTAGGCAAGCAAGTAAGTCCCTAAGCAAGGATAAAAAGAGGACCCCGGATGAGAAATCCTGTAGGACTTAGCTCTCAGATCAATACCTACTTAGGAGTCAGGGTGGCAAACCTTAAAGATCCGAAGCACCCAATGTCGAGTTCACTCGCTCTCGCGGATGCGGCCTGGATGATCGAGCAGTCAACCCTACGGATGCGCCGCCTTTCTATCCAAAGGTCTCGATGGCAAGGGCAACCGACTCCATGTTCGTGTCACCTGGAGGACCTGCGATCATTCAAGAGAGGGAGTTAGGATTCAACAAAGAAAGCATGAGATGAAGGAAAGAGAGTAGATGTGGTGATGGTGGAGTTCTTCTTGCTAGGTGCCCGGTTAGATGATCCCATGGACTCTAACTCGAAGTTGGAGGATGGAGTTGTGGAAGAGATAGTAATACGAGGCCTCACACCTCTCGACACCTGAAGGCAAAGGCGCTCCCTCACGAAGATCGACGTTCCTAATGAACGAAGGCAACTGAAGAGAACTGGCTCTCAAAACTTGTGTTTTTTCATTCATCATCAATACCTTACAAAGGAGGGGTAAGGTCCCTTTTTATAGGCACCTTAGGATCCAATTTAAATTTCAATGAAATACAAGTTTCTTTTGATGGGGTGCCCAAAATTCAGATTTTCTTTCACCTTGGCCGACCAAAAAAATTGGAGAGTGATTGGGCGTGGCTTGACTTGAGGCTTGGAAGAAGGATCTTGCTCCCTTGGACTTGGAAGGTTGGTCTCTCATTTTGGAAGAAGACTTGAAGTAGGGCTTGTAGCAAGGCTTGTGTCCTCCTCCTTTCCTTGGTTGTGCATCCACCTTTGGTACAAGACATGATGTGGGGAGTAGGAGATGGAGGCGCCCATGGATTCTTGCCCTTCCTTCCATAGTTGGCCACATACTTTGGGAAGAAAGCTTGAAGCAAGGAACTCATTTCTAACCTCCATTGACCTTCCCTTGGCCGGCCACCCATACTTGGAAAAGAGCATGATAGGGGGGAGGGAAAGAGGAAATGTATCAAGTGTTGTGTCCCCCCTTTGGGCATCCAAGAATCTGAATTGTGCCACCCACTTAGCTAGCTAAATGGGCACCACATAGGATGAAGAGGTGGGCCCCTGAGCTGAGTTGGCTTCCTTCATGGCTTCGCTCAAAAAGTGACTAGACTTCAAGACAAATCTTGCTTGGACCCATACTTCAAACAGCCTCGGACTGGACTCATTACAGTACAGGACTCTACTTGACCAACTTGGTCAAAATACAGGATTAGACACAAATACTTGAGACTCAATTCAAAGCTAAAGAAAATTACAAGGTTTAGGCTTGAAGCCTTATTGCAAGGCCCAAAATGTTGGAACCCTAATTGGACATCCACAGAGGGTTGAGGAGCCTTTATCGGATTCTGGTGCCCACACCACTTGAGATCACTATGGCAGCTTACAAGCAACTCACTGTTCTTAGGTACCAGACTACCCAGATTTCTAATCCAGTGATGGAAGGTTGCTGGGTATAGTCAAGTACTTGTGTGGCTGATACGGGATAGAGATCGGGGTTGGATCGCTGGCGAGCTGAGAAGTCACCAGGGGATTAGGGTTTATCTGGAAGAAGAAAGAAGAGGGCGAAGGGTTTAGAAAGATAACTAGGATTCACAGAGATTCCCCTAGGAGGACAAGCACAAAGCAAAGGGCTCACATAGATGCCCTAGGGATCGCACAGATATCCTGAAAAAATAGGGAAGGGATCACACTGATACCCTTAGGAACAATAGGGATCACATAGATACTCTGGGCTCAAACAGATGCCCTCACACAATAAATTAGGGATCATACAGATACCCCAGGATCACACAAATCATTCGCACAGAACTCAAGAAATGTTATTCATCCATGGCATTCAAAAAAATACAAGAGGGAGTGGGGTATTTATAGATTCATCCTAGGGTAGATGATTTGAGGGCTAAGAAACCATGACTTGTGGGCCAAGAAACCCTGGTGGACCTGGTCAACAGTGGGCCTTTGCCTGGACAGGAGCTCTCTTGTGGGCTTGGAGGTATGTAAGGGCCCAGATGCATGGAATCCAGTTCTAATTGGTGAGGGCCTGGTGAATCTCCGGGTCTACTTACTCTCCTCTTGGATCTTGACATGAAAGAAAATTATAGGACTCGATCTAACTCACTTGATTGGACTAAAAATAACTGGACTCGACTAAATGGACTCGACTAGACTCAAAATAAAATATACTAGACTCTTGGGTCCTCATCAATCCCCTGGAGTGGGGAGAACTCGACTCCGTCGAGTTAGGCTTAGTGAGGGTTTGATGGAACCGAATTAATCAAATCAAAAAGGGCTCTTAGTTTAGGTTCACCCTTTTTCTTTTTTTTTTTAAACAAATCCCAGATTTCTTTTTTTTTAATCAGCTCTGCTCTGAGATCTATGAAACTTTGCAATCTATGCATCTTCGAAAGCTATGCAGCTCTGAGATTTGTGTAGCTTTGAGAAGCATGCAGCTTTCATGTTTGTGCACTTCTTCCTCTCTCGATCCGATACAGGGTGGAATAGAGAGACTTCGGTGGGCTTCCCCGGTGATTGGCGCTGGGCAACGATGGTAGCACGGATGGGGAGAAGGCCGACATGGAGATCTCTTGGCCGGTCATGGATCTCTCCGATCAGCTGGCAGTAGAGGAAACGGGGCCAAATCAGAATGGAGGAAGAGGCTACTGTGGCTGGTGACTCAATCGGCTATGGAGGCATTGATCGAAGGCGGGAGTGGCGGTTTGCATCATCGGTAGTGGTGGGGGCTTTGAAGGAGGAGATCGGCATGCTCTGCTTCCTTGAAGTTGGCAACCGTGAAAGGCAATTGCTTTCACAATCGTGCATGGGGAGATCTCCATGGATGGTGGCTAGGCGAAGCAAAGGGACTTCTGGCATGCTTCGCTAGTGGCGATGGTCATGGTCGAGTTGATGGAGGATGGCGACGGCAGCCGGGAGATGGGATGGGGCATCCAGCATCGATGAAGCAGAAGCAGAAGAGCTGGGTGTCGGACTCATCGATGGAACGATTGCAATGATGGAAGGGTGCGGCCGATTGCTTGACCTCCTCCACACACTTCGATGGAGGTCTCGGTGAGAAAGCCAGTGGCCACGTCTAGGCAGACTAGAGCGATGTGCAGGCGAGGCATACCAGTGTGAGGGGAGGCTAGCCACGGGGTAGATCGAGGCTGGAAATGGGTTGGCGAGGCCCAGGTTGGCACTACAACAGTGGCACTGATCTAGCGATATCTGGGTCGGCAAGGTGGATCTTGACAAGGCGGGGCACGGAGCAAACCATGGAGAGATCCAGGTCCTTGGTGTGGGGGATCCTGGCATGCAAGGGAGATCTTGATGGCAACGCTTGGGCGTGGCTTCAGAATAGGGACATCCCATGCAGGCGTTGGGGGTCACGGGAGGGAAGCGGATCTCAGGCCATTGACGGACCGGAGATGAAGGCTGGTAGCTAACCAAGGTTGAGAAGGAGTCTTGCACAAGGGGAACCTAGACGAGAGGAAAGAGATGGAGCTGGGAAGGAAGAAGAAAACCCTAATCATCTTGGCTCTGATACCAAGTTGATGCGGGACAAAGATCGGGGTTGGATCGCTGGTGAGCTGAAAGTCACCAGGGGATTAGGGTTTGTCTGGAAGAAGAAAGAAGAGAGCGAAGGGTTTAGAAAGATAACTGGGATTCACAGAGATTATCCTAGGAAGACAAGAAGCAAAGGGCTCTCACAGATGCCCTAGGGATCACACAGATACCCTGAAAAGAAGGGGGAAGGGATCACATAGATACCCTTAGGAACAATAGGGATCACACAGATATCCTGGGCTCATATAGATGCCCTCACACAGTAAATCAGGGATCACACAGATACCCTGGGATCACACAGATCCTTCACACAGAACTCAAGAAATTTTATTCATCCATGGCATTCCAAAAAATGCAAGAGGAGTGGGGTATTTATAGATTCACCCCAGGGTACATGACTTGAGGGCTAAAAAATCCTGACTTGTGGGCAAGAAATCCTGGTGGACCTGGTCAACAGTGGGCCTTTGTCTGGACTGAAGCTCTCTTGTGGGCTTGGAGGCATGTAAGGGCCCAAATGCATGGAATCCAATTCTGATTGGGGAGGGCCTGGTGAATCTCCAGGTCTGCTTACTCTTCTTTTGGATCTTGACATGAATGAGAATTACAGGACTCGATCTAACTCACTTGATTGGACTAAAAATAACTGGACTCGACTAAATGGACTCAACTGGACTTAAAATAAAATATACTAGACTCTTGGGTCCCCATCAATAGCTGTAGTAGGATCAAGATATGATTGATCTCTCCAAATGGTTTGGATTGAATGCTCATTATGCCTCAATTGAGAAAGACATTGGCTAAGGCATTCCTTGTAAAGAGTTACAGAGATTCTTTGTTTGAGACATATTGAGATGGATTGATTAGGATTGGGCAATTTAACCCTAAGCCATCTGGAGCATTAGGAGATTAAAGGAATAAGTTCAGTAGTATTCCATGTTCAACAAGTTCTTGTTGCTCTGCAACTTCAACCTATCTGGATACCGGGTCTCATTACTAGATGGTAACTTTGGCTGGTACTGGAAATGTTCCCGTGCTATTAGTGTTTGAACCTATGGGGTCACACACCATAGGATTTCTTCTTGATTTGGTGGCTTGGGAATGATTGGGAATCATTTTGGACTCATTTAACAACAAGTTGTCAAAACTGCCAATAGAGTCAACTCGAGGCTAGTCGACCCGTTTGACAGATTTGCTGAAAAATCGAGAATGCTTCATTGATGGCTGTAAGCATTATAGCAATCAATGATTGGCATTTCTGGGTTTTAATCAGCTGCTGTTGCTGAAGTCCAAAGGTCTTGTAACCTGCATGAATCCCAAGAAACTCTAAACCTTCCATTAATCTCTCATTCTCTCCCCTTTAGGGTTTTACTTAAGGGAACTGTTTTGGGGCTGAGAATGAGATACTTAATTCTTGATCAAGCCCAAAACTCTACTATTCTCTAGTTAAAAGTCTTGCTTGATCTCTCAGAGATTGGGTAGTGAGAGGATTGGGGTTTTGGGATTCTTGTGTGCATACCTTCTGTTGAAGGTTTGGGATAGAGTGTTCTAGGAAAGGTTCTTAGATACTTTGTTCCATCTGTTCAGCAATAGATTCTTCAAGGAGTTGAAGAAGGAGTCCACTATTGTCACCTTGTTTCCGGAGATGCTAACACCTTGAAGAAAGGAGGAGAGTCCCCTTATCCCGGTGTGAACTACCTGTAGAGGCAGGATGCTTGTGCTACTCACAGGGCTATTGCTCATCCTTGAAGAACCTCCCATCTTGATGATCGTCACCTTGGATAAAAGGTTTGTACTTCTATCTTCTGGGTCTGAAAAAATGATCTTCATACCCTTGTGTGTGATTCAAAAAATGGTTCAATGAATATATGCTTTGCTTGCTTGACTTCATACATGTATTACTATATATGCATAAAGATCAATGTAGGGCCCATGTTAATTAGATTAGCATGTAGGATAAAATTGTTTTATCTCCTTCCACTACATCATGTAGTTTAGAAAAGTTTTAAATTGCATGATCGGCCCTACTTGGGTTTGCCCAACAATGTTAGCAGGTCACCGAGTGGTGCGGGCACCAGACTCAGAAGAAGACTTCAGAGCTCCATCTGGATCTCTGATTGACATTGCCCGAGAAATTAGGGTTTGTAATAAAGGTTGACCTGGTCAACCAGTTTATTATTTATTTATTTCTTGAGTCACCATTTAAATTTTGTTGAGTCATGTTGACTCGGTGCAAGTCCCGATGTGGTTTCAATTTGGTCCAAAATGGTGCCACATTTGTCTTCCTATCAAACCAAGGTCCAAGCAAGTGGAGGCCACACTCCAAGCCACACGCCCAGCCACACTCCGAGCACACGCCAGGGTCCAGGTGGCGCCACAGAGGCATCCCAGTGTCATGGTCCCCACACCCAAAGAAGAAAAAATCAAATTGGAAGCTAATTTAAAGGAGGCGCCCATACCTGCCTATTTACCTAAGCAAAGAAGGAAGAAAACTTCTCTTGGAGAAGAAATCAAAGAAGGACATCCATTGAAGTTCAAATCAAAATCAAAGAGCTTAACTTGGAGTGGAAGAAAAGAAGAAATGCCTTAAGAAGAGGAGGACTCCAAATCCAAACCAACTCCAAAGGAGGCGCCATAAAATTTCAAAAAAAAAATCCTTTATGGCCGTCCCAATTTTTTTGAAGTCTTGGTCGACCAAGAGAGGGGGTTTCTACCTAATCTAGAGGTTGGAAGAGTTTAGTCCCACATGGGATTTGTACAAGCTAGGAGAAAATTTTAGGTCTATATAATAGACCTCTCTTTGTAACTTTGAAAATCAATGAAGAAAATTATTTTTTTGCTACTCTCTTGTGTTGAGTGACCTAGGTTTCTCTTCTTCCGCACTATTCTAAGTGTTGAGCTCCGTGAGGGGGTAATCCGGGTTCCATTGGAGCCTTGAGGAGGTGAGAGATCTCCATCTTTATCCAAAACCCTAGGTTAGCCACTTGAAATCCCAAAACCTAGCCACCTTCATTATTTTCAATCCATCAAACCCTAGATCCATCCATTTCCCACGGCCTCTCTCTCTCTACAAGTCCAGGCCATCCCCCTTCATCCAGATCAGTCCGGCTACTTCAGATCCAGAGCAAGTTCCAAGGAAAATCACATCAGCTTCCAGGAGAATCCAGTTTTCAGCAATTTCAATCTTCAAGTTCATCAACCTGGTAAAATCTTTCCTTGACTCTCTGATTCCATCAATTGTTTTTCTTCTCTTCCAGATCTTGAGTTCAGGAGAAGCCAACCCACCAAAGGACCAGTACTGGAGGATCCATTGCGAAGAAATCTGAATATGAGGATCCAACAATCTGCTCGGGAGAGTTCTTCCACCCAAAATCTGTGAAGATCATTGTCTGGTTAGGTAAACCATCTCTTCTCTTTATTTCTGTTCTGCTGAAAGTTCGGAGCGAAACCCTAGGTCTGGAGTTTCTCAACCCCCAGCGATCCGTTGCTTCTGAACTACTCTGATACTTTAGTTTCCTTAAAATTGTGCTTTCAATTATCATATTAGTCTCTTTCAATGTTAGGTTAACTTTTCTTTGATTGAAGCCAACTTCTACAAACATATAAAAACAACAAAAAAATTAGTTAATCTTAATTTACTTCCGCATCGCGTCCCTTTATTTGTTCTGCATCACCGTGCTCGAGGCGATACCCAGGATATCGAGGCATCATTCTCAGATGATTCTGAAACATGGCACATATCCGCTGGTGCGAGGGCTGAAAGGATGCATGGGCATAGTCTGGCCATTTTGAAAAGGAGGAAAGCTTTCCCAAACTATCTCTTTCGAACCTTCACACCTCGCAGATGGACTAGAGCCCTTCTTTCCTAGTCCACCTCCTTTTCCTGCAAGGCATCCAGGTCAGTCTTCCTTGTCTTCTCCCTTGTTTTCGATTTGGTTTAGAGGATCCTGCCTTAGAATCCATAGGCTTTCTTCCTAATGGTTCCTTCCTTTCACTGCTTATCGGATTGTGTTTGCTGACGCTTCCACTGGTGCAGATTAGTATCGATGTCTAGATCCGAGACTTCTGCACCCAGTGGAAAAATGGGAAGCTAAACAGAAGCAGCTCACTGATGCACTGGGAGAGGGGGAGAAGGTATAGACGGAGAGGGTCTGAGCTCTTGAGGACTGGAGTAGGACCCTCCTTGCCGAGGTGGCCGATGCGAGGGTGGCGGCAGTAGGAGTCAATAGGCGGGCCAAGGACATGGAGGTGTCCTTGGCCACTGAGAGGGAAAAGCCACCTGCCAAGTGGAGGAGTCCACCAAAGAGGCGGCACATCTAGAGGGGCAGTCCCAAGTCCTCGACTCATCTAGAGGCAGCACTGTCACAAGCAGCATCAGCGGAGGAGAAGGCAGCTGCAGCAATGGCCTTGATGGAAGCTGCCAAGATGGAGGTGGCAGAGGCAGTGCTGAGGTACAAGACCTCGATAGAGTTTATGGAGGAGGTGCAAGAAGCATTCATGGACTCCTTTATGAAGGGGTTCATGGTCTGCAAGTCGAAGGTGGTGTGGGCCTTCTCGGAGTTGGACCTGGAGGCCATCGTCGTCCCACCGGTGCCTGGCACGAAGTCTGAGGATGGAGGCCCCCAGTCGAGGCGATTGAAGTGGCACCTATCATCGCCAAGCCGCCTGCCCTGATGGAGGAGAGCCAGGGGGATACCGCCAACAGCCCTCGCCGCCCGGGGAAAGAGCCAGCGGAGGAATGATGCCTGTGCCTTCGCTCCCTTTCTTCCTTTCTCCTTTTTCTTTGTTCTTCTTCCATTTGACTCCTATGCTTAGGAGTTTTTGTTCAGAGACCACCTAACCTGTTGAGGGTCTCTTTGATGTAAAGAATATCAAACTCAATGAAATGAAACTCTTTTTTCTTCTATTAGACTGCTTTTATCTTCTCCTCTTCTTTTCTGTCTGGTGTATGAGTCTGAATCTCCATTGTGATTGCCAAACCGAACCTCTCTGGGCTTCAGTTCTTCTCGATGGCCCCCTAGGGATTGCAGGCGACCGAAGGGGACTTAGCTATCCTGGCTTGCCATTGCTAGACTGAGAGTCCGACAGGTTGAATACAAGGCTTCTGGACTACCCTGACTTGCCATCATCGGACTGAGGGTCCAACAGATTGGATACAGGGCTTCAAGAGTTTCTCAGCTTTGAAGTGCGGGGCTTCAGGAGTTTCTCAGCTTTAAAGTGCAAGGCTTCAGGAGCTTTCCGACTTTGAGATGTGGGGCTTTAGGAGTTTCCCAGATTTGAGGTGCGGGACTTCAAGAGTTTTCCGACTTCGAGGCACGGGGCTTCAGGAGTTTCCCGGCTTCGAGGTATGGAGCTTCAGGAGTTTCCTGGCTTCGAGATATGGGGCTCTAGGAGTTTTCTAGCTTCGAGGTATGGGACTTTAGGAGTTTTTCGGCTTCAAGGTGCGAGGCTTCAAGAGTTTCTCGGCTTTGATTACTAGACTTGGAGTCGAGCGAAGATTCCCTACACGTGTAGAAATGGCATTGCATTGAAAAGGAATTTGTAATTAATGGAAGGAAACCTTACATTACTGATAATATGCCTTAGGTTACTGGCATTCCAGGTTCGTGTGAATTGGACACCATCCAGTCCGGCGAGGTAGTAAGCTCCGTGAGGAAGGGCTTCGACTACCCTATAGGGGCCCTCCCAATTGGGGTATAGCTTGCCGCATTCTCCGGGTTACGAGACTTGAAAGAAAAGT
Organism: Areca catechu; assembly: GCA_021397845.1. Taxonomy (NCBI): domain Eukaryota; kingdom Viridiplantae; phylum Streptophyta; class Magnoliopsida; order Arecales; family Arecaceae; genus Areca; species Areca catechu. The sequence continues at coordinate 89,396,448 of CM038043.1, read as the reverse complement.
ATCCTAAAAGCCAATTTTTGTAAGGGTATTCTTGTAATCTTCCAGCTCTTGCATGACATTATTGTATTGATAAAAGGCATTTTGTTTCATCATACTACCGTGTCTTATTTAAAGATCATGATGAACCCCATAGGTTAGGGCAAAGGAATTAGGGTTATGATGGAGATCATAATAGTGAGGATTAAGTTCTTATAAACCTTAGTCTAAAATGTTCCTAGTCATTGGATCATCAATTCGGGGATTGATGCTTCTGGAAAAGAATAGCTTGTCCTATGTATGCTCGATGGAGAGGTTGGTTGGTCTCACAGCCACTTGTGTAGAGACACTAATACAAGGATAAGGATACTCATTAGGGTATGAGTTCACTGAACTGATCTGCACTAAGAATATCTTATGGATGTCTTACTACTTGTCATGAGATGGTTCTCATAATCGGAGTTGTACAAGTGATCTTTAGACCTGAGATCATCATGGTTCCTTATGCACACTAAGCTATGTTTTGGTTCATACTCATCATGACATTGAGTCATGTACGGGGTGTTCTCAAATATGGTGGAAGGTGTATGAAGGATGTGAGTGGATCAACAAGGAATCGATCATTCCTAGTAAGAAAAAATGTTATCCCAAGTAATCTCTTCTATTGATGACTCGAGGAGTCTTTGATTAAAGTAGGATGAGATTAGAAGTATTTTCTAATCAGTTATCAGCAGACTCTTCATTATCGAATTCAGATTCAAAATGACTAAGTACTAGGGTTTGACAATTATCCATACCCATCACTTATTTGGATAAAGGAAGATCGAAAGATTGAGTTGCACGGTAACTTTTCACTAAAGGGTATTTTGATACTTTTTATCAAATTTCTCATCTTATGGATTGGCATGATACATTGCTAGATGTCAATCATGTCTTGTAGGTTTCCATGAATCAATTCGATTGGATTCATGAGTCAATTTGGAAGCTAGTTCAAATTGGCAACTTAGGTCAGCTTAATTTGACCTAATTAGGTCAAATCGGTTTGATTGGATTGAATTGGCTTGAACCTAGACCTACTGCTGGCTAGATGTGGAACCCAAAGGGTCACACACATTAGAGAATTGGCCTAGGAAGTCAATTGGTATTTTATTAGGGTCATGGGATCCTAATTGGTTAGCTAGATTATATACTAGCATGTGTAGGCTAACCTAACTCCTAACCCAATTGAATTGGGTCTATAGGTTGCTTAATGGGCTAACCAATTTGAGAGAATCCTAGATTGGGTTGAGTCTAAAGTGGGGAGTAATTATCTGGTTTTATCCAATTTTTTTAAGCCTTTAGCTTATTTATTTGAAGAGTCATAAGGTGAAGGGACTCTTGGCGCCAATTGGATTGTGCATGAGATATGATGGCATGCAGAAGGACCTAGAGTCCTACCTATGTGAATTGTTTTCCATGTGAAACAAGGTGTTCCTCTACCTTATCCAATGACAAATGGTATTAGCTTATTACCGGTTGAAGGAAGGATTGGGCGGTGAGGAATATTGGCATGAAAAGTGAAGGGTTGCGTCCCTTCATGGTTGCCGCAATATTTCAAACCAAGAGTCCTCCTTCATGAAGGGACTTGATCTCCTGGATAAGCCACTTTGTTTCCACACCATCTAAGAGTCCTATCAGCTGGTTATATGCCACATGGCATAAGGATAAAAGGCCAAAATTATCCATAGAATTCGTATAAGCCTTTTGGCACAAGAAGGGTCATGACTTTTCAAGATAAGACTCCTTCATGAAGGGTCTTATATGATCTATTATTTGACTGATCAAAAATTGATGAAGGGCCATATTTGGCACCCCCCCATCTCCTATCTAAAGCCTTTGGTGTTTATGCCAAAGGTATCATAATTATCCTTTCTTTCTTACACTTTTACACTCTGCCACTTTATCCTTCATGTCTTTTCCTTCCCTGTTAGGACATAGGTCTTGCCTTAAGACAAGTCCACCATTCTTAGACAAGGGCTTAGGAAGAGAATTAGGAAGTGATAAAGAGGGTAAAAGAAAGTTTAGTAGAGGGTTCAGAGTGTTCTACCGAAGAGCAAGGGTCTAAGCAAGGAAGGAGAGCTACCAAAGAAAGAAAGGCCATCAGAGGAGTCCTAGTGGATTAAACAACCTACTAAGGAGTGGATCCTAGGTTCAATTCCTATGTAGATCATCTCTGGAGGGCATGCACTTATGTGCCTTGTGGAAAGGAGGAATTAGCATTCCAGTATTTTTCAACCTCGTTTGAATGACTTGTAATTATAATGAATAAGTGATCTTAGGATTAGGGTTTCTAGTGGTTTAGAGTTTCAAAATGAAATTTTTGAAAATCCATTGGTGCGGGCACCAGAATCAGGAAATGATTATTGGTCCTAATGTGGTTTTCTAATTATGTTTTCTGATGAGTCCAATAGTTCATTAGTACTATGTCACTTGTATTAAAGTGAGCCAAATCCTATAATAAAGTTTAAGTATTGTATTAGAGTGAGGCAACTGAGTTCAGTTGAGCCCACCCAGTCAAGTGAGTCTCTTGAGTCTTGTAATTTGTGTTTTTCATTCAAGAGGAGAGTCACTAGGCCCCTCCACCAGAGTAGCACTTCATACACTTGGACCCTACTTAAGCCCCCCAACTGTGGCTCCCAAGGAATGGGCCTTCATGCCGCCAAGCCCATTATTGGCACCCCCCTCTAAATTGTGCCCTCCCCAGTCCAGCACCCTGCCAGGTCCACACTAGATGGCACCCCCTCAAAACCATCAGCACCCTAGCCCATCAAGAGAAGGCGCCCCCCCCAGTTCTCATGCTTGGTGCCCGAGTCCAAGCCCTCCAAAGTTGGCACCTCAGCCCAAGGAAGAAGCTTGCTATTGACCAGGTCCATCAAGATTTCTTGACCCTCAAGTAATGAAGTCTTAGTCTATATGAAGTCCAGGGACCTGAGTAACTCTACAAATACACACCCCTCCCCTCTTGTATGAGTATATCTTTTCATGAAATAAATTCAAGGTTATTTTGCTAAGTGTTTTCCTCCAGATTGGAGTGGGTGTGAGACCCGGTGTGTTTCTTTGTGTGTGCAAACCCTAGCTGCCCCAACCTCTCTCTCTCTCTCTCTAAACCGTAGCTGACCCTAGCATCCTCATCAACCCTAAGACACCTCCATACCCAAGCCCCAGGCCGCCACCCTCTCTTCCATCTTCCATCAAATCGCCAACCCCAACCCTCTCTAACCCTTGGCTGCCCCTACCCTCTCTCTTCCAGGCGTGCCCTGGCCTCCAGGCTACTAGGTGCTCCATCCCAGGCACCCCTTACAGTAGGGCTGCCCTCTCCAAGCCAAGTGTCCATCTTCTCAAGCAGGCCGCCAGGCTTACAACAGCCCTTCTCTCCCCTTCTTCCATCTTCATCATATTTGGTATTTTTCTTATCATCTGTTAACCTAACCCTTGACGTGTGCAGGATCCTTCTGGTGAAACCGTCCAAGGAGGAGGTCCTCTTTGCCTTTGAGACCAGCTAATAAAAAGTCGGTTAATCCATGGGAAAGAGACTCATTCATCCAGGCACCGATCCAGGAGTGTAGAGCAACCCTGTCTTCGATTAAGATCTCATCATTGCCAGGTATGAACCCAAACCCTACTCATAGTTCTGATTTGTTGAAGATAAGCTATCCTAACCGAGTGGTTTCTCAACCCTCGTGGTCCTAGTCTTTATTGCTTTGTATGATCTTAACTGCGAGTAGTGTAGTTGGTCTTTACATCTTCCTTTTGATAGTTCCTTTCATCTTTCTCGGGAACATAGCCATCAAATATAAAATCTGAAAATTAATTAAAATTATTAGTTGCTGCTTTCCTACATGTTCATCCCCGTCTATTGCACCCTACATCAATTTGGTATCAGAGCATAGGATTAGGCAGTTGCATCTTCTATAAAAACACAAAACAACACAATTTTTTTTTTTCTGCATGCTGTTTCTGCACTAGGGATCCAAAAGTTGGCCTAGTTTTCCATCTTAGACGTACTGTTTTTTCATGTTTTTTGCACTGATTATTTCCTGAGTTGTCCTCTATTTTATTGTTATTTTTCTCAGATTTTATAGGTTATAAAAAAAAAAAAAAATCAGCAAAACAGAATCCTAACCAGAAATCTGTTTTTCTGAAATTCCTGCATCTAGTTCGAAACCCTAGGTCTTTGCATCATCAAACTATTTTGCTTTGCATGAAATTTGGTAGGAATCAATTTACAATTAAGTTTCCTGTTCTGCAAATTTTCCAATTCTTTTACTCTGAAAATCGTTCTAAACTCTACAACAAAGCAGAACCAAAAAAAAATTTCAATTTCTGCAATTTCTGCATACATCACTTGATCAAACCTAATCCACGACCAAACCTCACCCAACCCAAGCAATTTGGGCCACTTAATCAACTTAAAATTAAGTCTTCCATTTCACAAAAACCAAAAAAAAAAAATTATTCTCTGATTTTCTATTTCAGATTGCATTAGGGCTTCATCGTGTGCTCATCATTTGCATTAACTTAATCTAAGGGCACTCATACTCTGTCAGATCAGGGTAGGATTTTATCACCTGTCCTGGGCCCAAAACAACCACCCTCATATGCACCCAAGCCTTAATAAAATTAACTAGAAACCTAATTGCTTTAGGGACACCAACAAGTCGGGTTCGAGTCTAGTGGGAAAACTAGTGGACTCAACCCTTCACTTATTACTGGAAACTGGTGTCAAAGGCTAGAGGTCTAGAGGCAAACACCCTAAGCAGACTGGTGGTTATTTAATTAGAACTCTGTGACAAGCAGGGGGAGCCTCCCACCACCCCACCTCTTACTTGGCCAGTAGAAAGATTAAGTGTTGAGTTGGGTGTAAGTTGAGTTGACCCATTTGACTTTGACTCTTGGTCTAGCAAGCCCTAGTACAGTTAATCCTTGTGTGTGCCTGGTTGCATCCAAACCTTGAGTACTTGATTGCATGACCACCAAGTCAGAAGTCCATTATAATCAGTCCCAAGTCCAAGCCAGCTTAACCATGGACAATGATTTTGATGCCCAACTGAGGAACATTACTGATCAGCTTGCCCAACTAACCCAAATAAACCATTGACTTGACAAATTGACCCAGGCCAATCCAAACTCACAATAAGCTTGACCAAATGACCTATAGGTTTGACCGAGTGGAAGATAGGTTTGGGACCCTAGAGAGAACCCAAGAGTCCAACATTGAACTCGAGCCTGAGTCACCTCTTCCCACACCTCCCAACCCTAGGAGGGCCGACATCCTGATCCATTTTTGGAGCCCAACCCTAGGAGAGCCCCATTCCTTGACCCCTTTTTAGAGTCCAATCCTAGGAGGCCAATCATGATTTCATGGATCAAGATGAAAGAGTCATTAGGAACATCAAACTAGAAGCACCCACATTTGATGGTAGTCTAGATCCTAAGGTCTACATAGATTGGCAAGCTGACATGGACCAATATTTCACATGGTATGATATGAGCAAGGAGAGGAAGTTTAAATTAGCCAGAATTAAGTTAGTTTGCCAGGCTAGGTTATACTGGGAGAGTGTTGAACGCATGATGAGACAACGAGGATCACACCCCAGAGAGACCTGGGAGGCCATGAAACACAAACTTAAGGACAAATACCTTCCTATATCCTACCATCAAAGACTCCTAGATCAATGGCAAAGGTTAAGTCAAGGAAATAGGACTGTGTCTGATTACATAGCCAAATTTGATGAGTTTGCTATGAGGTCTAGCCTAGACGAGTCTGAGTCAGTGACCCTATCTAGGTTTAGGGCTGGACTTCATGATGACATACAGAGGGAGCTATTTTTGAGGGAGGTCCATGATCTTGAGCAAGCCTACCAGATAGCTAGAGACTATGAGCGATTCTAGAGGTGGCCCATAACCCATCGACCCGAGCCCATTAGGACTAGTGTCTCTAACCCCAGATTAGGTCCGAGCCAAGCCTACCCAAGTCGACCCACCCTAACCCCAGACCAAGTCCTAGTCAAGCCTACCCAAACCGGCCTAACCCTAACCCAGCCCTAGTACCCCACTAGCCAGTAGGGAAGACAAGCGTAAGGCACCTGAAACCCAGAGGAATCCAAGTCCCAAACCCAATGCCTGTTTTAAATGTCGTAAGGTAGGCCATTATGCCAGCCAATGCCCAACCAGATCCTTACACATAGGGAAACTTGAAGAGGAAGAGCTGAACCCACAGAGGAATTAGAGAGGAAGTCTATGAAGTTGAGGATAAGCTAGTAGATGCATATGAAGATGATGAGGAGGAAGTTGAACAGTCTGACCTATTAGGGGTAGTTAGGTGCATCCTGGCCCAAACTAAGACATAAGAGGACTGGCATAGGACCAACATCCTACAGACTTTTATGAAATTAGGGGATCAAGTATGCAAAATTATCACAGATAATGGGAGCTGTGTGAATGCCATCTCAACTAAGGCAGTTAAAACCTTAGGCTTGACCCCAGTTCCCATCCCAGTCCCTATAAGGTTTCCTAGATAGACTCGACCTCCATCCCCATCAAACTTAGGTGCCCAGTCTAGATCTAGCTACAATCTTATCAGAAAAAGGTGTGGTGTGATGTTATACCCATGGGAGTTAGTAGCATTATTTTAGGCAGATCCTGATTGTTTGACCACGATGCTACCCTATATGGCTGATCAAATTCATGCTCATTTAATTTTCATGGGAAGAAGATTTCGATTCACCCAACACCTCCTAAGGACAATGTTAAGAGGGGATCTAGCTCATTAAAAGAAAAGAAATCTGGAGTTAATTTGATTCTTGCTAAGGAACTAGAAAAAGAGATTTCTGAGGGTTCAACTGTTTGGGTGTTAGCAGTTAAGGAAGTACCTAATCCAACTGATAAAGAACCCCTCAGGAAGTTAAGGAAATCTTAAGAGAGTTCGAGGATGTATTCCCAGATGATTTACCTGACTTGTTACCACCACTAAGAGACGTCCAACATGCTATAGACTTAGTCCGAGGAGCCACCCTACCTAACTTGCCCCTATATAGGATGAACCCAATTGAACACCTAGAACTGCAAATAGGTAGGAGAACTCCTTACGAATGATTCATTAGGAAGAGCCTGAGCCCATGTGCCGTACCTACCTTGCTCACCCCAAAGAAAGATGGCACGTGAAGAATGTGTGTGAACAATCATGCCATAAACAAAATTACTATGAAATATAGGTTTCCCATCCCCCGATTGGATGACATGTTAGATATGATGGCCGATGCAACCATCTTCTCAAAGATTGACCTTAAGAGTGGTTATCATCAGGTTAGGATCAGACCTGGGGATAAGTAGAAAACTGCATTTAAGACTAAGGATGGTCTGTATGAATGGGTAGTGATACCTTTCGATTTATCCAATGCCCCTAGAACATTTATGAGGATCATGTCCCAAGTCCTACGTGTGTTAAGACTAGGATTTGTAGTCACCCCAAAGGAGACTTAACTGACCCTGAGAAAGTTAAGTCTATAATTAAGTGGCCAGTACTCACTAGTATTCATGATGTGCGTAATTTCCATGGTCTAACCACTTTCTATAGGAAGTTTATCCGGGGATTTAGTTCCATTGTAGCACCCATTATTGACTGTATTAAGAAGAAAAATTTTGAGTGGACCAAAGCTGCTGATAGAGCCTTCCTAGAGATTAAGGATAAAATGACCCAAGCACCCATCCTGAGACTGCTAGATTTTTTAAAAGTTTTTGAGGTTGCTTGTGATGCTTCGGGAGTAGTCATAGGAAGAGTATTAAGCCAAGAAAATCATCATGTAGCCTTCTTTAGCGAGAAACTTAATATGGCTAAACTTAAGTATTCCACCTATGATAAGAAATTCTATACAGTAGTACAAGACCTTAGATACTGGAGACATTACCTACTACCCCAGGAATTTGTCCTTTACTCTGACCATGAAGACTTTGATTTCTAAACTCCCAAAAAAAGCTAAACCCTAGGCATGCTAAGTGGGTCGAATACATCCAAGCTTATACCTTTGTGCTTAAGCATCAAGCTGGAACCAAAAATAAGGTAGTTGATACCTTTAGCCATCGTCCCTTGCTTCTGAGTACTGTTAGGACTGAAGTTATAGGGTTTGACCGATTGAAAGATGAGTATGAGACCTACCCTGACTTCAGTAAAATTTTTCGATCTGTTAGACATGGACCATCTAGTTCCCATAGTAAGTACACCCTTCAGGATGGTTAGCTTTTCAGAGAGAGTGGACTTTGTATTCTCAGGACCTCACTTAGAGAATTTTTAGTTTGGGAAACCCATGTAGGAGGTCTAGCTAGTCATTTTGGAAGAGACAAGACCACCTTACCTGTAGAAGACCAGTTCTTTTGGCCAACCTTAAAAAGGGATGTTGCCCACATCATGTCCAGATGTCGAACTTGTGCTATTGCCAAATAGCAGAAGCAAAACACTGGCTTATACACCCCTTTACCCATGCCCGATCGCCCATGGCAAGACCTTAGCATGAACTTTGTGTTAGGACTACCTATGACCCTAAGGAAACATGACTCAATCTGTGTAATGGTCGATAGGTTCTCAAAAATGGCCTATTTTATACCCTTCTCTCAGACCTTTGATGCCTCCAAAGTAGCCAAGCTCTTTCTTGATCATGTGGTTAGGTTACATGGCCTTCCTAAGACCATAGTGTCCGATAGGGATGTCTGTTTCACCAGTTACTTCTGGAAGACCCTTTGGCACTTATTAGGAACCAAGCTTAAGAATTCCACATCCTACCACCCTCAAATCGATGGCTAAACCTAGGTAGTAAACCAAAGTTTAGGAAACCTACAGAGATGCCTTGTAGGTGAGAACACTGGGAATTGGGACCTTCTCTTACCCAGAGCAGAATTTCCTATAACAGTTCAATCAATAAATCCATAGGTAAGAGCCCATACAAAATTGTCCATGGTTACAAGCCTAATAAGCCCCTTGACCTAATCCCCTTACCCTTGCATGCACGAGTCTCTGAGTCGGCTAAGTCATTTGCATAGCATGTTAGAGATTTGCAAAAGGAAATTAGTCAAAAGATTAACATAAGCAATGAAATCTATAAAAATTTGGCTAACTCCCGAAAAAGATTGAAAGAATTTTTTATAGGAGATTATGTAATGATTAGGCTTAGCCCTGAGCAGTTCCCTCCAGGGATCATGAAGAAACTACATGCTCGTGGAGCTGGACCCTTCAGTGTAATAAAGAGAGTTGGACCCAATGCCTATGTCCTCGAGTTACCATCCAAATTAAGTATTAGTTCAACCTTCAACATCTCAGACCTTGTTGAGTATAGGGAACAAGCAACGATACCCAGTGAGCCCTTTGGACCTATCCCTTCCCTTAAAAGTGAGCCCATCTCAAAGTGTCCACCAACAAATTGGCCTTTGAGAGATGAAAGGATTGAGCACATCCTGGACAATCAAGTCATCAATACGCAAAACAAAGGCTACCAACAGTATTTGGTCCGATGGCAAGGTTGACTAGAATCTAAGGATTCATGGATCACCCAAGAAGATTTGCAGTGCCTCAACCTAGACCTTCTGGAGCAATACAAGAGCTGAGATGACCCTTACTCGCAGGGTCAAGTTCCTCTCACCCCGGGAGAATTGGTGCGTGTTGCCTGGGTGGCTTTCCTAAGAGGGGGGTGAATTGGAAATTTAAAAAATTTAATCAAATATGTGATCTTTAAATGTGGAAAGTGTCATGATTAGAATAATTAAAGCAGAAGCAAGCAAAAGCAGGAAAAAGCACAATCACAAACACAGCAAGTTTATAGTGGTTCGGAGCAACCTCGCTCCTACGTCCACTACCCAAGATACCACTTGGGGTTTTCACTATATTCGCCCATGGAATACAGTTGGATTATTTTACTGAGCTCACAATCCAAAACCCAACTTGGTTTTTCAACCGGGCTCACCAAAAATCTAACTTGGTTTTGAACAGGATTACCAAGAACCTACACTTGGTTTTCAAACAAGGCTCACCAAGAACCCACAAACTCATAAAGGAGTAGAGAAAACAAGCAACTAATTGACAAGCCAAAGTTGTCTGATGGTTGCAGTTGCAGCTCAACAGAAGCCTTCTTAATTGGCCTTTACTGCTCTTCAATGGATTCTTCAACTTCTTCAATAAATGCTTCAAGCTTCAGATTTGAGTTGGTGAAGTCTTGAAGGTTAACTTGAATGCTCTTTAGTGCTCTCTTGCTCACAAGCTCGTTTGATCATTAATTGATTATTAACTTGTTCAAAAGTTGTCCAAATCCCTTATTTATAGTCTTGTACTCTTCTTAGGTGGATATAGTCATTGTAGACCATTGGGATTTGACATTTGACTATTGGAGCACTTTTTAGATTCAAAAGTGAAGTTCTAGAACTAGCTGTTACTTGCCTAAAATCGACATTCGAGTTAGCTCGGATGCTTCGAGTCAGCTCGGATCCTCAGAGTAGTTGAGTCTTCACTCTGGTTGAGTCGGCTCACCTCAGTCGAGTCGGCTCAGATTCTCAGGGTCATTGATTCCTTACTCTGATTGAGTTGGCTTGCCTCAATCCAGTCGGCTCGGATTCTCAGATCTTCAAAATTGTACTTTGGAGGAGTCAGCTCACCTGGCATGTTTTTTCAGAACTGATTTTTTCTATACTCTGGAGGAGTCGACTCATCTTCTGAAGGGTCGACTTGGTTGTCTGGCAGAATGGTGAAGTCGGCTCGGATTGCTTCTGGGTTGGCTCGCTTGTCTGATACAAGGAATGAAGCTCTGGACCAGTTGGCTTGGGTTCTTTCAAGTCGGCTCGGATTTTTGTGTGCTAGAAACCTTCAAGTATGCCATGAACTAGAGTCGGCTCTCCTTACTTGAGTCAGCTCGAGTGATTTTTCAAAATAATCTTCTACTCTTCTCCAGATGACATCTTGTGACTTTTAGTCACTTAAAACACTTTTCAACTCCATTAAAAAACTAATCTTAAAGAGTTTTAAACATATAAACATATAGAAGCAACCCATTTTCATGAATACTACATCAATTTTTCTTTGGGCTCCTCTTTACATAATACTTTTACAACACTACACATGACATATAATTTGTAAGAGTTGTGATTGAGCATTAAAATCATTCTACAAAAAACTTGTAGAGCACTCAAAAAATAGTTAGTAACACAAGTTCATGCTCCAATGTTTTGTTATCATCAAAATCATTCAAGGGATCAACAATCTTCCCTTTTTGATGATGACAAAACACCGGGCATGGAACAAACTTTACAGTTACATGTGTGAGTATATTAAGAAGTAAGTATCAACATATATGAGTTGTATACCGAGAATGTATTTGAAGGAATTAGAGCTTATTGACAATGTATCAGAGCCTTTGAAATAAGTCATATGTATCACAGTAAATATTTATCAAAAGCTATTTTTGCCTGAAATGTATTAGAGTTTAATCAGAGAAAATGGTAGTTTATAGCCATTAAAATTATAACAGAGTAATTGGGTGCTTATAAAGAATAGTCAAGGAAGCTTTAATCAAAGCAAATTTGAAAATTTTGGGATATCTCCCCCTATTTCATTCATTATCATGCATATTTTTAATAGATTTGCAATATTTCCATGCATACACAATTCAATAATATCATTCTCTCCCTTTTGTCATTAATCAAAAAGGCATTCAATTAATTGCTCTTCCTTTGTTAAGTACTTTAAGCTCAATTTTTGAAATAGAATGAGAAGATTATAATCATTGTTTGAGATAATTTCACTTTCTTATAGAAATTTTGATAATCTAATTCAAATTTATCTTGAGTAAGAAATAGATAATAATCATCACAAATTGCACAGATAACATTGCGTATACAATAAGTAAGAAATAGATAATTTCATTGCTTTCAAAGATTTTCATTACAAATTACAAAAGTTGGAAGCAGAAATATTAAAAACTAGCCTATTCACTATCACTAGGTTCTTCTATAATAGGTTTAGACCTACCATACCAAGATCTAGGATGACTAGAAGAACCCCTAGTCCTAGTAGAAGGTCCAGTAAAGTGAGGTGGTGGCTGTGTAGAATGAGGTGGTGGCTGTCTAGGAGTGGAAGAGCTGGCTCCTCTAGCAGAAGAAGAGAACTAAGATAAGAAAACCCAAATAGTGCTAAGCTAAGTCTGAATCTTCTTCAATCCCTCATGGAGTGCAATGAGCTCACTGGCTTGAGCATTGGCAAAGGCTTCTGCTGAACCTCTTAATCTGCCAAACTTAGCCCGAAGAATCCCCAGACCTTTAGTGCAATCATCCTCCATCTTCCTGGTCTCTTCTAATGATCCCATCCGATAAGATAGCTCCCTCAACTCAGATCTAAACTCCTAAATGCTATGATTTACTGTTTGATGCAGACTGTTAAATAGAGAACTAATAAAACGGGTCAAATCCTCACTGAACTATCTGAGCTGAGCTGAGATGTCAAGTGGAGTGGTGGCAAGTAGTACAGTAGCAAGCTTTGCTGGTGCTGGTGTTGGTGAAATCCTCTCAACTGGTGCTAGTGCTGGTGCTAGAGCAGGTACTGGTCTGAGTGAAGGTATTGGTCCTGTTGAAGTCCTAGGATTCCCAGGATCTTTCTCTGTGTGCTCAAGCTCCTCATCATCAGGTACTGAATGCTCAACAGCAATGGCAGTCTCAGCATCAGGCAAATGCTGCTCAGGCTCCTCATCATCATAAGTAGATGACTCCACTGCTCTCTGTCCAGATGCTCTCTTCTTCCAAGTTCCATCTGTCAAATGATATCCCATTCTTTGCAATGACTTGACATAATAAGTATCTGTATGATGCAATGGCCTACCATCTTCTCCGGTCAAATCAACTCTGGAGGCCTGAAATAGTAAAGTGAAGACCATTCCATATGGGAGACAAGCCTTCACCTTCCTTATAGCTTCTTTCATCTGCAACAGCATGATATAGGGCAAATTGAGGGCCTCCCCCTCAATCAAATGTCCCATGAAGCACAGATCTCTTTCACTTACCCAATCAAATCGACCTGTTCTTGAAAGGAAAATCCTGCTTATAAAGTTATGTAGGAGTCTCATTTCTAAGGAAAGTGAGTTGCTTTAATATTTTCAATTTCATTCACATTACTCCTTTCCAAAATAGTTATGAGGGTTTTTTATCTATCCTTTAAAACAAAATGATTAAGTCCCTCATTTGGCATTTCCAGTAGACTGCTTAACCTTTCCTTAGTTACAATTATCCTTTTTCCTTTCATAATTGATTCATTATGATTTTCTTCTAGAATCAAATTTTCATAGAAGCTTCGAACTAGGGTGGGATAAGTGGGAACATTTAGAGAACAGAAAAATGACCAACCTTGATCTTCAATCAAGTCACTGATTCGAAGCCCTAAGTCCTTTAGAAATGAAAAAATGATCCTTCTACCACTTGTAACCGGACGGATAGCCATGGAGATCACTTGTCTTTGTGGAGAAGGTGAAGCATTTTGTTCCTCTGCCTGTTGTTGACTTCGAGTCGACTCATCTTCTCATCTCTTCGACCTTCTTTCTCTTGGAGAGCTCTCTACATAGCTTCGGGGATGTTTTCCAACTACTTTCATCAATGCCATTGCTCGAGCTCAAGAGGAATGCAAGGGATTAAGCCAGATAAGGGAGGTTAAGAGGGAAGGAAGAGGTTCTTAGCTTGGAAACAAGGGTTCTAAGCAAATGAAGAATAAAACAAGAAAGGATAAGGGTTTCAGTTAAGTCCTATGGCTTTCATATAAAATGCCTAACCCGACACCCGAGTTGGCTCGGCCAAACCTAAATTGCTCAAGTCGACTCGAGCAAAAACTCTTAAAAAGACTTGAAAACCCTTAAACATGGTTTTTAATGATAGAAGAATATTAGTTGAGATGGTTAATGATCTTAGATTGATATAGGAGATTTTCTAGATAATATTTCTTTAATTTTGAAGAAATTAGGACAGAAATTCTAAAATGGGTCACATAATCCTAATTCTCCTCTAATCAATTGAAATCTAAGTTAAGAGGTTTAGTAAAGATATCAACAAGTTGATATTTAGTAGGAACAAATTCAAGTACAATATTTTTATTTTGAACATGATGCCTAATAAAATAATGTCTAATTTCTATATGATTTGCTCTAGAATGCTGAATTAGATTTTTTGACAAATTAATAGCACTTGTGTTATCACATTTGATAGGAATTTTAGTTTGTGTAACACCAAAGTGTTCTAGTTATTGTTTAATCAAAAGCACTTGTGCACAATAACTTCCTACAGCTATGTACTCTACCTCAGCAGTAGATTGTGCTACAGAGTTCTGTTTCTTACAATACCATGAGATTAAATTCAACCCTAGAAATTAGCAAGTACCACTAGTACTTTTTCTATCTATTTTTCATCAACCATAATCAGCATCCAAAAAATTAATTAAATTTAATGAAGATTGCTTTGAATACCATAGACCTAGATTACTTGTTCCTCTTAGATATTTTATAATTCTTTTTACAGCAAGTATATATATTCTTTAGGATTAGATTGAAATACACATACGCTAAACAAGATATCAGGTCTACTAGTAGTTAAGTACAACAGTAATCCAATCATACCTCGATAGAGCTTTTGATCAATATTGTTGCCATCTTCATCTTTGTCTAATCTGCAGGTAGGGCTCATGGGTGTGCTCATTTATTTGCTTGACTCCATACCAAAACTTTTGATGATCTCCTTGATGTACTTTGCTTGGTTTATAAAGATTCCATCCTTTGTTTGCTTAACTTGGAGTCCAAGAAAATAATTTAGTTCATCCATTAGGCTCATTTTAAATTCACCCTGCATCAACTCGGCAAATTCTCTACAAAGAATCTCATTGTTGCACCAAATATAATATCATCTACATAAATTTATACAACCAACATATCATTATTTTTCTTTTTGATAAATAAAGTTTTATCAACATTTCCTCTTAAAAAATTATTTTCAAGTAAGAATTTACTTAATCTATCATACTAGGCTCTAGGTGCTTGTTTAAGTCCATACAGTGCTTTATTGAGTTTAAAAATATGATTTGGAAAAGCATGATCTACAAAACCTGGTAGTTGTTCTACAAAAACTTGTTCAGATATAAAACCATTTAAAAATATATTTTTTACATCCATTTGAAATAGTTTGAAATTCATATAGCAAACAAATGCAAGTAGTAATCTTATGGCTTCTTAAATTGATTAAGTTCTTCATGCATGGCCATCAGCCAGTTAGGATCATTTTCAGCTTCTTCTAAGCTATGAGGCTCTATTTGTGATACAAATACTAGGTAACCATGTGCTTCTCTATATGATGACCTAGTCCTAAAACCTTGAGAGGGATCACCGATAATTAAATCTCTTGGATAAGAAGTTACATACCTCCATTCCTTTGGTAGATCAGTGATGAGGACATCAAGTCAACCATAGTTTACTATGGGTCCCTGAGTTTTGAGTCCTTTAGCCATGATTTCAATTTTGTCTTTGAGTCTAATAATTTGGCTGTGTTAGCCATTTAAGTCTTGTATTTGGGCCATGAGTTTTGTTTTATAGGCGTTGTTACACTTAAGTCTGTACCTCAGCCTTTGAATCTCATTTTGGACCTTTTTACATTTGAGTCCTATAATTAAACTCAAGTCACTTATGAAGCAAGTCAGCATAATACCCCAACCACTGCAAGGAATCCAATCATCTACATAATTGTGCCACTTGGAAAGCATGGAAGGAGTCTTGGAGCTATCACTGAAGACCTGGACAACAAGTACATCAGCCCACCAAGAGGAGATGGACACCAGGAGAACCCTAGAGCCTGCCTAGCACTGAAATGGACCGACCAAAGCCTTGGCCCATCCTCAAATTCAGCGCCCTCCTTATGGTCACCTCTCATGTTGCACCCCACTTATGGTCACCTCCCTTGGACCAAGTCAAAGAGAAGGAGAGGAGTAATCCTAGTGAGAAGAAGGAGTTTGAACCTATTTGGAAGAGGAGATCTCTGTGTATTTGAGTAGGAAAAGGATTAGTGGGAATTCTCTTGTATGCCCTTACTTGGAATTCTCTTATATGCCCTTACTTGGAGCCCAAGTTTGTAAGCCTATTTAAAGGCCCCCACTCATGTATATTGGATGTTAATGAATATGAAAAATTTCTTGAGTTCTTCTCAACTCTTGGTGTGAGTTCTGAGTGAATTTGTATGATTAAGGGTATCTGTGTGATCCCTCAGGGTATCTATGTGATCCCTGTGCCCTGCCTCCAAGCTGCCTACCTCTCAGAGTTCACGAATCCAAGATTCCAATCAACAAGCTTTTGGGTCATCGGATTGAAAGTCGCAAATCCATAGGGTCTCTGGCTTGTTTTTCCAGGCTGCATCCGAGAGAGTTGAGCAAACTCTTCATGGAAAGATCTTCAAATTTCTATCAAGTGCACCCCCTAGACTCCTCTAGTAGTGGTACTGCAGAAGAGCTAGTCCTAACCAGGGTTTCTTAGTCTTGGCGGTCTTGTTTCTTCACTTTTAGGATTTAGTTCTGCATGCCTGTGCTTCCAAGATTTTATAAAATTCTCTACTTAATAACTTGGCTTAAAATTCGGGATCCAAACTCCTAACATAATGCCTAATACACAAAAATTAATTGTCATGCATAATTAGTCTCGTATCATTTGGTATCAGAGCATATTTTAGGGCTACTTTCTGCATCCCATAATTCTTATATATGGTCTATTATTTTTATTTTTTCTATATGGAAGTAGGTTAGAAGATTCTGGTTATATTTTCTAGACTCCCTATAATTGATAGTATTTTTCAAAATTTTCTCATGATTTATTTCAGTCTATACAAAATTTTTCATGCCTGTTTTCTTTTGCCCTAGAAATTTTTGCATCCTGTCTTTGCATTAGGTGTCTAGATTTTGGTCTATTGCATCATCTTAAGTATTTTGTTTTTCATTGAGATTTTCATGGTGTATCCTTTGTTTAGTCTTGATCCTTGTCATAAATTTTAATTATTTTTACAGAAACACAAGAATTATAAAATCTATATATTAGGAACCCTAACCCGAATCCTAAGATTGCTATACATAGTTTGAAAATCCCTAAGTTTTGCATCATCATCCAATTTTTTTTGCGTGAAACTTGGTAGAGATCATCTCACTTTTCATTCTCTATTCTAAAATTTTTCTGAAATTTTTCTGCATCAAAAACTAAACCAAATTATGTATCAAATCAAACCCTAATTTCTGTTCTGCATACTTGATCAAACCAAACTTAATCACTTCCAAACCTACCTCACCCAAGCCCAAAATTTGTTTGCTAACTTAATCAACTTAAACCTAATTTACCACCTATTAAAAAGGTAAAAAAAATATTTTTATTTCTCTGATTGTTATTAGTTGCATTAGGGCTCATAGTGTGTTCATCATCTCATTAAATTAATTTTTAGGACAATTTCCTCTCTCAGATCAGGGCAGGATTTCATCACCTATCTGGGTCCAAAACAACAACCCAGTATCAGAACCCAAGCCTTGATAAAATCAATTAGTAACCTAATTGATATAGAGAGCTTAGGGACACCAACAGTCAGGTCTGAATTGTGTGGGCCAACTAGTGCACCTAATTCCCCAGCTATTACTGAAAACCGATGTCTAAGGCTAAAGATCCAGAGGCAAATACCCTAAGTGGACTGGTAGTTTTTAATTAGGACCCTGTCACAGGAAGGGGGAGCCTTCCACCACCCCACCTCTTACCTGGCCAGTGGAAGGATTAGCTGTTGAGTTAAGTGTAAGTTGAGTAGACCCATTAAATTTTGGCTCTAGGTCTAACAAACTGTAGCCCATTTCCACTTTGTGTGCTTGACTGCATCACACTAACTTGTTTGATTGATTGCATGACTACTAGGTTAGGAACCAAATATCAATAGTCTAAACCCAACCTAGCTCAGCCATAGACTCCAACTTTGAGATCTTCATGAAAGCCATGACTGAACGATTTGACCAGATGAACCAACAGAATGCCCAATCCACTGCCTAATTTACCACCCAGATTAACCAGTCCAATACCCAATCCCAAAACCAGTTTGCCCAGTTGACCGCCTAGACAAACTAAATAACCCAATCAAATGCACAAGCAACCAATAGGCTTGACCAATTAACCAATAGTTCTGATCAAGTAGAGAACCAATTAGGAGGTTTAGAGAAAATCCCTAAAACCCATCTCAGACCTAAACCTGAGTCCAACCCTAGAAAAGCCCAATACCCTAATCCATACTCAGAGCCTAATCCTAGGTGAGCCCCATACCTTGAATCTAGGAGATCCACAACCTATAGATCTGAGCCCAAATCCTATGACTCTAGATCCTATGACTTTAGAACTTATGCCCCCAGATCCTCTGAACCCAGATCCCATGTACCCATGTCCTATGAGTCTAGTGGAACCATAACCCATAGATCCGAACCTACATCCTATGAGTCCAATACTAGGCTAGTTTTCCCTAGTCAACCTGAATCCCATACGATTGGTACCCCTAGATATGAGCCTAGTATTAGTTCACTTTTCTTTAGTCAACCCAAACCCTTTAGGACTAGTGCCCCTAGCCCAGGACCAGATCCTAACCTGCCCAACCTGAGCCAACCTCAGTCTAGTTCCACTACGGCCCTTAGAGAAGGTAGAGGCAAGTCTAGTTCCAATCCCCCAAGAGTGTGTTTTAGATGTCGTAAACCAGGCCATTTTGTTAGCCAGTGTCCATTCAGCACCCTATACCTAGGTGAGCTAGATAAAGATAGGTTTGAACCCAATGTTGAACCCAATGTATAAGTATATGAGGCTGACCCAATTCTAGTAGAGGAGTATGAAGACGATGAGCCTATTGAAGATTGAGGAAGAAACTCCTAGGCCCATTGATGAGTCTAAAGATGACATAAGGAGTTAAGTCCAACAGAGATACCTATAGATGACCTAGAATTAGTTGACCCTGACCATACCCAAGCAGAAACCAATGCAGAATTAGTTGACCAGGTAGATACCCAGATAGAAGCCAACCCAAAGTTAGTTGACCCTGACCACACCCAGACTGACCTGTAATACAAGGGCAATTAGAGGATGAGGAACCCAGCCCTACTATTAGACTCTTACCTGAGGAGCCACTAGAAGAAAGCCCAATTACAAAGCCCAGTCCTGAGATCCAAGTACTAGAAGAATTTATTAAGGACTTGATCTCTTTAAATCAGTACCCTCGGGATGAAGTCCCTCCTTTGACTCCAATTGATCTCTTCCCTGAGACTAGTGACCCATTCTTCCATAAGATAGACTCTGTACATAGACATCAACCTCATAAGGTCAACCTCATTAGTCTAGGATTAATTCATGACACCCCTTCCTACATCCTATTCTATCCGATTGACATCAACCCCTTTTCTTACTTCCCATCCTACCAAACTAATTATGAATCAACCACTTATTTTTTGCCCTTTTCTGAAGCTTCTCATGTTTATCTAACCACTAGACTGCATTTTGTCAAAGTAAGCATGTTTCATACATTTCTTGTGCATGTTAGGTTTGCATCATATTTATGGTATATTGATGATGCTTGGAATGATTTTGATGATCACAAAACATTGGAGCATGTATTTGATACTAATTCTTCTCAAATTGTTTAAGAAGTTTTGCAGGAATTGGTTACTTTTGTTTAAAATGGTTTTCAAATTTACTTAAGGGTAACTCATTTGAGTTCGTAAAAGCTCTAAATTATGAATGCTGTAATCATGTAAAAATAGGCTTAAAATTATAAAATTTGATAAAGTATGTAGATTAGCTTCTAGTTGATTCAATGATGAAGTTTTTGGGAAGCTTGAAGCAAATTCTTAAAGACTTGTAAGAGCCGACTCAAGGGGGCACAGCATGAAGGAAGATTCAAAGTTACAGAACCAAGAGCCGACTCCCAGTTCAAGAGCCGACTCTTCCAGAAGTATATTTTTTGAAGTTATGAGAACAAGAGCCAACTCCCAGTTCAAGAGCAGACTCTAGGTATATATGTTTGTCATGACTGAAAGCTGAAGACAAGAGCCGACCCCAAGTCCAAGAGCCGGCTCCCACAGAAGTTTGTTTTTGGCCTGTCTGAGACTTCGAGCCTACTCCTGGAGCTCGAGCCAGCTTATAGAGCCATTGTCTGTACTTCAATGGCTAGTTGCTGAAATTAAATTTGAGTTCCAAATCATCTCCAATGGCCATTTCACAAATCCCAAGGCCCTACAATGGCCATATCTCATGGAAAACTATAAAGGAATTATTTTTGAAGGATTAAACAATTAATTGAGATTTATTGCTGAATTTTCTTGAGAGAACAAAGAGCTTTCAAGTTATTCCTCTACCTACCTCAAAGAGCATTCAGGTTGGATTCAAAGCTTCACCAACTCCACTCAATCATTGATTCCACTCATTGAAGAAAGGAAGAAGCAGCATTGAAGAGCATTGAAGAACACTCAAAGCTTGATTCCATTTTGATCTTCATCGGCAACATCAAAACAAACTTGTTTGTTGTAGTTGCTTGTTATACATTCTATATCTTTGTGTGCTCTCTTAAAATAGCAAGGGGCTATATCTTAAGAGAGAGTTAAAGGTTTTTAGGTGAACCTTGTAAAACCTAAGTTTGGATTCTTGGTTTTTCCAGTTTAAAACCAAGTATTTGGATTTTCTTTGGTGATCCCGTGTAAAATCAAAGGGAGTTTGGGTTTCTTTTGTGATCCCGGTAAAACAAAAGTGTATAGGTTTAGATTGTGAGCCTAGTAAAATAATCCGACTGTATTCTGGTTGGGAGATATAGTGGAAATCCCAAGTGGTCCTTGGGTAGTGGATGTAGGAGCTGGTTGCTCCGAACCACTCTATCTCTTGGTGTTTGTGATTGTGCTTTCATTGCTTGATTGCTTTAATTCATTTACTTCTGCTTTGCACATTTCACTTCTACACTAAAAAATTTAAAGTGCACATACTTGTAAAAATTTTTAATCCCAATTCACCCCCCTCTTGGAAAGCCACCTAGGCAACAAGTGGTATTAGAGTAGAGTCTCTAAAAGTTAGTTAGAGTAAAGATATATAGCATATCCCATGAGCACTTCATTAACCGAAGGTCAATCCACAAATAGACCACCACTTTTCACTGGAATTAATTACACTTATTGGAAGGCAAGAATGACGATATACATTCAAGCCGTAGACTTTCACTTATAAAAAATCATCATGAAAGGACCTCACACACCCACAATTAAAGTTAATGATGTAGAGGTTCCCAAACCAAAAGAGGATTGGGTCGAGAATGATATGAAATTAGCTGAATTAAATGCCAAAGCAATGAACCTATTGTATTATGCTTTGGATCCAAATGAGTTTAACAGAATTTCAACTTGCAATTCTGCTAAAGAAATTTGGGACAAATTAGAAATCACACACGAAGGCACTTCTCAAGTTAAGACATCAAAAATCAATCTACTTGTACATAATTATGAGTTGTTCAAGATGGATCCTAGTGAGACTATATCTGCTATGTATACTCATTTTATTGATATTATAAATGGTCTCAAGAGTCTGGGTAGAACTTATTCTAATGCTGATCTTGTTCAAAAAGTTTTAAGATCTTTGCCAGATAAGTGGGAAGCCAAAGTGACAGCAATTCAAGAAGCAAAGGATCTAAATACACTACCACTGGATGAACTACTTGGATCCTTAATCACACATGAATTGGCTATGCAACAAAGGACTGAAGAAGATACAAAAAGGAAGAAAGCCTTTGCATTTAAAGCAACTGAGGAAGATAAGAATGAAGAATCTGATTCATCATATGATGATGATCTTGGAAGTGACGAAATTGCCCTAGTCATGAGGAAATTCAAAAGGATTATGGGTAGAAGAAAAACAAATAGATGGAGAAAGCATTATAGAGAAGGTGACTTTGGAAAAGAAAAGGAAAGAGATAAAGAAAAAGAAAAAAAAAAAGATAAAGATCAAGTACCTATCTGCTATGGATGCAAGAAACCAGGACATATCCGCCCTGATTGCCCTGAAGGAAAGAAAAAAAAATTCCCTAGAAAGAAGAAGAAGGTAATGCTAGCTGCTTGGAGTGATAGTGATGAAACTACGTCTACTGAAGAGGATGAAGAGACAACAAAAACAGCACAAATCTGTCTTATAGGTTTGGAGGATGAGATAAGTACTTCTGAACCTAATTTAAAATTTACTTATGATGAATTACATAATGCTTTTTGTGAATTATTGATAGAATATAAAAAAGCTAGTTTAAAATTTAGAGATTCAAAAAATAAATATGATGTATTTGAAAATAACAAAAATGAATCTTGTGAAAGAAACAGAATCTTGCAAAGAGAATTAAATTTGGTTTGCGAAAGACTCAAGATTATTCAAGTTGAAAAAGAAGAGTTTTTTGAGAAAAATAAGAATTTGAAAAATGAAAATGATGATCTAAAGAAAGAAGTTCAAAAATTAAAACCATTAGTTAAAAAATTAATCCTAAGTTCTAACAATTTTGAGTTAATTTTAAAAGATCAAAAAGAAACAAATAATAGATTTAGAATTGGTTATAAAGGCTCTATTTCAAACACATTTTATGCTTCTACTTTATATGCTCCTAAATTCATTAGTTCTAAACATGTTAGACCTAAATTTGCATCATCTCGTAGTTATTATTCAAATTCAAGGATTGTATGCTATGCATGTAATAACATTGGTCATAAAGCTTTTGAATGTCATTTGAAACATAATGACAAAAAGAAAATTAAAAATGTTTGGATTCCAAAAGGAACCATTTCACTAACTTGCAAGGACCCAAGAGAGCTTGGGTACCTAAATCTATTAAATGATTGTTTTGCAGGGATGTCTTGTAGCCACAAGCATAAAGAAAAGATATTATTTGGATAGCGGCTGTTCAAGACACATGACGGGTGAAGCTGATCAATTCTTCACCCTAGAACAGAAGAATGGTGGAATGGTAACATTTGGTGATAATAGAAAAGGAAGGATAATCGATATAGGTAAAATCAAAATTACTCCTTCTATATTTATTGAAAATGTATTACTGGTAAAAAAATTAAAGCATAATCTTTTGAGTATTAGTCAGCTATGTGACATTGGTTATAATATATTCTTCAAGTCATCAATGTGTATAGTAGTTGATCCACTTGACTCTAGTACTAAATTCATTGGACATAGACTTGGTAACATTTATATGGTAAATCTTAATGATCTAGCCATGTCAAGTAATACAAGTCTTGTAGTAATGAATGACAAGAGCAAGGAATCAAGTTTACTATGGCATAGGTGACTTGGTCATGCTAGTATGGACATAATAGCTAAATTGATTTCAAAGGACTTAGTCAATGGTTTGCCGAAGTTTAAAGTCAATTTTGATTATGTTTGTGATGCATGTCAGTTAGGAAAATAAGTGAGGGGGAGTTTTAAATCCAAAAATATAGTTTCAACAACTAGACCCTTAGAGCTACTTCACATGGACCTATTTGGACACACTATGACTACCAGCCTAGGTAGTATGAAATATGGACTTGTGATTGTAGATGATTTTTCAAGATACACATGGATTTTGTTTATTGCACATAAGGATGATACTTTTAATATATTCAAAAAGTTTTACAAAAGAGTTACAAATTTGAAAAACTTATCTGTTATTTCAATTCGTAGTGATCATGGCACCGAATCTGAAAACCAGTATTTTGATCATTTTTGCACAAAGCACGGTATTGATCATGACTTTTCTGCACCTAGAACACCATAGCAAAATGGTGTTGTAGAAAGAAAGAATCATACTTTGGAAGAAATATCCAGAACAATGCTTTGTGAAGGAAATCTTCCAAAATACTTTTGGGCAGAAGCTGTTAATACCGCATGCTATATTTAAACAAAGTTTTGATTAGACCTATTATCAAAAAAACCTCCTATGAGCTTTGGAACAATAGAAAACCAAATATCAAATATTTTTATGTTTTCGGATATAAATGCTTTGTTCTCAATAATGGAAAAGACAATCTTGGTAAATTTGATGCAAAATCTGATGAGGATATTTTTCTTGAATATTCTTTAAATAGTAAAGCCTATCGAGTTTTTAATAAAAGAACTTTGACTGTTGAAGAATCTATTTATATTATTTCAATGAATCTGACATTACATCTTCGAGAAAGGAAGATTTTGCTGATGATGATGTAGCTACACTAGAGCATGGAATGAAAGACTTGACCATTAAAGACAAACAATCAAGTGAACCACATGAAGAAGAGGTGAGTAAAGAACATGGTGATATTCCTAAAGAATGGAGGTATGTACAATCACATCCTAAAGAATTAATTATAGGAGATCCATCTCAAGGTGTTAAAACTAAATCTGCACATAGAGATGCACATGATTTAATTGCTTTTGTTTCTCATGTAGAACCTCATAAATAGAAGAAGCCGAAACTGATCCTAATTGGATGTTAGAAATGCATGATGAATTAAACCAATTCAGGAGAAATAATGTCTGGACCTTAGTAGAAAGACCCAATGATCATCCTGTTATAGGCACTAAGTGGGTTTACAGAAATAAACTAGATGAAGATGGAAATGTAATTAGAAATAAGGCTAGACTGGTTGCACAACGATATAATCAAGAAGAAGGAATAGATTTTGATGAAACTTATGCACCTGTAGCTAGATTAGAAGCCATTAGATTGCTACTAGCTTATGCATGTTTTATGAATTTCAAGTTATTTCAAATGGATGTAAAGAGTGCATTTTTGAATGGATTTTTATCTGAAGAAGTTTTTGTTAAGCAACCTCCTGGTTTTATCAATCATATTTTTCCAAATCATGTTTTTAAACTGAATAAAACTTTGTATGGTCTAATACAGGCACC
The DNA here is from genome assembly GCA_021397845.1 of Areca catechu. Classification (NCBI taxonomy): domain Eukaryota; kingdom Viridiplantae; phylum Streptophyta; class Magnoliopsida; order Arecales; family Arecaceae; genus Areca; species Areca catechu. Next base: position 89,371,501 of record CM038043.1, on the reverse strand, counting down.
TAGAACCTGGTATGATAGACTAAGCAAATTTTTAATTGCAAATGAATTTGTAAGAGGTAGTATTGACACCACACTATTTATTCAAAGAAAGAAAAATGATATTTTAGTTGTTCAAATATATGTTGATGACATTATCTTTGGATCTACTGATGAATCTTTGTGTCAAGACTTTGCTAAGCTTATACAGGGAGAATTCAAAATGAGCTTGATGGGCGAATTGAGTTACTTTCTTGGACTTCAAATTAAACAAACTAAAGAAGGTATTTTGATCAACCAAGCCAAGTACATTAAAGAAATAATCAAGAAGTTTGGCATGGAATCAAGCATAGAAATTGGAACACCAATGAGTCCTGCATGTAGACTTGACAAAGATGAGAATGGCACAAATATTGATCAAAAGCTGTACCGAGGTATGATTAGATCTTTACTTTATTTAACTGCTAGTAGACCTGATATATTATTTAGTATTTTTATATGTGCACGTTTTCAATCTAATCCTAAAGAATCACACATCACAGCTATTAAGAGAATTATTAAATACTTGAAAGGCACCTGTAATGTAGGTTTGTGGTATTCTAAACACACATCACTGAAATTAATTAGTTATTCTGATGCTGATTATGGAGGATGTAAAATAAATAGAAAAAGCACAAGTGGCACATGTCAATTTCTAGGTGTTAACTTGATCTCTTGGCACTGTCGCAAACAGAACTCTATAGCTTTATCTACTGCTGAGACAGAATATGTAGCTACTAGGAGCTGTTGTGCTCAAGTGTTATGGATCAAGCAATAACTAGAAGATTATGGTGTTGTCCAATCTAAAATTCCTATTAAATGTGACAATACTAGTGCTATTAATTTATCAAAAAATTCAATTCAGCACTCACAAACAAAGCACATTGAAATTCGACATCATTTTATTCGTGATCATGTTTTAAACAATATTGTGGAACTTGAATTTATACATACTAAAGACCAACTAGCGACATTTTCACTAAACCTTTAAATCAAGATAGATTTGAGAAAATTAGAGGAGAATTAGAGTTATGTGGCCCATTTTAAACCTATCTGACCTAATTTTTGAAAATTAAGGAAAAATTATCTAGAAATCTCAAACTTCTCTTTAGAGCATAGGGCAACCTAGTTTAGACTCTAGAAACCCTTTGAAACTAAGTTTGACCCATTTTAATTTTTAGAATAGATTTTTGCTCGAGCCGACTCGAGTTCTCAGTGCTCTGTGCGAGCCAACTCGCAGGTCGGGCCGAAGCTTTTTAAGTAGGGTTTCCTAGTTTTCTATTCATTGTATTTTCTAGATTTTAGCCATTTTATCTTAGCCGACTCCTCACTCCATACTAGAAAACTCTCCAAAAACCCTCTCAAACCTTCTCAAACCTTTAATCCTTGGAGAATGGCACCTCGCAAGGCGGTGGCAACGAAAGCAACAAGAGTTGTTCGGACTGTGGCTGAGGAAAGGAGGAGCAAGAGGTGACTGGATACCTCGATTCGGCAAGAGGAACAGCTGATTGAGCCAGAGGAAGTTATTCCAGCACCCCGGCAAATCATTCCAATGGAAAATCGATAAGTGACACCCATTAGGTGCATCGATTTCGATTTTCTAGATCAAGAACAGTTAAATATTGGTATATGGCTTGAAAGACAGGGTTGGAAGGATTTTTGTCAATTAAATGTTCCAACTTACCCAAATTTGGTTAGACAATTCTTTGAAAACATGTCACTAGGAGCTTTTCATTTGGAAGGAACAGTGAAAGGGAAATTCATAGAAATAAGTGAGCAAAAACTTTCAAATTTGTTGAATATACCTAAAGAAGGGAAATGCTATTTGGTTATGAAGGAGAGAGTGAAGACTCTTAGACTCATCTTGGGGAGATCTAATGTGAAGGGCATTATACATGTAAGTGCAAATCAGCTCTCATTGGAAATGAGGCTGTTGCACAACATCATTAGCCGGATTTTCTTATCCAGGACAGGCAGATTTGAGTGGGTTAGCGAGAGAGATCTTACATTCATGAGGCGACTAATTGAGAGGGAGCCCCTCAACCTTCCATTTATTATGATTTCTCAGATGAGAGAGGCAGTACGTAGGGAACGAGCCTGTTTGCCCTACGGGATGGTATTTACTTTGTTGTTCCAGGATGCTGATATTGATCTCACTGGAGAGGACTGTCGTTTGTTGCTGCACACCGATAGGTACACTATGAAATCCCTGACTAGAATGAGATTTATTAAAGTTGATGGAAACTAGATCAGAAAGACTTTAGGAGTTCCTGTAGCACATTCAGAGGACTCAGATGATGACATACAGGCTGCATAAAGACATGGTGAGCAGACTGAGGGATAGACTGATGAGGCTGGTCCATCCGAGCCAGCTCCTGCTTCACCACATTCACCAGTCATGACTCCTACTGCTGCTAGAGCTGATATTGATGATAGACTCCACAAAGTTTTAGAGGAGATTTCATGTCTCTGGACTGACACTGACAGGAGGATTACTTCTCTACAATCTGAGATGCTGCAGGGCTTTCATGATATTATGACTATATTGAGATAACTATCTGCGGCTAGCCAACATGCACCTTCTACTTCCATAGGGACTGGCACAGCGACTGACACAGGGACTGGCATGGGCACTGAGACTGGTACTGGCACACATGCTGAGCAGGGACAGGAGACACATTGTACTGATGCACCATATCGCGCCACACCTGCTGTTGGTGAGCCTCAGATAGTATGGAGGCTACTAGATCTGCTGATGTTGGAGTGACTCCTGCTACTCAGATGCTTTCATCCACCAGCACTTTGGCCCTATCTCTTGATCCACCTTCTGCCAGACCTACACCCATCATTATTTCATCAGAATCAAAAACTAAACCTAAACATAAATCTAAAGTAACTAGGACTTCTACACCTACTAGGACTAGGATTAGGGATCTCCACCCTAGGTTCCCCAAGTTCAAACCTAGTCTAGGTATTCTAGAGGTTGGTTCCTCCTCCGATGAGGAAGAACCTGATAGTGATCCTAGTACTTCCTTCTGATGGTTAGGTTTTTATCTTTTTGAGACTTGATGTTGTTGTATTTTGATTATGTGATACTATTTTGTTGTGCTGTGGCACATTTGTAAAGTATCACATATACTATGTATTGACTTATTTCTCATATATATATATTAACTTGTTATGAATAAATTAGTGTTATGAATGAATTAATGTTATGATTGAATCAATATCCATATCTTATTTGTTATGAATATATGTTATGAATGATTTCCCATTTCTCATATACCTTTTGTTGATGACAAAAAGGGGGAGAATGGGAACTGTGTGTGGCATGAAAAAGCTATTGATTCTTGAAAATTTCTTGGAAATCTATGTATATTGGTTCATGAAAAAGCTGTTGACTGTTGATTCATGAAAATTTCTTGAAAATCTATGCTATATTGGTTCATGAAAAATCTGTTAACTGTTGATTCATGAAAGTTTCTTGGAAATCTATGCTATATTGGTTCATGAAAAAGCTGTTGACTGTTGATTCACGAAAATTTCTTGGAAATCTATATTGATACATGAAAATTGCTCAAAAATTGTTTACAAAATCTATATGGATAATTAGATGTCATGAAACTTTGATGAAATGAATGGTTGATTCATAGAAAGTTGATGAAAATTAAGTTTACTTCAAAAGTTTGAAAATTTTATAAGTTTTGATACACTTTGTATAGTCAATATCCTTGATACATCATGTATCGATACATCGTGTTATGATATATATGATATTTCATGTCTCGATACACTTGATACACATAATAATTGGTATTTAGTTATATACATTCGATACATTATATCATATAAAATTGATACAGTGATACCTAACTATATGATGCGCATAGACTTGAAACTACTGCAATTGTAAAGTTCTTTCAATTTTTTAATCATGCCCATGTTTTGTCATCATCAAAAAGGGGGAGATTGTTGATCCCTGGAATGATTTTGATGATTACAAAACATTGGAGCATGTATTTGATACTAACTCTTCTCAAATTGTTTAAGAAGTTTTGCAGGAATTGGTTACCTTTGTTTAAAATAGTTTTCAAATTTACTTAAGGGTAACTTAATTGAGTTCGTAAAATCCTTAACTTATGAATACTGTAATCATGTAAAAATGGGCTTAAAATTGTAAAAATTTGATAAAGTATGTAGATTAGCTTCTAGTTGATTCAATGATGAAGATTTTGGGAAGCTTGAAGCAAATTTTTAAAGACTTGTAAGAGCCGACTCAAGGTGGCATGGCATGGAGGAAGATTCAAAGTTTCAGAACCAAGAGCCGACTCCCAGTTCAAGAGCCGACTCTTCCAGAAGTATATTTTTTGAAGTTCTGAGAACAAGAGCCGACTCCCAGTTCAAGAGCAAACTCTAGGTATGTACGTTTGTCATGACTGAAAGCTTAAAGACAAGAGCCGACTCCTAGTCCAAGAGCTGGCTCCCACAGAAGTTTGTTTTTGGCCTGTCTGAGACTTCGAGCCGACTCCTGGAGCTCGAGTCGGCTCGTAGAGCTGTTGTCTGCACTTCAACGGCTAGTTGCTGAAATTGAAATTTGAGTTCCAAATCATCTCCAATGGCCATTTCACGAATCCCAAGGCCCTACAATGGCCATATCTCAAGGAAAATTATAAATGAGATTATTTTTGAAGGATTAAATAATTAATTGAGATTTATTGCTGAATTTTCTTGAGAGAACAAAGAGCTTTCAAGTTATTCCTTTACCTACCTCAAAGAGCATTCAAGTTGGATTCAAAGCTTCACCAACTCCACTCAATCATTGATTCCACTCATTGAAGAAGGGAAGAAGCAGCATTGAAGAGTATTGAAGAACACTCAAAGCTTGATTCTATTTTGATCTTCATCGGCAACACCAAAACAAACTTGGTTTGTTGTAGTTGCTTGTTATACATTCTATATCTTTGTGTGCTCTCTTAAAATAGCAAGGGGCTGTATCTTAAGAGAGAGTTAAAGGTTTTTAGGTGAACCTTGTAAAACCTAAGTTTGGGTTCTTGGTTTTTCCGGTTTAAAACCAAGTGTTTGGATTTTCTTTGGTGATCCCGTGTAAAACCAAAGTGAGTTTGGATTTCTTTAGTGATCCCAATAAAACCAAAGTATATAGGTTTGGATTGTGAGCCTAGTAAAACAATCCACTGTATTCCGGTTGAGGGATATAGTGGAAATCCCAAGTGGTCCTTTGGTAGTGGATGTAGGAGCTGGTTGCTCCGAACCACTCTATCTCTTGGTGTTTGTGATTGTGCTTTCATTGCTTGATTGCTTTAATTCATTTACTTCCGCTTTACACATTTCACTTCTATACTAAAAGAATTTCAAAGTGCAAATACTTGTAAAAGTTTTTAATCCCAATTCACCCCCTCTTGGGAAGCCACCTGGGCAACATATACTTTATGGCATTTACTAGAAGTTCATTGTAAATTTTCATGTGCATGCCATACCAGGGTCAAACCTAAAGAGCCTAAATTCTATTAGGTTTAGATCCAAAGAGTCCAATAATTTTTCTTTAATAGGAATGCCTAGTCGACTCTATTAAGTGTCGATTTTAAGTCCAATAAGTTTCCAGACCTAATTCATTTGTCTATACCTACACTAACCTCTACACAGCATTTACATCAGGACATTAACCAAAAGATTAATTTACATAATGAAATCTATAAAAACTGGCTAATTCCCAAAAGAAAGCCAAAGAATTTAATGTAGAAAATTTTGTTATGGTTAAGAAGCTTTATGCTTGTAGAGTTTAACCTTTAGAGTGATAAAGAATGTGGAACCAATGCCTATGTGCTTGATCTGCCCTTGGATTTAGGCATTAGCTCTACCTTCAATATTGCGAACTTGGTTAAGTATAGGGAGCCAGTAGTGATTCCTAGTGAGATTTTTGGATCTCACCCATCCTTTGAGAGAGAAACCTTACCTGAGTGTCCACTAAATTTGCCTAAGGGAGGAATACAGATCGAGCATATCCTGGATAATCAATGGTGTGGGCACCAGGATCTGACAGAGGATCCTCAACCCTCTGAGGATCTCGGATTAGGGTTTCATCTTTTGGATTCTGTAATAAGGCTTCAAGCCTAAGCATTGTATTTTTCTAGTCATGAATTTATTCTCAATTACTTTTGTTTTAGTCTTGTACCTTGACCAATTTGGTCAAGTTGTGTCTATGGGTCCTGTAATGATTCCAATCCGAGTCTGTTTGAAGATTGGGCCCAAGTCGGAGTGTTCTTCGAGTCTAGTCCAATTTGAAAAGGGTCAAGCCATCTTCCAAGCCATGAAAGATGCCACTTGGTGCCACCTCATCCATCCCATGTGGTGACACATCACCTTGACATGTGGGCGGCCAAGGCAAGAAGGGAATGCTGGAATTTTTGGATGCCATTCCTGGATTCTTTCCACCCTTCCCTCCCCCTATCAAGCCTCTTTCCAAAGGAGCTATGGACATCCAAGGAAGGTCAATGGGCAATGAAGGCATGATCCTTGTTTCAAGCCCCATATCAAGACTTCTTCCCAAAGTGCTTGGTCGGCTATGGAAGAAAATCATTGACCCTCAAATCAAGGAGACAACTCCCATCTTTCATGCCCCAAATCAAGCCACAAAACCTTGGAAGAAGAAATTTGAATTTGGGCGCCCTCTTCATGAAGCTTTGTATTTTTGAAATTTGAATGGATTTTAAGGTACCTATATAAAGGGCCTTACCCCTCCGTTGTAAAGTTTAATGATGATGAATGAAAAGACAAGATTTGAGAGCCATTCTCTTTATTAGTTGCCTTCGTTTCTTAAGAACGTCGATCTCCGTGAGGGAGCGCCTTCACCTTCGGGCGTCGAGAGATGTGAGGCCTTGAGTTACTATCTATTCCGCGAATCCATCCTTCAACTTCAAGTTTGGAGTCCATCAGGATCATCCAATCGGGCGCCTAGCAAGAAGAACTCCATCCACCACCAACATCAACTCTCCTTCCTTCGTCTCTTGCTTTCTTTTTGTTGAACCCTAACTCTTCTCTTGAATGCTCGCAGGTCCTCCAGGTGCCATGAACATAGAGTTGGTTTCCCTTGCCTTCGAGACCTTCAGACAGCAAGCTGGTGCCTCTGTAGGGTTGAAGGCTCGATCATCCAGGCCGCATCCGCAAGAGCAAGTGAACTCGGCATCGAGCGTCACGGATCTTTTAAGGTTTGCCACCCTAACTCCTAAGTAGGTATTGATCCAAGAGCTAAGTCCTATGGGGTTTCTCAATCCCGGGATCCTCTTTTTATCCTTGCTTAGGGGCTAATTTACGTGCTAGTAATTCTTATCATTGTCAAATCCCTGGATCTACTTTTGCTTGTCTTCGGGAATCCATAACCTATTTTAAAAAAATCTAAAAATCACAAAGAAATAACTCACCTGCATCATTTCATCCTGGCATCTAGTTAGTCCTGCACCATGTTTGGTATCAGAGCATGGTTAGGACTTAGCACTTCTTAAGTACTTGGATTAGGTGCTTCACCAGGCTGTCCGGTCTTAGGAGAAAAGTAGGGTTTCAAGACCCTCTCCTCCCATTCCACGGGGATCTCCTAAGGCTTGTAGGGGTGCCACCGTGATAGGCCTTTGAAGGGGAACACAAAAAAAAGTTTTTAAAAAAACCAAAAGAAAGTTTTTGCATCATTAGATCTCATCTTCTTTTAATTTTTGCATTTTTTTTCTTTCCATACGTGGTCTGTTGTTTAAAAGTTGATGTTTGTAGGAACCTCCAAATCTTTTGATTTTTACTTTGTTGGATCACTCATAATTGAAAGTATCTTTGATAATGTTCTCTAATTTTATTACAGCTCATAAAATTTCTACAAGCCAGAATACTACCTGAGAGCAAAATCTGTTCTGTGATTTTTCAGCAAGTGCATCCTTTCATGTTTTCATTTTTCAATTAGTTTAATTTTGCATTTAGTGTCATCTCTTGTCATTTTCATCTTTTTATTTCTGCTATCATACATCAAAAATCCAAAAACATAAATTAGATCCATCTCATTAGATCATTTGTATGCCATCATTTTTCATAAATCATCTTAAGGGCATCAATTTGACATAGGGTCAGGATTTCATTACATGTCCCTAGTTCAAAAATCATCAACCTGCATCACGAACCCAACCCCTAAGTAAAACAGAGTAGACACTTAACTTGCTCTAGTGAGCTAGGGACACCCACGAAGTCGGGTGGAATCAAGTGCCAAGCCAATTTAGACAACTTGTTTGTGTGTGCTTGAGTATCTGGAGTCTAGGCAAGTGGTTCAGGAACAAGAGCCTGAAAGAAGGTGGGTTGGTTTGCTTATCTGGCCAATTTCAAATTGGTGTCTAAGGCAAGCAAAGAGGAACCTCCACCAACCTTACACTTACCTGGCCAGGTCCCAAGTTACTACCACCAAGATTGTCTTCTTGACCTAACATTTGGTTTGATCTCTTAGGTCTAGCAAACCCATAACGTTTTTCATTGTGTGTTGCATGTCAACTAGATCAGGAGTCCCCTATCACCCCCATCTTTTCCAGTCAAGTGAACCCATGGAAAACACCCACAAGAATCAATTAAGGGTCATCACTGAACAGTTAGCTAGGATAAACAATAGGCTTGATAAGTTTGAGGATAGAATTGGAGCCTTAGAAAAGAGTAATATTAGACCATCTATCGAGCCTGAGTCTGAGTCACCTTTCCACCCTAGGGAATACCCTCATCATGAACCTTCTTTAGAGGCTGAGCCCAGAAGAGTCCCACATCCTGATCCAGTCCAAGAGATTCAACCTAGGAGACCCAATCAAGAGTTCCTGGACCAGGAAGAACTGCATGAGTCTAATGACCTGTTAGGAGTAATTAGGTGCATCCTTACCCAGGATATAATGTAAGAAGATTGATGTAGGACTAACATCCTACAAACCTTTGCCAGACTAGGGGATAAGGTATGTAATATCATAGTTGATAGTGGGAGTTGTGTCAATACCATCTTTTCAAGTACTGCCAAATCCCTAGGATTGACCCCAGTTCCTCACCCCAACCCTTATAAGGTCTCGTGGATTGATTCAACCTCCATACCCATAAAGTCTAGGTGCCAAGTCTTGATCAAGCTGCAATCATATGAAGAAACGATTTGGTGTGATGTCCTTCCCATGGGCATCAATAGTATTATCTTAGGTCAACCCTGGCTTTACGATCACGATGCCACCCTTTATGGTAGGACAAATAGCTGTACCTTTAGCTACCATGGAAAGAAATTTACAATCAATCCAATTCAGCCTAAGGACCAGGTTAAGAGAGAAATAACTAGCCTAAAGGAAAAGAAGCCAGAAGTTAACCTGATCAAGGCCAAAGAATTAGAAAAAGAGATTACTAAGGAAGAACCCTTTAAAGAATTTCAGGAAGAAAAGGTTGAACATTTTGAGAATTTAAATGAGAAAACCCCTGAGCCCAATGAAGACTTCAAGTATGGAAAGGTTGAACCCATTGAAAATATAGAGAAATAAACTCCTGAACCCATTAAAGAATCCAAAGAAAACATCTATGAGTCATGTTTAGTAGAGGAGTGTGGTAAAGATGGGCCTAAGGTCCAAAGCATTGAGGAATCAAAGGAAAATGATCCTGAATCCACCACGAAATTTGAAGAAAAAATGACCGAGCCAAGATCACAATTAGTAAATGAAAATGATGGTTCACCAGTCTTGCCCACAGGAGTTCAAGAACTAACCCTTAGTGAACCAACCCAAAGAGAACATTTTCAAGAGATGGTTGGAGCCCGGACAACATTTGAGGATGTACTTCCCAATGAGTTACACGATCAATTACCATCCATGAAGAACACCCAGCCTGTCCTAGAACTTGCACCTTTAGATCCTCTTAGTACTAATCATGAGGTTAGGACAAGCACACCCATAGACCAACATTCACACATTAAGGTCAGTCTCTTTAACTTTGTGAAAGGGATATGCCCTACAAGCCAATCTATGTTGTATCTCCCAAACCATTGTAATTGACAATTTTCTAATAAAGGCATTATTTTTCATTATATGCTGTGTTTATATTATATGATGAACCCCATAGATTAGGGCTATGATTTTAGGGTTATGATGAGATCATACCAGTGAGACCTAAAGTCTTAAAACTTAATCTAAAATTCCTAGTCAAAGGAATCCTGAGTAGGGGATCAGGGTTTTCCGGTAAGACTAGCACATCCCAAGTATACTGGAAAGGGTGACTGCTCTCACAGTCACTTGTGTATGACACTAATACTGGGATGTGGGTGCTCATTGGAGAATGAGTTCACTGATATGATCCAACTTGAGAACATCTAATGGAGTCTTAGCTACATGTCAATAGAAGGTTCTCATAGTGGGAGTGGTACAAGTAATCCTTTGACCTGAGACTGCCATAAGTACCTTATGTACATGAACCCATGCTTTGGTTCAATCCTAATCATGACACTGAGTCATGCACAGGATTGATACTGGGAATGGTGAATTGGATATGAAGGTAATGAGTAGGTCAACAAGGAATCGATCACTCTTGGTAAGAGGAGATTGCATCCAGCTAGTTATCAATCGGATGATGATTCAGGGAATCTTTGATCAAAGTAAAGATATTAGAGATGGTTTCTAATATCAAGATAATTGAATCATCAATATAAGATTGAGCTAGAAATAAATATAATATTGGATTTGACATATATCCATATCCATAGTTATATTTTGGGTGCAGGCTGATCGAAAGATTTAATTGTACGGTAACTCTCTACTGAAGGGTAATTTTGGTATTTCACCATAATTTCCATATCTTCCGGGTAGACATGACACGTTGCTAGACGTCAATCTTGTCTTGTGGGTTGATCAAATTCAAAGATCATTTATTAAGAAGAGTCCTAATTGATCAAATGGGTAAGCCCGGTTTGACCTAAATTGATTATAAAGAGTTCTAATCAAATTAGGTCAACTTGTATTCGAACCCACTGCTGGCTAGATGTGGAACCCAATGGGTCACACTCTTAAGAGGATTGATCAAGAGTTTAATTTGGAATTAAATCATCTTTGCAGGATAACACTCTAGCTGCTGTTGCAAACCCTAGCTTCTATTCGAATCGGATTCGAATTAGGGTTCCGGATTGGTTCAAATTGGGTTCTAATTGGATCTAATTAGACCCTAATTAAGTTAATTGGGATTATGGCTAACCCTATTGGCTAGCCATGTAACTAGGCTAGCCTCCCCACCCGCCCCTTTTCATTTTCATGCCAAATACCAAGAGTCCATGCGCTTATGGACTCTTGGCATGCCATTTGGAAGAGTCCATGGCGCATGGACTCTTGGCGCGCCCCGCTTAATTCTCCGATGAATTAAGATGGGGCAGCCTCCTTTCTTAATAAGTAGCGCACTGCTTGTCTTTCCTTGGATGGGAATCCAATGGCTGATGGGATTTTAAGAAAGAAGGAAGGCGCTGACTCTTCCCGGTTGCGCGAAACAACGTCTCTTCGGAGACCGAAACATCGCGATTCCTTTTTTCTAAAATTTCACGACTTTTCTTTTAGGAAAAGCCGTGACATTTAATCAGGAAGGGCGTGAGAAGGAGGGAAGGGGGCGTGAGAAATAGGGAAGGGGCGTGAGACAAAATGGAATGGTGTTTACGGAGAGTTGTGAAGACATCTCTTTGTAATCTATTTAAGGAACAGAGGTCTCGGGTGTTGGACTAATGTACGACAGAGGTTTTTATTTTTCTTTTCTTTCCAGGAAACTGATTCCTCCTTAGCTTGTTTAGGACACAGAGAGTTTCCCTCTTACAGAGTTCTCTTCTCTGTTGAAACTCAAGTCCAAAACAAGAGATAGAAAGAATCTCTCGATCGGTAAAAGAAAAGAACTCCTACTCTGTTTCTATTTCCTTTTACTTTAAGACATTAGTGTCTTAAATCTTCTCCTCCTTCAAGACAAGAGTTTTATTCTTAGGACAAGGTCTTAAGAAAGGGAGAGGAAGAAGAAAGAAAGGAAGTAAGGAGCCCCTATCGTGGAGTTTTAAAGCCATAGTCCTCTTGAGTTCTAGGATAAGAATTCAAGTGGAGGAATTTTGAAGAAGCTAGCATCTTGATCAATCATCTTGTGGATCACCATTGGAGGGTGGACATTTGGATGCCTGGTGAAATCAAAAGGGGCATTCAACACCAAGTTTTGATTCTACATCAAAATTGGATTTAGCGTTAACAGGTTGGTGCCCTAATTCTAACAATGTGAGTTTGTATATTTATTATATGTTTTAATCCTGAATAAGGAAATCTTGGCTAAGGGATTTTGGTGCAAATTTCATCATTTTGAAATTACACTTCCGCTGCGGTGCACCGGATTCCCAACAGTGGTATCTGAGCCACCCTTATTACAGTTAAATCATATGAAAAAATTTTTATGTAATGTCGCATGTTAGGGTTTTAAACCCTTGAATGCTGATACACTTAGCATATTTTTGGTTGCATATATGTTTTGGTGTATGCCACTAGTTAGGGTTTTTCACTCAAACCCTAATTATTATAGAGATATGATTAGTTTTGAAGTCATCATTCTGAAATAAGGTTGCCCTGGCATAATGGTGGATCCATTATGTGGTAAATGGTTGTCCTAGTATGATGACACACTTAGCACATATTTGTTTTATCAGAGTGATATGGTTGTGATATGTTCTATAAGAATGTGCTGGCAATTTTATAAAGCCCTCCTCTTAAAATTATATTAAGTCATAGTATATTTAACTCATAAGCATCACTAGTCATGGTGAACAATTGATCATTCGATGTCTAGAAAGGTGGTTCTGGGAAGGTAAAGAGAATTGTGGTTTTTAATTGGTTCCATTGACAGACCTGGCCAATTTTTATTGGTGACTAGGAAAGCAACGGGGGGACTCCCACATCTCTTCCACTTGCCTGGCCGATTTGATTATATTTAAATCTTGACTAAAATGCTTAGTGTTAAAAATACTATATATTGGCCTTCCTTCATGCTGGATCATTATTGTGTTATGAACCACATTAGGTTTGTTGTGTTATCTGCAAGACCTAATATGGTGATTGACATAATACTAGTCTAGTGCATAGATATGCTTACAGTATATTTAGTATAATGCTTTGTTGTGTTATCTGCAAGGGCATTATATTTGAGTACTGACTGTATTGAAATGAAAGGGTCTTGACTTAACTAGAACATTATGGTTTGTTGTGTTTTCTGCAAGACTAATAATTTCTAGAGGCCAAATTATTTTTGAGAATTATATGAGATATAATTGGAAGAGTTTCCTACCTTTGAGCTTATAAAAGATTTGTTGTATTTTCTGCAAGATCTTTTATAAGTTATTAGGATCTCAATCTCACTAAGAAAAATCGATCAGGGTTCTTCTCGATTATCATAGTGAGGGCTATGATTTTTGATAAAATAGTGGGAGACATAATTAAATTGAAGACCTAATTTAATTATGTAAGTCATTTCATGGTTGTTTGCTTATGTATTGTTCTTTATTAAATGTAGATAAATGACATCTTCATTATCACTGCGAAGTATCTTAGATACCAACAAACTGACTGGTCCAAACTATGTGGACTGGTTGAGAAATTTAAAGATTGTACTGAGTTCAGAAAAACTTTCTTATATTCTTGATACCCCTAGTCTTAATCCACTAGGGGATGATGCCACACAGGAAGATATGGCCACATACAAAATATGGCAGAATGACTCTCTCACTGTCAAGTGTATCATACTGGCCTCTATGACCAATGAGTTACAGAGGCAGCATGAAAGCATGGATACTCAATCCATAATGCTCAATTTAAAAGAGCTTTATGGAGAACAAAGCAGAACTGCTAGATATGAAATATCTAAGCAGTTATTCCGTGCTAGGATGACAGAGGGAACATCCGTTCAGGATCATGTTCTGAAGGTAATTGACTTAATCACAAGATTGGGTCAATTAGGTTTTATTATGGATGGGGAGCTGAACCAGGATTTAATCCTGCAATCACTCCCGGAGTCATTTTCTCAGTTTGTCTTGAATTATCACATGAACAAACTGAACACTTCCTTGCCTGAGCTGTTAAATATGTTAAAAACAGCAGAGAGCCACGTTAAGAAAGAAAAGGCTCTACTTCTTCTTGTTGATAAGACCAATAAGAAGAAATCAGGCAAAAAGGGTTTTAATAGGAGGCTAAACCCTAAGGGTGGCATCAATAAGAATAAGAAAGGAAAGAAGGCCTCAAAACAGTCAATCTGTTTCTTTTGCGGCAAAGCGGGACATTGGAAAAGGAATTGCAAGGCTTACCTTGCAACTGTGAAGCCTGGTGCGGCAGATGCACCAAAAGGTATGTATGAGATACATGCTATATTGACATTAAATTCGTCTATATCAAATACTTGGGTATTGGATACCGCTTGTGGTTACCATATATGCAAATCTTTGCAGGACCTCCACAAGCTTAAAGTATTGAAGGAAGGTGACTTCAATCTCTACGGTGCTAGTGGTGATATCATCCAAGCAGAAGCTGTAGGGACCTATATTCTGAAGTTGCCTTCAGGGAAGATCTTGGAGTTAGAAAATTGTTACTATATGCCAAAGATTATTAGGAACATTATATCTATTCCTTTGTTATTAAAACAAGGATATGTAATGGATGTGACGAGCACTGGTTGCTCGATAATGTTATCTAATAAAATTATTTGTTCTGGTATATTTAGCAATGGGCTCTTAACTCTTTCTTCCAATGATAGTGTTTTTCATGTCAATAATAAAAGAAAAAGAAAAGACTTTAATGATACTTTACTTTGGCATCATCGACTTGGTCATGTTAATGAGTCTAGGATAAGCAAGTTATACAAGAAAAAATTCCTTGATCCTTATGAGTATGAATCATTAGGAACTTACGAATCATGTCTCATGGGTAAGATGACCAAGACTCCATTTACTGGACATGGAGAAAGGTCAACTGAGTTATTAGGACTTATACATACTGATGTATGTGGTCCAATGACAACTCAGGCCAGAGGTGGATACTCATATTTTATCACATTTACAGATGATTTATCTAGGTTCGGATGTGTGTATCTTATGAAACATAAATCTGAAGCCTTTGATAAATTTAAGGAGTATCAAAGTATGGTCGAAAAACAAATCGGGAAAAGTATTAAAGTTCTTCGTCTGATCGAGGAGGAGAATACTTATCCACGGAGTTTTTAGACTATCTTAAAGTTAATGGAATTCTTTCTGAATGGACCCCTCCTTATACACCACAGCTAAATGGTATAGCTGAAAGGAGGAATCGTACCTTATTAGATATGGTACGATCCATGATGTGCTTCACAAATTTACCCATTTCCTTCTAGGGTCATGCCCTAGAAACTGCTGTTTACATTCTGAACAAGGTACCTTCTAAATCCGTTGTTAGTACTCCATATGAAATTTGGAGTGGAAAGAAACCGTATCTTAAATATTTAAGGTATGGGGATGTCCAGCTTATGTTAAAAGAAATTTTGGACATAAGTTGGAACCTAGAGCGGATAAATGTCTATTTGTAGGATATCCTAGAGAGGGTAGAGGATATCTGTTCTACCATCCTACTGAACAAAAGATTTTTGTCAGCAGGCATGCCACTTTTCTAGAAAAGGAGTTCATTTTAGAAAAGGGCAATGGTAGAACTGTTGAACTTGGAGAAGTACAAGAAACACAGATAGACAATTCTCAACCATTAGAACATATAGTTAGGACAGAACCAGAACACAAAACTCCTCCCCGTAGGTCTGATAGAGTGCCACGGGCACCTGAGAGGTATGGGTTTATTATTGAAAATAATGAAGCCCAAGTCATTCAAAATGATGAACCTCTGACCTATACGGAAGCTATCTTGAGTACTGATTCAGATAGATGGCAAGAAGCCATGGAATCCGAGATAGACTCTATGTATGTAAACCAAGTATGGTGTTTGGTTGAAGCACCAGAGGGTGTTAATCCTATTGGGTGCAAATGGGTCTATAAGAAAAAGATTGGGGCTGATGGCCAAGTTGAAACCTATAAAGCCAGATTAGTGGCTAAAGGTTTTAGACAAAAACAGGGAATTGATTATGATGAAACATTCTCACCTATTGCCATGCTCAAATCAATTCGGATTTTACTTGCTATAGCAGCATACCATGATTATGAGATCTGGCAAATGGATGTGAAGACTGCATTCCTCAATGGTTTCCTTGAGGAAGAAGTCTACATGTCACAGCCAGAAGGTTTTATTTCAAAGAATAAACCTAATCAAGTATGCAAGCTAAAGAAATCCATTTATGGATTAAAGCAAGCTTCCAGGAGTTGGAACATCCGCTTTGATGAAACTATTAAAAGTTTTGGTTTTATCAAAAATGTGGATGAACCCTGTGTTTATAAGAAGACTAGTGGGAGTGCCATAGTCTTCTTGGTTCTATATGTAGATGACATACTCCTCATTGGGAATGATATCCCAATGTTGCAATCAGTCAAGGTTTGGCTATCAAACCAGTTTTCCATGAAAGATTTGGGAGAAGCATCCTATATACTAGGTATTAAGATCTATAGAGATAGATCTAAGAGGATGCTAGGTTTATCCCAATCTAGGTACATTGACTTAGTGCTGAAAAGATTCAGCATGGACGGAAGTAAAAGAGGTTATCTTCCTATGAGTCAAGGCATACATCTTTTAAAAGGATGTCTCCTAAGACACCTGAAGAAAGAAATAGAATGAATTATATACCCTATGCTTCGGCAATAGGGTCCATAATGTATGCCATGTTATGTACCAGGCCTGATGTGGCATATGCTTTAGGCATTGTCAATAGGTTTCAGGCTGATCCAGGAGAGGATCATTGGAAAGCAGTTAAAAATATTCTTAAGTACCTAAGAAGGACTAAGGATATTTTTCTGGTTTATGGTGGTTCTGATCATAAACTAGAAGCTTATTATGATTCTAGTTTTCAATCAGACCCTGATGATAGCAAATCCATTTCGGGATATGTTTTTACCCTAAATGGTGGAGCAGTGAGTTGGAAGAGTACCAAGCAGCAGACTGTAGCTGACTCAACCACAGAGGAAGAATACATAGCTGTTAGTGAAGCCGCCAAGGAAGCAGTCTGGATGAAGAAGTTCATCACAGAGTTGGGTGTTGTTCCTGAGATTGAAAACCCAGTGCCACTTTACTGTGACAACACTGGGGCTGTTGCTCAAGCTAAGGAACCAAGAGCTCATCATAAGTCCAAGCACATTCTGAGATGCTTCCATCTCATCCAAGAAATAATAGAGAGACAAGATGTCTACATAAATAGAGTTGATACAAAGAACAATGTAGCAGACCCGTTCACTAAGGCTTTACCACAGCGAGAGTTTGATCGCCACCTCGAGTGTATGGGATTAAAATTTAAAAGCGATTAGCTTTAGTGCAAGTTGGAGATTGAAAGGGATATGCCCTACAAGCCAATCTATGTTGTATCTCCCAAACCATTGTAATTGACAATTTTCTAATAAAGGCATTATTTTTCATTATACGCTGTATTTATATTATATGATGAACCCCATAGATTAGGGCTATGATTTTAGGGTTATGATGAGATCATACCAGTGAGACCTAAAGTCTTAAAACCTTAATCTAAAATATTCCTAGTCAAAGGAACCCTGAGTAGGGGATCGGGTTTTCCGGTAAGACTAGCACATCCCAAGTATAATGGAAAGGGTGACTGCTCTCACAGTCACTTGTGTATGACACTAATACTGGGATGGGGTGCTCATTGGAGAATGAGTTCACTGATATGATCCAACTTGAGAACATCTAATGGAGTCTTAGCACATGTCAATAGAAGGTTCTCATAGTGGGAGTGGTACAAGTAATCCTTTGACCTGAGACTGCCATAAGTACCTTATGTATATGAACCCATGCTTTGGTTCAATCCTAATCATGACACTGAGTCATGCACAGGATTGATACTGGGAATGGTGAATTGGATATGAAGGTAATGAGTAGGTCAACAAGGAATCGATCACTCTTGGTAAGAGGAGATTGCATCCAGCTAGTTATCAATCGGATGATGATTCAGGGAATCTTTGATCAAAGTAAAGACATTAGAGATGGTTTCTAATATCAAGATAATTGAATCATCAATATAAGATTGAGCTAGAAATAAATATAATATTGGATTTGACATATATCCATATCCATAGTTATATTTTGGGTGCAGGCTGATCGAAAGATTTAATTGTACGGTAACTCTCTACTGAAGGGTAATTTTAGTATTTCACCAGAATTTCCATATCTTCTGGTTGGACATGACACGTTGCTAGACGTCAATCTTGTCTTGTGGGTTGATCAAATTCAAAGATCATTTATTAGGAAGAGTCCTAATTGATCAAATCGGGTGAGCCCGGTTTGACCTAAATCGATTAGAAAGAGTTCTAATCAAATTAGGTCAACTTGTATTCGAACCCACTGCTGGCTAGATATGGAACCCAATGGGTCACACTCTTAAGAGGATTGATCAAGAGTTTAATTTGGAATTAAATCATCTTTGCAGGATAACACTCTAGCAGGTGTTGCAAACCCTAGCTTCTATTCGAATCGGATTCGAATTAGGGTTCCGGATTGGTTCAAATTGGGTTCTAATTGGATCTAATTAGACCCTAATTGAGTTAATTGGGATTATGGCTAACCCTATTGGCTAGCCATGTAACTAGGCTAGCCTCCCCACCCGCCCCTTTTCATTTTCATGCCAAATACCAAGAGTCCATGCGCTTATGGACTCTTGGCGCGCCATTTGGAAGAGTCCATGGTGCATGGACTCTTGGCATGCGCCCGCTTAATTCTCCGATGAATTAAGATGGGGCGGCCTCCTTTCTTATAAGTAGCGCACCGCTTGTCTTTCCTTGGATGGGAATCCAACGGCTGATGGGATTTTAAGAAAGAAGGAAGGCGCTGACTCTTCCCGGTTGCGCGAAACAACGTCTCTTCGGAGACCGAAACATCGCGATTCCTTTTTTCTAAATTTCATGACTTTTCTTTTAGGAAAAGCCGTGACATTTAATCAGGAAGGGTGTGAGAAGGAGGGAAGGGGGCGTGAGAAATAGGGAAGGGGCGTGAGACAAAATGGAATGGTGTTTACGGAGAGTTGTGAAGACATCTCTTTGTAATCTATTTAAGGAACAGAGGTCTCGGGTGTTGGACTAATGTACGACAGAGGTTTTTATTTTTCTTTTCTTTCCAGGAACTGATTCCTCCTTAGCTTGTTTAGGACACAGAGAGTTTCCCTCTTACAGAGTTCTCTTCTCTGTTGAAACTCAAGTCCAAAACAAGAGATAGGAAGAATCTCTCGATCGGTAAAAGAAAAGAACTCCTACTCTGTTTCTATTTCCTTTTACTTTAAGACATTAGTGTCTTAAATCCTTCTCCTCCTTCAAGACAAGAGTTTTATTCTTAGGACAAGGTCTTAAGAAAGGGAGAGGAAGAAGAAAGAAAGGAAGTAAGGAGCCCCTACCGTGGAGTTTTAAAGCCATAGTCCTCTTAAGTTCTAGGATAAGAATTCAAGTGGAGGAATTTTGAAGAAGCTAGCATCTTGATCAATCATCTTGTGGATCACCATTGGAGGGTGGACATTTGGATGCCTGGTGAAATCAAAAGGGGCATTCAGCATCAAGTTTTGATTCTACATCAAAATTGGATTTAGCGTTAACAGGTTGGTGCCCTAATTCTAACAATGTGAGTTTGTATATTTATTATATATTTTAATCCTGAATAAGGAAATCTTGGCTAAGAGATTTTGGTGCAAATTTCATCATTTTGAAATTACACTTCCGCTGCGGTGCACCGGATTCCCAACACTTTGAACCAGTCCCTGAGTCTCCTTCCTATTTCCTACCCTTCCTTGAGCCTTCTCACATTTCTAAAGCCATGGGGTTACTTTTTGTTGAGATTACCAGAATGCAAGACTCCTTAAGCCCATCCCTTTTGCTATCTACTTCTGGTATACCTTATGGCATTTGCTAGGGATCCATGGTAATTTTTCTTATGCATACCAGACCAGGGTCAAACCTAGAGAGTCAATAATCTATTAGGTTTAGGCCCTAGAGAGTCCAATAAAATTCCATTCGATAGGAATGCTTAGTTAAGTCTGCATGTTGCATCATGTTAGAATTCTGCATTAAGTACAAATTTTGAAATAATTTGACTGATTCCTGAAAGAGAACCAAAGAGTTTGATTAAAGGGATTCTATAATGGTTAGGCTTAGGCCTCAACAATTTCCACCAGGAGGCATTAAGAAACTTCATGCTCGTGGAGCTGGCCTCTTTAGAGTGATAAGGAGAGTTGGCCCTAATGCCTATGTGCTTGAGCTACCTCCGAATTATGGCATTAGCTCGACTTTTAATATCCTGGACTTAGTTGAGTATAGGGAACCAGCAAACATACCAAGTGAGCCATTTGGGCATAACCTTTCATATGAGAGCGAACCTGACCCAGAGTGTCCACCTCCAA
Source organism: Areca catechu (assembly GCA_021397845.1). Lineage (NCBI taxonomy): Eukaryota > Viridiplantae > Streptophyta > Magnoliopsida > Arecales > Arecaceae > Areca > Areca catechu. The sequence goes on along the minus strand of CM038043.1, from coordinate 89,350,933 downwards.
TTTTACCTAAGAGAGGAGAGCGGATCGAGCGTGTCCTGGATGATCAAGCTATGACCATCCGGGGCAAAGGCTTTCAGTGTTACTTAGTCTGATTGCAAGGCCGACCGCAGTCCGATGCTTCGTAGGATATCCGAGAGGACTTGCAGCACCTCACCCGACCTTCTGGAGAAATATCATAGTAAATCAACCCTTACTTGATAGGGTCGAGTTCCTCCCATCCCGGGAGAATTGGTGTGGGCACCAGGATTTGACAGAGGATCCTCAACCCTCTAAGGATCTCGGATTAGGGTGTCATCTTTTGGGTTCTGTAATAAGGCTTCAAGCCTAAGCATTATATTTTTTTAGTCATGAATTTATTCTCAATTGCTTTTGTTTTAGTCTTATACCTTGACCAATTTGGTCAAGTTGTGTCTATGGGTCCTGTAATGATTCTAGTCCGAGTTTGTTTGAAGATTGGGCCCAAGTCGGAGTGGTCTTCGAGTCTAGTCCAATTTGAAAAGGGTCAAGCCATCTCCCAAGCCATGAAAGATGCCACTTGGTGCCACCTCATCCATCCCATGTGGTGCCACATCACCTTGACATGTGGGCGGCCAAGGCAAGAAGGGAATGCTGGAGTTTTTAGGTACCATTCCTTGATTCTTTCTTCCGTTCCATCCCTCTATCAAGCCTCTTTCTAAAAATGCTATGGACATCCAAGGAAGGTAAATGGGCAATGAAGGCATGATCCTTGTTTCAAGCCCCATATCAAGATTTCTTTCCAAAGTGCTTGGTCGGCTATGGAAGAAAATCATTGACCCTCAAATCAAGGAGACAACTCCCATCTTTCATGGCCCAAATCAAGCCACAAAACCTTGAAGAAGAAATTTGAATTTGGGTGCCCTATTCATGAAGCTTTATATTTTTGAAATTTGAATGGATTTTAAGGTGCCTATATAAAGGGCCTTACCCCTCCCTTGTAAAGTTTAATGATGATGAATTAAAAGACAAGATTTGAGAGCCATTCTCTTTGTTAGTTGCCTTCGTTCCTTAAGAACGTCGATCTCCATGAGGGAGCGCCTTCACCTTCTGGCATCGAGAGGTGTCAGGCCTCGAGATACTATCTCTTCCGCAAATCCATCCTTCAACTTCGAGTTCGGAGTCCATCAGGATCATCCAATCGGGCGCCTAGCAAGAAGAACTCCATCCACCACCAACATCAACTCTCTTCCTTCGTCTCTTGCTTTCTTTTTGTTGAACCCTAACTCTTCTCTTGAATGCTCGCTGGTCCTCCAGGTGCCACGAACATAGAGTTGCTTCTCCTTGCCTTCGAGACCTTCGGACAGCAAGCCGGTGCCTTGTGGGGTTGAAGGCTCAATCATCCAGGCCGCATCCGCAAGAGCGAGTGAACTCGGGATCGAGCACTTCGGATCTTTTAAGGTTTGCCACCCTAAATCCAAAGTAGGTATTGATCCGAGAGCTAAGTCCTACGAGGTTTCTCAATCCAGGGATCCTCTTTTTATCCTTGCTTAGGGGTTAATTTACGTGCTAGTAGTTCTTATCATTGTCGAATCCCTAGATCTACTTTTGCTTGTCTTCGGGAATCCATAACCTATTTTAAAAAAACCTAAAAATCACAAAGAAACAAATCACCTGCATCATTTCATCCTGGCATCTAGTTAGTCCCACACCATTCAAGCTATCATGTCCCGGGGCTGTGGCTATCAACACTACCTGGTCTGATGGCAAGGTCAACTAGAATCCGACGATTCATGGATTACTCGAGAGGACCCATAACACCTACACCCAAACTTACTGCCAGCACCAGACTACCCTATACTCTATAGGGTCGAGTTCCTCCCACCTCGAGAGAATTGATGGAGACATCAGCTCAACCCTGGTTTACTATGGGTCCCTGAGTTTTGAGTCCTTTAGCCATGATTTTAATTTTATCTTTGAGTCCAATGGTTGTGTTAGCTATTTAAGACCTATATTTTGGCCATGAGTTTTGTTTTATAGGCTTTGATACACTTGAGTCTGTACCTTGGCCTTTGAATCTCATTTTGGGCTTTTTTACATTTGAGTCTTGTAATTAGAGTATTGAGTCAAGTTTTGGATGCTTAGTGAGCCTTATAAGTCCTGTAAGTTTTGAGTTTTATGAGTCCAATCTAATTTTGTAAGTCTTATATTGAGTCCAGTCCAATTTTGTAAGAAGACTCAAGTCACTTATGAAGCCAGTCAGCATAATACTCCAACCAATGCAAGGAATCCAATCATCCACATAATTGTGCCACTTGGAAAGCATAGAAGGAGTCTTGAAGCAATCATTGAAGACCTGGAGACAAGTACATCAGCCCACCAAGAGGAGATGGACACCAGGAGAACTCTAGAGCCTACCCAGCACTGAAATAGGCTGCCCAAAGCCCTGGCCCATCCTCAAATTCAGTGCCCTCCTTATGGTCACCTCTCATGTTGGTACCCCACTTATGGTCACCTCCCTTGGACCAAGTCAAAAAGAAGGAGAGTAATCCTAGTAAGAAGAGGGAGTTTGAACCTATTTGGAAGAGGAGATCTCTACGTATTTGAGTAGAAAAAGGATTAGTGGAAATTCTCTTGTATGCCCTTACTTGGAGCCCAAGTTTGTAAGCCTATTTAAAGGCCCCCCTCTCATGTATATTGGATGTTATTGAATATGAAGAATTTCTTGAGTTCTTCTCAACTCTTGGTGTGAATTCTGAGTGAGTTTGTATGATTAAGGGTATATGTGTGATCCCTCAGGGTATCTGTGTGATCCTTGTGCCCTGCCTCCAAGCCACCTACCTCTTCATCTCTTGGCCCAACTCTAAGCCTTCCTTCCCTTTTCTTTATTTAGCCTTCAAACTTGTCTTTTCTCTAATTTCTAACACTTGTTAGGTGATTTGCAGGTCTCTCAGAGTTCGTAAATTCGGGATTCCAATTGACAAGCTTTTAGGCCACCGGATTGAAAGCCGCAAATCCATAAGGTCTCCAGCTTGTTTTTCCAAGCCGCATCTAAAAGCGTAGAGAAAACTCTTCATGGATTGATCTCCAAATCTCTGTCAGGTGCACTACCCTAGACTCCTCTAGTAGCAGTATTGCAGAAGAGCTAGTCCTAACCAGGGCTCCTTAGCCTTGGCAGTCCTATTTATTTACTTTTAGGGTTTAGTTCTGCATGCCTGTGCTTTCAAAAATTCTATAGAATTTTCTACTTAATAACTTGGCTTGAGATTCGGGATCCAAACTCCTAACTTAATACCTAATACACAAAAATTAATTGGCAAGCATAATTAGTCCCATATCAATCAGCATGATCTTTACTTACCACTTCTCCTTCTTGAGTTGGTTTCTCTTGTAGGTTCATATCCTCCATTTCCTTTTCAAGTGTACCTGCATCATTATCTATACACTCTTCTTTCTTTAAAGATGAGGGGATAGTTTCATCGAATATAACATGTACAGATTATTCTATAGTTAGTGTTCTTTTGTTAAATATCCTATATGCTTTGCTACTAATTGAATAACCCAGAAATATAGCTTCATCAGATTTAGCATCAAGTTTTCCTAGGTTATCTTTTCTATTTTTCAACACAAAGCATTTACAACCAAAAACATGAAAGTAATTAATATTTGGTTTCTTTTTATTCCAAAGTTCATAAGAAATCTTCTTTAAAATTGGTCGTATCAACACATGGTTTAAAATATAGCAAGCAGTGTTCACCACTTCTGCCCAAAAGCACCTTGGAAGATTTTCTTCACATAGCATTGTTCAGGCCATATCTTCCAAAGTCCTATTTTTTCTCTCTACAATACCATTTTGTTGTGGTGTTCCAGGAGCAGAGAAGTTGTGATCGATATCGTTTTCTATGCAATAATCATCAAAAAATTGATTTTCAAATTCCGTGCCGTGATCACTTCTAATTGATACAATTGAAAGATTTTTATGGTTTGAAACTTTGTTATAAAATTTTTGAAAAACTTTGAAAGTTTCATCTTTATGTGCAATAAACAAGATCCAAGTAAATCTAGAAAAATCATCTACTATCACAAGTGCATATTTCATACCACCTAGGCTTGTAGTCCTAGTTGTCCAAATAAATCCATGTAAAGTAGCTCAAGGGGTCTAGAAGTTGAAACCATATTTTTAGATTTAAAACTCCCCTTAGTTTGTTTACCCATTTGACAAGCATCGTAAATATGTTCAAAATCAACTTTAAATTTAGCAAACCTCTAACTAGATTCTTAGAAATTAATTTGGAAATAGTATGCATGCTAGCATGACCTGATCATCTATGCCAAAGTAAGCTAGACTCCTTGGTTTTAGCATTCATTTCAACCAGACTTGTATTACTAGTCATGGCTATATCATTCTGATCTACCACATATATATTTCCAAGTCTATGTCCAATAAGTGTAGTGCTAAAATCAAGTGAGTTAGTTACTATACACATAGATGATTCAAAGACAACCTTGAAGCCTTTATCACATAATTGACTAATACTTAACAGATTATGCTTCAATTTGTCTACTAGAAATACATTTTTAAAGAAAGTAGAGGGGGATATTTTTATCTTACCAATTTCGATTATTTTTCCCTTGTCATTATCTTCAAAAGTTACCAATCCTCCTTCTTTAATTTGTAGGGTGACAAATTGCTCTTTATCACCTGTCATATGCCTTGAGTAGCCGCTATCCAAATACCATCTTTTCTTAGCATTTTGGGCTGCAAGACATTCCTGCAAAATAATCAAGGAGTATTTTTAGGTACCCAAGCTACCTTGGATCCTTTCTGGTTAGTAGGATTGGTTCCTTTGGGAATCCAAATCTTTTTTATTCTATTTCTAATAAGTCCATTTTTCTTTAATATGTTGCATTGAGAAAATTTGTGTCCAACCCCATTACATGCATAACAGATAACTCTAGAATTTTAAAAAGATATAAATTTTGAAGTTCTAGAAGTAGAAGCATGTGATGTAAATGTAGAAATAATTGATCTAAAAGATTTTTGATTTGGAATTTTAGGTACATACTTTGAAGCTATAGAAATAAATGTGGAAACATTTGATATAAAAGCTTTTAGAGATATAGATTTTGGTACATATGCTTTTGAAAATACAAATCTTGTAGCTGAAATTCAATTTTTATTCAAAGAGTTATAACCAATTCTAGCCTTATTACTTGAAACTCTTTGCTCTTTCAAGATTAACTCAAGCTTATTTGAACTTAAAGTAAGCTTTTCAACTAAAGGCTTGAGTTTTTCCACCTCCTTTTTCAAATCAATATTTTCATCATTTAAAGCTTTGTTTTTCTCAAGATACACCTTTTTCGCAACTTCCAAAGCTTTATTATTTTTAGAAAAGATAATTAATTCTTTTTGCAATAACTTATTCTTTTCTGAAATCTCTTCCTTTTCTTTTATCAAAGAATTATTGTTATTCTTTAAAGTTCTAACTTTTACCCCAGCTTTCTTAAATTCAGATAATAAATCATGGAATGCAGTGTTCAGCTCATCAAAAGTGAATTCAACTTGAGGTTCAGGAGACATTATCGAGTCTTCGAGATCCATAAGACATAAATTGGTAATTTTTATGGTCTTTTCCTCTTCAGTTGAAGTCGACTCCTCACTGTCGCTCCAAGTCACAACCATTGCTTTCTTCTTCTTCTTCTTAAATATTTTCTTTAACAAAGGACAATCGAGATGGATATGTCCAGGTTTCTTATGCTCATAACAAATGGGCATTTGATCATTTTCTTTTTCTTCTTCCTTGTCCTTGTCCTTACTATATTCACCTTTTTTGTGAAATTTTCTGAAGTACCTTCTCTTCTTCTTGTCCATAATTTTCCTGAATCTCCTCATGACCAAAGCTATATCTTCATCTTTTAAGTCATCTTCGGAGGAGGAGCAATCATCTTTCGACTCCTCTTCTTGTTTCTTCATTCCGATGTAGCTTTAAAGGCAATAGTCTTTTTCTTTTTCTAATATCTTCATTCCTGTGCTGCATGGCCAACTCATGTGTTATTAAAGAAACCATCAGTTCATCCAGAGGTAGTGTATTCAAGTCTTTTGCTTCCTGTATGGCAGTTACTTTAGGGTCCCACTTGTCCGGAAGTGATCTTAAGATCTTCTGTACTAAATCTGCATTAAAGTAAACCCTGCCAAGACTTTTCAAGCCATTAATAATATTTGTAAAACATGAAAATATGGCAGAGATAGTTTCATTTTGTTCCATTTTAAACAGTTCATAATTATGTACTAGAAGATTAATTTTTGATGTCTTCACTTGGAAAGTTCCTTCATGGGTCACCTCGAGTTTATCCCAAATTTTCTTAGCTGAATTGCATGTAAAAATTTGGTTGAACTCATTTGTGTCCAAAGCACAATAAAACAAGTTCATGGCTTTGGCTTTTAACTTACCCATTTTCATGCCATGCTCATCCCAATCCTCTTCAAGTTTTGGGACATCCACGCCATCAACCTTTATCATGGGTATATGAGGTCCCTTGAGAATGACCTTCCATAATTGAAAGTCAACAGCTTGAATGTATATCTTCATTCTAGCTTTTCCATTAGAATACTTCATGCCAGTGAACAGTGGAGGTCTATTAGTGGATTGGCCTTTGGCCAAGGAGGTGCTCATGGGATGAGCCGTTAATCTTTACTATAAATAAGTTCAGAGACACTACTCTGATACCAGTTGTTGCCTAGGTGACTTTCTCAGGAGGGGGTAAATTGGAATTTAAAAAAATTAATCAAATATATGCTCTTCTAAATATAGAAAGTGCTATTATTAGAATAATTAAACTGGAAGCAAGCAAAAGCAGGAAAAAGCATAATCACAAACACAGTAAGTTTATAGTAGTTCGGAGTAACCTTGCTCCTACATCCACTACCTAAGATACCACTTGGGATTTCCACTATAGTCACCCATGGAATATAGTCGAATTGTTTTACCGAGCTCACAATCCAAAACCCAACTTGGTTTTTCAACCAGGCTCACCAAAAATCCAACTTGGTTTTGAACAGGATCACCAACAACCTACCCTTGATTTTTAAACAAGCTCACCAAGAACCTACACTTGGTTTTCAAACAGGTTCACCAAGAACCTACACCTGATTTCAAACAAGGCTCACCAAAACACCACAAACTCACAAAGGAGTAGAGAAAAATAAGTAACTAATTGACAAACCAAAGTTGTCTGATGGTTGCAGTTACAGCTTAAGAGAAGCCTTCTTAATTGGCCTTTACTGCTCTTCAATGGCTTCTTCAACTTTTTCAATAAATGCTTCAAGCTTCAGATTTAAGTTGGTGAAGTCTTGAAGGTTGACTTAATGCTCTTTAGTGCTCTCTTGCTCACAAGCTAGTTTGATCATTATTGCTCATTAACTTGTTCAAAAGTTGTCTAAATCCCTCATTTATAGAGTCTTGTACTCTTCTTAAGTGGATATAGTCATTGTAGACCATTGGGATTTGATATTTGACTATTGGAGCACTTTTTAGATTCAAAAATGAAGTTCTGGAACTAGCTGTTACTTGCCTAGAATCAACGTTTGAGTCAGCTTGGATGCTTCGAGTTGGCTCGGATCCTCAAAGTAGTTGAGTCTTCACTCTGGTCAAGTCGGCTCGGATTCTCAGGGTCGTTGATTCCTTACTCTGATTGAGTTGGCTTGCCTCAGTTGAGTCGGCTCGGATTCTCAGGTCTTCGAAACTATACTCTAAAGAAGTCGGCTCTTCTCAGTAGAGTCGGCTCACCTGGCTTGTTGTTTCAAAACTGATTTTTTTTTATACTTTGGAGGAGTCGGCTCACCTTCTGAAGGGTCGACTCGATTGTCTGGCAGAATGGTTGAGTCGGCTCAGATTGCTTCTGGTTTGGCTCACCTATCTGATTCAAAGAATGAAGTTCTGGACGAGTCAGCTCGGGTTCTTTCGAGTCGGCTCGAATTTCTGCGTGCTAGAAAACTTCAAGTGTGCCATGAACTAGAGTCGACGCTCCTTCCTCGAGTCAGCTCGAGTGATTTTTCAATGAAATCTTCTACTCTTCTCTAGATGACATCTTGTGACTTTTAGTCACTCAAAACACTTTTCAACTCCATTAAAAAACTAATCTTAAAGAGTTTTAAACATAGAAATATATAGAAGCAACCCATTTTCATGAATACTACATCAATTTTTCTTTGGGCTCATCTTTACATAATACTTTTACAACACTACACATGACATATAACAAGGTTGTAAGAGTTGTGATTGAGTATTAAAATCATCCTACAAAAAACTTGTAAAGCACTCCAAAAATAGTTAGTAATACAAGTGCATGCTCCAATATTTTGTTATCATCAAAATCATTCAAGGGGTCAATAGTGAGGCTACCAGAATCAGGAAACGATTACTGGTCCCGATGTGGTTTTCTAGTTAAGTTTTTTGATGAGTCATGTAGTTCATTAGTACTGTGTCACTTGTATTAAAGTGAGCCAAGTCCTGTAATAAAGTTTGAGTCTTGTATTAGAGTGAGGCAACTCAGTTCGGTTATGCCCACCCAGTCAAGTGAGTCTCTTGAGTCTTGTAATTTGTGTTTTTCATTCAAGAGGAGAGTCACCAGGCCAGAAGAGTCACCAGGCCCCTCCACGAGAGCAGCACTTCATGCACCTAGACCTACTCAAGCCCCCCTAGCCTTGGCACCCAAGGAATGGTGCTTCATGCTGCCAAGCCCAATATAGGTGGCCCCCTCCAGATGGCACCCTCCCAGTCCAGCGCCCTGCCAAGTGCACACCAGCTAGTGCCCCCTCAAGCCCATCAAGAGAAGGCACCCCCCAAGTCTCATGCTTGGTGCCCCAGCCCAAGCCCACCAAAGTTGGCACCCTAGCCCAAGGAAGAAGCCTACTATTGACCAAGTCCAACAGGATTTCTTGACCCTCAAGTAATGAAGTCCTAGTCTATATTGGAGTCCAAGGACCTGGGTAATTCTGTAAATACCCACACCTCCCCTCTTGTATGAGTATCTCTTTTTCATCAAATAAATTCATAGTTATTTTGCTAAGTGTTTTCCTCCATATTGGAGTGGGTGTGAGACTCGGTGTGTTTCTTTGTGTGTGCAAACCGTAGCCACCCCAGCATCTCTCTCTTTCATAAACCATAGCCGACCCCAGCATCCTCATCAACCCTAAGATGCCTTCATACCCAAGCCCTAGACTGCCACCCTCTCTTCCATCTTCCATCAAACTGCCAACCCCAAACCCTCTCTAACCCTTTGCCGCCCCTACCCTCTTTCTTCAAAGCATACCCTGGCCTCCAGGCCGCCAAGTGCTCCATCCTAGGTGCCCAATCTATAGCAAGGCTGCCCTCTCCAACCCAAGCATCCTTCTTCTCATGCAGGCCACTAGCCTTACAACAGCCCTTCTCTCTCGCTCTTCCATCTTCATCATATTTCGTATTTTTCTTGTCATCTGTTAACCTAACCCTTGACGTGTGCAAGATCTTTCTGGTGAAACCATCCAAGGAGGAGATCCTCTTTGCCTTCGAGACCAGCTGATAGAAAGCCAGCTGATTCGTGGGAAAGAGACTCGTTCATCCAGGCATCGATCTAGGAGTGCAGAGCGACCCCGTCTTCGATCAAGATCTCATCGTTGCTAGGTACAAACCCAAACCCTACTTATAGTTTTGATTTGTTGAAGATAAGATTGCCCTAACCGAGTAGTTTCTTAACCCTTGCGGTCCTAGTCTTTATTGCTTTGCATGATCTTAACTGCGGGTAGTGTAGTTGGTCTTTACATCTTTCTTTTGATAGTTCTTTTCATCTTTCTCGGGAACATAGCCATCAAATATAAAATTTGAAAATTAATTAAAATTTTTAGTTGCTGCTTTCCTACATGTTCATCCCTGTCCATTGCACCATGCATCACAATTAAAGGCTCCTTCTATGGACTGATCATAAGGCATTGAAATTAAAGCCAATCAAAGGCTCCTTATACAGGCCAATCATAGGTTGTTGAATTTAAAGCCGATCACAGGCTCCTACTACGGGTCGATCATAGTCCATTGAATTTAAAGCCCAACAGGCCAATCATAGGCCATTAAATTTAAAACCAATCAAATGCTCCTTCAATTTCTTGTTCACTATTAAAAATATATCATCTAATTGCAAATCCTTTATTAAGATAGGAAAGACTATTATTGGTAATACATCCAAAGGTCTTAGAGTTCTATAGGTGAGGTAAGGGCATTCCATCCAACTATGGCAGGCAATACATTCTAGCTTGGATGACTTCTTCCTCCTTGTAGGGTCCTTCTCAATTTGAGGAGAGCTTCCCTTGGGTTGGTTGAGATATTTTGGCCCGTTGCAGCACCATGTCTCCCACCTTAAAGAATTTGCCATGAACCCATGCATTGTGGTATCAGGTGATCCTTTGTTGGTAAGATGCCATCTCACAGTCGCTCGTTCTCAAACCTCTTCCAATAGGTTCAACTTTTTGTTGAGCCTTCTAAGTTGCTGCCTTCATCAAAGTTCTTGATCCATAGGGATGGAAGTCCCATCTCCAATAAAATCATTGTCTTGGTCCCGAAGGTGAGGTTGAAAAGAGTTTCACCCATCAAGACTCCTTGAGTAGTTCGATAGGTCCAAATGATATGATGCAACTCATCTACCCACAACCCCTTCACCGGATCAAGCCAGGTCTTCAATCACTGCAAAAGAGTTCTATTAGCAACCTTGGCCTCTCCATTAGCTTAGGGGTGGCCAATAGAGGAAAAAAATGAGTGATGCCTAGGTCTTGGCAAAATTTAGCAAGTTTAAAGCCACTGAATTGGTGACCATTGTCTGAGTAGAATCCTTGGGAGGCCAAAGCAGAAAACAATGGACCTCAAGATGAAGTCCTTCACCTAACCTTCCATATCTTGGCAAGAGGCTCAACATTTATCCACTTTGTAAAGTAATTGATGGCCACCAACATGAACTTCCACTATCCAAGCGCTTGGGCAAAGGGTCCAAGTATGTTCATATTTGATGGGGACATCAATAAAAAGGAAAAATTTCAAACTAATTCTCTTTGGTTTTTTAGCTAAAAGAATCTACTTAAATCCAATAAAGGTAATGGGATGAAGCCCAATCACAAAGCCCATGAGCCGACTCCACCATCCTCATGAGTCGACTCAACCCAAGCAACCGAATTTGAGCAAGCCATTTGGAGCCTTCATGAATGCCACCTCATCACCTTCACATGGAGACCACTTTCCCTTCACATGGAGGACACTTCATTAAGCATCTTTGGGGGAAACATGGAGGACGCTTCATCAAGTAATTTGTGGGGAGCATATAACCACTTTCCAATATCCCAACAAATCTCCAACCAACTTGATATGTGGAATGCCACATCACTTGCCACCAAAGGATCCACATCAGCAAGAGGAAGCCATGTCATTGCCACTTAAGTGCCACATGTTCAAGTTGTTACAACTTTCTACCTAAAAGTTGTTGCAAACTACTTCTAGTTAAAACCATGTAACCAAATTTGTTAGATCTAACTAGGAGTTAGTTAGCTTAACCTAACCACCTCCTGATAAATGCATAAAAATTAAATATTAAAGCATTAAGTTAAATATTAAATTATTTTTATTTGATTAAATTTTATATTTTTATGCAGAGTTTTAAATGATTGAACCCCACCAACATGAAGAGCACAATTTTGGGATCCAACGGCATGAACGGCATGCAAATCAGACTTCAATTGTGCTAGGAAATGATTTTTGAAAGAATTAACATGAATATGCATGATTCTTAAAGCACAGGATTCAAAGTTAATGGTTCAACATGAACCAGCTCAACAGTTCACAAAGCATCCAACGGTTCATGGCTGCCATTGCAGCTGGTCCACGGAGCAGAGCCATGGACCACGGGCCTCCATAGGCCATGAAATCGCAGGGAAAAGATGCCGGAACGTTCTCCTCGACATCGAGATCTTCCTCACGGTCGGAAAAGCACCATGTTTCCGCCGTTAAAGCCCACATTCAGCCGGTCATCTTCCATCTTCTTCCACGGCCGGATGCCCTCCCCAATTGGCCACCTATCCACTATTTTCACTGCATCCTCCTCACGGTCGGAAAAGCAAGAACTCGCCGGAAAATCTCAGCCGTCCGCCACCTCTGCTGCTCCTCTTGCCATTGTTGCCTGTTGAGGTACAGATCAAGCTCTCAGCTGGATCACCACTGTCCACTAAGCCGTTCGCAGCCTCCCTACTTCCGAAGTCACCTGTGCTCGGACGTCCTCCCATTGTCTTGCCCAGAGCCCCCGTGCTATCCGCCTCTTGTGTCGGGAACTTGGATGTCTGAAGAAGAGATCAACACCCCGTGCTAGAATTATTTTAATTATTTAATTTTGAAGTAATAATTTAGCAACTAATATCCAATTCTTGTTGCAGCTTGCCTAACAAAGGTTTTAGAACATAGTTCAAAAACCCATTTCCCTATAGGATTGACCTGTACTCGTCGGACGTGCTACTCTGCACACATGCGCTTGTGGTTTAATTAGAAAATCTACATCATGTTTTTGGCACCATTGCCGGGAAAGTGGTTTGTTTTTAATTATGTTTTAAATTCTTGCTTTAGTTTAATCTACTTTATTTTTAAAGTTGACGAGTGCTTGAAACCAGGTGAGTTTAAATTATTATTTTTATTTCAGCATCTTAGTTTATCTTATCTTAGTTTAGATTATCTTATCTTAGTTTAGTGTTTAATTTTAATTTGTTTGGTTTCCCTTTCATTGTGCATATCATATTTAAATTATTTTAAGGGCACAAACCCTACATAAGATAAGGTGAGGATTTCATCACCCTTCCTTAGTCCACAAATCAGACTTCTTCATCTACATTAACCCAAGCCTCTAAATAAAATTAATTAGACGTTGACTCTAAGGACATCCGAGCTCAATAGGACAAGGAGACCTAAGGGTTATACCAAGCTAGATTCAATCATTAAAATTGGTGTCTAGGAAAGTGGTTCAGGGATTAAGTCCCGAAGGAAAGTGCTCTGGTTCCGCTTACCTGGCCAACTTTTAATTGGTGTCTAAGGCAAGCAACAAGGAGACCTTCACTGACCTTACACTTACCTGGCCAATTTGGTGTATTGGTTGAACTTGGAGTGCCTGAAGGTTAACTTGGAACAGTTAGGAGCTGTCTAGATTTAGGTTACCTTAAGATAGATTTAATTTGTGTGAAACTTGTTTGAAAAAAATAATAATAAAAAATTTATAAATCTAAAATTTAGAAAAAATTGAGGATATTAAGAATATTGTAAATTCTCCAACTCCTGGAGAAGATTATCAGGACGACTAATTAGAGCTGATCCAATTCCTGTTTCAGATCCAACAATGGATATTGTGAATCAACCCCAAACCCTTAAGGATTTGTGTTATCCAGTTGGTTCCGTCCAACCATCATGTATAATGTTGCAACAACCCACTGCAAACAACTTTGAAATTAAACTTCAGATCATTAATATGCTTCCGAAATTCACTGGGATAGAGGATGCATTTGTGCAACAATGAGATTGCAACAATTGACTGAGGACGAAGTTAAGCTGAGACTAATCAACTTTTCCCTTAAGGATAATGCAAAGAAATGGCTTTATAGTCTCCCAAATCAATCTATCACGACTTGGGAGGGATTTGTTAGAACGTTTCTTAAAAAATACTTTCCTTATCATAAGACAGCTAAGATTAGAAATGAAATAAATCAATTTTATCAATTAGCTGGTGAGTCATTCTGGAAATATTTTGACCGTTTTAAGAATCTCTTGACCCAATATCCACATCATAGAATAGAAACTTGGAGATTATGCCAAATCATTTATGAGGGTTTAGATTCTAATTCGAGAACCATGCTAGAGTCCATGTGTCAAGGCCAATTCATGTATAAAGAACCCAATAAAGCCTGGCAATTCTTAGAAGACCTAGCTGAGAAAAGTTTACAATGGGAAACAGCCAGGGAACCAGAAAGATCCACACCATCAAGAGGTGGAGTCCATCAAGTTCAGACTACCCTAGCTACTGAAGCCAAAATTGCAACACTGACATGTAGGTTAGAGGCCTTAGAACTTCAGAGACCAGCCAGTATCAATCAAGTGGCTGTAACCATGTGCAATGGGTGCAATGCATCTGACCAAGTCTTTGAAAAATGTCTCTTCCTGATGAACCAAATAGATAATGGATGTGCACAGGTGAATGCCACATTCCAGAGACCAATGAACAATCCCTATGCACCCACGATGAACCAAATAGATAATGGATGTGCACAGGTGAATGCCACATTCCAGAGACCAATGAACAATCCCTATGCACCCACCTATAATCCAGGATGGAGGAATCATCCAAATTTTTCATGGTCACAGAACCCAAATGTAGGCGGTCTAAGTTTCAATCAACCAAATTCAAGGCCTAATCCTGTGATGAACAACCTACCACCACCGGGCTTCAATATTAATGAAAAGAAGCTTAGTGCTTTAGAAAAAAGTTTGGAAGCCTTAGCCAAATCGAATGTTGACACCGGTGCTACATTGAATAATTTTATGCAAACCACGAGCCAAGCCATAGCCCGATTGGAAATGCAAGTGGGTCAACTAGCATCTACCATTGCTAAAAGAGAACGAGGTAGGCTACCAAGCCAACCTGAGCCCAACCCAAGGAACCAAACTAGTCCACGAACCCAACAAGGAAATCAAGTCGATCATGTAAATGCTACTCATTCATTAAGATCAGGGAAACAAGTGGATAATCAGCTAAGAGCATCTGACATTAGAGAAGATTTAACTACTGAATCTGCTGAGCCACCCAATGAACAACCTACATTACAAACTCAAGCTCCTGAAACTGATAGTGCACAAAATTAGGTACCCATAATTCTTAAAGCTCCTTTTTCAAATCGATTAAGGTCTAACAAACAATCGGAACATTTAGATAGAATGTTGGAGATGTTTAAACAAGTTCAAGTTAATATCTCTCTTCTAGACATGATCCAGCAGGTTCCGACTTATTCCAAATTCCTAAAAGACCTTTGTACCAAGAAAAAAACCACTAATGTACCGAAAAGAGCTTTCTTAGCAACAAGTGTGAGCTCCTACCTATTGAGTCACATGCCTATAAAGTATAAGGATCCAGGTTCTCCAACAATTTCTTGTATCATAGGAGAAACCCATATTGAGAAGGCTTTACTTGATTTAGGAGCTAGTGTGAACATTTTGCCCTATTCAGTGTATGAGCAATTGGGATTAGAGAAACTTCAACCAACAGGGATTACATTACAATTAGCAGACCGATCTCTCAGATCCCTAAGGAATTGTAGAAGATGTTTTGATTAAGGTTTGAAATTTCATTTTTTTGGTTGATTTTATCATTTTGGAGACTGAACTGGTATTGAATTCTAAAGGTCATTTTCCTGTTATTTTAGGAAGACCATTCTTAGCTACTGCCAATACTGAAATCAATTATCGGAATGGACTTATGAAACTGTCATTTGGAAATATGACTATTGATCTGAACATATTTAATTTGGAACAGGAATCTACTAAGCATGCTAATGTTAGTGTAATTCAAGATAAAATTTATGAACCTATAGACATTAGCGATGAAAAAGTCGATCTTGAGGAGACTAGTATCTGGCCAACCCATGAAGATGAGAATTTAGAGAAAATATTTGAAGATAATAAAAATGGCCAGGGGTAGGATCCTCCAACTGAAACACTGTTAGAAATGGATAAACCATCAACCAAGCCATCTCTGGGTACCTATTATAACAAAGATATCATATGGGACATTATTGATTGGACTTCATCCAATCATCTGCCATGGTTAGGTATATTTGATAATTTAGTGGATGTATCAACCGACATAATCTAAAAGATCCACTTAGTCTGGCTGAAGACTTCAAACTTAGCGCTTATGGGAGGCAACCCAGCTTCTTTCATTCATTCTTTCTAATAAATTTTCTTTTGTTAGGTTTAGCAGAGTTTGATTTGAATAAAGCTCTATTGGCTAAGTTGGGAGGAGATCTCAAGAAAATTCCTCAGGTGTCTTCGTTTCCTTTTACTCCATATCATGCATACATCTAGAATCATTTTTTATTTGTCGGGGGATAATAAGCTGAATGAATAAATATTTGGAGCTACCTTTACCTTAATATCTTATATTTGTTGACCTTGGACTTAAGGTGAATCACACACTTTGAATAGTAGTTGATTGAACATTTAATAATTCTTGAAATATTGAGGGATTAAATATTAATAGATTCAAGTAAAAATGGTAAGTAAGAATGAAATCAAATTTCTGAATAATTCTAACCCTTTTATTTGCAAAGAAAAATAATTTACTTCTTAGGTGTGTGTGGGTATTGTTAAATATAAAATTCCCTTATTATTATTTTAAAAAAAAAGAGAGAGTTAATAAAAGCAAGTTTTGAATATTGTTTCACCGAGTAACTGGGCCTCTTCACCTAAGTAAGCGGTTGAGTCTCGCATCAAAAAGTGAATGTGAAGAAACATTGCCTTACAACCAGTTTTGATCTGTAGCCTTTCTGACTCAAGCCAGTAAGCCCGAGGGGTGTTCTACACCTGGTGCCCTAAGGTCAACTGATATGGGGGACATTGGTCAAAAACTGGTTACAAGGGTCATATAGAAAGCTTAAGAGATTAAGACATTGCACGGTCTGTATAAAAAAAAATGAGAGAAAATGTAAAAATAAGATGAACATCCTTGCACTAAAATAACATCTCACCACTCCTAGGAAGAAAAAGATTTGGAAATAACAGTAGGAGTTGGTCAAGAGTTATTTAGAGAAATGAGGAGTTCGCACTTAACCAATTTACTTGAAGCTATTAATATCCTGATGATTCATTTCATTTGCTATCTAATGGAAAATCTTCTAGTTATAAAAATGATGTGAGAGTAAGTTTTAAGTCTGAATAAACTTGTATATGGTATTGAGAGTTTTTGGTAGGCTCCTCAATTATTTCTAATAAAAATCATGAATTATCTTTTATCCTTACTCGAGGACGAGTAAGATTCAAGTTGGGAGGAGTGATAAATGCATAAAAATTAGATATTAAAGCATTAAGTTAAATATTAAATTACCCTTATTTAATTAATTTTATATTTTTATGCAGAGTTTTAAATGATTGAATCCCACCAACATGAAGAGCACAATTTTTGGGATCCAACGGTGTGAATGGCATGCAAATCGGACTTCAATTGAGCTGGGAAATAATTTTTGAAAGAATTAACATGAATATGCACGATTCTTAAAGCATGTGATTCAAAGTTAATGGTTCAACGTGAACCAGCTCAACGGTTCACAAAGCATCCAACGATCCATGGCTGCCATTGCAGCTGGTCCACGGAGCAGAGCCATGAACCACGGGCCTCCACAGGCCATGAAATCGCAGGGGGAAGACGCCAGAAAGATCTCCTCGACGTCGGGATCTTCCTCACGGCCGGAAAAGCACCCTGTTTCCGCCGTTCAAGCCCACATTCAGCCGGTCATCTTCCATCTTCTTCCACGGCCTGCTGCCCTCCCCAATTGGCCACCTATCCGCTGTTTTCGTTGCATCCTCCTCACGGTCGGAAAAGCAATAACTCGCCGGAAAATCTCAGCCGTCCGCCACCTCAGCTGCTCCTCTTGCCATTGTTGCATGTTGAGGTACAGATCAAGCTCTCAGCCGGATCACCACTGTCCACTAAGCCATTCGCTGCCTCCCTGCTTCCGAAGTCACCTGTGCTCGGACGTCCTCACCATTGTCTTGCCCAGAGCCCCCCTGCTACCCCCTCTTGTGTCGGGAACTTGTCCGAAGAAGAGATCAACACCCCATCGGGACTCTATGGAAATGGGATGAGAGCGCGGTGATGGAATTTGTCACAGGAGCGATGATTGAGACCCAGAAGCAATGGAGACCACAGTCCGATACATTTTTCCTACTGATTCCTTCTCTATAAAACAGGGACTACGGTGAGGCTGGGAGTTCATGTTTTCATTCCAAATTTTTTTATTATTTTCCTTCTCTGAGCAATAGCAGGGCCGAAGAGAGTTCAATCCGAGTGTTGCTTTCTTTCTGGAGGAGAGCAGAGCTTCTTTTATTTCTTAGTTATTATATTTTATTTTATTCCTGTTAATGATTTAGGGGTTGAACATTCTGTCATTAGTCTTCCTTATGTGTAATAAAAAAATTTATTTCTTTAATTTAGTTTGTTCTTATTTTTAAAACGGTAGATTAAATTAATTTCTATTAATTTGTTTTATGCAATTTACATTCTCGTAATTAGGGTAGTTTTTATTTTTATAATTTTACAATTTATTTCATGCCATTTAAAGACATCTTTTATTTTTGCATTTAAGTTCTGCAATTTAAATTTCGACTAGTTAATTGATTTTATATAACTTTTAAAGTTTTATTTTAATCATGTATGGCTAAGCGATTACTCTAGGATTGCGATGAAACTAGACTTTGATTAAAAATTCTATCTTTGGGATTTTTCTCTGTATTAAATTTTTTAGAGTTTTTCCTTAGATCCTCTTGCCACTAATCTTAATGAATTATTATTGGGTTATAATCCCTTTATAGTTCATATTTGACTTGGTGCAAGAAGGGTTCTAGGTAATAGGCTCATATTAATTTTTTTTTTTCTTGTAATTACCCTTGATGGGTTATTGTTGGGTCAGAGCCCGTTCATAATCCATACTTGAGTAATACAAGAGAAAAAGTTAAAGGGAAGGAAATCTTAGAAAGACTTTTTAGTCATCAGTCCAGTGAATTCAAAATGCTAGAATTATTTTAATTGTTTAATTTTGAAGTTACTGCCTTAGAATAATTTAGCAACTAATATCCAATTCTTGTTGCAACTTGCCTAGCAAGGGTTTTAAAACATAGTTCAAAAACCATTTCCCTGTGGGATCGACCCGTACTCGTCGGACGTGCTACTCTGCACACCGTGCGCTTGCGGTTTAATTAGAAAATCTACATCACCTCCCCTCTCTCTCCTTGGCCGACTCCCATGGTTAGTAGGTCTATAAATAGAGCTCTAAGACCTCTCTTGTAAGCATGCTATACTTTGAGTAATGAATGAAAGGTTTCCTTCTTGTTAAGTTCCTTCTTGTGTTCTCTTATATGGAGTGAGTAAGATTTCTTTGGTTTGAAGGTGTGAAGCATTGTTTGAGAAGAGGGTGGGATGCACTTAGGTTTGTGTTTGTAAGGTGGGATGCCCTTGTGATGAGTGGAGGGTGGGATGCCCTTTGATTGATGCAAGTTCAAGCTCCTAGATTCTAAGCACCGGTCACTACTCATTCTTCCTTCTTTCCTTTGTTTCAATTCCATCTTGATTCCTCTTCCATGCCTAATGTTTGGTTTTGTTGCAGGTTCTCTTAGGATTTTCCATGTAAAAGATGATGGTCTCCATGTCATGGATCAAGTCCAATGTAAGTCCTAAAGGTAGGAAGTGCTAGTCTTGGAGTTTAGATCTCAATCCTTGAGTGTTGAGAGCTTCTTTTATACCAAAATTCTTAGTGTTCATTGTTGGTAGTAGAACCCCTCTTGACCCTTTAGATCTGAGATTTGAAGGTGTTTGGTCTAGTAAGAATGGTTTCCTAGCCATGAGATCCATCTTATATTAATTTGAATGTGATATGCATGCGGGTGTTTAATTTTTGATCAACTAGTCTCTTGCTTAGAAGAAGATTGTCTCCCTTATGATTAATTTTCATGTTTTAAATTCATTGCTTTTCATGGATAGATCATCTTTTCAAGCACATCATCACCCATTCATTTCATTCATCACCCACGTCCCGCATCAATTTTTGGTATCAGAGCATGGTTACTATGTCAAGTGTTTGATTGCTGAAATTTCTGTTATAATATTAATCCGAGTTTTCCATGAATTTTAGTAATTTTTCACATTGTAAAAGAATCCAAAAAAATTCTTTTTCTACATTTTAGGACCTTAGGATATTAGATCTAAAATTTAAGAAAAAAATTAATTTTGAAGTTTAATTTTCATCATTTTAAGTTGCTTCCCTGGCTAGTTCATAGTTTATTTCAATTCTAGTTTTCCCTCCATCAAGTTGCTTCTTTGATTTTAGAAAAAAAAATCCGAAAGATTTTCTCTGAATTTTAGATTTGAATCTGAGATCTCCATTTATAAAAATTTGAATTCTAAAATTTTTTGAATTTAAATTTCAAATTTTGAGCTAGAAGTTTCTTGTAACAACTTTTACAACAAGCTTTTAAAAATGAATTTCCTAACCAAAATTTGAGAATTAAAAATTGAAATTTGAAATCTGAATTTTAACAATGAAATATAATAGTTTCAATTTAAATTTCAAATTTTGAAATTTTGAATTTTGAATTTCAAATTTTTAAAACTAGTTAGTTGGAAGTTTGTTAATTGCAGAATTTTTTTTCTTGCAACAACTCTTACCTCCAAGAACGAATTTTCCAACTATAATTCAAAAATTAAAATTTAAAATTTGATTTTTGAAATCTAGACTTCAAGATCTGAAATTTTTAATTTAAAACTTAAATTTTTAAAATTTTGAAATTTGAATTTTGCATCACATGTTTGTACTAGCCTAGATATTCTCTTAGTTAATTGTGATTGGTTGTGCATCCATTTCAAAATCTATTTAAGGGCATTCAATCACAACATAAGGGAAGGAGGTCATTACCTTTCCTTGGCCCAAAACAACCACCCACATTTGCATTGCCCTAAGCCATAATTAAAATCAAGTAGGAACCGAAAACTAACATCTACAAGTCAAGTTCAGGTGCAAGATGAGGCAAAGTATTATTTGAGTTTGTATTTACTCCTTGAAATTGGTGTCTAAGGCTAGAGGTCCAATGGCAAACACCTTAAGCAGACTTGCGATTTTTAATTAAGACCTCGCAAAAATGAGGGGAGCCTCTCACAACCCTACCTCTTACCTGGCCAGTGGAAAGGATAATTGCATCCTTAACTAGTACCAAGTCAATTACTGTATTTGGAACTTCTAGATCTAGGAGCCCTAGAAGCTAGGTTTGTACTACTTGTCTAATTGGTTTGAAGCCCTATACCACTACACTCAGTCTGGTTTATCCATGGAACCCAATCTTGAAATGTTGTTAAGGACCATGACTAAAAAGTTTGATACTATAACTGAGCAATTAGGGCAAATGAACAAAGGGTTAGGTCAAGTGAAGAATCGAATTGGGATCCTTGAAGAGACTTGAATGACCTCCATCAAACCTGATTCACATAGGCCAATTCCCCGAGGTCCAAGAGTCCATCATCATGAATTCACTTTTAAATACAATCCAAGACGACTTCACCATGACTTCATAGAAGAAGCCCATAGGATCCATGCTGAGCTTGAGTCACCTAGGCCAATTCCCCGTACCCATCATCATGACTTCACCCCTGAATACACTCCTAGGCAACCTCACCAAGAATTTTTAGATCAGGATGAAAGAGTTCTTAGGAGCATTCGACCTTATGAACCCACATTTGATGGAAATCTAGACCCTAAGGTGTACATCGATTGGAAGAAAAGAATGCATCAATACTTTAAGTGGGATGAGATGTTGGAAGAAAGGAAGTTTAAATTTGCCAAACTTAAGTTAGTCCGACATGCTAGACTGTATTGGGGAGATGTTGAACGCATATATTATCAAAAAGGAGAAATGTCCATAGCTACATGGGGAGCCATGAAGAGTAAACTTAGGAAGAAATATCTAGGCAGATCCTATGAGCAAAGACTATTAGACCAATGGCAAAGATTGCATCAAGGAAACAAATCTGTGTCTGAATACAATGTCGAATTTTATGAGTTTGTCAGGAGATGTAACATAGATAAATCTGAGGCCATGACCATTTCTAGATTTCGAGCTGGCCTACGCGAGGAAATCCAGTGGAAATTATTTCAATGGGAAGTTCATGACCTAGAAGAAGCTTATCAAATTCTAGGGAATTTGAGACATTTCATAGGGAACTCATGAATAGTCGACCTATGTCTAACAGGATTACTATCTCTGGACATAGACCAAGTTCTAGTCAGATTTCTTAAACCAATTGCCTCCTACTATCCCATTAATTTGCAAGGAAGAAGCTCCTACCCATTGAAGAGCCAAAGGTAGAAATATATGAAGCTGAACCAAGTTTAATAAATGAGTATGAAGAAGATGAAGAAGAAATTGAACCCACTGAAGAATTAGAGGAAGAAGTTCTTGAACCTATTAAAGAACTCAAGGAAGAAGTAGATGAAACAGGATCAAAATCTTGTTCAATTGGAGAATTAGAGAAAGAATCTCCTGAACCCATTCAAGAATACAAGGAAGAAGTATCAAAACCTTGTTCAATTACCAATATAGAAGAGTTAAAGAATGAAGTTCCTGAACCTGTGAAAGAATCTGAGGAAGAAGAAGCAGGATCAAAAGATTGTTCAATCACCAATATAGAAGAGGAAATTGATATAAGCTCGACCCCACCTAAGGACAATATCATAAGAGGGTCCAGTAACCTATAAGAAGAGACCCAGGACTTAAATTTGATCAATGCTAAGGATTCACAACAATAGATCATTGAAGGACCATCCCAGAAAAGGCAACCCCAAGAAGTAATAGAAATTTGGAAGGATTTTCAATATGTATCCCCTAAAAATTTTCTGATCATATTCCACTATGCTGGGACATCCAGCATACCATCGACCTGGTCCCAGTAATATTCAATAGCTATTTTTTGAAAACTTTATGGCACATGCTAGGGACAAATTAAGATTTATGGCCACCTACCTGAAGTTGTGTATAAGAGTCTTAGAAGTCTATTAAGGAGAGAATATTGGAAGTTAGGAACTTTTTGCCTACAATAAATTAGTCAATAATTTCACTAAGAATAAAGCCCATTTGAGCTTATTCTTTTGTTATTTGGTGTCATTTGAGTTTATCCATCTATGAGTACTGAAGTCACAGGATTTGATAAATTGAAAGAGGAATACAAAAGCTATCCCGACTTTGGTAGGATCTTTGAGTCTGTTCACCAAGGACCATCTGTGAACACGATGACTATATCCTTCATGATGGATACCTTTTTTAAAGGAGACAAGTTGTGTATCCCCTGAACCTCTATCTGGGAATTCTTGATTTGGGAAATCCATGCAGGGAGATTAGCTAGCCATTTTGGTAGGAATAAAACTATTCTAGCTTTGGAAGACCAATTCTTTTGGCCAAGCCTTAAAAGAAATGTGGCCCAAGTTATAGCCTAGTGTTGAACATGTGCTGTTGCTAAAATACAAAAGCAAAACACTGGCCTATACACCCCTTTACCTGTCCTTGACTACCTTTGGCAAGACATCAGTATGGATTTCATGCTAGGATTGCCAAAGACTATGCGTAGACACGATTCCATCTATGTTGTTGTTGATCATTTTTCAAAGATGGCACATTTGTTACCCTGTTCCCAGACCTTTGATGCTTCAAGAGTGGCCAAATTATTCTTTAATGAAGTGGTTAGGTTACATGGTTTATCTAAGACCATTATGTGATGGGGACATTGGCCCAGAATCTGAAGCAGCCCAGATCAACCCAAAAGCCCAACCCAGAACCTGAAGCCAGAAGCCCAACCCAGAAGTCCAACCCACAAGCCCAGCCCAGACCTGAAGCCAGACCAGCCCAAACCCTGGGGGCCCAAGATCCTGAAGTTGATGCCACCCAAATCTTGATAAGCACTAATCCTGATGTAGCACTCTTGAATTTAAATTCAAGAATATTATCTTATCTTATCTGTTGTTGTTAGGATTGATTTATCGGTTGTTTTTAGAATTTGATTACTTAGTTTGAATATTTGTTTTAGGATTTATCTTATCATTTGTTTGGATCTCTCAGTAGAGAAGTTCCGATTATATTTTAGTCTATTAAAGATGTTTGTTCATGAATAAAAATTAGCGAAGAAGAAAATTTATTGAGATTTGGGTGTGTCCTGACTCCCTTCCCCCCCTCTCCTTCTTCTTCTTTTCCTTCTCTCGCTCGTCTCTCTTCCTGGTGCTGTTTCCTCTTCCCGGTTCTTCTACTCTTCCTTCCACCTTTCTCCCTATTCTTCTTATTCTTCTCCCTTATTCTCTTCTAATTCCTCACTTCTTATTCCAATCTTTATTCCTATCGTCTTCTTCTCCGAGCTGTTCAATTGAAGCAATCCAACGGATCCGCTGTAGCTGAAGTCGATCCCTGCCGCATGCTCACCACCGAACGTCCGTGTCGTAGATCCGCCCAAGCCACCCTCCCGACGGAGAGGTCCTCGCTCGAACTGACGACAACCGGTCCCTGACGGACACCGGCCGCCCCAAGTCGATCCCACGTTGGCCACCACCGACCGCAACCGTCCCCTCCGCCCGTGAAGCCTCCTGCCAGAGTTCCTCCTCTCCTCCAGTGTCGGTCTCCTCCTCCTTTCCGATCGAGCGTCTCCCTCAATTTTTGTACTGATGGATTCCGGCCATCCACTGCTAGCCCACGTCTACGATGCTCCACCATCTCCGCTCCCCATCTCCGACCGGCTCCCTGCTGCCATGACATTCACCGGAGCAAGGCCGCGCAGCCGTTCCCTTGGGCGCCGTCCTCTTCCTCAGCCATGTCATCGACGGAAACCTCGCCAGTTTTCCCTACCCACGGGGTTCCTAGTTTCAGCACGATCGTGAAGGCATAATCGGCGTTGGCAGTCGACTTTAGAGAAAGCATAGGGAAAAAAAAAAAGAAAAAAAACTGTGGGAAAAAAAGTGAAAAAGAAGGAAAGGAAAAAAAGTATGGGTTTATTAGTATAAAAAAGAGAGAAAAAAATATGGAAAAAAAGGTTTCAATTGAAAAAAAAAAATGGAAAAATAAATTTGGTTTAGCCTAGCCTAGGGTCGTTTCCTAGCGACCAACGGTCCGTTCTCCTTGGAATAAATATTGATCGGGGCATCGTGTGCCGCATCATATTTGGTATCAGAGCAATTGGTTAGGTTAGGATTAATTCCATTTGCTTTCTACTTTAAAATATTTCAGTCTACAGATGATGTATCGAGGAGCCAATTTGAAGAAGAGCCAATTTGAAGCCTGACTCGATGGAGTCAAGTTCTCCCCACTCAGGAGAAATGATAGGGACATCGGTCCAGAATCTGAAGCAGCCCAGATCAACCCAAAAGACCAACCCAGAACCTGAAGCCAGAAGCCCAACCCAGAAGTCCAACCCAGAAGCCTAGCCCAGACCTGAAGCCAGACCAGCCCAAACCCTGGGGGCCCAAGATCCTGAAGTTGATGCCGCCCAAATCTTGATAAGCACTAATCCTGATGCAGCACTCTTGAATTTAAATTCAAGAATATTATCTTATCTTATCCGTTGTTGTTAGGATTGATTTATCGGTTGTTTTTAGAATTTGATTACTTAGTTTGAATATTTGTTTTAGGATTTATCTTATCATTTATTCGGATCTCTTGGTAGAGAAGTTTCGATTATATTTTAGTCTATTAAAGATGTTTGTTCATGAATAAAAATTAGCGAAGAAGAAAATTTATTGAGATTTGGGTGTGTCCCGACTCTCTTCCCCCCTCTCCTTCTTCTTTTCCTTCTCTCGCTCGTCTCTCTTCCTGGTGCTGTTTCCTCTTCCCGGTTCTTCTACTCTTCCTTCCTCTTTCTCCCTATTCTTATTATTCTTCTCCCTTATTCTCTTCTAATTCCTCACTTCTTATTCCAATCTTTATTCCTATCGTCTTCTTCTCCGAGCTGTTCAATTGAAGCAACCCACCGGATCCGCTGCAACCGAAGTCGATCCTTGCCGCATGCTCGCCGCACGTCCGTGTCGTAGATCCGCCCGAGCCATGCTCCCGACCGGAGAGGTCCTCGCTCGAACTGACGACAATCGATCCTTGACGGACACCAGCCGCCCCAAGTCAATCCCACGTTGGCCACCACCGACCGCAATCGTCTCCTCCACCCATGAAGCCTCCCGCCGGAGTTCCTCCTCTCCTCTAGTGCCGGTCTCCTCCCTTTCCGATCGAGCGTCTCCCTCTATTTTTGTACTGATGGATTCCAGCCATCCACTGCTAGCCCACGTCTACGACGCTCCACCATCTCTGACCGGCTCCCTGCTGCCATGACATTCACCGGAGCAAGGCCGCGCAGCCGTTCCCTTGGGCCGCCGTCCTCTTCCCCAGCCATGTCACCGACGGAAACCTCGCCAGTTTTCCCTACCCGCGGGGTTCCTAGTTTCAGCACATCGTGAAGGCATAATCGGCGTTGGCAGCCGACTTTAGAGAAAGCGTAGGAAAAAAAAAAAAAAAAACCATGGGAAAAAAGTGAAAAAGAAGGAAAGAAAAAAAAGTATGGGTTTATTAGTATAAAAAAAGAGAGAAAAAAATATGGAAAAAAAGGTTTCAATTGAAAAAAAAAAAATAGAAAAATAAATTTGGTTTAGCCTAGCCTAGGGTCGTTTCCTAGCAACCAACGGTACGTTCTCCTTGGAATAAATATTGATCGGGGCATCGTGTGTCGCATCATTATGTCCGATAGGGAGCTATTTCTGGAAAACCCTATGGCACCTAATGGGAACCAAGTTAAACTTCTCTATCTCTTACCACCCCCAAACTGATTCACAAACAAAGGTTGTGAATAGGAGTCTGGAAAATATGTTAAGATGTTTAGTGGGGGAAAATATTGGAAATTGGGACCTTTTGCTGCCTCGCATAAAATTTGCTTATAATAGCTCAATTAATAGCTCCATTGGACAAAGTCGTTTTGACATTGTTCATGGATACAAACCAAAAAAGCCAATAGATCTTATCCCTATACCCATGCATGCATGAATCTCAGAGTCTACCGAATCGTATGCAGATCATCTTAGGGATTTGCACAAAGACATTAACAAGAAAATCCATTCGAGTAATGAAACTTATAAGCATACGATTAACACCCGTAAAAGAGCAAAAGAATTTTAGGAAGGAGACTATGTCATGATTAGGCTCAAACTTGAATAGTTCCCACCAGGAACTATAAAAAGATTACATGCCTGTGGTGCAGGTCCTTTCAAAATAATAAAGAAAATTGAACCTAATGCTTATGTGCTGGATTTACCATCTGACTTTAGTATCAGTTTCACTTTCAACATTTTAAATCTAGTAGAGTACAAGGAACCAACAATGATACCTAGTAAGCCATTCAGACCTAATTCTATCTTTAAGAGTGAGCCAACCCATGAGAGTCCACCAGCCATATTACCAAAGCGTGAGATAGGATTGAGCGAATCTTAGACGATAAGACTATCACTACCCGAAACAAGGACTTTCAACAATGTTTGGTTCATTGGCAAGGACGTCCTGGTTCTGAAGACTCATGGATTACTCGAGATGACTACAAAGAATTGACCCAGTCCTACTAGAGTATTACCAAAGTCGAATTGATTCATACTTGACAGGGTCAAGCTCTTTCCACCCCTGGACAACTAATGGGGACATCAACAAGAAGGAGAAATTTCAAACTAATTCTCTTTGGTTTTGTAGCTAAAAGAATCTACTTAAATTTAATAAAGGTCATGGGATGAAGCCCAATCACAAAGCCCATGAGCTGACTCCACCATCCTTATGAGTTGACTCATTCTTTTGAAGCACAAGTCCATGAGCTGACTCATGAAGGAAAGCCACCATCCTCATGAGTCGACTCAACCCAAGTCAACCCAATTTGAGTATGCCATTTGGAGCCTTCATGGATGCCACCTCATCACCTTCACATGGAGACCACTTTCCCTTCACATGGAGGATGCTTCATTAAGCATCTTTGGGGGAAATATGGAGGACACTTCATCAAGCAATTTATGGGGAGCATATAACCACTTTCCAATCCCCCAACAAATCTCCAACCAACTTGACATGTGGAATGCCACATCACTTGCCACCAAAGGATCCACATCAATAAAAGGAAGCCATGTCATTGCCACCTAAGTGCCACATGTTCAAGTTGTTACAACTTTCTACCTAAAAGTTGTTGCAAACTACTTCTAGTTAGAACCATGTAGCCAAATTTGTTAGATCTAACTAGAAGTTAGTTAGCTTAACCAAACCCCCTCCCCTCTCTCCCCTTGGCTGATTCCCATGGTTACTAGGTCTATAAATAGGGCTCTAAGCCCTTTCTTGTAAGCATGCTATACTTTGAGTAATGAATGAAAGGTTTCCTTCTTGTTAAGTTTCTTTTTGTGTTCTCTTGTGTGGAGTGAGTAAGATTTCTTTGGTTTGAAGGTGTGAAGCCTTGTTTGAGAAGAGGGTGGGATGCCCTTTGGTTTGTGTTTGTAGGGTGGGATGCCCTTATGATGAGTGGAGGGTGGGATGCCCTTTGATTGATCCAAGTTCAAGCTCCTAGATTCCAAACGCCGGCCACTACTCCTTCCTTCTTTCCTTTGTTTCAATTCCATCTTTGATTCCTCTTCCATGCCTAATGTTTGATTTTGTTGTAGGTTCTCTCAGGGTTTCCGAGTCAAAGATGATGGTCTCCATGTCATGGATCAAGGCCAAGGTAAGTTCTAAAGGTAGGGATTGCTAGTCTTAGAGTTTAGACCTCAATCCTTGAGTGTTGAGAGCTTCCTTTGCACCAAAATTCTTAGTCTTCATTGTTGGTAGGAGAACCCCTCTTGACCCTTTAGATCTGAGATTTGAAGGTGTTTGACCTAGTAGGAATGGTTTCCTAGTCATGAGATCGATCTTATATTAATTTGAATATGATATGCATATGGGTGTTTAATTTTTGATCAACTAGTCTCTTGCTTAGAAGAAAATTGTCTCCCTTATGATTAATTTTCATGCATTAAATTCATTGCTCTTCATGGATAGATCACCTTTTAAAGCACATAATCATCCATTCATTTCATTCATCACCCACGTCTCGCATCAATATCCCATTAAGCGAAGGCCACAACACACTTATTGGGATAAGCGGCGCAATCAACTTTCATTGCACATTTAAGTAGCTTTGGCAGCAGTCACATCTCATAACCATGTTAATGGCATTTTATTGCATGGTAAGCCAATAGCACCCTTGCCACAAAATCTTCTAGGATAGGGCTCTATCCCCATATGGTTTCTGTAAATTCCCTCTTGGACTTCGTAGAGCATACTCCACCTCCGAAGGTCAAAGACATTTTAATAATGGTAGTAAAAAATATCTTTTGTACAACTTGTTCTCATAGACATATCAGGGAGCTTGATGTCATATCTTGCACTTGCAGGTTTCCCCTCTATCAGTAAGAAGAGTCCCATTGCAGAAGTATTGAATTAGTCGATCAATCCAACAAGGTTTGGCACATAGCTACATTGAAGGTGCAGGTCTGCTGGCATTGGGCTCTTCCTGGTGAGGACACCAGAGCTAGGAAGAGATGTCAGAACCCTCCAAGATCATTGTGGATCACCAATGAGTAGTTATTATATTTTAATTTTAGCTTGAGTCCTATAAATAAACTAGTTTGCTTTGATTCACAAGTTAGTCAGTATAGGTTTGCTTGAAGTTGAGTCTTGTAATAGTCCAGGGGGTTCAAGTCCAATTATTAGCCAAGGTCAGGCCCAGTTGTTGAAGCCACGTCACCATGTCATGGGGCCTTATCAAATGCCACTTGGAGTAGTGTTCCATGCCACATCATCTTGGTGGATCAATTCCATGTTAAAAGAAGGTTGTCCAAAATTTACAACAGACATCCTGACATCCGGACATCCGAACATCCATACATCGAGACATCCGGATATCGAGACATCCAGACATCAAGATATTGGGACATCAAGACATCGAGACATCGGGATAATTTTAAGATTCAAGTTTATCCAAGAGAGGCACCAACAAATTCCCTTCTCATTGCCCATTTTAAATCCAAGGATGATGCCATTTAAGAGAAGGATTTTACCTCTCATCTAGCACCTCTTTTCATCTTTAAATTATCGTGCACTCTAAGGATGGTCGGCCATTCAAGCATGTATTCAAATTCAAATGGAAGTTCATCCAAGAAGATTCCAAAATTAAATGGAGGTTCATCCAAAAATCAAGAGTTCTCTCTTTTCAAGTTATATCCCTTCATCTAAGATTCAAAGAGTTCTTTTTTATCAAGAAGTTTCATCCAAATGCAAAAAGGGATTTCACGCCAAAGGAGAGAAGGATTAGCACTAAGTGTTGAAGGAATGGGGGTGCCACTTCTTCCCATTTTTGTCGCCCAACCTTATTTCATCACCTAAGTCATGGAGAAGCCCAGGTACAAAGGGGTCTACCTAATTTAAATTACAAAGAGTCTTCATCCAGGTCAAGAAGGAGAGTAGAGTCTAATATCATCTTTAATTATTTTGTATTCAAAAGAATTCTTTCTTATCTTGCTACCATGAATTTGTTCTTATCAAGCTACAATATAAGGGGTCTGTAAATACCATGCCATTCCCTTCTTGTAATCCATCTTATGATTCATTAATGAAACTCTGTCAATTTTCCTCCAATTGCTGGGTAAGCGTTGAGAGTGCAATTGCTGGTTAAGTAATTGTAGTGTGAGAGTGCTCTGCTGGTTAAGCAGTGTATTCGTGAGTGTGGGGCGCTAAAGCCCTAGTTATCCCCCGAGTCCAAGATCCAAGAAGTGAGGCACCACCATCTTCAACATCCAATCCAGATCCAATCCTAGCCAACCATCATTCTTTCTTTCTCTCTTTTCAGATTTCCACTCCATTTCTACCATTCTAATCAAAGTTTTCTTGTAGGATTTCTAGCGTTCTCAATCAGAGGAGGAGGTTTCCCTTGCCATCCAACCATCAACGGGAAGATCTGCTCCAAAGGAACTGAAGTTTACAATCCTACCGTAAGATCTTGAGAGTTGAATCCAGATCCGTTGAAACGGAGGAGGGAAAAGCATTATTGGTAAGTAACCATCCGAATCTCATTAGATCTGTTTGTTTGAAGTTAGGACATCCTAGTTTCGGTGGTTTCTCAATCATCGGGGTTCTTTATGTGATTGCATGCTGATTAAATTACGGATAGCCAATAGAAACTTAGTCTATCTTCATTAAATTAATTTATCTGAGTTTACTGCCATTGCTCATCAAATTTAAGCTCTTAATTGTTAGATTAGTCTTTGCATCCATCCCGCATCAACTTTGGTATCAGAGCCAAAGGCTAGACTAGGACATTTAGTGACTGCTGAAAATTTCTGCACTATTCTAGCATTGGATCTGGAAGGCTCTTCCATAGCTCTTCAGATCTTAGCTTCCTTTGCATTAATTTTAGTAATTTAACCAGATTAAATTCAGATCTATAATCTTCTCTCATAGACTTCAGATCTGAAGTTTTTTTAAAAAGTTTGCATTGTTTTCTTAGTACTTTCTAGTAGAAGGAAATCACATCTCCTGAGCGAGTATACGCAAGTATACTGTCATAACCCATAGGAGTAATGAGCTACGGTCGGACGTGATAACCCGATATTGAAAAATTAGTTGTGCTTAGTGTATGCGTGTTTGAATTGTTAATTGCTTGAAAGATTGCATGTTAATTTTCTGAGCAAAACTTAGGATAAGATTATGGCACATCTAAATTTTTGAATTTATCCAACCTAATCTCCAAGAAAATTAAAATTCAATTTTTGTACTTTAAAATATGAAATTCAAAATTTAAAATTTAAATTCAAATATGAAATCCCAAATATGAAGTTGAAATTTAAATGTTTAAATTTTGAGTTGCAAGTGTTATCTTATCTTATCTTGGTAACTAGTTTGATTGGATTGTGCATTCATCCTATCTGGATGGCGGCCTGGATGGTGAGAGGTGGGTTAGTGTTAGGGTTTGTGGAGGATGGCAAGGTGGCGGCCTAGATGCAAGTTGTGTGGGCAGCCAAGAGAAAGAAGGTGGAGGGCATCCTTGCTGGAGAAAGGTGATGGGTGGCAAGGGTTTGATTACGTGAAGGAGAGGGGGTGGCTAGTTAGGGTTTAGAGATAACTCATGCCTCACACCTGTCGACCTTCAAAGAATGAAGTCAATTGGAAATAAGGAGTCACTCAAAATTTTCATTCATCAAGTTCATCAAAGTATATCCTTTATAAGAGGGAGGGGGTGGATATTTATAGAGTCACCCAGGGCCCTTTCCCTATCAAATTGGGATTACAAGTTTGTATGGGACAAGGAGTACAAGGTTTGAGTGGAATTAGGAGACTAATGTCCTGGTAGGACTTGAATATTGAATTCCCTGTAGAACTTGGACATTGACTCCTCTTGGGCGTGGGCTGCTTGACTCCTTGCTAGGCTGGGATGAAATCCTCTTGGACTAGGTCAAAGGCCTTAGGCATCTTGGACTGGATCAAAGCATGGGGCATCTTGGACTGGTCAAAGCCTCGGGGCTAGGGTGCCAAAACATGAAGGTACTGGGAGGGTGCCAATGCAGATGGGCCAAGAGCTGGGGTGCCAAGGCTGGTGCACCATGGGCCTGGTGGTGCTGGTTTCTTATGGACCTGGGGTGCCTCCTCTTAGAGGCCTGGGGTGCCACACTTTCAAGGCTTGGGTGGCATGAAGTGGAGTCCAAATGCCTGGCTGGGTGACTTGAGTGGTGGTCCAATGGCTCCTCTTGAACATGACTTGAATGAAAGTAAATACGAGACTCAAAGGGATTGAGACAAGCGACTCACTGGACTCAACTGGATTATCTTGTCTTAAGTTATTACAGGACTCACTCCTCATTACAGGACTTACTTGGCTTACTTTAACAGGACTAAGGGACTACAGGACTCAACAAAATTGATTAAGTACCTAACACATGACTTAGAGATTAAAATTGAAACCTTGAAATTCTTGTCAGCTCCTGATGTCCCCATCAATTCTCCTGGGGTGGGAGGAACTCAATCCTGTCGAGTAAAGATCAATCTGTTATGGTACTGCTCCAATGGGTCTGGGTTAAGGCGTTGCAAATCCTCTCAAGTGATCTATGAAACGTCAGATCTCGGTCAACCTTGCCAACGAACCAAGTGATATGATAGCCTTTGATCTGGGTACTAATGGCTTGGTCATCCAAGATGTGCTCAATCATTTCCTCTCACAGGTTAATTTGTTCGTGGACACTCAGGGTTGGATTCGCTCTCAAAGAAAGGGTCAGGCTCAATAGGCTCAATGGGTATCATTGCTGGCTCCCTATACTTAACTAAGTCTGAGATATTGAAGGTTGAGCATAATGCCTAATTGGTGGTAACTTAAGCATTATGCCTAACTTTTTTTGTAACTTTAAAGGGCCCAACTTCACTGGTATGGAACCTAATCATTACATAATTTTCTTAGGAAACTCTTAGACTCTTTTAGGAATTAGCCATATTTTTATAAAAATCATTGCTCACATCAATCTTATGGTTAATGTCCTCATGCAGATCTCACATCATGTAGTGCAAATGATGCAGACTAACACCTCATGCAAGCAAATGACTTATACCAACATGCAAGCAAGTGACTCATACCACTACTTAATGGACTACGGACTTGACTAAACCCTAAACGACAACCAGGGTTTTACCCTTTGGTCTGGTGGGTGACATGTAGATGAGAATGGTGCATGGACTCCTACTAAATGCCATAAGGTTTTCTAAAAGTAAGATGCAAACCTAACATGCTCAATGAATGTATGCAATATGCTAACCTCTACAAAATGCAATCTAATGGTCCTAGAGATACCGGAAGCTTCATGAAAGGAGACAAAATAAGAAGTGGATTCAGGGTTAGCCTGGTAGGGTAGCAAATAAGAAGAGGGTTCGGGGTTGATTGGATAGAGTAGGATATAAGAAGAGGTTTCATAGATTAGTCCTAGACTAATGAGGTTGACTTTAGGGTTTGGGGTACATCTACAGGATCTACCTTATGGAAGACCGGGTCACTAATTTCATGGAAGAGATCTTTTAATGAAAACTACAAGAGGGGATTCATCCTGAGGGTACTGGATTAAATAAGCCAAGTCCTCACTAATTTTCTTTGCTTCTTGAATTTCAGGACTAGGCTCTACTATTTGGTCTTCTTCTAGGGTTTCCTTAGGTAGAGTTGCAGTTGTAGGATCATGGTTCTCTTCCTCTAATTGGTCTTCCACTATAGCTTCAGTCTGGGTGTGGTCAGGGTCAACTAACTCTAGGTTGGCTTTAGTCTGGGTATGGTCAGGGTCAACTAATTCTAGGTCAGTGTTGCCCAGATATGGTGCCCAAGAGGGGGGGTGAATTGGGTATTCTAAAAATTAAAGCAATATATGTGCTATCAAGTTCAAAAGTTAAGAGTGATAGTGCTCAAGTAATTGTGCAACGGAAGCAATGAAAGATAACAACAATTAAAGAGCAAAAGAAGAGTAAAGCAATGCAAACACACAAGAAGTATAGTGGTTCGGTGCACCTAGCACCTACATCCACTCCCCAAGCTCCACTTGGGAATTTCCACTATAATCTTCTCTAGATTACAGCCGACTTGTTTTACAAGGCTCACAAGTCAAAACCTTACACACTTGTTTTGGCTTCGGGCTTACAAGTAACCCTAGTTGGTTTTATCAATTGGCTCACCAACAAACCTCACACACTTGTTTTGGCTTCGGGCTTACAAGCAACCCTAAGTTGGTTTTATCAATTGGCTCACCAACAAACCTCACTTCTAGTTTCAAATTCTCTTGAAACTAGGCTACCACAAATAGAATAAATACAATGAATAAAACAAGACAAACTCCTTTTTGAGCAAAAAATAATTCGATGTAGCTCTTGTTGGAGACTCTTCAAGCCTTTCTCTTGGAATCTTGGACCTCACTAAATGCCAAAGACTTGAAAGTTGGATTCCTCAAAGATGGAAAGCTTTTGGCTAAGGAATCTCTTGGTTTTCTCACTCTTTTTGGCTTAGAATTGATTGAAGGCTTTGTACTTTCACTCTCTTCTTTTTCACTTTGTCTCCTTGTCTCCTTGTCTTTTTTGAAGTTAGGTGGAGGTTAAATACCTCATTCAAGCTGAAACAACTCTACAAGACCGTTAGAATCAAAAATATGGCCGTTAGAAATCAAATCAAAAGTTCAGAAAAACTAGCCGTTATGCCATGAGTCGACCTCATGAGTCGACCTTTGGATCAAGTGTCGACCTCATGAGTCAACCTCCAGTTTATCTTAGGCAAAAATCCAGAAAACCATAGTTCTGCCCAGTTTGAATTCTCAGGCGATGAGTCGACCTCTGGTGTCGACCTCTGGATGGTGTCGACCTCTGGAGCGTGCCACTGAAATTTTGCCGTGCCGGCCTAGCTGAACTTTTCTTTTCTTCATGAGTCGACCTCTGGGGGTCGACCTCTGGTCTGAAATTTTCTAAAACTCTGGAGAGGTGCGTGCCATGCTTGAGTTTCTCTAAGCCTTTGTTTCTTTTGTCAATTGCTTCTTAATAATAAGGTCCAATATGAGAAATTTGATCTTGTTCAAAGTAGAAGAGCTCTTTCCCAAATCAAGCAAGCTTGGTTTCATCATTGTACTCTTGATACTCTTTTTGAATAACCTAAGTCCTGAAACTTTATCTTGAAATGAAACATTAGTCCAAACATATACTCAACCTTTTGTTAATCATCAAAACTAAGGAGCCAAAGCCAACAATCTCCCCCTTTTTGATGATGATAAAACCTTGAGTATATATGCAATTAAGTCCAAAAGCAAAATATAGCAATAATAAAAATTTTCAAAGAAACCTCACATACATGAGTATATCATAAAAATTTTACTTTTCATCTACTTTTTTCTTTTTGTGAAAACATTCTCATGATTCAAAAAAGTTAAGAACCATAATAGCTTTACTATACTCTATGAAAGAGTCATAAGAACCATATATACTTTACTATACTTTACCATATATACTTTACAAACTTTACCATACTCCCCCTTTTTGTCAAGAATCAAAAAGTGCATTCTTTGTAGTAAAAGATATATTAAAGAAAATTATGTTCCATTACAATGAAGTACTTAGTTGCATAAGATACATGCTCCCCCTCAATTTGTGCATTCGATATAACAAAAACATGCTAACTTGAGGGTTTAAAAGGATAAATGCTAAGAGCTGGTATCAGACAGTAAAATATCACAATGTAGATAAGTATATAAATGAGTGTATTCAGTTACAAAATTGCTTACATAGTAAGCACAAAACACTGATACATCAGATCATGCAAAGTAAACTAGTACATCATACATCAAGCAAATCTATGAGGCTACTCCTCATCAGAAGGTATATCAAAAAGATAGGAGCCGAGATCCTAGATGAGGATTTTGGAGTCCTATGAGTGAGACTCCGAGTCCTCAGAGAGGGACCAGACCAAGGGTAGTCCTACGAGATCTATAAGTCCGAGAAAAAGACTCCACAGGTGTCCTAACAGAAGCAATAGCAGAAGGAGTAGATGAATCAGTATGCTGAGTAGACTGAGCTGGAGTGTGCCTGCTGACAAGCTCATAAGCAGTGGGATCATCAATATCTGTCTCTGTATGCTCATCTCTATCATCCGGAATCCTATAATAGTCTGAAAAAGTGACTCAGTAATCTCAGTATCTACTGGCACATCTGTAGCTGGAGAATCTATACTGGGAAGATCAGTAGAAGGAGGATCAGCAGAAGGGGGAATCTCTGGAATCGGATCGGCAGGTGGAACATCAGAGCTACCTGCTCCAGGATGATCTCCATCACTATCACTGTATCCACTGGAGTCATCATCATCATCATCAGAATGTGGAGGAGGTACTGTCAGATCTACAGTCCCTGGTGGCAATGCTAATCTCAGTAGGCTGAGGATCTGTTGGAATCCTGCATCTACACTAGCTGAGAGAGCTCCAATGCACATATCTATGTGGATCCACAGACCATGTAGCTCCTGTCGTACACCAGCAATCTCTATCCGGACCTCTGAAATGTGATCAGTCACTCTCTGCTCAAAGTCCGATATGCTCGCTGTAGTCCTCCGTGGTGTAGCAGTAGCAGTAGGTGCTGGAGCTGATGAGGGTGGTGGCGTGAATGGCTCAGGCTCCGCAGTCTCTGACTCTGGTGCTGGGCGAGGAGGTGTACCATGATCAGTATGATCTGAAGGCCCTGCCTCAGTAGCTCGAATCTCATCCTCCTCATCTGGCTCCTGGCCAGAATCTCGTCGCACCCAACGGTCACCAATCAGTCGAAATCCCATCCTATGCAGGGATTTCTCTCCATATGTATCAATATGCTGCAGCTGACTGAAAGGTATACCATCAAATGAAACTCCATACTCTCTAAATAACTATGTCAGCCCCATGCCATATTGCTGAACTAGTCTCCTGTGAGATGCTGCCTCACCCATCTACTGAAGCATGATCCTGGGAAGGTTGATGGGAGTCCGCTGTCTCAGGGACACCATCAACACCAGCTCACGCTCAGTAATAAAGTCGAATCTCCCGCTCTTTGGAATCAAGATGCGGGCGATGATATGATGCAGCACTCTCATCTCCAGTGAAAGCTGGTTAGCGGCTACTGTGGAAATGCCGCTAACATCCTCGCGCTCTAGGATACATCTGAAGGCGCGCTCTCTGTCGCTGATAGAAGTGGCAGCTGTGCCATGAAGTGAAATCCTCCAAATACGACTGATGACCTCCGGTGTCACTGGAATCTTGATCCCACGAATAGTAGCTGACCATCCAATGCCATCAGTGGCCATGGATGTATAGAACTCCTTGATGAGGTCTGGGTAGAATCTCTCAGTCATCGTGCATAAGTGAACCAGACTTGCATCTCTCAGCACATCTCCTATAAAAAAGTGATGCTGATCCCAGAAAGGTATATCTACACGTCTCCCGCTCGCAATGCTCTTCCGTACTAAGCTGGCTGGCACTGGTGCAGGTGGCTCTGGGGACGGCTCACGCTCATGTCTGACCTTTCTTCGTCGCTCAGTGCTACTTTGGCCTTGTTCCATTCTCCTTTTTCTTACTACCAAGTGCTTTCTTGGACCCATATGGATGGAAGAGGGTAATTTCGGGAGAAGTAGGATAATGCAGTGCTAGGAAAAAGAAGAATCAAGAGTTTGGAGAGAGAAAAGGAATGAAGGAATCGTGAAAAGGTAAGTGAGGGTTTGTGAAACTGAAAGCTAGGAGCAAATAGAGGAAATGCACGAAATGGAGGGAAGAAATGAGTGTTTCCAATCGAAAAACAACCGACAATTGAGGGTAAAAAGAGACAAAAACCTACGGTTGCCCAAAAATGAGGAACACGGTCAAAAATGGTTTGGTTCAAAAGAAAACAAGAGGAGAGGAGAAGATTACCCAAAAAGAGGAAGGAGAGGGTTGGAAACCACTGTTTAGAGCTTTAGGGAAGTTGGAGGGGGACCACACGAAGGAGGAATGGAAAGAAATGGAGAAAAAGAGGCTTGCGGACGGGTTTTAAAAAAGACATTTTCCGTCCAAGTGTCGACCTCTCAAAAATTTCAGGGGTCGACCCCAAGTGTCGACCTCCGAAATCCTAAGTGTCGACCTCCAAAAAAAAAAAAAAGCCAAAATAAAATTCGGTAAAATTTTTAAAAAATTGATAAAATTTATAAAAATAAGCTTTAAACATATTTGAGAATTTATAAATCAATTTTTTTTGAGGAATTTTGATGAAAATTGAAGAGTTTCAAGCAAAAGGATCAATGACTCCCAGTTCTCTTCTGATCATACCGAATCTATCTTCATTCAATGGTTTTGTGAAAATATCAGCCAATTGATAATCAGTACAAATAAATTCTAACAACACATTAGATTTTTGAACGTGATCTCTTATGAAGTGATGTCTTATTTCAATATATTTGCTTCTTGAATGTTGTACAGGATTTTTTGTTAAATTGATTGCACTAGTATTATCACATCTTATGGGTGTCTTAGTTAGTTTGATGCCAAAATCCTCGAGTTGTTGTTTGATCCATAGAATCTGAGCACAACAGCTTCCAACTGCTATATATTCGGCTTCCGTCATAGATAGAGCAACCGAATTCTATTTCTTGCTGCTCCATGAAATCAAATTAACTCCTAGGAATTGACAAGTTCCACTAGTACTTTTACGATCAAGTTTACACCTAGCAAAATCAGCATCAGAATATGCAATCAATTCATATGATGACTCTCTAGAGTACCAAAGACCAATTTCAATTGACTCAGATAAGTATCTAAATATATGTTTTACAGCTAAGAGATGTGATTCTTTAGGAGCAGACTGAAAACGTGCACACATACAAACACTGAACATTATATCTGGTCTACTGGCAGTTAGATATAGCAATGAACCAATCATGCCTCTATATAATTTTTGGTCTACTGATTTACCACATTCATCTTTGTCTAATTTACATGAAGAGCTCATGGGGGTACCTATTGGTTTGATAGTCTCCATCCCAAACTTTTTCAATATTTCCCTTGTATACTTTGCTTGGTTGATGAAGATCCCCTCTTAGGTTTGCTTAATTTGGAGTCCGAGGAAGAAGTTGAGTTCTCCCATCATGCTCATCTCGAACTCACTCTGCATTAACTTTGCAAATTCTTGACAAAGACATTCGTTAGTAGCACCAAAAATAATATCATCTACATAGATTTGTACTACTAAGAGATCATCATTTTTCTTTTTCAAAAATAATGTATTATCTACATTACCTCTAGAAAAATCATTCTTCATCAAAAAAGAACTTAATCTATCATACCAAGCTCTAGGAGCTTGCTTTAAACCATACAATGCTTTATGCAATTTAAAAACATGGTTAGGAAATTCATGATTTTCAAAACCAGGAGGTTGTTCAACATAAACTTCCTCTTCAATAAATCCATTTAAAAAGGCACTTTTAACATCCATTTGAAATAACTTGAAATCCATAAAACAAGCAAAAGCAAGTAAAAGTCTAATTGCTTCTAGCCTAGCAACAGGAGCAAAGGTTTCATCAAAGTCAATCCCTTCTTCCTGGTTGTAGCCTTTAGCAACAAGTCTAGCTTTGTTTCTAGTTACAATACCATGTTCATCAAGTTTATTTCTAAAAACCCATTTTGTGCCAATTACAGAAACATTAGGGGGTCTTTCAGTTAAAGTCCAAACATTATTTCTTTTAAATTGATTTAGTTCATCTTGCATAGCATTAATCTAGTTACAATCTTTTTCAGCTTCTTCAATTGACTTAGGCTCTATCTGAGATACAAAAGCTAAATAATCACAAACATTTCTAATAGAAGAGCGTGTACTTACTCCCTTTGACGGATCACCAATTATTAGCTCTTTGGGGTGTCCGTGTGCATACCTCCACTCTTTAGGTAAAGGTTTTGGTGAAGTTGCATTGATCTCTTGAGTTTGATTTTCATTTTCTTGATCATCATCTCCTTTGGGCTCATCTTCATTGATTGTCAATTATTCAAGCTTCTTTGTACCTGTTTCATCATCAATAGAATCTTCTTTTCTAGAAGATTTTTTATTAGATTCATCAAACACTACATGAATTGATTCTTCAACCAGAAGAGTTCTTCTGTTGAAGACCCTGTATGCCTTGCTAGAAGTAGAGTATCCTAAGAAGATACCCTCATCTGACTTGGCATCAAATTTACTAATATTGTCTTTGCCATTATTTAATATGAAACAGCGGCAACCAAATACACGAAAATACTTAAGATTAGGTTTTCGATTTTTCCAAAGCTCATATGGTGTTTTCTTCAAAATAGGTCGAATTAAAACATGATTTAAAATGTAACAGGAAGTATTAATGGCTTCTGCCCAAAAATATCTAGGTAAATCATTTTCGCAAAGCATTGTGCGTGCCATTTCTTCAAGAGTCCTGATCTTTCTTTATACCATCCCATTTTGTTGAGGTGTCCTAGGTGCAGAAAAATTATGACTAATACCATTTTTATTATAAAAAGCTTCAAAATCATGATTGTCAAATTCAGTTCCATGATCACTACGCAAAGAAACAATAGTGAGATCTTTTTCGTTTGAAACCCTTTTATGAAATTTAACAAAAGCTGAAAACGTTTCATCTTTATGAGCTAAAAACATTACCCAAGTAAATCGTGAGTAATCATCTACAATTACTAGCCCATATTTCTTACCTCCCAAACTAGTTGTTCTGGTTGGTCCAAAGAGGT
The DNA here is from genome assembly GCA_021397845.1 of Areca catechu. Taxonomy (NCBI): domain Eukaryota; kingdom Viridiplantae; phylum Streptophyta; class Magnoliopsida; order Arecales; family Arecaceae; genus Areca; species Areca catechu. The sequence goes on along the minus strand of CM038043.1, from coordinate 89,309,853 downwards.
CCATATGCAATAATTCAAGGGGTCTAGTAGTAGATACTACTCCTTTTAGGTTTGAAAGTAGATTTAGTTTGTTTTCCAAATTGACATGCAGCACAAATCTTATCTTTTTCAAATGTGAGTTTTGGCAATTCTTTTACAAGATTCTTTTTGCTTAATTTTGAAATCAACTGCATACTAGCATGCCCTAGCCTACAATGCCAAAGCCAACTAATTTCACTTGTCTTGGCTTCCCTAGCCACTAGGCATTGACCACTTTCCATGGCTAGATCATCAAGATAACCATGTAAATGTTTCCATGCCTATGACCAGTGAACTTGATGCCATTGACATCTAGACTAGATACCATGCACAAAGATGATTCAAAAATTACTTTAAAACCCTTATCACAAAACTGACTAATGCTAAAAAGATTATGCTTCAAGCCATCAACAAATAATACATTATCTACATAAGCATTAGGGGTGATATGGATTTTACCAATTCCGACGATTTTGCCTTTTCCATTATCACCAAAAGTAACATTTCCACCATCTATAGCTACTAGTGATGAGAATTGCTTCACATCCCCAGTCATGTGCCTTGAGCAACCACTATCCAGATACCACATTCTTCTTTTATTTTTGGTTGCAAGACACACCTGCAGAAATTGATCAAGTTGAAACTTTAGGTACCCAAGTCATCTTGGGTCCTTTAGGGTTAGTCAAATTGGTTCCTTTTGGAATCCAAATCTTTCCAAAGGTATTTAATTTTCTTCTATTACAAATATATGATTTATGTCCTAACTTACCACATGCATAGCAGGTAATATTAGAAGATGCAGGTATGAAAAAGTTTTTGTAAAGTTTTTGCTGATTCTGTGGCTTAAATCCAAGTCCAGCTTTGTTAAAAACTGCATGTTGACTGTTTAAAAGCATACTTAATTTTTTGAACTATAAGTAAACTTTTCTACAAAAGGTTTTACTTTTTCTAACTCTTCTTTGTAATTCTTGTTTTGAAGCAACAGTTCTTTGTTTTGTTTTTCAATTTTCTCTTAGTTTCAAAACTTTTATTATTTTTCAAAGAATCATTTTCTTTTAAAAGATTGTCCTTATCATTTTTCAAGGTCTTTATATGTTCAGTTAATTTCTTGTTTTCTTGAATTAAATCTTCAATTTCAGTTGAAAACTTGTCTGAATTTTTGGTAAGCTCATGATTTAGCTTTCTTAATTTCTTATTTTTCTGTTTTAATTTTTCATATTCCATAACTAAATCATCAAAAGCATCATGTAGTTCATTAAAAGTAAATTCAATTTCAGGTTCAGAATTTACCTCATCATCTTCATTGGCCATGAAACACAGGTTGGCGACTACTCGCTGCTCTTCATCACTGCTGGAGTCCTCACTCTCACTCCAGGTAGCCATCATGGCTTTCTTTCTCAACATCCTTCGACTCTTTTTAAGCAAGGGCAATCCATTTTATAATGTCCAGGCTTCTTGCACTCGAAGCAGATGGGTGGATCCCTTTCTTTTTCTTTCTCTTTATCTTTATTGTGATTACCTTTTTGTGGCCTTTTCTTGTAGAAGCCTTTCTTCTTTTTCATGAATCTTTTGAATTTTCTTGTAATGAGGGCTGTCTCATCATCATCAGCTTCTTCTTCTGATTCATCACTTGACTCTTCCTTTGTGGTGGACTTGAAGGCTATGGCTTTCTTTTTCTTGTCATTGTCCACAGTCTTCTGCTTTAGTGAAAGCTTGTAAGTCATCAGTGATCCAAGAAGCTGCTCAAGAGGTAGAGTATTGACATCCTTGGCTTCTTCTATGGCTGTTACTTTCGTATCCCATGAAGCCGGAAGAGACCTGAGAAGTTTGTTAACCAGTTCACCATTAGATATAATTTTTCCCAAACTCCTCATACCATTTACTATATTGGTAAATCTAGTATACATTTCACTTATACTTTCAGTTGGTTCCATCCTGAACATCTCATACGTATGAATGAGCATGTTCACCTTTGTGGTCTTCACTTGGTGTGTACCCTCATGGGTAACCTCAAGTGTATCCCAAATTTCTTTGGCAAAAATACAATTTGATATTCTGTTAAATTCACTAGGGTCAAGTGCACAAAATAGCAAATTCATCGCCTTAGCATTTAACTCAGCTTGTTTGATGTCATTGTCATCCCATTCTTCTTCAGATTTTGGGGTGATAATGCCATTAACCAAGTGAGTGGGCTGATGAGGCCCTTTAGTAATTACTCTCCATATATGATAATCTACAGCTTGTAAATAAATATGCATACGAGTTTTCCAGTATGTGTAGTTTGTGCCATTAAAGAAAGGAGGGCGATTTGATGCTTGTCCTTCAACTACACCCATTCCAATTGGGGCGGCCATGATCTTTCACTCAAGATCGTTGGACCTACAAGAGAGTACCGGTGCTCTGATACCACTTGTTGCCCAGATATGGTGCCCAAGAGGGGGGTGAATTGGGTATTTTAAAAATTAAAGCAATATATGTGCTATCAAGTTCAAAAGTGAAAAGTGATAGTGTTCAAGTAATTGTGCAACGGAAGCAATGAAAGATAACAACAATTAAAGAGCAAAAGAAGAGTAAAGCAATGCAAACACACAAGAAGTATAGTGGTTCGGTGAACCTAGCACCTATATCCACTCCCCAAGCTTCACTTGGGAATTTTCACTATAATCATCTCTAGATTACAGCCGACTTGTTTTACAAGGCTCACAAGTCAAAACCTTACACACTTGTTTTGGCTTCGGGCTTACAAGCAACCCTAGTTGGTTTTATCAATTGGCTCACCAACAAACCTCACACACTTGTTTTGGCTTCGGGCTTACAAGCAACCCTAGTTGGTTTTATCAATTGGCTCACCAACAAACCTCACTTCTAGTTTCAAATTCCCTTGAAACTAGGCTACCACAAATAGAATAAATACAATGAATAAAACAAGACAAACTCCTTTTTGAGCAAAAAATAATTCGATGTAGATCTTGTTGGAGACTCTTCAAGCCTTTCTCTTGGAATCTTGGACCTCACTAAATGCCAAAGACTTGAAAGTTGGATTCCTCAAAGATGGAAAGCTTTTGGCTAAGGAATCTCTTGGTTTTCTCACTCTTTTTGGCTTAGAATTGATTGAAGGCTTTGTACTTTCACTCTCTTCTTTTTTACTTTATCTCCTTGTTTTTTTTGAAGTTAGGTGGAGGTTAAATACCTCATTCAAGCTGAAACAACTCCACAAGACCGTTAGAATCAAAAATATGGCCGTTTATGGCCGTTAGAAATCAAATCAAAAGTTCAAAATAACTAGCCGTTATGCCATGAGTCGACCTTTGGATCAAGTGTCGACCTCATGAGTCGACCTCCAGTTTATCTTAGGCAAAAATCCAGAAAACCATAGTTCTTCCCAGTTTGAATTCTCAGGCGATGAGTCGACCTCTGGTGTCGATCTCTGGTGGTCGACCTCTGGAGCGTGCCACTGAAATTTTGCCGTGCCGGCCTAGCTGAACTTTTCTTTTCTTCATGAGTCGACCTCTGGTTATCGACCTTTGGCAAGGTGTCGACCTCTGGGGGTCTACCTCTGGTCTGAAATTTTCTGAAACTCTGGAGAGGTGCGTGTCATGCTTGAGTTACTCTAAGCCTTTGTTTCTTTTGTCAATTGCTTCTTAATAATAAGGTCCAATATGAGAAATTTGATCTTGTTCAAAGTAGAAGAGCTCTTTTCCAAATCAAGCAAGCTTGGTTTCATCATTGTACTCTTGATACTCTTTTTGAATAACCTAAGTCCTGAAACTTTATCTTGAATGAAACATTAGTCCAAACATATACTCAACCTTTGTTAATCATCAAAACTAAGGAGCCAAAGCCAACAGTTAGCCATAGGTATCTCCTCCTCTCCCTTATACTCATCCACTAAGTTCACCTCAGCTTCATACTCTTCCACTTCAATGTCATCCTTGTAAACCAATGGGGTGGTAGGGAAGGGTCGGCTAAGAAAAAATTGACTAGTGTCTGGGGTAGTAGGGGTGGTCGACTAAGGGGTACCTGACTAATACATGGTTGATACCTAGGGGCACTAATCCTATGGGGTTCAGGTCGACTAGGGTTATGGGTCCCTTGGGCTCATAAAATATGGGTTCAAATCTATAGGTTATGGGTCTCTGGGGCTCATAAGACATGGGCTCAGAACTATGGGTTATGGATCTCTTGGGCTCATAAGACATGGGCTCAGATCTATAGGTTATGGGTTCCTCGGGCTTATAGGGCATGCGTACATAGGATCTGGGCTTAGAGGATTGGGTGCATAGGAGCTAGGTTCATAGGATCTGTGTGCATTGGAGCTAGGTTCATAGGATCTGGGTGCATATTTTTTCCTAAGTTTGCTTTTCATGGCTTTCCAAGTAGTTATGGGGATTTCTCCTTCTAGTCTAGTCATTCGCTCAAACTTATCCCAGTATATCCTAGCCTAGCAAACTAAGATTTAGTAGACTTGAACTGACTTCCTTCAGACATTTGTTTCCACTCAAAATACAGATCCATATTTCTTTCCCAAATAAGGTAATCCTCAAACTCAAGATCACCACCAAATTTAGGTGCTTATAACCTAATGTACCTAGTGGCTCTCTCATCATCATTTGGTCTCCTTACACTAAGATCCCAGATTGGGTCAGGGTGTGGGGCTCTCCTAGGGGTAGGCTCCAGGAATAGGTCAGGGTATGGGGCTCTCTTAGGGTTGGGTTCCAAGATTGGGTCAGGGTGTGGGGCTCTCCTAAGGTTGGGCTCCAAGAATGGGTCAGGGTGTGGGGCTCTCGTAGGGTTAGGCTCCAAGAATGGGTTAGGGTGTGGGGCTCTCCTAGGGTTAGGCTCCAAGAATGGGTCAGGGTATGGGGCTCTCTTAGGATTGGGCTCCAAGAATTGATCAGGGTGTGGAGCTCCCCTAGGGTTAGGCTCCAAGAATGGGTTAGGGTATGGGGCTATCCTAGGGTTGGGCTCCAAGAATGGGTCAGGGTGTGGGGCTCTCCTAAGGTTGGGAGGTGTGGAAAAAGGTGACTCAAGTTTAGGTCTAGTATGGGTCCTAGGAGTCTTGCCTATGTTTCCTAATCGTCCATCTATTTGGGTAAGCCTATTGTTGGTTTGGGTAGTCACTTGGGTCAGTTGGTCATACTTATGATTTATTTGGGTAGTCAATTGGGCAAACTGATCATTTATGGTCTTCATTAAAGTTTCAAGAGTGGGTTCCATGGTTGAACTAGGTTGGGGTTTGAGGCTACTGGTATTGGGCTCCTAATCTAGGGGTCATGCAACAAGCATATAAGAGTTATGCGTTCTAGGGTTTGCTAGACCTATAGCCAAAGTAAAGTGAGTCAACTCAACTTACACCCAACTCAACAACTAATCCTTCTACTGGCCAAGTAAGAGGTGGGGTGGTGGGAGGCTCCCTCTACTTGTCACGGGGTCCTAGTTAAAAACCACCAGTCCACTTAGGGCATTTGCCTCTGGACTTTTAGCCTTAGACACTAGCATCCAGTAATAGTTGGAGGGTTGGGTGCACTAGTTTTTTCACTAGACTCGGACCTAACCTGTTGGTGTCCCTAAATCAATTAAGTTTTTAATTAATTTTAGTTAGGCTTGAGTTCAGATGCAGGGTAATTATTTTGGGCCCAGGATAGGTGATGAAATCCTGCCCTGATCTGATATAGTAGAAGTGCCCTTAGATTATTTAATGCAAGATGATGCTCACACTTATGAAACCCTAATGCAATATAAAATCAAAAAATATTTTTTTTTGTATTTTATGTAGATGGCAATTTATTTCTGTTAATTATTGAAAATTCAAGTTAGAGAGGCTTGGGTTTGGAGGGGTTTGATGGGTGATTAAGTTTCAGTCCTAATCTAACAGGCAGCTTGGGTTTGGAGGGGTTTGATGGGTGATTATATTTCAGTCTTAATCTAATGGTGGGGACACTAGGATCAGACACAGATTCCTGGATCCCATATGATTTACTGATTAGGAATTTTTTTAGAACCTTAGTCATGTGTCACAATTTTGTAAGCTAGTAAGATTGAGTCCTGTAATAAGTTGAGACTAGTTGATTTGTCTCAACCTAGTCCAGTCCATTGAGTTATGTATTTAAGTATGAGTCCAGTGAGAGTCCATTTTTTGTATAAGAGGAGAGGATAGCCTATTTTGGAGTTCCACCAGGCCTCACCCGGGAGCCAGAGGCATTTACATCAGCTTATGGGATCTTGTTTGACACCCTAGAGCCTTAGATACCCTTTAGATGCTCTCCAGATGCCCTGATTCCTTCTAGATACCATTCCAGATGCCAGATTCCCTCCAGATGCTCTGAAATATGCTAGATGCTAGGTGGCCCATGATTCCAAGAATATGCCAGCACCCTAGGTCAAGATATTCCAAGCCCAGGAGTCAAGCCCATGAGCCCCAGAACCAAGATTCCAAGGAATATGCTGATACCAGGGCACCCCAGCTTCCAGGGCCCAAAGCCCATGCACCAATCCAAACGAGGATGCCTCTTGCCCTAAAGCCAAGTCCAACTCCATATTGGTGCCCAAGCCCAAAGAGAGCCCTTGGACCAAGTCAAATGTGGAGAGGAACCCAAGTAGAATAAGGAGAACTAGTTTTATTTTCATTCAAAGTGTATTCTCCTAGTCTTAAGCAAACTTGTAATCCCTCCTTCTCTCAACTTTGTATTCCTATCCTAACTAAGAGAGGACTTGGGGAACATCTATTAATACCCCACCCCTCCCTCTCTTGTAAGAAACTTTTATTCATGATATTAAACTTTGCTGAAATTTTGGTTTAGATGCTTGTGTGCTTGTGTTGGTGTTGGAGTTTTTGTGTTTCTTTGGTTACTATTATGCTTGGCCAAATCCTTTGCTGCCCTAGCTTGCTGCTATCCAAGTCTTCACACACTGTAGAAGGAGTGCCCTAGCTATCGTCTAAGCCAAAGAGCATCATCCTACTTCTAGCTACCAGCTTCAAACTTCTAACCCTGATTTCTTTCAACCCTAGTTCTTTCCTTTTATTTATTTGCTGTTTTGATTGACCCCTGATGCTTGCAGGTTCCCCGAGATGTTTCACCTCCCCAGAGAAGGCTCTCCTTGCCTTCAGGACCGTCCAAATCAGTCATCAAATTCAAGGAAATCAAGCTTCATCATCCAGGCTCCAATCAGAGTGCTGTGTGATCTCTTCATCAGGAGTTCTTCAAATCACTGATTGGTAACATCCTTCCATTCTCTTGATATCTAATTTGCTGAAGATAAGCTATCCTAAACTAGGAGTTTCTTAATTCCTAGGTCCCGACTTTCATTATCTTGCATGAGTTATTTTGCGATCATGGTGATTCTTTGCATTGTTACTTTATCTACTAGTTCTTTGCTTAACTCTAGAACTTAGCCTACAAACCTAAATTATAAAAATTATAAAAAAATTAGTTTACTATTTTTCTTGCATGATTAGCAATCTTAGAGTCATCCCGCATCATCTAACAGGCAGAAATTTCAGCAAGTTAGTCTTTAGGTTTCATGCAGGTTTTTTTTTTCTATTTTCATATCAAAAAACTCCAAAAAAATTGTAGAAAAAAAGAGGAATAAGTAGATATCTACTGATGCAAAAATAAAAATAGTAAGAATTTAATGGGAAATTAGATCTAGATTTGGAGTAGTATGCAAAATTCAGCATGTAAATTTTTTTTTGTTAGGGTTTTTCCTCATGCAGATTTCACCCTATTTTCAGATCAGAAAAATATAGAAAAATCATAGAAAAATATAGGGTTAAACAAAGATTAATTATGTAAAAATCATAGGAAAATAGCCTAGATTCAATGGGAAACAACCCTAGGTTTTGATGCATATGCAAATTTCAGCATGCAGAAAATCTAAACTATGATGCGGGAATATGTCCTAAACTAGCTCTGATACCAAAAATGATGGGGGATGGACTCTAACTAATGATGGATGACATGCAAGGGATGAACATGACGATAAACCATATTAAAGAAAGCAATGAGTTCTGATGTTATTTTGGTTTAGTGCCCAAAAATAGCTAAGACTAGGTTAGGGTTTCATTTAACAGTTAGAATCCTACCCATATGCTAGAAACTTTCAAAGAGAAAAAAATTAAGGATCCTAGGGTTAAGAAACACCTATTAGGTACATGTTCTCCTTCAAAAAAATCAGACAAAGAGAAGAGAGAATCGTTTTAACATACCAGGCAATGATGTCTTGTTACTATAGATGAGATCGCTCCACTCAGATCAGTGCCTAGACGAAGAGGTCACTTTCCCGTGGATCCATCAGCTTTTTATCATATTGGTTTGAGGGCAAGGAGGGCCTCAACCAAGGCCCATTTCTCTCGAGGGATCCTACAAACGGAACAAGTTAGGCACGTAGATTACATAAAAAATAATAAATAGGATGAAAAGAAGAGATCTGGAGGAAGAGTTGGCTGCAGGGGGCTGGCGGCTTGGAGGATGCTTGAGTGCTTTCCTAGATGGCGGCTTGGATGGTGAGAGGTGGGTTGGTGTTAGGGTTTGTGGAGGAGTGGAGGGTGGTGGCCTAGATGCAAGTTGTGTGGGTGGCCGAGAGAGAGAAGGTGGAGGGCATCCTTGTTGGAGAAAGGTGATGAGAAGCTAGGGTTTTATTGGGTGAAGGAGAGGGGGTGTCTAGCTAGGGTTCAGAGATAACTCAGGCATCACTCCAGTCGAAATTCAAAGAACGAAAGCAATTGGAAATAAAGAGTCACTAAAAATTTCCATTCATCAAGTTCATCAAAGTATATCCTTTACAAGACGGAGAGGGTGGGTATTTATAGATTCACCCAGGGCCCTTTCCCTATCAAAGTGGGATTACAAGTTTGTATGGGACAAGGAGTACAAGGTTTGAGTGGAATTAGGAGACTAAAATCCTGGTAGGACTTGAATATTGAACTCCCTGTAAAACATGGACATTGACTCCTCTTGGGATTGGGCTGCTTGACTCCTTGCTGGGCTGGGATGAAATCCTCTTGGACTGGGTCAAAGGCTTTGGGCATCTTGGACTGGATCAAAACATGGGGTGTCTTGGATTGGTCAAAGCCTAGGGGCTGGGGCGCCAAAACATGAAGGGCCTGGAAGGGCACCAATGCAGATGGGCCAAGAGCTGGGGTACCAATGCTGGTGCATGGGCCAGGGTGCCATGGGCCTAGAATGGTGCTGGCTTCTCGTGGACCTGGGGTGCCCTCCTTCATGGCTTGGGCGGCATGAAGTGGAGTCCAGATGCTTGGCTAGGTGACTTGAGTGGTGGTCCAATGGGTCCTCTTGAACATGACTTGAATGAAAGTAAATATAGACTCAAAGGGATTGAAACAAGGGACTCACTAGACTCAACTGGACTTTTTTGTTTCAAGTTATTGCAGGACTCACTCCTCATTACAGGACTTACTTGGCTTACTTTAATAGGACTAAGGGACTACAGGACTCAACAAAATTGACTGACTACCCAACACATGACTTAGAGATCAAAATTGAGACCTTGAAATTCTTGTAAGCTCTTGATGTCCCCATCATGAATAAAGCATCCAGATATATCTTAACCTATTAAATCTTATGACTCCTCACAAGATTTAACCATACATAGGTTTTGCTAAACTGAAATACTACAAAGTATTATCTCCAATACCATGGAGTGGTCAATCCCATCTTGACTCACACACTGACTTAATAAGTACTTGACTATACCTAGTAACCTTCTATCATTGGTTTAGAAATCCAAGTAGTCCAGCACCTAAGTATAGTGACTTGCTCGCAAGTCATTGTGGTGATCTCTGGTTGGAAAGATACTTTATCCATATCTTTTTAAGAGATACTCTTGATAGCAAAGTACTCTACAGAGTTGGTCACATTTAATATGGTGTACTCCTATACTCACCTCCATGCCATACCAATGTCTCCACATCCTTTGGTTATGAGGACAACCAACCTATATGGCACACAACGATCTATACTCAAAAATGTCATCATCCCAAGTAACAACATATCATTTTATCATGAATACATTTAAGAACTATATGACAAATCTTTCTTTATCGAATAGAAATAGTTTTAAAGACTTCATCACAAAAATGTTTATAAAGGAAGATGTACATAATATGATGAACTACTAAAATAACTTTTATTTATTAATGAATCATGTACAAATTATAATAAGCTAACCATCTATAATCCAGATGATTAGCTTTAGGATATATTTCTTAAAACTCCCACTTGAACTAGAGCTAATCAAAATAGTATAAAATACCCATCTTCTATTTGTGATCATCGAACTTTTTAATTCTGAGAGCTTTAGTAAATGGGTCAACCAAGTTCTCCTTTCTGTCGATCGTTTGAAGATTAATATCACTCGATCTATGATATCTCGGACAAGGTGATAGCAATGTAGAATGTGCTTGATCTACTGATGAGCCTTTGATTCCTTCGCTTGAGCTATGGCCCTAGTGCTATCATAATATAGGAGAATTGGGCCATCAATAGAGAATGCCACTCCAAGCTTGATAATAAACTTTCATAGCCAAACAACTTCCTTTACAGTATTGGATGTCGCAATGTACTCCACCTTGCATACAAAATCGGCCACTATATGCTGCTTGACACTTTTCTAGCAAATTGCTCCTCTATTTAGGATAAAAATATAACCCGACATACTCTTGCTATTATTTTTATCTGACTGAAAACTTGAGTCAGTATAACCAACTAGTTTCAAGTCAGAATCTTCGTAGATGAAACACTAGTCATTAATATTTCTCAAATACTTAAGGATAGTCTTTACAACCTCCCAATGATTCTTACCTGTATCAGATTGGTATTTGCTCACTATCCCTGGTAAGTATGTCAAATCTAATCTTATACATGTTATAGCATACATTATAGATTCCATTACCGAAGTATATGGAATCCTATTTATATGCTTTCTTTTGAGGAGTTATCGGACAATCCTTCTTAGAGAGTAATTCAATGGCCTATTAGAAGATAGTCTTTTTTGGAATTCACAATGCTAAACTGCTTCAACATGGTTTCAATTTACATAGACTAGGTTAATCCAGTAAACTTTTAGATCTATTCCTGTAGATATTTATCTCAAATATGTAGGATGCTTCTTCCAAGTCCTTTATGGAGAATTGAGATAAAAGATATACTTTTATTTCTTTCAATACAGGAATGACATTCTCGAATAAGAAAATCTCACCTATATATAAAACAAGAAATACAACTATCGAATCATTAGCCCATTTATAAATGTACGGTTCTTCTTCGTTCCTAACAAAACCATACATTTTGATCACCTTATCAAAATGCATGTTCCAACTCTATTTCAGATTTCATGGCTTCAAGCCATTTCTTAGAGTCAGAACTCTATACTGCATCCATGTAGGAGATCGGATCCTCATTGTTTTCATCAAGTTCAATAGGATATCGTCCTAGACTAAGAAACCATAGTATCTATCTAGTTGATGTAGTACTCTGCCAGATCTTCTTAAAGGTGCATCCACAATGAGCTCTGAGTTTGATTTAATCAAATCTAGTTATGTGGGTTCAATCAATGGATATGGTTTTTCTACCTATCAAACTTCTTTAAGTTCAACCTTAGTGGTATTAGTTCCTTTTCCAAGGAACTCCTTTTCTAAAATGATAATCCTATTACTAATGAACACCTTTTATTCATCAGTGTGGTGAAGTAATTCTCGTTAATTTCTTTTAGGTACCCTATGAAAATTTACTTGTTAGATCTAGATCCAAAGTTGTCCATTTTCAAATATTTGTATAAGCTTGACAACCCCAGACCCTAAGGTATGAGAGCCCCGACTTATTCCCTGACCATATCTTATATGGTGTTTTATCTACAGACTTACTAGGAACTCTATTTAGAACATAGCAAGTTACTCAAGTGCATATCCTTAAAAGGAGAATGGCAGATTTGCAAACCCTATCATGGATCGATCCATATCTATCAGGGTTTGATTCCTTCTTTCAGACACTCCATTATATTGAGGTATCCTAGCAGTGTCTATTACAAGAGAATCCCATTCTCTTTTAAATTTGCCAAAAACTTACTAGTGAGGTATTCACCTCCTTGACATATTGAAGAGTTCTAATACTCTTCCAAGTTAATTTTTTTACTTTATTAAAAAATTGTTTAAACATTTTAAATAATTCAGACTTATATCTCATCAGGTAGACATACCCATATCTTGATAGGTCATTTGAAATATGATGAAATAGTGATATCCACCTATAACTAAAGTGTTCATGGGTAGGGGCAGACCACACCAACTTTTTTAGGGGAGCCAAAAAAAATACTAAGATTATTTTTTAATGTTATGTGTTGGTTCACTTTGATGTTAGGTGGCAGGCTATGTCTTGGGAGTCGTGCAGGTATTGAGTTTCTCTTCGATTCTCCATCGAATACCTTTGTTCGATAATTCTTGCAACTCCATCAAATTTTTAATCTACCAAAAAATTAACCAACAAAAAAATCTCAAATACCATGCAATGAAAAAATTTATAAATTCCTTAGATCAAACATCTAAAAAATAAAGAATGAAGAAAAAAAACTAAACATATAAACTTATAGTATTGCATTTGGTCATCCCCTTATAAAAAAACAAAAAGAAAAAGAAAAAAGAAGCACGAGATTAAAGAATATAAAAGTAAAATTACAATCATAAACTTAGTTTTTTAAAAAAATAGAGGGAAAAAAAAGAAAAGCTATACAAACTGATTAAACCTTTTAGGCTCGCTCTGTACTTCGAAGATGACTCGACTTGAACTCGAAGATGATTAGACAAACGAAGGGCTTCTCCTTCAGATCAACGATGGCCCAGACCTTCTCCGACGGAGTGGCGACCCGGTCGTTGGCAATGTCACGAAGAAGATGGCAGGTCACGGGTGGGGTGGCGCCACGACGGGTGGAGCTGTGGGGGGAGTGGCTAGCTGTAGTGGGTGCCCTATCAGAGATGGCGGTAGTCGGTAGGTGCCAGGTGGGGTTCGCCACATTTGGGCTTTGAGATTTTGGAGGAGAAGGAAATGGCGATGTCTTTCAGGTAAGTTGTTCACCATTTTTTTAATAAGACTTTTTAGAAAAATTTTTCATTGAGACTCGGTTTCAAATTTTTTTAGAATTTGTTTACTGATTTTTTTGAGATTTGTTTTAAGAAATTTGATGGGGGGCCAAATACCTATTATATAATAATTTACCAAAAAAATTAATATATAAATAATCTTTTGGAAAAATTAAGGGGGTAAATGATTTTTTGGAAAAATTAGGGGGGCCAAGGCCCCCCTGCCCCGCTGACGGTCCACCTCTGTTCATGGGTCCACATACATCAATATGTACTAGACTCAGAACCTCAGTGGCTTTTCTATCTTTTATAGTAAAATGTGACTTAGTCATCCTACCATAAAAGGAAAATTCATGGGTTGGAAATGATTCAAAATTATTGAACTTGAGGAAACCCTCTTTAATTAACATGTTTATCCTATTCTTTTTAATATGACCTAGCCTACAGTGCTAAAGATAAATATTAAATATATTCTCTAATCTAGGGCATTTGTCAAATGTGTACACTACGTTAATAAGATGTGATGAAATATAAATATTATTTTTTAATTATCTATGAATCATAGTAATACCATTCAAAATGATATCACAATAATCACCATTTATTGATACATGAAAATCATTCTTGGCCAAAAGGCATATAGAGTTACATTCATCATAAAACTAGGATAATAATGACAATCATTCAAAACAATGATATTATCATTAAAAACTAACTTGACAACTCCAAAATCCAGAACTAGAATAGCTCTTCCATCTCCAATATTTAGGGATCTCTCACCATCTTCATTCATTGATGACTCGCATGTAGAACAAGGTTCTAAACCCTAGATGCAATAGAAGTAGAGACCATGTAAAATAATTTTTACAAACATGCTAATTTAAAATTAAATCATAAATCATTATGCACAACAAGGTTCTAAACCCTAGATGCAATGGAAGTAGAGACCATGCAAAATAATTTTTACAAGCATGTAAATTTAAAATTAAATCATGAATCATCTATTTAACATTCTAATATACTAGAATAATAATAATATCATATCTAAAATCTTATAAAATTATAAGATAAAGGATCTACTTACCTAGATCGCTTAACTCCCTCTTCTTATATCGAATCTATCAGATTAATCGGATTGTCAGTATTCATCTGAGCTATGCATGCACTCGACCTCTACTAGTATCCACATGGAGCCTTTTTCATCGAATCACCAAGACTCCTAGATTGCTAGATTCTTACAGGTCATTCTTCAAGTATAGAGATGGACCTTCTTCTTCTAGTCTAAACTAGAACTCAACAACCTTCTCTCTTTTCTGCTCAAGAAATTAAATACCAAAAAAATAAAATAATATTTTTTTGATATTTTTATAAAAACTATTGTCTCTTTTCTTTCTATAGAGGTATTATACTCTATTTTTCTTGAAAGAAAAAAATTAGGATGAATTTTGGAAAGGATCTATGTCAGACTTCATTCTACGTAGCATAATTTCTATGCATCTTAAAAATCATGAAAAAATCCCTCAAAATTCCTTTTAAAAATACAAATAAAATTTATTTATTATCAAATTTGATCAAACTTCAAATATAGATAAGAATCCAATTTTATCTAACAGGAGAGAGAGTCCTAGATGAGAAAGAGGGGTGCCAACTTGGCACCTCCCTCTTCTCACTGTGCGTGCCAAGAGGAGGCATGTGTTTTCATTCCCTCCTCTTGGTTTCTGCATAAGATAAGAGAGACAGACCACTGGGTCTCTTAGCTGTCAGTTAATTTTGACTAAATTTTGACTAAGTTTAAAACACTTTTCACACCTGGATTTAACCAAAATAAAAAGGCTATTGACCTAATTTGACTAGATCAAAAATTCAAGTCAAACTTGAATTACCAATCTAATTAACTTTAAATAAAATTAATAATAATTAAATTTGATTTAATTAAGTCAAATAATAAAGTTAAAAATTATTGTAATATTTGTAAATATGTCCATCAAGCTAAAATTTGCAAATATTGAAATTAGCAAGTGCCATGATTAATAGGTACTAAATATGAAACTTTTATATTGATCCATGATCATGGCTAGGCCAACTCCTATAATGTGTGACCTCTTAGATTCTATTTGATGCGAGATGTTATCATGCAAGAGATTAACATAAAGTAATGGCAGATTAAGAAAGCAATGATTTTAGATTTTTATATGGTATTGCTTCCAGAAAAGAATAACAATAGGTAAAGTTTTTTTATATGAGGACTAAAGTTATATGAGGACTAAAGTAACTACTCGCAGATTAGGATTCAACTAAGTAATATAGAAAATAGGATCCTAGGCTTAAGAAACCACTAATTAGAATATGCTCTTTCTTCAACAAATCAGAACTTATGAGAAGGGGTGGGTTTGCTTACCAGGCAACGATTGTTTTCCTCTTGATAGGTGGGATCACATAGCTCTTAGGATTGGCACCTGGAGGAAGAAGCTATCTTCTCGTGGATGTCCCGGCTTTTCTACAGATGGTTCCGAAGGCAAGAAAACTTCCTCTAAGAATCGCGGCACCTGAGGGATCGCGCAAACACTAAAGATTAGAGACCCGTGAAGTAGGAAAAATATGGGGAAGAGAGTTAGAAGTAGAGAGGGGGCAGAAGAAGAGGCTGAAGGTGCTTGGCATGGAGAAGAGGCTGGGTTTCTAGGTGAGGGTGGCAGCTAGGGTTGGTTGCTTGAAGATGGCGACTTGGTTGCTTGAAAGCTTGGGTTGGCTAGGGGACTTGGAACAGTTGTTTGGACCTCTCACCCTCTCCCTCATAGAGTGTCAACGCTCAAGAGCATAGGAGTAGAAGAAGAAGACTCATTTTTTTTCATTCAATAATTGTTAGAAGACTCTTTTCTTTTCATTCAATAATTATTCTCATACATGAAGAAGGGAGGGGCTTTTACAATTGACCCTCACCCTTGAATTACATGGAAATAAGAGAAAAGAGGGGAGGTGCCACATTATTTCCTTGTAAGTGGAATAAAACATGGAGAGGATCAAGGGATGGCACCACATATCTTCTATAAAGGGATGGGCGGCATCATGAAACATGGAAAGAAATTCATGAAACAAGGAAAGAGAGGGGGGCGCCACATGAGACATGGGATGTCATATAATTCCTTCCATATTTCTTGGGCAGCCAACATCTTTCATAAGGGGCGCTGATCTACTTCCTTTTATGCTGGGATAACTTCAAGAAAATTCTGGGTTACCTTAATTGAGTAGATGGTGCCTACTGTGACTGGGACTCCATGTGGCTACTTAGGTGGTGCACTGAATGTGGTGCTGAGGTGGCTTGGGTCTTCAACTTCTTGATTACAGACATTGACTCAAGTGAAATAAGTCTTGACTTGACTCAATTAAAAGATTACATGACTCATTCTGGAGATAAGTGAATCTGACAAGACTCGATTACAAGACTTAAAGTAAACCTGATATAAATGACTAATGGAAGTCAAATGGACTGATAGGACTCAAAGTCTAACTATATCAATCAAAAATTTATAATGAGCTCAACAACCTCTGTCTGATCTTGGTGCCCGCACCAATTCTCTCAGGGTGGGTGAAACTCGACCCTATCGAGCAAGGGTCAATCTGGCCTGGTACTGCTTTAACAAGTCTGGGTCGAGGCACTGCAGATCCTCTCGAGTGATCCATGACAGATTCTGATCGACCTTGCCAACAAACTAAATAATGTTGGTAGCCTTTATTTTGGATACTAATAGCTTGGTCATCCAGGATACCCTTCTCCTTTTCCAGGTAAATTTATTAGTGGACACTCAGGTATGGGTTCGCTCTCAAGAATAAGGTCAGGTCCAAAAGGCTCACCAAGTATCATTGCTGGCTCCTTATACTCAACTAGATCTTAGATATTGAAGGTTGTGCTAATTCCAAACTCGGGTGGTAACTCAAGCACATAGGCATTAGGTCCAAGTTTCTTTATTACTTTGAAGGGTCCAGCTCCATAGGCATGTAACTTTTTCACGGTCCCTGGAGGAAACCGCTCAGGCCTAAGCCTAATCATCACATAATCTCCTTCAGTGAATTCTTTAACTCTTTTTCGGGAATTAGCCATGTTTTTATAAGTATCATTGCTCAAATTAATCTTATTGCTAATTTCTTTTTGCAGATCTCTAACATGCTGTGCAAATGATTTAGCTGGCTCAGAGACTCGTGCATGTATGGGCAAAGAGATTATATCTATGGGTCTCTTAGGCTTATAACCATAGATAATTTCAAATGGACTCTTGCCTATGGACCTATTAACTTAACTGTTGTAGGCGAATTCGGCTCTAGGTAGCAAAAGGTCCCAATTTCTAATATTTTCACCTACAAGACATCTCAACAAGTTTTCAAGGCTTCGATTCACTACTTCAGTCTGGCCATCGGTTTGAGGGTGGTAGGAGGTAGAAAATTTGAACTTAGTTTCTAACATGTGCCAGAGGGTTTTCTAAAAGTAACTCATGAATTGGACATCCCTATCAGATACAATGATTTTTGGCAGGCCATGTAACCTAACTACTTCATCTAAAAAAAGTTTGGCCACCTTGGAGGCATCAAAGATTTGAGAACAGGGTATGTAATGAGCCATCTTAAAAAATCTATCAACCACAACATAAATTGAATCATGTCTTTTCTGGGTCTTAGGCAATCCTAACACAAAATCTATACTAAGGTCTTGCCAAGGACAATTGGGCACAGGTAATAAAGTGTAAAGGCCAATGTTTCGCTTTTGCTATTTGGCAACAGCACAAGTTTGACATCTAGCCATAATCTGAGCAACGTTCCTTTTAAGACATGGCCAATAGAACTGGTCTTCAATACTAGAATGGTCTTGTTCCTACCAAAATTTCTAGCTAGACCTCCTGCATGGGTTTCCCAAACTAGAAATTCTCTAAGAGAAGTCCTAGGGATATACAACTTATTGTCCTTAAAGAGGCAGCCATCCTAAAGGGTATACTCACTATGTGAACTAGACTGTCCTTGTTTCACAGATTGATAGATCTCACTAAAGTCGAGACAGGTCTCATTTTCCTCTTTCAGTTTGTCAAATCCTATAACTTTGGTTCTAATAGAATTCAAGAGCATGGACCAATGGCTAAGGGCATCAGCGACCTTATTTTCAGTACCAGCACAATATTTCAAAACAAAAGTGAAAGCTTGAATGTATTTTACCCACTTATCGTGCCTAGGATTCAAATTCTTCAAGGAATTAAGGAATTGGAGTGCCTCATGATTAGAGTATAAAAATAAACTTCTGCGATAGTAGGTAATGTCTTCAATATCTTAGGGCTTGAACTACCGTATAAAATTTCTTTTTATAAGTTGAGTACCTAAGCTTAGCCTTATTCAATGTCTCACTAAAGAAGGATATGGTTTGATTTTCTTGACTTTGGACTCCTCCTATACCAACTCCAGAAGCATCACAAGCAACCTCAAAAACCTTTGAAAAATCGGGTAACCTCAAAATGGATGCTTGGGTAATCTTTTCCTTAATATCTAGGAAGGCTTCATCTGTAGCTTTAGTATACTCAAAGGTTTCCTTCCTAATGCAATCAGTGATGGGTGCAACTATAGAGCTAAATCCCTGAATAAATCATCTATAGAAGGTAGCAAGGCCATGGAAGTTATGCACGTCATGTACACTAGTAGGTACTGGCCACTCAACTATGGACTTAACTTTTTCTGGATCAGCTGACACTTCTTTGGGGGTCACTACAAATCCTAGGAAGATGACTTTATGGGTCAAGAACTCGCATTTACTCAAATTGGCATTGAGGCTATCTTTCCTAAGGGCTTGACAGACTTGTCGAATATGGCTTAGGTGGTCTTCCTTAGTCCTACTGTAAATCAAAATATCATCAAAATAAACCACAACAAATTTTTCAATGAACATTCTTAGAACTTGGGTCATGATCCTCATGAAAGTACTAGGAGCATTGGATAATCCAAAAGGCATACTACCCACTCATAAAGACCATCCTTAGTCTTAAAGGCTATTTTCCACTCATCCCCAGGTCTGATCCTAACTTGGTGATAGCCACTCTTAAGGTCAAGCTTAAAGAAAATAGTTGCTTCGGCCATCATATCTAGCATGTCATCCAAACGGGGAATGGGGAATCGATACTTAACTGTTATGTTGTTAATGGCTCGAATATCAACATACATCCTCCAAGTGCCATCTTTCTTGGAGGTTAAAAGGACAGGTACTGCACATGGACTCAGACTTTCCCTAATAAATCCCTTCTTAAGGAGTTTTCCAACCTATTTTTGTAACTCTAAGTGCTTAGTGGGATTCATCGTATAATATGGGAGATTAGGCAAAGTGCCTCTTGGGACTAGATCTATAACATGTTGTATGTCCCATAAAGGTGGTAGTTGATCAGGAAGCTCTTCTGGAAACATATCTTGGAATTCTTTCAAAAACTCTACTACCTCCTGAGGGTGTTTTTTCTAGGTTTTATCATGAATTTTTGTAGTAATTAAAATCCAAACTAGTGAACCCTCAGTGATCTCATGCTCTTGTTCTTTAGCATTGATCATATTCAATCCTGGTTTCTTCTCTTTCAGGTTACTAGATCCCCTTTTAAAGTTATCCTTAGGCGTGGTTGGGTTTATCACAAACTTCTTCCCTTGGTGGTTAAAGGAACAGGAATTGTATCGACCATACAGGGTAGCATCATGGTCATATAACCAAGGTCGACCTAAGATGATACTGCTAACTCCCATAGGAAGGATATCACACCACACCTTTTCTTGATAGGATTGTAGTTGGATCATGACTTGACATCTAAGTTTAATGGGGATGGAAGTTGAGTCTATCCAGGATACCTTATAAGGGTTGGGATGGGGAATAGTAGATAAGCCTAGGATTTTGATAGCATTGGTTGAGATGGCATTAACATAGCTCCCGCTATCTATAACGATCTTGCATACCTTTTCTCCTAACTTTATAAATGTCTATAGGATGTTGGTCCTACGCCAATCCTCTTATGCCTTAGTTTGGGTTAAGATACATCTAACAACTTCTAATAAATCAGATGACTCAATGACTTCCTCATCGCCTTCATATTCATCCACTAAGTGTACTCCAGCTTCATACACTTCTTCATACTCATTAGTGGGTTCAGGATCTTCTTCCTCTAGTTCGCCTATATGTAGGGATCGAGTTGGGCAATGACCAGCATAATGTCCTAATTTATAACATCTAAAGCAGGGAGTATTAGGATTAGGATTCCTCTAAACTTTGGGTGACATACCTTTATCTTCCTTATGGATTAATGGGGTGCTAGGATTAGGTCGGCCTGGCTGCACTTGACTAGATCCTAGTTTCTGATTAGGGATACCATTCCTGGTGGGTTCAAGTAGACAGATCATGGGTCCCCTTTGGAATCTCTTGTAGTTTTTAGCTATTTGATAAGCCTGTTCAAGATCATGGACTTCTCTTAAAAATAATTCTCTCTGAATGTCCTTCTGTAGTCCAGCCCTAAATCTAGACAGGGTCACAGCTTCAGACCCATCAATGCTACACCTCATGACATATTCATTGAATTTGGCTATGTATTCAGATACAGTCTTGTTTCCCTGACTTAGCCTGTGCCATTGATCTAAAAGTCTCTAGTGATAGGATATGGGGAGGTACTTTTTCCTAAGCTTAAGTTTCATGGCTCTCTAGGTAGCTATGGGTATGTCTCCTCTTTGCCTAGTTATCCTTTCAACATTCCTTCAGTATGGTCTAGCCTAGCGAACTAACCTGAGTTTGACAAACTTAAACTTCCTTTCTTCAAACATTTCATACCACTCAAAGTACTGATTCATATCTCCTTCTCAATCAGTGTATACCTTAGGGTCAAGACTGCCATCAAATGTAAGTTCTTCTAACCTAATGGTGCGGGCACCAGACTTATAAGAAGACTTCAGAGCTCCATTTGGATCTCTGATTGACATTGCCCGAGAAATTAGGGTTTGTAATAAAGGTTGACCTGGTCGACCAATTTATTTATTTTTATTTATTTCTTGAGTCACCATTTAAATTTTGTTGAGTCATGTTGACTCGGTGCAAGTCCCGATGTGGTTTCAATTTTATCCAATATGGTGCCGCAATTGTCTTCCAATCAAATCAAGGTCCAAAATGGTGCCACATTTGTCTTCCAATCAAATCAAGGTCCAAGCAAGTGGAGGCCACACTCCAAGCCACACGCCCAGCCACACTCCGAGCACATGCCAGGGTCCAGGAGGCGCCACAGAGGCATCCCAGTGTCATGGTCCCCACATCCAAAGAAGAAAAAAAAATCAAATTGGAAGCCAATTTAAAGGAGGCGCCCATACCTGCCAATTTTGTCTAAGCAAAGAAGGAAAGGGACTTCTCTTGGAGAAAAAATCAAAGAAGGACATCCAACCTACTCCTAATTGAAGTCCAAATCAAAATCAAAGAGCTTAACTTGGAGTGGAAGAAAAGAAGAAATGCCATAAGGAGAAGAGGACTCCAAATCCAAATCCAACTCCAAAGAAGGCGCCATAAAAAATTTTTCAAAAAAATCCTTTATGGCCGTCCCAAATTTTTTTGAATTCTTGGTCGGCCAAGAGAGGAGGTTTTCTACCTAATCTAGAGGTTGGAGGAGTTTAGTCCCACATGGGAATTTGTACAAACTTGGAGAAAATTTTAGGTCTATATAATAGACCTCTCTTTGTAACTTTAGAAAATCAATGAAGAAAAAAATTATTTTTGCTATTCTCTTGTGTTGAGTAAACCTAGGTTTCTCTTCTTCCGCACTATTCTAAGTGTTGAGCTCCGTGAGGGGGTAATCCGGGTTCCATTGGAGCCTTGAGGAGGTGAGAGATCTCCATCTTTATCCAAAACCCTAGGTTAGCCACTTAAAAATCCAAAACCCTAGCCGCCCTTCATTATTTTCAATCCATCGAACCCTAGCTCCTTCCATCTCCCACGGCCTCTCTCTCTACAAGTCCAGGCCATCCACCTTCATCCAGATCCAGTCCGGTTACTTCAGATCCAGAGCAAGTTCCAAGGAAAATCACATCAGCTTCCAGGAGAATCCAGTTTTCAGCAATTTCAATCTTCAAGTTCATCAACCTGGTAAATTTTTCCCTTGACTCTCTGATTCCATCAATTATTTTTCTTCTCTTCCAGATCTTGAGTTCAGGAGAAGCCAACCCGCCAAAGGACCAGTATTGGAGGATCCATTGCGAAGATATCTGAATCCGAGGATCCAACAATCTGCTCGGGAGAGTTCTTCCACCAAAATCTGTGAAGATCATTGTCTGGTTAGGTAAACCATCTCTTCTCTTTATTTCTGTTCTGTTGAAAGTTCGGAGCGAAACCCTAGGTCTGGGAGTTTCTCAACCCCCCGCGATCCATTGCTTCTGAACTACTCTGATAATTTAGTTTCCTTAAATTTGTGCTTTCAATTATCATATTAGTATCTTTCAATGTTATGTTAACTTTTCTTTGATTTGAAGCCAACTTCTACAAACATATAAAACAACAAAAAAAATTAGTTAATCTTAATTTACTTCCGCATCGCATCCCTTTATTTGTTCTGCATCATTTTTGGTATCAGAGTTTCCGTTCTGCATCATTTTTGGTATCAGAGCCCAGTCTAGGGTTTCTGATTTGCTTGCTTGCTTGTTTTGATTGTTTTCTCTTTTTTTTTGTCTGCTCGAAGTAGACTCCCCAGGACATCCGGTCCTAGGAACTAAGCGAGGTGCAAGCCTCCTCCTCCCATTCCACGGGGTGTTCCTAGGGCGTGTAGGGGATCCATTGGGTTATAACTTCGTAGCAGGGATTATAAACGGGGAAGACAATCTAGTTGCAGCCCGTAATTGCCCTGTTGTCTAAATTATTTCTCCCTGCGTAAAACTTAGAATTGTATGATTTTTGCTTCGTTGAAACCAGTATAATTGAACCTATTTTCAATAATTTTTCTGTGATTTATTGGTTTCGGTAAAAATTCTGAGCATTAAAATACAACAACTCTGTTGTTTGTGTTCTGCAATTCAATTCTTTTTGGAGTGATCATCTCATAATTTACTTAAGGGCAATTGAGCATCTAAGATAAGGGGAGGAGTTGATTACCTCTCCTTAGCCCAAAACCACCATCCAATCATTCGAACCTAGACCTAATTTAAAATCAGTTAGACCTAATTTGCCTTAGTGGGCTAGGGACACCAATTGGTCGGGTCTAGGCTAGTGTTGAGTCAGTTTGCCGAGTTATTCTGTGTGTGCTTAGCACTCAGTGTCTAGAACGGTGGTTCAGGGATCCATTCCCGAAGGGCTTGTGTGCTGGTCCGCCTACTTGGCCAATCACTGATTGGTGTCTAGGATTGGCAATCAGGGACCTAACACTCCCCTTATACCTGCCTGGCTGAGTCCTGAGTTACTACAGGCTAGCTTGCCACTCTGATTGGGCATCTAGATTGGACTCTAGGTCTAGTGATCCAGTAGTCGATTTAGTCTAGTCTCATTTTGTGTGCTTGCTTGAATCATCATGTCTACCAGAAACGGAGTGCCATATCAACCTGGTCAAACCCAACCTGATTTAGAGGCCATGATCAGAACTCTTACTGAAAGTATGGCTATAATGAATCAGGATATGACAAACACTGTGGCCCAGTTTAGCGCACAAATTCATGAGGATCTTACCCAACTTATGGACCGAGTCCAAGTACTTGAAGAACCCAGACATCGGAATTGGACTCCTGGCCCCGATTTTAATGTGCCTCAACCTCACCCACATCAGGAGCCTAGAAGGCCTTTATATAGAGATCCTGAACCTAATCATAGGAGGCCTGACCCAGAGCCTGAAGATAGAGATGATAGGTTCATCAGGAACATCAAATTAGATGCACCCACTTTTGATGGTAGTCTGAACCCTAAGGTGTATTCTGATTGGGAGGGTGAGATGGACCAATACTTTGAGTGGTATGCTATGTCTGAGGAGAGGAAATACAAGTTTGCCAAGATGAAATTAGTGCATCAAGCTAGGTTATACTGGGGGAACATTGAGCTAACCACTAGGAGATGGAATGTTGAGCCCATAACCACTTGGCAGGGTATGAAAGAAAAACTGAGAGATAAATACCTACCCATTTCATACCAGCAAAACCTGTTAGACCAATGGCAAAACCTGAAACAAGAAAACCGATCTGTCTCAGACTACATAGCTACTTTTGATGAATACCTAATGAGATGTGATGTGAGTGAAGCCCACGAAGTCACTTTGTCTAGATTTAGGGCTGGACTGAGGGAAGATATCAAGAGAGAACTATTTCTGAGAGAGGTTACTGATCTAGACCAAGCCTACCAGATTGCACTGAACACTGAGAATTTCAGAGAGGACCTATACCTTCTAGGGTTAGTGCCCCAATCCCAAGGAATGGACCTAGCCAAGTTATCCCTAGTAAACCTTTTCAGGGTACTTCTACCCCTAGGCCCATGGACAAAGGTAAGGCACCTGACATCCAGAGAACCCCTCGTTCAAATATCACCTGTTTTAAGTGTCAGAAACCAGGTCACATTTCCAGTCAGTGTACTGCATAGCCTGTTTCAAGTATCATAAGGTAGGTCATGTTGCTAGCCAGTTCCCACGGAGATCCCTTTACATAGAAGAGGGAGAGAATGATAATTCCGAGCCCAGTGAGGAATTTGAAGAAGAAGTTTATGAGGCCGGAATGAATTTGGTTGAGGAGTATGAAGGAGAGGAGGAACCCAATGAATCTGACCAATTAGGAGTTGTAAGATGCATCCTATCCCAGAATCTAGTTCAAGAGGATTGGCGTAGGACTAACATCCTACAGACTTTTCTTAAATTAGGGGATAAGGTATGTAAGATCATCATAGATAGTGGGAGCTGTGTAA
Source organism: Areca catechu (assembly GCA_021397845.1). Classification (NCBI taxonomy): domain Eukaryota; kingdom Viridiplantae; phylum Streptophyta; class Magnoliopsida; order Arecales; family Arecaceae; genus Areca; species Areca catechu. The sequence goes on along the minus strand of CM038043.1, from coordinate 89,284,849 downwards.
ATGCCATCTCTACTAGCACTGTCAAGATGTTAGGCTTAATCCCAGTTCCCCATCCCAATCCCTATAAGGTTTCTTGGGTAGATTCTACCTCCATACCCATCCAGTCTAGATGTCAAGTCCAAATCCAAATGCAATCTTATCATGAAAAGATTTGGTGCGATGTCTTACCCATGGGGGTGAGCAGTATAATTCTCGGAAGACCTTGGTTGTATGATCATGATGCCACCCTCTTAGGAAAATCCAATACCTGTGTCTTTAGTTTCAATGGGAAGAAGATTACGATCCATTCAGTTCCCCCTAAGGACAAGGTAACTAAAGGAGCCGGTAAGGTTAAGGAGATGAAAACTGGAGTGAACCTAATCAGTGCTAAGGATCTAGAACAAGAAATTCATAGTGGTTCACCCATCTGGATGTTGACTGCTAAGGAACTTAGAACTTCGGAACCCTCAGAGCCTCCTCAAGAAGTTAAACCTGTGTTAAAAGAATTTGAGGATGCCTTTCCCGAGGATTTGCCAGACCACCTTCCACCTCTTAGGGATATCCAGCATGCCATAGATCTAATCCCAGGAGCGACTTTGCCCAACTTGCCCCATTACAGGATGAATCCATCTGAGCATGAAGAACTGCAAAAGCAGGTTGGAGAATTATTAAGGAAGGGTTTATTAGAGAAAGTCTTAGCCCTTGTGCAGTCCCAGCCTTACTGACCCCAAAGAAAGATGGCACGTGGAGGATGTGTGTTGACAGTCGTGCCATCAATAAAATTACAATCAAATATAGGTTTCCCATCCCTAGACTAGATGACATGCTTGATATGATGGCTGGTGCAATTGTTTTTTCTAAGATTGATCTCAGAAGCGGCTATCATCAGGTTAGGATTAGACCCGGGGATGAATGAAAACTACTTTCAAAACTAAGGATGGTCTTTATGAATGGGTTGTTATGCCTTTTGGGTTGTCCAATGCCCCTAGGACTTTCATGAGAATTATGACCCAGGTACTTAGAGCTTTCATAGGAAAATTTGTGGTGGTCTATTTTGATGACATCCTGATCTATAGTAAGACCCCAGCAGATCACCTAGGCCATCTTAGAGCAGTCTGCCAAGTTTTGAGGAATGATAGACTCTACGGTAATCTTAAGAAGTGTGAATTCATGACTAGTAGAGTTATCTTTCTTGGTTTTGTAGTAACCCCTGACGGCGTGGCGGCCGATCCTGAGAAGATTAGGTCCATAGTAGACTGGCCAGAGCCAACCAATGTGCATGAAGTTAGAAGTTTCCACGGCTTGGCTACCTTCTATAGGCGATTCATCAAGGGGTTTAGTACTTTAGCTGCTCCTATCACTGATTGTATTAGGAAGGGAGAATTTCATTGGACTAAGTCAGCCCATAAAGCCTTCCTAGATCTTAAGGATAAAATGACCCAGGCACCCATTCTGAGATTACCCGATTTTTCTAAAGTATTTGAGGTTGCCTGTGATGCTTCAGGTGTAGGAATAGGTGGAGTCCTAAGCCAAGAGAATCATCCCATAGCATTCTTTAGTGAAAAACTTAATGATGCTAAGCTTAGGTATTCTACCTATGATAAGGAATTTTATGCGGTGGTGCAAGCTTTGCGTTACTGGAGACATTATTTGCTACCGCAGGAATTTGTACTATTTTCGGACCATGAGGCTCTTAGATTTCTGAACTCCCAAAAGAAGCTTAACCCTAGGCATGCTAAGTGGGTAGAATATATCCAGTCCTATACTTTTGTCCTGCAACATAAGGCTGGAGTTGAGAATAAGGTAGCTGATGCCCTTAGTCGCCGATCTCTGTTATTAACTTCTGTTAGAACTGAGGTCATAGGGTTTGAGCAAATCAAAGAGGAATATGAGTCTTGTCCGGATTTCACAACTGTGTATCAGGATCTAGTTCAAGGACCGTCTAGTAATCACTAGGATTATACCCTTGTAGATGGTTTTTTGTTCTTCAAAAATAGGCTTTGCATCCCTAGAACTTCTCTTAGGGAATTTTTGATTTGGGAAATCCATGCTGGAGGTTTAGCCGGCCATTTTGGAAAAGACAAGACCATTCTAGCTATTGAAGACCACTTTTTCTGGCCTAGCTTGAAAAGGGATGTAGCTAATATTGTAGCTAGATGTCGAACCTGCGCTGTTGCCAAACAGCGAAAACAAAACACTGGCCTTTATACCCCACTCCCTGTCCCAGATCGTCCTTGGCAAGATGTGAGTATGGATTTTGTGTTAGGTTTACCTAAGACCCAGAGGAGACATGATTCTATCTGTGTCGTAGTCGACCGATTCTCTAAAATGGCCCACTTCTTGCCTTGTTCCCAAACCTTTGATGCGTCTAAGGTAGCCACACTTTTCTTCAATGAGATAGTTAGACTCCATGGCCTACCTAAGACAATCATTTCAGATAGGGATGTCCGGTTCACCAGTTACTTTTGGAAGACCCTTTGGCATAAGTTAGGGACAAAACTTAAGTTTTCAACTGCCTATCATCCCCAAACTGATGGCCAAACTGAAGTAGTGAACCGTAGCCTAGGAAATTTGCTGAGATGTCTTGTTGGTGAAAACACCAGAAATTGGGATTTATACCTACCAAGGGCAGAATTTGCGTACAATGACTCGGTCAATAGGTCTACGGGTAAGAGTCCATTTGAAATTGTACATGGGTACAAACCTCACACACCTCTTGACCTAGTCCCTTTACCTGTCCACACTCGAGTCTCCGAGTCTGCTGAGAATTTTGCACAGCATGTAAAAGACTTGCATAAAGAAATTCATGCCAAAATAAATTTAAGTAATGAAACTTATAAGAAGTTGGCTGATACTCAAAGGCGAGTCAAATCTTTTATTGAGGGAGACTATGTGATAATTAGGTTAAGGCCTGAACGGTTTCCTCCTGGAACCGTTAGAATGTTACATGCTAGAGGAGCTGGACCATTTAGAGTGGTAAAGAGAGTAGGATCCAATGCCTATGTGCTCGAGTTGCCTCCAGAACTAGGCATTAGCTCTACTTTCAACATTACAGACTTAGTAGAGTACAGGGAGCCAGCTGTGATTCCTAGTGAGCCTTTTGAGCCTAACCCTATCATTGAGAGTGATCCCGACCCTGTGTGTCCACCAACAAACTGGCCTGTGAGGAAAGAGTAGATTGAAAAGATCCTGGATGATCAGGTTATCTCTACTCGTAATCGAGGATACCAAAGGTACCTGGTCCGCTGGCAAGGAAGGCCAGATTCTGATGACTCTTGGATCTCCCGAGAAGAATTACAAGAATTGGACCCAGACCTCTTGGAGAGATAACAGAGCCAACTTGAGCCTTACTCGACAGGGTCGAGTTCCTCCCACCCCGGGAGAATTGGTGCGGGCACCAGACTTATAAGAAGACTTCAGAGCTCCATTTGGATCTCTGATTGACATTGCCCGAGAAATTAGGGTTTGTAATAAAGGTTGACCTAGTCAACCAGTTTATTTATTTTATTTATTTCTTGAGTCACCATTTAAATTTTGTTGAGTCATGTTGACTCGGTACAAGTCCCGATGTGGTTTCAATTTTATCCAATATGGTGCCGCAATTGTCTTCCAATCAAATCAAGGTCCAAAATGGTGCCACATTTATCTTCCAATCAAATCAAGGTCCAAGCAAGTGGAGGCCACACTCCAAGCCACACGCCCAGCCACACTCCGAGCACACGCCAGGGTCCAGGAGGCACCACAGAGGCATCCCAGTGTCATGGTCCCCACATCCAAAGAAGAAAAAAAATCAAATTGGAAGCCGATTTAAAGGAGGCGCCCATACCTGCCAATTTTGTCTAAGCAAAGAAGGAAAGGGACTTCTCTTGGAGAAAAAATCAAAGAAGGAGATCCAACCTACTCCTAATTGAAGTTCAAATCAAAATCAAAGAGCTTAACTTGGAGTGGAAGAAAAGAAGAAATGCCATAAGGAGAAGAGGACTCCAAATCCAAATCCAACTCCAAAGAAGGCGCCATAAAAAATTTTCCAAAAAAATCCTTTATGGCCGTCCCAAATTTTTTTGAATTCTTGGTCGGCCAAGAGAGGAGGTTTTCTACCTAATCTAGAGGTTGGAGGAGTTTAGTCCCACATGGGAATTTGTACAAACTTGGAGAAAATTTTAGGTCTATATAATAGACCTCTCTTTGTAACTTTAGAAAATCAATGAAGAAAAAAATTATTTTTGCTATTCTCTTGTGTTGAGTAAACCTAGGTTTCTCTTCTTCCGCACTATTCTAAGTGTTGAGCTCCGTGAGGGGGTAATCCGGTTCCATTGGAGCCTTGAGGAGGTGAGAGATCTCCATCTTTATCCAAAACCCTAGGTTAGCCACTTAAAATCCAAAACCCTAGCCGCCCTTCATTATTTTCAATCATCGAACCCTAGCTCCTTCCATCTCCCACGGCCTCTCTCTCTCTACAAGTCCAGGCCGTCCACCTTCATCCAGATCCAGTCCGGTTACTTCAGATCCAGAGCAAGTTCCAAGGAAAATCACATCAGCTTCCAAGAGAATCCAGTTTTCAGCAATTTCAATCTTCAAGTTCATCAACCTGGTAAATTTTTCCCTTGACTCTCTGATTCCATCAATTATTTTTCTTCTCTTCCAGATCTTGAGTTCAGGAGAAGCCAACCCGCCAAAGGACCAGTATTGGAGGATCCATTGCGAAGATATCTGAATCCGAGGATCCAACAATCTGCTCGGGAGAGTTCTTCCACCAAAATCTGTGAAGATCATTGTCTGGTTAGGTAAACCATCTCTTCTCTTTATTTCTGTTCTATTGAAAGTTCGGAGCGAAACCCTAGGTCTGGGAGTTTCTCAACCCCCAGCGATCCGTTGCTTCTGAACTACTCTGATAATTTAGTTTCCTTAAATTTGTGCTTTCAATTATCATATTAGTATCTTTCAATGTTAGGTTAACTTTTCTTTGATTTGAAGCCAACTTCTACAAACATATAAAAACAACAAAAAAATTAGTTAATCTTAATTTACTTCCGCATCGCATCCCTTTATTTGTTCTGCATCATTTTTGGTATCAGAGTTTCCGTTCTGCATCACCTAATGTTCCTAATGGCTCTCTCATCTTGGTCCATGAAATTATGATTGGGTCTCCTCTGTTTAAGCTCCAAGATTTGGTCATGGCGTGGGGCTCTTCTAGGGTTGGGAAGTGTTTCAAGTTCATGCTTGGTATGGGTCTCATGGGTTTCTTCTAGGGTTCCGACCTGTATCTCCATTTGAGTAAACCTTTGGTTCAGTTGGGCAAGCTATTTAGTAATGGCCCTCAATTGGATTTCAAGATTGGACTCCATAGTTAAACCATATTGGGTTTGGGGCCGATGGGTTCCAGACCTGGTGATCATGCAGCACACAAATTCGTTCTAGTGTCTCCTAGACCTAGAAGCTCAAGTAGAATGAATCAACTAAACTTACAACCAACTCAACAATTATCTTTTTCATTGGCCAGGTAAGAGGAGGGGTTGTGGGAGGCTCCCCCTGCTTTTGCAAGGTCCTAATTAAAAAAGCACAAGTCCACTTAAGGCATTTACCATTGGACCTCTTTCCTAGACACCAATTTCAAGAAATAATTGAAGGATTGAGTGCACTAGTTTCGTCATAATACTTTGAACTTGATCTGTTGGTGTCCCTAGCTGCTTTAGTTTTCTACTCAATTTTAATTAGGCTTGAAATCGAGAAGAGGGTGATTGTTTTGGACCAACGAAAGATGATGAAATCCATCCCTTATCCGAGAGAGAGAAATTACCCTTAAGTGAATTTAGTTATGCATGCACACACATGAAAACCTAAAGTAAAATATGCAAGTTTTTTTAGTATTTTGCAGATATGAAATTAAGAAGAAAATTGCATATTTAATGAGAATTAATTATATGATTGATGGATGCAAAGATAAAGGCTAATCTAAACATTTTAGTGAAAGCAATTTCTAGGTTTAAAACTATTATGCAGAAATTTCAGCATGCATATTTTTTGTTTTGAGAACTATGAACATGTCGCAACCTGCTCTGATACCAAACTAATGTGGGATGTTATCATGCAAGAGATTAACATAAAGTAATGGTAGATTAAGAGAGCAATGATTTCAGATTTTTATATGGTATTGCTTCTCAAAAAAAATAAGAACAGGCAAAGGTTGTCTATGTGAGGACTAAAGTAACTACCCGCATATTAGGATTCAACTAAGTAATAAAGAAAATAGGATCCTAGGGTTTAGAAACCACTAATTAGAACATGCTCTTTTTTCAACAAATTAGAACTTATGAGAAGGGGTGGGTTTGCTTACCAGGCAACGATTGTTTTCCTCTTGATAGGTAGGATCACATAGCTCTCGGGACTGGAGCCTAGAGGAAGAAGCTATCTTCCCGCAGATGTCCTGGCTTTTCTTTAGATGGTTCCGAAGGCAAGAGGACATCCTTTAAGGATCGAGGCACTTGAGGAATCCTGCAAACACCAAAGATTAGAGACCCGTGAAGAAGGAGAAATATGAGCAAGAGAATTGGAATTAGAGAGGGGGCAGAAGAAGAGGTTGAAGGTGCTTGGCGTGGAGAAGAGGTTGGGTTGCTGTGTGAGGATGGCCGCCAAGGTTGGTTGCTTGAAGATGGCAGCTTGGTAGCTTGAAAGCTTGGATTAGCTAGGGGACTTGGAATAGTTGTTTGGGCCTCTCACCCTCTCCCTCACGGAGTGTCAACGCTCAAGAGCATAGGAGTAGAAGAAGAAGACTCTTTTCTTTTCATTCAATAATTATTCTCATACATGAAGAAGGGAGGGGCTTTTATAATTGACCCTAACCTTGAATTACATGGAATAAGAGAAAGAGGGGAGGCACCACATTATTTCCTTGTAGATGGAATGAAACATGGAGAGGATCAAGGGATGGCACCACATATCTTCCATAAAGGGGTGGGCAGCATCGTGAAACATGGAAAGTAATTCATGAAACAAGAAAATAGAGGGGGGTTTGATGGGGACATCGACTAGCCCAGAATCTGAAGCAGCCCAGATCAAACTTGAAGCCAAGCCCAGCCGAGAACCTGAAGCCCAGCCTAGCCGAGAACCTGAAGCCCAGCCCAGCCCAGCCCAGCCGAGAACCTGAAGCCCAGCCCAGCCTTTCCCTATTGATCGACACCACTGAAAGCCATCATCACCTATGAGAAGCACCGTGCCGAGCCATTCTGCTACAGCCCTCGGAATTGTCGTCCCTCTATTTTCCCGAGTCATCCACCGGTCAAGCTGAGAGAACGATGCCCTCTCCTCGACGATCGATCATTTCAAGGACTCCATCAACCATCTCCTCCGCTCCCAGCTGGCCGTCCATCTCTTCCGTTCTATGTCGTTACCATTTTCCCTTCTTGGAGCGATTGAGGTCATCAGGCCAGCGATCTCATCGAAATTTCAGATACAAAACTTTGTTCTCCGATCAGACTCCTCCTGTGGCCATTTCTTGGGGGGCCTTAGGTCAGTGTTTGGATCCAATCAGTGAACCTTAAGGTCTAGATCTTCTGTCATCTTCAAGAATCATGGAGGCCATGGTGGAGTTGATCCAGCTATCGGACTCCATGATCCAAGTGGAGGCCCTCCTCGTCGACGAGGATCTTGACGAGCCCTCATCCAAGAGAGTCTCTTCCTTCCTCACGTCATCACTGGAGAGTGTCTTTCCCCGTTCTCCATGCCGTCTATCCGAGGAAACAAAGACGCCCGCATGATCGTGAAGGTGCACGGTCGTGAAGGCAAAGTCGGCCACCTATGCCGACTTTAGAATAAAGGCCAAAAAAAAAAGAGGTGAAAGAAATACAGAAAAGAACAAAAAAGGAAATAGAAAAAAAGGGGTTATTTGAATAAAAAAATGGGAAAAAATAAATTGGATTTGACCTAGCCTAGGGTCTTTCTTAAGGACCAATGATCCAATCCCTAGAATAAAATTTTGATCGGGGTCCATCCCCTACCAACTTGGTATCAGAGCAAGTTTAGGTTAAGTTAGCTAATTTTATTATTTGTAAAAAAAAAAATTCAGTTTGCAGATGATGCATCGAGGAGCCAATTTTCTTAAGCCTGACTCGACGGAGTCAAGTTCTCCCCATCTCAGGGGAAATGATTGGGACATCTACTAGCCCAGAATCTGAAGTAGCCCAGATCAAACCTAAAGCCCAGCTCAACTGAGAACTTGAAGCACAGCCTAGCCGAGAACCTGAAGCCAATCTAGCCCAAACCTGAAGCCTCAGATCTTGAAGTCGATGCAGCACAAATCCTGATGCAGCACAAATCCCAGAGCAACATAGATCCCAGAGCATATCTAAGTTATTTTTAGGAATTCATTTTTTATGTTACGATTGCTTAGTTTGTATTTAGGATTTATTTATCCCTAGTTGGATTAGTTTGTTTTTTTTTAAAATAAGTAGTTTGAATTTGTTAGGGGTATCTGATCAGGATATCGGATATCTTAGATTAGTCTATTTAAATGTTTGGTTGTTCAAAATAAAAGGGAGTGAAGAGATTATTTGAGAAAAGTCAGGGAGTATCTGGTTCCTCCCCCCTTCTCCTCTTCTAGATCTTTCTTACCCTGGACTTTTCTTTCTCTCTTCTCCTTCTACTTTCTCTCCTCCTTCCTCTGAGACTCTATTTCTCCTTCTCTCTATTTTCCCTCTCCCGGTTCCTTCTCTCTATTTTATCTTCTCCAGTTCTTCCTTCCACTGCCACTGAGAAGCCATCATCCACTGTTCCTCCCACAAAACTGTCATCTCCATCGACCACCGCCTCTCTCTTCCGCTTGTAACAAGAACCACCGATCATCAGCGATCCACAATGCCACCTTACCGATCTCCACCTCCAGAAACTTCCTTCCCTATCGATCGACACTGCAAGAAGCCATCATTGGCTGTGAGAAGCACCGTGCTGAGCCATTCCGCTGTAGCCCTTGGAACTACTGTCCCTCTATTTTCTCGAGTCATCCACCGGTTAAGCTGAGAGAGCGATTGATGGGGACATCATCCTGCACGAATCTCGGAGCAGCATGAATCTCGGAGCAGCAAATAAATTTGAAAAATAAATTTAGGATTTATCTTTTATTTGAAATTTAAATTAGGATTTTGTTGGTTATGATTGAGATATGGATAGGCTTATCTTATCCTATCTTTTATTTGAAATTTAAATTAGGATTTTGTTGGTTATGATTGAGATATGGATAGGCTTATCTTATCCTATCTTGTATTTAAATTTGAGTTATCCCTATCCTGTATTCAAATTCAAATGAGGGTTATGGAGCTTATAAATAACCCCTCATTCCTATTGTAAAAAGGTAGAAGAAATTGAATTTTTGGGATTTGGTTTGTTAGTTGGTTTGGCTGTTGTTGTTCAGGGCTATGGCCCATTATGTCTTCACCTGCGGGTGTTGATGTTGTCTTTGTCCTTCGGGACATCGTAGGGGCGTGATGCCCTAGTTATCCCCCCATCTTCGTTTTCCTCCACGTTCTTTGAAATCCCCCTCATGGCTCCAGGAGTGACCTGGGTGGCAGGTGAAATACCCTGGGCTCCGCGTGTAGTGAGATGGGTGGTAGGTGAGATACCCTAGACTGCATGTAGTGAGGTGGGTGGTAGGTATAATGCCCTAGAGGTGTGAAGTCTCTCTGTGAGAGTGGGTTTCAGGGTTCATGGTAGTCCATCCTCGTTATCCTCCATCCCTATTTTTTCCTTCGTCACCACCAGAAAGAAATCAGAAATAGAAAAAAATTAGGATACCCTAATCTTCGGTGACTTCTTAGCTCGCCGACGATCCTATCCCTATCCCGTGCCCCATCAACTTGGTATCAGAGCATGGTAGAATAAGTTCCTGATTGCATAGCATTAAGTCCTTGAAGTACTTGGATCGGGGGCGTTACCAGGCCGTCCGGTCTTAGGAGAAAGTAGGGTTTAAACACCCTCTCTTCCCATTCCACGGGGATCTCCTAAGGCGTGTCGGGGTGCCATTGTGATTGACCCGTGAAAAAGAAAGCCAAAGGATTTTTTAGATTTTATTTGTGAATTTTGCATTGGTCATGTTCTGTTTTTCTGCTTGCTGTATTTTCTGTAGGCTGACTGTAATCCGCCTGCAACTTCAAAGGCAAGTCACTAATTTTTTATTAAAATATTTTTTTCTTGTTCCTTTTTAAGTCAGTTATCACCATATTCAAAACATTAATCATATGTGTGCCACATCAAATTGGTATCAGAGCAGGAATGATGCGTGGAGCCAGAGGATGAGGGAAAAGTATGGTCTTGATACCTCCGAGTTCACATACAACCCAGCAGAGCGCAAACCCCGCTGAGCTTGACTCGACGGAGTCGAGTTCTCCCCACCTCAGGAGAATGATGGGGACATCATCCTGCACGAATCTCGGAGCAGCATGAATCTCGGAGCAGCAAATAAATTTGAAAAATAAATTTAGGATTTATCTTTTATTTGAAATTTAAATTAGGATTTTGTTGGTTATGATTGAGATATGGATAGGCTTATCTTATCCTATCTTTTATTTGAAATTTAAATTAGGATTTTGTTGGTTATGATTGAGATATGGATAGGCTTATCTTATCCTATCTTATATTTAAATTTGAGTTATCCCTATCCTGTATTCAAATTCAAATGAGGGTTATGGAGCTTATAAATAACCCCTCATTCCTATTGTAAAAAGGTAGAAGAAATTGAATTTTTGGGATTTGGTTTGTTAGTTGGTTTGGCTGTTGTTGTTCAGGGCTATGGCCCATTATGTCTTCACCTGCGGGTGTTGATGTTGTCTTTGTCCTTCGGGACATCGTAGGGGCGTGATGCCCTAGTTATCCCCCCATCTTCGTTTTCCTCCACGTTCTTTGAAATCCCCCTCATGGCTCCAGGAGTGACCTGGGTGGCAGGTGAAATACCCTGGGCTCCGCGTGTAGTGAGATGGGTGGTAGGTGAGATACCCTAGACTGCATGTAGTGAGGTGGGTGGTAGGTATAATGCCCTAGAGGTGTGAAGTCTCTCTGTGAGAGTGGGTTTCAGGGTTCATGGTAGTCCATCCTCGTTATCCTCCATCCCTATTTTTTCCTTCGTCACCACCAGAAAGAAATCAGAAAATAGAAAAAAATTAGGATACCCTAATCTTCGGTGACTTCTTAGCTCGCCGACGATCCTATCCCTATCCCGTGCCCCATCAGCGATGCCCTCTCCCCGATGATCGATCATTTCCAAGACTCCATCAGCCATCTCCTTCGCTCCCAGCGGGCCATCCGTCTCTTCCATTATGTGTCGTTACCATTTTCCATTCTTGGAGCGATTGAGGTCATCGGGCCGATGATCTCATCAGAATTCCAGATCCAAAACTTTGTTCTCCGATCAGACTCCTCCTGTGGCCGTTTCTTGGGGGGGCCCTAGGTCAGTGTTTGGATCCAATCGGTGAACCCTAAGGTCTAGATCTTCTATCATCTTCAAGAATCATGGAGGCCATGGTGAAGTTGATCCAGCTATCAAACTCCATGATCCAAGTGGAGGCCCTCCTTGCCGACGAGGATCTTGACGAGCCCTCATCCAAGAGAGTCTCTTCCTTCCTCACGTCATCACCGGAGAGTGTCTTTCCCTGTTCTCCACGCCATCTATCCGAGGAAACAAAGATGCCCGCACGATCGTGAAGGTGCACGGTCATGAAGGCAAAGCCAGCCACCTATGCCGACTTTAGAATAAAGGCCAAAAAAAAGAGGTGAATGAAATACAGAAAAGAAAAAAAATAGAAAATAGAAAAAAGGGGGTTATTTGAATAAAATAAATAAATTAGGTTTGACCTAGCCTAGGGTCGTTTCTTAACGACCAACGATCCAATCCCTAGAAAAAAATTTTGATCGGGGTCCGTCCCCCACCAAGCACCATATGAGACATAGGATGCCATATAATTCCTTCCATATTTCTTGGGCAGCCAACATCTTCCATAAAGGGCGCTGATCTATTTTTTTTTGTGCTTAGATAACTTCAAGAAAATCCTGGGCTACCTTAATTGAGTAGATGGTGCCTACCGTGACTGAGACTCCATGTGGCTGCTGAGGTGGTGCACTGAATGTGGTGCTGAGATGGTTTGGGTCTTCAACTTCTTGATTATAGACTTTGACTCAAGTGAAATAATTCTTGACTTGACTCAATTAAAAGATTATAGGACTCATACTGGAGATAGGTGAATCTGACATGACTTAATTACAAGAGTTGAACTAAAACTGACATAAATGACTAATGGAACTCAAATAGACTCAAATAGACTAATAGGACTTAAAAGTCTAATTACATCAATCAAAAATCCATAGTGAGCTTAGCAACCTCTATCTGATCTTGGTGCCCGCACCACTATTCCATCTGATAGTTAGATATATTACAATCTCTATCATAGTATCATTGAAACTCTTCCGATGGACTGAAATAAATTCAACTCAATCCTAACTTGGATCATTGATCTGAAAAAGATTCTAGTTAGCTCTCATAATCCATCAATGATACCTAATAGTATATAATGGCAACCTAGTAGAATAGAAATGAACCATTAGGTATAGTTATTATATGATCAAATTTCTCTATTAAAAATTCTGACAAGATATAGGTCATGAAAACTCATCAAACCCGAAGCATCTATCATATGTCAAACTTAAATAGCTTAAATTTAGTTATGATTTCCATGAATATTCTTTTTCAATATCACACTATTATGGCCACAAATTTAAGGACTTAGCCAATTAGGTCACATAAGATTTTACCTTAACTGCTAAGGCTGATAGATCACATATATGTGAACACCCTACTCCTATAGTGAAGCTACTGTAGCCAATGAACACCACAAGGTTCTGAACGGCTAGGGACTATGTTGATATACTATCAAACCACAGTAATCTTACTGTGAGTAGCCAGGATATCATAAGTTAAGAAATTACTCACACAACTACAGTATTTATTAAGTTACTGATGAATAAGTAGACATCTATGTGACTTCTTGAACTAGGTCACACTTAGTACCATTGTTTTCTGACAACTACTTGCACTTGCACTCTAGTGTCTCTACACTATAGACTCAGGGCTCATCTATCAGAAGAGAGGCAATTTGTGCACCAATCTTAACAGATCAATTACCATCCTCATGATGATCCAATGATCGAGAGCTTTTAGGAGTTAATCTATAATGATACATGTCTCAAATTCTCAACTTATGAGAATATGTATCATTATCCATTAACTCCATGGATGATTTATAGATATATTAGATATGAATGAAAAAAGTAAAGCTTAATTTTATTGATTTCAATGAATTAAATACAAAATTATATCATAGAATAGTTATAATGTGTCATGCCAACTTGACTTCTAGAGCATACATCTAACATTTATATCATTTGCATGATGATGCATATGTAAATATTAACAAGCAGATAGTAAATGTCGTGCGATACGGATGATCTAGAGATGACCTAAACCAAAAGTATATGTGGCACCTAAGGCTTGGTTACATTGGAGAAGATAGGATAAACAAATTAAAAAAGAATGGGATCCTAGACTCATTCAATTCTAAGTCTTACCTTGTTTGTGAATCATGCCTTCAAGAAAAAATGATCAAGTTATCCTTTATGAAATATGAGAAGAGGGTCACTAAATTACATGCCTTGGTACACACTGATGTGTATGAGCCATTTGATACACATACCAGGGGTGGTTTTCAATACTTTATTACCTTTACCAATGATTACTCATAATATACATATATGTTTTTTATGAAACATAAGTCTAAAGCTTTTAAAAAGTTCAAGGAGTTTAGACATGAAGTAGAAAAGCTAACAAAAAAGATGTTAAGGTTCTCCGATCAGATCAAGTAAGGGAATACCCTAGTGAAAAATTTATGGGTTATCTCAAAAATAATTGCATAGTCTTATAATGGACTCCTCCTGGTATGTCTCAACTTAATGGTATATCAAAAAGGAGAAATATGACTTTATTAGATATGGTCTAGTCTATGATGAGCTTTACTGACCAACCTATATTTCTTTGAAGACATGCCCTGCAAACTTTGATTATATTTTAAATATGGTTCCCTCTAAGTCCATTCCTACCACACCATATCAGATACAAACTTTGATTTGCATTTTAATTATGGTTCCCTCTAAGTCTGTTCCTACCACACCATATAAAATATGGCATGGTAAGAAATCAAGTCTTAGTTATCTCAAGATTTATGGATATCTGGTCTATGTTAAGAGACTAATGGCAGATAAGTTAGAGTTCAGATTTATGAAAGTTCGCTTTATAAGGTATTCTAAAGAATGTATAAGGTACTACTTTTACTTCCCAGAAGATGATAGTGTGATTGTATGCCAGCATGTCACATTCCTAGAGAAACAAATTATTCAAAATGGTGGAGTGGAAGGCTAATTGAGCTTGATGAGAAAGTCTTTGAAGAGCAACCAGTTGGAGATTAGATTGAACCTAATGAACTAGTATATATAGTTGCTCCACCATCTCGTAGATCTAGTAGAGTCTCCCATCCTCCTGAAAAGTACCTAGGTATGCTTACAGAAGATATAAAAGAAGTGTTTATCATAAGAGACAAGGATCAAATAGTTGATCCTAAAACCTATGATGAGATGATGTCAGACATCGACTCTGAGAAATGATTGAGTACGATGAAGTTAAAAATTGACTTAATGAATTTGAAATAGGTATGATCCTTAGTAGATCCACCAAAGGGTTAGTATCCATTAGGTATAAATGGATCTACAAAAGAAAGACAAGTGTAAATGGTAAGGTAGAAACCTATAAAGCTAGGCTATGGTAAAGGGGGATAGTCAATGTGAATGCATTGACAATCAATATACTTTTTCACTGGTATCCTGTTGAAATTCATCTGCACACCACTTATGATTGTAGTATTTCATGATTATGAGATATGTCAGGTAGACGTGAAAACTACATTCCTTGATGGATATCTTGAAGAAGATATCTATATGAAGAGCTTTTGGGTTTCACTTCTAGGAATAAGGATCACAAAGTTTGCAAGCTGCATAGGTCCATTTATCAATTAAATCAAGCTTCACAAAGCTAGAATACTCATTTCAATGATACAATTAAATCATTTAATTTCATCAAGAGCAAGGAGGAGCTTTGTGTATACAAGAAGGTCAATGGAAGGGCTATGACATTCCTCATAATGTACGTGATGACATCCTCCTTATTGAGAATGACATTTTCATGCTAACTTTGATTAAGAGTTGTTTGTCCAAAGAATTTTTCATGAAACACCTAAATAAAGCATCTTACATTCAAGGAATTAAGATCTACAGAGATAAATTGAATAGGATGTTTGGCCTTTCATAGAAAATATACATAGAAGAAGTGCTAAAAAGTTTAACATAGAGAACTCTAAGAGAAGACTTTTATCCCTTAGGCATAGCATTAGTCTCTCTAAGAAGATATGTCCTAGCACACCTAAGGAAATTTAGCGGATTAGTAAGATCTCTTATGCTTTGGTAATATGGAAACTCATATATGCCATATTTTGTATATGACCTTATATAGCCCTTATCGTGAGCATCACAAGTAGGTATAAGTCAAATCTAGGCGAAGAGCACTGGATTATTGTGAAGAATATCTTTAAGTACTTAAGAAGAACTAAGGATTTGTTCTTGATTTTTAGAGGAAGTTCTGAGTTATGGATAGAGGGATACACTAATTCAGACTTTGTTTGATCTTGATGATAAAAGGTCTATATCAGGATGTGTGTTCCTTTGCAATGGTAGTTCTATTAGCTAGAAAAGTTCCAAGCAACCCATCATTGTTGATTCTACCATGGAAGTTGAGTACATTGCTGCTTCTAAAACTACAAAGAAAGCCTTCTGATACAAGAAATTTATTGCAGAGCTCAAAGTGATGTCATTAGATGCCATCCTCCTATACTATGATAACAACGGTGCCATAGTCCTTGCTAAGGAGCCTAGGTCTCATCAAAAGTTTAAGTATATTGAGTAGTGGTTTCATATCATACATGACTACCTCGAAAAGAAGTACATCAAGATATGAAGAGTAGACTCTGTAGACAATATGGCAGACCTACTAATAAGAAAAATTGAGCCAGCAAATGACTAAAACCCACCTTGAGAAGATGGAACTTAGGTATATAGCCAATTAGCTTTAGTGCAAGTGGGAGATTATTAGATGTATGCCCTAGAAGCCAAGTTAGCATGACACATTATATCTTTTCTAAGATATATTTTTATTCTTATTTTATTAAAATCAATAAAATTAGATATATTTTTTTTCTATTCATATCTAATGTATTTATGAATCATCCATGGAGTTAATGGACAATGATAAATATTTTCAATAATTAAGAATTGAGACATGTGTCATTATAGATTAACTCCTAAATGCTTCTGATTATTGGATCATCATGAGATGACAATTGATCCATCAAGAACAATGCATGGATCACTTTCCTTTTAGGTAAAAAAGTCTCAAGTCTATAATATAGGGACACTAGAGTAAGAGTATAAGTGGTTGTCAAAGAATAACAATACTGAGCATGACAAAGTATGAGAAGTCACATGGATGTCTATCCACTTATCAATGACTTCTTAATGCTTTAGTTATGTGAGTAGTTCCTTGACCTGCAATGCCTTGGCTACTCATAGTTGGGGTTGCTATAGTTTGACAACAAATAAACTTGGTTCCTAACCAATCGGGACCTTGTGGTATTCATTAGCTATAGTAGGTTCATTGTAGGAGTTGAGTGTGCACCTATAAGGATCTATCAACCTTGGTAATTAAGGAATAGTCCTATGCGATCTAAGAGGCCGAGTCCTTAAGTCTATGGCCATAGCATGATGATAATGGAAAGGAGTTTTTATAAGAATCATGATTGGGCTTAAACTAATTAGTCTTGCATATGATGATGCTTAGGATTTTGAAAGAATTGTGCCCTGAAAGCCAATCACAGTTATGTATAGTGGCATTTTTGTATTCTCTCAACTCAAGATTAATATTAATAAAGGTAGTTTTTTATTCATCATATGATGTGTCTTGTTTAGTTATAAGATTATAATGAATCCCATAGATTAAGGAAATGGTTTTAGGGTTACAGGGATAACAATGTGACCTAAAACCTATAAACCCTAATCTAGAATATTCCTAGTTATAGGGTCATTGATTCGGGGATCGATGAATCCGGATAGATTAGCACATCCTATGTATGCTTGATGGAGAGGGTGGTTGGTCTCATGACCACTTGTGTAGTGATACATATACAAAGATGTGGGTGCTCATTGGGTTATGAGTTCACTGAATTAATCTAATGAAAGTCTTGTCAAAAAGATTATTCTCTTAGTGGGAGTTGTGCATGTGATCCTTAGACCTATGATCATCATAGTATCTTATGCACATGAACTAATTTTTGGGCATACTCATTCATAGCAATTAAGTCATGTACAGGGTTCTTCTCGATATGATGGATTGTGTATGAAGGTAATGAGTAGGTCAACAAGGAACTGATCACTCCTAGTAAGGGGAGAAGTTATCCAGTGTGATCTCATTGAATGATGACTCAAGAAGTCTTTGATCAAAGCATGATAAAATTAGAAATGATTTTCTTATTTATCATTAGTCAAGTCTTCATTAATGATTAGAGATTCGAATGGATTAGGTATAAGGGTTTGACATTTATCCATACCCATCACTTAATCAGGATAAAGGAAGATTGAAGGTTTGAATTGCACAGTAACTTACCACTGAAGGATATTTTGGCAAATTTCATTAAATTCCTCATCTTCTAGGTAGGTATGACACATTGCTAGATGTTAATCTTATCTTGTAGGGTTTTTCATGAATCAATTTGATTGATTTCATGAGTCAATTTGAAAGTTGGTTTAAATTGACAATTATAGTTAGCTCAATTTGACTAGATTTGGCTAGTTGGTTGCTTAATTAAATTAATTTGGGCTAAACATAAACCTATTATTGGATAGATGAAGAACTCAGAGGGTCACACACATTAAAGAATTCATCAAAGAAGTTAATTTTAATTTATTAGGATTTTTTAGATCCTAAATTGGTTAGCCAGGTTCACATACTAGCATATGTGGGCTAACTAGAACTCCTGGCCTAATCAGTTTAGGTTCGATTGCTAGCTGATTGGGATAATTAATTTAAGATTAGCCACATGTTAGGTAGCTTATCTAGAATTAATTCATATTTTATAAAATTTTTTCATATTTTTCTATGTGTTTGAATTCAAATTGGGTTCGAATTCAGCCTGATTTAGCAAGTTTGGGTTGAGTCGAGCTTACAGTCACTTTTGGACCAATTTATTTGAGTTTAAAATGAGTTAAATTTTATTTATCCATTTTAAATTCTTTGTGAATTTGTTATTTAAATAAATAATTAATTTATGAGCTAGTTAGGGTTTGAACATATGACCCTGGATTCATTGGCACCCCCAAATGGGGCGAATTGTGAAGGCGCACAGAAGCTTTCTACTTTTGCAATGAGAGATTCCAAGAGGTGCCTCCTCATGAGAAGGTTCCACATGTCATTCCCCAAATAACCCATAAACCACTTATTTATTTAAATATATGTTGGGGCTTGGGATCGAAGCAATGTTCTTCTGGATAGAAGAACTTATGGCACCACAAAGCTTCTTTTGGAGAGGAAAAAGTGCCTCTTCATCGCGCCCCCACTTCTCATCATGCCCCATCATCATTATGTGCCCCTTGATGGCACCTCCCCTCTCCATCTGACACCCCAAAGCTCATGCCCCTTCTTTTTCTATTTAAAAAGGGGGTGGCATGGATTCCTACATCTAGAAAAAGGCTGAAGCCTTCCTATCCCTTTGTTTCCTTGTCAGGCCAAGGTCCATCCATTAGGAAAAGTCCTCTACTTTAAGACAAGGCTACAAATAGAGTTAGAAGAAGGTTCTATAAAGAAGGAGGGCATTATTAGAGAACATTTGGAGTGCTCTTGAAGAGGGAAAGGTCCAAATAAAGAGAAAGAAGGCTATACTTGAAGAAAAGGCTACCGGGAAGAATCAAGCAATGAAGAGGGAGTACTTCTTAAGATAGAATCTCGCGTGGATCACCTTTGGAGGGCATACATTTGTGTGCCTAGTAGAATTTCTTGATTTCAGTGATCCAGGTATGTCACATGATCATTTATTTATATTTATTTGGTTGATTTACTTTTAAAATGTAAAAAGGAGATCCTGGATTAGGATTTTTTTGGTGTCTATGGATTTCAAAATGATCAAAGTTTTGAAATCCATGATTACAAACCACACCAAAAATTCTCAATAGATTTGATGAGATTTGATAACCTGCATATTGGCAAAACTTTCAATTAAAGAACTTGATCACATGGTAACTATACCTAAAGATTATTTTTCTATTCTACTAGATTTCTAGTACATACTGTTAGGTATCATTAGAAGATTGTAAAAGCTCATTATGATCATTTTCGAATCAAAGATCCTTGTTAGGATTGAGCTGGAATTATTTCAGTCCATCAAAAAAAAATTAATGATATTATGATAGAGATCATGGTATATCTCATTATTAGAAAGAATAGAACTAGAGGAGTCACACACAAAAGGAGCTTAACATGATCAAAACTTGGATCAATATATGTAAGAGTTACATATTTAGAACTTGCTAATTTTGGCACCTACTAATTTTGACATCTACTAATTTTAGCATAAGGAACCTATTTTCAAATATTGTAATAAATTTGGTTTAATTAAATTATAGATCAGTTTCTAATTAAATTAAATTGGATTTAGTTTAATTAGTATTGACCCAATTAGGTTAAGTATCAAAGTTAGACTTGGATTTTCCTTATTTTTTTAGGTTGACAGCCTTTTCAAAATTATTTCAAATCAGTTTGAAATGGTTTTAGAATTAATCCAAACTAAAGATAAATCAAATCAAAAGTCAAACCTAGATTTATCTAGATTTCTCTCTCATTTTTCATGTGAAATAGGGAGAGGAGGCTCTATTTTTGTTGCTACCTTTCTTTTGGCATTTGTGAGTGGATAGAAGTGCATAAGTGGCAACTTTTGGATTTATCTGGGACTCTCTCTCTCTCTTCAAATTGGCATGAAGTCTTATCTAATTTGAATTTGATTCAAATCAGATCAGAATCCTATTTTATCTGGATTTCTGAAGATGTGGAAAGGGGTTTTTGGAGTGAAGTTTTTATGAGGGATAGATTTGTAGCACTAACAATTCTTGTCGCACATCATTCGCTCCACCTTCCTTATTCTTTCTTCTTCATGTCCCATGTGTTCCACATGACAAAAAATAGTAGAGAGGGTGAGGAATTAAGAGGTGAAAAGGGAGAAAAAGGTTTACTTCCATTGGGTTTCCATCTTTCCTTAGAACTGGCATGAAAAGGTTGCATAGGGTTCTAGATCTTCTAGTTCAACTAGAAGATTTTCAGATCCAATTTAGAAGGAAGACTTGCAATGAACTAGCATTTTGACAGTCTTAGTACTTTGATTAAGAATACTCCATGTGAATACTAGTAGCAGCTGGGTATGTGTGCAGCTTTGACAAAATTCTGAGAATCCACCAAATCCAACCCGATTCGAGAAGAACGAGATTAGCAGTTAAGGTAAGTTGAATCCTTCTTCTTTTAGTTTTCTTTGTTTCAGATCTGATTTCTTTTAGTTATTCTAGCATATTTTTGAGTTTAATAGATGATAAACTGATTTGATTTAAGTCAGCATGCTATCATGAAAAATGTTTTTATAGATATTGCTACCGCTGTACTAGGTTTTGAATCCTATTCTAGCATGCTTGTCATCTATGCGGATTCCAATAGTCATATCAGAGCCATCATTTCTAATATATTTGGAATGGAATCAAATTTAAATCCTTTTCAGATGTAAAAGTTAGGATAAGATTTAATCAGATTTGTGCTGATTATAAGGTTATCCTGCTACAGGGTCTACCCCCTATAATGCAATGGTTGTCCTAGCCCAAGTTTGATTGGTTTTGAAAAGGGTTTTCAAAATTAAAATCAATAACTTTTAGATCTGATTTGATGATATATGTAATGCATCATGATTCTAATTTAAATCTGAAATTGATTAATTATGGATCACATCGCAATGATTATAAGGTTGTCTAGCTATAGGGTTTATCCACTATAGTATAAAGGTTGTCCAAGTATAATGCGAACCTAGATTTGAAAAATATTTTCAAAATATTTTGATCAAGTTTTAGATCTGAATTACATATAAGATATGCGGTTTTCAATTTTTTATATCTAAAATTAAGTGCATGAAATTTAAGTTAAGCAATTTGATCTAAAACTATATGTATGAGACATATGAACTAGGTTTAGATCTGAAAGACAATTCATGATTATAAACCATTAATTTCATGCACATAAACTTAATCTAAAAAATTATTTTTAGGTTTTGAATTTTCCGTTTGTGCATGAGGGTATGGGTAAAACAATTAGGTCTAATGACTGGACTACACATTAGGATTTTGATTTAATCAAGGTAGAATCCTGTTTCAGTTTTGAGCAGTTGATCGAACCTAATTAATGGTTGATTAGGGTTGGATTAAAGGAGCTTGAAACCAAGCTTTGATATAGTTTGGTCACATCAATTCACACTTGATTTGAATTGATCAATTTAAGGCCTAATTTGGCTTAGTGGAGATGAAGTCACTAGATTGATCTAATCGATTCTTATTGATCAATTGCTATCTAAGTTAAGTCTTGATTTTGACTTTTAATTGGAGCTAACTCTTACCTGGCCAACTTCATTAGTATTTAAGAAAAGATGAAAAAGATAGAACCCTTCCATTGATTTTACTTACTTGGTCGATTAAGTTTTAAAAAGGTCACTTTTGATTCAAGTTCATCCATGCCGACTAGGTTTGTCAGATATAAAACTGTGCTTACCTGAACCTAGTTAGTCTGACATGAGATTGGGCTAATTAATTTAGATGAGACCTGAACTCAAACCTCTCCATAAATATGAGTCTTAGATCTTTCACTATTATGGGTGTGTGGGCATCCTACTAGTATTGATTGTTCTTGCCTGGTTACAGTGGTTCAGTTGCATCGAGAAGATGAACCACCCTATTAGCATGAGATGTTGCTAGGTATTAATAGAGTTGTGCCCAATAATTGTACATGGTGAGGGACCAAATGATGGATTTCCTAAGCATTAAAAGTGGGTCTGGCTTAACAAAGGACTGGGCCAATAATCAGGCATGATGAGGCTTCATCACTTAGAGACCGAGTCACTACAATATACTTGAGAAGCATTAGATAAGAGTTATCTACTCATCAGTATAGCAAGTTACCAATAACTAGGCAAAATAAGGTACTGCATATCAGTGGGACCGTAGCAACCACTAGAAATCTTGGTTGCATAGGGGCTTCCACATCTCTATGGGAGAGAGTGAGCGATCTATAAAAATAGTGGAAGTATAAATAATTTCTTAAAGTTCCTAGAATAATTTTTATTATTGAGTACAAAATATCTAACTTAATCTACTACTCTCGTGACTAAACCATGTTAGCTCCAACCCATTAGCCCGCATCCTTGAGTCAAACTGACTTGTTTGCCTAAACTACAAAGATTGGTTCAAGAACTTCATGATAGTCTTGAGTTCTAAGAAGTTAGGCTATGCGACCAGGACCCCCCCATCTTACCTGACAATCCTAGTGCTCGTCAACCGGCAGCATACAAAAAATGGATAGAAAATAATAACATGATAAAGTGTTACATGTTGGCCTCCATGCCAAATGAATTATAGAGCTAGCATGAGAACATGCCTACTAATAGGGCTATTATAACTCACCTACAAGAGTAGTATGGTGAGCAAAGTTACACCGCATGCTTTGAGGTCTCTAAAAAGCTTTTTAATACCAAAATGCATGAAGGGTAGTTAGTTCATAATCATTGTTTGATAAAGATCAAAGACATAGAATAGCTTAAGAATTTGGGCATTCCAATTTATAGGGAACTACAAGTGGATTTGATCCTTCAATCTCTAACTAGTTCATTTTCTCAGTTCATCATGAACTACAATATGACCAAGTTAAGTTAGATTTTGCCTGAGTTATTGAACATGCTACTGAGTAATAAGGATACCTTAAAAAGTTCAAGGGGTTCTATTCTAGTTGTGGAGTAGGCATTTTCCTTCAAGAAAAAGTTTACTTTGAAGAAGAAGCCTGCAAAGAAGCAGAAAAAGAAAAACAAATAAACCATTACAAAATTATATGCCAATGGAACAGGACCATTTAGGATCTTAAAATGATAAGGACTAAATGAATATATTATAGATTGATCATCAGATTATGGAATTAGTTCTATTTTAATGTATCAAATCTAGTAGCCTACAAGGAACCAACAACAATATCTAGTGATTTATTTAAGCCCGTTTCATCCTTTGAGAGTGAACCCTTACATAAGTATCCACTTCTAAAAGTATAAGTTCATAAGAGGCACGAACGGATTGAGAGAATCCTTGATGAATAGGTAATAATCACATGGAGTCAAGGATATCAACGCTTCTTGGTCTGTTGGAAAGGTTGCTCCAAGTTAGATGACTCTTGGATTGCTTGCAAGGAGTTACAGAGAATCATCCTGGACCTTCTTGAGCAATACCTAAGCAAGGTTGATCCACACTCGATGGGATCAAGTTCTCCCCACCCTAGGAGAATTGATGAGAACATCAGCATACCTACAAAGCCAGTTCAGACTCAAGCACAGGCATGACGATGATCTAGAGTATCAATAGTACCAATAGCATCATTACAACTATAGAGGCCTAATTAGCCCTTATCTTAGTTAATTTATTGTTTCCTTTAGCTGACTTATTGTATAGTCAATTGGATTTGTTAATTGGGTTAGTTATTTTATTTATATAGATTCAAGTTTGGGTTGTTTAACATTTAGAGGTTCATTAGCAGAAGGACTCCCTAATCAGATAGGCCATCACATATTCAATATTGCATTTTTTATCATATAATTTATTAGTCAAATATTAGATTGATGTGGGACTGGTGGGGGTAGGGAGGATCGAACGGTGAGCCTAGAAGTCACCTAGATTAGGGTACCTTTTTTTCAGTAATGGGGTGGTGAAGGAACAATAGAGGTGGAAGACAGGGGTTGAGGCTTTCATGAACCTTGGGACTCACACTCATGAAGAGATCTCACACCTCTAGGATAACCCACCTCACTAACGGAGACGTACAGAGAGATCTCACACCTCTAGGGCATCCCACCCACCTCACTAATGGAGCCGTACGGAGAGATCTCACACCTCTAGGGCATCCTACCCACCTCACTAATGGAGCCATTAAGGTGAATCACAAGGAAAATGAAAGTGGTAGAGAAGGTGGAATGGGGATAACTGGGGCCTCATACCCCTCGACGCCCGAAGGCGAAGGCAAGACGGGCCTAAGCCCACTCCAAACGGAGGCAGAACCAAGATTCTTTCTCAAAAATTTAATTTCATTACTTCAATTATGAGAGGGGATGCCTTTTCATAAGCTTACAAGACTTAGAAACCAAGTAGGATATACATGGAAATTTTATTTTATTATTTTCTTTAATCTTAAATCATGTAGCTTTGAGATCCGTGCCAGTTCTTATGCTCTGAGATCTGTGCATGTTCCTCTTCTGTGACCATGGAACAAAGGGTTGAGCGGGCGATGGGGTTCGGATCTGACATGGTTTTAGGCATAGATGGAGGCCAAGTCCTGGGAGGTGATCTGCGATGACCATGGGATCGACCATACCAGAAATTATTCCAGCGATTCCGACCTCTAGCTCGAGCAGATCACGGGGCCAATGATGGCTGTTACGTCCCGTGGGCAGTGCCCATGGATCTGGAGCCGGCATGAAGATCTACCGGATCTTGGCTTGGACAGCTGTGATCCGGCGGTGGAGGTCATCATGGCGGGAGGTGGACGGCAGCTTAGGCGGATCAAGGATAGTCTTCTTCCCTGTCCTGAGGAGGAAGAATGGTGCAGCAGGGTGGTCCTGGCTGGAAGAAAGTCGGCACGGCTGGGCTCGATGACTGGCGGTAGCGATTGGGCGAGTCCATCAGATGGCTCGAGCAGCGACGGATGATGGAGATCCAGCTTGGGTTTGGGCAAATAATGACCGGTGGCTAGGGGAAGGCAGCGGCACGGTCGGTGGCTGGGCAATGCGGGAGGCACGGGGGTGCCGGCTGCAGATGACTCCGGGTGGAGGGTCTCCCAGTTGCAGAAGGTGCGGAGAAGGGTCGGGCAGTGACAGACGATAGTGCGGGGGAGAGGGACGGCTGTGGGCGAAGCCGCAGGGGTTGATGGCCGTGGGAGGAGCCGTAGGGGCGCATGGCCCCGGGCGATTTCATGGGATTTGTCAACGTTCCCACGAGGAGATCAACATCGGGGGGGAGGTGGATGGCCATCAGGGTCACCAGTGCTCGGGCATTCGAATCCAGGACCGACGGGAGAAAAAATGGACATTCTGGGCAATTGTGGTATGAAGAAGATGATAGGAATACATTAGGGATAAATTGGGGATAAGTTTGGAATAAATCAGGAATAACGGGAATAGGTAGAATAGCTGGGATAAAATTTAAAATAAAATAAAAAAGAAAAATCTGAAAAAGAAAAGGGAAAAAACCTGGATGGGTTTTGATATCCCCATCATTCCCTAAGGGTGAGGAAAACTCGACTTCGTCGAGTCAGGCTCGCTGCATTTTTTTTTTTTTTGTTCTCCCTTTTTTTTTCTCCCTTTTTTTTTCAACCCTAATCCTCTCCCGCTTTGATACCATAGATGGCATGCAAGCCTAGGTCCATAAGGTTGATAACCCCACATGGATAGATCAAGGCTAAGGATCGAGCATTAGTTTAATTTTAAATAAAATTTATATTTAAATTTTGAGTTATCATATTATCCCATGAAGAGTTCTTATACATCTTTATTTTTTACTTTTGCCTATGTAAAGTCCTTGAAGTTATGAATAAAATAATTTTTATTGATTATTTTTAGCTTAATATTGTGATTATGAGATTGGGTGCGAAGCTTGAGGAAATGAAGCCCTGATCCTGTGCCTACTATCTCCTCTTCTTACTTACACTGCCCTTCCCTCTTCCATCTTCTATGCCTAGGTTTTTTTCTCATTCCTTGCCATCTCTTATATTTCTATTAGATCTAATTTCTTTTCCTCTTTGGTAATAGATCCCCTCAATGAATCACGAAGAAATTTCAAGGACACATCAAAGCTAGTGACTTTGAAATTCTTTTAGAATTAGAAGCCTAAGATCTACTTCAAGAAATGCTATTCAAACTGGATCTTGGGATTCTTAGTACCTTAGTAAGATCTAGTGTAGAATTTAATTCCATACTTGCTGTTGGTCATATAGTAAGTTGAGTGTTCCCTTCTTGGACTAAATCTAAAATAAATAAAGTAGAACAATTCTAATCTAGATAGTTTCTTAACAAGCCTGCAATCTTTTTCTTGAATGGTCTTAAATCTATTACAAATGGATAGCAATATCTAATTATCTTGCATTTTCACTTGCATTTTTGCTTGAATTCGCTTAGTTGCTATATTTATAAATTAGCAGTTGCATCATCATGCATCATATTTAGTATCAGAGCCCTAGGTTAGTTTAGAATTAAAAGTTTTGCATCTTGACTTGATATAAGTTCACATACAACAAATCATGCCCCTTAGGTGGGTATGCGATTTATCATATACTTATGACCTATGGAAATAATAAGTTATGGCCAAATGTGTTTTGAGTAACATACAAATAAATTCTTGCTTTACATCATTTAGGTTAATTTTTTTAGATCTGTTTACTTATCTTGGAACTATGCAGTAGATTTCTAGATATGCATGAGATCTACTACCAAAAATATTATTTTAAAAATTTTAAAAAATAAAAAAATAGTAGTAATATCCAAGTCACTAGCATTCTGTGGTTAAAATTTATAAGGATTTGAGATCATTTTATCCTTGTTGCATCCAGACAATCTTTGAAGAGGCTTGAGCTTGAATCAAGTTGAAGAGAGTCAGGTTGAGCTAATGGATCTAGCTCTTTGCCATCTTCTTGGAGGGTTTGTGTGCTGGGGCTGCCTTAAGCTTCGTCAATGGCATCTAAAGTAAACAGATGAGGTTTGAAGAAAGGCTAGATGAAAGAGGCTCCGAAAAAAGAATCCCCTTCTCCATTACACTCGGTGGTATTTATAGGCCACAAACCTAACCGCTTCAGCTGGTGTCTAGTTGTTAAACAGTTAATCTAGGACATGATCACGTGTAATAGAAAGCTATCCATAATTAATTAGCCTTACGCCTCTTGAGCATTGATCGAACTTGTGCCTATTAGGCATTAATCGGCTTCACGCCTCTTGGGCGTTGATCGGCTTCACGCCTCTTGGGCGTTGATCGGCTTCACACCTCTTGAGCATTGATCGAACTTGTGCCTATTGGGCATTGATCAGCTCCACGTCTCTTGGGTGTTGATCGAACTCGTGCCTATTGGGCATTGATCAGCTTCATGCCTGTTGGGCGTTGATCGAACTTGTGCCTATTGGGCATTGATCGGCTTCATGCCTTTTGGGTGTTGATCGAACTTGTGCCTATTGGGCATTGATCAGCTGCACGTCTCTTGGGCATTGATCGAACTTATGCCTATTAGGCATTGATCAGCTTCACGCCTCTTGGGCATTGATCGAACTTGTGCCTGTTAGGCATTGATCGGCTTCATGCCTCTTGGGCATTGATCGACCTTGTGCATGTTGGGCATTGATTGGCTTCACGCCTCTTGGGCGTTGTTCAGTCAGATTCAAGTCTTCACCAGATCAGTAAAAAACAAACCTGACTTGTCGAATCCCAACACTAGTCCCCCCAGTTTCTGAATTCATTAATTGGAAATCAGAAACTATCAGAAGCTTCCACTCTTGGGCAACACACTTTGATGACGTGTCAAACTCTGATTGGAGAGGCAGTTATAAAAACTAACAGTCGTATCCTGCCCTCATCATTATAATTTTTGAAACCCGAAAAGGTCGAAAGATTTTCATCAAAAATAAATGCCTCTATCCCATCAGCAGAATGTCACCGTCGGATTACAAAGGGTCATTTCGATCCTTCGAGAAATTCAAACTTTTCACCAGATATTTATGGATAGGTGGCCAAATCTGGATCAATCTCGTTATTCGAAAGAAATCTTGGACTGTTGACAGGTATTATATAAACACCATCTTCTCCAAACAAATAGGTTTTCCACCATTTCAACCTCTTCGCCTTAGGAGCAAAAGAAACCTTTTAGGTCGGCCTCTATTCTTCTTCTATCTTTTTCTTTTAAGTTAATCTTCTTTTACTTCCTCCTTCCATTATGGCTAGAATATTAGAAGTCAATCGTGCTAAAAATCTTGAGGAATCCACTTCTCAACAATAGAAAAAACAAGCTGAATCAATGAAGATAGGTGATGTTAGGTCTTCTTTAACTGAACATCGAATCTTAGCATTGAAGCATTATTACAACATTCAGATGATTATGTCGTAGTTCTTCCAAATTCTGATGACCAAATAGATCGGCCTCCACCTGGTAGCCTGACAATTTATGAAAAACACTTAAGGTCTGGTCTTAGATTTTCGATTCATCCCTTTATTGTTACAATGTTTAGACTGTATAGAGTATTACCATCTCAACTGACCCCAACAGTATCCGGATAATATTTGTGTTCTTGATTCTTTGTAAGGATGCAAAATAGTTTTCCAAAACTTCTCTCTTCATAACTTTATTCATACTGAAACGAGACTTTCACGGCCATGGATGGTGGGTAATTAACCCATGCCATGATCGAAAATTTATTTTGGGGCTTCCATCGACCATTCATGGTTGGAAACCTTGCTTCTTCTACATTGTCTCCAAATTTCTTGGGACTTCACTACTAGTCATAGGGAACCCCGACTAACTTCCAATGATGACAAAAAATTCTGACAGCCGATCAAGAAGACTATAAGAAGCTCATGGGGATGAAGATTCCCTCGATAAAAGAACTTCTTGATGAAAGAGGGCTTTTCTCGGTGGAAATCAGCCCCAAACCTTCTTTAGGTGTCTTTACCGTCGACATTATTTCTTTATTTTTCTTTTTGATAATCAGCCTCAATATTTGACTTCTTAATTATTGAAGATACATCAATCATGGTGGATGTTCGAAAACTTCAAAAATATTTAAAGAAGAGAAGAGCAGAAACCCTCCCCTCCAACTAAGAAGAAGAAGGAAGAATCAAGAGATCGAAGAAAATAAGACCAACAACTCCAACGGCTTCAACGGTCTCATCAAATCTGAGTTCCCCGATACTAATAGCAAGTGTATCGAAAGATGACGAAGTGCCATTATCAACATCTCTTCAACCTCCAGTGCAAGAAAGATGACCAATAGAAACTTCAGGAGCCGGTCCATCATCCTTTTCTACTGACTAGACCGATAAGGGAAAAGCTCCGATGATGGAGGGAGAAGAAGAAGAAAGAATACTGGCTGCAAATGTCACAACTGACTTTCCAATATATGCTGATGACTTGGGTCTAACTGACCCAATGTTGGCACATTGTCTTTTGAAGTCCACCATCATTCCAAGAGACTGGAAAATCACTAAGTCCCAGCAAATTGATAATACCGTTCTGTTACTTCACCCGGCATTACTGAAGGTATAGAATCAAAACCCCTCACCTTTTTTTTTTAATTATTATTTTTTCTTTACTAAATCTGACTAATTTGAAATGCAAATAAATAGCTCATCCATGGGATCAGTATCATGGATGAAAGTCTGAGAAATTTTGACCAATTCTGTCAAGCTATGTGAAACGAGGTGAACATTGCAAGTGCAGAAAAGAGGTTGCTGAGAAACTAAAAATGCCATGAAAAACAAATTAGAAGAATCATCAACTAGAACGTCAGCTCTAGAAGTAGAGCTGAATGAAGCAAGGTCAAAAATA
This sequence comes from Areca catechu, assembly GCA_021397845.1. Taxonomy (NCBI): domain Eukaryota; kingdom Viridiplantae; phylum Streptophyta; class Magnoliopsida; order Arecales; family Arecaceae; genus Areca; species Areca catechu. The sequence goes on along the minus strand of CM038043.1, from coordinate 89,254,836 downwards.
AATGTCATGGAATCAAAATTAAAAAGAAAAACAAGAAAATCCAATCAATATTCACCAGGCTGGAGAAAGTTGAAGAAAAAATCTCAACAACTGAAAAGAAAGTTTTAGCGGCCGAAGAAAGAGCTCTAACAGCTACAAAGAAGATCGAACAAGCCATTGAAGAAGCTATTAATGAGGCCATAAAGAAATATGTCCAATCAAAAGCTTTTGACGATAAACTCCACGAAGCGGGAGTTAAAAGCTACAACCTTGGTCTCGCCGATTGCTTGAATAAGGTAAAGAATTTTACCCCGACCTAGATACTTCAAAAATAGAGAAGACTCTGATGAAGAGGATTCCGATGAAAAAAATTCTGACAAAGAAGACCAGGCTGGAGAACCAATCATAAATCGATCCGAAGAACCAATCGATGGCCAAACTAAAGAATCGGCACCAGACTTTCAAATTCCAGAAGAAACATTAACAATTCTTACCGTAAACCAGGTTGAAATAAAAAAAGTGTAGTTGAAAATAATATAAATGATTAATGATGTATGAACTTATTTTATTTTTAACATGAAATGAAGAATCTTTCTTAACGGAATAAGTTGATCAGAAAACATGATTTTTAACTTTTTCTAAGGAAGAAGTTACCACTTACTGAACATTTAGAAAAATAATCTCTAAATTAACCAAACCTTTAACTTACTCATAGATGATATAATACTTCGATCTGATTTACCGAATACCTTTTCCCTTTCTCCGTATATTTATGAAGAAGAATCCTTTGTGAAAGATTTTTTCGAACGGAATAAGTCATCATACCAACTTTGCCAAATGTCATCTTTCTATTAAAGGAAGAGTTGCTCTGCAAGCCGTATAACCGCATTTGTTAGTATTGAGAGGTCGTTTAAGATTTGAATTCAAATTCAAACCAAATACCATTAGATATATATTTTTATAACTAGCTTTTTGAGAATTAGAAGCGGTGCATGGACTCCCACCAAATCAAGATCTTAAACGTGTCAAGATCTCAGGATATCTCGGAATTTGGACCATAAATCATGGCCATGGATGCTCTCTATATAAAGAGATCCCAGGCCCAGGTCTTTGAGCCAACTTTTGTCTCAAGTATCTCAAGTTTCTTTTCTTTTTCGAAATCCTTTATTTCCAGGAATATTTTAAGAAGAAATCTTCATCATATTTAAGAAATGGAATCTGGTGATAAGAAGCTTCATCAGACATCCAATTGAAAAGTCAGACCAATACAATTTAGAGAAGAAAGATCATGTGTAAGAAGGCGCTTGTCGAAAAGTACTTCCAATAGACCGGAGTCTCCCGAATATATTGCATCTTCATCCGAGGAAAAGGACCAAGAGCCTTCTGTCCCTCTCTCAAAGGAGCCAGAATGTGACCTAGCTACCAAGCGTACTTCTGATAAAGGGAAGGCTCCAGTTGAGGAACCATCTGGTCTGAACAACGCTAAAGCTACTCAAATGCTTGTTGCTGATGCAAGTATCAATAATCCCAAGCTAGCGAAAACCATACTACAATCTACCATCCTTCGAAAAGACCGGGAAACAACAATAAAAAAAGGAGTGAAGGAGATTTTATCTTTCATCTACCCGGGAATCATGAAGGTTGGTGATATTTCTTCTCTTTCCAAAACAATCTATTCGTATTTTAATGATGTTCCAAATCTTTCGTCCAGTTTGTCAATGATATCTCCATGATAGAAGAAAGTTGGTGTCAAGCAACTAACCTTCAAGAAGATCTTCAAAAACAATTAGCAATAGCCAGAGAGAAAAAAGATAAGGCTGATGCTAATCGGATAACTTTAGAATCAAAGGTTATCCGATCAAATGCAATGATCTTGTCTTTGCAAAATCAACTGAGAATAGTTCACAAGCAAGCTAAACAGCTCATGGATGATGGTGCCAGAAGAAGAAAAATACTTTGGCAAGCAGATGAAGCCATAGAGGAGAAAACCTGGGCATACGAAGAAGTATTGAATCAGAAATCCATAATGGAAGAAAGGATAACGCTCCTTGAAAAGAAGTTGGAACAAACCAAACAAGAAAATACTTCACTGATTCAATGGAGGCTTCTTGTGATTGAAGATTTCAAAAAATCTGAAGCCTTTTACCATGGGATGGAACAAGTAGGAGCTAAAGGCTATGAATTTGGCTTTGAAGACAGTATCAAAAAGTTTAAGGGATTATATCTTGACCTTGATCTTTCCTCCATTTCTATAGACTATTGTGTAGAAAAAGAAAAAGAAAAGCCAACCGATAACCCAGTAATCTCAACTGTTAGGGAAACATCCGTACAAGATAAAGCTTCAAGTGATCACATCAGCCAGAAAAAAGGTTGAATAGTATTTGTTGATGTTCCTTCTTTTCCCTTCTTGTAATCAGAACATCAATGAAGTTTTCAATTTCTCTTCAATATACCAAATCATGCTTTCAATATTTTAAATATTTTGAGATAACATCATTGACAGAATAATAAATTACATTGTCCATTATCACTTGGCTCACAGTTAACTTATCAATTCAACCTTTCAATCAATCGGTCATCAATGTATCGATGAATTGGTAAGTCAGACCAAATTGATTTATTGAATTGTAATCAGCTTATCACGCTAAATCTTCAATTGATCAGCAAGTTATTCTGATCATTAAATACCGATGAGTTAGCAGATCAGACCAACTCAATTTGTCGGATTGCGGTCAGCTTATCAGGCCAATCTTTTAATCAATTATTTTGATCATTAAATATCGATGAGTTAGTGGATCAGACCAACTCGATTTATCAGATGCGGTCAGCTTATCCGGCCAACCCTTTGATCAGTTATTCTGATCATTAAATACTGATGAGTTAGTGGATTAGACCAACTCGACTTGTCAGATTGCAGTCAGCTTATCAGGCCAACCCTTTGATCAGTTATTTTGATCATTAAATACCGATGAGTTAGTGGATCAGACCAACTCGATTTGTCAGATTGTAGTTAGCTTATCAGGCTAACTTTTCTTTTCTCTATTTTCTAGAGAACAATTTATTTTCATATATATGTATATGTATTATTATTTTTTGTATATGAAAAGAAAAAGAGAAAGAAAATCCCTTTATTGATGGTATTTACGAAGGTTTTTGACATTCCATGGTCTAGCCAACGGATAACCATCTAAACTTTCAAGTCGATAAGTCCCTGATCGCACAACCTCAGTGATGCGATAAGGACCTTCCCAATTTGGGGCAAGTTTATCCTGTTCAGTTGGTCGAGATATAGTTGTTCGATGCAGAACAAAGTCTCCAACCCGAAAGACTCGAGCCTTGACTCTTGAATTATAATATCATGCTACTCTTTGTTGATATGCTGCCATCTTCATCTGTGTCTGTAATCTAAAATTTTCTAGCAGATCTAAATCAATCCTTCTTCAATCAGCATTATCAGACTCTTCAAAGCAGTCAGTTCTTCTTGAATGAAGAACAATCTCTATAGGCAACATAGCTTCACTCCCATAAGAAAGATTGAACGAGGATTCTCCCGTTGTAGATCGAGGAGTTGTTCGGTAAGCCCATAAAATGGACTTGAGTTCATCAGCCCAAGCTCCCTTGGCTTCATTTAATCAGGTTTTCAATCCATGAAGGATCGTCTGATTAGTTACCTCAGCTTCCCCATTAGCCTGAGGATGTCCGACATATGTCAATTTATGAAGAATACCATATTGAGCACAGAAATTCTTGAACCTCTGATTATCAAACTACCTCCCAATATCTATAATGATAGCATGAGGAATTCCAAACCTATATATGATAAAGTTTCTGATAAATATTTTAACTTTTGCTTCAGTGATCAAAGCTAGAGGCTCAGCTTCTATCCATTTTATAAAATAATCAATGGTAACAATTAGAAATTTTTGCTGTCCAGAAGCTAAAGAAAATGGACCAAGTATATCCATTCCCCATTGAGCAAATGGCCAAGGAGCCATTAACTGTGTTATCTGACTGGCAGGACGCCTTTGAATATTTGCATACCGTTGACAAGAATCACATTTTCTTACAAAATCTAAAGTATCCTTCTGGATAGTCAGCCAATAATACCCCTGCCTTATAATTTTATAGGCTAAAGACCTTTCTCCCAAATGATCACCGCATATTCTTTTATACACTTCTCTAAGAGCATAATCTGCATCTGATGGAGATAAACACTTTAACAGTGGCTAAAAAATAATTTTTTATATAACGAACCATCTAGGATAACATACTAAGAACCAGTCTTTCGGAGTTGTTTAGCCTCTACATTATTTTCAGGAAATACTCTATTAGTCAAATATTTAATTATCAGAATCATCCAATCCATTTCAGGTTCTATTTGAAGAACTTTTTCTTTTTAGTTGTTGAAATACTTGGGATCTCTAGATGTTCCACAAAAGTACGACCCATTTGGTCAGGTATAGAAGTAGCCAATATGGACAATGAATCAGCTCAAGAATTTTCAATTCTAGAGATGTGACTGATATCCCATGAATCAAATAAAGCTCCAAACTCTTGAACCTTTTTTAAATATAGAGCTAAAGTGGCATCGCAGACTTCAAAATCTCCTTTTAATTGGTTAACGATCAATTATGAATCAGATAATACTTTCAATCTTCGAACATTCACCTCTTTTGCAATTCTTAAACCAACCAGGAGAGCTTCATATTCAGCTTGATTATTAGAAACTTTAAAAGAGAATCGGAGTGCATACACTATGATATCTCCATTCGGGCTAGATAAGATCAACCCTGCTCCACAACCAGAAAAATTTAAAGCTCCATCCACATGTAATATCCAAGGTACATCGGTCATCCCCATTTCATCAAATGGTTGAACTTCCTTCTCATTGTCAACCCAGGTACATTCAGCTATAAAATCAGCCAGCACTTAAGCTTTCATTGCAGATCGAGGCCGAGAAGTGATGTCATATTCACTTAATTTGACTGTCCATTTTGCCATCCGATTAGAAGTATCAGAACATTGCAAAACAGTCCTCAGAGGTTGATCGGTCAGTATAATAATACGATGGGACTTAAAATATGATTTGAGGCATTTTGCCAATATTTCTAAGGTATAAACAATCTTCTGAAGTTTTAGATACCTTGTCTCCACATCATGAAGAACCTTGCTAATGTAATAAATGGGATTATGTAATTCATCAGAGTCCTTTCTGACTAACACAGAACTAATTGCTTCATCAGATGCAGCCAGATAAAGGTACAGATCTTCTCCGTCTTGAGGTTTAGACAATATGATCGGATTTGTCAAATACTTCTTAAGTTCTTCAAATGCTGACCAACAATCATCCGACCAATTGAACTCCTTGGTTTGTCGTAAAGCTTTAAAGAAAGGTAAACATCTCTCAACTAAACGAGAGATGAATCGACTTATCGAAGCGATTCGTCCAGTCAACTATTGGATTTCTTTCTTATTAACTGGATATCTAAAATCCAAGATGGTTCAGATTTTTTCTGGGTTGGCTTCAATCCCCCACTTCATAATCATAAAGCCTAGAAATTTTTTAGAAGTTACACCAAAAACATATTTGGTTGGATTTAACTTCATACGATTTCGCTGTAGAATATCAAAGGCTATCTATTAACTCCATTAATTGATTTTGATGATAAGCAAAATGGTTAAGTATAAGTTGAGAACTAATGATTTGCTTTGAGTGTGTTTCTATTGAAAAGGTGCTTACAAAATTTGAAGAAGCCTAATTGTTTTGAAGAAGCCAAGTTTGAATGAAAAGATTTGTCAAAGAAGACTTGGACACTCAAGAGTTGGTTGATTGGATGGCTAAGATAAATGAAAATGTGTTCTAGCTCAAATTCAGCACTTTCTATGAATTTTTCAGAGAAGTGTCGACTCAAAATATCGACACATGACATGAAGAGTCGACACATGGAGATGAAGTGTCGACACATGGTGATGAAGTATCGACTCAGACCGGTATGCAGCAATGTTTCAAATGGCACAGATGAAGTGTCAACACATGGACCTGAAGTGTCAACTCAAAGGATCAACACATGGATTAATACATCGCCTTAGACTTTCAAGTCACAGAACTTGCAGAAGTTGAAGGAACAACTGAAGTATCGATACATGGAAGCAAGGTGTTGACTCAAGGTATCGACTTAACTGAGAAAGTGTCGACACATCTGAGATTTTCAGAGAATCTGAATGTAGCATTTTGAACTAGGTGTTGACTCAAGAATATCAAGTGTCGACCTTATGTATCGACTCATAGCCTGAAGTCGACACATGGAGTTTTGACAACAATAACAGCTAGTTTTTCAGACACAGAACTTACCCCAAATGCCCTCCAATGGCTAGTTTTTCAAGTATAATGGCTAGAAACCTATTTTGAGATCTTGGGAAGGTATTTATATGCTCCAAATCAATTCAAAATAGAACATTATTGAAGACCATTAAAAAGTTTTGAGAAAAGAGAAGAAAAGTGAGCTTTAACTCCTATTCATTGAAGTTTCAACCACTCTCAAGCTAAAGGAAGCCTCCAAGCATTCAAGATCCTTCAAGAGCATTGAAGATCATCCATTCTTGGGCATTCAAAAGGCTTCAACAAGTACAAATCAACTCTACATCGAGCTACAAAGAGATATCTGCCTTGTTTTAGAAAGCTTATATTGGTTCTTTACTTTTAAACCATATTTCTTGTAATGGTTCTTGGTTAGCCTATTATAAAACCAAGTGAGATTTTTGGTAAGCCTTGGAAAACCAATTAGGATGGTGGTTAGCCCGCAAAACCACTAAGATTCTTGGTTAGCCCGGAAAATCAAGGGAGGTTGTTGGTTAGCCTTATGAAAACCAATTAGGTTCTTGGTTAGCCCGTAAAACCAAGTGAGGTTTTGACTTGTTGGCCTTGTGAAAATAAGTTAGATTTTTTGATTAGTGAGCCCGCAAAACTAATCAACTATAATCGGTGTGATTATAGTGAATTCCTAAGAGGATCTTGGGGAGTGGATGTAGGTGCATTGGATAGCACTGAACCACTATATTTTTTTGGTCTTTGTGATTGCTTGATCTCTCTCTCCTTGCTCTTTACTTATTGCTCTTTATTTTTGTTGCATTTTATTTTAGAGCATTGCAATTGTTTTAATTGTACCTTGCTAATTGTTTTGTTGAATTGGACTGCATTGCTTAGTATCAAGTAATATTAAGTGTCAATTTTTAGAGATCCAATTCATCCCCCCTCTTGGGTTGCTTACTGGGCAACAAGTGGTATCAGAGCCCTATTCTCAGTGTATAGGCTTTACCGCCTTGAGTAAAGATCTATGGCAGCCCTAATTGGTACTAGTGTAGTTGAGGGAAAAGCCTCAAATAGACCTCCATTTTTAATGGATTAAATTATACTTATTGAAAAACTAGGATGAGAATTTATATGCATTTTATTGATTACAATTAGTGGAAAGTAGTAGATAAGGGTCCTCATATTCCTTCGATAGTGGTAAATGGTGTTTACATCCCAAAGCTCGAAGAGGATTGGGATGAAAATGACATTAAACAATCCGAGATTAATGCTAAGGCAACGAATCTCCTCTATTGTGTATTAGATCCTATTGAATTCAACAAGATATCTACATGCATGTCTACCAAAGAAATATGGGACACACTTGAAGTTACCTATGAGGGTACCGATCAAGTGAAGAATACTAAAGTTAATATGTTAGTGCACACTTTGAGATGTTTCGAATGGAACCTAATGAATCTATCACTGATATGTACACAAAATTCATAAATATTGTTAATGGTATGAGAAGTCTTGGAAAAGTCATGTCTAATACTTATCTTATAAATAAAATTCTCAGGTCACTTCCAACATCATGGGATCCGAAGGTGACCACAATTCAAGAAGCCAAGGACATTGACAAGTTACCTCTTGAGTAGTTAGTTGGATTGCCCACGACCTATGAGCTCAATCTGAAATAAAAATCTATAGACATGGACAAGAAGAAGAAGGGGATTGCTTTCAAGTCAAACAAACAAGGAGAATCCTTAATAGATGAGACTGAAGATGATGAGGAAGATGAAGGTGAAGAAGCCCTCCTTGCACGAAAGTTTAGAAGATTCATGAAGAGGAGGAAATTTCCTTTCTAAAAGAAATATCAATCAAAGGAAAAAGAGAAAGAAAAAGAAAAAGAAAAGGAGAAGGAAGTACCTATATGCTTCGAGTGTAAGAAGCCGGGACACTACAAGTTTGACTGTCCTCTCCTCAAGAAATCTAGAAAGAAATTAAGGAAGAAAGCAATGATGGCCACTTGGAGTGACAACGAAGACTCCAGTTTTGAAGAAGAGCAACCGAAGTTGCAAATCTCTGCTTAATGGCACATCAAGATAATGATGAGGTAAATTCCGACACTAAAATTAATTTTACATTTGATGAACTTAGGAATACTTTTGAAGAACTTATGCATGATTACAAACTAGTTTTATCTGAAATCAAGAAATTGAAAAAGCATGCAAATAGTTTCTCTTTTGAAATAATTCTTTACTAAATGATGTTAGTATTTTGAAATCTAAACATGATGTCTTAGAAAAGAAAAACAATGCCTTATTTATGGAAAACAAAGTTTTGAAAAGACCTAAAAATTTTATTTCTAACAATGATCTTTTAAAGAAAAACAAGAATTTAGAACTTGAAAATGTTAAGTACAAAAATGAACTTGAAAAGATAAAACCTTTAGTTAAAAAATTACTTATAGTTCAGAAAAGTTAAACCTACTTTTAAACAATCAAAGAACAGTTTTCAATAAAGCAAGTTTAGGATATAAACCACAAAAGCAACAAAAGTATTTCAAAATTTTTTTTGTACCTACATCATCTAGCATTACTTATTTTACTTGCAAAAAGTTAGGACATAAATCATTTCAATGTAATTTTAGAAAAATCATTTCTTTTGATAAAGTGTGGGTTCCAAAAGGAACCATTTTGAATGCTAACCCTAAAGGACCCAAGTCATCTTGGGTACCTAAAAACAAAGCTTGATTTTATTGCAGGTGTGTCTTGCAACCAAGGAGAACAAAAGACTTTGGTATCTTGATAGTGGTTGCTTAAGGCATATGATTGGAGATGTGAAGCAATTCACTTTTCTTGAAGCTTTGAATGGAGGAAGTGTGACCTTCGATTATAATAGTAAAGGAAAATCATTGGCATTGGTAAGGTTCACATAAATCCTTCTAGTAGTATTAATAATGTACTTTTAGTAGATGGTTTGAAACATAATCTTTTAAGCATTAGTTAGTTTTGCGATAAAGGTTTTCAAGTAGTTTTTAAATCATCATATTGTATGATTATTAGTCCGGATTTAAATGGAGTACAATTCATTGAAAAAAGGCATGAAAATGTTTATTTGGTAGACCTAGATGATCTATCTTTGCCTAATGGAGAATGCCTTGTTGCAATGAATTCTACTAAAGATGAGACTAGTTGGCTATAGCATAGAAGATTAGGGCATGCTAGTATGTATCTTCTCTCAAAACTTTGTAAAAAGAATTTAGTTAAGATTTACCTGAACTTTATTTTGAAAAAGATAGAATTTGCCAAGCATGTCAATTTTGTAAACAAGCTAAAACTTCTTTCAAGCTAAAAGGTTTTGTAACTACTAGTAGGCCACTTGAACTACTTCATATGGATCTCTTTGGATTAACTCGAACATCAAGTCTAGGAGGTAAGAGATATAGATTAGTCATTGTGGATGATTTTTCAAGATTTACATGAGTTTTCTTTTTAGCACAAAAGATGAATCATTTTCAGCATTTATAAAGTTTTATAGAAAAGTTTCAAATAAAAAAGGTGTTTCAGTTATTTGCATTCGTAGTGATCATGGAACTGAATTTGAAAATCAAAATTTTGAAAACTTTTGTAATGAAAAAGGTATAGAACATAATTTTTCTATGCCTAGGACACCTCAGCAGAATGGGGTAGTAAAAAGGAAAAATCATACTTTGGAAGAAATGGCACACACTATGCTTTGTGAAAATGATTTGCCAAGATATTTTTGGGCTGAAGCTATTAATACAGCCTGTTACATTTTAATTCGAGTTTTAATCCACCCTATTTTAAAGAAAGCTCCTTATGAGCTTTGGAACCAAAGGAAACCAACTTTGAAATATTTTCAAGTTTTTGGGTGTAAATGTTTTATTTTGAATAATGAAAAAGATCATCTTGGAAAGTTTGATGCCAAGTTTAATGAAGGTATCTTCTTAGGATACTCTACATCAAGCAGGGCATACAAAGTTTTTAATAAACGAACTTTGGTTGTAGAAGAGTCAGTGCATGTTGTTTTTGAAGAATGTACTAACAAATCCTCTAGAAAAGAGGATACATCTGATGAATGTGCAGGTGTTGACAAGCTTCAGAAGATGACATTGAATGATCAACCTCAGGCAAATGAAGAAGATCAAGGCAAGAATGAAAATGGTGATGACACTCCAATGCATCAAGATTTACCTAAGGAGTGGAGGTATGCTCATGGACATCCTAAGGAATTAATCTTAGGTGATCCATTTAAATGGGTGAGAACTCGAGCCTCAATTAGAAATGAATATGATTATCTAGCATTTGTATCTCAAGTAGAACCTAAATATTTTGAAGAAGCTGAAAAAGACTTTAATTGGATCAATGCTATGCAAGAAGAACTAATTCAATTTGATAGAAATAATGTTTGGACACTTATAGAAAGACCATCTAATGTTTCAATTATTGGCACTAAATGGGTATTTAGGAATAAATTAGATGAAAATGATATTGTTGTTAGAAATAAAGCTAGGCTAGTTGCTAAAGGCTACAATCAGGAGGAAGGGATTGACTTTGATGAAACTTTTGTTCCTGTTGCTAGACTTAAAGAAATTAGACTATTATTAGCATTTGCCTATTTTATGAATTTCAAATTATTTCAAATAGATGTTAAGAGTGCTTTTCTAAATGGTTTTATAACTGAAAAGGCTTTTGTTGAACAACCACCTGGATTTGAAAATCATGCACATCCTGATCATGTTTTCAAATTACACAAAGCACTTTATGGATTAAAGCAAGCACCTCGAGCATGGTATGAAAGACTCAGCAAAGTTCTGATTAAAAATGAGTTTTTTAGAGGAAATGTTGATAAAACACTATTTTTGAAAGGGAAAGATAATGATTTTTAGTAGTGCAAATATATGTTGATGACATCATTTTCGGTGCTACTAATGAAATTCTTTGTCAAGAGTTTGCTAAGCTAATGCAGGGTGAGTTTGAGATGAGCATGATGGGAGAACTCAATTTCTTTCTCGGACTCCAGATTAAGCAAACTACAGATGGTATCTTCATCAACCAAGTTAAGTATATAAGAGAAATTATCAAGAAGTTTCGGATGGAGACTACTAAACCAATAGGTACGCCTATGAGCCCCTCTTGTAGACTTGATAAAGATAAACATTGTAAATTAGTAGATCAAAAGTTATACAGAGGTATGATTGGCTCTTTATTGTATCTAACTGCTAGTAGACCAGATATAATGTTCAGTGTTTGCATGTGTGCTAGATATCAGTCTGAACCTAAAGAATCACATCTTATGGCCGTTAAGCGTATTATTAGATATCTCTCTGGTACTATTAATATTGGTTTATGGTATTCTAGAAATTCATCTGCTGAATTGATTGGATATTCTGATGCGGATTTTTCTAGTTGTAAATTGGATAGAAAGAGTACTAGTGGCACTTGCCAATTTCTTGGAGTTAACTTAATCTCATGGTTTAGCAAGAAACAAACTTCAGTTGCACTATCCACAGCTGAGGCTGAGTATATTGCAGCAGGAAGTTGTTGTGCTCAAATCTTATGGATTAAGCAATAACTTGAAGATTTTGGAATCAAGTTGGCTAGTATGCCAATTAAATGTGATAATACCAGTGCTATTTGCTGACTAAAAATCCTATTCAACATTCTAGGTGTAAACACAATTAAATTAGACATCATTTTATTAGGGATCACATAGAAAACAATGATGTTTTGCTTGAATTTATTAGTACTGAATTTCAATTAGCTGATATTTTGACTAAACCTCTTCTGGAAGATCGATTCTGTATGATTAGAAGAGAGCTCAGGATCATCAATCCGTTTGATTAAATTTTTCCTACATTTTGACTCAAAGTAGATCAATTCGACATTAATCATGATAAACCTTGCTCAATCACTATTGATTTCACTCTAAATTTATCATATTTCAATTGATTTTGATCTGCCCTTGAAATTCCTAAATTTTTTGATTTTTTAAGTCGATGTGTCAACACATGCGTGAGCCGACACATGAATGACAGCGGACTGAGATTAAAGGGGTTTTCGAATTGTTTTTCTCCCCATTTCTTTTCTCCTTCGAGCTGACACAAGCTTTCAAGGTATCTATACAATTCCCATTCCCTGTTCCACCTTTTTAGCCATCGTTTCTTTGATTTGGATGATCGATAGCCAGTTTTTTGGATAGATTTCTACTAGGCTTTGATTTCTAAACCCTAGAAACCCTAGATTTCAACCAAAACCTTGCCCAATCTTTCAATCCAACCAATGGGACCTCGCAAGCAAGTTGTTTGTCAACCTCGTCAGTCAAACCAAGAAGAAGAGAGAAGGACGAAGCTCGACATGAGTCTAGAGCTACAGATCTACCCGCACGACCCTTGTTTGTACTGTCTAGCCGGATGAGCTCAAAGACTGTAGTTGGAGGATGTCGAGTAGATTTTTTATTTGTCGACCAGTAGCATTTTTGGATTGGAGAGTGGATTCATCAGGCTGGTCTAACTACATTCTGTTCACTCAGTAAGAGGTATTACCCTGGACTGATGAGAGAGTTTAATGGATCACTCGCCCGTGGGACAGATGGTTGGTTGGCACAGGTCAGAGGACGGGATATCCCTATTACTTCAGAGATTCTAAGTAGAGTATGGGATATACCGATGACAGGATATGTTGTTGATAGTTTGATGGATCGAGTCAATGGACTTCAGTGCATCTTTGAGTCTGACATTCTACTAGAGGGAGCCACTGTATCAGCATCTAGGTTATCTGCAGAGATGAGACTACTGCATCACATCATCACCCGGATACTTCTGTCGAAGATCGGACATTTTGACTATATCACTAAGCGGGAGTTGCTCGTGATGGTCTCACTAGTTCAGCGCACGCCCGTATGCATTCTAGTATTGATGGTATTCAGATTATATAGGCGTCGACTAGCCAGCAGCTCTGCTTACCTTATGGTATGGGATTGACAATTTTATTTAGGGAGTATGGAGTTAGCTTTGAAGATGAGCCCTACCGTACTCTACTTCATACTTATGTATATGACATCAGGTCATTGCATCGGATAGGCTATTATTTATTCCAAGGCTAGTGGACATGCAGGATATCAGGTCAGGCCGAGGACAGAGCTGATGATGATGACGTAGCAGAGGAGCGGATTCTCTCCAGCGAGGCAGGACCTAGCGAGACTCAGCCTGAGATGGTGGCGCAGCCAGCGGTTGCTTCTTAGTCTAATCCTTCTACCTTAGCACAGCCTCAGCCAGATTAGACGGAGACTCCAGGCACTTCAGATAGCTTAGAGGATAGAGTCAGATGCATCGAGATTGATGTGTTTATCATGAGGCAGCATCTTGACGTATTCATAGCTGAGACGAGAGAGAGCCATATCAGACTTAGTCATGGCATCTCAGCTATTCTTTCTGCATTGTCTAGATCTTCAGTGAGTGCTCCGGCTATTGACACTACTCCTACACCTGCTCATGTACCTACTCCTGCACCAGCTGATGACATTGATGATATTGATACTGGTGTAGATACTACTATTAGAGATGGTGTTACTGTTGGTGACACAGTTAATGGAGATATTGGAGATGATGATGGAGATGACGAGGAGACTGACTCAGACAAATTTGACTTTGCAAATCTTCAAGCTAGTAGCGGAGGTGATGGCTGACTTGCCTACGAGTCCTGATCTTGACCCATCTCGTTCACCTGCCCAGACTCCTATTCCATCCTCTCCTTCAAGATCGGATGATCGCACTCCTGTTCCTATTCCTATTCTCTCTCCAGTTATCAATACTCTTATTCCTATTATTGATTCCTCTGATATTGATACTCTTGTTATACATACACCTATCATTGAGACCCCCGTTATTGATATACCGATTATAGACATACCGATACATTCTACAACTGATACTTCTATTTTTGATATGCCTGTTGTGTCATCAATTGTTACCCCAATCCTTGATACACAGATTGTTGATAGTCCTACACTTCACACATCATCGCTTATTTGAGAGCTTGGGTTTTATACACCTGGCTTTTAGTATCTTGACTATAGTCTTTCATTTGACCGCACACTTCTTCCAGCCGTTGCTGAGATTGTTGATCCGATCCTTCTGTTCCTACGGAGGACATTGCATCTACCTCTACTGCTCCAGCAAGAGGTCGGACATATGCTCATCGCAGAGGACATGGTCGTCGTACCCCTCTATAGCCGACCAAGACTAGACTTAGAGATCTTTGATCAAGATGGCCGAGAGCTTGATTCTTCACTGATACAGGACCGATTGAGATTGATTCATCTTCTGATAATTCCATGAATGAGGATTAGGACTTTTATGTACTTTTAGATAGTTTGTTTTTATGCTTCTATGTACTTTTATCCTTGTTATGTATCTGTTGTACAAGTTCTAAGCTTATATGAAAAACTTTGTTGTTCCTCATCTTTATGTCTTTGATGTAAATGAATGATATATTTTGAATTGCTCTTCAATGTCTTCATTATTGAATGAATGAATGAATTTTAAATTCAATGCAATATGTAAAGGACAAGTAGATTAACTCAATGCTACATCTTGACTACTCAATCTATTTATTTTCCTACCTTTTAATGATAACAAAAAGGGGAGTGGTTTAGTAATAAGATTTAAGTACAAATGAGTATACTTCACAAAAAGGGGAGTAGTTTTGGTGATTTATATTTGTAATGTGCAAGGGGTAAACATTTTGAAAACCTGAATTAAAAACATTTACAAAATTTCTTAAGAAAGGGGGAGCTTTACTTTATTTTCATTTGGAAATCCTTTCAAAATTAATTTCATCTTAAAACCTCTCTTTAAATGTTTGAAAAGATTCTTACAAATTATGTTATGAATCATTGATTCAGGGGGAGCCTTGTTGTTTACTGAAATTTTTCTTGTAGAGTATCGTGAAAACTAATTAGGTTCTTGGTTAGCCCATAAAACCAAGTGAGGTTTTGACTTGTTAGCCTTGTGAAAACAAGTTGGGTGTTTTGATTAGTGAGCCCTCAAAACTAATCAACTGTAATCTGTGTGATTATAGTGAATTTCCAAGGGAATCTTGGGTAGTGGATGTAGGTGCATTGGATAGCACTGAACCATTATATTTTCTTGGTCTTTGTGATTGCTTGATCTCTCTCTCCTTGCTCTTTACTTATTGCTCTTTATTTTTGCTGCATTTTATTTTAGAGCATTGCAATTATTTTAATAGTACCTTGCTAATTATTTTGTTGAATGGACTATATTGCTTAGTATCAAGTAATATTAAGTGTCAATTTTTAGAGACCCAATTCGCCCCCCTCTTGGGTTGCTTACTGGGCAACACTATCTGCAAATCTCTAATATGATCATCAGACTGATTACTCTTAACGATCATATCATCTATATATACCTCCATAGTCTTTCCAATTTGACCTTCAAAGATCTTGTTTACTAACCTCTAATAAGTAGCTCCAACATTTTTAAGACCAAATAGCATCACTTTGTAACAATATATCCCTTAATCTATGATGAAAGATGTCTTTTCTTCATCTTCTGGACTCATTTGTATCTGATTATATCCAAAGAAAGCATCCATAAAACTTAAAATTTGTGTTCAGTCATTGCATCAACCAGTTGATCAATTTTAGTCAAAGAAAAACTATCTTTAGGACACGCCTTGTTAAGATTAGTATAATTTATGTATATCCTCCATTTTTCATTGCTTTCCTTACCATAACTACATTAGCAAGCTAATCAGGATAGTGAACTTCTCTGATAAATCCAACATCAAGCAATTTGGTTACTTCTTCATAGATAACATTTTATCTTTTTGGAGCAAAATTTCATTTCTTTTATCGAACAGGCCGACTAAGTGGATAAACCTTGAGCTCATGCATAATCACTTCAATAGGAATACCCAACATATCGGCAGCCATCCATGCAAATATATCAGCATTTTTTGTAGAAAATCAACCAACTTTTTATTTTGGTCTTCAGTAAGTAAACTTCCAATCTGAGCAGTTTTAGTAGGATCATCCTTTATCAAGGGAACATGAATAGTCCTTTCTACTGATATGCTGACCCCTTCAATCGATCACATGGATCCATTTGTTCGGAGGTGGATTTGTTGATTGATTATTTATTCTGAATTATCAAACATTGACGAGCCATCTGTTGGTTTTTCCTTACTTCTCCAATCCCATTTTGGGTTGGAAACTTCATCAAAAAATGATATGTCAATATAATGGCCTGGAACTTATTTAGGGCAGGCCTTCCCAAATGGCATTATAAGTAGAAGGGATCCGAACAACCATAAAAGTAAGAGGGAAAGTCCTTTGCTTCGGTGCTGTCCCGAGAGTCACAGGGAGTGTGATTTCTCCTTCTACTCCTACAGCACCAAACCCAGTCAATGGCACATGAATTCCTCATAACTTATTAGTTGGTAAATTCATCTTGACAAATCCATCATAAAGTAAGACCTCAGTGGAACTTTCATTATCAATCAAAATTCTATGTACATCATAGTTTGCAATAATTGTGGAAATCACTACAGGATCATTATGAGGCATCTGAATGCCTTGTAAGTCATCATCAGAAAAGAAACACTTTCTCGAAGCCTTTTGGGGCTCCGATCATCTTCATAACAGGCATGACAAATCATTCCGATTGATCCATCAGTCGGTTGTTGATTCGGGAGCTCTGTCCCATCAGTGATCATTCTTGGAACTGCTGGCCTTGGCACTGCCACCTCAATTGTTTGATTTTGATTTTGATTTTGGACATATCTACCCAGATAACCATGCTTGATTAAGTCTTCAATCACATCTCATAGTTGGATACATTCTTCTGTTGTATGCTCATGATCATGATGATATTGACAGTATTTAGCCTTATTTTGCACAGCTGGCGAGGCTCTCATTGGCCTTGGCCTTTGAAGAAAATTTTCTTTCTCAATTTCCATCAAAATCTTCTCTCGAGAGAGAGTCAGAGGGGTATAAGCATCAAACCAATTGACGTAGTTCCTACCGACCACATTCCTCGGCCTTTGACCTTGCCGTTGGATTGATCGGACTCCAAGAGGTCGGAATTCATCTTTCTTGGCACTCTTCTTACTTGGCACCAATTTTTTTCTATTTGTCACTGGCTTAAAGCATGTTCTTCAGCTTGGGTGTACTTTTGAGCACGGGCTAGTAACTCAGAATAATTGGTCAGAAACTTTTTATCGAAGGAAAATGTGAACCTAGAGGCTCACAACCCCTTCTTCAGAGCAGACATCGCCACGTATTCATTGAGATCTAGAATCTCTAACGTGTGGAATTGAACCTTTTGATGTAGTCTCTCAAAGACTCCCATTCTGATTGTTGGATAAAGAATAAGCTATCAGAATTTCTAGGCATTTTCTTGCTTGTTCGGAAGTGAGAGATGAACAACTTCTCTAATTGACTGAAAGAATGGATGGTGTTCGGCTATAGACTTGAGTACCACATTCTCGCTGATTTCTTTAAGGTCAAAGGGAAGGCAAGATAATGGAGTGTGTTTGATGCCCCCTAGATCAATATATGGGCTTTAAAGCTATCTAAATGATCAAAGGGGTCAGATGACCCATCATACAGCTCAATTTGTGGAACTTTGAAGTGATGTGGAATTCTTTCCTCCATAACCTTTTTAGAAAAAGGTGGTAAGATATCACAGCTTGGTGTTGCATCCTCTATTTCCTCTGCCTAAGAACTCTGGCAATCTGCAACTCTAGCTTTTTGAACTTCTTATCAAAGTCATTTGCTCTTGCAAGATGTTGAACTTGGGTACTATCAAGAGTCGATTCTTCAGATGACATCGAACAAGATCATGGACATTTCCCTTTGTTCCGTTTCTTCGTGTGATGATGATATTGGTGATGATGCTTCAAAGGGGATTGTTGTCTTGGAGAACATTGATAAGATGAATATCTTCTTGGACTGAGATGTTTACTTACCTGAAGAGAAGGTTGCTGGCTACTTCTTGATACAGCAGGTTGTGATGGCTCCTTCGCGGCAATCTCTTGATGGTTTTGTATTGGTGTAGTAAGTACTTCTACCTTGTCACACAGATTGTTTAACCTTTCTTGATCTATGTTTCTGGCAAGAAGGACTTCCACCTTCTCGCCAAGAATAGGATTGTTCCCCTTTGAAGAATGGGGAATATCTTCTATGGGTAGATTCCTTTTCCTACCTTTCACCATACTTCCTTCTAGATTTTTGAAACTCTTTTCTTGAGTCCCCTACCTGGCGCACCAATCTGTTGCATCCAAACAATCTTTGAAGAGGCTTGAGCTTGAGTCAAGTTGAAGAGAGTCAGGATGAGCTAATGGATCTAGCTTTTTTCCATCTTCTTGGAGGGTTTGTGTGCTGGGGCTGCTCTCGAGCTTTGTCAATGGCATCTGAAGTGAACAGATGAGGTCTGAAGAAAGGCTAGATGAAAGAGGCTCCGAAAAAAGAATCCCATTCTCCATCGCACTCGGGGGTAATTATAGGCCATAAACCTAACCACTTATAGCTAGTGTCTAGCTGTTAAATAGTTAATCTACGACATGAGCACGTGCAACAAAAAGCCATCCATAATTAATCAGCCTTACGCTTCTTGAGCATTGATCAAACTTGTGCCTGTTGGGCATTGATCAGTTTCATGCCTCTTGGGCGTTGATCGGCTTCACGCCTCTTGGGCGTTGATCGGCTTCACGCCTCTTGGATGTTGATCGGCTTCACACCTCTTGGGCGTTGATTGGCTTCACGCCTCTTGGGCATTGATCGGCTTCACGCCTCTTGGGCATTGATCAGCTTCATGCCTTTAGGGTGTTGATCGGCTTCACGCCTCTTGAGCATTGATCAAACTTGTGCTTATTAGGCATTGATTAGCTCCACGTCTCTTGGGTGTTGATCAAACTTATGCCTATTGGGTATTGATCAGCTCATGCCTCTTGGACGTTGATCGAACTTGTGCCTGTTGGGCATTGATCGGCTTCACGCCTCTTGGGCGTTGATCGAACTTGTGCCTATTGGTCATTGATCAGCTCCACATCTTTTGGGCGTTGATCGAACTTGTGCCTATTAGTTACTGATTAGCTTCACACATCTTGGGTGTTGATCGAACTTGTGCCTGTTGGGCATTGATCGTCTTGATGCCTCTTGGGCATTGATCGAACTTGTCCCTGTTGGGCATTGATCGGCTTCACACCTCTTGGGTGTTGTTCAGTCAGATTCAAGTCTTCACTGGATCAGTAAAAAACAAACCTGACTTGTCATATCCCAATAATCTTCAAATTGATCTCTAGAAGCCATCTCTATTTTTGTCATCTATACATAGTTTTTTGTATCATACATGGTCTAGTTTTTTAAAGAGTCCTATCAATCTAGGAGTCCTAAATTCATGAAACTTGATCCATTAGAAGCTCTAAAATTCAAATAAATTCTATCTAACATTTATTTTTTGAAAATAGTTAGGATAGAGTTTTGAAATTTTAGAATACTTATCATAAAAAGAAAGAGTCTTAGGTTTCTGCATGCATTTTATGACATGTCATCTACATTCAAATTTAAATTTGCATCTATAGAAAAATTAAAAAAATAATTTTTTTCTTGAAAACTAGACTTGATAAGCTTTTGAACCCGATAATTTGAGCCCAAAATCTATTTGATTTTATTTTCAAATTTTATCTACAAGTTGGTTCTGTGACTTGTTCTTTTGCATTTGGTTGCATTCATTAATTGATCTAAGGTGTCGAGCATTAACCAGATAAGGTCAAGATCTTATCACCCTTCCTTGGCCTACAAACAACCCTCAGCATCAATTAAATCGAAGCCTTAACAAAATCAAGTAGAAACCAACTTAGGGTTCCCAAACGAGTCTGTTCGTGTAGTTCAATTAAAATTGAGTCTGATTGAGTCTACAATCCATTATGGAAATCGGTGTCTAAGGCAAGCAATAAGAAGGCAAATGATGAAGCTAGCTCATGGTTCTCTAATTAAGTTCTTGCGAGAGCGAGGGAAGCCTCCCATGACTACACCCCTTACCTAGTTGGTTGATAGATCTGAATAGTAGGATCAATTATACTCGATTGATGGAACCTAATCAGATCGCTATGTGGAATACCATTTTGGATCACCTAAATAACTTGATTGAGTGGATAACCTTGTTAGAGGAAGATCAAGTGAACTGACCTGATGAACCCATTATAGATATTCCACCCCTACTAATAGGTCAGAGAGATCGATTCATACCCCCAGGCTTAGGCATAGGTCCAAGATTAGAGGGTCATTCCTTGAGAATACTAATGGACCAAGATGATCGGCTCCTCAGAAATATTATAAGGAACCCATTTTTGATGATAATTTAGATCCAAAATTATACCTCGAATGGAAAAAAAAAAAGGATTATTATTTTAATTGGTACAAAATGTTTGATGTTAGAAATGTCAAGTTTGCCAAATCAAAATTGATCTTGCAAGCTTGATTATACCTAGGAAATATGGAACGTCTACTCCTTCAAAAAAAGACATGACCTAATAAGAACATGGAATGAATTGAAAGCTAAACTAAGAGAAAAGTACCTATCCATGTCCTATAACCAGCATCTATTAGATCAATGGTAGCAATTAGTTCAAGAAATAGACTTATTTCTGAGTACATCACATGATTTGATGAGTTCGTTATGCATTATGGTGTCACCGAGGATTATGCGGTGACATTGCCTAGGTTCTGAGCTAAACTTCATAAGGATATTCAATGCGAGTTATACATGCATTAGGTTGCCACCTTAGAATAAGTCTACTAGATTATGCTTGATTATGAGGTCTTTTCTAGGTATTCAATCCCTCATCAACCTGATCAGCATAAGTCCACTAGTCGATCGCCCATATGGAGTGAGACCTAGTACCTTTAAAGGACCTACTAACCAATTCATAGTACAAAGACCAGCATTTCGTAGGGAAGATAAGGGAAATGAGATTGTTAAGAATAACACTGGTCAAGTCAGGTGTTATAAATGTCAAGGTATTGGTCACTTTGTAGCTCAATATCCCGCTAGAGCCTTACATAAAGGTGACTAGGATGAAGAAGAAGTTCTAAATAGAGAGGAGGAAGAAGTGTATGAGACTGACCCTATGCTTGTTAAAGAATTTGAGGGATATGATAATGAAAATCAAGTGTCACCTGCACCTGATCACAATGATGAACCCCTAGGCACAGTTAGGTGTGTCATAGCCTAGCCCAAAGAAAGTGAAGATTAGCATTGGATTGCTATATTTCCCACCTTTATAAAACTGAGAAACAAATTATACAAGGTAATCATTGATAGTGGTAGTTGTATAAATGCTATATCAACTGATGTCATCAAGAAATTAGGATTGACCTCAATTGAATGTCCTAGTCCTTACAGAGTTTCTTGGTCGACATAGTATCCATTCCAATTAAGTATAGGTGTCATGTAGCCTTCCTATTTAGTTTGTATAAGGAAAAGGTTTGGTGTAATATCCTACCTATAGAGGTAAGTGGTATAATTCTAGGATGACCATTTTTATTTGATTTAGATGTCACACTTTTCAGTCGGTCCAATCCATGCTCTCCCATTTATACTAGAAAGTAGATTAAGATTAATCTATGTCAACCCACACCCAGTAAGAAATTTGAGTTAACCAAAATTAAAGAATTTGGGAAGAACAAAGGTCTAAATCTAATCAGTGCAAAGGAGATTAAAAAAGAAGTGAGAAAAGGCTCTACTTTTTGGGCATTAGTAGTTAGAGAAATTAGCAAGCCCACTCAAATTGAGTACCCCTAGAAGTCAAGAGATTTCTCAGTAAATTTGATGATATTTTTACCAATGATCTACCGGATAGGTTACCACCCATGAGAGATATACAACATGCAATTGATCTAGTTTCTAGTTCCACTCTACCCAATTTGTGCCATTACCAATTAAATCTTATTGAACATGACGAATTGAAAAGGCAAATTGATAATTTAATTAAAAAAGGGTTCATTAGAGAAAGTTTGAGTCCTTGTGTAGTACATGCATTATTGATCCCTAAGAAAGATAGCTTTTGGAGGATGTGAAATGATAGTCATGCTATCAACAAGATCATAATAAAATATCATTTTCGCATACCCCACCTTGATGATAGTTGGATATGATGGCCAGAGCCACTATCTTTTCAAAAATAGATCTTAAAAGTAGTTACCATCAGGTTCAAGTCAGATTAAGGGATGAGTGGAAAATAGCCTTTAAAACTAAAGATGGTCTATATAAGTAGTTAGTTATGCCTTTTGGATTGTCAAATACACCTAGCACATTCATGAGACCTCATGACTTGGGTACCGAGACCATTTATGGGAGTATGTGCTATTATTTATTTTGATGATATTCTTATCTATAGTAAATCCAAGAATTTATACCACCTTAGGCAAATTTGTCAGACCTTGAGAGCTGAAAACATGTATGCAAACTTAAAGAATTGCACTTTTATGACTAATCGTGTGGTCTTCTTAAGTTTTATCGTTACACCCGAAGGTATGTCTGCTAACCCTGAAAAAGCTAAGATGATAGTAGATGGCTAGTATCTCAGAACATCTATGATGTTCAAAGTTTTCACGGTCTAGCCACTTTCTATTGATGATTTACAAAAGGGTTTAGTACCATTATATCCCAGTTATCGATTGCATTAGGAAAGGCTAATTTAAGTGGATCAATAGTGCTAAAAGAGCCTTTCAAGAGATCAAGGAGTGAATGAGTAAAGCACCCATACTTAGATTATCTAATTTTTCTGAAGTATTTGAGGTTTTTTGCAATGCCTCGGGAATTGGAATATGTGGCATTTTGAGTCAATAAGGATATCCTATTGCCTTCTTTAGTGAGCAACTTAATGAGGCTAAACAAAGATACTCGACATATGATAAAGATCTTTATGCTATGGTACAAGCACTTTCATATTGGAGACATTACTTGTTACCACATGAATTTGTCCTATATTCTAATCATGAAGCACTTAAATTCTTGAATTCACAAAAGGAATTAAATCCTAGGCATAGTAAGTGGGTAGAATTATTTCAGGCTTATACTTGTGTGCTAAAATATAAGTTAGGACTAGAGAACAAAGAGGTTAATGTGCTTAGTCAACAGGTCACCCTTTTGTCTATCTTGAGTTCTAAAGTTACGGGATTTTAGAAGCTTAAGGATGAGTATGAGAACACGAACTTGGGTAAGGTTTTCAAAGCCCTACGAAATGGGCATCAATCGAGTATAGTGAGTTTATCCTAGAAGACAGTTTTCTTTTTAAAACAAATAGGTTATGTGTCCCTTAGATATTAGTTAGAAACTTTCTAATTTGGAAAATACATGCCAAAGGTTTAGCTGGATGCTTCGGCATGAACAAAATAATAGAGACATGATTTCTTTACCTATGCATGCTACATTATCTTATTCGACTTAGAGTTTTGCAAACATATTAGGGATTTGCATGTAAAAATTAGCAAACAAATTAATGCCAATAATCAAATTTATAAACAATTAGTAGATTCATATAGGCATGTTTATTTATTTAATGAAGGTGATCATGAAATGATAAGGGTTAGATCCAAATGATTCTCATCTGAAACTATTAGGAAATTGTATGCCTATGGAGCATGACTATTTAAGATTTTGAAATGATTAGGATCAAATACATATATTATAGATCTACCATCATATTATGAAATTAGTTCTACATTTAATATATCAGATCTGGTAGCTTACAAGGAACCAATAGCAACACCCAATGATCTATTTGAGCCTGTTCCATCCTTTGAGAGTGAACCTTTACCTAAGTATCCACTTCCAAAAATAATAATTTATAAAAGACATGAACAAATTGAGAAAATCCTTGATAAGTAGGTAATAACCAAATAGAGTCAATGATATCAATACTTCCTGGTTCATTGGAAAGGTTATCCCAATTTAGATGATTCTTGGATTGCTCACGAGGAGTTGTAGAGGATTGTCCAATACTATCTTGAGCAATACCTGAGCAGGAATAGCACACACTCAATAGGATCGAGTTTTCCTTACCCCAAGAGAATTGATGAGAACATTAGCTTACCTACAGCTAGTTTAGACTCAAACACAAGCACGATGATGATCCAAAGTATTGACAGCACCAGCAAATCATTATGGCTATAGAGGCCTAATTCCCCCTTACCTTAGTTGCTTTATTATTTCTTTTAGTTGATTTTTTGTACATTCAATTGGATTTGTCAACTAAATTAGTTATTTGTTTATATGGATTCAGGCTTGGGTTGTATAGCATTTAGAGGATCATTGATAAAAGGACTCCCGAATCAGATATGCTGCCATATATTCAATACCATTTTTTTTATCATATAATTTATTGATCGAATATTGGATGGCATGCAAGCTTAGGCCCACAAGGTTTATTATTCCACATGGATAGATCAAGGCTAAGGATCGAGCTTTAGATTAATTTTAAATAAAAGTTGTATTTAAATTTTGAGTTATCATGTTATCCCATGAAGAGTCCAAATACATCTTTTTTTGTACTTTTACCTATATAAAGGCCTTGGAGTTATATATAAAAGTATTTTTCTAATTATTTCTACCTTAATATCATGATTATGAGATTGGGGTGTGAAGTATGAGGGTCTGAAGCCCTGATCCCGCATCAACTATCTTCTCTTATTGCTTGCACCACCCTTCCCTCTTCCATCTCCCATGACCAATGTTTTTCTCATTCCATGGCATGGCATCCCTTATATTCCTATCATATCTAACTTTTTCCTTTTTGTTAATAGATCCCCTCAATGAATCATAATGAAATTTCAATGATCATTAAAGCTTGTGGCTCTAACAATTCCTTCAAAACTAGAATCCTGAGATCCGCTCCGAGAAATGCTACTCAACCTGGTCTTAAGATCCTTAGTACCTTGGTGAGATCTAGTTTAGGATTTAATTTTATACTTGTTGTTGGCCTATAGTCAGTTGAGTGTTCCCTCCCTAGACTAGATCTGATACAAGTAAAGAAGAACAATTCTAATCTAGGTAGTTTCCTTAATTAGCATGTGATCCTTTTCTTGAATATTCTTAAATCCATTACAAATGGATAGCAATATCTAATTATCTTGCATTTATACTTGCATCTTTACTTGAATTTGCTTAGTTGCTACATTTATAAATTAGAACTTTGATCATCCCACATCATTGAGTCCTTAAATCTGTGGTCATAGAAGCATGATAATGAAAAGGAGTTTCCATAAGAATTATGATTAGGTTTAAGCTAATTAAGTCTTGTATATAATGGATGCTTAGGGTTTGATGAGGTTCCATACCTACATCCTATCAGGACTTTCGATAAAGAAACTTGATCACATGGTAACTATATATAAGAGTTATTTTTCTATTATACTCAGTTACCACTACCTACTGTTGATGTCACTAGTAGATTGTGAGAGCTTACGAGGATCATTTTCGGATCAACGATCCTTATTAGGATTGAGTGAAAATTATTTCAATCCATCAAAAGATTTTGATGATATTATGATAGAGATCATGGTATCTCACTACCAAATAGAATAGAACCTGAGGGATCATACACAAAAGGAGCTCGAGCTGATCAAAACTCAAACTTAAATTACAATATAATTTGGCATAATTAAATCATGGATCAATTTATAATTTAATTAAATTAGATTTAATTTTATTAGTATGATCTATTGGGTTAAGTATCCAAGTTAGACTTAGATTGCAAGCCTAATTATTTTAGGTTGATAACCTTTTCAAAATTGGTTTGAATTAAGGTTAAAATAGTTTTGGAATTGATCCAAACTAAAGCCAAATTGAACTAGGAAGCCAAAACAACATTTGACTAGGTTTCTTTCTCATTTTTCACATGATATAGGAGAGGGGCTCTAATTTTGTCGCTACCTTTCTCTTGGCACGCGTGAGTGGATAGACAAGCATAGGTGGCATCTTCTATATTTATTTAGGACTCTCTCTCTTTGGATTGACATGGACTCTTATTTTATTTGAATTTGATTCAAATCATATCAGAATCATATTTTATTTAGATTTTTGGAGATGTCAAAAGGGGTTTTTGGTGTGAAGTTTTTATGAGGCACGGATTTGTAGCGCTAACATTTTTGTCACACATCTTTCTCTCCACCTTCCTTGTTCTTTCTTCTACACATCCCATCTATTCCACATGACCAAAAGTAGTATAGAGGGTGAGGAATTGAGAAAAGAAAAGGAAGAAAATGGTTTTCTTTAGTTAGGTTTGCATCTTCCCTTAGAACCGGTGTGAAAAGGTTGCACAAGGTTCTAGATCTTCTAGTTTGATTAGAAGATTTTCATATCCAGTTTAGAACGAAGACTTTCAAGGAACTGGCATTCTAGGAGTCTTGGAACTTCTATAAAGGAAATGTTTCTAGTTGGGGACAAGGATCAATTGATTGATCCTAAGACTTATGATGAGGCGATGTCAGACATCGACTCCGAGAAATGGTTGAATGCTATGAAGTCGGAAATTGAATCAATGCATTCTAACCATGTATGGTCCTTAGTGGATCCACTAGAGGGTATTATGCCTATTGGTTGTAAATGGATCTACAAAAGAAAAATAAATGCAGATGGTAAGGTAGAGACCTTTAAAGCTAGGTTAGTGGCGAAAGGGTATAGTCAACATGAAGGCATTGACTATCATGACACCTTTTCACCAGTAGCTATGCTGAAATCCATCCGGACATTACTTGCAAATGCAACATATCATGATTATGAGATATGGCAGATGGATGTGAAAACTACATTCCTGAATGGATATCTCGAAAAAGATATCTATAGGGAGCAGCCTTTGGGTTTTACTTTCAATGATAAAGATCAAAAGGTCTGCAAACTGCATAGATCAATCTACAAATTGAAGCAAGCTTCTTAGAGTTGGAATACTCATTTTGATGATGCAATCAAATTATTTGATTTTATCAAGAATGAGGATGAGCCATGTGTTTACAGGAAGGCCAGTGGGAGGGCGGTGGGACATTTCCTTGTATTGTATGTGGATGACATCCTCGTTATTGGGAATGATATTCCCATGTTGACTTTGGTCAAAAGTTGGTTATTTAAGAAATTCTCAATGAAAGACTTAGGTGAAGCATCTTATATTTTAGGGATTAAGGTCTATAGAGATAGATCTAATCGAATGCTGGGCCTTTCATAAAAATTGTACATAGAAGAAGTGCTGAAAAGGTTCAGCAGGGAGAACTCTAAAAGTGGATTGTTACCTCTTCGGCATGGCATTAATCTCTCGAAGAAAATGTGTCCGAACATACCTGAAGAGATTCAATGCATAAGCAAGATTCCATATGCTTCGACAATTGGAAGCTTTATGTATGCCATGTTGTGTACTCGACCTGATATAGCTCTTGTTGTGAGTATCACGAGCAGATATCAGTCGAATCCAGGTGAAGAATATTGGATAGCTGTGAACAACATTCTTAAGTACTTGAGAAGGGCTAAAGATTTGTTCTTAGTCTTTAGAGGGAGTTCAGAATTAGGGATAAAGGGATATACAGACTCAGACTTTATGTCTGATCCTGATGATAGAATGTCTACATTAGGGTTTGTGTTTTTGTGCAATGGTGGAGCAACTAGTTGGAAAAGTTCCAAGCATCCCATCATAGCAGATTCAACAATGGAAGCAGAGTACATCGCTACCTCTGAAGCTGCAAAAGAAGCCTTCTGGTATAAAAAGTTCATTGCGGAGCTTAGAGTGATGCCATCTCCATATATTATGATAATAATGGTGCAATAGCTCTTGCTAAGGAGCCCAGGTCTCACCAGAAGTCTTAGCATATTGAGCCTTGACTTGAGCTATCCACCTAATGCCATCAATAGCCATGCTCCCGTAAAACTCGCGCATCAGGTGTGAGAAATACCTCTCTCTCATGGTGTATAAAGATACCAAACTGATTGCTCCAAGAAGATCTCCAATAATAAAACCCTCAGAATCCCAAAAGTAAATATCAACTCTCCTCCCACACATGATCACCTTCCCTACAACTCGCTTAGCTATGCGGTGGAGGGGGTGCTCTATCTGCTTGCTGATCCTCGGGCTACTCATAATGTATGGCTGATCCTGATAGGCCTTAGACCTCCTCTCCCTGGAACTAGGCTCGCCATGCTTGAAAGATGACCATTTCTTGCAAAAAACCACTTGCTTCTTAGGTGCCATGACCACTAGAACAACTAAGAGTGGACCGAAAAGAGGGATGAACCAAAGGAAGGGAAAATAAGTTGGAGAAGTGAAGAACGGACCCAAACTGACCAAGAATGGAAAAATTGGAAGGAATGAGGGAAAATTGGTCCAAAAATGAGGGGAAAAATGAGGAATTTTCTAAGAATGGAAGGTTAGGGATGGAATATCACTGTTTTGAGGATTATTGGAAGGTTTGGGGACCACAAGGAAAAGGGGAGAATGAAAAAATAAGTGAGAAAATTGTTCGGAAGATGCCCTAAGAAAGCAGTCGATCCGTTCATGAGTCGACACATGGAAAATTGCTTAAGTGTCGACACTTCGGTGAGTCGACACTTGCGCAATTTTATAAGTGTTGACACTTGATCATTTTCAGAAAAAAATTAGAGTAAAACTAATAAATTTTTAAAAATTAAGGAAGTGTCTAGGGAATATTCTAAGATATATTTGAAGAATTTTGAGGCAATTCAAAAGATTTCAATAAGAATTTGAAAGGTTTTAGTCAAAGGGATCAATGATGCCTGACTCTCTTCTGATCATGCAAAACCTATCTTCGTTAAGGGGTTTTGTGAAAATATCAACTAGTTGCCTATCAGTACACACAAAATCAAGCATTACATTACTATTTTGCACATGATCTCTTATGAAGTGATGTCTTATTTTAATATGTTTGCTTCTTGAATGTTGAACTGGATTTTTAGTTAAATTAATATCACTTGTATTATTACATCTTATGGGAGTTTTATTTAACTTAATGCCAAAGTCTTCGAGTTTTGTTTGATCCATAAAATTTAAGCACAACAACTTCCAGCTACTATATATTTGGCTTCAACCGTAGATAGAGCAACTGAATTTTATTTCTTGCTAAACCATGAAATCAAACTCACTCTAAGAAATTGACAAGTTCCACTAGTACTTTTTTATCTAATTTACATCCAGTAAAGTCAACATCAGAATACACAATCAATTCAATAGATGAATCTGATGCAGAACGAAAACTCTAATACCAAAAATGATGCAGAACGGATATGTGGAATGCGGAAGCAAATTAAAATTAATGTATTTTTTTTTTATATATTTTCAGAAGTCGGCTTTGACTCAAAGGAAAGATAAACTAATGTTGAAAGAAACTAAGAAATGATAGAAAGCACAATTAAAAGGAGTGGATTATCAGAGTAACTCAGAAGTAGGATCGCTGGGGATTGAGAAACCCCCAGATCTAGGGTTGCTCTGAGTTTCAACGAAACAGACAAAGTGAGAAGGGAAGGTTCTTGTTACCTAGCAGTGATATCTCTCTATTTGGTGGAAAAAGACTCTCGAGCAGATTATTGGATCCCGGGAGTCAATGTATCTTTGCAATGGATCCTCCGATAATGGTCCTTTGCAAAGTTGGCCTCTTCTTGAACCCTGGATCCTAGAGAGAAGAAGAACAAGGTTAGGAACAAGAGACTCAGGGAAGAGAGTTATCAGAGTAGAAGAAAGGATGGGATCTGAAGGTCTTCAGTTGATATGGAACTCCTAGGCTGCGGATTTGGGACTTCTTCTCCTGGATCTGCTGGATGGACTCTGAAGCAGTGGTAGCTGACTTGAAGATGGCTAGACTAGGGTCTTGGTGGTCGGCCACCCTTTGGAAGAAGAACCTTGGAGATGGTGTAGAGGCTAGGGTTTGGTGGTGGTGGAGTAGAGATGGGTGGACTAAGCTAGGGTTTTGGGGTTGGAGATCTCACACCTCCTCAAGGTTCTAGGGAACCCAGATTTACTCCCTCACGGAGCTCAACACTCAGAATAAGTGAGGAAGAACAAGACTTTGCTCAAAAACAAGGGATTTCATTCATAAGATTTCATAAGATAAGTTCAAGTTACAAAAGGGGTCTAATATATAGACCTATAAGAAAAATCAAAACCATACAAGTTCTCATGTGGGACTAATAGGACTAATCTACACTTTTAGGCATCAAATTCTCTTCCCTTGGCCAACCAAGACTCCTTCCAGAGTGAGCAGCCCAAAAACTTCAAGAAAACTTGAAAATCAGCTCCAAATGGCAGGTTATGGGGGTGTCTCCTAGTATCTCTCTATGAATCAAGGATTTTCCCTTCATGGTTTGGCTCTTTTGGACACCTCCTAGTCTTGCTCCACAAGTTTAGGCTTCTTCTTTTCATGGCTTTGGCACTTTAGGAAACTTTTGGGTGCCTCCTTGATTTTCTCCCCAAGACATGCTCTCTTCCCTTTTATAACTTGGATTTTTATGGAACATTATGGGGCACCTCATTGATCCTCTCTTCAAGAAAAATTCTTGCCATCCTGGCTTGGGTTTATGTGGAAAGAAGTTGGCTCCTCCTTGGATTGAGGTATCTTGATGGATTTCTCCCCCAAGTGGTGTAAGAAAAAGGGGAACTTACTTCTTATGGTATGGGAACCAAAGACACTGGATGGAGATGTGGCAGGGAGTGTGGCACCCACTTGTAGCTGGACCATGGAAGAAAAAAATGTGGCACCCTATGGCAAAGGGAATGGCGCCAACCTGGACCTGGACTTGGACTGAGTCAACATGACTCAACAAAAATTGAAATGACAAAATTACAGACTCAAAATTAGGTTGATCAGGTCAATCCTTATTACAAACCCTAATTTTCTCGGGCAAGGTCAATCAGAGATCCAGATGGAACCCTGAAGTCTTCTTCTGATTCTGGTGCCCGCACCAGAATCTCTAGAGTACCATAATCTCATATCAATTATGCCAAACAAATATCTAAGTATGCACTTAACAGCCAATAAATGAGACTCTTTAGGAGCAAACTGGTATCTAGCACACATACATACACTGAACATGATATCTGGCATACTTGTAGTTAAGTATAACAATGAACCAATGATACCTCTACACAGTTTTTGATCAACATTTTTACCTGATTCATCTTTATCAAGTTTGCAAGAAGGCCTCATAGGAGTACCTAATGGCTTGGTTGTCTCCATCTCAAACATTCTTTAAGATTTTCTTTGTATACTTAGCTTAGTTGATGAAGATCCTTTCTTTAGTTTGCTTGATCTGGAGTCCGTAGAAAAATTTAGCTCTCCCATCGTGCTCATCTCGAACTCACCCTGCATAAGCTTGGTAAACTCTTGACAAAGTATTTCATTAGTAGCACCAAAAATGATATCATCAATATAAACTTATACTACTAATAAATCATCATTTTTCTTTTTTAAAAATAGTGTAGTATCAACATTGCTTCTAGAAAATCCATTTTCAAGTAGAAATTTACTTAATCTATCATACTAAGGTCTTGGAGCTTGTTTTAAACCATACAAAGGCTTATGAAGTTTAAAAAATGATTAGGGCATTCATGATTTTTAAAACCTAAGGGTTGTTCAACATATACTTCTTCTTCAATAAAACCATTTAAAAAGGTACTTTTGATAACCATTTAAAATAATTTAAAATCCATATAACAAGCAAAACAAATAATAATCTAATTGCTTCTAATATAGCAACAGGTGCAAATGTTTCATCAAAATCAATATTCTCTTCTTGAATATAACCTTTTGTTACTAATCTTGCTTTATTTCTTGTTACAATTCTATTTTCATCAAGTTTATTTCTAAAACCCATTTTGTTCCTATTATTGAAACATTTGAAGGTCTTTTAGCTAAGATCCAAACTTTATTTCTTTTGAATTGATTTAATTCATCTTGCATAGCATTAATCCAGTTTGAATCTTTTTCAACTTCTTCAATTATTTTTCGTTCTACTTGAGATACAAAAGCTAAATAATCATAAATATTTCTAAGAGAGGAACGAGTACTTACCCCTTTAGATGAATCACCAATAATAAGTTCTTTATGGTGTCCATGGACATACCTCCATTCTTTAGGTAATGGCTTGGGTGTAGATGAAGCTCCAACTTCTTGTACTTCTTTTTCATTATCCTAATCACCTTCTTTCTCTTTAGAAGGTTCTTCATTGATGATCATTTTTCTAGTCTTTTGTATACATGTTTCATCATCAAGAAAATCTTCCTTTCTATAAGATTTTTCATTAGTCTCATAAAAAACAATATGGATGGACTCTTCAACAAGAAGTATTCTTCTGTTGAAGACCCTATATGCCATGCTAGAAGTAGAGTATCCTAAAAAGATACCCTCATCTGACTTGGCATCAAATTTACTTAAATTATCTTTGTCATTATTTAAAATGAAACAACAGCATCCAAAAACATGAAAATACTTAATAGTAGGTTTCCTACCTTTCCAAAGCTCATAAGGTGTTTTCTTTAAAATAGGTCAGATCAAAACATGATTCAAAACATAGCATGCAATTTTTATAGCTTATGCCTAAAAATATCTAGGTAAATCATTTTTATAAAGCATGGTGCATGCCATTTCTTCTAATGTTTTATTCTTTCTTTCTTCTATCCTATTTTGTTGAGATGTCCTAGGTGTAGAAAAGTTATGATGAATACCATTTTTATTGCAAAATATTCAAAATCATGATTTTCAAATTCAGTACCATGATCACTGTGTATGGAAATAATTGAAACATCTTTTTCATTTAAAATCTTTTTGTGAAACTTAATGAATGCAAAAAATGTTTCATCTTTGTGAGCTAAAATTATCACCCATGTAAAACGAGAGAAGTCATCTACAATTACTAGCCCATACTTTTTGCCTCCCAAACTAGTTATTCTAGTAGGTCCAAAGAGGTCCATATGAAGTAATTCTAAGGGTCTATTAGTGGATACTACTCCTTTAGGTTTGAAAGAAGATTTTGTTTATTTTCCAAGCTGATATGCACTACAAATCTTATCTTTTTCAAAAGTAAGTTATGGAAATCTTTTATAAGATTCTTTTTGTTCAATTTTGAAAGTAAATGCATACTAGCATGCTTTAGTCTACGATGCCAAAGCCAACTAGTTTCATTGATCCTAGCTTCCATTGCCACTAGGCATTGACTATTTTGCATAGGTAGATCATCAAGATCAACTATGTAAATGTTTCCATGCCTATGACCAACAAACTTGATGCCATTGTCATCTAGACTAGATACAATGCACAAAGAAAATTCGAAAACTACTTTAAATCTTTTGTCACAAAATTGACTTATACTAAGAAAATTATATTTCAAACCATCAACAAATAAAACATTATCAACATACGTAGAGGGGGTGATATGGACTTTACCAATTCCGACAATTTTGCCCTTTCCATTATCATCAAAAGTCATGTTTCCACCATTTAAAGCTTCTAGAGATGAGAATTGCCTTACATCTCTAGTCATGTATCTTGAGCAACCACTGTCAAGTTACCATAATCCTTTTTTGTCCTTGGTTGCAAGACATACTTACAAAATAAGTCAAGTAGAAACTTTAGGTACCCAAGTCATCTTGGGTCCTTTAGGGTTAGTTGAATTGGTTCCTTTTGGAACCCAAACCTTTCTAACATTATTCAACTTTCTTTTATCACATAAATATGATTTATGTCCTAATTTACTACAAGCATAACAAGTAATGCTAGAGGATGCAAGTACAAAAAATTTTTAAAATATTTTTGTTGTTTTTGTGGTTTAAAACCTAATCCTGCTTTGTTAAAAACTACTCTTTAACTATTTAAAAGTAAGTATAGTTTTTCAAAACTATAAGTAAATTTTTTAATAAATGGTTTTACTTTTTCAACTTCTTCTTTGTGTTTCTTATTTTCTTGCAAAAGCTCTTTGTTTTGTTTAATAAGTTTTTCATTTGCCACTAAAACTTTATCCTTTTTCAAAGAATCTTTTTCTTTCAAGAAGTCTTTCTTTTCATTCTTCAAGGAAACAATTTGATCAATCAGTTTTTTGTTTTCTTAAAGTAAACTATCAGTTTCCATCAAAAACTTATCATTTAATTTTGAAAGCTCTAAATTTTGCTTTTTTCAATTCTTTGTTCTTCATTTTAAATTTTTGATATTCTACAAGTAATTCATCAAAAACATCTCATAATTAATCAAATGTAAATTCATTTTCAGTTTTAGATCTTACCTCTTCATCATTGGTCATAAAGCAGATGTTGGCTACCTCTTGCTATTCTTTATCGAAGCTTGAATCTTCGCTTTTGCTCCACGTTGCCATCATAGCCTTCTTCTTAAATTTTTTCTTACCCCTTTTGAGACTGGGACAATCCATTTTATAATATCCTTTTTTTTCATTCAAAACATATGGGTTGCTCCGTTTCCTTTTCTTTCTCTTTCTCCTTGTTGTGATCTCCTCTGTGAGGCTTTTTCTTGTAATTGTATCTTCTCTTTCTCATAAATTTCTTAAATTTTCTTGAGATGAGGGCTCTTTCTTCTTTCTCATCTTCTTTATCTTAATCATCACTGGACTCCTCCTTGGTTATGGACTTGAATGCAATAGCCTTCTTCTTTTTGTCATTGTCCACTACCTTTTGCTTCAAGGATAACTCATATGTCATCAATGATCCCAAGAGCTGTTTAAGTGGTAGAGTGTTGACATCCTTGGCTTCTTTAATAGTGGTGACTCTAGGATCCCAAGAAGCTGGAAAAGAAGTGAGGATTTTATTGACACGTTCAACATTAGAAATGACTTTTTCCAAACTCTTCATGCCATTAACAATATTGGTGAATCTAGTATACATTTCATTAATAGTTTCATTTGGTTCCATCCTAAACATCTCATATATATGAATGAGCATGTTTACTTTGATGGTCTTCACTTGATGTGTACCTTCATGGATAACTTCAACTGTATCAAGAAATTTTTTTGGCAGAGGTATAGTTAGATATTCTATTAAATTCACTTGGGTCAAGTGCACAAAATAATAAATTCATGGCCTTAGCATTAAGCTCTGCTTGCTTAATGTCATTCTCATCCCAATCTTCTCTAGTTTAGGGATGGGAATGCCATTAACCAGGACAATGGGCTGATGAGGGCCTTTAACTATAGTTCTCCAAATATTATAATCAATAGCTTGAATGTATATGCACATGCATGTCTTCCAGTAGGTATAATTTATGCCATTAAATAGTGGGAGATGGTTAGAGGCTTGTCCTTCTACAATACCAACACCAATTGGGGCTGTCATTAGATCTTTAACTCAAGATTATGAGATCTAAACACTGAGTACCAAGCTCTGATACCACTTGTTGCCCAGTGTAGCAACCTAAGAGGGGGGGTGAATTGGGTTTCTTTAAAAAATTTAAATTCTAAGCATGTACTTGAACTAAGGTTCTTATGTAAAAATGTGATTGTGCTCTAAAAATGATAAAGAAGGAAGAGCAAGCAATCACAAACACCAAGATGAATAGTGGCTCGGCAACCAAGCACCTACATCCACTTCCCAAGCTTTTTCTTGGATATTTCTACTATAATTTATCCAAGATTACAGCCAACTTGTTTTCAAAGGCTCATAAGTCAAAACCTTGTTGATTTTGTCACCTAGGCTCACCAACAACCTTTACAATTTGTTTTTAATCTAGGTTCATAAGTCAAACCCTAGTTGGCTTTATCCCTTAGACTCACCAACAACCTTTAATACTAGTTTCAAAACCTTTGAAACTAGTAACAACAAATAAGATAAAAAGTACAGATATAAACTCAAGAAAGAACTCTCAAAAGAGTAGATATTAATATCATTGAAGCTCTTCTTGAATGCTTGAGTTGTCTCCTTCTTGGATGCACTTCAATGCACACTTTTGGCTAATGATTTGAAATCTCAAACAGCACAAAAGAAGGCTTTTTCAAGTGGAATCTCTTTTAAAGTTCACTCAAGTCTTTTCAAAGCTTTTCTCAAAAGATAATCTGTCTCTTGTGTATCACTTTTTTTTCTTGAATTCGAAGTATTTGGTGAGTGATAAATAGCCCACAAACCACCAAAAAGCCACAGGAGACCGTTAGAATAAAAAATCTAGCCATTTGGAGCCATTTGGAATCAATTCTAAACTTCTGAAAACTAGCCATTATACTAAGTATCGATAATTGATTATTGATGAGTCGATCTGTGATTCGACACTTGGGTCGACACCAGGTTTAAATTTGAATTTCCAACATTCTGCTTCACTTCTAGTCTCAGGCTATGAGTTGACCTGTGAGTCGACACTTGGAACTGTGAGTTGACACTTGGGTCAACACTTCGATCAGCATTAGGCAAAAAACTTTGAAATGGCATTGTTCTATCCTTTTCTTATCTCAGGTCATGAGTTGATCTATGAGTCGACCTATGAGTTGATACTTGGGTCGACACTTGGGTCGACACTTCACTGAGGTCCAAAAATCATGTTCTGTTCAATCTTGTTCTCAGGCCTTGAGTTGATCTGTGAGTCGATACTTGATTCTTGTGAGTCGACACTTGGCATGCCAGCTAAAATCTGTATGCCAGTCTTCAAGGTGTCGACACTTGCTCCATGAGTCGACACGATGAGTTGACACTTAGGTCGACACTTGCTATGTGCCATTTCCAAAATGTGTGCCAAACTCTGAAACATTCACATTTTGTTCAATTAACTTCTAGTTCCTTCTCCATAAAGACCAAAGTAATCATTTTAAAGTCATTTCAAGGTATGAAGACCTCTCAAACATTGAAATTCATCTTGCTTTGATATCCATAACTTTGATACTCTTGAGTGAAAAATTTGAAGTACCTATGATCTAAAATTTACAACTCCAACTAAAACATTAGTCCAAATATATACTCAATGTTTTGTTAATCATCAAAATCAAGGACCGAAGCCAACATCAATTTTTTACAGCCCCATGTGAGAAGACATGTTTTACTATGAATGATGCAGAACAAATAAAGGGATGCGATGCGGAAGTAAATTAAGATTAACTAATTTTTTTTTTGTTTTTATATGTTTGTAGAAGTTGGCTTCAAATCAACGAAAAGTTAACCTAACATTGAAAGATACTAATATGATGATTGAAAGCACAATTTTAAGGAAACTAAATTATCAGAGTAGTTCAGAAGCAACGGATCGCTGGGGTTGAGAAACTCCTAGACCTAGGGTTTCGCTCCGAACTTTCAGTAGAACAGAAATAAAGAGAAGAGATGGTTTACCTAGCCAGACAATGATCTTCACAGATTTTGGTGGAAGAACTCTCCCGAGCAGATTGTGGATCCTCGGATTCAGATATCTTCGCAATGGATCCTCCAATACTGGTCCTTTGGCGGGTTGGCTTCTCCTGAACTCAAGATCTGGAAGAGAAGAAAACAATTGATGGAATCAGAGAGTCAAGGGAAAAATTTACCAGGTTGATGAACTTGAAGATTGAAATTGCTGAAAACTGGATTCTCCTGGAAGCTGATGTGATTTTCCTTGGAACTTGCTCTGGATCTGAAGTAGTCGGACTGGATCTGGATGAAGGTGGACGGCCTGGACTTGTAGAGAGAGAGAGGCCGTGGGAGATGGAAGGAGCTAGGGTTTAATGGATTGGAAATAATGAAGGTGGCTAGGGTTTGGATTTTTAAGTGGCTAACCTAGGGTTTTGGATAAAGATGGAGATCTCTCACCTCCTCAAGGCTCCAATGGAACCCGGATTACCCCCTCACGGAGCTCAACACTTAGAATAGTGCGGAAGAAGAGAAACCTAGGTCACTCAACACAAGAGAGTAGCAAAAAAATAATTTTCTTCATTCATTTTCAAAGTTACAAAGAGAGGTCTATTATAGACCTAAATTTTCTCCAAGCTTGTACAAATTCCATGTGGGACTAAACTCTTCCAACCTCTAGATTAGGTAGAAAACCCCCTCTCTTGGTCGACCAAGACTTCAAAAAAAAATTGGGACGGCCATAAAGGAATTTTTTTGGAAATTTTATGGCGCCTCCTTTGGAGTTGGATTTGGATTTGGAGTCCTCCTCTTCTTATGGCATTTCTTCTTTTCTTCCACTCCAAGTTAAGCTCTTTGATTTTGATTTGAAC
Source organism: Areca catechu (assembly GCA_021397845.1). Lineage (NCBI taxonomy): Eukaryota > Viridiplantae > Streptophyta > Magnoliopsida > Arecales > Arecaceae > Areca > Areca catechu. Next base: position 89,216,359 of record CM038043.1, on the reverse strand, counting down.
TTCAATTGGATGTCCTTCTTTGATTTCTTCTCCAAGAGAAGTTTCTTCCTTCTTTGCTTAGGTAAAATAGGCAGGTATGGGCGCCTCCTTTAAATTAGCTTCCAATTTGATTTTTTTCTTCTTTGGGTGTGGGGACCATGACACTGGGATGCCTCTGTGGCGCCACCTGGACCCTGGCGTGTGCTCGGAGTGTGGCTGGGCGTGTGGCTTGGAGTGTGGCCTCCACTTGCTTGGACCTTGGTTTGATTGGAAGACAAATGTGGCACCATTTTGGACCAATTGAAACCACATTGGGACTTGCACTGAGTCAACATGACTCAACAAATTTAAATGGTGACTCAAGAAATAAATAAAATAAATAAACTGGTTGACCAGGTCAACCTTTATTACAAACCCTAATTTCTCGGGCAATGTCAATCAGAGATCCAAATGGAGCTCTGAAGTCTTCTTCTGAGTCTGGTGCCCGCACCAATGAAGGGGCTAGTCTATCTAGGTTGCAGTTTTCTAGAAAATATGTAAAGCCTAGAATTATACAAGAAAACCTTTTAACTAGGAGTAAAAGATTTTCTAACTATTACTTGGTCATGAAATATCTTGGTTCGATCCTTATAAAATTTGGCATTTTCATAGGCTTCATTTCTAATTTCTTCGAGTTCATTCATTTATAGTTTTCTATGACTTCTGACTACATATAGGTCCATGTTTAACTTTTTGATTGCCCACTTCACCTTGTGTTCCAATTTGACTGGCAAGTGATATCCCTAAGTTGGTCTTGAAAACAGTACGATATGTCCATAGGGCATCCACTAGCTTCAAAGACTAGTCTTTTCTATTAGTGCCCATAGTCTTCTCTAGGATTTGTTTGATTTAATAGTTAGAAACTTTGACTTTCCCACTAGTCAGAGGGTGATAGGGTGTGGCCAGTTTTTGAGTGATGTATTTTCTTATCAAGGATGCAAAGGATCAATTACAAAAGCACATTCCCCGATCATTTATAATGACCCTAGGGATACCAAAATAGGAGAGGATGTTTGTTTTAAAAATTTGATAATAATTATATTGTCATTAGACCTACATAGTATGGCCTCTACACATTTGGATGTGTAATCAACAACCACTAAGATATATTCATTTCTAAAAGACTTTGGAAGTGGTCCCATGAAATCAATTCCATATACATAAAAATTTCAATGACTAGGATCAGATGTAATGGCAACATTTTTTCTTGGTGATTCTACCTACTTGTTGACACCTAGTGTAGCTTTTATAGTACTCCTGTACATCCTTAAATAGATTAGGCCAATAAAATCCATTAGAAGAATTTTTGCAGTAGTCTTTTTGGATCCAAAGTGGCCACCATAAACTTAGTCATGGAAAAAGGATAGGATGCTTCTGACCTCTTAATCTAGGACACACCTTTTGATGATTTTGTTAGGACATTATTTAAATAGATAAGGGTCATCCTAAATGAAGCATTTTATTTGGGAGAAAAATTTATTTTTGTCCTAACTAGTCCAATAAGAGGTATTTTATTAGTTGCTAGATAATTGATTATATCAGCATACCATGGTTCTATAGTCACACACATAAGTTATTCATTAGAAAAAGACTCATGTATTGGTGGCTTGTTAGAGGGTGCATCTACCAATCGGGATAGATGATTAGCTATAACATTTTCAATTCCCTTCATGTCCCTTATTTCTAAGTTAAATTTCTAAAGAAGTAGAATACATCGAATTAGACATGCCTTGGCATCTTTCTTTGACAAGAGATGTCTAATGGCTAAGTGATCAGTGCACATAATGATATGTGACACAACCAAATAGGAACTAAACTTTTCTAGAGTGAAGATGATGTCCAAGAACTCCTTTTCAATTGTTGAGTAATTAAGCTATGCATCATTAAGGATCCTACTAGCATGGTAGATGACTCACGGTAGCTTATCAATTCTCTATCCTAGAATGTCTCTGATAGAGTAATTAGACACATCACATATGAGTTCGAAGGGCCAAGTCCACTCAGGTGGGTGAATGTTGGGTGCTGAAGTCAGTGCCCTTTTCAGGTATTCAAAGGATTCGAGATACTCAAAAGTAAAGTCAAATTTGATTTCTTTGGTTAGAAGATTAGTCAGTGGTCAAGCTACCTTGCTAAAATTCTTGATGAACCTCCCATAGAAGCCAGCATGTCCTAAAAATGAGCAAATTTCTTTGACTAATTTGGATGGTGTAAGATTTGTAATTAGGTCTATCTTTGCTTTATCCACTTCAATGCCCTTCTTCGAGACAACATGACCAAGTACTATACCTTCTTTGACCATGAATTGAATTTTTTTCTAGTTAAGCACTAACTGCTTTTCCTTACACCTTTCTAAGGCTAGTCTTAAGTGGTGTAGGCATTCAAAGAAAGTGGAGCCAAGATGGAAAAATTATCCATAAAAATTTCAAGAAATTGCTCAATCATGTCAGAAAAGATGCTGACGCGCACCTTTTAAAAAGTAGATGGGGTGTTACACAACATAAATTACATCCATCTATAGGCAAAAGTTCCAAAAGGACAGGTAAATGTGGTCTTCTTTTGGTCCTCTGGTGCTATGGAAATTTGGTTGTAGCTAGAGTATCCATCAAGAAAATAGTAAAACTCATGTCTAGCTAGCCTTTTCAACATCTAGTCAATAAATGGAAGGGGAAAGTGTTTCTTTCTTATAGCTATATTTAATTTTATGTAGTCTCTATCTAGTTTAGACTTTGGTTTGTACAAGTTCATTTGTTTCATTTTGGATCACTATTATCCCTGACTTAGGGATCACTTGAACTGGGCTAACCCATGAACTATCTGAGATGGGATAGATAATTCCCTTATCTAACAACTTGAAAATCTCTTTCTTTATTACCTCCTTTATAGCTAGGTTTAGCCTTTTTTAGGGGTCTCTAGTTGGCTTGGCCTCCTCCCCTATGTGAATTTGATGTTGGACAATTAAAGGGTTAATCCCTTTGCTGTCAACCATGGTCCAACCTATAGCTTCCTAATTCTCTTTAAGAATAGTTAAAAGTTCTTCCTCTTAGGTTGGGTCTAAGTCTGATGAAATAATTATAGGTAGGATTTTTGATGGACCTAGATATACATACTTGAGATGCTTGGGGAGTATTTTAACTTTAGTTTCAATGCTTCCTTAGTTGAAAGCTTGAATAGTAGTTTGACTGGTGGTTTGAATTTTAGTTATGTCCTCTGGTCATTAGATGTGAATACTTCATAAATATTTTAGATTCTTGGTCTAACTAAAGGTTCAAATCTAAAAATCTTCATCACCTAGATCGATGGATTTATACATTTCATCTTGGATCAGGTTTATATCGACAAATTGGTCCATTTTGTTTTCTAGATTAAAAATATTGAGATTAATGGACATGTTTCCAAATGAGAGCTTTATGAATCCATTATGGTAGTTGATCAGGGCATTAGTGGTGGCTAAAAATGGTCTTCCTAAGATGACCTGGATGTAACCTTTTGGGTTAGATACAGGTTAGGTCTCTTGGATCACAAATATCATAGGATAGATGAAATCACTGAACTTGATTATCATATCTTCCATGACTCCCTTAGGGATCCTTACTGATCAATCTACCAAGTGCAACATGATTTTTGTTGCTTTAACTCTATCCCCAATTGTTTATAAACTAAAAATGGAAAGATATTTACACTAGCCCTAAATTTTACAAGGCCCTTTAAATAATGGTTTTCTAAATAACACAAGATATTATAGAGGCCCCAGGTCTTTGAACTTGACTTGAACATGGCTCGAGAGGTATGAGCTTATACTAGTAACCAAGAAAGTTTTCTTAAGTATGTTGGTGGTCTTCTTCTTTGTTGATAATTATATTATATACACATATAAAAGTATTAAATTAATAATTGAACTATCTTTATTTATATCAAATTGATATTTTACATATTATTTTTAGGAAAGAAGCTTGATTTTGGAGTTTAATGGTGTAAACGGCACATGAATCGGAGTCTAATTGAGCCCGGAATCAAAGTTTGAATTTTATTAGGGAATCACACGAACTTTAAAGTAGCCGATCCACTATGGACCGGTTGCTTGGTCGATATGATGCCAACTGGTCTATGTATGCCATTAACTATGGTCCATGGTTGGGCTTCATAGACCATAGGTGATTTTGATGCTCCGAAGGCCAAGAGGATGGCCTGCGACCATCTCATGACTTCTAGTGACCATCTCATGACTTCTAGCAACCATCCCATGGACTCCGACGACCACTATTCCTTGTTTCAAGCTCCCCATCACCATCGAGCCTCCTCCCTCCACTGATCTATCATGACTGTCACCATGTCAGCCCACTGTCACCGCCATCCATGGCCGTTCCACCGCCACCAGCTCGCCGCCAAGAAGCCTCCGAGCATCTCCCTCATTGATTGGCCACCTAGCATCGACCTTCTCTTAACCTGATCCACCACCACCTATTATCATAACTGTCATCTTCACTCGTTACTGGTCACCACCGTTCATCCATGAAATTACCAAAGAAGCTGCCCGACATTGCCCCCATTCCTTGTTTTACTCGATCCAGAAGCCGCTCGACATTGCCCCCATTCTTTGTTCTACTCGATCCCTAACTCGCCACCATCTCCTTGCCACCTCTTGGAACCTTTATCACTTCTCCACCCTTTTCATCAGCCTGAGCTTTTATTTTGTGCCTATGCCACCACCGGCCATCGCCGCTTGCCATCGCTGATCTTCCCACAGTGACCACTTGGTGCGGGCACCAAGGTTCAAAAGAGGCTTCAGTCTAATTCAGTATGGCTTTAATTCTTTCATTAAACTTATTCTTGTAAATAGAGTAATTTTACTTCTTTAATTGAATTTGAGTCATGCAATTAGGTTGGGTTTATTCCAATTTGATTTCTTTTAAGTCTATTTGGGTTTTTGATTCCAATTAGGGTTGAATTGGTCTTGCATTTGGTGAGTTTAGTAGTTGGGTCCAAGAAAGGTTTGGAATTGGTTCAATGTAAGCAAGCTCACTCGAAGATTGGATGCATTCAACCAGTCCAACAATTCAATCCAAGGAGGATGCCACATCAGCAAGCATTGTTGGATGCCATGTCATCCTCCCAACCACTTGGTGTACACCTAATCGAGCCACATCACCACATGCCACATCACCAAAGGGAATTCAACTTCAAAGGAGCTTCCACCATTATAGCTAGCACCCATGAAAATCTCCATGTAATTCGAATTCCACCCTTATAGCTAGGAACTTCCCATGAAAATCTCCATGTAATTTGAATTCTACCCTTATAGCTAGGAACCTCCCATGAAAAGCTCTTTGTAATTCTAAATTTCAAAAGTCCTTGGAGGCTTATAAAATCTACTCCAAGCTCTCTTGTAAAGGATGATGAATTTGAATGAAAAAAAGGAGTGTTTCTTCTTCCATTTGATATTGTCCAATGTCCTTCGAGAGGGAGTGGGTGAGAGACCCTTAGTTACTTCAAGAGAGTTCTTCTTCCATGCCATTAGCCATTAGCAAGTCTTCTAATCCATCCAAGCTCTCCATCCCCAATGTCCAAGTTGCAAGAAGATGCATTCCAAGAGGGCCGGCCAAGATTCTTCAAATCCAACAGCTTCTTCTCAACTTCAACCATGAATTCCATTGTTTCCTACCTTTCAAGTTATTTCTTAACTCTGCTATGTTTTGTGTAGGATCTCCGGGATATCCAGGTTCCAAAGAAGAGGGTCTTCTAAGGCAAGAAACAGAGACTAGAAGTCCGGATATTTGAAGGAATCATCCTGCCATTCAAAGACTTCGTCCTTGAGTGTATTTTTTCAAACCCTTGAGATATTAATGCTTGGTTACCCCTCTTATAATGTTTTTCCAGATCTGAAATGTTAACTTAATTAAGCCTTATCCTGTGTGGTTTCCTAACCACGAAGATCCATTCCTTTTTGATATTATGAAAGTTTTCATTCAAGTTTAGTTTATATGCAGAATTCCTTCATGATAGTTTCATTTCTTTTATATGAAAAGTAGCCTTGCTTTACTCCATTTCTCGTTTAATTATCATTGTCTCCTCTTAGATTGCAACATTTCATCTCATCCCACATCAAATTGGTATCAGAGCATGGTAGGTTAGGGCTTTGCATCATCTTCAGTACCTGGATTTGGGTGCTTCACCAGGCCGTCCGGTCTTAGGAAAAAAGTAGGGTTTCAAGACTCTCTCTACCCATTCCACGGGGATCTCCTAAGCCATGTAGGGGTGCCATTGTGATTGATCCTTGAAGGGGAACACAAGAAGGTAAGTTTAAAATCCTAAAGAATAGTTTTGCATCATTTAAATTTAGCATCTTTAAAATTTCTGCTTGCTGTATTTCTGAGTAGGCTGACTGTAATTCGTATAAAACTCTAAAAAAAGTAGTTAGTTATTCATTGAAGTAATATTTTTTCTAATCCATATTAAGTTATCTATCAGAATGCATAATTTTATCCTCGAAAAGGAATCACAAAAAAAATGAAACTTCCCGCACTCCATCATTGTTGCTGAAATTCCTGTATGTTCTGTTCTATTCCTTTACCATTATCTAAATTTCAGGACCTTCTCAGCATATCACAGATTTTATTTTAAATTTCCTTTCATATGGCATATTATCTGCAAGTTAGGAGTGTTTTGTAATTTTTTCAAATTTTTCTGAGATTGATACACATCACTTTTTTTCCCTATATCAGAACTGCAACATACTGATTTCTGCACCTGAAATTAGGGTTCATTTGTATGCTTGCATTCATTTCATGATAAATCATCTAAGGGTATCAATTTGACATAGGGTCAAGATTTCATTACTTGTCCCTAGCCCAAAAATCACCAACTTGCATAGCGAACCCAATCCTAATTAAAATGTAGTAGACATTTAATTGCTTTAGCAAGCTAGGGACACCTACAAGGTCGGGTCGAATCAAGTGTCAAGCCAACTTTGACAACCTGTTTATGTGTGCTTGTATCTGGTGTCTAGGCAAGTGGTTCAAGGAAAGAGCTCGAAGGAAGGTGGGTTGGTCTGCTTACCTGGCCAATTTCAAATTGGTGTCTAAGGCAAGCAAAGAGGGACCTCCACCAACCTTACACTTACCTGGCCAGGTGCCAAGTAACTACAACCAAGATTGTCATCTTGACCTAACATTTGGTTTGGACTCTAGGTCTAGCAAACCCCTAGCCTGAGTTTGAGTCTGTGTGTGCATGATAACTAGATCAGGGACATTTTACCAGCAAGACCTAGCTCAATCAAGTGCAACCATGGACCAAAATTTTGAGACCTTGATGAAATCCCTGAATGATCAAATGGCCCGACTGAACCAAAACCTGACTGACCAATTGGCCCAGACCAACCAAAGCATGATCGATCAGATGGCCCAAGTAGAGGCACAGGCAGAAGCCCGCAACGCCCATGCTAAACTCAACTCCTCTAGGCCCAATTCCCTTGATCCAAGAGCCTATAATCATGATCTTGCCCCTATGTCTAGCCCTAAAAGCCCATACCCATACTTGATTGACTCCGAGGAGAGACCCATTAAAAGAACCCAACCTTATGCACCTATTTTTGATGGAAAACAAGAGGTGTATATCGATTGGGAAGAGAGCATGGATCACTATTTCGAGTATATTAGGATGTCGGAGTTTGAGAAATTTAGATTGGCCATACGTAGGTTAACTTGATATGCTAAGTGGCATTGGGTATCTATTGAGGATGAATGTTATCAAAGAGGAGTTAGAATACGTAGCTAGAGAACCATGAGAAGTAGGCTAAGAGAAAAGTACCTAGTTAGATTTTATGAGCAAAGACTTTTAGACCAATGGTACAAATTGAGACAGGGTGATAGACCTGTGTCTGAGTATATTGAGAAATTCAAGGGATTTGTCAGGAGATGTAACACAACCGAATCTAAGACCATGACCATATCTAGATTTCGAGGAGGCCTATGTAAGGACATCTAGGGAGAATTACTTCAATGAAAAATTCATACTCTAGAGGAAGCTTATCGGATTGCTAGAGAATTCGAGTCTTATCAAAGAGAACTCATGAGCAACTGACCTATGCCCAGCATGATTAGCACTTCTAGGCCAATTCTTAGATAGATTCCTTCAAACCAGCCTACTACTCCTATCCCATTAGTTTGCAAGGGAAAGGCCCCTGAACCCATTAGTGAGCCTGAGGAAGAAGTTTATGAGGCTGAACTGAGTTTAATTAATGGATATGAAGCGAAAGAGGAAGCACCCATTAAGAATTTCAAGGAGAAAAGGTTGAACCCATTAAGAATCTAGAGAAAGAAACTCCTGAGTCCACTAAAGAATCCAAAAAAGACATCTATGAATCAAGTGTAGTGGAGGAGTATGATGAAGGTGGATGCAAGTTTGAGATCATTGAGAAACTAATAGAAAAAGATCCTGAACCCATTATAGAATTTGAAGTAGTGACTGAGCCAGGATCAAACATATCAGATAAAAGTGAGGGTTCGTACGATTTGTCCAAAAAAGAGGTCCAGGAACAAGTCCCTAAGGAGCAACCCCAGGAAGTAGATGTTATTTAAGAAGACTTTCAAGATAAACTCCTCGAAGACCTTCCTGATGACCTTCCACCATCTAGGAGCATCTAGCCTACCCTAGATCTTGCACCCATAGATCGATGTCCAAATTTTAAGATCAACCTAACAAACCAAGGTCTGTTTCATGCCTCCCATAGATTGCCCCAAGACTCTGATTCTTATTTCCTACCCATTCCTGAGTCTACACATGTTTCTTCAACCATTAGGTTACATTATATTGAGATCACCAGGTTGCATGAACCCTTAGAACCCATCCCATTTGTGACCTACTTTTGGAAGACCTTATGGCATTTGCTAGGGGTCCATGATAATTTTTCATGTGCATACCAGACCAAGGTCAAACCTAGAGAGTCAATAATCTGTTAGGTTTAGGCCCTAGAGAGTCCAATAAAATTCCTCTCAATAGGAATACATAGTTGAGTCTATTTTTTGTCAAGTGTCAGTATGAGTCTCTAAGTCTACCGAGTCATATGCACAGCATGTTAAGGACTTGCATAAGGAATTTAGTAAAAAGATTCAAATAAGCAATGAAGTCTATAAGCATATGGCTAATTCATGTAAACGAATGAAAGAATTCAATGTAGGGGACTCTGTAATGGTTAAACTTAGACCTAAAAGGTTATCACCGGGAACTATGAAGAAACTACATGCTCGGGGAGCTGGACCTTTCAAAGTATTAAAGAGAATCGGACCTAATGCATACATGTTAGAGTTACCACCAGATTATGGCACTAGTTTCACATTTAACATTTCTGATCTGAAAGAATACAAAGAGTAATTCCTAGCAAGCCTTTTGGACCTTACCCAACCTTTGAGAGTGAAACCCTACCTGAGTGCCCACCAGCACATCAGCCAAAATGGAGAGATAGGATTGAAAGTATCTTGGATGACCGGGTAATTACCACCAGAAATAATGACTATCAATGTTATCTGGTTCGATGGCGAGGAAGACCCGAATTCGAGGATTCCTAGATCACCCGAGAGGATCTACAACAAATCAACCCAGAGCTGCTAGAAAGGTACCAAAGTAAGATTAATCCTTACTCGACAGGGTCGAGTTCCTCCCATCCCGGGGGAACTAGTACGGGCACCAAGGTTTGAAAGAGGCTTCAATCTAATTCAGTATGGCTTTAATTCTTTCATTAAACTTATGTCTTGTAAATAGAGTAATTTTACTTCTTTAATTGAATTTGAGTCATGTAATTAGGTTGGGTTTATTCCAATTTGATTTCTTTTAAGTCTATTTGGGTTTTTTAGTCCAATTAGGATTGAATTGGTCTTGTATTTAGTGAGTTTAGTAGTTGGGTCCAAGAGAGGTTTGGAATTGGTTCAATGTTAGCAAGCTCACTCGAAGATTGGATGCATTCAACCACTCCAACAATTCAATCCAAGGAGGATGCCACATCAGCAAGCATTGTTGGATGCCATGTCATCCTCCCAACCACTTGGTGTACACCTCATCAAGACACATCACCAAAGGGAATTCAAATTCAAAGGAGCTTCCACCATTATAGCTAGCACCCATGAAAATCTCCATGTAATTCGAATTCCACCCTTATAGTTAGGAACTTCCCATGAAAATCTCCATGTAATCTGAATTCCACCCTTATAGCTAGGAACCTCCCATGAAAAGCTCCTTGTAATTCAAAATTTCAAAAGTCCTTGGAGGCTTATAAAATCTACTCCAAGCTCTCTTGTAAAGGATGATGTATTTGAACGAAAAAAAGGAGTATTTCTTCTTCCATTTGGTGTTATCCAATGTCCTCCGAGAGGGAGTGGGTGAGAGACCCTTAGTTACTTCAAGAGAGTTCTTCTTCCACGCCATTAGCCATTAGCAAGTCTTCTAATCCATCCAAGCTCTCCATCCCCAACATCCAAGTTACAAGAAGATGCATTCCAAGGGGGCCAGCTAAGCTTCTTCAAATCCAACAGCTTCTTCTCAACTTCAACCATGAATTCCATTGTTTCCTACCTTTCAAGTTATTTCTTAACTCTGCTATGTTTTGTGTAGGATCCCCGGGATATCCAGGTTCCAAAGAAGAGGGTCTTCCAAGGCAAGAAACAGAGACTAGAAGTCCCGATATCTAAAGGAATCACCCTGTCATTCAAAGACTTCATCCTTGAGTGTATTTTTTCAAACCCTTGAGATATTAATGCTTGGTTACCCCTCTTATATTGTTTTTCTAGATCTGAAATTTTAACTTAATTAAGCCTTATCCTGTGTGGTTTCCTAACCACAAAGATCCATTCCTCTTTAATATTATGAAAGTTTTCATTCAGGTTTAGTTTATATGAAGAATTCCTTCATGATAGTTTCATTTCTTTTATATGGAAAGTAGCCTTGCTTTACTCCATTTCTCATTTAATTATTATTGTCTCCTCTTAGATTGCATAATTTCATCTCATCCCACATCACCACTCCTCCCCATTCCAACCACTTCTCCTATTACCATCGTTGATCATTGCCCACTCACCACCATCCAAGTTTTGATCGTGGTGGCTCCCCTATTCCATGATTTTCTCCTATTGCTCGGCCACACTACCCTCCAAGAGCCATTGTCGACTGTCTGCCACTAATAATCACCGACCACCACCTTTCGCCATCTCTTACCACCGTGCTGACTAGGAGAAGGAGTCCAAGTTAGACCCGAGATTAGGAGATCCGAGAGTTTGGCTACCAGAGAAGGAAGGAGTGTTGCTATTGATCCATCACATAGTAGATCGATGGTCTAGACTTTTTCCTATGATATTCAGCCAATTTGAAGCTTGATTGAGCCTAAATGTAACTGGGATAAAGCCCTAGCCAAGATCTATTTAAAGGACCCTTGTGCTGAGAAGAAATCATCTTAGAGAGAGTACTGTACAAGATAGGAGGTCCAGCTTTGGGTTGCGGGTTGGCCTCTATGAGTAAGGTTTCTTAGAGGAGAAGCTATGCCATCTATACCATCTTTTGCCTACGCCGATCTTCAGATCAAGACCCAAGAAGGAAGAAGCAGAGAAATCCAGTTCGCTTCAAGGAGTATGAAGGAAGAATGGAGTTTGTCAACCATCTTCCATATGAGGCTGTGCCGATCTACTTCCAGTCTTTGTTACAATTTTTTTGTTTATTCAATTATATTTTATAGTAGGACCCTAGTTTTAATTAATAAGAAGTTTATTTTCTTGCACCTTTAAATTTGTCCTTTATTTTCATTGCAAGTAGATGCTAGGATCAAAATAGTAGATCCTAGTATCAAGTTATTTTTTTTTCATACTTTAATTTGTATTTCCTCGACTTCTATCTATTCACTTGCTTAAATCAAAGATTTCAAAACATTCAACATACTGCCTTCCCTATGATTCGACCCAACTCACTTTTTTTATGGATTTTTAATTTTCTTAAGTTGATTAATTTAAACTGATAGCCTTGGTGTCTTAACGACAACATCAAGGCCTATCATTTGTGCATAGATCTTTGAGGAACTTGCATAGGTGAAAACTTGTTGGATCATATCTAGAAGAAGGATATTTATTTTAACTTGTTTAAATATTTTAAAAATTTGATCCATATGGGTCGGGTGTCTATTAGATCTAAGTATATTAGAAAAGGAAGCTACAGAATTGGTAGTTGATGTCTCGACTTGCATGAACGTTAATATGGGTTCTGTGAGTGGCTTAGCTAGCTCGCCAACCTCTATTGATTTAGGCTCCTTCGACTTGGTCTGTTGGTTAATGGTTGGCCTTTTTGGTTTTCAGATGTACCCACATGATTGTTTACTTGTCTCCCAGTCTTTAAGGTGTGAATTGTATTTACATGGTTAAATCAACCTTTGGGTTGAGATTTTTGTCCATTTTGGGCTCTTGGATTAGGTTCTGGTTGGCTTGATAGTTTGCCATTTTCTCTCACTGATAAGTGGCCAACTATCCTAATTACATTTTCAAATGGGCTATTGCTTGGGTGTTAGTTGTTATTAACTTGCTCGAGGTCTGCATGAAATTGTTAATGATAGTTGCACTATCAAAAGTTAATTTTACCAAGACCTCTAACCCTTTTTCTAGTGTATTAAGCCTTTGGTCAATGCCAAAGACTAGTAGATTATTCAGTGATTGAGTAGGCTTCGAGTGGGATTGATTGAGGGCAGGTCTATTTGAGTTTGACCCTTGTGACCAAGAAAAATTGGGGTGGTTCCTCCATCCTAGGTTATATGTTAGTGCATAAGTTGACCTTAATGCATTGATTCAGCATGGTTCTAGAATGTGGGTTTAATCCCTCATAGATAATCTGACACAATCTCCAAATCTTAATTTCATGGTGTGGACATTGACTTGAATTGTTCTTGAAGTGATCAAAGCACTTCCAAAAGGATTCTCCCTTAGTTGATAAAATTGGTTGATTTCATTCCTAAATTTGGTAGTTTTATGGTGGGGAAAGAATTTTCTTAAAAACACTTTGTCAAAACCCTCCCATGTCACTATAAATTAGTTAGGTAAACTATATAACCAATTTTTAGCACATTCTTTAGCACAAAATTGATCAACCTAAGTTTAACAGCATCCTCAATGAGCTGTTGGAGTTGCATTGTAGAGCATACTTTTTTAAAATTTTTTATAAAGATATATGTATCCTTGATTCCAACAAATTTGGGAAGCATGTTTATTATCTGGGATTTAATTTCAAAATTAGCATTGGTTTGTGGTAGGTGTATACATGAGGGTTGGACCGACCCAATCGGATAACACAAATCCTTCAAGACTTGTGGTGATTGATTTCGTTCATGGTGTCATCAAGATCTATTGGACTTGATAAAGGGTTCAACTCGATTCTAGCTAAAAACCCAGACTCTCTTCTCCATAAAGAGAGAAGAAAGTTTTAGCTATTTTTATTATTATATTTATTTAGAAGAGAAGAGAAGAAGAGGATATTTAAAGATAAGAACCTAGAGAATCCTAAATCTAAGAAAAATAGATGGGAGAATTTTTTTTTTTTTTTTCAAAACAAGTTTCATAGCAATTTAAAATTCTAACTTAAGATTAGCTTAGACCTAGATAGATCCTAACTTCCAAGGTTGCCTTTGAGCCCTCCAAGTCAGAGGCTAACTAACCAACTAGTAAGATAAGTGTAACATTGGTGGTGGTCCCCCCATTGCTTTCCTTAGAGACCAAGTAAATTAGCTTGGTTAGCAAACAGAGCCAATTAAGTAACTACCTTCCTTTGAGATCTTGTCCCTGAACTACTTGCCTAGACACCAATTGACTACCAACCCTAACCCCGTCTAACTCTTAGGATCCCTTATCCTAGTGAGCTTGAGTATCCTTGGACCAACACTTAATTGATTTTAAAAATTAGGATTAGGTGATGCTGGTACAAGGAGGTGATTAATAAGCTAAGGAAGGGTGATCAAATCCTCATCTTATCTTGTTTAGTTGGTTAGTGCCCTTAAAGTATTTTATGAGTATGCAATGTAATTAAAATAAGATGTCCAAATAAGTTAGAAAATTTTTAGATTTTTTATTTATTTTTGATGGTGCTAGAATTTACTTGAACACTAGAGTAAGTTGGAGGGGAGGCAATAGTGGCTATACCTATAAAAGAAGCCCTGGTCGAAGGTGGCTCCGACGAAGGCCCTCCGACCTCAAGTTAGTATCTCAGGGCACAAAGCAGAAGTGGAGTGGTGAAAGTAGAATAAAAGCACATACATGCATGCAGGGTGCATACCTCCAGGGGATCCACTGAGAACCCCCCTTTTATACTCAGGCTTTAAGGGTAATTTATGGATAATCTATCATAGCGACTGGGAGACAGGAGGTGGCTAGATTTTATGGCCTTCATCAGGATTTTTGGATGGAAATCATCTTTCCTTGTTCATAATATCCTCATTCTATTAATGGAAGGTTTTTTCACGTGTCTTCCTACTGCTTGCCTTAATGGATCTAGGAATTATGGCATAGGAAGGGATCATGCTACGTTAATGGTTGAGATCTAATCTTGATTACAGGACTGGAATGTTTGTCCTTTATGAGTGGTGACCGTCGGTAGATTCATCCTTCAACCATTTGATGGATGCCTTTGTACGGTGTGACTAGCCAGGTCTGGCTTTGAAGTTCCATGGTTTGATGGACCTAGGGACCCTTTGGGACAGGACTTCTGTGGAAGTCAAAGTTGGAGGGGCTGAGCATCAATTATGCCAAAGATAGGTGATAGATATATCTTAACCGAAGATTTGCAAGATAGTGATTCAAATGGCAGGGTGCCTCTCTGGATGGGGTCTAAAGGGCAAAAGGTCCAAAGGTCCATGCTAGTAAGGACCCATAAGGCTGAATGTTGGGCCTAGTAAAGTCCGTGGGGGGTCAAATGTGTTTAGTACAGTGACCAATAATATCGGGAGATAAAATATTCATCCAGTGAGGTGCCTTTGGAGGAGCATCCCAAAATAGCACTTGTCCTTTCAAATGATCCAATGGCATGCTACTTTTGTTGTATAGGTTTGATTATTTTTAAATCGGGTGGGTGTTTGTCCTCTACACATCAAGATATAAAGACCCTGATATTGGGGTTAGAGATACCCAAATGCGATTCCTGCTCATCTTGAAATAGGTTTAGTAAATCCATCAATATCTCCAAGACCTTCGGGATCCCGAGGGTGGGGTTTTCCTAGATTATTTGCCCCCCACTCCTTAGTCCGAATCTAAAGTATTCAGGTTGAGGAGTAGTTCAAGCACCATAGCCAAGGGATCCTAAGAGCTACATTGGATTCTGGATTCTTGAAAAGAGGGCTTGTCAGGGAGATAGTTTTTGTATTATGCATTTATAATATTTCCTTAAAAAATGTAGAGAATTAATATGGCTAGTTCACCTTGTAGAGGAGCTTCTAAGATAGCTTGATATTACCAATATTTCTTCTAAAGGGATCTTTTATTCATTGAGTGGCAATTTCTGGCAAGAAGGTGCAATTTTTGATAGGTTTTCTAGCAAATTTTCTAGTGGCTTGAGTGTTCAATGTATCCATGCAACGTTCAGGATCTATGGAAATTGGTATTGAAGCACCAAAAGGCTGGTGCTCTCGTTAATAGGGTCCCTGGTTCTTTCAATAGTGCTCCTAGAATCAAAGTATTGGGGGTGGCCCCGGTATCCTGGATGTCCCCAAGAGCCCATTATCTACTGAGGAGCGACTTCAAGCTTTCCTTCAGGCATGCGAGGCAGAATTTAAAGAACATTGATATATGGCTTTTGATTCAATCATTCAGGTATGGAGGCAGTTTATCATTTGGCTTTTATGCTATTACTTCTTTGCCTCTTGTTATTTACCCCGTTTTTAATACAGCACTATCCAAATTTGATGCAGTTGGCCTGCCACCTTTACTTCTTGATGGAATCGGCCAAAACTATTGAGGTGAAGGTTACTATGACGGAGGAAAAATTCATCGATGTTGAAAAGGAACTCAAAAAAGCTGAAATTTGGACTTCTGAAGTAGAGGGAAGTTTTGAGAACAAAAGGAATGTGTTGATGTTTTATTAAAGATATCATTTGTTCAGCTAGAAAACTAGGTGAGGTAGGCAATTATCTAGCTTCAATACATTGAAACATAAAGGTCATGTGCCAGGGTGAGGCCCAGACATGATGGGGGATAAAAATAAAATGATGAATGGAGAGTTTTAGCAAGCTAACCAGTAAGCAAACTTGAGCAATTAATTAACAAATAAATGAGCTAAATTAATCCAAGAAAAAAAATTTTATAAGGAGACTAGTTGATCTAATTTTTAAGACCCGCAATGTAGATCTAGTTCAAAATAAGGAATAGGATCTTCATGGCAAGGAAACTATCACTACTAGGACAAGTTAACCTTCAAATGATCAGATCTAATGAAGCTTAGGAAGAGTTTTCCTACCAGCAATGATGGCTAATTATTTGGTCAAAGAAGGAGCTCTCATCACTCAAGGATTAAGGCCTAGAAGTCAAGATTGGCACTCTCTACTTTGAGAGTCACCTTGGCCTTGATCCATGCCATGGAGTCCTTCGTCCTTGATCTAGGAACCTGAGAGAACCTACAAAGAAATTTGTGATTGGACGTGGAAGAAGAATTGGAGTTAGAATGGAAATACAGATAAAAAGGAAGAAGAAGAAAGTGTCCGACAGCTTGGGACTTGGAGCTTGATCTTAGATCCATCAATGGGCATCCCATCCTTTACTCCTTGCAAAAGCACTCTTCACTCTCAAACTCAATATTAATAACCTTCATTCTCTCCTTGGATAATGATCTACACACTCAAACTAGCTAGAAAACTTTCACTCCAAACAAGAACTCAAGAAAAATAGAACACAAGGAAACAATCCTTTCATTAATTCAAATTATAGCATAGAATGAGTACAATGAGAGCCTAGGGGCCCTATTTATAGGCTCCAATACTAGGAATTTTGTCCAAGGGTGGAGAGGAGGGGATAAGGATGGCTTAGTTGGCTCCAACAATTTTTAGGTAAGTGTTTTTAACATAAAACAAATTATTGGTAGAAAGTTACAACCACTTTGACATGTGGCATCTAGAAGATCCTAATGTGGTTTCCAAATGCTGATGTGGAGGCTTAGGTGTCATAAGTTATGGCATCCCACATGTCAAATATTGTTGGGGTAGTGGAAGGAATCTTTATGTTCCCCATAAAACTCTTGATGTAGTGTAATTCCTTCTCCTCCAAGGTTGTTTGATGACTTATTCCTCCATGTACTTCAAATCTTGTTATGAATTGGGCTTAGGCTTGATCTTGAAAAGGCTTGAATGGTTAGTCTTGGACTTGTGTTGGCTTATGAGCCAAATCATGCTTTAAAAAATTTGGCTTATGAACATGCTTCAAGAAAATTAATGGGCTTCTTCCATGTGTTGGTTTATGAGCCAAATCATGCTTCAAGAAAATTTGGCTTATGAACATGTTTCAAAAAAATTTGTAACTTACTTCAAAAACTTTATTGATTATAGCTGCAAAAACAAAGTGAGTTAATCAAAGTATATATTCTTGTAATGGATGTCCCAATCAAGATAGCTTCAAATGCTAAAGCAGATATCACCCAAATGGAGAAAAACTTTTAGGCTTAAATTAAAGATTTAAAGGCTGAGGCAAATGGCCAAATTCAATGGTTCTAGGAAGAGCTTAACTTGGCCATAAGCCAGAATGAGTGGTTATTGAATGTGCTTTGCTTAGCCCATAGCTGAATATAGGGTGAGAGATCTTTGAAACAAGAAGAGAAGATTCAACAAGCCAAACGAGTCAAAGATGAGGCCATTGTTGAAGTCCAGTACCTTCCCAAGTGCTTGAAGAAGAAAGGGATAGGAATGCAGCCACCTTTCAATGGGTTCAGACTCACTGAACCATGGAAATAGAGGAAAACATATCCCTATGCACTTAGCTATGGCTAAGATTACTATTGATGAGCTGAAGAGAAGTAATGCTAACTATAATAATGAGAATTTGAAGTTGCAAAGCAAGGCATCTTTGACTGAAGCATGTAAGGGAGCCACTAAGACTCGACTCTACCATGCCAAGACTGAGGCATATGGGGCCAAATTTGAGGACTATAGGCTTTTGGCATCATAGATCCTTCCCAGAATTAGGGGCATGCTTACTTTAGGTTCTCATAATAGTATGGGCAATAGATTTCTTCATGCTAGCTAGGTGAATCAGGAATGAGGATAAGGGAATTATGATTCTCACATACTATAATCTTTTACCTTTTTACCTCTAGCTTGTAAACACATTTGAGATAAATGAAATATAATTTTTTTCTATGTCTCGTGACTTGGTGTTTTTAGAAGTACTTCATTGTTCTTTGGGCAATTTTGGTTCTGTTGGTTTTTCTTTGGTAGTTTTATTTTTGGAGGGACAATGAAATGACTGGGGCATTCCATTGATCAATATTGCATTAATTCTTATATCTCCCTTGATAGGATACGACATTTAGAAAGACATCCTATTGTAAGTTATGCGAGGAATGGAGGGCATCAATTATGTCATGATGGCTTAAGCCAATACGCACTTGAGAAAGATGAAAGCCGTTTTGCACGAAAGATGGTGAGGTGGTAAGACACATTCTAAATGTTTTGATGTAGGTGATTCATAGGGACACTTTCTGGCCTACCCCAAGTGCCACTTGTTGGCCATCCAATGGGGTTGGTTTTATTTTAACTAGATTTATGCTATTGAGAGGGCTATTATAAATAGGTGAATCCTTGGTGCTCGGGTTGTCTTTTGCTTTCAAAACTCTCTTCTTCCTCTCATGTCCTACTATCTGGGATCGCTTCCAATGAATTATGTCGACATTTGCTGTTGTTTCTTCCATTTCCTTCTTATGTAGGCTCTTTGAGCCTTCGTTTAGGTTTGTTAGAAGATTTCTTTGCTCTTTTTAAGATATTTTTTATCTTAGCCTCAGTGGTTTTCATCGTTTGTTCTTGGTTTCAAACTCTTAAAGTTTTTCTAGCTTGTTTTTAGGAGAATTTTTTGATTTTGGATATTTTGCTTGATCTTTAGATGTCAGACTCTAAGTTGTCCCTTGAGTTGGGTGGTTCATGGTCCTTGGATCATGAACCCACCAAATTGGGCATTTCTACAGGGTTGTGAAATCATCTCTAGTGGTGAGGTACGGTAGCTATTACGTTGCAATAGAAGTTGGTGGATCTTGAAGAAGGATCCTTCATGAACCCCGAAAGAGAACTCCCTGGGGACCTTGAAGAAGAGTTTCTGGTGGACCCCAAAGGAGATTTCCCTCCTAGGCTCATTCAGTCTGAAATTTAAGATTTATATTTGGAAAAGCTATGAAGCAAGTACCAAATTTCTTCAGGTTTTGAACTAGAAGTCTCTCTCGAGACCAACCAAGCATGCAACCCTCCTCCAAGCCGGTTAACTCTGTACAAAGAATATTTTTGGGTGGGGTGGAGATTACCCTTATTTCCTATTTTGTCAAACTCTTTAAAGCTGTAGGTCTTCCTCTTTGCATGGTCATGCCAAACTCATAGCAGTTTGTTTCTAGCTTCTTGGTAGTTTGCATCTTAGCCAGAGTTTGCCATATAATTCCAGTTTTTAAGGCCTTATTTCTTTTTGCAAACACCACTGCTATCGTGGATGGTGGTTTGCCTGTCCTTGAAAATGGCAACATCCCTTCATTCAGGACACCCATTCTTCTATTCACAATTGGAAGAAGTAGTTCTATTTTGTAAAGCATTCGGATGTTAGCAATTGGGATTTCACTCACCAGGGCATCCAATCTCATTAATTAACTCATCTCACTCTTTTGTCCAAGGAAGAAAAAGAGTGGGTCAATGTTCTTCAACATTTTTAAATTTCCAGCTTGAAAGTGTTGCTGCCTAAGGTGACCCTCTTTAATATGGGGGTCAGCTAAGTTCAGTCAAGAGGTAAGAAGAATCTTAATCCACTCCATCTACTCTTTTGTTTAAATCCTTATTTTTATTTTAACATTATTTTCTTCAATTCTAGATATGAATATTTCAGATGCCCACAAGTTGAGGAGGGCTACCATGAAAAAGAGGAAAGCTGATATGTCTCTCACTATCGAGGAGCAGTTGAGGGTTCAAGTTGTAGTCGCCCTTGAGCTAGAGGTTGTCCTGTCAGATGCCCTGGAGGTTGCTCTTTTGGTCATCTCGAAGTGCTCCTAGGAATCAAAAGCTAGGTCTTCCTCCTCCATCCCTCAATCAATTACTTTTGAGGGGGTCCTGGATAACCATGTCCTGAGATCCGAAGTCTACATTTTTGATAACTAAGAAGTCACTAGGGGCATCTTCGAGGATTTTATTCATCTAGTTGATGTAGATAGGTTTTTAGAGAGGGCAACTAGCATTGTCGAAGGGATGATGTTGACTCTGATCTTGATTTTGATGATTGACAAAATGTATAAGTACATATGAGTACTAATTATATTTTTAAGCATGTTTATCATATCTTAGTACTCATCCATGTTAAATGAAGAAATACATGTTTTCAGTTGAAGAAAGTCCTTAAATTAATGAAAAATCAAGTATATGGACTTTGGAATTGATAAAAAAGAACTTGAAAAGGCTAAGAATTAATTTGTAAAAGTTTCAATAAATTTCAGCACTGGCACACTCAAGTGTCAACTCATGAAGATGTTAAAGTGTCGACTCAAGGCCTGAGAACAAGAAAAATATAGAACTGTGTCAATCCAAGATTTTTGCCTTGAGCTGACCTGTCAATTGTCGACTCACCAGTCAAGTGTCGATTCATGAAGAAATCAAGTATTGACTCATAAAGAACTCAAGTGTTGACTCACCATATTCAAGTGTGGACACTTGGTGTAACGGTTAGTTTTTTCTAAAGTACAGAACTTCTCTAACTTAGTTCTAATAGCTATATTTTCTCCTCCAACGGTCACCAACGGTCAAATAAGGTTTGGAGGGCTATTTATACACTACCAAGCTTAAAGAGAAGTGGATCGTTTGGATTGAATGATGAATTTCTTGAAGATCAAGTGAAAATATTTTAAAGATCCAATTATTGAGAATGTTGAGCCTCCAAGGATTGAAAAGTGAGAAGCTTCCAAGTCCTCATCTTCAAGCATCCATTAAAGCTTCAATATCAACATGGAGACAAGCTCAACAACATCAATCAAGTGCCTCAACAAAATATCTGCTTTTTGTAAGAAAGCTTTATATTTTCATTATTGTATTTATGCTTATATTGTTTACTAGTTTCAATGAAATTGATAGTGTCTAGGTTGATGGTGAGCCTTGAGAAAACCATCTAGGTTCTTGATTAGCCTATGTGATAAAAACTAAGGAGGTTATTGGTGAGCCTATGTTACAAAACCAACTAGGTGCAAGGTTAGCCTGCAAAACCAAGGGGTTTTTGGTGAGCCTGTGAAAACCAAGGGATTTTGGTGAGCCCGTGAAAACCAAGAGATTTTTGGTTAGCCCGTGAAAACTAAAGGGATTTTGACTTATGAGCCCGTGAAAACAAGTGGTTTGATTAGTGAGCCCGGAAAACTATCGGCTGTAATCAAGTGTGATTATAGTGAATTCCCAAGGAAAACATGGAGAGTGGATGTAGATGCCTTGGAGTGTACCGAACCACTATAAATCTTTATGTGTTTGTGATTATTTTTATTCTTGCATTTACTTCTTTATTTCCATTGTACTTTATTATCATGCTCATAAAAATATGATTTGAATTGGCACATTATTTGAAGTCTTGCAAAAATATTTTAAAGTCCAATTCACCCCCCTCTTGGATTGCATCATCATCACTGGGCAACAATTAGTATCAGAGCTCGTTACTCTGTTTGAAAATCCAACGATTTTGAGTTAAAGATCATGGTAGCCCAAGTTTGAAAGTTTAAAAGTCTTAAATTTTTGAAAAACTTTTGAAAAATTTTTACAAATCATACATTGAGGGGGAGCTTTTGAAAAATTATTTTTAGATCATATTTTGAGGGGGAGATCATTGTTTTTCATTGCTACATTGCTTCATGCTTATTGTTAATCTTTTGGAGCATGTTATATTTATTTTTGAGCTTACCTTATTTATATACTTAAAGATTTTGTCATCATCAAAAAGGGAGAGATTGTTGACTATGATCTTGATTTTGATGATTGATAAAATTTCAAGTATATATGAGTACTAATTATATTTTTAAGTATGTTTATCAGATCTTAGTACTCATCCATGTTGAATGAAAAAATACATGTTGTTAGTTAAAGAAAGTCCTTAAATTAATGGAAAATCAAGTATATGTACTTTGGAATTGATAAGGAAGAACTTGAAGAGGCTAAGAATCAATTTTGGAGAAGTTTCAGCAAGTTTTAGCACTGGCACATTTAAGTGTCAACTCATGAAGATGTCAAAGTGTCGACTCAAGGCCTGAGAACAAGAAAAATACATAATTGTGTCAATCCAGAATTTTTGCCTTGAGCTGACCTGTCAAGGTCGACTCACCAGTCAAGTGTTGACTCATGAAGAAATCAAGTGTTGACTCATAAAGAACTCAAGTGTCGACTCACCAGATTCAAGTGTCGACATTTGAAGTAACGGCTAATTTTTTTTGAAGTGCAGAACTTCCCTAACATGGTTTCAACAGCTATATTTTCTCCTCCAACAGTCACCAATGATCAAATAAGATTTGGAGGGTTATTTATATACTACCAAGCTTAAAAGGAAGTAAATCTTTTGGATTGAATGATGAATTTGTTGAAGATCATGTGAAAATATTTTAAGAATATAATTATTGAGAATGTTGAGCCTCCAAGGATTGAAAAGTGAGAAGAAGCTTCCAAGTCCTCATTTTCAAGCATCCATTGAAGCTTCAACATCAACATGGAGACAAGCTCAACAACATCAATCTAGTGCCTCAATGAAATATCTACTTTTTGCAAGAAAGCTTTTATATTTTCATTATTGTATTTATGCTTGTATTGTTTTCTAGTTTCAATGGAATTGAAATTAGTGTCCATGTTGATGGTGAGCCTTGAGAAAACCATCTAGGTTCTTAATTAGCCTATGTGATAAAAATCAAGGAGGTTGTTGGTGAGCCTATGTTACAAAACTAACTAGGTTCTTAGTTAGCCCACAAAACCAAGGGATTTTGGTGAGCCCATGAAAATCAATAGGTTTTTGGTGAGCCCATAAAAACTAAGGGGTTTTTAGTTAGCTCATTAAAATCAAAGAGGTTTGACTTGTGAGTCCATGAAAACAAGTTGGGTTTAATTAGTGAGCCTAGAAAACTAATCGACTGTAATCAAGTATGATTATAGTGAATTTCTGAGAAAAACTTGGGGAGTGGATGTAAGTACCTTGGAGTGCACCGAATCACTATAAATCTTTATGTATTTGTGATTATTTTTATTCTTGCATTTACTTCTTTATTTCTGCTAGACTTTATTATCATGCTCATAAATACATACTTTGAATTGGCACATTATTTGAAGTCTTGCAAAAAAGTTTTAAAGTCTAATTCACCCCCCCTCTTGGGTTGCATCATCATCATTGGGCAACAGATGCGATCTTAAGGATTATGAGTGCTAGTTTTTTTTTTTAGATTCAACTTTTGTCCTTTAGTGACTCACTATGAGATTTGCCACTTCATAGGTATGTCATGTCATTAAAAATTACTAGGACTTGAGAGGTCACTAGATGATCGAAGAGAAGAAGAAGAAGGAATTTATTACACACCTGAAAGGTGGAAGCCCACTAGAAAATAGTTGAAGCTAGTCTCAAGCATGTTGAGACTAAAAAAGATCAGCTTAAAGGGGAGCTCTTTCTATAAAGGGGGCTTTGGAGGCTGTGCAGTGGGAGATAGTGAATCTCGAAGCACAAGAGGAAGAGGTGGCACAGAAGGTAATGGAAGCTTAGATAGTTGATAAAGAGTGTTACCGAGAGAAGCTACTCTTTGCCTAACTAGCTTCTACCGAAGGTATGGAGGATACCCAAAGGAGGATTCTTAAGTGCCACTTAGACCTCAACCTAGATTTTTTGGACGAGGATGAGTCAGACAATAATGGTCTTGCCAAAGGTGCTATAGCTCCCGAAGCTAAAGTTGTCGGGACTGAAAGAACTACCAGCCCCTTGTTTTCCTAAAGCATGCATTCTCTCTCTTTTTTCTTTCTACTGATGTATATACTATCAGCTAGTCTTGTGAAGGTGGCTATTTTATAGAACCTTTGGGTTCTTTTTTGACACCATCAATGAAATACTTCTATTTTTGACTAAGTGTTGTGATTTGATGTGTATGCTTGTGAGTGCCTTCTAACATATTTAATATCAAAAAACTAAAAGCTCACTGGCCATTAGTAGGGGCCCAAGACTGTTGCTATTATGCTAATATCTTAGTACAGCCTTTATAATAAAATGCAAAGCCACGTCCATCCTTAGGAATAGCATGGACCATGGCATGAGTGATTTTTATTGGAATAGGTTATCCATCAGGTCAAGAATTTCTTATTATAAAGTTTGGAGTGATTCGGTTTAGACTTGATCGAGAGATTGAGGATGTCTAGTATTATCCTCATTCAATTATTGACTCATCGATGTTGGCGCAGCTCTTGGATGAAGGTTGTTTTGGGGCATTGAATCATCTGGTTGCTGGCTCCTTGGGACTTATGTATAAGGTCCAGTCGATGGTTTTTAGGTGCCTTCCAGCTCTGGTTTGGCCAAAGGCCCCTCATTAGTGGCTTGGCCAAAGGCTTTTAGGCATCGAATCTTTATGTTTTGGCTAAAGGATTTTTGGAGGTTGAGTGTTAGGTCAAAAACTTTTCAATGCTGGCCCAGCCAAAGGCTTTCGAGCATTAAATTTACTTATCCTGGCTAAAGGTTTTCGAGAGTTGAGCATCAGGCCAAAGGCTTTCCAATGCTAGCCCAATCAAAGACTTTCGGACATTAATTCTTTTTATCCCAGCCAAAGGCTTTCAAATATTGAGCATCAGGTCAAAGGCTTCTCAATGCTGGTTTGATCAAAAGCTTTTGGATGTTGATTCTTCTTATCTCGGCCAATGGCTTTTGAGAGTTGAGCATCAGGCCAAAGGCTTTCTAATACTGGTTCAGTCAAAGCTTTTAGGCATTGAATCTTCTTGTTCTAGCTAAAGGTTTTCAGGAGTTAAGCATCAGGCCAAAGGCTTTCCAATGCTAGCCTAGCCAGAGGATTTTATGCATTGAATCTTCTTGTCCTGGCCTAAAGCTTTTGAGAGTTGAGTGTCTAGCCAAAGGCTTTCCAATGCTGGCCCAGCTAAAGGCTTTCGGGCATTGAATCTTTTTATCTTGGCCAAAAGATTTTGGGAGTTGAGCATCAGGCCAAAGGCTTTCCAATGTTGGCCTGGCCAAAGGCATTCAGGTGCTAAATCTTCTTGTCCTAGCTCAAGATTTTGAAAAGTTGAGTATCAGGCGAAAGGCTTTCCAATGCTGGTTTAGCTAATGGCTTTCATATGTTGATTTTTCTTATCTCGATCAAAGACTTTTGGAAGCTGAACATTAGACCAAAGACTTTTCAATGATGGCCCGGTCGAAGACTTTCAGGCGTTCAATTTTCTTGTCTTAGTGAAAGGCTTTTGAGAGTTGATTATTAGGTCAAAGGCTTTCCATGCTGGCCCGATTAAAGGCTTTTAGGTATTGAATCTTCTTGTTGGAGACAAAGGCTTTCAGGCCTTCAGTATTAGGTCAAAGGCTTTCCAATGCTAGCCTGACCAAATGCATTCAGTCATTGGATTTTCTTGTTCTAGCCAAAGGCTTTTTGAGAGTTGAGTATTAGGCCAAAGGTTTTCCAACACTAGTTCGGCTAGAGCCTTTTCAGCATTGGATCTTCTTGTCCTAGCTAAAGGCTTTCAGGAGTTGAGTGTCAGGCCAAAGCTTTCTAATGCTGGCCTGCTAGAGGCTTTAGGGCATTGAATCTTCTTGTCATAGCCAAAGGCTTTTGGGAGTTGAGCGTCAGGCCAAAGGCTTTCTAATGCTGACTTGGTCAAAGGCTTTCAAGCATTGAATCTTGTGTTCTTGGCCAAAGATTTTTAGGAGTTGAGTGTTAGGCCAAAGGTTTTCCAATACTGGCCTGATCAAAGGCTTTTGGGTGTTGGATCTTCTTATCCCAACCAAAAAGTTTTGGGAGTTAAGTATCATGCCAAAGACTTTCCAATGCTGGCCTAACTAGAGGCTTTTAGGCATTAGATCTTCTTGTCCTGGCAAAAGGCTTTTGTTAGTTTAGCATTAGGCTAAAGGCTTTTGAAAGTTTAGCATTTGGCCAAAGGCTTTTAGGCATTAAATCTTTTTATCTTGGTCAAAGGTTTTTTGGAGTTGAGCATCAGGCTAAAGGTTATCCAACATTGGCCCGGTCAAAGACTTTCAAGTGTTAAATCTTCTTATCCTGACTAAAGACTTTCGAAAGTTGAGCATCAGGCTAAAGACTTTCCAACACTAGCTTAATCAAAGGCTTTTGAGCATTGATTATTCTTATCCTAGTAAAAGGCTTTTGGGTATTGAATCTTCTTACCCTAGCCAAAGGATTTCAGGAGTTAAGCATCAGGCCAAAGGCATTCCAACACTAACCCAGCCAAAGGCTTTTAGATATTGAATCTTCTTGTCCCGATCAAAGACTTTTAGGAGTTGACTGTCAGGTCAAAGGCTTTCCAATGCTAGCCCTACCAAAGGCTTTTGAGACATCTTGCAATAAATGCCTTGTCTCCCCTTTACATGTTTCTAGGTGCGTAGAGGTGGAAAACATGGCTGACATATAATGCCAAATCCTAGGGATCCCAAGTTGTTTTCTCAAGCCATCGATGCATCTATGACACTACTTGGTCAGGAATCCTACAAGATTTTTATGTTGATTTTAAGGTGAATGAAATGAGATTCAACCCAGAGAATCCACCATGCCTATTTTTCATTTTAGGGACCCTTAATATTCGAAAAAAATGTGTGTCAACTTTTAAATGGTCATTAATTTGGCCAACTCTCACTTGGCTCCCCTATAAATAGGGGGATCTTGCTGGTTTGCCCAGCAACGTCCTTGGACATGGGTTATAGTATTGAAAATGTATGATTTTCTTTCCAGATATGTCGACATTTGTAGAGAAAAGTGCATAGATGGGACTAACGGCATGGTGAAAGAGAGTTTCCATGGAATGGGAGGTACTAAAAATAGTCAGTGGCTTAACAGCATTACTGCTACCATCGCTGGTAAGGGTATGAAACTATAGGAGGGTTCCTGTGATAAATCTCCTCTCCTAGTATTCCCTCATCACCCAGTGTCAACGGTTACTTGGGTGGAGGGAGAGGTGGAGGATGCTCTCCCAGGGCTTTAGCCACGAGTAGTAGGTGACCGAGAGTCTCCAAGAGTTCCTTTCCCTTCCCCTCCTGTAATAGGTGGGGGCCTTTAGTTTGCATGAGCTCCTTCTTCTTCACTCACTAGCATACCGGAGGGAACCTTTTCATTGCTTTAGCACTGTATAGTGGAGGCCCAGATGTGTCATAAATTGTCTTTGCCTACTTGCACAATATACCTCTCTATCATAGTGTGGTCTTTTTGTTAGTTTTCTATATCCCACATATATTTCATAGAATGCTTCAAATATTCAAAAATATGTCAAAAAGACAGTCATCTAGAATATAGATGGTTGAGCTCATTATAATTTATACATGATTTACTAATAATAATATTATTTTTGGTAATTCATAACTATGTGTACATCTTCCTTTATGAACTTTTCTATGATGAAGTCCTTAAAACCACTTCTAATCAAAAAAAGGAGGATTTGTCTTGTAGTTCTCAAACTTGTTCATCACCAAATGATATGTTGTTATTTAGGATGATGATATTTATCAAGTATAGGTCATTGTGTGTCATATAGGTTGGTTATTCTCATAACCAAGGAGTGTGGAGATACTGATATGGCATGCAGGTGAGTGTAGGAGTACAGTGCACTGAACATGACCAACTCTATAAAGTACTCTACTATCAAGAGCATCTCTTAGAAGGATATAGGTATAAGTATCCCTTCGACCTGAGATCACAATGGTCACTTACAAGCAACTCACTATACTTAGGTGCTGGACAACCTGGATTTCTAATCCAATGATGGAAGGTTATCGGGTATAGTCAAGTACTTGTTAAGTCAGTATGTAAGTCAAGATTGGATTGACCACTCCAAGGTGTTGGAGATAATGCTTTGTAGTGTTTCAATTTAGCAAAACCTACGCCTGGCTAATCCTTATGAGAAGTCACAAGATTTAATAGGTTGAGACATATCTGGATGCACTATTAAGTCATCTTGAGCATTGGATCAAAGGGATGAATTATATGGTAACCATATGCCTGGGTTCTTGAATGTTACTTTGCAATCATTCGACCATCTAGATATTGGGCACCATTGATAGATGGTCCCATCAATTAGTTTAGGAATTAGTTTCTGGACTACCAGCTTAGGTTTCGAACCTATGGGGTCACACATATTAAAAGTTTCTGACCAATCATGATGGTTGACAAATGATTAAGAATCATTCAAGGGCAAAATTTATAAATATAATTAACAATTAACCCTATACAAATATTATAAATTAATTATTAATTAATTATAGAAGGATTAATAAGTAATTATATTACTAGTTGGCTCAATTTGATTGAGTAAAAAGATTTTGGTCAAGCCTAATTGAATTTAAATCAGTTAGGTTTCACCCGATTAGGTTATACAATGACCAAACACTAAACGATTTTGATTCTTTATTTGATTTGGACTTGGACTTGGTTAATTTTTGATTTGATTGAAAATTAATTAAGTTAATTGGAACCTATTAGTATGAAATGTGGTCGGGCCAAAGCCTAGGGCCCAAGACATTGAAGTTGGATTGACAGCTTGATCGCTAGCATGAGCTATAAACCACATGCCAAGGCATCAGTGAGCCTCGTTAACTACTTCGAAGGCATTCATGATTCCTAAATGGATAACGATAGAGGCCAACTCCTATGCCCCAAGGTATTAGCAAGCCTTATCAACTGCTCTAAAGGCGTTCAGTCTCGATCCTCGAGCAGGTGATGGTAGAGGCCAACTCCTATATCCCAAGGCATTAGCGAGCCTTGTCGACCATTCTAGAGGTGTTCAGTTATGATCCATAAGTGGGTGACAGCAAAGGCCAACTTCTACACTCCAAGGCATCAGCAAACCTTGCTGACTGCTTCGAAGGTGTTTAATCACCACCCCCTAATGGGTGACAGCAGAGGCCGACTTCTATGGCTCAAGGCGTTAGCAAGCCCTACTGACCGCTCCAATGGCACTTGGTTATAAGTTCCTAGGCCTCGAATACCCAATGAGTACTTTAACATGCAAGGCCCCTGTGGCATATCCATCTCATGTCCTGAAGATATAACACCTAGACATTCATCATTGCAGCTCCTACCATGTGGCCAGCTCTCTATCATGTCCTCAAACTTCCCAATCATGGATAGATCTAGGTGAATGGAATTGGCATATCTAAATTTCTTGTATTTTAGATCATTATTTAATGAGGCATGCCACACGTGGGGTTAGTGACAAGAATGCATTTAAAGAGATGGGACACCACTGACATGCAAAAGAGCTCTACATGACATGTGGAAGGCTCTGGTTGGTGCGGACACCAGAGGCACCAGAATAAGGCAGAGGCTTCTCAACCCTCTATGGATCACTTAATGACACTAGTCCATTGTAATAAAGCATAGTTAAGCTAAGTTGTCTTTATTTGAGTCCTGTATTAGTCAGCTCATGTTGAGCTAGTCCAGTCTAGTATTAGTCAGCTCTTGTCGAGCTAATTTTATTTTTTGAGTCCTGTCCAAGTACATTGAAGACTCAAGACCATATCATACAAGTGAAGACCAAGTCCAACCAGTTTGAAGATACGGAAGTGAAGACCAAGCCCACCCAGCCTGAAGATTTGAAGACCTCAGGAGGAGAAATCAGAAACCTCGATTCCTTGCAGATGCCCTCCAGATGCCTAGATTCCCTTCCAGATGCCAAAGTATATTCATAGACCGGGGCATCCATGATTTCAGAGGCCCATTTGCATCCTAGTTCAAAGAAATCAAGCTGATGCAGGACGAAAGCTCTGATACCAAAATGATGCAGAACGAAAGAGAGATGATACGATGCGGAAGTAAATTAAGACTAATTCTTTCTTTTTATTATTATTATTATTTTTTATATTTTCAGAAGTCGACTTTGACTCAAAGGAAAGTTAAACTAAATTGAAAGAAACTATGTAATAATTGAAAGCACAATTTAAAGAAACTAGGTTATCAGAGTAGTTCAGAAGTAAAGGATCGCTGGGGGTTGAGAAACTCCCAGACCTAGGGTTTCGCTCTGAACTTTCAACAGGACAAAAGTAAAGAGAAGAGAAGGGTTACAGACCAGGCAGTGATCTTCACAGAGTTTAGTGGAAGGACTCTCTTGAGCAGATTGTTGGATCCCCGGATTCAGATATCTTCGCAATGGATCCTCCAATACTGGCCCTTTGGCAGAGTTGGCTTCTTCTGAACTCAAGATCTAGGAAAGAAGAAGAACAAGTTATGAAACCAGATACTCAAGGAAGGATTTACTAGATAGAAGAACATGAAAGCTGATGTTGCTGAAATCCTGATTCTCCTGGAATGCTGATCTGACTTCCTCTGGGATTTGCTCTGTCTTCGAAGTAGCCGAACTGGACCTGGATGCTGGTGGTTGGCCTCTACTTGGAGAGAGGGGCCGTGAGAGATGGGGTAGGCTAGGGTTTGGTGGAATGAAGAGGATGAAGGGCGGCTAGGGTTTGGAATGGAAGTGGCTAACCTAGGGTTTTGGGGTTGGAGATCTCACACCTCCTCAAGGTTCCTAGGGAATCCGGATTTACTCCCTCACGGAGCTCAACACCTGAACACAAGTGCGGAAGAGAGAAACACAAAGTTGCTCACAAAGAAATTGATTTCATTCATCATTTTTTCAAGAGTTACATAGAGTTGAATATATAGACATAACAAAAAATAAAATTTCATACACTTTCCATGTGGGACTAATAGGACTAACCCACACTTTAGGCATCAAATTTTCTTCCCAAGACTCCTTCCATGAGTGGGCAGCCCAAAAACTCCAAGAAAACATGAAAATCAGCTCCAAATGGCAGGTTATGGGGGTGTCTCCTAGTATCTCTCCATGAATCAAGGATTTTTCCTTCATGGTTTGGCTCTTTTAGACACCTCCTAGTCTTGCTCCACAAGTTTAGGCTTCTTCCTTTCATGGCTTTGGCACTTTAGAAAACTTTTGGGTGCCTCCTTGATTTTCTCCCAAGACATGCTCTCTTCCCTTTTATAACTTGGGTTTTTATGGAATATTGTGGGGCACCTCCTTGATCCTCTCTTCAAGAAAAATTCTTGCCATCCTGGCTTGGGTTTATCTGGAAAGAAGTTGACTCCTCCTTGGATTGAGGTATCTTGATTGATTTCTCCCCCAAGTGGTGCATGAAAGAAGGGACCTGCTTTCTTATGGTGTGGGGACCAAGGCACACTGGATGGAGATGTGGTACCTCCTGGACTCTAGTGTGTGGCTGGGAGTGTGGCACCCACTTGCTTGGTCCTGGGAGAAAATGTGGCACCTTGGAGAAGACCTAGACCACTACTAGGACTTGTATTGAGTCAACATGACTCAACAAAATTTAAATTGCAGGGAAATACAGACTCAAACTAAAATTGAGTTGACCAAGTCAACCCTTATTACAAAACCAGAAAACCCTAATTCTTCGGGCAATGTCAATCAGAGATCCAGATGGAGCCCTGAAGTCTTCTTCTGAGTCTGGTGCCCGCACCAATTCTCCCGGGATGGGAGGAACTCGACCCTGTCGAGTATGGATCAAGCTGGCTCTGGTATCTCTCCAAGAGGTATGGGTCCAATTCTTATAATTCTTCTCGGGAGATCCAAGAGTTATCAGAATCTGGCCTTCCTTACCAGCGGACCAGGTATCTTTGGTATCCTCGATTATGAGTAGAGATAACCTGATCATCCAGGATCTTTTCAATCTGCTCTTTCCTCACAGGCCAGTTTGTTGGTGGACACACAGGGTTGGGTTCACTCTCAAGAGCAGGATTAGGCTCAAAAAGGCTCACTGGGAATCACAGCTGGCTCTCTATACTCTACTAGGTCTGTAATGTTGAAAGTGGAGCTAATGCCTAGTTCTGAAGGCAACTCGAGCACATAGGCATTGGACCCTACTCTCTTCACCACTCTAAATGGTCTAGCTCCTCTAGCATGTAACTTTCTAACAGTTCCAGGAGGAAACCGTTCAGGCCTTAACCTAATCATTACATAGTCTCCCTCAACAAAGTTTTGACTCGCCTTTGAGAATCAGCCAACTTCTTATAAGTTTCATTACTTAAATTTATTTTGGCATGAATTTCTTTATGCAAGTCCTTTACATGCTATGCAAGTGCATCAAGAGACTTGTGTGTGTGGACTAATAGTGAAATCAGATCAAGTGGTGTGTGAGGCTTGTATCCATGAACAATTTCAAAGGAACTCTAGCCTATAGACCTGTTGATCGAAACATTATATGCAAATTTAGTCCTGGACAAAATACAAATCCCAATTCCTGGTGCTCTCAATCAAACCAAAATTTGAGCCAAAGCCTAGTAAAGGGTCAAGAAAAACTAAACTAGACTGACGACGCATTCCTAAAGAATGGACTTTATTCCAAAGGAACCCTAGGTCTAAACCTAACAAACTAAGGCTTTCTAGGTTTGACCTTGGGTCGGAGGAGGGCATGCAGAGCATGAAAACTTATTATGGATGCCTAGTAGGTGCCATAAGGTCTTCCAGAAGTAGGTGGCAAACCTAATAGGTTCTAAGGAGTCTTGCAACCTAGAGATCTCAGTAAAGTGTAATCCCATAGCTCTAGAAACATGAGAAGATTCAGGGAAGGGTAGGAAATAAGAATCAGAGTTTTGAGGTGGCTTATCAGAAACAAGAAACAAACCTTGGTTATTCAGGATGACCTTAAAATGAGGACATTGTTCTATAGGTGCACTCATCCAAACCTCATGATTTGCTCTAGGAGGGCCTACAAGTGCAAGTTCTAGGGTAGGCTGGGTGCTCCTAGAAGGTGGAAGGTTATCAGGAAGGTCTTTGGAATGTTTATCTAAAAAGTCCTCTAAGCTACTGTCTTTTTCTTGTTCTTGGACCTTCTCAATGGGCAATTCTTGTGAACCCCTTCCTTCTTCACACTTCTCTACCAGATTTGACTCAGAGGTGTCTTCTTTGGATTCCTCAATGAGTTCAGGGGTATTCTCACTTAAACTTTCATTCGGTGTAATTTTCTCTTCCTGAACTTCCTCAAAAGGGTCTTCTCTTAGGGTTAGCTCCTGAATTCCTTGAGTAGCAGGGGTCCCCTCAATAACCCCATTAGGTAGGAGTTGGTTAATTGAATTATCGGGAGAGTGATGCAGAACAAATAAAGGGACGCGATGCGGAAGTAAATTAAGATTAACTAATTTTTTTTGTTGTTTTTATATGTTTGTAAAAGTTGGCTTCAAATCAAAGAAAAGTTAACCTAACATTGAAAGAGACTAATATGATAATTGAAAGCACAATTTTAAGGAAACTAAAGTATCAGAGTAGTTCAGAAGCAACGGATCGCTGGGGGTTGAGAAACTCCCAGACCTAGGGTTTCGCTCCGAACTTTCAGCAGAACAGAAATAAAGAGAAGAGATGGTTTACCTAGCCAGACAATGATCTTCACAGATTTTGGTGGAAGAACTCTCCCGAGCAGATTGTTGGATCCTCGGATTCAGATTTCTTCGCAATGGATCCTCCAGTACTGGTCCTTTGGCGGGTTGGCTTCTCCTGAACTCAAGATCTGGAAGAGAAGAAAAACAATTGATGGAATCAGAGAGTCAAGGGAAAGATTTACCAGGTTGATGAACTTGAAGATTGAAATTGCTGAAAACTGAATTCTCCTGGATGTTGATGTGATTTTCCTTGGAACTTGCTCTGGATCTGAAGTAGCCGGACTGGATCCAGATGAAGGTGGATGGCCTGGACTTGTAGAGAGAGAGAGGCCGTGGGAGATGGATGGAGCTAGGGTTTGATGGATTGAAAATAATGAAGGTGGCTAGGGTTTTGAGATTTCAAGTGGCTAACCTAGGGTTTGGATAAAGATGGAGATCTCTCACCTCCTCAAGGCTCCAATGGAACCCGGATTACCCCCTCACGGAGCTCAACACTTAGAATAGTGCGGAAGAAGAGAAACCAAGGTCACTCAACACAAGAGAGTAGCAAAAAAATAATTTTCTTCATTGATTTCAAAGTTACAAAGAGAGGTCTATTATATAGACCTAAAATTTTCTCCTAGCTTGTACAAATCCCCATGTGGGACTAAACTCTTCCAACCTATAGATTAGGTAGAAAACCCCCTCTCTTGGTCGACCAAGACTTCAAAAAAAATTGGGACGGCCATAAAGGAATTTTTTTTTGGAATTTTTATGGCGCCTCCTTTGGAGTTGGATTTGGATTTGGAGTCCTCCTCTTCTTATGGCATTTCTTCTTTTCTTCCACTCCAAGTTAAGCTCTTTGATTTTGATTTGAACTTCAATTGGATGTCCTTCTTTGATTTCTTCTCCAAGAGAAGTTTTCTTCCTTCTTTGCTTAGGTAAAATAGGCAGGTATGGGCACCTCCTTTAAATTAGCTTCCAATTTGATTTTTTCTTCTTTAGGTGTGGGGACCATGACACTGGGATGCCTCTGTGGCGCCACCTGGACCCTGGCGTGTGCTCGGAGTGTGGCTGGGCGTGTGGCTTGGAGTGTGGCCTCCACTTGCTTGGACCTTGGTTTGATTGGAAGACAAATGTGGCACCATTTTGGACCAAATTTAAACCACATTGGGACTTGCACTGAGTCAACATGACTCAACAAAATTTAAATGGTGACTCAAGAAATAAATAAAAATAAATAAACTGGTTGACCAGGTCAACCTTTATTACAAACCCTAATTTCTCGGGCAATGTCAATCAGAGATCCAGATGGAGCTCTGAAGTCTTCTTCTGAGTCTAGTGCCCGCACCAGAGAGATATCCTCAAATTCTTCTTCTTCATATTCATCTATCAAACTTATGTCTGGCTCATATATTTCTTCCTCAATCTCACTGAAATGTTCTAATCTATTCTCCTTTGATTCCTCTTTAAGTACGGCTCTGGTCAGGTCAACTAATTTTGGGATGGCCATGCCTAACTCCTTCTCAGTGTTATCCTTCTGGTCAAGAGGTGACACAAGTGGGAATTGACAAACAAAAGTCTGGTTCACTACAGGTGTCGGATCAATCGGAACTTGACTCAAGTTAGTAGAGGTTGGCTTTAAGTCCAAAGTACTTGATTGGTTATATCTTAAAGACCACTCATAGTCTTGGTCTTCTTGGTAGGCTCGGTCTAACTTATTGGTTGTTTCAAGGCATAGCTTCCTATAAGTGTCTGGGTGTAACCCAACCCT
The DNA here is from genome assembly GCA_021397845.1 of Areca catechu. NCBI lineage: Eukaryota > Viridiplantae > Streptophyta > Magnoliopsida > Arecales > Arecaceae > Areca > Areca catechu. The sequence goes on along the minus strand of CM038043.1, from coordinate 89,180,814 downwards.
AAACCTCGATGTGATCTGAGCTTCAATCTCAATGGTATTGCATTTCATGTCGTACCACTGGAAGTCCTCGATATATTTAGACACAGGCCTATTACCTTATCGCAATTGGTACCATTGGTCTAAAAGTCTTTTCTCATAGGATCTACCTAGGTACCTATCTCTCAACTTACTTCTCATATCTTTCCAAGTATATATTTCCTCTTTTCTTTGATAACACTCATGCTCAATAGCATACCAATGCGACCTAGCATGTTTGGTGAACTTGGTTTTGGCCAACCTAATTTGTCCTAATTTCGATATGTTAGTGCACTCAAAATACCGATCCATTTGTTCTTCCCACTTAATATATGTCTCTTGTCTTCCATCAAAAGTGGGTGCATAAGGTTCGGTGTTCCTAACAGGTCCCTTTTCTGAGTCAACCAAGTATGGATATAGGCTCCTAGGGTTATGCTCGGGATCACGGTATAAGGTCCTCCTAGGCTCCTTGCATGGGTGAGGTTGGGGCCTATTAAATTTTGGATCAGGGTCCAATTTTGATGTCTACGTTTCTCAAGTCCCTGGGCTCGGTCTCTAAACTGGGCAAAACCCTCATTCATATCCTGACTCAATTTGGTCATACTTTCGGTAAGAGTTCTAATCATGGCCTCTAAATCAGGTTGGGTTTGACTAGGTTGGTAGGGTACTTCGTTCCGGGTGGACATGATGATGCAAGCAAGCACACCAAATGAGACTCGACTAAAATGACTACGGGCTAACTAGACCTAGAGCCCAAACTAGATGCCCAATCAGAGTGGCAAGCTAGCCTGTAGTAACTCGGACTCAGCCAGGCAGGTATAAGGGGAGCGTTAGGTCCCTAATTGCCAATCCTAGACACCAATCAGAGATTGGCCAGGTAGGCAGACCAGCACACAAGCCCTTCGGGATAGAATCCCTGAACTACCATTCTAGACACTGAGTACAAAGCACACACAGAGTAACTAGACAAACTGACTCAACATTAGCCTAGACCCGACTTGTTGGTGTCCCTAGCCCACTAGGGCAAATTAGGTCTAATTAATTTTAAGATTAAAGGCTTAGGTTCGAATGAGTGGGTGGTGGTTTTGGGCTAAGGAGAGGTTATCAACTCCTCCCCTTATCTTAGATACTCAAATGCCCTTAAGATGAATTAAGTGTTGAACATTCAAAAATAATTGAATTGCAGAAACACAAAAATAGAGTTGCAGTAATTTAATTCTCAGAAATCTCACGGAAACCAATAAGTCACAGGAAAATTATAAAAATAGCATCAATTATATTGGTTTTATCAAAGAAAATCACCAAATTTGGAGTTATCTGCAATGAGAAATAATTCCTGCAACAGGGTAATTACGGGCTGAAAATAGAGTTCTTCCCCGTTTACAATTCCTGCTACGAAGTTGTAACCCAACGGATCCCCTACACGCCCTAGGAACACCCCGTGGAATGGGAAGAGGAGGTTTGCACCTCGCTTCGTTCCTAGGACCGGACATCCTAGGGAGTCTACTTCGAGCAGACAAAGTAAAAAGAGAGAGACTCAAACAAGCAATCAAACAGAAACCCTAGACAGGGCTCTGATACCAAATTGATGCAGGACGAAAGCTCTGATACCAAAAATGATGCAGAACGAAAGAGAGATGATGCGATGCGGAAGTAAATTAAGACTAATTCTTTCTTTTTTATTATTATTATTATTATTTTATATTTTCAGAAGTCGGCTTTGACTTAAAGGAAAGTTAAACTAAATTGAAAGAAACTATGTAATAATTGAAAGCACAATTTAAAGAAACTAGGTTATCAGAGTAGTTCAGAAGTAAAGGATCGCTGGGGGTTGAGAAACTCCCAGACCTAGGGTTTCGCTCTGAACTTTCAACATGACAGAAGTAAAGAGAAGAGAAGGGTTACAGACCAGGCAGTGATCTTCACAGAGTTTAGTGGAAGGACTCTCTTGAGCAGATTGTTGGATCCCCGGATTCAGATATCTTCGCAATGGATCCTCCAATTCTGGCCCTTTGGCAGAGTTGGCTTCTTCTGAACTCAAGATCTAGGAAAAAGAAGAACAAGTTATGGAACCAGATACTCAAGGAAGGATTTACCAGATAGAAGAACTTGAAAGCTGATGTTGCTGAAATCCTGATTCTCCTGGAATGCTGATCTGACTTCCTCTGGGATTTGCTCTGTCTTCGAAGTAGCCGAACTGGACCTGGATGCTGGTGGTTGGCCTCTACTTGGAGAGAGGGGCCGTGAGAGATGGGGTAGGCTAGGGTTTGGTGGAATGAAGAGGATGAAGGGCGGCTAGGGTTTGGAATGGAAGTGGCTAACCTAGGGTTTTGGGGTTGGAGATCTCACACCTCCTCAAGGTTCCTAGGGAACCCGGATTTACTCCCTCACGGAGCTCAACACCTGAACACAAGTGCGGAAGAGAGAAACACAAAGTTGCTCACAAAGAAATTGATTTCATTCATCATTTTTTTCAAGAGTTACATAGAGTTGAATATATAGACATAACAAAAAAATAAAATTTCATACACTTCCCATGTGGGACTAATAGGACTAACCCACACTTTAGGCATCAATTTTCTTCCCAAGACTCCTTCCATGAGTGGGCAGCCCAAAAACTCCAAGAAAACATGAAAATCAGCTCCAAATGGCAGGTTATGGGGGTGTCTCCTAGTATCTCTCCATGAATCAAGGATTTTCTCTTCATGGTTTGGCTCTTTTGGACACCTCCTAGTCTTGCTCCACAAGTTTAGGCTTCTTCCTTTCATGGCTTTGGCACTTTAGGAAACTTTTGGGTGCCTCCTTGATTTTCTCCCCAAGACATGCTCTCTTCCCTTTTATAACTTGGGTTTTTATGGAATATTGTGGGGCACCTCCTTTATCCTCTCTTCAAGAAAAATTCTTGCCATCCTGGCTTGGGTTTATCTGGAAAGAAGTTGGCTCCTCCTTGGATTGAGGTATCTTGATGGATTTCTCCCCCAAGTGGCGCATGAAAGAAGGGACCTGCTTTCTTGTGGTGTGGGGACCAAGGCACACTGGATGGAGATGTGGTGCCTCCTGGACTCTAGCGTGTGGCTGGGAGTGTGGCACCCACTTGCTTGGTCCTGGGAGAAAATGTGGCACCTTGGAGAAGACCTAGACCACTACTAGGACTTGTATTGAGTCAACATGACTCAACAAAGTTTAAATTGCAGGGAAATACAGACTCAAACTAAAATTGAGTTAACCAAGTCAACCCTTATTACAAAACCAGAAAACCCTAATTCTTCGGGCAATGTCAATCAGAGATCCAGATGGAGCCCTGAAGTCTTCTTCTGAGTCTGGTGCCCGCACCATAAGCCCAGGTGCCAAGCCCAAGCCCATAAGAAGCAAGATACCAGGGAATATTCCTGTTACCTTGCTACCAGGCCACCCCAGCTTCTAGAGGCACAAGCCCATGTGCCCGAGCTCTTTTGGGCCGGCCCCTTGCTGCTCCTAGAAGCCCAACACACCCCCCTAGGCATCCTTGGAGTGTTGACCAAGTCAAGAGAGGAGGAGAAAGTTTTTAGGGATTTTTTCTACCTAATGTTTCCTTATTTTCTAGCTAGGGTTTGGGTGGGAATAAGACTCTTATGTAATTACCTTTGTATCCTTACTTGGAGCCCAAGACTAAGGGTCTATTTAAATGACCCTAGTCTCTTGTATGAGAGATTGATTATTGATATGAAATTCTATTGAGTTCTTCTACTGCTGTGTGCATCAAGGGATCCTGTGTGCCTGAAGTCCTGCCGAAAAGCCACCTGAAGAACCCTAGTCGACCAACCACTTTCAATCCTTTTCACCCACATGCCCCTTACTATTTTTCTAAGATCCTTCTTGTTCTCACCTTGTTTTCTCACCCCTGATGGTTGTTTGTAGGTCCCCGAGTTCCTACAAATCCAACGACTCTAACCGGGCCACAATCGGACCACCGAGCAGAAAGTCATGAATCCACGGGTCTCTGGCTTGGTTTTCTAGGCCGCATCCTTCGAGGACGTGTGATCTCTTCACTGCGATCTTCACTGGGTGCATCAGATGTTGCCAGGTACACCCCCTTTGCCACCAGTAGTTTTATTGTAGGAGAACTAGCCCTAACCAAGGCTTCTCAGCCTCGGCGATCCCTCTTTACTGCTTTTCTATGTCCTAATCTGCATGCGTAGCTTTTTAAATTCATATAGAATTATATACATCATATTTTGATCTGAAGCTTGGGATTTAACCACCTCATCCAACCCCTAAAACACAAAAAAATAATCACATGCATATTAGTCCCGCATCATCTGGTATCAGAGCTTAGATTAGGGCTTGTTTTCTACATCCTTTATAGTCCGTATATATTCTGTTCTTTTAATTGTTTCTTCTTGCTCAGAATTCCAAAAATTTGAAAACTTGTTTTGATGGATTTATACTAATTCAAAGTATTTTACAGAATGTTTGTAGATTTTATTTCAGTCTGTGTAATTTCTGCAGGTCAAAATATAGTCTGCAAATTTTGGCTCTATTTTTTTTTAGCAAGGCAATTTTGGAAGATTTAGGGTTTTGTTTAGTATCTCTTTGCAAATCTTTTAATTTTAGTATATTTCTTGCATATTGGGCCATAATTTGCAAGTTTTCTTCTATTTAAGAAAATACCAAAAAAAAAAAAAAATACATGTTCTCCAAAAACACCAAAAACATCTAAAACCTTATTTGCATCCTCATCTGCCTGCCATCATTGCATAATTTACTATAAGGGCACTTTCTTTATGCCAGATAAGGGAAGGAGGTCATTACCTTTCCTTAGCCCAAAACCATCATCTTTGCATTCCATCCCAAGCCTAACTTAAAATTAACTAGACTTAATTTTGCCCTAGTGGGCTAGGGACACCAACTGGTCGGGTCCGGGCTAAGTGTCAGATCACAGTATCAAGCTAACCTGTGTGTGCCTTGTGCTTAGTGTCTAGAATGGTGATTCAAGGATTCAATCCTGAAGGGCTTGTGTGCTGGTCCGCCTACCTTGCCAATCTCTGATTAGTGTCTAGGATTGGAAATCAGGGACCTAACACTCCCCTTACACCTGCATGGCTGAGTATAGGGTTACTATAGGCTAGTTTGCCACCCTGATTCAGCATCTAGTTTTGGACTCTAGGTCTAAGGAGCTGTAGTTGGTTTGATCGAGTCTTGCATGTGCTCTAGCTTTGGAGTCGATGTGTGTGTTTGATTGCATGACCATTAGGTTAGGAACCCATTGCCAGTAGACTTAATCCAATTCAACTAGTATGACCATGGAGTCAAATCCTAGGAGAACCCCATACTCTGACCCATATAGGGAGTCCAGTCTTAGGAGAACCCAAAACTCTGACCCATATAGGGAGTCCAGTCTTAGGAGAACCCAATACTCTGACCCATATAGGAAGTCCAATCCTAGGAGATATAGGGAGTCCAATCCTAGGAGAACCCAATACTCTGACCCATATAGGGAGTCCAATCCTAGGAGAACCCGATACCCTGAACTATACAAGGAGTCCAATCCTAGGAGAACCCAATACTCTGACCGATATAGGGAGCCCAACCCTAGGAGAACCCCATACCATGATCCATCCTTAGAACCTAACCATAGGAGACCCAATTATGATTACCTGAACCAAGATGAATGACCCATTAGTAGCACCCAACCTTATGTACCCCTGTTTGATGGAAGACCAGATCCTAAGGTGTATACTGAATGGGAGGACATGATGGATCAGCACTTTGAGTATACTAGGATGTCAGAGTTAGAAAAGATTAATTTGGCTACACATGGGTTAATCAGATATGCCAAGCAACATTGGAAACATACTGAGGATGAATGTTATCGATGGAAAAATGGAATACATACCTGGAAAGCCATGAGAAGTAAATTGAGAGAAGAGTACCTAGGTGAATCTTATGAATACAAACTTTTAGACCAATGGTACAAATTGAAACAAGAGAACATGACTGTGTCTGAGTACATTGACCAATTTAACGAGTTTAGTAGGAAATGTAACACAATCGAACCTAAGTCTAAGATCATGGCTAGATTTCAGGATGGCCTGCGTAAGGATATCCAGTGGGAGCTATTTCATTGGTGAATTCAGGACCTAGAGGAAGCCTATCACCTAGCTAGGGAATTCGAGTTATATCAGAGGGAACTCATGATCAATCAATCTAAGTCTAATAAGGTTAATTCCCTTGAACCTAAGTCCAAACCTAGCTGACTTCCTTTAGACTAGCCTACTACTCCTATCCCATTAGTTTGCAAGGAAAAGACCCGAGAACCCATTAATGAGCCAAAGGTAGAAGTGTATGAGGCTGATCTTAGTTTAGTAGACGAATATGAAGGAGAAGACTTTGAGGAGGATGAACCCCTTGAAAATTTAGAGAAAGGAACTCCAGAGCCCACTAAGACATCTAAAAAGGCCACCTATGAGTTTAGTCTAGTAGAGGAACCTGTAGTGGAAGAACTATTAGAGGAGAACTTAGATACTGCTGCTAGAGCCTTACTTGAGGAAACCATAGAGGAGAGCCAAATTTTATAGTCTAGTCCTAAAATACAGGAACCAGAAGAATTTATTAAGGATCGATCTCTTTGAATCAGTACCCTCAAGATGAGCCCCCTCCTATAGTTCCCATTAAGGACCTCTTCCCCGAGATTGGCAACCCATCCTTCCATTATGCAAACCCTGTAGATAGATCTCAACCTTGTAAGGTTAACCTCATTATTCTAGGATTAGTTCCTGACACCCCTTCTTTTATCCTACTGTATCCAACTAATCTTGAACCTTTTTCCCTACCCTACCAAACTAACTCTGAACCCACTTCCTATTTTCTACCCTTTCCAGACACCTCTAGTATTTCTAGGATCATTAGATTACATTTAGTTGAGATTAGCATAATGCATGCATTCATTACACATGTTAGGTTTGCATTATACTTATGGCATACCCTATGGAATTTGCTAGGAGCCCATTATAAGTTTTCATGTGCATGTCAAGCTAGGATCAAACTTAGAGAATCTATAATCTCTTAGGTTTAGGTCCAAAAGAGGTCAATAAAATTTCCTTCGATAGGAATGCATAGTCGAGTCTGTTAGGTATAGGTATGAGTCCTTTGCATCATCTGATTGGAGTTTGCATGTGCCCAGCATGTTCACCACCTGCACTAATTTTGAAACCAACTAGCTATTTCCCAAAGAAAGGTCAAGGAATTTGTTGTAGCGGATTCTGTCTTGGTTAGGCTTAGGCCTAAAAGAAGCTTCATGCTCACAGAGCTGGACCTTTTAAAGTGATAGAAAGGGTTGGACCAAATGCCTATGTGTTAGATTTGCCTCCGGATTTGGGCATTAGTTCTACCTTTAATATCACAAACCTGGTTGAGTATAGAGAACCGGCAGCGATACCCAGTAAGGCCTTTGGACCTTCTCCTTCCTTTGTGAGTGACCCTAACCCAGAGTGTCTTCTAATTAATTGGCCTGAGAGAGGAGAACGGATCGAGCGTATCCTGGACGATCAAGCCATTACAACCCCGGCTGCGGCTATCAACGCTTCCTGGTTCAATGGCCAGGCTGACCAGAGTCGAACGATTCATGGATTTCTTGAGAGGACTTGCAACACCTCGACCTAGACATTCTCGAGAGATATGTGAGCCAGTCTGATCTGCACTCGATAGAGTCGAGTTCCTCCCACCTCGGAAGAATTGGTGCGGACACTAGAGGTACCAGAATAAGGCAGAGGCTTCTCAACCCTTTGTGGATCACTTAATGACACTCGAGTCCATTGTAAAAAAGCTTAGTTCAGCTAAGTTGTCTTTATTTGAGTCTTATATTAGTCAGCTCATGTTGAGCTAGTCCAGTCCATTGTTAGTCAACTCTTATCGAGCTAATTTTATTTTTTGAGTCCTGTCCAAGTACACTGAAGACTCAAGGCCACATCATACAAGTGAAGACCAAGTCCAACCAGTTTGAAGATATGGAAGTGAAGCCCAAGTCCAACCCAGCCTAAAGATTTGAAGACCTCAGGAGGAGAAATCAGAAATCCTAATTCCTTACAGATGCCCTCTAGATGCACAGATTCCCTTCCAGATGCCAAAGTATATTCATAGACCAGGGCATCCATGATTCCAGAGGTCCATCTGCATCCTAGCCCAAAGAAATCAAGCCCAGGTGCCAAGCCTAAGCCCTTAAGAAGCAAGATACTAGGGAATATTCCTGCTACCTAGCTACCAGGCCACCCCAGCTTCCAAAGGCCCAAGCCCATGCGCCCGTGCCCCTTTGGATCGGCCCCTTGCTGCTCCTAGAAGCCCAACATGCCCCCCTAGGCATCCTTGGAGTGTAGAACAAGTCAAGAGAGGAGGAGAGAATTTTTAGGGATTTTTTCTATCTAATGTTTTCTTATTTTCTTGTTAGGGTTTGGGTGGGAATAAGACTCTTATGTAATTACTTTTGTATCCTTACTTGGAGCCCAAGAGTAAGGGTCTATTTAAAGGACCCTAGTCTCTTATATGAGAGATTGATTATTGATATGAAATTCTATTGAGTTCTTCTACTGCTGTGTGCCAACCTGCTGTGTGCATCAAGGGATCCTATATGCCTGAAGTCCTGCCGAAGAGCAGCTGAAGAAACCCTAGCCGGCCAACCACTTTCAATCCTTTTCACCCACATGACCCTTGCTGTTTTCCTGAGATTCTTCTTGTTCCCACCTTGTTTTCTCACATGTGATGGTTGTTTGTAGGTCCCCGAGTTCCTACGAATCCAACGACTCCAACCGGGCCGCAATCGGACCACCGAGCAGAAAGTCGGGAATCCATGGGTCTCTGGCTTGGTTTTCCAGGCCGCATCCATCGAGGATGTATGATCTCTTCACTGTGATCTTCACCGAGTGCATCAGACATTGCCAGGTACACCCCCTCTACCACCAGTAGTTTATTGTAGGAGAACTAGCCCTAACCGAGGCTTCTTAGTCCTGGCGATCCCTCTTTACTGCTTTTCTAGGTCCTAATCTGCATACATAGCTTTTTAAATTCATATAGAATTATCTACATCATATTTTGATTTGAAATTTGGGATTTAACCACCTCATCCAACCCCTAAAATACAAAAAAAATAATCTTATGCATATTAGTCCCGCATCACTGCTACCCTTTGTGAGATTCGATAGAATCCTGCTTGAGACTAGATTGTCTCACATGTCATAGCCTATAAAAGATTCTTAATGAATCCCTAAGGTATGCAAGCCTTCCTACTCACACTCCCCCAATTCCTGTCCATACTGACTTGGGCATTGGAATGTCATCGTTGAGGCCACCCTCGATGGGGCTTTTTTTATAGGTATCTCTTCCTGGAGACTAGCTCGCACCAGCAACTCCAACACCCATTGCAACTCTTCTTCTAGTGCTCGATGAACTTTGGCACTAACAAATTAGAGAAAGGGTTTGAATATTTATAGGGAGTGTGGCTTGCATGAAGGAAGGCCATGCCGTCTACAAGGGTCGCCTCTCACCACACCAACATCATGGCCTCTCGATCAATGGAAAGAGTAGTGGAGAATTAGGTGAATGACCCATCCTGTCCTGTGCTAGTAGGAGCCTCACTTCCACCACAAACAGTGGTGTTAGGCCTAGACCAATTTAACTTTCTCAATGAGCAAGTCTAGATCTAATAGCAGCCATCCAAGCCATCCAATCTATCCTTGTGCCACCTTTGGTGACACCACTTCTGCCAGTTGCACCACACATGGCCTCTTAACCTCTGGTATTGCCTACATTTATTCCATTGCCAGTGGAGCAACCTCCAGTGGCCAGGCAATGCCACCACCACCGAAATAATTGCAGGTCCCTCTGAAGGACCCTAGAGGAGTCGCTTACCACCATCACCACCATTATGGAAGCTTGGGTGCAAGAAGACCATACATCAAAGGCCCCCGATCAAAGCTTGATCTACTCCTGAACACTGATCACTGCAGCAATCGGAAACCTTGGTCGATCAAGATCTTGAGATTGATGGGATTGCCATTCAACATATGATGGCTCAGTGCGACTATCTTAACATGTGGTCAGGTAGGCCAGCCAAAGTTGGGCATGATCATGCATTAGTTAGAAGCATCGAATTTGATCATGTTAATGGTTGGACCTAACTAGGACCTTCAATAGGAGGCCCAAAGGCCGATTATGAGGACCCTTGGGGCAAAATGAATACTAGGAATTGCTTAAAGAAGCAATTGGTATTGTACCTACCTTTAGATGTATATGGGTTGGCCGGCCAAAGTCGGGCTCATGTGTACTCTATCGGATCCTAGTACCCGCTAAAGGATAAATGTTATTCTTCGGATTAAAGTGTAGAGGCTACCGGTCTGAATAAAATAGTGAGAGAAACCTTTAGACTAAAATCCATGTCTTTGAGATTTTTAAAATGATTCATATACTAATAGGCCTTTTTCTCCTTTTTCAGATAATATCGACCACTTTATCGCTCTAATCATTACTAGATAATGACAAACTCTCTGGATCCAACTTTGGTAGCTGGTATCAAGAACTTAGGATAGTCCTGAAGCACGAGCGGATCCTTTATGTGATAATGGATTCGGTACCTGAGATCCCAGTCCCCAATGCTCGTGGTACTGTTAGAGACACTTACCAGAAGTGGATCTCTGACTGCACCATGATGCATTGTATTATGTTGGCTATGATGACGACAAGTGCAGTCACAAATTTGAGGAGGCCCAGCTAGAATAAATGTTTTAAAGGTTGAAGGAGTCTTTTGGCACTCCGGATGACATGAAGAGATATCGGATCACTTCCATCATCTATAACATGCATATGCATGATGGAGCTTTGGTAACTGATCATGTAATATACATGATCAAGTTATTTGAGCATTTGGATAAACTCGGATATCCTTTGCTTGAGCAGCTCGACAAGGATGCGATACTGAATTTTCTTCCCCCTTCCTATCAGGTCTTTCTCGATAATTTTAGAATGAATAGGCCTGTAGTAAACTACCATAAGATGTTAAGGTTACTGCAGACTTATGAGAGGACTACAACCTCAATAAGAGATTTGTGAATTTGGTGGGAGGTTCTGGAGTAGGGCATCGTATGATGAGGACATCAACAGCACAAATCTTGAAGTAGCACGAATCTGATGTAGCACAGATTTTAATAAATTCAAATTTGAAGATTAGTTTAGTTAGGATTGAGATATCTAGGTGGATAGACCTTATTTTGTATTTGAATTTGAACCATCCTTATCTTTCTATCTTGTATTCAAATTCAAATGAGGGTTGGAAAGGTCTATAAATACCACCCTCATTCTTTTATAAATAATAGGTTAATGAAGATGAGTTTTTAGGGAAGAATGATTTTTCATTCTGCCTCCGTAAAGGAGTGGGCGTGAGGCTCGTCATGCCTTCACCTTCGGGCGTCGAGGGATGTGAGACCCTATGCCTTTGCTTTTGAGCATCGAGGGGCATGAGGCCCTAGTTATCCCCTTCCCCGTTGAGTCCCCTCTATGGTTTTAGAGATTTTTCTTCACGACCCCAGGTAGCAATTTGGGTGGGATGCCCTAGGCTCCGCATGTAGTGAGATGGTAGGATGCCCTAGGCTTTATGTAGTGGGGTGGTGAGATGCCCTAGTGGTGAGAGGTCTCTCCGTGAGTGAGTCCCAAAGTCCATGAGAGTCTAGATTTTTCCTACCTTTCATCTCCATTGTTCCTTCGCCACTTCCATAGAAATTAAAAAATAAAAGAAAAACTAGTGGTATCCTAATTTGGTGACTTCTAGGCTTGCAACGATCCATCCCCATCCTGTCCCCCATCAATTTGGTATTAGAGCTAGAGGATTAGGTTATTTTCATCTTCCTTCCTGAGCTTGTTATCAACCCAGCAATACACATCCTAAGCTCCCTCCGTCCGTGAAGCAATCCATTTCTTCCTTCGTCTACCACCATCGATAGAGCCACACACTCCATCAAACTGCCTTCCGAAGGTCTTCCTAGGTTCTTCCTTCCACTGCCACCTGAGAAGCCATCACCAACCATCCTCCCACCGACCAAACTACCCAGTCCATTATATTGACATCGTAGCCACACGGATCTGCCGATGGGACTGATCCTCCTCCCTGTTGCTGTGACACCCTCCTCTACTGGATCTTCGACCGTCGGCTTGTCCTCGCCTTCTTCCTCATCATCCTCATCATCGAGCTTGCTCTCATCGACGCCATCAAGCCCTCCCATCTCCACCCAATCTTCATTGATGCCTCCTCCCGCCTAATCTCCTCCTTGCTCCCTGTCAGCCACTCATCCCACCAACCTGCTATCACGATGCCCAACACCCGCCAGGTCAGAGTCCATCCAACGCCATCAGTTATGGCACCCAGATCCGATTGGTGCCTCCACCGAATCGCCTCCCTTCCCCCATCGGCCACCCGTGCCACCCACCGAAGCCCCTTCCCTACTGATCGACGCCACCGACGCTGCCAAAACTCACTTTCATCATCATTTCCCTCTTGATCAGAGTGATCCTTGGACAACCGAGATAAACACCGTGTCGGCCTATCTCCCATCCGTGTCACCATCTTCATCCAATGCCATCGTCGGTGAAGCCTGCCGGGAGTCCCTCATCCATTTCACCATCTTCGCCAACAGTCGACAACGAGGCCGGATTCCCCTATTCCACTGCCTGAGAATGAAGGCACCATCTCATGAATGTGAATGCAGATTCCCATTCTTGTTGCCAACTTCAGACTTGCACAGATTTCAAAACTACACAAATTTTAAAGCTATGCAGATTTCAAAGCTGCATGGATTCCAAAGCTACATAGATCTTAGAGCTATATAGATCTCAGAGGAGCACATATCTCAAAGCAAAGCTTGAAAAATCTTTCTACAGGCCATGCACGTCGTGGAGTCAAAAGATTGCTGAAGCTTGACTCGACAGAGTTGAGTTCTCCACACCTTAGGAGAATGATGGGGACATTAGCAGCACAGATCTTAAAGCAGCATGAATCCTGATGCAGCACAGATTTCAATAAATTTAAATTTAAAGATTGGTTTAGTTAGGATGGAAATATCTAGGTGGATAGATGATGGGGACATCAGGTCAACCATAGTTCACCATGGGTCCCTAAGTTTTAGTCCCCTAGCCATGATTCAAATTTTGTCTCTGAGTCCAATAATCTGACTGTGTTAGCCATTTGAGTCCTATAATTAGGCCTAGAGTTTTGTTTTCAGGCCTTGTTATACTTGAGTACTGTATTTAGAATTGACTCACACCATTAGGGTTTATGAGTCATGTTTTTGGTTATGTTCGGCTTAGTTGAACTAAGTTGGTTGAGTCCGTTCATTATGAGTGTTTGTCATTTTAAGGTTTTGTGTCAATTTGAGTCCTGTAACTACTTTCATTCAAGTCATATTCAAGAGGACCATTGGACCCACCCTCAAGTCATCAGCCCAGCATCTGGACTTCCTTCATGCTGCCCAAGTCCTCCACGAGAAGCACCCCAACATACTAGCCCACAAGATTTCAAGAAGTGGTGCCCCAGGCCCAAGTCCAAGTCCCTGGCATCCTCATTCCATCAGGCCATGATGCCCTCAGGCCTATTCTTACCTTTGGCACCCCTCCAAGCCCAGCCAACAAGGTTGGTGCCCAAGTCCAAGCCCAGCAAGGAGTTGAAAAGTCAAAGCAGTCCAAGAAAATTTCATCCTAGCCCAAGCCCATAAGAAGCCCTTGACCAAGTCAAAGAAGGAGAAGAGTCCAATTCTAACTAGGAGATTAAGTTTTATTTCTACTCAAATTGTGTACTCCTAGTTCTAAGCAACTTTGTAATCCTTCCTTATCAAATTTTGTATTCTTATCCTAACTAGGAGAGGGCATGGGAACATCTATTAATACCCCACCCCTCTACCCTCTTGTAACTAATGATCAATTATTATGAATTGTTATGAATGAATTTCTTTGAGTTTTCCTCAATATTCTGAGTAAATTTCTGTGTGATTAAGTGTATCTGTGTGATCCCTCCGGGAATCTGTATGATCCTTGCTCCTTGCCTCCAAGACACCAGCCTTCTTCACCTCTTGGCCGCCTTCTTCAAACTTCTTCCCCTTCTTCTTTTAACGATCTAACCCAACTTTTCTTTGTTTTCTAACTCTTGTTAGGTAATTTGCAGTTCCTCAGAGTTGAACCAAGGATTCTATCTGACCAGCTTTTGGGTCACCGGATTGAAAGCCGTGAATCAGCAGGGTCGATAGCTTTATTTTCCAGGCCACATCCGAGGGAGCAGAGCAAACTCTTCATGGATCGAACTTTAAATCTCTACCAAGTACACCCCCTAGACTCTTCTGTAGTAGTATTGCAGAAGAGCTAGTCCTAACCAGAGCTTCTTAGTCTTGGCAATCCTATTTCTTCATTTTTAGGGTTTAGTTCTGCATGCTTGTGCTTTTGAATTTCTTGAGAATTACTTACTTAGTTTCTTGGCTTGAAATTCAGGATACAAACTCCTAACTTAATGCCTAATAATAAAAAAAAATTGGCATGCATAATTAGTCCTGCATCAGTTTGGTATCAGAGCATGTTCAAGGCTAGTTTCTGCATTCCATAATTTCTATACATGGTTTATTTTTTTACTGTTTTTGTATGTAAGTAGATCATAAAATTCTGATTTTTATTATTCTAGATTCTTCATAATTGATTGTATTTTTAAGAATTTTCTCATGATTTATTGAGGCCTATATAATTTTTTCATGCCTATTTCCTTAGCCCTAGAAAACTTTTGCATCCTATTAGGTATCCAAGTTTCAGTCTATTTCATCATATTAGGAATTTTATTTTTCATTAAAATTTATCTTATATACTCCTTATTTAGTCCTAATAATAATTATTATTTTTAATTATTTTTATTGAAACAAAAAATTATAAAAATTTTGCATCTTAGAAATCCTAAACTTCTGTACACAGTCTGAAAACCCTAGGTTTTGCATTATCATCCGAATTTTTCTTTGCACGAAATTTGGTAGGGATCATTTCACTGTTCATCCTCTATCCTAAGATTTTTTTGATTTTTTTCTACATCAAAAGCCATACCAAATTCTGTATCAAATCAAACCCAAATTTCAGTTTCTGATATTTTTGCATACTTGACTAAACCAACCTAATCACTTCCAAACCCTACCTCACCCAAGCCCAAATTTTATTTGATAACTTAACCAACTTAAACTTAGTTTTCCACCTCATAAAAGACAAAAAAAGTATTTTTTATTTTCTGATTGTTCTTAGATTGCATTAGGTTTATTGAATGTCATCATCTCATTAAACTAATCTTAAGGGCAATCTCAATATCTCATATCAGGATAGGAGGTCATAACTTGTCCTGGGCCCAAAACAACCACCCAGCATCAAAACCCAAGCCTTAACTAAAATCAATTAGTAACCTAATTGCTCTAGTGAGCTTAGAGACACCAACCGGTCGGGTTCGAATTGTGTGGGCCAACTAGTGCACCTAATTCCCCAGCTATTACTGAAAACTGGTATATAAGGCTAGAGGTCCAGAGGCAAACACCCTAAGTGGACTGGTGGTTTTTAATTAGGACCCTGTCACAAGCAGGGGAGCCTCCCACCACCCCATCTCTTACTTGGCCAGTGGAAGGATTAGCTATTGAGTTAAGTGTAAGTTCAATAGACCCATTCAATTTTGGATCTAGGTCTAGGAAATTGTAGTCCATTTTTTTCTTGTGTGCTTGATTGCATCATACCACCTTGCTTGTTTGATTGTATGACCACTAGACTACGAACCAAATATCAACAGTCTAAGCCCCAACCCAGTTCAACCATGGAACCCAATTTTGAGAATCTCATGAAGGCCATGAGTGAACAGATTGTCACCTAATTGACCATCCAGATGAACCAAATGAACCACAAGCTTGACCAAACCAATACCCAATCCCAAAACCAGTTTGCCCAATTGACCACCCAACAGACCCAATCCCAAAATCAAATGAACAATAGGTTGACCAGGTTGGAGACCAATTAGGAAACCTAAAGAAAACCCCTGAGACCCATATCAGACCTAAACATGAGCCTGACCTTAGGACCCCATGTTCCCCACCTCCAAACTCTAAGAGATACCTTGATCCATACCCTGAGCCCAAGAGATCCCCAACCTATAGGTCTAAGCTCAAATTCTATGACTCTAGATCCTATGACTCTAGAACTTATGCCCCCAGATCCTATGTACCCATGTCCTATGAGTCTAGTGAATCCATAACCCATAGATCCGAACCCAAATCCTATGAGTCTAGTACTAGGCCAGTTTCCCTTGCCAACCCAAATCTGATAGGATTAGTTCCTATGGGTATAGCCCAGTTTCCCCTAGTCAACCTGAATCCCATAAGACCAGTACCCCTAGATATGAGCCTAGTGTTAGTCCACTTCCCTTTAGTCAACCTAAACCCTTTAGGACTAGTGCCCCTAGCCCAAGACCAGATCCTAACTAGCCCAAGCTGAGCTAATCCCATCCCAGTACCACTATGGCTCGTAAGGAAGATAGAGGCAAATTTGTAAAGGTTCATAAGAGTTCCAATCTCCCGAGAGTGTGTTTTAGATGTCGTAAATTAGGCCATTTTGTTAGCCAGTGTCCGGTCAGTGCCCTACACCTAGGTGAGCTAGATGAGGATGAGTATATATCCATTGTTGAGCCTGAAGATGTGGTATATGAGGCTGATCCAAGTCTGGTAGAGGAGTATGAAGATGATGAGCCTATTGAAGATTTAGAGGAAGAAACTCCTGAGCCCATTAATGAATCTAAAGAAGACATTAATGAGTTGAGTCCAATAGAGATACCTGTAGAAGACCTAGAGTTAGTTAACCCTAACCATACCCCGATAGAAGTCAATCCAAAGGTAGTTGACCTAGACCACACCCAGATTGAACCTGTAGGGGAAGACTCACTAGAGAAAGAGAACCTAGATACTGCTACTAGAATTCTACTTGAGGAGATACTAGAAGAGAATCCAATTATAGAGCCTAGTCCTAAAAGTCAAGTGAAAATTATTGGGGATATGGTCTCTTTAATTTGGTACCCTCAGGAGGAGTTCACCCCTTCAATCCCAGTTCAAGATCTCTTTCCAGAAATTGTTGACCCATCCTTTCATAGCATGGACCTTTTCTTGCCCATAGATCTAGCTCAATGTTCATACGTTAAGGTCAGTCTCCTTAGCCAGAACCAGTCCCTGAATCCCCTCCCTATTTCCTACCCTTCCCTGATTCTTCTCATGTTTCTAGAATCATTAGATTGCATTTTGTAGAAGTAAGCATAATGCATACATTCATTGCGCATGTTAGGTTTGCATCTTACTTTTGGTATACCTTATGGCATTTACTAGAAGTTCATTATAAATTTTCATGTGCATGTCAAACCAGGATCAAACCTAGAGAGCCTAAATTCTATTAGGTTTAGACCCAAAGAGTCCAATAAATTTTCTCCGATAGGAATGCCTAGTCAAGTCTATTAAGTATTTGTTTTGAGTCCAATAAGTTCCTAGACCTAATTTATCTGTCCACACCTGCACTGACCTCTGCACATCATTTGTATTAGGACATTAGCCAAAAGATTAATTTAAGTGATGAAAACTATAAAAACTGGCTAACTCTCGAAAGAAAGAAAAGGAATTTAATGTAGGACATTCTATTATGGTTAAGAAGCTTCATTCTCACAGAGTTGAACCCTTTAGAGTGATAAAAAAAGTGGAACCCAATGCCTATGTGCTTGAACTATCCCTGGATTTAGGCATTAGCTCTACCTTCAATATCGCGGACTTAGTTGAGTAAAGGGAATCGATAGTGGTTCCTAGTGAGGTTTTTGGACCTACTCCATCCTTTGAGAGAGAACCTAACCCAGAATATCCACCTATAAATTGGTTGGAGAGAGGAATACGGATCGAGCATATCCTGAATAATCAAGCTATCATGACTCGGGGTCGTGGCTATCAACGCTACCTGGTCTGATGGCATGGTCAACTAGAATCTGGCGATTCATGGATTACTCGAGAGGACCCACAGTGCCTCCACCCAGACTTACTGTCAGCACTAGACTAACCTATACTCGACAGGGTCGAGTTCCTCCTATCTTGGGAGAGTTGATAGGGACATCAGGTCAACCCTTGTTCATTATGGGTCCCTGAGTTTGGGTCCCTTAGCCATGATTCAAATTTTACCTCTAAGTCTAATAATCTAGCTGTGTTAGCCTTTTGAATCCTGTATTTGGGCCTTAAGTTTTGTTTTCAGGCCTTGTTACACTTGAATCCTGTATTTAGAGTTGACTCATACCATTAGGGTTTATGAGTCAAGTTTTTGGTTATGTTCGGCTAAGTTGAACTAAGTTGGTTGAGTCAGTTCATTATGAGTATTTGTCATTTTGAGGTTTTGTATCAATTTGAGTCCTGTAATTACTTTCATTCAAGTCATATTCAAGAGGAGGACCATTGGACCAACACTCAAGTCACCAGCTTAGCATCTGGACTTCCTTTATACTGCCCAAGTCCTCTAGGAGAAGCACCCAAACATACCAGCCAACAAGAATTCATGAAGTGATGCCCTAGGCCCAAGTCCAAGTCCCTGGCATCCTCATTCCATCAGGCCATGATGCCCTCAGGCCTATTCTTACCTTTAGCGCCCCTCTAAGCCCAGTCCAACAAGGTTGGTGCCCAAGTCCAAGCCCAGTAGGGAGTGAAAAAGTCAAAGTAGCCTAAGAGAATTTCATCCCAGCCCAAGCCCATAAGGAGCCCTTGACCAAGTCAAAGAAGGAGAAGAGTCCACTTCTAACTAGGAGATTAAGTTTTATTTCTACTCAAATTGTGTACTCCTAGTTCTAAGCAACTTCGTAATCCTTCTCCCTATCAAGTTTTGTATTCCTATCCTAACTAGGAGAGGGCATGGGAACATCTAAAAATACCCCACCCCTCCACCCTCTTGTAACTAATGATCAATTATTATGAATTGTTATGAATGAATTTCTCTTGAGTTTTCCTCAAAATTCTGAGTGAATTCCTGTGTGATGAAGGGTATCTATGTGATTCCTCCGGAATCTATGTGATCCCTGCACCCTGCCTCCAAGCCACCAGCCTTCTTCACCTCTTGGCCGCCTTCTTCAAACCCTTTCCCTTCTTCTTCTTTCAGCAATCTAACACTACTTTTTTCTTATTTTTTAACCCTTGTTAGGTGATTTGTAGGTCCCTCAGAGTTCACGAATCCAAGGATTCCATCTGACCAGCTTTCAGATCACTGATTGAAAGCCATGAATCGGCAGGGTCAATAGCTTTGTTTTATAGACTGCATCCGAGAGAGCAGAGCAAACTCTTCATGGATCAAACTTTAAATCTCTACCAGGTATGCCCCCTAGACTCTTCTGGTAGCAGAATTGCAGAAGTGCTAGTCCTAACCAGGGCTTCTTAGCCTTGGTGATCCTGTTTCTTCACTTTTAGGGTTTAGTTCTGCATGCTTGTGCTTTTGAATTTCCTGGGAATAACTTACATAGTTTCATGGCTTGAAATTCGCATACAAACTCCTAACTTAATGTCTAATAATAAAAAAATAATTGGCAAGCATAACTAGTCCCACATCAATAGACCTTATCTTGTATTTGAATTTGAACCATCCTTATCTTTCTATCTTGTATTCAAATTCAAATGATGGTTAGAAAGGTTTATAAATACCATCCTCATTCCTTTGTAAATAATAGGTTAATGAAGATGAGTTTTTAGGGAAGAGTGATTCTTCGTTCTACCTCCATAAAAGAGTGGGCATGAGGCTCGTCTTGCCTTCACCTTCGAGCGTCGAGGGTGTGAGACCCTATGCCTTCGCTTTCGAGCATCGAGGGACGTGAGGCCCTAGTTATCCCCTTCCCTATTGTGTCCCCTCTATGGTTTTAGAGATTTTTCTTCACAACCCTAGGTTGAGATTTGGGTGAGATGCCATAGGCTCTGTATGTAGTGAGATGGGTGCGATGCCCTAGGCTACATGTAATGAGGTGGGTGAGATGCCCTAGTGATGAGAGGTCTCTCCATGAGTATGAGTCCTAAAGTCCATGAGAGTCCAGATTTTTTCTACCTTCTATCTCCATTGTTCCTTCGCCATCTCCATCGAAAATTTAAAAAATAAAGAAAACTAGTGGCACCCTAATTTTGGCAACTTTTAGGCTCGCCAACGAACCATCATCATCCCATCCCCCATCATCGTACCTTTGGGAAAGGGAAGAAGAAAAAGAATAAAAAAATAAGAGGGTGCAAAGTACTAGACATAGTCAGACTAGGAGGATGAAGGCTGACAAGAGTCAGGCAAAGTGCTTCTTCTATAAGAAGTCGGGTCACTGGAAGTGGAACTATTCTGCTTACCGTGCTACCCTAGACCCAAACAAGCAAAGGAAGGGAAAGCAGCAAGCTATTGCTGGTCAAGGTATTTATATGATAAATCCTCGTAGTTCCTCCATTTGTGAAACTACTAGCTGGGTATTGGATACTGGAAGTCCTTACCATATTTGCAATTCATTACAGAGACTTCAAGTTAGTAGGAGATTCGAAAGCGGTGAAAGGTTTCTAAACATTCGGAATGGAAGTCAAGCTCCAATTCTAGTATTGGAAACTATTTCTTTGTATTTCTAGAGTTGCACGAGTTTCAAAGTCGCATGGAGTTCAAAGTTGCACAAATTTCAGAGCTACATAGTTTTTAGAGCAGGATAAAATTAAAGCATAGATTTCAGAGCACAGTCCCCACTGATCCAAACTCGATGGAGTCGAGTTCTTCCCACCTCAAAATAATGATGGAGACATTGCCAGCACTGATCCCGGAGTAGCACTGATCTTGAAGCAGCATGAATTTGATACAGCATGAATCTCGATGCAGTAAAGATTCCAATAAATTCAAATTCAAAAAATTAGTTGATTAGGATTAGTTATTTGAAATTTGATTTAGGATTAGGTTGGTTAGGATTGAGATTTGGATAGGCCTTATCTTGTATTTGAATTTGAACAGTCTTTATCTTTTTATCTTGTATTTAAATTCAAATGAGGGTTGGAAAGGTCTATAAATACCACCCTCAGTCCTTTATAAAAAAAATTTGGTGAATAAAAATAAGTTTTTTTAGAAAAGAGTGATTATTTTCTTTCGCTTCGTAAGGAGAGGATGTGAGGCCCAATCCCAGGACATGATGATAGGTCATGTCTAGTTATCCCCTTGATTCCATCTTTTTTACCCCCCATGTCCTTTGAGATTTATCCTAACACCTCCAAGTATCGAGGTGGGTGGACTGCCCTAGGGGTGAGAGATCTCTTCGTTAGTGTGAGTCCCAAAGTCCATGAAAGTCCAAATTTTCCTACCTTCCATCTCCATTGTTCCTTCGCCACCTCCCTACAAAAAAAACAAAAAAAATAGTACCCTAATCTAGGTGACTTCTAGGCTCATTGATGATCCATCCCTCATCCCGTGCCCCATCAATTTGGTATCAGAGCTAGAAAATTAGGGTATAGTTCATCATCCCAATCCCCAGCCGGCCATTCTTTCTCTCCCCTGTTTTTTCTCGCTGCCGACCTCTTTGGCCACCACCAAGCCAATCCATCATCCCACCGACACCCATACTGCCATCACCCAATCATAGATCTCTTCGACCACTGAGCCGATCAACCGATCTTCTCGCCGAAAGCACCTGCTGTCCCTTCATGGTTGCCACAATATTTCAAACCAAGAGTCCTTCTTCATGAAGGGACCTGATCTCTTGGATAAGCCACTTTGTTTCCACACCATCTAAGAGTCCTATTAGCTGGTTACATGCCACATGGCATAAGGATAAAAGGCCAAAATTATCCATAGAATTCGTATAAGCCTTTTGGCACAAGAAGGGTCATGACTTTTCAAGATAAGACTCCTTTCATGAAGGGTCTTATATGATCTGTTATTTGACAGATCAAAGGCTAATGAAGAGCCATATTTGGTGCCCCCCATCTCTTATTTAAAGCCTTCGGTGTTTATGCCAAAGGTATCATAATTATCCTTTCTTTCTTACACTCTTACACTCTGCCAAATCCTCCTTATCTCTTCCTTCCCTTGTTAGGACATAGGTCTTGCCTTAAGACAAGGGCTTAGGAAAAGAATTAGGAAGTGATACAGAGGGTAAAAGAAAGTTTAGGAGAGGGCTTAAAGTGTTCTACTGAAGAGCAAGGAAGGAAAGGCTGCCAAAGAAAGAAAGGCCATCTGAGGAGTCCTAGTGGATTAAACAACCTACTAAGGAGTGGTTCTTAGGTTCAATTCCTATGTGGATCATCTCTGGAGGGCATGCACTTATGTGCCTAGTGGAAAGAATGAGGACTTAGCATTCCAGGTATTTTTCCAAACCTTGTTTGAATGACTTGTTAATTGTAATGAATAAGTGATCTTGGGATTAGGGTTTTAAGTTGTTTAGAGTTTCAAAATGAAATTTTTGAAAATCCATTGGTGCGAGCATCAGAATCAAGAAATGATTACTGGACCCGATGTGGTTTTCTAATTAACTTTTCTGATGAGTCCTGTAGTTCATTAGTATTGTGTCACTTGTATTAAAGTGAGCCAAGTCCTGTAATAAAGTTTGAGTCTTGTATTAGAGTGAGGCAACTGAATTCAGTTAAGCACACCCAGTCAAGTGAGTCTCTTGAGTCTTGTAATTTGTGTTTTTCATTTAAGAGAAGAGTCACCAGGCCATAAGAGTCACCAGGACCCTCCACCAGAGTAGCACTTCATACACTTGGACCCTACTCAGCCCCCCCAACCTTGGCACCCAAGGAATGGGCCTTCATGCCGCCAAGCCCAATATAGGCTCCCCCCTCCAGATGGCACCCTCCCTAGTCCAGTGCCTTGTTATGTCCACACTAGCTGGTGCCCCCTCAAGCCCATCAGCACCCTGGCCCATCAAGAGAAGGTGCCCCCCCAAGTTCTCATGCTTGGCACCTTAGCCCAAGCCCTCCAAAGTTGGCGCCCCAGCCAAAGGAAGAATCCTGCTATTGACCAGGTCCACCAGGATTTCTTGGCCCTCAAGTAATGAAGTCCCAGTCTGTATTAGAGTCTAGGGACCTGGGTAACTCTTTAAATACCCACCCCTCCCCTCTTGTATGAGTATCTCTTTTTCATGAAATAAATTTAGAGTTATTTTACTAAGTGTTTTCCTCCAGATTGGAGTGGGTGTGAGACCTGGTGTGTTTCTTTGTGTGTGCAAACCCTAGCCGCCCCAGCCTCTCTCTCTCTTCTAAACCCTAGCCAACCCCAACATCCTCATCAACCCTAAGACACCTCCATACCCAAGCCCCAGGCCGCCACCCTCTCTTCCATCTTCCATCAAACCACCAACCCCAAACCATCTCTAACCCTAGGCTGCCCCTACCCTCTCTCTTCCAGGCATGCCCTGGCCTCCAGGCTGCCATGTGCTCCATCCCAGGTGCCCCCTCTACAGCAAGGCCACCCTCTCCAAGCCAGGTGTCCATCTTTTCAAGCAGGTCACCAGCCTTACAATAGCCCTTCTCACTCCCTCTTCCATCTTCATCATATTTCATATTTTTCTTGTCATATGTTAACCTAACCCTTGACATGTGCAGGAACCTTCTGGTGAAACCATCGAAGGAGGAGGTCCTCTTTGCCTTTGAGACTAGCTGGTAGAAAGCTGGTTGATCCACGAGAAAGAGACTTGTTCATCCAGGCATCGATCCAGGAGTGCAGAGCAACCCCGTCCTCGATCAAGATCTCATCGTTGCTAGGTATGAACCCAAAGCCTACTCATAGTTCTGATTTGTTGAAGATAAGACTGTCCAAACCAAGAGGTTTCTCAACCCTCGCGGTCCTAGTCTTTATTGCTTTGCATGATCTTAACTGCGGGTAGTGTAGTTGGTCTTTACATCTTCCTTTTGATAGTTCCTTTCATCTTTCTCGGGAATATAGCTATCAAACATAAAATCTAAAAATAATTAAAATTATTAGTTGCTACATTTCTGCATGTTCATCCCTGTCCATTGCACCCTACATCAATTTGGTATCAGAGCTTAGGATTAGGTAGTTGCATATTCTATAAAAACACAAAACAACACAAATTTTTTTTTTTTTCTGCATGCTGTTTTTGCACTAGGGATCCAAAAGTAGGCCTAGTTTTCCATCCTAGACATACTTTTTTTTCATGATTTTTAAACTGATTATTTCTTGAGTTGTCCTCTATTTTATTGTTATTTTTCTCAGATTTTATAGGTTACAAAAAAGAAATCAGCAAAATAAAAACCTTAACCAGAAATCTGTTTTTCTGAAATTCCTACATCTAGTTCGAAACCCTAGGTCTTTGCATCATCAAACTATTTTTTCTTTGCATGAAATTTGGTAGGCATCAATTCTACAATTAAGCATACTGGTGGTTATTTAATTAGGACCCTGTGACAAGCAGAGAGATCCTCCCACCACCCCACCTCTTACCTGGCCAAAGGAAGGATTAAGTGTTGAGTTAGGTGTAAGCTGAGTTGACCCATTTGACTTTGACTCTAGATCTAGCAAGCCCTAATACGGTTAATCCTTGTGTGTGCCTGGTTGCATCCAAACCCTTGAATGCTTGATTGCATGACCACCAGGTAAGGAGTCCATTATCATCAGTCCCAAGTCCAAGCCAGCTTAACCATGAACAATGATTTTGATGCCCAACTGAGGGCCATTACTGATTAGCTTGCCCAACTGACCCAAATAAACCATAGACTTGACCAATTGACCCAGACCAATATCCAAACTCACAATAGGCTTGACCAAATGACCTATAGGTTCAACCGAGTGGAAGAAAAGTTAGCGACCCTAGAGAGAACCCAAGAGTCCAACACTGAACCTGAGCCTGAGTCACCTCTTCCCACACCTCCCAACCCTAGGAGGGCCCGACACCCTGATCCATTTTTGGAGCCCAACGCTAGGAGAGCCCTATGCCCTGATGCCTTTCTAGAGCCCAATCCTAGGAGGCCCAATCTTGATTTCGTGGATCAAGATGAAAGAGTCATTAGGAACATCAAACTAGAAGCACCCACATTTGATGGCATTCTAGATCCTAAGGTCTACATAGATTAAGAAGCCGACATGAACCAATATTTCGCATGCTATGATATGAGCGAGGAGAGGAAGTTTAAATTAGCCAAAATTAAGTTAGTATGCCAGGCTAGGTTATACTGGGAGAGTATTGAATGCATGATAAGACAACGAGGATCACACCCCATAGACACCTGGGAGGCCATGAAACATAAACTTAAGGATAAGTACCTTCCTATATCCTACCATCAAAGATTCCTAGATCAATGGCAAAGGTTAAGTCAAAAAAATAGGACTGTTTCTAATTACATAGCCAAATTTGATGAGTTTTCCATGAGGTGTAGCCTAGACGAGTCTAAGTCAGTGACCCTATCTAGGTTTAGGGCTAGACTTCGTGATGACATACAGAGGGAGCTATTTTTGAGGGAGGTCCGTGATCTTGAGCAAGCCTACCAGATAGCTAGAGACTATGAGCGATTCCAGAGGGAACCCGTAACCCGTCGACCCGAGCCCATTAGGACTAGTGCCCCAGACCCCAGACTAGGTCCTAGACAAGCCTACCAAAGCTGACCCAAGCCGACCCAAGCCTAACCCCAGATCAGGTCCTAGTCAAGCCTACCCAAACCGGCCTAACCCTAACCCAGCCCGACCCAGCGCTAGTACCCCACTAGCTAGTAGGGAAGACAAGGGTAAGGCACCTGAAACCTAGAAGAATCCAAGTCCCAAACCCCAATGCTGTTTTAAATGTCGTAAGGTAGGTCATTATGCCAGCCAATGCCTAACCAGATCCTTACACATAGAAAAACTTGAAGAGGAAGAGCCTGAACCCACAGAGGAATTAGGAGAGAAAGTCTATGAAGCTGAGGATAACCTTGTAGATGCATATGAAGGTGATGAGGAGGAAGTTGAACAGTCTGACCTATTAGGGGTAGTTTGGTGCATCCTGGCCCAAACTAAGATACAAGAGGACTAGCATAGGACTAACATCCTACAGACTTTTATGAAATTAGGGGATCAAGTATGCAAAATTATCATAGATAGTGGGAGCTATGTGAATGCCATCTCAGCCAAGGCAATTAAAACCTTAGGCTTGACCCCAATTCCCCATCCCAGCCCCTATAAGGTTTCCTGGATAGACTCGACCTCCATCCCCATCAGACTTAGGTGCCCAGTCCAGATCAAGCTACAATCTTATCAAGAAAAGGTGTGGTGTGATGTTATACCCATTGGAGTTAGTAGCATTATCCTAGGCAGATCCTGGTTGTTGGACCACGATGCTACCATATATGGCCGATCAAATTCATGCTCATTCAATTTTCATGGGAAGAAGATTTCGATTCATCCAACCCCACCTAAGGACAATGTTAAGAGGGTATCTAGCTCATTGAAAGAAAAGAAATATGGAGTTAATTTGATTCCTGCTAAGGAGCTAGAAAAAGAGATTTCTGAGAGTTCAACTGTTTGGGTGTTAGATGCTAAGGAAGTACCTGATCCAATTGATAAAGAACACCCTTAGGAAGTTAAGAAAATCTTAAATGAGTCTGTGGATGTATTCCCAGAAGATTTGCCTGACCAGCTACCACCACTAAGGGATGTCCAGTATGTTATAGACTTAGTCCTAGGAGCCACCCTACCTAACCTGCCCAACTATAGGATGAACCCAACTTAACACCTAGAAATGCAAAAACAAGTAGGAGAACTCCTTACGAAAGGATTCATTAGGGAGAGCCTAAGCCCATGTGTCATACCTGCCTTGCTCACCCATAAGAAAGATGGCACATGGAGAATGTGTGTGGACAGTCATGTCATAAACAAAATTACCATGAAATATAGGTTTCCCATCCCCCGATTGGATGACATATTAAATATGATGGCCGGTGCAACCATCTTCTCAAAGATTGACCTTAAGAGCAGCAAACATCAGGTTAGGATCAGACCTGGGGATGAGTGGAAAACTACATTTAAGACTAAGGATGGTCTATATGAATGGGTAGTGATGCCTTTCGATTTGTCCAATGCCCCTAGACCTTTATGAGGATCATGACCCAAGTCCTACGTGTATTCATAGGAAAATTTGTAGTGGTTTACTTCGATGACATCTTAATCTATAGTAGGACTAAGGAAGACCACCTGAACCACCTCAGACAAGTTTGCATGACCCTTAGGTAGGAGAATCTCTATGCCAATCTAAAAAAGTGTGATTTAATGACCCATAGAGTCATCCTCCTAGGATTCATAGTCACCCCCGAAGGAGTCTCAGCTGACCCTGAGAAAGTTAAGTCTATAGTTGAGTGGCCAGTACTCGCTAGTATTCATGATGTGCATAGTTTCCATGGTCTATCCACTTTCTATAGGAGGTTTATCCGAGGATTTAGTTCCATTGTAGCACCCATTACTGATTATATTAGGAAGGAAAATTTTGAGAGGACCAAAGCTGCTAATAGAGCCTTCCTAGAGATTAAGGATAAAATGACCCAAGTACCCATCCTGAGACTGCCAGATTTTTCAAAAGTTTTTGAGGTTGCTTGTGATGCTTCAGGAGTAGGCATAGGAAGAGTATTGAGCCAAGAAAATCACCATGTAGCCTTATTTAGTGAGAAACTCGATGAGGCTAAACTTAAGTATTCCACCTATGATAAGGAATTCTATGCGGTAGTACACGCCCTTAGGTACTGGAGACATTATCTAGTACCCCTGAAGTTTGTCCTTTACTCTGACCATGAAGCACTTTGATTCCTAAACTCTCAGAAAAAGTTGAACCCTAGGCATGCTAAGTGGGTCGAATACATCCAAGCCTATACCTTTGTGCTAAAACATCGAGCTAGAATCGAAAAAAAGGTAGCTGATGCCCTTAGCTATCGTCCCTTACTTTTGAGTACTGTTAGGACTGAAGTTATAGGGTTTGACCGATTGAAAGATGAGTATGAGACCTATCCTGACTTCAGTACAATTTTTCAATCTATTAGACATGGACCATCTAGTTCCCATAGTGAATACACCCTTCAGGATGGTTACCTTTTCAAAGAGAGTAGACTTTGTATTCCTAGGAACTCACTTAGAGAATTTTTAGTTTAGGAAACCCATGCAGGATGTCTAGCTGGTCATTTTGAAAGAGACAAGATCCCTTTAGATGTAGAGCAAAACACTAGCTTATACACCCCTTTACTTGTGCCCGATCGACCATGGCAAGATGTTAGCATGCACTTTGTGTTAGGACTACCTAAGACCCTAAGAAAACATATCTTAATCAGGGTAGTGGTCGATAGGTTCTCAAAAATGGCCTATTTTATACCCTGCTCTCAGACCTTTGATGCCTCCAAAGTAGCCAAGCTCTTTCTTGATCTTGTGGTTAGGTTACATGGCCTTCCTAAGACCATAGTGTTTGATAGGGATGTCCATTTCACCAGTTACTTCTGAAAGACCCTTTGGCACTTATTAGGAACCAAGCTTAAGTTTTCCATATCTTACCACCCTCAAACTGATGGCCAAACTAAGGTAGTAAACTGAAGTTTAAGAAACCTGCTGAGATGCCTTGTAGGTGAGAACACTGGGAATAGGGACCTTCTCTTACCTAGAGCCGAATTCATCTATAATAGTTTAGTCAATAGGTCCACAAGTAAGCGCCCATATGAAATTATCCATTGTTACAAGCCTAGTAAGCCCCTTGACCTAATCCCCTTACCCTTGCATGCACGAGTCTCTGAGTCAGTTGAGTCATTTGTACAGCATGTTAGAGATTTGCATAAGGAAATCAGTCAAAAGATTAACATAAGCAATGAAATCTATAAAAATTTGGCTAACTCCCGAAAAATATCTAAAGAATTTTCTGTAAGAGATTTTGTAAACTTCCAGCTCATGTATGACATATTTTTCATATTAATAAAGGCATTTGATTCATCATATACTACTATGTCATGTTTTTGTTGATTATGATGCACCCCATAGAGTAGGGTAATGGAATTAGGGTTATGATAAAATAACAGTGAGACCTAATTCCTATAAACCCTAATCTAGACTTTTCCTAGTCGTTGGACCATCGATTTGGGGATCGATGAATCCGGAAAGACTAGCTTATCCTATGTATGCTCAGTTGATGAGTGTAGTTGATCTCACAACCACTTGTATAGAGATACTAATCAAGGATAAGGGTGCTCATCAGGGTATGAGTATACTAGACTGATCTGCACTGGGACTATCTTATGGAAGTCTTAATGCTTATCAAAAGATAGATCCCAGAGTAGAAGTTATGCATGTGATCTTTAGACCTGAGGTCACCATGGTTCCTTGTGCATACTTAGCCATACTTTGGTTCATACTCATTCATGGCACTGCGACATGTACAGGGTGTTCTGTGTATGGTGGAAGGTATATGAAGGATGTGAGTGGACCAATAAGGAATCAATTTTTCCTGGTAAGAGGAATTGTTATCCCATGTAATCTCTTCGATGAGTAACTCAAGGAGCCTTTGATCAAAGCAAGATGAGATTAGAAGTTGTTTCTAATCAGTCATCAGTTGAGTCCTCATGGTCGAGATGAGATTCAATATGATTAAGTGTTAGGGTTTAACATATATCCATACCTATCACTTAATCGGGATAATGGGAGATCAAAAGATTGAATTGCACGGTAACTTACTATTGAAGGGTACTTTGATAATTTCTACCAAATTTCTCATCTTTCAGGTAGGCATGACACATTGCTAGACATCAATCTTGTCTTGTAGGTTTTCATAAACCAATTAATTTTATTTTATGAGTCAATTCGATGTGTGATTCGAATTGGATAATTAGGTGAGCCAATTAGGTCAATCGGGTTCGATCGGATCGAATCGGCTCAAACCTAAACCTACTGCTGGCTAGATGTGGAACCCAATGGATCTTACACAATAGAGAGTTGGCCAAGGAAGTCATTAATTATTTAATTAGGGTCATGGAATCCTAATTGGTTAGCCAGATTGCATACTAGCATATGCAGGCTAACCCAATTCCTAACCAAATTGGATTGGGTCCGATTGCTTGCTAATTGGACTAACCTAATTAAGGAAACCTTAATTAGGCTGAGTCTTAAGTGGCACTTATTAAATCAGAGCTTTATCTCATTTTATCTTGAGCTTTTGACGATTTATGGAAGAGTCCCTGGGCCAGGGACTCTTGGCGCCTCTTGGCGCGCGCGGGAAAGAAGCAGGGGCGTAGAAGGACAAGAGTCCTTTTGCAGATGAAACACTGGAGTGTTTCTAATTAGGGGTGCCTTCTCATCTTATCCCCATGCCTCTTGGAGTTGATTTACTGGTCAAAGAATGTAAGAGGATAGCATGAAAGCAGATGAAAAGTTGGCGCGTAGATGAAGAGTCGCATCTTTTCATTCTACGCATGGTTTTGAGGCAGAGTCCTTCTGCTCTCAGAACTCTGCTTATTCCATGATTTTCAAATATGAAAGGATACCTCATTTGCATCTTTAGAATCGGTAGATGCCACATGGCACATGAAGAAATTAATCTGGAAAGGGAAAGAACTCATATAAGACTTTTGAATCGGAAGAGTCTTATCAGATAAGAAGAAGCATATCTGGTGGGGACACCGGAGGCACCAGAATAAGACAAAGGCTTTTCAACCCTTTGTGAATTGATCAATAATTTATGAGTCCATCTGTAATAAGGGCTTAGCCCATCTGAGTCCATTTTAGTTGTTATTTGAGTCTTTTGAGTTATTATTTCAGTTCTGTACTAGTCAGCTCATGTTGAGCTAGTTCAGTCCAGTGTTAGTCAGCTCATGTCGAGCTAATTTTATTTTTTTTGAGTCATGTTCAACGATATTGAAGACTCAAGACCACATCATACAAGTGAAGACCAAGTCCAACCTGATTGAAGACATGGAAGTTGAGCCCAAGTCCAACCCAGCTTGAAGATTTGAAGACCCCAGGAGGAAAATTCAGAAAACCCTGATTCCTTGCAAATGCCTTCCAGATGTCCAAATTCCCTTCCAGATGCCAAAGTATATTCATAGACCAAGGAATCCATGATTCTAGAGGTCCACCTGCATCCTAGCCTAGAGAAATCAAGCCCAGGTGCCAAGCCCAAGCCCTTAAGAAGCAAGATACCAGGGAATATTCCTGCTACATGGCTACCAGGCCACCCCAACTTCCAGAGGCCCAAGCCCATGCACCCGAGCCCCTTTGGGCCGGCACCTTGCTGCTCCTAGAAGCCCAACACGCTCCCCTAGGCATCCTTGGAGTGTTGGCCAAGTCAAGACGATTTTTAGGGATTTTTCTACCTAATGCTTCCTTATTTTCTAGCTAGGGTTTGAGAGGGAAAAGGATTCTTATGTAAAGACTTATGTGCCCTTACTTGGAGCCCAAGGTTAAGGGTCTATTTAAAGGACCCTAGCCTCTTGTATGAAGGGAGATTTTGATATATGAAAAAACCTTGAGTTCTTATATTGTTTTGTGTGATTACCCTGCTATGTGCATAAAGGGGTTTGAGAGTTCTTCTTCCCGGTGTTTGCAACCATCTTCCTGCCGCCAACCATCCTTCTAGCCCCCTCCAAAACATTCTTTCCTTTGCTATTTTCCTTTATTTTTTTGATCTCCTTTGAGTTTTCTAATCCCTGACAGGTCGTTTGCAGGTCCCTGAGTTCCTACGAATACAACGACTCCAGTCCAAGCCTCAATCGAATCACCGAGCAGAAAGCAGGGTATCCGCGGGTCTTTGGCTCGATTTTCTAGGCCGCATCCATCGAGAAACGAGAGATCCTTTCACTGCAATCTTCACCAGGCACTTCAGACATTGTCAGGTACACCCCCTCTACCTCCAGTAATTATATTGTAGGAGAACTTGCCCTAACCGAGGCTTCTCAGCCCCGGCGATCCTTCTTTAGTACTTTTCTAGGTTCTAATCTGCATGCTTGGCTTCAAAATTCATACAAATTCTCTACAACTAATTTTGATCTAAAGTTTGGAAATTAATCACATAACCCCACATATAAAACATACAAAAGGAATTGCATGCATATTAGTCCCGCATCATTTGGTATCAGAGCTTAGATTAGGGCTTATTTTTTGCAATTTTTTAGTCCATATATGCTCTGTAATTTAAATTATTTCTCATAGAAAGAAACTCTAAAATTTTAAATTTCTTTTTCTGGATTCAACATAATTCAGCATACATTTTGGAATTTTTTCATATTTTATTTCATCTTGTGAATTTTCTACAAGCCGAACTATAGCCTGCAAATTTTTGGCTCTGTTTTTTTCAGCAAGACAAGTTTGGAAGTTTTAGGGTTTTGTTTAGCATTTTTGCATATCTTTTAATTTTAGTATATTTCCTGCATATTAGGCCATAATTTGCAAGTTTTCTTCTTTTAAGAAAATACCAAAAAAAAAAATTACATATTCTCCAAAAATACCAAAAATATCTAAATCTTAATTTGCATCCTATCTGTCTGCCATCATTGCATAATTTACTTTTAAGGGCACTCTTGCTATATCAGATGGGGGGGATTTGATCACCTCTCCTTAGTCCAAAACCACATCCCTTGCATTCGGTCCCAAGCCTTAACCTAAAATTAACTAGACTTAATTTGCCCTAGTGGGCTAGGGACACCAACTGGTCGGGTCCGGACTAAGTGTCAGATCATTGTGTCAAGCTAACCCGTGTGAGCTTTGTGCTCAATGTCTAGAACGGTGGTTTAGGGATTCAATCCCGAAGGGCTTGTGTGCTGGTCTGCCTACCTGGCGAATCTCTGATTGGTGTCTAGGATTGGCAATCAGGGACCTAACACTCCCCTTACACCTGCCTGGCTGAGTACAGGGTTACTATAGGCTAGTTTGCCACCCTGATTGAACATCTAGTTTAGACTCTAGGTCTAGTCAGCTATAGTCGGTATGATCGAGTCTTGCATGAGCACTAGATCAGGGGTTTTATATCACCCACCTCCTTCACAAATGTCTGAACCCATGGAAAATTTGCAAGCCCAAATAAAAGCACTCACCGAGCAACTAACCCAATCCATGGCCTAGTTAACTCAGTCTGGTACCCAAACCAACAATAGAATTGACCATCTTGCCAATAGGTTTGGCCAGTTAGAAGGCCGTATAGGGACCATACAAAGAACCCATGGATCACAGTCTGAGCCAGATCCTGAGTCCCCTCAACCTAGGAGGACCCCAAACCCTGATCTATACCATGAGGTCGAACCTAGGAGAGCCCTTATCCTGACCCGTACTATAATCCTCTACCTAGGAGGACCACAAACCCTGATCTATACCGAGAGGTTGAACCTAGGAGAGCCCCTCAGCCTGACCCATACTATAATACTGAACCTAGAAGAACCCATTACCATGACCTTTATTATGATACTGAACCTAGAAGAATCCCTTACCATGACCTTTATTATGATACTGAACCCAGGAGAACCCAATACTCTGACCCATATAGGGAGTCCAATCCTAGGAGAACCCAATACTTTGATCTATATAGGGAGCCCAACCCTAGGAGAACCCAATATTCTGACCCATATAGGGAGTCCAACCCTAGGAGAACCCAATATCCTGACCCATATAGGGAGCCCAAACTTAGGAGGACCCCATACCATGATCCATCCTTAGAACCTGACCATAGAGCTGACCCAAAATCCTATGACCCCAGATCCTATAATTCCATGACCCATAGATCTGCACCCTTGTCCTATGAGCCCAGAGAACCCATAACCCCTAGGTATCAATCTAGTACTAGTCAGGTTTCCCTTTGTCAACTTGAACACCATAGGATTAGTACCCCTAAATATGAGTCCAGTAGTGAGCCACTACCCCTTAGGCAACCTGAACCTACTAGGATTAGTGTCCATAATCAGAAACCAGGACCTAGCCAATTTTTTCCTAGCCGACCTTGGTAGGGGATGCAAAGTGAAATCGATCCAGGATACCTTATATGGATTAGGATGTGGTTCAGTGGGTAATCCTAGACTCTTGGCTGCACTAGTGGAAATCGCATTGACACAGCTTCCACTATCGATCACGATCTTACAGACCTTTTCTCCTATTTTGAAAAATGTGTGTAGGATGCTAGTCCTACGCCAGTCTTCCTGCTCCTTGGTCTGTGTCATGATACATCTCACAACTCCTAACACATCTGATGAATCTACATTTTCTTCATCTCCTTCATACTCATCAGCCAAGCAATCCCCTGCTTCATAAACCTCCTCTTCATCATTCTCCAGGGGTTCTGATTCACCTTCTTCTACCTCCCCTATATGTAAAGCTCTAGAGGGACATTGGCTCATGAAATGACCTGGTTTACGACACTTATAGCAGACTCGCTCCCTCTCACCTGAACTTCAGGGCTCTTTCCTTTGTCTTCTCTAGGAATTGGGTGAATGGCAGGGTTGGGCATAGGGGTTGGATTTCGAGCTGGATCTTGGTCTATTGGTTGTACCAGGGACTGAACTAGGTCGACTAACAGGTGGATTAAACCTAATGGGCTCAGGTCGCCTAAATGTAGCTCTCCTTTGAAACCTCTCATAGTCCATGGCGACTTAGTATGCCTGATCTAAATCATGGACTTCTCTCAAAAATAGTTCCCCTTTTATATCTTCATTCAATCCTGATCTAAACCTCGACAATGTGGCTGACTCAGACTCAACTACGTTGCATCGCATTACAAACTCATCAAATTTAGCAACGTATTCAGAAATAGTCTTATTTCCTTGTATCAATCGCTGCCACTGATCTAACAACCTTTGCTGATAAGACATAGGCAAATATTTCTCTCTAAGCTTTCTCTTCATGTCTCTCCAGGTCGCTATAGGTAAGTCTCCCCTCTGCCCAGCTATGCGTTCAACATTACCCCAATACAACCTAGCCTGACGGACTAGTCTGATTTTGGCAAACTTGAATCTTCTCTCTTCAGACATATCATACCAATCAAAATATTGTTCCATGTCAGCCTCCCAGTCTATGTACACCTTAGGATCTAGGCTTCCCTCAAAGGTTGGTGCATCTAGACGGATATTCCTTAAGGCCCGATCATCCTGATCAAAAGTATCATGGCGAGGTCTTCTAGTATATGGCTCTGGAGTGTGATCAGCATAATCCTGATGTGGCCTTCTATGAATTGGATCAGGTGTATGTTCCTGTCGTTGGGCTCTAGGGCGAACTGGAGGTAATCTGGGTGAAGGTGGTTCAGTTGGGGTCAACCTAGATTCCTCTAGGTTTCTATCCTTTCCTCGAATTGATCAAACCTAGAATCCAAACATTCAAGTCGCTCAATCATAGATCTCATAAGCGTTTCCATACTAGTGTCCATGGATGAACTTGGTTGGTCTTGTGAAGGGTGGTAAGGAGTTCTTGATCTAGTTGTCATGCAAACAATTTGACTCGAACTCGGGCTAAGGATTTCTAGACCTAGAGTATGAATTAGAGATCTAATTAAAAGGACCAACTAGCTAGTAGTAACTTACGTGACTTAGCAAGGTATGTGGGAAGGGGAGTGGAGGTCCCTGTTCTGCCAACCTTAGACACCAATCTGTGATTGGCCAGGTAGGCGGACCAACCCACAAGCCCTAATACACCAATCCTAGACACCAAGCTTGTAAGCACACACCAATTAGTGGACACAATCAACTTGACCCTAATCCGAACCCGACTCGTTGGTGTCCCTAACCAACTAGGGTGATTTAGTCTAATTGGTTTAAATTAAGGATTGTGATCGAGATGATGGGTTGTGGTTTTGGGATAAGGACAAGTGATGAACTCTTGCCCCCATGTCATATTGATGCCCTTAAGATGTTTTCAAATGAATGCAAAATTTTTTTTTTTTTTTTTGTTTTATGAGCTGACTTAATTAATTGACTTGATTAGTTTTCAAACAATTTCAAATTCAAACTTAAATTTTAAAATTTAAATTTCAAACTCCAAGTTTCAGATTCTATAATGTCAGAATTTTAAAATTTTAAAATTTTAAATTTGAACTTCAAATTCAAAAATTTTCTGAGATCGGTTCTTGCTGGAATTTCAGTTCAGATTGAATCTCAGAGAGTATTTCGAATGCTAGAAATTCTAACAATTGAAATAAAATATGAAAAATTTTTGAGAAATAATATGAATTATGAGGATCCCAGAAAATCAAAAATCAGAAAATTTTGATCTGTTTATATAGAGAAACAATAAAAACAACAGACCATGTACTGCAGACTATTTCAGCAGGATAGAAGATTGAAGTAGGAATTTTAGTATTTTCTGTGAATTTCTTCTGATGCTGAAACTTTGTGTGATTATAACTAACTTTATATGGAATCAAAAAAAAATTATGGAATGCAAAATGTACTATTTTTTTTTTTGAATTTTTTTTTTGATCACTGCCAGCAGATTCAGATTCACAGAAAAAAAGAAATTAAAGGAATTGCGATGCTTTACCAAACTCTAATCTAGAACTTCACGTCCGGCCCGGAGGCTCATTTCTCCCATGGGTCGTGACAGTGTACTGGAGTACACCCGCTCAGGAGGCATGAGTTTTTGATCTAATTTGGATTTAAGAGAAAACTATTCTACCCTAATGCAACCATGCTCTGATACCAAGAATGGTAGGGGATGCAAAGTGAAATCGATCCAGGATACCTTATATGGATTGGGATGTGGTTCAGTGGGTAATCCTAGACTCTTGGCTGTACTAGTGGAAATCGCATTGACACAGCTTCCACTATCGATCACGATCTTACAGACCTTTTCTCCTATTTTGACAAATGTGTGTAGGATGCTAGTCCTACGCCAGTCATCCTACTCCTTGGTCTGTGTCATGATACATCCCACAACTCCTAACACATCTGATGAATCTACATTTTCTTCATCTCCTTCATACACATCAACCAAGCAATCCCCTGCTTCATAAACCTCCTCTTCATCATTCTCCAGGGGTTCTGATTCACCTTCTTCTGCCTCCCCTATATGTAAAGCTCTAGAGGGACATTGGCTCACGAAATGACCTGGTTTACGACACTTATAGCAGACTCGCTCCCTCTCACCTCGAACTTCAGGGCTCTTTCCTTTATCTTCTCTAGGAATTGGGGGAATGGCAGGGTTGGGCCTAGGGGTTGGATTCGAGCTGGATCTTGGTCTATTGGTTGTACCAGGGACTAAACTAGGTCGACTAATAGGAGGATTAAACCTAATGGGCTCAGGTCGCCTAAATTTAGCTCTCCTTTGAAACCTCTCATAGTCCATGGCAACTTGGTATGCCTGATCTAAATCATGAACTTCTCTCAAAACAGTTCCCCTTTTATATCTTCATTCAATCCTGATCTAAACCTCGATAATGTGGCTGACTCAGACTCAACTACGTTGCATCCCATTACAAACTCATCAAATTTAGCAACGTATTCAGAAACAGTCTTATTTCCTTGTGTCAATCACTACCACTGATCTAACAACCTTTGCTGATTAAACCTTGTGACTTTCATGCTCTGATACCACTTGATGCGGGACAGGGATTGGACTGGATCGCTGGCGAGCATGAAAGTCACCAGAGATTAGGATTTGCAAAGGAGGAAAGAAGAGGGTGCAGGGTTAAGAAAAATACTGGGGTTCCCATAGATTCCCCAAGAAGAACAAGCACATAGCAAAGGGGCTCACACAGATGCCCTAGAAGATCAAGCACATAGCAAAGGGGCTCACATAGATGCCCTAGGCTCACACAGATGCCCAAAATCAGGGATCACACAGAAACCCTGGGAAGATGGAGAAGGGATCATACAGATACCCTAGGATCACACAGATCCTTCACACAGAACAATAGAAATTTTATTCATCCATCCTCCGCATTACAAAAGGCTGAGGGTGGTATTTATAGATTTTCCAACCCTTATTTGAATTTGAATACAAGATAAAAAGATAAGAACGAATCAAATTCAAATATAAGATAGGATAAGATAAGCCTATCCATATATAAATCCTAACCAACCAAATCCTAATTCAAATTTTAAACAAAAGATAAATCCTAAATAAATTTATTCCAAAAAATGCTTCAAGATCTGTGCCACTCCAAGAATTATGCTTGCTCCAAGATCCGTGCTTGAGATGTCCCCATCATTGTGCTTGATCTTCTAGGGCATCTGTGTGAGCCCCTTTGCCATGTGCTTGTTCTTCTTGGGGAATCTATGTGAACCCCAGTATTTTTCTTCACCCTGCACCCTCTTCTTTCCTCCTTTGCAAATCCTAATCTCTGGTGACTTTCATGCTCGCCAGCGATCTAGTCCAATCCCTGTCCCGCATCAGACCTTCTCCAACCATTCCTGAGATTGACAAGGCTTACATTAATGTGGAAGTGTATGAAGCTGATGCAAACTTAGTGGATGAGTATGAGGGAGAAGAGGAGACACCTTTAGATGACCTAGAATTAGCTGACCCAATAGATACCCAAGTAGAAGCCAACCTAGAGGTAGTTGACCTTGACCACATCCAACCTAAAGCTATAGTGGAAGAACAAATAGAGGAAGAGAACCTAGGTACTGCTACTAGAGCCTTACCTGAGGAAACCATAGAGGAGAGCCAAATTATAGAGTGTAGTCCTAAAATACAAGAACCAGAAGAATTTGTTAAGGACTTGATCTCTTTGAATCAGTACCCTTAGGATGAGCCTCCTCCTATAGTTCCCATAAGGACCTCTTCCCTGAGATTAGTAACCCATCCTTTCATTATGCAAGCCCCATAGCTATACCGCAACCTCGTAAGGTTAGCCTCATTAGTCTAGGATTAGTCCCTGACATTCCTTCCTATATCGAACTTTATCCAACTAACCTTGAACCTTTTTCCCTACCCTACCAAACTACTTCTGAACCCACTTCCTATTTTCTGCCCTTTCCTGACACCTCCAGCATTTCTAGGATTATTAGATTGCATTTAAATGAGATTAGCATACTGCATGCATTCATCACGCATATTAGGTTTGCATCTTACTTCTAGCATACTCTTTGGAATTTGCTAGGAGTTCATTGTAAATTTTCATGTGCATGTCAAGCTAGGATCAAACCTAGAGAACCTATAATCTGTTAGGTTTAGATCCAAAGAGTTCAATAAGATTTCCTTCTATAGGAATGCATAGTCAGGTCTGTTATGTGTTAGTATGAGTCCTTTGAATCATTTATTAGGAGTCTGCATGTGCCCAGCATGTTCACCACCTACACTAATTTTAAACAAACTAGCTAATTCCCGAAGATGGATCAAAGAATTTGATGTAGTGGATTCTATCTTGGATAGGCTTAGGCCTAAAAGAAGCTTCATGCTCACAGAGCCGGACCTTTTAAAGTGATAGAGAAGGTTGGATCAAATGCCTAGGTGTTAGACTTGCCTTCGGATTTGGGCATTAGTTCTACCTTCAATATTACAGACCTGGTTGAGTATAGGGAACCAGCAGCGATACCTAGTGAGGCCTTTGGACCTATTCCTTTTCATTGTGAGTGACCCTAACCCAGAGTGTCCACTAACAAATTGGCCTGAGAGAGGAGAACGGATCGAGCGTATCTTGGACAATCAAGCCATCATGACCTGGGGCCGTGACTATCAATGCTTCCTGGTCCGATGGCAAGGCCAGCCAGAGTCGGACGATTCGTAGATTTCTCGAGAGGACTTGCAATGCCTCAACCCAGACCTTCTCGAGAGATATGTGAGCTAGTCTGATCTTCACTCGACAGGGTCGAGTTCCTCCCACCCCGGAGAATTGGTGGGGACACTAGAGGCACCAGAATAAGACAGAGACTTTTCAACCCTCTGTGAATTGATCAATAATTTATGAGTCCATCTGTAATAAGGGCTTAGCCCATCTGAGTCCATTTTAGTTATTATTTGAGTCTTTTGAGTTGTTATTTCAGTTCTGTACTAGTCAGCTCATGTTGAGCTAGTTCAGTCCAGTGTTAGTCAGCTTATGTCAAGCTAATTTTTTTTTTTTTGAGTCCTGTTCAACCATATTGAAGACTCAAGACCACATCATACAAGTGAAGACCAAGTCCAACCTGATTGAAGAAATGGAAGTTTAGCCCAAGTCCAACCCAGCTTGAAGATTTGAAGACCCCAGGAGGAAAATTCAGAAAACCCTGATTCCTTGCAGATGCCTTCCAGATGCCCAAATTCCCTTCCAGATGCCAAAGTATATTCATAGACCAAGGCATCCATGATTCCAGAGGTCCACCTGCATCCTAGCCTAAAGAAATAAAGTCCCAGGTGCCAAGCCCAAGCCCATGACAAGCAAGATACCAGGAAATATTCCTGCTACATGGCTACCAGGCCACCCCAGCTTCTAGAGGCCCTAGCCCATGCACCCGAGCCCCTTTGGGCCGGCCCCTTGCTTCTCCTAGAAGCCCAACATGCCCCCTAGGCATCCTTGGAGTGTTGGCCAAGTAAAGAGAATTTTTAGGTATTTTTCTACCTAATGTTTCCTTATTTTCTAGCTAGGGTTTGAGAGGGAAAAGGATTCTTATGTAAAGACTTATGTGCCCTTACTTGGAGCCCAAGGTTAAGGGTCTATTTAAAGGACCCTAGCCTCTTGTATGAAGGGAGATTTTGATATATGAAAAAAACCTTGAGTTCTTATATTGTTTTGTGTGATTACCCTGCTGTGTGCATAAAGGGGTTTGAGAGTTCTTCTTCCCGGTATTTGCAACAATCTTCCTGCCGCCAACCATCCTTCCTGCCCCCTCCAAAACATTCTTCCCTTTGCTGTTTTCCTTTATTTTCTTGATCTCCTTTGAGTTATCTAACCCCTGACAGGTCGTTTGCAGGTCCCCGAGTTCCTACTAATCCAACGACTCCAGCCAAGCTTCAATCGGATCACCAAGCAGAAAACCGGGTTTTCGCGAGTCTTTGGCTCGGTTTTCCAGGCTGCATCCATCGAGGAACAAGAGATCCCTTTGCTGTGATCTTCACCGGGCACTTCAGACATTGTCAGGTACCTCCAGTAATTATATTGTAGGAGAACTTGCCCTAACCGAGGTTTCTCAGCCCCGGCAATCCTTCTTTAGTACTTTTCTAGGTTCTAATATGCATGCTTGGCTTCAAAAATTCATACAAAATTCCCTACAACTAATTTTGATCTAAAATTTGGAAATTAATCACCTAACCCCACATATAAAACATACAAAAAAATTGTATGCATATTAGTCCCGCATCATTTGGTATCAGAGCTTAGATTAGGGCTTATTTTATGCAATTCTTTAGTCCGTATATGCTCTATTTTTTAAATTATTTCTCCCTGAAAAAAACTCTAAAAATTCTGAAATTTATTTTTATGGGTTCATCATAATTCTTTGTAATTTTCAGAATTTTTTTAGATTTCATTTCAGCCTGTGAATTTTCTGCAAGCCGAAATACAGCCTGCAAATTTTCAGCTCTGTTTTTTCAGCAAGACAAGTTTGGAAGTTTTAGGGTTTTGTTTAGCAATTTTTGCATATCTTTTAATTTTAGTATATTTCCTGCATATTAGGCCATAATTTGCAAGAAAACTGAAACTTCATCATCCAGGCTCCAATCAGAGTGT
Source organism: Areca catechu (assembly GCA_021397845.1). Lineage (NCBI taxonomy): Eukaryota > Viridiplantae > Streptophyta > Magnoliopsida > Arecales > Arecaceae > Areca > Areca catechu. Next base: position 89,139,227 of record CM038043.1, on the reverse strand, counting down.
GAGTGATCTCTTCAATTGCTGAATCTACAATCACTGACTGGTTACATCCTTCCCTTCTATTGATTTCTGATTTGATGAAAATTAGCTATCCTAAGCTAGGAATTTCTCAATTCTTGGGTCCTGGTTCTTATTATTTTGTATGAGTATGCTTGTGATATGATAATTCTTTGCATTGCTGATTATCTTGCTAGTTCTTACTTAATTTTGGAAATTTAGCCTGTAAATTTAATGTTAAAAAATTATTAAAAAATTAGTTTACTATCTTTCCTGCATATTTAGCAATCAAAGAGTCATCCCGCATCAAGGCTTCTGCTGAACCTCTTAATCTGTCAAACATAGCCCGAAGAATCCCCAGACATTTAGTATAGTCATCCTCCATCTTCCTGGTCTCTTCTAATGATCCCATCTGATAAGATAGCTCCCTCAACTCAGATCTGAATTCCTGAATGCTATGATTTACTATTTGACGTAGACCGTCAAACTAAGAACTATTAGAATGGGTCAGATCCTCACTGAATTGTCTGAGCTGAGCTGAGATGTCAGGTGGAGTGGAGGCAGGTAGTATAGTAGCAGGCTCTACTGGTCCTGGTGAAGGTACTGGTCCTGGTGAAGTCCTAGGACTCCCAGGCTCTCTCTCTGTGTGCTCAAGCTCCTCATCATTAGGTACTGAATGCTCAGTAGCAGTGATAGTCTTAACATCAGGCAAATGCTGCTCAGGCTCCTCATCATCATCAGTAAAAGACCCCACTGCTCTCTATCCAGATGCTCTCTTCTTCCAAGTTCCATCTATCAAATGATATCCCATTCTTTGCAATGACTTGGCAGAATAAGTATCTGTATGATGTAGTGGCCTACCATCTTCTTTGGTCAAATCAACTCTGGAGTCTTGAAACAGTAGTGTGAAGACCATTCCATATGGGAGACAAGCCTTCACCTTCCATATAGCTTCTTTCATCTGCAATAGCATGATATAGGGCAAATTGAGGGCCTCCCCCTCAATGAAATGTCCCATGAAGCATAGGTCTCTTTCACTTACCCAATCAAACCAACCTGTTCTTGAAAGGAAAATCCTGCTTATAAAGTTATGTAGCAGTCTCATTTCTAAGGAAAGTGAGTTGGCTTTAACATTTTCAATTTCATTCACATTACTCCTTTCCAAAATAGTTATGAGGGTTTTTTGTCTATCCTTTGAAACTAAATGATTAAGTCCCTCATTTGGCATTTCTAGTAGACTGCTTAACCTTTCCTTAGTTACAATTTTCCTTTTTCCTTTCACAGTTGATTCAATATGATTTTCTTCTAGAATCAAATTTTCATAGAAGCTTCGAACTAGGTTGGGATAACTGGGAACATTCAGAGAACAGAAAAATGACCAACCTTGATCTTCAATCAAGTCACCGATTCGAAGCCCTAAGTCCTTTAGGAATGAGAAAATGATCCTTCTACCACTTGTAACCGGACGGATAGCCATGGAGATCACTTGTCTTTGTAAAGAAGGTGAAGCATTTTGTTCCTCTGCCTATTGTCGACTTTAAGTTGACTCATCTTCTTATCTCTTCAACCTTCTTTCTCTTAGAGAGCTCTCTACATAGCTTCGAGGATGTTTTCCAACTGCTTTCATTGGTGCCATTGCTCGAGCTCAAGAGGAATGCAAGGGATTAAGCTAGATAAAGGAGGTCAAGAGGGAAGGAAGAAGTTCTTAGCCTGGAAACAAGGGTTCTAAGCAAATGAAGAATGAAACAAGAAAGGATAAGGGTTTTAGTTAAGTCCTATGGCTTACATATAAAATGCCTAACCCGAAATCCGGGTCGGCTCGGCCAAACCTAAATTGCTCGAGTCGACACAAGCAAAAACTCTCAAAAAGACATGAAAACCCTTAAACATAGTTTCTAATGATAGAAGAATATTAGTTGAGATGGTTAATAATCTTAGATTGATATAGGAGGTTTTCTAGATAATATTTCCTTAATTTTGAAGAAATTAGGATAGAAATTCTAAAAAGGGTCACATAATCCTAATCTCCTCTAATCAATTGAAATCTATCCAAATTAAGAGGATTAAAAAAGATATCAGCAAGTTGATTTTAGTAGGAACAAATTCAAGTGTATAATATTTTCATTTTGAACATGATCCCTAATAAAATGATGTCTAATTTCTATATGCTTTGTTCTAGAATGCTGAATTGGTTTTTTTGACAAATTAAAAGCACTTGAGTTATCACATTTAATAGGAATTTTAGTTTGTGTAACACCAAAGTCTTCTAATTGTTATTTAATCCAAAGCACTTGTGCACAACAACTCCTTGCAGCTACGTACTCTGCCTTAGCAGTAGATAGTGTTACAGAGTTCGATTTCTTATAGTGCCATGAGATTAAATTCAACCCTAGAAATTGGAAAGTACCACTAGTACTTTTTCTATCTATTTTGCATCCACCATAATCAGCATCCGAAAAACCAATTAAATTTAATGAAGATTGCTTTGAATGCCATAGACCTAGATTTCTATTCCTCTTAGATATTTTATAATTCTTTTTATAGCAAGCATATATGAGTCTTTAAGATTAGATTAAAATCTAGCACATACACATACGCTAAACAAGATATCAGGTCTACTAGCAGTTAAGTATAATAGTAATCCAATCATACCTCGATAGTGCTTTTGATCAATGTTGTTGCCATCTTCATCTTTGTTAATCTATAGGTAGGGCTCATGGGTGTGCTCATTTGTTTGCTTGACTCCATACTAAACTTTTTGATGATCTTCTTGATGTACTTTGCTTGGTTTATAAAGATCCCATCCTTTGTTTGCTTAACTTGGATTCCAAGAAAATAATTTAGTTCATCCATTAGGCTCATTTCAAATTCATTCTGCATCAACTCAGCAAATTCTCTACAAAGAATCTTATTAGTTGCACCAAATATAATATCATCTACATAAATTTGTACAACTAACATATCATTATTCTTTTTTTTGATAAATAATATTTTATCAACATTTCTTCTTCCAAAATTACTTTCAAGTAAGAATTTACTTAATCTATCATACCAGGCTCTAGATGCTTGTTTAAGTCCATACAGTGCTTTATTGAGTTTAAAAACAAGATTTGGAAAAGCATGATCTACAAAACCTAGTGGTTGTTCTACAAAAACTTGTTCAGATATAAAACCATTTAAAAATATACTTTTTACATCCATTTGAAATAGTTTGAAATTCATATAGCAAGCAAATGCAAGTAGTAATCTTATGGCTTCTAGTCTTGCTATGGGTGCATAGGTCTCATTAAAATCTATTCCTTCTTCTTGATTGTATTCTTTAGCTACCAACCTAGCTTTATTTCTTATAACATTACCATGTTCATCTAGCTTATTTATATAAACCCATTTATTTCCTATGATAGGATGGTCTGTGGTCTATTTACTAATATCCATACATGGTTCCTCTTAAATTGATTAAGTTCTTCATGCATGTCCATCATCCAGTTAGGGTCATCTTCAGCTTCTTCTAAGCTATGAGGCTTTATTTGTGATACAAATCTAGGTAACCATGTGCTTCTCTATGTGATGACCTAGTTCTAACACCTTGAGAGGGATCATCAATAACTAAATCTCTTGGATGAGAAGTTACATACCTCCATTCCTTTGGTAGATCAGCATGATCTTTACTTGCCACTTCTTCTCCTTCTTGAGTTGGTTTCTCTTGTAGGTTCATATCCTTCATTTCTTTTTTAAGTGTACCTACATCATTATTTATACACTCTTCTTTCTTTGAAGGTGAGGGATTAGTTTCATCAAATATAACATGTACAGATTCTTCTACAGTTAGTGTTCTTTTGTTAAACACCCTATATGCTTTGCTACTAATTGAATAACCCAGAAATATGGCTTCATCAAATTTAGCATCAAATTTTCTTAGGTTATCTTTTTCATTATTCAACACAAAGAATTTACAACCAAAAATATGAAAGTAATTAATATTTGGTTTCTTTTCATTCCAAAGTTCATAAGGGGTTTTCTTTAAAATTGGTCGTATCAACACATGGTTTAAAATATAGCAAGCAGTGTTCACCGCTTCTGCCCAAAAGTACCTTGGAAGATTGCATTCACATAGCATTGTTCGGGCCATCTCTTCCAAAGTCCTATTTTTCCTCTCTACAACACCATTTTGTTGTAGTGTTCTAAGAGTAGAGAAATTGTGATCAATGTTGTTTTCTATGCAATAATCATCAAAAAATTAATTTTCAAATTTCGTGCCGTGATCACTTCTAATTGATACAATTGAAAAATTTTTCTGGTTTGAGACTTTCTGGTGGAATTTTTGAAAAACTTTGAAAGTTTCATCTTTATATGCAATAAACAATATCCAAGTAAATCTAGAAAAATCATCTACTATCATAATGCATATGTCATACCCCCTAGGCTTGTGGTCCTAGTTGGTCCAAATAAATCTATGTGAAGTAGCTCAAGGGGTCTAGAAGTTGAAACCATATTTTTAGATTTAAAACTCTCCTTAGTTTGTTTATCCATTTGACAAGCATCGCAAATATGTTCAAAATTAACTTTAAATTTAGGTAAACCTCTAACTAGATTTTTAGAAATTAATTTGGTAATAGTATGCATGCTAGTATGACCTAATCATCTATGCCAAAGTAAGCTAGACTCCTTAGTTTTAGCATTCATTGCAACCAGACTTGTATTACTAGTCATGGCTAGATCATTCAGATCTACTATATATATATTTCCAAGTCTATGTCCAATGAGTATAGTACTAGAATCAAGTGAGTTAGTTACTATATACATAGATGATTCAAAGATAACCTTGAAGCCTTTATCACACAATTGACTAATACTTAACAGATTATACTTCAATGTGTCTACTAGCAAAACATTTTCAATGAAAGTAGAGGGGGTTATTTTGATCTTACCAATTTCGATTATTTTTTCCTTTCCATTATCTCCAAAAGTTACCAATCCTCCTCCTTTCATTTGTAGGGTGACGAATTGCTCTTTATCACCCGTCATATGCCTTAAGCAGCCGCTATCCAAATACCAACTTTTCTTAGCATTTTGGGCTACAAGACATTCCTGAAAATAATCAAGGAGTATTTTTAGGTACCCAAGCTATCTTGGATCATTTCTAGTTAGTAGGATTGGTTCCTTTGGGAACCCAAATATTTCTTATTCTATTTTTAACAAGTCCATTTTTCTTTAATATATTGCATTGAGAAAATTTGTGTCCAACCCATTACAAGCATAACAAATAACTATAGAATTTTGAAAAGATATAAATTTTGAGGTTCTAGAAGTAGAAGCATGTGATGCAGATGTAGAAATAATTGATTTAAAAGATTTTTGATTTGGAATCTTAGGTACATACTTTGATGCTATAGAAATGGATGTGGAAGCATTTGATACAAAAGCTTTTTGAGATATAGATTTTGTTACATATGCTTTTGAACATACAAATTTGGTAGCCAAATTTCATTTTTATTCAAAGAGTTATAACCAATTCCAGCCTTATTACTAGAAACTCTTTGCTCTTTCAAGATTAACTCAAGCTTATTTGAACTTAAAGTAAGCTTTTCAACCAAAGGCTTGAGTTTTTCCACCACCTTTTTCAAATCAGTATTTTCATCTTTAAAGCTTTGTTTTTCTCAAGATACACCTTTTTCTCAACTTCCAAAGCTTTATTATTTTTAGAAAAGGTAATTAATTTTTTTTGCAATAACTTATTCTTTTCTGAAATCTCTTCCTTTTCTTTTGTCAAAGAATTATTGTTATTCTTTAAAGTTCTAATTTTTATCCCAGCTTTCTTAAATTCAGATAATAAATCATGGAATGCAGTGTTCAGCTCATCAAAAGTGAATTCAACTTGAAGTTCAGGGAACATTACCTCATCTTCGAGACCAATAAGACATAAATTGGCAGTTTTTGTGGTCTCTTCCTCTTCAGTTGAAGTCGACTCCTCACTGTTACTCCAAGTCGCAACCATCGCTTTCTTCTTCTTCTTAAATATTTTCTTTAACAAAGGACAATCAGGATGGATATGCCCAGGTTTCTTACACTCATAACAAATAGGCATTTGATCCTTTTCTTTTTCTTTTTCCTTATCCTTGTCTTTACTATATTCACCTTTCTTGTAAAATTTTTTGAAGTACCTTTTCTTCTTCTTTTCCATAAATTTCCTGAATCTCCCCACGACCTAAGCTATATCTTCATCTTCTAAGTCATCTTCGGAGGAGGAGCAATTATCTTTCGATTCCTCTTCTTGTTTCTTCATTTTCGATGCAGCTTTAAAGGCAATAATCTTTTTCTTTTTCTGATCATCTTCATTCCTGAGCTGCATGGCCAACTCATGTGTTATTAAAGAACCCATCAATTCATCTAGAGGTAGTGTGTTCAAGTCTTTTGCTTCCTGGATGGCAATTACTTTAGGGTCCCACTTGTCCGGAAGTAATCCTAAGATCTTCTGTACTAAATCTGCTTAGAGTAAACCCTGCCAAGACTTTTCAAGCCATTAATAATATCTAGAAAATGTGAAAACATGGTAGAGATAGTTTCATTTTGTTCTATTTTAAACAATTCAAAATTGTGTACTAGAAGATTAAATTTTGAAGTCTTCACTTGGGAAGTTCTTTCATGGGTCACCTCGAGTTTATCCCAAATGTTATTAGCTAAATTGCATGTAGAAATTCTGTTGATCTCATTTGCATCCAAAGCACAATATAACAAGTTCATGGCTTTGGCATTTAACTCACCCATTTTCATGTCATGTTCATCCCAATCCTGAAGCGGGACTATTCATTTATGCCAATTATTTTTTTATTGTGGGCATTAAGTTAGGAGTTTGTATCCCAAATTTCAAGCCAAGATATTAAGTAGGGAATTCTATAGAAAGTATAAAGCACGGCATGCAGAAATAAACCCTAAAAGTGAAGAAACAGGATCGCTAAGGCTAAAAAGGCCTGGTTAGGACTAGCTCTTCTACAATACCTCTACCAGAGGAGTCTTGGGGGTGTATCTGGCAGAGATTTGTAGATCAAACCATGAAAATTTCACTCTAAGCTCTCTGATGAGGCCTAAAAAATAAAGCTATCAACCCTGCGGATTCGCAACTTTCAATCCGGTGGCCCAAAAGCTGGACAGATAGAATCCTTGGATTTGTGAACTTTGAGGGACCTATAAATCACCTATCATGGGTTAGAAAATAAGAAAGACAAGGGTTAGATCGCTGAAAGAAAGAAGGGGAAGAGGTTTGAGGAAGGTATCTCAAAGATGAAGAGGGCTGGTGGCTTGGAGGCAGGGCGCAGGGATCATATAGAAATCCTGAGAGATCTCATAGATACCCTTAATCATATAGAAATTCACTCAGAATTTTGAGAAAAACTAAAGGGAAATTCATTCATAATAATTGATCATTAGTTACAAGAGGGTGTAGGGGTGGGGTAGTTATAGATGTTTTCCAAGTCTTCTCCTTGTTAGGATACAATTACAAAGTTGAGTGGGAGAGGGATTACAAGGTTGCTTAGAATTAGGAGTATACACTTTGAATAAAACAAGAACATAATCTCCTTGTTGACTTGGGAAGGGACTTCCTTGTTGGGTTGAGAAAGAATATTCCTTCCTTTGACCTGGTCTTCCTCTTGGGCACCTAGGCTTATCATGAATGGGCCTGGGGTGCCAACTGCTTATGGGCTTTTGGGCTGGGACACCTGGAGGGCAGTATATTCCCTTGGGATCTTGGTCTCTTGGGGCTTGGACACCTTATTGAACTTGGGCTTGAATTTAGGGAAGCAAAGGGCATCTCCAACATGGGCTTGGGCAGCCATCAAGGGGTTTACAGACATGGGCTTGCTTTGCTCAGGGAGGGCCTGATGAAGGCTTTGGCTAGTGCTCCATCTCTTGTATAACTGGACTTGACACATACTTGTAACACAAACTTGTACTGGACCTACAAAACTCAATTGGATTGGTTGAAATGCTCAACTTATTACAGGACTCACTTCAACTTAACAGGACTAGTCTCATCATAAAACTTACAGGACTCATAGGACTCAAAATTAGCTCAACATAAGCTGACTGAACAACTAAGCTCAACTGAACCGAACATATCCCAAAAATGGACTCATAAATCCTAATTGTGTGAGTTAACTCTAAATACATGACTCAAGTGTAATAAGGCCTAAAACAAAACTCAAGACCCAAATACAGGACTCAAATGGCTAACGCAGCTAGATTATTGGACTCAGAGATAATATTTGAATCATGGCTAAGGGACTCAAACTCAGGGATCCTTAGTGAATTAGGGTTGACCTGATATCCTCATTAATTCTCTCGGGATGGGAGAAACTTGACTCCATCAAGTAAGGACCACTCTGGCTTTGGTATCTCTTAAGAAGGTATAGGTCAAGGTTCTACAAGTCCTCTCGAGCAATCCACGAATCATCGGATTTTGGTCGACCTCGTCAATGGACCAGGTAGCGTTAATAGTCACATCCCCGGGTCATGATAGCTTAATCTTCCAGGATACGCTCGATCCATTTTCCTCTCTTAGGCCAATTTATAAGTGGATACTCTAGGTTAGGTTCGCTCTCAAAGGATGGAGTAGGTTCAAAAACCTCACTAGGAATCACTACGAGTTTCCTATACTCACTAAGTCCACGATATTGAAGGTAAAGCTAATGCCTAATCCAAGAGCACATAGGCATTGGGTTCCACTTTCTTTATCACTCTAAAGGGTCCAGCTCTATGAGTACGAAGCTTCTTAACCATAACAAAATCTCTTACATTAAATTTCTTGGCTTTTTTCCAGGAATTAGCCAGTTTGTTTCAAAATTAATGCTTAATACAGATGATGCACCTGACTTGTACTAACACCTAACAAAAATACAGACTCAACTATGCAATCCTATTGAGAAAAACTTTATTGGACTCTTCTAGGCCTAAACCTAATAGACTTTAGGTTCTCTAGGTTTAACCCTAGTTTGACATGCACATGAAAATTTACAATAAGCTTCTAGTAGATGCCATAAAGTATTCTAGAAGTAAGATACAAATCTAACATGCACAATGAATGTATACAATATGCTAATCACAAGAAAATATAATATAATGATCCTAGAAATGCTGGAGGTTTCGGGAAAGGCTAGAAAATAAGAGGTGGGTTCAGGGTTAGTCTGGTAAGATAGAAAATAAGAAAAGGGTTCAGGGTTGATTGGAAAGAACAAGATACAAGAAGGAGTTTTCAGGATTAGTTCTAGACTAATGAGGTTGACCTTATGGGGTTGATGTCTATCTACAGAGTCTATCTTATGAAAGAATGGTCACTAATCTCAAGGAAGAGATCAATTGGAGTCAAAGGAGTGACTTCATCCTGAGGGTACTGATTTAAAGAGATCAGGTCCTTAATAAATTTTTCTGGTTCTTGGATCTCAGGACTGGGCTATGTAATTGGGCTTTCTTCTAGTGGCTCCTTGGTAAGAGTCTAATATTAGGGTTGGGTTCCTCATCCTCTAACTACTCTTCCACTACAGGTTCGTCTGGGTGTGGTCAGGGTCAACTAACTTTGGGTTGGCTTCTATCTGGGTATCTACCTAGTCAACTAATTCTCGGTTGGTTTCTACTTGGGTATGTTCAGGGTGAACTAATTCTAGGTCATCCTGGTGAACCAATGGGATGGTAAGAGGGGGTTGACTAAGAAAAAATTGACTGATGACTGGGGTTGTAAGGGTGGGTTGGCTAAGGGGTTCATGACTAATACTAGGCTTAAATCTAGGGGTATTAATCCAATGGGGTTCAGGTCGACTAAGGGGTAGTAGACTAATACTAGGCTCATATATAGGGGTACTAATCCTATGAGGCTCAGGTTCACTAAGGGAAACCTGACTGATACTAGGCTGATACATAGGGATTAGGGGTTCCTTGGGTTCATAGGACAAGGGTTCAACTCTATGGATCATGAGTTTATTAGCCTCATAGAAGGTGGGTGCATAGGTTCTAGAGTCATAGGCTTTGGGCTCAGATCTATAGGTTGTGGCTCTCTTACCCTTATCAATAAAATCATGATTGGGTTTCCTAGGGTTGGTCACTTGGTATGTGTCAGAGTATGAAGTTCTCCTAGGATTCGACTCAGCATGGATCCTAAGGTCAGGCTCAGGCTTAGATCTGGTATAGGGCTTAGGGGTTTTCTCTAGGTTTTCCTAATTGGTCTCGTACCTGGTCAAACCTATGGATGGTTGGGGTAGTCGATTGGATCAACTGGTCAAGTCTAGAATTTATCTGGGTATTGGATTGGTCGAACTTGAAGTTCATCTGGGCAAACTGGTTTTGGAATTGGGTGTTGGATGTTTAATCTAGGTGGTTAATTGGGCAACCATCTGTTCATTCATGACTTTTAGAAGAGTTTCAAGATTGGATTCTATGGTTGAATTAGGTTTGGGCTTAGACTGGTTGTATCAGACTCCTGACCTGGTGGTCATGCAATCAATCAAACAAGGTGGTAGGATGTAGTCAAGCACACAAAGTGAAAATGGACTACAGCTTCTAGACTTAGAGCCAAAATTGAATGGGTCTAATCAACTTACACTTAACTTAATAGCTAATCCTTCTACTGACCAGGTAAGAGGTGGGGTAGTGGGAGGCTCTCCTTGCCTATGACAGGGTCCTAATTAAAAACCACCAGTCCACTTAGGGCATTTGTCTCTAGACCTCTAGCCTTAGATACCAATTTTCAGTAATAGCTAGGGAATTAGGTGCACTAGTTGGCCCACACAATTCATACCGAACCTGTTGGTTCCCTAAGATCTCTAGAGCAACCAGGTTGCTAATTGATTTTAGTTAAGGCTTGGGTTTTGATGTGGGTGGTTGTTTTGGACCCAGAACAGGTGATGAAATCCTGTCCTGATCTGAGAGAGGAAATTGCCCTTAAAATTGATTAAATGGGATGATGAACACACTATGAGCCTTAATGTGACTAATAACAATCAGAAAAATAAATATTTTTAGATCTTTTATGAGAAGGTAAATTAAGTTTAAGTTGGTTAAGTTAGCAAATAAAATTTGGGCTTGAGTGAGATAGGGTTTGGAAGTTGATTAGGTTTGGTTTGATCAAGTATGCAGAACAAAAATTAGGGTTTCTTTAGAACAGAGTTTAGTTCAATTTTTGATGTAGAAAAAAATCAAAAAAGTTTTAGAATAGAGGATGATCAGTGCCGATGATCCCTACTAAATTTCATGTGAAGAAAAATTCAGATGGTAGTAAAAAGCCTAGGGTTTTCAAACTATATACATAAGTTCAAGATTTTCATTAGGGTTTCTAAGATGCAGATTCTTTTATATGTTTTTTCTATAAAAATAATTAAAATCATAAAATTTATTAGGACTAAATAGATAGTATGTCATGGAAATTTCAACTAAAAATAAAATCCCTAAGTTAATGAAATAGACCAAAAATTAGACCCCTAATGCAGAAGTTTCTAGGGCAAAAGAAAATAGGCATGAAAAGCTTCTATATGTTGCAAAAAATCATGAGAAGATTTTAAAAATTACTAACAATTATGAGGAATCCAGAAAAATAAGAATTAGGGTTTTCTGATCTATCTACATACATAAACAGTAAAAACAACAGACCATGTATGAGAATTACGAGATGCAGAAACTAGCCCTAAAACATAATCTGATACCAAATGATGCTGGGCTATTCATGCATGCCATTTTTTTCTTGTTGGGAATTCAGTTAGGAGTTTGTATAATAAATTTCAAGCCAAGATATTAAGTAGAGAATTCTATAGAAATCTGAAGCACAGGCATGCAGAAATAAACTTTAAAAGTGAAGAAATAAGATCGCCAAGGCTAAGAATCCTTGATTAGGACTAGCTCTTCTGCAATACTGCTACTAGAGGAGTCTTGAGGGTGTACCTGGTAGATATTTATAGATCGATCCATGAAGAGTTCGCTCTATGCTCTCAGATGCGGCTTGAAAAATAAAGCTATCGATCTTGTGGATTCATGGCTTTCAATTCGGTGGCTCGAAAGATGGACAGATGGAATCCTTGGATCATGAACTCTGAGGGACCTGCAAATCACCAATCATGAGTTAGAAAACAAGGAAGGAAGGGGTTAGATCATTGAAAGAAGAACAATGGGAAGAGGTTTGAGGAAGGTGTCTTAGAGATGAAGAGGGCTGGCAGCTTGGAGGTAGGGCACAGGGATCATGCAGAAATCCTGAGGGATCACACAGATACCCTTAATCACACAAAAATTCACTCAAAATTTTTAGAAAAACTAAAAACAAATTCATTAATAATAATTCATAATAATTGATCATTAGTTACAAGAGGGTAGAGGGGTGAGGTATTTATAGATGTTTCCCAAGTCCTCTCTTTATTAGGATAGAATTACAAAGTTGAGTGGGAGATGGATTACAAGGTTGCTTAGAATCAGGAGTATACACTTTGAATAAAACTAGAACATAATCTCCTTGTTGACTTGGGAAGGGACTTCCTTGTTGGGTTAGGAAAGAATATTCCTTTCTTTGACCTGGTCTTCCTCTTGGGTGCCTGGGCTTGTCATGAATGTGCCTGGGGCACCAACTGCTTATGGGCTTTTAGGCTGGGGCACCTGGAGGGTAGTATATTCCCTTGAGGTCTTGGTCTCTTGGGGCTTCGATGCCTTATTGAACTTGGGCTTGACTTTAAGGCAGCAAAGGGTTTCTCCAACATGGGCTTGGATGGCCATCAAGGGGCTTTATAGACTTGGGCTTGCTTTGCTCTAAGAGGGCCTGGTGAAGGCTTTAGCTGGTGCTCCTCTTGTATAACTGGACTTGACACAGACTTGTAACACAAACTTGTACTAGCCTATAGTACTCAATTAGATTGGTTAAAATGCTCAACTTATTACAAGACTCACTTCAACTTAACTGGACTAGACTCAATATAAAACTTACAGGACTCATATGACTCAAAATTGGCTCAACATGAGCTGACTGAACAACTAAGCTCAACTGAACCGAACATATCCCAAAACTTGACTCATAAACCCTAATTGTGTGAGTCAACTCCAAATACACGACTTAAGTATAACAATGCCTAAAAACTAAACTCAAGGCCCAAATACAGGACTTAAATGGCAAACACAATTAGATTATTGGACTCAAAGACAAAATTTGAATCATGGCTAAGGGACTCAAACTCAGGGACCCTTAGCGAACTAGGGTTGACCTGATGTCCCCATCAAATCCTCTTCAAGTTTTGGGACATCCATGCCATCAACCTTTATCATGGGTATATGAGGTCTCTTGAGAATGACCTTCCATAATTGAAAGTCAACAGCTTGAATGTATATCTTCATTCTAGCTTTCCAATAAGAATAGTTCATTCCAGTGAACAATGAAGGTCTATTAGTGGATTGGACTTCGGCCTAGGAGATACTCATAGGATGAGCCATTAATCTTTACTCTAAATAAGTTCAGAGACACTGCTTTGATACCAGTTATTGTCCAGGTGGCTTTTCCAAGAGGGGGGTGAATTAGAAATTTAAAAAATTTAATCAAATATGTGCTCTTTTAAATATAGAAAGTGTTGTTATTATAATAATTAAAGTGGAAGCAAGCAAAAGCAGGAAAAGCACAATCACAAACACAGCAAGTTTATAGTGGTTCGGAGCAACCTTGCTCCTACGTCCACTATCCAAGATACCACTTGGGATTTTCACTATATTCACCCATGGAATATAGTCGAATTATTATACCGGGCTCACAATCTAAAACCCAACTTGGAGTTCAACCGGGCTCACCAAAAACCCAACTTGGTTTTGAATAGGATCACCAAGAAACGATACTTGGTTTCAAATAGGCTCACCAAGAACCTACACTTGGTTTTCAAATAGGCTCACCAAGAACCTATACTTGGTTTTAAACAAGGCTCACCAAAAACCCACAACTCACAAAGGAGAAGAGAAAAACAAGCAACTAATTGACAAACCAAAGTTGTCTGATGGTTGCAGTTGTAGCTCAAGAGAAGCCTTCTTAATTGGCCTTTACTGCTCTTCAAAGGCTTCTTCAACTTCTTCAATAAATGCTTTAGATTTGAGTTGGTGAAGTCTTGAAGGTTGACTTGAATGCTCTTTAGTGATCTCTTGCTCATAAGCTTGTTTGATCATTAACTACTCATTAACTTGTTTAAAAGTTGTCCAAATCCCTTATTTATAGAGTCTTATACTCCTCTTAGGAGGATATAGTCGTTATAGACTGTTGGAATTTGATATTTGACCATTGGAGCACTTTTTAGATTTAAAAATGAAGTTTTGGAAGAAGCCATTACTTGCTTGGAATGGACATTCGAGTCGGCTCGGATGCTTCCAGTCGGCTCAAATATTAAGAGTAGTCGAGTCTTCACTCTGGTCGAGTCGGCTAGCCTTAGTCGAGTTGGCTCGGATTCTTAGGGTCGTTGATTCCTTACTCTGGTTGAGTTAGCTTGCCTGAGTCGAGTCAACTCAGATTCTCAGGTCTTCGAAATTGTACTCTGGAGGAGTCGGCTCTTCTCAGTAGAGTCGGCTTGCCTTGCTTGTTCTTTCAGAATTGATCTTTTTTGTACTCTGGAGGAGTCGACTCGCCTTTTGAAGGGTCGACTCGGTTGTCTGGTGGAATGGTTGAGTCGGCTTGGATTGCTTCTGGGTTGGCTAACCTGTCTAATTCAAGGAATGAAGCTCTGGACGACTTGGCTCGAGTTCTTTCGAGTCGGCTCAGATTTCAGCATGTCAAAAACCTTCAAGTGTGCCATGAACTAGAGTCGACTATCCTTCCTCGAGTCGGCTCAAGTGATTTTTCAATGAAATCTTCTACTCTTTTCTAGATGACATCTAGTGACTTTTAGTCACTCAAAACACTTTTCAACTCCATTAAAAAACTAATCTTAAAGAGTTTTAAACATAAAAACATATAGAAGCAACCCATTTTTATGAATACATCAATTTTTCTTTGGGCTCTCCTTTACATAATACTTTAACGACACTACACATGACATATAACAAGGTTGTAAGAGTTGTGATTGAGCATTAAAATCATCCTACAAAAAACTTGTAAAGCACTCAAAAAATAGTTAGTAACATAAGTGCATGCTCCAATGATTTGTTATCATTAAAATCATTCAAGGGTCAACAGTACGAGCACCAGAATCAGGAAATGATTACTGGTCCCAATATGGTTTTCTAGTTAAGTTTTCTGATAAGTTATGTAGTTCATTAGTACTGTGTCACTTGTATTAAAGTGAGCCAAGTCCTGTAATAAAGTTTGAGTCTTGTTTTAGAGTGAGGCAACTCAGTTCAGTTGAGCCCACCCAGTTAAGTGAGTCTCTTGAGTCTTGTAATTTGTATTTTTCATTCAAGAGGAGAGTCACCAGGCCCCTCCACCAGAGCAGCACTTCATACACATAGACCCTAGTTAGCCCCCCTAGCCTTGGCGCCCAAGGAAAGGGCCTTCATGCTGCCAAGCCCAATATAGACACCCCCTCTAGATGGCGCCCTACCAATCCAGCACCCCACCAGGTCCACACTAGCTGGCACCCCCTCAAGCCCATCAACACCCTGCCCATCAAAAGAAGGCACCCCCTCAGGTTCTCATGCTTGGCGCCAAAGCCCAAGCCCTACAAAGTTGGCACCCTAGCCTAAGGAAGAAGCCTGCTGTTGACCAGGTCCACCAGGATTTCTTAACCCTCAAGTAATGAAGTCCTGGTCTGTATTGGAGTCCAGGGACCTGGGTAATTCTATAAATACCCACCCATCCCCTCTTGTATGAGTATCTCTTTTTCATCAAATAAATTCAGAGTTATTTTTCTAAGTGTTTTCCTCCAGATTGGAGTGGGTGTGAGATGCGGTATGTTTCTTTGTATGTGCAAACCCTAGCCACCCCAGCCTCTCTCTCTCTTTCCTAAACCCTAGCCGACCCCAGCATCCTCATCAACCCTAAGATGCCTCCATACCCAAGCCCCAGGCCGCCACCCTCTCTCCCATCTTCCATCAAATCGCCAATGCCAAACCCTCTCTAACCCTTGGCCACCCCTACCCTCTCTCTTTTAGGCATGCCCTAGCCTCCAGGATGCTAGGTGCTCCATCCCAAGCACCCCCTCTATAGCAAGGCTGCCCTCTCCAAGCCAGGAGTCCATCTTCTCAAGTAGGTCGCCAGCCTTACAACAGCCCTTTTCTCTCGCTCTTCCATCTTCATCATATTTTGTATTTTTATTGTCATCTGTTAACCTAACCCTTGACGTGTGCAGGATCCTTCTGGTGAAACCATCCAAGGAGGAGGTCCTCTTTGCCTTCGAGACTAGCTGATAGAAAGCCAGCTGATCCATGGGAAAGAGACTCGTTCGTCCAGGAGCTGATCCAGGAGTGCAGAGTGACCCCATCTTCGACCAAGATCTCATTGTTGCCAGGTACGAACCCAACCCTACTCATAGTTATGATTTGTTGAAGATAAGACTGTCCTAACCGAGTAATTTCTCAACCCTCGTGGTCCTAGTCTTTATTGCTTTGCATGATCTTAACTGCGGGTAGTGTAGTTGGTCTTTACATCTTTCTTTTGATAGTTCTTTTCATCTTTCTCGGGAACATAGCCATCAAATATAGAATCTAAAAATTAATTAAAATTATTAATTGCTGCTTTCCTGCATGTTCATCCTGTCCATTGCACACTGCATCACAATCAAAAGCTCCTTCTATGGACTGATCATAAGGCATCGAAATTAAAGCCAATCAAAGGCTCCTTATACAGGCCAATCATAGGTTATTGAATTTAAAGCCGATCAAAGGCTCCTTCTATGGATCGATCATAGTCCATTGAATTTAAAGCCCCTACAAGCCAATCATAGGCCATTAAATTTAAAACCAATCAAATGCTCCTTCAATTTCTTGTTTACTATTAAAAATTATATCATCTAATTGCAAATCCTTTATTAAGATAGGGAAGACTATTATTGGTAATACATCCAAAGGTCTTAGAGTTCCATAGGTGAGGTAAGGGCATTCCATCCAACTATGGCAGGCAATACATTTTAGCTTGGATGACTTCTTCCTCCTTGTAGGGTCCTTCTCAATTTGAGGAGAGCTTCCCTTGGTTAGTTGGTTTAGATATTTTGGCCCATTGTAGCACCAGGTCTCCCACCTTAAAGAATTTGCCATGAACCCATGCATTGTGGTATCGGGTGATCCTTTGTTGGTAAGATGCCATTCTCACGGTCACTCATTCTCAAACCTCTTCCAATAGGTCCAACTTTATGTTGAGCCTTCTAAGTTGCTGCCTTCATCAAAGTTCTTGATCCATAGGGATGGAAGTCCCATCTCCAATAGAATCACTGCCTTGGTCCCAAAGGTGAGGTTGAAAGGAGTTTCACCCATTAAGACTCCTTGAGTGGTTCAATAGGTCCAAATGACATGATGAACTCATCTACCCACAACCCCTTCACCCGATCAAGCTAGGTCTTCAATCACTACAAAAGAGTTCTATTAGTAGCCTTGGCTTCCCCATTAGCTTAGGGGTGGCCAATAGAGGTAAAAGATGAGAGATGCCTAGGTCTTGGCAAAATTTAGCAAGTTTAAAGCCACTGAATTGGTGATCATTATCAGTGAGTAGAATCCTTGGGAGGCCAAAGTGGCAAACAATGGACCTCCAGATGAAGTCCTTCACCCAAGCTTCCATATCTTGGCAAGACGTTTAGCATCTATCCACTTTGTAAAGTAATCGATGGCCACCAACATGAACTTTTTCTATCCAAGAGCTTGGGCAAAGGGTCCAAGTATGTTCATATCTGATGGGGACATCAATAAGAAGGAAAAAATTTTAAACTAATTCTCTATGGTTTTGCAGCTAAAAAAATCTACTTAAATCCAATAAAGGTCATGGGATGAAGCCCAATCACAAAGCCCATGAGCCAACTCCACCATCCTCATGAGTCGACTCAACCCAAGTCAACCCAATTTGAGCATGCCATTTGGAGCCTTCATGAACGCCACCTCATCACCTTCACATGGAGACCACTTTCCCTTCACATGGAGGACACTTCATCAAGCATCTTTGGGGAACATGGAGGACACTTCATCAAGCAAGTTGTGAGGAGAATATAACCACTTTCCAATTCCCAACAAATCTCCAACCAACTTGACATGTGGAATGTCACATCACTTGCCACCAAAGGATCCACATAAATAAGAGGAAGCCATGTCACTACCACCTGTTGCTGATCTCACCACGGTGGCCTGTAGCACGTGAGCTAGCGCCGGTTCTCAGACTCTCTCACCTCGAGATCTTCAAACTTTCGGACCTGTAAAACAAGGTCAGAGACTCGGGCTGGGGGTTCCGGCGGGGGCACTCCGACGATCAAGTCAGAGAACGGCAAGATGGAACAGAACCTCTAAGGCGGGCTCCCGAAGGATCTCCATGCTTAGAGGAGATGTAAATGAAAGAAGTGTGTGGAAGAGAGGAGTTGAGGCGTGACTTCCCATGCTAGGGCCACCGAGCTCTCGCCTGAGGACTTCCTGGGATCCCCCGGATCGTTCTTTCGGTGTTTTCATCTTTTTTCCACTTACCTTTCCATCCATTTTTACCGTCCCTTTTATACCACCAAACTGTCTTTAGCCCACGTCCCCTCCCGGGGGTTCCCCGAGACCTCTGGACCTTCTCCTTCCCCTTCTTCTTCGAGTCTGGGAGTTAAGTGGCTGGCACACCTCGTCCGTAATGTGTCATGAAAGGGGGAAGATTGGTGAGGCCTTGGACCGAGCACGGGAGCTCTCCATTCGGCACATTGACGGTGGGCTCCCAGCTGTTTCAAGCTCCTGCCCGCTAGGATTTCATTTCTCGGTTGCGGGAACCTGATTAACTGGTGTAAATGAGGTTTCGCGTATCACTACAGACCGTACCGATGCCTTGTATGGAGCGCGGTGCATGCCGGCTCTAGTGGCGATCTCGTGACCCGTGTCTCTGCCTCCCCGAGGCTTTGCAGAGTAGGGCTGACTTCGATCGAGGTGGACCTGTCAGGGGGCGCCACCTGGTGGTGGAGCAGGGGCTGCCAGCTTCGACCGAGGTGGACCCCTCCTGGGTGGACAAATGGCAGAGTGGCAGAGAGAGGCTCGACTTCGGTCGAGGTGGATTGTCTTGGGGTGCCACCTGGCGAAGGAGTAGGAGGGCCCGGCTCGACCTCGACAGAGGTGGACCCATCTTGGGATGCCACCTGTCGAGGGAGCGAGAGGCCGCCAGCTTCGACCGAGATGGACCCCTCTTGGGTGGACACCTGGCGGAGTGGCAGAGAGAGGCTCGACTTCGATCAAGGTGGACCCATCTTGGGGTGCCACCTAGCGAAGGAGCAGGAGGGCCTAGCTTGACCTCGGCAGAGGTGGACCCATCTTGGGGTACCACCTAGCGAGGGAGCGAGGGGCCGCCAGCTTCGGCCGAGGTGGACCCCTCCTAGGTAGACACCTAGCAGAGTGGTAGAGAGTCTCAACTTCGGTTGAGGTGGACCCATCTTGGGGTGCCACCTGGCGAAGGAGCAGGAGGGCCCGGCTCGACCTCAAAAGAGGTGGACCCGTCTTGGGGTGCCACCTAGCGAAGGAGCGAGGGGCCACCAGCTTTGACCGAGGTGGAACCCTCCTGGGTAGACACCTGGCGGAGTGGCAGAGAGGCTCGACTTCGGCCAAGGTGGACCCATCTTTGGGTGCCACCTGGCGAAGGAGCAGGAGGGCCCGGATCGACCTCGACAGGGGTGGACCCATCTTGGGGTGCCACCTGGCGAGGGAGTGAGGGGCCGCCAGCTTCGGCCGAGGTGGACCCCTCTTGGGTGGACACCTTGCGGAGTGGCAGAGAGGCTCGACTTCGATCGAGGTGGACCCATCTTGGGATGCCACCTAGTGAAGGAGCAGGAGGGCCCGGCTCGACCTCGGTAGAGGTGGACTCATCTTGGGGTGCCACCCGGCAAGGGAGTGAGGGACCGCCAGCTTGACCGAGATAGACCCCTCCTGGGTGGACACCTGGCGGAGTGGCAGAGAGGCTCGACTTCGACCGAGGTGGACCCGTCTTGGGGTGCCACCTAGCGAAGGAGCATGAGGGCCCGGCTTGACCTCGGTAAAGGTGGACCCGTCTTGGGGTGCCACCCAGCAAGGGAGCGAGGGACCGCCAGCTTCGACCGAGGTGGACCCCTCCTGGGTGGATACCTAGCGGAGTGGCAGAGAGGCTCGACTTCGATCGAGGTGGACCCATCTTGGGGTGCCACCAGGCGAAGGAGCAGGAGTACTTCTTCCCGAACCAGGGATCGTTTGAAAGAAAAAATCCATGTGGTACTGATCGTGTCCAACTGGACCTGACATGCACTCCATGTCAGCGATATAGCCTTATCACCACCTAAGTGCCACATGTTCAAGTTGTTACAACTTTCTACCTAAAAGTTGTTGCAAACTACTTCTAGTTATAACCATGTAACCAAATTTGTTAGATCTAACTAAGAGTTAGTTAGCTTAACCTAACCCCCTCTCCTCTCTCTCCTTGGCTGACTCCCATAGTTAGTAGGTCTATTAATAGGTCTCTAAGCCCTCTCTTGTAAGCATGCTATACTTTGAGTAATGAATGAAAGGTTTCCTTCTTGTTAAGTTCCTTCTTATGTTCTCTTGTGTGGAGTGAGTAAGATTTCATTGGTTTGAAGGTGTGAAGCCTTGTTTGAGAAGAGGGTGGGATGCCCTTGGGTTTGTGTTTTTAGGGTGGGATGCCCTTATGATGAGTGGAGGGTGGGATGCCCTTTGATTGATCCAAGTTCAAGCTCCTAAATACCAAGCGCCGGCCACTACTCCTTCCTTCTTTCTTTTGTTTCAATTCCATCTTTGATTCCTCTTCCATGCCTAATGTTTGGTTTTGTTGCAGGTTCTCTCACGATTTTTGAGTCAAAGATGATGGTCTCCATGTCATGGATCAAGGCTAAGGTAAGTCCTAAAGGTAGGGAGTGCTAGTCTTAGAGTTTAGACCTCAATTATTAAGTGTTGAGAGCTTCCTTTATACCAAAATTCTTAGTCTTCATTATTGGTAGGAGAACCCCTCTTGACCCTTTAGATCTGAGATTTAAAGGTGTTTGACCTAGTAGGAATGGTTTCCTAGCCATGAGATCCATTTTATATTAATTTGAATGTGATATGCATGTGGGTGTTTAATTTTTGATAAACTAGTCTCTTGCTTAGAAGAAAATTGTCTCCCTTATGATTAATTTCATGCTTCAAATTCATTGCTCTTCATGGATAGATCACCTTTTAAAGTACATCATCACCAATTCATTTCATTCATCACCCATGTCCCGCATCAATATTCCATTAAGCGAAGGCCACAACACACTTATTGGGATAAGCGGCGCAATCAACTATCACTGCACATTTAAGTAGCTTTGGTAGAAGTCACACCTCATAACCATGTTAATGGCATCTTATTACACAGTAGGCCAATAGCACCCTTGCCATATAATCTTGTAGGATAAGGCTCTGTCCCCCATATGGTTTCTGTAAATTCCCTCTTGGACTTCGTAGAGCATACTCCACCTCCAAAGGTCATAGACATTTTAATAATGGTAGTAAAAAAAATCTTTTGTACAACTTGTTCTCATAGACATATCAAGGAGCTTGATATCATATCTTGTGCTTGCGGGCTTCTCCTCTATCAATAAGAAGAGTCCCATCATAGAAGTATTGAATTAGTGGATCAATCCAACAAAGTTTGGCACCCAGCTATAATGAAAGTGTAGGTCTGCTGACATTGGGCTCTTCCTGGTCAGGACACTAGATCTAAGAAGAGACGTCAGAACCCTCCAAGATCATTGTGGATCACCAATGAGTAGTTATTATATTTTAATTTTAGCTTGAGTCATGGTAATAAACTAGTTTGCTTTGATTTGGAAGTTAGTCAGGATAGGTTTACTTGAAGTTGAGTCTTATAATAGTCCATGGGGTTCAAGTCCAATTATTAGCCAAGGTTAGGTCCAGTTGTTGAAGCCACGTCACCATGTCATGGGGCCTTATCAAATACCACTTGGAGTAGTGTGCCATGCCACATCTCCTTGGTGGATCAATTCCATGACAAAAGAAGGTTGTCCAAAATTTACACCAGACATCCGAACATCCGGACATCCAAACATTGAGACATCCAGACATCCAGACATCGAGACATCGGGACATCAGGACATTGAGACATTGGGACAATTTTAAGATTCAAGTTTGTCCAAGAGAGGCACCAACAAATTCCCTTCTCATCACCCATTTTAAATCCAAGGATGACGCCATTTAAGAGAAGTAAAGCAAAAGGATTCTACCTCTCATCTAGCACCTCTTTTCATCCTCAAATTGTCACCTACTCTAAGGATGGTCAGCCATTCAAGCATATATTCAAATTCAAATGGAAGTCCATCCAAGAAGATTCCAAAATTAAATGGAGGTTCATCCAAAAATCAAAGAGTTCTCTCTTATCAAGTTATATCCCTTCATCAAGATTCAAAGAGTTCTTTCTTATCAAGAATTTTCATCCAAATGCAAAAAGGGATTTCATGCCAAAGGAGAGAAGGATTAGTGCTAAGTGTGGAACGTATGGGGGTGCCACTTCTTCTTATTTTTGTCGCCCAACCTCATTTCATCACCCAAGTCATGGAGAAGCCCAAGTACAAAAGAGTCTACCTAATTTAAATTACAAAGAGTCTTCAACCAGGTCAAGAAGGAGAGTAGAGTCCAATGTCATCTTTAATTATTTTGTATTCAAAAGAATTCTTTCTTATCTTGCTATCATAAATTTGTTCTTATCAAGCTACTATGTAAGGGGTCTATAAATACCACCCTATTCCCTTCTTGTAATCCATCTTATGAATCATTAATGAAACTCTACTGATTTTTCTCCAATTGCTGGGTAAGCATTGAGAGTGCAATTGCTGGTTAAGTAATTGTAGTGTGAGAGTGCTCTGCTGGTTAAGCAATGTATTCATGAGTGTGGGGTGCTAAAGCCCTAGTTATCTCCCGAGTCCAAGATCCAAGAAGTCAGGCGCCACCATCTTCAACATCCAATCTAGATCTAATCCTAGCCGACCATCATTCTTTCTCGCTCTCTTTTTAGATTTGCACTCCATTTCCACCATTCTAATCAAAGTTCTTTCACAGGATCTCTAGTGTTCTTGATCAGAAGAGGAGGTTTCGCTTGCCATCCAACCAACAACGGGAAGATCTGCTCTAAAGGAACTGAAGTTTGCAATCTTATCACGAGATCTTAAGAGTTGAATCCAGATCTGTTAATATGGAGGGAAAAGTGTTATTGGTAAATAAGCATCCGAATCTTATTAGATCTGGTTGTTTGAAGTTAGGACATCCAAGTTTCGGTGGTTTCTCAATCATCGAATCCAAGATTCTTTATGTGATTGCATACTGATTAAATTACGGGTAGCTAGTAGAGACTTAGTCTATCTTCGTTAAACTAATTCATCTAAGTTTGCTACCATTGCTCATCAAATTTAAGCTCTTAATTGTTAGATTAGTCTTTGCATCCATCCCGCATCAACTTTGGTATCATAGCCAAAGGTTAGACTAGGACATTTACTGACTAGCTAAAATTTTTGCACTATTCTAGCCTTGGATCTAGAAGGCTCTTCCATACCTCATCAAATCTTAGCTTCCTTTGCATTAATTTTAGTAATTTAGCCGGATTAAATTAGATCTATAATCTTTTCTCATAAATTTTAGATCTAATTTTTTTTAAAATAATTGCATTATTTTCTTAGTACTTTCTGGTGAAAGGAAATCATGCCTCCTGAGTGGGTATACGCAAGTATACTATCACGACCCATGGAAGTAATGAGCTACAGCCAGACGTGATAGCCCAATATCAAAAAATTAGTTCTGCTTAGTGTATGCATGTTTGAATTGTAAATTGCTTAAAATATTGCATATTAATTTTATGAGCATAACTTAGGATAAGATTCTGGCACATCTAAATTTTTGAATTTATCCAACCTAATCTCCAAGAAAATTAAAATTCAATTTCTACAATTTAAAATCTGAAATTCAAAATTTAAAATTTAAATTCAAATATGAAATCCCAAATCTGAAGTTGAAATTTAAATGTTTAAATTTTGAGTTGCAAGTGTTATCTTATCTTATCTTGGTAAATAGTTTGATTAGATTGTGCATTCATCCTATCTGGATGGTGACCTGGATGGTGAGAGGTGGGTTGGTGTTAGGGTTTGTGGAGGAGTGGAGGGTGGCGGCCTAGATGCAAGTTATGTGGGTGGCCAAAAGAATGAGGGTGGAGGGCATCCTTGTTGGAGAAAGGTGATGGGCGGCAAGGGTTTGATTGGGTGAAGGAGAGGGGGTGGCTAGTTAGGGTTTAGAGATAACTCATGCCTCACACCCGTCAACATTCAAAAAATGAAGGCAATAAAAAATAAAGTCACTCAAAATTTTCATTCATCAAGTTCATCAAAGTATATCCTTTACAAGAGGGAGGGGGTGGATATTTATAGATTCACCCAGGGCCCTTTTTCTGTCAAAGTGGGATTACGAGTTTGTATGGGACAAGGAGTACAAGGTTTGAGTGGAATTAGGAGACTAAAGTCTTGGTAGGACTTGAATATTGAACTCCCTGTAGAACTTGGACATTGACTCCTCTTGGGCTTGGGCTGCTTGACTTCTTGCTGGGCTGGGATGAAATCCTCTTGGATTGGGTCAAAGGCCTTGGGCATCTTGGACTAGATCAAAGCATGGGGCATCTTGGATTGGTCAAAGCCTAGGGGCTGGGGTGCCAAAACATGAAGGGCCTGGGAGGGCGCCAATGCAGATGGGCCAATAGCTAGGGTGCCAAGGCTGGTGCCATGGGCCAGGGTGCCCAGGGCCTGGTGGGGTGCTGGCTTCTTGTGGACCTGGGGTGCCTCCTCTTAGAGGCCTGGGGTGCCACTCCTTCAGGGCTTAGGCGACATGAAGTGGAGTCCAGATGCCTAGCTAGGTGACTTGAGTGGTGGTCCAATGGCTTTTCTTGAACATGACTTGAATGAAAGTAAATACAGGACTCAAAGGGATTGAGACAAGGGACTCACTAGACTTAACTGGACTTTCTTGTCTCAAGTTATTACAGGACTCACTCCTCATTACAGGACTTACTTGGCTTACTTTAATGGGACTAAGGGACTACAGGACTCAACAAAATTGACTGACTTCCCAACACATGACCTAGAAATCAAAATTGAAACCTTGAAATTCTTGTCAGCTCCTGATGTCCCCATCAATTCTCCTGGGGTGGGAGGAACTCGAACCTGTCGAGTAAAGATCAATCTGTTCTGGTACTACTCCAATGGGTCTGGGTTGAGGTGTTGCTATCCTCTCGAGTGATCCATGAAACCTTAAATCTCGGTCGACCTTGCCAATGAACCAAGTGATATGATAGCCTTTGATCCGGGTATGGATGACTTGGTCATCCAGGAAACACTCAATCATTTTCTTTCACACGCTAATTTGATGGTGGACATTCAGGATTGGGTCACTCTCAAAGAAAGGGTCAGGGTCAATAGGCTCACTGGGTATTATAGCTGGCTCCCTCTACTCAACTAAGCCTGAGATATTGAAGGTTGAGCTTAATGCCTAATTGGTGCTAACTTAAGCATTAGGTCCAACTTTCTTTATCACTTTAAAGGGCCCAGCTTCACGGGAATGGAATATGCTAACCTCTACAAAATACAATCTAATGGTCCTAGAGATACCAGAAGCTTTAGGAAATGGGAGGAAATAAGAAGTGGATTCAGGGTTAGCTGATAGGATAGGAAATAAGAAGAGGGTTCGGGGTTGATTGGATTGAGTAGGATATAAGAAAAGGTTTCAGGGATTAGTCCTAGACTAATAAGGTTGACCTTATGGGTTTGGGGTATATCTACAGGGTCTACCTTATGGAAGAATGGGTCACTAATTTTAGGGAAGAGATCTTCAATAGAAACTATAGTAGGGGATTCATCCTGAGGGTACTGGACTAAATAAGCCAAGTCCTCACTAATTTTCTTTGGTTCTTGAATTTAAGGACTAGGCTCTACTATTTGGTCTTCTTCTAGGGTTTCCTCAGGTAAAGTTGTAATCGCAGGATCATGGTTCTCTTCCTCTAACTGGTCTTCCTTTATAGCTTTAGTCTGGGTGTGGTCAGGGTCAACTAACTATTGGTTGGCTTCAGTCTGGGTATGGTCAGGGTTAACTAATTATAGGTCAGCCATAGGTATCTCCTCCTCTTCCTCATACTCATCCACTAAGTTCACCTTAGCTTCATACACTTCCACTTCAATGTCATCCTTGTGAACCAATAGGGTGGTAGGGAAGGGTCAGCTAAGGAAAAATTGACTAGTGTCTGGGGTAGTAAGGGTGGGTCAACTAAGGGGTACCTGAATAATACTTGGCTAATACCTAGGGGTACTAATCCTATGGGGTTCAAGTCGACTAAGGGTTATGGGTCTCTAGGGCTCATAGGACATGGGCTCAATCTATGGGTTATGGATCTCTTGGGCTCATAGGACATGGGCTTAGATCTATAAGTTGTGGGTTCCTCGGGCTTATAGGACATGGGTACATAGGATCTGGGATCAAAGGATATGGGTGCATAGGATCTAGCTTCATAGGATCAGGGTGCATAGGAGCTAGGTTCATAGGATCTGGTTGCATATTTTTTCCTAAGTTTGCTTTTCATGGCTCTCCAGGTAGTTATGGGGATTTCTCCTTCTGGTCTAGTCATTCTCTCAAACTTATCCTAGTATATCCTAGCCTGGGTAACTAACTTAGATTTAGTAGACTGAAACTAACTTCCTTCAGACATTTGTTTCCCCTTAAAATACAGATCCATATTTCTTTCCCAAATAAGGTAATCCTCAAACTCAAGATCACCACCAAATTTAGGTTCTTCTAACCTAATGTACCTAGTGGCTCTCTCATCATCATTGGGTCTCCTTACACTAAGATCCCAGATTGGGCCAAGGTGTGGCGCTCTTCTAAGGTTGGAATCCAGGAATGGGTCAAGGTATGGCGCACTCCTAGGGTTGGGTTCCAAGAATGGGTCAGGGTGTGGGGCTCTCCTAAGGTTGGGCTCAAAGAATGGGTCAGAGTGTGGGGCTCTCCTAGGGTTGGGCTCCAAGAATGGGTCGGGGTATGGGGCTCTCCTAGGGTTGGGCTCCAAGAATGGGTCGGGGTATGGGGCTCTCCTAGGGTTGGGCTCCAAGAATGGGTCAGGGTGTGGGGCTCTCCTAGGGTTGGGCGCCAAGAATGGGTCAGGGTATGGGGCTCTCTTAAGGTTGGGCTCCAAGAATGGATCAGGGTATGGGGCTCCCCTAAGGTTGGGCTCCAAGAATGGGTTAGGGTATGGGGCTCTCCTAGGGTTGGGCTCCAAGAATGGGTCATGGTGGGGGGCTCTCCTAGGGTTGGGAGGTGTGGGAAAAGGTGACTCAAGTTTAGGTCTAGTATGGGTCCTAGGAGTCTTGCCTATGTTTCCTAATCGTCCATCTATTTGGGTAAGCCTATTGTTGGTTTGGGTAGTCACCTGGGTCAGTTGATCATACTTATGGTTCATTTGGGTAGTCAATTGGGCAAACTGGTCATTTATGATCTTCATTAAAGTCTCAAGAGTGGGTTCCATGGTTGAACTGGGTTGGGGTTTAAGGCTACTAGTATTGGGCTCCTAATATAGGGTCATGCAACAAGCACACAAGAGTTATGCATTCTAGGATTTGCTAAACCTAGAGCCAAAGTAAAGTGAGTCAACTCAACTTACACCCAACTCAACAACTAATCCTTTCACTAGCCAGATAAGAGGTGGGGTGGTGGGAGGCTCCCCCTACTTGTCACAGTGTCCTAATTAAAAACCACCAGTCCACTAGGGCATTTGCCTCTGGACCTCTAGCCTTAGACACCAGCTTCCAGTAATAATTGGAGGGTTGAGTGCACTAATTTTCTCACTAGACTCAGACCTGACCTGTTGGTGTCCCTAAATCAATTAAGTTTCTAATTAATTTTAGTTAGGCTTGAGTTCGGATGCATGGTGATTGTTTTGGGCCTAGGATAGGTGATGAAATCCTGTCCTGATCTGATAGAGTAGAAGTGCCCTTGATTAGCTTAATGCAAGATGATACTCACACTTATGAAACCCTAATACAATCTAAAATCAGAAGAATATTAGAAAAATATCTTTTTTGTATTTTATGTAGATGGAAATTTAATTTCAGTTAATTAGTGAAAATTGAAGTTAGAGAGGCTTGGGTTTGGAGGGGTTTGATGGGTGATTAAGTTTCAGTCCTAATCTAACAGGCAGAAATTTCAGCAAGTTAGTCTTTAGGTTTCATGCAGATTTTTTTTTCTGTTTTCAGATCAAAAATTCAAAAAAAATTGAAGAAAAAAAGAGGACTAAGAATAGATCTACTGATGCAAAAATCATAGAAAAATAGTAAGAATTTAATGGGAAATTAGACCTAGATTTGGACTATTATGCAAAATTCAGCATGCAAAATTTTCTTGTTAGGGTTTTTTCTCATGCAGGTTTCACGCTGTTTTCATATCAGAAAAAATACAGAAAAATCATAGAAAAATATAGGGTTAAACAGAGATTAATTGGGTAAAAAATAGAGGAAAACAGCCTAGATTCATTAGGAAACAGCTTTAGGATTTGATGCATATGAAGATTTCAGCATGCAGAAAATCTAAACTATGATGCGGGAACATGTCCTAAACTAGCTCTGATACCAAAAATGATGGGGGACCTACTCTAACTAATGATGGATGACATGCAAGGGATGAACATGAAGATAAACTAGGTTAAAGAAAGCAATGAGTTCTGATGTTATTTGGTTTAGTTCATGAAAATAGCTAAGACTAGGTTAGGGTTTCATGTAACAGTTAGAACCCTTCCCATATGCTAGAAACCTTCAAAAAGATAAAAAGATTAAGGATCCTAGGGTTAAGAAACACCTATTAGGTACATGTTCTCCTTCAAAAAAATTAGATAAAGAGAAGAGGGAATTGGATTTAACATACCAGGCAATGATGTCTTGTTGCTGTAGATGAGATCGCTCTACTCAGATCGGCGCCTGGACGAAGAGGTTGCTTTCATGCAGATCCGTCAACTTTTTATCAGATTGGTTCGGGGGCAAGGAGGACCTCAACCAAGGCCCATTTCTCTCGAGGGATCCTACAAATAGCACAAGTTAGGCACATGATTATAGGAAAAATAATAAACAGGATGAAAAGAAGAGATCTGGTGGAAGAGTTGGCTGCAGGGGGCTGGCGGCTTTGGAGGATGCTTGGGCATCTAGATGGATGGAGGGGCAGCCTGGGGATGATGGGAGGATGCTTGAGTGCTTTCCTAGATGGCGGCCTGGATGGTGAGAGGTGGGTTGGTGTTAGGGTTTGTGGAGGAGTGGAGGGTGGCGGCCTAGATGCAAGTTGTGTGGGCGGCCAAGAGAAAGAAGGTGGAGGGCATCCTTGTTGGAGAAATGTGATGGGTAGCTAGCATTTGTTTGGGTGAAGGAGAGGGGATAGCTAGCTAGGGTTTAGAGATAACTCAGGCCTCACACCCATCGATGTTCAAAAAATGAAGGCAATTGGAAATAAAGAGTCACTCAAAATTTTCATTCATCAAGTTCATCAAAGTATATCCTTTACAAGAGGGCGGGGGTGGGTATTTATAGATTCACAAAGGGCCCTTTCCCAGTCAAAGTGGGATTACAAGTTTGTATGGGACAAGGAGTACAAGGTTTGAGTGGAATTAGGAGACTAAAGTCCTGGTAGGACTTGAATATTGAACTCCCTGTAGAACTTGGACATTGACTCCTCTGGGCTTGGGCTGCTTGACTCCTTGCTAGGTTGGGATGAAATCCTCTTGGAATGGGTCAAAGGCCTTGGGCATCTTGGACTAGATCAAAGCATGGGGCATCTTCAATTGATCAAAGCCTAGGGGCTGGGGTGCCAAAACATGAAGGGCCTGGGAGGGCACCAATGCAGATGGGCCAAGAGCTAGGGCACCAAGGCTGGTGCACCATGGGCCAGGGTGCCATGGGCCTGGTGGGGTGCTAGCTTCTTGTGGACCAGTGGTGCCTCCTCTTGGAGGCCTGGGGTGCCCTCTTTCAGGGCTTAGGCAGCATGAAGTGGAGTGCAGATGCCTAGTTAGGTGACTTGAGTGGTGGTCCAACGGCTCCTCTTGAACATGACTTGAATAAAAGTAAATACAGGATTCAAAGAGATTGAGACAAGGGACTCACTGGTCTCAACTAAACTTTCTTGTCTCAAGTTATTACAGGACTCAATCATTACAAGACTTACTTGGCTTACCTTAACAGGACTAAGGGACTACAGGACTCAACAAAATTGATTGACTCCCAACACATGACTTAGAAATCTGTTGACCCCATAAGTGATTTTGATGATAACCAAACATTGGAGCATATAAATTTATTTCTAACAACTCTTCAAGTGTTTTGCAAGTTTTTGTAGGATGAGTTAATTGTTCAAACTTCAACTCCTGCACCTTTGTTTTTTATTTGAGTTGTGTTGTAATGTATTTCTGTAAAGAAGAACCCAATGAAAGAGCTAAGAAAAAGTTATGTAAAATGGGTTACTTCTGTGTGTGTGTGCCTTAGAATTATTTTGAGTTGGTTTGCATAAAAAATGTAAGAGAGTTGGTGAGAGTTTTTCTTCGAGTTCAATTGTAAAAATCTTGAAGAAAATACTCGAGTCGACCTAGCATGTTGAAGAGCCGAATCCTCCTAGTGGCATGCAGCAAGGATTCTGGTATGCAGCAATCCGAGTCGACTCGAAGATAATTGAGCCACTCCAGTGAATCCGAGTCGACTGGAATATGTTCGAGCCGACTCCACCAAAGTCCAGCTTTTGAAGATTTCTGAGAATAGCCAGGTGAGCCGACCCGAACCAGAAAGAGCCGACTCTGCCAGACCTAATCTTGAGGACCTGAGAAAGTGAGCCGACCTGAACTGCATCAAGCCACTCTTCCAGAGTGATGATTTCAGAACCTGAGAAGAAGAGCCAACTAATGATCAAAAGAGCCGACTCCTCGAGTTCAAGTTTTTCAAAGATATAAGTTCGAGCCGACCTGAGCTATCAAGAGCCGACTTGTCCAGAGTGAAGTATTGTGCCTTGAGACAAATAGCCGACTGTATTGAAGATTTGGTGACTCGACCTATCGACTCGAAGGAATCCGAGCTGACTCAAACATCGCTTTCAGGTAATCAATGGCTAGTTCCAGAATTTGTTTTCGAATGCCAAAAGGTGGTCCAACGGTCACAAATCATTTTCCAATGGTCTACAATGGCTAGAACTGCCTTGGAATGATAGAAGACCTTATATTTGAAGGATTTGAACTT
Source organism: Areca catechu (assembly GCA_021397845.1). Lineage (NCBI taxonomy): Eukaryota > Viridiplantae > Streptophyta > Magnoliopsida > Arecales > Arecaceae > Areca > Areca catechu. The sequence goes on along the minus strand of CM038043.1, from coordinate 89,107,854 downwards.
ACTTGAAGCAATAATCAAAGAGTTCTTCAAAGTTTTTGAGAGCTACATTGAATATCCTACCTACCAACAAGCAAAAGAGTACAAGAGCATTCAAGCAAGCCTTCAAGCCTTCACCAACTCTGATCTGAAGCTTGAAGCAATTTTGGAAGAAGCCACTAAAGCATTTAAAGCTTATTCAAGTGCAAGTCAAGTGACTTCTATCAAGCTGCTCCGGTAACTATCCGACAAATTGAGTTTGTCATTTTTGTTGCATTTATTTCAATTCATTTTCTGAATATTATTGGATTATTGGTGAGCCCGGTTGAAAAACCAAATAGGTTCTTGGTGAGCCTTAATACAAACCAAGTGTTAGGTTCTTGGTGATCCTGGTAAAACCAAGTTAGATTTTTTTGGTGAGCCTGTTCAAAACCAAAGGGTGTTGGATTTTTTTTGGTGATCCCATTAAAATCAAAGTGTAGATGTTTTGGATTGTGATCCTGCAAAACAATCCTACTATATTCAGGTATGAATATAGTGGAAATCCCAAGTGATATCTTAGATAGTGGACGTAGGAGCTGGGTTGCTCCAAACCACTATAAATCTTGTATGTTTGTATTGTGATTCTCTGATTTCCTTTAGCTTATGCATTTAATTCTTAGTTACAACACACAACACTTTAAAAGAAATTTTAATTGCACATTATCTGCTTTAAATTTTTAAAGTACTAATTCAACCCCCTCTTGGATAGCCTCCTAGGAAACAACTGGTATCAGAGCAGTGTCTCTAATTATACTAGAGTAAAGTTGATAGCTCATCCCATAAGTATATCCCTGGTGGAAGGCCAGTCAACTAATAGACCTCCACTCTTTACAGGCACAAATTATTCTTATTGGAAAGCAAGAATGAAAATTTATATACAAGCTATTGATTTTCAATTGTGGAAGGTCATTCTTAAAGGGCCACATGTTTCTATGATTAAAATTGATGGCATGGATGTCCCTAGGCCTGAAGAGGAATGGGATGAACACGACATAAAATTAAGGGCATTGAATGCCAAAGCCATGAACTTGCTTTACTGTGCTTTGGATTCAAATAAGTTTAATCAAATTTTCACTTGCACTTCAGCAAAGAAAATTTGGGATAAACTTGAGGTGACCCACGAAGGAACTTCTCAAGTGAAAACTTCAAAGATTAATCTTTTAATGCATAATTATGAATTATTTAAAATGGAGCCTAATAAAAATATATCTGCCATATACACTAGATTTACATATTATTAACAGTTTGAAAAGTCTTGGCAGGATTTATTCAAATGCTGATTTGGTACAAAAGATATTAAGATCACTTCCTGACAAATTGGATCCTAAAGTTACTGCCATCCAGGAAGCTAAAGATTTGAACACTTTATCCATGGATGAACTAATGGGTTCTCTCATCACATACGAATTGGCCATGCAGCATAGAACGGATGATGATCAGAAAAAGAAAAAAATAATTGCATTCAAGGCTGCATTAGATTCAAAGGATGATGAAGAGACGGAAGATGACTCTACCTCCTCCAAAGATGATCTAGAAGATAGAGACATTGCAATGGTCGTGAGGAGATTCAAAAAGTTATTTGGAAATAAGAAAGGAAGATACAATAAAAAATTCCATAAGTGAGATGAACATTCAAAAGAAAAAGACAAGGATAAAGACAAAGATAAGGCACAAGTCCCCACCTGCTATGAATGTGAGAAACCAGGGCACATTCATGTGAACTGTCCATAACTAAATAAATTTTTCAAAAAGAAGAAAAAGAAAGTGATGGTTGCCACGTGAAGCGACAGTGAAGACTCCATTTCAACTGAAGAGGAAGAGACCATGAAAATAGCTAACTTATATCTAATGGGTCTTGAGGATGAGGTAACTTCCCCCGACACTCAAATTGAATTTACATCTGATGAGTTTAATTCTGCATTTCATGACCTCTTATCTGAATTTGAAAAGGCAGGAGTAAAGATTAAATCATTAAAGCATATCAATGATTCTTTACTTAAAGAAAAAGAGAAAATTTCAGAAAAGAATACTTTATTGCAAAAAGAACTTCATATCCTTTCTGAAAAGTATAATATTTTGAAAATTGAAAATAGTGAATTTCATGACAAAAATAATATTTTGTTGAAAGAAAATAATGAGCTAAAAAAAAAGGTTGAAAAACTTAAGCCACTTGTTGAAAAATTAACATTATCTTCTAACAAGCTTAAGTTGATTCTTAAAGATCAAAGAATTTTTGGTAATAAAGCTAGAATCAATTTTAATACTTCAAATACAAATTATATTTCAGCAACTACATTTGTGAAACAAAAGGATTTTGTTCGCAAGCCTACTTCTCAAAAAGCTTTTGTAACAAAATGTTTTACTTCCATTTCAAAAGCCATTTTGTATGTTCCAAAAAGGTCAATTACAAAACCTACTATTTCTGCACTTCATACATCTAGAATTTCAAAGTATAAATCCTTTCAGAATTCTAGAATCAGATGTTTTGCTTGCAAAGAAATAGGACATATAGCTTTCAACTACAATACTATTAGAAATGTCCACAATAAATCAAGAAAAATATGGATTCCTAAAGGAACCATCTCAGCTAACCTACAAGGACCCAAGTTAGCTTGGGTACCTAAAAGGAAATCCTTGATTTTCTTGTAAGAATGTCTTGCAGCCCAGAAATTGAAGAAAAGATGGTATCTTGATAGTGACTGTTCAAGACATATGACGAGTGAGAAGGATCAGTTCATCACCCTGGAAATGAAAGAAGGAGGTATGGTTACTTTTGGAGACAATGACAAGGGCAAAATAATCAGAATTGGTAAGATCAAAATAACCCCCTATACTTTCATTGAAAATGTATTGCTAGTGGATAAGTTGAAGCATAATTTATTAAGTATTAGTCAATTATGTGATAAAGGCTTCAAAGTTATCTTTGAATCATCTATGTGTATAATAACAAACTCTCTTGATTCTAATAGTAAATTCATTGGACATAGACTTGGAAATATTTATGTGGTAGATCTAAATGATCTTGCCATGTCAAGTAATTCCAGTTTAGTTGCAATGAATGCTAAGACCAAGGAGTCTTGTTTATTATGGCATAGAAGATTAGGTCATGCTAGCATGCATACTATTGCCAAGTTAATTTCCAAAAATCTTGTTAGAGGCATGCCTAAGTTTAAAGTTGATTTTGATCATGTTTGTGAAGCATGCCAAATGGGTAAACAAACTAGGGGGAGATTTAAATCCAAAAATATGATTTCAAACTTCTAGACCTCTAGAACTACTTCACATGGACTTATTTGGACAAACTAGGACCATAAGCCTAGGAGGTATGAAATATGCCCTTGTGATTGTAGATGATTTTTCCAGATTTACATGGGTTTTGTTTATTGCTCACAAAGATGAAACTTTCAAAGTGTTTAGAAAATTTTATAAAAAGGTTTCAAACTAGAAAAATCTTTCTATAATTTTAATTAGGAGTGATCACGGCATTGAATTTGAAAATCAATTTTTGACGATTATTGTACTAAAAATGATATTGATCATAACTTCTCCGCTCCTTGAACACCATAACAAAATGGTGTTGTAGAAAAGAAAAATAGGATTTTGGAAGAAATGGCTCGAACGATGTTATGTGAAGGTAATCTTCCAAGGTACTTTTGGGCAGAAGCGATGAACACTGCTAGTTATATTTTAAACCGCATTTTGATCCATCCTATTTTGAAGAAAACCCCCTATGAGCTTCGGATGAAAAGAAACCCAATATCAATTACTTTCATGTGTTTGGATGTAAATGCTTTGTACTTAATAAATGGTAAGGATAATCTAGAAAATTTGATGCTAAATCTGATGAAGCAATTTTTCTTAGTTACTCACTATATAGCAAAGCATATAGAGTTTTTAATAAAAGGACTCTCATTGTTGAAGAGTCAATGCATGTTATCTTTGATGAAACTAACCCTTCACCATCTAGAAAAGATGAGTGTATTGACAATGATGCAGGTACTATTCAAAAAGAGATGGAAGACATGAGTATTCAAGAAAGACCAATTGAAGAAGGAGAAGAAATGGTAAGGATCACACCGATCTACCAACTGAATGGAGGTATGCTACTTCCCATTCTAAAGAATTAATTATTTGTGATCCTTCAAAAGGTATTAGGACTAGGTCTGCACATAGGACTGCACATGACTACCTAGCCTTTGTATCACAGATAGAGATCATACTTTAGAAGAAGCTGAAAGTGACCCAAACTGGATGATGTCTAGGCATGATGAATTGAACCAGTTTGAAAGAAATAAGGTTTGGACACTAGTTGATAGACCTAAAGACCACCCAATCATAAGAACTAAATGGGTCTATAGGAACAAACAAAATGAACAAGGAAATGTCAATAAAAACAAAGCTAGATTAGTGGCTAAGGGATATAGTCAAGAAGAAGGTATTGATTTTGATGAAACTTATGCACCCGTAGCAAGATTAGAAGCCATTAGATTACTTCTTGCATTTGCTTGCTACATGAATTTTAAAATTTTTCAAATGGATGTGAAAATTGAATTTCTAAATGGTTTTATCTTCGAACAAGTTTTTGTAGAACAACCACCGGGTTTCAAAAATCATGCTTTTCCAAACCATGTGTTTAAACTTAATAAAGCTTTATATGGTTTGAAACAAGCCCCTAGAGCCTGGGATGATAGACTTAGCACTTTCTTGATTGAAAATATTTTTTCAAGAGGAAATGTTGATAAAACCGTTTTCATCAAAATGAAAAACAATGATATATTAGTTGTACAAATTTATGTTGACGATATTATTTTTGGTGCAACTAATGAAAGTTTTTGTGAAGAATTTGCTAAGCTAATGAAGGGAGAATTTGAAATGAGCCTAATGGCTAAACAAAGAAAGGGATCTTCATCAACCAAGCCAAATATACCAAGGAAATAATTAAAAAGTTTGGTATGGAGATGAGCAAATAAAAGAGCACACCCATGAGCCCATCATGCAAATTGGACAAAGATGAAAACGGATCCAATGTTGACCAAAAGCTATATAGAGATATGATCGGATCCTTATTATATTTAACTGTAAGTAGACCGGATATCTTGTATAGTGTATGTGTATATGCTAAATTTCAATGTAATCTTAAAGAAACATATATGCTTGCTGGGCAAAGAATATTAAGATATTTGAAAGTTACAAGTAATCTAGGTCTTTGTTTTCAAAAGAATCATCTTTGAATTTAATTGGATTTTCTGATGCTAATTATGCTGGTTGTAAAGTTGATAGAAAAAGCACTAGCGGCACATGTCAATTTCTAGGGTTGAATTTAATCTCATCGCACTGTAAGAAAAAAAATTCGGTAGCACTTTCTACTGCTGAGGCAGAGTATGTTCCTGTAGGGAGTTGTGCACAAGTGTTATGGAATAAACAATAACTAGAAGACTTTGGTGTTACACCATGTAAAATTCCTATCAAGTGTGATAACACAAGTGCTATAAATTTAACCAGAAATCCTATTCAGCATTCAAGGACTAAGCACATAAAAATTAGACACCATTTTATTAGAGACCATGTTTTGAATGGTGATATAGAACTAGAATTTATCCTAACTGAAAAAATAATTAGCTGACATTTTTACTAAGCCACTAAAGCAGGATAGATTTGAATTGCTTAGAGGAGAATTAGGGCTTTGTGATCCTTTCTAGATTTAGACCACCTAATTTTCTTCAAAAAAAAAATAAGGATGAATTATCTAGAAAACCTCCTACGATTATTCATTTTTTTAACAACTTTCCTTGAACTTTCATAGTATTGAATTCAATTTCTGAATCATTTCATTTATGTGGAAAGTTTCTGTTCGAGTTGACTCGAGCAATTTTGCTCTGGTCGAGCCAGCTCGAATGTCTAAGTTTTCTACTCTTGCTTTGGTTGAGCCGACTAGGTCAACCTGTTGTCTTGCCTAGCCGAATCGATGTTCTGATTTTCTGAGTTTTCTCTGGTCGAGCCGACTCGGATATTTCTAGGGTTGGGCAAGCTGACTCGAAAGTCAGAAAATCACTATTTAGGTAGTTCTGAGCTATCTTTTCCTGTACTTCACTCCTTCCACTTTATTTCAAACACACTTTTCTCCACTCAGAAACTTTACCAATTTCTCAAAAATCATTCCCTAGAACCTTGATTTCTTGAATTCCACTACAATGGATTCTCGAAGATTTGCACGGAAGATTCTTCAAGTAGGTGAAGCAAGCGCACGTAGTGAAAATGCAAAAGGAAAGGAAGAAAAGAGGAAAAGGTCCACTCCTATGCAACAAGAAGAAGAAACTCCTCCTCCTGGACAGAATGTCTCAATGGCCAATCGGCCTATCACTTTCCAAAGAAGAATAGATTTCTCCTTCCTAGAAGAAATGAACATGAAAATCGGAAGATGGTTAGACAACCAAGGTTGGAAGCATTTCTGTTCTTTGGACATTTTAACCTACCCCTCACTGGTATGAATTTTTTATGAAAATTTAGTTCTTCAAGAATTTCATTTGGAATCAACTGTTAAGGGTATCAAAATCATTGTGGATGAAGAGAAGTTGGGCAACTTGCTATAAATGCCAACGGATGGTGCCAATGAGCTTACTCTACTGGACAAAGAATACACTCTAAAGCTCATTTTAAAGAAAGAAGACGTGAGCTCCATTCAGCATGTTCAGGCCAACTTACTATCAAAGGAAATGAGGCTTCTTCACAATATGGTCAGTAGAGTATTTCTTCCCAGAACTGGTCGCTTTGACTGGGTCAGCAAGAAAGAGATGACATTTATGGGACATTTGATTGAAGAAAAGCCTCTTAACCTTCCCTATATAATGATGATTCAAATGATTGAAGCAGCAAGGAAAGTTAAAGCTTGCCTACCCTACGGTATGGTTTTTTCCTAACTATTTGAAGAAGCTAGAATAGACTTAACTAATGAGATAGGCAAGCCACTACATCACTCTGACACTTATTCCTTCAATTCACTGAAAAGAATGGGTTACATGCTACAAAAGGAATATGGATAAAGAAAGTGTCTAGTCAGGTTGCTGCTACTTCTTCAAAGATGATGAAGCTACTATTGTTGAAGAAAGATCTGAAGGTACAATGATTACTCTATCCGACCTTAAGAAGCTAATATTTCATAAGATGGAAACTATTTCAAATTCAGTGATAGATCACATGAATTTTGCAATTGATGAAATAAAAAGTTCTGTTAATACCAGCTTGCAGGAAATGAGATCTGAACAGAAGCTTCATCAAGAGAAAATTGAAAAGGAAATGACGGATTTCAAAGAAGAAATTAGAAGTATCTTGCTGCAATCACAAAAAGAATCAGTTGTTGCTGAAGATACTCCTGTATAGATCTTCAAGGAGTAACTTGAGACTCCTGCTCCTATTCCTTCATCTGATCCACCCTCAATCAAACCTAAAACTGTTGAGACCAAGAAGAAACCCAAAACCAAGAAGACTAAGACTTTTAGAGCCCCAATTAGAACTAGGTTCAGGGATTTAAGGTTTAAACCCCTGAAAACTAAGATCTCTATAAGGTTATAGAGGTAGGCTCCTCTTCTTCTAGTGAAGAAGAAGAAGAATAGATTATTGGCTAATCTTTTGGTTGTACTTCTGACTTTGTTAATGTTCTACTTTTTATCTTTTACAATATGAATGTACTTTCCTTCTCACTTTGTATCGTAATATTCTTAGTGAAATGAAAGATCTTTTAGCAATTTTCTTTGTTGTCAAGTACTATCTGATACAATGCTTTGATACAACTATGATGAATTTTTAATTAGAATTTTCAATTTGAGAAAGTGAAATTATCTCAAACAAATATTAAAGACTTTCTCAATCTATTTCAAAATCTGAGCTTTATTTGAAAACACCTTTTTGATTGATTGACAAAAAGGGGGAGAAATGTGTTGTTATAAAATTCTGATATTTATGTTGAGCTTCCTACCAATTATTCTTAAAGTGCATAAACAGAATGAAAAAGGGGGAGTACAAAAGTGACAGTACTCAATTGGATCTAACTATTGTTTAATTACTTTAAAACCTAGAGAAAGGGGGAGATTCTCTTGAATGGTTTTGCTTTGATTGCTATTGCTCTACAAATTAATCTTAATTCAGTCAATATTTTTTCAAAACTTTGATACTCCATGTTTTATGCTAATTATAATATTATGAAGCATGAAAAGTTTAATACTTTGATGTCATCTCTTGAGCTCTGATACTTATAAATTTAATTAGCACTAATACATGTGAATATTTAACTTTCAAATACTTTTATACATGTAAAGTGTAAAGAATTTTTCATGCTCAGTGTTTTGTCATCATCAAAAATGGAGAGATTGTTGACCCCATAAGTGATTTTGATGATAACCAAACATTGGAGCATGTACATTTATTTCTAACAACTCTTCAGGTGTTTTACAAGTTTTGTAGGATGAGTTAATTGTTCAAACTTCAACTCCTACACCTTTGTTTCTTGTTTGAGTTGTGTTGTAATATGTTTCTGTAAAGAAGAACCCAATGAAAAAGCTAAGAAAAAATTATGTAAAAAGGGTTACTTCTATGTGTGTGTGCCTTAGAATTATTTTGAGTTGGTTTACATGAAAAATGTAAGAGAGTTGGTGAGAGTTTTTCTTTGAGTTCAATTATAAGATTTCTGAAGAAAATAATCGAGCCGACCTAGCATGTTGAAGAGCTGACTCCTCCTAGTGGCACGCAGCAAGGATTCTGGTACACAGCAATCCGAACAGACTCGAAGGTAATCGAGTTGACTCCAGTGAATCCGAGTTGACTGGAATATGTCCAAGCTGATTCCTCCAGAGTCCAATTTTTGAAGATTTCTGAAAACAGTCAGGCGAGCCAACCCGAACCAGAAAGAGCCGACTCTGCCATACCAAATTTTGAAGACCTGAGAAAGTGAGCCAACCCGAACTGCATCGAGCCGACTCTTCCAGAGTGATGATTTCAGAACCTAAGAAAAAGAGCCGACCAATGATCAAAAGAGCCGACTCCTCGAGTTCAAGTTTTTCAAAGATATATGTTCGAGCCAACCCAAGCTATCAAGAGCCGACTCATCCAGAGTGAAGTTTTACGCCCAGAGATAAAGAGCCGACTGCACTGAAGACTTGGCAACTCGACCTATCGACTCGAAGGATCTGAGCTGACTCAAAGGAATCTGAGCCGACTCGAACATCGCTTTCAGGTATCCAACAGCTAGTTCCAAAATTTATTTTTGAATGCAAAAAGTGCTCTAGTGGTCACAAATCATTTTCCAATGGTGTACAATGGCTAGAACTATCTTGGAATGATAGAGGACCATATATTTGAAGGATTTGAACTTTCTTGAAGCAATAATCAGAGAGTTCTTCAAAGTTTTTGAGAGCTACATTGAATATCCTACCTACCAACAAGCAAAAGAGCACAAGAGCATTCAAGTAAGCCTTCAAGTCTTCATCAACTCTAATCTGAAGCTTGAAGCAATTTTGGAAGAAGTCACTGAAGCATTTAAAGCTTATTCATGTGCAAGTCAAGTGGACTTCTATCAAGCTGTACCGGCAACTATCCGATAAATTGAGTTTGTCATTTTTGTTGCATTTATTTCAATTCATTTTTTGAATTATTATTGAGTTATTGGTGAGATCGGTTGAAAAAATAAATAGGTTCTTGGTGAGCCTTGATAAAAACCATGTGTTGGTTCTTAGTGATCCTGGTAAAACCAAGTTAGGTTTCTTTGGAAGGATACTTTATCCATATCTTTCTAAGAGATACTCTTGATAGCAAAGTACTCTATAGAGTTGGTCACATTCAATGTGGTGTACTCCTATACTCACCTCCATGCCATACCAATGTCTCCATATCCTTTGGTTACGAGGACAACCAACCCATATGGCACACAACGATCTATACTCAATAAATGTCATCATCCCAAGTAACAACATATCATTTTGTCATGAATACATTTAAGAACTATATGACAAATCTTTCTTTATCAAATAGAAATAGTTTTAAAGACTTCATCACAAAAGAGTTTATAAAAGAAGATGTACATAATATGATGAACTACCAAAATAAATTTATTTATTAATAAATCATGTTCAAATTATAATAAGCTAACCATCTACAATCCAGATGATTAGCTTTAGGATATATTTCTTAATAACTCCCACTAGAACTAGAGCTAATCAAAATAGTATAAAATACCCATGTTCTATTTGTGATCATTGAACTTTTTAATTCTGAGAGCTTTAGTAAATGGGTCGACCAAGTTCTCCTTTCTGTCAATCTTTTGAAAATCAATATCACTCAATCTATGATCTCTTAGACAAGGTGATAGTAATGTAGAATGTGCTTGATCCATTGATGAGCCTTTGATTCCTTCGCTTGAGCTATGGCCCTAGTGCTATCACAATATAGGAGAACTGGGCCATCAATAGAGAATGCCACTCCAAGCTCGATAATAAACTTTCATAGCCAAACAACTTCTTTTGCAGTATTGGATGTTGCAATGTACTCCACCTTGCATACAAAATCGGCCACTATATGTTGCTTGAAACTTTTCTAGCAAATTGCTCCACTGTTTAGGATAAAAATATAACCCGACATACTCTTGTTATCATTTTTATCTGACTGAAAACTTGAGTCAGTATAACCAACTAGTTTCAAGTCAGAATCTTCATAGATGAAACACTAGTCATTAATATTTCTCAAATACTTAAGAATAGTCTTTACAACCTCCCAATGGTTCTCACCTGGATCAGATTGGTATCTACTCACTATCCTTGTTAAGTATGTTACATCTAATCTCATACATGTCATAGCATACATTATAGATTCCATTGCTGTAGTATATGGAATCCTATTTATATGCTTTCTCTTGAGAGTTATCGGACAATCCTTCTTAGAGAGTAATTCGATGGCCTATTAGAAGATAGCCTTTTTTGGAATTCACTATGCTAAACTACTTCAACATGGTTTCAATGTACATAGACTAGGTTAATCCTGTAACCTTTTAGATCTATTCCTATAGATCTTTATCTCAAATATGTAGGATGCTTCTTCCAAATCCTTCATGGAGAATTGAGATAAAAGACATACTTTTTTTCTTTCAATATAGGAATGTCATTCTCGATTAAGAAAATCTCATCTACATATAAAACAAGAAATACAACAATCGAATCATTAGCCCATTTATAAATGTACGGTTCTTCTTCATTCCTAACAAAGCCATACATTTTGATCACCTTATCAAAATGCATGTTCCAACTCTATTTCAGATTTCATGGCTTTAAACCATTTCTCATAGTCAAAACTCTGTACTGCATCCATGTAGGAGATCGGATCCTCATTGTTTTCATCAAGTTCAATAGGATATCATCCTAGACTAAAAAACCATAAGATCTATCTAGCTGATGTAGTACTCTGTTGGATCTTCTTAGAGGTGCATCAATAATGAGCTCTATGTTTGATTCAATCAAATTGGTTATGTGGGTTCAATCAATGGATGAGATTCTTCTACCTATCAAACTTCTTTAAGTTCAACCTTGGTGGTATTAGTTCCTTTTCCAAGGAACTCCTTTTCTAAAATAATAATCCTATTACTAATGAACACCTTTTGTTCATCAGTGTGGTGAAGTAATTCCCCTTAATTTCTTTTAGGTACCCTATGAGAATTTACTTGTCAAATCTAGATCCAAACTTGTCCATTTTCAAATATTTGTATAAGTTGGACAACCCTAGACCCTAAGGTATGAGAGCCCCGACTTATGCCCTGACCATATCTCATATGGTGTTTTTCTACAAACTTACTAGGAACTCTATTTAGAACATAGCAAGTTACTCAAGTGCATATCCTTAAAAGGAGAATGGTAGATTCGCAAACCCTATCATGGATCGATACATATCTAACAGGGTTCGATTCCTTCTTTCAGACACTCCATTATACTGAGGTATCCTAGGAGATGTCTATTACAAGAGAATCCCATTCTCTTTTAAATGTGCCAAAAACTTACTAGTGAGGTATTCACCTCCTTGATCATAGTGAAGAGTTCTAATACTCTTCCTAGTTTAGTTTTTTACTTTATTACAAAATTATTTAAATATTTCAAATAATTTAGACTTATATCTTATCAGGTAGATGTACCCATATCTTGATAGGTCATTGGGAATATGACGAAATAGTGATATCCACCTATAACTAAAGTGCTAATGGGCAGGGGCGGACAACACCAACTTTTTTGGGGGGCCAAAAAAAATACTAAGATTTTCTTTTTAATGTTATGTGTTGGTTCGCTATGGCGGTTGGTGGCAGGCTATGTCTTGGGAGTATGCAAGTACTGAGTTTCTCCTCAGTTCTCCATCGAATACCTTTGTTCGATAATTCTTGCAACTCTGTCAAATTTTTAATCTACCAAAAATTAACCAACAAAAAAATCTCAAATACCATGCAATGAGAAAATTATAAATTCCTTAGATCAAACATCTAAAGAAATAAAGAAAGAAGGAAAAAAAACTAAAAATATAAACTTACAGTATTGCATTTGGTCATCCCCTCAAAAAAAAAAAAAAGAAAAGAACACGAGATTAGAGAATACAAAAGTAAAATTACAATCGTAAACTTAGTTTTTTTAAAAATATAGAGAAGAAAAAGAAAAGCTATAAAAACTGATTAAACCTTTTGGGGCTTGCTCTGTACCCTGGAGATGACTCAACTTGAACTCGAAGATGATTAGACGAATGAAGGGCTTCTCCTTCGGATCAACGGTGGCCCGGACCTTCTTCGGTGGAGTGGCGACCCGGTCATTAGCAAAGTCGCAAAGGAGATGGCGGGTTACGGATGGGCTGGCACCATGATGGGTGGGGCCATGGGGGGAGCAACCAGTGGTAGTGGGTGCCCTACTAGGGATGGCGATGACCGGTAGGTGCTGGGTGGGGTTCACCGAGTTTGGGCTTCGAGATTTTGGAGAAGGAGATGGTGGCGCCTCTCACGTAAGTTGTTCACCATTTTTTTTTAATAAGACCTTTTATAAAAAAAATTTCATTGAGACTTGGTTTCAATTTTTTTTAGAATTTGTTTACCAATTTTTTGAGATTAGTTTTGAGAAATTTGATGGGGGGGCAAATACCTATTATATAGGAATTTACCAAAAAAAATTAATATATAAATAATCTTTTGGAAAAATTAAAGGGGTAAATGATTTTTGGAAAACATAGGGGGGCCAAGGCCCCCCTGACCCCTCGACAGTCCGCCCCTGTTCATGGGTCCACATACATTAATATGTACTAGACTCAGAACCTCAGTGGCTTTTCTATCTTTTTTAGTAAAATATGACTTAGTCATCTTACCAAGAAGAGAAGATTCATGGGTTGGAAATGATTCAAAATTATTGAGCTCGAGGAAACCCTCTTTAATGAACATGTTTATCCTATTCTCATTAATATGACCTAGCCTACAATGCTAAAGATAAATATCAAATATATTCTCTAATCTAGGGTATTTGCTAGATGTGCACACTACGTTAATACGATGTGATAAATATAAATATTATTTTTCAATTATCTATGAATCATATAATACCATTCAAAATGATATCACAATAATCACCTTTTATTGATACATGAAAATCATTCTGGGCCAAAAGGCATATAGAGTTACATTCATCATAAAATTAGGATAATAATGACAATCATTCAAAACAATGATATTATCATTAAAAACTAACTTGACAACTCCTAAATCCAGAACTAGAATATCTCTTCCATCTCCAATATTTAAGAATCTCTCACCATCTTCATTCATAGATGACTCGCATGTAGAACAAGGTTCTAACCCTAGATGCAATGGAAGTAGAGACCATGTAAAATAATTTTTACAAACATGCTAATTTAAAATTAAATCATAAATCATTTATGCAAAACAAGGTTCTAAACCTTAGATGCAATGGAAGTAAGACCATGCAAAATTTTTTTTACAAGCATGTAAATTTAAAATCAAATCATAAATCATCTATTTAACCTTCTAATATACTAGAATAATAATAATATCATATCCAGAATCATATAAAATTATAAGATAAAGGATCTACTTACTTAGATCGCTTAAATCCCTCTTCTTATACCAAATCTATCAGATTAATCAGATTCTTAGGATTCATCTGAGCTGTGCATGCACCCGACCTCTACTAGTATCCACATGGAGCCTTTTTGTCAATCACCAAGACTCCTAGATTGCTAGATTCTTACAGGTCTTTCTTCAAGTATAGAGATGGGCCTTCTTCTTCTAGTCTAAACTAGAACTCAAAAGTCTTCTCTCTTTTTTGCACAAGGAATTAAATACCAAAAAAATAAATAATATATTTTTGATGTTTTTTTAAAACTCTTATCTCTTAGCTTTCTATAAAGGTATTATACTCTATTTTTTATGAAGGAAAAAATTAGGATGAATTTTGGAAAGGATCTATGTTAGACTTCATTCTACGTAGCCTAATTTCTATGCATCTTAAAAATCATGAAAAATTCTCTCAAAAATGCCTTTCAAAAATTTAGATAAAATTGATTTCTTATCAAATTTGATCGAACTTCAAATCTAGATAAGAATCTAATTTTAGCAGGAGAGAGAGTCCTAGATGAGAAAGAGGTGGTGCCAACTTGGCACCCCCTCTCACACCATTCACGCCAAGAGGAGGCATGTGTTTTCATTCCCTCCTCTTGGTTTCTGCATGAGATAAGAGAGACAGACCACTGGGTCTCCTAGCTGTTGTTAATTTTGACTAATTTTTGATTAATTTTAAACACTTTTCACACCTGGATTTAACCAAAATAAAAATGGCTATTGACCTAATTTGACTAGATCAAAATTCAAGTCAAACTTGAATTACCAATCTAATTAACTTTAAATAAAATTAATAATAATTAAATTTGATTTAATTAAGTCAAATAATAAAGTTAAAGATTATTGTAATATCTCTAAATAGGTCCATTAAGCTAAAATTTGCAAGTATTGAATTAGCAAGTGCCAAAATTAGCTGGTGCCACAATTAGTAGGTACTATGTACGAAACTTTTATATAGATCCATGCTCATGGCTAGGCCAACTCCTATTATGTATGACCTCTCATATTCGATTTGATGCGGGATGTTATCATGCAAGAGATTAACATAAAGTAAATGGCAGATTAAGAGAGCAATGATTTTAGATTTTTATATGATATTGCTTCCAAAAAGAAAAAGAATAGGAAAAGGTTGTTTATGTGAGGACTAAAGTAACTACCCGCATATTAGGATTCAACTAAGTAATAAAGAAAATAGGATCCTAGAGTTAAGAAACCACTAATTAGAACATGCTCTTTCTTCAACAAATCAGAACTTATAAGAAGGGGTGGGTTTGCTTACCAGGCAACGATTGTTTTCCTCTTGATAGGTGGGATCACACAGCTCTCGGGATTCGCACCTGGAAGAAGAAGCTATCTTCCCATAGATGTCCCAGCTTTTCTACAGATGGTTCCGAAGGCAAGAGGATTTCCTCTAAGAATCACGGTACTCGAGGGATCCCGCAAACACTAAAGATTAGAGACCCGTGAAGTAGGAAAAATATGAGGAAGAGTGTTGGAAGTAGAGAGGGGGCAGAAGAAGACGCTGAAGGTGCTTGGTGTGGAGAAGAGGCTAGGTTGCTGGTACAGATGGAGGCCAAGGTTCGTTGCTTGAAGATGGCGACTTGGTTGCTTGAAAGCTTAGGTTGGCTAGGGGACTTGGAACAGCTGTTTGGGCCTCTCACCCTCTCCCTCATAGAGTGTCAACGCTCAAGAGCATAGGAGTAGAAGAAAAAGACTCATTTCTTTTCATTCAATAATTATTAGAAGACTCTTTTCTTTTCATTCAATAATTATTCTCAAACATGAAGAAGGGTGGGGCTTTTATAATTGACCCTAACCCTTGAATTACATATAAATTAGAGAAAAGAGGGGAGGCGCCACATTATTTCCTTATAAGTGGAATGAAACATGGGGAGGATCAAGGGATGGCACCACATATCTTCCATAAGGAGTGAGCGGCATCATGAAACATGGAAAGAAATTCATGAAACAAGGAAAGAGAGGGAGGCGCCATATGAGACATGGGATGCCATATAATTCCTTCCATATTTCTTGGGCGGCCAGCATCTTCAATAAGGGGTGCTGATCTGCTTCCTTTTGTGCTGGGATGACTTTAAGAAAATCCTAGGCTACCTTAATTGAGTAGATGGTGTCTACTATGATCGGGACTCCATGTGGCTGCTGAGGTGGTGCACTGAATGTGCTGCAAAGGTGGCTTGGGTCTTCAACTTCTTGATTACAGACTTTGACTCAAGTGAAATAAGTCTTGACTTGACTCAATTAAAAGATTACAGGACTCATACTGGAGATAAGTAAATCTGACAAGACTTGATTACAAGGCTTAAAGTAAAATTGACATAAATGACTAATGGAACTCAAATGGACTGACAGGACTCAAAAGTCTAACTACATCAATCAGAAATCTATAATAAACTCAGCAACCTCTGTCTGATCTTGGTGCCCGCACCAATTCTCCCGGGATGGGAGAAACTCGATCCTGTCGAGCAAGGATCAATCCGGCCGAGCAAGGGTCAATCTGGCCTAGTACTGCTCTAACATGTCAGGGTCGAGGCACTGCAGATCCTCTCGAGTGATCCATGAATCCTCAGATTCTGATCACCTTGCCAACAAACTAAATAATGTTGGTAGCCTTTGTTCCGGGTACTAATAGCTTGGTCATCCAGGATACGCTCAATCCCTTCTCCTTTTCCAGGTAAATTTATTGGTGGACACTCAGGTATGGGTTCGCTCTCAAGAATAGGGTCAGGTCCAAAAGGCTCACTAGGTATCATTGCTAACTCCTATACTCAACTAGATCTGAGATATGAAGGTTAAGCTAATGCCAAATTCAGGTGGTAACTCAAGCACATAGGCATTAGGTCTAACTTTCTTTATTACTTGAAGGGTCCAGCTCCACGGCATGTAAATTTTTCACGGTCCCTGGAGGAAAACTGCTCAGGCCTAAGCCTAATCATCACATAATCTCCCTCAGTGAATTCTTTAACTCTTTTTTAGGAATTTAAACATGTTTTTATAAGTATCATTGCTCAAATTAATCTTATTGCTAATTTCTCTATGCAATCTCTCTAATATGCTATGCAAATGATTCAGTTGACTCAGAGACTCGTGCATGTATGGGCAAAGAGATTAGATCTATGAGTCTCTTAGGCTTATAACCATGGATAATTTCAAATGGACTCTTGCCTGTGGACCTATTAACTGAACTGTTGTAGGCGAATTCGGCTCTAGGTAGCAAAAGGTCCCAATTTCCCATGTTTTTCACCTACAAGACATCTCAAAAAGTTTCCAAGGCTTCGGTTCACTACTTCAGTCTGGCCATCAGTTTGAGGATGGTAGGAGGTAGAAAATTGAGCTTAGTTCTAACATGTGCCAGAGGGTTTCTAAAAGTAACTCATGAATCGGACATCCCTATCAGATATAATGGTTTTTGGCAGGCCATGTAACCTAACTACATCTAAGAAAAGTTTGGCCACCTGGAGGCTTCAAAGATTTGGGAACATGGTATGCAATGAGCCATCCTGGAAAATCTATCGACCACAACATAAATTGAATCATGTCTCCTATGGGTCTTAGGAAATCCTAACACAAAATCCATACTAAGGTCTTGCCAAGAACAATTGGGCATAGGTAACGGGGTGTAAAGGCCAGTGTTTTGCTTTTGTTGTTTGGCAGCAGCTAAAGTTTGACATCTAGCCATAATTTGGGAAATGTTCCATTTAAGACTTGGCTAATAGAACTGGTCTTCAACTACTAGAATGGTCTTGGTCCTACCGAAATGTCCAGCTAGACCTCCTGCATGGGTTTCCCAAACTAAAGATTTTCTAAGGGAAGTCCTAGGGATACACAACTTATTTCTCTTAAAAGAGGTAGCCATCCTGAAGGGTATACTCACTATGTGAACTAGACGGTCCTTGTTTCATAGATTGATAGATCTCACTAAAGTCGAGACAGGTCTCATATCTCTTTTCAATTTGTCAAATCCTACAACTTCAGAATTCAAGAGCATGGACCGATGGCTAAGGGCATCAGCGACCTTATTTTCAGTACCAGCATAGTGTTACAAAACAAAAGTGAAATCTTGAATGTATTTTACCCACTTACCGTGCCTAATTTAGTTTCTTCGAGGAATTAAGGAATGAAGTCCTCATGATCAGAGTATAAAACAAACTTGCAATAGTAGGTAATGTCTTCAATATCTTAGGGCTGAACTACCGCATAAAATTTCTTTATATAAGTCGAGTACCTAAGCTTAGCCTCATCAATTCTCACTAAAGAAGGCTATGGGATGATTTCTTGACTTTGGGACTCCTCCTATACCAACTCCAGAAGCTCCACAAGCAACCTCAAAAACCTTTGAAAATTGGGTAACCTCAAAATGGGTGCTTGGATCATCTTTTCCTAATATCTAAGAAGGCTTTATCTGTAGCTTTAGTCTACTCAAAGGTTCCTTCCTAATGCAATCAGTGATGGGTGCAACTTAAAGCTAAATCCCCGAATAAATCATCTAGAAGGTAGCAAGGCCATGGAAGCTACGCACGTCATGTACACTAGTAGGACCGGCCACTCAACTATGGACTAAACTTTTTCTGGATCAGCTAATACTCCTTCGGGGGTCACTACAAATCCTAGGAAGATGACTCTATAGGTCAAGAACTCGCATTTATCAAATTGGCATAGAGGCTATCTTTCCTAAGGGCTTGACAGACTTGTCGGATATGGCTTAGGTGGTCTCCTTAGTCTACTATAAATCAAAATATCATCAAAATAAACCACAACAAATTTTGCAATGAACATTTTTAGAACTTGGGTCATGATCCTCATGAAAGTACTAGGAGCATTGGACAATTCAAAGGCATACTATCCACTCATAAAAACCATCCTTAGTCTTAAAGGTTGTTGTCCTCATTCTACATCATCATCAGTCTGTCTCTTATCTTAACTTGGTGATAGCCACTCTTAAGGTCAAGCTTAATGAAAATAATTGCTTCGGCCATCATATCTAGCATGTCATCCAAACGGGGAATGGGGAATCGATACTTAACTATTATCTTGTTAATGGCTCGACTATCAACATACATCCTCCAAGTGCCATCTTTCTTGAAGGTTAAAAGGACAGGTACTGCACATGGACTCAGACTTTCCCTAATAAATCCCTTCTTGAGGAGTTCTCCAACCTATTTTTGTAACTCTAAGTGCTTAGTGGGATTCATCTTATAATATGGGAGATTAGGCAAAGTGGATCCTGGGACTAAATCTATGACATGTTGTATGTCCCTTAAAGGTGGTAGTTGACCAGGAAGCTCTTCAAGAAACATATCTTGGAATTCTTTCAAAAGCTCTACTACCTCCTGAGGGTATTTTTTCTGGGTTTGATCATGAATTTTCTTAGTAATTAAAATCTAAACTAGTGAACCCTCAGTGATCTCATGCTCTAGTTCTTTAGCATTGATCAGATTCAATCCTAGTTTCTTCTCTTTCAGGTTACTAGATCCCCTTTTAATGTTATCCTTAGGTGGTGTTGGGTTTATCACAAACGTCTTCCCATGGTGGTTAAAGGAACAGGAATTGGATCACCATACAGGGTAGCATCATGGTCATATAACCAAGGTCGACCTAAGATGATACTACTAACTCCCATAGGAAGGACATCCACCACACCTTTTCTTGATAGGATTGTAGTTGGATCATGACTTGGCATCTAAGTTTAATGGAGGTGGAAGTTGAGTCTATTCAGGATACTTTATAGGGGTTGGGATGGGGAATAGTAGATAAGCCAAGGATTTTGACAGCACTGGTTGAGATGGCATTAACACAACTCCCACTATCTATGATGATCTTTCATACCTTTTCTCCTAACTTCAAATGTCTATAGGATGTTGGTCCTATGCCAATCCACTTGTGCCTTAGTTTGGGTTAAAAAACATCTAAAAACTTCTAATAAATCAGATGACTCAATGACTTTCTCATCTCCTTCATATTCATCCACTAAGTGTACTTCAATTTCATACACTTCTTCTTCATACTCATTAGTGGGTTCAGGATCTTCTTCCTCTAGTTCTCCTATATGTAGGGATCGAGTTGGGCATTGACCAACATAATGTCCTAATTTATAACATCTAAAGCAGGGAGTATTAGGATTAGGATTCCTATAAACTTCGGGTGACTTACCTTTATCTCCTTATGGATTAATGGGGTGCTAGGATTAGGTTGACCTAGCTGCACTTGACTAGATCTAGTTTCTGATTAGGGATACCATTCCTATTGGGTTCAGGTCGACAGGTCATGGGTCGCCTTTGGAATCTCTCATAGTCTCTAGCTATCTGATAAGCCTGTTCAAGATCATGGACTTCTCTTAAAAAATATTTTTTTTGAATGTCCTCACGTAGTCCAGCCCTAAATCTAGATAGGATCATAGCTTCAGACTCATCTATGCTACACCTCATGACATATTCTCAAATTTGGCTATGTATTCAGATACAGTCTTGTTTCCCTAACATAGCCTCTGCCATTGATCTAAAAGTCTCTAGTGATAGGATATGGGGAGGTACTTTTCCTTAAGATTAAGTTTCATGGCTCTGTAGGTAGCTATGGGTATGTCTCCTTTTTGCCTAGTTATCCTTTCAACATTCCTTCAGTATAGTCTAGCCTAGCGAACTAACCTGAGTTTAGCAAACTTAAACTTTTCTTATTCAAACTTTTATACCACTCAAAGTACTGTCCATATCTCCTTCCCAATCAGTGTATACCTTAGGATCAAGACTGCCATCAAATGTAGGTGCTTCTAACCTAATGTTCCAAATGGCTCTCTCATCTTAGTCCATGAAATCATGATTGGGTCTCCTCTGATTAAGCTCCAAGATTGGGTCATGGCGTGGGGCTCTTCTAGGGTTGGGAGGTTGATGGGGAATCCATAATAAGAATATATACTTTGATTAACTCACTTTGTTTTTGTAGCTATAGTCAATAAAGTTTTCGAAGCAAGTTACAAATTTTCTTGAAACATGTTCATAAGCCTAATTTTCTTGAAGGATGATTGGCTCATAAACCAACACATGGAAGATGCCCATTAATTTTTTGAAGCATGTTCATAAGCCAAATTTTCTTGAAGCATGATTTGGCTCATAAGCCAACTCATGGATGAAGCCCATTCGGCTCAAGCCCAAAGCATGATGGAGGCCGTCCTCTTCAAGTCCAAGTCCAACCATTAAAGCCTCTTCAAGACCAAGCCCAAGCCCAATTCATGCCAAGATTTGAAGCACATGGGGGAACAACTCATCAACAATCTTGGTGGAGAAGGAATTACACTACATCAAGAGTTTTATGGGAAACATAAGATTCCTTTCACTACCCCAACAATATTTGACAAGTGGGATGCCACAACTTATGACACCTAAGCCTCCACATTAGTATTTGGAAGCCACATTAGGATCTTCTAGATGCCACATGTCAAAGTGGTTGTAACTTTCTACCAATAATTTATTTTTAGTTAAAACCACTTACCTAAAAATTATTGGAGCCAACTAAGCCATCCTTATCCCCTCCTCTCCACCCTTGGACGAAATTCCTAGCATTTGAGCCTATAAATAGGACCCCTAGGCTCTCATTGTATTCATTCTATGCTATGATTTGAATTAATAAAAGGATTATTTCCTTGTATTCTAGTTTTCTTGAGTTCTTGTTTGGAGTGAAAGTATTCTAGCTAGTTTGAGTGTGTAGATCCTTATCCAAGGAGAGAATGGGAGTTTTCTAAGTTTGAGTTTGAGAGTGAAGAGCGCTTTTGCAAGGAGTAAAGGATGGGATGCCCATTGATGGATCTATGATCAAGCAAGTCCCAAGCCGCTGGCCACTTTCTTCTTCTTCCTTTTTTCTTGTTTCCATTCCAACTCCAATTCTTCTTCCATGTCTAATCCAAAATTTCTTTGCAAGTTCAAGTTCTCTCAGGTTCCTAGGTCAAGGATGAAGGTCTCCATGCCATGGATCAAGGCCAAGGTGAGTCTCAAAGTAGAGAGTGCCAATCTTGACTTCTAGACCTCTATCCTTAAGTGCTGAGAGCTCGTTCTTCCACCAAAATTAGCCATCATGTTGGTAGGAAAAGTTTTCCTAAGCTTCATTAGATCTAATCATTTGAAGGGTAACTTATTCTAGTAGTGATGGTTTCCATGACATGAAGATCCTAATCTTTATTTTGAACTAGATCTATATTGCGGGTCTTTAAAATTAGGTCAACTAGACTCCTTATGAAAATTCTTTTCTTGGATTAATTTAGCCCATTTATTTGATAATTAATTGCTCAAGTTTGCTTGCTGATTAGCTTGCTAAAACTCTCATTCATCATTTTATTTTCATCCCCCATCAATTTTTGGTATCAAAGCTTATGGTTTACTAGGTCAAGTGTTTGATTGCAGAAATTTCTATTCTAGTATTCACCCCAATTTTTACGAATTTTAGTATTTTCTACCTTGATCAAAAAAATCAAAAGGAATACTTTTCCAGTAACATAGTGTTTATAACTCGAAATATAAATTCAAAAAAATATTTTCCTTTTATTTCTGGATTTAAAAATACAAGTTCTTAGATCATTTCTGAAGTTCTGTCCAGAATTTTGTTTCTGCCTTCCATTTCATTTTATTTTCAAAAAATATAAAAGAATTTTTCTAAATTTTGAATTTTAGATCTGAGATCCAGACCTCGAGTTTGTTATTTCCCACCAAAATTTTGAATTTTAGAAGGATTTAGAATTCAAAATTGAAAATTGAATTCAGGTTTTTAAGAGTTTGCTAAACTGCTAGAACATCTAACAACTGTTTTTAAACTACATTCTCAATCAAAATTCGAGTTAATCTAAAGTCAAAACTTTAAAATCTAAGAATCTAATCTTAGAGCTAACCAAATCAATTTATTTTGAATTTTTAATTTTAAAAAAATAAAATTTAAAATTTTAAAACTAGCTAGTTGAAAGTTGTTTCCTGCAGAAATTTTCTTTTACAACAAGCTTTCAAATAAATTTTTTTAACCATATTTCAGGAATTAAATTTCAAAATTTGGAATATGGAATCTTAACTGATAGATTTAAAAATTCAAATTTTAATTTTAATTTTTTTTAGAATTTTAAAATTTAATTTTGAATTTTAAAACTAGTTGACTAGAAGTTGTTAGGCCTGAAACAATCTTGCAACAACTCTAACTTCTAGAATGAATTTTAATCCTAATTCGAGATTTAAATTTTAAAAATTTGATTTCTAAATTTTGGACTTCAAAAATATAAGTTTTTCAATTAAATTTTTGAATTTTTTGAATTTATTTTCTTTAATTTGGGTTTGAATCACATATTTGAGCTAGTATAGATATCTTGTTAGCAAGTTGATTGTTTGTGCATCTATTTCTAAATCCAATTAAGGGCATTCAATCATAACATAAGGGAAGGTGGTCATTGCCTTTCCTTGGCCCAAAACAATTACCCATATTTGCATTGACCTAAACCATAATTGAAATCAAGTAGGAACCTAAAACTAGGGACACCCACAAGTCGGGTTCAAGTGCAAGATGAGACCAAATATTAGTTGAGTTTGTACTTACTTCTTGAAATTGGTGTCTAAGGCAAGAGGTCCAATGGCAAATGCCTTAAGTGGACTTGTGGTTTTAATTAGGACCTCGTGAAAGCGAGGGAGCCTCCCCAACCCCATCTCTTACTTGGCCAGTGGAAAAGGTAATTATAACCTTAACTAGTACTTAGTCAATTCTTGTATTTTGAACTTTTAGGTCTAGAAGCCCTAGAAGTTAGGTTTGTATTGTTGGCCCAACTAATTTGAAGCCTTATACCAATAGTTCTACACTCAGTCTGGTTTACCCGTGGACCCCAATCTTGAATTCTTTATGAGAACCCTGACTGAAAAATTTGATACCCTAACTAAACAATTAGCGCAAGTGAACAAGAGTTAGGGCAAGTGAAAAATCAAATCGGGAACATCGAAAAAGATTGCTTGACCCGTACTAATCCTAAATCACCTCCCGTGATCCAAGATTTCATTGTCATGACCTCACCCCTGAGTATAAACTTAGATACCCCTATCTAGGCTTTGTAGATCAGGAGGAAAGTGGTGGGGACACCTGAGGCACCAAATAAGACAGAGGCTTTTCAACCTCTGTAAATTGATCAATAATTTATGAGTCCATCTGTAATAAGGGCTTAGCTCATCTAAGTCCATTTAGTTGTTATTTGAGTTTTTTGAGTTGTTATTTCAGTTCTGTACTAGTCAGCTCATGTTGAGCTAGTTCAGTCCAATGCTGGTCAGCTCATGTTGAGCTAATTTTTTTTTTTTTTGAGTCCTATCCAAGCATACTGAAGACTCAAGACCACATCATACAAGTAAAGACCAAGTCCAACCAGATTGAAGACATGGATGTTTAGCCCAAGTCCAACCCAGCTTGAAGATTTGAAGATCCCAGGAGGAAAATCAGAAACCCTGATTCCTTGCAGATGCCCTCCAGATGCCAGATTTCCTTCCATATGCCAAAATATATTCATAGACCAAGGTATCCATGATTTTAGAGGTCCATCTAATCCTAGCCCAAAGAAAT
Organism: Areca catechu; assembly: GCA_021397845.1. Lineage (NCBI taxonomy): Eukaryota > Viridiplantae > Streptophyta > Magnoliopsida > Arecales > Arecaceae > Areca > Areca catechu. The sequence continues at coordinate 89,083,127 of CM038043.1, read as the reverse complement.
CAAACCCAGGCGCCAAGCCCAAGCCCCTAAGAAGCAAGATACTAGGGAATATTCCTGCTACCTGGCTACCAGGCCACCCCAGCTTCCAGAGGCCCAAACCCATGCACCCGGGCCCCTTTGGGCCAGCCCTTTGCTGCTCTTAGAAGCCCAACACGCCCCCTAGGTGTCCTGGGAGTGTGGCCAAGTCAAGAGAAATTTTAGGGATTTTTTCTACCTAATGTTTCCTTATTTTCTAGCTAGGGTTTGAGAGGGAAAGGATCTTATGTAAAGACTAATGTGCCCTTACTTGGAGCCCAAGGTTAAGGGTCTATTTAAGGGACTCTAGCCTCTTGTATGAAGGGAGAATTTTTGATATGAATTAAAACCTTGAGTTCTTCTATTGAGTTGTGTGATACCCTGCTGTGTGCATAAAGGGGTTGTGAGAAGTTTTTCTTTCCAATGCTGCAATCATCTTCTGCTGCCAACAAGCCTCTCAGATCCCTGGATGCCCACTCCAAAAAAAGCCTTCCTTCCCTTACTATTTTCCTTTGTTTTCTTGTTCCTTTGTGAGTTTTCTAACCCCTGACAGGTCGTTTGCAGGTCCCCGAGTTCCTACGAATCCAACGACTCCAGCCAAGCCTCAATCGGACCCCACGAGCAGAAAGCCGGGTATCTGCGGGTCATTGGCTCGGTTTTCCAGGGCATCCGTTGAGGAACAAGAGACCCCTTCGCTGTGATCTTCACAGACGTTGTCAGGTACACCCTCTACCTCAGTAGTTTTATTGTAGGAGAACTTGCCCTAACCGAGGCTTCTCAGCCCCGGCGGTACTTCTTTGCTACTTTTCTAGGTCCTAATCTGCATGCTGATCTTCAAAATTCATACAAATTTTCTACAAATAATTTTGATCTGAAATTCGGGAATTAATCACCTAACTCAACATGTAAAACATACAAAAAGAATTGCATGCTATTAGTCCCCCATCAGAAAGAGTCTTTAGGAGCAATCGACCCTATGCACCTACTTTTGATGGAAACCTTGAGGTGTATGTCGATTGGGAGAAGAAAATGGATCAGTACTTTGACTTTGATGAATTGTCAGAAGAAAGGAAGTGTCAATTTGCCATGTTAAAGCTATTCTGACATGCTAAGTCATATTAAGGACATATGAGCATAAAAGTATTATAGTGGGGATAAAATAATTAAATGGGAGATATGAAGAGTAAGCTGAAGGAAAAGTACCTAGGAAAATCTTATAAGCAAAATCTTCCAATCCAATGGTACAAATTGAGACAAGATGATGAAACTGTGTTTAAATATATTGCTAAATTCAATAAGTATGAAGGAGATGAAGAAGAGACTAAACCCATGGAAGAATTAGAGAAAAAATCTCTTAAACCTATGAAGAATTTAAAGATGAAATAGATCAAATCTTGTCCAAAAGAAGGGCTAGAAAGAGAAGACCCTAAACCCATTGAAAACTTAAGGAGAAGTTTATGAAGCTGGTCTAACCTTATGGATGAGTATGAACAAGAACAATTGCTTAAAGATAAAATAATACCCAGGCTAAAGAAATCAACAACAGGAATAATCAACTTGAAGAAAAAAGTCTAGGGACAAAGCCATGAAGAACAATTTGAGGAGATAATAGAGGGCCTAGAAAACTCAATGTTGAGGATTTAAATCTGGATATTAATGAAGGATCACCTAATGGGACATTGACCATCAGAGAAAATCTAGAACCAATTCCAAAGGAACAACCCAAGAAATTATAGAACCTGCAAAAGAATTTAACATGAGGATTGAAGTGAAGAGAGGTAGGATTAAAAGATGGAAATGGAAGAGATGGAAGATGGAAAATTGTAATCCCTGATAATTGCCCTGAGCTTGATTCACCACTACGTTACTTACACTCTCCTATTCCACCAAGCTGGGGCATCCACCATACCATTGATCTGGTCCAGTAATATTCAAAGTTACTTTCTTAAGACTTTATGGTATATTTTAGGAACTAAATTAAGATTCACTGCCACTTACCTGAAGGTATGTGCTAGAGTCTTCAAAGTCATTTAGGAAAATATTAGAAATTATGAACCTTGTTTCCTAGCCCAACAAAAAGTTTAGTCCATAGAAAAAATAAAGTCCATTTAAGCTTATTTGTTTTGTTTGTCTTTACCATCTAGTATCATTTGCATTGTCTCTTGTCATTGGTGTCCCTGCATAAGTATCCATGATTACGAGAGTCATATGCATAGCGTGATTAGTAAGACAAATTTGAGCAAGAAATTAACAAACATATGGCTAAAATTTGGAAAAAAAGCACAAGAATTTCAAGAAGGAGACTATGTCTTGATTAAGCTCAAAACGATTATATGCCCGTGGTGTAGGTCATTTCAAAATAGTAAGGAAAATTGGACCTAATATGTGCTAGATATACCATCCGACTTTAGTATCAGTTTCACTTTCAACATTTCAGATCTAATAGAGTACAAGAAACTGACAATGATATCTAGTGAGCCAATCAGGCCTGATTCTACCTTTGAGAGTGAGCCAACCCTTGAGTGTCATCAGCCATATTTCCAAAGTGGCAAGATAGGATTTAGCAATTCTTAGATGATAAGATTATCACTACTCGAAACAAAGACTATCAGTGCTACTTGGTTCACTGGCAAGGACATCCTTCTGAAGACTAATGGATCACTCGAGAGGACTTACAAAAAAATTGATCCTGACCTCCAAGAGTACTACCAAAGCTAGATGAATTCCTACTCGATGGAGTCAAGCTCTTTTTACCCCTGGAGAACTGATAGGGACATCCATAACAAGAATACATACTTTGATTAACTCATTTTATTTTGCAGCTATAGTCAATAAAGATTTCGAAGCCAAGTTAACAATTTTCTTGAAACATGTTCATAAGTCAAATTTTCTGAAGCATGATTTGGATCATAAACCAACACATGGAAGAAAGCCCATTAATTTTTTTTGAAGCATGTTCATAAGCCAAATTTTTTTGAAGCATGATTGGCTCATAAGCCAACACATGGAAGAAGCCTATTCGGCTCAAGCCCAAAGCATGATGGAGGGCGTCCTGTTCAAGTCCAAGGACCACCATTCAAGCCTCTTCAAGATCAAGCCCAAGCCCAATTCATGCTAAGATTTGAAGCCTCTTCAAGATCAAGCCCAAGCCCAATTCATGCTAAGATTTGAAGCACATGGGGGAACAACTCACCAATAAACTTGGGGGAGAAGGAATTACACTATATCAAGAGTTTTATGGGGAACATAAAGATCCTTCCACTACCCAACAAATTTGACATATGGGATGCCACAACTTATGATACCTAAGCCTTCACATTAGCATTGGAAGCCACATTAGGATCTTCTAGATGCCACATGTCAAGTGGTTGTAACTTTCTACTAATAATTGTTTTTAAGTAAAACACACTTACCTAAAAATTATTGGAGCCAACTAAGCCATCTATCCCCTTCTCTCCACCCTTGGATGAATTCTTAGCATGGAGCTATAAATAGGGCCCTAGGCTCTCATTGTATTCATTCTATGCTATGATTTGAATAATGAAAGGAGTTTCCTTGTATTTATTTTTGAGTTCTGTTTGGAGTGAAAGCTTTTCATCTAGTTGAGTGTGTAGATCTTATCTAAGGAGAGAATGGGAGTTTTCTAAGTTTGAGTTTGAGGAGGTGAAGAGGCTTTTGCAAGGAGTAAAGGATGGGATGCCCATTGATGGATCTATGATCACATAAAGGATGGGATGCCCATTGATGGATCTATGATCAAGCTCCAAGTCCCAAGCTGCCAGCCACTTTCTTCTTCTTCATTTTTTTTCTTTGTTTCCATTCCAACTCCAATTCTTCTTCCATGTCTAATCCAAAATTTCTTTCTTTGCAGGTTCTCTCAGTTTCCTAGGTCAAGGATGAAGGTCTCCATCCCATGGATCAAGGCCAAGGTGAGTCTCAAAGTAGAGAGTGCCAATCTTGACTTCTAGACCTTAATCCTTGAGTGATGAGAGCTCCTTCTTCAACCAAATAATTAGCCATCATTGTTGGTAGGAAAAGCTTTCCTAAGCTTTATTAGATCTGATCATTTGAAGGTTAAGTTGCCCTAGTAGTGATTGTTTCCTTGCCATGAAGATCTTAATCTTTATTTTGAACTAGTTCTACATTGCAAGTCTTAAAAATTAGATCAACTAGTCTCCTTATGAAATTCTTTTCTTGGATTAATTTAGCCCTTTATTTGATAATTAATTGCTCAAGTTTGTTTGCTGGTTAGCTTGCTAAAACTCTCAATTCATCATTTTATTTTTGTCCCCCATCAGAGGTGTTTCAAGTTCATTCTCGGTATGGGTCTCATGGTTTTCTTCTAGGGTTCTGACCTGTGTCTCCATTTGGATAAACCTATGGTTCAGTTGGGCAAGCTATTTAGTAATCGCCCTCAATTGGATTTCAAGATTGGACTCCATGGTTAAACCAGATTTGGTTTGGGTTTGATGGATTCCTGACTGGTGGTCATGCAGCATACAAATTCATTCTAGGGTCTCCTAGACCTAGAAGCTTAAGTAGAATGATCAACTCAACTTATAACCAACTCAACAATTATCATTTCCACTGGCCAGGTAAGAGGAGGGGTTGTGGGAGGCTCCCACTGCTTTCGCAGGGTTCTAATTAAAGAACCACAAGTCCTCTTAAGGCATTTGCCACTGGACCTCTTTCCTAGACGCCAATTTCAAGAAATAACTAAAGGATTGAGTGCACTAGTTTCATTACAATACTTCGAACTTGATCTATTGGTGTCCCTAGCTACTTTAGGTTTCTAATCAATTTTAATAAGGCTTGAAATCGAGATGAGGGTGGTTGTTTTTGGCCAATGAAAGGTGATAAAATCCTTCCCTTATCTAAGAGAGAGAAATTACCCTTAAGCGAATTTAGTTATGCATGCACACACATGAAAACCTAAAGTAAAATATGCAGATTTTTTTTTGTATTTTGTAGATCTGAAATTAAGAATAAAATTGAAGATTTAATAAGAATTATTATTGATTGATGGATGCAAAAATAAAGGCTAATCTAAAGGTTTTATTGAAAGCAATTTCTAGGTTTAAAACTACTTTGCAGAAATTTCGGCATGCAGATTTTTTTTTTTTTTGAGAACTATGAACATGTCCTAACCTGCGCTGATACCAAACTGATGTGGGTGTTATCATGTAAGAGATTAACATAAAGTAATGGAAGATTAAGAGAAAATGATTTCAGATTTTTATATGATATTGCTTCCCGAAAAGAATAAGAACAGGCAAAGGTTGTTTATGTGAGAACTAAAGTAACTACCCATAGATTAGGATTTGACTAAGTAATAAAGAAAATAGGATCCTAGGTTGAGAACCACTAATTAGAACATGCTCTTTCTTAAACAAATCAGAACTTATGAGAAGGGGTAGGTTTGCTTACCAAGCAATGATTGTATTCCTCTTGATAGGTAGGATCACACAACTCTCGGGACTAGAGCCTAGAGGAAGAAGCTATCTTCCCATAGATGTCCTGGCTTTTCTTCATATGGTTTCAAAGGCAAGAAGACTTCCTCTAAGGATCACGGCACTTGAGGGATCCTACAAACACCAAAGATTAGAGACCCATGAAGTAGGAAAAATATGAGGAGAGAATTGGAAGTAGAGAGGGGGTAGAAGAAGAGGCTGAAGGTGCTTGGCATGGAGAAGAGGCTGATAGTTAGATATACTACAATCTCTATCAAAGTATCATTGAAACTCTTTCGATGGACTGAAATAAATTCATCAACTCCTCCTAACTCGGATCGTTGATCTTAAAAGATCCTAGTGAGCTCTCACAGTCCATCAATGACACCTAGTAGAATAGAAATGAATCCTTAGGTATAGTTACTATATGATCATTTTTCTATTAAAAATCTAATAAGATATAGGTCATGGAAACTCGTCAAACCCGAAGCATCCATCATATGCCAAACTTAAATAGCTTAAATTTAGTTATGATTTTTATGAAAATTCTTTTTCAATATCACATTATTATGGCCACAGATTCAAGGACTTAGCTAATTAGGTCACATAAGATTATACCTTAACTACTAAGGCTGATAGATCACATATATGTGAACACCCTACTCCTATAGTAAAGCAACTGTAGCCAATGAACACCACAAGGTTCTGAATGGCTAGGACTATGTTGATGTACTATCAAACCATAGTAATCTCACTGTGAGTAGCCAAGATATCATAAGTTAAGAAATTACTCACGCAACTACAGTATTTAAAAAGTTACTGACGAATAAGTAGACATCTATGTGACTTCTTGAACTAGGTCACACTTAATACCATTGTTTACTAACAACTACTTGCACTCGCACTCCAGTGTTTCTGCACTATAGACTTAGGACTCATCTATCGAAAGGGAGGCAATATGTGTACCAATCTTAACAGATCAATTACCATCTTCATGATGATCCAATGATCAGGAGCTTTTAGGAGTTAATCTATAATGATACATCTCAAATTCTCAACTTATGAGAATATGTATCATTGTCCATTAACTTCATGGATGACTTATAGATATATTAGATATGAATGAAAAAGCAAAGCTCAATTTATTGATTTCAACAAATTAAATATAAAATTATGTCATAGAAAAGTATAATGTGTCATGCCAACTTGACTTCTACAGCATACATCTAACACTATATCATTTGCATGCTGATGCATATGTAAATATTAACAAGCAAATAGTAAATGTTATTGATACAAATGATCTAAAGATGACCTAAACTAGAAGTATATGTGGCACCTATGGCTTGGTTACATTGGAGAAGATAGGATAAACAAACTAAAAAAGAATGGGATCCTAGACTCCTTCAATTTTGAGTCTTACCTTTTTGTGAATCATGCCTTCAAGAAAAAATGATCAAGATATCCTTTGTGGAATATGAGAAGAGGGTCACTGAATTACTTGCCTTGGTATACACTATGATGTATGGACCATTTATTATACATGACAGGGATGGTTTTCAATACTTTATTACCATTACCAATGATTACTTATAATATACATATATGTTTCTTATGAATATAAGTCTAAAGCTTTTAAAAAGCTCAAGGAGTTTAGACATGAAGTAGAAAAGCAAATAAGAAAATCTGTTAAGATTCTCTGATCAAATCAAGTAGGGGAATACCCTAGCGAAAAATTTATGGGTTATCTTAAAAAAAATGGCATAGTCTTATAATGGACTCCTTCTGGTATGTCTCAACTTAATGGGTATCAAAAAGGAGAATATGACTCTATTAGATATGGTATAGTCTATGATGAGCTTTACTAATCTACCTATATTTCTTTAGAGACATGCCCTGCAAACTTTGATTAAATTTTAAATATGGTTCCCTCTAAGTCCATTCCTACCACACCATAAGATACAAACTTCGATTTGCATTTTAAATATGATTTCCTCTAAGTCTGTTCCTACCGCACTATATAAGATATGCATGGTAAGAAATCAAGTCTTGGTTATCTCAAAATTTATGGATATCCAGTCTATGTTAGAGACTAATGGTAGATAAGTTAGAGTTCAGATTTATGAAAGCTCGCTTTATAAGGTATTCTAAAGAATCTATAGGTACTACTTTTACTTCCAGAAGATTGGTGTGATTGTAAGCTGGCATGTCACATTCCTAGAGAAACAAATTGTTCAAAATGGTGGTAGTGGAAGGCTAATTGAGCTTGATGAGAAAATCTTTGAAGAGCAACCAGTTGGAGATCAGATTGAACCTAATGAACTAGTAAATATAGTTGCTCCAACACCTTGTAGATCTTGTAGAGTCTCCCGTCCTCCTGAAAGGTACCTAGGTATGCTTACAAAGACATAAAAGAAGTGTTTATCCAAGGAGATAAGGATCAAACAGTTGATCCTAAAACCTATGATGAGACGATGTCTGTTGACCCCTGGAATGATTTGATGATCACAAAATATTGGAACATGTATATGTTACTAATTATTTCAATTACTTAAAATTTTTGTAGGAAAATGGTTATATGTAGTTCAATTGATTTTTAAATTGATTGAGAGTAATTCGATTGTGTATAGACTCTTATGGACTTTAATTGTAAAAGCCCTAATTTTTTCACTTATGAAATCTTATAAATGGGCTATAAAATTATAAAATAAGAGTATATAGATTAGCTCTGTTTGATTCAAGTGTTGAAGAATTTTGGAGAAGTTTGAAGCATTAAATGAAGTTTTGACAAGAGCCGACTCATGGATCAAGAGCCGACTCCTTGTGCACGGTACAAAAATTTTAGAGATTCGGTACCTCAAGCCGACTCATGTCTCAAGAGCCGACTCATGAAGAATACATATTTTTGAAGTCTGAGATCTTGGCTGACTCATCCAGAGTTATGTTTGTTGGTGACTGAGACTTCGAGCCTGGTGCGGGCACCAGACTCAGAAGAAGACTTCAGAGCTCCATCTGGATCTCTGATTGACATTGCCCCTAGAAATTAGGGTTTGTAATAAAGGTTGACCTGGTCAACCAGTTTATTTATTTTTATTTATTTCTTGAGTCACCATTTAAATTTTGTGAGTCATGTTGACTCTGTGCAAGTCCCGATGTGGTTTCAATTTGGTCCAAAATGGTGCCACATTGTCTTCCTATCAAACCAAGGTCCAAGCAAGTGGAGCCACACTCCAAGCCACACGCCCAGCCACAACCGAGCACACGACGCCAGGGTCCAGTGGCGCCACAGAGCATCCAGTGTCATGGTCCCCACACCCAAAGAAGAAAAAAAAAATTGGAAGCTAATTAAAGGAGGCGCCCATACCTGCCTATTTTACCTAAGCAAAGAAGGAAGAAACTTCTCTTGAGAAGAAATCAAAGAAGGACATCCAATTGAAGTTCAAATCAAATCAAAGAGCTTAACTTGGAGTGGAAGAAAAGAAGAAATGCTTAAAAGAGGAGGACTCCAATCCAAATCCAACTCCAAGGAGGCGCCATAAAAATTCCAAAAAAATTCCTTTATGGCATCCCAATTTTTTTGAAGTCTTGGTCGACCAAGAGAGGGGGTTTCTACCTAATCATAGAGGTTGGAGGAGTTTAGTCCCACATGGAATTTGTACAAGCTTGGAGAAATTTTAGGTCTATATAATAGACCTCTCTTTGTAACTTTGAAAATCAATGAAGAATTATTTTTTTGCTATTCTCTTGTGGTGAGGCCTAGTTTTCTCTTCTTCCGCACTATTCTAAGTGTTGAGCTCCGTGAGGGGTAATCCGGGTTCCATTGGAGCCTTGAGGAGGTGAGAGATCTCCATCTTTATCCAAAACCCTAGGTTAGCCACTTGAAATCCCAAAACCCTAGCCACCCTTCATTATTTTCAATCCATCAAACCCTAGATCCATCCATCTCCCACGGCCTCTCTCTCTCTACAAGTCCAGGCCGTCCCCTTCCTCCAGATCCAGTCCGGCTACTTCAGATCCAGAGCAAGTTCCAAGGAAAATCACATCAGCTTCCAGGAGAATCCAGTTTTCAGCAATTTCAATCTTCAAGTTCATCAACCTGGTAAATTCTCCCTTGACTCTCTGATTCCATCAATTGTTTTTCTTCTCTTCCAATCTTGAGTTCAGGAGAAGCCAACCGGCCAAAGGACAGTATTGGAGGATCCATTACGAAGATATTTGAATCCGGGATCCAACAATCTGTTCGGGAGAGTTCCTCCACCAAAATCTGTGAAGATCATTGTCTGGTTAGATAAACCACTCTCCTCTTTATTTCTGTTCTTTTGAAGTTCGGAGCGAAGCCCTAGGTCTGGGAGTTTCTCACCCCCAGCGATCCGTTGCTTCTGAACTACTCTGATAATTTAGTTTCCTTAAAATTGTGCTTTCAATTATCATATTAGTATCTTTCATGTTAGGTTAACTTTTCTTTGATTTGAAGCCAACTTCTACAAACATATTAAAACACAAAAAAATTAGTTAATCTTAATTTACTTCCGCATCGCGTCCCTTTATTTTGTTCTGCATCATTTTTGGTATCAGAGCCTAGTCTAGGATTTCTGATTTGCTTGCTTGCTTTGATTGTTCTCTTTTTATTTTGTCTGCTCGAAGACTCCCCAGACGTCCGGTCCTAGGAACTAAGCGGGCGCAAGCCTCCTCCTCCCATTCCATGGGGTGTTCCTAGGGCGTGTAGGGGATCCATTGGGTTATAACTTCGTAGCAGGGTTATAAACGGGGAAATAATCTAGTTGCAGCCCGTAATTGCCCTGTTGTCTGAATTATTTATCCCTACATAAAACTCCGAATTGCTTGATTTTTGCTTCGTTGAAACCAGTATAATTGAACCTATTTTACATAATTTTTCTGTGATTTATTGGTTTTGGTAAAAATTCTGAGCATTAAAATACAGCAACTCTGTTTTTTTGTTCTGCAATTCAATTCTTTTTGGAGTGATCATCTCATAATTTACTTAAGGGCAATTGAGCATCTAAGATAAGGGGAGGTTGATTACCTCTCCTTAGCCCAAAACCACCATCCAATCATTCGAACCTAGACCTAATTTAAATCAGTTAGACCTAATTTGCCCTAGTGGGCTAGGGACACCAATTGGTCGGGTCTAGGCTAGTGTTGAGTCTTTGCCGAGTTATTCTGTGTGTGCTTAGCACTCAGTGTCTAGAACGGTGGTTTAGGGACTATGTCTCGAAGGGCTTGTGTGCTGGTCCGCCTACCTGGCCAATCACTGATTGGTGTCTAGGATTGGCAATCAGGGACCTAACACTCCCCCTTACACCCTGCCAGGCTGAGTCCTGAGTTACTACAGGATAGCTTGCCACTCTGATTGGGCATCTAGTTTGGACTCTAGGTCTAGTGATCCAGTAGTCGATTTAGTCTAGTCTCATTTGTGTGCTTGCTTGAATCATCATGTCCTACCAGAAACGGAAAAAAGAAACGGGTGCCATATCAACCTGTCAAACCCAACCTGATTTAGAGGCCATGATCAAAACTCTTACTGAAAGTATGGCTAAAATGAATCAGATATGACACACTGTGCCCAGTTTAGCGCACAAATTCATGAGGATCTTACCCAACTTAGGGACCGAGTCCAAGTACTTGAAGAACCTAGACATCGGAATTGGACTCCTAACCCCGATTTTATGTGCCAACCTCACCCACATCAGGACCTAGAAGGCCTTTATATAGAGATCCTGAACCTAATCATAGGAGGCTTGCCCAGAGCCTGAAGATAGAGATGATAGGTTCATCAGGAACATCAATTAGATGCACCCACTTTTGATGGTAGTCTGAACCCTAAGGTGTATTCTGATTGGGAGGGTGATGATGGACCAATACTTTGAGTGGTATGCTATGTCTGAGGAGAGGAAATACAAGTTTGCCAGATGAAATTAGTCGTCAAGCTAGTTATACGGGGAAACATTGAGCTAACCACTAGGATACGGAATGTTGAGCCCATAACCACTTGGCAGGGTATGAAAGAAAAACTGAGAGATAAATACCTACCCATTTCATACCAGCAAAACCTGTTAGACAATGGCAAAACCTGAAACAAGAAACCGATCTGTCTCAACTACATAACTACTTTTGATGAATACCTAATGAGATGTGATGTGAGTGAAGCCCACGAAGTCACTTTTTCTAGATTTAGGGCTGGACTGAGGGAAGAAATCAAGAGAGAACTATTTCTGAGAGAGTTACTGATCCCAAGGAATGGACCTAGCCAAGTTATCCCTAGTAAACCTTTTCAGGGTACTTCTACCCCTAGGCCCATGGACAAAGGTAAGGCACCTGACACCCAGAGAACCCCTAGTTCAAATATCACCTGTTTTAAGTGTCAGAAACCAGGTCACATTTCCAGTCAGTGTACTGCCATAGCCTGTTTCAAGTGTCATAAGGTAGGTCATGTTGCTAGCCAGTGCCCACGGAGATCCCTTTACATAGAAGAGGGAGAGAATGATAATTCCGAGCCCAGTGAGGAATTTGAAGAAGAAGTTTATGAGGCCGGAATGAATTTGTTGAGGAGTATGAAGGAGGAGGAACCCAATGAATCTGACCAATTAGGAGTTGTAAGATGCATCCTATCCCAGAATCTAGTTCAAGAGGATTGGCGTAGGACTAACATCCTACAGACTTTTCTTAAATTAGGGTAAGGTATGTAAGATCATCATAGATAGTGGGAGCTGTGTAAATGCCATCTCTACTAGCACTGTCAAGATGTTAGGCTTAATCCCAGTTCCCCATCCCAACCCCTATAAGGTTTCTTGGTAGATTCTACCTCCATACCCATCCAGTCTAGATGTCAAGTCCAAATCCAAATGCAATCTTATCACGAAAAGATTTGGTGCGATGTCTTACCCATGGGGGTGAGCAGTATAATTCTCGGAAGACCTTGGTTGTATGATCATGATGCCACCCTCTTAGGAAAATCCAATACCTGTGTCTTTAGTTTCAATGGGAAGAAGATTACGATCCATTCCGTTCCCCCTAAGGACAAGGTAACTAAAGGAGCCGGTAAGGTTAAGGAGATGAAAACTGGAGTGAACCTAATCAGTGCTAAGGATCTAGAACAAGAAATTCATAGTGGTTCACCCATCTGGATGTTGACTGCTAAGGAACTTAGAACTTCGGAACCCTCAGAGCCTCCTCAAGAAGTTAAACCTGTGTTAAAAGAATTTGAGGATGTCTTTCCCGAGGATTTGCCAGACCACCTTCCACCTCTTAGGATATCCAGCATGCCATAGATCTAATCCCAGGAGCGACTTTGCCCAACTTGCCCCATTACAGGATGAATCCATCTGAGCATGAAGAACTGCAAAAGCAGGTTGGAGAATTATTGAGGAAGGGGTTTATTAGAGAAAGTCTTAGCCCTTGTGCAGTCCCAGCCTTACTGACCCCAAAGAAAGATGGCACGTGGAGGATGTGTGTTGACAGTCGTGCCATCAATAAAATTACAATCAAATATAGTTTCCCATCCCTAGACTAGATGACATGCTTGATATGATGGCTGGTGCAATGGTTTTTTCTAAGATTGATCTCAAAAGCGGCTATCATCAGGTTAGGATTAGCCCGGGATGAATGGAAAACTGCTTTCAAAACTAAGGATGGTCTTTATGAATGGGTTGTTATGCCTTTTGGGTTGTCCAATGCCCCTAGTACCTTCATGAGAATTATGACCCAGGTACTTAGAGCTTTCATAGGAAAATTTGTGGTGGTCTATTTTGATGACATCCTGATCTATAGTAAGACCCCAGCAGATCACCTAGGCCACCTTAGAGCAGTCTGCCAAGTTTTGAGGAATGAGAGACTCTACGGTAATCTTAAGAAGTGTGAATTCATGACTAGTAGAGTTATCTTTCTTGTTTTGTAGTAACCCCTGACGGCGTGGCGGCCGATCCTGAGAAATTAGGTCCATAGTAGACTGGCCAGAGCCAACCAATGTGCATGAAGTTAGAAGTTTCCACGGCTTGGCTACCTTCTATAGGCGATTCATCAAGGGTTTAGTACTTTAGCTGCTCCTATCACTGATTGTATTAGGAAGGGAGAATTTCATTGGACTAAGTCAGCCCATAAAGCCTTCCTAGATCTTAAGGAGAAAATGACCCAGCACCCATTCTGAGATTACCCGATTTTTCTAAAGTATTTGAGGTTGCCTGTGATGCTTCAGGTGTAGGAATAGGTGGAGTCCTAAGCCAAGAGAATCATCCCATAGCATTCTTTAGTGAAAAACTTAATGATGCTAAGCTTAGGTATTCTACCTATGATAAGGAATTTTATGCGGTGGTGCAAGCTTTGCGTTACTGGAGACATTATTTGCTACCGCAGGAATTTGTACTATTTCGGACCATGAGGCTCTTAGATTTCTGAACTCCCAAAAGAAGCTTAACCCTAGGCATGCTAAGTGGGTAGATATATCCAGTCCTATACTTTTGTCCTGAAACATAAGGCTGGAGTTGAGAATAAGGTAGCTGATGCCCTTAGTCGCCGATCTCTGTTATTAACTTCTGTTAGAACTGAGGTCATAGGGTTTGAGCAAATCAAGAGGAATATGAGTCTTGTCCGGATTTCACAACTGTGTATCAGGATCTAGTTCAAGACCATCTAGTAATCACCAGGATTATACCCTTGTAGATGGTTTTTTTGTTCTTCAAAAATAGGCTTTGCATCCCTAGAACTTCTCTTAGGGAATTTTTGATTTGGGAAATCCATGCTGGAGGTTTAGCCGGCCATTTTGGAAAAGACAAGACCATTCTAGCTATTGAAGACCACTTTTTCTGGCCTAGCTTGAAAGGGATGTAGCTAATATTGTAGCTAGATGTCGAACCTGCGCTGTTGCCAAACAGCGAAAACAAAACACTGGCCTTTATACCCCACTCCCTGTCCCAGATCGTCCTTGGCAATGTGAGTATGGATTTTGTGTTAGGTTTACCTAAGACCCAGAGGAGACATGATTCTATCTGTGTCGTAGTCGACCGATTCTCTAAAATGGCCCACTTCTTGCCTTGTTCCCAAACCTTTGATGCGTCTAAGGTAGCCACACTTTTCTTCAATGAGATAGTTAGACTCCATGGCCTACCTAAGACAATCGTTTCAGATAGGGATGTCCGGTTCACCAGTTACTTTTGGAAGACCCTTTGGCATAAGTTAGGGACAAAACTTAAGTTTTCAACTGCCTATCATCCCCAAACTGATGGCCAAACTGAAGTAGTGAACCGTAGCCTAGGAAATCTGCTGAGATGTCTTGTTGGTGAAAACACCAGAAATTGGGATTTATACTTACCAAGGGCAGAATTTGCGTACAATGACTCGGTCAATAGGTCTACGGGTAAGAGTCCATTTGAAATTGTACATGGGTACAAACCTCACACACCTCTTGACCTAGTCCCTTTACCTGTCCACACTCGAGTCTCCGAATCTGCTGAGAATTTTGCACAGCATGTAAAAGACTTGCATAAAGAAATTCATGCCAAATAAATTTAAGTAATGAAACTTATAAGAAGTTGGCTGATACTCAAAGGCGAGTCAAATCTTTTGTTGAGGGAGACTATGTGATGATTAGGTTAAGGCCTGAACGGTTTCCTCCTGGAACCGTTAGAAAGTTACATGCTAGGGGAGCTGGACCATTTAGAGTGGTAAAGAGAGTAGGATCCAATGCCTATGTGCTCGAGTTGCCTCCAGAACTAGGCATTAGCTCTACTTTCAACATTACAGACTTAGTAGAGTACAGGGAGCCAGCTGTGATTCCTAGTGAGCCTTTTGAGCCTAACCCTATCGTTGAGAGTGATCCCGACCCTGTGTGTCCACAACAAACTGGCCTGTGAGGAAAGAGCAGATTGAAAAGATCCTGGATGATCAGGTTATCTCTACTCGTAATCGAGGATACCAAAGGTACCTGGTCCGCTGGCAAGGAAGGCCAGATTCTGATGACTCTTGGATCTCCCGAGAAGAATTACAAGAATTGGACCCAGAACTCTTGGAGAGATACCAGAGCCAACTTGAGCCTTACTCACAGGGTCGAGTTCCTCCCACCCCGGGAGAATTGGTGCGGGCACCAGACTCAGAAGAAGACTTCAGAGCTCCATCTGGATCTCTGATTGACATTGCCCGAGAAATTAGGGTTTGTAATAAAGGTTGACCTGGTCAACCAGTTTATTTATTTTTATTTATTTTTTGAGTCACCATTTAAATTTTGTTGAGTCATGTTGTCTGCAAGTCCTCCAATTTTTTTCCAAATGGTGTTATTTGTCTCTCAATCAATTCCAAGCAAGTGCCACACTCCAAGCCACACCAGCCAAGCCACACCCAGCACCACTCCAAGCCACACGCCAGTCCAGCCAGGTCAGGCCATAGAGGCATCCCAGTGTCATGGTCCCCACACCCAAAGAAGAAAAATCAAATTGGAAGCTAATTTAAAGGAGGCGCCCATACCTGCCTATTTTACCTAAGCAAAGAAGGAAGAAAACTTCTCTTGGAGAAGAAATCAAAGAAGGACATCCAATGAAGTTCAAATCAAAATCAAAGAGCTTAACTTGGAGTGGAAGAAAAGAAATGCCTTAAGAAGAGGAGGACTCCAAATCCAAATCCAACTCCAAGGAGGCGCCATAAAAATTCCAAAAAAATTCCTTTATGGCCGTCCCAATTTTTTTGAAGTCTTGGTCGACCAAGAGAGGGGGTTTTCTACCTAATCTAGAGGTTGGAGGAGTTTAGTCCCACATGGGAATTTGTACAAGCTTGGAGAAAATTTTAGGTCTATATAATAGACCTCTCTTTGTAACTTTGAAAATCAATGAAGAAAATTATTTTTGCTATTCTCTTGTGTTGAGTGACCTAGGTTTCTCTTCTTCACACTATTCTAAGTGTTGAGCTCCGTGAGGGGGTAATCCGGGTTCCATTGGAGCCTTGAGGAGGTGAGAGATCTCCATCTTTATCCAAAACCCTAGGTTAGCCACTTGAAATCCCAAACCCTAGCCACCCTTCATTATTTTCAATCCATCAAACCCTAGATCCATCCATCTCCCACGGCCTCTCTCTCTCTACAAGTCCAGGCCATCCACCTTCATCCAGATCCAGTCGGCTACTTCAGATCCAGAGCAAGTTCCAAGGAAAATCACATCAGCTTCCAGGAGAATCCAGTTTTCAGCAATTTCAATCTTCAAGTTCATCAACCTGGTAATTCTCCCTTGACTCTCTGATTCCATCAATTGTTTTTTCTTCTCTTCCAGATCTTGAGTTCAGGAGAAGCCAACCGGCCAAAGGACCAGTATTGGAGGATCCATTACGAAGATATTTGAATCCGGGATCCAACAATCTGTTCGGGAGAGTTCCTCCACCAAATCTGTGAAGATCATTGTCTGGTTAGATAAACCATCTCTCCTCTTTATTTCTGTTCTTTTGAAAGTTCGGAGCGAAGCCCTAGGTCTGGGAGTTTCTCAACCCCCAGCGATCCGTTGCTTCTGAACTACTCTGATAATTTAGTTTCCTTAAAATTGTGCTTTCAATTATCATATTAGTATCTTTCAATGTTAGGTTAACTTTTCTTTGATTTGAAGCCAACTTCTACAAACATATAAAAACAACAAAAAAATTAGTTAATCTTAATTTACTTCCGCATCGCGTCCCTTTATTTGTTCTGCATCAGAGCCGACTCTGCCCTGAAAAGCAGACTCAAGGAAATTGTTATTTTGAATTGATTGAAGGTTCGAGCCAACTCCAGCTTGAAGAGCCGACTCGCACAAGATTTTTGTTTGGGCTGTCTGAGACTTCGAGCCGACTCGTGGACCTCGAGTCGACTCGAGTGACCATTTTCTTCACTCTAACGGCTAGTTGCTGAAAGTGATTTTTGAATTCAAATTGGTCTTTAATAGCTCTTTCACGAATCCCTAGGCCCTACAACGCCATATCTCATGGAAAACTATAAAAGGGATTACTTTTGATGGATTAAATAATTTTTTGAGGGATTATTATTGATTTATCTTGGGAATTTGAAAAGCCTTCAAGTCTTTCACCAATCTACTTCAAGAGCATTCAAGATAGGATTCAAAGCTTCACCACTTCTCTTCATCATTGAATCCACTCATTGAAGAAGCAAAGAAGCATCTTAAAGCATTAAAGGTATTCAAAGCTAGCTTCACCTTGATCTACATTGGCAACATTTAAACAAACTCGATTTGTTGTGTGGTTGCTTTTTATTTCTCTCTATCTTTGTTTCTCTCTAAGAATAGCAAGGAGCTATATCTTAAGAGAGGGTTAAAGGTTTTTAGGTGAACCTTATGAAAACCTAAGTTGGGTTCTTGGTGATCCCAGTATATAACCAAGTGTTAGGGTTCTTTGGTGATCCCATTTAAAACCAAAGGGAGTTGGGTTTTCTTTGGTGATCTCGGTAAAACCAAAGTGTATAGGTTTGGATTGTCAGCCTGATAAAACAATCCAACTATATTCTGGTTGGAGGATATAGTAGAAATCCCAAGTGGTCCTTGGGTAGTGGACGTAGGAGCCGGTTGCTCCGAACCATCCTAAATTTTCTTGTGTTTGTTTTGTGCTTACTTTTTCTTATTGCATTTACTTAATTACTTCCGTATTGCATATTACACCACAACACCAAAAGGATTTCAAATTGTACATACTTGTTAAAAGTTCTCATAATTCCAATTCACCCCCCTCTTGGGAAGCCACCTGGGCAACAATGTCAGACATCGACTTTGAGAAATGATTGAGTGCGATGAAGTTAGAAATTTGATCAATGCATTTGAACTAGGTATGATCCTTAGTAGATCCACCAAAGGATTAGTATCTATTGGGTATAAATGGATCTACAAAAGGAAGGCAAGTGTAGATGGTAAGGTAAAAAACTATAAAGCTAGGTTGTAGTAAAGGGGTATAGTCAGTGTGAACGCATTGACAATCAAGATACTTTTTAACTGGTAGCCTGTTGAAATTCATCCGCACACCACTTATGATTGTAGTATTTCATGATTATGAGATATGGCACATAGATGTGAAAACTACATTCCTTGATGGATATCTTGAGGAAGATATCTATATGAAGAGCTTTTGGGTTTCACTTCTAGAAATAAGGATCGCAAAGTTTGCAAGCTAAATAGGACCATTTATCAATTAAGTCAGCTTTTCAAAGCTGGAATACTCATTTCAATGATACAATTAAATCATTTACTTTCATCAAGAGCAAGGAGGAGCTTTGTGTATACAAAAAGGTCAATGGAAGGGCTATGACATTCCTTGTATTGTACGTAATGACATCCTCCTTTTTGAGAATGACATTTTCATACTAACTTTGATTAAGAGTTGGTTGTCCAAAGAATTTTTCATGAAACACATACATAAAGCATCTTACATTCAAGGAATTAAGATCTATAGAGATAAATTGAATAGGATGCTTGGCCTTTCACAGAAAATATACATAGAGGAGGTGCTAAAAAGTTTAGCATAGAGAACTCTAAGAGAAGACTTTTATCCCTTAGGCATAGCATTAGTCTCTCCAAGAAGATATGTCCTAGCACACCTAAAGAAATTTAGCTGATGAGTAAGATCCCTTATGCTTTGGTAATATGGAAACTCATATATGCCATATTTGTATATGACCTTATATAGCCCTTATTGTGAGTATCACAAGTAGGTATCATTCGAATCTAAGCGAAGAGCAATGGATTATTGTGAAGAATATCTTTAAGTACTTAAGAAGAACTAAGGATTTGTTCTTGATTTTTAGAGGAAGTTCTGAGTTATGGGTAGAGGGATACACTGATTCAGACTTTGTTTGATCTTGATGATAAAAGGTCTACATCAGGATGTGTGTTCCTTTGCAATGGTAGTTCTATTAGCTGGAAAAGATCCAAGCAACCCATCATTGCGGATTCTACTATGGAAGTTGAGTACATTGCTGCTTCTAAAACTGCAAAGAAAGCCTTCTGATACAAGAAATTTATTGCAGAGCTCGAAGTGATGTCATTAGATGCCATCCTCCTATACTATGATAACAACGGTGCCATAGTCTTTGCTAAGGAGCCTAGGTCTCATCAAAAGTTTAAATATATTGAGTAGTGGTTTCATATCGTATATGACTACCTCGAAAAGAAGTACATCAAGATGTGAAGAGTAGACTCTGTAGACAATATAGCAGACCTACTAACAAGGAAATTTGAGCCAGCAAAAGACTAAAACCCACCTTGAGAAAATGAAACTTAGGCATATAGCCAATTTTCTTTAGTGCAAGTGAGAGATTGTTAGATGTATGCCCTAAAAGCCAAGTTAGCATGACATATTATATCTTTTCTAAGATATATTTTTATACTTAATTTATTAAAATCAATAAAATAGGATATTTTTTTTTTCATTCATATCTAATGTATCTATGAATCATCCATGGAGTTAATGAACAATGATAAATATTCTCAATAATTAAGAATTGAGATATGTATCATTATAGATTAACTCCTAAATGCTTCTGATTATTGGATCATCATGAGATGACAATTGATCCATCAAGAATAATGCATGGATCACTTCCCTTTTAGGTAAAAAAGTCTCAAGTCTATAATATAGGGACACTGGAGCAAGAGTACAGGTGGTTGTCAAAGAATAACAATACTGAGCATGACCAAGTATGAGAAGTCACATGGATGTCTATCCACTTGTCAATGACTTCTCAATGCTTTAGTTATGTGAGTAGTTCCTTGACCTGCAATGCATTGGCTGCATATAGTTGGGGTTGCTATAGTTTGACAACAAATAAACTTGGTTTCTAGCCAATCGAGACCTTGTGGTGTTCATTAGCTACAGTAGGTTCATTGTAGGAGCTGAGTGTGCACCTATAAGGATCTATCAACCTTGGCAGTTAAGGAATAGTGTTATGTGATCCAAGAGGCCGAGTCCTTAAGTCTATGGCCATAGCATGATGATAATGGAAAGGAGCTTTTATAAGAATCATGATTGGGCTTAAGCTAATTTGTCTTGCATATGATGGATGCTTAGGATTTTGAAAGAATTGTGCCATGAAAGCCAATCACAGTTATTGTATAGTGGCATTTTCGTATTCTCTCAACTCAAGATTAATATTAATAAAGGTAGTTTTTATATTCATCATATGATGTCTTGTTTAGTTATAAGATTATGATGAATCCCATAGATTAAGACAATGGTTTTAGGGTTACAGGGATAACAATGAGACCTAAAATCTATAAACCCTAATCTAGAATATTCCTAGTCATAGGATTATTGATTCGGGGATCGATGAATCCGGATAAACTAGCACATCCTATGTAAGCTCGATGGAGAGGGTGGTTGGTCTCATGACCATTTGTATAGTGACACATATACAAGGATGTGGGTGCTCATTAGGTTATGAGTTCACTGAATTGATCTGATGGAAGTCTTACTTGTCAAAAAGATTATTCTCTTAGTGGGAGTTGTGCATGTAATCCTTAGACCTATGATCACCATAGTATCTTGTACACATGAACCCATGTTTTGGTGCATACTCATTCATGGCAATTAAGTCATGTACAGGGTGCTTCTGGATATGATGGATTGTGTATGAAGGTAATGAGTAGGTTAACAAGGATTGATCACTCCTAGTAAGGGGAGAAGTTATCCCATGTGATCTCATCGAATATGACTCAAGAAGTCTTTGATCAAAGCATGATAAAATTAGAAATAATTTTCTAATTTATCATTAGTTGAGTCTTCGTTAATGATTAGAGATTTGAATGGATTAAGTATAAGGGTTTGACATTTATCCATACCTATCACTTAATCAGGATAAAAGAAGATCGAAGGATTGAATTGCACAGTAACTACCACTGAAGGGTATTTTGGCAAATTTTATTAAATTTTTCATCTTCTGGGTAGGTATGACATATTGCTAGATGTCAATCTTGTCTTATAAGTTTTTTTCATGAATCAATTTGATTGATTTCATGAGTCAATTTGAAAGTTGGTTTAAATTGACAGTTAGAGTTAGCTCAATTTGACTCGATTTGGCTAGTTGGTTGCCTAATAAAATTAATTTGGGATAAACATAAACCTATTATTGGCTGAATAAGGAACTCAGAGGGTCACACACATTAAAGAATTCATCAAAGAAGTTAATTTTAATTTATTAGGATTTTTTAGATCCTAAATTGGTTAGCTAGGTTCACATACTAGCATATATCGGCTAACCAGAACTCCTGACCTAATCAGTTTAGGTCCGAATGCTTGCTGATTGGGGTAATTAGTTTAAGATTAGTCACATGTTAGGTAGCTTATCTAGAATTAATTCTGATTTTATAGAATTTTTTTAGATTTTTCTAAGTGTTTGAATTCGAATTGGATTCAAATTCAGCCTGATTTACCAAGTTCGGGTTGAGTCGAGCTTGCAGTCACTTTTGGACAAATTTATTTGAGTTTAAAAATAGTTAAATTTTATTTATCCATTTTAAATTCTGTGTGAATTTGTTATTTAAATAATTAATTAATTAATGAGATAGTTGGGGTTTGAACATATGACCCTGGATTCATTGGCACCCCCAGATGGGGCGAATTATGAAGGCGCACAGAAGCTTTCTACTTCTGCACATGAGAGATTCCAAGAGGTGCCTCCTCATGAAAAGGTGCCACATGTCATTCCCCAAATAATGCATAAATCACTTATTTATTTAAATATATGTTGGGGCTTGGGATCAAAGCATTGTTCTTCTGGATAGAAGAACTTTTGGCACCACAAAGCTTCTTTTGGAGAGGAAAAAGCGCCTCTTCATCACACCCCCCCTTCTCATCATGCCCCATCATCATTATATGCCCCTTGATGGCACCTCCCCTCTCCATCTGATGCCCCAAAGCTTATGCCTTTTCCTTTTCTATTTAAAAAGTGGGGTGGCATGGATTTCTGCATCCAGAAAAATGTTGAAGCCTTCCTATCTCTCTATTTCCTTGTCAGGACAAGGTCCATCCATTAGGACAAGTCATCTACTTTAAGACAAGGCTACAAATAGAGTTAGAAGAAGGTTTTATAAGGAAAGAGGGCATCATTAAAGAACATTTGGAGTGCTCTTGAAGAGGGAAAGGTCCAAATAAAGAGAAAGAAGGCTATATTGAAGAAAAGGCTACCGAGAAGAATCAAGCAATCAAGAGGGAGTACTTCTTAGGATAGAATCTCATGTGGATCACCTTTGGACGGCATACATTTGTGTGCCTAGTGGAATTTCTTGATTTCAGTGATCCAGGTATGTCACATGATCATTTATTTATATTTATTTGGTTGATTTACTTTTGAAATGTATAAAGGAGATCCTATATTAGGATTTTTTTGGTGTCTATGGGTTTCAAAATGATCAATGTTTTGAAATCCATGATTACAAACCACACCAAAAATTCTAAATAGATTTGATGAGATTTGATAACCTGCATCATATCGAAACTTTTGATAAAAGAACTTGATCACATGGTAACTATAGCTAAAGTTTAATTTTCTATTCTACTAGATTTCTAATACATACTTTAGGTATCATTAGTAGATTGTAAAAGCTCATTATGATCATTTTTGAATCAAAGATCCTTATTAGGATTGAGCTGGAATTATTTCAGTCCATCAAAAAAATCTTAATGATATTATGATGGAGATCATGGTATATCTCACCATCAGAAATAATAGAACTAAAGGGGTCACACACAAAAGGAGCTTAACATGATCAAAACTTAGATCAATATATGTAAGAGTTATATATTTAGAACCTGCTAATTTTGGCACCTACTAATGCAAATGTTGTAATAAGTTTAGTTTAATTAAATTATAGATCAGTTTCTAATTAAATTAAATTGGATTTAGTTTAATTAGTATTGACCCAATTATGTTAAGTATCTAAGTTAGACTTGGATTTTCCTTATTTTTTTATGTTGACAGCCTTTCCAAAATTATTTCAAATTAGATTTGAAATGGTTTCAGAATTAATCCAAACCAAAGCTAAATCAAATCAAAAGTCAAACCTAGATTTATCTAGATTTCTCTCTCATTTTTCATGTAAAATATGGAGAGGAGGCTCTAATTTTGTCACTACCTTTCTCTTGGCATTTGTGAGTGGATAGAAGTGCATAAGTGGCAGCTTTTGGATTTATTTGGGACTCTCTCTCTTTTCAAATTGGCATGAACTCTTATCTAATTTGAATTTGATTCAAATCAGATCAGAATCCTATTTATATGGATTTTGAAGATGTGGAAAGGGGATTTTGGAGTGAAGTTTTTATGAGGCATAGATTTGTAGTGCTAATAATTCTTGTCACACATCATTCGCTCCACCTTCCTTATTCTTTCTTCTTCATGTCCCATTTGTTCCACATGACCAAAAATAGTAGAGAGGGTGAGGAATTAAGAGGTGAAAAGGGAGAAAAAGGTTTTCTTCCATTGGGTTTCCATCTTTCCTTAGAACTGGCATGAAAATGTTGTACAGGGTTCTAGATCATCTTGTTCAACTAGAAGATTTTCATATTCAGTTTAGAAGGAAGACTTGCAATGAACTAGCATTTTGGCAGTCTTAGTACTTTGATTAGGAAGACTCCATGTGAATACTAGTAGCAGCTGGGTATGTGTGCAGCTTTGACAAAATTTTGAGAATCCATCGAATCCAACCCGATTCGAGAAGAACGAGATTAGCAGTTTAGGTAAGTTGAATCCTTCTTCTTTTAGTTTTCTTTGTTTTGGATCTGATTTCTTTTAGTTATTCTAGCATATTTGTGGGTTTAATAGATGATAAAATGATTTGATTTAAGTCAGCATGCTATCATGAAAAATGTTTTTATAGATATTGCTACCGCTGTATTAGGTTTTGAATCGTATTCTTGCATGCTTGTCATCTACGCTGATTCCAATAGTCATATCAGAGCCACGGTTTCTAATATATTTGGAATAGAATCAAATTTAAATCCTTTTCAGATGTAAAAGTTAGGATTAGATTTAATCTGATTTGTGCTGATTATAAGATTATCCTGCTATAGGGTCTACCCCCTATAATGCAATGGTTGTCCTAGCCCAAGTTTGATTGGTTTTGAAAAGGGTTTTCAAAATTAAAATTAAAAAATTTTAGATCTGACTTGATGATATATGTAATGTATCATGATTCTAATTTAAATCTGAAATTGATTAATTAAGGATCGCATCTCAATAATTATAAGGTTGTCTTGCTATAGGATTTATCCACTATAGTATAAAGGTTGTCCTAGTATAATGCGAACCTAGATTTGAAAAATATTTTTGATAATGTCTTAGATCTGATTTACATATAAGATATGTGGTTTTCAATGTTTTATATCTAAAATTAAGTGCATGAAATTTAAGTTAAGCAGTTTGATCTAAAACTATATGTTTGAGACATATGAACTAGGTTTAGATCTGAAAGACAATTCATGATCATAAACCATTAATTTCATGCACATAAACTTAATCTAAAAAATTATTTTAGATTTTGAGTTTTCAGTTTATGCATGAGGGTATAGGTAAAACAATTAGGTCTAATGATTGGACTACACAATAGGATTTTGATTAAATCAGGGTAGAGTCCTGTTTCAATTTTGAGCAGTTGATCGAACCTAATTAATAGTTGATTAGGGTTGGATTAAAGGAGCTTGAAACCAAGATTTGATATAGTTTGGTCACATCGATTCACACTTGATGAGAATTAATCAATTTAAGACCTAATTTGGCTTAGTGGAGATGGAGTCACTAGATTGACCTAATCGATTCTTATTGATCAATTGGTGTCTAAGTTAGGTCTTGATCTTGATTTTTAATTGGAGCTAACACTTACCTGGCCAACTTCATTAATATTTAAGAAAAGATGAAAAAGATAGAACCCTTCCATTGATTTTACTTATAAGGTCAACTTGGTCGATTAAGTTTTAAAAAGGTCACTTTTGATTCGAGTTCATCCATGCTTACTAGGTTTGTCAGATATAAAACTGTGCTTACCTGAACCTGGTTAGTCTAACATGAGATTGGGCTAATTAATTTAGATGAGACCTAAACCCAAACCTTCCCATAAATATGAGTCTTAGATCTTTCACTATTATAGGTGTGCAGGCATTCTACTAGTATTGATTGTTCTTGCCTAGTTACAGTAGTTCATTTGCACCGAGAAGATGAACCACCCTATTAGCATGAGATGTTGCTAGGTATTGATAGAGTTGTGCCCAATAATTGGACATGATGAGGGACCAAATGATGGATTTCCTAAGCATTAAAAGTGGGTCTAGCTTAACAAAGGACTGGGCCAATAATCGGGTACGATGAGGCTTCATGACTTAGAGACCAAGTCGCTGCAATATACTTAAGAAGCATTGGATAAGAGTTATCTACTCATCGATATAGCAAGTTACCAATAACTAGGCATAATAAGGTACTACATATCGGTGGGACCGTAGCAACCACTAGAAACCTTGGTTGCATAGTGGCTTCCACATCTCTATGGGAGAGTGTGAGCAATCTATAAAAATAGTCGAAGTCTAAATTATTTCTTAAAGTTTCTAGAATAATTTTTATTATTGAGTACAAAATATCTAACTTAATCTACTACTTTCGTAACTAAACCATGTCAGCTCCAACCCATTAGCTTGCATCCTTGAGTCAAATCCACTTGTTCGACTAAACTACAAAGATTGGTTCAAGAACTTCATGATAGTCTTGAGTTCTGAGAAGTTAGGCTATACGACCAGGACCCCCCATCTTACCTGACAATCCTAGTGCTTGTCAACTGACAGCATACGAAAAATAGATAGAAGATGATAACATGGTAAAGTGTTACATGTTGGCCTCCATGCCAAATGAATTATAGAGCAAGCATGAGAACATGCCTACTAATAGGGCTATCATAACTCACCTACAAGAGTAGTATGGTGAGCAAAGTCACACCGCATGCTTTGAGGTCTCTAAAAGGCTTTTTAATACCAAAATGCATGAAGGGCAGTTAGTTCATAATCATTGTTTGATAAAGATCAAAGACATAGAATAGCTTAAGAATTTGGGCATTCCAATCTATAGGGAACTACAAGTGGATTTGATCCTTCAATCTCTAACTAGTTCATTTGCTCAGTTCATCATGAACTACAATATGACCAAGTTATATTACATTTTGCTTGAGTTATTGAACATGCTACTAAGTAATAAGGAGACCTTGAAAAGTTTCAAGGGGCTCTATTCTAGTTGTGGAGTAGGCATCTTCCTTCAAGAAAAAGTCTACTTTGAAGAAGAAGCCTGCAAAAAAGCAGAAAAAGAAAAACAAATGAACCATTACAAAATTTTATGCCGATGGAATAGGACCATTTAAGATTTTAAAATGATTAGGGTTAAATGCATATATTATAGATCGATCATCAGATTATGGAATTAGTTCTACATTTAATGTATCAGACCTGGTAGCCTACAAGGAACCAACAACAATATCCAGTGATTTATTTGAGCCCATTCCATGCTTTGAGAGTGAACCCTTACGTAAGTATCCACTTCTAAAAATATAAATTTATAAGTGGCACAAATAGATTGAGAAATTCCTTGATGAATAGGTAGTAATCACATGGAGTCAAGGATATCAACACTTCTTGGTTTGTTGGAAAGGTTGCTCCAAGTTAGATGATTCTTGGATTGCTTGCAAGGAGTTACAGAGAATCATCCTGGACCTTCTTAAGCAATACCTAAGCAGGGTTGACACACACTCGACAGGATCAAGTTCTCCCCACCCCAGGAGAATTGATGAGAACATCAACATACCTACAAAGCCAATTCAGACTCAAGAACAAGCATGACGATGATCTAGAGTATCAACAGTACCAGTAGCATCATTATAGCTATAGAGGCCTGATTAGCCCTTATCTTAGTTAATTTATTATTTCCTTTAGTTGACTTATTGTATATTCAATTGGGTTAGTTATTTTATTTATATAGCTTCAAGTTTGGGTTGTTTAACATTTAGAGGTTCATTAGCAGAAGGACTCCCTAATCAGATAGGCCACCATATATTCAATATTGCATTTTTTATCATATACTTTATTGGTCGAATATTAGATGGCATGCAAGCTTGGGTCCATAAGGTTGATAACCCAACATGGATAGATCAAGGCTAAGGATCAAGCATTAGTTTAATTTTAAATAAAATTTATATTTAAATTTTGAGTTATCATATCATCCCATAAAGAGTCCTTATACATCTTTATTTTTTACTTTTGCCTATGTAAAGTCCTTGAAGTTATAAGTAAAAGAATGTTTTTGATTATTTCTACCTTAATATTGTGATTATGAGATTGGGGTGTGAAGCTTGAGGAAATGAAGCCCTGATCCTATGCCTACTATCTCTTCTTACTTACACCGCCCTTCCCTCTTCCATCTCCTATGCCTAGTTTTTTTTCTCATTCCTTTCCATCTCTTATATTTCTATCAGATCTAATTTCTTTTCCTCTTTGTTAATAGGTCCCCTCAATGAATCACAAGAAATTTCAAGGACACATCAAAGCTAGTGACTTCGAAATTTTTTTAGAACTAGAAGCCTAAGATCTACTCCGAGAAATGCTATTCAACATGGATCTTGAGATTCTTAGTACCTTGGTAAGATCTAGTGTATAACTTAATTCTATACTTTCTGTTGCTCATATAGTAAGTTGAGTGTTCCCTCCTTGGACTAAACTAAAATAAGTAAAGTAGAACAATTCTAATATAGGTAGTTTCTTAACTAGCCTGCAATTTTTACTTAAATAGTCTTAAATCTATTATAAATGGATAGCAACATCTAATTATCTTGCATTTTCACTTGTATTTTTACTTGAATTCGCTTAGTTTATATATTTATAAATTAGAAGATGCATCATCCTGCATCATATTTGGTATCAAAGCCCTATGTTAGTTTAGAATTAAAAGTTTTGCATCTTGACTTGATATAAGTTCGCATACATCAAATCATGCCCCCAGAGTGGGTATGCGATTTATCATATACTTATGATCCATGGGAATAATGAGCTATGGCCAGATGCGTTTTGAGTAACATACAAATAAATTCTTGCTTTTACATCATCTAGGTTAATTTTTTAGATATGTTTATTTATCTTGGAACTATGCAGCAGATTTCTAGATATGCCTAGATTTACTGCCAAAAATATTATTTTAAAATTTTCAAAAATAAAAAAAATAATATATATCCAAGTCACTAGCATTCTGTGGTTAAAATTTTTATAGCATTTGAGATCATTTTATCCTCAAATTAATCTCAAGAAGTCATCTCTATTTTGTCATCTATGAAAGATTGTGCCCTGAAAGCCAATTGAAATATTATAATTTTGATCCCAAAATCAATGAATTGACATTTTATAAAGGCATTATTTTCATCATTTGCAGTGTCTTTTTGATTTTATGATGAACCCCATAGATTAGGGCTATGGTTCTAGGGTTATGATGAGATCATACCAGTGAGACCTAAAGCCTTAAAACCCTAATCTAAAATATTCCTGGTCGATGGGACATTGAGTTGGGGATCAATATTTCCGGCAAGACCAGCACATCCTATATATATTTTGTAATAAGGGTGACTGATCTCACAGTCACTTGTGTTTGACACTAATACTAGGATGTGAGTGTTCATTAGAGAATGAGTTCACTGAATTGATCCAGATTGAGAATATCTAATGGAATCTTATCTGTTTGTCAATAGATAATTCTCATAGTGGGAGTAGTGCATGTGGTCCTTTGACCTGAGACTACCATAGTACCTTATATACATGAATCCATACTTTGGTTCACAGTCAATCATGACACTAAGTCATGCACGAGGTGATACTGGTTATGGTGGATTGTATATGGAGGTTGTGAGTAGGTCAACAAGGAATTGATCAGCCCTAGTAAGAGGGAATAGCATCCAGCTAATTTCAAATGATGGATTCAGGAAACCTTTGATCAAAGTATGAACATTAGAGTTATTTTCTAATGGTTCATTAATGAATCATTATTATAAAGATTGAGCTAGGGATGAATATGAAAATTGGATTTGACAAATATCCATATTCATAATCATATTCGGGATGCAAGTTGATCAAAGGACTGAATTGCCCGGTAACTCACCACTGAAGTGTATTTTGGTAATTCCACCAAATTCCACATCTTCCGGGTAGACATGATACGTTGCTAGACGTCAATCTTGTCTTGTAGGTATATGATTGAGTCATGGTAATTCAAATCAGTCAATTTGAATTAGATTCTAATTGACCGAGTCGAGCTAGTTTGAGTTGACCTAAATCGGCTTAGTTGAGATCTAACCGAATTAAGTCAAATAGCACTCGGACCTACTGCTGGCTAGGTGTGGAACCCAATGGGTCACACACAAAAGAAAATTGATGAAGGATTTAATTTGGAATTAAATCATGTTTGCAGGATAAACACACTAGCATGTGTTGCAGACCAAATTTCTATTCGAATTTGGTTCCGAATTGGGCTTAATTGGGTTCTAATTGAACCAGATTAAGGTCCAATTTATTTTTTAGGACATTGGGCTAACCCATGGCTGAACCCAAGTGAACTTAGTTCACTGAGACCCTCTCTCCAAGCCGCCCCCTCCCTCTTCTCACCCGCGCGCGCCAAGAAAGAAAGTCCACGCGCGTGGACTTCTCTTAAACCGTGTGAGAAAGAAAACGTCGGAGAAAAATCCGAAAAGAGGCATTTCAGATCCTTGTCTGGCACCCTTGGATCTGGATCTGATGGCCAGAAAAATTTAAGAAAAGATCCGTCGCTTTTCGGTCGCAAATCCGTCTCCAAAAGTCACGATCCTTCCTGAAGTTTTTCCGAGAGTTCTCCTCGTCGGAAAAACGAAAATCAAATCAGAGAATCATGATTTTTGGTTGAGGGGATGCGTGAGGAATGAGGGATCGTGATCCCTGGGGTTTCAGAGGGTTGCGTTGTTTCGAGATGACACCCCTCTGAGATCTATAAATAGGGTTGGGTTCTCGGGGTTTTCACGCAACATAGTTCAGAGATCCAATTCCCTTACTTCCTCTCCAGAATACTCCTTCCTCTTGTTCTTGTTGGGTATTGTTTCCATTACAGAGGTATCCTCTGTCGAAACTCTGAATCTAAACAAGAATAAGAAGAAGGTCTTGAACGGTAAAGGAAAGAACAGGGAAGGATCTATTCTTCTTTTCTTCTTGAATTAAGACTTTGACTGTCTTAATTTTTCTTCCAATTCAATTCAAGAAAAGGGATTCAAGAAAGGGAATTCTTGAAGAAAATTCAAGAAGAAAGAAGGAAGAAAAGAAATTTTCAAGAAAGAAAATTTTAGCCCAAAGGTCCAAGAATTGAATTCTTGAAAAAGAATTCAAGAAGAGGAACCAGAAATAGAAATTTTTGTCTTCATTGTTTTTCTGTGTGGATCACCATTGGAGGGTGAACATTTGGGCACCTGGTGGAGATTCAGAGTTTGGATTTTGCGATACAGGTTAGTATCTTAATTTGAGATTAAATCTTATAAACATCTTATATGTTTTAATTCTTTTAAGGAGATTTTGGGTTGAAGGTTTGGTGAAGATTTCATAAAGATAAAATTTTTGAAATCTATGATTCCGCCTTGCCACCGAACCCTACAGTGGTATCAGAGCCTCCTTATTAAGATTAAAATATATATCTGAACTTTAGATGCATATTCATATAAGTAACATGAGATGTAATATATATGTTTGTTATAATGTCACCAATTAGGGTTTTCACTCAAACCCTAATTGTTATAGAGATATGCATAGAGATCTAGTCATCATACTGAAATAAGGTTGCCCTGGCATAATGGTGGATCCATTATGTGGTAAATGGTTGTCCTAGTATGATGACACACTAATCACATATTTGTGTTAATTATGCATATGTGTTTGATGTATGCCACCAATTAAGGTTTTCACTTAACCTTAATTTGCATAGAGATATGTTTAGCCTTCTAGTCATCATACTGAAATAAGGTTGCCCTGGCATAATGGTGGATCCATTATGTGGTAAATGGTTGTCCTAGTATGATGGCACACTATGGCACATATTTGCTAGAATGTGCTTTGTTTTAATAAAGCCCTCTTTAACAACATATTAAGTTGTAGTGTCATATACCAAAAGCAAAAATAATCAATATGATTAGTTTATCATTCGGTGTCTAGGAAAAGTGGTTCATGATCGGTAAAGAGGACGTGGTTTTTAATTGGTTCCGTTGACTGACCTGGCCAATTCTTATTGGTGTCTAAGGAAAGCAACGGGGGGACTCCCACCACTCTCCCACTTACCTGGCCGATATGATTAACTTAATTATTGATTAATATGCTCAGTGTAATATTCACTACATATGGCTTTCCTTCATGCCAAGTCATTATTATGTTATGATCCATATTAGGTTTGTTGTGTACACACAAGGCCTTTTCTTTATGGTGACTAACATAATTTTTCTTGGTACATTTGATGCTTATGGAATGATTTAATATAATACTTTGTTGTGTACACACAAGGGTATTATGATTAATATCATGACTATATAGCAATGAGGGTCTAACTTAACTAAAATATTATAGTTTGTTGTGTACACACAAGGCTATTAATATTTTAGAGGCCAAGATAAGTTGAGAATTGTATCAATTACAATTGGAAAGAGTTTTCCTACCTTTGAACTTATATAAGATTTGTTGTGTACACACAAGGTCTTTTATAAGGATTAGGATCTCAACCCCACTAAGAGAACCAATTAGGGTTTTCTCGATCATCACATTGAGGGTTATGATGCTTGATAAAATAGTGGGAGACATAATTAAGTTAAAGTCCTAATTTAATTATGTTTTGTCAACATTGATTGTCTGCTTATGTAATGTTTTTTGTTAATGTAGATTAAATGGCCTCTTCACTCTCACTCCGTAGCATTCTTGATGCAAATAAATTGACTGGACCAAACTATGTTGATTGGTTGAGAAACCTGAAGATAGTACTCAGCCAAGAAAGAATTTCTTATATTCTTGATACCCCAACCTTGGAACCATTAGGGGAAGATGCCTCGCAAGAGGATAAGACCACATATAACACGTGGCAAAATGACTCACTTACTGTCAAGTGTATAATGCTTGCCTCTATGACCAATGAGTTACAGAGGCAACATGATAGCATGGACACAAACTCCATATTGCTCAATTTAAAAAAACTTTATGGAGAACATAGTCGAACTGCAAGATATGAAATATCTAAGCAGTTATTCCGTGCAAGGATGACAGAAGGTACATCCGTACAAGACCATGTATTAAAGGTTATTGACCTAATCACCCGATTGGGTCAATTGGGTTTTGTCATGGATGGGGAGTTGAATCAGGATTTAATCCTGCAGTCACTCCCAGAGTCATTTTCACAGTTTGTTCTTAATTATCATATGAACAAACTTAACACTTCCTTGCCTGAGCTGTTGAATATGTTAAAAATAGCAGAGAGCCATTTAAAGAAAAATAAGGCTCCACTTCTTCTTGTGGATGGTGTAAACAAAGAAAATAGGCAAAAAGGGTTCCAAGAGGAGGTTAAATCCAAAAGGGGGCATCAAGAAAAAGAAAGGAAAGAAGGCCTCCGGACAAATGACCTGCTTTCATTGTGGCAAGCCGGGTCACTGGAAAAGAAACTGCAAGGTTTACCTTGCAAGTCTGAAGCCCGGTGCTAGTAATGCACCAACAGGTATGTATGAGATACATGCAATTTTGTCATTAGACACTTCTAATTCAAACTCTTGGGTATTGGATACTGCTTGTGGTCATCATATCTGCAAATCTTTGCAGGGACTACAGAACATTAGAGTTTTGAAGGAAGGCGACTTCGAGCTCTACGGTGCTGGAGGAGATTCTATCCAAGCAGAAGCTGTAGGGACTTATATGTTGAAGCTGCCTTCTGGAAAGATTTTAGAGTTAAAGAATTGTTATTTTATGCCTAGAATCATTAGAAACATCATATCTGTACCCTTGTTACTTAAACAAGGATATATTATGAATGTAATGAGCAGTGGCTGCTCAATCAGTTTTTTCTAATGAAATAATATTTAATGGCATATTTTGCAATGGTCTCTTAACTTTATCTTCTGATGACAATATACTACATGTTAGTAATAAACGAAAAAGAGATGAAGTAAACAATACTTTACTTTGGCACTGTCGTCTTGGACATATTAGTGAGCAGAGGATTAACAAGTTATACAAGAAAAATTCCTTAATCCTTATGACTATGAATCATTAGGAACTTGTGAATCATGTCTCATGGGTAAAATGACCAAGACTCCATTTAGTGGACATAATGAAAGGACAACAGAGTTATTAGGACTCATACACACTGATGTATGTGGACCTATGATAACTCAGGCCAAGGGTGGATACTCATATTTCATCACATTCACTGATGATTTTTCAAGGTACGGATTTGTGTATCTAATGAAACATAAGTCCGAAGCTTTTGAAAAATTTTTAGAGTATCAAAGTATGGTAGAGAAACAAACGGAAAAGTATTAAGATCCTTCGATCAGATAAAGGAGGTGAATACTTATCCACCGAGTTTCTTGATCACCTTAAACAAAAGGGAATCATCTCTGAATGGACTCCTCCTTACACACCACAATTAAATGGTGTTGCTGAAAGGAGAAATCGTACTTTATTAGATATGGTACGGTCCATGATGTGCTTCACAGACTTACCTGTTTCTTTCTGGGGATATGCCTTGGAAACAGCGGCTAATATTTTGAATAGAGTACCATCTAAATCTGTATCTGGTATTCCATATGAGTTATGGAGGGAAAGAAACCCAATCTTAAGTACCTTAAGATATGGGGATGCCCAGCTTATGTCAAAAGAAATTTTGGACAAAAGCTTGATGCTAGAGCAGAAAAATGTCTATTTGTTGGATATCCAAAAATATAGTATATCTATTCTACCACCCTACTGAACAAAAGATTTTAGTCAGTAGGCATGCCATTTTTATGGAAAGGAATTCATCCTACAAAAGGGCAGTGGGAGAAATATTGAACTTGAAGAAGTTCAACAAATGGATACATCTCAAAAAATCATAACACAGTTAGTATAGAACCTGAACACACCACTCCTATCCGTAAGTCTGATAGAGTGCGACATGCACCTGAAAGGTATGGGTTCATTATTGAAAATAATGAAGCCCGAATCATTGATAATGATGAGCCTCTAACATATACGGATGCTGTCATAAGTAGTGACTCAGACAAATGGCTGGAAGCCATGAGATCCGAAATGGACTCCATGTATGTCAACCAAGTCTGGACTTTGGTTGATGCACCAGAGAGTGTTAACCCTATTGGATGCAAATGGGTCTATAAGAAAAAGATTGGGACAGATGGCCAAGTTGAAACTTATAAAGCCAGATTAGTGGCTAAGGGTTTCAGACAAAAATAGGGAATAGATTATGATGAAACATTTTCTCCTGTTGCCATGCTCAAATCTATTCGGATCATGCTTGCTATAGCAGCATATCATGATTATGAAATCTGGCAGATGGATGTGAAAACTGCATTCCTCAATGGTTTCCTTGAGGAAGAGGTTTATATGTCACAGCCAGAAGGTTTTGTCTTGGAGACTAAACCTAATCAGGTATGTAGGCTAAAGAAATCTATTTATGGATTAAAGCAAGCATCTAGGAGTTGGAACATCCGATTTGATAAGACAGTCAAAGAATTTGACTTTATCAAAAATGAGGATGAACCTTGTGTGTACAAGAAGACTAGTGGGAGTGCCATAGTTTTCTTGGTTCTGTATGTAGATGACATACTCCTCATTGGAAATGATATCCCAATATTACAATCAGTCAAGGTATGGTTATCTAAACAGTTTTCCATGAAAGACTTGGGAGAAGCATCTTATATACTAGGCATCAAGATCTATAGAGATAGATCTAGGAGGATGCTAGGTTTATCCCAGTCTAGGTACATTGACCAAGTGCTAAAAAGATTTAGCATGGAGGAAAGTAAAAGAGGTTACTTACCTATTGGTCATGGCATACATCTTTCTAAGACGATGTCTCCTAAGATACCTGAAGAAAGAAATAGAATGAATTCGGTACCTTATGCTTCGGCAGTAGGGTCTATTATGTATGCTATGTTATGTACTAGGCCTGATGTGGCATATGCCTTAGGTATAGCTAGCAGGTTTCAGGCTGATCCAGGAGAGGATCATTGGAAGGCTGTGAAAAATATTCTTAAGTACTTAAGAAGAACTAAGGATATTTTTCTAATATACGGAGGATCTGATCTTAAACTAGAAGCTTATTCAGATTCTAGTTTTCAATCAGATCCAGATGACAGCAAATCTATATCTGGGTATGTTTTTACCCTTAATGGAGGAGCTGTAAGCTGGAAAAGTTCTAACAGCAAACTGTAGCTGACTCAACAACTGAGGCAGAATACATTGCTGTTAGTGAAGCTGCCAAGGAAGCTGTCTGGATGAAGAAGTTCATATCAGAGTTGGGCGTAGTTCCTGAGATTGAAGGTCCAGTATCACTTTACTGTGATAATACGGGGGCTGTTGCTCAAGCAAAGGAACCAAGAGCTCATCACAAATCAAAGCACATTCTGAGACGCTTCCATCTCGTTCGAGAGATTGTCGAAAGACAAGAAGTCTGCATTAAAAGGGTAGAAACGAAGAACAACATAGCAGACCCGTTCACTAAGGCTCTATCACAGCGAGAGTTTGATCGCCACCTTGATTGTATGGGGTTAAGATTTAAAGGCGATTGGCTTTAGTGCAAGTGGGAGATTGAAAGATTGTGCCCTGAAAGCCAATTGAAATATTGTAATTTTGATCCCAAAATCAATGAATTGACATTTTATAAAGGCATTATTTTCATCATTTGCTGTGTCTTTTTGATTTTATGATGAACCCCATAGATTAGGGCTATGGTTCTAGGGTTATGATGAGATCATACCAGTGAGACCTAAAGCCTTAAAACCCTAATCTAAAATATTCCTGGTCGATGGGACATTGAGTTGGGGATCAATGTTTCCGGCAAGACCAGCACATCCTATATATGTTTTGTAATAAGGGTGACTGATCTCACAGTCACTTGTGTTTGACACTAATACTAGGATGTGAGTGTTCATTAGAGAATGAGTTCACTGAATTGATCCAGATTGAGAATATCTAATGGAATCTTATCTGTTTGTCAATTGATAATTCTCATAGTGGGAGTAGTGCATATGGTCCTTTGACCTGAGACTACCATAGTACCTTATATACATGAATCCATACTTTGGTTCACAGTCAATCATGACACTGAGTCATGCACGAGGTGATACTGGTTATGGTGGATTGTATATGGAGGTTGTGAGTAGGTCAACAAGGAATTGATCAGCCCTAGTAAGAGGGAATAGCATCCAGCTAATTTCAAATGATGGATTCAGGAAACCTTTGATCAAAGTATGAACATTAGAGTTATTTTCTAATGGTTCATTAATGAATCATTATTATAAAGATTGAGCTAGGGATGAATATGAAATTGGATTTGATAAATATCCATATTCATAATCATATTCGGGATGCAAGTTGATCAAAGGACTGAATTGCCCGGTAACTCACCACTGAAGGGTATTTTGGTAATTCCACCAAAATTCCACATCTTCCGGGTAGACATGATACGTTGCTAGACGTCAATCTTGTCTTGTAGGTATATGATTGAGTCATGGTAATTCAAATCAGTCAATTTGAATTAGATTCTAATTGACCGAGTCGAGCTAGTTTGAGTTGACCTAAATCGGCTTAGTTGAGATCTAACCGAATTAAGTCAAATAGCACTCGGACCTACTGCTGGCTAGGTGTGGAACCCAATGGGTCACACACAAAAGAAAATTGATGAAGGATTTAATTTGGAATTAAATCATGTTTGTAGGATAAACACACTAGCATGTGTTGCAGACCAAATTTCTATTCGAATTTGGTTCCGAATTGGGCTTAATTGGGTTCTAATTGAACCAGATTAAGGTCCAATTTATTTTTTAGGACATTGGGCTAACCCATGGCTGAACCCAAGTGAACTTAGTTCACTGAGACCCTCTCTCCAAGCCGCCCCCCCCTCTTCTCACCCGCGCGCGCGCAAGAAAGAAAAGTCCACGCGCGTGGACTTCTCTTAAACCGTGTGAGAAAGAAACATCGGAGAAAATCTGAAAAGAGGCGTTTCAGATCCTTGTCTGGCACCCTTGGATCTGGATCTGATGGCCAGAAAATTTAAGAAAAAGATCCGTCGCTTTTCGGTCGCAAATCCGTCTCCAAAAGTCACGATCCTTCCTGAAGTTTTTCCGAGAGTTCTCCTCGTCGGAAAAACGAAAATCAAATCGGAGAATCGTGATTTTTGGTTGAGGGGACGCGTGAGGAATGAGGGATCGTGATCCCTGGGTTTCAGAGGGTTGCGTTGTTTCGAGATGACACCCCTCTGAGATCTATAAATAGGGTTGGGGTTCTCGGGGTTTTCACGCAACATAGTTCAGAGATCCAATTCCCTTACTTCCTCTCCATAATACTCCTTCCTCTTGTTCTTGTTGGGTATTGTTTCCATTACAGAGGTATCCTCTGTCGAA
This sequence comes from Areca catechu, assembly GCA_021397845.1. Taxonomy (NCBI): domain Eukaryota; kingdom Viridiplantae; phylum Streptophyta; class Magnoliopsida; order Arecales; family Arecaceae; genus Areca; species Areca catechu. The sequence continues at coordinate 89,045,032 of CM038043.1, read as the reverse complement.
ACTCTGACCCTAAACAAGAATAAGAAGAAGGTCTTGAACGGTAAAGGAAAGAACAGGGAAAGGATCTATTCTTCTTTTCTTCTTGAATTAAGACTTTGACTGTCTTAATTTTTCCTTCCAATTCAATTCAAGAAAGGGATTCAAGAAAGGGAGTTCTTGAAGAAAATTCAAGAAGAGGAAAGAAGGAAGAAAAGAAATTTTCAAGAAAGAAAATTTCAGCCCAAAGGTCCAAGAATTGAATTCTTGAAAAAGAATTCAAGAAGAGGAACCAAGAAATAGAAATTTTTGTCTTCATTGTTTTTCTGTGTGGATCACCATTGGAGGGTGAACATTTGGGCACCTGGTGGAGATTCAGAGTTTGGATTTTGCGATACAGGTTAGTATCTTAATTTGAGATTAAATCTTATATAAACATCTTATATGTTTTAATTCTTTTAAGGAGATTTTGGGTTGAAGGTTTGGTGAAGATTTCATAAGATAAAAAATTTTTGAAATCTATGATTCCGCCTTGCCACCGAACCCTACAATCTATACATAGTTTTTTGTGTCATACATGGTCTAGTTTTTCAAGAGTCCTATCCATCTAAGAGTCCTAAATTCATGAAACTTGATCCATTAGAAGCTCTAAATTTCAAATAATTCTATCTAACATTTATTTTTTGAAAATAGTTAGGATAGAGTTTTGAATCTTAGATTACTTATCATAAAAAGAAGAGTCTTAGGTTTCTGCATGCATTTTATGACATGTCATCTACATTCAATTTAAATTTGCATCTATAGAAAAATAAAAAAAATAATTGTTTTCTGAAAACTAGACTTGATAATATTTTGAACCAGATAATTTGAGCCCAGAATCTATTTGATTTTCTTTTCAAATTTTATCTGCAAGTTGGTTCTGCGACTTGTTCTTTTGCATTTGGTTGCATTCTTTAATTAATCTAAAGGTATTGAGCATTAACCAGATAAGGTAAAGATTTTATCACCCTTCCTTGGCCTACAAATAACTTTCAGCATTAATTAAATCCAAGCCTTAACTAAAATCAGTAGAAACCAAATTAGGGTTCTCAAATGAGTATGTTCGTGTAGTTCAATTCAAATTAAGTCTGATTGAGTCTATAATCCATTATGGAAATCGGTGTTTAAGGCAAGCAATAAGGAGGCAAATGATGAAGCTAGCTTATGGTTCTCTAATTAAGTTCTTGCAAGAGGAAGGGGAGCCTCCCATGACTACACCCCTTACCTGGTTGGTTGATAGATCTAAACAGTAGGATCAATTATTCTCAATTGATTCAAGTTGCATTGAACTTTAAATCTAGAAATTCCTAGACTTGATTATGCATGCGTACTTGAGCCTAAACTGAGTACTCACCTCTAGTTGATCAATCTAATTCTAATATAGAACCCAATTCCATTGAACCTAATCTGATGGAACCTAATCAGACCGCTATGTGGAATACCATTTTGGATCACCTAAATACTTGATTGAGCGGATAACCTTGTTAAGGATGATCAAGTGAACTGACCTCATGAATCCATTATAGATTTCCACCCCCACCAATAGGTCAGAGAGATCGATTCATACCCCCAGGCTTAGGCATAGGTCCAAGATTAGAGGGCCATTCCTTGAGAAGACCAATGGACCATGATGATCAGATCCTCAGAAATATTATAATCAAGGGACCCATTTTTGATGATAATTTAGATCCAAAATTATACCTCAATTGGAAGTCAAGCATGGATCATTGTTTAATTAGTACAAAATGTTTGAAGTTAGAAAGGTCAAGTTTTCCAAATTAAAATTGATCTTGCAAGCTTGATTATACCTAGGAAATATGGAACGTCTACTCCTTCAAAAAAAGACATGACCCAATAGGAATATAGAATGAATTGAAAGCTAAACTAAGAGAAAAGTACCTACCCATGTCCTATAATCAGCATCTATTAGATCAATGGTAGCAATTGGTTCAAGGAAATAGACCTATTTCTGAGTACATCACATAATTTGATGAGTTCGTTATGCATTATGGTGTCACTAAGGATTATGCGGTGACCTTGTCTAGGTTCTGAGCTAAACTTCATGAGGATATTCAATGCGAGTTATACATGCATCAAGTTGCCACCTTAGAATAAGCCTACTAGATTATGCTTGATTATGAGGTCTTTTCTAAGTATTCAATCCCTTATTGACCTGATCAGCATGAGTCCACTAGTCGACCGCCCATATGGAGTGAGACCTAGTACCTTTAAAGGACCTACTAACCAATCCATAGTACAAAGACCAGCATCTAGTAGGGAAGACAAGGAAAAGGAGATTGTTAAGAATAACACTAGTGAAGTTAGGTGTTATAAATGTCAAGGCATTGGTCACTTTGTAGCTCAATATCCCACTAGAGCCTTACATAAAGGTGACCAGGATGAAGAGGAAGTTCTAAATAGAGAGGAGGAAGAAGTGTATGAGAGTGACCCTATGCTTGTTAAAGAATTTGAGGGATATGATAATGAAAATCAAGTGTCACCTGCACCTGATCACAATGATGCACCCTTAGGCATAGTTAGGTGTGTTATAGCCTAGCCCAAAGAAAGTGAAGATTACCATAGGATTGCTATATTTCACACCTTTATAAAACTAAGAAACAAAATATACAAGGTTACTATTGATAGTGGTAGTTGTATAAATGCTATATCAACTAATGCCATCAAGAAATTAGGATTGACCTCAATTGAATGTCCTAGTCCTTACAGAGTTTCTTGGGTCGACATAGTATCCATTCCAATTAAGTATAGGTGTCATGTAGCCTTCCTATTTAGTTTGTATAAGGAAAAGGTTTGGTGTGATATCCTACCTATAGAGGTAGCCGGTATAATTCTAGGATGACCATTTTTATTTGATTTAGATGTCACACTTTTCAGTCGGTCCAATCCATGCTCTCTCATTTATAATTGAAAGAAGATTAAGATTAATCTATGTCAACCCACACCCAGTAAGAAATTTGAGTTAACCATAATTAAAGAATTTGGGAAGAACAAAGGTCTAAATCTAATCAGTGCAAAGGAGATTAAAAAAGAAGTGAGCGAAGGCTCTACTTTTGGGCATTACTAGTTAGAGAAATTAGCAAGCCCACTCAATTGAGTAACCCTAGAAGTCAAGAGATTACTCAGTAAATTTGATGATATTTTTACCAATGATCTGCCGATAGGTTACCACCCATGAGAGATATACAACATGCAATTGATCTAGTTTCTAGTTCCACCCTACCCAATTTATCCCATTACCAATTAAATCTGATTGAACTTGATGAATTGAAAAGGCAAATTGATAAATTAATTAAAAAAGGGTTCATTAGAGAAAGTTTGAGTCCTTGTGTAGTACATGCATTATTGATCCCTAAGAAAGATAGCTTTTGGAGGATGTGAAATGATAGTCACGCTATCAACAAGATCATAATAAAATATCATTTTCGCATACCCCACATTGATGATAGTTGGATATGATGTCCAGAGCCACTATCTTTTCAAAAATAGATCTTAAGAGTAGTTACCATCAGGTTCAAGTCAGATTAGGGGATGAGTGGAAAATAGCCTTTAAAACTAAAGATTATCTACATTTAACAAAGAACGAAAACATAAGCAAACAACCATGAAATGACAACACATAATTAAATTATGACTTTAATTTAATTATGTCTCCCACTATTTTATCGAGCATCATAACCCTCTATACGATGATCGAGAAAACCTTAATTGATCTTTCTTAGTGGGGTTGAGATCCCAATCCCTCATAAAAGACCTTGTGTGTACACAACAAATCTTATATAAGTTCATAGGTAGGAAAACTCTTTCCAATTGTAACCTGTACAATTCTCAACTTATCTCGGCCTCTAAAATATTAATAGCCTTGTGTATACACAACAAACTATAATATTTTAGTTAAGTAAGACCCTTCATAGCCATATAGTCATGACTTTAATAGTAATACCCTTGTGTGTACACAACAAAATATTACTTTAAATCATGCCATAAACAAATAATTGTATTAGGCCAAAAATTGTGTTAGTCACCATATTAGGTCTTGTGTGTACACAACAAACCTAGTATAGATCGTAACACAATGATGACCTATCATGAAGGAAGGCCAATAATAGTATTTTAACACCAAGCATGTTAGTCAAGAATTAAATCAATCAGATCGGCCAGGCTAGTGGAAGAGATGTGGGGGTCCCCCCGTTGCTTTCCTAGACACCAATTTAAAATTGGCCAGGTCAGTCAACGGAACCAATTAAAAACCACGATTCCCTTTACCTTCCCAGAACCACCTTTCTAGACACCGAAATGACTAATTATCCATCATGACTAATAATGCTTATCGGTTAACTATACTACCACTTAATATAATTTTAAGAGGGGTTCATGCAATGCCAGCACATTCAATTAAAAGCTATCACATATATTAATACATGCTTTAAACTAAGCAAATATGTGAAATGTGTGCCATCATACTAGGACAACCATTTACCACATAATGGATACACCATTATGCCAGGGCAACCTTATTTCAGTATGATGGCTCCAGGGCTAATCATATCTCTAAGACAATTAGGGTTTCAGTGGAAAACCCTAACTGGTGGCAATCATCAAACTCATGTTCAATCAAAGACATGCACTGTGCATCAATAAAAAACTTTAACATGATACTACATCATGAATTGAACTTCATAAGTTTTAATCCTAATAAGGATGCTCTGATACCACTGTGGGGTTCGGTAACCAGTGCGGAAGTATGGATTTCAAAAACTTTATGAAATCAGGTCCGAACCCTAATCCCAAAATCTCCTTATTAGCAATTAAAACTTATGACTACATGCATGTCCAAATTTAAACATAGTTTAGATACTAACCTCAGATCGCTATATCCAATCTGATGTAGAAATAAACTCCAAATAGAGTAACCTTTTGAACACACCAGGCGTCCACTTGTCCACCCTCCGATGGTGATCCACACGGGCAGATGATCAAGACAGTGACTCCTCAATTGGGTTCCTTCCAATCAAGTTCTACCCCAAGAACTTGATATATGGGCTATTGGCTAGGACTCCTCTAGCCAAACGGGGACCAAAACTTTCTCTCTTACTCTTCTCCTAGTTTTTAGCAACTTTGGCCCCTTAAGACACTCTTGTCTTAAGAATAAGCCCTTGTCCTAAAATAAGACAAGGCTTGTCTTGGAGGGAGAAGAAAATTAAGACAAAGTTGTCTTAATGTAAGAAAGAAAGAAAAGAGGCGCCTTCTTCCTTTACCGTCGGAGAGTTTCTCTCTCTGACTCTCCTTCTGTTCTGAGATTCGACAGAGCCTAGGCTCTGTAAAGGAATCAAAGAGGAAAGAGAGGAGGGGGAAACAGTCTTCTGGAGAGGGAGAAGGAAAGAGAAGCAAGGCTTCGCCGTAGAAAATCTGGAATAATTTTTTACGGTGAAGCCTTCTTCTTAAATAGGCGACAGAGAGGCGCCTTCTCATCTGAAAAAATCCTCTCACGTCCCTCTCTCCCTTCTCACGTCTTCTCTCTTAATCTCATGGCCCTTGGGATTAATCTCACGGCCTTTGGGATGGGAAGACGCGAAGAAGGATCGTGAAAAACACAGAAGGGCGCGCGCAGAAAGAAGAGTCGCGCCCCTTCGGTGTTTTTCTTTTCTTTTCTCACGGTATTTTTTCCCTTTTTGGAGAGTCCACGCCTAGGTGGACTCTCTTCCACGCCTCTTCAAAATCACCGGTGTTTTTTCTTTCCTTTCACGCAAAGACGCGTCTTGGAAAGAGTCCACGCGCGTGTGGACTCTTCTCCTTGCGCGCGCGCGTGGGAAGAGAGGGGAGGGGTTTTAGGCGATGTGGGAAAGGGTTTAGCCTCTTAGGTTAGCCCAATTGCTAGCCTATAGTTAGCCCAACATTTTGTATCTTCAATTAGATTCAAACCGGAATGAATTTGGATCTAAAAAAGACCAAATCGGAACCCTAACTCGAATCCGATTCAAGTAGAAGTCATGGTTTGCAACACATGCTAGTGTGTTCATCTGCAAATGAGATTTAATTCCAAATTAAATCCTTGATTATCTGTCCTAAGTGTGTGACCCATTGGGTTCCATACTTAGCCAGCAGTGGGTCCGAGTGCAAGTTGACCTAATCTGATCAGAACTCATTCTAATCGATTTAGGTCAAATCGAGCTAACTCGAGTCAGTCAATTAGGACTCCTCCTAATTAGTGATCCAATTAAACCATTTAATTCGATCAACCCACAAGATAAGATTGACGTCTAGCAACGTGTCATGTCTACCCGGAAGATATGGAAATTCTGGTGTAATTCCAAAACTACCCTTCAGTGGAAAGTTCCCGTACAATTCGATCCTTCAATCATCTTGCATCCCGAATATAACTATGGATATGGAATCATGTCAAATCCAGTTTATACTCATTCCCAGCTCAGTCATTCACTAATGATTCAATTAATTCGATATTAGAAATCATTTCTAATATCTGTACTTTGATCAAAGATTTCCTGAATCATCATCTGACCTAATTTGGCTGGATGCAATCTCCTCCTACTAGGAGTGATCAATTCCTTGTTGACCTACTCATTACCTTCATATACAATTCACCATACCTAGCATCAACCTCGTGCATGACCCAGTGTCATGATTGAGATTGAACCAAAGCATGGGTTCATGTACATAAGGTATTATGGCAGTCTCAGGTCATAGGACTACTTGTACAACTCCCACTATGTGAAAACATCTATTGACATGCAGCTAAGGCTCCATTAGATGTTCTCAAACTGGATCTATTCAGTGAACTCATTCACTAATGAGCACCCACATCCTTGTATTAGTGTCCTACACAAATGACTGTGAGAGCAGTCACCCTTTTCAGCATACATAGGATGTGCCAGTCTTACCGGAAACCCTGATCCCCAACTCAGGGTTCCTATGACTAGGAATATTCTAGATTAGGGTTTTAAGGCCTTAGATCTCACTGGTATGATCTCATCATAGCCCTACAACCATAGCCCTAATCTATAGGGTTCATCATATAATGACACAGCGAATGATGAAAAATTATTGCCTTTATTAATTTGTCAATTTACAATGGTCTGGGAGATACAGATATTGGCTTATAGGGCATAATCCTTTCAATCTCCCACTTGCACTAAAGCCAATCGCTCTTATTCTTTAACCCCATACAATCGAGGTGGCGATCAAACTCCCGCTGTGGTAGAGCCTTAGTGAACGGGTCTGCTATGTTGTTCTTTGTATCTACTCTATTGATGCAGACTTCTTGTCTTTCGATTATCTCTCGGACAAGATGGAAGCGTCTCAGAATGTGCTTGGACTTGTGATGGGCTCTCGGTTCCTTAGCTTGAGCAACTGCTCCAGTGTTATCACAATAGAGTGGCACCGAGTTCTCAATCTCAGGAACTACTCCCAACTCTGTGATGAATTTCTTCATCCAGACAGCTTCCTTGGCGGCTTCACTGACAGCTATGTACTCTGCCTCGGTAGTTGAGTCAGCTACAGCCTGCTGTTTAGTGCTCTTCCAACTTACTGCTCCACCATTCAAGGTAAAGACATACCCTGAAATGGATTTACTATCATCTGGGTCTGATTGAAAACTAGAGTCTGAATAGGCTTCTAGTTTAAGATCAGATCCTCCGTATATAAGAAAAATATCCTTAGTCCTTCTCAGGTACTTAAGAATATTTTTCACAGCCTTCCAGTGATCCTCTCCTGGATCAGCCTGAAATCTACTGGCTACACCCAAGGCATATGCCACATCAGGCCTGGTACATAACATAGCATACATAATCGACCCTATAGCCGAAGCATAAGGTATAGAACTCATTCTATTTCTTTCTTCAGGTGTCTTAGGAGACATCCTCTTAGAAAGACGTATGCCATGACCAATAGGTAAGTAACCTCTTTTACTTTCCTCCATGCTAAATCTCTTCAGCACCTGGTCAATGTACCTAGACTGGGACAAGCCAAGCATCCTTCTTGATCTATCTCTATAGATCTTTATACCCAGTATATAGGATGCTTCTCCCAAGTCTTTCATGGAAAACTGTTTCGATAACCATACTTTGACTGATTGTAACATTGGGATATCATTCCCAATAATAAGTATATCATCAACATATAGAACTAAGAAAACTATGGCACTCCCACTAGTCTTCTTGTACACACAAGGTTCATCCTCATTTTTGAAAAAATCAAATTCTTTGACTGTTTTATCAAATCGGATGTTCCAACTCCTGGATGCTTGCTTTAATCCATAAATGGATTTCTTTAGCCTACATACCTGATTAGGTTTAGTCTCCAAGACAAAACCTTCTGGTTGTGACATATAAACCTCTTCCTCAAGGAAACCATTGAGGAATGCAGTTTTTACATCCATTTGCCAGATCTCATAATCATGATATGCTGCTATAGCAAGCATAATCCGAATAGATTTGAGCATGGCAACAGGGGAAAATGTTTCATCATAATCTATTCCCTGTTTTTGTCTGAAACCCTTAGCCACCAATCTGGCTTTATAAGTTTCAACTTGGCCATCTGCCCCAATCTTCCTTTTATAGACCCATTTACACCCAATAGGGTTAATACCCTCTGGTGCATCAACCAAAGACCATACTTGGTTGACATACATGGAGTCCATCTCGGATCTCATGGCTTCCAGCCATTTGTCTGAGTCTCTACTCATGACTGCTTCCGTATAGGTTAGAGGCTCATCATTTTGAATGATTTGGGCTTCATTATTTTCAATTATGAACCCATACCTCTCAGGTGCCTGTCGCACCCTATCAGACCTACGGATAGGAGTGTGTTCAGGTTCTATATTAACTATGTTGTTACTTGACTGAGAAGTGTCTATTTGTTGAATCTCATTAAGTTCGATATTTCTACCAGTGCCCTTTTGTAGGATAAATTCCTTTTCCATAAAAGTGGCATGCCTACTGACCAAAACCTTTTGTTCAGTAGGGTGGTAAAACACATATCCTATACTATCTCTAGGATATCCGATAAATAGACATTTGTCTGCTCTAGCATCTAGTTTATGTCCAAAATTCCTTTTTACATAGGCTGGACATCCCCATATCTTAATATACTTAAGATTGGGCTTCTTACTTCTCCATAATTCATATGGAGTGCTAGAGATAGTTTTAGATGGTACTCTATTCAAGATATAAGTTGCTGTTTCCAAAGCATATCCCCAGAAAGAAAAAGGTAAATCCGTGAAGCACATCATGGACCGTACCATATCCAATAAAGTACGATTCCTCCTTTCAGCAACACCATTTAATTGTGGTGTGTAAGGAGGAGTCCATTCAGAGATGATCCCCTTATCTTTAAGGTGATCAAGAAACTCAGTGGATAAGTATTCACCTCCTCTATCTGATCGGAGGATCTTTATACTTTTTCCTGTCTGTTTCTCTACCATACTTTGATACTCTAAAAATTTTTCAAAAGCATCGGACTTATGTTTCATTAGATACACAAATCCATACCTTGAAAAATCATCAGTAAATGTGATGAAGTATGAGTATCCACCATAGGCTTGAGTTGTCATAGGCCCACATACATCTGTGTGTATGAGTCCTAATAACTCTTTTGTCCTTTCTCCATGTCCACTAAATGGAGTCTTGGTCATCTTACCCATGAGACATGATTCACAAGTTCCTAATGACTCATAGTCATAAGGATCAAAGAAATTTTCTTTGTACAACTTGTTAATCCTAGTCTCACTAATATGTCCAAGTCGACAATGCCAAAGTAAGGTATTGTTAACATCATCTCTTTTCCGTTTGTTAGAAACATGAAAAACATTGTCATTAGTGGAAAGAGTTAAGAGACCATTGCAGAATATGCCATAACATATAATTTCATTAGATAAAGAAATTGAGCAGCCACTGCTCATTACATTCATAGTATATCCTTGTTTAAGTAACAAGGGTACAGATATGATATTTCTAATGATTTTTGGCATATAGTAACAATTCCTTAGCTCCAAGATCTTCCCTGAAGGTAACTTCAAAACATAAGTCCCTACAGCTTCTGCTTGGATGGGGTCCCCTCCAGCACCGTAGAGCTCAAAGTTACCTTCCTTCAATACTTTAAGCCCCTGAAGTCCCTGCAATGATTTGCAGATGTTATGACCACAGGCGGTATCCAACATCCAAGTATTTGAAATGGAAGAATCCAATGACAAAATAGTATGAACTTCTTTCATACCTTTTGGTGCCTCTGATGCACCAGGCTTCAAACTTGCAAGGTAAACCTTGCAGTTTCTTTTCCAATGACCCGGCTTGCCACAATGAAAGCAGGTCATCTGTCCGGAGGCCTTCTTTCCTTTCTTCTTCTTAATGCCCCCTTTGGGATTCATCCTCTTATTGGAATCCCTTTTGCCTGTCTTCTTCTTATCCACAAGAAGAACTGGAGCCTTATTTTTCTTTACATGGCTCTCTGCTGTTTTCAACATATTCAACAGCTCAGGCAAGGAAGAATTAAGTTTGTTCATATGGTAATTAAGAACAAACTGTGAAAATGACTCTGGGAGTGATTGCAAGATCAAGTCTTGATTCAACTCCCCATCCATTACAAAACCTAATTGACCTAATCGAGTGATTAGATCAATTATCTTTAATACATGGTCTTGTACTGATGTACCTTCTGTCATCCTTGCACGGAACAACTGCTTAGATATTTCATATCTAGCAGTTCTACTGTGTTCTCCATAAAGCTCTTTTAAATTTAGCAGTATGGAGTTAGTATCCATGCTATCATGCTGCCTCTGCAACTCGTTAGTCATAGAGGCAAGCATAACACATTTGACAGTAAGTGAGTCATTTTGCCACATATTATATGTGGTCTTCTCCTCTTGCGAGGCATCTTCCCTTGGTGGTTCCAAAATCGGGGTATCAAGAATATAGGAAATTCTTTCTTGACTGAGTACTATTTTCAAATTTCTCAGCCAATCAACATAATTAGGCCCAGTCAGTTTGTTGGCATCTAAAATACTACGGAGTGAGAGTGAAGAGGCCATTTATCTACATTTAAACAAAGAACGAAAACATAAGCAAACAACCATGAAATGACAACACATAATTAAATTAGGACTTTAATTTAATTATGTCTCCCACTATTTTATCGAGCATCATAACCCTCTATACGATGATCGAGAAAACCTTAATTGATCTTTCTTAGTGGGGTTGAGATCCCAATCCCTCATAAAAGACCTTGTGTGTACACAACAAATCTTATATAAGTTCATAGGTAGGAAAACTCTTTCCAATTGTAACCTGTACAATTCTCAACTTATCTCGGCCTCTAAAATATTAATAGCCTTGTGTATACACAACAAACTATAATATTTTAGTTAAGTAAGACCCTTCATAGCCATATAGTCATGACTTTAATAGTAATACCCTTGTGTGTACACAACAAAATATTACTTTAAATCATGCCATAAACAAATAATTGTATTAGGCCAAAAATTGTGTTAGTCACCATATTAGGTCTTGTGTGTACACAACAAACCTAGTATAGATCGTAACACAATGATGACCTATCATGAAGGAAGGCCAATAATAGTATTTTAACACCAAGCATGTTAGTCAAGAATTAAGTCAATCAGATCGGCCAGGCTAGTGGAAGAGATGTGGGGGTCCCCCCGTTGCTTTCCTAGACACCAATTTAAAATTGGCTAGGTCAGTCAACGGAACCAATTAAAAACCACGATTCCCTTTACCTTCCCAGAACCACCTTTCTAGACACCGAAATGACTAATTATCCATCATGACTAATAATGCTTATCGGTTAACTATACTACCACTTAATATAATTTTAAGAGGGGTTCATGCAATGCCAGCACATTCAATTAAAAGCTATCACATATATTAATACATGCTTTAAACTAAGCAAATATGTGAAATGTGTGCCATCATACTAGGACAACCATTTACCACATAATGGATACACCATTATGCCAGGGCAACCTTATTTCAGTATGATGGCTCCAGGGCTAATCATATCTCTAAGACAATTAGGGTTTCAGTGGAAAACCCTAACTGGTGGCAATCATCAAACTCATGTTCAATCAAAGACATGCACTGTGCATCAATAAAAAAACTTTAACATGATACTACATCATGAATTGAACTTCATAAGTTTTAATCCTAATAAGGATGCTCTGATACCACTGTGGGGTTCGGTAACCAGTGCGGAAGTATGGATTTCAAAAACTTTATGAAATCAGGTCCGAACCCTAATCCCAAAATCTCCTTATTAGCAATTAAAACTTATGACTACATGCATGTCCAAATTTAAACATAGTTTAGATACTAACCTCAGATCGCTATATCCAATCTGATGTAGAAATAAACTCCAAATAGAGTAACCTTTTGAACACACCAGGCGTCCACTTGTCCGCCCTCCGATGGTGATCCACACGGGCAGATGATCAAGACAGTGACTCCTCAATTGGGTTCCTTCCAATCAAGTTCTACCCCAAGAACTTGATATATGGGCTATTGGCTAGGACTCCTCTAGCCAAACGGGGACCAAAACTTTCTCTCTTACTCTTCTCCTAGTTTTTAGCAACTTTGGCCCCTTAAGACACTCTTGTCTTAAGAATAAGCCCTTGTCCTAAAATAAGACAAGGCTTGTCTTGGAGGGAGAAGAAAATTAAGACAAAGTTGTCTTAATGTAAGAAAGAAAGAAAAGAGGCGCCTTCTTCCTTTACCGTCGGAGAGTTTCTCTCTCTGACTCTCCTTCTGTTCTGAGATTCGACAGAGCCTAGGCTCTGTAAAGGAATCAAAGAGGAAAGAGAGGAGGGGGAAACAGTCTTCTGGAGAGGGAGAAGGAAAGAGAAGCAAGGCTTCGCCGTAGAAAATCTGGAATAATTTTTTACGGTGAAGCCTTCTTCTTAAATAGGCGACAGAGAGGCGCCTTCTCATCTGAAAAAATCCTCTCACGTCCCTCTCTCCCTTCTCACGTCTTCTCTCTTAATCTCATGGCCCTTGGGATTAATCTCACGGCCTTTGGGATGGGAAGACGCGAAGAAGGATCGTGAAAAACACAGAAGGGCGCGCGCAGAAAGAAGAGTCGCGCCCCTTCGGTGTTTTTCTTTTCTTTTCTCACGGTATTTTTTCCCTTTTTGGAGAGTCCACGCCTAGGTGGACTCTCTTCCACGCCTCTTCAAAAATCACCGGTGTTTTTTCTTTCCTTTCACGCAAAGACGCGTCTTGGAAAGAGTCCACGCGCGTGTGGACTCTTCTCCTTGCGCGCGCGCTTGGGAAGAGAGGGGGAGGGGTTTTAGGTGATGTGGGAAAGGGGTTTAGCCTCTTAGGTTAGCCCAATTGCTAGCCTATAGTTAGCCCAACATTTTGTATCTTCAATTAGATTCAAACCGGAATGAATTTGGATCTAAAAAAGACCAAATCGGAACCCTAACTCGAATCCGATTCTAGTAGAAGTCATGGTTTGCAACACATGCTAGTGTGTTCATCTGCAAACGAGATTTAATTCCAAATTAAATCCTTGATTATCTGTCCTAAGTGTGTGACCCATTGGGTTCCATACTTAGCCAGCAGTGGGTCCGAGTGCAAGTTGACCTAATCTGATCAGAACTCATTCTAATCGATTTAGGTCAAATCGAGCTAACTCGAGTCAGTCAATTAGGACTCCTCCTAATTAGTGATCCAATTAAACCATTTAATTCGATCAACCCACAAGACAAGATTGACGTCTAGCAACGTGTCATGTCTACCCGGAAGATATGGAAATTCTGGTGTAATTCCAAAACTACCCTTCAGTGGAAAGTTCCCGTACAATTCGATCCTTCAATCATCTTGCATCCCGAATATAACTATGGATATGGAATCATGTCAAATCCAGTTTATACTCATTCCCAGCTCAGTCATTCACTAATGATTCAATTAATTCGATATTAGAAATCATTTCTAATATCTGTACTTTGATCAAAGATTTCCTGAATCATCATCTGACCTAATTTGGCTGGATGCAATCTCCTCCTACTAGGAGTGATCAATTCCTTGTTGACCTACTCATTACCTTCATATACAATTCACCATACCCAGCATCAACCTCGTGCATGACCCAGTGTCATGATTGAGATTGAACCAAAGCATGGGTTCATGTACATAAGGTATTATGGCAGTCTCAGGTCATAGGACTACTTGTACAACTCCCACTATGTGAAAACATCTATTGACATGCAGCTAAGGCTCCATTAGATGTTCTCAAACTGGATCTATTCAGTGAACTCATTCACTAATGAGCACCCACATCCTTGTATTAGTGTCCTACACAAATGACTATGAGAGCAGTCACCCTTTTCAGCATACATAGGATGTGCCAGTCTTACCGGAAACCCTGATCCCCAACTCAGGGTTCCTATGACTAGGAATATTCTAGATTAGGGTTTTAAGGCCTTAGATCTCACTGGTATGATCTCATCATAGCCCTACAACCATAGCCCTAATCTATGGGGTTCATCATATAATGACACAGCGAATGATGAAAAAATTATTGCCTTTATTAATTTGTCAATTTACAATGGTCTGGGAGATACAGATATTGGCTTATAGGGCATAATCCTTTCAATGACTTGGGTACCGAACCATTTATGGGAGTCTGTGCTATTATTTATTTTGATGATATTCTTATCTATAGTAAATCCAAGAATTTATACCACCTTAAGCAAATTTGTCAGACCTTGAGAGCTAAGAACATATATGCAAACTTAAAGAAATGCACTTTTATGACTAATCGTGTGGTCTTCTTAAGTTTTGTCGTCACACCTAAAGGAATGTCTGCTAACCTTGAAAAAGTTAAGATGATAGTAGAATGGCTAGTATCTCAGAACATCAATGATGTTCAAAGTTTTCATGGTCAAGCCACTTTCTATTGATGATTTACTAAAGGGTTTAGTACCATTATATCCCAGTTATCGATTGCATTAGGAAAGGCTAATTTAAGTGGATAAATAGTGCTAAAAGAGCCTTTCAAGAGATCAAGGAGTGAATGAGTAAAGCACCCATACTTAAATTACCTGATTTTTCTAAATTGTTTGAGGTTTTTTGCAATGCCTTGGGAATTGGAATATGTGGCATTTTGAGTCAAGAAGGATATCCTATAGCCTTCTTTAGTGAGCAACTTAATAAGGCTAAACAAAGATACTCCATATATGATAAAGATCTTTATGCTATGGTACAAGCACATTCATATTGGAGACATTACTTGTTACCACATGAATTTGTCCTATATTCTAATCATGAAGCACTTAAATTCTTGAATTCATAAAAGAAATTAAATCCTAGGCATAGTAAGTGGGTAGAATTATTTCAGGCTTATACTTTTGTGCTAAAATATAAGTCAGGACTAGAGAACAAAGAGGTCAATGTGCTTAGTCAACAAGTCACCCTTTTGTCTATCTTGAGTGCTAAAGTTATGAGATTTGAGAAGCTTAAGGATGAGTATGAGGAACACAAACTTGGGTAATGTTTTCAAAGTCCTACGAAATGGGCCATCAATCGAGTATAGTGAGTTTATCCTATAAGACAATTTTTTTTTTAAAGCAAATAGGTTATGTGTCCCTTAGATGTTAGTTAGAGACTTTCTAATTTGGAAAGTACAGGCCAAAGGTTTAGCTGGATACTTCGGCATGAACAAAATAATAGAGACTTGATTTCTTTACCTATGCATGCTACATTATCTTATTCGACTTAGAGTTTTGCAAACATATTAGGGATTTGCATGTAAAAATTAGCAAACAAATTGATGTAAATAATCAAATTTATAAACAATTAGTAGATTCATATAGGCATGTTTAGTTATTTAATGAAGGTGATCATGTAATGATAAGGGTTAGATCCAAATGATTCTCATCTGAAACTATTAGGAAATTGTATGCCTATGGAGCATGACTATTTAAGATTTTGAAATGATTAGGATCAAATACATATATTATAGATCTACCATCAAATTATGAAATTAGTTTTGCATTAAATATATCAGATCTGGTAGCCTACAAGGAACCAATAGCAACACCCAATGATCAATTTGAGCCTGTTCCATCCTTTGAGAATGAACCCTTACCTAAGTATCCACTTCCAAAAATATAAATTTATAAGAGACATGAACAAATTGAGAAAATCCTTGATAAGCAAGTAATAACCAAACAGAGTCAAGGATATCAATACTTCCTGCTTCATTGGAAAGGTTATCCCAAGTTAGATGATTCTTGGATTGCTCACGAGGAGTTACAAGGATTGTCCAAGACCCTCTTAAGCAATACCTGAGTAGGGTTGGCACACACTCAATAGGATCGAGTTTTCCTCACCCCAAGAGAATTAATGAGAACATCAGCTTACCTATAGCTAGTTTAGACTCAAACACAAGCACGATGATGATCCAAAGTATTGACAGCACCAGCAATATCATTATGGCTATAGAGGTCTGATTGGCCCATACCTTAGTTGCTTTATTATTTCTTTTAGCTGATTTATCATACATTCAATTGGATTTGTCAACTGAATTAGTTATTTTGTTTATATTGATTCAGGCTTGGGTTGTTTAGCATTTAGAGGATCATCGATAAAAGGACTCATGAATCAGATATGCTGCCATATATTCAATACCAATTGTTTTATCATATAATTTATTGATCGAATATTAGATGGCATGCAAGCTTAGGTCCTCAAGGTTTATTGTTTCACATGGATAGATCAAGGCTAAGGATCGAGCTTTAGATTAATTTTAAATAAAAGTTGTATTTAAATTTTGAATTATCATGTTATCCCATGAAGTGTCCAAATACATCTTTGTTTTGTACATTTACCTATATAAAGGCCTTGGAGTTATGAATAAAAGTATTTTTTTTAATTATTTCTACCTTAATATCATGATTATGAGATTGGGGTGTGAAGCCCGAGGGTCTGAAGCCCTGATCCTACGTCAACTATCTTTTCTTATTTCTTCCACCTCCCTTCCCTCTTCCATCTCCCATGCACAATTTTTTTCTCATTCCATGGCAGGGCATGCCTTATATTCCAATCATATCTATTTTTTTTCCTTTTTTTTAATAGATCCTCTCAATGAATCATAATGAAATTTCAATGATCATTAAAGCTTGTGGCTCTGACAATTCCTTCAAAACTAGAAGCCTGAGATCCACTCCGAGAAATGCTGCTCAACCTGGTCTTGAGATCCTTAGTACCTTGGTGAGATCTAGTTTAGGATTTAATTTTATACTTTTTGTTGGCCTTATAGTCAGTTGAGTGTTCCCTCCTTAGACTGGATCTGATACAAGTAAAGAAGAACAATTCTAATCTAGGTAGTTTCCTTAATGAGCCTATGATCCTTTTCTTGAATATTCTTAAATCCATAACAAATGGATAGCAATATCTAATTATCTTGTATTTTTACTTGCATCTTTACTTGAATTTGCTTAGTTGCTACTTTTATAAATTAGAACTTTCATCATCCCACATCAATGAGTCCTTAAATCTATGGTCATAGAAGCATGATAATGAAAAGGAGTTTCCATAAAAATTATGATTAGGTTAAAGCTAATTAAGTCTTGTATATGATGGATGCTTAGGATTTGATGAGGTTCCATAACCTACATCCTATCAGGACTTTCGATAGAGAAACTTAATCACACGGTAACTATATATAGGAGTTATTTTTCTATTCTACTAAGTTACCACTACATACTGTTAGATGTCACTAGTAGATTATGAGAGCTTACTAGGATCATTTTCAGATCAACGATCCTTATTTGGATTGAATGAAAATTGTTTCAATCCATCAAAAGAGTTTTGATGATATTATGATAGAGATCGTGGTATCTCACTACTAAATAAAATAGAACCTGAGGGATCATACACAAAAAGAGCTCGACCTGATCAAAACTCAAACTTAGATTACAATATAATTTGGCATAATTAAATTATGGATAAATTTATAATTTAATTAAATTCTATTTAATTTAATTAGTATTGATCTAATTGGATTAAGTATCCAAGTTAGACTTAGATTGCTAGCCTAATTATTTTAGGATGATAACCTTTTCGAAATTGGTTCGAATTAAAGTTAAAATAGTTTTGGAATTGATCCAAACTAAAGCCAAATTGAACTACGAAGCCAAAACCACATTTATCTAGGTTTTTTTTTCCATTTTTCACATGATATAGGGAGAGGGGGCTCTAATTTTGTCGCTACCTTTCTCTTGGCATGCGTGAGTGGATAGACATGCAAAGGTGGCATCTTTTATATTTATCAAGGACTCTTTCTCTTTGGATTGACATGGACTCTTATTTTATTTGAATTTGATTCAAATTAGATCAGAATCATATTTTATCTAGATTTTTGGAGATGTCGAAAGGGGTTTTTGGTGTGAAGTTTTTATGAGGCACGGATTTGTAGCTCTAACATTCTTATCACACATCTTTCTCTCCACCTTCCTTGTTCTTTCTTCTTCGCATCCCATCTATTCCACATAACCAAAAATAGTACAGAGGGTGAGGAATTGAGAAAAGAAAATGAAGAAAATGGTTTTCTTTAGTTAGGTTTGCGTCTTCCTTTAGAACCGGTGTGAAAAGGCTGCACAGGATTCTAGATCTTCTAGTTTGACTAGAAGATTTTCATATCTAGTTTAGAATGAAGACTTTCAAGGAACTGGCATTCTGGGAGTCTTGGAACTTCTATCAGGAAGACTCCATTGGATACTAGCAGAGGTTGGTAACGTGCGCGGCTCTAACAAACCCTAAGAATCCATCGGATCCGACCTGATTCAAGAAAAAAGGAGATTGGTTGTTTTGGTAAGTTGAGTCCTTCTTCTAATTTTGTTTACTTACAATTTGATTTCTTATGGTTATTCAAGCATATTAGTGAGTTTAATAAATGATAAACTAATTTCATTTACATCGAAATGCTATCATGAAAAATATTTTCATAGATATTGCCATCGCTGCACTAGGTTTCAGAATCCTACTCTTACATGCTTGTCATCTATGCCGATTCCAACAAAACATGCTCCCCCGGATGTTCAGGATGAATCCTAGCCTCTATCACCAGTTGGAAGCCTAGAGCCCCCTCCAGATGCCTTTTCCTTAGCAATGCTCACTCCCTATTGATCATTTTATGTGCAAACGAGCTCTGCTTGCAAGAGGTCAGCTTCACCTTCACCTCCTCCACCCAGACCCATAGCTCAGCTAGGTGCCTAGATGTTTCCACCATGGCCGCTCATTCAGATGCAACATGTTCTCTGCATCTGCCAACTTCTCCTGTAAGAGAGCAATCTCTTGTTATGGGCCTTCAGCCAGCTCTGTAGATACCTCGCCAACAGTGCCAGACAGCATGCTCCACTCATGAGGACCTCTCCTGCTATGGCCTTGCTAGCTGTGCAAGATAATGCATCCCACCTGTGAGGAATATCCACTCCTGGCAAAGTAGGGTCCCCCTGCTATGGGTATATGCCCTCTTCACTGAAACCCCCTACATGGATCCACATTGCCGCCTATCATAGCCATAAATTGAGGTTACACCCTTGGGGGCAATGCGAACTGAGCATCCACAACCCTAGGATCATCCATCTACATGCCTAACAAGACCTTAGCTGCCATAGCGAAAGTCCCACCCACAGCTAGTCTCGTTCTATCACCATCATCAGCCTCAAGCTTGGTGATCCTCTAGTGAGCAGTCTTCAATTCCCAAGTCAGCTCCTCGTTCATGTGATCCAATAGGTATTGGAACATCTACTGAGCCTCCTCAATTGCCAATGCTTTGCTCTCGCCAATAGAACATTCTGTCCTCATGACTTCCAACTCACACTTAGCCTAGGCAAGATCACAATAAGGTGAGTTCCTTTTCTAAGTCTATGCTCTAGTCCCACATCCATGAAATACAAGTTTCTAGCACCTGCCAAAAGGGGGAAATTATTAGTCGAATAGATAGGAAGGACTTGCAAGTCAACAAATGCAGCCTTACCTGTAAGCACTTGGAGGTGCAATTGATCGATCTCCTGAGAAATGGATTAGGCATTTGGCTAGTGAGAGGTTGGGAGACATGAAGCTAGCTACTACTGCCCATGTCACCCCAAGGAATATTCTAGCCAGGGACCCACCATCGATGGAGCCTCCATGAGAGTGGGGCCCACCCTGCCCATGCCCTCAATAGCTTTGCCTATTGTCACTCTTATTGCCTAGCTCATCATTTCTCCTGCAGCCTCACCCATTGGTGTCTCGGTAATGGCTAGGAGAACCTCAGCCATAGCCTTGATAACTGGCAGACTTGCTGCGACAAGCTCCTCTTCGACTACCTTGACAAAGGTTGGCTCCACCGGCAATGCAACCACCAGGAGTTTGATTGCCTGCACCTCCTCCTTAACCATGATGGGGAGGGTGGGCAAAGCAACAACTAGAGTTGTTTCCACCACCAGGATAGGTGAAGCCACTTCTATCTCCCTGATTGGGCACCCACCTCAAGTTTAATGACGGGCACCTCCGGGACCTTCTCGGTGATGCCCTCCTAGGGAGCTGATGACTCCTTAATAGCTATAGTGCCCTTCCCCTCTGCATCGGCCTCACCATGATCCCCTTTTTTCTTTCGAGACTTTCCCTTGGTAGGATGCCTGATTAGTTCATCAAGTGTAAACTCCATAGCTAAACAGCATGATGGTGAACCTGGTTAGTGTACCAGAGAAAGGGATGAGCAAGTCTGATAAAATTGGAATTTAGAAAAAGGATCCATTTCATAAATTCTCTAAACATTCCATACAAGACTCAATGGCCATTACAAAGGACAAATAGGAAAGGAAAATAAAAGGATGCTCACCAGTCATGGGAGGCTAGCTGGATCCTCACCCTCCTCTGAGCCTTCCCCATCAGAGCCTTCATCAATACTTGGAGGTGACTCCACCATCAGCTTCCCGATGTCCTCCTCGGGAAACTGCTTGGCAACCCGCCTCTTCATAAGCTTGAAGATCTACCAAAAGGTGGACCGAAAGGAGTCCAACACCATCAGATGGTACTCCCCTCCAGTCTTGAAGGCCTCGACCACCTCCACTGCTGCTTTGGAGGCTCATGCCTCCACTGCTGCTTTGGAGGCTCATGCCTCCACTGCCCAAGCCTCCTCCTTCATGGTAGAGGCCTGGTTCTTGGTCCTATTGAGCACTTCTTCCATTACCTAGGCCCTAGTCTTAGTCTCAGTGACCTTTGCCTCTGCCTCACCGAGTGACTTCTCAGCCTTGGCAACACTTGCTTTAGCCTTATCAAGGGCTGCCCATGCCTTGGCAAGGTCTCTCCCTCCAGTTTTATGCCTTTATCAATAAGCGATGGGGCTCTACATACTCCATAGTGCTCTTGCCAAGGCAGATAGACTCGGTGGCCAGAGAGGCCTCCATCATCTCCATGCTTGCCTTCTCAATCGACAGTAACCCATTGGTTGGTGAGTTCCTAGTCCACCCGATTGCATTCCCCCTCCATCTTAATGAGCCTCCATGACTGCTCCACCTCATTGAGGAGGAGATCCACATAATTTCTTAATAATTAATTATAATTGATAACTGCAACCCTATAACTTTAGTAGATAACTACAAAATAGTTTATAGTGAACCTCAACTTAAAGGTAATATACTATAAAATATACCAAAAATAATAGCTACATGAGAGGTGATACATCAAAATCTAGTCAATCTTATGTGGCATCGAAGCTCCAATCCACACCGGACACATGTCTACAAACATGGGCAATGGGGCAACCTCCTAATGCCTCACCGCCTGGACATCAAATCACGTGTTCACCAACCCGCTACGGGATGGTGGCCATTGCTAGAGCCATTCCTGCCTACTCCAAGTACATGTTCTTTAGGAGTGGCTACCATTAATGCCCATCGTTTAAGGAATGCCTAGTCATGAGGATGTGCCATGCTGTCACCACTCCCTGTTTCACCAACCATGGTATGGCCCTACCATAGGCATGCATGCAATTATCGGGACATAACAGATGCCGCTCCCCTATATCGCATACCATACCTTTTCTTGTAATAGACATCAGGTACATGCTTATAAATTATTTCTCAAGACCCTCCAGGTAAGCCAAGTAAGAAAGGAGAGGCCATGGTAAGCAAGCCAACTAAGAAGAACAAGAAGGTGAGGTAAAACAGAACCAAGAACCCCCATCTCTAGAGAAAGCTTATCATTTAGAAAGCACACCTTTGGCTCCATGATTCTAAGAGTACCCACCTAAGTGACCATCAAGATATTTGTAGACCTTCCTAAATACTTATCTCCTTACTAGGAAGCCAATGATTGAAGAAGTATTTTCAAGTGGTTAGAAGTTAGAGCTCTTAAATCAATGCTTTGACTTTATCTCTTTATTCTTGATGGCCTTTATCTCTTTATTCTTGATGGCACTTGGAATATTATGAGTTTGATTCTTGCCTTGAAAAAGTTTGGTACCCTTTAAGTATGCTCCCAAGGTCCAAAAGAATATTCTAGCCATTGAAAAATAAAATATTACTATTAAAATCAAAAGTGGATCAATTTGAACTTTTTACTAAACTAGCCATTATGCTTTTCAGTAGTCCTTAAGTCAACTTAGATTATATCGAGTCGACTCGGATCACATCCGACTTGGCTCAATTCTCTATTGAATAGACTCAATTTTCTTTCTCCAAAATATGCCATTTTATTTTTCACTATCAAGTCGACTCAAATCCATGGGATCGACTTAGCTTCCTTTCAAGTCGACTTAATTGTTATTTGAGTCGGCTCATTAGTCAACCTTCAAAAATTTTGCTTTTGCATAATCAACTTCCCCTATCAAGTCACTCACTTTTAATCTGAGTTGACTCGGTAGCGTACCTACTAAAACTCTCTTATGCCAAGCTAAAACTCTTCTACATTGGACTGAAACTTTAATATTTCCAAACTTTTTTAAGTCCATATCCCAATACCCTATTTTTACATGATTTTTATTGATTTTTCCATATCTTTTGAACTTCAAAAAATTATTGTTCAAATTAATAGTCATTGCCCTTAACATTTCTTGAAGCATTAACTCATTCAACTCATTAGTAACATTATATACTCAAATATTTTGTTATTCATCAAAATCAATCCTTAGGACCAACAATCTCCCCCTTTTTTATGGCAATAATAAAACTTTTAGTATATAAGCAAATAATACCAAAATAAACATAACACTCTAAAAAATTCAGCATAGGTTAAAATAACTTAAGGAGTATTAATTGTACAAGAATTCATGATAACATTCACCAAACAGATTTTTATTTCTTAAGTATTAAAATATTTTGAAGTTATCAGAGTAAACTTTTCAAGGAATTAAGGTTTTCTAGATTATGTATTAAAGCATATGAATCATAAATTGAGTATCAGAGCATATTGAGTGAGTCATAGATTAAGTATCAAAGCATGCAAAGAGTATCAGAGTATACAGCTTGCATATCAAAGCATGTCATAATGTTTGTCAGATCATCACTGATGCATTCAAAAAATATCAAGGTACAATATATCAAAGTAAAATAAAATGATAGTATCAGAACTAAATAATAGGTAACAAAATATATTATAGTATCAAAGCAAAATAATGATAGGTATGATAGTATCAGAGCAAAATAATAATAGGTATGATAGTATCAGAGCAAAATATTAAAGAAAAAGTATCAAAATAATTTCAAAAATATTGAGATATTTAGGTATAAGTGTCAAAGCTATTTAGGTGTAAGTAGAGCAACAAATATAAGTGTTGGAGCATAAATTTTCTTATATCAGAAAAAGAATTTTCAAGAAATTTCAAGAATTAGTGTAAGAAATGAAGCAAGAAATTTAAAATATCTTCAATATTATACTTTCTATCGTTATATTTGTATTTTCTTATATAAATATGGTAAATATTTTCTTATCCCTTAATTTATATTTCATTGCTCATTTATTCATAGTTTTCTCATAATTTTCTACACCTTCATTTATATTTTATTTCTCATTTATTCATAGTTTTCTTATAATTTCCTCCCCCTTTATTTTTATTTTATTTCTCATTTATTGATAGTTTTCTCTCCCTTATTTATATATTCCTTATTTTTCTTCTTTTATCAATATTGTCATATTATTTCCTCATTTTTCTCCTTTTTGTCATCATCATCAAAAATCATTAGAGATATAGCTCCCCCTATGTAGAACCATTAAGATACTCAAACAACATTAAGAAAAATGTCATCCACAACATAGATATAAGTTTTGCACTATAAATAGATGTACTCCATACAAAAAGTAATACATATAAAAAATACACCTCGATACAATGAAGTCAACATATAATATAGTCCTAAAATATAAAAACTAACACATAGATATTAGTCTAGGACATATCTAAAAGATCCTAAATGTCTAATCCTGAGCATCAAAAGGGATCTCTAGGGTAGCAAGAAAACCTCCCCTATAAGGGAAAGGATGAGTGGTCTAGCTCCTAGTCTTGTGGTAGGTCCTGTAGCTTAGGGTGGCCTCCTAATAAATCAGCAATAAGTCCTAATAGGGGCTGATGGTCCGGGCTAGGTAAGATTAGGCTAAGGATCATGAGGAGGAGAAGTCCAAGGAGGGGGATAGCTCAATTCTACAATGACCAGGAAAATGTTGAAGGTGATGCTGGAACTACTGCTACTACATGGGTTGCCTACTCAAATATTGTCTCAGAGAGATGTGATAATATATTAATGACAATACCAAAGTTCTCTATCCGAGACATCTTGAGCCTATCAACAAGAGTATGAACCTTATCAAAATCATCATCTAGTGTCCTCATCACTCTATCGGAATCAACTGGTATTGAAAAGCCTCCAAGTTGCTACTCAATAAGTTGTTATATCTCTATCATCTCCTTATGAAGCCCATCAACTTTGTCAGATATTATCTAAACCATGGATCTGATAGAATGACTCACCAAATTAGCTATCCTCTATATAATAGGTCGTCCAATCTACTCTAGTGCCGAGGAGTGCCATGAGTCCTAGGAGATGTAGCTAGGATATCTAAAGGTCCAAGGGCTACCTCAGGTTCTCTAGGTGGAGATGAAGGATCTACTTTCTGTGGTGTATCTGGTCTCTCCTGTATCTCCTAACTAGACACTCTCCTAATCTAGTATCCACTGACCTTCCAGTATCCCATACAATGTAGAGTCGGATCATAGTACTCGTCATGGCTCTGAAGCTTCTTCAAGGACTCCTCTTTAAGAGATATCCTAAAAGCCTCAAAGACTCTAGTAAGTAGCATCCAATAGGGCAGAAATGCCTTCACCCTCTCCATAGCCTCTCTCATCTACACTAACATCATATCAAGTAGGCTCATGGAGATGCTCTGCATCAAATGGTGTATCACTACCAAATCTCTCTCAGACACAAAGTCAAATCTCCTAGTCTTAGAGAGAAAGATCCAACCAATAATATGGCATAATAGTTTCAAATCCATGGATAAGGTATTGGCCATCAGGTCTCCTATCCCAACTATACTCTAATGAGAATTCACCCAGGGTGCCAGGAATCATGCAGCATGCAGAAGTGAATTTCAAAACAAAAATTCAAAGCATGAAACCCTGATTGGCTAGAAAACCCTAATTCCCAGGAACCCTTTATGCAATACCAATTAATGAAACATAAATGGAGTCAGAAAAACATACCTGGATCGCTGAAATCCAATCCTTTCCATGAGGCTCACAAGTGCAAGCCCTCCAACGATGATCCACATAGGAATCAAACCTAGGAACATCTCCCTTGTAGGTTGCTTGATCAATTGGGACTCTTCCGATAGACTTTCTTCCTTCGACAGCCTCTCCTTCTTTGCTTAGACCTTCGCCCTCCAGTAGAGCACTCTAAGCCCTCTCCAAAATCTCTCTTCTCTCTTTCTATCATTTCCTAATTCTCTTCCTAAATCCTTGTCTTAAAATGGCAGACTTGTCTGAAAGGAAGACCTATGTCCTAACAAGGGAAGGAAGAGACAAGATGGATAGATGTAAGAGTGCAAGAAAGAAACCAAAATATGATCATACCATCGGAACAAATACCAATGGCTATTTATAGGAGAGTGGGAGGCACCAGATAAGCCTTTTCATCAGCCTTTGATCTGTCCAAACACAGAACAAATAAGACCCTTCACTAAGAAGGAGTCTTATCTTGGGAGATAAGCCTTTTCATTAGCCTTTGATCTGTCCAAACACAGATCAAATAAGACCCTTCACTAAGAAGGAGCTTATCTTAAAACACCATGTCCCTTTATGCGCCAACCGCCTAACTCAAGTCCCTTCAATTTTTTATCCGAATTCTCCCTTTTCCACTTGGCATTTCTGGTTAAAATGAAGTGAAGGGACGTGACTTATGAATGAGAAGCATCGGTGATTCAAAAGGACTTAAAGCAGAAGGACTCTGCTTACTTGAATTAGCACCAAAGTGAAGAGATGCAACTCTTCACTTTTCACTAACTTCTCCATGCCATATGACACCTTTGACCTAGTCAAAGTATATACAACATGTGTGTCATATGAAAGGGCATTAAGTGTACTTTCCAACCATATAATTTGTTTTTAGATTGGAGGTCAATTGGTCTTTGAGTGCCCTTTTGAATGTAAAGGTGTCACTTAGGCATCAAGAGTCCCATGCCTTTTGGACTCTTCATATATGGCGCATAAAATATCCAAAAAATATCAGATAAAATATGATAAATTCGTCCCACTTAGGACTCAACCCAATCTAGGTCTCCCATAAATTGGTTAGTCCATTTAGCAACCTTTCAAACCCAATTCATTTGGGTTAGGAGATTAGGTCAGCCTACACATGCCAGTGTACAATCTAGCTAACCAATTAGGATCCCTTGACCCTAATTAAATGTCAATTGAGTTCCTAGGCTGACTCTCTAATATGTGTGACCCATTGGGTTCCACATCTAGCTAGCAGTAGGTTAAGGTTTGAGCTGATTCTATCCAATCGAACCCGATTGACCTAATTAGGTCAAATTGTCTCACCTAATTGTCCAATTCGAATCACACATCGAATTGACTCATGAAACCAAATCAATTGGTTCATTAAAACCTACAAGACAAGATTGATATCTAGCAATGTATCATGCCTACCCAGAAGATGAGAAATTTGATAAAAATTACCAAAGTACCCTTCAATAGTAAGTTACCGTGCAATTCAATCTTTCGATCTCCCATTATCCCGATTAAGTGATAGGTATGGATATATGTCAAACCCTAATACTTAATCATATCGAATCTCATCTCGATCATGAGGACTCAGCTGATGACTGATTAGAAATCAATTTTAATCTCATCCTGCTTTGATCAAAGGCTCCTTGAGTCATTCATCGAAGAGATTGCATAGGATAACAATTCCTCTCACTAAGAAAGATCGATTCCTTGTTGGTCCACTCATATCCTTCATACACCTTCCACCATACCCAGAACACCCCGTACATGTTGCAATGGTATGAATGAGTATGAACCAAAGTATGGCTTAGTGTGCACAAGGAACCATGGTGACCTCAGGTCTAAAGATCACATGCACAACTTCTACTCTGGGATCTATCTTTTGACAAGTAGTAAGACTTCCATAAGATAGTCCCGGTGCGGATCAGTCCAGTGTACTCATACCCTGATGAGCACCCTTATCCTTGTATTAGTATCTCTACACAAGTGGTTGTGAGATCAACCACCCTCATCAACTGAGCATACATAGGATAAGCTAGTCTTTCCGGATTTATCGATCCCCGAATCGATGGTCCAATGACTAGAAACATTCTAGATTAGGATTTATAGAAATTAGGTCTCATTGTTATTTTATCATAGCCCTAATTCCATTGCCCTATTCTATGGGGTTCATCATAATCAACAAAAATATGACACAGCAGTATATGATGAATCAAATGCCTTTTATTAATATGAAAAATATGTCATACATGAGCTGGAAGTTTACATAAAGGCCCTCATAATGATTGGCTCTTAGGGCACTTTTCTATCATACTCTATCTATCCAGAATACATCTTAATGTAACTTTTCTTTTAGCCAACATCTCAGAAACAATCCCTTCAAAAGAAACTCTCAAAATCTATCCTAAATTGGAGTTACTCAAGGAAATCTCTACACCTTTGATAGAAGATGTGATGCTACCCAAAACTCTCCTCAAATTTATATAGAATTCCCTAACAAGCCTTGGATAAGTCAAGATGTTGATTTTGCAAAATTCCTCCCATCCTTGGCTTCTAATCCATTACCCACAAACAAATCCATTGTCATCCAAAAATCTAAAGTTGATCTACCTACATGTAGTGATGTCTCGACTGACCATCCTCTCAACTTGAGCTAGGAAAGGTGATGGTGAAGGTGGTGCCGGCATAGAGGGCTCAGAAGGATTGGGCTGAGTCAATGGTGCAGCTTCCTCTCCAACTACCATTGCTCTCCTTTGTCTTTCCAATTATTTAGTGGCATGCATCCTCTCAATTTTAGATTATGGTCTCTTCAATTGGTGAGACAACTACTTCCTTGGACCCATATCCTCAAAGAAATGAGGTGGAATCAAGGAAAAACAAGGAAAAAGGTACTAGATCTAAGAGATTTCCATAAATGGAGGGAAGGGTTGAAGGGAAATACTATTTCTAGGGCATGATGATGACCAAACTAACCAAAAATGGAGCCTATAGATCCCTACATAAAAATCACAAACCCATCCTCAAGTTGACTCAAATAAATTATCGAGTAGACTTGGATTTGGCCTTCGAGTTAGCTTGGCTCTAGGTTAAGAAAATTTTAGAAAATTAGGTCAAAAATTATTCTAGAAGAGTTTCAAGGATGTTTTTGAGGATTCTAAGAGGGTTAAACTCATAAGAATTCTTCTAGATAAAGTTTGACCCTAAGAAGAGAAAGAGATTCAATCAAAGGGGTCACATATGCCTAATTCTCTTATGATCATGCTAAACTTATCCTCACTCAAGGGCTTAGTAAAGTTGTCAACTAATTATCTACTTCAGTGCTAGTAAAATCAAGCATTATATCATCATTTTGAATATGATCTCTTGTAAAATGGTGTCTTATTTCAATGTATTTAGTTTTGAATATTGAATTAGATTTTTGGTTAAGTTTATTGTACTAGTGTTATCACATCTTATGAAAATGTTATTAAGTTTAAAGCCAAAATCTTCAGGTTATTGCTTAATCCAAAATATTTAAGCATTACGACTTCCGACTATAATGTATTTAGCTTCAGCCATAGATAATGGCACCGAACTTTATTTCTTGTTAAACCAAGAGATTAATTAACTCCAAGAAATTGACAAGTTTTACTAGTACCTTTTCTATCTAGTTTACATGCGGCAAAATCAGCATCATAACATCCTATTAATTTAATTGAAGATTACCTTGAATACCATAAGCCAACATTAACATTACTAGATATGTATCTAAAAATTATTTTAATAGCAAGTAAGTGTGATTCTTTAGGATTAGATTGATATCTTGTACACATACATATACTAAACATTATATCAAGTCTACTAATAGTAAGGTAGAGTAATGATCCAATCATACCTCTATAAAACTTTTTATCTACTCTCTTATCCTTTTTATCTTTGTCAAGTTTACATATGGAGAGTATGGGTGTGCCAATCTTCTTGGAACTTTCCATTCTAAATTTTTTGAGTATTTTTCTTGTGTGCTTTATATGGTTGATAAAGATTTCTTCATTTGTTTGCTTAATTTGGAGTCCAAGAAAGAAATTAAGTTCTTCCATCATACTATCTCAAACTTTCTCTGCATTAGCTTTGTAAATTCTTGATAAAGAAGCTCATTAGTAGCACCAAATATAGTGACATCTATATATAAAATTATTGTGAACTTAATCATTCATACCATGCATGATGGACTTGTTTTAAACAATAAAGTACTTTAGCTTATAAACATAATCTAGAAATTCATGATTTTCAAAACCAAGTGGTTGTTTTATATATACTTCTTCAAAGATAAAACTATTTAAAAACATACTTTTAACATCCATTTGGTAAAGTTTAAAATTTATATAGCATGCAAAAGCAAGTAGTAGACTAATAGCTTCTAATCTAGCTACTGGTACAAATATTTCATCAAAATCATTTTTTCTTCTTGACTATAACCTTTTACAAGTAATCTAGCTTAATTTCTTATAACTTTATCATGTTCATATTGGGTTTCGGTGGCACAGCAAAAGAATGGATTTCAAAATTTTTCATTTCGAAACTCCAAACAACTAGAAACCCTAAGCCCAAGATCCCTTATTTATTACAATTAACAAGTCATTCAAAATAAGGTTTGAAAAAATACCTGGAATTCTAATGCCTTCTTCTTTTCACTAGGCATGCACTTCTTCTTTCCACTAGGCACACAAGTGCATGCCCTCCAGAGGTGATCCACATGGGAATTGAACCTAGGAACCACTCCTTAGTAGGTTGCTTAATCCACTGGGACTCTTCCAATGGCCTTTCTTCTTTTGACAGCCTCTCCTTCCTTTCTCAAACCCTTGCCCTCCACTAGAGCACTCTGAACCCTCTCCAAAACCTCTCTTCAATCTCTTTATCACTTCCTAATTCTCTTCCTAAACCCTTATCTTAAAATGGTGGACTTGTCTTAAGGCAAGACCTATGTCCTAACAAGGGAAGGAAGAGACAAGGAAGTCTAAGTGGTAGAGTGTAAGAATGCAGGAAAGAAAGGATGAAATCAAAATGCCATCATCCTAAACACCGAAGGCTATTTATAGGAGATGGAGAGGCACCAATAGTGGCTCTTCATCAGCCCTTGATCTATCAAATAACAGATCATATAAGACCCTTCATTAAGAAGGAGTCTTATCTTGAAAGGTCAAGACCTTTCCTGCACCAAGAGACCTCTCTTGATAAAGTTAGCCATTTGTCCTCATGCCATGTGGCATGTAACCGATAGAGAGGCTTCTTAGATGGCATGGAAATGAAATGTCTTATCCAAGAGTCAAGTTCCTTCATAAAGAACGACTCTTGGATTTGATTCATCTATGGTTAATCATGAAGGGACACAACCCTTCATATGCGCGCTATCTTACTTCACCCCCTATTCCTTTCTTTTAACCAGTATTAAGCCAAGATGTTCATACATGGGATAAGGCTAGGTGATGTAGGACTAACTAGCATGCAAAGGAATTTTCATGGATTCAACATTAAGTTAATATTTTAATTCCCAAATTTCAAGCCAAATAGATAAAAGGATGATTTTATAGAAATTCTAGATCACAAAAATGCAAAAAAGACCACCAAAAGAGATAAAAACTAGTCCACCAAGGCTAAGAAACCTCGGTAGGGCTAGCTTTTCTGCAATATCTAGATCAAGAAGGCTAGGGGGTGTGTACCTGGAAAAGTTTGCTACTACTTCCATGAAGGGATCACTCTTTACTCCTGAATGCAGCCTGGAAGGTCAAGCCTCATACACCTCTTCTTCAGGTTTAGCAATGGGTTCAGACTCATCCTCTTCTAGCTCTCCTATATGTAAGGCTTTGGTTGGACTTTGGCTAGCATAATGTCCTGATTTGTGGCATCTAAAGCATGTGGTGTTGGGACTTCTCTGAACATCTAGTAACTTGCTCTTATTCTTCTCTTGCTCCTCAACCTGGGGATACCCTAAGTCTTGAATATCAATGCAATCAATTTGAACTTCAAGGTCCTCACTCCTATCATTCATGGGAACTAGTGGGATACTGGGCTCGAGGTTGAGTTAGCTCGGGCTGGGTTGGCTCGGGTTAGCTTGGCTAGGACTTGGTCTTGGGTTAGGGGCACTAGTCCTAATGGGCTCAGGTTGGCTAAGGGGTACCTGACTAATATTTAGCTTGCACTCAGGGGTGGACCAGGTAGGTCGACTAAGGGGTAGTGGACTAATACTATGATCATATCTACGGGTACTGATCCTATGGGATTCAAGTTGACTAGGAGAAACCTGACTGGCACTAGGCTGATACCTAGGGGTTATGGGTTCCTTGGGCTCATATGACATGGGCTCAGACCTATGGGTTATGGATTTATTGGATCTGGGTGCATAGGGGCTAGGTTCATAGGTTCTGGGTTCACAAGACCTGGGTCGGAACATTTTTGTAAGTTTGCTTTTCATGGCTCTCCAGGTAGTTATGGGTGCTTCTTCTTCTAGTCTAGCCATTCTCTCAAACTTATCCCAGTATACCTTCACCTGGCAAACTAACTTAGCTTTAGCAAACTTGAATTGATCTCTTCAAAATAAAAATTCATGTCTTTCAAAATACAGGTCCATATGTCTTTCCTAATTAAGATAATCCTCAAACTCAGGATCACCACCAAATTTAGGTACTTCTGTGAATTTATAATTGGTTTTCTCTACACTAAGATCCAAGATTGGTACAGGGTATGGGGTTCTCCTATGGTTAGGCTCCGAGTATGGATCAGGGTGTTGGGCTCTCCTAGGGTTGGGCTCCAAGTATGGGCTAGGGTATTGGACTCTCCTAGGATTGGGAGGTGTGGGTAAAGGTGATTCAGGTTTGGGTCTAGTATGGGGCCTACGGGTGCTCTCTAAGGTTACTAACTGGTCATCTATCTGATCGAACCTCTGGTTCATCTGGATAAATGATTGGAACATCTGCTCAGTGAGGGCTCTTATTTGGGCTTCAAGATTAGAATTATCTATGGGTTCAATCGACTGTGGGTATGGTAGATGATATGAGACTCCTAACCTAGTGCACATGCAAGACTCAAAGGAAAAATCGACTATGGTTTCTTAGACTTAGAGCCCAAACAGAATGGGTCGACTCAACTTACACACAACACAACACCTAATCCTTCCATAGGCCAGATAAGAGGTGGGGTGGTGGGAGGCCTCCCCTGCTTTCGCAAGGACCCAATTAAGTAACCACCAGTCCACTTATGGCGTTTGCCTCTGGACCTCTAGCCTTAGACACCCACTTCCAGTAGTAGGTGAGGTATTGGGTGCACTAGTCTTCCCACAATGTTCAAACCCGACCTGTTGGTGACCCTAAATTGCTTTAGGTTGCTACTTGATTTTAATTAGGCTTGGGTTCGAATGCAAGGATTGTTGTTTTGGGATAATGAGAGGTTGATCAACTCCCCCTATTTGACATACTGAAATTGCCCTTAATGTAGCTTATGCATATGATGGCACACATATAAAAACTCAATTAGGATTTCTAATTTTTTTTTGTGTTTTACTATTTTTTTTTTTTGTATTTTTAGAAGAAATATAATATGTAGGAAATTACCTAATATACAGGAAATATGTAGAAAAAATTAAAATATGCAGAGATTATGCAATCAAAACCCCAAACATGCTGAAATTACTACTTGCTGAAATTCTAGGTGCAGAAATTTCTAGGCAGAAAATCAGATGTGCAGAAGACATATAAGTCGAATTAAATCATGAGAAAATTCTGATAAATATTATCAAATATGATGAATCCAAAAATAATAATAAATTTTTTTTGAGCTATCTATATGTAGAAACAATTAAATGAACAATCCATATGTAGGAATTACGATATGCAGAAATTAAGCCCTAAAAGAGCTCTGATACCAAATGATGCAAGACTAATTTGCGTGCAATGGAATTTTCACAGATTCTGCATTAAGTTAAGATTTTAGTTCCCAAATTTTAAGTCAAATAGATAAAAGGAAGATCCTATAGAAATTCTAGATCACAAGTATGCAAAAAAGACCCTCAAAAGAGATAAAAATTGGACCGCCAGGGCTAAGAAACCCCGGTAAGGCTAGCTTTTCTTCAATATCAAGATCTAGAGGGCTAGGAGGTGTGTACCTGGCAATGTCTGCTGCTACTTCCATGAAGGGATCACTCCTCGCTCCTAGATGTGGCCTGGAAGGTCAAGCCAGAAACCCGTGGATCCGTCAACTTTTTATCCGCTGACCCGATGGCTAGGCAATGGACTCCGATTCACGTGAAACTCGAGGGATCTACAAAACACCAAATAAAGATTTAGATGTGATGGGAAACTTGCTGGATTGATGAAGGAACAAAGGAAAGAGAGATTAGATGGGGCGGTTGGAAGATGGCTTGAAGAAGTTGGGCGTCCAAGGTTAATGAAGGTTGGACAGATAGGGCCTCAAACCCCTTGATGCTCAAAGAACAAAGGCAAACGGGTCTCTCACCCACTCCCTCATGGAGGTCGATGTACAAAGGCAAAGCCAATGATTAAAAAAAACTCTCAACTTTTCATTAATCATAACATAACATGAATTAGTGGTTCCCCTTTTCATACAAAGGGGTCCCTTATATAGACTCATGAGACTTAGGGCCCAAGCAAATGAAAACAAGGAAATAAAGGGGCGCCCACTTTCTTCCTAAAGTGTGCGCTGAATACATGGAAGAAATCACTTTCATGCCACACAAAATTCTCTCTAAACATTGTAGGTAGTGGAAAGCCAAGAGGGGACCCATGAGGGGTGCCAAATAACTTCCATCTTGGTATTGGGGTGGTCCATACCATTCCTAAGCAAGCATCCATAAATCCGGGGATTGAAATATATCCATTGAAATGTAGATTTGGTGTGCTTGGGGCATGGAAGGGGTGTGCTGGCATGTGGACATCAACTCCTCATGCATGGGCCAACTTCATGATCCTCCAAGTAATCCTAGGGTGGCGCAATCTAGGGTATGATTGGGACTCCACGTAGCTACTGAGGTGGCACACTGGGTGTGGTCCTTTACATGCTTGAGTCTTCTCAGACTGGACTTAACTCAATAGAACTGGACATGATTAAAAGATTCAACATAATAAATGGCTCAACATGAGTTGACTTGATCGACTAAGCTTAATTGAGCTGAATATAACCCAAAACATGACTTAAAAAAGTCCTAATGGTATGAGTCGACTCTAAATATAGGACTCGGATATAACAAGGATCAAAAACAGAACTCAAGGACCCAAAATAAGACTCAAATGGGTTCACTTGAGCTTAATTAAGTTAAACCCTAATTACATGACTTCAAATGACTCAACTGACTCAAGCCCTAATTACAAGACTCAAAGGGCTAACAGGACTTGATTTTTGGGCAAAATTGAAAATTGGTTAAGGAACTGAAAGATCTCAAAATTTGGGGACCCATAGTGAACTAGGGTTGATCCTGATGTCCCCATCAATTCTGCCGGGGTGGGAGAAACTCGACCCTATCGAGTAAGGGTCAATCTGGTGCAGGTAAAAGGGTTGGGTCATGGTGCTGCAGGTCCTCTCGAGGGATCCACAAACATTCAGAGTCCGGTCAGCCTTGTCATCGGACCAAACGATATGGATAGCCTTGGTCCCAGATCATAACAGCTTGGCCATCTAGGTCATGCTCGATCCGTATTCCTTTCCCAGGGTAATTTTATGGACACTCAAGTAATGTTTCTCTCTCAAGAATAGGTTGAGGTCCAAAAATCTCATTGGGTGTTATTGTTGGTGCCCTATGCACAACTAGGCTCAAGATATTGGAAGTTGAGCTAATGCCAAAATCTGGTGGTGACTTAAACACATAGGCTCTAGGGTCAACTATCCTTATCACTTGTAAGGGTCTAGCTTCATAAGCATGCGGCTTCTTAATGGCTCCCAGAGGAAACCACTCAAATCTAAACCTAATCTCTACATGATCTCCCTCAGCATACTCTTTGACTTGATATCGGGAATTAGCCATGTTATTATTAGTGTTCAAGTGAATGCTAATGTCCTGATGTAGATGCTGTGTAGAGATCTGTGCAGGTGTGAACAGTGAGATTAGGCCTAAGGGTCTTTTAGGATCAAAACCAGATAGCACCTCAGTATCTACATTCACTGTTGACCCTTGGAATGATTTTGATGATCACAAAATATTGGAGCATGTATTTGATACTAATTCTTTCAAATTACTTGAGAAGTTCTTGCAGGGAATTGGTTACCTTTAGTTTAAAATGTTTTTCAAATTGATTGGAAGGTAATTCAATTATGTATGTAATGTTATGAACTTGAACTTGTAAAAGCCCTAGTTTTGTCAATTTTGTAATCTTGTAAAATGGGCTAAAAAGTGTAAAATTAAGAGTATGTAGATTAGCTCTTATTTGATTCAAGTGTTGAAGAGTTTTGGTGAAGCTCGAAGCATTAATTGAAGACTTGGCAAGAGCTGACTCATGGATCGAGAGCCGACTCATTATGGCACGGCACGGAGAAAAATTCAGAGTTTCAGTATCAAGAGCCAGCTCCTATCCCAAGAGCCGACTCATGAAGAAATACATATTTTTGAAGGCTGAGAACTCGAGCCGACTTCTGCCCCAAGAGCCGACTCGTCCAGAGTTAGGGTTTTTGGTGAACTGAGAACTAGAGCCGACTCTAGGTATTTATCATTTTGAAGTGATTGAAGGCAAGAGCCGACTCCTGTCTGAAGAGCCGACTCCTACAAAAATTTGTTTTGGGCTGTCTGAGACTTCGAGCTGACTCGTGGACCTCGAGCCGACTCGAATAGCCATTTTCTGTACTCCAACGGCTAGTTGCTGAAAGTGATTTTTGAATCCCATTTCATCTTCAATAGCTCTTTCACGAATCCCTAGGCCCTACAATGGCCATATCTCATGGAAAACTATAAAAGTGATTTTTTTTGAGGGATTAAACAATAATTAGAGCATTATTATCAATTTAACTTGAGATATTGAAGAGCCTTCAAGTCTTTCAACTACCTTACTTCAAGAGCTTTCAAGTTAGGATTCAAAGCTACATCAACTCTACTCCATCAATGAATCCACTCATTAAAGAAGCATAAAAGCAGCTTGAAGAGCATTAAAGAGCATTCAAAGCTAGGCTTCATCTTGATCTACATCAGCAACACTTAAACAAACTCGGTTTGTTGTAGTTGCTTGTTTATCTTCTCTTTATCATTGTTTTCTCTCAAGAACAGCGAGGGACTTTGTCTTAAGAGAGGGTTGAAGGTTTTTAGGTGAGCCTTGTGAAAACCTAAGTTGGGTTCTTGGTGATCCCGGTATAAAACCAAGTATTAGGGTTTTCTTTGGTGATCTTGTTTAAAACCAAAGGGAGTTTGGATTTCTTTGATGATCCCGGTAAAACCAAAGTGCATAGATTTGGATTGTGAGCTTGGTAAAACAATCTGACTGTATTCCGGTTGGAGAATATAGTGGAAATCCCAAGTGGTGCTTGGGTAGTGGATGTAGGAGCCAGTTGCTCCGAACCACTCTAAATCTTTTATGTTTGTGATTGTGTTCTTATTGTTTTGTTGCTTTTACTTAATTACTTCTGCATTGCATATTGCACCACCACACTAAAAGAATTTCAAAGTGCATATAATTATGAAAAGTTTTTTATTTCCAATTCACCCCCTCTTAGGAAGCCACCTGGGAAACATTCACTTCATCCCTTATGCTAAGGATGTAGACCCAAAACTCAATCCACCTTTCAGGTTTCAAACTTAAATTTTTTTGGGAATCATAAAACCTGAAAGTCCTATGGTATGGGTACAGTAAGTTTCCTAGGGGCAGTAAATATCCTCTCCAGAACTATAGGACATGAATTGTAGCATGGAAGTCATTAGGGTAGACATGGTTCAACAAGCTTCAATGCTTAAGAGAAATTAATGGCTTGTCTGTCCTAACAACATGTTTGGCACTAGGGTGGTTTACAGGCACTAGTTCTAGAGTAGACTGGGAATCCATTATTGGTGGTAGGTCATCAGGAAGGTCTTTGAGAAGCTTACTTGGAAAGTCCTCTAAAATAATGTTTACTTCCTGGGGTTGTTCATTAGGGACTTGTTCCTGGTCCTCCTCGTGGACAACTCTTGTGAACCCTCACTTTCATCTACTATATTTGAGCCTGGCTTGGACACTCCTTCAAATTCTATAGTGGGTTCAGGATCTTTTTCTATTAGTTCCTCAGTGATTTCAACCTTGGGTCCATCTTCATCATATTATTCTACTAGACTTGATTCATGGATGTCTTCTTTGAATTCTTTAATGGGCTCAGGAGTTTCTTTCCCTGGATTTTAAATGATTTCAACCTCTTCATACTCCTCAATCAGACTTGAGTCAGCCTCATACACCTCTTTTTTAGGTTCAGCAAGGGGTTCGAACTCGTCCTCTTCTAGCTCTCCTATATGTAAGGCTTTGGTTGGACATTGGCTAGCATAGTGTCCCGGTTTGTGGCATCTAAAGCACATGGTGTTAGGACTTCTCTAAACCTATATTGACTTGCTCTTATTCTTCTCTAGCTCCTCAACCTGGGGATACCCTAAGTCTTGAATATCAAAGCAATCAATTTGAACTTCAGGGTCCTCACTCCTATCATTCATGGAAACTAGTGGGATACTGGGCTCGGGCCGACTCGGGTCGAGTCAGCTCGGGCTGGGTCGGCTCGAGTTAGCTTGGCTAGGACTTGGTCTTGGGTTAGGGGCACTAGTCCTAATGGGCTCAGGTTGGCTAAGGGGTACCTAACTAATATTTGGCTTGCACAAAGGGGTGGTAGGGGTGGGTTGACTAAGGGATAGTAGACTAATACTAGGCTCATATCTAGGGATACTGATCCTATGGGGTTCAGGTTGACTAAGGGAAACCTGACTGGCACTAGGCTGATACCTAGGGGTTATGGGTTCCTTGGGCTCATAGGACATGGGCTCAGACCTATGGGTTATGAATTTATTGGATTTGGGTGCATAGGGGCTGGGTTCATAAGTTCTGGGTTCTCAGGACTTGGGTAGGCACTTTTTTCTAAGTTTGCTTTTCATGGCTATCCAGGTAGTTATGGGTGCTTCTTCTTCTAGTCTAGCCATTCTCTCAAACCTATCCCAGTCTACCTTCGCCTAGCAAACTAACTTAGGTTAAGCAAACTTGAACTGATCTCTTTCAAAATAAAAATTCATATGTCTTTCAAAATACAGGTCCATATGTTTTTCCCAATTAAGATAATCCTCAAACTCAGGATCACCACCAAATTTAGGTACTTCTATGAATTTATAATTGGTTTTCTCTACACTAAGATCCAAGATTGGTACAGGGTATGGGGTTCTCCTATGGTTAGGCTCCAAGTATGGGTCAAGGTGTTGGGCTCTCCTAAGGTTGGGCTCCAAGTATGGGCTAGGGTATTGGACTCTCCTAGGGTTGGGAGGTATGGGTAAAGGTGACTCAGGTTTGGGTTTGGTATGGGGCCTATGGGTGCTCTCTAGGGTTCCTAACTAGTCATCTATCTGATCGAACCTCTGGTTCATCTGGATAAATGATTGGGCCATCTACTCAATGAGGGCTCTTATTTGGGCTTCAAGATTAGAATTATCCATGGGTTTAGCTGACTGTGGGTATGGTGGATGATATGAGACTCCTGATCTAGTGCACATGCAAGACTCAAAGGACAAATCGACTATGGTTTCCTAGACCTATAGCCCAAATAGAATGGGTCGACTTAACTTACACACAACACAACACCTAATCCTTCCACAAGCCAGGTAAGAGATGGGATGGTGGGAGGCCTCCCCTGCTTTTGCAGGGACCCAATTAAGTAACCACCAATCTGCTTAGGGCGTTTGCCTCTGGACCTCTAGCCTTAGACACCTGCTTCCAGTAGTAGGTGAGGTATTGGGTGCACTAGTATTCCCACAAGGTTCAAACCCGACCAATTGGTGCCTCTAAATTGCTTTAGGTTGCTACTTGATTTTAGTTAAACTTGGGGTCGAATGCAAGAATTATTGTTTTGGGCTAAGGAGAGGTTGATCAACCCCTCCCCCCATCTGACATACTAAAATTGCCCTTAATGTAGCTTGTGCATATGATGGCGCACATATAAAAACTCAATTAGGATTTCTAATTTTTTTTTGTGTTTCACTGTATATTTTTTTTGTATTTTTAGAAGAAATATAATATGCAAGAAATATGCAGAAAAATTTAAAATATGCAAAGATTGCAATCAAAACCCTAAACATGCTGAAATTACTACTTGCTGAAATTCTAGGTGCAGAAACTTTCTAGGCAGAAAATCAGACATGCAGAAGACTTATAAGCCGAATTAAATGATGAAGAAATTCTGATAAATATTATAAAATATGGTGAATCCATAAAAACAAGAATAATTTTTTTTGAGCTTCTATATGCAGAAATAATTAAATAAACAAACCATATTAAGGAATTATGATATGCAGAAATTAAAAGCCCTAAAAGAGCTCTGATACCAAATGATGCGGGACTAATTAGCATGCAATGGAATTTTCATTGATTCTATATTAAGTTAATATTTTAATTCCCGAATTTCAAGTCAAATAGACAAAAGGGTGATCCTATAAAAATTCTAGATCACAAGCATGCAAAAAAGACCCTCTAAAGACTTCCTAGGTCAATTCTCTAATGTGTGTAATCCTTTAGGTTCCACATCTAGCCAGTAGTAGGTCTGGATCCAAGCCAATTCAATCCAATCGAACCCCATTGACCTAATTAGGTCAAATTGAGCTAACCTAAGTTGCCAATTCGAACTAGCTTTCAAATTGACTCATGAATCTAATTGAATTGATTCATGAAAACCTACAAGGCATGATTGATGTCTAGCAACGTGTCTTTCCTATCCAAAAGATGTGGAATTTTATTGAAAGTACCAAAATACCCTTTAGTGGAAAGTTATCAAGCAATTCAATCTTTCGATCTTCCTTTATCCCGAATAAGTGATGGGTATGGATGATTGTCAAACCCTAGAACTTAGTCATTTCGAATCTCATTTTGATAATGAAAACTCTACTGATGACTGATTAGAAACCACTTCTAATCTCATCCTGCTTTGATCAAAGACTCCTTGAGTCATCAACCAAAGAGATTACATGGGATAACATTTCCTCTTACTAGGAATGATCAACTCCTTGTTGATCCACTCACATCCTTCATATACCTTCCACCATATCCGTGAACATCCCGTATATGACTCAATGTCATGAATGAGTATGAACCAAAACATGGCTTAGTGTGTATAAGGAACCATGGTGATCTCAGGTCTAAAGATCACTTACACAACTCCTACTATGAGAGCTATCTCTTGATAAGTAGTAAGACTTCCATAAAATATTCTTAGTACGGATCAATTTAGTGAACTCATACCCTAATGAGCACCCTTATCCTTGTATTAGTGTTTCTACACAAGTGGCTATGAGACCAACCACCCTCTCCATCGAGCGTACATGGTGTGGGCACCAGGATCCGACAAAGGCTCCTCATCCCTCTGTGGATCTCCAATTAGGGTTCCATTTTTTCAGGTCTTGAAATAAGGCTTCAAGCCTAAAACTTGTAATTTCTTTAGTTTTGAATTGAGTCTCTTATGTCTGTTCTAGTTCTGTACTTTGACCAATTGGGTCAAGTTGTGTCCTGTACTGAGTCCAGTCATGTATTGGGTCTAGTCCAAGTCTGGGCCGAAGCCGGAGTGGTCTTTGAGTCCAACTCAACTACTTTGGGCCGAACCTTGAAGGTCAACATGTCAACCCTAGGGCACCACTTCACCATCCCTGTGGCGCCACTTCATCATCCCATGTGGCGCGACCTCATCCAGCCATGTGGATGGCACAAGTGAGATTTTCTTGGATGCCAAATGGAGGCACATCAAATATTCTCTCCTCCTTTCCCTCCCTCCATTAAGCCACTTACTAAAGGAGTCACAGGAAAACAAGGAAAGGTTGAAGACAAAGGCCTTGTTCCAAGCCTCATATCAAGCTTCTTTCCAAAGAAGGGTGAGCAACCAAGGAAAGGTTAAAGACAAAGGCCTTGTTCCAAGCCTCATATCAAGCTTCTTTCCAAAGAAGGGTGAGCAACCAAGGAAAGGTTGAAGACAAAGGCCTTGCTTGAAGCCTCATATCAAGCTTCTTTCCAAAGAAGGGTAAGCAACCAAGGAAAAAGGGAGACACAAGCCTTGCATCATGCCTTCTTCCCAAAATTGAAGGTCAACTTTCCAAGTCCAAGGGAGCCAAATTCCTTCTTCCAAGCCCATTACCATGCCATGCCCAAATCAAAGGAGTTTGAATTTCAAATTTTTGAATATTTTTTGCCTTAGCAAGAGAAGAAATGTATTTTTCATTCAAATTTGAAAGGGTTTAAGGTGCCTATATAAAGGACCTTACCCCCCCCTTGTAAAAAAAAACTTTTGATGAATGAAAAAGAATATTTCTTGAGTCCAATCTCTTGTTAGTTGCCTTCATTCACTAGGAACGTCGA
The DNA here is from genome assembly GCA_021397845.1 of Areca catechu. Classification (NCBI taxonomy): domain Eukaryota; kingdom Viridiplantae; phylum Streptophyta; class Magnoliopsida; order Arecales; family Arecaceae; genus Areca; species Areca catechu. The sequence continues at coordinate 89,002,745 of CM038043.1, read as the reverse complement.
TCTCCGAGAGGGAGTGCCTTCGCCTTCGGGCATCGAGAGGTGTGAGGCCTCAAACTATCGTTACTTCTGTAACTCCGACATCCGACTCCAAACCAACCAGAACTCCATCTCTACAACCCTTCTTTCAACTTTCCACTGTTTTCTTTCTAAGTGAGATTTAACCTTGTCTTCTTTGAATGCTTGTAGGTCCTCCAGGTGACACGGGTACGGAGACGGTTGCCTTTACCTTCGAGATCTTCGGACAGCCAACCGGTGCCTCCACAGGGTTGACAGCTCGGTTATCTAGGCCGCATCGGCCAAAGTGAGCGATCTGCATTGGGTGCTTCAGATCTTCGCGGTTTGCCCCTGACTCCTAAGTAGATCTTGATTGGAGAGCTAAGTCCTACAGGGTTTCTCAATCCCGGGGTCCTTTCTTTATCACTACTTTGGGACTACCTACTTCTTGTTATTTCTTGTCATTGTAGAACCCTAGTTCATCTCTACTTTCTTTCGGGAATCCAAAGAAAACTAAAAAAAAAATCTAAAATCCACAAAAAAAAACTAAAAATCACTTGCATCATTTCATCGTCATCTAGTTAGTCCCCCGTCAGTACATAGGATAAGCTAGTCTTTCCGGAAGCATCGATCCCCGAATCGATGATCCAACGACTAAGAACATTTTAAATTAAGATTTATAGGAACTTAGATCTCGCCATTATGATTTTCATCATAACCCTAATTTCTTTGCCCTAATCTATGGGGTCATCATAATCTTTAAATAAGACAGCAGTATGATGAAACACAATGTCTTTTATTAATTCAATAATGATGTCATACAAGAGTTGGAAGATTACAAAAATATCCTTACAAAGATTGGCTTTTAGGGCACTTATTTTCAATTCATTAAGTTTATTTCTGCAAATCCATTTAATTCCAATAGTAGGTAGTCTATAAGATTTTCTACAAGTATCCATACTTTATTTCTTTTAAATTGATTAAGTTTCTCTTACATAGCATTAATCATTTACTATCACTTTCAACTTCTACTCTACATTTAGGTTTATTTGTGATACAAAATCTAAATAATTACAAGGATCTCAAGATGATCGAGTTCTTATTCCTTGAGATGTATCACTACTAATAAGGTCTTTTGGATATCCATGAGTATACCTCTATTCCTAGGATAGATTACCTTTCTTTTATTAAGTTTCCACTCCATCATCCTCCTTCTTTAGATCTTCATCTTTGTTTTTAAGGGACAACTCCTTCAATGTGAGGTCTTCCACTTTTTTGCTTAAAGTACCTACATCAACATCTAAAATATCTTCCTTTCTCGAATGATTTGTATTAGTTTCATCAAATACTATATGTACTGATTTTTCAACAACAAATATCTTTCTATTGAAGACTCCATATGCTTTGCTAAATGATGAGTAACCTAAGAAGATTCCTTCAACTAACTTGGCATTAGATTTTTTTAAGTTTTCATTACCATTATTCAATATGAAACACTGACATCCAAAAATATGAAAGTAACTAAAGTTCAATTTCTTGTTTTTTCAAAGCTCATATGGTGTTTTCTTTAAAATTGGATGAATCAAAATATAATTTAAAATATAGCATGTTGTGTTTATTACTTCCATCCAAAAGTATCTAGGAAGGTTGCCTTCACATAGCATAGTGCATGCCATTTCTTTTAAGGTTCAAATTTTCCTTTCTACCATCCCATTTTATAAAGATATTCTAGGAATAGAAAAATTATATTCAATTCCTTTTTATTACAAAATTTTTTTAAATTTTGATTTTCAAACTTTGTTCCATGATCACTTCGAATTGAAATAATTAAAAAATTATTTTCATTTGAAACTTTATGATAAAATTTTATAAATACTAAAAAGTTTTATCCTTTTGTGCTAAAAACAAAATCAAAGTAAATATTGAAAAATCATCAATGATGACAAATCCATATCGCTTGCCTCCTAGACTTGTAGTTTTAGTTAGTCTAAACAAATCCATATGAAGAAGTTTTAAAGACATATTAATTAAATCAATACCTTTTGGTTTGAAAGAGTTCTAGATTATTTTTAAATTGACATGTGTTGGCATCGAGTCCTTGGATCGGCCGGTCGGAGCCGCTGCATTGCAGGACCGCTCCCTGGTTCACCTGTAAAACAGGTCCCTTACCAGAGTTATTCCGGCGGAGGACACTCCGATGCCTAAGTCAGTGGTGGATTCCAGCCACAGAATGGGGAAGATGTCGAGAGTGGAAGAGAAAAAGAGTTCCTGGAGATTGAAAGTGTATGTGTGCCAAATTATTCATGCGTACCTCTCGAGCCATCCTTCTTACCCATATTTAAAAGATGGCCTCCTGTCTGTGGCATGCTCTTTTCCCGGAGATCATGGGGAGCCAATCTCTCCCATGATTGGTGATCGTGGGTTATCAATGAGCAGTTCCGACCAGATCGGAGGCATGGCTGCAGGAATTGCGCACCATGATTAACGCATGATGAGTGTCGATTATAACTGTTGGTTACAGTTTTCTTTTTGGAACAGATTGTGATTCGAGCTTTGGGTTTCCCCTTGAATGGGCCAATGGCTTGGTATTTTCCTGAGGCCAAAGATCATGTCTACGGCGGGGACCGAAGTTCATGTCTTCGAAAGTGAATGAGTAGTTCAGACTTCGGTCGGGGGCGAAGGTGCTACCCGAATGACTGGCCTTCGGATATTGTAGTTCAGTGTGAAACCTTGAGTTGCTTGCGGTTGGCCTTCACTTAGTCCGAAGTCCATAGTCCGGAGAACTGGGGCTTCGATAAGTCATAGCTGAACCAGGATATCCCAACAGTTGCCCCCTACTCTAAGTTGTCGAAGCAAAGATCTGCCTCGAGAAGTGAGAGTATTATGGCCTTGTCTTTTTCTTCCTGAGAAACAGCGCAGTAAATGATTATGAGACCTCTATTGGGCTGTCCATCATGATCTGAGAATCAGATGGTGGACAGGTGCCATTCCCGGATTGGGGAAAAGTAAGTGGCCTTGAGGCTATCTCTTCTCATCCCGTTGCACAATAGTTGAGGCAATCTTTTGGTTGGGATTTAGATAGTTGTGGTGGCTGTTCTCCGCCCGTTGGATGAAGGATAGATCTTATCCTGGCGGTCAGTCACAAGTGGGTTACCTCCTAGGGTAACCTTGAGTCAAAGTAACCCTCAGTGGGGGTCCAGAGACCCTTACTTTTCTTTTGGGGAAGGGTGAAGGTCTGGGCAAGGAAGCTTCTTCAACCTCGTCTCATTCTCTGCCCAAACCATTCTGGACTACCAGTCTATTCTTCAGGTAGAATCCTCTTTCTGCTCCTTTACTTCATTCCTTTGTCATGGAAGAGACCGTAGAGAGTCAGGGAAAGCAGGTTGGGCCCTCGGGAGCTGGAGATGCAGTAGGTCCGGAGTCGGTCCCCAACTCGATTTCTCAGAGCAAGGCAACCCTTCTTTGGGAACGCTATCGCATTCTTGAGAAATTTTCCTTTGTCCTCCCCGTGCCTGAGGAGCGGGCAAACAAAGCTCCCCCTGGGTGCCTAGCTGTATACGAAGATCACCTGAAGGCTGGTCTTCGATTTTCCCTGCACCACTTCTTTGTTAAGATTTTTCGCTTGTACCAAGTGGTGCCGGCATAGTTGATCCCAAATAGCATCAGGAACATCTGCGGGTTCCTGGTTATGTGCAGCATCGCCAACATAGAGCCTAGGACCAACTTGTTCTCGACCCTTTTTGTCCTCAAGAGGGACTTCCACAGCAACAGATGGTGGGTGATCTATCCCAGATCGGGCCGTAGGGTGATTAAGGACATGCCCAGCGCCATCCACAGGTGGAAACCTGTCTTCGTATTTGTGTTGTCTTTCATCCCATGGGGCTTCGACACTGTGTAGAAGAAGCCTCGCCTGATTGCCAATGATGGAAAGAAAGTCTTGGCGACCGATCAGTTGGATTATGATCTTCAGACCAACTCAGGAAGTTGCCCCTATCCGGGAGTTGTTGGATGAGAGGAACCTCCACCGAGTGGGAATCAGTAAATTCCCCACACTAGGTATAGCAGTGAAAATTTCTGCTCCTCTACTTTAGGTTTTGTTGTAGTTCATTTAACTGAGGTGATCTTCTTTATCTACAGGTGGTGGGATAAAGCACAATTTGAGCTGGCTTCGCTTGACTTCGGAGAGGAGGGTTGCACAGGCCCCTTCCATCAGGTCTGCAGCTCGAAAGAAAGCTCAGAGAGATGGTCCCGAAGGGGACCAAAACACTTTGTCCTCCCGAGGCGCCTCGGGGGAAGATGCAGCGGCTGCAAAGGGGTTCCAGCGAGGCCCTGTCCAGTCGAGACTCCACCAGCGGTTGCCTTCCCAATTGACACAACGGGGGGCCCGCCTCAAGGAGTGGATGTACCGTCGGTTTGCCCCTCTGCTGCCGATAGGGGCAAAAAGCGGCAAGTCGAAGGAGAGTCCATCTATGGGGCTTCTTCAGCCGCAGGCCATTCGACGAACCCTTCGGAGCTCCCACCTATGGGAGAGCTGCTGATTCCGGAGGAAGCCATGCAGGCGTTGAAGGGTATGATACAACCCCACAATCTAGCAATTCTCTAGAATCGGAGCATTCTCAAGGTGTCTGATTGGCTTCGCTGCCCTGCAATAGGTATGACTATCATCGCCTCTTTTATCTTGAGAGTTATTTGACCCTCGATTCTTCTTTTGATGTAGTTGGTCTATGACTTCACCTTCATGAAGGAAGGCCTGGGGAACGTGGACATCCTCATTTACGACCTCAAGGAGGAGCTTCAGACTGCTAGGGCTGCCAGGGAAGTAGCCGAAGAGCTAAACCAATCCATGGAGGACCGTCTTGTCCAGGTAACTGATGAAGTTCCTGACCTGAAGGGTGAACTGAAGAGCGCCCACTCGAGGATAGCGAGACAAGAGGCAAGGTGGAACAGGAGTAGGAAGCAAGTTGAATCCCTAGAGCGGACTGCCAGGGAATATCAAGAGAGGATGGAGAACCTGTCTAAGGTGGCGGAGGAGGCTTCTAGGAGGGCCGAAGAGACGATCCTGGAATTCGAAGATGCTGAGAGGGAGGCCGAAGCCGCCAAGAAGGAGTTCGAAGCTTTGAGGAAGCGAATAAACAATGTCGTGGCTGACTTCAAGATGTCTTCGCAATTTCAGACATAGATTGATGAAGCATCATTGTATGCCTACCAGCACGGCTTCAACGACGGGCTTTCCAAGGTAAAGGAGACCCTCCCTCACCTCGACCTTTCGATGATCCCCTCCTACAACGTAATTGGAGAGGAAGGAGAAGAAGCGGAGGAGGCCGAAGATGCAGGGGAGGTCGAGGAGTCACCATGTCCAGTGGAGGAGGCTGCTACCCCAGTCAAAAATCCAGAGGTGATCCCAGCTCTGATCTCAGCCCAGGAGGTGACTCAGGCTGGAGGAGTCCAATCTGAAGGTTCTCCCATCCCGGCCTAGATTGATGAGATCCTCTCCGAGCAAGTTGACAAGTTGCTCCAGTCCTGTGGTGTGGAGCCTTCTCCTACCGATGTTGAGTGACCTGGATCACTCTGAATGTATTTTCTTCCTTTCTTACTTGTATTGCCAATGAACTTTGTATTGCAATTTTTCTAGATTTTGGAATGAATTCTCCTTTCTTTGCATATGCATTGTTGTGCCTCATGTGTAGCCTAAAACAGGTTCTATCATTTCTCCTTTTGCCTAGTCGAACGATAGCCTCCGAAGGCCATTCAGTTGATGAAAACGAACCCTTGAACGGACCAAAACTCCATTGCGTTGCCTTTCTTCGGATGTTGAGCTTGTCCGTTGGGGCGAACAGGAGTCATCTCCCCGCCAATCAATAATTAGGGGGATTTGATTAGGATCATCGTTGTCCACGTGGCACGTCGAGATTTTTATAGTCATAATCTCTTGCACCTTTAAGCCGTCGGGCCTCTTTTTTCCAAAAAGAGACCATTAATGATGCCGTCACACGATGCGGGTTTCTTTAGATTCGAAGTGATGGCGGTTGAGATCCTGGGGATGGCTTTCGAGAGACTTTCTGGTTCTTGAAGCATCACCCAAACACGTGACGCCTTCTCATATGGCCAGGAAGGACATGGGACGCGCCTCCCATAGTTGGTCGCGAGCGCAGGGTTTCTATAAATAGGACCCTGCCCCCTGCTGTCGAAGGCCATCATTCTTGTTGGTGTCTTCCCTTCATTAGCCATGAGGTTCAGCACTTTTGAGCTCTGTCGTGCAACAAACAGGAGGGCTATTGAACCCAAGAGGAAGTGAAGTCCGGAGTCATCTGGGCTAGTAGGCAAAGAGGAGAAGCCTTTGGTGGACCGCCTCGAGAAGAAGGTTTGCCTTCTGGAGGCTCAATTGAGGGAGGCCTGGGCCCAAGTCACGGTGGCGACCACGGCGGCAGAGGAGGTGAAGAAGGAGGCGATGGATGCCATTGTAAACTTCAGAGCTTCTACCGCATACAAGGATGAGCTCACCGGGGTGGCCTTGGACTCCTTCCACCAGGGATTTTGCGAGTGCCGGAGGAAAGCCTCCAAGTTTTATAACTTGAAGGGCTTGGATAATATCAAACCCTCCATTCCCTTCCCCGGCTATGAATTTGATTCTGACTCTGATGAGGGTCGGACTCGAGTTCGGATGGGAACCCCGGGGGCCCTTCGTCGTTCCATCTGGTCTCTCCCCAACGGTACGGGAAAAACCCATCGGGGAGTTAATGCAAATTTCCCAACCTTGCTATTGCTGCTGCTGCTCTTTTTTCTCTCTTTTTTTTATATCTCTATTTAGGAGAGTTTCTTTTCTTTTTCTTACTCTCTTTTTAGGAGAGTTTCTTTCTTTCTTTTCTCTTTCTTTTCTTTTTGTAAAAATTTGAAAGAAATGAAAGATCTTTCTTTTACATCGTCCTATGTATTTTCTGCGATGTGTTGCATCATGATTTGTCCATAATGTAGACTTCGTAGACCACTTGCAGTCTGTAGGAAGAAGTAGGGTCCGTTGGACCATTTGAAAGTGTTTGTTGTTGATAAAGAGGACAACAGTGGTCCTTTTAGGCACGTATTTGGATTTTTCATAGGGTAGGGTGTTTACACCATCCCTGTGCACTTTCTATCATGATTAAGGAAGGCTATTCAGGCCCACCATGGCACGTGTTCGGATTCACCGTAGGGTAGGTTACGAAAACCATCCCTATGCCTTTGATCTTTTTGGTGGCCTGGTTAGGCCATCCATTGCACTCGTCGGGCATACCGATAAGGTGAGTGGATCAGACTCTCCTTTGTGCAATTGATCGATTTTTAGATCGGGTCATTTGAGCTGTTGTCGTTCAGTCGATGCAACTAGCCGTTCTTAGTTGAGTAGGGTTGAGGAGCTTTGCACAGGAGTTTTTTGAAGCTTTTTCATTGATAGTATTTGCAAAGATTTTGTACATTCCAAGGCCGGGATAGGATCTTTCCCTCCAGGATCTTGAGTCGATATGTCCCTGGTCGAATGATTTCTTCGACTTGATATGGCCCTTCCTAGTTGGGGGAGAGTTTACCCTGTTCCGTTGCCCTGGACACCTCTGCTCTTCGCAATACCATGTCCCCCGTGCGGAAAGTTTGCTCCTTCATCCTTGCATTGTAGTACTTGGCAACCTTTTGCTGGTATGCCGCCATTCTTATCTGGGCCTATAGCCTAGTGCTTAATAGCAAATCCAGATTAATCCTTCTACGATCGAAGTTCTCAGGCTCTTCATAGTTGTCAATTCTCAGGAATTATAGGGAGACTTCGATAGGTAGCACGGCTTCGGTACCGTAGGTTAGGTTGAACAGAGATTCATCGGTGGCTGTTCTTGGAGTAGTTCGGTACGTCCAAAGAACAGAGGTCAGTTCTTTGGCCCAAAGCCCTTTGGCAGTGTTCAACCTTGTCTTCAAACCATGGAGGATGGTCTGGTTGGTGACTTCAGCTTCTTTGTTGGACTGTGGATGAGCAATGGATGTTAGCCGATGCTGGATATGGTACCGAGCACAGAAGTCCTTGAACTTTGAATTGTCGAACTGTCTCTCGTTGTTTGTGATGATGACATGTGGGATACCAAACCTGAAGATGATGGAATTTTTCACAAAACTTTCCACCTTGCCCTGTATGATTTGGGCCAATGGTTCGGCTTCCACCCACTTCGTGAAATAGTCGATGGCCACTAGAAGAAACTTCCTTTGCCCTGATGATAGTGGGAACGGGCCAAGAATGTCCATCCCCCACTGGGCAAAGGGCCATTGGGGCTACCAACTGAGTCAGGTGACTCGTAGGTTGTTTCTGCACATTGGCATACCTTTAGCATTGGCCGCACTTTGACACAAAATTAGTTGAGTCCTTCTGGATGGAGGACCAGTAATACCCTTGTCGAATAATCTTGTATGCTAGAGAACTGCCTCCTAAGTAATCCCCGCATATGCCCTCGTGGACCTCTCTCAATGCATAATCTGCATCGGTGGGTCTGAGGTATTTCAGTGGTGGTTAGGAGAACGATCTCTTGTAGAGGGTTCTATCTAAGATGACGTATTGAGACACCATCCAGTGGATCTTCTTGGCCTCTGCCTTATCTTCAGGCAATTCTCCTTCATTCAAGAATCTGATGATGGGATCCATCCAGCTTGGCTCAGTATCAATCTGGCGCACCTCTGTAGCCTCTTCGACATTGCTTGGAGTTTCAAGATGTTCAACAAAGGTGCACCCGAGAGACTCCGGTGCTGTAGTTGCCAATCAAGATAGTGCATTTGCCTGGGAGTTCTCTGATCGGGGAACATGAATAATTTCAAAATGTTCTAGTTGGGAGGATAAAGCCTGAACCTTCTCCAGGTATTGCACCATGGTTGGATCTTTGGCTGCGTACTCTCCATTGACTTGATTCACAACCAGTTGAGAATCGAAGAAAGTTTGGAGTTACCGGACTCCCAAATCTTTGGCAATCCGAAGTTCGGCGAGTAGGGCCTCATATTCGGCCTGATTATTGGAGGCGTGGAAGGAGAAACGGAGTGCATACTATATGATCTGGCCGTCAAGTTCGGCCAACATGAGTCCAACCCCGCACCCGGTAGCATTGAAAGCTCCGTCCACATGAAGCTCCCAAACGGACTTCATCTCCTTCGGGGCTTCTTCTTCTTTCGAAGAGGCTTCATCTTCGGACTTCCAGGTGCACTCGGCTAGAAAATCGGAGAGCACCTGGGCCTTCATAGCTACTTGGGGCTGGAAGCTAATATCAAATTCGCTTAGCTTCACAACCCACTTGGCTATCCTTCCAGAAGTGTCCGAAGATCGGAGAAGGGCCTTGAGAGGTTGATCAGTCAGCACCATGATAGCGTGGGCTTGGAAGTATGGCCGTAGTCGCTTTGCCGCAATCACTAAAGAGTAGATCAGCTTCTGCATCCTTGCATATCACGTTTCATCATGCAGGATCTTGCTGATGTAGTAAATCAGCTTATGGGACCCGTCTTCTTCCTTCCAGACAAGAACCGAGCTCACTGCTTCATTTGAAGCAGAGAGGTATAGGTAGAGGACCTAGCCTTCTTTTGGCTTGGAGAGTAATGGCGGGGTCTCCAAATACTTCTTCAATTCCTCAAAGGCAACGCGACAGTCTTCGAACCATTCGAAGCCCTTTGATTGCCGAAGTACCTTGAAGAATGGAAGACATTTCTCGACTGATCGAGAGATAAATCTGCTTAGGAAGGCAATCCTCCCTGTCAACTATTGGAGTTCCTTTTTACAAGAGGGATGCCTCATATCCTTCAAGGCCTGGATCTTCTCAGGGTTGGCCTCAATCTCTCGTTTGGTGACAAGGAAGCCCAAGAATTTATCCGACGTGACCCCGAAGGCGCACTTCGCCGGTTTAACTTCATGTGGTAGCACCGAAGAGCGCTGAATGACTCCTCCAAGTCATAGATGTGGTCTCTCCAGTGGAGACTCTTGACGATCATGTCATCAACATAGACCTCTATATTTCTTCCCAGTTGCTTTTCGAACACCTTATTAATGAGTCTTTGAAATGTTGCTCTGGCATTCTTGAGGCCAAACGGCATCATCTTATAGCAGTAGAGACTTTTGTCAGTGATGAATGCCATCTTCTCCTCATCTTGCGGATCCATTCTGATCTGGTTGTAGCCGGAGATGGCGTCCATAAAGCTCAGCAACTGGTGGCCGGCGGTAGCGTCGACCAGTTGATCAATCTTTGAGAGAGAGAAGCTATCTTTTGGGCAAGCCTTGTTGAGGTTTGTATAGTCGATGCAGATCCTTCACTTGCCGCTAGCTTTCTTCACCATTACCATATTGGCCAGCCACTCAAGGCAGCGGGCCTCTCTGATGAACCCTGCCTTGAGGAGCTTGCCAACCTCTTCATCAACAGCTTGCTATCTTTTGGAGGCAAAGCTTCTCTTCTTCTGTCACACCAGCTTGTACCCAGGGGTTACTTTCAGCCGATGAGTAATCACTTCGACGGGAATCCCGGGCACGTCTGAAGTCGACCAGGCGAAGACATCGGCGTTGTCTCTAAGGAAATGGATCAACTTCGTTCTGGTTTCTTCATCAAGGGCACTCCTGATCTGCACAACTCTGGAAGGATCTTCCTCTTTCAAAAGTATCGGATGGTCCTCTCCATGGGTTCACCAAGGTTTGTGGTCGAATTCCTCGGATCCATCAAATCCGGAGTAGTCGAATCCTTGAAATGCCTGTCTTCAATCATTAGACATTGTCGTGCCACCTCTAGTTCCCTCTAACTTCTCCAACACCATTCCTAGTGGGAAGTGTACCAAGAGGTAGTGAGAGGAAATCACGGTCCGGAACCTGTTCAAAGCGGGCCTCCCCAGACTAATGTAGTATGCTAATGAGATGATGCAGAACGAGAACTCTGATACCAAAAATGATACAAAATGGATATGTGGAATGCGGAAGCAAATTAAAATTAATGTATATTTTTATTTTTATTTTTTTTTATATATTTTTGGAAGTCGGCTTTGACTCAAATGAAAGTTAAACTAAATTGAAAGAAACTATATAATAATTGAAAGCACAATTCAAAGAAACTAGATTATCAGAGTAGTTCAGAAGTAAAGGATCGCTGGGGGTTGAGAAACTCCCAGACCTAGGGTTTCGTTCTGAACTTTCAACAGGACAGAAATAAAGAGAAGGGAAGGGTTATGTACCAGGCAGTGATCTTCACAGAGTTTGGTGGAAGGACTCTCTCGAGCAGATTGTTGGATCCTCGAATTCGGATATCTTCGCAATGGATCCTCCAATACTGGTCCTTTGGCAGAGTTGGCTTCTCCTGAACTCAGGATCTGGGAAAGAAGAAGAACAAGTTAAGGAACTAGATACTCAAAGAAAGGATTTACCAGATAAGAAGAACTTGAAAAATTGATGTTGCTGAAATCCTGATTCTCCTGGATGCTGATCTGACTTCCTTTGGGATTTGCTCTGTATTCGAAGTAGCCGATCTGGACATGGATGCTGGTGGTCGGCCTCTACTTGGAAGAGAGGGGCCGTGAGATGATGAGGTAGATTAGGGTTTGGATGATTGGTGGAATGAAGAAGATGATGGGCGACTAGGGTTTGGAATTGAAGTGGCTATCCTAAGGTTTTGGTAGGGTTTTGGGGTTGGAGATCTCACACCTCCTCAAGGTTCTTAGGGAACCCGGATTTACTCCCTCACGGAGCTCAACACCTGAATACAAGTGTGGAAGAGAGAAACACAAAGTTTCTCACGCAGAAATTGATTTTATTCATCATTAAATTCAAGAGTTACATAGAGTTGAATATATAGACATAACAAAGAAATAAAAATTTATACATTTTCCATGTGGGACTAATAGGACTATCCCACACTTTAGCATCAAATTCTCTTCCCAAGACTCCTTCCATGAGTGGGCAGCCCAAAAACTCCAAGAAAACTTGAAAATCAGCTCCAAATGGCAGGTTATCGGGGTGTCTCCTAGTATCTCTCCATGAATCAAGGATTTTCCCTTCATGGTTTGGCTCATTTAGACACCTCCTAGTCTTGCTCCACAAGTTTAGGCTTCTTCCTTTCATGGCTTTGGCACTTTTGGAAACTTTTGGAAACCTCCTTGAATTCCTCCCCAAGACATGCTCTCTTCCCTTTTATAACTTGGATTTTTATGGAACATTATGGGGCACCTCCTTGATCCTCTCTTCAAGAAAGATTCTTGCCATCCTGGCTTGGGTTTATCTGGAAAGAAATTGGCTCCTCCTTGGATTGAGGTATCTTGATGGATTTCTCTCCCAAGTGGTGCAAGAAAAAAAAGGAACTTACTTCTTGTAGTGTAGGGACCAAAGATACTAGATGGAGATGTGGCACCTCCTGGACTCTGGCGTGTGGCTGGGAGTGTGGCGCCCACTTGCTTGGGCCTGGGAGAAAAAATGTGGCACCCTGGACCTTGACTTGACTAAAAAAAATTGGCACCAACCTGGAGAAGACCTAGACCACTACTAGGACTTGTACTGAGTCAACATGACTCAACAAAATTTAAATTGCAGGGAAATACAGACTCAAGACTAAAATTGAGTTGACCAAGTCAACCCTTATTACAAAACCAGAAAACCCTAATTCTTCGGGCAAGATCAATCAGAGATCCAGATGGAGCCCTGAAGTCTTCTTCTGAGTCTGGTGCCCGCATCGATTCTCCCGGGGTCGGAGGAACTCGACCCTATCGAGTATGGATCAAGCTGGCTCTGGTATCTCTCCAAGAGGTCTAGGTCCAATTCTTGTAATTCTTCTCGGGAGATCCAAGAGTCATCAGAATCTGGCCTTCCTTGCCAGTGGACCAGGTATCTTTGGTATCCTCGATTACGAGTAGAGATAACCTGATCATCCAGGATCTTTTCAATCTGCTCTTTCCTCACAGGCCAGTTTGTTGGTGACACATAGGGTCGGGATCACTCTCAATAATAGGATTAGGTTTCAAAGGCTTACTAGGAATCACAGCTGGCTCCCTATACTCTACTAAGTCTGTAATGTTGAAAGTAGAGCTATTGCCTAGTTCTGGAGGCAACTCGAGCACATAGGCATTGGATCCTACTCTCTTCACTACTCTAAATGGTCCAGCTCCTTTAGCATGTAACTTTCTAACGGTTCCAGGAAAAAAATCGCTCATGCCTTAACCTAATCATTACATAGTCTCTCTCAACAAAAGTTTTGACTCGTCTTTGAGAATCAGCCAACTTCTTATAAGTTTCATTACTTAAATTTATTTTGGCATGAATTTCTTTATGCAAGTCCTTTACATACTATGCAAGTGCATCAAGAGACTTGTGTGTGTGGGCTAATAGTGAAATCAGATCAAGTGGTGTGTGAGGCTTGTATCCATAAACAATTTCAAAGGGACTCTAGCCTATAGACCTATTGATCAAACATTGAATGCAATTTCAGTCCTAGACAAAATACAAATCCCAATTCCTGGTGCTCTCAATCAAACCAAAATCTGAGCCAAAGCCTAGTAAAGGGTCAAGAAAAACTAAACTAGACTGACGACGCATTCCTAAAGAATCGATTTATTCTAAAGGAACCCTAGGTCTAAACCTAACAAACTAAGGCTCTCTAGGTTTGACCTTGGGTCGGAGGATGGCATGCAGAGCATGAAAACTTATCATGGGTGCCTAGTAGGTGCCATAAGGTCTTCCAAAAGTAGGTGGCAAACCTAATAGGTTCTAAGGAGTCTTGCAACCTAGAAATCTCAGTAAAGTGTAATCCCATAGCTCTATAAACATGAGAAGATTTAGGGAAGGGTAGGAAATAAGAATCAGAGTTTTGAGGTGGTTTATAGGAAACAAGAAACAAACCTTGGTTATTCAGGACGACCTTAAAATGAGGACATTGTTCTATAGGTGCACTCATCCAAACCTCATGATTTGCTCTAGGAGGGTCTACAAGTGCAAGTTCTAGGGTAGGCTGGGTGCTCCTAAAAGGTGGAAGGTTATCAAGAAGGTCTTTGGAATGTTTATCTAGAAAGTCTTCTAAGCTACTGTCTTTTCTTGTTCTTGGACCTTCTCAATGGGCAATTCTTGTGAACCCCTTCCTTCTTCACACTTCTCTACCAGATTTGACTCAGGGGTGTCTTCTTTGGATTCCTCAATGAGTTCAGGGGTATTCTCACTTAAACTCTCATTGGGTTCAATTTCCTCTTCCTGAACTTCCTCAAAAGGGTCTTCTCTTAGGGTTAGCTCCTGAATTCCTTGAGTGGCAGGGGTCCCCTCAATAACCCCATTAGGTAGGAGTTGGTTAATTGAATTATCGGGAGAGATATCCTCAATTCTTCTTCTTCTTATTCATCTATCAAACTTATGTCAGGCTCATATATTTCTTCCTCAATCTCACTGAAAGGTTCTAATCTATTCTCCTTTGATTTCTCTTTAAGTACGGCTCTGGTCAGGTCAACTAATTTTGGGATGGCCATGCCTAACTCCTTCTTAGTGTTATCCTTCTGGTCAAGAGGTGACACAAGTGGGAATTGACAAACAAAAGTTTGGTTCACTACGGATGTCGGATCAATCGGAACTCGACTCAAGTTGGTAGAGGTTGGCTTTAAGTCCAAAGTACTTGATTGGTTATATCTTAAAGACCACTCATAGTCTTGGGCTTCTTGGTAGGCTCGGTCTAACTTATTGGTCTTTTCAAGGCATAGCTTCCTATAAATGTCTGGGTGTAACCCAACACTAAACCTCGATGTGATCTGAGCTTCGGTCTCAATGGTATTGCATTTCATGTCATACCACTGGAAGTTCTCGATATATTTAGACACAGGCCTATTACCTTGTCGCAATTGGTACCATTGGTCTAAAAGTCTTTTCTCATAGGATCTACCTAGGTACCTATCTCTCAACTTACTTCTCATATCTCTCCAAGTATATATTTCCTCTTTTCTTTGATAACACTCACGCTCAATAGCATACCAATGCGACCTAGCATGTTTGGTGAACTTGGTTTTGGCCAACCTAACTTGTCCTAATTCCGATATGTTAGTGCACTCAAAATACCGATCCATTTGTTCTTCCCACTTAATATATGCCTCTTGTCTTCCATCAAAAGTGGGTGCATAAGGTTCGGTGTTCCTAACGGGTCCCTTCTCTGAGTCAACCAAGTATGGGTATAGGCTCCTAGGGCTAGACTCAGGGGCAAGATCATGGTCATAGGCTCTTAGATCAAACCTCCAATGATTAGGTTCAGGATCCCTGTATAATGGTCTCCTAGGCTCTGGGTGTGGGTGAGGTTGGGGTCTACCAAATTCTGAGTCAGGGGTCCAATTTCGGTGCCTAGGCTCCTCAAGTACCTGGGCTCGGTCTCTAAACTGGGCAACAGTATCAGTCATATCCTGACTCAATTTGGTCATACTTTCGGTAAGAGTTCTAATCATGGCCTCTAAATCAGGTTGGTAGGGTACTCCATTCCGGGTGGACATGATGATGCAAGCAAGCACACCTAATGAGACTCGACTGAAATGACTACGGGCTAACTAGACCTAGAGCCCAAACTAGATGCCCAATCAGAGTGGCAAGCTAGCCTGTAGTAACTCGGGACTCAGCCAGGCAGGTGTAAGGGGAGTGTTAGGTCCCTAATTGCCAATCCTAGACACCAATCAGTGATTGGCCAAGTAGGCGGACCAGCACACAAGCCCTTCAGGACGTAGTCCCTGAAACACCATTCTAGACACTGAGTACAAAGCACACACAGAGTAACCAGACAAACTGACTAAACCCTAGGCTGGACCTGACCAGTTGGTGTTCCTAGTCCACTAGGGGAAATTAAGTCTAATAAATTTTAAAATTAGGCTTAGGATCGAATGAATGGGTGGTGGTTTTGGGCTAAGGAGAGGTTATCAACTCCTCCCCTTATCTTAGATGCTCAATTTCCCTTAAGATGAATTAGGAGATGGTCACTCAAAAAAAAAATTTGAATTACAGAAACACAGAAACAGAATTGCTGTAATTTAACTCTCAGAAATTTCACAAAAACCAATAAATTACAGTAAAATTATGTAAAATAGTTTCAATTATACTGGTTCCAGAAAAATAAAAAACATGCAATTTGGAGTTACCTGCAATGAGAAACAATTCCTGTAATAGGGTAGTTACAGACTGAAAATAGAATGCTTCCCCCGTTTACAATTCCTGCTACGAAGTTGTAACCCAGCGGATCCCCTACACGCCCTAGGAACACCCCATGGAATGGGAAGAGGAGGCTTGCACCTCGTTTCGTTCCTAGGACTGGACATCCTCGGGAGTCTACTTCGAGCAGACAAAGTAAAAAAGAGAGACACTCAAAACATGCAAGCAAGTCAGAAACCCTAGACAGGGCTCTGATACCAAAAATGATGCAGAACGAGAACTCTGATACCAAAAATGATGCAGAATGGATATGTGGAATGCAGAAGCAAATTAAAATTAATGTATATTTTTATTTTTTTTTTTTTTATATATTTTCGGAAGTCGGCTTTGACTCAAATGAAAGTTAAACTAAATTGAAAGAAACTATATAATAATTGAAAGCATAATTCAAAGAAACTAGATTATCAGAGTAGTTCAGAAGTAAAGGATCGCTGGGGGTTGAAAAACTCCCAGACCTAGGGTTTCGCTCTGAACTTTCAACAGGACAGAAATAAAGAGAAGGGAAGGGTTATGTACCAGGCAGTGATCTTCACAGAGTTTGGTGGAAGGACTCTCTCGAAAACATTATTGGATCCTCGAACTCAAATATCTTAACAATGGATCCTCCAATACTGGTCCTTTGGCAGAGTTGGCTTCTCCTGAACTCAGGATCTGAGAAAGAAGAAGAACAAGTTAAGGAACCAGATACTCAAAGAAAGGATTTACCAGATAAGAAGAACTTGAAAAATTGATGTTGCTGAAATCCTGATTCTCCTAGATGCTGATCTGACTTCCACTGGGATTTTCTCTGTATTCAAAGTAGCCGATCTGGACCTGGATGCTGGTGGTCGGCCTCTACTTGGAAGAGAGGGGCCATGAGATGATGAGGTAGATTAGGGTTTGGATGATTGGTGGAATGAAGAAGATGATGGGCGGCTAGGGTTTGGAATTGAAGTGGCTAACCTAGGATTTTCGTAGGGTTTTGGGGTTGGAGATCTCACACCTCCTCAAGGTTCCTAGGGAACCCAGATTTACTCCCTCACAGAGCTCAACACCTGAATACAAGTGCGGAAGAGAGAAACACAAAGTTGCTCACTCAGAAATTGATTTCATTCATCATTAAATTCAAGAGTTACAAAGAGTTGAATATATAGACAAAACAAAGAAATAAAATTTTATACATTTCCCATGTGGGACTAATAGGACTAACCCACACTTTAGGCATCAAATTCTCTTCCCAAGACTCCTTCCATGAGTGGGCAGCCCAAAAACTCCAAGAAAACTTGAAAATCAGCTCCAAATGGCAGGTTATCGGGGTGTCTCCTAGTATCTCTCCATGAATCAAGGATTTTCCCTTCATGGTTTGGCTCATTTGGACACCTCCTAGTCTTGCTCCACAAGTTTAGGCTTCTTCCTTTCATGGCTTTGGCACTTTTGGAAACTTTTGGGAACCTCCTTGAATTCCTCCCAAGACATGCTCTCTTCCCTTTTATAACTTGGATTTTTATGGAACATTGTGGGGCACCTCCTTGATCCTCTCTTCAAGAAAAATTCTTGCCATCCTGGCTTGGGTTTATCTGGAAAGAAATTGGCTCCTCCTTGGATTGAGGTATCTTGATGGATTTCTCTCCCAAGTGGTGCAAAAAAAAAAAAGAACTTACTTCTTGTGGTGTAGGGACCAAAGACACTGGATGGAGATGTGGCGCCTCCTGGACTCTGGCGTGTGGCTGGGAGTGTGGCGCCCAATTGCTTGGGCCTAGGAGAAAAAATGTGGCACCCTGGACCTTGACTTGACTGAAAAAAAGTGGCACCAACCTGGAGAAGACCTAGACCACTACTAGGACTTGTACTGAGTCAACATGACTCAACAAAATTTAAATTGCAGGGAAATACAGACTCAAGACTAAAATTGAGTTGACCATGTCAACCCTTATTACAAAACCAGAAAATCCTAATTCTTCGGGCAAGGTCAATCAGAGATCCAGATGGAGCCCTGAAGTCTTCTTATGAGTCTGGTGCCCGCACCATGAGAGGTATGGGGGATCTTTGCAGTTGATGTCTAGGAAAACACATTTTGGAGAATGCATCGTACATCAAGACATCGGTCGAACTTCCATTATCAATAAGAACTCTATGTACATCATAATTGGCCACTACAGCCGAAATTATAAGAGGGTCATCGTGCGGGAGCCGAACTCCTGCAAGGTCGTCATCGGAGAAGAAGATGGAGTTGTTATCCTTCAGTCGCTTTGAAGCTTCATCTTCATCCCTTCTCCATTTGGTGGGCCGGTGTATCATCCCTATACCTCCATTGGTGGGCCTTTGATTTGGCAATTTGGCCTCTTCGGGAGGTGGCTGGGGAACAGTTGCTTCCGACCGGGGTCCCTGGCGATCGATGTACCGCCCCAGGTATCCTCTCTTGATGAGATCCTCGATCGCATCCCTCAACTGGATGCATTCTTCTGTGTTGTGGCCGTGGTCCCAGTGGAATCGGCAAAATTTGTTCCTGTTCCTTGCAAAAGAGGAGGCCTTCATGGGACGAGGTCATTAGAGATAGTTTTCTTTTTCTATCTCCATGAGGATCTTCTCTCGAGGGAGGTTGAGGGGGGTGTAGGAGTCAAATCTTCCTTCCAATGCTCTGGGCTTGGGAGGGCTTCTTCAGGCGGTCTGCATATATGTCATTGTTGTTATTGGAAGTTTGAGGGGCCTTGCTCTCTGTTATTCTTCTTCTTTGAAGGGGGTTTTCCTTCAATCAAACGTCGATTCGCCACCTGCTCTTTAGCATCGGCATATTTCTGAGCCCTTGATAGGAGCTTAGTGTAGCTTTTAGGAAACTTCTTATCTAGGAAAAAAGTAAGCCTAAAGGTTCGAAGCCCCTTCTTCAGTGCTGACATGGCCACGTGCTCGTTGAGATCGGGGATCTCAAGTGTGGCTGCATTGAACCTGGAGATGTAATATCTCAGGCTCTCTCCTTCATTCTAGTGAAGGAGGAAGAGTGTGTCCGTATTCCGAGGAGTCTTGCGGCAGGTCCTGAAATGCAAAACAAATAATTTTTCTAACTTGAAAAAGGAATCGATGGTACCTGGGTACAGGCTTGAGTACCACATCCGAGCAGACTTCTTCAAGGTAGCCAGGAACATCAAATAGTACATTACGTCCGAAGCTCCTTGGATCATCATATGGGCTTTGAAGCTGCCCAAATGGTCGAGGGGGTCGGAGGTGCTGTCGTAGGGTTTTATCTGGGGAACCCTGAAGTGCCGAGGAATGTCCTCAGCCATTATGCGGTCGGTGTAGGGTGGGCGTAGATCACCCACAATCAAGTCATCGGGATCTCTCTGATCCCGCATTCTCTATTCTCATGCCCTTGCCATCTCTGATTTGATGGATCTGAACCTCCCGTCATAATCGGGAGTCTGCTTGGGCACTCTCTCTACTAGAGTGGAGTCTTCGGAGGAGGAAGAGGAAGTTTGCCTAGGCCTTTTCCCTTTTTGGGAGAATCGACATACCTAGGCAGTCTCGAAGTTTGGCCTTCGAGAGAGGGCTGAGAACGGGGGGAGGGATGTGTTGAATCCTCCTGTGGTGCTCTCCTTCTTCGGGATCGAAAGCTATGTCAAGAAACAGCCGGTGGGTTTGCCACCAGAAAGGTTCTGTCTTGGAACTCTTAAACCATGGCCATCAGGTTGGCGACCTGGTTCATAAGAGCTTCGAACTGCTATGCTCCCATAACAACCGTGGGAGGTGGAACATCGTTCTCCTCCAGGGGTGCACCCCCCTGAGATGGAGCACGACTCCGGCTTGTAGAAGCATTTTGAGCTTTTCCTCTTGCCATCAAAAACTTCTTTGTTTCTTCCACATGTCTGGGAGGGAGCTTAACAAATGTTAATAAAACACACCCCCTACCTGACGCGCCAATATATTGGTGTGGAGTCCCTAGATCGGCCAGTCGGAGCCACTACGTTGCAGGACCACTCCCTGGTTCACCTGCAAAATAGGTCCCTTGCCAGAGTTGTTCCGACGGAGGACACTCTGATGCCTAAGTCGGTGGTGGATTCCAGCCACAGAATGGGGAAGATGTCGAGAGTCGAAGAGAAAAAGAGTTCTTGGAGATTGAAAGTGTATGTGTGCCAGATTATTCACGCATACCTCTCGAGCCATCCTTCTTACCCATATTTAAAAGATGGCCTCTGGTCTATGGCCCGCTCTTTTCTCAGAGATCATGGAGAGCCAATCTCTCCCATGATTGGCAATCATGGGTTGTCAATGAGCGGTTCCGGCCAGATCGGAGGCATGGCTACAGGAATTGCGCACCATGATCATGGCATGATGAGTGTCGATTGTAACCGTTGGTTACAGTTTCCTTTTTGGAATAGATTGTGGTTCAAGCTTTGGGTTTCCCCTTGCGTGGGCTGAAGGCTTGGTATTTCTCCGAGGCTGGAGATCATGTCTACAGCGGGGACCGAAGTTCATGTCTTCAGAAGTCGATGAGTAGTTCAGACTTTGGCTAGGGCCGAAGGTGCTACCCGAAGGACTGGCCTTTGGATGTAGTAGTTCGGTGTGAAACCTTGAGTTGCTTGCAGTTAGCCTTCGCGTTAGTCCGAAATCCGTAGTCCAGAGAACCGAGGCTTCGATAAGTCGAACCAAAGCCTGGTTCGTAGCTGAACCTGGATATCCCAACAACATGTATCACAAATATAATTCTTTTCAAACTTAATTTTTGGTAAACCTTTTACAAGATCTATTTTAATAAATTTTGAAAGTAAATCCATGCTTGCAAGCCCTAATTTATGATGCCATAACCAACTAGTTTCATTATTTCTAGCATTCATTATAACTAGATATTGGCAATTCTTTAAAGATAGATAGATCATCTAGATCTACTATGTAGATTTTGCAATGTTTATATCCAATGAATACTATACCATCTTCTATTGGACTAAATATAATACATTTAGAAGATTCAAAGACTACTTTATAACATCTATCTCATGATTGACTTATACTAAGAGGATTATTCTTTAAACCATCTAAAAGTAATACATTTTCAATATATATGGAAGGGACGATGCCCTACTTTATGATGCCATCACCAATTAGTTTCATTATTTTTAGCATTCATTGCAATTAAATGTTGGTGATTCTTTAAAGATAGATAGATAATCTAGATTTACTATGTAGATTTTCCTATGTCTTTGTCCAATAAATACTATATTATCTTCTATTGTACTAAATATAATACATTTAAAAGATGCAAAGACTACTTTATAATCTTTACCATATAATTGACTTATACTAAGAAGGTTATGCTTTAAACCATCGATAGTAATACATTTTTAATAAATATGGGAGGGACAATGTAGATTTTACCAATACCATGAATGTGCTTTTTTTCATTGTCTCTAAAGATTATTATTCCTTCTTCTTTAGCTTCAAGAGTGACAAATTGAATCTTGTCACTTGTCATATATCTTGAACACCTGCTATTAAGATATCATTTTCTTTTTCTTTCTTGGATCACAAGACACATCTATATGAAATAATCAATTTTTGTTTTAGGTATCCAAGTCATATTGGATCCTTTGGGATTAGTCTTATTGGTTTCTTTTGAAATCCATTATTTCTTAACCATTTTTTCATTTATTTTTCTAAAATTACATAGATATGCTTTATGTCCTACTTTACCATCACAAAAACAAGTACTACTTGATGTAGAATTAGGAGGGGGTTTGTTTTAAAATATTTTTTCTTATTTTGAGTGTTGTAATATAAACCGACTTTATTAAAAATAACTCTTTCATCACATAAAAACTTAATTTAAGGTTTGTTATTTATTTCCTTAAATTAATTAAGTATCATGGAAAAGGGTTTTTTTTATTATTTAAGGTAGTTAAATTAAAATAAATAATTAGATTAGGAGTTAATTTGTAAAAAGAGGGAAAGTAATTTTTTTCCTCTTTTTATGTTAACAAGAATAAAAGGTAAGTTGGATAATAAGAAAATTAAAATAAAGTAATAATGATCAAAGAGGGCAATCAAAATAAAGAAAGCAATAAATAAGATCAAAACAAAAAAATAATTTTTTTTAAAAACAATCATGCTTAGATCCCAGTAATGGTACCAAAATTTGATCACGTATCATAGGACGGTCAAAAATAAAAACCTATCTCATTACTATGCTAGGGTGAGTAGAAATCATATCCTCAGAGATCAAGGATAATTATTTCATGAAGAAAATAAAGAAAGAGATAAATATTTAGATCTTTAAAAATATATAATATGTTAATTAAAACTAATTAATTTAAATTAATTATAAAATCAAGAGATTTGTATGATAAAAAGATATCTTCAAGTTTCTAGATAATCACATACACAAATTCTATACATGTTCTAATCCAAGCAATCAAAGATAATTATTTCAAATCTTTCAAACTAATCCTTAGTATAGGCTATCTTGCTAAGTATGAACTATATCCTATCAAGATCATAGCATGTCCCACAAGTATAGGTTATTCAATGATTAAGTTGAACATATCCTAATAAGATACATAAATAAAAATCCTAGAATCAATTATTTATACTGAACATGGACCATATCATATCAGGATCATAATCCATCCCATCTATAGATAATTTATTCAAGAATCAAATAGAAAAAAATTTAAAAGAAATTGAATGCTTTATTCAATTGCATAGAATAGAAAAATAAATACAAAAATTTAAGTATAGAAACTTGCACTTCCCTGCAGACTGCATCTTAATCAAGCGTGGCTCCTGGATACATCTTCTTGGAGTTCGGAGCTCTATCACAGCATGTTGTTTCCTTAAAAAATCTCTTTTCTTTACTCCTCTCCCTCTCTCCCAACCGATATTAAATTATAAAAGAAAAGAAAAATAAAACTATGGCTGCTCACTACTTTGCCTTCCCTAGTCCTCCTTTTATAAACCTCAAATCAGGCCAATTCTGAGTCCATTTTGAAGTTCAAATCCTTATATAAATAATGTTTGAAGCTTCAAAACCTGTTGGACCATTAGATGTCATTCAGAGAGCCAAAAAATACTAGATCATGTTTCAAATCATTCCAAATCAATTTGAATTAGTGGCTACCTATCGGGTCTTGATTGTAGTGGTTCTGGGTCATTCGGGTTGGCACACATCATGGCTTGATTCATGCTTGAAGTCCTTCTTCATGTCAGAGCTTATACCTACTGTTGGATCTTCACCTATCTTGGTTCCTAGTCATCGTCTTCCCCACGATCGATTGCTCCACAGGGCAAACTAGCATCTCCATAAGCCATGTGATCATCCTTCAAAACCACTCTCGATAGTAGCGTGTCTCACTAATGCTCACCTGTTTGCCACCACCACATCATTTCCATCGCCGGTGTCAAAAATGTGGAGCAGTAAGCAAGGAGAATGACTAGTGATAGTGGGGAAGAAGAGGAGGTGGGCAGTGGTAGTGATGGGAGATCATGGTGGTGATGAGTAGTGGTGAAGTGGCACCATGGAATGAGGAAGAAGAAGGTCGTAATGGTTGCTTGGTTTGGCATCTCGGGTTAGCAACGATGATAGGTGGTGATGGCTCAAAACCAAGGAGGAGGTAGCGATTCGAGAAGAATGGCCAGGGATGAAATCTTAGAAGGAGGAAGGCTGGGTGATGAAGCTACGATGATGGAACACGTCGCAGCCTATCAAGAGGTGATGGTGGGTAAGTGGCTCGCAGTCAGTGACTCAATAGTATCTCAAGCTAGCAGCGATGGGAATGGTGGAGAGAATGGAGATAATGGTGATCGTAATAGTAGTGATGTCTCGGCATGAGGAGGAGAGGAAGACAATGGTGATGGGTGTATCGATGTCTTCAAGAAGATGGGTGGATGGACTGGTAGGAGATGATGATCAGCATTAGAGAAGATGATGGTGGCTTTGGCAAGATGACCAGCGATGGAGAGGCCATTGATGTCTCATGATAGTAGTGATGGCGACAGACGGCGGCGAGGCAGGCAGTGGCAGGGTGGGCTACGGCAGCGATGGTGGCTCAGAATGGGTGAAGGTGGCATAGACTGAGAAAGAAGAGAGTGCCTATCTATGGAATAGGGGTTGTGGACTGAGTGGCCAATCTATGGTGGACTGGTCTTGGACCAACCGCTCTAAAATCTATTCTTGACTTGGATTTTTGTTGATTCTGGGTCGATTGAACTCTGATTTAAATTTTGTTTGCATCCTCTTGACCTGCACTTGAGGCTCTTCATAGTGGTGAGTGTTTAAATATTTAATTTTATCAAGTTTTAATGGTTTTAGGGTTCTGAATGTCTTTGTAATTTTAATATACCTACCAAAGAGGAAGAAACATGAATTTAATTTTTCATTAACTATTTTAATAGGTGCAAAATTATTTTGGTACTTACTTTGATACTCGGCTCAATATCTACTTATCAAAATGTGCACTAATTTCATATTTTTCAAAATTATTTTAAAAATAATTAATTTTGCAAGAAAATCTAGATTAGTTATGAATTAGATTTTATATAAGATATTAGCACCATTAATTAACTAAAATACTCAAAATAATTATAAAATAGGTGACTTATCACACCCCCCAGCTTACTCATTGCAAGTTTCTTAGCAATGCAATAAAAATATAATCATGTATCATTAAGAGCTTCCTTTACAAAATTAGATCTAGGATTAAAAGTTTAAAAAAAGTTTAGCAAGTACCACTAACTAAGTATTGAGTTTCTAAAATAAATTTCGCAGTCAATACTATTAGAAACTTCCCTAGAATTTATCCAAAGATCTATATCACTTGTGTTTGTGATGGCTGGCTTAATATTTCGGTGCTAGCTTATAAAGAACAAATGTACCTTCGCTTATCACCTACTTTGGTCAATCTTATTCATCCCTAATTAAGCTCATGAATTGAAATAGCTTTCATACCACTTAATTTTTTTAACAAATGGTGGCATCTTTACACTACCCACTTTTTGATGCAAACAAACATGCTTACTTAGACGAACGTGCCCAGTACTCAGTGGGAAACCAATGTTTAGACTAGCCCTTTTTTTTTAATTTTTTTCTGGTAGATAGCTCTTTTCTCAAATTCAAGTTTCTTTAAATGGAGTGTATATCAATTATCAATTTTCAGTAATAATTAAATCCTCAATTGACCTTACAACCAATACCTACTTTACCACATCAATGTGCACGTGCAATAGAAGTGCTAATAACCTTTCGGTAACGTAAGTAAGCTACTAAAAGTTTAACCTGCTAGTCTACTCCTTAACTAACTACAGTCATTAACAAATACTTTCTAACTCTATTACTTTTTTGTAGTCTATTTTGCTTAAGAATTTTTTTCATGGCATATGATTTATTAAGAATTTTAAAATATTTTTTTCAAAAGTTTTTAGAATAATTTTAAAATAAATTTAAAAGATTTTTCCTATCCCTCAACTTAATTTCCTTGTTCTTAATGAAGTAAGAAAAAATTAAGACATAAAAGTAAGATAAGGAAAGGTACCACCTGGACTAAATATGCATCATGTATTGCTAGGTGCATCTATAAGAAGTGGTCCATTATTCCTACAAAAAAGAAAATCCTAAAGCAAAAGTCAATAAAAAGATTGGGTTGCCTTCCAACAAGCACTAAGTTTAACGTCTTTAACTAGATCTCTTGGAGTGCTCATCCTATTCCTGCTTGAGTCTTAACATGGGTTTGCAATTCCCTACGTGATTCAGGATTAACTTTAGAGTACTTCCTGCATGGAACCTTGAGTGACTTATTTTCCTGATAGCTAACAACTCTTTTTCTTTAATTAGATCTAGGTATAACTTAAGTACCATTCGAGGTTCTAAAGGACCTAGATCTATGTACTCAGTGTGCTCGATGTACTAAGGGAGTATTTCAAGTTCCCTTTTTGGTACCTCTTCTTTTTTAGGCAAAGGTTCAACCAATGTCATGAGGGTTCAACTAATAATTCAAGTCTTGGTTGCATGCAATGGTCACTAGGTGTGGATACCTCATTAATATTTTCTATTTTAGGTATTTCTATTAGTTCTTCAGTCCTAAATATTTTTGATTGATTAGACCGTTCTTCTTGTTTGGGTTCGGGACCATTATAGACTTTAAAATCAACCTTGAGTTGGCTTGGTAATCTACCCTCTTCTTGTTCATTGAGAATTTAGATTTTGACATAATTACATCTCTAGACAAGCTATGGCCTGGATATTGGAAGTTACATGTTGGCTCATGGTCCGCATAAAGCTATTGAGGGTATTTGTAGTATCTAAGGTTGATTGTACCCAGACTTTTAAACTCTGTTCTAATGTATTGATTCCTTTCTTAAGATTTAAATATGGTTGATTATCAATATTTAATTATGGCTTTGGTAGAGTTGATAAAAAATATGGGCTCCTAATGGTGCATCTTGTGACGATAAAAAATTGGGATGATTTTCCTACCCTGGATTGTAGGTTGGTGCATAAGATTTAGTCATATATTTTTCATTAACTGTACTTTCCTATGTGAACCCATTTTGGATTAGATACATCAAGTAAGGATAGTCCTCCATAACATGATATGGTGCATCACATACATTGCACATAGGTGCTGGTACATAGTTTAATTTGATATTCTTTATATTCTAGGACTTCCTCTATCCTACAGATCAACGATGTCATTTTAGTCTCTTCTTCAGACTTTCTTGTATAATTATATGCATCTTCGAATCTAGTGAATTTATGATGCATGTCAATCGATTGAAATCTAATTATAAAATTGTTAGCTATGGATTTAGTTATAGATGATTGGGCAGAGTCAATTGGTACCAATAATTCTATAGGGTTTTAGGTCATATACTGAATCCGTTTGGACAGAGCTACTAGGATACTAATGGTCTCTTAAGATTTTATGTTGTACATTGAAATGCATTTCTCTCTTAGGGTACCAATAATTCTTTAGGATTTTAGGTCGATCACTAGAGTCCGATTGGATAGAGTTACTCGGGTAGTAATAGTCCTGTAAGGTCCTAAGTCATACATTAGAGTCCATTTCTCCCATAGTCAGGAAATAATAGTCTATTAGGCTTTTAGGTCTTTTGATGGAGTCTCGGTAACGATAATCCCTTAGGATTTTGGGTTGTCCATTAGAATCCAATTGGACAAAGCTATTTGGGTACCAATAGTTTCTTAAGGTTTTAGGTCGATCACTAGAATCCATTTCTTCCTCAATGACCTTATAATCTTATATGGTTTAGATTATATCTGACCAATCATTGTTTTGTCTCGACAAGACTTTTTTAATGTTTATTTTGTTTATTATAAATGAAAAAAAGAAAAGAAAAAAGAGATAGATGAGAGGAGAATTCTAAAGATAAGAAACCCAAAGAGTCCTAAATCTATAGATAATAGAGAAGAGTGTTTTAATTAGGATAAAGTTTCATTAGCAAACAAGTTATCACACGATGGACTCTCTATCCTAGGGTTAACCTATATCTAGATAGCTCCTAACTATCAGGACTGCCTTGGAGCCCTCCAAATCAAAAACTAACTACTCAACTAGCCAGGTAAGGATAAGGTCAATGGGGATCCCCTTGTTGCTTTCCTTATACACCAAATAAATTGACCAGGTTAGTCGACAAAACCAATTAAAGAGCCACTTCCTTTAAAGCTACATCATTCTTGAACTCCTTTTCAAGATACCAATCAACTAGCTAATCCTGACCTGATTCAACTCTTTCAGGTGTCTTGTCCTAATGAACTTGAATATCCTAAGGCCAATATCTAATTGATTTTAATTAAATACTTTAGATCAATGCGATATGAAGGGTAATCAAATCTCCATCATATGTTGTTTAGAAATTTATGCCCTTAAAGTAGTTCATAGGGATACAATGCAACTCAAACAAGGTATCCAAATAGGTTAGAAAGTTTTAATATTTGTTATTTATTTTTTTAAATTAATTAAGTATTATGAAAAAGGTTTTTTTGGATTATTTAAGGTAGTTAAATTAAAATAAAAAGTTAATTAAATTAGGAGTTAACTTGTGAAAAGAAGGAAAGTAAAAACATTTTTCTCTTTTTATGTTAACAAGAATAAAAAGTAAGTTGGATAATAAGAAAATTAAAATAAAGTATAATGATTAAAGAGGGCAATCAAAATAAGGAAAGTAATAAATAAGATCAAAATAGAATTTTTTTTTTATTTTTTTAAAAAATATCATGCCTAGATCCTCAATAATAGTGCCAAAATTTGATCACTTGTCATAGGGTGGTCAAAAATAAAAACCTATCTCACTACTATAACTAGGATGAGTAAGGATCGTATCCTTAGGGTCAAAGATAATTATTTTATGAAAAAATAAAAAAAGAGATACACATTTAGATCTTTAAAAATATGTAATATATTAATTAAAACTAACTAATTTAAATTAATTATGAAATCAAGGATTTTATATGATAAAAAGATATCTTCAAGTTTCTCGATAATCATATATATAAATTCCGTGGTTGTTCTAATTTAAGCAATCAAAGTCTATAACTATTTCGGAATCTTTCAAACTAACTCTTAGTATAAGCTATCTTGCTGAGTATGAACCATATCCTATTAAGATCATGGTCCGTTCTATAAGTATAGGCTATCCAGCGATTAAGTTGAACAAATCCTAATAAGATACGTAAATAAAAATTCTAGAATCAATTATCATGTTGAATATGGACCATATCATTTTACATCAGGATCATGATCTATCCTATATATAGGTAATTTTTTTAGAAACCAAACAAAAAAAATTTAAAAGAAATTGAAAGCTTTATTTAATTTTATAGAGTAGAAAAATAAATACAAAAATTTAAGTATGGAAACCTATACTTCTCTACAGACTGCATCTTAGTCAAGCGTGGCTCCTGGATACATCTTCTTTGAGATTCAGAGCTCTATCATGGCACCTTGTATTCTTAAAGATCTCTTTTCTTTATTCCTCTCCCTCTCTCCCAGCCTATACTAAATAATAAAAGAAAAGAAAAATAAAACTATGGCTACTCACTACTTGTTTCCCTCATGCCTTCCTAGGTCCTCCTTTTATAGAGCTCAAATCAGGCCAAATTTAGGTCTAGTTTGGAGTTCAAATCCTTATAGAAAAAATGTTTGCAACTTCAAAATATGCTAGACTATTGGATGTCGATCAAAGGGCCAAAAAATCACTAGATCATGTATCGGATCATCTCAAATCAATTTGTATTAGCAGCTGGTTATTGGATCTTGATTGCAGTGGTTCTAGGTCATTCAGGTTGGTGCACATCATGGCTTGATTTGTGCTAGAAGTCCTTCACATCAAAGTTTATTCCTACCGTTGGATCTTCACCTATCTCAGTTCCTGGCCATCATCTTCCTCATGACCGACTGCTCCACAAGGCAAACTAGCATCCCTATAGGCCATGGGATCATCTTTCAAAACCACTCCCGATAGTAGCATGTCTCACCATGCTCACCTGTTCACCACCACCACTATCATTTCCATTCACCGGCATTGAGAAGGTGGAGTAGTGAGTGAGGAGGATGACCAATGATAGTGGGGAGGAAGAGGAGGTGGTAGTAGCAGTGATGGGAGATCATGGTGGTGATGAGCAATGATGAAGCAGCATCATGGAAGAGGAAGAAGAAGGCCATAATGATGGGTGGCAGTGGCTTAAAACTAGGGAGGAGGTGGCGGTTCGAGAAGAATGACCAGTGATGAGATCTTGGGAGGAGGAAGGCTAGGTGATGAAGTGGTGATGATGGAATGCGTGTCAGCTTCTCGAGAGGTGGTAGTGGGTAGGTGGCTCTTTGTCGACTACTTGGCAGTGTCTCAAGCTAACAGCAATCGGGATCGTGGATAGAATGGAGATAATGGTTGCAATAACAATGGCATCATCTTGACACAAGGAAAAGAGAGGCGACGGTGATGGGTGTGCCAACATCTTCGAGAAGATGGGTGGCTAGACTGGAAGGAGATGATGGGTGGTATTGGGGAAGATGATGGCAGCTTTGTGAAGATGATCGGCGATGGAGAGGCTAGTAGTGTCTCGGGCCGGTGGTGACGGTGGTAGGCAGTGGCGGGATGGGCTACGACAACAACGATGGCTCAGAATGGGTGAAGGTGGCATGGACGGAGGAAGAAGATGTCCCAGTCCATGGAATAGGGGTTGTGGACCGAGCAACTAGTCTATGGTAAACTGAGTGGTCATGGACCAACTGCTCTAAAATCTATGATTGACTTGGATTTTTATTGATTTTGGATCCATTTGAACTCTGATTTTGGTCCTGTTTGCATCTTCTCAACCTGTATATCAGGCTCTTCATGTTGATGAGTATTTAAATATTTAATTTTGCCAAATTTTTAAGTTTTACATTTTGAATGTCTTTATTAACTTTTAATATACTTGTCAAAGAGGAAGAAACGTGAATTAAGTTTTCATTAACTATTTTAATGGGTGTAAAATTATTTTGGTACTTAGATTAACACTCAGCTCAACATCTACTTATCATAAATGTGTACTAGTTTTATATGTTTCAAATTATTTTAAAAATAATTAATTTTGTAAGAAAGTCCAGATTAATTATGAAATTAGATTTTATATAATAATTAGAACCATTAATTAACTAAAATACTTAAAATAATTATAAAAATAGGTGACTTATTAGAGATCTGCAAAAGCAATTTGTAATTCACTATACTCAAGAGTGTTTTTCAGATATTACCTTGTTTTCTTATGCCATGAGACATATATTGGCTACTTCTTGAGTTCCTTCTTTTTTAGAGCTTAAGTCTTCACGATTGCTTCATGTAGACATTAGTATTTTTTCTTGTATTTCTTCACCTTTTTGAGTTAAGGGTGTCTATTTTGAAATATCTGAACTTCTTGCATTTGAAATAAATGAGTTGCTCTCTCTCTTTTTCTTCTCCTTGCCTTTGCTAGCTTCATCCATGCAGGGCTTCTTCTTGAAGCTTGGTTTCTTCTTTCTCATCATCTTCTTAAACCTTCTTGTAACCAAGGCCATCTCATCATCATCTTTTTCTTCTGACTCATCACATTATTTTTTTCATTCATTGTGGACTTCAAAGTAATGGTTTTTTTCTTCTTGGACTCCTCTTCATCCTTTTGTCTCATTATAAGCTCATGAGTCATGAGTGATCTAATGAGTTTTTTTAGTAGAAGATTGTCAAGATCCTTTACTTTTTGGATGGCGGTAACTTTTAGCTTCATGACTTTGGAAGAGACCTAAGAATTTTTTAAACAAGATTACTATTAGCATAGGTTCTTCCAAAACTTTTCAAACCATTAGTAATATTAGTAAATCTAATATACATACTTGTAATAATCTCATTAGACTCTATTTTAAATTATTCATACTTATGTATAAGCATATTAACTTTTGTTTGTTTTACTTGGTTGGTATCCTCGTGGATAATCTTTAATATATCCCAAATCTCCTGAATGGAGCTACAAGTAAAGATTCTATTGAACTCATATGTATCTGGAGCATAATATAAAATATTCATAGCTTTGGTATTAAGCTATACTAGTTCATGTCTTTCTCATCCCAATCCTTTTCATATTTGGAGATATCAACTCCACATATTTTAATGGTGGGTGTGTATAGCCTATTAACTATTACTCTTCAAAGTTGATAGTCAAGTGCTTGAATATAGGTACGCATGTGTGCTTTTCAATATGTATCATTTGTGTCAGTAAACAAAGAGGGTCTATTTGAAGATTATCCTTTAACAAAAGACATACTTAGTTGGGTTGCCATTTAATCTTACTCTTTATCATTAGATTAAATATAGCTAAGTACCAAGTTCTGATACCACTTGTTACCTAACTAGACAATCTAAGAGGGAGATGAATTGAGTTTTTTTTTTAAAAAAAACTAAGTATATGCTACTTATGGAGTGAAGGTGAGAAGAAATTAATTTAAAATAGAATGCTAAATATAAAAAAGTAAGCAAGAGAGTAATTGCAAACATAAGAAATTTTATAGTGGTTTGATGCCCCAGCACCTACGTCCACTTTCCAAATCTTCTTTTAAAAATTTTACTATAATCTTTCCAAAGATTGTAATCGGATTATTTTACTGGGATCACAATCTAAAATCCTTATAAATTATTTTCTCAGGCTTACAATCCAAAACCCTCATATCCAACCTTGGCCTAAACACACCTAACTTCAATCTCCAATTGAAATAGGCAACAAAAAATAAGAAAGAACAATGTAAGTATAAAGCTCCTTGAAAAGAGTAAGAATAACATACTTATGCACAAAAGAATGAGACTCCTAGGAATTTATAAAAGCTTCAATACTTATCTCCTTGTCGAGAAGCCAATAATTGAAGTAATATTTTCAAGTGGTTAGAAGTTGGAGCTCTCAAATCAGTACTTTGGTTTATCTCTTTGTTCTTGATGGTACATGGAATATTCTAGGTTTGGTTATTATCTTTAATGAGTTTGGTGGCCTTTTAGTTTGCTTCCAAGATCCAAAAGACTCTTTCTAGTTGTTGGAGAACAAAATATAGCCATTAGAATCAAAATTGGATCAATCTAAACTTTCTCCAGAACTAGCCATTATGCTTGTCAGCAATCTTCGAGTCGACTCGAATTACATTCGAGTTGACTCAGTCCTCTATTGAACAGACTTAGTCTTCTTTCTCCAAAATATACATTTCTATTTTTCACTATTGAGTTGACTCAAATTCATGGG
This sequence comes from Areca catechu, assembly GCA_021397845.1. Classification (NCBI taxonomy): domain Eukaryota; kingdom Viridiplantae; phylum Streptophyta; class Magnoliopsida; order Arecales; family Arecaceae; genus Areca; species Areca catechu. The sequence continues at coordinate 88,969,878 of CM038043.1, read as the reverse complement.
ATCGACTAGGTTTCCATCCGATTCGATTCAATTGTCATTTGAGTTGGCTCATCATCAACCTTCAAAAATTTAACTTTTGTATAATCAACTCCCTTTATCGAGTCGGCTCGATAGCATGCCGGCTGAAACTCTCCCGTGCCAAGCTGAAACTCTTTCATATTAGACAGAAATTTAAATTTTTCTAAACTTTCTTGACTCCATATCCCAATACCTTATTTTTACATAATTTTCATTGACTTTTTCGAACCTTTTGAGCTTCAAAATCTTATTATTCAAATTAATAGTCGTTACCTTTAATATTTCCTAAAACATTAACTCATTCAACTCATTAGTAATATTATATACTCAAATATTTTGTTATTCATTAAAATCAATCCTTGGAGCCAACAAGTTCTATTAAAACTTTGACAATCTATCTATCAATGACCCTAACAAGTGCTATTTAAATATTCATCATCATCTAACAGAATGCCAAATATTTGACCAAGAATACTATGATCAAACTCAATAATCTTTTCTTTAACATACGATGAAATATAATAATTTATACTCTTAAAATTAAAATTAGTATAAAAATATTTTACTAGAGTAGGATAGGTTGACTTATTCATCATAATCATAAACAACCAACCCATCCTTTCAAATAACAATCTAATTTGAAAAATTACCCAAATAATTTAAGTCTACTATCCTTCTTCCAACAACTCTTCTTTGAGAAATATTAGATCTAAACTTCTCACTACACTCATTATTCAAAGACAAATCATTCCCATATCTACTTTAATGTTGTTTTCTTTTTCTACTAGAGATCTCTTCACTTTGACATACCTCCACCCTTTTTCAAAGCCTTTGCATTGATTTGAAGGGTTAAAGAGGATTTTAAGAATTTTAAAGTGGGAGAGGGGTTTGGAAATGGAGATAAATTATAATAGAAAATAAAGGGAAGAAGTAGCTCATTAAATAAGCCCTCTGAATTGAAATTTTGGGTTTAACCCATAATTTTATAAAGAAAACTAGCCGTTACAATATTTTGACTATTAAATTTTTTGTATAACTAAAAGTGTAGGTTCAACCCACGATGTCAATTTCATAGGCATTTAATGGCTAAAATAGAAATTATGGGTTGAACCCATAATTTCAAGGCCAATGAAAGGAAGGTGACCATTAAAATAGAAATTGTGGGTTTAACCCATAATTTCTATTCCAATGGTCAGATTCCCTATATTTTGAACTTGTAGGTTCAACCTACAGTTCAAATGTCCATTATAGGTGGCTGTTAAAGAGACTTGTGGGTTCATGTGGCTGTTAAAGAGAACTTGTGGATTGAACCCACAAGTTCAAAATAAAAGGATTGAACTCACAAGTTCAAAACCCATGCTGGCTGCCAAATGGCAAGCAAACTTGTTGGTTGAACGCACAAGTTTGAGTAGTGGCATTCAAATCATTATGAAATGGTAGAATTGTAAATAAGTTTAAAAGTAGGTATTTTGAGAAATAAGTTTAAAAAATTTCCATTCATTCAACTTCTCCTTTTCCCCAGAGATTGAGTGACCAGTCCAACTACTCAACTACTGGACCAATCTAACATCGACATAACACACACGATGATGGACAAATTAGAAAAAAAGCACAATATGCATACTTCTTTGTGTGTTGCTTTGTAGACTAGTCCACCAATTCAGCACTGGTCTAATTCAGTACTCATTTAGTTTGCGAAAAGAAATTTTCATAACTATAATATTTTTCTTTGAAACTGATGCCTAGGAATATGATACTTAAAAATGGTTTTCAAATATTTAGTTGATCATGAAAAAAGAATGGTTTATATTTTGTTAGACGAAGTTATATAAAATATATGTTATATCTTTAATAAAGAGAAAGATCTAATTCTATTCTATCTAAAATCCATATATATTTATAAAAAAATTTTCATTTGTTAGCTGGTGAAAATTAGACTTTTTATATTATATATAATTTTTTTCAATAAAATATTAAAAAAACATTTCTATAAAATATTATTCTTTTATCTTTATTCTTTAAAAGTTTAATCAAATATGAGAGCCTACCTCTTTTTTTCATTGACCATGCATCCTTGCTTCTCTTATTTTGATAAGAAAAAGAAGTGAGGAGGGTGGGAAGCAACAAGCATCCTCACTTCTCTTTGCGCGAACCAAACTAACCCTAAAAATTATACCGAGAGATCCCACTATCGACATGTAGTCCTCCAGCTTGTCACAGGGTGAGTGGTTTCTAACTCAAACACCCATGCGGTGCCCTAGCATGCCACACTAAGGCCAGCCCTCTGAGTCCTTTCCTTGGACATACATATAAACATACAGTAGTCCAACCACATAGCTAAGCATGCACCTCTATGCCCTTGCCCAGCAATACCATTAAACTAAACACATGCGACACTCTTAAGCACCCACAAGCAACCTGACCACTTGGGTCAACTATAATTCTCATGCGCATCTCCGTGCCGTAATAACAGAATCTTCTTAAGAGTGCTCCAAAGCTTGGCACCTCTATGCCAACCCGAAGGCTTTGCACCTCAACCCAAATACTGCTCACCTAGGCTACCTCCAACCTTCAGGTACTTCCGTGCCATGACATAACCACTGTTCCATTGATCTGCAAGCTATCATGCTACCCTTCAGATGAATACAGACCAAATATGGTGGGGACACCGGAGGCACCAGAATAAGACAGAGGCTTTTCAACCCTCTGTGAATTGATCAATAATTTATGAGTCCATCTATAATAAGGGCTTAGCCCATCTGAGTCTATTTTAGTTGTTATTTGAGTCTTTTGAGTTGTTATTTCAGTTTTGTACTAGTCAGCTCATGTTGAGCTAGTTCAGTCCAATGCTAGTCAGCTCATGTTGAGCTAATTTTATTTTTTTGAGTCCTGTCCAAGCATACTGAAGACTCAAGACTATCTCATTCAAGTAAAGACCAAGTCCAACTAGATTGAAGACATGGAAGTATAGCCCAAGTCCAACCCAGCTTGAAGATTTGAAGACCCCAGGAGGAAAATTCAGAAAACCCTGATTCCTTACAGATGCCTTCCAGATGCCCAGATTCCCTTCCAGATGCCAAAATATATTCATATACCAAGGCATCCATGATTTTAGAGGTCCATCTGCATCCTAGCCCAAAGAAATCAAGCCCAGGCGCCAAGCCCAAGCCCCTAAGAAGCAAGATACCAGGGAATATTCTACTACCTGGCTACCAGGCCATCCCAGCTTTCAGAGGCCCAAACCCATGCGCCCAAGCCCCTTTGGGCCAGCCTCTTGCTGCTCCTAGAAGCCCAACACGCCCACCTAGGCATCCTTGGAGTGTTGGCCAAGTCAAGAGAATTTTTAGAGATTTTTCTACCTAATGTTTCCTTATTTTCTAGCTAGGGTTTGAGAGGGAAAAGGATTCTTATGTAAAGACTTATGTGCCCTTACTTGGAGCCCAAGGTTAAGGGTCTATTTAAAAGACCCTAGCCTCTTGTATGAAGGGAGATTTTTGATATGAAATAAACCTTGAGTTCTTATATTGTTTTGTGTGATTACCCTGCTGTGTGCATAAAGGGGTTTGAGAGTTCTTCTTCCCGGTGTTTGCAACCATCTTCATGCCGCCAACCATCTTTCCAGCCCCCTCCAAAACATTCTTCCCTTTGCTGTTTTCCTTTATTTTCTTGATTTTCTCTGAGTTTTCTAATCCCTGACAGGTCATTTGCAGGTCCCCGAGGTTCTACGAATCCAACGACTCCAGCCAAGCCTCAATCGAACCACCGAGCAGAAAGCCAGGTATCCGCGGGTCTTTAGCTCGATTTTCCAGGCCGCATCTATCAAGGAACGAGAGATCCCTTCACTGTGATCTTCACCGGGCACTTCAGACATTGTCAGGTACAACCCCTCTACCTCCAGTAATTATATTGTAGGAGAACTTGCCCTAACCGAGGCTTCTCAGCCCCGGCGATCCTTCTTTAGTACTTTTCTTGGTTCCTATCTGCAAGCTTGGCTTCAAAATTCATACAAAATTTCCTACAACTAATTTTGATCTAAAATTCAGAAATTAATCACCTAACCCCACATATAAAACATACAAAAAGAATTGCTTGCATATTAGTCCCCCATCATTTGGTATCAGAGCTTAGATTAGGGCTTATTTTCTGTAATTTTTCAGTCCGTATATATTCTTTTATTTAAATTATTTCTCCTTGATCAAAACTCTAAAAATTATGAAATTTATTTTGCTGGATTCAAAATAATTTATAGTATTGTTTTCAATTTTTGCAGATTTTATTTTGGCCTGTGAATTTTTTACAAGCCGAAATACAGCCTGTAAATTTTTGGCTCTATTTTTTTTCAGCAAGACAAGTTTGGAAATTTTAGGGTTTTGTTTACATCTTTTTCCTATCTTTTAATTTTAGTATATTTCCTGCATATTAGGCCATAATCTGCAAGTTTTCTTCTATTTAAGAAAATACTAAATTTAAAAAAAAATTACATATTCTTCAAAAATACCAAAAAAAATATCTAAACCCTAATTTGCATCCTCATCTGCCTGCCATCATTGCATAATTTACTTTTAAGGGCACTCTTGCTATATCAGATGAGGGGAGGATTTGATCACCTCTCCTTAGCCCAAAACCACATCCCTTGCATTCGGTCCTAAGCCTTAACCTAAAATTAACTAGACTTAATTTGCCCTAGTGGGCTAGGGACACCAACTGGTCGGGTCCGGGCTAAGTGTCAGGTCATTGTGTCAAGCTAACCTGTGTGTGCCTTGTGTTCAGTGTCTAGAATGGTGGTTTAGGGATTCAGTCCTGAAGGGCTTGTATGCTGGTCCGCCTACTTGGCCAATCTCTAATTGGTATCTAGGATTGGCAATCAGGGACCTAACACTCCCCTTACACCTGCCTGGCTGAGTACAGGGTTACTATAGGCAGTTTGCCACCCTGATTGAGCATCCAGTTTTGGACTCTAGGTCTAGTCAGCTATAGTTGGTTTGATCGAGTCTTGCATGAGCATTAGATCAGGAGTCCCATCTCATCCACCATCTCCCTGAACCCATGAATAAGCAGGAAGCTAGGATTCAAGCCCTTATAGACCAAATGGCCCAGATGTCTACCTAGTTAATTACCCAAATGACTCAGTTGACCCAGACCAATAGCCTCAATCCAACTCAACCTAGTGAAACCATAGAGCCCAACCCTATGAGAACCCACTACTCTGACCCATATAGGGAGTCCAATCCTAAGAGAACCCAATACTCTGACCCATATAAGGAGTCCAACCCTAAGAGAACCCCTTACCATGATCCCTACCGTGAGGTTGAACCTAGGAGAGACCATCGCCATGACCCTTATTATTATACTGAACCTAGGAGGACCCCAAACCCTGATCCCTACCATGAGGTTGAAACTAGGAGAGCCCATCATCATGACCCATACTATGAAACTGAACCTAGGAGGACCCCAAACCCTGATCCCTACCATGAGGTTGAACCTAGGAGAGCCCATCGTCATGACCCATACTATGATACTGAATCTAGGAGGACCCCAAACCCTGATCCCTACCATGAGGTTGAACCTAGGAGAGCCCATCGTCATGACCCATACTATGATATTGAACCTAGGAGGGCCCCAAACCCTGATCCATACCTTGAGGCTAAACCTAGGAGAGCCCATCGTCATGACCCAATCCCTAAGGTTAGTCCTAGAAGGACCAACCAGGATTTTGTAGACCAGAAAGATAGATCCTATTTACCCACATCCTATAAGCCTAGTATACCCACAACCTATAGATCTTATGACTCCAAATCCTATGAACCTAGAACCTATGAATCCAGAACCTATGAAGCTAGATCCTATGACTCTAGATCCCATGATCATAGATCCTATGCATCCACACCCTATAAGCCTAGTAGACCCAAGACCCATATAGCCGAACCTAAATCCTATGAGCCCAGAGAGCCCATAACCCCTAGGTATCAATCTAGTACTAGTTAGGTTTTCCTTAGTCAACTTGAACCCCATAGGATTAGTACCCCTAAATATGAGCCCAGTAGTGAGCCACTACCCCTTAGGCAACCTGAACCTACTAGGATTAGTGTCCATAATCAAAAACCAGGACCTAGCCAATTTTTCCCTAGCCGACCTTCTCCAACCATTCCTGGGATTGAAAAGGCTTACATTAACGCGGAAGTGTATGAAGCTGATGCAAGCTTAGTGGATGAGTATGAGGGAGAAGAGGAGACACCTTTAGATGACCTAGAATTAGCTGACCCAATAGATACCCAGGTAGAAGCCAACCTAGAGGTAGTTGACCTTGACCACATCCAACCTAAAGCTATAGTGGAAGAACAAATAGAGGAAGAGAACCTAGGTACTGCTACTAGAGCCTTACCTAAGGAAACCGAAGAGGAGAGCCAAATTATAGAGTCTAGTCCTAAAATACAAGACCAGAAGAATTTATTAAGGACTTGATCTCTTTGAATCAGTACTCTCAGGATGAGCCTCCTCCTATAGTTCCCATTAGGGACCTCTTCCCTAAGATTAGTAACCCATCATTCCATTATAAAAACCCCATAGATATACCGCAACCTCGTAAGGTTAGCTTCATTAGTCTAGGATTAGTCCCTGACAGGCCTTCTTATATCGAACTTTACCCAACTAACCTTGAACCTTTTTCCCTACCCTACCAAACTAATTTTGAACCCACTTCCTATTTTCTGCCCTTTCCTGACACTCCAGCATTTCTAGGATTATTAGATTGCATTTAACTAAGATTAGCATACTGCATGCATTCATCACGCATGTTAGGTTTGCATCTTACTTCTGGCATACTCTTTGGAATTTGCTAGGAGTCAACTGTAAATTTTCATGAGCATGTCAAGCTAGGATCAAACCTAGGGAACCTATAATCTATTAGGTTTAGATCCAAAGAGTTCAATAAAATTTCCTTCTATAGGAATGCATAGTCAAGTCTGTTGGTGTTAGTATGAGTCCTTTGAATCATTTGTTAGGAGTCTGCATGTGCCCAGCATGTTCACCACCTACACTAATTTTAAACAAACTGGCTAATTCCCGAAGATAGATCAAAGAATTTGATGTAGTGGATTATATCTTGGTTAGGCTTAGGCCTAAAGGAAGCTTCATGCTCACAGAGCCGGACCTTTTAAAGAGATAGAGAAGGTTGGATCAAATACCTAGGTGTTGACTTGCCTTCGGATTTGGGCATTAGTTCTACCTTCAATATTATAGACCTGGTTGAGTACAGGGAACCGACAGCGATACCTAGTGAGGCCTTTGGACCTATCCCCTCCTGTTATGAGTGACCCTAACCCAGAGTATCCACTAACAAATTTGGCCTGAGAGAAGAGAATGGATCGAGCGTATCCTAGACGATCAAGCCATCACGACCCAGGGGCATGGCTATCAACGCTTCCTGGTCCGATGGCAAGGCCGGCCAGAGTCGGATGATTCGTGAATTTCTCAAGAGGACTTGCAGCACCTCAACCCAGACCTCCTCGAGAGATATATGAGCCAGCTTGATCTTCACTCAACAGGGTCGAGTTCCTCCCATCCCGGGAGAATTGGTGGGGACACCGGAGGCACCAGAATAAGACAGAGGCTTTTCAACCCTCTGTGAATTGATCAATAATTTATGAGTCCATCTGTAATAAGGGCTTAGCCCATCTAAGTCCATTTTAGTTGTTATTTGAGTCTTTTGAGTTGTTATTTCAGTTTTGTACTAGTTAGCTCATGTTGAGCTAGTTCAGTCCAATGCTAGTCAGCTCATATTGAGCTAATTTTATATTTTTGAGTCCTGTCCAAGCATACTGAATACTCAAGACTATATCATACAAGTGAAGACCAAGTCCAACTAGATTGAAGACATAAAAGTATAGCCCAAGTCCAACCCAGCTTGAAGATTTGAGGACCCCAGGAGGAAAATTCAGAAAACCCTGATTCCTTGCAGATGCCTTCTAGATGCCTAGATTCCCTTCCAGATGTCAAATATATTCATATACCAAGGCATCCATGAGTTTAGAGGTCCATCTGCATCCTATCCCAAAGAAATCAAGCCCAGGCACCAAGCCCAAGCCCCTAAGAAGCAAGATACCAGGGAATATTCTTGCTACCTGGCTACCAGGCCACCCCAGCTTCCAGAGGCCCAAACCCATGCGCCCAAGCCCCTTTGGGCCAGCCTCTTGCTGCTCCTAGAAGCCCAACACGCCCCCCTAGGCATCCTTGGAGTGTTGGCCAAGTCAAGAGAATTTTTAGGGATTTTTTTACCTAATGTTTCCTTATTTTCTAGCTAGGGTTTGAGAGGGAAAAGGATTCTTATGTAAAGACTTATATGCCCTTACTTAGAGCCGAAGGTTAAGGGTCTATTTAAAGAACCCTAGCCTCTTGTATGAAGGGAGATTTTTGATATGAAATAAGCCTTGAGTTCTTATATTGTTTTGTGTGATTACCCTGCTGGGTGCATAAAGGGGTTTGAGAGTTCTTCTTCCCGGTGTTTGCAACCATCTTCCTGCCGCCAACCATCCTTCCAGCCCCCTCCAAAACTTTCTTCGCTTTGCTGTTTTCCTTTATTTTCTTGATTTCCTCTGAGTTTTCTAACCCCTGACAGGTCGTTTGCAGGTCCCCGAGTTTCTACGAATCCAACGACTCCAGCCAAGCCTCAATCGAACCATCGAGCAGAAAGCCGGGTATCACGGGTCTTTGGCTCGGTTTTCCAGGCCGCATCCATCGAGGAACGAGAGATCCCTTAGCTGTGATCTTCACCGGGCACTTCAGACATTGTCAGGTACACCCCCTCTACCTCCAGTAATTATATTATAGAAGAACTTGCCCTAACCAAGGCTTCTCAGCCCCGGTGATCCTTCTTTAGTACTTTTCTAGGTTCTAATCTGCATGCTTGGCTTCAAAAATTTATACAAAATTCCCTACAACTAATTTTTATCTGAAATTTGGGAATTAATCACCTAACCCCACATATAAAACATACAAAAAGAATTGCATGCATATTAGTCCCGCATCAAAATACACGTGACATGATCATGCAACGTCACTGTTATGAATGAGGCATAGGCAAACCATCTCCAATGTCATCTAGTCAACCCGCCAGACCGATACAACCTACAACCTCTTAAAGCTACAACTGATCTGGCACATCCAAAGCTCTCATGGGTTTCACTATCCATGCTCCCCACAAGCTCTTTTGCCATGATCGGTCTTTCATCATCAGCATGCCTTCCCATCAATAGCCATACTGCCCGATAATATTCATGGCCTGCTCACACATCACTATGCACTACCATGATCCTAAAGATCCATGGTTATATCGCCCAACATTCTATTTTCATAGCCTACTCGCACCCTATGCACTACCATGATATTGGCATCCAAGTTTGTCCATCAAGTAAATATCTTCAACCGACTGATCCTTGCAACGTGCTATCCTCTCCTTGCCACAACCCTCTTAGCCACCCTTGATCCTTGGTCCAGCTCCAAGGTATATATATTAATCAAATTTTTATAAGCCATACTTGAACTCCATGGACAACCAGCTCCCATGGATCCCCATGAGACATCAGCCTACAATGCTCATGAGACATGCCTGTTTAGATAGACCAAACCCTTGCTCGACTGGTCCTCTATTGCCTCTTTGTTCCATCACCAAGATCAAGAATGCATAGAGTAGCCTGAATAATTCCTTAAGGCTCAACCTTCCAAAAACTTCCATCCACGTATAATGTGGCTAGCTTGTCCACCAATATTACCTCGAATGTCTCCATATGAGACCATCTAGGTGTGGCACCACATTACCATACAACTGTGCCACGATGGACCCATACCCTACAGGCCCGAAGGAGTTGAGAATATAGCCAAAGCCTCGCATCCCTCCTCAAAACCAAGAGAATTTATGAAGCCCACTTATTTTTGGGCTTATTAGGCTAAAGTTGATAGCCATTGCCGACTTCAGTTCTAAACCTAGAAAAAAAATAAAAATAGGGGATCGAGCCCCTGTTTATCCCATCGATTATCCCATCGAAGAAGCTGGAAGGGAGGCCATCGAAGGGTGGAACTCGGCCAGTAGAGTGTCACGGAGGGTTGGGGCACCCAGCCGATCAAGATTCCTCCCTATATGGTTAGGAGATCCCTCATTTCTTTTCTCTTTAAAACCCTCCTCCCATTATTGATTTTATTATCAATTCTCCCTCTTCTCCGGTGGTCGATCATTCCTAGACCATCACCAATAAGTTTCCCTCTTCCTAAACTCTTGATTGTGGGTTGTTGGGGCTGCACAAGATGGATCTTCTTATGCCTCCTTCCGGTTCTTTGCCGGTGGTTGGGATGACTGCGGATGCATCGACAACCCCCATCCCTACTCCCTCCGGTCAGATTCCATTAGATTGCCACTCCTCTTTCGGTCTTCATCCATGGGATGATGGAAGCCTATTCGGTCGAGCCAAGGAAGGAGCCGGGAAGAAGAAAAAAAAAAGAGAAAGAAGGGAGAAGAAGGAAAGAAAAAGAAAAGAAAAAAATAGAAAAAAAAATAGAAAAAAAAAGAGAGAGAGAGAGGAGAGAGAAAAGGAGAGAGAAGAGAGAAAGAGGAGGAGAAAAAGAGGAGATAAAAGAGTGAAGAGAGAAGAGGAGGGAGAGAAGAGAGAAGAGGAGAGAGAATGAGAAGATAGAGAAAGAGAGAGAATAGGAGAAAAAGAAGAGAGAGAAAGAAGAAGAGAGGATAGAGAGAGAGAGAGAAAGAGAAGAGAGGAAAGAGAGAGAAGAGAGAAGAGGAGAGAAAAGAGAGAGAGGAGAAAGATAGAAAGAGGGAGAGAGGAGAGAGAAAAGAGAGAAAGAAGAAGAAAGAAAAAGTAGAAGAGAGAGGAAGGAGAGAGAGAGAGGAGAGAGAAAGAGGAAAAAGGAAGGAGAGAGAAAGAAGAGAAAAGAGGAAAAAGAGAACGAGAGAGAAGAAGAGAGAGGAGAGAGAAGAAAAAAATAATAAATAAATAAATCTTGTGAAATCAATTTGGATATTTAGACTACTTTCTTATTGATTAACCCGATTCCCATCAATCGGACCTAAATAGATATCTAGATCGAGCTTTGTCCAAAACTAGATAAAAAAATCTTTTATCTTATTTTCTTTTATTAGATTCATGGTTAATTATTTAACTTATTTTATCAGAGCCTTCATTATCTTTATTAGTATGGGAGCATAGAGGATCTAGAGTTTGAGTCGTGTATTCATGATAGAATCAGTTTCAGGTAAGTTATCTTGATCTCTAGTATTATATACTAAATATGATATAAATATTATAAAATATTAAATATATGTAGCATAATTTGATCTGCATTGGATTGCATACATTGTTATGTGTGTTGGTGATGATGCCCTCTAGTCCGCTTATGATCACACAAGGACCTAATCTCCTTCCGGGCCTCCAGTGGGATGATCACTGGTACATAACCGATGTACGGTATCTATAGTCAGGAGCTAGTTGCCTTTTATTTTTAGCCAGCATAGTAGTTGCTGGCGCATGCTGAGGATGCATGTTTTTTTGTATGATATCAGAGCTAGTTTCCTTCCAGGCCTCTAGTGGGGGATCACTGGTACATGACCGATTTCGGTATGTGTAGTAAGGATTCTAGTCTCTTTCGGGACTAGCCATGGACCGATCATGGCCATAGTCAGAGAGAGTAGGAGAGTAAAGTAAATGGTTGGCCATCCATAGTCATGTCATTTGCAATTGAATATGCATATTAATGTGATGTTGCATTTTATTTTGTCGTGAGCTAGTTGTTCTGTGATGTATGATTTGTGTATGTTTGCAATTTGTTATTATCATATTTATGCATTTATTGGAGGTGATGATAACTTACTGAGCCTATATAGCTCATTCCCTATTTTCTATATCTTTGTTATAAATCCAAAAGATCAATCGAGCTTTGGGACCAATCAGTGAGGAGCTAGAGTTTAGGTATTAATCCCTTAGTTTTTGTTTATTTTAAAATCTTAGTTGAACTTTTCTTACACTGTATCCTGGATTTTAGTTAAATTTTATCTACTTGTTAGTTTTGATAGAAAACTCTAGAAATAAATAAATAATTAATAAAATTATTTTCAATTACTACCTGATTGTTGGTTAGTAAGATAGGCCTTGCATATTTGATAGAATTGAACTCTAAGGATATGCGAACATCTATCATGCCTGGCTCGGGCATCGGGCTAGGGCCTGACAAGATTTCTCGATTCTCAACACATGTCTTGGTGAACCACTGACATGCTGAATATCAAGCCACCCGAGCCCCCTGATATCATGCTATGACTATGCCACTCCATAGCTAACCATTACTCCCCTCACTACCCCAATGAGGCATCCAGTTAAACTCATCGCAAGGGTTCCAAGGTATCAAAGAGCATTGCAAATTCTTGGGCATGCCAACCCTTCACAACATCGTGCCATGCCCATGCTGGCACCCCTTGTGATAAGCTAATAGCTAAGTTTATGACAACCCTTCCGCTCAAGCTGTTGAGGCCTTCATCGATGTCCAAACTATTGCTTGGAATATTGCTCACCATGACCAAAGTCTGCTGCAACCACCGTAACCATGGTTCCTCAAGCCAAAGCCCCATGGCCTTAGTATCCATGATCCTTTCCCCATCACTGAGAATCCATTATCCACTCCACGTTGACTCTTCTATGGAACCCATAAGCTGATGTCAGCCTCTACCCTTGACATCCACTATGGTTCTCTGACCTTCCAACTGCATGGCACTCCTCAGACTCTTCCAAGGCTTGACTCCCAATTGCCCCATGTTGGGAATTGTATCCCAAAGCCAATCGCCTAGGCTGTAGGCTGTTGGTTGAGCTGAGTATTGTACTCTTTGTATGAATTAATAAATATTATTTTGGCAGCTCATCACATTCTTACTTTTTCCTGTAATGAACTCTTTTTCTTGTGATGAAGTTCTTAGGACTACATCGACTTCGATATAGAGAGGATATATCGAATGGTCCTTAAACCAGGTTCACGACCAAAGGATACATTATACTGGACGGCAATGCAAAAGTGTAGGTTGTTGTGGTTCACATCGTTTGGTTATCCTCTTGACCAAAGGAGTGTAGTGACACTGATGTGATCTGCAAGTGGGATATATGATATCTCATTGAACGTGACTCCGTGTAGCCCCTTTCTGCCAAAGGGATACTCATGATTGGATATGGGTATATGTGTCCCTCCGACCTGAGGTCATCATGGTAGCTTGCAAGCAACTCCCTGTGCTTTGGTGCCGGACTACCCAGATTTTTAATCTGGTGATAAAAGGTTTTTGGGTACAGGAAAGTACTTGTGGAGCAGTGGTGGACCAAGATGAAATTGACCTATCCAAATAGTTTGGATTGAATGTCTCGTAGTGTCTCAATTTAGCAAATCCTCGACCGAGGTAGTCCAAGTGAGGAGTCACTGGACTTGCAAGGTTGAGACATGTTATGGATTGACTCAACTAGGGTTGGCACTCTAACCTTAGGCATCCTGAGCATTGGACGTCAAAGGGATGAATTATACGATAACTATATACCAGAGGTTCGATTGATTGCTCTCGCAACTTCGACCTATCCGGATATCGGGACACATTGCTAGATGGTATCTTGTGATGGTACTGGAATTGTTCCAGTGCTACCGCCTAGGTTCGAACCTATGAGATCACACGCCATATAGGATCTCTCCCTAATCCAGGTGTCCATTTATGATTAGAAATCATTTTGGTAATGGTTTGATTAAGCACTCTTTGGATTGACCCATTTTGGGTCGATCAGAAATTGTTCGGGTCCACCAGGAATTATTTCTAGGTGATCAGGACTTGACCAAGCCTTGTATTAATTAGATTTTGATATAATTGGATAGTAAATTGATTTAGAACCGGTTTGGGATTTTTGAACGGTTGTGAACCGGCTTTGAACCATCCACATGCTGATTAAGGCTTGGGCGGATAGGGTATTCAAGGCTGTCTCTTCCTCTCCCATTTCATTGATTTTGGGCTGGTTTTAAACCTCCGTTTAATGGTTCTTAATTACTTCTCTGTGAACGAATTTGATTCATTCCCAAAACCTGGTGGCCTTTGGTTTTCCCAGCAAGTCTCCTAAGCTTCCAAAATGACCGGTTTCAATGTTTACGCTGTGTATATATTTCTAGACTGTTGAAATGCTGAAGGTGTGCTTCCTTTAAGAGCTTTATCATCCTTTCAATCGGTGTTTTTGGGACTGTGGTTTGTTTAAAATATTGGGAGAGAAAGCCTACCTTAATACCCTATTTTGGTTGGTGCACAATTGGTGGAAGGAAATTTGTTTTGGAGAAAACAGACAACAGAACAAAGTGCTCTACTTTCCTTCCTCCCCTCTCTCCGATTCAAGTGCTTCCGGCGACTAGCATCGTGCGAGAAGCTGGATCAGAGGAAGCCCAGGTGTGTCCCCCCTCTAGAGGGTGTTCCCTTAAGCACCTGAGAGCTTTCAGTTTCCTCCATTGTTGCTGTTGGAGAGAAGAAGAAATCAACGTTTCAAAAGGCTGCTGGAAGAAGAAGACTGAAATAAAGTTATTCCATATATTCTAGTTATTCCAATGTTATCCCTGCTTTATTCCAAGCAGGAATAAGGTAAGATTTCTGGTTTTAATTTTCATGCATGCCTAGATCTAGGTTTATAAAATTGTTTATAAATATTACATGCCAACTTCATGCCTTCTTTTACCTGTACATGCATCTTGAATATGTTAGATCCTGTGCAGAGTAGATTTTTTCGTTGCTATTTTAAAATTATTTTAAAATACATACCTGCTCCTTGTGCTGTTGCATGCTTAGTATAGGCACTAGCAACCCCGTTTTTCTTTCACCCCAATCTAAGAGCGGCCACTACATCCTTTGAGATCATGGTGATCCTCTGACCCTCCTATTACATGGCACTCCTCGGACTCTTCCAAGGCTTAACTCCTACTTGGCCTAATCTAAGAGTGGTCATAGCATCTTTGAGCACTTTGCAGTCCTTTGACCATCCAATTACATTGCACATCTTAGACTCTTCCAAGGCTTGACTATCGATTGCCCCAATCTAAGAGCAGCCACTACACTCTTTGAGCTTTTTGTAGTCCTCTGACCATCCAATTACATGGCACTAGCGCTCCTCAGACTCTTTCAAGGCTTAACTCCCGATTGCACCAATATGAGAGTGGCCACTACATCTTTTGAGCTCTCCATGATCCTCTGACCATCCAATTGTATGGCACTCCTTGGAATCTTCCAAAGCTTAACTCCCGATTGCCCCAATTCTAAGAGTAGCCACTATATCCTTGGAGCTCATGGCAGTCCTCTGACCCTCCTATTGCATGGCACTCCTCGACTCTTCCAAGGCTTAACTCCTACTTTGCCTTATCTAAGAGTGGCCATAGCATCTTTGAGCTCTTTGCAGTCCTCTGACCATCCAATTATATGGCACATCTTAGACTCTTCCAAGGCTTGACTACCAATTGCCCCAATCTAAGAGCGGCCACTATATTCTTTGAGCTTTCTGCGGTCCTCTGACCATCTAATTACATGGCACTCCTTAGACTCTTTCGAGGCTTAACTCCCGATTGTCCTAATATGAGAGCAGCCACTACATCTTTTGAGCTCTTTACAATCCTCTGACCATCCAATTGTATGACACTCCTTGGACTCGTCCAAGGCTTAACTCCCAATTGCCCCAATTCTAAGAGCGGCCATTACATCCGTGAGCTCTTTTGGGCATCCTGTGACCTTCAACTTAGTCTAAAGATCCTTGCAGCACTCCTCGGACTCTTCCAAGGCTTAACTCCTGATTGTCTTAATTTGAGAGTGACTACTGCTTCTGCCAAAGCATCCTTCTTAAGCTCACTACCAGCAATACAAAATGGCTCTCCTTGGATTGCATCCAAGGCTTAACTCCTGTCCAACTAGATCTAGGAGCGGCACTCCACATTAGTCACCCCTAGCAACTCATCCTCAAATTCTTAGTCTTGCTTCATACCCACCTTGCAGCCCTGTAATAATTCCAACCTTTTTAGTTGATCACCATGCCTTCGAACTTCTACACCGCATTGATGCCAAGTACTAACAAGTCAAATCCACTTCTCTATGTTATCCCATACTAATGCAAATCCATGGCTGCTTCCAAGTAGAACCATGATATCTGATCAAGGTCACTTCCACATTGCTCAAGTCCCTTGACATAGCGGTCTTCACTCCGAGCACCAAATGTTGCCTCTATAGAACTGTTGTTCATACTGCTGCCTAGCATACTTCATCATGTCTTGATTGCCTTTTGTGTCTTCACCCCTAGTCTGTGGAGCCAATGCAAGGCTACCCCACTGGCCTACCTCATTTCTTTGACTCCAGTTCCTCGACAACCTCTACCATCCGACTTCTGAGCCTAATAATGCCTCACAACATGTCCAACACCAGTGCCTTTGCACCAGGCCACCTTGGCTAACAACAGTCTCTTATACCTTGACTTTCCTGTGCCTTCACCCTGAGAGAAACTCCATTGCCTCTAGTACCTCAGCTTTCCATGCCTTCACCCTGAGAGCAGTTCCACAAGCATTTAGCACCGAGCATATTGTCTTTGCAACATGCTCCTCCACTCTGAGTCGTTGACACTCACAATGGACTCAGATGTCTAGCTCCTCTGACATTGGACTTCCAGTTCTGGATACCCCCATAATAGTAGCCAACAGTAAGCATCATGTTAACCACTTATTGAGCAACCTTTGCTCTGATACCAACTATCATGGGGTGAGTGTTTTGTTGCTCAAACACCCATGCGGAGCCCCAGCATGCCACACACTAAGACCAGCCCTCCTGAGTCCTTTTCTTGAACATACATAAAAACATGCAGCAGTCTGGCCACATAGCCAAGCTTGCATCTCTATGCCCTTGCCCAGCAACACTGTCGAACTAAACACATGCGATACTCTCAAGTGCATGCAAACAACCCGACTACTTGGGTCAACTACAATGCTCATACACATCTCCATGCCATAATATCTGACTCTTCCCAAGAGTGCTCTACAACTTGGCACCTCTATGCTAACCCGATGGCTTTGCCCCTCAAACCATGTACTGCTCACCCAGGTTACCTCCAACCTTCAAGTATTTCCATGCCATGACATAATCATTGTGCCACTAATCTGCAAGCTACCATGCAACCCTTCAAATGAACAAAGACCAAACATGTATCACACAATCATGCAACACCATTGTTATGCATGAGGCACAGGCAAACCATCTCCAATTTCATCTAGCCAACCTGCTAGGCTAACACAATCTACAGCCCCTTAAAGCTATGGTTAATTAGGCAAGTCCAAAGTGTTAGAAACCTAGAACACAGTTTCATGCATGAATTTTCCTTTAAACCAATGGAAGCATATTAGATTAAAAATAATTTTAATCACCAACTCATGCATTCAAACAATTCTAAAAACCTATCCTATAGGATCAAGACAGGATATGAATAGAGTATAGATATTAAAATTAAAATCAGCATGCATTGATCTAATCGATGCATGCTGTAGATCTAATTTACAAACATAAATATGATCGAATCCTATACCTTGTCATGAGTCGATGAATATTGCTACTGATGGAGCACGGTAGAAAGTCTGGATGCTGCCTCATAGCTACACAGGATATCTAGCCTGATGTGGAACTAATATGCATGCGATTATTTTGTGTGTTTTATATGTGGAGTTAAGTGATTAAATCCCGAAAATTGGATCAAAATAAGTTGTAGGAAATTCTATATGAATTTTAGAAGTCAAGCATGTAGATTAGGACCTAGAAAAGCAATAAAGAAGGATCGCCGGGCTAAGAAACCTCGGTTAGGGCAAGTTCTCCTACAATAAAATTACTGGTGGCAAAGGGGGTGTACCTGACAACGTCTGAAGCACCCGAGGAAGATCACAGCGAAGAGATCTCTCATTCCTTGATGGATGCAGCCTGGAAAACCGAGCCAAAGACCCATGGATACCCGACTTTCTGCTCAGTGGTCCGATTGAGGCTTTGCTGGAGTCGTTGGATTCGTAGGAACTCGGGGACCTGCAAACGACCTATCAAGTGTTAGAAAACTTACTAGGGAATAAGGAAACAAGGAAAAAGCAAAGAAGAATAGAGTTTAGGAGGTGGCAGCCAGGGCTCTCGAAGGATGGTTGGCGGCAGGAATTCTGTTGCAACATCGGGAAGATGAAAGCGCCAATAAAACCCCTTAAGCACAAAGCAGGGTAGCACAAAGCAATAGAAGAGAACTCAAGTTTAATTCATATATCAAAATCAATCCTCATACAAAAGACTAGGGTCCTTTAAATAGACCCTTAGTCTTGGGCCCCAAGTAAGGGTACATTAGACTTTACATAGGAGTCCTTTTCCCACTCAAACCCTAGCTAGGAAAATAAGGCAACATAGGTAGAAAAAATCCCAAGATTTGCTCTCCCTCTCCTTGCCTTGGTCGGCCAAGGGGGTGACCTTAAGTGGCATACCAAGAGGAGAGTCACCATAAGGAATGGCGACCTAACTCTTTCCTGGGCCTGGGCTGGCCTAATTTCCTTCCGGCTGGTCCAGGGCTTATGGTTTGCATTTGTTTTATTTTCTCCTCCTGGGGTCTTCAAGTATTCAAGCTGGGTTGGACTTGGGCTAAACTTCCATGTTTTCAATCTGGTTAGACTTGGTCTTCACTTGTATGATGTGGTCTTGAGTCTTCAGTATGCTTGGACAGGACTCAAAAAAATAAAATTAACTCGACATAAGCTGACTAATCTAGACTAGACTAGCTCAACATGAGCTGACTAATATAGGACTCAACTCAGCTAGACTAAGCTTTATTACAGTGGACTCGAATATCATTAAGTGATCCACAGAGGGTTGAGAAGCCTCTGCCTTATTCTGGTGCCTCTGGTGTCCGCACCAATGCTCCCATGGTGGGAGGAACTCGACCCTGTCGAGTGAAGATCAGACTAGCTCACATATCTCTCAAAAAGGTCTAGGTTGAGGCATTGCAAGTCCTCTTGAGAAATCCATGAATCATCCGACTCTGGCCGGCCTTGCCATCAGACCAGGTAGCGTTGATAGCCATGGCCCCGGGTCGTAATGGCTTGATCATCCAGGATACGCTCGATCCGTTCTCCTCTCTCAGGCCAATTAATTGGTGGACACTCTAGATAAGGATCACTCTCAATAGAAGGGATAGGTCCAAAAGCCTCATTGGGTATCGTTGCCGGTTTCCTGTACTCAACCAGGTCTGTAATATTGAAGGTAGAACTAATGCCCATATCCGAAGGCAAGTCTAACACATAGGCATTTGATCCAACCTTCTTTAACACTTTAAAAGGTCTGGCTCCACGAGCATGAAGCTTCTTAACGGTCCCAGGTGGGAACCTCTCAAGCCTAAGCCTAATCATGACAAAATTCCCTACATCGAATTCCTTGATCCTTCTTCGAAAATTAACTAATTTTTTATAAGTTTCATTGCTTAGGTTTATCTTTTGGCTAATGTCTTTGTGCAAGTCTCTAATATGCTGTGCAAATGACTCTACAAACTCTGAGACTCATGCATGAATAGGTAAAGGAATCAGATCAATGGGGCGATTAGGCTGGTACCCATGGACTATCTCAAAAGGACTCTTACCCGTTGTCCTATTTACTGAACTGTTGTAGGCAAACTCTGCTCTAGGCAATAATAGATCCCAAGTTCCAACATGTTCACCTACCAGGCATCTAAGGAGGTTTCCTAAACTACGGTTCACCACTTCAGTTTGGCCATCTGCTTGAGGGTGGTAGGCTGTAGAAAACTTAAGCTTGGTCCCTAACAGGTGCCATAAGGTCTTCCAAAAATAACTGGTGAACCTAACATCCCTATCAGATATGATGGTCTTGGGTAGGCCATGGAGTTTAACCACATGATCTAAGAAAAGCTTGGCTACCCTAGACGCATAAAAGGTCTAGGAACAGGGGATGAAGTGAGCCATCTTAGACAACCTATCGTCCACTACAAAGATAGAATCATGTCTCTTCTGGGTCTTAGGTAATCCTAACATGAAGTCCATACTTAGGTCCTGCCAAGGGTGATCAAGCACTGGTAAAGGTGTGTAAAGACCAGTGTTCTGCTTCTACAATTTTGCAACAGCACAAGTCCTACATCTGGCTACAATTTGTGCAACGTGCCTTTTCAATCCTGGCCAAAAGAACCAGTCCTTTATTGCTAAGATTGTCTTATTCCTACCAAAGTGACCAGCTAATCCTCCAGCATGGGTCTCCCAAATTAGGAATTCTCTAAGGGAAGTTTTGGGTATATAGAGTCAATTGTTCTGGAAAAGGTAGCCACCCTGAATGGTATATTCACTATGGGTACTGGACGGTCCTCGCCTGAGGGTCTTGTAAATGTCTCCAAAGTCTGGGTAGGTTTCATATTCATCCTTTAACCTATCAAACCCTATGACTTGGGTGCTAACTGATCCTAACAGTAAAGACCTACAGCTCAGGGCATCTGCTACCTTATTTTCAGTGCCGGCATGGTACTTCAGGACAAAAGTGTAAGCCTGAATGTACTCAATCCATTTACCGTGCTGTGGGTTCAGTTTCTTTTAGGAGTTCAAGAACCGGAGTGCCTCATGGTTAGAAAATAAGACAAACTCCTGCAGTAGTAAGTAATGTCTCCAATATCTAAGGGCCTGGACTACTGCATAAAATTTCTTACCATAGATAGAGTACTTAAGTTTAGGCTCATTCAGCTTTTCACTGAAGAAGGCTACAGGGTGATTCTCTTGACTTAGTACCCCACCTATTCCTACTCCGAGGCATCGCAAGTGACCTCAAACACCTTAGTGAAGTTAGATAATCTAAGGATGGGTGCATGGGTCATCTTATCCTTAAGCTCTAGGAAGGCCTTATCAGCTGCTTTGGTCCACTTAAATGTACCCAACCTAATGCAATTAGTGATAGGTGTGACAACTGTACTAAAATCCCTAATAAATCTCCTATAAAAGGTTGCTAGGCCATGGAAACTATGCATATCATGGACACTAGAGGGTGTAGGCCACTCAACAATTGCCCTAACCTTTTCAGGATCTGCAGAAACTCCCTCAGGGATGATAACAAAACCTAGGAAGATAACCCTATGTGTCATGAAATCACACTTCTTAAAGTTGGCATAGAGGCTATTCTCCCTAAGGGTTTGGCATACTAGTCTTAGATGACTAAGGTGGTCCTTCTTAGTCCTGCTATAAATCAAAATATCATCAAAGTAGACCACAATGAATTTTTTAGTAAACTTTTTCAGGACCTGAGTCATAATCCTCATAAAAGTACTTAGTGCATTGGAAAGTCCGAAAGGCATTACAACCCACTCAAACAGGCCATCCTTAGTCTTGAAAGCAATTTTCCACTCATCCCCAGGTCTAATCCTAACCTGATGATAACCGCTCTTAATGTCTATCTTGGAGAAAACTCTGGCTCCGGCCATCATGTCTAACATATCATCCAATCGGGGGATGGAAAACCTATACTTCATAGTTATCTTGTTGATAGCTCTACTATCTACACACATCCTCCAGGTACCATTTTTCTTAGGGGTCAGTAGAGCAGGGACTGCACATGGACTCAGGCTCTCCCTAATGAAATCCTTCCTAAGCAATTCTCCCACTTATTTCTGTAAGTCTTGATGCTCACTGGGATTCAGTCTATAGTGAGGAAGGTTTGGTAAAGTGGCTCCTGAAACTAAGTCTATTGCATGCTGGATGTCTCTAAGGGATGGTAGTTGATCAGGTAAATCCTCAGGGAAGACATCCTCAAATTCTTTCAGAGCTTCAACAATTTCTTTAGGGTGTTCCTTTTGGGTCAGTTCAAGTATTTCCTTGGAGGTCAAGATCCAAATAGGGTTATCCTCAGCAATCTCCTTTTCTAACTCCCTAACCTTAATCATGTTAACTCCGGGTTTCTTGTCCTTAAGGCTACTACAACCCCTCTTAACTGGGTCTCTAGGGGGAGCTAGATTGATAATAAACTTATTCCCATGGTAGTTAAAAGCACAAACATTGGTTCGACCATACAGGGTCGTATCATGATCAAAAAGCCAAGGTCGACCTAGAATGATACTACATACTTCCATGGGGATGACATCACACCAAATCTTTTCCTCATAGGTTTGCAATCTAATTACGATTTGGCACCTAGCCTGAATCTGGATGGAGGTGGAATCTACCCAAGAAACTTTGTACGGGCTAGGATGGGGAACTATGGTCAATCCTAAAGATTTAACGATATTGGCAGAGACGGCATTGACACAACTCCCACTATCTATGATGATCTTAAGAACCTTACCCCCTACCTTAACAAAAGTCTGTAAGATGCTAGTCCTATGCCAATCTTCCTTAACTGGGGTTTGGGTTAAGATGCACCTAACCACTCCTAATTGGTTTTCAGATTTAGGTTCCTCCTCCTCACCTTCATACTTGTCTATTAACTGATCATCAGCCTCATAAACCTCTCCCTTAGGTTCAGCTACAGGTTCAGGCTCTTCTTCCACTAGCTCACCTAAGTGTAGGGCGGCTAGACATTGGTGCATAAAGTTGCCTGGTTTCTTGCATTTATAACAGGTCTTATGGGAGTTGTTACTCCTATGGACCTTTACAGATTTTCCTCTATCATCTCTACGAACCAAAGGAGTACTAGGCTGGGGTCGACTCGGGCCTAGCTGACTAGGACTATGTCAACTCGGGCTAGGTCCGCTGGGCATGCGTCGGCTCTGGTGGGGCTGGCTAGCTCCTGGATACTGACTAGGGTATCTAGTGGGCTCAGGTCTACGGTAAACGGGCCCTTTCTGAAAATGCTTATGATCCCTAGCAATCTGGTAAGCATGGTCCAGGTCTCTAACCTCTCTCATATAGAGCTCTTTCTTAATGTCATCACTCAGTCCAGCCATAAACCTAGATAAGACAACATCCTCAGACTCCCTCAAATCACATCGCATGGAATACTCATCAAATTTTGTGATGTACTCATCTATACTCCTATTACCCTGATTAAATCATTACCACTGATCCAGTAAACCACTACGATATGAAGGTGGAACGTATCTTGTCCTATGCTTACCCTTCATGGCCCACCATGTGACTATAGGATCATGCCCTCCTAGACTAAGGGTTCTCTCAACACTAGCCCAATGTAACCTGGCTTCCCGAACCAACTTTAGCTTAGCAAACCTAAATTTATGCTCCTCCATCATATCATACCACTCAAAATATTGATCCATCTTCCCTCCCAATCTATATAGACCTTAGGATCTAGACAACCATCAAAAGTTGGGGCATCAAGCTTAACATGTCTATAGGATCGATCCTCCTGGTCTATAAAATCCTGATTGGGCCTTCTAGGACGAACCTCAGGGATTGAGTCAAGATGATGGTCTCTCCTAGGTTCAGCCTCAAGGTATAAATCAGGATTTGGGGTCCTCCTAGGTTCGGGATTATAGTATGGGTCAGGCTGGGGGGCTCTCCTAGGTTCAACCTCATGGAATGGATCAGGGTTTGGGGTCCTCCTAGGTTCAGGATTATAGTATGGGTCAGGATGACGGGCTCTCCTAGGTTCGACCTCATGGTACGGATCAGGGTTCGGGGTCCTCCTAGGGCCAGGATCATAATAAGGATCATGGCGAGGGGTTCTCCTAGGCTGAGGGGACTCAGGATCTGGCTCGGACTGTGACCCATGGGTTCTCTCTATGGTCCCTACATGGCCTTCTAACTGATCAGACCTATTGGCGAGATGTTCAAGTCTATTATTGGTTTGGGTACCGGACTGAGTTAACTCTGGGTCATCTAGGTAGTCATCTGGATAGTTAACTGGGAAGTCATCTGGGCCATTTGATCAGCAAGGGCTTTAATCTGGGTTTCAAGATTATCCATGGATTCAGGCAAAAGTGGAGTTGGTGGATGATATGAAACCCCTGATCTAGTGCTAATGCAAGACTCGATCAAACCAACTACAGCTGACTAGACCAAGAGTCCAAACTAGATGCTCAATCAGGGTGGCAAACTAGCCTATAGTAACCCTGTACTCAGCCAGGCAGGTGTAAGGGGAGTGTTAGGTCCCTAATTACCAATCCAAGACATCAATCAGAGATTGGCCAGGTAGGCGGACTAGCACACAAGCCCTTCGAGATTGAATCCCTGAACTACCATTCTAGACATTGAGCACAAGGCACACACAGGTTAACTTGACACAGTGATATAACACTAGCCTGGACCCGACCAGTTGGTGTCCCTAGCCCACTAGGGCAAATTAGGTCTAGTTAATTTAGGTTAGGCTTGGGACCAAATGCAAGGGGTGTGGTTTTGGGCTAAGGAGAGGTTATCAACTCCTCCCCTTATCTGATATAGCAAGAGTTCCCTTAAAAGTAAATTATGCAATGATGGTAGGCAGATGAGGATGCAAATTAAGGTTTAGATGTTTTTGGTATTTTTGGAGAATATGTAATTTTTTTTTAATATTTTGGTATTTTCTTAAATAGAATGAAACTTGCAAATTATGGCCTAATATGCAGGAAATATACTAAAATTAAAAGATATGCAAAGAGATGCTAAACAAAACCCTAAAACTTCCAAACTTATCTTGCTGAAAAAAAATAGAGCCAAAAATTTGCAGGCTGTATTTCGGCTTGCATAAACTGCACAGATCGAAATAAAATCTGCAAAAATTTTATAAAATAATTTGAATTATGATGAATCCAGAAAAACAAATTTTAGAATTTTTTTTGAGTTCTGAACAAGGAGAAATAACTAAAATAACAAAGCATATACGGACTATAAAAATGCAGAAAACATGCCCTAGTCTAAGCTCTGATACTAGATGATGCGGAACTAATATGCATGCGATTACTTTTATGTGTTTTATATGTGGAGTTAAGTGATCAAATCCCGAAAATTGGATCAAAATAAGTTATAGGGAATTCTATATGAATTTTAGAAATCAAACATGCAGATTAGGACCAAGAAAAGCAATAAAGAAGGAACGCCGGGGCTGAGAAGCCTCGGTTAGGGCAAGTTCTCCTATAATAAAATTACTGGTAGCAGAGGGGTGTACCTGACAATGTCTGAAGCTCTCGAGGAAGATCGTAGTGAAGGGATCTCTCGTTTCTCGATTGATGCGGCCTGGAAAACCTAACCAAAGACTCGGGAATACCCGGCTTTCTGCTCGGTGGTCCGATTGAGGCTTGGCTGGAGTCGTTGGATTCGTAGGAACTCGGGAACCTGCAAACGACTTGTCAAGGGTTAGAAAACTTACTAGGGAACATGGAAACAAGGAAAAACAATAAAGGGGAATAGAGTTTTGGAGGTGGCGGCCAGGGCTCTGGAAGGATGGTTGGCGGCAGGAATTCTGTTGCAACACCGGGAAAATCAATTCTCATAGGTAGGAAAAATCCCGAAATTTGCTCTCCCTCTCCTTGACTTGGTCGGCCAAGGGGGTGACCTTAAGTGGCTGACCAAGAGGAAAGTCACCATATGGAATGGCGCCCTAACTCTTTCCTGGGCCTAGGCTAGCCCATTTTCCTTCTGGCTGGTCCAAGGCTTCTGGTTTGCATTTGTTTTTATTTTCTCTTCCTGGGGTCTTCAAGTCTTCAAGCTGGGTTGGACTTGGGCTAAACTTCCAAGTCTTCAATCTAGTTGGACTTCATCTTCACTTGTATGATATGGTCTTGAGTCTTCAGTATGCTTGGACAGGACTCAAAATAAATAAAATTAGCTCGACATGAGCTGACTAATACTGGACTGGACTAGCTCGACATGAGCTGACTAATCCTAGACTGGACTAGCTTTATTACAGTGGACTAATACAGGACTCAACTCAGCTAGACTAAGCTTTATTACAGTGGACTCGAATGTCATTAAGTGATCCACAGAGGGTTGAGAAGCCTCTGCCTTATTCTGGTGCCTCTGGTGTCCGTGCCATAGCCTCTACAAAATGTATACATAATGTCCCAAGAAATTACCTTTCCTAGAGTGCTAGCTCCATATAAAGGCTATGGATGGCTAATCTAAAATCTTCCTTCAAATTTTTTAGACATCAACAGAGTTGTCCAGGTAAGAGGTAGCCCCAATTAATAACCACAATCAAATACGAAAGTTACCTTGGGCACCAATTGGTTTATCGATTTTGATTAGACTAGCCTAAGAATTCAGGTCTAACCACTGATCCAAAACAAGTCTATTTGATAATATGGACTTGATCAACCTATTATTATAGAATTGATCTAGAGACCTTTTGACCTAATCCTAATCAACTTTTGGTTAGTTCAAATCAATAGTATTATACTATTATATCAATATTAATTAATAATAAATTGATCCAATTAGCAATTTAATTACTAATTAATCCTTTTAATATTAATTAATATTTATTTATTTATTTATAACTTTTGTATAGGATAAATTATTAATTATATTTATAATTCTATCACTGGATGATTCTCAATTATTGATCAGCCATCATGATCAATCGAAAACTTCTGTTATGTTTGATGTCATAGGTTCGAGCCCTAAGCTAGTACCGCAAAAATAATTTTCTAAACTAATTGATGCAACCATCTAGTAATAGTACCCGATATCTAGATAAGTCGAATGATGGCAAAGCAACATCCAAGAACCTAGGCTATAATTACCATATAATTCATCCCTTTAACCTAATGCTGCCAACTCCGAACAAATGCATCCAAATATGTCTCAACCTGCTAAATCCTATGACTCCTCACTAGGATTACCCAGGTTTAAGTTTTGCTAAATTGAAATACTATCGAGTATTTACTCCAGTAATTTAGAATGGTCAAACTTTTCTTGACTCAACATTGACTTAATAAGTACTTAACTATTCCTAGAAACCTTCCATCATTGGATTAGAAATCCAGGTAGAATTACTTGCCAAGTCATTATAATAATCTCAAGTCGGGGGGACATTTATATCCATACCCTTTCTGCGAAATATTCTTGACGGCAGAGTACTCCATAAAATCGATCACTGTTTTAGTGAGATGTACTACTACACTCACATGCATTCCATACCAGTATCTCCACACTACTTGGTTAAGAGGATAACCAATTTATATGGCACACAATGGCCTATTTTTTAAAATGTTGTCATCCTAAGTAACAACATACATTTGATCACAATCCAATTTAAAAACCACTCGATAAATCCTCATTTATTGGATCAATGTAGTTCTAAATACCTCAACACATTAGAATTCACAAGAAGATGATAAAAATGTTGAGCTACCAAAAATAATATCATTTTTATTAATAATTCATATACATTACAAGATAACTCAACCATCTACAATCCAGATGATTAGCTTTAGGACACTTTTCCTAACATAAAGCTCTCCTGGTTCTGCTATCTATGCTCTCCATAAGCTCTTGTGCCACAATCCTAGTCTTGCATCCTCAGAATGCCTTCCCATCAATGACCATATCGTTCGGCAATGTTCACGACCTGCTTGCACATCATTGCACACTACCATGGTCTAAAAGATCTATGACCATACCGCCCAACATTTTATGTCCATGGCCTGCTCGCACCTTATATGGTATAAGGTGATGTTATTCATGGTTAGCATCCAAGTCTACCCATCAAGTAAATATTTTTGACCACCTGATCCTTGCATCCTACTATCCTCTCATTGGCACAATCCTCTTGGCCACCCTTGATCCTTGGCCTAGCTCCAAGGCATATATCCTGATAGAATTTCTATAAGCCATACTTGAACTCCATGGCTGACCAGCTCCCCATGGATCCCCACGAGACATCATCCCATAATACTCATGAGACTTGCCTATTTGGATAGGCCAAACCCTTGCCCAACTGGTCCACTATCGCCTCTTCACTTCATTACAGAGATTAAGAATGCATAGAGTAGCCTAGATAATTTCTTAAGGCTCGACCTCTCAAAAATCCTCATCCCCACACAATGTGGTTAGCTCGTCTGATTAGCATTGCCCTGAATGTCTCCATGCAAAACCATCTGGGCATGGCACCACCTTGTCCTGTGTTGTTGAACCAATGTGACCTTTCTACACCATCAAGATTCACCCGATCGACTCCTGATGATCCTGCAAAATAAATCCACTCACCAAAAGATTTTCAGTGGGGGACACTCCGATGCTTAAGTCAACAAGGATTCGGGAAATAGATATAGAATCTCAAAAAAATTGATAGAAAATAAGAGAATACTTCAGCTAATTATTTTTTACTTACCCTCGAGAGGTCCCCTTTTACTAGTAGTTATAGGTGTGGGCCTTAATAGAATTTAGTTGAAAGGGCCTCTAGTAGTTAGTTCTAATATTATTCCATTGGACACTAATACGTGCCTATTATAATGATAGTTGGTTATTCTGATAGAATAACCAACTCTTTTCTTGTTGTTCTCATTTATTTTGGGGTTGGTCAGCCTTTAGGTGCAGGTCAGCCTTTACAGGCTCATCCAACTTAATGAATCCATAAGTGGTCGATTAAGTGGTCAACCATTTACCGTTTCATCAGCTTCTGGGCTTGATATGGCCTTTTATTTATTCTTTGGGCCTATTCTGGCCTTTTATGAGTCAGGTCACTTGCCTTATCCCAATATTTGCTCCCCAACTCCTGAGTCCAAGGAATTCTTAATATCTTGAATGATAGGAGTTAATAAGGAAAGATGGTTTTTTTTTAAGGTGAGAGAAAATTCCTTTCAATGATGGTGTATCCTGGCTTCAGTCAGCGATATTAAGGCATCAGCTTTTGAGCATAATGCCCTAGCTAGGTGTCAATTTATCATTGGCGAAGGAGTTATTATTTGGATCTCAGGGTCGTGCTAATGTTTTCGCCACTAGCATTTGGTAAGAAATCGAGGTATGTGGCAAGATCAGGATCGTTGAAAATTCATGAACTCATGATTGAGCTATCATCATCTTTTACCCATTGGGCTCTCATGGATCAACACTGATACTTTGGTTTTCCTCCCATCTCATCGGCTACTCCTGTCAGGTCATATCCATCCATTGGGATTTGTCTACATGTCATAATCAAAAGTAGCTCTCGTGACTCAAGGAAGAAATCAGAGTCATTGATGCCTACTATATAACTGACCCTCCTCCTTTAGGGCCATATCTTTCTATCATTTTCATTCCTAGCCATTAGGGTGGGTTCTTCTTTCATCTTCATTCCAATCTTTCTCCTTCTTGAGCTTCTTCATTCTTCCCAGGTTAGAACTTTGTGTTCATCTTGTAGAAATGACTAGGTCTATAAATACTCATGCCATCGACGAGTCTTCCACTAGTAGAGATGGAGGTGAGTCCTCTGGTGGCCATGGTCCATCTAGGGCAAAGGGTCCTCCGTATAAGGGAGAACAGGGGCTCGAGTCTATTAGAAGTATCATTATCGAGTCTAGGTTTGCCTCCCTATGGAAGTATTATAAAATTTCATAGGATTTACCTACCTTCATCCCTCACTCTGGTGAGAGGATAAACAAACCTACTCCTAGGTCCATTGGAGTTTACGAAGAGCAGCTGAAGGCTGGTCTTCATTTTCCTCTTCCTTCCATTTTTGTTTGAATTTTCAATCTTTATCACATAGTTTCGGTGCAACAAACTCCAAAAAGTATTTGGATAATATGTGCCTTTCTTGTCCTCTATCATGATTTAGGTATAGTACCTAGGACATCATTGTTCACTTCCTTCTTCATCTTGAAGGACTTCCATGGCCAAAGTTGGCGGGTCATTGGCCCCCGCCCTGGTCGGAAGTTTATTATAGGGCTTCCATCTGCTATACATGGTGGAAGCCTTGTTTCTTCTTCCTTCTGTCTACACAACCATGAGGCTTTAATACCAAATGAAGGGAGCCCCATTTGACCCCTAATGATAGAAAGAAGGTCATAACAGCCGATAAGGAGGACTTCGACAAACTGTCAAGTGGTGGGGACACCAGAAGCACCAGAATAAGACAGAGACTTTTCAACCCTCTATGAATTGATCAATAATTTATGAGTCCATCTGTAATAAGGGCTTAGCCCATCTGAGTCCATTTTAGTTGTTATTTGAGTCTCTTAAGTTTCAGTTCTGTACTAGTCAGCTCATGTTGAGCTAGTTTAGTCCAGTGTTAGTCAGCTCATGTCGAGCTAATTTTATTTTTTTGAGTCCTATTCAACCATATTGAAGACTCAAGACCACATCATACAAGTGAAGACCAAGTCCAACCAGAATGAAGACATGGAAGTATAGCCCAAGTCCAACCCAGCTTGAAGATTTGAAGACCCCAGGAGGAAAAATTCAGAAAACCCTGATTCCTTGCAGATGCCCTCCAGATGCCCAAATTCCCTTCCAGATGCCAAAATATATTCATATACCAAGGCATCCATGATTTTAGAGGTCAATCTACATCCTAGCCCAAAGAAATCAAGCCCAGGCACCAAGCCCAAGCCTCTAAGAAGCAAGATACCAGGGAATATTCCTGCTACCTGGCTACCAGGCCATCCCAGCTTCCAGATGCCCAAGCCCATGCACCCAAGCCCCTTTGGGCCGACCTCTTGCTGCTCTTAGAAGCCCACACGCCCCCCTAGGTGTCCTTGGAGTGTTGGCCAAGTGAAGAGTGTTTTTAGGGATTTTTTCTACCTAATGTTTCCTTATTTTATAGCTAGGGTTTGAGAGGGAAAAGGATTCTTATGTAAAGACTTATGTGCCCTTACTTGGAGCCCAAGGTTAAGGGTCTATTTAAAGGACCCTAGCCTCTTATATGAAGGGAGATTTTTGATATGAAATAAACCTTGAGTTCTTATATTATTTTGTGTGATTACCCTGCTGTGTGCATAAAGGGGTTTGAGAGTTCTTCTTCCCGGTGTTTGCAACCATCTTCCTGCCGCCAACCATCCTTCCAGCCCCCTCCAAAACATTTTTCCCTTTGCTATTTTCCTTTGTTTTCTTGATTTCCTCTGAGTTTTCTAACCCCTGACAGGTTGTTTATAGGTCCCCGAGTTCCTACAAATCCAACGACTCCAGCCAAGCCTCAATCGGACCACCGAGCATAAAGCCGGGTATCCGCGGGCCTTTGGCTCTATTTCCAGGCCGCATCCATCAAGAAACGAGAGATCCCTTCGCTGCAATCTTCACCAGGCACTTCAAACGTTGTCAGGTACACCCCCTCTACCGCCAGTCTTATTATTGTAGGAGAACTTGCCCTAACCGAGGCTTCTCAGCCCGGCGATCCTTCTTTAGTACTTTTCTAGGTTATAATCTGCATGCTTGGCTTCAAAAATTCATACAAAATTCCCTACAACTAATCTTGATCTGAAATTTGGGAATTAATCACCAAACCCCACATATAAAACATACAAAAAGAATTACATGCATATTAGTCCCCCATCATTTAGTATCAGAGCTTAGATTAGGGCTTATTTTCTATAATTTTTTAGTCCGTATATACTCTGTTATTTTAATTATTTATACCTGATTAAAACTTAAAAAATTCTAAGATTTATTTTACTGGATTCAACATAATTCATAGTAATTTTAAAGATTTTCTCAGATTTTATTATGGCCTGCAAATTTTCTGCAAGCCGAAATACAGCCTACAAATTTTTGGCTATGTTTTTTCAGCAAGACAAGTTTGGAAGTTTTAGGGTCTTGTTTAGCATCTTTTGCATATCTTTTAATTTTAGTATATTTCCAGCATATTAGGCCATGATTTGCATGTTTTCTTATATTTAAAAAAATACCAAAAAAAAAATTTACATATTCTCCAAAAATACCAAAAACATCTAAACCCTAATTTGCATCCTCATCAGCCTGCCATCATTGCATAATTTACTTTTAAGTGCACTCTTGCTATATCAGATGGAGGGAGGATTTGATCACATCTCCTTAGCCCAAAACTACATCCCTTGCATTCGGTCCCAAGCCTTAACATAAAATTAACTAGACTTAATTTGCCCTAGTAGGCTAGGGACACCAACTGGTCGGGTCCGGACTATGTGTCAGATCATTATGTCAAGTTAACCTGTGTGTGTCTTGTGCTCAGTGTCTAGAATGGTGGTTCAGGGATTCAATCCCGAAGGGCTTGTGTGCTGGTCCGCCTACCTGGCCAATCTCTGATTGGTGTCTAGGATTGGCAATCAGGGACCTAACACTCCCCTTACACCTGCCTGGCTGAGTACAGGGTTACTATAGGCTAGTTTGCCATCCTGATTGAGCCCTTAGTTTGGAATATAGGTCTAGTCAGCTGTAGTCTATCTGATCGAGTCTTGCATGAGCACTAGATCAGGAGTTTCATATCACCCACCTCCTTCACAAATGTCTAAACCCATGGAAAATTTGCAAGCCCAAATGAAAGCCCTAGCTGAACAAATGGCCCAAATGGCTACCCAGATGACTACCCAGATGACCCAGTTAACTTAGTCTGGTATTCAAACCCATGATAGAATTGACCATCTTGCTAATAGGTTTGATTAGTTAGAAGTCCGGGTAGGGACCCCAGAAAAAACCCATGGGTCACAGATTGAGCCAGATCCTGATTCCCCTCAACCTAGGAGGACCCCAAACCCTAATCCATACCCTGAGGTCGAACCTAGGAGAGCCCCTCATCCTGACCCATACTATAACCCTCAGACTAGGAGGACCCCAAACCCTGACCCATACCAAGTGGTCGAACCTAGGAGAGCCCCTTTTCCTGACCCGTACTACAATCCTCAACCTAGGAGGACCCCAAACCCTAATCCATACCCTGAGGTCGAACCTAGGAGAGTCCCTTATCCTGACCCGTACTACAATCCTCAACCTAGGAGGACCCCAAAGCCTGACCCATACAATAATACTGAACCTAGAAGAACCCCTTACCAAGACCCTTATTATGATACTGAACCTAGAAGAACCCCTTACCATGACCCTTATTATGATACTGAACCCAGGAGAACCCAATACTCTGACCCATATAGGGAGTCCAATCCTAGGAGAACCCAATACTCTAACCCATATAGGGAGTCCAATCCTAGGAGAACCCAATACTCTGACCCATATAGTGAGCCCAACCCTAGGAGAACCCAATACTCTGACCCATATAGGGAGTCCAACCCTAGGAGAACCCAATATCCTGACCCATATAGGGAGCTCAACCTTAGGAGGACCCCATACCATGATCCATCCTTAGAACCTGACCATAGAGCTGACCCAAAATCCTATGACCCCAGATCCTATAATCCCATGACCCATAGATCTGCACCCTTGTCCTATGAGCCCAGAGAACCCATAACCCCTAAGTATCAATCTAATACTAGTCAGGTTTCCCTTAGTCAACTTGAACCCCATAGGATTAGTACCCCTAAATATGAATCCAGTAGTGAGCCACTACCCTTAGGCAACCTGAACCTACTAGGACTAGTGTCCATAATCAGAAACTAGGACCTAGCCAATTTTTTCCTAGCCAACCTTCTCCAACCACTCATGAGATTGACAAGGCTTACATTAATGCGGAAGTGTATGAAGCTAATGCGAGCCTAGTGGATGAGTATGAAAGAGAAGAGGAGACACCTTTAGTAGACCTAGAATTAGCTGACCCAGTAGATACCCAGGTAGAAACCAACCTAGAGCTAGTTGACCTTGACCACATCCAACCTAAAGCTATAGTGGAAGAACAATTAGAGGAAGAGAACTCTGATACTAGGATTTTACCTGAGGAAACACTAGAAAAGGATCTAATTGTAGAGCCTATTCCCAAATTCCATGAACAAGAAGACTTTATTGAGGATTTGGCTTACTTAACCCATTGCCCTCAGGATGAATCCCTTCCTGCCATTCCTATTGAAGATCTCTTCCCAGAAACTGTTGACCCATCCTTCCATAGCATGGACCTTTTCTTGCCCATAGATATACCGCAACCCCGTAAGGTTAACCTCATTAGTATAGGATTTGTTCCTGACACCCCGTCTTTTATCCTACTTTATCAAACTAAACCTTTTTCTCTACCCTACCAAACTAATTCTGAACCCACTTCTTATTTTCTACCCTTACCAGACATCTCCAGCATTTCTAGGATCGTTAGATTGCATTTAGTTGAGATTAGCATACTGCATGCATTCATTACATATGTTAGGATTGCATTATACTTATGGCATACCCTTTGGCATTTGTTGGAGTCCATTGTAAATACTCTTGTGCACACCACACTAGGGTCAGACCTAGAGAGTCTATAGTCTCTTAGGTTTAGACCCATAAAAGTCTAATAAATTTTCTTTGATAGGAATGCAAAGTCAAGTCTATTAGGTGTTAGTTTGAGTCCTTTGCATCATCTTGTTAGGAGTCTGCATGTGCCTAGCATGTTCACCACCTGCACTAATCTTAAAACAACTGGCTAATTCCTAAAGATGGATCAAAGAATTTGATGTAGTGGATTCTATCTTGGTTAGGCTTAGGCCTAAAAGAAGCATCATGCTCGTAGAGCCGGACCTTTTAAAGTGATAGAGAAGGTTGGATCAAATGCCTAGGTGTTAGACATGCCTTCGGATTTGGGCATTAGTTCTACCATCAATATTATAAACCTTGTTGAGTACAGGAAACCGGTAGCGATACCTAGTGAGGCTTTTGAACCTATTCCTTTTCATTGTGAGTGACCCTAACCCAGATTGTCCACTAATAAATTTGGCCTGAGAGAGGAGAACGGATCGAGCGTATCCTGGACGATCAAGCCATTATGACCCGGGGCCGCGGTTATCAACATTTCCTGGTCCGATGGCAAGGCCGGCCAGAGTTAGACGATTCATGGATTTCTCGAGAGGACTTGCAATGCCTCAACCCAGACCTTCTCGAGAGATATGTGAGCTAGTCTGATCTTCACTCGATAGGGTCGAGTTCCTCCTACCCGGGGAGAATTGGTGAGGACACCGGAGGCACCAGAATAAGACAGAGGCTTTTCAACCCTCTATGAATTGATCAATAATTTATGAGTCCATCTGTAATAAGGGCTTAGCCCATCTGAGTCTATTTTAGTTGTTATTTGAGTCTCTTAAGTTTCAGTTCTGTACTAGTTAGCTCATGTTGAGCTAGTTCAGTCTAGTGTTAGTCAGCTCATGTCGAGCTAATTTTATTTTTTTGAATCCTATTCAACCATATTGAAGACTCAAGACCACATCATACAAGTGAAGACCAAGTCCAACCAGATTGAAGACATGGAAGTATAGCCCAAGTCCAACCCAGCTTGAAGATTTGAAGACCCCAGGAGGAAAAATTCAGAAAATCCTGATTCCGAACGACCAACCTCCCTCGAGGTCCTACCGACCGACTCTCATGGGGATCCCGACTGATTCTCCCATTGAGGGACCCATAGGGCCAACCAACTTGAAGGTAATCCTCTCCCGCCAAGGTATGGCTGCCCCCCTTTGAGAGAGGACCTCTTGGAGTTGTCGGAGGCCCCTTTCCTTCTGTGGGTCATTTGGCTTCCTCGAAACTCCTGGCGGACGCGCAGTCGGCCGAACGACTCCCCCTTGCTAAGTCCGACCAGACTGTCATAGTCTTGGAAGCTCCAGAAGCTTCTATCATCATCTACCAGACGGCTTCTTCAAACATCTTCAGTGGGTACTCCCTGTCGGCCGGACGACAGGCCCACCTGAGTCCGACCAACCGTGGCCCTTCTCAGAACTACTCGAAAGCTCTAGAAGCTCCTTCCCGGCCAGTACCAGAATTCTATTGTAACAGATTCCATGACATGGCCACACCCCAGCGCCACGTGGCCCTCACTCTGATTCTCCTAGGGACAAATTGGGGCTTTTCAGCCTGTTTCCTAATGGAATTTGGTAGTATTCGTGCCTATTAATAGAGCCCCGGGTGATGCGGCAACGTACGCTCTGATACCAAGTTGATGGGGCACGGGATAGGGATAGGATCGTCGGCGAGCTAAGAAGTCACCGAAGATTAGGGTATCCTATTTTTTTTTCTATTTTCTGATTTCTTTATGGTGGTGACGAAGGAAAAAAATAGGGATGGAGGATAACGAGGATGGACTACCACGAACCCTGAAACCCACTCTCACAGAGAGACTTCACACCTCTAGGGCATTATACTACCACCCACCTCACTACATGCAGTCTAGGGTATCTCACCTACCACCCATCTCACTACACGCGGAGCCCAGGGTATTTCACCTGCCACCCAGGTCACTCCTGGAGCCATGAGGGGGATTTCAAAGAATGTGGAGGAAAACGAAGATGGGGGGATAACTAGGGCATCACACCCTACGATGTCCCGAAGGACAAAACAACATCACACCCGCAGGTGAAGACATAATGGGCCATAGCCCTGAACAACAACTGCCAAACCAACTGACAAACCAAATCCCAAAAATTCAATTTCATCTCCCTTTTACAATAGGAATGGGGTTATTTATAAGCTCCATAACCCTCATTTGAATTTGAATACAGGATAGGGATAACTCAAATTTAAATACAAGATAGGATAAGATAAGCCTATCCATATCTCAATCATAACCAACAAAATCCTAATTTAAATTTCAAATAAAAGATAGGATAAGATAAGCTATCCATATCTCAATCATAACTAACAAAATCCTAATTTAAATTTCAAATAAAAGATAAATCCTAAATTTATTTTTCAAATTTATTTGCTGCTCCGAAATTTGTGCTGCTCCGAGATTCGTGCAGGATGATGTCCCCATCATTCTCCTGAGGTGGGGAGAACTCGACTCCGTCGAGTCAAGCTCAGCGGGGTTTGCGCTCTGCTGGGTTGTATGTGAGCTCGGAGGTATCAAGGCCATACTTTTCCTCATCCTCTGGCTCCACGCATCATTCCTGCTCTGACACCAAGTTGATGGGGCACGGGATAGGGATAGGATCGTCGGCGAGCTAAGAAGTCACCGAAGATTAGGGTATCCTATTTTTTTTCTATTTTCTGATCTTTATGGTGGGTGACGAAGGAAAAAATAGGGATGGAGGATAACGAGGATGGACTACCACGAACCCTGAAAACCACTCTCACAGAGAGACTTCACACCTCTAGGGCATTATACCTACCACCTACCTCACTACATGCAGTCTAGGGTATCTCACCTACCACCCATCTCATACACGCGGAGCCCAGGGTATTTCACCTGCCACCCAGGTCACTCCTGGAGCCATGAGGGGGATTACAAAGAATGTGGAGGAAAACGAAGATGGGGGGATAACTAGGGCATCACACCCTACGATGTCCCGAAGGACAAAGACAACATCAACACCCGCAGGTGAAGACATAATGGGCCATAGCCCTGAACAACAACTGCCAAACCAACTGACAAACCAAATCCCAAAAATTCAATTTCATCTCCCCTTTTACAATAGGAATGAGGGGTTATTTATAAGCTCCATAACCCTCATTTGAATTTGAATACAGGATAGGGATAACTCAAATTTAAATACAAGATAGGATAAGATAAGCCTATCCATATCTCAATCATAACCAACAAAATCCTAATTTAAATTTCAAATAAAAGATAGGATAAGATAAGCCTATCCAATCTCAATCATAACTAACAAAATCCTAATTTAAATTTCAAATAAAAGATAAATCCTAAATTATTTTTCAAATTTATTTGCTGCTCCGAAATTTGTGCTGCTCCGAGATTCGTGCAGGATGATGTCCCATCACCGGGGACCTCCGTTCAGAAGTAAGTGCTCTCTTCCTTCTCCATGCTACCCTCTCTCAGTCTTCTCCATTCTGTTGCTCCAAAACCCTCACTAACTTAAGCATCAGAGTGTCCCCCACCGGAGCACCTCCGGCACCCAGGGGACTTTGTGCAGGTCGACCGGTGAAGGAGCTCTCCAGCACAGCAAACCGAGCCTGGTCCGGGTGGAGGCGCAGCAACAATATCATTGCTAACTTTATCAATCTATTTTTTGGCAGTTTATCTACAAGATCTCTCTGATTGAAGAGAGTATCTAGGGATTTGCCAATCTAAGCAAAGGTCTTCGTGACCAGCTGGAGATGGCAAAGGCTGAGAAAGAAGTGGCCGAAGGGCTTAAGGCAGCCATGGAATAAAAGTTGGGCCAAACCGCCACTATCAACCTTTCACTGGAGAAAGAGTTGAAGGCGGTGTAGCAAACGTGGCCGAGCTAGAAACTAAGCTTAAGAAGAAAAAGAAGAAGCTATGCTCGGTGGAAGTTCTAATAAAAGAAGGCCTCCAAAAGTCCAATGAAGCCTTGGTCTAGAAGGCCGAAGTGGAGAAAAAGGCTGATTTTCTTGAAGCAGAGAGTGTAGAGTCAGCTGAGCGAAGGGTAGAACTAGCTGAACAACAACCTTTCATGCCATTGAGGAGTACAAAAAGTCCTCGGCCTTCGATGATGAAATGAATGAAGCTGGTGTAGAAAGCTATAACATCGACTTCGGGGATTGCTTAAAGAGGGTAAAGAAATTGTACCCAAACTTGGATGTTTCCAAGATCAACATGAATGAATCCAATGTAGAAGGTGAGATAGATGAACAGGTCAAAGATGTCCCTACTTCCATTGTAGATAATTCCAGAATCCCATCCAGGAGGCAATTGCTCCTGCCCTGATTTTTAGCCTGTCGAGGAGGGAGTCTTGATGTACTCTTTTTTCTTTTTTGTAGTTTCCTTTTGATCCATTATGTAAATATGAGGAAATTCCTCCCAAAATGTAACAAATCACTTTACATGAATGAAATTTTCTTTCTTTTGTACAAGCAATGCTCCTGTGTATTTGTTTGAAAAAATTTCTAAGTATAGACTTGTTGGCTTTTTCATACTTGTTTTAGGATAGATTTCGCTAAGTGTCATGCCCTCGGCATAATAATTCAATGGTGCAGTGATGATGCCAAGGTTTCCTCTTTTGGCCAGACTAGTTTGACTAGCCCTTCTTTGGATATACCAATGAGTTAGTGTGCTAGACCAACTAAATATTTATAGGATGGGAGTTGGTGGATTAGACCAACTCTAATACTTGTTGGGTGTACCGATTGAGTCAACTGATTAGGCTAACTCTTCATTTGTTAGAAAGTATGAAGAAGAATGAAGAGAGCTCTTTATTGATAATAATTGCATAAGTTCTCTACATTCCATGGTCGGGCCATCTGGTAGTCGTCTAGGCTTTCTATCCAGTAGGTTCCAAGTCATATCACTTCAGTGATCCGGTAAGGGCCTTCCCAGTTGGGGACAAGCTTGCCTTGCTCTATAGGTCGAGATACCTCATCTGTCTATGATATAAGATCCTCGGGTCGAAAGGCTTTGGCCTTCACCCATGAGTTTTAATATCGGGTGACTTTCTATCGGTATACGACCATTTGCAGCTGTGCTTAAAGTTTGGGCCCTCTAGTAAGTCCAAGTTGGCTCTCCTTTGTTCTGAATTGTCTGGTTCCCTGAAGTGATCTGTCCTCCTAG
Organism: Areca catechu; assembly: GCA_021397845.1. Taxonomy (NCBI): domain Eukaryota; kingdom Viridiplantae; phylum Streptophyta; class Magnoliopsida; order Arecales; family Arecaceae; genus Areca; species Areca catechu. The sequence goes on along the minus strand of CM038043.1, from coordinate 88,930,430 downwards.
ATCGGAGGGCGACTTCTATCGGTATCATTGCTTCACTCCCGTAAGTCAAGTTAAATGGCGACTCTCCAATGGTAGATCAGGGAGTTGTTTGGTATGCCTAGAGAACCGAATTCAGTTCTTCAATCCAAAATCCTTTTGCATCATTTAGTCGAGTCTTCAAGCCATGAAGGATTGTCCAATTGATTACTTCAGCTTCACCATTTGTTTGAAGATGTCCGACATAAGTCAACTTATGGAGAATATGGTATTGAGCACAAAAATCTTTGAATTTTATATTATCAAATTGCCTTTTATTGTCAGTGATGATAGCATAAAAAACTCCGAATTGGTAGATTACAAAGTTCTTGATGAACTTTTCAACTTTTCCTTCGATAATATGAGCTAAAGGTTTGGCTTCCACTCATTTGGTGAAGTAGTTGATAGCCATGATCATGAATTCTATTATCCGGAGTGTTGACTCTAGTCTTGATTTTGATGATTGATAAAATACTTAAGTATATATGAGTACTATTTATATTTTTAAGTGTATTTATCAGATCTTAGTACTTATCCATGTTGAATGAAGAAATGCTTGTATTTCAGTTGAAGAAGTTCCTCAAACTTATGGAATTTCAAGTTATAAGGACTTTAGAACATAAGAAAGACTTGAAAGGACTTAAAGCTTGATTTTGGATAAATTTCAGTACTAGCACACTCAAGTGTCGACTCATGAAGATGTCAAAGTATCGACTCAAAGCCCGAGAACAAGAAAAATATAGAATTATGTCAATCCAAAGTTTTTGCCTTGAGCTGATCTAAGTGTCGACTCACAGAAATCAAGTGTCGACTCATGAAGAACTCAAGTGTCGACTTACTAGATTCATGTATCGATACTTGGAGTAACGGCTAGTTTTTCAAAAGTGCAGAATTGATTCCAACTTGCTTCAAATGGCTAGTTTTTTATCTCCAACGGTCAAAAATGATCATATATGGTTTAGAGAGCTATATAAACACCAAAAATCAAATGAAGAAGTAATCCATTGGTGAGATTATTGAATATCCTTCAAGGATTCAAGAGTTGATTGGTTCAAGCCTTCAAGCTTCCAAAGATAAGAGAGTTGATCCAAGTCCACAACATCAAGCTTCATTCAAAGGCTTCAACAAATTGAAGACAAGCTTCTTCAACATTATCCAAGAGCTTCAAAGAGATACTTAATTTATTTTAGAAAGCTTTATTGTATTCTTTACTTTCATTCTTACATTGTTGTATCAAAGTTCTTGGTAGCCTTGGAAAACCAAAGAGGTTGTTTGTTAGCCTTTGTATAAAACCAACATAGGTTGTTGGTGATCCAGTAAAACCAACATAGGTCAGGAACGCTGACATGGCAGGATTGTTGACATGGGGGACATGTCAGATTCCATTGCACGACACGGTGGACGAGGCTACCATGGGGACACCACTGCCCAGACTCCTTCGCCTAGCCGTGCTTCCTCTGGGTTGAGATGCCAAGGCCGAAGTCGAGCTCCGCCCTCCTTCGTCGGCCGTGCTCCCTCTGGGTCGAGACACTAAGGCCGAAGTCGAGCTCTATTCTCCATCACCCAGTCGCGCTCCCTCCAGGTCGAGATGCCGAGGCCGAAGTCGAACTCCGCCCTCCTTCACCCAATCGCGCTCCTCTGGGTCGAGATGCTAAGGCTGAAGTCGAGCTCCGCCCTCCTTCGCCTGGCTGCACTCCCTCCAGGTCAACACACACCGAGGCCAAAGTTGAGCTCTGCCCTCCTTCACCCAACCGCGCTCCCTACGGGTCGAGGCACCGAGGCCGAAGTTGAGCTCTACCTCTCCAGATCAGCCCCGTCTCGGACAAAGAGATCTGCTGCTGAAGGAAGTCACCGCCCTCCTGGGATGGTGGCTCGGTGCCTAAGGACCGTGGGAAGACTCCTGCCAAGCCGCGATGATGGTTCCAGCCATTACTTACACCAAAATGGAAGGAGACCCTCGATCGAGGCCTTGCACTCCTCCCAACCATCTACACCTCCCAAAAGAGGAAGTCAACCAGCAGATCCAGATCCAAAAGGCAGTGGCCCGCTGATCGAGGCCCTGCCACGTTACTAAAAATAGAGCAACCAGAAGGAATGTCAGCACACGCGGTACCATTCCCTTTCATGGATGGGGAAAGACATCCTGCATACGCTACCAAGCGATGCAGTGCACGCCGATAAATGGCACGAAGATCTAAAGGCAAGAACCTAGCAGCCCCAACAGCTTAAAAGAACTTTCCATAGTCACAGAAAAGAGGTAAGTGACAAAGAGAAACGATAGAGCTGAGGGGAAAGAGGTAAGGCCCCACAAGAGAAGCTTGCCTGAGAACTCCAGGCTATCGGAGGCCTATGGGAAGGTATTGATTACCACAGCCATTCTAGCTCCAACTCTCCTTTGCCGACACTCCCCCTGTTCTATGCTCAACTCTTCTACACTCTCCCAGTTCCTTACTCTCTCCTCCTATCATGGAGTCCATCTTCGGGGCTCGACCAGGAGGATCTATTCCCTGGGATCATTACTAACTTGACCATCGAAGTGTCCCCGTCAGAATCCCCGGCCAGGGTCGCTAACCCTGTTTTGCATGTCCAGGTCATCTAGAGCATCGAAAGGGCATCCCGACCTGGACCTCAGCTACGGGCCATAATGATCTTGGCAGTAACAGATTGGCACACCAGGTAGGGGCATCCAAACCCCTTGCAAGTAGATTACTAGGAGGATGGTGATGATGCAAGCGAGAGAAGTCTCTACCAGCCATGCGGGATCCCCCTTCCCATAGGAAACCGCACAGCCCAGAAGGGGAGCTACCCACTCCAATTCACCGGACATCCAACTGGCCGCACTCACCCAACAGATGCAGATTCTCACTGCAGTAGTGCACCAGCTCCAGCACCAGCACCGGTCCTTGGCTATCCACCAGCAGCCAAGGACACCCGCAGCCCATGCCGTAGCACCCTGCGATAGACTACGTTCCTTCCAAGAAAGGCCTTCACAGTCACGGGCCACCACCGACCATCGGGGTAGTCATCGGACTCTGGCAAAAACACAACAGGACAGATCTACCGATCGGAGAGCTGGTCCCCGGCCCTCGAGCGGGTAATGGTTAGAGCCCACCGAGGTCGAAAAGGCAAGACCTCCCATCATGGACACCACCTCATGTCACCTTCTCCATCTCCTTCGGCCTCCGCGGAGGGTTCCACAAACGAGGCCATTAGGTGCATGGCAGAGAAGTGCCTGGAGTAGCAGGAGCGCAAGCTGGTGGAGCTAACCCACCGGTTTGCAAATATGTAGGTCTCTACTAGTGAGTCGGTGGGCTATGACACCCATCCCCCTTTCTCCCGAGAAGTCCAAGAAGAGCCGATTCCGAGTGGATTCCGCATGCCGCAGGTGGATCCCTACAATGGGACCACCGACCTCCTGGATCATCTTGAGAGCTACAAGGTCCTTATTAGAGTCTAGGGGTGAACGATGCTCTCCTCTATGTCACCTTTCCTGCTACTCTTCGAAAAGCAGCTCAGGTATGGTTCACCAGCCTCGAGCCGGAGAGCATTGGTTGCTTTGCTCAGCTGGAGTGAAAGTTCATGGCTTACATCGATGCTTGCCGAAAGGTGCCACGAGAGACGAACAACCTCTTCTCCATCGGGCAGCAGGACCATGAGCTCCTATGGGATTACGTGGCCCATTTCAAGGTTGCCACACTGGAGATCTACAACCTTGATGAGCCAATTGCCATGCTAGCGCTGAAGACAGGGCTAAGGACTTCCCACCTGACCTACTCTCTTGATAAAAAGGCCCCCGAGACCTACTCCGAGCTCCTCCTCTGAGTCCAGAAGTACATCCATGACAAGGAGATGGACCGTACGAGGAGGGAGCTGGATGAAAGACCTTTGAAGAAGCCTGCCCCCGAGGAGGCCTCCGGGACTCAGAAGCCTGGGCCGACTACACCAGACTCCCGCCAAAGGCTGAAGCCAAGGAGAGACCCCATCTCGGAAGGGAGCTTCACTCATCTCCTTGCCTCGAGGATGGAAATCCTCATGGAGATCGAGGGTGAATGTGGTGGGACACCAAAGGCACCAGAATAAGATAGAGGCTTTTTAACCCTCTATGAATTGATCAATAATTTATGAGTCCATCTGTAATAAGGGCTTAGCCTATCTAAGTCCATTTTAATTGATTTTGAGTTTCAGTTCTGTACTAGTCAGCTCATGTTGAGCTAGTTCAGTCCAGTGTTAGTCAGCTCATGTCGAGTAAATTTTATTTTTTTGAGTCCTATTCAACCATATTGAAGACTCAACCACATCATACAAGTAAAGACCAAGTGGAATCAGATTGAAGACATGGAAGTTTAGCCCAAGTCCAACCCAGCTTGAAGATTTGAAGACCCCAGGAGGAAAATCAGAATCCCTGATTCCTTGCAGATGCCCTCCAGATGCCCAGATTTCCTTCTAGATGCCAAGATATATTCATAGACCAAGGCATCCATGATTTTAGAGGTCCATCTGCATCCTAGCCCAAAGAAGTCAAGCCCAGGTGCCAAGCCCAAGCCCCTAAGAAGCAAGATACCAGGGAATATTCCTGCTACCTGGCTACCAGGCCACCCCAGCTTCCAGAGGCCCAAACCCATGCACCCGGGCCCTTTGGCCGGCCCCTTGCTGCTCTTAGAAGCCCAACACGTCCCCCTAAGTGTACTTGGAGTGTTGGCCAAGTCAAGAAAATTTTAGGGATTTTTTCTACCTAATGTTTCCTTATTTTCTAGCTAGGTTTGAGAGGGAAAAGGATTCTCATGTAAAGACTAATGTGCCCTTACTTGGAGCCCAAGGTTAAGGATCTATTTAAGGGACCCTAGCCTCTTGTATGAAGGGAGAATTTTGATGAATGAAAACCTTGAGTTCTTCTATTGAGTTGTGTGATACCCTGCTGTGTGCATAAAGAGGTTTGCGAGAGTTTTTCTTCCCAGTGCTGCAATCATCTTCCTGCTGCCAACAAGCATCTCAGATCCCTGGATGCCCACTCCAAAGAAGCCTTCCCTTGCTGTTTTTTCCTTTATTTTCTTGTTCTTTTGTAAGTTTTCTAACCTTTGACAGGTCGTTTATAGGTCCCCGAGTTCCTACGAATCCAACGACTCCAGCCAAGCCTCAATCGGATCACCGAGCAGAAAGCCGGGTATCCGCGGGTCTTGGCTCGGTTTTCCAGGCCGCATCTGTCGAGGAACGAGAGAACCTTTTGCTGCGATCTTCAAAGATGTTGTCAGGTACACCCCCTCTACTTCCAGTAGTTTTATTGTAGGAGAACTTGCCCTAACGAGGCTTCTCAGCCCCGGCGATCCTTCTTTTCTACTTTTCTAGGTCCTAATCTGCATGCTGATCTTCTAAAATTCATATAAAATTCTTTACAACTTATTTTAATCTAAAATTTGGGAATTAATCACTCAACCCCACATATAAAACATAAAAAAAAATTTGCATGCATATTAGTCCCCCATCATTTGGTATCAGAGCTTAGATTAGGGCTTTTTTCTGCAATTTTTTAGTCCGTATATACTCTATTATTTTAATTATTTCTCCCTGATAAAAACTTCAAAAATCCTGAAATTTATTTTTTTGGATTCAACATATTTCACAGTAATTTTAAGAATTTTTTAAAATTTTATTATGGACTGTGAGTTTTCTGCAAGCCGAAATACAGCCTGCAAATTTTTGGCTCTATTTTTTTCAGCAAGATAAGTTTGGAAGTTTTAGGGTTTTATTTAGCATTTTTGCATATCCTTTAATTTTAGTATATTTCCAGCATATTAGGCCATGATTTGAAAGTTTTCCTCTATTTAAGAAAATACCAAAAAAAAAATTATATATTCTCCAAAGATACCAAAACATCTAAACCCTAATTTTCATCCTCATCTACCTGCCATCATTGCATAATTTATTTTTAAGGGCACTATTGCTATATCAGATAAGGTTAGGAGTTGATAACCTCTCCTTAGCCCAAAACCACATCCCTTGCATTCAGTCCCAAGCCTTAACCTAAAATTAATTAGACTTAATTTGCCCTAGTGGGCTAGGGACACCAACTGGTCGGGTCCGGGCTACTGTTAGATCACTGTGTCAAGTTAACCTGTGTGTGCCTTGTGCTCGGTGTCTAGAATGGTGGTTTAGGGATTCAATCTCGAAGGGCTTGTGTGCTGGTCCGCCTACCTAGCCAATCTCTGATTGGGGTCTAGGATTGGCAATCAGGGACCTAACACTCCCCTTACACCTGCCTGGCTGAGTACAGGGTTACTACAGGCTAGTTTGCCACCCTAATTGAGCATCTAGTTTGGACACTAGGTCTAGTCAGCTATAGTCGGTCTGATCGAGTCTTGCATGAGCACTAGATCAGGAGTTTTATATCACCCACATCCTTCACAAATGTCTGAACCCATGGAAATTTACAAGCCCAAATAAAAGCCCTAGCTGATCAAATGGCCTAGATGGCTACCCAGATAACTACCCAGATGACTACCCAAATGACCCAGTTAACTCAGTCTCGTATTCAAACCAATGATAGAAACCAATGATCCAGATCTTGAGTCCGCTCATCCTGACCCGTACTACAATACTCAACCTAGGAGGACCCCAAATCCTGATCCATACCGAGAGGTTGACCTAGGAGAGCCCCTCAGCCTAACCCATACAATAATACTGAACCTAGAAGAACCCCTTACCATGACCCTTATTATGATACTGAACCTAGAAGAACCCCTTACCATGACCCTTATTATGATACTGAACCCAGGAAAACCCAATACTCTGACCCATATAGGGAGTCCAATCCTAGGAGAACCCAATACTCTAACCCATATAGAGAGCCCACCCTAGGAGAACCCAATATTCTGACCCATATAGGGAGTCCAACCCTAGGAGAACCCATATCTTGAACCATATAGGGAGCCCAACCTTAGGAGGACCCCATACCATGATCCATCCTTAGAACCTGACCATAGAGCTGACCCAAAATCCTATGACCCCAGATCTTATAATCCCATGACCCATAGATATGCACCCTTGTCCTATAAGCCCAGAGAACCCATAACCCCTAAGTATCAATCTAGTACTAGTCAGGTTTCCCTTAGTCAACTTGAACTCCATAGGATTAGCACCCCTAAATATAAGCCCAGTAGTGAGCCACTATCCCTTAGGCAACTTGAACCTACTAGGATTAGTGACCATAATCAGAAACTAGGACCTAGCCAATTTTTTCCTAGCCGACCTTCTCCAACCATTCCTGAGTTTGGCAAGGCTTACATTAACGCAAAAGTGTATGAAGCTGATGCGAGCCTAGTGGATGAGAATGAAGGAGAAGAGGACACCTTTAGATGACCTAGAATTAGCTGACCCAATAGATACCCAGGTAGAAGCCAACCTAGAGGTAGTTGACCTTGACCACATCTAACCTAAAGCTATAGTGGAAGAACAAATAGAGGAAGAGAACCTAGGTACTGCTATTAGAGCCTTACCAGAGGAAACCATAGAGGAGAGCCAAATTATAGAGTCTAGTCCAAAAATACAAGAACCAGAAGAATTTATTAAGAACTTGATCTCTTTGAATCAGTACCCTCGGGATGAGCCTCCTCCTATAGTTCCCATTAAGGACCTCTTCCCTGAGATTAGTAACCCATCCATCCATTAAACAAACCCCATAGATATATCGCAACCTCGTAAGGTTAGCCTCATTAGTCTAGGATTAGTCCCTTACATGCCTTTTATATCGAACTTTATCCAACTAACCTTGAACTATTTTTCCTATCCTACCAAACTAATTCTGAACCCACTTCCTATTTTCTGCCCTTTCCTGACACCTCCAGCATTTCTAGGATCATTAGATTGCATTTAGCTGAGATTAGCATACTGCATGCATTCATCACGCATGTTAGGTTTGCATCTTACTTCTGGCATACTCTTTGGAATTTGCTAGGAGTTCACTGTAAATTTCATGTGCATGTCAAGCTAGGATCAAACCTAGAAAACCTATAATCTATTAGGTTAGATCCAAAGAGTTCAATAAAATTTCCTTCGATAGGAATGCATAGTCGAGTCTGTTAGGTATCAGTATGAGTCCTTTGCATCATTTGTTAGGAGTCTGTATGTGTCCAGCATGTTCACCACCCGCACTAATCTTTAAACCAACTGGCTAATTCCCGAAGAAGGATCAAAGAATTTGATGTAGTGGATTCTATCTTGGTTAGGCTTAGGCCTAAAAGAAGCTTCATGCTCGCAGAGCCGGACCTTTTAAAGTGATAGAGAAGGTTGGATCAAATGCCTAGGTGTTAAAATTGCCTTCAGATTTGGGCATTAGTTCTACCTTCAATATTATAGACCTGGTTGAGTATAGGGAACCGGCAGCAATACCTAGTGAGGCCTTTGGACCTATTCCTTTTCATTGTGAGTGACCCTAACCTAGAGTGTCCACAAACAAATTTGGCCTGAGAGAGGAGAACGGATCGAGCGTATCCTGGATGATCAAGCCATCACGACCCAGGGCCATGACTATCAACGCTTCCTGGTCTGATGGCAAGGCCGGCCAGAGTCGGACGATTCGTGGATTTCTCGAGAGGACTTGCAACGCCTCAACCCAGACCTTCTCGAGAGATATGTGAGCCAGTCTGACCTTCACTCGACAGGGTCGAGTTCCTCCCACCCCGGAGAATTGGTGGGGATACAAAAGGCACTAGAATAAGATAGAGGCTTTTCAACCCTCTATGAATTGATCAATAATTTATGAGTCCATCTGTAATAAGGGCTTAGCCTATCTAAGTCCATTTTAATTGATTTTGAGTTTTAGTTCTATACTAGTCAGCTCATGTTGAGCTAGTTCAATCCAGTGTTAGTCAACTCATGTCGAGCTAATTTATTTTTTTGAGCCCTATTCAACCATATTGAAGACTCAAGACCACATCATACAAGTAAAGACCAAGTCCAATTAGATTGAAGACATGGAAGTTTAGCCCAAGTCCAACCCAGCTTTAAGATTTGAAGACCCCAGGAGGAAATCAGAAACCCTGATTCCTTGCAGATGCCCTCCAAATGCCCAGATTTCCTTCCATATGCCAAAATATATTCATAGACCAAGGCATCCATGATTTTAGAGGTCCATCTGCATCCTAGCCCAAAGAAATCAATCCCAGGTGCAAAGCCCAAGCCCCTAAGAAGCAAGATACCAGGGAATATTCCTGCTACCTGGCTACCAGGCCACCCCAGCTTCCAAAGGCCCAAACCCATGCACAGGCCCCTTTAGGCCGGCCCCTTGCTGCTATTAGAAGCCCAACACGTCCCCCTAGGTGTCCTTGGAGTGTTGGCCAAGTCAAGAGAAATTTTAGAGATTTTTTCTACCTAATGTTTCCTTATTTTCTAGCTAGGGTTTGAGAGGGAAAAGGATTCTCATGTAAAGACTAATGTGCCCTTACTTGGAGCCCAAGGTTAAGGGTCTATTTAAGGGACCCTAGCCTCTTGTATGAAGGAAGAATTTTGATGAATGAAAACCTTGAGTTCTTCTATTGAGTTGTGTGATACCCTGCTGTGTGCATAAAGGGGTTTGCGAGAGTTTTTCTTCCTAGTGCTGCAATCATCTTCCTGCTGCCAACAAGCATCTCAGATCCCTGGATGCCCACTCCAAAAGAAGCCTTCCCTTGCTATTTTTCCTTTGTTTTCTTGTTCCTTTGTGAGTTTTCTAATGCCTGACAGGTCGTTTACAGGTCCCCGAGTTCCTACGAATCCAACGACTCCAGCCAAGCCTCAATCGGATCACCGAGCAGAAAGCCGGGTATCCGCGGGTCTTTGGCTCGGTTTTCCATGCCGCATCTGTCGAGGAACGAGAGACCCTTTTGCTGCGATCTTCACAGACATTGTCAGGTACACCCCCTCTACTTCCAGTAGTTTTATTATAGGAGAACTTGCCCTAACCGAGGCTTCTCAGCCCCGGCGATCCTTCTTTTCTACTTTTCTAGGTCCTAATATGCATGCTGATCTTCTAAAATTCATATAAATTTCCCCACAACTTATTTTAATCTGAAATTAGGGAATTAATGACTCAACCCCACATATAAAACATACAAAAAAAATTGCATGCATATTAGTCCCCCATCAGAATGCTATCTGAGGCGCCCACCCCCGTTGAGGCCGTCCAACGGTCGCGACAAGATGAAGTCTGTCAGTTCCACCGTGACCACGACCACGATACCGAGGAATGCCACAACCTTAAGAGGAAAATTGAATAACTCATAAAGAGGGGCTACCTCGGAAGGTTCGTGGGGGGCAAACCCCCAACAGATCCTCAGGGGCTCGTCGCACTCCCTCCGGTCCCTGCCATCGACAACCACCCCACCAAGAAGCCGGAGGGGATGATATGCTGGGGAGTCAAGCACGCTTTCTATAAGGCCCAAGGTGGGGGAAATTTTGAAAATATACATCCCTTTACGAGGGGAGAGGGGGATGAAAATAAAAATGTAAACAATGATGCTGTGGTCATCAAGATGACGATCGCAAAGCATCCTGTAAAATGCATCATGGTTGATAATGGAAGCTCCACGGATGTACTTTTTTATGATGCTTCCTCCAGGATGAACCTTTCTTCTGCTCAGCTCAGACCTATGCATATGTCCCTTGTCGGTTTCATAGTTGACTCCATAGGAGTCGAGGGGGAGATCACTCTCCCCGTCACTGCCGGGATCCCACCTCGGTAGAGTACCGTGATGATGACCTTCATGGTGGTAAGGCTTCCCTCAGCCTATAATATGATCCTCGACCGACTCGGGCTCAACCTGCTTGATGCGGTCATTTCTACAAAGTGGTTGTTGGTGCAGTTCCCAACTCCTTATGGTATTAGGGAGATGAGGGGGGCGCCTCAGCCAATCCAACACTGCCTCCAAACTGTCCCTGGGGCCAAGGTTGCCAAGGATGACCCTAGTGCAAACGACCTCGACCAAATGGTGCAGGACCCCAGGGGTGGCCCAGTCGAGTGCATACTGTCATATCCCCTCGGAGTTGACCAGGCGAAGACGGTGCAAATATGGGTGCAGCTGCAAGATGATGAGCGAGCCCATCTGCTGGAGTTTCTCTGGGCGAACACCGATGTGTTCGCCTAGACGGCTACCAATATGCTCGGTATCCCATCAGAGATCATAACCCACAAGCTAAGCATCGACCCGAAGTGTTGCCCTGGGCAGCAGAAGAAAAGGAGCTACATGCCAGAGAGAGAAAGGGTGATCAATGAAAAGGCAGATAAACTTCTCGTAGCCCACTTCGATTGGGACGTGCACTATCCAAGCTGGCTATAAAATATAGTTGTGGTGAAAAAGAATAATGGGAAGTGGAGGATCTGTGTGGACTACACCGACCTTAATCGAGCCTATCCAAAGGATAACTTTTCTTTGCTAAAGATCGATCAGCTAGTGGATGCCATCTCGGGGCACTGCTTGCTCTCCTTTATGGATGCATTCTCTAGGTATAACTAGATCTGGATGCACCCAGAAGACAAAGAACACACTACCTTCATCACCGACCGAGAGACGAACTGCTACCGGATGATGCCGTTCGGCTTGAAGACGCTGGTGCTACATACCAACGACTGGTCAATCGGGTGTCAAGGACCAACTTGGTAGAAACATGCAAGTCTATGTGGATGACATGCTCATCATGAGCAAGCCAAGCTCGGAACATGTTGTTGACCTTGCAGAAGCCTTCCACAACCTCCGAGAGCACAAGATGAAGCTGAACCCGGCAAAATGTGCTTTCGGTGTCGCAGCAGGGAAGTTCTTTGGCTTTATGGTGACCCAAAGAGGTATCGAGGTGAACCCGAAGAAGGTCCAGGCCATCATTGACATGGAGCATCAAACCTTGAAGAAGCAAGTCCAGTGCTTGACGGGCCGGATAGCTGCACTGAGCCGATTCATCTCGAGGCCGACAGACCGCTGCCTTCCTTTCTTCAAGGTGCTGTGTAGGAGGAATGACTTCACTTAGATGGAGGAGTGCAAGGTGGCTGATGCGGGACAGAGATTGGGATTCGGATCACTAGCGAGCATAGAAGTCACCAGGGGATTAGGGCTTGCTAGAGAGAAGAAAGAAGAGGGCAAAGAGTTTAGAAAGATAACTGGGGTTCACATAGATTCCCCAAGGAAAACAAAGCACACAGCAACAGTGCTCACATAGATGCCCTAAGGATCACACAGATATTCTGAAAAGGAGGAAGGGATCACACATATATCCTGGGCTCACACAGATGCCCAAATCAGGGAACACACAGAAACCTAGGCTCACATAGATGCCCAAATCAAGGATCACATAGAAGTGCTAGGCTCACACTGGTGCGGGCACCAGACTCAGAAGAAGACTTCAGAGCTCCATCTGGATCTCTGATTGACCTTGCCCGAAGAATTAGGGTTTTCTGGTTTGTAATAAGGTTGACTTGATCAACTCAATTTTAGCTTGAGTCTGTATTCCCTGCAGTTTATTTTGTTGAGTCATGTTGACTCAGTAGTGGTATAGGACTTCAACCTGGGGTGTCATATTTTCTCCCAAGGCCAAGCAAGTGGGCGCCACACTCCCAGCCATACGCCTGAGTCCAGGGGTGCCACATCTCCATCCAGCAGGTTTTGGTCCCCACACCACAGATAGCATCTCCCCTCTTTCATGCGCCAATTGAGGAGAAATCCACCAGGGGTCCACAAATCAAGGGGGCGGCCCAAGACTTCCCAAAAGAACCAAACTATAAAAGGGAAGAAATTCTCTTGGAGAGGAATTCAAGGAGGTGCCCATTACCTACCAGAAATACTCAAAACAAAGTTAGAAGGAGCCATAACTTGGGGAGAAAGAAAAGGGGTATCCAAAAAGGGTTGAGCAATGGAAGGAAGGAGATTTCTCTTGAAAAGCAAGGTTAGGAGGCGCCCTAATCATTCCAACTAAAGCCAGATATAAAGGCAACAAATTTTCTCTTGGAGGGCAAGGTTAAGAGGCACCCAAACACTTCTAGATAAGGCCAAGCATAGAAGGAAAAAAATATTTTCTTGGAGGTCAAGACAAGGAGGCGCTACCCACTTTCCTTTTTGAAGCTTCAATCAACTTTGGAATTAATTGGCCGGCCATATGAGTAGGGATTGATATCCTAATTTGAAGATCCCCTCCTTTAGTCCCACATGGGAAGATGTAAAACCCTACTCTCTTGTAATGGCCTATAAATTAAACCCCCATGTAAGTTTGAAAAGAATCAGATGAATGAAATCATTTCTGTGTGAGCAACTTTGTGTTTCTCTCTTCCGCACTTGTATTCAGGTGTTGAGCTCCGTGAGGGAGTAAATCCGGGTTCCCTAGGAACCTTGAGGAGGTGTGAGATCTCCAACCCCAAAACCCTAGCTTAGTCCACCCATCTCTACTCCACCACCACCAAACCCTAATTTTCCATCTTCATCCCACGGCCCCTCTCTTCCACATCGAAGCCGGTCACCAGCATCCAGGTTCAGATCAACTGTTTCAACTACAGAGCCAGTTCAAATGAGAGTCAGATCAGTATCAAGATCTCCGGAACTTCTACATCCAACAATCTTCATTAAGTCCTCAGGTCAGTGTCTTTCTTTGAGTTTCTGGTTCTTCTTTTGTTCTTCTTCTACCAGATCCTGAGTTCGAGAAGGAGGCCAACCTTGCCATAGGACTACAATCCGAGGATCCATTGCGAAGATACCCCATCTCCAAGGATCCTACAATCTGCTCGAGAGTGTCCTCCAATTGAAGCAACGAGAGATATCACTGCTAGGTAACAATAACCTTCCCTTCTCACTTTGTCTATTTTGTTGAAACTCAGAGCAAACCCTAGATCTGGGTGTTCTCAATCCCCAGCGATCCTACTTTTGAGTTACTCTGATAATCCACTCCTTTTAATTGTGCTCTCTGTCATTTCTTAGTTTCTTTCAACATTAGTTTATCTTTCCTTTGAGTCAAAGCCGACTTCTGAAAATATATTAAAAAAAAAATACATTAATTTTATTTACTTCCGCATCGCATCATCTCTTTTGTTCTACATCATTTTTTGTATCAGAGCTTTCGTGCTGCATCAATTTTGGTATCAGAGCCTTATCTAGGGTTTCTGTTTTGATTGCTTGTTTGAGTCTCTCTCTTTTTACTTTGTCTGCTCAAAGTAGACTCCCCAGGACGTCCGGTCCTAGGAACGAAGCGAGGTTCAAACCTCCTCTTCCCATTCCACGGGGTGTTCCTAGGGCATGTAGGGGATCCGTTGGGTTATAACTTCATAGCAGGAATTGTAAACGGGGAAGTGCTCTATTTTCAGCACGTAATTTCCCTGTTGCAGGAATTATTGCTCACTACAGGTAACTCCAAATTCAGTGATTTTTATTTTTTTGAAACCAGTATAATTGAAACTATTTTGCATAATTTTCCTGTGATTTATTGGTTTCCGTAGGATTTCTAAGAATTAAATTACTGCAACTCTGTTTTTATGTTCTGCAATCCAATTAATTTTGAGTGTTCATCTCTTAATTCATCTTAAGGGCATTTGAGCATCTAAGATAAGGGGAGGAGTTGATAACCTCTCCTTAGCCCAAAACCACCACCCACTCATTCGAACCTAAGCCTTTAATCTAAAAATTGATTAGACCTAATTTGCCCTAGTGGGCTAGGGACATCAACAAGTCGGGTCAAGGCTAGTGTTGAGTCAGTTTGTTTGGTTACTCTGTGTGTGCTTTGTACTTAGTGTCTAGAATGGTGGTTCAGGGATTCCATCCCGAAGGGCTTGTGTGCTGGTCCGCCTACCTGGCCAATCTCTGATTGGTGTCTAGGATTGGCATTCAGGGACCTAACACTCCCCTTACACCTGCCTGGCTGAGTCCTGAGTTACTACAGGCTAGCTTGCCACTCTGATTGGGCATCTAGTTTGGGCTCTAGGTCTAGTTAGCCCATAGTCATTCCGTTGAGTCTCATTTTGTGTGTTTGCTTGCATCATCATGTCTACCCGAATGGAGTACCCTACCAACCTGGTCAAACCCAACCTGATTTAGAGGCAATGGTTAGAGCTCTTACTGAAAGTATGAACAAATTGAGCCAGGATTTGACTGCTACTGTTATCCAGTGTAAAGAACAAGTCCATGAGAATTTTACCCAGCTTAGGGATCAAGTCCAAGTACTTGAGAAACGTAGATATCAAAATTGGATCCCTGATCCAAAATTTAATAGGCCCCTTTTTCATCCATGCCAGGAGCCTAGGAGGACCTTATACCGTGATCCCGAGCATAACCTTAGGAAGCCTAACCATGATATCTATAGTGTGGATCGTGTCTATGAGAGGTCCTTACAATATTCTAGACCAGTCACTCAACAACCCAAGTCTTCTAGATCAAACCATTTAGATCCACACCCATGCCCAAGTAAGGTCTCTACTAGCTTGAAACCCAGTGTGACCCAGGTTCCTATATCGCAAGAATGTTTGTTTTGTGGAGAAAGAGGCCATAAATCTAGTCAGTGCCCATGCATAGGACTGGCTTGTGCTCAGCTAAGTGGTAAGAATCCTAAGAATGACATTAATGAGGGAGAACCCAAGCCTACCAATGAGGAAGAAGGGTTAGGTATGACAAGCCCAGAATCAGTTGACCCGATTACCACTGACCCGAAACCCATTGAAGATGGCATCGAGGAAGTATATGATGCTGTCTTGAGTCTAGTTGATGAATATGAGGGGAAGAACTTGAAGAATGTGACATCGATACTATTGGTTCCTTACCTGAGGAGACCTTGGAAAGCAACCAAGTGGTAGGACCTAGTTCAGAAATTCAAGAGATTTGTGAGAACAAGGTTCCTTTAGTCAAATACCCCCAGGAAGAACTCATAGTGTTAGCCCGAGATATCAGTGCGTATCCTCTAATGACAGTCATTCCCCAAGTACCAATTGAAGATCTTTGCACTAAACTGTTTAAGTTTGCCCACCCTATGGTAGATCCTCTCCTTAGGATGACTGAATCAAGCCTCTTACAATTGGACCTTGTCCCATGCTCAGCCACTAAGGTCTCTACCATAATCTCAGTTGAACATCCTTGTCTTGAGCGGATTGATTCACCCAGTCCTGTAGAAGTCCTCCTTATGACCCCAGACCCCTTCCTTCGCATGACTGACCTAACCTTCTATAGAGTATACCTTTCCGCACCCATAGGTCAATTTCAAGTCTTGAGGTCATCATCCATAGGCCCTCCCATGAATCATTCTCTAATCCAGTTCTTGAGAAAGTGGATCATTATTTGCTTAGAGAACAAACCTTAACTATTGCAATCACATGTCCTAGGCTACTTCCCGAACCATCTCTTGATCCATTCCTGGGAGTAGCAAACTTTTCCTTTCGTAAGGATGACCAGTTGACACTTATAGATCACCATTCAAACCTTCAGGTCACCACCTTTAGTCAACAGGTAATTCGAGAATCCACCCTCATATTTCCTCCCTTTCTCTAGGACTTCCAATGCTTCTTACACCATCCAAGTATACTTTGTCAAAGTCTTTAGAGTGAACCATGTGTCAAAACCTATTAGGTTTACCACCTACTTCTGGAAGACCTTATGGCACCTACTAGGCATCCATAATAAGTTTTCATGCTCTGCATGCCCTCCTCCGAGCCCAAGGTCAAACTTAGAGAGCCTTAGTTTGTTAGGTTAGACTTAGGGTTCCTTTGTAATAAAGTCCATTCTTTAGGAATGCGTCGTCAATCTAGTTTAGTTTTCTTGACCCTTTACTATGCTTTGCTCAGATTTTGGTTTGATTGAGAGCACCAGGAATTGGATTTGTATTTTGTCCAGGGCTGAAATTTGCATTCAATGTTTCGATCAATAGGTCTACAGGTAAGAGTCCATTTGAAATTGTTCATGGTTGCAAACCTCACACACCTCTTGACCTAGCTCCTTTACCAGTCTACACACGAGTCTCCGAGTCTGCTGAAGTTTTTGTCACAGCATATAAAACTTGCATAAAGAAATTCAAGCCAAAATAAATTTAAGTAATGAAACTTATAAGAAGTTGGCTGATTCTCAAAGGCGAGTCAAAACTTTTGATGAAGGAGACTATGTAATGATTAGGTTAAGGCCTGAATGGTTTCCTCCTGAAACCGTTAGAAAGTTACATGCTAGAGGAGCTGGACCATTTAGAGTGGTGAAGAGAGTAGGATCCAATGCCTATGTGCTCGAGTTGCCTCCAGAACTAGGCATTAGCTCCACTTTCAACATTACAGACCTAGTAGAGTATAGAGAGCCAGCTGTGATTCCCAGTAGGGCTTTTGAACCTAATCCTGCTCTTGAGAGTGAACCCAACCCTGTGTGTCCACTAACAAACTGGCCTGTGAGGAAAGAGCAGATTGAAAAGATCCTGGATGATCAGGTTATCTCTACTCATAATCGAGGATACCAAAGATACCTGGTCTGCTGGCAAGAAAGGCCAGATTCTGATGACTCTTGGATCTCCGAGAAGAATTACAAGAATTGGACCCAGACTCTTGGAGAGATACCAGAGCCAACTTGATCCATACTCGACAGGGTCGAGTTCCTCCCACCCCGGGAGAATTGGTGCGGGCACCAGACTCAGAAGAAGACTTCAGAGCTCCATCTGGATCTCTGATTGACCTTGCCCGAAGAATTAGGGTTTTCTGGTTTGTAATAAGGGTTGACTTGATCAACTCAATTTAGCTTGAGTCTGTATTCCCTGCAGTTATTTTGTTGAGTCATGTTGACTCAGTAGTGGTATAGGACTTCAACCTGGGGTGTCACATTTCTCCCAAGGCCAAGCAAGTGGGCGCCACACTCCCAGCCATACACCTGAGTCCAGGGGGTGCCACATCTCCATCCAGCAGGCTTTGGTCCCCACACCACAGATAGCAGCTCCCCTCTTTCATGCGCCAATTGAGGAGAAATCCACCAGGGGTCCACAAATCAAGGGGGCGGCCCAAGACTTCCCAAAAGAACCAAACTATAAAAGGGAAGAAATTCTCTTGGAGAGGAATTCAAGGAGGTGCCCATTACCTACCAGAAATACTCAAAACAAAGTTAGAAGGAGCCATAACTTGGGGAGAAAGAAAAGGAGGTATCCAAAAAGGGTGAGCCATGGAAGGAAGGAGATTTCTATTGAAAAGCAAGGTTAGGAGGGCCCTAATCATTCCAACTAAAGCCAGATATAAAAGGCAACAAATTTTCTCTTGGAGGGCAAGGTTAAGAGGCACCCAAATACTTCCAGATAAGGCCAAGCATAGAAGGAAAAAGATATTTCTTGGAGGTCAAGACAAGGAGGCGCTACCCACTTTCCTTTTTGAAGCTTCAATCAACTTTGGAATTAATGGCCAGCCATATGAGTAGGGATTGATATCCTAATTTGAAGATCCCCTACTTTAGTCCCACATGGAAAGATGTAAAACCCTACTCTCTTGTAATGTCCTATAAATTAAACCCCCATGTAAGTTTGAAAAGAATCAGATGAATGAAATCAATTTCTGTGTGAGCAACTTTGTGTTTCTCTCTTCCGCACTTGTATTCAGGTGTTGAGCTCCGTGAGGGAGTAAATACGGGTTCCCTAGGAACCTTGAGGAGGTGTGAGATCTCCAACCCAAAACCCTAGCTTAGTCCACCCATCTCTACTCCACACCACCAAACCCTAATTTCCATCTTCATCCCACGGCCCCTCTCTTCCACATCGAAGCCGGTCACGAGCATCCAGGTTCAGGTCAACTGTTTCAACTACAGAGCCAGTTCAAATGAGAGTCAGATCAGTATCAAGATCTCCGGAACTTCTACATCCAACAATCTTCATTAAGTCCTCAGGTCAGTGTCTTTCTTTGAGTTTCTGGTTCTTCTTTGTTTCTTCTACCAGATCCTGAGTTCGAGAAGGAGGCCAACCTTGCCATAGGACTACAATCCGAGGATCCATTGCGAAGATACCCCGTCTCCAATGATCCTACAATCTGCTCGAGAGTGTCCTCCATTGAAGCACGAGAGATATCACTGCTAGGTAACAAGAACCTTCCCTTCTCACTTTGTCTGTTTGTTGAAACTCAGAGCAAACCCTAGATCTGGGGGTTCTCAATCCCCAGCAATCCTACTTTTGAGTTACTCTGATAATCCACTCCTTTTAATTGTGCTCTCTGTCATTTCTTAGTTTCTTTCAACATTAGTTTATCTTTCCTTTGAGTCAAAGCCGACTTCTGAAAATATATAAAAAAAAAAAATACATTAATTTTAATTTACTTCCGCATCGCATCATCTCTTTTGTTCTGCATCATTTTGGTATCAGAGCTTTCGTTATGCATCACACACAGATGCCCAGATCAAGGATCACAGAAGAAATCTGGGATCACATAGATCCTTCACACGAATAATATAAATTTTATTCATCCATCATTATTCTTCAATACAAGAGGGGGTCCTTATATGGGACCAATTACTTGGGAAGCAAGTAAGGAAAACATGAAAAATATGAGGCACCATAATCCTTCTTGATTTGCTGATTGAAAACATGGAAGGTGTTAAACAATTTTCCAAAAAACTCAAAAAAAATAAGGAAAGAATGGGGGGACCATGTGGGGCACCAAACACCTGCTCTCTTGGGCTCGAGGTAGACACATCTTTCTTAGTTGCTTGGCATGAATCAAGGGATTCTTGTTTATCCACTTGACCTTCCTTTCTCACTTGATGGCGTGTGGATTGATGTGCCTGGAGGGTGCTGGGACTCCACGTGGCTGCTGAGGTAGCTAGGCTCTCAGGTCCCCATCATTCCCCTGGAGTGGGGAGAACTCAACTCTGTCGAGTTAGGCTCAGCGGGTGTTTGATGGAACCGAAACTAATCAAATCAAAGCAAAAAAGGCTAGGTTTCTTTTTTTTTCACCTTTCTTTCTTGTTTTTTTATTCTCTAAGTTTTTTTCACTAACTTTTTCTTTTTTTTATGGCTGCTCTGAGATCTATGCAACTTTGAAGATTGTGCAGTGCTGAGATCCATGCAAGGTGTTGATGTTGGTAGTGAGAAGCGGGTATGCTTTTACGTTCGTGCCTTCTTCGACTTCTTCACAGACCAACAGGGAACAGAGGAGTTTGCGGGGAGGCTTCGCTGGCGGTGACACTAGGGTGGAGGGGATGGTGGTCGGTGACAGTGCTGGGGAGGAAGACAGCGACACAGAGGGATCCAGGGCTGGGGCTGTTCCATTCGACAGCAAGTGGGATGGGTTTCCGGTAATGGATGAGAGTCAAGACAGTGGTCGGAGATGAGCGAGATGGGGGAGCGACTATGGATCTTCCGGATGGGAGGAGGGAGGTGGAGCCAGGGCAGTGGTGCGCTCGAGCTCGGGTGGTGCATCGATGATGGCGAACGGAGAGGTCGGCTGGGAGAAGGGGTTAAGGACGGTGCTGCAGTGGATGGTGTCGATGAGGAGGGAGCTCAGGGACGGACTCGAAGCGGTGACCATGAACCATGATGAGGCTGGGGAAGGCTTCCTAGCGGGCTTCACCAGTGACTGGCATTGGGTGGAGGCCGATGGCATCGCGGGTAGGCAAGCATGGGCGGATATTGGCACCAGGCGTATAGGACCCGCAGGGCGGGGTCATCACTGTCGATGCAGCAGCGGCAGCGAGCTTCTCTGGCCTAGAGTCGCCATCTTTGTTGGGTCTTGATGCATGAGCGGCCGAGGAATCATCCCCGGCCACCCCCCGACTCTCCGCCCTCGCCCCTCGGGATCGCTTGTTGTTCCCCCACTGAAGCAGAACTTCCCCACCCCGTGGAGACACCCTGTTGATCTCAAGGTGGTGGTTCTCGGCCTTTACGGCAACGAAAGTGGATGCGATGGCGACGACAAAGGATGTCAGTTGGTTCTCGAAGTGGGAGGGGTCAGAGGGGAAGGAGACGTGGTTGTAGTGTGGTCCTGATGCACGGTCGATCCCGATCCGGAGCACGGGTAGGAGCGTCATGGTGGCTGCGGAAGCTTTGGATGAACAGTGAGGCTGCGGAAGCCTTTGGATGAACTAGTCTAGCATGGAGGATGAAGCATACCCTAATCTTCCATGCCCTGATACCAAATTGATGCGGGACAGAGATCAGGGTTCAGATCACTGGCGAGCATAGAAGTCACCAGGGGATTAGGGCTTGCTAGGAGGAAAAAAGAATTGGGTGAAGGTTTAGAAAGATAAATGGGGTTCACATAGATTCCCCAAGGAAAACAAAGCACACAGCAACAGGGCTCACATAGTTGCCCTAGGAATCACACAGATACCCTGAAAAGAAGGAGGAAGGGATCACACGATACCTTGGGCTCACACAGATGCCCAAATCAGGGATCACACAGAAACCCTAGGCTCACACAGATGCCCAAATCAGGGATCACACAGAAACCCTGGGCTCACACAGATGCCCAAATCAGGGATCACACAGAAACCCTAGGATCACATAGATCCTTCACACAAAATATAGAAATTTATTCATCCATCATTATTCTTCAATACAAGACGGGGGGTCCTTATATAGGGACCAATACTTGAGAAGCAAGTAAAGAAAACATGGAAATATGAGGCACCATAATTCTTCCTGATTTGCTGATGAAAACATGGAAGGTGTTATACAATTTCCCAAAAAAACTCAAGAAAAATAAAGAAAGAAGGGGGGGACCAAAGGGGGACCATGTGGGGCACCAAACACCTGCTCTCTTGGGCTCCGGACTGCATCTTTCCTTAGTTGCTTGGCATGAATCAAGGGATTCATGTTTATCCACTTGACCTTCCTTTCTCACTTGATGGCATATGGAATTGATGTGCCTGGAGGGTGCTGGGACTCCACGTGGGCTGAGGTGGCTGGGCTCTCGGGTCTTATCAGTGGCCTTCGAGGAGCTTAAAGACTTCCTGGCATCACCACCACTACTCTCCAAGCCCGAGATGGAAGTGGAGCTCCTGCTATACCTGGCGGTCACCCCTACGGCCGTCAGTTCTTCCTCATCCATATGGATCGAGACGGGTCCCAAAAGCTAGTGTATTATGCCAACAAGATCCTCCGGGATGCCGAGATCAGGTACACCCGTTCCAAAAAACTCATTTTTGCTCTTACCATGTCTGCTCAATGTCTCAGGCCATACTTCCAAGCACATCCGATCATGGTCTTGATGGACCAGACCCTGAGGGTCATGCTTAGTATCCTCGACACATCCGGACGCTTGGCCAAATGGGCACTGAAGCTTAGTGAGTTTGACGTTGTGTACCGACCGAGGCCATCTCAAAAGGGCCAAGTGCTGGCCGACTTCTTGGTCGAGTGCACAAGGCTCTCGGAAGAGCCGGAGCAGACAATCTCGGAGCACCAAGAGGAGCCCGGAGCTGAGGAGGAGTCATGGATCCTCCACGTTGACGGTGAATCTAATGCGGGCAGAAGCGGAGAAGGCCTCATCCTTGCAAACAGTGATGGGTTTGTAGCTAAATGCGCACTCCGCTTCAAGTTCATCGCAACTAATAGCCAGGCAGAGTACGAGGCACTCCTTGCGGGCCTCAGGGTATCCCACGAGTTGGGTGTACAAAGCTTAAAGGTCTTCACAGACTCCCAACTAGTGGCCAGGCAGGTCTTCGAAGAATATGAGACCAGAGAGCCCCGGATGATGAAGTACTTAGACCGGGTCCGCTCAAGCATGACAGGTTTCCGACACTTCAGCATTTCTCATATCCCCCAAGGTGAGAATGCTCGCACCGATATGCTATCAAGGCTTGCGACCTTGCCGAACTCGTCCCTTGGGCGCGTACACATAAAGTACCTTGAGAATCCAAGCAACGAAGCTCCCACAGAGGTGCAGCAGGTCACCACAGAGCCGAGCTGGATGGACAAGAACATCAGATACATCACTGATGGCAACCTGTCGGAAGATCGAGCAGAGGCCGGCCTTATTAAGAAGAAAGCTTCATAGTTCGTCCTCATGGAAGGACAACTCTATCGCCGATCTCACTCCTATCCGCTCCTAAGATGCCTGAGACCTTCAGAGGCCACCTTCGTGTTGCAAGAGATAAACGAAGGCCTCTGTGGAAACCATGTCAGGGGGAGGAATCTCACATACAAGGCCCTCCAACAAGGATACTACAGGGAGACCATGAGGGAGGACACCGCCAACTTTGTGAAAAGGTGTGACGGGTGCCAGCACCATGCCCACATACAACGCCAGCCGGCAGCGCCACTCTCCCAACTCTCCACCCCATGGCTATTCGCCCAATGGGGAA
The DNA here is from genome assembly GCA_021397845.1 of Areca catechu. NCBI lineage: Eukaryota > Viridiplantae > Streptophyta > Magnoliopsida > Arecales > Arecaceae > Areca > Areca catechu. The sequence continues at coordinate 88,907,190 of CM038043.1, read as the reverse complement.
TGGACATCCTAGGTCCATTTCTCCCTGCTCCACGGCAACAGAGATTCTTAACAGTAGCCATTGACTACTTCACCAAGTAGATAAAAGTAGAGCCACTAGCACGGATCATAAAAGCCAAGGTCCGCCAGTTCTTCTGGAAGATGATCATCTACCACTTTGGACTACCCCACAGCATCATCACCGACAACGGGCGGCAGCTCCACAACTAGGAGTTCGAAGAATTTTGTGCCGAGCTTGGCATCCAGAATCGGTTCACCTCGGTGGCCCACCCTCAGACCAACGGGAAAGCCGAAGTGACCAATCGAACCATTCTCCAGGGGCTCAGAACCAGGCTAGACCGAGCCAAGGGTAGTTGGGTAGAGGAGCTCCCCAGCATCCTTTGGGCCTACCACACAACATGCAGGATAGCAACGGATGAAACACCTTTCAACCTCACTTTTAGCATAGAGGTTGTCGTTCCCGTCGAACTCGGTGTGCCTAAGCTATGGATATAGCAATACAATAAGGTAGAAAATCCTTCATGCCTTCTGCTCAACTTGGACCTCCTCGAGGAAACCAGGGACAAGCCTCGACTCCGAATGGTAGCTTACCGGCAATGTGTGGCCCGAACTACAATGCACGGGTAAAACCGAAGTTCTTTCACCTTGGCGACCTGGTGCTGCACCGAGTGGAGGCATCCCAACCTCGAGAGTGCGGCAAGCTCTCGCCAAACTTGGAAGGCCCCAACAAGGTGGTCGAAGCTCTTCTTCATCAAGCTTACTATCTCACGAGTCTAGATGGGCCAGATTTTTGCGGACATGGAATGCCTGCAACCTGAGAATATACTGATGCGGGACTAATATGCATGCAATTATTTTTGTGTGTTTTATATGTTCAGTTGAGTGATTAAATCCCAAATTTAGATCAAAATAAGTTGTAGGGAATTATGTATGAATTTGTGAAGTCAAGCATGCAGATTAGAACCTAAAAAAGTAATAAAGAAGGATCGTCGGGGCTGAGATGCCTTGGTTAGGGCAAGTTCTCCTACAATATAATTATTAGAGATAGAGGAGATGTACCTGACAATGTCTGAAGCATCCATTGAAGATCGTAGCAAAGGGATCTCTCGTTACTCGATGGATGCAGCCTGGAAAATCGAGCCAAAGACCCGCGGATGCCCGGCTTTCTACTCGGTGGTCCGATTGAGGCTTGGTTGGAGTCGTTGGATTCGTAGGAACTCGGGAACCTGCAAATGACCTGTCAGGGGTTAGAAAACTTAGAGGAGATCAAGAAAATAAAGAAAAATAGCAAAGTGGAAAGGAGATTTGGAGTGGGTGGCCAAGGCTCTGGAGGATTGGCTGGTGGCAGGATGTAGTTGCAAACACCGGGAAGAAGAACTCACAAACCCTTTATGCACACAGCAGGGTAACACACCAAGGTGAAGAGAACTCAAATATTCTTTCATATATCAAAATCAATCTTCATACAAGAGACTAGGGTCCCTTAAATAGACCCTTAACCTTGGGCCCGAAGTAAGGGTACTTTAGACTTTACATAGGACTCCTTCTCCCTTTCAAATCCTAGCTAGAAAATAAGGAAACATTAGGTAGAAAAAATCCCTAAAAATTCTCTTGACTTGGTCAACACTCCAAGGGGGCATGTTGGGCTTCTAGGAGTAGCAAGAGGCCAGCCCAAAGGGGCTCGGGTGCATGGGCTTGGGCCTCTGGAACCTAGGGTGGCCTGGTATCCAGGTAGCAGGAATATTCCCTGGTATCTTGCTTTTTAAGGGCATGGGCTTGGCGCCTGGGCTTGATTTCTTTGGGCTAGGATGCAGATGGACCTCTAAAATCATGGATGCCCTGGTCTATGAATATACTTTGGCATCTGGAAGGGAATCTGGGCATCTAGAGAGTATCTGCAAGGAATCAGGGTTTCTGATTTTCCTTCTAGGGTCTTCAAATCTTCAAGCTGGGTTGGACTTAGGCTAAACTTTCATGTCTTCAATCTGGTTGGACTTTGTCTTCACTTGTATGATGTGGTCTTGAGTCTTCAATTTGCTTGGACAGAACTTAAAAAAAAAAATTAGCTCAACATAAGCAGACTAATACTGGACTGAACTAGCTCAACATGAGCTAACTAATGCAGGACTCAACTCAACTGGACTAAGCTTTATTACAGTGAACTCTGATGCTGCTAATTGATCCACAGAGGATTGAGAAGCCTCTGTCTTATTTTAGTTCCTCTGGTGTCCCCACCAATTCTCCCGGGTGGGAGGAACCCGACCCTGTCGAGTGAAGATCAGACTAGCTCACATATCTCTCGAGAAGGTCTGGGTTGAGTGATGGGGGACTAATATGCGTGCAATTCTTTTTGTATGTTTATATGTGGGGTTAGGTGATTAATTCCTGAATTTTAGATCAAAATTAGTTGTAGGGAATTTGTATGAATTTTTGAATCCAAGCATGCAGATTAGAACCTAGAAAAGTACTAAAGAAGGATCGCCGGGACTGAGAAGCCTCGTTTAGGGCATGTTCTCCTACAATAATAAGACTGGAGGCAGAGGGGGTGTACCTGACAATGTCTGAAGTGCCCGATGAAGATCGCAACGAAGGGATCTCTCTTTCCTTGATGGATGCGGCTTGGAAAATCGAGCCAAAGACCCACGAATACCCGGCTTTCTTCTCGGTGGTCCGATTGAGGCTTGGCTGGAGTTGTTGGATTCGTAGGAACTCGGGGACCTGCAAACGACCTGTTAGAGGTTAGAAAACTCAGAGGAAATCAAGAAAACATAGGAAAACAGCAAAGGAAAGAAAGTTTTGGAGGGGCTGGAAGGATGGTTGGCGGCATGAAGATGGTTGCAAACACCGAGAAGAAGAACTCTCAAACCACTTTATGCACACAGCAGGATAATCACACAAAGCAATTAAAGAACTCAAGGTTTATTTCATATATCAAAATCTCCCTTCATACAAGAGTCTAGGGTCCTTTAAATAGACCCTTAACCTTGGGCTCCAAGTAAGGGCACATAAGTCTTTATATAAGAATCCTTTTCCCTCTCAAACCCTAGCTAGAAAATAAGGAAACATTAGGTAGAAAAGATCCCTAAAAATTCTCTTGACTTGGCCAACACTCCAAGGATGCCTAGGGGGGCGTGTTGGGCTTCTAGGAGCATCAAGAGGCTGGCCCAAAGGGGCTTAGGTGCATGGGTTTGGGCCTCTGGAAGCTGGGGTGGCCTGGTAGCCAGGTAGCAGGAATATTCCCTGGTATCTTGCTTCTTAGGGCTTGGGCTTGGCGCCTGGGCTTGATTTCTTTGGGCTAGGATGCAGATGGACCTCTAAAATCATGGATGCCTTGGTATATGAATATATTTTGGCATCTGGAAGGGAATCTAGGCATCTGGAGGGCATCTGCAAGGAATCAGGGTTTTCTGAATTTTTCCTCCTGGGATCTTCAAATCTTCAAGCTGGGTTGGACTTGGGCTATACTTCCATATCTTCAATCTGGTTGGACTTGGATTTCACTTGTATGATGTGGTCTTGAGTCTTCAATATGGTTGAATAGGACTCAAAAAAATAAAATTAGCTCGACATGAGCTGACTAACACTGGACTGAACTAGCTCAACATGAGCTGACTAGTACAGAACTGAAACTCAAAAGACTCAAATAACAACTAAAATGGACTCAGATAGGCTAAGCCCTTATTATAGATGGACTCATAAATTATTGATCAATTCACAGAGGGTTGAAAAGCCTCTGTCTTATTCTGGTGCCTCCGGTGTCCCCACCAATTCTCCCGGGGTGGGAGGAACTCGACCTTGTCGAGTGAAGATCAGACTAGCTCACATATCTTTCGAGAAGGTCTGGGTTGAGACGTTGCAAGTCCTCTCGAGAAATCCATGAATCGTCCGACTCTGGTTGGCCTTGCCATCGGACCAGAAAGCATTGATAGTCATGGCCCCGGGTCGTGATGGCATGATCGTCCAGGATACGCTCGATCGTTCTCCTCTCTCAGCCAAATTTATTAGTGGACACTCTAGGTTAGGGTCACTCACAATGAAAAAGAATAGGTTCAAAAGCCTTACTAGGTATCGCTGCCAGTTTCCTGTACTCAACAAGGTCTATAATATTGAAGGTAGAACTAATGCCCAAATCTGAAGGCATGTCTAACACCTAGGCATTTGATCCAACCTTCTCTATCACTTTAAAAGGTCCTGCTCTACGAGCATGAAGCTTCTTTTAGGCCTAAGCCTAACCAAGATAGAATCCACTACATCAAATTCTTTGACCCTTCTTCAGGAATTAGCCAGTTGTTTTAAGATTAGTGCAGGTGGTGAACATGCTAGGCACATGCAGACTCCTAACAAATGATGCAAAGGACTCATACTAACACCTAAATACTCAACTATGCATTCCTATCGAAGAAAATTTTATTGAACTCTTTGGATCTAAACCTAATAGATTATAGGTTCTCTAGGTTTGATCCTAGCTTGACATGTATATGAAAATTTACAGTGAACTCCTAGCAAAATCCAAAGAGTATGCCAGAAGTAAGATGCAAACCTAACATGCATGATGAATGCATGCAGTATGCTAATCTCAGCTAAATGCAATCTAATGATCCTAGAAATGCTGGAGGTGTCAGGAAAGGGCAGAAAATAGGAAGTGGGTTCAGAAGTAGTTTGGTAGGGTAGGGAAAAAGGTTCAAGGTTAGTTGGATAAAGCTCGATAAAAGAAGGCATGTCAGGGACTAATCCTAGACTAATGAGGCTAACCTTACGAGGTTGTGGTATATCTATGGGGTTTGCATAATGGAAGGATGGGTTACTAATCTTAGGGAAGAGGTCCTTAATGGGAACTATAGGAGGAGGCTCATCCTGAGGGTACTGATTCAAAGAGATCAAGTCCTTAATAAATTCTTCTGGTTCTTGTATTTTAGGACTAGACTCTATAGTTTGGCTCTCCTCTATGGTTTCCTCAGGTAAGGCTCTTGTAGCAGTACCTAGGTTCTCTTCCTCTATTTGTTCTTCCACTATAGCTTTAGGTTGGATGTGGTCAAGGTCAACTACCTCTAGGTTGGCTTCTACCTGGGTATCTATTGGGTCAGCTAATTCTAGGTCATCTAAAGGTGTCTCCTCTTCTCCCTCATACTCATCTACTAAGTTGCATCAGCTTCATACACTTCCGTGTTAATGTAAGCCTTGTCAATCTCAGGAATGGTTGGAGAAGGTCGGCTAGGGGAAAATTGGCTAGGTCATGGTTTCTGATTATGGACACTAATCCTAGTAGGTTCAGGTTGCCTAAGGGGTAGTGGCTCACTACTGGGCTCATATTTAGGGGTGCTAATCCTATGGGGTTCAAGTTGACTAAGGAAAACTTGACTAGTACTAGATTGATACTTAGGGTTTATGGGTTCTCTGGACTCATAGGACAAGGATGCAGATCTATGGGTCATGGGATTATAGGATCTGGGGTCATAGGATTTTGGGTCAGCTCTATGGTCAGCTTCTAAGGATGGATCATGGTATGGGGTCCTCCTAAGGTTGGGCTCCCTATATGGGTCAGGATATTGAGTTCTCCTACGGTTGGACTCCCTATACGGGTCAGAATATTGGGTTCTCCTAGGGTTGGGCTCCCTATTTGGGTCAGAGTATTGGGTTCTCCTAGGATTGGACTCCCTATATGGGTCAGAGTATTGGGTTCTCCTAGGATTGGACTCCCTATATGGGTCAGAGTATTAGGTTCTCCTGGGTTCAGTATCATAATAAGGGTCATGGTAAGGGGTTCTTCTAGGTTCAATATCATAATAAGGGTCATGGTAAGGGGTTCTTCTAGGTTCAGTATTATTGTATGGGTCAGGCTGAGGGGCTCTCCTAGGTTCAACCTCTCGGTATGGATCAGGGTTTGGGGTCCTCCTAGGCTGAGGGTTATAGTATGGGTTAGGATGAGGGGCTCTCCTAGGTTCGACCTCAGGGTAGGATTAGGGTTTGGGTCCTCCTAGGTTCAGGGGAATCAGGATCTGGCTCAGACTGTGACCCATGGGTTTTTCCTGGGGTCCCTACCTGGACTTCTAACTGATCAAACCTATTGGCAAGATGGTCAATTCTATCATTGGTTTGAGTACCAGACTGAGTTAACTGGGTCATCTGGTAGCCATCTGGGCCATTTGATCAGCTAGGGCTTTCATTTGGGCTTGCAAATTTTTCATGGGTTCAGACATTTGTGGAGGAGGTGGGTGATATGAAACTCCTGATCTAGTGCTCATGCAAGACTCGATCAGACTGACTACAGCTGACTAGACCTAGAGTCCAAACTAAGGGCTCAATCAGGGTGGCAAACTAGCCTATAGTAACCCTGTACTCAGCAAGGCAGGTGTAAGGGGAGTGTTAGGTCCCTGATTGCCAATCCTAGACACCAATCAGAGATTGGCCAGGTAGGCGGACCAGCACACAAGCCCTTCGGGATTGAATCCCTAAACCACCATTCTAGATACTGAGCACAAAGCACACACGGGTTAGCTTGACACAATGATCTGACTCATAGTCCGGACCTGACCAGTTGGTGTCCCTAGCCCACTAGGGCAAATTAAGTCTAGTTAATTTTAGGTTAAGGCTTGGGATTAAATGCAAGGGATGTGGTTTGGGCTAAGGAGAGGTGATCAAATCCTCCCCCATCTGATATAGCAAGAGTGCCCTTAAAAGTAAATTATGCAATGATGGCAGGCAGATGAGGATGCAAATTAGGGTTTAGATGTTTTGGTATTTTGGAGAATATGTAATTTTTTTTTTTTGTATTTTTCTAAATAGAAGAAAACTTGCAAATCATGGCCTAATATGCTGGAAATATACTAAAATTAAAAGATATGCAAAAGATGCTAAACAAAACCCTAAAACTTCCAAACTTGTCTTGCTGAAATAACAAAGCCAAAATTTGCAGGCTGTATTTCGGCTTGCAGAAAATTCACAGGACATAATAAAAATCATTAAAAATTCTTAAAATTACTGTGTATTAAGATGAATCCAGAAAACAAGTTTCAGAATTTTTGGAGTTTTTATCTGAAATAAATAATTAAAATAATAGAGCATATACAGACTAAAAATTGCAGAAAACAAGTCCTAATCTAAGCTCTGATACCAAATGATGGGGGACTAATATGCATGCAATTCTTTTTGTATGTTTTATATGTGGGGTTAGGTGATTAATTCCCAAAAATTCATACAAAATTCCCTACAACTAATTTTGATATGAAATTCGGGAATTAATCACCTAACCCCACATATAAAACATACAAAAAGAATTGCATGCATATTAGTCCCCCATCATTGAGATGTTGTAAGTCCTCTCGAGAAATCCATGAATCATTTGACTCTGGCTGACCTTGCCATCGGACCAAGAAGCGTTGATAGCCGTGGCCCTGGGTCGTGATGGCTTGATCGTCTAGGATACGCTCGATCCGTTCTCCTCTCTCCAGCAAAATTTGTTAATGGACACTCTAGGTTAGGGTCACTCACAACAGGAGGGGATAGGTCCAAAGGCCTCACTAGGTATCACTACCGGGTCCCTATACTCAACCAGGTCTATAATATTGAACATAGAACTAATGCCCAAATTCGAAGGCAAATCTAACACCTAGGTAATTGATCCAACCTTCTCTATCACTTTAAAAGGTCCGACTCTAAGAGCATGAAGCTTCTTTTAGGCCTAAGCCTAACCAAGATAGAATCCACTATATCAAATTCTTTGGTCCATCTTCGGGAATTAGCCAGTTGTTTCAAAATTAGTTCGGGTGGTGAACATGCTGGGCACATGCAAACTCCTAACAAGATGATGCAAAGGACTCAAACCTACACCTAACAGACTCGACTATGCATTCCTATTGAAGAAAATCTTATTGAACTCTTTAGACCTAAACCTAAGAGATTATAGGTTCTCTAGATTTGATCCTAGCTTGACATGCACATGAAAACTTACAATGGGCTCCTAGCAAATTCCAAAGGGTATGCTAGAAGTATAAGGCAAACCTAACATGCGTAACAAATGTATGCTGTATGCTAATCTCAACTAAATACAATCTAATAATCCTAGAAATGCTAGAGATGTCTGGAAAGGGCAGAAAATAGGAAGTGGGTTCAGAATTAGTCTGGTAGGGTAGAGAAAAAGGTTCCGGGTTAGTTGGATAAAGTAGGATAAAAGAAGGCATTCAGGGACTAATCCTAGACTAATGAGGCTAACCTTATGGGGTTGCGGTATATCTATGGGCAAGAAATGGTCCATGCTATGGAATGATGGGTCAACAATTTATGGGAAGAGATCTTCAATAGGAATGGCAGGAAGGGATTCATCCTGAGGGCAATGGGTCAAGTAAGCCAAATCCTCAATAAAGTCTTCTTGTTCATGGAATTTAGGAATAGGCTCTATAATTAGACCCTTTTCTAGTATTTCTTTAGGTAAAATCCTAGTATCAGAGTTCTCGTCCTCTATTTGGTCCTCTACTACTAGTTCAATCTGGCATGGTCAGGGTTAGCTAACTTTAGATTGGCTTCTAGCTGAGAACCTACTGGGTCTACTAGTTTTAGGTCTTCTAGAGGTGTGTCCTCTTCTCCCTCATACTCATCCACTAAATTCACATCAGCTTCATACACTTCTGCGTTAATGTAAGCCTCCTGAATCTCAGGAATGGTTGGAGAAGGTCGGCTAGGGAAAAATTAGCTAGGTCCTAGTTTCTGATTATGGGCACTAATCCTAGTAGGTTCAGGTTGCATAAGGGGTAGTGGCTTACTACTGGGTTCATATTTCGGGGTACTAGTCCTAAGGGTTCAAGTTGTCTAGGAAAAACATGACTAGTATTAGGCTGATACCTAGGGGTTATGGGCTCCCTTGGCTCATAGGACAAGGGCGCAGATCTATGGGTCATGGGATTATAGGATTTGGGGTTAAAGGATTTTGGGTCAACTCTATGGGTCTTGGGTCTACTTGGCTCATGGGCTATGGGCTCATAGGTTCTAGAGTCATAGGATTTGGAGTCATAAGATCTATAGGTTATGGGTATACTAGGTTTATAGGATGTGGGTAAATAGGATTTAGAGTCATAGGATCTAGGTTCAGTATCATAGTATAGGTCAGGATGATGGTCTCTCCAAAGTTCAACCTCACGGTATGGATCAGGATTTGGGGTCCTCCTAGGTTCAGTATCATAATAAGGGTCATGGCGAGGGGTTCTCCTAGGCTGGGGAGGTGACTCAAGTTCTGGTTCAGGTTTGGATCTGGTTTGGGTCCTACGGGTTTTCTCTAGGGTTCCTAGTTGGGCATCTAATTGTTCAAGCCAAAGGATCAACTGGGCATTTGCTTGCTCAAGCCTAAGATTGAGGGTTTGGGCTAACCTTTCTCCAAGGGCATCAAATTTAGCATCAAGATGGTCCATGGATTCAGCCATTGGTGAAGGAAGTGGGTGATATGAAACCCCTGATCTAGTGCTCATGCAAGACTTGATCAAACCGACTATAGCTGACTAGACCTAGAGTCCAAACTAGATGCTCAATCAGGGTGGCAAACTAGCCTATAGTAACCCTGTACTTAGCCAGGCAGGTGTAAGGGGAGTGTTAGGTCCCTGATTGCCAATCCTAGACACCAATCAGAGATTGGCCAAGTAGGCGGACCAGCACACAAGCCCTTCTAGATTGAATCCCTGAACCATCGTTCTAGACACTAAGCACAAGGCACACACAGGTTAACTTGACACATTGATCTAACACTAGCCCAGACCGACCAGTTGCTGTCCCTAGCCCACTAAGGCAAATTAAGTCTAGTTAATTTTACGTTAAGGCTCGGGACAGAATGCAAGGGATGTGGTTTTGGTCTAAGGAGAGGTGATCAAATCCTCCCCCCATCTGATATAGCATTAGTGCCCTTAAAAGCAAATTATGCAATGATGGCAGGCAGATGAGGATGTAAATTAGGGTTTAGATGTTTTTGGTGTTTTCGGAGAATATGTAGTTTTTTGTTTTATATTTTTGTATTTTCTTAAACAGAAAAAAACTTGCAAATTATGGCCTAATATGCAGGAGATATACTAAAATTAAAAGATATGCAAAAAGATGCTAAACAAAACCCTAAAACTTTCAAACCTGTCTTGCTGAAAAAAATAGAGCCGAAAATTTACAGGCTATATTTCGGCTTGCAGAAAATTCACAGATCGAAATAAAATCTAAAAAAATTTTGGAAATTACATTGAATTATTATGAATCCAGAAAATCAAATTTCAGAATTTTTATGAGTTCTGAACAAGGAGAAATAACTAAAATAATAGAGCATATACAGACAGAAAAAATGCAGAAACAAGCCTTAATCTAAGCTCTGATACCAGATGATGCGGGACTAATATGCATGCAATTATTTTTGTGTGTTTTATATATTGAGTTGAGTGATTAAATCTCAAATTTTAGGTCAAAAAAGTTGTAGGGAATTATGTATGAATTTTTGAAGTCAAGCATGCAGATTAGAACCTAGAAAAGTAATAAAGAAGGATCGCCGGGGCTGAGAAGCCTCGATTAGGGCAAGTTCTCCTACAATATAATTACTGGAAATAGAGGGGGTGTACCTGACAACATATGAAGCATCTGGTGAAGATCGCAGCGAAGGGATCTCTCGTTTCTCGATGAATGTGGCCTGGAAAATGGAGCCAAAGACCCACGGATACCCGGCTTTCTGCTCGGTGGTCCGATTGAGGCTTGGCTAGAGTCGTTGGATTCGTAGGAACTCGGGGACCTACAATTGACCTGTCAAGGGGTTAGAAAACTCAAAGGAGATCAAGAAAATAAAGAAAAATAGCAAAGGGGAAAGAAAATTTGGAGTGGGCGGCCAAGGCTCTGGAGGATTGGCTGGCGGCAGGATGTAGTTGCAAACACAGGGAAGAAGAACTCACAAACCCCTTTATGCACACAGCAGGGTAACACACCAAAGTTGAAAAGAACTCAAGTATTCTTTCATATATCAAAATCAATCTTCATACAAGAGACTAGGATCCCTTAAATAGACCCTTAACCTTGGGCCCCAAGTAAGGGTACTTTAGACTTTACATATGACTCCTTCTCTCTTTCAAACCATAACTAGAAAATAAGGAAACATTAGGTAGAGAAAATCCCTAAAAATTCTCTTGACTTGGTCAACACTCTAAGGATGCCTAGGGGGGTGTGTTGGGCTTCTAGGAGCAGCAAGATGACGGCCCAAAGGGGCTCGGGCACATGGGCTTGGGCCTCTGGAAGCTGGGGTGGCCTGGTAGCCAGGTAGCAGGAATATTTCCTGGTATCTTGCTTCTTAAGGGCTTGGGCTTGGCACCTGGGCTTGATTTCTTTGGGCTAGGATGTAGATGGACCTCTGAAATTATGGATGCCCTGGTCTATGAATATACTTTGGCATCTGGAAGGGAATCTGCGCATCTGGAGGGCATCTGCAAGGAATCAGGGTTTCTGATTTTCCTCCTAGGATCTTCAAATCTTCAAGCTGGGTTAGACTTGGGCTAAACTTCCATGTCTTCAATCTGGTTGGACTTGGTCTTCACTTGTATGATGTGGTCTTGAGTCTTCAATTTGCTTGGACAGGACTCAAAAAAAATAAAATTAGCTCGACATAAGCTGACTAATACTGGACTGAACTAGCTCAACATGAGCTGACTAATACAGGACTCAACTTAGCTAGACTAAGCTTTATTACAGTCAACTCTGATGCTGCTAATTGATCCACAGAGGGTTGAGAAGCCTCTATCTTATTTTAGTGCCTTTGGTGTCCCCACCATATAATATCAGTAACATAAGGCCCTTTCCTAATGATAATAAAAGATCTCCTTATTATGCAAACCATTTTTGCCTTGCAGGGATGCCTTAAGCCCAGAGCCCAGCTCTTCGGTAGTCAAGCCCGGATCCCATGCTTTCCCGCACTCAAGCCCGGAGTCCAGTCCTTCAGCACCAAAGCCCGGAGCCCAGCTCTCCAGCACCAAAGCTTGGAGTCCAGCCCTTCAGCACCAAAGCCCAGAGCCCAGGTCTCTGGCACTCGAGCCCGAAGCCCAACTCTCTGGTAGTCAAGCTCGGATCTCATGCTCTCCGATAGTCAAGCCCGGAGCCTAGCTCCCCGGCTCTCAAGCCTGGATCCCATGCTCTCCGGCACTCAAGCCCAGATCCCATGCTCTCCGACACTCAAGCCCGGAGCCCATCTCCTCGGCACTCAAGCCCAGATCTCATGCTCTCCGGCACACAAGCCCTGATCCCAGCTATCCGCCATTAAAGCCCGGATCCCAGCTATTCGACATTCAAGCCTGAATCCTAGATATCCAGCATTCAAGCCTGGAGCCCAGCTCTCCGACACTCAAGCACGGAGCCCAGCTCTCTGGTGCGCATGTCCGAGGTCCAACTCTTCGACATGCCTGGAACGAATCCCGGTGGGCCGGAAGGGTCTTGTCAAGCAAAGCATTCAGAAACATTTGTCCACTTCATGAATGAACTAGAGGCGACCCACCAAGTTGAAGGACTTCTCTCTAACTTCATCACTTGTTCAAGCTTGACAAAGTTCCAAAAAAAAGAGAGAGAGAAGAAGAAAGAGAGGAGAAAAGAAAAAACCTGGATATGAATGATCAAGGAGTAACTTCATTGATGTTTGATGAAATTCCTTACAAGTATGTCGAGCCCCGACAGGCCGGGTACCCTAGTGAAGAAAAAGAAAGGATGAAACTACAAGGTTCTCTACCCTACACGGCCGTTCCCTTCCCGTAAGGGCATACAATCAGGATGGCGTTCTCTGGGACCTCCGATGGAGGGGCCATCTCTTTGGTGGCATCCAACGGTGGAGCTGGCTCGGCAGCTGCTGGCTCTTCCATTGAGCCCGGGAGCCTCAATCTGCTCATCTGCTCAGCCGAGGCGAACTCCCCACCTGGGATTAGTAGTACATGAATACCTTGGTGAAGGAGTCTGTCGCAGCTTCCGGAACTCGGCTTTGAACTCACTTGAGGCCTTGTAGTCGGCGACCACCTCGGCAGCCTTCTTCCTAATGATGCGGCCTGGTAAGTTGCCTCAACTGCCTTTTTCTCTGCAGCCTCTACTGATTTGGCCACCGTGGCAGCCTTCTCTTCAACCCCTGCGGCCATCTTCTTAGCATCGGTGACCTTGGCCTTAGTGGCGGTGGCCCGAACTCTTATTAGGAATTAAAACATATAAACATGCATATATGATATAAACTAGAGTTTAGACACCAACCTGAACCGCTAGTATCCAATCCAATGAAGAAAACCTAGATTCAGCCTTCTTCTCCACCAGGCGCCCAAATGTTCGCCCTCCAATGGTGATCCACACAGAGATGTGACAAAGACTATAACCTCTTCTTTAGTGGCTCCTTTACTTGAATTCTTCTTCTAAGAACTCAAAACTTAGACTATGGCTGAGTTTTGTCTACTCCAGAACTCCCTTTCTTCCTTCTTGCCTCTTCTTAAACTTCTCCCTGACTTTAATTCTTGTGGGACCCTCTTGTATTGAAGAAATAAGGTTGTCCTAAAGGTTTTAAGCCTTGTCTTAAAATGGGAGATGAATTAAGACAAGTATTGTCTTAATGTAGGAAAGAAAGAAATATATATCTTTCTTCCTCTACCGATCAAGACCTTCTTCTTTATTCTTGTTTAAAACCAAAGTTTCAACAGAGGAAACCTCTGTAGAGGAAGCAATATCCAACAAGAAAAAAAGGAAGGAGTCTCCTGGAAAGGAAGAAGAAAATCTAAAAAGGCTTCTTAAAACCCACACACTTCATCCGAGACCTTTCCTCCCATTATATAGACAACAGAGAGACGTCTTTCCAAAAGAACGCAACTCTCTGCTATCCAAAGATCATGTCCCTCCATCCTTCACGCATCCCCTCTATTTTATAACGCCTTTCTAGTTTTATTTCAAGACTTTTTGATGAAGGAAAATCTCGGAAGAAACTTAGGAAGAGACGCGATGTTTTGAGACGGAGTTATGCGTGACCGGGAACCATCGGAAACCTTTCTTATTTCCTAAAACTTTGCAACCATCAGATGACCATCCAATGACCATCCTTTGAGGCACTAAAATGAGAAGATTTCCACCCCCCCTTTTTTGTTTTTCACGGTAAAATAGATAAAGACTCCATGTGCATGAAGAGCCCATGCACGTGTGGAGTCTTCCTTCTTATCCACGCGCATGAGGGAGAGTTATGCGGCTTGGGGAGATGAAATAAATTGCTATAATTCAAGTGGGTTCAGCAATGGGTTAGCCTAAAGTCCAAAAAACTTAATTAGACCTTAATTAGGTTCAATTAGAACCCAATTAAGCCTAATTAGGAAACAAAATTCGAATCCGATTCAAATAGAAGTTAGGGTTTGCAACACATGCTTGTATGTTTGTCCTGCAAACATGATTTAATTCCAAATTAAATCCTTCATCAACTCTCTATTGTGTGTGACCCATTGGATTCCACATCTAGCCAGTAGTAGGTCCGAGTGCTATTTGACCTAATTCGGTTAGATCTCAACTAAGCCGATTTAGGTCAACTCAAGCTAGCCCGACTAGGTCAATTAGAATCCAATTCTAATTAACTGATTAAATTACCATAATTCAATCAAATCCCCACAAGACAAGATTGACGTCTAGCAACGTATCATGCCTACCCGGAAGATGTGGAATTTTGGTGTCATTACCAAAATAACCTTCAGTGATGAGTTACCGGGCAATTCAGTCCTTCGATCAGCTTGCACCCTGAATATTACTATGGATATGGATACTTGTCAAATCCAATTTCATATTCATTCCTAGCTCAATCTGATAATGATGATTCCTTAATGAACCATTAGAAACTATTTCTAATGTTTATACTTTGATCAAAGATTTCCTGAATCTTCATTTGATCGAAATCAGCTGGATGCGATTCACTCTTACTAGGATTGATCGATTCCTTTTTGACCTACTCACAACCTCCATATGCAATCCATCATACCCAGTATCACCCCATGCATGACTTAGTGTCATGATTGAGTGTGAACCAAAGTATGGATTCATGCATACAAGGTACCATGGCAGTCTCAGGTCAAAGGACCACATGCACTACTCCCACTATGAGAACTATCTATTGACAAACAGATAAGGTTCCATTAGATGTTCTCTAATTAGATCCATTTAGTGAACTCATTCTCTAATGAGCACCTTTCATCCTAGTATTTGTGTCAAACACAAGTGACTGTGAGATCAGTCACCCTCTTCACCAAGTATACATAGGATGTGCTGGTCTTACCGGAAACATTGATCCCCTACTCAACGTCCCATCGACCAAGAATATTTTAGATTAGGGTTTTAAGGCTTTAGGTCTCATAGGTATGATCTCATCATAACCCTAGAACCATAGCCCTAATCTATGGGGTTCATCATATAATAATAAAATAATTAAGACACAATGTATGATGAAAATAAAATGCCTTTATTAATTGATAATGTCAATACATTGGTTTGGGATACAAAGAAAAATCCCATCGAAATACAACATTTCGATTGGCCTTTAGGGCATAATCTTTTCAATCTCCCACTTGCACTAAAGCCAATCGCCTTTAAATTTTAACCCCATACAATCGAGGTGGCGATCAAACTCCTGCTATGGTAAAGCCTTAGTGAATGGGTCTGCTATGTTGTTCTTCGTTTCAACTCTTTTAATGCAGACTTCTTATCTTTCGACAATCTCTCAAATGAGATGGAAGCATCTTAGAATGTGCTTTGATTTGTGATGAGCTCTTGGATCCTTAGCTTGAGTGATGGCTCCAGTATTATCACAATAAAGTGGTACTGGACCTTCATGAAAGAAACCGGTGCAGGTGGTTTGACATGATCCTACACTAGGCATGCAAACAACTGCGGGAGCAGATTGGATTTTAAAAATATTTTTAAAATCCGCGCAGCGGAAATCTGCTCCGTCCAGAAACTAATCTAATTTTAGTTACAAACAAGCATGTAAAATAATATAAAATATTTATAAAATATTTGAATTAAAAATTCAAATCATGCAAGAAAAAAAATAATTTTTTCATACCTTATTCCAGCTGGAATAACTCTGGGATAAAACTGGAATAGGCTGGAATAAGTGGGATAAACTTATTCCAGTCTTTTTCTTCGTTGGACTACTGAAAACTCTATTTTGGGCTTTCAAAATGGCATCGGAACACTGTCTTCCGGGCCTCCGTTTGCTCCCAAAATTTAGCAGTGGTAACTTGGACAAGTACTCTTCGATCTCCAATTGAAAGCTAGAAGAAAAACTTAGCCAAAAAAATATAGAAATTTTCCAAAATCTGCTGCCAGATTTTCTGTAGCAGAACTGAAACAGCAACTCATTCTTCGCGTTGGGAGCTGCAGCAGCGATCCCGGCTCGCGTGGCTTGTTCCCAGGAGTAGAAGGATACTCCCTCTAGAGGGGAGACATGCCGGGGGCCCTCCGATCCACCTCCACATGCTGTGCTAGCCGCTGGAAGTGAGTTACACGGTCATAGGAAGCAGCAGACTTCTTTGCTGCAGTGCAGAATTTTGAGCACTCAAATGGACATAGAAATGGACCTTGTAACTCTCCCT
The DNA here is from genome assembly GCA_021397845.1 of Areca catechu. Taxonomy (NCBI): domain Eukaryota; kingdom Viridiplantae; phylum Streptophyta; class Magnoliopsida; order Arecales; family Arecaceae; genus Areca; species Areca catechu. The sequence goes on along the minus strand of CM038043.1, from coordinate 88,890,614 downwards.
CTCACCCTCCAAAACTCAGCCCAACCAGTACCCAATGGATGGAAAGGACCAAGCTCTCAAATAGGGGGATCTCTCAGCCTCTCAAAGAAGAACGCCCAGATTTCTATTTGTTGTTTCATGGTGAAAAACTATATGCTGAAACAGGGGATAGCTGTTAATATAGGCAGCAGGGAGGAAGAGGGAGAGACTGGGAGAGGAAGAGCCCTCGACTGCCATTCTCTCATTTAATAGCAATAAATGAGGATTTAAACACTGCCGGTGGAGGGAGAAGAAGGGACGTCACCCAGCTACATTCGATCGTTTGGCCTTCTTCTAATGGAGTTCCAACCAGTGAAAACACCGTGTAAAATGGTCACCGGTTCAAAAGAAAAAATTGTTCGATTTAACTGGTTCATTCCCATTTAAACCAAGTAATGGTTCAATCCAATTGAACCGGTTCAAACCCAATTAAATTGGTTCATGGGATTAAAATTGGTTCACAACCAATTGAAGGCCGAAATAAGCTCCGAATCAGTTCAAAACTGATTCAGAAAAATCCTGGCACAGTCCTGGTCAGCCCAGAATAATTTCCGGTTGACACAGACAAGGGCAACACGAGAAAAAGAGTACTCAAAAAATACTGTGATCATAGAACTGAGACGATTCCAATCATAGTCGGTATCCGAATCAGAGAGTAATCCTCTGTGGCGTGTGACCTCATAGGTTCGAACCTAAACGGTAGCACTGGAACAATTCCAGTACCAGCACAGGAAACCATCTAGCAATGGGTCTCGGCATCTGGATAGGTCGAAGATGCAGGAGCAAACTATCGAACCTCTGGCATATGGTTACCGTATAATTCATCCCTTTGACCTCTAATGCTCAGGACGACTGAGATTGGGCTGCCAACCCAGACAGAGTCAGTCCACTACGTGTCTCAACCTCGCAAGCCCAGTGACTCTTCACTAGGGCTACCCCGGCCGAGGATTTGCTAAATTAAGATACTGCGAGATATTCAATCCAAACTGTTTGGACAGGTTAATTCCATCTTGGTCCATCACTGCTCCACAAGTACTTGCCTATACCCAGAAACCTTCCATCACCGGATTAAAAATCCGGGTAGTCCGGCACCAAAGCACAGGGAGTTGCTTGCAAGCTACCAAGATGACCTCAGGTCAGAGGGACACATATACCCATATCCAATCATGAGTTTCCCTTTGGCAGAAAGGGGCTGCACAGAGTCACGTTCAATGAGATATCACATATCCCACTTGTAGATCACATCAGCGTCACCACACTCATTTGGTCAAGAGGACAACCAAACGATGTGAACTACAACAACCTATACTTGATATATTGCCGTCCAGTACAATATATCCTTTGGTTGTGAACAGGGTTTAAGGACCAGTTGATACATCCTCTCTGTATCGAAGTCAGTGTAGTCCTAAGGACTTCATCACATAGAAAGAGTTCATTTCAGGGAAATACAATATGTGATGAGCTACCAAAAATAATATTTTATTAATTCAAAGAAAGAGTACAATACTTAGCTCAATCGCCTACAACCCAGGCGATTGGCTTTGGGAAACATTTCCCAACACTTCAATCTCTGGAACAACGCCCAACTCTGAGATAAACTTCTTCATCCAAACAGCTTCCTTGGCAGCTTCACTAACAGCAATGTATTATGCCTCAGTTGTTGAGTTATCTACAGTTTGCTGTTTAGAACTCTTCCAGCTTACAGCTCCTTCATTTAGGATAAAAACATACCCTGAAATAGATTTGCTATCATCTGGATCCGATTGAAAACTAGAATCTGAATAAGCTTCCAGTTTAAGATCAGATCCTCCGTATATCAGAAAAATATTCTTAGTCCTTCTCAAGTACTTAAGAATATTTTTCACAGCCTTTCAGTGATCCTCTCCTAGATCAGCCTGAAATCTGCTGGCTATACCTAAGGCATATGCCACATCAAGCCTGGTACATAACAAAGCATACATTATAGACCCTACAGCTGAAGCATAAGGTATAGAACTCATTCTATTTCTTTCTTCAGGTATCTTATGAGACATCTTCTTAGAAAGATGTATGCCATGACCAATAGGCAAGTAACCTCTTTTACTTCCCTCCATGCTAAATCTCTTTAGCACTTGGTCAATGTACCTAGACTGGGATAAGCCTAGCATCCTCCTAGATCTATCTCTATAGATCTTGATACCCAGTATATAGGATTCTTCTCCCAAGTCTTTCATGGAAAACTTTTTAGATAACCATACCTTGACTGATTGTAACATTGGGATATCATTCCCAATGAGGAGTATGTCATCTACATACAGAACCAATAAAACTATGGCACTCCTACTAGTCTTCTTGTACACACAAGGTTCATCCTCATTTTTGATAAAGTCAAACTCTTTGACTGTCTTATCAAATCAGATGTTCTAACTCCTGGATACTTGCTTTAATCCATAAATGGATTTCTTCAGCCTATATACCTGATTAGGTTTAGTCTCCAAGACAAAACCTTCTGGCTGTGACAAGTAGACCTCTTCCTCAAGGAAACCATTAAGGAATGAGGTTTTCACATCCATCTGCTAGATTTCATAATCATGATATGCTGCTATAGCAAGCATGATTCGAATAGATTTGAGCATGGCAACAGGAGAAAATGTTTCATCATAATCTATTCCCTGTTTTTGTCTGAAACCCTTAGCCACTAATATGGCTTTATAAGTTTCGACCTGGCCATCTGTCCCAATCTTTTTTTTATAGACCCACTTGCATCCAATAGGTTTAACACCCTCAGGTGCATCAACCAAAGTCCACACTTGGTTGACATACATGGAGTCCATTTCGGATCTCATGGCTTCCAGCCATCTGTCTGAGTCCCTACTCATGACAGCATCTATATAGGTTAGAGGCTCATCATTTTCAATGATCTGGGCTTCATTATTTTCAATAATGAACCCATACCTCTCAGGTGCATGATGCACCCTATTAGACCTATGGATAGGAGTGGTGTGTTCTGGTTCTATACTAACTATGTTATCATTTGGTTGAGATGTATCTATTTGTTGAACTTCTTCAAGTTTAATATTTCTTCCACTGCCCTTTTGTAGGATGAACTCTTTCTCCAGAAAAGTGGCATGCCTACTGACAAAAACTTTTTGTTCGGTAGGGTGGTAGAATAGATATCCTATACTATCTTTAGGATATCCTACAAATAGACACTTATCTACTCTAGCATCCAGCTTATGTCCAAAATTTCTTTTGACATAGGCTGGACATCCCCATATCTTAAGATACTTAAGATTGGGTTTCTTACCCCTCCATATATCATATGGAGTGCTAGAGACAGATTTAGATGGTACTCTATTTAAGATATTAGCCGCGGTTTCCAAAGCATATCCCCAGAAGGAAACAGGTAACTCTGTGAAGCACATCATGGACCGTACCATATCTAATAAGGTACGATTCCTCCTTTCAGCAACACCATTTAATTGTGGTGTGTAAGAAGGGGTCCATTCAGAGATAATCCCCTTTTCTTTAAGGTGATCGAGAAACTCGGTGGATAAGTATTCATGATGCGGGTCTAATATGCATGCAATTCTTTTTGTATGTTTTACATGTTGAGTTAGGTGATTAATTCCTGAATTTCAGATCAAAATTATTTGTAGAGAATTTTGTATGAATTTTTGAAGATCAGCATGCAGATTAGGACCTAGAAAAGTAGCAAAGAAGGATCGCCGGGGCTGAGAAGCCTCATTTAGGGCAAGTTCTCCTATAATAAAACTACTGGAGGTAGAGGGGTGTACCTGACAGCATCTATGAAGATTGCAGCGAAGGGGTCTCTCGTTCCTCGATGGATGCGGCCTGGAAAACCGAGCCAATGACCCGTGGATATCCAGCTTTCTGCTCGGTGGTCCGATTGAGGCTTGGCTGGAGTCGTTGGATTCGTAGGAACTCGGGGACCTGCAAATGACCTGTCAGGGGTTAGAAAACTCACAAAGAAACAAGAAAACAAAGGAAAAACAGCAAGAGAAGGCTTCTTTTGGAGTGGGCATCTAGGGATCTGGAGGGTTTGTTGTCAGCAGGAAGATGATTGCAAACACCGGGAACAAAAACTCTAACAAACCCCTTTATGCACACAGCAGGGTATCACACAACTCAATAGAAGAACTCAAGGTTTTAATTCATATCAAAAATTAGGTTTCATACAAGAGGCTAGGGTCCTTTAAATAGACCCTTAACCTTGGGCTCCAAGTAAGGGCACATAAGTCTTTACATAAGAATCATTTTCCCTCTCAAACCCTAGCTAGAAAATAAGGAAAAATTAGGTAGAAAAAATACCTAAAAATTCTCTTGACTTGGCCAACACTCCAAGGATGCCTAGGGGGGCATGTTGGGCTTCTAGGAGCAGCAAGGGGCCGGCCCAAAGGGGCCCGGGTGCATGGGTTTGGGCCTTTGGAAGCTGGGGTGGCCTGGTAGCCAGGTAGCAGGAATATTCCCTGGTATCTTGCTTCTTAGGGGCTTAGGCTTGGCGCGTGGGCTTGATTTCTTTGGGCTAGGATGCAGATGGACCTCTAAAATCATGGATGCCTTGGTATATGAATATATTTTGGCATCTGGAAGGGAATCTGGGCTCTGGAGGGCATCTGCAATGGAATCGGGGTTTTCTGAATTTTTCCTCCTGGGGTCTTCAAATCTTCAAGCTGGGTTGGACTTGGGCTATACTTCCATGTCTTCAATCTGGTTGGACTTGGTCTTCACTTGTATGATGTGGTCTTGAGTCTTCAATATGGTTGAATATGACTCAAAAAATAAAATTAGCTCGACATGAGCTGACTAACACTGGACTGAACTAGCTCAACATAAGCTGACTAGTACAGAACTGAAACTCAAAAGACTCAAATAACAACTAAAATGGACTCGGATGGGCTAAGCCCTTATTACAGATGAACTCATAAATTATTGATCAATTCACAGAGGGTTGAAAAGCCTCTGTCTTATTCTGGTGCCTCCGGTGTCCCCACCAATTCACCTCCTCAATTTGATCGAAGGATTTTAATATTTTTCCCCATTTGTTTCTCTACCATACTTTGATACTCTAAAAATTTATCAATGGCTTCGGACTTATGTTTCATAAGATACATAAATCCGTACCTTGAAAAATCATTAGTAAACGTGATGAAATAAGAGTATCCACCCTTGGCCTGAGTTGTCATAGGTCCACATACATCTGTATGTATGAGTCCTAATAACTCAGTTGTCCTTTCTCTATGTCCACTAAATTGAGTCTTGGTCATTTTACCCATGAGACATGATTCACAAGTTCCTAATGATTCATAATCATAAGGATTAAGAAAATTTTCCTTGTATAACTTGCTAATCCTAGTCTCACTAATATGTCCAAGCTAACAGTGGCAGAGTAAAGTATTGTTTACATCATCTCTCTTTTGTTTGTTACTTATATGAAGTATATTGTCATTAGTAGATAGAGTTAAAAGACCATTGCAAAATACACCATAACATATAATTTCATTAGAAAAGCTGATTGAGCAACCATTGCTCATTACATTCATAGTATAGCCTTGTCTAAGTAACAAGGGTACAGATATGATATTTCTAATGACCTTAGGCATATTGTAACAATCTCTCAGCTCTAAGATCTTCCCCGAAGGTAACTTCAAGATATAAGTCCCTACGGCTTCTGCTTGGATGGACTCTCCTCCAGCACCGTAGAGCTCGAAGTCTCCTTCCTTCAATGCTCTAAGTCTCTGCAGCCCCTGCAATGATTTGCAGATATTATGACCATAGGCGGTATCCAATACCCAACTATTTGAAATGGAAGAATCCAATGACAAAATAGTATGAACTTCTTTCATACCTTTTGGTGCATCCGAAGCACCAGGCTTCACACCTGCAAGATAAGCCTTGCAGTTCCTCTGCCAATGACCCGGCTTGCCATAGTGAAAGCAGGTCATCTATTCGGAGGCCTTCTTTCCTTTCTTCTTCTTGATGCTCCTTTTTGGGTTCAATCTTCTCTTGGAACCCTTTCTGCCGGACTTCTTCTTGTTGATCCCATCCACAAGAAGAAGTGGAGCCTTATTTTTTTTTAAATGGCTCTCTGCTATTTTTAACATATTCAACAGCTCAGGCAAGAAAGTGTTAAGTTCGTTCATATGATAATTAAGAACAAACTATGAAAATGACTCCGGGAGTGACTGTAGGATCAAATCCTAATTCAACTCCCCATCCATGACAAAACCCAATTGACCTAATCGATGATCAGGTCAATAACCATCAGTACGTGGTCTTGTACGGATGTACCTTCTATCATTTTTGCATGGAACAACTGCTTAGATATCTCATATCTAGCAGTTCGACTATGTTCTCCATATAGCTTTTTAGATTAAGCAGTATGGAGTTAGTGTCCATGCTATCATGTTGCCTTTGCAACTCATTGGTCATAGAGGCAAGCATGATACATTTGATAGTGAGTGAGTCATTTTGCCACATGATGTATGTGGTCTTTTCCTCTTGCGAGGAATCTTCCCCTAAAGGTTCCAAGGTAGGGGTATCAAGAATGTAAGAAAGTTTTCCTGGCTGAGTACTATCTTTAGGTTTCTCAACCAGTCAACATAGTTCGGTCCAGTCAATTTATTGGCATCAAGTATACTACGGAGTGGGAGTGAAGAGGCCATTTAACCTACATTAACAAAGAACATAACATAAGCAAACAACCAATATTGATAAAACATAATTAAATTAGGACTTTAACTTAATTATGACTCCCACTATTTTATCAAGCATCATAACCCTCTATATGATGATCGAGAAACCCTAATTGGTTTTCTTAGTGGGGTTGAGATCCTAATTCCTTATAAAGACCTTGTGTGTTCACAACAAATCTTATATAAGTTCAAAGGTAGAGAAACTCTTTCCAATTGTAACTCATACAATTCTCAACATATCCTGGCCTCTAAAATATTAATAGCCTTGTGTGTGCACAACAAACTATAATATTTTAGTTAAGTAAGACCCTTCATTCCTTTATAGTCATGATTGTAATAATAATATCCTTGTGTGTACACAACAAAGTATTATATTAAATCATGCCATAAGCATCAAATGCACCAGGCCAAAATTGTGTTAGTCACCATAATAGGCCTTGTGTGTACATAACAAACCTAATATGGATCATAACATAATAATGACCTAGCATGAAGGAAGGCCTAATGTAGTGAATATTACACTAAGCATATCAATCAAGAATTAAGTTAATGTTATCATCCAGGTAAGTGGAAGAGTAGTGGGAGTCCCCCCGTTGCTTTCCTAGACACCAATAAAAATTGGCCAGGTCAGTCAATGGAACCAATTAAAAACCATGTCCTCTTTACCGATCATGAACCACTTTTCCTAGACACCGAATGATCAACTAATCATCTTGATTATTTTGCTTTAGGTATATGACACTACAACTTAATATAATTTTAATAGAGGGCAATTCAAACAGAAGCACATTCTAATATTACCATTCAATCAACCATGCATCATATATCCATTATGCCAGGGCAACCTTATTTCAGTATGATGACTAGAAAGCAAAACATATCTCTATATCGGTTAAGGTTTACGTGAAAACCATAACCAGTGACATACATATATGCATAAACATATCAATCATATGTAACTTTAAACTTTTGTAGAGTCCTACAAAATTGGGCAACTTCAATTTTGTAGAGTCCTACCAAAATGGGCAACCTCAAATTTTGTATCATTTAGCCCTAATAAGGTGGCTTTGATACCACTGTAGGAGTTTGGTGACCAAGGCAGAAGCGTGGATTTCAAAAATTTATTATGAAATCACTACCAAACCCTTAACCCAAGACCTCCTTACTAGGAATTAAAACATATAAATATGCATATATGATATAAACTAGAGTTTAGACACCAACCTGAACCGCTAGTATCCAATCCGATGAAGAAAACCTAGATTCAGCCTTCTTCTTCACCAGGCGCCCAAACGTTTGCCCTCCAATGGTGATCCACATAGAGATGTGACAAAGACTATAACCTCTTCTTTAGTCGCTCCTTTACTTGAATTCTTCTTCTAAGAACTCAAAACTTGGACTATGGCTGAGTTTTGTCTACTCCAAAACTCCCTTTCTTCCTTCTTGCCTCTTCTTGAACTTCTCCCTGACTTTAATCCTTGTAGGACCCTCATGTCTTGAAGAACTAAGGTTGTCCTAAAGGTTTTAAGCCTTGTCTTAAAATGGAAGATGAATTAAGACAAGTATTGTCTTAATGCATGAAAGAAAGAAATATATCTTTCTTCCTTTACCGATCAAGACCTTCTTTATTCTTGTTTAAGACAAAAGTTTCGACAGAGGAAACCTCTGTAGAGGAAACAATATCCAACAAGAAAAAAAGGAAGGAGTCTCCTGGAAAGGAAGAAGAAAATCTAAAAAGGCTTCTTAAAACCCACACACTTCATCCGAGACCTTTCCTCCCATTATATAGACAACAGAGAGACATATTTCCAAAAGAACGCAACTCTCTGCTATCCAAAGATCATGTCCCTCCATCCTTCACGTGTCCCCTCTAATTTATAATGCCATTCTAGTTTTATTTCAAGACTTTTCAATGAAGGAAAATCTTGGAAGAAACTTAGGAAGAGACGCGATGTTTTGAGACGGAGTTACGCGTGACCGGGAACCATCGGAAACCTTTCGTATTTCCTAAAACTTTGCAACCATCAGATGACCATCCAATGGCCATCCTTTGAGGTGCTAAAATGAGAAGATTTCTGCCCCCGCTTTTTTGTTTTTCATGATAAAATAGATAAAGACTCCACGCGCATGAAGAGCCCATGCGCGCGTGGAGTCTTCCTTCTTATCCACACACGTGAGGGAGAGTTATGCGGCTTGGGGAGATGAAATAAACTACTGTAATTCAAGTGGGTTCAGCCATGGGTTATTCCAAAGTCCAAAAAACTTAATTAGACCCTAATTAGGTTCAATTAGAACCTAATTAAGCCTAATTAGGAACCAAAATTCGAATCTGATTCGAATAGAAATTAGGGTTTGCAACACATGCTTGTGTGTTTGTCCTGCAAACATGATTTAACTCCAAATTAAATCCTTCATCAACTCTCTATTGTGTGTGACCCATTGGGTTCCACATCTAGCCAGCAGTAGGTCCGAGTGCTATTTGAACTAATTCGGTTAGATATCAACTAAGCCGATTTAGGTCTACTCAAGCTAGCCCGACTATGTCAATTAGAATCCAATTCTAATTAACTGATTGAATTACCATAATTCAATCAAATCCACACAAGACAAGATTGACATCTAGCAACGTATTATACCTATCCGGAAGATGTGGAATTTTGGTGGCATTACCAAAATACCCTTCAGTGGTGAGTTACCGGCCAATTCAGTCCTTCGATCAGCTTGCACCCTGATATTACTATGGATATGAATACTTGTCAAATCCAATTTCATATTCATTTCTAGATCAATCTAATAATGATTATTCATTAATGAACCATTAGAAACTATTTCTAATGTTCATACTTTGATCAAAGATTTCTCGAATCTTCATTTGATCGAAATCAGCTAGATGCGATTCTCTCTTACTAGGGTTGATCGATTCCTTTTTGACCTACTCACAACATCCATTTGCAATCCATCATACCCAGTATCACCCCATGCATGACTCAGTGTCATGATTGAGTGTGAACCTAAGTATGGATTCATGCATACAAGGTACCATGGCAGTCTCAGGTCAAGGACCACATGCACTACTCCCACTTTGAGAACTATCTATTGACAAATAGATAAGGTTCCATTAGATGTTCTCTAGTTGGATCCATTCAGTGAACTCATTCTCTAATGAGCACCCTTCATGCTAGTATTAGTGTCAAACACAAGTGACTGTGAGATCAGTCACCCTCTTCACCAAGTATACATAGGATGTGTGGTGCGGGAACCAGACTCAGAAGAAGACTTCAGGGCTCCATCTAGATCTCTGATTGACCTTGCCCGAAGAATTAGGATTTTCTGGTTTTGTAATAAGGGTTGACTTGGTCAACTCAATTTTTTTGAGTCTGTATTTCCCTGCAATTTAAATTTTTTTTGAGTCATGTACAAGTCCTAGTAAGTGGTCTAGGTCTTCTCCAGGGTGCCACATTTTCTCCCAAGCCCAAGCAAGTGGGCGCCACACTCCCAGCCACACGCCAGAATCCAGGAGGTGCCACATCTCCATCCCAGTGTCTTGGTCCCCACACCCAAGGGAGCAAGAATTTTTCTTGAAGCCAAAATCAAGGAGGCACCCCATATATACCTTAAAAGGCCAAGCTAAAGGAGGAAAGAGGCATTTCTTGGGGAGCACTTCAAGGGGCGCCCAATCCATGCCTAAAAAGACCAAAGCAAAGTTGGGAAGAGCCATGACTTGGGGAGAAAGAAAAGGAGGTGTCCAAAAGAGTTGAGCCATGGAAGGAAAAAAAATTTTCTTGAAGAGCAAGGCTAGGAGGCGCCACCTACTTACCATTTGGAGCCACCAATCAACACTTATGGAAGCTCTTGGCCGGCCATATGAGAAGGATTTGATTCTACAAGCCTAATTTGAAGATCCATCCTATTAGTCCCACATGGAAAGATGTAAAACCCTGACCTCTTGTAAAGACCTATAAAATAAACCCCTCTTGTAAGTTTTAAAAGATAACTGATGAATGAATTCAATTTATGTGTGAGCAAACTTTGTGTTTCTCTCTTCCGCACTTGTATTCAGGTGTTGAGCTCCATGAGGGAGTAAATCCGTGTTCCCTAAGAACTTTGAGGAGGTGTGAGATCTCCAACCCCAAAACCCTAGGTTAGCCACTTCCATTCCAAACCCTAGCCACCCAGCATCCTCTTCATTCCACCAAACCCTAGCCTACCCCATCTCTCACGGCCCCTCTCTCCAAGTAGAGGCCGACCACCAGCATCCAGGTCCAGTTCGGCTACTTCGAAGACAGAGCAAACCCTAGTGGAAGTCAGATCAGCATCCAGGAGAATCAGGATTTTAGCAACATCAGCTTTCAAGTTCTTCTATCTAGTAAATCCTTCCTTGAGTATATGGTTCCATAACTTGTTCGTCTTCTTTCCCAGATCTTGAGTTCAGAAGAAGCCAACTCTGCCAAAGGAACAGTATTGGAGGATCCATTGCGAAGATATCTGAATCCGGGGATCCAACAATCTGCTCAAGAGAGTCCTTCCACTAAACTCTGTGAAGATCACTGCCTGGTCTGTAACCCTTCTCTTCTCTTTACTTCTGTCCTGTTGAAAGCTCAGAGCGAAACCCTAGGTCTGGGAGTTTCTTAACCCCCAGCGATCCTTTACCTCTGAACTACTCTGATAACCTAGTTTCTTTAAATTATGCTTTCAATTATTACATAGTTCTTTCACTTTAGTTTAACTTTCCTTTGAGTCAAAGCCGACTTCTGAAAATATAAAAAAAAAAGAATTAGTCTTAATTTACTTTCGCATCGCATCATCTCTTTTGTTCTGCATCATTTTTGGTATCAGAGCTTTCGTTCTGCATCATTTTGGTATCAGAGCTTTCGTTCTGCATCATTTTGGTATCAGAGCTTTCGTTCTGCATCAATGTGCTAGTCTTGCCGGAAACATTGATCCCCTACTCAACGTCCCATCGACCAGGAATATTTTAGATTAGGGTTTTAAGGCTTTAGGTCTCACTGGTATGATCTCATCATAACCCTATAACCATAGCCCTAATCTATGGGGTTCATCATATAATAATAAAATAATTAGGACAGCGTATGATGAAAATAAAATACCTTTATTAATTGATAATGCCAATACATTGGTTTGGGATACAAAAGAAAATCCCATCGAAATACAACATTTCGATTGGCCTTTAGGTCATAATCCTTTCATCCTCCACCTCCTCGACCTCGACAATCTTCGAAGGAGGGGATGCCACTGTGGTGGTGGCTGTGGCAGACCTAGCCCAGGCTACAACCTTGGGCTCCTGGACTGGGGGTGGATCGATTGGCCGCGGCACCTCGAGGCTAAGCATGGTAGTCCTGCTCGACTCAGGAGCGAGCTATGCCGCCCTCCTGTCCAGCTCAAGCACGGACATAATCGCCCTCCTGCTCGGCTCGGTCGGTGTGGCAGGGGCAGCCCTCGTGTCTCCCTCCACGTGGGCCCTCTTCAAAGGAGACTCTCCGGCCTCCTCCGCCGTGCCCCTCTTTCGAGTAAATGAAAGGAGGTCGTCAAGGGAGTACTTCATGCCTGCAAGAAGGAAAATATTAGTTCCATGCTTGGAAAAGTCGAAAGGAAGACATAAGGAGATAGTGCTCTAGCTGAACTCACCCAACTACTGGATTGGGCTGGCCCCAGCTTCAAACAGATTTTGCTCTGATAGCAGAACCTCAAGAGAGGGGACATTGTCGACACGAAGCTGGTCGTAGATTTCCCGATCAGCCAACTCGACCGTGGAGTTTCAGTTTGGGGTGCGATCCGGGTCGCTCCAAGCCCAGTCGACCCCCTCTTCCAAAGCAAAAAAGTACTTGCTCTTCCATCCCTTGATGGAAGAGGGGAGCTCAAACTTTAGGCCTTTCAGTCGAGAAGAGATGGACCACCACCCCTCCTAGAAAGGGTGGCATTTTAGGATGAAAAAGACCCTAAACAAGTAAAAATGGGCAACGATCCTATGAAAATGGCAGAGGATGACAAAGCAGAAGATTGTCCATACGGTGTTGGGGACAAGTTGAGCAGGGGCATGGCGGTAGTGGCTCAAGATAGAAAGAAAGAAAGGGTGGAAAGGAAATTGGAGGCCCCTTGCAAGTGTCTCCTCATAGAGGGCGATCCGACATAGGCCACTGGAAGTGACCCGATCCGCGGTTCAACAGACCGAAAGATAGATGGAGTCCAAGACACCATAGGTCTCTTGGATAGTCTCTAGTTCCTCAGCAAAGATCGTCGAAACGACTCCACCAGGACCTGTCGACCGAGCAGGTTCGAGGGCTGGTTCGGGTGGGGGAGGAGGTGAAAGAATGGATAAAGGTTACCTAATTACTATGTTTGAGGTGCGGGCCTCCTACTAAACTCAAAGCATGTCACTTCTTCTTCCTCATCGGAGGAAGAAGACGACCTTGGCCGGGAAGGCCCAGCCTCGCCCTGGTTGGTCGCGGGACAAAAACCTGAACCAAAGCAGGACATGGCAAAGAAAAAGATGAAGAAGAAGAAGCAGGGAGCAAGAACGGATGGGGTCCGAGGAGGTCTAGTCTCTAGAAGGAGCCCTGCCAAGCCGGAAGAAGGATGAGGGGGACGAACCTTGCTGACTGTGGAGACAAGAGCAACCAGAGAAGAAGAAGGATGCTAGAGCGATGGCGGGCATGCGATGTTTGAAAGGAGAAGTATTTTGGGAAAAGATTGCCTTTCTTTTCAATGCGACTGGACACCTAACCATACCATTGCAACGCCCCCACTAGCGGATCCATGCCACGTGTCAGCAATCGGCAGGGGAAGCTCCTCGTTCCAGTCGCAGTCGCTTCGAATCCTGTGCTAGCAATGAGCATTCCTCGGACGTGGCCACATGGCTCCCCTGTGTTGGTCCGGGGAACTGTCTCACGGAGTGCCACCGATCATGACCATCATTGCATCGAATCCTAGCCTTTATATGTCAGCGTCGCATTAACTCCCTTCGCCCAAGGCTGAAAGGATTATGCCCTATAAGCCAATATCTGTATCTCCCAGACCATTGTAAATTGACAAATTAATAAAGGCAATAATTTTTTCATCATTCGCTGTGTCATTATATGATGAACCCCATAGATTAGGGCTATGGTTGTAGGGCTATGATGAGATCATACCAGTGAGATCTAAGGCCTTAAAACCCTAATCTAGAATATTCCTAGTCATAGGAACCCTGAGTTGGGGATCAGGGTTTTCCGGTAAGACTGGCACATCCTATGTATGCTGAAAAGGGTGACTGCTCTCACAGTCATTTGTGTAGGACACTAATACAAGGATGTGGGTGCTCATTAGTGAATGAGTTCACTGAATAGATCCAGTTTGAGAACATCTAATGGAGCCTTAGCTGCATGTCAATAGATGTTTTCATATAGTGGGAGTTGTACAAGTAGTCCTATGACCTGAGACTGCCATAATACCTTATGTACATGAACCCATGCTTTGGTTCAATCTCAATCATGACACTGGGTCATGCACGAGGTTGATGCTGGGTATGGTGAATTGTATATGAAGGTAATGAGTAGGTCAACAAGGAATTGATCACTCCTAGTAGGAGGAGATTGCATCCAGCCAAATTAGGTCAGATGATGATTCAGGAAATCTTTGATCAAAGTACAGATATTAGAAATGATTTCTAATATCGAATTAATTGAATCATTAGTGAATGACTGAGCTGGGAATGAGTATAAACTGGATTTGACATGATTCCATATCCATAGTTATATTCGGGATGCAAGATGATTGAAGGATCGAATTGTACGGGAACTTTCCACTGAAGGGTAGTTTTGGAATTACACCAGAATTTCCATATCTTCCGGGTAGACATGACACGTTGCTAGACGTCAATCTTGTCTTGTGGGTTGATCAAATTAAATGGTTTAATTGGATCACTAATTAGGAGGAGTCATAATTGACTGACTCGAGTTAGCTCGATTTGACCTAAATCGATTAGAATGAGTTCTGATCAGATTAGGTCAACTTGCACTCGGACCCACTGCTGGCTAAGTATGGAACCCAATGGGTCACACACTTAGGACAGATAATCAAGGATTTAATTTGGAATTAAATCTCGTTTGCAGATGAACACACTAGCATGTGTTGCAAACCATGACTTCTACTTGAATCGGATTCGAGTTAGGGTTCCGATTTGGTCTTTTTTAGATCCAAATTCATTCCGGTTTGATTCTAATTAAAGATACAAAATGTTGGGCTAACTATAGGCTAGCAATTGGGCTAACCTAAGAGGCTAAACCCCTTTCCCACATCGCCTAAAACCCCTCCCCCTCTCTTCCCACGCGCGCGCGCAAGGAGAAGAGTCCACACGCGCGTGGACTCTTTCCAAGACGCGTCTTTGCGTGACAGGAAAGAAAAAAAATGCCGGTGATTTTTGAAGAGGCGTGGAAGAGAGTCCACCTAGGCGTGGACTCTCCAAAAAAGAAAAAAAATACCGTGAGAAAAGAAAAGAAAAACACCGAAGGGGCGCGACTCTTCTTTCTGCGCGCGCCCTTCTGTGTTTTTCACGATCCTTCTTCGCGTCTTCCCATCCCAAAGGCCGTGAGATTAATCCCAAGGGCCATGAGATTAAGAGAGAAGACGTGAGAAGGGAGAGAGGGATGTGAGAGGATTTTTTCAGATGAGAAGGCGCCTCTCTGTCGCCTATTTAAGAAGAAGGCTTCACCGTAAAAATTCATTCCAGATTTTCTACGGCGAAGCCTTGCTTCTCTTTCCTTCTCCCTCTCCAGAAGACTGTTTCCCCCTCCTCTCTTTCCTCTTTGATTCCTTTACAGAGCCTAGGCTCTGTCGAATCTCAAAACAGAAGGAGAGTCAGAGAGAGAAACTCTCCGACGGTAAAGGAAGAAGGCGCCTCTTTTCTTTCTTTCTTACATTAAGACAACTTTGTCTTAATTTCTTCTCCCTCCAAGACAAGCCTTGTCTTATTTTAGGACAAGGGCTTATTCTTAAGACAAGAGCGTCTTAAGGGGCCAAAGTTGCTAAAAACTAGGAGAAGAGTAAGAGAGAAAGTTTTGGTCCCCGTTTGGCTAGAGGAGTCCTAGCCAATAGCCCATATATCAAATTCTTGGGGTAGAACTTGATTGGAAGGAACCCAATTGAGGAGTCACTGTCTTGATCATCTGCCCGTGTGGATCACCATCGGAGGGCGGACAAGTGGACGCCTGGTGTGTTCAAAGGTTACTCTATTTGGAGTTTATTTCTACATCAGATTGGAAATAGCGATCTGAGGTTAGTATCTAAACTATGTTTAAATTTGGACATGCATGTAGTCATAAGTTTTAATTGCTAATAAGAAGATTTTGGGATTAGGGTTCGGACCTGATTTCATAAAGTTTTTGAAATCCACACTTCCGCACTGATTACCGAACCCACAGTGGTATCAGAGCATCCTTATTAGGATTAAAACTTATGAAGTTCAATTCATGATGTAGTATCATGTTAAAGTTTTTATATTGATGCACAGTGCATGTCTTTGATTGAACATGAGTTTGATGATTGCCACCAGTTAGGGTTTTCCACTGAAACCCTAATTGTCTTAGAGATATGATTAGCCCTGGAGCCATCATACTGAAATAAGGTTGCCCTGGCATAATGGTGTATCCATTATGTGGTAAATGGTTGTCCTAGTATGATGGCACACATTTCACATATTTGCTTAGTTTAAAGCATGTATTAATATATGTGATAGCTTTTAATTGAATGTGCTGGCATTGCATGAACCCCTCTTAAAATTATATTAAGTGGTAGTATAGTTAACCGATAAGCATTATTAGTCATGATGGATAATTAGTCATTTCGGTGTCTAGAAAGGTGGTTCTGGGAAGGTAAAGGGAATCGTGGTTTTTAATTGGTTCCGTTGACTGACCTGGCCAATTTTAAATTGGTGTCTAGGAAGCAACGGGGGGACCCCCACATCTCTTCCACTAGCCTGGCCGATCTGATTGATTTAATTCTTGACTAACATGCTTGGTGTTAAAATACTATTATTGGCCTTCCTTCATGATAGGTCATCATTGTGTTACGATCTATACTAGGTTTGTTGTGTACACACAAGACCTAATATGGTGACTAACATAATTTTTGGCCTAATACAATTATTTGTTTATGGCATGATTTAAAGTAATATTTTGTTGTGTACACACAAGGGTATTACTATTAAAGTCATGACTATATGGCTATGAGGGTCTTACTTAACTAAAATATTATAGTTTGTTGTGTATACACAAGGCTATTAATATTTTAGAGGCCGAGATAAGTTGAGAATTGTACAGGTTACAATTGGAAAGAGTTTTCCTACCTATGAACTTATATAAGATTTGTTGTGTACACACAAGGTCTTTATGAGGGATTGGGATCTCAACCCCACTAAGAAAGATCAATTAAGGTTTTCTCGATCATCGTATAGAGGGTTATGATGCTCGATAAATAGTGGGAGACATAATTAAATTAAAGTCCTAATTTAATTATGTGTTGTCATTTCATGGTTGTTTGCTTATGTTTTCGTTCTTTGTTTAAATGTAGATAAATGGCCTCTTCACTCTCACTCCGTAGTATTTTAGATGCCAACAAACTGACTGGGCCTAATTATGTTGATTGGCTGAGAAATTTGAAAATAGTACTCAGTCAAGAAAGAATTTCCTATATTCTTGATACCCCGATTTTGGAACCACCAAGGGAAGATGCCTCGCAAGAGGAGAAGACCACATATAATATGTGGCAAAATGACTCACTTACTGTCAAATGTGTTATGCTTGCCTCTATGACTAACGAGTTGCAGAGGCAGCATGATAGCATGGATACTAACTCCATACTGCTAAATTTAAAAGAGCTTTATGGAGAACACAGTAGAACTGCTAGATATGAAATATCTAAGCAGTTGTTCCGTGCAAGGATGACAGAAGGTACATCAGTACAAGACCATGTATTAAACATAATTGATCTAATCACTCGATTAGGTCAATTAGGTTTTGTAATGGATGGGGAGTTGAATCAAGACTTGATCTTGCAATCACTCCCAGAGTCATTTTCACAGTTTGTTCTTAATTACCATATGAACAAACTTAATTCTTCCTTGCCTGAGCTGTTGAATATGTTGAAAACAGCAGAGAGCCATGTAAAGAAAAATAAGGCTCCAGTTCTTCTTGTGGATAAGAAGAAGACAGGCAAAAGGGGTTCCAATAAGAGGATGAATCCCAAAGGGGCATTAAGAAGAAGAAAGGAAAGAAGGCCTCCGGACAGATGACCTGCTTTCATTGTGGCAAGCCGGGTCATTGGAAAAGAAACTGCAAGGTTTACCTTGCAAGTTTGAAGCCTGGTGCATCAGAGGCACCAAAAGGTATGAAAGAAGTTCATACTATTTTGTCATTGGATTCTTCCATTTCAAATACTTGGGTGTTGGATACCGCCTGTGGTCATAACATCTGCAAATCATTGCAGGGACTTCAGGGGCTTAAAGTATTGAAGGAAGGTAACTTTGAGCTCTACGGTGCTGGAGGGGACCCCATCCAAGCAGAAGCTGTAGGGACTTATGTTTTGAAGTTACCTTCAGTGAAGATCTTGGAGCTAAGGAATTGTTACTATATGCCAAAAATCATTAGAAATATCATATCTGTACCCTTGTTACTTAACAAGGATATACTATGAATGTAATGAGCAGTGGCTGCTCAATTTCTTTATCTAATGAAATTATATGTTATGGCATATTCTGCAATGGTCTCTTAACTCTTTCCACTAATGACAATGTTTTTCATGTTTCTAACAAACGGAAAAGAGATGATGTTAACAATACCTTACTTTGGCATTGTCGACTTGGACATATTAGTGAGACTAGGATTAACAAGTTGTACAAAGAAAATTTCTTTGATCCTTATGACTATGAGTCATTAGGAACTTGTGAATCATGTCTCATGGGTAAGATGACCAAGACTCCATTTAGTGGACATGGAGAAAGGACAAAAGAGTTATTAGGACTCATACACACAGATGTATGTGGGCCTATGACAACTCAAGCCTATGGTGGATACTCATACTTCATCACATTTACTGATGATTTTTCAAGGTATGGATTTGTGTATCTAATGAAACATAAGTCCGATGCTTTTGAAAAATTTTTAGAGTATCAAAGTATGGTAGAGAAACAGACAGGAAAAAGTATAAAGATCCTCCGATCAGATAGAGGAGGTGAATACTTATCCACTGAGTTTCTTGATCACCTTAAAGATAAGGGGATCATCTCTGAATGGACTCCTCCTTACACACCACAATTAAATGGTGTTGCTGAAAGGAGGAATCGTACTTTATTGGATATGGTACGGTCCATGATGTGCTTCACGGAGTTACCTTTTTCTTTCTGGGGATATGCTTTGGAAACAGCAACTTATATCTTGAATAGAGTACCATCTAAAACTGTCTCTAGCACTCCATATGAATTATGGAGAAGTAAGAAGCCCAATCTTAAGTATATTAAGATATGGGGATGTCCAGCCTATGTAAAAAGGAATTTTGGACATAAACTAGATGCTAGAGCAGACAAATGTCTATTTATCGGATATCCTAGAGATAGTATAGGATATGTGTTCTACCACCCTACTGAACAAAAGGTTTTGGTCAGTAGGCATGCCACTTTTATGGAAAAGGAATTTATCCTACAAAAGGGCACTGGTAGAAATATCGAACTTAATGAGATTCAACAAATAGACACTTCTCAGTCAAGTAACAACATAGTTAATATAGAACCTGAACACACTCCTATCCGTAGGTCTGATAGGGTGCGACAGGCACCTGAGAGGTATGGGTTCATAATTGAAAATAATGAAGCCCAAATCATTCAAAATGATGAGCCTCTAACCTATACGGAAGCAGTCATGAGTAGAGACTCAGACAAATGGCTGGAAGCCATGAGATCCGAGATGGACTCCATGTATGTCAACCAAGTATGGTCTTTGGTTGATGCACCAGAGGGTATTAACCCTATTGGGTGTAAATGGGTCTATAAAAGGAAGATTGGGGCAGATGGCCAAGTTGAAACTTATAAAGCCAGATTGGTGGCTAAGGGTTTCAGACAAAAACAGGGAATAGATTATGATGAAACATTTTCCCCTGTTGCCATGCTCAAATCTATTCGGATTATGCTTGCTATAGCAGCATATCATGATTATGAGATCTGGCAAATGGATGTAAAACTGCATTCCTCAATGGTTTCCTTGAGGAAGAGGTTTATATGTCACAACCAGAAGGTTTTGTCTTGGAGACTAAACCTAATCAGGTATGTAGGCTAAAGAAATCCATTTATGGATTAAAGCAAGCATCCAGGAGTTGGAACATCCGATTTGATAAAACAGTCAAAGAATTTGATTTTTTCAAAATGAGGATGAACCTTGTGTGTACAAGAAGACTAGTGGGAGTGCCATAGTTTTCTTAGTTCTATATGTTGATGATATACTTATTATTGGGAATGATATCCCAATGTTACAATCAGTCAAAGTATGGTTATCGAAACAGTTTTCCATGAAAGACTTGGGAGAAGCATCCTATATACTGGGTATAAAGATCTATAGAGATAGATCAAGAAGGATGCTTGGCTTGTCCCAGTCTAGGTACATTGACCAGGTGCTGAAGAGATTTAGCATGGAGGAAAGTAAAAGAGGTTACTTACCTATTGGTCATGGCATACGTCTTTCTAAGAGGATGTCTCCTAAGACACCTGAAGAAAGAAATAGAATGAGTTCTATACCTTATGCTTCGCTATAGGGTCGATTATGTATGCTATGTTATGTACCAAGCCTGATGTGGCATATGCCTTGGGTGTAGCCAGTAGATTTCAGGCTGATCCAGGAGAGGATCACTGGAAGGCTGTGAAAAATATTCTTAAGTACCTGAGAAGGACTAAGGATATTTTTCTTATATACGGAGGATCTGATCTTAAACTAGAAGCCTATTCAGACTCTAGTTTTCAATCAGACCCAGATGATAGTAAATCCATTTCAGGGTATGTCTTTACCTTGAATGGTGGAGCAGTAAGTTGGAAGAGCACTAAACAGCAGACTGTAGCTGACTCAACTACCGAGGCAGAGTACATAGCTGTCAGTGAAGCCGCCAAGGAAGCTGTCTGGATGAAGAAATTCATCACAGAGTTGGGAGTAGTTCCTGAGATTGAGAACCCGGTGCCACTCTATTGTGATAACACTAGAGCAGTTGCTCAAGCTAAGGAACCGAGAGCCCATCACAAGTCCAAGCACATTCTGAGACGCTTCCATCTTGTCCGAGAGATAATCGAAAGACAAGAAGTCTGCATCAATAGAGTAGATACAAAGAACAACATAGCAGACTCGTTCACTAAGGCTCTACCACAGCGGGAGTTTGATCGCCACCTCGATTGTATGGGGTTAAAGAATAAGAGCGATTGGCTTTAGTGCAAGTGGGAGATTGAAAGGATTATGCCCTATAAGCCAATATCTGTATCTCCCAGACCATTGTAAATTGACAAATTAATAAAGGCAATAATTTTTTCATCATTCGCTGTGTCATTATATGATGAACCCCATAGATTAGGGCTATGGTTGTAGGGCTATGATGAGATCATACCAGTGAGATCTAAGGCCTTAAAACCCTAATCTAGAATATTCCTAGTCATAGGAACCCTGAGTTGGGGATCAGGGTTTTCCGGTAAGACTGGCACATCCTATGTATGCTGAAAAGGGTGACTGCTCTCACAGTCATTTGTGTAGGACACTAATACAAGGATGTGGGTGCTCATTAGTGAATGAGTTCACTGAATAGATCCAGTTTGAGAACATCTAATGGAGCCTTAGCTGCATGTCAATAGATGTTTTCACATAGTGGGAGTTGTACAAGTAGTCCTATGACCTGAGACTGCCATAATACCTTATGTACATGAACCCATGCTTTGGTTCAATCTCAATCATGACACTGGGTCATGCACGAGGTTGATGCTGGGTATGGTGAATTGTATATGAAGGTAATGAGTAGGTCAACAAGGAATTGATCACTCCTAGTAGGAGGAGATTGCATCCAGCCAAATTAGGTCAGATGATGATTCAGGAAATCTTTGATAAAGTACAGATATTAGAAATGATTTCTAATATCGAATTAATTGAATCATTAGTGAATGACTGAGCTGGGAATGAGTATAAACTGGATTGACATGATTCCATATCTATAGTTATATTCGGGATGCAAGATGATTGAAGGATCAAATTGTACGGGAACTTTCCACTGAAGGGTAGTTTTGGAATTACACCAGAATTTCCATATCTTCCGGGTAGACATGACACGTTGCTAGACGTCAATCTTGTCTTGTGGGTTGATCAAATTAAATGGTTTAATTGGATCACTAATTAGGAGGAGTCCTAATTGACTGACTCGAGTTAGCTCGATTTGACCTAAATCGATTAGAATGAGTTCTGATCAGATTAGGTCAACTTGCACTCGGACCCACTGCTGGCTAAGTATGGAACCCATGGGTCACACACTTAGGACAGATAATCAAGGATTTAATTTGGAATTAAATCTCGTTTGCAGATGAACACACTAGCATGTGTTGCAAACCATGACTTCTACTTGAATCGGATTCGAGTTAGGGTTCCGATTTGGTCTTTTTAGATCCAAATTCATTCCGGTTTGAATCTAATTAAAGATACAAAATGTTGGGCTAACTATAGGCTAGCAATTGGGCTAACCTAAGAGGCTAAACCCCTTTCCCACATCGCCTAAAACCCCTCCCCCTCTCTTCCCACGCGCGCGCGCAAGGAGAAGAGTCCACACGCGCGTGGACTCTTTCCAAGACGCGTCTTTGCGTGAAAGGAAAGAAAAAAACCGCCGGTGATTTTTGAAGAGGCGTGGAAGAGAGTCCACCTAGGCGTGGACTCTCCAAAAAAGAAAAAAATACCGTGAGAAAAGAAAAGAAAAACACCGAAGGGGCGCGACTCTTCTTTTTCTGCGCGCGCCCTTCTGTGTTTTTCACGATCCTTCTTCGCGTCTTCCCATCCCAAAGGCCGTGAGATTAATCCCAAGGCCATGAGATTAAGAGAGAAGACGTGAGAAGGGAGAGAGGGATGTGAGAGGATTTTTCAGATGAGAAGGCGCCTCTCTGTCGCCTATTTAAGAAGAAGGCTTCACCGTAAAATTCATTCCAGATTTTCTACGGCGAAGCCTTGCTTCTCTTTCCTTCTCCCTCTCCAGAAGACTGTTTCCCCCTCCTCTCTTTCCTCTTTGATTCCTTTACAGAGCCTAGGCTCTGTCGAATCTCAGAACAGAAGGAGAGTCAGAGAGAGAAACTCTCCGACGGTAAAGGAAGAAGGCGCCTCTTTTCTTTCTTTTTACATTAAGACAACTTTGTCTTAATTTTCTTCTCCCTCCAAGACAAGCCTTGTCTTATTTTAGGACAAGGGCTATTCTTAAGACAAGAGTGTCTTAAGGGGCCAAAGTTGCTAAAAACTAGGAGAAGAGTAAGAGAGAAAGTTTTGGTCCCCGTTTGGCTAGAGGAGTCCTAGCCAATAGCCCATATATCAAGTTCTTGGGGTAGAACTTGATTGGAAGGAACCCAATTGAGGAGTCACTGTCTTGATCATCTGCCCGTGTAGATCACCATCGGAGGGCGGACAAGTGGACGCCTGGTGTGTTCAAAAGGTTACTCTATTTGGAGTTTATTTCTACATCAGATTGGATATAGCGATCTGAGGTTAGTATCTAAACTATGTTTAAATTTGGACATGCATGTAGTCATAAGTTTTAATTGCTAATAAGGAGATTTTGGGATTAGGGTTCGGACCTGATTTCATAAAGTTTTGAAATCCACACTTCCGCACTAATTACCGAACCCACAAAGGCACCCGTACCAACGGGACCGAGAGTGGGGGGCAATGATGTGGCAGGATCGCTGACATGGAGGAAGTCGAGCTCCACCCTCCTTCGCCCTACTGCTCTCCCTCCGGGTTGAGACGCCGAGGTCGAAGTCAAGCTCCGCCCTCCTTCGCCCGGCCGTGCTCCCTCCGGGTCGAGACGCTGAGGCCGAAGTCGAGCTCCGCCCTTCTTCGCCCGACCACGCTCCCTCCGGTTCGAGATGTCGAGGACGAAGTCAAGCTCCAGCCTCCTTCGCCCTACTGCCTCCCTCCGGGTTGAGATGCCGAGGTCGAAGTCAAGCTCCGCCCTCCTCGCCCCCAGCCGCGCTCCCTCTTCGGGTCGGATGCTTATGAGGCCGAATCAAGCTCCGCCCTTCTTCGCTCGGTTCCACGCTCCCTCCGGTTCAAGACACCGAGGACGAAGTCGAGCTGCTGCCCTCCTTCACCCTGTTCGCACATCCTCCTCCCTCTTGTCTAGACGCCGAGGCCGAAGTTAAGATCCGCCCTCCTTCGCCCTGTCATGCTCCCTTCGGGTCGAGACGCCGAGGTTGAAGTTGAGCTCTACCTCTCTAAATCGGCCCCACCTCAGATAGAGAGATCAGCTGCTGAAGGAAGTCGCCACCCTCCCGAGATGGCGGCTCGATGCCCAAGGACCGCGGGAAGACGCCTAACCAAGCACGATGATGGTTCCAGCCGTTACTTATGCCAAATGGAAGGAGACCCTCGATCGAGGCCCTACGCTCCTCACCAACCATCTGCACCCCCCGAAAGAGAAAGTCAACTAGCAAATCTGAATCAGAAGGTGGCAGCCTACTGATTGAGGCCTTGCCACATTCCCGGAATAGAGTAACCAGAAGGAATGTCAATGCATGCGATACCGTCCCCTTTCACAGATGGGAAAGATATCTCGTATATGCCACCAGGCGATGCCGTGCACACCAATAGATGGCACGGAGATCCCAAGGCAAGTACCTGGCAGCCCCAATGGCATAAAAGAACTTTCTATGGTCACAGAAATGAGGTGAGTGACAAAGAGAGATGATAGAGCAGAGGGGAAGGAGGCATGGCCCCATAGGAGAGGCTCGCCTGAGAACTCCAGGCTACCGGAGGCCTACGGAAGGTCTTGATGGATACAGCCATTCTAGCTCCAACTCTCCTTAGCCAGCACTCCCCCTATTCTATGCTCAACTCCTCTACACTCTCCCAGTTCATTACTCTCTCCTCCTAGCATGGAGTCCATCTTCGAGGCTCGACCAGGAGGATCTGTTCCCCTAGATCGTTACTGACTTGACTGTCGGAGTGCCCCCGCCAGAATCCCCGGCCCGGGTCGCTAACCCTGTTTCGCAGGTCCATGTGATCTAGAGCATCGGAAGGGCATCCCGACCTCGACCTCAGCTATGGACCACGACAATCTTGGTGGTAACACTTGCTTTATTTAGAAAGCTTTATTGTATTTGTGCGGGCACCAGACTCAGAAGAAGACTTCAGAGCTCCATCTGGATCTCTGATTAACCTTGCCCGAAAAAAATTAGGGTTTTTGGTTTTTAATAAGAGTTGACTAGATCAACTCAATTTAGCTTGAGTCTACATTACCTGCATTTTATTTTGTTGAGTCATGTTGACTCAGTAGTGGACTACGGTTTCAACCTGGGGTGTTACATTTTCTCCCAAGACCAAGCAAGTGGACACCACACTCCCAGCCACACTCCCAGCCATACGCCTGAGTCCGGGGGCGCCATATCTACATCCAGCCCTTTGGTCCCCACTCCACAGATAGCAGCTTCCTTCTTTCATGCGCCAGATGAGGAGAAATCCCCAAGAGTCCACAAATCAAGGGTGCGGCCAAGACTTTCCCAAGAGAACCAAAGTAAAGATGGGAAGAAATTTTCTTGGAGAGAACTTCAAGGAGGCGCCCACTACCTGCCAAAAAAAATCCAAACAAAGATGGGAAGGACCTTGACTTAGGGAGGAAGAAAGGAGGAGTCCAAAAGAGTTGATCCATGGAAGAAAAAATTCTCTTGAAGATCCATACAAGGAGGCGCCATCTACCTGCCTTTTATAACCCAAATCAAATTTTTTTGGTACTTTGGCCGACCATATGTGTATGATTTTTCCTGATTTGTAGATCCCCTCCTTTAGTCCCACATGGGAAGATGTAAAACCTTACTCCCTTGTAAAGCCTTATAAATTAAACCCCTCTGTAAGTTTAAATCAATCAAATGAATGAAACCAATTTTTTTTTGTGAGCAAACTTTGTGTTTTCTCTCTTCCGCACTTGCATCCGGTGTTGAGCTCCATGAGGGAGTAAATCCGGGTTCCCCAGGAACCTTGAGGAGGTGTGAGATCTCCAAAACCCAAACCCTAGGTTAGCCACTCCACTCCCAAAACCTAGCCGCCATCACCCTTCTCTTTCCACCAAGCCCTAGTCTATTCCACTTCTCACAGCCATCCTCTCCAAGTCTAGGCTGGCCACCAGCATCCAGCTCCAGTCCAGACACTTCAGATCTACAGCAATTCTAAGAGGAAGTCAGATCGGCCTCCAGGAGAATCCTGATTTCAGCAACTTCAGCTTTCAAGTTCTTCAACCTGGTAAATCTTTTCTTGAGTATCTAGATTCCATCACTTGTTCCTCTTCTTTCCCAGATCTTGAGTCCAGGAGAAGCCGACCAAACCACAAGATCAGTATTGGAGGATCCATTGTGAAGATAGCCGACTCCGAGGATCCCACAATCTGCTCGAGAGAGTTCTTCCACCAAAATCCTGAGAAGATCACTGTCTGGTTAGTAAACAATCTCTCCTCCTATTTCTGTTCTGTTGAAAGTTCAGAGTGAAATCCTAGGTCTGGGAGTTTCTCAACCCCCACGATCCGTTACTTTGAACTACTCTGATAATTAGTTTTCTTCTAAACTGTGCTTTCAATCCTTACCTAGTTTCTTTCAACTTAGTTTAGCTTTATTTTGAGTCAAAGCCAATTTCTGAAATATAAAAAAATAATAATAATAATAATAATAAAAAGAAATTAATCCTAATTTACTTCCGCATACGCTTCTTTGTTCTTTGTTCTGCATCATTTTTGGTATCAGAGCCCTGTCTAGGGTTTCTGTTTGATTGCTTGTTTGAGTCTCTCTCTTTTACTTTGTCTACTCGAAGTAGACTCCCCAGGACATCCAGTCCTAGGAACGAAGCGAGGTGCAAACCTCCTCTTCCCATTCCATGGGGTGTTCCTAGGGCGTGTAGGGGATCCGTTGGTTATAACTTCGTAGCAGGAATTGTAAACGGAAGTGCTCTATTTTTAGCCCGTAATTTCCCTGTTGTAGGAATTATTTCTCACTTCAGGTAACTCCAATTTAGTGATTTTTGTTTTGTTGAAACCAGTATAATTGAAACTAATTTGAATAATTTTATCATGATTTATTGGTTTCCGTGTGATTTCTGAGAATTAAATTACTGCAACTCTGTTTTTGTGTTCTGCATCCATTTATTTTTAGCGTTATCTCTTAATTCACCTTAAGGGCATTTGAGCATCTAAGATAAGGGAGGAGTTGATAACCTCTCCTTAGCCCAAAACCACCATCCCTTCATTCGAACCTAAGCCTTTAATCTAAAATTGATTAGACCTAATTTGCCCTAGTGGGTTAGGGACATCAACAAGTCGGGTCAAGGCTAGTGTTGAGTCAGTTTGTCTGGTTACTCTGTGTGTGCTTTGTACTCGGTGTCTAGAACGGTGGTTCAGGGATTCCATCCCGAAGGGCTTGTGTGCTGGTCCGCCTACCTGGCCAATCTCTGATTGGTGTCTTAGATTGGCATTCAGGGACCTAACACTCCCCTTACACCTGCCTGGCTGAGTCCTGAGTTACTACAGGCTAGCTTGCCACTCTGATTGGGCATCTAGTTTGGGCTCTAGGTCTAGTTAGCCCTAGTCGTTCAGTTGAGTCTCATTTTGTGTGTTTGCTTGCATCATGTCTACCCGGAATGGAGTGCCCTACCAACCTGGTCAAACCCAACCTGATTTAGAAGCCATGGTTAGAGCTCTTACTGAGAGTATGAACAAACTAAGTCAGGATGTGACTACCACTGTTGCCCATTTAAAGAACAAGTCCATGAGATTTTGCCCAGCTTAGGGATCGAGTCAAGTGCTAGAGGAACCTAGGCATCGGAACTGGACTCCTGACCCAGATTTAATGTACCTCAACCTCACCCACACCAGAGCCTAGAAGACCTTTATACTGAGATCCTGAACCTATCATAGAGGCCTGACCCAGAACCCGAGGATAGAGATGATAGGTTCATTCGAAACATCAAGTTAGATGCACCCACTTTTGATGGTAGCCTAAATCCTAAGGTGTATTCTGATTGGGAGGGTGAGATGGACCAGTACTTTGAGTGGTATGCCATGTCTGAGGAGAGGAAATTTCAGTTTGCCAAGATGAAATTAATACGTCAAGCTAGGTTATACTGGGGGAACATTGAGCTGACCACTAGAAGACGAAATGTAGAGCCCATAACCACTTGGCAGGGTATGAAAGAGAAACTTAGAGACAAGTACCTACCTATTTCATACCAGCAAAATCTGTTAGACCAATGGCAGACTTTGAAACAAGGAACCGATCTGTTTCAGACTACATAACCACCTTTGATGAATACCTGATGAGATGTGATGTGAGTGAAGCCCATGAGGTCACTTTGTCTAGATTTAGGGCTGGATTGGGGAGATATTAAGAGAGAGTTGTTTCTGAGAGAGTTTACTGACCTAGACCAAGCCTATCAGATTGCACTGAACACTGAGAAGTTTCAGAGAGGACCCCTGCCATCTAGGTTAGTGCCCCAATCCCAAGAAATGGACCTAGCCAGTTACCCTAGCAAGCCTAATCAGGGTATCCCCACCCCTAGGCCATGGACAAAGGTAAGGCACCTGACACCCAGAGAACCCCTAGTATCGTCTGTTTTAAGTGCCAAGAAGCCCGGTATATCTCCACTCAGTGCACAGCCATAGCTTATTTTAAGTGTCATAAGGTAGGTCATGTTTCTAGCCAGTGCCCTCGTAGATCCCTATATATGGAAGAGGGAGGAGATGAGAATTCCGAGCCTAACGAGAGTTTGAAGAAAAGTTTATGAGGCCGAATGAATTTGGTTGATGAGTATGAAGGAGAGGAAGAATCTACTGAATCTGACCACTTAGGGGTGTGAGATGCATCCTATCCCAGACTAAAGTTCAGGAAGATTGGCGTAGGACTAACATCCTACAGACTTCCTTAAACTAGGGGATAAGGTTTGTAAAATCATCATAGATAGTAGGAGCTGTGTGAATGCCATTTCTATAGCACTGTCAAAATGTTAGGCTTAACCCAGTCCCCCACCCCAACCCCTATAAGGTTTCTTGGGTAGACTCTATCTCTATACCCATCCAGTCTAGATGTCAGGTCCAAATCCAAATGCAATCCTATCAAAGAGAATTTGGTGTGATGTCTTGCCCATGGGGGTGAGCAGTGTAATTCTTGGAAGACCTTGGTTGTATGATCATGATGCCACCCTCTTAGGAAAATCAACACCTGTGTCTTTAGTTTCAATGGGAAGAAAATCACAATCCATTCAGTCCCTCCTAAGGACAAGGTAGCTAAAGGAACTAGTAAGGTCAGAGAAATGAAGACTGGAGTGAACCTAATTAGTGCCAAGGATCTAGAACAGAGATTCATAGTGGTTTCACCCATTTGGATTTGACTGCTAAGGAACTTAGGACTCCTACCACCCTCAGAGCCTCCTCAGGAAGTTAAGCCTTTATTAGAAGAATTTGAGGATGTTTTCCCGGGATCTGCCAGACCACCTTCCACCTCTTAGGGATATTCAGCATTCCATAGATTTAGTCCCCGGAGCTACTTACCCAACTTGCCCCATTATAGGATGAATCCATCTGAGCATAAAGAACTGCAAAAGCAGGTTGTGAATTGTTGAGGAAGGGGTCATTAGAGAGAGTCTTAGCCCTTGTGCAGTCCCTGCACTTCTAACCCCGAAGAAGGATGGCACGTGGAGGATGTGTGTTGACAGTCGTGCCATCAATAAAATCACAATCAAGTATAGGTTCCCCATCCCTAGACTAGATGACATGCTTGATATGATGGCCGGTGCCATTGTTTTTTCTAAAATTGATCTCAAGAGCGGCTATCATCAGGTTAGAATTAGACCAGGGGATGAGTGGAAAATCGCCTTCAAGACTAAGGATGGTCTCTTCGAATGGGTTGTTATGCCTTTTGGGTTGTCCAATGCCCTAGTACTTTCATGAGGATTATGACCCAAGTACTTAGAGCTTTCATAGGGAAGTTTGTAGTGGTCTATTTTGATGATATCCTGATCTATAGTAAGACCCTGCAGATCACCTAGGCCACCTTAGACAAGTCTGTCAAGTTTTGAGGAATGATAGTCTCTACGGTAATCTCAAAAAGTGTGAATTTATGACCAGTAGGATTATCTTCCTTGGCTTTGTTGTAACCCCTGACGGCGTGGCTGCCGATCCAGAAAAGATTAGTTCATAGTAGAATGGCCAGAGCCGACCAGTGTGCATGAAGTCAGAAGTTTCCATGGCTTGGCTACCTTCTATAGGCGATTCATCAAGGGGTTTAGTACCGTAGTTGCTCCTATCACAGACTGCATCAGGAAGGGAGAATTTCAGTGGACCAAAGCAGCCCATAAAGCCTTCCTAGATCTTAAGGATAAGATGACCCAGGCACCCATTTTGAAACTACCGGACTTTTCAAAGGTATTTGAGGTTGCTGTGATGCTTCAGGAGTAGGTATAGGTGGAGTCCTAAGCCAAGAGAACATCCCGTAGCATTCTTTAGTGAAAAACTTAATGATTCTAAGCTTAGGTATTCTCCTATGATAAGGAATTTTACGCGGTAGTGCAAGCTTTGCGTTACTGGAGACATTATTACTACCGCAAGAATTTGTGCTATTTTTGGACCATGAGGCTCTTAGATTCTTGAATTCTCAGAAGAAGCTTAACCCTAGGCATGCTAAGTGGGTAGAGTATATCCAGTCCTATACTTTACTTTGAAGCATAAGGCGGGGTCTAAAAATAAGGTTGCTGATGCCCTTAGTCATCGATCTTTGTTGTTGAATTCTGTTAGGGCTGAAGTCATAGGGTTTGAGCAAATCAAAGAAGAATATGAGTCGTGTGAATTTCAAGACTGTATACCAGGATCTAACTCAAGGACCATCTAGTGAACATAAGGATTATTCCTTTAGATGCTTTCTTTCTTTAAGAATAGGCTTTGCATCCCTAGAACCTCTCTTAGGGAATTCTTGATTTGGGAAACTCATGCTGGAGGTTTAGCTGGCCATTCGGAAAAGATAAGACCACCCTGGCTATTGAAGACCATTTCTTCTGGCCTAGCTTAAAAAGAGATGTAGCAACATTGTGGCTAGGTGTCGGACCTGCGCTGTTGCCAACAACGAAAACAGAACACCGGCCTTTATACCCCCTCCCTGTCCCAGATCGTCCTTGGCAAGATGTGAGCATGGACTTTGTGTTAGGTTGCCTAAGACCCAGAGGAGGCATGACTCTATCTGTGTTGTAGTAGACCGATTTTCCAAGATGGCCCATTCTTGCCTTGTTCCCAAACATTTGATGCGTCTAAGGTAGCCACACTGTTCTTTATGAGATAGTTCGACTCCATGGCCTACCCAAGACCATTGTTTCAGATAGGGATGTTCGGTTCACTAGCTATTTCTGGAAAAACCCTTTGGTATAAGTTAGGGATGAAACTTAAGTTTTCAACTGCCTATCATCCCCAGACTGACGGCCAAACTGAAGTAGTGAACCGTAGTTTAGGCAATCTGCTAAGGTGTCTTGTTGGTGAAAACATTAGGAACTGGGATTTGTACTTACCTAGAGCTGAATTTGCATATAATGACTCGGTCAATAGGTCTACGGGTAAGAGTCCATTTGAAATTGTGCATGGTTACAAACCCCACACACTCTTGACCTAGCTCCTTTACCAGTCCACACAAGGGTCTCCGAGTCTGCCGAAGTTTTTGCACAGCATATAAAAGACTTGCATAAGAAATTCAAGCCAAAATAAATTTAAGTAATGAAACTTATAAGAAATTGGCTGATTCCCAAAGGCGAGTAAAACTTTGACGAAGAAGGAGACTATGTAATGATTAGGTAAGGCCTGAACGGTTCCTCCTGGAACCGTTAGAAGTTACATGCTAGGGGAGCTGGACCATTTAGAGTGGTAAAGAGAGTAGGATCCAATACCTATGTGCTTGAGTTGCCTCCAGAACTAGGCATTAGCTCCACTTTCAACATTACAGACCTAGTAGAGTATAGGGAGCCAGCTGTGATTCCAGTGAGGCTTTTGAACCTAATCCTGCTCTTGAGAGTGAACCTGACCCTGTGTGTCCACCAACAAATTGGCCTGTGAGGAAAGAGCAGATTGAAAAGATCCTGGATGATCAGGTTATCTCTACTCATAATCGAGGATACCAAAGATACCTGGTCCGCTGGCTAGGAAGGCCAGATTCTGATGACTCTTGGATCTCCGAGAAGAGTTACAAGAGTTGGACCCAGACCTCTTGGAGAGATACCAGAGCCAGCTTGATCCATACTCGACAGGGTCGAGTTCCTCCCACCTGGGAGAATTGGTGCGGGCACCAGACTCAGAAGAAGACTTCAGAGCTCCATCTGGATCTCTGATTAACCTTGCCCAAAAAAAATTAGGGTTTTTGGTTTGAAATAAGAGTTGACTAGATCAACTCAATTTAGCTTGAGTCTACATTACCTGCATTTTTTTGTTGAGCATGTTGACTCAGTAGGACTCGGTTTCAACCTGGGGTGTTACATTTTCTCCCAAGACCAAGCAAGTGGACACCACACTCCCAGCCACACTCCCGCCATACGCCTGAGTCCAGGGGGCGCATATCTACATCCAGCAGCCTTTGGTCCCCACTCACAGATAGCAGCTTCCTTCTCATGCGCCAGATGAGGAGAAATCCACCAAGAGTCACAAATCAAGGGGGCGGCCAAGACTTCCCAAGAGAACCAAAGTAAAGAAGGGAAGAACACTTTCTTGGAGAGAACTTCAAGGAGGTGCCCACTACCTGCCAAAAAATCCAAAACAAAGATGGGAAGGACCTTGACTTAGGAGGAAGAAAAGGAGGAGTCCAAAAGAGTTGATCCATGGAAGGAAAAAAATTCTCTTGAAGATCCATACAAGGAGGCGCCATCTACCTGCTTTTATAACCCAAATCAAATTTTTTTGGTACTTGGCCGACCATATGTGTATGATTTTTCTGATTTGTAGATCCCCTCCTTTAGTCCCACATGGGAAGATGTAAAACCCTACTCCCTTGTAAAGCCTTATAAATTAAACCCCTTTGTAAGTTTAAATCAATCAGATGAATGAAACCAAATTTTTTTGTGAGCAAACTTTGTGTTTTCTCTCTTCCGCACTTGCATCCAGGTGTTGAGCTCCGTGAGGGAGTAAATCCGGGTTCCCCAGGAACCTTGAGGAGGTGTGAGATCTCCAAAAACCAAACCCTAGGTTAGCCACTCCACTCCCAAACCCTAGCCGCCATCACCCTTCTCTTTCCACCAAGCCCTAGTCTATTCCACTTCTCACGGCTATCCTCTCCAAGTAACCAGGCCGGCCACCAGCATCCAGCTCCAGTCCAGACACTTCAGATCTACAGCAATTCTAAGAGGAAGTCAGATCGGCCTCCAGGAGAATCCTGATTTCAGCAACTTCAGCTTTCAAGTTCTTCAACCTGGTAATCTTTTCTTGAGTATCTGAATTCCATCACTTGTTCCTCTTCTTTCCAAGATCTTGAGTCCAGGAGAAGCTGACCAAACCACAAGATCAGTATTGGAGGATCCATTGTGAAGATAGCCGACTCCGAGGATCCCACAATCTGCTCGAGAGAGTTCTTCCACCAAAATCCTGAGAAGATCACTGTCTGGTTAGTAAACCATCTCTCCTTCTCTATTTCTGTTCTGTTGAAAGTTCAGAGCGAAACCCTAGGTCTGGGAGTTTCTCAACCCCCAGCGATCCGTTACTTCTGAACTACTCTGATAATTTAGTTCTTCTAAACTGTGCTTTCAATCCTACCTAGTTCCTTCAACTTAGTTTAGCTTATTTTGAGTCAAAGCCAATTTCTGAAATATAAAAAAATAATAATAATATAATAATAATAAAATAATTAAAAGAAATTAATCTAAATGTACTTCCGGCATACGCTTCTTTGTTCTTTGTTCTGCATCAGTATTCTTTACTTCATTTACATTGTTATATCAAGAGTTTTGGTGAACTTAGAAAACCAAAGAGGTTGTTATATCTTTGTGTAAAACCCAACATAGGTTGTTGGTGATCCCGTAAAACAACATAGGTTGTTGGTGAGCTAATAATCATTTGAGGTTGTGGTTAGCCTAAGAATAAAACCAACAAGGAGTTTTGACTTGTGACCCCGAAAAAATAAGTAGATTTTGATTAGGAGCTCGAAAAACTAATCGACTGAATCTTGGTGATTATAGTGAAATACCCAAGAAAAAACTTGGAGAGGGATGAGATGCCTTGGAGTGCACTGAACTACTATATATCTTGTATTTGTGATTGTTCTTGTGTATTGCTTATTTACTCTTGCATTTACTTTGTTAATTCCATTGCATATTTCGTAAGCACACAAACACTTTAGCAAAACATAAGCACTTAATTAATTAGCACATACTTGTTGAAATAGTTCAAAAAGTTTTATAAAACACAATTCACCCCCCCTCTTGGGTTGCTCCATCACTGGGCAACATGGAGGCTAGAGAAAAAGGACCGAGAATATCCATTCCTCACTGAGCGAATGGCCAAAGGGCGACCAACAGGGTCAGCTGGCTTGCCGATCGTCTCTGAATAGTAGCATACCTATGGCGTTAGTCGCACCTTCTTACAAAGTCAGCAACATCTATCTAGATGGTCGGTCAATAGTATCCTTGGTGAATAATCTTGTATGCTAGAGATATGCCCCCAAATGTTCATTACATATGCCTTCATGGACCTCTTTTAGGGCGTAGTTGGCATCCGAAGGCCCCAAGCACTTTAGCAAAGGCTATGTGAAGGACCTCTTATAGAGAGATCTTTCTAGGATTACTTATTGAGAAGCCATCCATCAAATTCATTTAGCTTCAGTTATGTCTTCTAGTAGGGTCCCCTCGGTTAAGTATTTAATAATC
The DNA here is from genome assembly GCA_021397845.1 of Areca catechu. NCBI lineage: Eukaryota > Viridiplantae > Streptophyta > Magnoliopsida > Arecales > Arecaceae > Areca > Areca catechu. Next base: position 88,855,789 of record CM038043.1, on the reverse strand, counting down.
GGATCCATCTAGATAGGCTCTTGATGCAGAACGGAAGATCTGATACCAAAATTGATGCAGAACGAAAGAGGAGATGATGCGATGCGGATGTAAATTAAAATTAATGTATTTTTTTTTTTATATATTTTCAGAAGTTGACTTTGACAAAGGAAAGATAAAAATATTGAAAGAAACTAAGAAATGATAGAGAGCATATTTAAAAGGAGTGGATTATCAGAGTAACTCAAAAGTAGGATTGCTGGGGATTGAGAAACCCCAGATCTAGGGTTTGCTCTGAGTTTCAACGAAACAGACAAAGTGAGAAGGGAAGGTTCTTGTTACCTAGCAGTGATATCTCTCGTTGCTTCAATTGGAGGACACTCTCGAGCAGATTGTAGGATCCTTGGAGACGGGGTATCTTCGTAATGGATCCTCGGATTGTAGTCCTATGGCAAGGTTGGCCTCCTTCTCGAACTCAGGATCTGGAAGAAGAAGAACAAAAGAAGAACCAGAAACTCAAAGAAGACACTGACCTGAGGACTTAATGAAGATTGTTGGATGTAGAAGTTCCGGAGATCTTGATACTAATCTGACTCTCATTTGAACTGGCTCTGTAGTTGAAACAGTTGATCTGAACCTGGATGCTGGTGACCGGCTTCGATGTGGAAGAGAGGGGCCGTGGGATGAAGATGAAAAAATTAGGGTTTGGTGGTGGTGGAGTAGAGATGGGTGGACTAAGCTAGGGTTTGGGGTTGGAGATCTCACACCTCCTCAAGGTTCCTAGGGAACCCGGATTTACTCCCTCACGGAGCTCAACACCTGAATACAAGTGCGGGAGAGAGAAACACAAAGTTGCTCACAAAGAAATTGATTTCATTCATCAGTTAATTCAAGAGTTACATAGAGTTGAATATATAGACATAAAAAAGAAATAAAATTTCATACACTTCCCATGTGGGACTAATAGGACGAACCCACACTTTAGGCATCAAATTCTTCCCAAGACTCCTTCCATGAGTGGGCAGCCCAAAAACTCCAAGAAAACTTGAAAATCAACTCCAAATAGCAGGTTATGGGGGTGTCTCCTAATATCTCTCCATGAATCAAGAATTTTCCCTTCATGGTTTGGCTCTTTTGGACACCTCCTAGTCTTGCTCCACAAGTTTAGGCTTCTTCCTTTCATGGCTTTGGCACTTTAGGAAACTTTTGGGTGCCTCCTTGATTTTCTCCCAAGACATGCTCTCTTCCCTTTATAACTTGGATTTTTATGGAACATTGTGGGGCACCACCTTGATCCTCTCTTCAAGAAAAATTCTTGCCATCCTGGCTTGGGTTATCTGGAAAGAAGTTGGCTCCTCTTGGATTGAGGATCTTGATGGATTTCTCCCCCAAGTGGCGCATGAAAGAAGGGACCTGCTTTCTTGTGGTGTGGGGACAAGGCACACTGGATGGAGATGTGGTGCCTCCTGGACTCTGGCGTGTGGCTGGGAGTGTGGCACCCACATGCTTGGGCCTGGGAGAAAAAATGGGGCCCTGGACCTTGACTTGATTTTAAAAAAAATGGCACCAACCTGGAGAAGACCTAGACCACTACTAGGACTTGTACTGAGTCAACATGACTCAACAAAATTTAATTATAGGGAAATACAGACTCAAGACTAAAATTGAGTTGACCAAGTCAACCCTAATTACAAAACTAGAAAACCCTAATTCTTCGGGCAAGGTCAATCAGACATCCAGATGGAGCCCTGAAGTCTTCTTCTGAGTCTGGTGCCCGCACCAATTCTCCCAGGGTGGGAGGAACTCGACCCTATCGAGTAAGGCTCAAGTTGGCTCTGGTATCTCTCCAAGAGGTTGGATCCAAATCTTGTAGTTCTTCTCAGGAGATCCAAGAGTCATCAGAGTCTGGCCTTCCTTGCCAGTGGACAGGTATCTTGGTATCCTCGATTACGAGTAGAGATAACCTGATCATCCAGGATCTTTTCAATCTGCTCTTTCCTCACAGGCCAGTTTGTTGGTGGACACATAGGATCGGATCACTCTCAATAATAGGATTAGGTTCAAAAGGCTCACTGGGAAACAGCTAGCTCCTGTTCTCTACTAGGTCTGTAATGTTGAAAGTAGAGCTATTGCCTAGTTCTGAGGCAACTCGAGCACATAGGCATTGGATCCTACTCTCTTCACTACTCTAAATGGTCCAGCTCCTCTAGCATGTAACTTTCTAACGGTCCAGGAGGAAACCGTTCAGGCCTTAACCTAATCATTACATAGTCTCCTTCATCAAAAGTTTTGACTCGCCTTTGAGAATCAGCCAACTTCTTATAAGTTTCATTACTTAAAGTTATTTTGGCATGAATTTCTTTATGCAAGTCCTTTACATGCTATGCAAGTGCATCAAGAGACTTGTGTGTGTGGGCTAATAGTGAAATCAGATCAAGTGGTGTGTGAGGCTTGTATCCGTGAACAATTTCAAAGGGACTCTAGCCTATAGACCTATTGATCGAAACATTGAATGCAATTTCAGCCCTGGATAAAATACAAATCCCAATTCCTGGTGCTCTCAATCAAACCAAATCTGAGCTAAAGCCTAGTAAAGGGTCAAGAAAAACTAAACTAGACTGACGACGCATTCTTAAAGAATGGACTTTATTCCAAAGGAACCTAGGTCTAAACCTAACAAACTAAGGCTCTCTAGGTTTGACCTTAGGTCGGAGGAGGACATGCAGAGCATGAAAAACTTATCATGGGTGCCTAGTAGGTGCAATAAGGTCTTCCAGAAGTAGGTGGCAAACCTAATAGGTTCAGACACGTGGTTCATTCTAAAGACTTCGACAAAGTATACTTGGATGGTGTAAGAAGCATTGGAAGGCCTAGAGAAAGGGAGGAAATATGAGGTGGAGTCTCGATTACCTGCTGACTAAAGGTGGTGACCTGAAGGTTGAATGGTGATCTATGAGGTGTCAACTGGTCATCCTTTCGAAAGGAAAAGTTTGCTACTCCAGGAATGGATCAAGAGATGGTTCGGGAAGTAGCTAGGACATGTGATTGCAACAGTTAAGGTTTGTTCTCTAAGCAAATAATGATCCACTTTCTCAAGAAATGGATTAGAGAATGATTCAGGGAAGGGCCTATGGATGATGACCTCAAGACCTAAAATTTGACCTATGGGGCGGAAAGGTATACTCTATAGAAGGGAAGCTCAGTCATGCGAAGGAAGGGGTCGGGGACCATAAGGAGGACTTCTACAGGACTGGGTGAATCAATCCGCTCAAGACAAGGATGTTCAACTGAGATTACGGGAGAGACCTTAGTGGCTGGGCATGGGACAAGGTCCAATTGTAAGAGGATTGTCAGTCATCCTAAGGAGAGGATCTACCTTAGGGGTGGGCAAACTTAAATAGTTCAGCGCAAAGATCTTCAATTGGTAGTTGGGGAATGACTGTCATTAGAGGATACGAACTGATAGCTGGGCTAACACTATGAGTTCTTCCTGGGGGTATTTGACTAAAGGAACCTGGTTCTCACAAATCTCTTGAATTTCTGAACTAGGTCCTACCACTTGGTTGCTCTCCAAGGTCTCCTCAGGTAAGGAACCAATAGTATCGATGTCACATTCTTCAAGTTCTTCCCCCTCATATTCATCAACTAGACTCAAGCCAGCATCATATACTCCTCGATGCCATCTTCAATGGGTGTCGGTCAGTGGTAATCGGGTAAACTGATTCCGGGTTGTCGTACCTACCCTTCTTCCTCATTGGTAGGCTGGGGTTCCCTCATTAATGTCATCCTTAGGATTCTTAACACTTAGCTGAGCACAAGCCAATCCTATGCATGGGCACTGACTAGATTTATGGCCTCTTTCTCCACAAAAACAAACATTCTTGCGATATAGGACCTGGGTCACACTGGGTTTCAAGCTAGTAGAGACCTTACTTGGGCATGGGTGTGGATCTAAATGGTTTGATCTAGAAGACTTGGGTTGTTGAGTGACTGGTCTAGAATATTGTAAGGACCTTCATAGACACGATCCACACTATAGATATCATGGTTAGGCTTCCTAAGGTTTATGCTCGAGATCACGGTATAAGGTCCTCCTAGGTTCCTGGCATGGGTGAGGTTGGGGCCTATTAAATTTTGGATCAGGGGTCCAATTTTGATGTCTACGTTTCTCAAGTACTTGGACTTGATCCCTAAACTGGGAAAAACCCTCATTCATGTCCTGACTCAATTTGGTCATACTTTCGGTAAGATTTCTAACCATGGCCTCTAAATCTGGTTGGGTTTGACAAGGTTGGTAGGGTACTCCATTCCGGGTAGACATGATGATGCAAAGCAAAACACAGAATGTGACTAGACTAAAGCGATACTGGCTCACTAGACCTAGAGTCCAAAACTAGATGCCCAATCAAAGTGGCAAGCTAGCCTGTAGTAACTCAGGACTCAGCCAGGCAGGTGTAAGGGGAGTGTTAGGTCCTAGATGCCAATCCTAGACACCAATCAGAGATTGGCCAGGTAGGCGGACCAGCACACAAGCCCTTCGGGATGGAATCCCTGAACCACATTCTAGACACTGAGTACAAAGCACACACAAAGTAACTAGACAAAATGAATCAACACTAGCCTTGACCCGACTTGTTGATGTCCCTAGCCCACTAGGGCAAATTAGGTCTAATTAATTTTAAGATTAAAGGCTTAGGTTCTAATGAGTGGGTGGTGTTTTGGGCTAAGGAGAGGTTATCAACTCCTCCCCTTATCTTAGATGCTCAAATGCCCTTAAGATGAATTAAGTGTTGAACACTCAAAAATAATTGAATTGTAGAAACACAAAAATAGAGTTGCAGTAATTTAATTCTCAGAAATCTCACAGAAACCAATAAATCACAGGAAAATTATGAAAAATATCTTAAATATACTGGTTTCAGAAAAAACAAAAATCACCAAATTTAGAATTACCTACAGTGAGAAATAATTCCTGCAATAGGGTAATTACGGGCTGAAAATAGAGTACTTCCCCGTTTACAATTTCTGCTACGAAGTTGTAATCCAACGAATCCCCTACACACCTAGGAAACCCCGTGGAATGGGAAGAGGAGGTTTGTACCTCGCTCATTCCTAGGACCGGACGTCCTGGGGAGTCTACTTCGAGCAGATAAAGTAAAAAGAGAGAGACTCAAACAAGCAATCAAACAGAAACCCTAGACAGGGCTCTATACCAAAAATGATGCAGAACGGAAGCTCTGATACCAAAATTGATGCAGAACGAAAGAGAAGATGATGTGATGCAGAAGTAAATTAAAATTAATGTATTTTTTTTTTAATATATTTCAGAAGTCGACTTTGACTCAAAGAAAAGATAAACTAATATTGAAAGAAAACTAAGAAATGACAGAGAGCACAATTAAAAGGAGTGGATTATCAGAGTAACTCAAAAGTAGGATCACTGGGGATTGAGAAACCCCAGATCTAGGGTTTGCTCTGAGTTTCAACGAAACAGACAAAGTGAGAAGGGAAGGTTCTTGTTACCTAGCAGTGATATCTCTCGTTGCTTCAATTGGAGGACACTCTCGAGCAGATTGTAGGATCCTTGGAGATGGGGTATCTTCGTAATGGATCCTCGGATTGTAGTCCTATGGCAAGGTTGGCTCCTTCTCGAACTCAGGATCTGGAAGAAGAAGAAGAACAAAAGAAGAACAGAAACTCAAAGAAAGACTGACCTGAGGACTTAATGAAGATTGTGGATGTAGAAGTTCAGAGATCTTGATACTGATCTGACTCTCTTTGAACTGGCTCTGTAGTTGAAACAGTTGATCTGAAAGGATGCTGGTGACCGGCTTCGATGTGGAAGAGAGGGGTCGTGGGATGAAGATGGAAAATTAGGTTTGGTGGTGGTGGAGTAGAGATGGGTGGACTAAGCTAGGGTTTTGGGGTTGGGATCTCACACCTCCTCAAGGTTCCTAGGGAACCCGGATTTACTCCCTCACGGAGCTCAACACCTGAATACAAGTGCGGAAGAGAGAAACACAAAGTTGCTCACAAAGAAATTGATTCATTCATCAGTTAATTCAAGAGTTCCATAGAGTTGAATATATAGACATAACAAAGAAATAAAATTTCATACACTTCCCATGTGGGACTAATAGGACTAACCCACACTTTAGGCATCAAATTCTCTTTCCAAGACTCCTTCCATGAGTGGGCAGCCCAAAAAACTCCAAGAAACTTGAAAATCAACTCCAAATGGCAGGTTATGGGGGTGTCTCCTAGTATCTCTCCATGAATCAAGGATTTTCCCTTCATGGTTTGGCTCTTTGGACACATCCTAGTCTTGCTCCACAAGTTTAGCTTCTTCCTTTCATGGCTTTGGCACTTTAGGAAACTTTTGGGTGCCTCCTTGATTTTTCCCCAAGACATGCTCTCTTCCCTTTTATAACTTGGATTTTTATGGAACATTGTGGGGCACCACCTGATCCTCTCTTCAGAAAAATTCTTGCCATCCTGGCTTGGGTTTATCTGGAAAGAAGTTGGCTCCTCCTTGGATTGAGGTATCTTGATGGATTTCTCCCCCAAGTGGCGCATGAAAGAAGGGACCTGCTTTCTTGTGGTGTGGGGACCAAGGCACACTGGATGGAGATGTGGCGCCTCCTGGACTCTGGCGTGTGGCTGGGAGTGTGGCGCCACATGCTTGGGCCTGGGAGAAAAAATGGGGCACCCTGGACCTTGACTTGATTTTAAAAAAAAAATGGCCACCAACCTGGAGAAGACCTAGACCACTACTACGACTTGTACTGAGTCAACATGACTCAACAAAATTAAATGTAGGGAAATAAGACTCAAGACTAAAATGAGTTGACAAGTCAGCCCTAATTACAAAACTAGAAAAAATAATTCTTCGGGCAAGGTCAATCAGACATCCAGATGGAGCCCTGAAGTCATCTCTGAGTCTTGTGCCCGCACCAGCTCTTGCTGATTTGATATATCTCCTCCAATTCTCTGTCATAATGCTGAGGGTCTCTAGATATCAATGAAAGTTTGACCTAAGGAGTCGGGTGTCAATGTGGCTAGCCAAGATAGTGAATCAGCTCAGGAGTTCTCAGTTTATGGAACAAAGTAATTTCAAAAGAATCAAATTGGGTCACAAGGTCTGTACCTTCTTAAATATTTAGCCATCGTTGCATCTCAAGCTTCAAAAATCTCCTCTGGTTTGGTTCACCACAATTGAGAGTCTGAAAATACTCTCATCTTTCGAAACACCTAATTCTCTGGCATCCTAAGACCTACAAGAAGGGCTCATATTCGGCTTGATTGTTTGATACCTGAAAAAGAGAAATTGGAGAGCATACTCCATAACATCCCCTTCAGGGTCAGCTATGAATTAATCTGGCTCCGTAACCAGAAGAGGTGGTGTTGCCCAAAAAAGGATACAAACCAAGAGGGGGGTGAATTGGATCTTTCAAAAATTAAAATAATTATTTGCAGGCCTGTAGTATTGTGAACAATATAAATAATACAATGATATGCAACGAAATTAAAAAGTAAATGCACAAAGAAAACAATCACATGAATACAAAGAAATTTATAGTGTTCGGTGCACCAAGGCACCTACATCCACTCCCTAAGACCTCCTTGGGAATCCACTAAGTTTGGTTTTGTAACCTAGGCTCACCAACACTTTTACAACTTGTTGTCTTCGGCTCACAAGTAAAACCCTAGTTTGTTTCAAGGCTCATAAACAACACCTTGGTTTTACGGGCTAACCAAGACCTAAACAACTGTTTTAACTTCGGGCTCACAAGTTAAATCCTAGTTGGTTCAAGGCTCACCAACAACTACTTTGATTTTCTAAGGCTTATGAAAAATCTCTTTGATTTTTCAAGGCTAACCAAAAATCTCAAGTAAAACAATGTAAGAGCAACATGAAAAAATACAATTAAAGCTTTCTAAAATAAAACAAAATATCTCTTTGAAAACCATGATTGTTGATGAAAAACTTGTCTTCAAGTTGTTGAAGCCTTGATTGCTTTTGATGATTTGAACTGGATGCTCTCTTTGAAACTTGGAAGCTTGAAGGCTTGAACCACTCAACTTTTGAATCCTTGAAGGATATTCATAATCTTACCAAAGGATTACATCCCCATTTGATTTTTGATATTTATATAGCCCTCCAAATCATAGATGACCATTTATGACCGTTGGGGATGAAAATATAGCCATTTGAAAGAAAGTTGGAGAAGTTCTGCAACCTAGAAAACTAGTCGTTACAGTCAAAGTGTTGACACTTCACCTCCAGGTGTCGACACTCCATTCTCAAGCGTCGACACTTCACCTTCAGGTGTCGACACTCATTTTCAAGTGTCAACACTTCAGTCCCGTGAGTCGACACTTGAGACAAAAACCTCCAGATGGCATAGTTCTGTATTTTCAAAAATCTCAGGCCTTGAATCGACACTTCATTTTTAGGTGTCGACACTTCATTCTCAAGTGTCGACTTCATCTCCACGTGTTGACACTTGGGTATTCCATGCTGAACTTGCTGAAAATCAAACTTTAACTTCTTCAAGTTCTTCCCATAACAATTCCAAAGTCCATATACTTGAATTTTCCATTAATTAAGAACTTTGTCAAATGAAATACAAGCATTTCTTCATTCAACATGGTGAGTACTAAGATCTGAAATATATACTTAAAATATAATTAGTACTCATATATACTTAACTATTTTGTCAATCATCAAAATCAAGACAGGTCAATAATCTCCCCCTTTTTGATGATGAAAAAACCTTTAAGTATATGATAGGGTAAGCTTAAAAAGATTAACAATAAGATAAATATGTAAGCTCAAAATCAATAAGCATCAAGCTTCCCCTAATATATGATCCATAAAATTTTTAAATTTTTCTCTATCTTACTGATTCTTCCCTAAGATAAAACTTATTGCTTTCTTCTCCCCCTTTTGCATTTTCTTTCATTTTCATATGATTTTTCATGTTTATCTAATCTTTTCATTTTTCATACTTAACATTTTTCTCCCTTTTTGTCATCATGAAAAAGGATGAAAGGCAATCAAAATGGAAATGAAGACGAAAGAATAGCCAGTAGATCAACAAAATCAATACAAGAATTAAGTAATCATGATACTACTGAATTTGTTATAGATTGAACATGATATAGCACTTGAAATATGCTATGATTGGATATGATACCATAAAAATGATATGCACATGCCAAAAAAAATAATTTAATATTATATACTCTGATAAGAAATTATCCATTTGATGTGGCAAGAAGCTGACGTGCTGATGTGTACTCTCTATCAGATGCCATGTCAAGAAGTCTGCCATGGTGGACACCCCATCTCGGACTCCATTGGCCGGGCCGAGCTCCTCCAGATCAATGAGGCAGCTAGTCAAAGTCAAGCTCCGTCCTCCGCCAGGTCGGCACCCGCAAGCTCGGGGCTCCTAGGCCGGAGCCGAGTGACCTCCTTTGCCAGATCAAGCCCCTTCGAGGTTGAGCCCCCTGAGCTGGAGTCGGGCTCAGCCCTCCTCCGCCAGGTTGAGCCCCTCCAAGGTCGAGACCTCTAGGCTGGAGTAGCATGTCGACCTCCTTCGTCGGGTCAAGCCCCTCCAAAGTCAAGCCCCTTGAGCCGGAGTCGAGCTCAGCCCTCCTCCGCCAAGGTCGGGCCCTTCCAAGGTCGGGCCTCTGGGTAAGAGCCAAGTCCCAGCTCTCCAGGTCGGCAATCAGCTCGGACGGCACCACCGGCCAACAAGGGGGTGAAGCCACCTCCTTGAAACACCGGCGAGCCACCCGAAGATCGGGAAGGAGACCTGTCAAGCCATGATGGCCATCTACAGCCATTATTTACACCAGAAAGGCAGGAAGCCCCCTGACCAAGGTGCTGCGCTATCCACCAACTACCTACACCACCGAAAGAGGAAGTCAACCAGGAGATTCAAATCCCGGGGCGGTGGCCCCCCGATCAAACATTACGAGGCTTCCCAGAATGGGGCGATAGGATGGAATGTCAGAACACATGACAGTCTCCCTTATCATAAATTGGGAAAGACATCCCGTCCATGGCATGGAACACCGTCGCATGCACCTGACAGCCTGGGAGAGAACCTAAGGTAGGCGCTCAACGGTCACCTGAACTTAAAAGAACATTCAACACCCACAAGGGGAGAAGGTATGCGAGTGCAAATTCAATCATAGAGCACCACCATCTCATCACCAAACTCAAGCAAGTCAAAGGAAAAAGGCCATACAGAGAATCTCTCTAGCTCGGCCACCATCCTATCGATGTACTTGCACCCCACTCTCATACAACTCACTCCTCCTAGCATGGAGTCCATCAAGAGGGGCTCGACCAGGAGGACCTGTTCCCCTGGATCGTCACTGACTTGATCATCGGAGTGCCCCCACCGGAATTCCCGGCCTGGGTCACTAACCCCGTTTTTGCAGGTTCAAAGGAGCAAGACATCCCGAGAGCGCAAGAGGGGCGATCTGACCTCGACAGCAGCTACAGGCCACGATGATCTTGACGGTAACAGATTGGCGTGCCAGGAAGGGGGAGGAACGATCTTTGATCCAGCTTGAGCCCCCTTACAAGCAGTTCGACAGATGGATGGTGATGACACGGGCAAGTGAGGTCTCCACCAGTCGTGCGGGGGACTCCCATTCCCGGGGGAACCCACACAACCCAAAGGTGGAACCACCCGCTCCAGCTCAACCACCTCTGACGGAATCTTAGCTAGCTACACTCACCCAGCAGATGCAGATCCTTGCCATGGCAGTGCACCAGCTTCAGCACCAGCACCAGTCCTTGGCTACTCATCAGCAGCCAGGGACTCCCGTGACCCATGCCGCAGCACCCCGTGATAGCCTGCATTCCTTCCAAGGAAGGCCATCACAACTGCGGGCCATCACTGACAACCGAGATAGCCACGAAACTCTAGCAAAGAGACAACGGACCTGGTCTCTCGACAGGGTGAGCTGGTCTCCTACCCTCGAGCGAGTGATATCCAAACCTTGCCGAGGTCGAAGAGGCAAGTCCCCCCTTTATGAGCACTGTGCACCCATGTCACCTTCTACGTCCCTTTCCGTGGAAGGTTCTACCGACAAAGCCATCAGGCGCACAGCCGAGAAGCATCTGGAGGAGCACGAGCGCAAACTGGTGGAGTTGTCCCATCGATTTATGAACATGCAGGGCTCTGTCGACGAGCCAATGGGCTATGACGCCCGTCCCCCTTATCTCGAGAGATCCAAGAGGAACCGATTCCCAGCCAGTTCTGGATGCTGCAGGTGGATCGCTACAATGGGACCACCGACCCCCTGGACCACCTAAAAAGTTATAGGGCCCTCATAAGGGTCCAGGGGGCCACTGACTCCCTCCTCTGTGTCACCTTTCCTGCCACTCTCTAGAAGGCAGCCCGGGTGTGGTTCACCCGTTTGGAGCCGGAGAGCATCAACTCCTTTGCCCAGCTGGGGCAGAAGTTCATGGCCCACTTTGATTTCTGTCAAAAGATGCCGCAAGAAGCGGACAGCCTCTTTTCCATCAGGCAGCAGGACCGCGAGCCCCTGCGGGACTCTGTGGCCCATTTCAAGGCTGCTGCATTGGAGATCTACAACCTCGAGGAGCTAGTTGCCATGTTGGCTTTGAAGCGAGGACTCAGGACCTCCCGCCTGACTTACTCGCTCGATAAGAAGGCTCCCAAGAGCTACTCTAAGCTCCTTCTCCGAGCTCAAAAGTACATCCATGCCAAGGAGGCAGATCGTACGAGATGGGAGCTCGACGGGAAGCCACTGAAGAAACCTACCCTCGCCGAGGCATCCAGGATGTGGAAGCCGGGACCTCCAGCTTCGAGCTTCCGGCAAGGACCAAGGATGAGAAGCGCTCCCATTCTCGAGGAGAGTTACACCCCCCTCCTCGCCCCGAGGATGAATATCCTCATGGAGATCGAAGGTGAGCCCTACTTGAAGCGCCCACCTCAGATGAGACCATCCTCTAGACATGACAAGATGAAGTACTGTCGCTACCACCGTGACCACGGTCACGACACCGAGAAATGCCGCAACCTCAAGAAGGAGATTGAGGAACTTATCAAGAGAGGCTACCTCGGGAGGTACTTGGGGGGCAGGCCTCAAGCAGAACCTCAAGTGCTCGTCGCTCTCCCGCCAGCTCCTACAGTGGATAACTACCCTACCAAGAAGCCGGTGGGGATGATAAGTTGGGGAGCCGAGCACGCATCCAAGAAGGCCCGAGGGCCAAGGTAATCTAAAAATGTACTCTCCTTTTTTAGGGAAGGGGAAGGTTGGGGAGAAAATGTAAATAATGATGTCATGGTCATCGAGATGACGATCGCAAAGCATCCTATAAAATGCATCCTGGTGATAGTGGAAGCTCCACGGATATGCTTTTTTATGATGCTTTCTCCAAAATGAAATTGTCTCCTGCACAGCTCAGGCCTGTGCATACACCCCTTGTCGGTTTCACAGGGAATTCTGTGAGGGTTAAGGGAGAGATCACTCTTCCGGTCACCACTGGGACCCTATATTGGCAGAGCACTATCATAATGACCTTTACAATAGTTAGACTCCCTTCTGCCTACAATATGATCCTCAACCGACCCGGACTCAATATGCTCGATGCCATCATCTCCACGAAGCGATTGCTGGTGTAGTTCCCAATTCTTTATGGGGTTTGCGAAATGAGAGGTGCACCTCAGCCAGTCCAACACTATTTCCAAACCCTCCCGGGTACCAAAGTCCCTGAGGAAGATCCCAGAGCGGACGAGCTCGACCAAAGGGTGCAGGACCCCAGAGGTGGCCCGGCCGAGCGCCTGCTATCTTTTCTGCTCGAAACTGATCAGGAGAACATGGTGCAGATTGGTGCCAAGCTGCAAGAGGAGAAAAGGGTCCACCTATTGGAGTTCCTTAGGGCGAACGCAGATGTGTTCGCCTGGACGGCGACCGACATGCCATGTATTCCCCCTGACATCATCACTCACAAGCTAAGCATTAACCCAAAGCACCGACTAGTTCGACAAAAGAAGAGAAGCTATGCCCCGGAAAGGCAGGCGGCCATCAATGAGGGGTAGCAAACTCCTCGCCACCGGTTTTATTCGGGAGGTGCAATACCCAAGCTGTCTAGTGAATGTGGTGATGGTAAAGAAGAGCAATGGCAAATGGAGGATCTATGTGGACTACACCGACCTCAACAAGGCATGTCAGAAGGACAGCTTCCCCCTATCGAAGATCGATCAGTTGATGGACGCCACCTCAGGGCATAGGCTCCTCTCCTTTATGGATGCATTCTCCGGATAAAATAAGATCCGGATCCACCCAGAGGACTAGGAGCACACCACCTTCATCACCGACCAAGGAACATACTGCTATAGAATGATGCCCTTTGGTCTAAAGAATGCTGGGGCCACATATCAGCATCTGGTCAATAGGATTTTTAAAGACCAAATTGGCCAAAACATGCCGGTGTACATGGATGACATGCTTGTCATGAGCAAGCCGAGCTCGGACCACGTCGCTGACCTCATCGAAGCATTCCACAACCTCCAAAAGCACTAGATGAAGCTGAACCCGACGAAGTGTGCCTTCAGAGTAGCAGCCAGAAAGTTCCTTGGCTTCATGGTTACTCAGAGGGGCATTGAAGCCAACCCGAAGAAAATCCAGGCAATCACTGACATGGAGCACCCGACATCCAAGAAGCAGGTCCAGCACTTGATGGGGTGGATCATAGTGCTGAGCCGGTTCATCTCGAGGTCGGCAGATCACTGCCTCCCTTTCTTCAAGATGCTGTGCAAGATGCATGACTTCACCTGGACAGAGGAATGCAAAATGGCCTTCGAAGAATTGAAGGAGTTCCTGACCACTCCTTCGCTGATCTCTAGACCGAAGGAGGGGGAGGAGCTCCTACTCTATCTGGCGGTCACACCCAGAGCAGTCAGCACGGTCCTCGTCCATGCGGATGAGGATGTGTCCCATAAGCTGATGTACTACACCAGCAAAATCCTCCGTGATGCGGAGATCAAGTATACTCGCTCCAAGAAACTCATTTTTGCACTAATAATGTCTGCTAAGCACCTCAGGTCCTATTTCCAAGCACACACCATTATGGTCATGACGGACCAGCCACTGAGGACCATACTTAGCCATCCCGAGACCTACGGGAGACTGGCTAAGTGGTCCCTGCTATTGAGCAAATTTGACATAACGTATCGACTGAGGTCTTCGCAGAAGGCCTAAGTCCTAGCCGACTTCGTAGTCGAATGCACAGGGCTTGCCAAGGAGCCAGAGCAGACAATGACAGAGCACCAAGTGGAGCTTAGACCAAAGGAAAAGCCTTGGATCCTCCACGTGGATGGCGCATCCAATTCTAGTGAGAGCGGAGCAGGCCTCATCCTCGCCAACAGCGACAGGATGGAGACTGAATGTGCTCTCCGCTTCAAGTTCGCCGTAACAAATAACCAGGCAGAGTACGAGGTGCTCCTTGCAGGTCTGAAAGTCTCCCACGAGCTGGGCATGCAAAGCTTGAAAGTCTTTACTGACTCCCAACTAGTTGCCTGGCAAGTCTCCGGAGAATATGAGGCCAGAGATCCCCAGATGATGAAGTACTTGGAATGAGTCCTTTCAAGCATGGCAGGCTTCTGGTTCTTTAGCATTTTCCACATCCCCCGGGGGAGAATGCACGTGCAGATGCATTGTTGAGGCTCGTGACCCTGCCGGACTCATCACTAGGGTGCACCTACATCGAGTATCTCGAGAATCCAAACTACAAAGGCCCAAAGGAGGTGCAGCAAGTCACCCCGGAGCTGAGCTGGATGGATAGGTATGTCAGGTACATCATTGATGGTACCTTGCTAGAGGACCGCATGGAAGCTAGCCTCATCAAGAAGAAGGCCTCCCGGTTTGTTTTGATGGAAGGCCAGCTCTACCACCGATCTCATTCCTACCCGCTCCTGAAGTGCCTCAGGCCCACAGAGGCGGCCTTCATACTCCAAGAAATACATGAAGGCCTCTGTGAGAACCATGTGGGAGGGAGAACACCGGCATACAAAGCTCTTCGCCAGGGGTACTTTTGGGAGACCATGAGGGAGGATGCCGCTGACTTCATCAAGAGGTGTGACAAGTGCCAGTGCCACGCCCATATACAGCGCCAGCCGATGGTGCCGATCTCTCAGCTCTCATCCCCTTAGCCTTTGCTCAGTGAGGAATGGACATCCTTGGACCATTCCCCCTACACCGGGATAACAAAGGTTTCTACTAGTGGCAATTGACTACTTCACCAAGTGGGTCGAAGCAGAACCGCTAGCTCGGATCACTGAAGCCAATGTCCGCCAATTCTACTGGAAGTCAGTTATCTGCCGCTTTGGACTCCCCCACTATATTATTACCGACAACGGGTGGTAATTTGACAACCGGGAGTTTGAAGGATTTTGCACTGAGCATGGCATCCAGCACCACTTAACCTCGGTAGCCCACCACCAAACGAATGGGAAGGCCGAGGTGAACAATCGGACCATCCTCCAAGGACTCAGAACCAAGCTGGACCAAGCTAAGGACAGGTGGGCGGAAGAACTCCCAAGTATCCTATAGGCCTATCAAATAATGCCTAAAACGGCAACTGACGAGATGCCCTTCAACCTTGTCTTCGGCGCCGAGGCAGTCATCCCGGTTGAGCTCGGTGTACCCACGCTACGAGTATAGCAGTACAATGAAATGCAGAACTCGGCACACCTTCTGCTCAACTTAGACCTCCTCAAAGAAACAAGGGGCAAATCTCGGCTCAGAATGGTGGCATACCGGCAATGAGTGGCCCGGTTCTACAATGCATGGGTAAGGCCAAAAGTCTTCAGATCCAGAGACTTGGTGCTTCACCGAGCTGAAGCATCTCAACCCCAGGAGAGTGGCAAGTTCTCACCAAACTGGGGAGGCCCTTACAAAGTGGATGAGGCCCTCTCACGTGGGGCCTACTACCTCGAGGACCTTAACGGCACTAGGTTCCCTCGAACATGTGCTTGTAATCTGAGAAGATACTATCAATAGTGTAAGGCTTTCTCCCCGTTAATAATAAAGATTTTTTCTTTGCACAAAAGGTTAAATGCCTTGCAGGAATATTACCATCCGGTCTGAGACCTGAACCCAGCTCTCTGGATGACAAGTCCTTGAGCCCAGCTCCAGGACATCCAAGCCCGAAGCCAAGCTCTCCGACCACCAAGTCTTCGAGCCCAGCTCCAGGACATCCAAGCCCGAACCAAGCTCTCCAGCCACCAAGTCTTTGAGCCCAACTCCAGGACATCCAAGCTTGGAGCCAAGCTCTCCGGCCACCAAGTCTTCAAGCCAAGCTCCAGGATAGCCAAGCCCGGAGCCAAGCTCTCCGGCCACCAAGTCTTCGAGCCCAGCTCCAAGAAATCCAAACCCGGAGCCAAGCTCTCCAGCCAGCGAGTCTTCGAGCCCAGCTCAAGGACATCCAAGCCCGGAGCCAAGCTCTCCAGCCATCGAGTCTTCAAGCCCAGTTCCAGGATGTCCAAGCCTGGAGCCAAGCTCTCCGACCACCGAGTCATTGAGCCCAGCTCCAAGACATTCAAGCCTGGAGCCAGCTCTACGGCCACCAAGTCTTCGAGCCCACCAAGTCTTCGAGCCCAGCTCCAAGACATAAAAGTCCGGAACCAAGTTTTTCGGCCACCAGGTCCCAGAGCCCAGTGCCAAGACCTCAAAGCCCGGAGCCAAGCTCTCCGACCACTAAGTCTTGGAGCCCAGCTCCAAGACATCAAAGCCCGAAACCAAGTTTTTTGGCCACCAGGTCTTAGAGCCCAGCTTCGAGACCTCAAAGCCTGGAGCCAAGCTCTCCGACCACTAGTCTTCGAGCCCAGCTCAAGACATCAAAGCCCGAAACCAAGTTTTCCGACCACCAGGTCCCAGAGCCCAGCACCAGACCTTAAGACCCGGAGCTCAAATCTTCGGCCACTAAGCCTTCGAGCCCAGCTCCAAGACATCAAGACCCGGAGCTCAAATCTCCAGCCACTAAGTCTCTGAGCCCAGCTCTAAGACACCGAAGCCCAGAGATCAGCTCTGCAACACTGGAGTCTAGGGCATCCAGCAACAAGGCAAAAGCCTCTCTTCTCACCCATTGTATGTATACATAAAAAAAAATAATAAAAAAAAATAAAAATAAAGAAGAAGAGAAGAATAAAAGAGAAAGGAAAGAGAAGAGAAAAATGTTGAGGCCAAAATTACTCAAATAGAACTTGTTTCATTAAAAACCCACTGTTCATTTACAAATATCCCTGGGCCCCCGACATGCTAGGCGACCCGGGCCAATGCTTGAAAACAAGAAAGTAAAGGCCTAGTCTACTCAAGCAGTCCCATCAGCAGGGCTTTATGGTAGTGGAGCTCTGTCCCCAGCAGCTTCAGATCGCTCAGCTTCGGCTTTGGTGGCCGCCACCGGCGGGAGAAGATCATGGATGGTGGCTAACCCCTCTGCATCACCCGGCTTCGTGCGCAGAGCCCAAGAAAATCTGAGCCAGCTGCGATCCTCATCGAGGACAAACCCCTCAACTTGGTCATGCAAGTACATGAAACCCTTATAGAAGGAGTCCGATGCCGTCTGATAGAATTCGGTGGCGAACTCCTCCGAGGCCTTATACCTTTCCACGACCCCTTCAGCCTCCTTCCTCACTTCGGCGGCTTATGCCTTTGTTGCCTCCGCCAATCAGGCCACTTCTGCTGCCTCCCTCTCGACCGCAGCCAGTTTCCCCTTCACCGCATCTAGCTTGAACTGGAGGGACCACACGATCTCCTTTTGCCAGACCGCCTCAGTGTTGAACGAGCTCAGCCTTTTCTCAGTGGCCATGAGCTCCTCGGCCTTTCTCTTCGAGCGGCCCCACTCCTGGTCAAGCTCCTCCTGGAGCCCCTTCGAGCTCTTCTCAGCGCCTGCGAGCCCCCTTTCGAGCTCCTCATTCCTCAGGCCGAGCTTCCGGGAGGCTTCAAACTTCTCCTTCAGCTCGAACTTCAGGGACTCAACCATGGCTGCACATTGCTGGTCATTCTTCAACCAGTTCCGACATCAATCCCTGATAATAAGCATCTCGGCTCTGACCTGCACCAAACAGGATGTCAAAAAGAGAAGGAAAAAGGAGAGAAAGCCCCAGAAGTTTAAGATCGCTTACCGTGAAAAGTAGGGGGAAGATGCTGCTGGTCACGTCCCCCAATACCTTTTCGGCCATCTCTCGTCGGTCGCATGCTTGGATGGAGAAATCCATCATGCATTCAGCCAGCTTTGGATCCCGAAGCAATGACACATCGGGCCCCATTCTGAACGGGACCAAACGGTAGTCCCTTTCTTTCCTGCCTGCCCCCGAGGCAGAATCGCCCGCTCTGCCACCAGCAGAGACCTCGAGGACAAGTCGAGAACTCGATGCCCCCTCTGACGGTGCTCCCGGCATCGGGTCCACTCCTTCTCGCGCCTCCTCTTCGATGACGACGAGCTCTAGAGAAGGAGGCGGCACAAAGGCGGCAGCTGCTGCAGTGGCCCTGGCCCGGATGACTACCTCGGGCTCCGGAGCGGGGACCGACTCTCATCTCCTCACCTGCTCCACCATAGGCCTGGTCGCCCTCCGCTCTGGCTCAGGCACGGCAACCGCCATCCCCCTTTCCTTTGCGGGAGCAACCTCGGGGTCTCGCCTCCTCGACTCGGTCTGCTCGATGGGGGCGGCTGTCGATGCACCCTCGCCACAAGACCTCTTTGGAGAAGGTTCCTCTACCAGTCCCGCCAAAGGCCTCTTCTGGGTGATGGAGAGCAAGTCTTCCATGGAGAACCTCATACCTGCTTGAGGAAGACAGAGGACACCATGTCAACTCTAGTTCAGAAGGAACAAGTCAAAAGGAGTGGAAAGGGACTCAAGCTGAACTCACCCAACTCCCCTGTTGGGCTAATCTCGGACTCAGCGAGGTTCTGCTCTGATAGCAGAACCTCGAGAGAAGGAAATTGCATAGTTCGGAGTAGCTCATAAACATCCTTGTCAGCTGCTTCGACTGCAGAATCTCTATTAGGAGACTGATCTAGGTTGCTCCACACCCAGTCAACCCCCTCAACTATGGCGAAAAAGAACTTGCCCTTCCATCCCTTGATGGAAGAGGGGAGTTCAAATCTAGTCCCCCTCAGACGAGAAAAGAGGGACCACCACCCGTCTTCGATGGGGTGGCGCTTCAAAGTAAAGAAAGCTCTGAAGAGAGAAAAATGGGCAACGATCCCGTGGAAGTGGCAGAGTACAATGAAGCAGAAAATGGTCCTTATGGCATTGGGGACTAGCTGAGTAGGAACCAAGTGATAGTTGCTCAGCACAGACAAGAAGAAGGGATGAAAAGAAAAATGGAGCCCTCCTGAGAAGGTCTCCTCATAAAAACTATTCGCCCGGGCTACTGGAAGTAACCTGGTCCCCGGTCGGGGGATCAAAAGCCGGACGGAGTATGGGATGCCATATACATCCCGAATGGTCCCCAATTTCTCAGTAGAGATCGTCGAAGCGATCCCGCCTGGACCTGTTGATTGGACAGGCTCGGAGATGGGTTCAGATAGAGGAGGAGGATGAGAAGGACAATAAGGGTTAAGACCAGGCTCCCTAATGACAATACCACCAGGGCGACGCCTCCCCCTAAGCTCGAAGCACGTCCCATCTCCCTCATTAAAAGAAGAAGATGATGGTGGCCTCGGCCTAGAAGGCATGGCTTCACCCTGATTGGTCGAAGGATGGAAACCAGACCCAAAACGGGACATGGAGAAGAAAGATCGAAGGAGGAAGAAAAAAGTAGATGAGGGTCCTGAGGCGAGCCTAGCCCTAAGAAGATCAAGGGAAGAAGGAGAAGGCCCTACTCAACTTAGCGAGGAGGAAAAGGACTAACCTGCTGAAATCTTTGGATGAACAAGGATGGCCTAGATGGACAAAAGAGGAGCTTCGGTACAATGGCGGGCACGAAAGGTTTGAAAGGGGACATATTTCAGGAAAGGAAACTTTTCCTTTCAAAATGATCGGCACCCGACCGTACCGTTACAAGTCTCTGCCATCGGATCTGTGCCACGCGTCACTCATCGGCAATACTAATATCTAGTTTCAACTATGGTCACTCTGGATTTTGTGCCCATAATAACTGCTCCTCGGACGTGGCAACGTGGCTCCTCTGGGTAGGCTGAAAAAACCATTTTCCAAGATGCCGCCAATCACGATCATCATTATACCGGATCCCTACCTTTCCATGTCCAGCGCATTTACTCCCTTCGCCCTGATCGCCCGGCGCTAACGGGACTTGGGAGTGGGGGGCAAATTGTTACCCAGAAATGGAGCCCAAGAGGGGGGTGAATTAGGTCTTTTAAAATTTAAAGCAGTAATATGAAGGTCTAGTGGTGTTTGTGAGTAATAAATTCAATGCTCTAGATTAAATGCAGCAGAAAGCAGTAAATAAATTGCAATGAACAAAGAGCAAAAAGGGAGAAGGCAACCACACACAAACATAAAGTTTATAGTGGTTCAGTGCAAACCTAGCACCTACATCCACTCTCCAAGCCACTCTTGGGAATTCCACTATAATCCAATCAAGATTATAACCGACTTATTTTTCAAAAGGCTCACAAGTCAAAACCTATGTTGGTTTTATCACCTAGGCTCACCAACAAACCTTTACACTTGTTTTGTCTTCAGGCTCACAAGTTAACCCTAGTTGGTTTTGTCCCTTTGGCTTACCAACAAACCACAACAACCTTTTTTCAAGACACCCTTGAAAGCAAGGTCAAATCACAAGATAAAATCAGATATATAATTTCAAAAATAAGACAACTCTCTTCAAGAGTAGAATAGAAGCTTTGAAGCTCAAGTTGATGCTTTGTCTTGTCTCCTCCTTGGAATATCCTTCAAATTCTTCTTTTGGAATGATGTAAGGATGGGCTTGTAAGCTTTTTCCGGGAATCAAACTTTAAATGGCTCTTAAAGTGAAGTTATTGAGAGAATCTTAACTTTTTGGCTTTCAATGGACTTCAATACATTCAATGCCTTTAGAATGAAGTTGGTGAAGCTTAATACAAATAAAAACTTCCAAAAAAATGGTTTGTGATCGTTTGAGCATCGAATCTAGCCATTGGGACCTTGAAACGTGGTTTCTGCAAGTCAGAAAAATAGATCCGCTAGAGTTATCAGACTTCAAGTGTCAACACTTGGCTGTCAGGTGTCGACACTTGGCTGTCAAGTGTCGACATTTGATTTCTAGGTGTTGACACTTGATGCACAGGTATTAACACTTGACACAAAATTATTCCATTGGCAAAGTTCTATATTTTCAAAAATCTCAGGCCTTGAGTCGACACTTGGAAACCTAAATATCGACACTTGAATTGCAGGTGTCGACACTTGAGTTCTGAGTGTCGACACTTGGCATGCCAAGGGATTTTTCTGCATGCCAAATGCTGAAGTGTCAATACTTGACTTCCTAGGTTTCAACACTTGACTTTGAAAAATTCTTAATCAAGTGCAATTTGAGTCAAAAACACAAGCATAAATTTTGAGACTTAAATGGAGCATAAACAATTAATAATTGAACATGTAAAAGCCCTTTTTGCATAAAGAGGATGTCCTTAATTGCAAAAAAATGCTCCATGCCACGGCGTGCTATGATACTTAAACTTTTGAGAATTTGAGGTGCTTGCTTCCTGAAAACTCATAGTTGGAAAAAAACATCAGTATACAATATGTACTCAATGTTTTGTTATTTATCAAATCACTAGGAGAGCCAACAATCTCTCCCTTTTTGATGATGACAAAACCTTGAGTAAATCAGCATTAATTTTCAAATTTCAAATATGATATTTCATGAATATGATTTTAAGTTCATATAAGTCATAATTTGCATAGTTAGGAAGAATAGATCTCCCCCTTAATTAATCAGGTATCAGATCAAATTGAAAAATTACAAACACACAAACAAACAAACCATACTCCCCTTTTTGTCAGTCATTAGAAAAGGGAGTAAGCTCCCCCTCAAAACAAGCATGGAGACAAAAAGTAACAGAGTTAAATTCAATCATAGCTGAACTTATCAGAGCTCAAGAGCATTAGAGTTAAGATTTCAAAGTTAACATTATCAGGTATCAGAGCCAAAGTGATAAGAGTATCATATCAATTCAAGCACATCAATCATAGTGAAACAATGTAAGTATCAAGAAGTCACATATATAATATAAGGTTTTTAGTTACAAAATTTGCTGACTCAACAGCAATACTGAAACATACCAAGAGACATCAACAGTCAATGATAGTAAACAGAAATAGTTAAGATACAACATAAATCATAAATCATCTGTGAGGCTAGTCCTCATCAGATGGAATCTCAAGACTGAAAGGAGCACTGATCATAGATCTAGAGGCTAAGACCTTAGGAGGTGCCTGGGCTAAAGCCCGGCGACTCCTAGTGTGGCCAGAAGGACCTAAAGCGGGTATAACCCAAGATGATCTAGTGGAAGGAGGTGAAAGAAGATCAGTAGGTGTAACAAAGTCTGGCATGGAATCAACTAAGCAAGCTGGTGGAAGATCTGCAGGGGTAGCTGGAGGATCACGGCTGACCACCTCATATCTGTCAGTGCCATCATCACTATCACCATTACTGTCTCTGTCAATAATATCAGTGGCTATGTCCTGACTCCCCCAGTATGGTCACCACCATCACCAGTGCCATCACCACCATCATTATGACCATCACCACCATCATCATCATCAGGTCTGTCGTCACCGCCATCATCATCGGTTGGTGGAGCTGCAGGGGTTGCAAAAGTTCTGAAGAGCTCCTCCATGCGAGCAAACCCAGTCTCCACCAATCGACAAAGCTCAGTGAGCTCAAAAGTAGTGTGGGCTCTAAGGCCCTCTATCTCTATCTGCATCTGAGTTGATCGAACTCCAAGAGCAACGAGCTCACCTCGAACCTCTGCGAACTGTTGATGAGAGTACTCCATAAAAGATAATCTAGTAGACCCTGGAGGAGCAGTTGAAGGAGTGGCAGTAGGTGTCACATGCTCTGTCTCCGATGCATGAGCAGCCTGAGCAAGTGGACTAACTGGCCTTGATGGCCCTGCCTCTGCCTCTCATATCTCGTCCTCCACATGTGGCTCCTGGCCAGACTCCCACCGGACCCATCCGCCTGCTACCAGTCTATAGCCCATGCGATGAAGTGACCTCTCATCGTACACATTCATGTGCAAGATCTTCTTAGGGATCTTCCCCTCCAAGGATACTCCACATGCTCTAAAGAGTCAGGTCAACCCCATACCATACGGCAGACAGTGATGCCTCTAGGTCGCAGCGTCATGCATCTGTACAAGCATCAGTGATGGCAAATCAATCTGCCTCCTCTCTATCAGGCTGGTCATCACCATCAACTCTCTCTCTGTAATAAAGTCGAATATGCCCGACTTCGGTAGAAGTATACATGCGGTGATGTGATGTAACAGGCGCATCTCCAAAGATAACTGGTTTACGGTGACTACTGTCACATTGCGAACATCCTCTCGCTCGAGGATATACCTGAACACAGCCTCTTTGTCCTCTACACCAAAACTGCTGACACCCCCATGTGGGATCTCCCAGATCCTGCTCAGCAACTCCACTAATAACGAGATCTCAACTCCTCTAACGTAGTGGTTCAAAGGAGTCACCGACAGTCCATGGCACCGTAGAACTCCCTCAAAAGATAAGGGTAGTACTTCTCCTGCATAGTGTAGAAGGGTACTAGACCTGCATATGTGAGTATCTGACGGATGGGAAAATGGTGCCGATCAAAGATAGCTAGGTCGACTCTCCTCCTGGAAGCCACTGCCTTCCCCACCATCCTCTCTGCAGGGGGAAGAACTGGTGCTGCTGAACTGCTAGCCTGCCCAGTGTCCTATCTGGCCTGGATCTCCTCTCTGCACCCTAACTAGGTCTCTCCCTAACTGCAAGTCTCTTCCTGGGACCCATCACAGCAAGCTTACCAAGAAAGGTTGAGGAAATGTAAACTAGGGAGACAATTTTAACTAAGCACAGAACTAGATAGGTTGAGGGAAACTAGGCTTTCTAAACTTAGTAATTCTAGATTTTAAAGAATATGCTAACATAAGTTTTGAAAAACTGGGATTAATCAGATTTAAGTTGTAAAATATAGGAAATCAAAGATGAATTACTTTTGTCAAAAGAAATCGAGGGTAAAATCATAAGAAATCGGGTGTAAAATACTTTTTAAATTACAAGAAGTCGAGGGTCAAAATAACATATTAGGGTTGATCCCATCAAATATACTTTGGTCAAGACACACCCCTCCCCCTTTTTTAGTCCAGAAAAATTAGTAAACCTAAATAAATTAAAATGTATAACATAAACCTATGGTTTAACCAAATTCATTTGGGTTTCAGGTCAAAACCAAGAAATTAATCAACAAAATCAGTAAAAAGCAAGGAAATACTCTTCCCATAAGAATGAAGTCCAATAAATGGTTTGGAAAAATTAGATTTCAGACAAAAACCCTAAGATTTTTTGGCCAAAAATCAATCCAACAGTGTTTTTCCCGAAGACGGACGGGAAGAGTGGAAAAATGGCCAAAATTCGTGAGAAAAAAATAAAAGGAATGCATTTGAGCATGATTCCTTCTAAATGGAGTCTTCCAATTGACTGAAAACATCGAGAAACGGATTAAATATCATTGCAATTGCACGAAAAACCCTAAACCTACGTTACACGATTTGAAAATAACAAAAATGAAAAAAGAAAGGGAAATATCTGATTTTCGATGGGATAAATGGGAAATGGGAGGATTTGGAAGTTTGTGGAGCTTGGGGGACCACTCTTGCTTGAGAGAGTGGGGGAAAATGAAATAAAACCATTCGGTTAACCCTAAAAATAGAAAAATTTTTGCGAGTGTCGACACTAGGGATTTGTCAAGTGCCGACACTTGGTCAGGTGTCGACACTTCGCAAAATCCAAGTATCGACACTTGGCCCAGAAAATCCCAAAAAAAATTTGAAAAATTTTCAAAAAATTTAAGGAAGTATTTAAATGCTTTTAGGTCTAAATGCAAGTATTTTTGAGTAAAATACTTGGGTAAGATGAAGTTTGAGAGAGTTCTAGAAGAATGGATCAATGACACCTAACTCTCTTCTAATCAGACAAAATTTCTCTTCACTCAATGGTTTGGTAAACACAACAGCTAATTGATCATCAGTACACATAAATTCAAGTAAAACATTAGAGTTTTGTACATGATCTCTTATGAAATGATATCTTATTTCAATGTGTTTACTTCTTGAATGTTGTACGGGATTCTTAGTTAGATTGATTGCACTAGTATTGTCACATCTTATGGTGTCTTAATTAGTTTACTACCAAAATCTTTGAGTTGTTGTTTGATCCAAAGGATTTGAGCACAACAGCTTCCAGCTACTATATATTCGGCTCTGTCATAGATAGAGCAACTGAATTCTGTTTCTTGCTACTCCAAGAGATCAAATTTACTCCAAGAAACTGATAGGTTCTACTAGTACTTTTACGATCAAGTTTACACCCAGCAAAGTCAGCATCAGAATAAGCAATCAATTCAAATGAAGATCTCTAGAGTACAACAAACCAATTTCAATTGAGCCAGATAGATATCTAAGTATGAGTTTAACAGCTAAAATGAGACTCTTTAGGATTAGACTGATATCTAGCACACATATAAACACTAAACATGATATCTGGCCTATTGATAGTAAAATATATCAATGAACTGATCATGCCACGATATTAATTTTTGGTCAATAGATTTACCTGATTCATTCTTGTCAAGTCTACAAGAAGAGCTCATAGGGGTACCTAAAGGCTTGGTGTTCTACATCCTAAACTTTTTGAGTATTTCTTTTTGTACTTTGCTTGGTTGATGAAGATCCCCTCTTTGGTTTGCTTTATTTGGAGTTCGAGAAAGAAATTCAGTTCTCCATCATGCTCATCTCGAACTCACACCTGCATTAACTTTGCAAATTCTTGACAAAGAGATTTGTTAGTAGCACCAAATATGATATCATCTACATAGATTTGCACTACTAAGAGATCATCATTCTTTTTCTTCAAAAATAAAGTATTGTCTACATTACATCTAGCAAAATCATTTTTGAGTAAGAAAGAACTTAACGATCATACCAAGCTCTAGGAGCTTGTTTCAAACCATACAAAGCTTTATGAAGTTTGAAAACATGATTGGAATTCAGAATTTTCAAAACCAGGCAGTTGTTCAACATAAACCTCTTCTTCAATAAAACCATTTAAAAAGGTACTTTTAACATCCATTGAAACAATTAAAATTCATAAAGCAAGCAAAAGCCAACATAGCCTAATTGCCTCAAGTCTAGCCACAGGAGCAAAGGTTTCATCAAATCTATCACTTCCTCCTGATTATATCCTTGGCAACTAGTCTAGCCTTATTTCTTGTAACAATACCATTTTCATCAAGTTTATTTTGGAAAATCCATTTTGTGCCAATAATTAAAGTATTTGAAGGCCTATCCACTAATGTCCAAACATTATTTCTTTTGAATTGGTTAAGTTCATCTTGCAAAGCATTTATCCAATTATTATCACATTCAGCTTCCTCATAGTTTAGGTTCAATTTAAGAAACAAAAGCTAAATAATCATAGATATTTTGTTGGCTTTGGCTCCTTAGTTTTGATGATTAACAAAAGATTGAGTATATTTGGACAAATGTTTCATTTTGAGATAAAGTTTCAGGCCATAGGTTACTCAAAAAGAGTATCAAGAGTACAATGATGAAACCAAGCTGCTTGGTTTGGAAAAGAGCTCTTCTACAATAAACAAGATCAAATTTCTAATATTGGACCTTCATATTAAGAAGTAATTGATAAAAGAAACAAAGGCTTAGAGAACTCAAGCATGGCACGCACCTCTCCAGAGTTTCAGAAATTTTTAGACCAGAGGTCGACCCCAGAGGGTGATACTTTGCCAAAGTCGACCACCAGAGGTCGACTCATGATGAAAAGAAAAGTTTAGCAAGGCCGGCATGGCAAAATTTCAGTGGCACGTTTCAGAGGTCAACCACCAAAGGTCGACACCTATCCAGAGGTCGACACCAGAGGTCGACTCATCGCCTGAGAATTCAAACTGGGCAGAACTATGGTTTTCTAGATTTTTGCCTAAGATAACTGGAGGTCGACTCATGACGTCGACACTTGATCCAGAGGTCGACTCATGAGGTCGACTCATGGCAAAATGGCTAGTTTTTTTGAACTTTTGATTTGATTCTAACGGCCATAACGGCCATATTTTTTATTCTAACGGTCTTGTGGAGTTGTTTTAGCTTGAATGAAGTATTTAACCTCCACCAAACTCCAAAAAATCAAGGAGACAAAGTGAAAAAGAAGAGAGTGAAAGTACAAACCTTCAATCAATTCTAAGCCAAAAAGAGTGAGAAAACCCAGAGATTCCTTAGCCAAAAGCTTTCCATCTTGAGGAATCCAACTTTCAAGTCTTTGGCATTTAGTGAGGTCCAAGATTCCAAGAGAAAGGCTTGAAGAGTCTCCAACAAGAGCTACATCGAATTACTTTTGCTCAAAAAGGAGTTTGTCTTGTTTTATTCATTGTATTCATATTCTATTGTGGTAGCCTAGTTTCAAGGAAATTTGAAACTAGTGTGAGGTTTGTTGGTGAGCCAATTGTTAAAACCAACTAGGGTTGCTTGTAAGCCCGAAGCCAAAACAAGTGTGTGAGGTTTGTTGGTGAGCCAATTATTAAAACAACTAGTTGCTTGTAAGCCCGAAGCCAAAACAAGTGTGTAAGGTTTTGACTTGTGAGCCTTGTAAAACAAGTCGGCTGTAATCTAAAGAAGATATAGTGGAAATTCCCAAGTGAAGCTTGGGGAGTGGATGTAGGTGCTAGATGCACCGAACCACTATACGTTTTGTGTGTTTGCATTGCTTTACTCTCTATCCTCTTTTTTTGCTCTTTAATTGTTGCTATCTTTCATTGCTTCCGTTGCACATTACTTGAGCACTATCACTCTTCACTTTTGACTTGATAGCACATATATTGCTTTAATTTTTAAAATACCCAATTCACCCCCCTCTTGGGCACCATATCTGGCAACATATTTCTAAGGGATGATCGAGTACTTACACCTTTAGATGGATCCCAATAATTAGTTCTTTGGGGTCCATGAGCATACCTCCATTCTTTTGGTAGTGGATCAACAGTAGATGTGTTTTCATTACCTTGTACTTGATCTCCTTTAGTATTTTGATCATCTTCTTGTTCCTTGACAGGCTCTTCATTAGTGTTCATTTCTTCAGTTCTTTTAGCACCTGTTTCATCAAATGCAGACATTTTCTTTTCTAGAAGATTTCTGGTCATATTCATCAAATACTACATGTATGGATTCTTCAACAACAAGTATTCTTCTGTTGAAGACCCTGTATATGCCTTGCTAATGTAGAGTAGCCTAGAAAGACACCCTTATCTAACTTGCATCAATTTACTCAAATTGTCTTTACCATTGTTTAAGATGAAACAACGATATCCAAAAACACGAAATAATGAATTAAAGGTTTTCTACTCTTCCAAAGCTCATATGGTGTTTTCTTTAAAATCGTTAGATTAAAACTCGATTTAAAATATAGCATGCAGTATTTATGGCTTCCGCCCAAAAATATCTAGGTAGGTCATTTTCACAAAGCATGGTGCGTGCCATTTCTTCAGAGTTCTATTTTTCCTTTCTACCACCCCATTTTGTTGAGGTGTCCTAGGTGCTGAAAAATTATAATGAATGCCATTTTCAATACAAAATTTATCAAAATCAGTATTTTCAAATTCGGTTCCATAATCACTTCTCAAAGAAATGATTGAAATACCTTTTTCATTTGAAACACGTTTATGAAATCTAATGAATTCTGAAAACGTTTCATCATTGTGTGCTAAAAACATGACCCATGTAAATCGTAAGACATCATCTACAATGACTAGACCGTACTTCTTACCTCCCAAACTAGATGTTCTAGTTGGCCCAAAGAGGTCCATGTGAAGCAACTCTAAGGGTCTAGATATAGAGATTACTCCTTTTGGTTTGAAAGAGGATTTGGTTTGTTTTCCAAGCTGACATGCACTATAAATCTTGTCTTTTTCAAAACTGAGTTTTGGCAAATCTTTTATTAAATTTTTTTGCTAAGTTTTGAAATCAAATGCATACTAGCATGCCCTAGTCTACGATGCCAAAGCCAGCTAGTTTTATTGATCTTGCCTTCCATTGCCACTAGGCATTGACCATTTTGAACTGGAAGATCATCAAGATCAACCATATAAATAATGCCATGCCTATGACCAATGAACTTGATGCCATTGTCATCTAAACTAGAAATAATGTACATAGAAGATTCAAAAAACTTTAAAATCCTTGTCGCAAAATTGACTAATACTAAGCAAGTTATGTTTCAAACCATCAACATATAAAATATTATCAATATAAGTAGAGGGGGTGATATGGGCTTTACCAATACCAACAATTTTGTCCTTTCCATTATCACCAAAAGTCATATTGCCACCATTTTGATATTCGAGTGATGAGAACTACTCCACATCTCCGGTCATATGCCTTGAGCAACCGCTATCAAGGTACCACATTATTTTCCTATTGGTTGCAAGGCATACCTGCAATAAAGATCAAGTGGAGACTTTAGCTACCCAGGTCATCTTGGATCCTTTTAGGTTAGTGGTATTGGTTCCTTTTGGAACCCAAACTTTCTTAATGTTACTCAATCTTCTTTTATTGCATATATAAGATTTATGCCCTATAGTACCACATGCATAACAAGTAATGGATGATGATGCAGGCACAAAAATTTTGAAAAGTTTTATTTCTTATGAGTTCTAAACCCTAAACATGCTCTATCAAAAATAGCTCTTTGGTTATTTAAAAGCATATTTAACTTTTCAAACTATATGTAAATTTATCTACAAAAGGTTTTAACTTTTCAAGTTCTTCTTTATTTTTTTGTTTTCATCCAAATTTCTTTGTTTTGTTTTGAAAGATTTTCATTTAAAACTGAAAGGCTTTTCTTTTTCAAAACTTTTTTTTCCTTTTCAAGAACAGAAATCTTATCATTTAATTTGTTATTTTGAAGAAGTAGGCAATCATTTTCATTTGAGAACTTATCATTTGCTTTGGCTAAATCCAAATTTTGCTTTTTCAAATCTTTATGTTTTGACTTTAGTTTTTGAAATTCTATAACTAATTCTTTAAAAACTTCATGAAGTTCATCAAATATAAATTCATTCTTAGTTTCAGATTGTACCTCATCATTATCTACCATCAGATAGAAGTTTTCAACCTCGTGCTGTTCTTCCTCAGAGCTAGAGTCCTCGCTGTCACTCCAGGTTGCCATCATGGCCTTCTTTCTTATTTTCTTCTGATTTTCTTGAGTAAGGGGTAGTCCACCTTAAAATGACCTAGTTTCTTGCATTCAAAGCAAATAGGCTGCTCCTTATCTTTCTCCTTATCTTTCTCTTTACTTGGCTCACCTTTCAGTGGTTTCTTCTTGAAGTTGAACTTTTTCTTCCTCATGAACCTTCTGAGTTTTCTTACTATTAGAGCCATCTCATCTTCTTCATCATCTTCTTTAAAGTCATCGCTTGATTCTTCTCTTGCAGTGGATTTGAAAGCGATTACTTTCTTCTTTTTGTCGACTTCCACATTCTTTTATTTGAGGGGGAGCTCATAAGTCATCAGTGAGCCCAACAATTATTCAAGTGAAAAATTGTTGACATCCTTGGCTTCTTCAATAGTAGTCACCTTTGCATCCCAAGAAGCGATAGACCTGAGAAGTTTGTTTACAAGTTCACCATTAGAAACAACTTTTCCTAGGCTTCTCATACCATTCATAATATTTGTGAACCTAGTATACATCTCACTAATAGACTCAGTAGGTTCCATTCTAAACATTTCGTAAGTATGAATGAGCATGTTGACCTTAGTTGTTTTCACTTGGTGTGTACCCTCATGGATAACCTCAAGTGTATCCCAAATCACCTTGGCGGAGAGACAATTAGATATTCTATTGAATTCACTTGGATCAAGAGAGTAAAATAACAAATTCATAGCCTTAGCATTAAGCTCTATTTGCTTAATGTCATTCTCATCCCAATCATCTTCCATTTTTGGAGTGAGAATGCCATCAACCAACATAGTAGGCTGATGAGGACCTTTTACAATTGTCCTCCAAAGATTATAATCAATAGCTTGAATGAATATGTGCATGTGTGTTTTTCAATACATGTAATTTGTGCCATTGAAGAGTGAGGGACGATTTGAAGCTTGACCTTCAACAACATCCATTCCTATTAGGGCTGCCATGATCTTTTACTCAAGATCCTTGGACCTACAAGAGAGTACCGGTGCTCTGATACCACTTGTTGCCCAGAAATGGAGCCCAAGAGGGGGGGTGAATTGGATCTTTTAAAATTTAAAGGAGTAATGTGAAGGTCTAGTGGTGTTTGTGAGTAATAAATTCAATGCTCTAGATTGAATGCAGTAGAAAGAGTAAATAAATTGCAATGAACAAAGAGCAAGAAAGGGAGAAGGCAATCACACACAAACACAAAGTTTATAGTGGTTCGGTGCAAACCTAGCACCTACATCCACTCCCTAAGCCACCCTTGTGAATTCCACTATAATCCAATCAAGATTACAGCCGACTTGTTTTTCAAAAGGCTCACAAGTCAAAACCTATATTGGTTTTATCATCTAGGCTCACCAACAAACCTTTACACTTGTTTTGTCTTCGGGCTCACAAGTTAACCCTAGTTGGTTTTGTCCCTTTGGCTTACCAACAAACCACAACAACCTTCTTTCAAGACACCCTTGAAAGCAATGTCAAATCATAAGATAAAATCAGATATACAATTTCAAAAATAAGACAAACTCTCTTCAAGAGTAGAATAGAAGCTTTGAAGCTCAAGTTGATGCTTTGTCTTATCTCCTCCTTGGAATATCCTTCAAACTCTTCTTTTAGAATGATGTAAGGATGGGCTTGTAAGCTTTTTCAGGGAATCAAACTTTAAATAGCTCTTAAAGTGAAGTTCTTGAGAGAATCTTGACTTTTTGGCTATCAATGGACTTCAATGCACTTCAATGCCTTTAGAATGAAGTTGGTGAAGCTTAAATACAGATAAAAACTTCCAAAAAATGGTTTGTGACCATTTGAGCATCAATCTAGCCATTAGGACCTTGAAAAATGGTTTCTACAAGTCAGAAAAATAGATCCGTTAGAGCTGTCAGACTTCAAGTGTCAACACTTGGCTGTCAAGTGTCAACACTTGGCTATCAGGTGTCAACACTTGATTTCTAGATGTCGATACTTAAACTTTTAAGTGTCGATACTTGATGCACAGGTGTCGACACTTGACACAAAATTATTCCATTGGCAAAGTTCTATATTTTCAAAAATCTCAGGCCTTGAGTCGACACTTGGAAACCTAAATATCGACACTTGAATTGCAGGTGTCGACACTGAGTTCTGAGTGTCGACACTTGGCATGCCAGGGATTTTTTGCTGCATGCCAATGCTGAAGTGTCAATACTTGACTTCCAGGTTTCAACACTTGACTTTGAAAAATTCTTAATCAAGTGCAATTTGAGTCAAAAACACAACCATAAATTTTGAAACTTAAATGGAGCATAAACAATTAATATGAACATGTAAAAGCCCTTTTAGAATGAAGAGGATGTCCTTAATTACGAAAAATGCTCCATGCCACGGCGTGCTATGATACTTAAACTTTTGAGAATTTGAGGTGCTTGCTTCCTGGAAACTCATAGCTAGGAAGAAACATCAGTATACAATATGTACTCAATATTTTGTTATTCATCAAAATCACTAGGAGAGCCAAGATAAATGATATGGCAAGAAGCTGACGTGCTGACATGTACACTCTGTCAGATGCCATGTCAGGAAGTCCACCATAGTGGACACCCCATCTCGAACTCCTTTGGACAGGCCGATATGGGGACATCGCTAGCACGGATCCTGGAGCAAGCACAAATCCTGAAGCTACACGAATCTCGAAGCATATCCAGAATAAAGTAGTTTGGGATTTTATCTTTTGTTTGAAATTAAATAAGGATTTGGTTGGTTAGGATTTAGATATGGATATGCTTATCTTATCCTATCTTGTATTTGAATTTGAGTCATCCCTATCTTTTTATCCTGTATTCAAATTCAAACGAGGGTTGGACATGTCTATAAATACCACCCTCAGTCCTTTGTAAAAAGATAGTTTTTGGAGAAAAGAATTTGAGTTTTTTAGAAGAGTGATTCTTCTTCCTTCGCCTTCGGGCATGGACATGATGCCCTAGTTATTCCCCTTCCCATTCCATCTTCTTTATCCCCTCGTGACCTTTGAGATCCATCCTAGTGCCTCCAAGTATCGAGGAGGGTGTACTGCCCTAGAAGTGAGAGGTCTCTTCATTAGGATGAGTCCCAAAGTCCATGAGATCCAGATCCCTTCCTACAGCCCCACTATTCCTTCACCATCCCTAGAGAAAAAAATATCAATAAAAAATAGTTCCCTAATTTAGGTGACTTCTAGGCTCACCAACGATCCTACCCATCTCTATCCCTCATCAATTTTGGTATCAGAGCCCAAAAAATTAGGGTACCTTCAAATTAACCCAAATTCTTTTTTACTAGTCCTTACACCGATACATCTGTTCTATCCTATCATCCTCCCACATAAAAAAAAAAAAATTAGATCTCCAACCAGTGTCTTCCCTCCCTGTGATCCACTGCCCACTACCACCGTCGCCGCCTACTGCCCCGCCGCCTCACCACAGTCCCCTCCCCTCTCTGGTGAACTATCCGCGCCGCCTCACCAACGCCTCATCGCCGCCCCTGGATGCTGATGCACTGCCACCACCGCTCCCCGGCTACCGTCGCCAGATCCACCATCGTGCCGTGCCACCGCCCCTACCGATGTTGTCCATCCGGACAATCCATGACCCAAAGTCGATCGGTGGCGACATCTTCCTGCTCACCGCTGCAGGCCGACGATCCTCCGTCGCCAAGATCCCACTCCGACGACCCCGAGCCGCCAGACCTCCTCCCTTCCCCATCTCCCATCGCCAGAGCACCCCCCCCCCCTCTGTTTCACTCCACAAGGTCTTCCCTGAAGCTCAGATCCAAGCTCCACTGCCATGCCTGCGATGTCCGTTCTCTCCCCCACCATCTCCCTCTCTGTCGTGATCGCCCGCCTCCGCCAGCACCCGACCACCCTCTCTCTCTATCGTTTGAAACCCCTCCTCCGGCCTCTCGTCGCCAGCGTCCCTCATCCGGTCCATCGCGACGCCGTCAATAGCCCCAGCTTCCCCCACAGAGCGCTCGCCCGAACCAGGCACATCTTCCCCCCCCTACTCTCCTCGGGTCTCAGTGACCGTGCCAGACGTCCGCCTGGCCGATCTCCACTGGAGCCCAACCTCCCCGTCACCGTCGTCTTCTCCGAGCCACCACTCCACCGAGAGCCGCCCAGATCCCATGTTCCACGAAGCCCCTGTTCACTCGTCCAAAGAAGCCCATCCGTAAGCCTCCTCCTGGCTTCTCCGTCACCAGATCTCCTTCTCCGGTCCTTCCCTGTCGCCGGATCTCCTTCCTCTGGTCCGCCTGAAGCCGTCTACACCTCTGATATTCTCCCCCATGAAGCTTCAAAACTCCTATTCCAAGAAGCGTGCAAGTGGAATTGTTGAGCGGCTGTTGAAGAAGACTGGAATAGCTATTCTGGATATTCCACATATATCCCGAATTTATTCCAGCTTGGAATAAATCCTGTTTACTTTAAATTGGGTCATGTGCATCTTAGAGCCAGCCTAACTCGACGGAGCCGAGTTTCCCCCACCTTAAGGGAATGATGGGGACATCGCTAGCATGGATCCCGAAGCAAGCACGAATCCTGAAGCTTCATGAATCTCGGAGCATATCTAGAATAAAGTACTTGGGATTTTATCTTTTGTTTGAAATTTAATAAGGATTTGTTGGTTAGGATTTAGATATGGATAGGCTTATCTTATCCAATCTTGTATTTGAATTTGAGTCATCCCTATCTTTTTATCCTGTATTCAAATTCAAACGAGGTTAGACAGGTCTATAATACCACCGTCAGTCCTTTGTAAAAAGATATTTTTGGAGAAAAGAATTTGAGTTTTTAGAAGAGTGATTCTTCTTGCCTTCGCCTTCGGGCATGGGCATGATGCCCTAGTTATTCCCCTCCCATTCCATCTTCTTTATCCCCTCGTAACCTTTGAGATCCATCCTAGCGCCTCCAGTATCGAGGAGGGTGTAATGCCCTAGAGGTGAGAGGTCTCTTCGTTAGGGTGAGTCCCAAAGTCCATGAGATCCAGATCCCTTCCTACAGCCCCACTATTCCTTCGCCATCCCTAGAGAAAAAAATATCAAAAAAAAATAGTACCCTAATTTAGGTGACTTCTAGGCTCACCAACGATCCTACCCATCTCTGTCCCTCATCAGCCGAGCTCCTCCAGATCAACGAGGGTCCCATCAAAGTCGAGCTCCGTCCTCCGCCAGGTCAGCACCAGCAAGCTTGGGGTGCCTAGGCCAAAGCCGAGCAACTCTCCTTCGCCAGATCGAGCCCTTCCGAGGCTGAGCCCCCTGAGCCGAAGTCGGGCTCAACCCTCCTCCACCAGGTCGAGCCCCTCCGAGGTCCAGCCCTCTAGGCTGGAGTCACGTGTCGACCTCCTTCACTGGGTCAAGCCCCTCCAAAGTCGAGCCCCCTGAGCCAGAGTCGAGCTCAGCCCTCCTCCACTAGGTCGAGCCCTTCTGAGGTCGAGCCTCCCGGGTAGGAGCTGAGTCCCAGCTCTCCAGGTCGGCAATCAGCTCAGACGGCACCACCGGCCAACAAGGGGGTGGAGCCACCTCCCCAAAACATCGATGAGCTGCTCGAAGATCGCGAAGGAGCACCTGTCAAGCCATGATGGCCATCTGTAATTACCGCTTACACCAGAAAGGCAGGAAGCCCCCTGACCAAAGTGCTACGCTCTCCACCAACTACCTGCACTGCCCGAAAGAGGAAGTCAACCAGGAGATTCGAATCTTGGAGGCAGCGGCCCCCCGATCGAAGCATTGCGAGGCTTCCTAGAATGGGGCGACCGGATGGAATGTCAGAACATATGACAGTCTCCCTTATCACAAATCGGGAAAGACGTCCTATCCACGACATGGAACACCGTCGCATGTGCTTGACAGCTTGGGGGAGATCCCAAGGTAGGCACTCAACGGTCACCTGGACTTAAAAGAACATTCGACACCCCCCCAAGAGGGGAGAAGGTATGCGAGTGCAAATTCAATCACAGAGCACCACCATCTCACCACCAAACTAAAGCAAGTCAAGGAAAAAAGGCCACATAGAGAATCCCTCTAGCTCGGCCACCATCCTCCCGATACACTTGCACCCCACTCTCACACTACTCACTCCTCCTTGCATGGAGTCCATCAAGAGGGGATCGACTAGGAGAACCTGTTCCCCTGGATCGTCACTGACTTGATTATCGAAGTGCCCCCGTCGGAATCCCAGCCCGGGTCACTAACCCCATTTTTGCAGGTTCAAAGGAGCAAGACATCCCGAGAGCGCAAGAGGGCGATCCGACCTCGACAGTAGCTACAGGCCACGATGATCTTGGCGGCAACACCATTCACCTTACTCGTTCATGGATAAGGTCACAACAGCACCCCAACACATCATAAGAGATCCTAATGAATGCGAAGAGTGGGTCTTTAAACCCTACTTAGCTCCTATGACCGGATGGCCATGGTGACTAACCCAACCCAAAACAGTTACTACAAATTCTTTTGAAAAAAAATAAATTTAATATCAATTGAATATGATACCACTTGAATGTAACTCCTTCAAAGAATTAGATTTGAAAACAAGGAGGAGTATCAGAGCAATATAAGTAAATCATGATATCAAAAATATTAAAAGCATCATAATGATAACAAATCTTTGGATGCTCCCCTAAATGTTATTCCTCCTTAAAAATAACATTCATTTGAGAAATAAAAACATGAAAGCACATGCATCATAATTTTAGAAATTTTGAGATATAAACATAAATTCTAAGTCTGAAATCAAATATGAACTTTTCCGGATATTCTGATTTTCAAACTTCAAAGCATTGATACCACTTAAAAACTTTTATCATGATTTCAAATTCATTTAAATGATTCGATATCCATACAAATGCTAGAAATAATTTAATAGCAAGTCTAGCTACTAGAGCAAGGGTTTATCAATATGCATACCTTCTTCTTAAATGTAACCCTTAACTTACCAGTTCTATACTTGATCTAAATCATTTCTAGCTTATGCATAGATGCCAAAAATAAAAACATCATAACAATTTACTTGAAATGATTTAAAAACATATTAATCAAAATCAAGAGAAAGTCTAATAATCATAAGTTTAATCATGAGAGCATGAAATCCATCAACATTAAAAAGTTCATAATCACAACAAATGATATTAGTCTAAGCTGATTCTAATTAATCAATTGAAATATTTTCAAAGCAATATGCATCTTTTAAAAGTATTTTTTCATGAAATAATTTAAGATACATTAATCAAAATCAAGTGAAGGTCTCACAATTATAAGTTTAATCATGATAGCATGAAATTCATTAACATCAAAAAGTTCACGATCATAACCAATGACTATAAGTCTAACTTGATTCTAATTAAACATTGAAAAATTATTTTCAAATAATTGATGCAATATTTATAACAAATATTCAACTATATTTTCAATTATGAAAGGAAATATTTAGATTTACCAATATACAAAATCCTTCCTTTACCATTTAGTCCAAAATGTAGTAGGTCCACTTCTTTAATTGTCTTGTACAGCATCTTCCAAAAACATTCTTTTTTCATATTTGACTGCAAGACATTCCCGCAAAACTAGATGGACAATTTTGGTACCCAAACTTATTGGATCCTTTCGGGTTAGTGATTATGGTTCCTTTTGGAACCTGAGTTTTTTTTAATCTACAAGGATATGCATTAACCCCAAATTTTTTATAATTAAAGCATGCAATATTGGAAGAAGTAGCTACAAGAAATTCTTGTTTTCAACTCAAGATTTTTGTTTTTCTTTAAAAGCTTATCATTGATAGAAAAATCTTGGATCTTTTAAATTTATATTTTCATTCAATAAATATTTTTCTCATTTGAAAACTTATTACATAACTCTTTCAAATCAAAAATTTCTTTTTCTAAAATTTCTTTTCTTTAGAAAAGCTATTCTTTTCATTTTCAAAACATCAATCTTGGCATTTAAATCATCATTTTTATTGGCAAGATTGATGTTCTCAAGAGAAAAGGAGTCAACATGCCTTTTTAATTTCTTGTGCTCAATTTTTAGCAATTTTGTCATGCATAAGATCATTGAATGCATCATGTAATTCATCAAAGATAAATCATAATTATTTTTAGTACATACCTTTTTCTCATTTGCCATGAAGTAAAGATGGGCTGATATTTGAATTGTTCTTCTTCTGAACTAGAGTCTTCACTTTCGCTCCATGTAGCCATCATTGCCTTCTTTGTATATTTCTTTTTAGTCCTTTTTCTTATGAATCTTTGAAATTTATGAGCCAAAATTCCATCTCATCTTCATCTTCACTGTCTTCCGACTCCTCACTAGAAGACTCATCATGTGTAATGAATTTAAAAGCGATTATTTTCTCTTTACATCAGCATCCACTACTTTTTGCCACAAATTCACTCATGGGTCATGAGTGAACCAATAAGCTCCTCCAAAAGTCAGGTTTTCTACATCTTTAGCTTCTTGATCACCGTCACCTTGGATCCTATGATATTGGCAAAGATCTAAGAATTTTATTCACCGAATCAGTATTATATAGACTTTGCTAATACTTTTCAATTCATTATAATAGTCATGAATCTAGTAAACATATCAAATATAGATTCATAGTGCATCATTCAAAGATTTCAAAAGAATGTATAAGAAAACTAATTTTAGTATTCTTCACTTGAAGAGTACCCTCATGAGTAACTTCAAGTATGTCCCATATTTTCTTTGTCGATGTGCATATCAAGATCCTATTAAATTCATTAAAGTCCAATGCATAATAAAGCAAGTTCAAGCTTTAGCATTAATTTTAGATTGCTAATATCAGATTCATTCCAATCCTCTTCGAGCTTTGGAATGGAAATGCCATTAACCAAAATAGAAGGAATATGAGGACCATTAACATAATTTTCCAAAGATGATAACTAATAGATTGAATATGGATACGCATGCGAGTTTTCCAAAATGTGTAATTTGTGCCATTGAAAATGGTGGTCTAACACTAATACCTACAAAGGTTACCATGAACTTTTACTCAAGATCCTTGGACCTACAAGAGAGTACCGGTGCTCTGATACACTTGTTGCCCAAAAAAGTGGTGTGGGCACCAGGATCCAACAAAGCTCCTTAACCTCTGTGGATCTCAGATTAGGGTTCCACTTCTTTGAGTCTTGTAATAAGGCTCAAGCCTCAAATTTGTAATGTCTTTTGCTTTGAATGAGTCTGTACTTTAACCAATCAGGTCAAATTGAGTCCTGTACTAAATCGAGTCCAAATCGAGTCCAGTCTGAGTCTATTAGAAGTATGGGTCCATTGCAAGAGTGGGTCTTAAATTTAGTCTCCTTGGAATCAAGTCGGGAAGGAATCCAAGTCAACTCAAGGCCCACCTATGCATCCTACATGGTGCCATGGCATCTTGCCATATGGGCAGCACGCTTGGCATGCAAGGACACCCAATGGGGAGGACCATTTCACTTGGTTCTAGCCTTTTTCCCCTCCCCCTATCAAGCTCATTGCATGCAAGGGTGGTCGGCCAAGGTAGAAGTCAATGGAAGTTGATGTAGGGAATTCAATCCCTTGCTTCAAGCCCTCCAATCAAGCCTTCTTCCCAATTGCATCAACCTCTTTGGAAGGGAGAGACAAGATCCTTGGGCGCCTCCACCTAACACTCCCCATGTCAAGCCTTATACCAAAGAAAGGATATGCAACAAAGGAGAAGAAGAACATAAGTCATGCTACAAGCCCCTCTTCATGTCTTTTTCCAAAATAATGAAGATTCTTTCCAACTTCAAGGTGCCAAGATCCCTCCTCCTAGCCTTGCTTAATGCCATGCCCATTTATTGGCTCCACCCAGTGATTTTGATAAATAACAAAACATTGAGTGCATATTGTATTCTAATGATGATTTCAAGTTGTAGTTTTCAAAAAGAAAGCACCTCAAAATATCAAAACTTATGGTGTATGGCACACAATGGCACGGAGCAATTTTCACGTATCCGGGCAATCCACTTCATGAAAAAGGGCTTATAATTGTTTAACTATTATGTGTAATATATTCATGAATTTTATCTTGTTTTTTAGGCATTTATACTTGAATCTGGATGTTTTCAGTCTCAAGTGTCGACACCTGGACAGTCAAGTGTCGACACTTCAGCATTTGCTGGACAAAAATCTTGGCACACCAAGTGTCGACACCTATATTCAAGTGTCGACACCAAGTGTCGACACTTAGGTTCCAAGTGTCGACTCAAGGCTTGAGATTTTTGAAAATATAGAATTTGTTGTTTCAAGGATTTTTGTGTCAAGTGTCGACACCTGTGCATCAAGTGTCGACACTTGAATGTTCAAGTGTCGACTCCCAGAAATCAAGTGTCGACACCTGACAGCCAAGTGTCGACACTTGCAGCCTGACAGCTCTAACGGATCTATTTTTCTGGCTTGCAGAAATTAGTTTTCAAGCTCCAACGACTATTTTCCAATGCTCCAACGGTCACAAAATATTTTTAAAAGGTTTTTGGTGTATTTAATCTCCACCAACCTCATTTTAAAAGAAGAGAAGTGAAGAAAAAGAAGAGAAAACAAGAGAGAAGTCTATTCAAGAGCATTCAAGTCCACTCAAAAGCCATAAAGCCAATATTCCTCCAAACTTCAAATCAAAAGCCTCTTCTAGCTTGATTCCACTGAAAAGCCTACTAGCTCACCTTACTACATTCCAAAAAGGGAAACTTGAAGAAGAGTGAAGTCAAAGCATCCTTGGGCTTCAAAGATTCCAATCTACTCTTGAAGAGAGTTTGTGTAGTTTTTAAATTTAATATCTGTTTTAATTGTGCTTTGACCTTGCTTTCAAGGGTGTCTTGAAAGAAGGTTATTATGGTTTGTTGGTGAGCCAAAGTGTTAAAACCAACTAGGTTAACTTCTGAGCCCGAAGACAAAACAATATTTAGGTTTGTTGGTGAGCCTAGGTGATAAACCAACTTAGGTTTTGACTTGTGAGCCTTGTGAAAAACAAGTCAACTGTAATCTGGTGTGGATTATAGTGGAATTCCCAAGGGTGGCTTGGGGAGTGGATGTAGGTGCTAGGTTTGCACCGACCACTATAAACTTTGTGTTTGTGTGTGATTGCTCTTTTCCTCTCGTATTCTTTAATTAATTGCTATCATCTTGCATCTATTTATTATTTCTCACAAGCACCACTAGACCTTCATTTTATTGTGTTAATTTTTAAAAGACCCATTCACCCCCCTCTGTGGCTCCATTTCTGGGCAACAAGTGGTATCAGAGCACCGGTACTCTCTTGTAGGTCCAGGATCTTGAGTAAAGATCATGGCAGCCCCAATAGGCATGGGTATTGTTGAAGGTCAAGCTTCAAACCGACCCCACTTTTTAATGGCACAAATTACACATACTGGAAGACACGCATGCACATATTTATACAAGCTCTTGATTATAACTTTGTGAGAACAATAGTAAAAGGTCCTCATCAGCCTACAATGATGATTAATGGCATTCTCACTCCAAAAATGGAAGATGATTGGATGTGAATGATATTAAGCAAATTGAGCTCAATGCTAAGACAATAAACCTTTTATTTTGCTCTCTTGATCCTAGTGAGTTCAATAGAATATCAAACTGTCTCTCCGCAAAGGAGATTTGGGATACACTTGAGGTTACCCATGAGGGTACCTACCAAGTGAAGACCACCAAGGTTAACATGCTAATTCACACATATGAGATGTTTAAAATGGAACCTACTGAGTCTATCAGTGAGATGTATACTAGGTCCAAACATTGTGAATGGCATGAGAGTTTAGGAAAATAATTTCTAACGATGAACTTGATAAACTTCTCAGGTCTCTACCAGCTTCAGGGATACAAAGGTCACTGCAATTGAAGAAGCAAAAGATGTCAACACTCTCCCTCCGCTGGAACAAAGTTGGGTTCCTTGATGACTTATGAACTATCCCCAAACAGAAGAACGGAGAGGTGATAAAAAGAAAAAGACAATCGCGTTCAATCTACTACCAGAGAAGCTCAAGCGAAGACTCTGAAGAGGATGACGCAGAAGATGAACACTATGTTAGCAAGAAAATTCAGAAGGTTTATGAGGAAAAAGAAATTCAATTACAAAAGAAACCTCTGAAGGTGAGCCGAGTAAGAAAAAGATAAGGAAAAGAAGGAGGAGCAGCCCACATGTTTTGAGTGCAAGAAGCCCGGTATTTCAGGTAGACTGTCCCTTACTAAAGAAAGCAGAAAAAAGCTAAAAAGAAGGCCATGATGGCAACCGGAGTGAAAGTGAAGACTCCAGCTCTGAGGAAGAACAAAAGGAGTAGCAAATTTCTGTCTAATGCCGATCAAGAAAGGTATGTTCTGAAACCGAAAATGAATTATCTTTGATGAGCTTCATGAAATTTTGAATGAACTAGTCATAGAATTTCAAAAATTAAAGTCAAAACATAAAGACTTAAGAAGCAAAATCTGGAACTAGCTAAAACAAACAACAACCTTACAAATGAAAATGAATACCTTCTAATACACAATAAAATTTAAATGATAAGATTTGGGCTTGAAAAAGAAAGAATATATTTGAAAAGAAAAGTAACTTACTTTCAAATGAAAAATTGTCAAGACAAAGCAAAGAATTTTAATGGAAAACACAAGATATAAAGAGGAAATCGATAAACTAAAACCTTTTGTTGAAAAATTTACTTACAGTTCTGAAAAGTTAAATTTACTGTTAAATAACCAAAGAGCAGTATTTGACAAAGCTGGATTAGGATTCAGAACTCATAAGAAACAGAAACTCTTTAAAATTTCTTTGTGCCTGCATCTTCATCAATTACATGCTATACTTGTGGTGATAAAGGACATAAATCTTATATGTGCAACAAAAGAAAATTAAGAAATACTAAAAAGTTTGGATTCCAAAAGGAACCAATGCCACTAACCAAAAAGGACCCAAGATGGCTTGGGTACCTAAAGTCTCTACTTGATCTTATTGCAGGTATGCCTTGCAACCAACAAGAAAAGAATGTGGTATTGGATAGCGGTTGCTCAAGGTATATGACAGGAGATGTGGAGCAGTTCTCATCAATTACATATGAAAATGGTGGCAATGTAACTTTTGGTGATAATGGAAAGGGCAAAATTATCGGTATTGGTAAAATCAATATCACCCCTACCTCTTATATTGATAATATTTTATATGTTGATGGATTAAAACATAACTTGCTTAGCATTAGTCAATTCTGTGACAAAAATTTTAAAGTTGTTTTTGAATCTTCTTTGTGCATTGTTTCTAGTCTAGATGACAATGGCTTAAGTTCATCGGTCACAGCATGGCAATATTTATATGGTTGATCTTGATGATCTCCCTATTCAG
Source organism: Areca catechu (assembly GCA_021397845.1). Lineage (NCBI taxonomy): Eukaryota > Viridiplantae > Streptophyta > Magnoliopsida > Arecales > Arecaceae > Areca > Areca catechu. Next base: position 88,812,007 of record CM038043.1, on the reverse strand, counting down.
AAAGGTCAATGTCTAGTGGCAATGGAAGCCAAGATTGATGAAACTAGTTGGCTTTGGCATCCTAGACTAGGACATGCAAGCATGCATTTAATTTCAAAACTTAGCAAAAGAATTTAGTAAAAGATTTGCCTAAACTCAATTTGAAAAAGAAGATTTGCAGTGCATGTCAACTTGGAAAATAAACAAAATCTTCTTTCAAACCTAAAGGAGTAATCTCTACATCTAGACCTTTGGAATTGCTTCATATGGACCTCTTTGGGCCTACTAGAACATCTAGTTTGGGAGGTAAGAAGTATGGTCTAGTCATTGTAGATGATTTCTGACGTTTACTTGGGTCATGTTTTTAGCACATAAGAGAAATGTTTTCTGAATTTATTAGATTTCACAAAAGAGTCTTAAATGAAAAGGTGTTTCAGTAATTTATTTAAGAAGTGATCATGGAACTGAATTTGAAAATGTCGATTTTAATAAATTCTGTATTGAAAATGGAATTCATCATAATTTTTCTGCACCTAGGACACCTCAACAAAATGGGATAGTAGAAAGAAAAAATAGAACTCTTGAAGAAATGGCACGCACCATGCTTTGTGAAAATGATTTACCTAGATACTTTTGGGCGGAAGCCATAAATACTGCATGCTATATTTTAAATCGAGTTTTAATTCGACCGATTTTAAAGAAAACCTCTTATGAGCTTGGAAGGGTAGAAAACCTTCAATCCGTTATTTTCATGTTTTGGAGATGCCGTTGTTTCATCTTAAACAATGGTAATGATAATCTAAGTAAATTTGATGCCAAATCAGATGAGGGAGTCTTTCTAGGCTACTCCACATCTAGTAAGGCATACAGGGTTTTCAACAAAAGGACACTTGTTGTTGAAGAATCCATTCATGTAGTATTTGATGAAACTAACCAAAAATCTTCAGAAAAAAGAGTACTTTTTGATGAATCAGGTAACAAGAAAACTGAAAAAATAAACAACAATGAAGGACTTACCAAGGAACAGAATGATGATCAAAACACTGACGGAGATCAAGCACAAGGTGATGAAGATACATCAACTGTTGATCCTTTACCAAAAGAATGGAGGTATGCTCATGGACACCCAAAAGAACTAATTATAGGTGATCCATCTAAAGGTGTAAGTACTCGATCATCTCTTCGAAATATTTGTGATTACTTAGCTTTTGTGTCTCAAATTGAACCTAAAACTATTGAGGAAGATGAATGTGATAGTAATTGGATAAATGCTATGCAAGATGAACTTAATCAATTTAAAAGGAACAATGTTTAGACACTAGTGGATAGGCCTTCAAACACATCAATTATTGGCACAAAATGGGTTTTTCAAAATAAACTTGATTAAAATAGAATAGTAATTAGAAATAAAGCTAAACTAGTTGTCAAAGGATACATCAGGAGGAAGGGATAGATTTTGATGAAACCTTTGCTCCTGTGGCTAGACTTGAGGCAATTAGCTATTGTTGGCTTTTTCTTGTTTCATGAATTTTAAACTGTATCAGATGGATGTTAAAAGTGATTTTTTTAATTGATTAATTGAAGAAGAAGTTTATGTTGAACAACCCCCTAGTTTTGAAAATTTTGAATTTCTAAATCATATTTATAAACTTCATAAAGCTTTATATGGATTAAAACAAGCTCCAAGAGCTTGGTATGATCGTTTAAGTTCTTTTTTGCTGAAAAATGATTTACTAGAGGTAATGTAGATAAAACATTATTTTTAAAGAAAAGAATGATGATCTTAGTAGTACAAATCTATGTTGATGATATAATTTTGGTGCTACTATGAATCTCTTTGTCAAGATTTTGCAAGTCTAATGCAGGGTGAGTTCGAGATGAGCATGATGGGAGAACTGAATTTCTCCTCGGACTCCAGATAAGGCAAACCAAAGAGGGGATCTTCATCAACCAAACAAAATACACAAGAGAAATACTCAAGAAGTTTGGGATGGAGAACACTAAGCCATAGGTACCCCTATGAGCAATACATGTAGACTTGACAATGACGAATCAGATAAGTCAATAGACCAAAATTATATCGTGGCATGATTGGCTCATTATTATATCTTACTGCCAGTAGGCCAGATATCATGTTTAGTGTCTGTATGTGTGCTAGATATCAGTCCAATCCTAAAGAGTCTCATCTTTTGGCTGTTAAACGCATACTTAGATATCTATCTATCTGGCTCAATTGAAATTGGTTTATGGTACTCTAGAGATTCTTCATTTGATTTAATTGCTTATTCTGATGCTGATTTTGCTGGGTGTAAACTTGATCATAAAAGTATAGTGGAACCTGTCAATTTCTTGGAGTAAATTTGATCTCCTGGAGTAGCAAGAAACAGAACTCAATTGCTCTATCTACGGCGGAAGCCGAATATATAGCAGCTGGGAGCTGTTGTGCTCAAATCCTCTGGATCAAACAACAACTCGAAGATTTGGCATTAAACTAACTAAGACACCCATAAGATGTGACAATACTAGTGCAATCAACCTATCTAAAAATCCTGTGCAACATTCAAGAAGTAAACACATTGAAATAAGACATCATTTCATAAGAGATCATGTAAAAACTCTAATGTAATTCTTGATTTTGTTTGTACTAATGATCTGTTAGCTGATGTGTTTACAAAGCCTTTGAGTGAGGAAAGGTTCTGTCTGATTAGAAGAGAGTTAGGTGTCATTGATCCATTCTCTTAGAACTCTCTTAGTATCATTTTTACCTAATTCCTAAAGCTCAAAACCTATTTATTAAAACCCCAAAACTTTGTCAAAATTTTCCTATTTTTTTGGGATTTTCTCGAATTTTAGGCCAAGTGTCGACACTTGGAAAGTGTCAAGTGTCGACACCTGACCAAGTGTCGACACTTGACAAATCCGAAGTGTCGACACTTGCGAATCTAATACTGTTTTTAAACAGACCGAACAAGGGTTTTTTGAAATTTTCTTCCCCCCTAACTTCTTGGAACAGTGGTCCCCCCTGTCCAAATCCATCCTTTCACCCCTCAATCCTTCACAAATCAGGTATTTCTCCCTTTCTAATTTCATTTTTATTTTTCTATGTTTTTGATTTTGTTGTTTTCGAACCAAACGATCGTGTTTTAGATTTTTCGAATATTTTTCTTGAATCTAACCGAATTTTTGCATGTTTTAGTAAATTTCTAAACTCCATTTGAGGGAATAGTTTTAGATTTGTTTTCTCGGATTTCCCTCATCTTTGGGTGTTTTTCAACCCTTTTCGCAAAAACCACTATTTCATCAATTTTGGACAAAATAAATTGGGTTTCATCTAATTTAAACGTACTAAATCCATTTATTGATGACTTAGAAAGTTTTTCGTGATATATTTGTAACATTTTTGCCTATTTGCTAAAACCCTAAGTGATTAAAACCCAAATCCCATGGTTTTTGATTTTTAGACCTTACAAAAAAAAAAAAAAAATTTATGCTCTACCAAACAAAATTTTTTCCTTCAAAATTTGCTTAAAAATTTTGTCATTTGATCAAAATTTATTGATTCTGGTTTTCGAAACCTATCTGAACTCTAATCTCTACCTATGGCCAGTCCTTTGTTCTAAACCCTTCTTCATTCTTCCTGGTCAGTTGGCTGTAATGGGTCCTAGGAAGAGACTTGCAGTTAGGGCGAGGCCCAATCAGGGTACTGAGAGGAGGTCGAAGGCCAGATTTGATCCTGCACAGCCGAGCAGTTCAGCCACTCCGAGCTCCCCCTATAGAGAGGATGGCAGGGAAGTCTGTAGCTTCAAGGAGGAGAGTTGATCTACAGTGTTTCGACAGGCACCACTTTGGCATTAGGGAGATACTCACAGATGCAGGACTAGTACCCTTCTGCACCATGCAGGAGAGATACTATCCTCACCTAGTGAGGGAGTTCTACGGTGCACTGGACTGTCGACGACTTTTATGGACGACGTCCATCAGGGATATACAGATCTCTTTGACTGATGAGCTGCTGAGCTGAGTATGGGAGATACCCCGGAGAGGAGTCTGTGCATTTTCTATTGATGATAGAGAAGCAGCTTTCAGATGCATCCTTGAGCGAGAGGATGTTTGTGGTATCTCAGTGGTTACCGTGAACTAGTTATCTTTAGAGATGCGACTGCTACACCATATTACTGCACGGATCCTTCTACCGAAGACTGGCAGATTTGATTTCATCACTGAGAGAGAGCTGATGTTGATTACTAGTCTAATCGAGAGGAGACAGATTGATATACCCACCTTGATGCTATCACAGATACATGATGCTGCCACTCAGCGTCGACACTGTTTGCCATACGGCATGGCACTGACCCGTCTTTTCAGAGCTGTGGAGTATCATTGGAGGGGAGATCCCCAAAGAGATACTATACAAGGATGTATATGATGAAGGTCACTACAACCGATGGATTCAGGATGGTTGGAGGTCGATGGGTTCAGAGAGAGTCTAGCCAGGAGCCAGATGAGGAGGATGAGATTCAAGAGGCTGAGGCTGGACCATCTGAGCCAGCAGTTCTTCCTCCAGTAGATGTACCATCGACACAGGCAGAGCACCCGTCTCCTGACGCTTCAGCTCCTCCACCACCATCTACCGGGTTATGTTTTGAGGAGCATGCCAGAGCACAGTTCTCACAGATCAGAGGTGAGGTGACTCAGCTGCATAGCGAGGTCGAGCTTCTACAGCACAGACTACCTCGGAGCATGCTAGATTCGCAGATCCATGGAGGAGGGATTTACCCGCATTGAGAGTCTGCTCAGATCATATATACCTCCGCAGCACCTGCACTTGCTCGATCTGACAATGACGATGATGATGATGATGGCGATGATCACCAGAGCGACCATGCTGATTTTGCTGACGGTGGTGATCAGGATGTTGACCGAGCCACTGAGGTAGTGGGCACTGACAGCAACAGTGTAGGCGGAGCGATCGATGCTTATGAGGTGGTCAGTCGAGATCCTCCTACTACACCGCTCCTTCTACTGCACTGGTTGACTTCGCACCGGATCCTATTGCACCAGCTGATCGTCTTTCACCTCCTTCTACTAGATCTTCTAGGGTTGTACCCACTTTGGTTCCTGCTGGTCGTACCAGGAGTCTTAGAGCTTTAGCACCTCCTAGGGCATTAGCCACCAGATCTAGGATTAGTGCTCCTTTCAGTCTTGATGTTCCATCTGATGAGGATTAGCCTCACAGATGTCTGTTTCAGATCTTATTTTGTATATTTGATACTTAATTGACTCTATTGATATATGTATGTTTCAGCTCTTTTGTACTGAAATTTATCTCATATATATGTGTTTTTGTTCAGTACTCTGTATCTTGAAAATTTTGTGCTTCAGTTTATATTCTTTGGCTCTGACTCTTTATAATGGTATATTTTAACTCTGATACTCTTTGATATTAGCATAATTTCAGCTCTGATATTTGTTTCTCTACTCTCTTTTTGTATCCATGCTAATTATGAGGGGGAGGTTATTCCCTTTTCTTATGATTGACAAAAAGGGGGAGAACAAGTAATGATTTTGATTTATGGAGAACAAGTATTGATTTTGAGAACAAGTATTGATTTTGATTTTATTGAGAAAAAGGTGTATTAATTGGTTATAGATTTCACCTTGCAAGAATCTTTGAAGTTACCTTAATAAGAAGTATCTAATAAGGGGGAGATGTTTCCTCCTATCTATAAGTTATTGTCTCTATGGGACTAAAATTCATATTTATATTAAATGGTTAAAGTTGAACTATATTGTCTTCTTTTTCTCAAGGTTTGTCATCATCAAAAAGGGAGAGAGTGTTGGCTCCACCCAGTGATTTTGATGAATAACAAAATATTGAGTGCATATTGTATTCTAACGATGATTTCAAGTTGTAAGTTTTCAGGAAGAAAGTACCGCAAATTTCAAAAACTTATGGTGTATGGCACGCAATGGCACGAGCAATTTTCACGTATCCGAGAATCCACTTCATTGAAAAGGGCTTATAATTGTTAACTATTAGTGTGAATTCTTCAGAATTATCTTTGTTTTCGACGCATTTACACTTGAATCTGGATGTTTCAGTCTCAAGTGTCGACACTGGACAGTCAAGTGTCGACACTTCAGCATTTGGCACGAACAAAAATCCTTGGCATGCCAAGTGTCGACACCTATAATCAAGTGTCGACACCCATGTGTCGACACTTAGGTTCCAAGTGTCGACTCAAGGCTGAGATTTTTGAAAATACAGAACTTTGTGTTTCAAAGATTTTTGTGTCAAGTGTCGACACCTGTGCTCAAGTGTAGACCTTGAGGTTCAAGTGTCGACTCCCAGAATCAAGTGTCGACACCTGACAGCCAGTGTCGACACCTGACAGCCAAGTGTCGATACTTGCAGCCTGACAGCTCTAACGGATCTATTTTTCTGGCTTGCAGAAATTGGTTTTCAAGCTCCAAATGGCTTTTCCAATGCTCCAACGGTCACAAACCATTTTAGAAGGTTTTTGGTGTATTTAATCTCCACCAACCTCATTTTAAAGAGAGAAGTGAAGAAAAAGAAGAGAAAGCAAGAGAGAAGTCTATTCAAGAGCATTCAAGTCCACTCAAAAGCTATAAAGCAATATTCTCTCCAAACTTTAAATCAAAGCCTCTTCTAGCTTGATTCCACTGAAAAGCCTACTAGCTCAACCTTACTACATTCCAAAAAGAGGCAACTTGAAGAAGAGTGAGTCAAAGCATCCTTTGGGCTTCAAAGATTCCAATCTACTCTTGAAGAAGTTTGTTGTAGTTTTTATTTCATATCTGTTTTAATTGTGCTTTGACCTTGCTTTCAAGGGTGTCTTGAAAGAAGGTTATTGTGGTTTGTTGATGAGCCAAAGTGTTAAAACCACTAGGGTTAACTTGTGAGCCCGAAGACAAAACAAGTATTTAGGTTTGTTGGTGAGCCTAGGTGACAAAACCAACTTAATTTTGACTTGTGAGCCTTGTGAAAAACAAGTCAACTGTAATCTGGTGTAGATTATAGTAAATCCCAAGATGGCTTGGGGATTGATGTAGGTCTAGGTTTGCACCGTTCGACTATAAACTTTGTATTTGTGTGTGATTGCTCTTTTCCTCTCGTATTCTTTAATTAATTGCTATCATCTTGTATCTAATTTATATTGCTCACAAGCACCACTAGACCTTCATTTTATTGTGTTAAATTTTTAAAAGACCCAATTCACCCCCCCTTTGGGCTCCATTCTGGGCAACACCATTCAGGATAGCCCTTGGTTGGCCAAAGGGAGAAGAAGGTCAAGTTTGGGCGCCCATTCAGAAAAAAGAAGAAGAATTTTGTATTCTTGCATTTGAATGTCAAAAAAAGGGTCCTATGGTGCCTATTTAAAGGACCCAATCCCTCCATTATAAAGATATTGATGATGAAATGAAAAGAGCATGAGTTTGTTTCTTCTCCAACCATTGTCTCCTAGACTAGGTTTGAGTGAAGCTTCCTTCATCCCCATGGACGTCGAGTGGTGTGAGGCCACCTTTCGTCACCCCGGGCTTCACAATCCTTCATCCTCCGAACTCGAGTGGTGTGAGGCCATATTCCTTCGTCCTCCGAGATGTCACGGGGTGCGAGGCCCCAAGTTACCCCCCTTTCTTCGACTTCAGAATCCAGCCGGACACCAGGCTCGAAGAGCCCTTCTCACCCTCCCTTAGTTCCATTCGACACTTCGCTCCATTTCTTAATCCCTCCTTTGCTTGCCTACAGTTCCCCTTTGGTATCATAGCACCGGAGAAGGTCGCTTTGCCATCGCGACCACCCACCGAAAGCCAGCGCATCCGCGATTCGAATTGCTCGGCATCCAGGCCGCATCCCCGAGTCGAGCGATCTCTGCATCGGGCGCTTTAGACGTGTGAGGTTTGCCCCTATCTCCTAATAGTAATTGTGTATCAAGCTTAGTCCTACCGGATTTCTTATCCCGGGATCCTGTTCTCTTTTTTCACTATTTAGGGACTTGATTTGCTAGTGTAGGCTTCTATTATTCAGTTTCTCCTATTTCTAGTCTTTATTTGTGATTAGGAATCAAAAACTTATAAAAACATTTAAAACTCATCAACTATAAAAAAAAAAAAAGAACCCCATTGCATCATAAGCATCCATAATAGCATCTCTAGCCCTACTCCCTACATCATTATTGGTATCGGAGCAAGGCTAGGACTAGTGCTTCTTTTCCTTTCATTTTCTGCATTCTGTTCAGCCCATATATGGTCTGAACATGGATTTTTTTCTCTTTGTAGGGACCTCCAAATTTCATGATTTTGATTTTTTTAGATCACATTTAATTCAGAGTATTTGTGGTTATTTCTCAAATTTTATTTCAGTTTGTAGAATTTCTACAAGCCAAAATACTATCTAAGAAAATCTCAGGTCTGAAATTCTAGCAAGCATCTCTTTTCTTGCTTCATTCATCCATCTAGTTTATTTCTTGCATTTAGGGGCATATTTCAATTCTTGCATTTTGTTTAGCATTCAAACATTTGAAAGACAAAACAAAAAAAAACAAGAAAATTTTAAGTCATTTCATTAGTCATTTGTGTGCATCATTTTGCATAACTCATCCTAAGGGTGTCAAATTAACATAGGGTCAGGAATTCATTACCTCTCCATAGCCCAAAAACCACCCACACCGACATATCGAACCCTAGCCGTTAACTAAATTTGATTAGATGCTTAATCTACTCTAGTGAGCTAGGGACACCCACGAAGTCGGGTCGACCCAAGTGACGAGCCAAGCTAGATCACTTGTTGGTGTGTGCTTGAGTAGCTGGTGTCTAGGAAAGTGGTTCAGGGACTAGATCCCGAAGGGAAGTGGGTTGGTTCGCTTACCTAGCCAATTTCATTGGTGTCTAAGGCAAGCAAAGAATAACCTCCACTAACCTTACACTTACCTGGCCAGGTGCCAAGTTACTACTTCCAGGTTCATCTTCTTGACTTCACATTTGGTTAGATCTCCTAGGTCTAGCGAACCGTAGCACCATTTTGTGTATGTTACATGTGCACTAGATCAAGAACCTCTTTTCACCCACCTTCTCCACCCCCTACTAAAGCCATGGACCAACTTCGAGCTAACATTGGAGCCCTAACTCAATCCATGACTCAATTAAGCAACCAGTTGACCAATAGACTTGATCAAATAGAGGCCAGACTAGGATCCTTAGAGGAAACTGCTAGGCCCCGACCTGAAGCCGGTCCTGAGTCCCCTCATCCCAGAAGAAACCTTCAATAAGACCCTTACTTTGAGGATGAATTTGGGAGAGACCCTGATCCCTTCGTTGATACCCGTCCTAGGAGACCCAATCTGGAGGACCGTGAAGAAAGAGCCATTAGAAGCATCAAGCTTGATGCACCCACTTTCAATGGAAGTTTAGATCCCAGGGTGTATGAAGATTGGGAGTCAGCTATGGAACAGTATTTTGATTGGTACTCTATGTCTGAAAGAACTAAGTTTAAGTTTGCCAAGCTTAGGTTGGTTCACCAAGCTAGGTTGTTTTGGAATAGCATCGAGAATTACATAGAGCAGAAAGGGCAATTACCCATAATAGCCTGGGGGAAATGAAAGACAAGCTTAGAAGGAATACATACCTGCATCCTACACCCAGAAACTGTTGGACCAATGGCAAACCCTAAATCAAGGGAGTAAGAGTGTGGCCGACTACATCGCCAAGTTTGATGAATATGTTATGCGAGGTAAGGTTGTAGAGTTGCCAGAGGTAACCCTGTCTAGGTTTAGGGCTGGCCTACATCCAAACATTCAGAGAGAGCTATACTTTAGGGCAACTAGAACTTTGGAAGAAGCTTACCAAGTTGCTAGGCTCTGTGAGCGTTTCCAGAGAGCTCCCGCCTACAGAAGACCTGAGCCCTTAGGAACCAGAGCCGTACCCCCAGATCCACCCAAGGTTATAGCCAGGCTTACCTAAGCGACCAAGCCTAGCCAACCCAGTCCTAGTCATCCCAGTCTGAATTGACCCCAATAGAGTAGAGAGGACAAGGGTAAGGCTATTGAAGTCCAGAGGAGACCCAATCCCCAAGGTAACTGCTATAGGTGTCATAAACCTGGGCATTTTGCTAGTCAGTGCATCGCCCCTGTCCTACTTATAGATGAACCGACTGAAACTGAACCCGAACCAATGTTGTGAACTGAGGAGGGTCTATGATCCTGAAAATCAATTGTTGGAAGAGTATGAGGGAGAGGAAGAACTGTATGAATCTGAGACCTTCTAGGAGTAGTCAGATGCATCCTAGCCCAAAAACATAGTGCAGGAAGACTGGCGTAGGACTAATATCCTACAGACCCTGATCAAGCTAGGAGATAAGGCATGTAAGGTCATTATTGATAGTGGAAGCTGTGTCAATGCCCTTTCCTTGAATACTGTCAAATCATTAGGACTAGCCATAGTTCCCCACCCCAACCCTTACAAAGTCTCCTGGATAGATTCAACTTCAATCCCAATAAAATCTAGATGCCAAATCAAGATAAAATGAATTTCTATGAAGAATCGATTTGGTGTGACGTCTTACCCATGGGTGTTGGTAGTATCATCTTAGGATGACCCTAGCTTTTCGACCATGATGCCACCCTTTTATGGTTGATCCAATACCTGTCTTTTTTCACCATGGGAAAAAGATTACAATCAACCTAATCCAACCAAAGGACCCAGTCAAGAAAGGATCTAGTGGCCTTAAAGAGAAGAAAACAAAAGTCAACCTAATCACACCCAAGGAGCTAGAGAAAGAGATTATAGAGGGAGCCCCTATTTGGATTCTAGCCACCAAGGAGAGTCATGAAACCAACCAAAGTAGAACACCCCCAAGAGGTAGTGAAGACTCTAAAAGAATTTGAGGATGTTTTCCCTGACAAATTACCTGATCAATTGCCACCCCTTAGGGACATCCAGCATGCAATAGATTTGGTCCCAGGATCCACTTTGCCTAACCTTCCCCACTATAGGATGAACCCTACTGAACACCAAGAACTTCAGAAACAAGTGGGAGAGTTGCTTAGGAAGGGTTTTCTTATGGAGAGTTTAAGTCCCTGTGCCGTCCTTGCCCTACTTACCCCTAAGAAAGACGGGACCTGGAGAATGTGTGTTGATAGCAGGGCTATCAACAAAATTACAATCAAATATAGGTTCCCCATTCCCCACCTAGATGATATGCTCGATATGATGGCCGGTGTCACTATCTTTTCCAAGATAGACCTCAAGAGTGGTTACCACCAATTTAGAATTCGACTGGGGGATGAATGGAAGATGGCGTTTAAGACCAAGGGTGGTCTGTTCGAGTGGGTAGTGATGCCTTCGGTTGTCTAATGCACCCAATACCTTTATGAGGGTCATGACCCAAGTCTTGCAAGAATTCGCTGGAAAATTCTTAGTAGTATATTTTAATGACATCTTGATATATAGCAAGACCAAAGATGACCACCTTAACCACTTGAAGTTAGTCTGCCAAACCCTTAAGGAGAATAGCCTTTACGCCAACCCTAAGAAGTGTGAATTCATGACAACTAGGGTTATTTTCTTAGGCGTTGTAGTTACCCTTGAAGGAGTTTCCGCCGACCTCGAAAAGGTTAGAGCTATAGTTGAGTGGCCTATCCCTGCTAATATCCATGATGTACGTAGTTTCCATGGCCTAGCCACATTTTATAGACGTTTCATTCGAGGGTTTAGTTCATTGTAGCACCTATAACCGACTGCATCAGGAAGGGAGGTTTTCAATGGACTAAAGCTGCAGACAAGGCCTTCCATGAAATTAAGGATAGAATGATACAAGCACCTGTCCTAAGATTGCCAGATTTTTTCAAGATTTTTGAGGTTGCTTGTGATGCTTCAGGAGTTGGAATCGGTGGAGTACTTAGTCAGGAAAATCACCCCATGGCCTTCTTTAGTGAAAAACTTAATGAGGCCAAAATTAAGTACTCGACTTACGATAAAGAGTTTTATGCAATCGTCCAAGCCCTTAGGTACTAGAGGCATTACCTGTTACCTCATGAGTTTGTTCTGTTTTCAAACTATGAAACCCTTCGGTACCTGAACTCCTAGAAAAGATTGAACCCTAGGCCTGCTAAGTGGGTCGAGTATATCCAAGCTTGTACCTTTGTGTTTAAACATCGTGCTGGTACTGAGAATAAGGTAGCTGATGCCCTTAGCCGTCGTGCCCTGTTATTAAACACAATTAGGACTGAGGTTGTAGGATTTGACCAACTTAAGGAACAATATGAATCTTGTCCTGACTTCAGTGAGATCTTCCAGTCTAAGCTTCAAGAAACATCTAGTGCCCATAGTGACTATACCTTACAAGATGGTTTTCTCTTCAAGGGTAATAAGTTGTGCATTCCCCAAGACTTCACTCCGGGATTTTTAGTGTGGGAAACCCATGCGGGAGGCCTAGCTGGTCACTTTGGTAGGGAGAAGACCACTTTGGCTGTTGAAGACCAGTTCTTTTGGCCTGGCCTCAAGAAAGATGTCACCAACATCATCTCTAGGTGCTGGACTTGTGCTGTGGCCAAACAGCAGAAGCAGAATACTGGCCTTTACACACCTCTGCCCGTACCTAGTCACCCTTGGTAAGACCTCAGTATGGATTTTGTGGTAGGATTATCCAAGATCGCAAGGAAGCATGATTCTGTCTTTGTAGTAATGGATAGGTTCTCCAAAAGGCTCATTTCATACCTGCTCCCGATCCTAGATGCTTCCAAGGTTGCCAAGCTTTTTCTTGAGCATGTGGTCAAGTTACATGGCCAAGACCCAACAGACCATATGTGTCCGATTAGCAGTCCGCTTCACAGTAGCATACAGCTGGCCAGCCCAGAAGCCAACTGTCCTAAGGCTCACAGTCACCCTCACCAGCACCAACTGCACTGCTACACCCGCAAACCGATGGACAACAGAGGTAGTCAACCGTAGCCTAGGGAACCTTCTTAGATGCTTAATAGGCGAACATATGAGAAATTGGGATCTTCTTTTACCTCGAGCCGAGTTCGCCTACAACAGTTTTGTGAATAGGACCACCGGGAAGAGTCCCTTTGAAGTTGTCTGTGGATACAAGCCTGACCGACCTCTTGACCTGATTCCCCTGCCCATCCATGCACGTGTCTCTGAGTCCGCTGAATCACTTGCACAGCATATTAGGGACATGCATAAAGAAATTAGCCAAAAAATTAATATAAGTAATAACACATATAAAAGGCTGGCTAATTCCCGAAAGCGAGCCAAAGAGTTTGAAATAGGGGATTTTGTAATGATTAGGCTCAGGCCTGAACGGTTTCCACCGGGAACCGTTAAGAAGCTTCATGCTCGCAGGGCTGGTCCCTTTAAAGTGATTAGGAGAATGGGCCCTAATGCCTATGTGCTAAAATTACCTCCGGATTATGGAATTAGCTCGACATTCAATATCTCTGACTTAGTCGAGTATAGGGAACCCGCAAACATACCTAGCGAGCCATTTGGGCATGACCATTCTTTTGAGAGTGAACCTGAACCTGAATGTCCATCTCCAAATATACCTGAGTGAGGAGAGCGGATCGAGCGTGTCCTGGATGACCAAGCTATCACTATCCGGGGCAAAGGCTATCAACGTTACTTGGTCCGATGGCAAGGCCGACCTGAATCCGATGACTCGTGGATCACCGGGAGGACTTGCAGCACATCGACCTGACATCCTGGAAAGGTACCAAAGCAAACTAACCCTTACTCGATAGGTTCGAGTTCCTCCCACCTCGGGAGAACTGGTGTGGGCACCAGGATCGACAAAGGCTCCTCAACCCTCTAACCCTCTGTGGATCTCATATAGGGTTCCACTTCTTTGAGTCTTGTAATAAGACTTCAAGCCTCAAATTTGTAATTGTCTTTTGCTTTGAATTGAGTCTATACTTTGACCAATCAGGTCAAATTGAGTCTTGTACTAAGTCGAGTCAAAAATCGAGTCCAGTCCGAGTCTATTAGAAGTATGGGTCCATTGCAAGAGTGGGTCTTAAAATTTAGTCTCCTTGGAATCAAGTCGGGAAGGAATCCAAGTCAACTCAGGGCCCACCTATGCATCCTACATGGTGCCATGGCATCTTGCCATGTGGGCAACACGCTGGCATGCAAGGACGCCCAATGGGGAGGACCATTTCACTTGGTTCTAGCCTTTTTCCCTCCCCCTATCAAGCTCATTGCCATGCAAGGGTGGTTGGCCAAGGTAGAAGTTAATGGAAGTTGATGTAGGGAATTCAAATCCCTTGCTTCAAGCCCTCCAATCAAGCCTTCTTCCCAAATTGCTTCAACCTCTTTGGAAGGAGAGACAAGAGCCTTGGGCACCTCCACCTAACACTCCCCATGTCGAGCCTTATACCAAAGAAAGGATATGCAACAAAGGAAGGTAAGAAGACATAAGCCATGCTACAAGCCCCTCTTCATTTTTTTTCCAAAATAATGAAGATTCTTTCCAACTTCAAGGCACCAAGATCCCTCCTCCTAGCCTTCTTCATGCCACGCCCATTCAAGGCTAGCACTTGGTCGGCCAAAGGGAGAAGAAGGTCAAGGTTTGGGCGCCCATTCAAGAAAAAAAAGAAGAAGAATTTTGTATTCTTGCATTTGAATTTCAAAAAAAGGGTCCTAGGGTGCCTATTAAAGGACCCAATCCCTCCATTGTAAAGATTATTGATGATGAAATGAAAAGAGCTTGAGTTGTGTTCTCTCCAACATTGTCTCCTAGACTAGGTTTGAGTGAAGCTTCCTTCGTCCCTAGGGACGTCGAGTGGTGTGAGGCCACCTTTCCGTCGCCCCAGGGCATCACAAGTTCTTCATCCTCCGGGACGTCGACTGGTGTGAGGCCACATTCCTTCATCCTCCAGGATGTCGCAGGGTGCGAGGCCCCAAGTTACCCCCCTTTCTTCAACTTCGGAATCCAGCGGACACCGGGCTCAAAGCCCCTTCTCAACCCTTCCTTAGTTCTATTTTGACACTTCGCTCCATTTCATTAATCCCTCCTTTGCTTGCCTACAGGGTTCCCTTGGTATCACGGGCACCGGAGACGGTCTGCTTTGCCATCGCGACCACCCGATCGAAAGCCGGCGCATCCGCGGGTTCGACTGCTCGGGCATCCAGGCCACATCCACGAGTCGAGCGATCTCTGCATCGGGCGCTTCAGACGTGTGAGGTTTGCCCCTATCTCTAAGTAGGTATAGCGTATCGAGCTTAGTCCTACCAAGATTTCTTAATCCCGGGATCCTGTTCTCTTTTTTCACTATTTAGGGACTTGATTTGCTAGTATAGGCTTCTATTATTCAGTTTCTCCTATTTCTAGTCTTGTGTTTGTGATCAGGAATCAAACTTATAAAACATTTAAAACTCATCAACTATAAAAAAAAAAAGAACCCCATTGCATCATAAGCATCCATACTAGCATCTCTAGCCCTCCTCCCCTTGATAAAAAGGATGCAACCCAAGAGGGGGGTGAATGGATCTTTCAAAATTAAAAACAATTATATGCAGGGCCTTGTAGTGTTTGTGAACATGTAAATAATACAATGATATGCACCAAAATTAACAAAGTAAATGCACAAAGAAAATAATCACACAAACACAAAGAAATTTATAGTGGTTCGGTGCACTCCAAAGTACCTACATCCACTTCCCAGATCCCCTTAGAGATTTCACTAAGTTTGGTTATGTAACCTAGGCTCACCAACAATCTTTACAACTTGTTTTGTCTTCGGGCTCACAAGTAAAATCCTAGCTGGTTTCAAGGCTCACCAACAACCATCCTTGGTTTTACGGGCTAACCAAGAACCTAAAAACTTGTTTTGACTTCGGGCTCACAAGTTAAATCCTAGTTGGTTTCAAGGCTCACCAACAACCACTTTGGTTTTCCAAGGCTTACCAAAAATCTCTTTGATTTTCCAAGGCTCACCAAAAGTCTCAAGTAAAACAATGTAGGAGCAATATGAAAAAATAGAATTAAAGTTTTCTAAACTAAAGAAAATATCTCTTTGAAGTCCTGATTGTTGATGAAGAACTTGTCTTCAAGTTGTTGAAGCCTTTGATTGTAGCTTGATGATTTGAACTTGAATGCTCTCTTTGAAACTTGGAAGCTTGAAGGCTTGAACCACTCAACTCTTGAATCCTTGAAGGATATTCAATAATTACCAAAGGATTACATCCCCATTTAATTTTTGATGTTTATATAGCCCTCCAAATCATAGATGACCATTTATGATCATTGGGGATAAAAAATAATGTTTGAAAGCAAGTTGGAGAAGTTTGGCAGTCTAGAAAACTAACCTTTACAGTCCAAGTGTTGACCTCCACCTCCAGGTGTCGACACTCCATTCTCAAGTGTCGACACTTCACCTCCAGGTGTCGACACTTCATTTTCAAGTGTAGACATTTCAGTCTCGTGAATCGATACTGAGGCAAAAACCTTTAGATTGCATAGTTCTGTATTTCAAAAAATCTCAAGCCTTGAGTTGACACTTCATTTCTAGGTATCAATACTCATTCTCAAGTGTCGACACTTCACCTTCAAGTATCGACACTTGGGCGTGCCATTACTGAAACTTGATGAAAATCAAACTTTAACTTCTTCAAGTTCGTCCATACTAATTCCAAAGTCCATATACTGATTTTTCATTATTTAAGAACTTTTTCAACTAAAATACAAGCATATCTTCATTCAACATGGATGAGTACTAAGATATAAAAAATACACTTAAAATATAATTAGTACTCATATATACTTAACCTTTTTATCAATCATCAAAATCAAGACTAGAGTCAACAGTTGGATGTTTCGTCCACATGGAGGATCCATGTGGAATCCGAATCGTCTTCAATTTTTCTAGTGGGCACTTCTCCAATAGATGCTTCTTCATTATTCTAGGTATATTCGGTGATAAATCAGCTAAGACTTGGGCCTTTATTACTGGTGGGGGTTGATATGTAATATCAAACTTCTCCAACTTAACAGCCCATTTGGCTATCCTGCTGAGGTGTCGGGGCATTGTAGGATGGCCCTCAATGGTTGGTCCGTCAGCACGGTGATAGGATGAGACTGGAAGTATGGTCTCAGGTGCTTTGCTACTATAACCAAGGCATATATTAGCTTATGTGCTTTCGGATTTCTCACCTTGGCATCATGAAGCACTTTATTGGTATAGTATATCGGCTTGTGGGCACCATCAGATTCCTTCTTGACTAGTACCGAGCTGACAGCTTCATCTAAAGTGGCGAGATAAAGGTATAAGGTCCCTTCCTTAGGTTTCGAGAGTAGAGTTGGTTTAGTCAAGTATTTCTTCAGCTCCTCAAAGGCTTGTCGACAACTCTCCAACCACTAGAAGCCCCTTGATTGTCACAGGGTTTTAAAGAAAGGAAAGCATCTTTCTACCGATCGAGAGATAAATTGGCTTAATTTTGCGATCCATCCAGTCAACTATTGAATTCCTTCTTGTTGGAGAGATGTCTCATGTCGAGGATTGCTCAAATTTTCTCATGATTAACTTCAATTCCTTGATTGGTAATACAAGAAATCCAAAAAATTTTCCTGACATGACCCCAAAGATATACTTGGTCGGATTCAACTTTATTTGATATCTTCATAGTACATCGAAGGCCTCCTGGAGGTCTTTGATATGGTCATTAGTCCAGATGCTCTTAATGATCATGTCATCGACGTACATTCTATGGTTTTGCTGATCTTTTTTGCAAGGATTTTGTTGACCAGCCACTGATAAGTTGCTCCAACATTTTTTTAGCCAAAAAGCATTACTTTGTAACAGTATATGAAAGGAACCGTTCTTAGGGGTGAAGCATGCATTTTAAAACTTTTATAAGAGCATGCAATAGAAAAAAGCGATAAAACCATGTTATCAAGATGTTAATCTAATAACATAACCCATTACCAGGATCTAGATGTATCTAGAGTAATGTAAATATGAAATCATGCAACCAAAGTAAAACATGGAACTATTCTTATAATTATACAATGATGCAGTATGGACAATACATAAAACTAGTACATACCTCGATGATGTTCACCAGGATGAACCGGAAGTTGCAGAAACGCCCACCTCTCAATCGTGATCCCAGGGACAGCACAAATCTGTAAAAAAATCCAAATCTAAAGCAACACTGGGTACCACCTCTACGGGTGGTTCATACCGTGTAGCACGATTCTTCTCTTTCCTTTGAATTGCTAGCATCTACGGAAGCTTTGTCGAATGGACTTCTTCTTCTTCAACTCCTTGAAGATGAGTGGGACACCTTCAAACTCCTTGAAGTGCAAGTTGCTGCAGCAGTGCTGGAATAGAACGAGGACTCTCCCAATTCTCTCTATCCCAAACCTTCAACAGAAGGTATGCACTCAGAGATCCCATCCAAAACTCACTCTATTCCAAAGATCCAATCTTTCAATCCCTAAGAGGTCTTAGAAGATCTCCAACCCAAGAAATGGAGAGAGTCTCGACCTCAAAAATGGTGGAATAGCAAATCTGATATCCTGCATTCCACAATCTACCCAGCAGAAATAAATAGTCCCCAAAACCATTAAGAGGACTAAAGAGAGATTATGGAGAGTTATGAGTCTCTTAGGATTCTTAGGACCTTTGGAATTCAGCAACCACCCAGCATAAAAAATAGGAAACTCCCCATTAATTTTGACAACAATTGCAGCAATTAATGAAGCAATTTTAGTTTTTTGCTGGATTCCGTCATTTGAGTTGACTCGACCATTCGAGTTGACTCGGCTCGAGTCGACTCATTCAAAAAGAGTTGGCTCGAATAGAAGTTTTGACAACAACTTGTCAAACGAGTCCGGAACGATTTCCAATCGTTCGCATGCCACCAAAACAAAAAGAAACTCTCGGTGTGCGGCCCATAGGTTCAAACTAAACTGATATTACGGGAACATTTCTAATACCAGCCAAAGTTGCTATCTAGCAATGACACTCGACATCCAGATAGGCTGAAGGTTGCAGAGCAACAAGAACCTGTCGAATATGGAATAGCATTGAATTTATTCCATGCACCTTCTAATGCTCCAGATGGCATAGGGTTAAACTACCCAACCCTAAGCAGTCCATCAGAATATGTCTCAAAGAATCCCTGCAACCCTTTACAAGGAATGCCCTGGCCAAGGACTTTCTAAATTGAGGCATATAAAGCATTCAATCCAAATTATTTGGAGAGGTCAATTCTATCTTGATCCTACTACCGCTATACAAGTACTTGACTGTACCCAACAACCTTCCATCACCGGATTAGAAATCCAGATAGTCCGGCACCAAAGTATAGTGAGTTGCTTGCAGGCTACCATAGTGATCTCAAGTCAAAGGAATAATTCAAGTCTATATTCTAATGCAAGACTCCTCTTCGGTGCAAGAGAATCTCGCATGAGAGACATTCAGTGAAGTGTCAAACATAACACCCGATGTCATACCAGCATCTCCATGCTCTTGGTTAAGAGGACAACCAACAGATATGACATTAACAACCTACTCTTGATGCACCATCATCCCGAAATAGTGTATCATTTGGTCACGAACTAATTTATGAACTACACGATGCATCCTCTTTACATCGCATACAAGTAGCTCAAATGATATCATCACAAAAGAATTTAAATTAAAAAAAATTCACCTATGATGAACAGCCAAAAGATAAATTTTATTTATATCAAAATTCAAATACAGATAGCACAACCATCTACAGCCTAGACGATTGGCTTTAGAACACAATTCTCAACAGTATAGCCCTCTATCGGTAACAAAGGCTGTCTTCTTTTCATCTTCGGGATCCATCCAAATTTGATTATAGCCAGAGAAGGCATCCATGAAGCTTAAGAGTTTAAATCCTGCGGTGGCATCAACAAGCTGATCAATTTTTGGTAGAGAAAAATTATTCTTTGTGCAGGCTTTATTGAGGTCAGTAAAATCGATGCAGATTCTCCACTTGTCATTTGCCTTTTTCACCATCACCACATTAGCAAGCCAATATGGGTAATAGATTTAATTTCCTTATGAATC
This sequence comes from Areca catechu, assembly GCA_021397845.1. Classification (NCBI taxonomy): domain Eukaryota; kingdom Viridiplantae; phylum Streptophyta; class Magnoliopsida; order Arecales; family Arecaceae; genus Areca; species Areca catechu. The sequence goes on along the minus strand of CM038043.1, from coordinate 88,791,962 downwards.
CTATATCAAGGAGCTTGTTACCTCCTAATTGATGATTTTCTATCTTTCTGGAGCAAAATTTCTCTTCTTCTGTCAGACCGACCGATATCCCGGATCGACCTTCAGCTGATGAGTAATGACTTCTGGAGGAATCCTCAACATATCATTGCTGACCACGTGAAGATATCAGTATTGTTCTACAAGAAGCCGATCAATCTTGCCCTCATATCATCATTAAGCAGACTTCCAATCTGCACAACCCTAGTTGGATCATCTCTTATGAGAGGTATGAAGATGATTCTTTTGATCGGTTCTCCAATATCTTCCATACGATGTCGATGGTCCATTTGCTCTAGTATCATTCTGTCGGCTGGTTGTCGATCTTAAATCATCAAGCATTGTTGAGCTACCCGTTGGTCTCCCTTTATCTCTCCGACTCCATTCCTGGTTATGAATCATACCAGTAAATGGTAAGTGGAGACGATGGCTTGTAATTTATTTAAGGCAGGTCATCCTAAAATAGCATTGTTTGCAGAGGATGTCTGGACGACCATAAATGTGATTGGAAGCATTATCTACCTTGGTTCTGTTCTGAGGGTTACGGGGAGAGTTATCTCCCCTTCCACTCTTACTGGATTTCCTCCAAACCAGTAAGGGGTGTTGAGGTTCTTTATAATTTATCTCTTAATAAGTTCATCTTAAAAAAAGCATCATAGAGTAAGATCTCTATCGAGCTTCCATTATATATCAAATTTTTCTTACATCATAATTTGCAATGACTGCAAAGATAACTACAGGATCATCATGAAGCACTTGGATCCATTGTAGGTCATCGTCAAAAAGCTAATGATATTATTGGTCTGCGACATCTTCGAAGCACTGTCTTCTCCATAATGCGATCGACGAAGCAGTATGCCGACCATTCCATCAGTGAGTCATTGATTAAGAAGTTCTATGCCATCGGTGATCTACTTCTGGGCAACCCCTTCAGCTTGGTAATTTTGGCCATGGCATATTTTCCCAAATACCCATATTTGATTAGACCTTCGATCTCATCCTTCAACTATATGCATTATTCTGTGGTGTGCCCAGGTTCCTATGGAATCGACAATATTTAGCCTTATTATGCAGGCTAGAGGTGCTCGCATTGGCTGCGGTCTCTGGAGAAAGCTCTCTTTTTCAATCTCCATCAATATCTTCTTCCTTGGGAGAGATAAAAGAGTATAGGTATCGAATTTGCCGACCAAGTTCTTCGACTTCGGACTGTGCCATTGAGTTAAGATGTCTTGATGGGGATCGAAGGCAGGTCCGGGTATTTTTCTATTTTTTCTTATTTTCTCAGAATTTTCTTATTTTTCTATTCCCGCTATTCCGACTATCCCCACTATTTTGGTTTTGTTCTTGGTTTATCCCCGAGTTATCCCAGTTTTATTCCATCTTCACTGTCTTTCTCCCGTGGTTTTAATAACGAATTTCAAAACCCTAGCCTCCACCCTGTCGGTCCCAGATCCAGGCCGCTCGACACCCGACAGCCACCGCCGAACCGCCGCTAGTGCTCGCCGGCCCCCGCCCTCGCCGGAGAAGCCGCCGCCCCACGCCCGTGGGAAGATGAACGGACGCGGAGGCATCCGCTTGCAACGACCCACGGCCGCCGCTGCCACCGCCGACCTGCTGCACGCCGCCGTTCCTGCCGCCCGCCGGACCTCGCCCGGCTACCGGTGGGGTCCGCCACCGTCCACGCCCGTGGGAAGACGAACGGACGCGGGAGGCGTCCGTCCGCCCACGTGCGCCCCTGCGCCGCCGTCGCGTTGCCGCCGTCGCCCGAACATCCACCGGCCACCATCCCGTCGGCCCCGGCCGTCCCCGCAATCCACCGGCCACGCCGGTGCCCTGAGGTCTCCCACGGCCGTGGGAGACCAAACGCACGCCCAAGGGCGTGCCGTGCCATTCTTGCGCCACCTCGCCCGCAGCCCGTCGCCAGCCATCCGCGGCCTGTCCGCCACCCGCTGGTGTTCCACCGGAGACCGTTCTTCCCTTCCACGACCGTGAGTTTGTGTTTGCACGGATTTCAAGCGGCCCATATTTCATAGCAGCATGCTTCTGGAGCAGATTATCAAGCCAACACGCTCTTCAGAGCATATCAACACTATTTTTGATGCAACATGAATTTTGATGTAATTTATTTTCCTTTTTTAGTTTTCTTAGAGGCTAAGAAATTGAGGGTTTTGGTTTTTCTATATAAAGGCCCCCTCTCCCCCTGTAATAATCAGAAAGAGTTGATATAGATTTTTGGGTTGGTTCTGGTTCTGGGCTGAGGCCCGTTTTTCTTCGTTCCCTGCTATGTGCATTATGGGTTCAATGAGGGGTGTGAGGCGTTCCCTGCTGTGTGCATTATGGGTTCGATGAGCACCCTAGTTATCCCCTATCTCGCCTTCTTTATCTCCTCGTGTCCTTCGAGAGTCATCATAGCGCATCTATGTGAGAGCCCTGCTGTGTGCATTATGGGTTCAATGGGAGGTCAGGGTAGCTGGTGCTGTGACCCCTTCGGGAGGGTAGCTTTATGCTCAGGGTAGCTGGTGCTGTGATCCCTCGGGAGGGTAGCTTTAGGCTTTGACCCCTGACTTTCTGTATGCGTTCCCCGCTAGAGTGAGTCTCAGGGCCATGAGTTCCACTTCCCAGTCCCCTATCTTCATCCTTCCTTCACCACATCCATCCAGAAAATTGAAAACAAAAGCGATCAGCTGTCTTAGGATTTTAGTGTCAGTATGCCCTAGTCCCGGAGGCTTCTTAGCCCTCCCACGATCCTAGTTTGTTTAGTTGTTTCACTGTTTTTCAAATAACCATGTTACATCGATTTTTTTGTCCCGCATCAATTTTGGTATCAGAGCGAGTTGTGGATTAGGGTGTGCTCCATCTTTCGAACTCGACGGAGTCGAGTTCTTCGCGGTCGAGGAGAATGATGGGGATCCAAGGCAGGTCTGGGTATTTTTCTATTTTTTTTATATTTCTCAGAATTTTCTTATTTTTCTATTCCCGCTATTCCGATTATCCCTGCTATTCTGGTTTTGTTCTTGGTTTATCCCCGAGTTATCCCAGTTTTATTCCATCTTCACTGTCTTTCTCCGTGGTTTTAAAATGAATTTCAAAACCCTAGACTCCACCCCGCCAGTCCCAGATCTGGGTCGACCGACCCCCGGTCCGCCACCGCCGAACCGTCGCCGGTGCTCGCCGGCCCCCGCCCTCGCCGGAGAAGCCGCCGCCCCATGCCCGTGGGAAGACGAACGGACATGGAGCCGTCCGCTCGCCACGGCCCACGACCGCCGCCCCGGCCCGCTGCCCGCCGTTCCTGCTGCCTGTCGGCCCTCGCCCGGCCGCCGGTGGGGTCCGCCGCCGTCCACGCACGTGGGAAGACGAACGGACGTGGGAGGCGTCCGTCCGCCCACGTGCGCCCCTGCGCCGCCGCCGCGTTGCCACCGCTGCCTGCACGTCCGCCGGCCACCATCCCGCCGGCCCCGGCCGTCCCCGCCGTGCACCGGCCACGCCAGTGCCTTGAGGTCTCCCACAGCCGTAGGAGACCAAACGGCACGCCTTGGGCGTGCCGTGCCATTCTTGCGCCGCCTCGCCCGTAGCCCGTCGCCAGCTGTCCGCCGGCCCGTCCGTCACCCGTGGTGTTCCACCGGAGACCGTTCTTCCCTTCCACGACCGTGAGTTTGTATTTGCACGGATTTCAGAGTGGCCCATATTTCAGAGCAGCACGCTTTCTGGAGCATATTATCAAGCCAACACGCTCTTCAGAGTATATCAGCACTATTTTTGATGCAACACGAATTTTGATATAATTTATTTTCCTTTTTTAGTTTTCTTAGAGGCTAAGAAACTGAAGGTTTTGGTTTTTCTATATAAAGGCCCCCTCTCCCCCTGTAATAATCAGAAAGAGTTGATATAGATTTTTGGGTTGGTTCTGGTTCTGGTTCTGGGCTGAGGCCTGTTTTTTCTTCGTTCCCTGCTGTGTGCATTATGGGTTCGATGAGGGGTGTGAAGCGTTCCCTGCTGTGTGCATTATGGGTTCGATGAGCACCCTAGTTATCCCCTATCTCGTCTTCTTTATCTCCTCGTGTCCTTCGAGAGTCATCCTAGCGCATCTATGTGAGAGCCCTGCTGTGTGCATTATGGGTTCGATGGGAGCTCAGGGTAGCTGGTGCTGTGACCCCTTCGGAAGGGTAGCTTTATGCTTAGGGTAGCTGGTGCTGTGATCCCTCGGGAGGGTAGCTTTAGGCTTTGACCCCTGACTTTCTGTGTGCGTTCCCCGCTAGAGTGAGTCTCAAGGCCATGAGTTCCACTTCCCAGTCCCCCATCTTCATCCTTCCTTCACCACATCCATCCAGAAAATTGAAAACAAAAGAGATCAGCTATCTTAGGATTTTAGTGTCAGTATGCCCTAGTCCCGGGAGGCTTCTTAGCCCTCCCACAGTCCTAGTTTGTTTAGTTGTTTCACTATTTTCCAAATAACCAGGTTACATCGATTTTTCGTCCCGCATCATGTCTTCATTGCCAGATGGCCATGGCTCATTATTCTTTGAGTTCATCTTCTTTGGGGAAGGTCTCCCTTCAGCTTGGCACTGACTGGCGGCTTGTTCTTCAATCTGCGCATATTTTTATGCACATGCTAACAGTTCAAAGTAACTGGTGGAGAACTTCTTGTCCAAGGAGAAAGTGAATTTGGATAATCGGAGTCTCTTCTTCATGGTAGACATGGTGACGTGCTCATTGAGATCTAAAATTTCTAGCATGGCAAAATTGAAGCGAGCTACATAATCTCTCAGAGTTTTGCCTACTTGCTATTGGATAAAAAAGAGGCTGTCCAAATTGCGCAGCATCTTTCTGCTAGTCCTGAAATGAGCCACAAATAATTTTTCTAATTATTCAAAAGAATGAATTGTACTTGGCCGTAGACTCGAATACCACATCCATGCAGCTTTCTTGAGGGTTGTTGGGAAAGCAAGGCAGTGGAGGGCATCAGTTGCCCCCTGAATCATCATATGGGCTTTGAAGCTGCCCAAATGATCAAGAGAAACAGTTGCTCCATCATAAAGCTCCAATTGGGAGATCTTGAAGTGGGACGGAAAGGGTCATCAAGTTTGGTGACCTGCACTTCCAATTTTTGGAATTTTCTCTCGAAGTTGTCATGTCATCAAATTCCTTTACTCCGATGGAAGCTTCTTGGGGTGGACTCATTGGAGGAGATGGAATAAGACCTTTGACATTTCTATCTGAGCTAGTTCTCCCCATATTCGTGGAGTCGAGATTCTTGTCATGTAGGAGAACGCCGGCTCAGGGAACGATGATGCCAAGAGTTTTGACTCGGTTCTAGATGTCGATCCTTTTGTAAAGGAGATCGCCGGCTACACCTCGAGACGATCGATCCTTGTTGCCCGTTGATCGCCACCTCTTGGAGATTTTGAACGGTATTACTCAAACCTTCCATTTTGTCTAAAAGAATGCTGATTTGTTATCGTCCTATGCTTATTATAGGGACGACATCCTCACCATCCAAGGGTGAGTCATTCTTCTTAGATGATGGACGATCTCTTCCAGCGAAGTGTTCTATACTCTTCCCTTCATCATTTTTTTTTCAAGATTTTAATCTCTTCCCTACCTGGTACACCAATCTGTTATTACCGAACCAATGTGACCTTTTTGCACCGTTAAGATTCACCCGATTAGATTCTTAATGATCCTGCAAAACAAACCCACTCACCAGAAGATTTCCAGTGGAGGACACTCCAATGCTTAAGTCGGCAAGGATTCGCGAAACAGATATAGAATCTAAAAGAAAATAGATAGAAAATAAGAGAATACTTCAACTAATTATTTTTTTACTTACCCCTCGGAGGTCCTCTTTTACCGGTATTTATAGGTGTGGGCCTTAACAGAATTCAATTGAAAGGGCCTCTGATAGTTAGTTCCGATATTATTCCGTTGAAAATTTACCCATGCCTATTATAACCAACTCTTTTCTTGCCGTTCTCATTTCTTTTAGGGTTGGTCGGTCTTTAAGTGTAGGTCGACCTTTACAGGCTGATCGGACTTAATGAATCCATAAGTGGTCGACTAAGTGGTCGGCCGTTTGCCATTTCATTAGCTTCTAGGCCTAATACGGTCTTTTATTTTTTCTTTGGACTTATTCTGGTCTTTTATGAGTCGGGTCACTTGTCTTATCCCAACATCCTGTAACTGTGTTATGATGAACCCGTACCCTACAGGCATTGAGAAGTCAGGAATATGATCAAAACCTCGCATACATCCTCAAAACCAAGAGGATTCCTCAAGTCTCAACACATATTTTAGCAAACCATTAATATCAAGTCTTCCGAGCCTTTCGATATCATGTTATCACTATGCCACTCAATGGCTAGCTATTACTCTCCTCACTATCCCAACGAGGCATCTAGCTAAATTATATTCCAGGAGTTCTAAGATATCAAGAAGCATTGTAAATTCTTGGACATATCTATCCTTTGTAGTATCGTGCATGTCCATGCCAGTATCCCTTATGACAAACCAATAAGTTCATGACAAGCTGGCATCAAGATAAAAATGCCCCTCACTGATCACCGTCTCAACATAGCAACCTAGAGGCATACATGAAGTTTTTAAGCAATTCCAGCGGTTTATTAGTAAGTAATATAGCGCTGAGGGGAGCGCACGTACAGGGCGCGTGCACGAGCTCGGGTCTGAATCGCGGCGCGTAGCTCGTATGTGTCGTTTAAGCGGACGGCCGTTGATTCCAACTCATGTCATAGAACCGGTTTCGAACCGGTGGGCCCAATGGGTTCCGTTTGTATCGTTTCGTGCGAACGAATGGTTGTTGTTCTTTGACGACATCAACGATTTGGATTGCACCTCGCACTACTTTCAAAGCAGATGTAGCACGCCCAATGTCATTCATTTGTGCGAAAGATACAATCGAAGCCTGGCCCGCTCACAGGGATAACGATGGCGGCCGCGGCTTGAGAGGGAGACTAATAATAAAATAATGAGAGATGAAGAGAGGAACAGAAGTAGAGTGGTAAGGGCGGCGAGTATTCCTTTCAGACGGACAGAACTCTGCCTGAAGCCATATAGATATATACTTGGGTGAATTCCTCTCTCTCTTTCTTTTAGGAATCTTCTTGCATTATTTTGCTCATATTTTCATTTCAGTGGATTGGAGCGATGCATGTGATCTAGATCTACTTGCTTTCAGATCTCTTCTTTACGGTGGAAATTTGGGAAATTTATCGCAGGAAGAATTGCTTTCTTATCAGGTATTTGATTTGATCTGCCCGAATACAATTCCCTGGAAAATATCGATTCTGTTATTTCCTTTGCTTTTTTAGCTTATTTTCTAACTTCTGTGCCTTTCAAAAACATGATAAATTCTTTCCCATTTCGTTGAACTCCGTTTCAACGAAATTCCTGCTCCCGTCGATTTTGTTTTAAGCTTTACTGAATTTGTTTGATAAGATCATGCATTTATTTTGCGTGTCCCAGTATCCAAATTGCAGAATTATCAAGGTAATTGAATGTGGAATCCGAAATAAAATTCCTTTCCCTTGCCTTGCTACAGAAACTACAGGATCTAAGTTTTTCTAAGCAAATCCTGTGAGGGCAGTGTTTTCTTGGAGTACTGGCCTCTAAGTCCTCTTGTCTCAAAGAGGAAAAAATCTTTCGCTTTTTCTCGGTCACGCTTCTTTCCCTGCTAGGAAACTCTGGGATGTGGGCCGTGTCTAATCAATCGTCCTCAAGCGGCAGGAATGAAAGTAGTAAATAACATAGGGTTGACTACCATGATGGTATCGCAGGTTGATAAAAGCATGATTTTTTTTTTTTTTTCTCTACCGCGAATTTAGGATATGAGTTTATGGTTGGCCCATTAAATTTTAATTTCTGGATACATATGATTGAAGGGCAGAATGGTTAATACTCTGATATCCTAGTGAGATTAGTTGACATACTCATTGATTATGAGAAGAATATATAAAAATTTATAATCGGAATCTAAAAAATTGAAATCCGAATCCTCATTTTTTTTTCTAAACAAAAAAAAAAAAATGGAGTTGATGGAGCCTATGGCCGCATGCATGCTCCGTCTGATGGCACCACGCATTGACCCTATGTTGACCCTATGGCCACATTCTCCCTCTTAATATATGCCTAATTGCAATATCCTTATATATGATCTATAGCTTTTCCCATCATAAAAACAGCGTAGAATCTTAAGATATTTAATAAAAAAAAATAATGTGAAAGAGTTGACAATAGCATATAGGAAAATTAGTAATTTTAAAATAAAATTTCTGAAAGAAAAAAGCAAACAAATTCTGTAACGTTCATAAGACTTACGGATTATTAAAATTTTACTATATTTGAATTATTAATTGATTTGCAAAAAATTTAAGTGCTTTGAGACTAGTCCAGAACATGACTGGGAGTCTGTTGTCATCGTAACTTATACTCTATGGTTATGCATTTTTGTCCATATGCTCCTGGTTTTTGTCTTTTGCATTGGTAGTCAAAAGGTGGATGACCAAGGTCAGATATTTCAGTTTCGGAAAGCTTAATACCCGTTTCTTTCTGCAATCGTTTGATTACTGATGCACCCATTCAGCTTGTTCCTGATCAGACCAGCTCTCGGCATCCAATCGAATGGTTCTTGCACGGAATCTGATTCTCGGTTGGCTTTCTCAAAAAATTGATCCGAAGTCTTTGAGGGTTGACAGGTTCCTTATCGCCCGTGCGACGGTCCCTTTGATTACCACGATCGGCTCCTAAAGATTTTGCTAGACGTCTCGGTCGGCTTCTGGGAAGCCAGCCGACCCACTGCTGAAGGGATCGTCCGAAGTTTCCAGGAATTTTTTTTCTCCGACAGTTCTGATATTCTGTTGTAACGAACTCCAGCGCATGGCCACTACTCTGACACACCTGGCACGCCGCCACTCACGATCTCGCCACCATGCCTATTCTCCTGGGGGTATATCCAGGCTTTCCCAGCCTGCTCCCCAATAAAATTTGGCAGCGCTCCGTGCCTACAAAAGGCACCCGGGAGACCTCCGTGAGGGATAAGGTTCTTCTTCCCCATTCTGACTTCTCTTTCGAGTTCTTCCTGTTCTGTTGCTCCAACCCTCCTCTAATTAAGCATCGGAGTGTCCCTCGTCGGAGCTCCCTCCGGTGCCCAGGGACTTCTTGTAGGTTATCCAGTCGAGGAGCCCTCCAGTGCGTCCACCGAGCCCGGCTCAGGAGGAAGAGCGGCAACAATTACTGATATTTAATTTTTGGTTCAGCATATATTTAGACAGAAATTTATATGATTGCATTGTGCATACAATCATATTATTATAAAAAAATTAAAGAAACTGGGAAACTTAAAATAGATGTTAAAATATCAATATAAAGATTAAAAAGTTATAGTACTATCAATTTAAGATTCAATCATGTTACATAAGAAGTTAAAAAATATTGGGATATGTCGGTCCAGGTACAAGCCAACCATCGACTCTATCGGTCGAAGACATTTTCTCAAATTATGCATTTTAAACCAAGGTGTTTGGAAGAAACTGGATAATTGATGGGCAAGTCGAAATCGAAGCGCTTAACTCCATCCGAAAAATAAGTCTACGGCCCCTGCCAAAGACGGGGCCCTCAGCCCACGCCGAAGTGTGATATTCGCTATCGACTGAAGACATAGTCTTCCGATTACAACGAAAACATCGGCTTCAGCCTACGTCCAAGACAAAGCCTTCGATCTTTGCTAAAGACGTAATCCCGATCTGTCTCCAAAGAGTCCGAAGACGAAGACAGTCCTCCAATTCGACTACAGTATTTTCCAAAGAGGGAAATCTAAAGATAGATCTCCGATTTGTCTTAGATCTCTACGAACGCGATGAATAACAGTTACCATCGACTATCTCCAAGAGCGCAGTCATGGCGCGTGACTCTAGAAGCAACACCCCCGGTCTGTCCGGAACCATTTGGTAACCATCCATGATTGCAAATTAAAGGAAAGGAATTAATTCCCCATCGTAACCGCTGGAGGAAGGACGGAACCGCAGGCCGGGCAACTCATTATAAATAACGGTAAGAGGGGATGCTCCCGGTAAGGCACAAGATACTCTTAAAAATCTTACAGTATTTTCCTTCTCCAGCTGATCCTCCTCAGAATCTTCCCCATTCTATGGATGGAGCCCGTCTCTAACTTAGGCATCGGTGTGTCCCCCGCCAGAACAACTCCGGCCATGGATTTGTTTTGTAGGTGAACCAGAAAGCGGGCATGCGATCCAGTAGCTCCACCCGGTCGGAAAAGGAACTCTACGCTAACAGATTGGCGCGCCAGGAAGGGGAAGCGACAGTGGTTTAAAAATCAATTGTTAAGCTCCCCACCTTGAAAAGGGAAGTAAGAAGTTTACTATGGTGAGAGGGAAGACTCAGATTGCCTCAACAAGTCGAAGTCGTGCTCCCTCCCAAGGGGCGCACCCCTGGTAGAGAACTATATTCCACCTCCCATAGTTGTCGTGGGACAGCAGCAGTTCGAAGCTCTCTTGAACTAGGTCACTAACCTCATGACTATGGTTCAGGACTTTCAGGACAGAGCTTTCCAAGTGGGGCATCAGCCAGCCACCTCCAGGCACAGCTCTCGATCCCGAAGGAAGAGAGCCCCTCGAGAGGGGTCCACATATCCTTCCCTCCGTCCTCGGCCCTCCCCTGAAGGCCGAAGTTCGGGATGCCCGGGCCCGCTGATTCCCTGCAGAGAGGGAAAAGGCCTAGGCAAACCTCCTCTCCTTCTTCTGAAAACTTTACTCTCGTAGAGAAAGCATCGAAGCAGGTTCTCCTCGATTACGATGGGAAGTTTAAAGCCATCAAATCGAAAATGGCGAGAATCCGGGAGCAAAAGGATCACAACGACCTAGCAATATGTGATCTGTGCCCCCTTACACCGATCGCATCTTGGCCGAAGTTGTTCCTCGGCACTTCAGGGTTCTCCAAATGGAACCCTACGATGGTACCTCCGATCCCTTCGATCATCTGGGCAGCTTTAAGGCCCATATGATAATTCAAGGAGCTTTGGATGCGATGTACTGCCTCGCATTCCCGGCCACCTTGAAGAAAGTTGCTCGGATGTGGTACTCGAGCATACGCCCAGGTATCATCGATTCTTTCTTCGAGTTAGAAAAATTATTTGTCTTGCATTTCAGGACCTGTCGCAAGACCCCCCAAAATACAGATACATCGTTCCTCCTTCACCAGAACGAAGGAGAAAGTCTGCGAGATTACATCTCCAGATTTAATGCGGCCACGCTCAAGATACCCGATCTCAACGAGCACGTGGCCATGTCTGCATTAAAGAAGGGGCTTTATATGTCCAAGCTCACCTTTTTCCTGGATAAAAAGTTCTCCAAAAGCTATGCTGAGCTTCTGTCGAGAGATCAGAAATATATCGATGTCGAAAAGCAGGTGGCAAACTGATGACTGGCCGAAGAGAAACCCCCTTCGAAGAAAAAAAAACAGGGGACAAGGCCCCCCTACTTCCAACAACAACAACAAGTATGCTGACCGTTGAAGGAGTCCTCCTAGGCCCAGAGCATCAGGCGGGAGATTCGACTCCTATACCCCCCTCAACCTCCCTCGTTTAAAGATCCTCTTAGAGATAGAGAAAGAAAACTATCTCCAACGGCTATGTCCCATGAACGGCGTCCTCCTCCGCGAGGAATAGGAACAAATACTGCAGATTCCACTGGGACCACGGTCATAATACTGAAGAATGCATCCAGTTGAGAGATGCTATAGAGGATCTTATCAAGAGAGGATACCTGGGGCGATACGTTGGTCGCCAAGGAACTCGGTCAGAAGCTACTGTTCTCCAACCAGCTCCTGAAGAGGCTGAACTGCCAAACCAGAGGCCCACTAACGGAGGCGTGGGGATGATACATCGACCTACCAACTGGAGAAGAGACGAAGACAACGCTCCTAAGCAGCTCAAAGACAACAATGCCATCCTCTTCTCTGATGATGATCTCGCGAGAGTTCGGCTCCTGCATGATGATCCTATTATAATTTCGGCCGTTGTGGCCAATTATGATGTAAAATGAGTTTTGGTTGATAATGGAAGTTCGACCGATGTCTTGATCTACGATGCATTCTCTCATATGTGTTTACCTAAAAGTGAACTACGAAGATCTCCTCTACCACTTACTGGCTTTGGAGGTAATCAAGTCGATGCCGAGGGAGAAATAGTACTGCCTGTAACCCTCGGCACCGAACCTCGATAGAAGACACTACTGATCAATTTCACGATGGTTCGAACTCCTTCGGCCTATAATATTATCCTGGGACGGCCTGCTCTGAACAAGTTTCGGACCGTAGTGTCGTCTTGCTACCTTCTAGTATGCTTTCCCACCAGGAATGGCATCGGAGAAGCTAAAGGAATCAGAGAACGGCGCGACAATGCCTAATGATCCAGGACAAGCACTCTAATGATCCTGCAACTTGGGATCATTTTGATCTGATAGAATCGATTGCAGATTCTGGCGAACTCATGGAGAGAACTATTTCGGTGCTCTTGACTGAAAAGGACCCCACCAAGGTCGTGCAGATCGGAAGTATGCTTGATGAGAAAATCAGAACGGAGCTGATCTATTTTTTCAAAGATAATGCTGATGTCTTCGTCTGGTCGACTTCAGACATGTCAGGGATTCCAGCCGAAGTAATCACTCATCAGCTAGAAGTTGCTCCTGAATATAAGCCGATCTAGCAAAAGAAGAGGAGCTTTGCCCCCGAAAGACAGAAGACAATAGATGAAGAAGTGAGCAAGCTCCTCAAGACAAGGTTCATTCGAGAAGCCCATTATCCTGAGTGGCTGGCCAATGTGGTAATGGTAAAGAAAGCTAATGGCATGTGGAGGATCTATATCGACTACATGGATCTCAATAAGGCTTGCCCAAAAGACAGCTTTCCTCTCCCAAAGATCAACCAACTAGTCGATGCCACCGCCAGCCATCAACTATTAAGCTTCATGGACGCTTTCTCTGGATACAACCAGATCCGAATGGATCCCCTGGATGAGGAAAAGATAGCCTTCATCACCGACAAGGATCTGTATTGCTGCAAAATGATGCCATTTGGGCTCAAGAACACTGAGGCAACATTTCAGAGATTAATCAACAAGATGTTCAATGAGTAGTTGGGCAGAAACATGGAGGCCTATGTTGACGACATGATCGTCAAGAGCCTCCTTAAAAGATATCACATCAAGGACCTAGAGGAATCATTTAGCGCTCTGCAGCGTTATCGCATGAAGCTAAATCCGACGAGGTGCACCTTTGGGGTTACTTCGAGAAAGTTTTTGGGTTTCCTTGTTACCAAGCGAGGGATTGAGGCAAACCCTGAGAAAATCCAGGCCCTCAAAGACATGAGGCATCCGTCCCACAAGAAGAAAGTTCAACAGCTAACAGGGAGGATTGCTTCCTTAAGTAGGTTCATATCCCGGTCAGCCAAAAAATGCCTTCCCTTCTTCAAGGTACTTCAGTAGTCTCGGGGTTTCGAGTGGACCGAAGACTGTCGTGCTGCTTTTGAAGAATTAAAGAAGTACTTAAAAACCCCACCTCTACTTTCTAAACCTCAAGAAGGGGAGGTGCTCTATTTATACCTTTCCGCTTCGGATGAAGTAGTCAGCTCAGTCCTCGTCCGAAGAAAAGGAGATGGCTCCCATAAGCTGATCTACTACATCAGCAAAGTCCTACATGATGCTGAAATGAGATATTCGAAAATGCAGAAGCTGATCTACTTTTTAATAATTGCGGCAAAGCGACTACGGCCTTATTTCCATGCCCACGCCATCATGGTCCTGACTGATCAACCTCTTAAGACCGTCCTCCGATGCCTCGATACTTCAAGAAGAATAGCCAAATGGGCTATGAAACTAAGCGAGTTTAACATTAGTTTCTAACCCCAATCGGCTATGAAGGCCCAGGTGCTCTCAGATTTCCTGGCTGAGTGCACCTGAAAGTCCGAAGATGAAGCATCTCCAGCAGAAGAGGAAATCTCGAAGGACACGGAGTCCATTTGGGTACTCCATGTAGATGGAGCCTCCAACTCTGCTGGGTGTGGAGCCGGTCTCATACTAGCTGAACTGAATGGCCATTCGGTGGAATACGCTCTCCGATTCTCCTTTCGTGCTTCGAATAACCAGGCCAAATACGAAGCCTTACTTGCAGGACTTCGGATCACCAAGAGTTTGGGAGTTCAAAGACTCCAGGCTTTTTCGGACTCCCGGTTGGTGGTGAACCAAGTTAAAGGAGAATATGAAGCCAGAGATCCCACCATGGTGCAGTACTTGGAAAAAGTACAAATCCTGTCTTCTCAACTGGAGTTCTTCGAAATCATTCATGTCCCTCGATCAGAGAATTCTCGGGCAGATATGTTGTCTCGACTTGCTACCACAACCCCTGAATCCCTTGGTCGCACCTTCGTTGAACACCTTGAGGCCCCAAGTATAGCCGAAGGAGCTGTGGAGGTGCACCAGATTGAGACCGAACCAAGCTGGATGGATCCCATCATCAAGTTTTTAAACGAGGGCATGTTGCCACAAGATAAAACAGAGGCCAAAAAGATCCGCTAGATGGCGTCCCAATATGTCATCCTAGATGGAACTCTCTATAAGAGGTCATTTTCTCATCCTCTGCTGAAATACTTGGGACCGTCAGACACTGACTATGCCTTGATGGAGGTCCATGAAGGGATATGCAGAGATCACTTAGGGGGCAGATCCTTGGCATATAAAATTATGCGCCAGGGATACTATTGGCCCTCCATTCAGAAGGATTCAGCCAACTTCGTACAGAAATGTGATCAATGCCAAAGGTATGCCAACATACAAAGGCAATCAGCGAGTCATTTGACCCAACTTGCAATACCTTGGCCCTTCGCCCAATGGGGAATGGACATTCTTGACCTATTCCCACTGGCATCCGAGCAGAGGAAGTTCCTCCTCGTGGCAATTGACTATTTCACCAAATGGATAGAAGTTAAACCATTGGCTCACATCACGGAGGGCAAGGTCGAGAGCTTTGTCAGGAATTTCATCATATTTTGATTTGGAATTCCACATACAATTATCACCGACAATGGGAGACAATTTGACAATCCAAAGTTCAAAAACTTCTATGCTTAGTACCATGTGCAACATAGGCTAACTTCCGTCGCCCATCCACAGTCCAATGGAGAAATCGAAGTAACTAATCAGACTATCCTCCATGGCCTGAAGACAAGGTTGAACGCTACCAAGGGACTTTGGACCGAAAAGCTGACCTCCATTCTCTAGGCATATAAAACGACCCCGAGAATAGCTACTGGTGAATCGCCGTTCAACCTAGCATACGGTACCGAAGCTGTTCTCCCTATCAAAGTCTCCCTCTAATCTTTGAGGATCGACAGATATGAAGAGCCTGAGAACTCTGATCGCAGAAGAGTTGACCTAGATCTACTACCGAGTACCAGGCTCCATGCCTAAATGAAAATGGCGACATACCAACAAAAGGCCGCCAAATATTACAACTCTAGAGTAAAGGAACAGATTTTCTGTACGAGGGATATGGTGCTATGAAGATCTGAAATATCTAGACCAGCTGAGCAGGACAAACTTTTTCCCAACTGGGAAGGGCCGTACCAAGTTGAAGAAGTCATACGTCCGGGAATATATCGACTCAAGACCTTAGACGGTAAAATTCTGTCCTGGTCATGGAATGTACAAAATCTTCGCATTGTATTATCAATAAAAAGACACCAAAATCTTTTATGAAAATCTGTTCAACTTTGAATGGCCCGTTGCACCAACTGGATGACAACGATATGAATGGCCCGATCTAAGGAATTGGCCAACAGTGCAAAGGAGAGTCTGATCCACTCACCCTATCGGTACGCTTGACGAGCACAATGAACGGCCCAATTAGGCTACCAAAATGATCAAAGGCACAGGGACAGTTTTTATAACCTATCCCATGGTAAATCCGAAGACGTGCCGGGGCAGGCCTAATTAGCCTACCTTACACCAAAGAAGGTGCATGGACAGTTTTTATAGCCTACCCTATGGTATATCTGAAGATGCACCGAGACGGGCCTGAACAGCCTACCTTAATCATAACAGGAATGCACAGGGATGGCCTAGACACCCTACTCTACAGTAAATCTGAAAATGTGCTGAAGTGAATATGTATCACTCATCCTGTCAACAATAAGTGCTTGATGAGATGAGCCAACCAATCTCACCCCTTCTGCAGAACCCAAATGTTCTGAGAAACTTACACCTTCGACATGTCATAAGGTTTGCATTCAACAGTACGACGAGTCACAAAAGAAGTATGGAATAAGTTGGAACATTTCATTTCATTTTGAATTTTTTACAAAAAAAAGGAAAAGAAAGCAAGGAGCATTGCAGATAAAGGGAAAGTGGATCTAAAGACCACCAGCTGGCCCTTTCCCATGCCAACGGGAGGCGTCAAAGCCCTGGAAGGAGGATGGAGAGGCTCCGGCATTCCCCTCGGAGTCAAACTTCGATTCTTCTTTGAAATCAGAATCAAACTCGTGACTAGGGAAGAGGACGGAAGGCCTAATATTTTCCAAGCCCTTCAAATTGAAGAACTTAAAAGCCTTGTCCCGATACTCCCGGAACCTCCGATGGTACGAATCCAATATCGTCTCTACAACTTCATCCTTGTAGGTGAGAGAAGCCATGAAATCCGAGATGGCCTCCGCTAATTTCTTCCTGGACTCCTCCGCCTCTGCAGCGGCAACTTCGACTCATGCCTTGGCCTCCAGCAGGCAGGCTTCCAAGACTCGAGTTTTTCTCTCCAGGCGAGTGATGACCCCCTGCGGGTCATCATTGTCGCCTCTCAGAGGGGCCTTAGAACTAGGCTTGCCCTCAGAAAGTGCCTCGGAGGCTCTCTTCATCGCCGCCTTCTTAAGTTCGAAGATGCTGAACTTCATTTTGATGGTTTGCTGGAGAAGGAAGGGCAATTTCCAAAATGGGATTCTAAAATTTCGATGGCTTATGACAGGGAAAGACAGGATCCTATTTAAAAGGATCCTGCACCCATGAATGGCCACAGGGAAATGTGCTCCGCGCCTTTTTCCAAGCGCACCAAAGGATGCCACGTGTCGAGACGATACCTCGAAACCCAAGTGACTACCTGGGAACGGTATGATCGCTAATAACTACTCTCGGAGATGCCAACCGTCGGTGCTTTGGATCCATAATGGTCTTCATTGTACGGTGACGACATTAATGGCCTCCCCTCAGAAAGGGAGGATATGGCGGCACCCGGGATACACGGGGATGCGACCGTTCGAATGTCTATACACTCGATGCGGGCAACGAGAATCATGCTCAATGTTCATCAATCAATGGTTAACAAGAAAGTGACACCTGTCTATCACGACCATTCCTGGATAAAAGGAGTAATTACAGTGGGCAATCGATGTCAGCCTGACCTGGTCACGATTAATCACCGGCAACGACATTCTGATTTTACTTCGGAATTCGTCTTTGATGCCGACCTCAAATCAAATAGCTTTCAGCTCACCCATCAACCATAAAGGCTCGAACCAAAAAAGGGACCAATTAAAAAAAAACTAAAGTTTCTTATTTCAAGGATGAAAAACTACATCCAAAAGGAGGTTATTACAAAAAGCTGGAAAAAGAAAAAATTACAACGAAATTACATCTTGTCAGCCTCTCTAGCAGTCGAAATAGGAGTAAGGGTCAATGCTTCCCCAAGCTGGGCCCTCGAGGCCATAGATTCATTCTTCGAAACAGCGAGCAAGGAGAAGTCCATGCCAGGATAAATTTCCTTAAGTTTATCCAGACAATCGACATAACCTGAGGAATATCCTTCCAACACCGCCTTACTTGTCTCGTCCCTAAAAGCCTGGGAAGCCTTGTAAGCTTCAACGGCCCTGGAAGACCTCTCTTCGGCCTGTGCAGCCCTCTGGACGGCCACCGAAAAGTTTGTCCCCATTTCCTCAACCCTCCTCTCCGATTCGACCAGACGAGACTTCTACTCCTCAGCATCTTGGAGCACCCCCCCTCAGCAACAGTTCGAGAGAGGCAATCTTCTTCCTTCTCTCCTGCGCAATGATCACCACCTCAGTCGCCTATGCCTGAATGGTGCTCATCTGTCTCTTCAAGACATCATTAGAAGCAATGGCCCTGTCCCTTTTTTCTTCTACAGCAGCCCGAAGCTTCTCAGCGACACCCTTTTCGGCTACAACCGAGGCCACCCGGCTTCGGAGGCCTTCGCCATAGCCAATGCATTCACGGGCACCTTTCTCCAATAGAGAAAGGTCGCAAGAAACCTGCAGAGCAAGGGACACTTATGAAATCAGCTCAATCAATGGATGCGGATAGGTGACATTCATGACTAAAGGTTACCTGCTGTATTCCAAAAAAGAGGGCAGGTAAGGGATCCCCGGATTCCTCCTTCCCGGTTCCACTCATAGGGGTATTGCACCCCACTAACCCCTTTCCTCCTATAACCGGGGCTACTGGCTTAATATCTTCAACATGAGGAGGGGGCCCATCAACATCTTGTGGGCTCGGTCTCACGGATGGTCTAGCTGCCACGACCCTCCTAGGAATAATTGGCTCCTCCCCTGAAGAAGAACCTATCTCGATAGGTTCACTGCTCTTGGCCTTAGCGTACGGCAGCGCCAGCACATATCTCTGCCTTCGATATGATCTCCTCACTTGAAAACCTCTCATTGGTTTCCCTCTGGTTGCTCGCCTGAGCTGTGCAAGGTTTGGCCTCATGGTGCAATAAGCCCTCAGAGCGGCGCAAGGAGGAAGGAGCAGGGATGGCGTTAAAAATGGCGTTGCTTGATGTGAATGGCAGCTGATCCAAGGATATCGAGACTAGCAAAATTCAAAAACCCTCGATCACAACGGTTTCCTAGACGTGACACGCGCAGGAGCCCTAACGGGTCAGAGCCTCAACTAACGTGCTGGGGGGACCATCGAAAGGCTGCAGCCACGATAATCCCTATTCCCATGCATAATTACCATCGACTTGATCGCCACTACCTCTCCAAGCGATGACATGGCAGTCACCATTCCTGGTAAACCGGTAAGTTAAAGGTTTTCTTTACATGGATACCTCTCTGTCTGCTTTGCAGCTTAAGAGGAGAAGCTTGTATTTGTGAGAAAAGACTCCGCAAAGGGCAATGTGATTCAAATCATCACCAAAAATCAACAACATTACTCAAACCAAGTTCAAAGATGCAATACAGAATACACAAAAAGGAAAAACTACTCGTTAATTCAAAAAAGTTTGCCAGTTACACGCTAGAGGAAAGAGGAGAAGAGATATAATGCCGTACAGATCCCTAAGGATCGGCCAGAAGAGATTCAGCATCGCAAGATTGGAGCAGCCTGTCAATTTATACAGAAAGGGTTTCCTCAACTTGGGTTAGGTCCAGAGAGTCTCCAACCTGGTCCCCCTCTTCAGCCTGGATACCCTCTTTAGCCTGGGCTCCCTCTTCAGCCTGAACTCTATTGTCAACTTGGATCGGAATTACATCCAAGTCTTCGGCTGCAATGTGAACTTCTTCCCTCAGGCTTGGCACTTCTTCGGCTTCTTTGGCTTGGACCGAAATTACGCCCGAACCCTAGACCACGACTGGGATTTCCTCCTTTGGGCTTGACATCTCTTCGGCCTCCTCTACGGCCTCGTCCTCCTCCTCCTCTCCTTCTTCCACTATGTTGAAAGCAGGTACACCAAAAAGATCAAGATTAGGGAAGACCCTACTAACCTTGGCAAGTCCGTCATTGAAGTCGTGCTGATAGTTGTATAAAGTCACTTCATTCATTTTCTCTTGGAACTGCGAGGACTTCCTAAAATCCGCTACAGCTCTATCTGCCCACTCTTTCATGGCTTCAGGCTCCCTCCGGGCCACTTCGGACTCCCTCATGGCTACTTCGTTCTCCAAGGCTGCCTCTTCGGCTCTTAAAGATGCCTCTTCGGCTCTTAAAGATGCCTCTTCAGCCCTCCTGGTTGCCTCCTCAGCCACCTTGGTCAAGCCGTTCATCCTCTCCTGATTCTCCTTGGCAGATTATTCCAAGGAATCAATTTATTTTTTATTCTTCCTCAACTCCGTATCTTGCCCTATGATTGTCAAATGAGCACTCTTCAGCTCGCTCCTTAGGCCACGAACTTCAGCATCCACATGAGTGAGTCAGTTCTCCATGGACTGCTTCAGTTCTTTGGCCACCTCCTTCTCGACCCTGCTCGCGTGGAGCTCCTCCTTTAAGCCATGGATGAGGCTATCAACATTTCCCAGGCCCTCCTCCATGAAAGTGATGTCGTAGACCAGCTACGTCAACAAAATGAGATCACAAACCGAACAACCCTTTGGACAAAGAAAATACAATGAAGATCTCACTTGTTGCAGGGAGGAGAAGGCATAATCAGATATTCTGGCAAGGCTTCAACCTGGGATGACTGCCAGATCATGAGGCAGTAGAGTGTCCTTCAGCGCCCACCTAGCCACAGCACAGACCAACAAACCCCCCATGGGATAAAGCTCCGAAGAGTCCGTGGGATGGCTCCCAGCTGGGGAAGCCTCCCGAACGGGCTCCTTCTCGACTTGCGGTGCCTTGCCCCTATCCACCGCGGGAGGGCAAGGCGGTGGTACATCAACCACCAGAGGCGGACTCTCCCTAATTTGAACTGGAGAGATAGCTGCCAACAAAGGTTCAACTAGCTGAGGTCCTGTTGGGGCCTCCATCATCGGCACCCTGTTTCCCCCAGAGGTTCCTCTGGAGGATGAAGTGCTTATACTCCTCTCAGGATCATCCCTTCGAGCCTTCTTCCGAGCCTCCGACTTTGAAGGAGGAGCGCGAGTTGTCCTTTTCTCGGAGGATTGGCGGAGCCAATCCAAGTTTGTCTTCATTCCATCGCCTGCAAAAAGAAAAAACCCCTCTGAGTCGATTGGACTACAAAAGGGATGAAGGAGAAGAGGTGAAAAACTTCCATCATTTATACCTAATGCAAGGAATTCGCTGATCCCTGCACGATGGAGATTCCTCTCCTCCAACAATTCGCAGATAGGAATGGCCTTCGAATCAGTCAATAAGTTGTAATCAGACTGATTGGCCACCAAAATCTTTTTTTCATCATTAGCAGTTAAGCACGGGTCCTTCCACTCGCTGCTGAAATCCCACGGATCGATAGACAACACAAAAACAAAGCTGGGCTTCTACCCATGGATGGTGCTGGGCATATCCTTGATGATCTTGTATCCAGGCTGAGGACCGATCACCCACCATCCACGACCGTGAAAATCTCTCTTCAGAACAAAAAGGGTAGTAAACAAATTGATCCCGGGGTTCACATTAGCTATGTGACACCGGACCAAAAATCCACAGATGTTACAAATGTTATTCGAAGTCAACTGCATAGGCACTACTTGGTACAGGCAAAAAATCTTGATAAAGAAGGGATGCAGCGGAAATCGAAGACCAGCCTTCAAATGGTCTTCTTATACAGCCAGACACCCAGCAGGAAGATTATTCACCATTCCTCAGATGTGGGAAGGATTAAAGGGAACTCTTCGGGAACGTGATAGCGTTCTCGACGGTGGGCAACCTTTCTCGGTGAAACGGAGCTGGGAACTAACTCCGGACTCACCACATCATCGGCCCCCGAGGACCCGACCTTTTCCTTTCGGATTCCTACAGTCTTAGCCATGATAAAAGAACAAAGTAAAGAAACAAAAGGAAGATTCTACCTGCAGAAGGGACTGATGGCCAAGAACGGGAAAAGCTGGGCCAAAACTGAAAGTGCGAGGTTGAAGAAGCTTCCTCAGCTGGACCCTTTTATCCTTCTCATAAAAAGACAAAGAGGCTTCAAGGCGACATCTCGATAAACGGAACCATCTTCCTAAACCCGCCACGAATGCTCGAGATGGTTGCGCAGCCCCAAAACGGCCCTAAGCTGATTTGACACGGAATAGACCAAAGGTCATAATCCGTATAAATCAATGGCCAAGGTGGAGCACACTTCTCATCCAAGGGACAAGGAAAAGCCATGATCGACACGCAAATCCCAACCAAAAGATTGGTTGAACCATCGCATAGCAAAAAAAGGAGAGACAATCCCAGGTCCGCCCGCTCCTTTTTCACATCCCAATTAGGGGATGACAGCTGTCCATCACCTGATTCTCATATCAACCGGCAGTTATGGTAGACGGTCCAATCAGAGATTTTGTAATCATCCACTACACCATCCCCTAGGAGGAAAATGACAAACTAGTAATACTCTCACTCTTCGAGGCAAATCTTCGCTTCGAAAACTAAGAGTAGGGGGCAACTGTTGGGATATGTCGGTCCAGGTACAAGCCAACCATCGACTTCACCGGCCGAAGACATTTTCTCAATCCATGCATTTTAAACCAAGGTGTTCGAAAAAAACTGGACAATTGATGGGCAAGTCGAAATCGAAGCGCTTAACTCCATCCGACAAACAAGACTATGGTCCCTGCTAAAGACGGGGTCCCCGGCCCACGCTGAAGTGTGATCTTCGCTATCGACCGAAGACATAGTCTTTGGATTACGACGAAGATATCGGCTTCGGCCTACGTCCAAGACAAAGCCTTCGATCTTTGCCGAGGATGTAATTCCCGATTTGCCTCGAAAGAGTCCGAAGATGAAGACAGTCCTCCAATTCGACTACAGGTATTTCCCGAAGAGGGAAACCTGAAGACAGATCTCCGATCTGTTTTAGGTCTCTACGAACGCAATGAATAACGGTTACCATCAACTATTTCCAAGAGCGCAGTCATGGCGCGTGACTCCAGCAGCAATGCCCCCGGTCTGTCCGGAACCATTTGGTAACCGTCCACGATTGCGAATTAAAGGAATGGAATTAATTCCTCCATCGTAACCGCTGGAGGAAGGACGGAACCGCAGGCCGGGCAACTCATTATAAATAATAGTAAGAGGGGATGCTCCTGATAAGGCACAAGATACTCTTGAAAATCTTAGAGTCTTTTCCTTCTCTAGCTGATCCTCCTCATAATCTTTCCCATTCTGTGGCTGGAGCCCGTCTCTGATTTAGGCATCGGAGTGTCCATCGCCGGAACAACTTCGACCAGGAATTTATTTTGCCGGTGAACCAGGAAGCGGGCCTGCGATCCAGTAGCTCTGTCGGTCGAAAAATGGACTCTATGACAACAGAAAATAATACCGAAAAATGAGACAATCCAGCATTACTTTTCATATTTTTTGATACAATTTAAAATATCCACAAGAGTGAAAAAAAAAAAAAAAAAAAAAAGTCTTTCAAACAATTTCATGAATTGATAGCTTCATTACTGTCTGTGCAAAATTCTTGAAATTTATTTTTCTAATTTTAAAAAAATATGTAAAAAATAATTATGAAATAAAATAAATTTTATAGTAGAAATATTATTCCACAAAATGATATTAAAAAAAAATCGTTGGAGGTAGTTTTATTAGCTCTTGAACAAAATTAAATGACTTGCGGTTGGGGGTTGTTGAATCATATGAGCTATGTTCCCATTTCAGGAAATCTTAACTTTCGCAGTTCCGCGCGAACATTTCGAACCAAACCGAGTCCTTCTGAAGGCCAGGTACGGCACCTGCTGTTGGGCCACATTAATTTCCACAGCACCACGGGTTTCTCCCTGCGGAGCATCCAGTGAAATCTCAGCACTGTTCATATATTTAGACAACAATCACATCTCCTCCATAAATGAGAACGGACCTAACTTTGTGTACTTCTTAATTACCAGGCCTATTTTTGGTCGCAATTTACTAATCAGCGCTCGTTCGATTATCATAAATCGGCCAATTTTGGTCCAACCACGAATAGCGGCACCTTGCACTGTACATGTATCTTACGATCTTGTCTTTGTATACTTCTTAATTACCAGGCCAAATTTTGGTCGCAATTTACTAATCAGTGCTCGTTCGTTCGATTATCATCAATCGGCCAATTTTGGTCCAATCACGAATAACGGCACCTTATACCGTACATGTATCCTATGGTCTTTTCTTTTTTTTAATTTTTTTTTTTAAGATATAAAGATGGGAGGAGGGGAGGAAGGGGATGAGTATAGCTATCCCGTCGGGCATAATCATAAAGATCACTGTTTTATCAAAAAATATTTCATACAGAATGATAATAAGAATGACTCGATCCTTTTCCATCGAGTATACCATTTCAGCTTCAACCACATCAAGATGATGCTCCGGATCCAGAAAATTTTTAGTCAATGTCTCGTATTCACGCCCGGCTTCCAGGAATTCATTCCAGCCAAACACTAAATCATGTCTCGATCCAGAAGTCACTCATTTTGACTCCTAATTCCAATCGTTCGTTTCTTGGCGAGTCCAGTACAATGTGCAGGCTCTAGGGACAAGACCTGTAAATTTGTCCGAATATTGAGGCAGGAAAGGGTATATAGAACGGAAAAGAGAGGGAGAGAGAAGGTATTCGACGCAGGGTCATCCTCATCTCTTGCCTTGGAATTCGTCGTTTTCGCTTCTGGGTGCTTCTGCAACTTCTCCGTCCGTTTCTTCCTTCTTTTCTTCGCCTCTTTTTTCTTTTCCAGTGTAATGAACTAACTTTTATATTTTATATTTTTTGTCGTTTTGCACTCCTCCTGTCGCTCTCTGGCTCTCTCTACTGGAAGTTCTTGTTAAGCAGAGGAGAGCAGAAGGGTTAGAGGATTAATCGATGGCGTCGGTGTCGGAGAGTAGGAACGTGACTTCGGAGGAGACGGAGGTGACGTCGGAGCGGCGACCGGAAGAAGGGAAAGAGGAGAGGGAGCTGGGCCTGGAGTTCCCTCTTATGAGGCAGTCTTCTATATACTCCCTCACCCTCGACGAGATCCAGAACACGGTGTGCGAGCCCGGCAAGTCCTTCGGCTCCATGAACATGGACGAGTTCCTTACCAATATCTGGAACGTAGAGGAGGGCCAAATCGCCAGCACCAACGCGCAGAACCAACCGCACTTCGGCGGAGGGGGGCCGCCGGCGGCGACGCCGCTGGAGCGGCAGGGGTCGATTACCGTCCCGGCGCCGCTGTGCAGGAAGACGGTGGATGAGGTGTGGGCGGACATCCATCGAGGCCATAACGCCCGCCGCCAGAACGTTGACCGGCCGCCGCCACCGTCACAGAAGCAGCAGCAGGAGAGCAACGGCGCCGCCCCTCGCAAGCCGACCTTCGGGGAGATAACGCTTGAGGACTTCCTCGTCAAGGCCGGGGTCGTGAGGGAGGGCTATCAGCCCGGCGGCGCCCAGTCGGCCCACGCGCCGATTCCGCCAGCAGCGCAGTACGGGACGCCGGCGGGGTACCAGATGGTGGTGCCGGAGGGGGCGCCGGTGTTTGGGCACGTGGTGGGGGTGCAGGCGTACGGGGACCACCAGGTTGCAACCGCCAATGGGATGTATCCGGTCGTCGGCGATGGTGGTGGGCCAGGCTACGTGGTGGGGAGTGGGTTCGGGGGCAGGGTTGGGAACGGGTACGGTGGTGGAGCGGCGGTGAGGGGTCCGCCGGCCAGCCCTGGGTCGTCGGAGGGCGTGGGGGGAGGGCAGGTGGACAACTCCGGTGCGGCAGAGGAAGGCGGAGAGGGGAAGGGGGGGAGGAAGAGGGCGCTAGACGGGACGGTGGAGAAGGTGGTGGAGCGGCGGCAGCGGAGGATGATCAAGAATCGCGAGTCCGCGGCGAGATCCCGCGCCCGAAAGCAGGTACATGTACATAATATTATATTCGTCTCTTTGCTTCCCCTGATACCATTACAACACAGAAATTAGCATGCAAGAATGCTGAAGATAAAAAGTTCAGGATTTTACACCACTTTAGTATCGAGCGGTGTTTGTTTTCATCTAGCAGTGGACTAGTGTGCGTGGAGTGGGAACGTGGATGACATCATAGGGGATTGGCATTACTAGTTCTGCGATAGGGATACAGAACACAAATCTCTGTTGTTTTCTTGGGTTTTTGGTGTTAACCTAGCTTTAGTATTTGCTCTTGGGGGTTGATTAAGGTGCTCAATCTTTTCCGATTGCATTCCTCATCTCATTTTCTTGCCTTTTCACCGTGCGAGAAAGTTTTTATGCCAGTGAGAGACGCCGTGGGGATTGATTAAATCTCTGCTGCTTTCTTGGGCTTTTGGAGTTGTGTCTTAATCGTCTTTACTGATTTCTAGACGGTGACCTCCATTAGTTTTAATACTTTACATTTATTATTGGGTTGGACTTCGGAAAGCCCGCCCGTTTGCATATAAATATGGTTTTCTACCGTTGGATTGTACTGGGATTGTCATCGATCCCAATCCCAATTTAATCCAGCGAACGTTCTCACCGTAGCATAACCTTTCATTATTTAGTTCCCTTATTTTCTCACGTTTTCACACAAGGCGCGGATGACGTGTGTTGTATCTGTTTCTAAAAATAGTATTCTCCACGTAGCACCTTTTAGACGGGCCACGGGAACTCTAGTACCTTCATCCGTACAAGGGATTGGGCCAAGCGAAACCTTTGTAATACTCAGTCAGTCCAAGACCCACCTCCATTTCTATCTTGCTCGTCCATGGCTTTAATTAACTGCCTGTTAGAGCCTTCGACATCATTATATTGTCCATGACTAGTACAACACCATCGGCCCGCAACTAATAAGGCCTATCACGTCGCTGGCTTAGGCAAACATTGTAAAACCTACTCTTTGATGTAGTTTTTCGACAACTTAATCCTTTCTGAGACAGGCCCCACGGAAAAAAACATGCAGGCATATACGGTAGAGCTTGAGGCGGAGCTGAACCAGTTGAAAGAAGAGAATGCCCGACTGAAGGAGGAGGTAAGGCCCATTGCAAATTCTTTATATGCATACTCATTGTAAAAAATTGGTAGCCAAAGTTACTCTGCCTCAGCATTCCTTTGCTCATAAAATGTTACTGCTCTTTTTCTGGATTGACAGAAGAAATTTCTGGCATCGAAGAAGCAACTGGTACGTACATTCTCCTAGCTGGTCACTACAGGAATCATATTGTTTTCATTTTCTTCTGAGCTTGCACATTTCAAGCTAACGTGCCAGAAATTTTACATTGAAGCCCACTAATTGTGGCCTTTGCTTTCTAGATGATGGAGGCCATGGCCGAACGTGCACGTGTGAATGCCCGGAAGACTATACTGACGCTGAGGCGTTGCAACAGTAGCCAGTGGTAATGGGATCACCAACTACCCTAACCCTTACCTGCCATGACGGCATATATGGTAGTCTTTCATTTTGCTTTAGCTCTGTTACGAGCAGGCACTGGGAGCGAACCCATCTCATTGCTTGTGCCATGGATGGCTCCTTCCCATGGTTCCTGGTTGTTAGGTTAATAAGCCCTTTTGTTAAATCCGTCAGCGATAGCTATCTTGATACATAGCGAATTTAGTTGGTTGCTTTGTTGTACAAAGATCTGCCGGGAAAACAATGTGAATAAAGAAGTGCCAACATGTTCTTATTTCTGTGCATTTGTCAGTGCAATGGTTGTGCGCTCCGTATCGATGCCTGCGGTGAAATAGGACCAAAGTCGTAGATTTCGGGCCTCAGTAGCTAAGACTGTCAGGAAATTCAAATTTTAATATACACTTATGGGTCACCCTATGTGGGTGTGGTTCCAACTCATGTGGGACGTTAATGGGAGAAATTTAATGCACACAACGGTCCGATGGACTCTTCCTTGTATGCGGTATATTACAGTAAAAAGAAGATTTGTTGATATTTTTAAAAATATTTATTGATATTTTTAAATATCGGCAAGAAAGCTTCCGACACTTTTTAAAGTATCGTAAAAGTGCCAGATATGTAAGTGTAAGGATATAACCTGTTGACGTTTTTTTAAAGCATCGGTATATGCTGATCTTTAAAGCGTCGCTATATTTAAACTTATCGACGCTTCAAAGCGTCGCTAAGTTTTTAAACATAGCGATACTTTTTAAAAATGTCGGCATGTATCGATATTTTAAAGCGTCGCTAAGTTTAAAACCTAGCAACGCTTTAAAGCGTCGATAAATTTAAATATATCGATGCTTTAAAACGTCGGTATTTGTTATGATATCGATATTTTAAAACGTCGGCAATTGGTAAGATAGAAACGTTTTAAAGCATTGACAATTTTCTTTTTTTTTTAAAAAATATATCTGTATCAACACAAATCTGTATATATCAAATATACACCAATACAAACCTGTATACATTATCACCAAAATCAAATATCATTTCATTCAAACTTGTATCACACATAGCCAAAGACATATAAAATGGAATTAAACATCATTTAACTGAAAATTGTATCACACAAACACAACATTCATACTACAAACACCAAATATACATGAATTCAATATAAAGAATATTTTATATATATAAAAAGTATCAACAGATACTCAAACTCGATCCAAGTTCAAATACATAAAAGATATACAAAAAATAATAAAAAAATTAACTAGCATCAATGGTCCGCGGGAGACTGGTCATCGTCCTGTTTGCGACTAGCAGATACATCGGGAACCTACAAGATATACATATATATAGTTACGATACATACATTATATATATTCTAAATTATTACATACAATATATATATATAGTTATAAATAATTACTTATCTAAGATGACATGAACATATGCAGTACAGATGTAACATGCTCAAGCTGAGTCCTCATAGACTGCATCTCTACTCTGTCTATATCACGTGTCTGTCTGAGCTCTGCTATTTTATCCTCGAGTCGACGAACATGTGAATGATCATGACTATCTCTAGCATCCCGAGTAAATCTACTCATCTTAGATAATTGAGTCAAGGTAACTCCAATCCGATAACCCCTCACTCATCCAGGATGCTCTGGTTCCATCAACTCCGAGAATACATCGGCCTCGATGCGACTGCTTTGCATAGATGACATAGCTTCGCCACCATGCTCGGCGATCATAGAGGTAGCCCTCTCCTATGTTTTATAAAAAATTCATATATTAATATTTAATAAAAATAAAATTATAAATCATGATATAATATAAATAAAAAAATATAAATATATCTCTGGACTCCTTCCGAACAAAACTGCCATCCTGGTGAACGTGAGTCATTTGATGGAACTCTACCTTATCAGACTCCCTCGCCTGCTAATCAGCCTATAGAAAGAATAAATATTACAAAAAAATCCAAAATGACACATCTTATACCCTTGTATCATGATACATGGCACATGTATGATACATGATGATATATGATGTTAAAACTAAAAGTGTACTAAAAATATTATAGGATGATAAATATACAAACTCATGCCTGAGCCGTGTATAACTCTTGGACCCCGCTGTGTGAGGAACGGACTGAGCTGCTCGTGCAGCTCTACCAATAGCAGATATGTCTACACAATAAAATTAAAACTATGTTATATATTGTATAAATGTAATTTATATTAAAAATTAATAAGTTTATAAGTTTGATAATGCTACACAACCGTGCCCTCTCGGAGAACCAATAGTGCACCAGCTCCCTCCACTAATGAGGGTGTACATTAGGAGGACAAGTAGCTGCAATCTGCTCCTTTGTCTTACCCTCTATCTTATAGTCTCCCTTCAACGTTGCCCTATACTCTTTTCACTTGCGATTGAGAGACTTAAGCACAAAATCATTACAATCTAGAGGGAGTATAAACTTGCTCTATAATATAAAAAAATAATAAAATAAGTATTAAATGAAATAAGCAATGAAATTATTAAAAACTTAAGATATAAAATAATATATCAAATTTTTTACCTGTACAAGTCGTAGCATCTCTATTTTATAAGCAGGAACATGTCATTCCACTTTGAATAATTTTTGAGACATAGCTGACCTTGGCGTGCTATTGTCCCCAAAAAGCTGGTCAACAAGCTAGCCAATTTCTTAATAGGCTGGCCAAGCTTGTTGCACTCAACGACGATCTTCTCAGCCTCAGGTAACTGCCACACATCATGGACTAGTGTGGGTCTTCACCTCCTAAGTCTCCCAGATCCATCTACAAAAAAATACAGAAAATTGACAATATATAAACTATTGCATATGTATGAATTGAAATGAGATGAAATTATTAAATTATCCTATATCTATATATCATCGATGATAGACTCATCATCTGGATGATCCGTAGGAGGATCGTGATGTGTTGACTTAAAGGTAATGTCCTCGGCCTGATGTGAAGGAGAGGTATCGGCCTCGGCCGGATATGCAGGAATGGAGGGACTGGCATCAGACTGTCGTGAAATGGATGGACTACCCTCGGGCTACTGTGACGAAGTACCAGCCTCGATCTGAGAAAACTGAAACTGTACATCTGATAGGCGCTTTCTTTAAGACATGGTGTACCTAACATGCATTATTAAAAACTAAGTCAATATTATAATCAAATTATAACAAAAATGAATTGCTATTTAAAAGATAGGATAATAATTCGTGCAAAATTGTAAGCCATTTTATAAACTACTTGTCATAATCAAATAGTTGTACCTTCTTCAAAATCCAACCTAACCAAAATGGTTGTATCATTTATATGATCATCCGGCATAATATTATAAGGCATACACTGAGTATAAATATCATCTTCTTCTTCCACCTTTTTTTCCATGTCATACAAGTCTCTGGGTTTTGTCTTAATAATAGTAACATATTCTTTATCTTTTGATTCTTGTACATAAAAAACTTGTTTAGCTTGAGATGAAAAGATAAATGAATCATCCTTCAATAACACACCCATATGTATCAATCTTGAAAAATTGATGAGTATGAATCCGTTTGAGTCCTTTTTCAAACCTCTTGGTATATTTATATCCACCCAATCGCATCGAAATAATACAACTTAAAAATTTCCATAATAATCTATCTCAAAAATATCTTTAAGTATAGCATAATAAGATTTTCCATCTGCTTCTACCATAACTCCACTGTTTTGAGTTTTTCTAGATTTCTTGTACTCCTTGGTATGAAATTTAAAGTCATTTATAATAAAATCATTATATTTGTTCACAATATAATTAGAACCTCTGGCAAGTGCTATTAGTTCTGCTGAACAATTTTTCTCCATCAGTTCCAGTACCTAGAAAATATAATATCAATTATCAATCACTTATTTGATGTTAAATGTATGTAAAATTATTATATGACTTATATATACTAACCTGATTGGCAAGCCAATTAGTGAATAACTCAACCAACTATCTTTGTTCAATCCTTGGATTAGGATGAGTGGAATGATTGGCTTGTCGTTGTACAGCTAAAAATTCACTACATGACAATCAAATATAAGTATGACAATAATATGTCTAATATTTAGTATTATTCATATATAAATGGATTAACCTGTGATAGTCAGATACTATGTCGCTATGTAGCAATACATAAAAGTGTGCTTGTGACAAGGATTTATGGTCAAGAATAATACTTTCAGCTTTTCTTATAAATCTTTTGGAAGATGCAAACTTGTTTAGATTTGTATTCTTCATGGTATCGCCATGATGTTGAGGTCGATTAAATACAGTCTCTACACCTTCGAGATATCTTGAACAAAATATTAAATACTTTTCAGCAATATATCCCTCTGCTATTGAGCCTTCAGGATGGGATTTGTTTCGTACATAATCATTCAAACGTACAAGATACCTTCAAGAAGTATGAAATTTATTATAATTTTAATATTAATATGATATATAATAAAATAAAGATATCTAAATTATGAAATTTTAGTTTTACAGCATTACCTCTCGATAGGGTACATCCATACACTATACCGGTCCACCAAGTTTAGCTTCCGAAGCTAGGTGAATGAGAAGATGAACCATAATCGTAAAAAATCCAGGAGAAAAATTCTTTTCCAATCTGACATAACGTAAGTATGACTTGAGACTGCAACTGATCAAGCTCATGAGAATCAATAACCTTAGAATATAATGCCTTAAAGAATGATGATAACTGAAAAACAACCATAACAACTTGTTTTGGCATTGACGATCTTAAAGCCAATGGAAGAATATCTTGCATTAGTATATGTCCATCATGACTTTTAAGATTTGAGGTTTTTCGATCATTCAAATTCATACATCGTGAAATATTTGATGCACATCCATTAGGAACCTTGATATTCTTTAAAATTGTCAGGAAAAGATCTTTTTCTCGACTAGACATTGTATAATATGTATGAGGGATATAAGTTCTGTTGGGATATCTCGGTTCAGCTACAAACCGGACTCCGGTTCGACTGGTCGAAGTCCTCTCTCTCCGGACTATGGACTTCGGACCAGACAAGGGACAAGCCAACTGTAGGCAACCCAAGGCTTCACACCGGACCACAACATCCAGAGGTCGGTCCTTCGGGTAACGTTTTCGGCCTTGATCGAAGACCGAACTTCTCATCAACTTTCGAAGGCACGTACTTTGGTCCCTGCCGTATACACGATCTCCAGCCCCGGGAAATACCAAGTCTTCGGCCCATGCAAGGAAAAACCCGAATCTTGGACCACAATCTGGTCCAGAAAGGCAACTGTAACCAATGGTTACAATGGACACTCATCATGCCATGATCATGGCGCGCGACTCCTGCTGCCACGCCTCCGATCTGGCCGGAACCGCTCAGTGACAACCCACGATCGCCAATCATGGGAGAGATTGGCTCCCCATGATCACTGGAAAAGGAGCGGGACGCAGGCCGGAGGCCCTCTTTTAAATAAGGGTAAGAAGGATGGTACGAGAGGTACACACGAACACCCTCGCTCACCTACATTGATACATTCTCCAAGAGCCTTCCCTCTCCCGCTCTCGACACCTTCCCCATTCTGTGGTTGGAACCCGCCACTGACTTAGGCATCGGAGTGTCCCCCGCCGGAACAACTCCGGCAAGGGACCTATTTTGCAGGTGAACTAGGGAGCGGTACTGTGAAGCAGCGGCTCTGATCGACCGATCCAAGGACTCCACGCCAACAAATTGGCGCGCTAGGAAGGGGGGCGTTAAAGTTTTTTTAAGCTCCCTCCCAGACAAGGGGAAGTGAGAAGTTTTCGATGGCGAGAGAAAAAGCTCCAATTGCTTCACAAGCCAGAGTCGTGCTCCATCTTAGGGGGGTGTACCCCCGGAGGAGAACGATGTTCCACCTCCCATAGTTGTTGTGGGATTACAGTAGTTTGAAGCTCTTGTGAACTAGGTCACCAACCTTACGGCCATGGTTCAAGAATTCCAAGACAGAGCCTTTCTGGTGGGGAACCCACCAGCCGTCTCTAGACACAGCTATCGATCTCGAAGAAAGAGAGCCCCACGGGAGGATTCTATGCATCCCTCCCCCCGTTCTCGGCCCACTCCTGAAAGTCGAGCTTCAAGATTGCCTAGGTCTGCCAATTCTCCGTAGAAAGGGAAAAGGCTTAGGCAAACTCCCTCATCCTCCTCCGGAGACTCCACTTCTGTAGAGAGAGCGCCGAAGCAGACTCCCGATTATGATAGGAGATTTAGAGCCATCGAGTCAGAGATGGCGAAGGCGCAAGAGCAGAGAATGCGGGATCTGAAGGATCCCAACGACTTGATTGTGGGTGACCTGTGCCCACCCTACACCGACCGCATCATGACCGAGGTCATTCCCCGGTACTTCAGGGTTCCCCAGATGGAACCCTACGACGGCACCTCCGACCCCCTCGATCATTTGGGCAGCTTTAAGGCCCATATGATGATACAAGGAGCTTCGAACACGATGTACTGCTTAGCGTTCCCGGCTACCTTAAAGAAGTCCGCTCGGATGTGGTACTCGAGCCTGTGCCCAGGTACCATCGATTCCTTTTCCGAGTTAGAAAAATTATTTGTCTTGCATTTCAGGACTTGCCGCAAGACCCCTCGGAATACGGACACACTGTTCCTCCTTCACCAGAATGAAGAAGAAAGCCTGTGAGATTATATCTCCAAGTTTAATACGACCACGCTTGAGATTCCAGATCTCAACGAGCATGTGGCCATGTCAGCACTGAAGAAGGTGCTTTGTACCTCCAGGCTTACTTTCTTCCTAGATAAGAAGTTCCCTAAAAGCTACGTTGAGCTACTATCAAGGGCTCAGAAATATGTCGATGCTGAAAAGCAGGCGGCGAATCGATGACTGATTAAAGGGAAACCCCCTTCAAAAAAGAAGAATAATAGGGGACAAGGTCCCCAAACTTCCAATAACAATGGCAGCAAATATACAAACTGCCAAAGAAGTCCTCCTATGCCCAGAGTGTTGGGAGGAAGATTCGACTCTTACACCCCCCTCAACCTCCCTCGAGAGAAGATCCTTATTGAGATAGAAAAAGAAAACTATCTCCAACGGCCCCGTCCCATGAAGGCCTCCTCTTCCGTTAGGAACAGGAATAAATACTGCCGATTCCACCGGGACCACGGCCACAACACAGAAGAGTGCATCCAGCTGAAGGATGCAATTGAGGATCTCATCAAGAGGGGGTACTTGGGGCGGTACATCGGTCGCCAAGGACCCCGGTCGGAAGCAACTGTTCCCCAGCCACCTCCCAAAGAAGTCGAATTACCAAATCAAAGGCCCACCAACGGAGGTGTAGGGATGATACACCGACCTACCAATTAGAGAAGGGATGAGGACAATGCCCCAAAGCGACTTAAAGACAACAACTCTATCCTCTTCTCCGACGATGACCTTGCGGGAGTTCGGCTCCCACATGATGATCCTCTTATAATTTCGGCCGTAGTGGCCAATTATGATGTACAACGGATCCTTGTTAATAATGGAAGTTCGACTGGTGTCTTGATGTACGATGCATTCTTTAAAATGTGTTTACCTAGACATCAACTGCAAAGATCCCCCATACCGCTCTCTAGTTTTGGGGGCAACTAAGTTTATGCCGAAGGGGAAATAGTATTGCCTGTAACCCTTGGTATCGAATCTCGACAAAAAACACTGCCGATCACTTCACAGTGGTCCGGATCCCCTCAACATACAATATTATTCTAGGGCAGCCTGCCTTAAACAGATTCCGAACCGTGATCTCCTCTCACTACCTCTTGGTGCGCTTCCCCACCAGGAACGGTGTTGGAGAAGTTAGAGGAAACCAGAGGATGGCACGACAGTGTCTGATGATTGAAGACAGGCATTTCAAGGATTCGACAACTCTGGATCAGCTGGATCCGAGGGATGAAACTACAAATCTTGGTCAGCCCATGGAGAGGATTGTCCCGGTACCTTTGGCAGAGAAAGATCCCTCTAGAGTTGTGCAGATCGAGACTACACTAGATGAGGAAACCAGAACAGAGTTGATCCGTTTCCTCAGAAACAACACCGATGTCTTCGCCTGGTCGGCTTCGGATATGCCCGGGATTCCTGCTGAAGTGATTACTCATCGGCTAGAAGTAACCCCTGGGTACAAGTTGGTGCGGCAGAAGAAGAGGAGCTTCGCCCCCAAAAGATAGCAAGCTGTCGACAAAGAGGTCGGCAAGCTTCTTAAAGCAGGGTTCATCAACGAGGCCCACTACCCCGAGTGGTTGGCCAATGTGATGATGGTGAAGAAAGCTAGTGGCAAGTGAAGGATCTGCATCGACTATACAGACCTCAACAAGGCTTGCCCAAAAGATAGTTTTTCTCTCCCAAAGATTGATCAACTAGTCGACGCTACCGCCAGCCACCAGTTGCTGAGTTTCATGGATGCCTTCTCCGGCTACAATCAAATTAGAATGGATCCACAAGATGAGTAGAAGACGGCTTTCATCATTGATAAAGGTCTCTACTTCTACAAGATGATGCCGTTCGGCCTCAAGAATGCCGGAGTAACATTTCAAAGACTTATCAACAAGGTGTTCGAAAAGCAATTGGGGAGAAACATGAAGGCCTATGTTGATGACATGATCGTCAAGAGCCTCCTCCGGAGAGATCACATCCGTGACTTGGAGAAATCATTCAGCGCTCTTCGGCGCTACCATATGAAGCTGAACCCGACAAAGTGCGCCTTTGGGTCACTTCGGGCAAATTCCTGGGCTTCCTCATTACCAAACGAGGGATTGAGGCTAACCCTGAGAAGATTCAAGCCTTGAAAGATATGAGATATCCCTCCTGCAAAAAGGAAGTCCAGCAGTTGACGGGGAGGATTGCGTCCCTCAGCAAATTTACCTCTCGGTCAACCGAGAAATGTCTTCCATTCTTCAAGATACTCCGGCAATTAAAGGGCTTTGAATGGTCCGATGACTATCGTGCTGCCTTTGAGGAATTGAAGAAGTATCTGGAGACCCCGCCATTGCTCTCCAAGCCACAAGAAGGAGAGGTCCTCTACCTGTACCTCTCTGCTTCAGATGAAGCAATAAATTTGGTTCTTGTCCGGAAAGAGGAAGACGGGTCTCACAAGCCCATCTACTATATCAGCAAGGTCCTACATGATGCCGAAACATGATATGCAAGGATGCAGAAGCTGATCTACTCTTTAGTGATTGTGGCAAAGCGACTACGGCCATACTTTCAAGCCCACGCTATCGTGGTGCTAACTGATCAACCTTTCAAGGCCGTTCTCCGATCTTCGAACACCTCTGGAAGGATAGCCAAGTGGGCTATGAAGCTGAGTGAATTCGACATCAGCTTCCAGCCCCGAGCGGCTATGAAGACCCAGGTGCTCTCTGATTTTTTGGCTGAGTGCACCTGGAAGTCCGAAGATGAAGCCTCTTCGGTAGAAGAAGAAGCCTCGAAGGAGACGAAGTCTGTTTGGGTGCTTCATGTGGACAGAGCTTCCAATGCAACTGGATGCGGGGCTGGACTCATGTTGGCCGAACCTGACGGCCATGCCATAGAGTATGCACTCTGCTTCTCCTTCCATGCCTCAAATAATCAGGCTGATACGAAGCCCTGCTCGTCGGACTACGGATCGCCAAAGATTTAAGAGTCCAGCAACTTCGATCCTTCTCGGACTCCCAACTGGTTGTGAATCAAGTCAACGGAGAGTATGCAGCTAAAGATCAAACCATGGTGCAATACCTGGAGAAGGTACGGGCTTTGTCCTCCCAACTGGAATATTTTGAGATCATCCATGTTCCACGATTAGAGAACTCCCAGGCGGATGCATTGTCTCGACTGGCGACTACAACACTGGAGTCCCTCAGGAGCACCTATGTTGAACATCTTGAAACTCCAAGCATAGCCGAAGAGGCTGTAAAGGTGCGCTAGATCAACACTGAGCCAAGCTGGATGGATCCCATCATCAGGTTCCTGAATGAGGGAGAGCTACCGGAAGATAAGGCAGAGGTCAAGAAGACCCGCTAGATGGCGTCCCAATACGTCATCTTAGACGGGACCCTCTACAAGAGATCTTTCTCCCAGCCAGTGCTAAAATGCTTAGGACCCACCGATACAGATTATGCTTTAAGAGAGGTCCATGAGGGCATATGCGGTAACCACTTGGGAGGCAGATCTCTGGCATACAAGATCTTCGATAGGGATATTACTGGCCTTCCATCCAGAAGGACTTAGCTGATTTCGTGCGGAAGTGTGACCAATGCCAGAGGTATGCCAATGTACAGAGACAACCTACGAGTCACCTGACTCAACTGGCAGCCCTATGACCTTTTGCCCAGTGGGGAATGGACATTCTTGGCCCATTCCCACCAGCATCAGGGAAAAGGAAGTTTCTTCTAGTGGCCATCGACTATTTCACAAAGTGGGTAGAAGCCGAACCATTAGCCCAAATCACATAAGGCAAGGTAAAAAACTTTATAAAAAATTTTATCATATTCAGGTTCGGCATCCCACATGTCATCATCACAGACAATGGGAGACAGTTCGACAATCCGAAGTTCAAGGACTTCTATGCTCGGGTACCATATCCAGCATCGGCTGACATCCGTTGCTCATCCACAGTCCAACGGAGAAGCCGAAGTCATAAACCGGACCATCCTCCATGGTCTGAAGACAAGGTTGAACGCTACCAAAGGACTTTGAGCCGATGAGCTGATCTCCGTTCTCTGGGCATACCGAACTACCCCGAGAATGGCCATCGATGAATCTCCGTTCAACCTGGCCTACGGTACCGAAGCCGTACTACCTATTGAAGTCTCCCTACAGTCCCTGAGAACTGACAACTATGAAGAGCCTGAGAATTTCGATCGTAGAAGGATTGATCTGGACTTGCTATCAAGCACCAGGCTACAGGCCCAGATAAGGATGGCGGCATACCAGCAAAAGGTCACCAAATACTACAACTCAAGGGTGAAGGAGCAAACTTTTCGTACGGGGGACATGGTGTTGCAAAGAGCAGAAATCTCCAGGCCAACGGAACAGGATAAACTCTCTCCCAACTGGGAAGGCCCATATCAAGTCGAGGAAATCATTCAATCGGGAACATATCGACTCAAGACCCTGGAGGGGAA
This sequence comes from Areca catechu, assembly GCA_021397845.1. Taxonomy (NCBI): domain Eukaryota; kingdom Viridiplantae; phylum Streptophyta; class Magnoliopsida; order Arecales; family Arecaceae; genus Areca; species Areca catechu. The sequence goes on along the minus strand of CM038043.1, from coordinate 88,753,527 downwards.
GACCCTATCCCGATCATGGAATATACATAACCTTCGTAAATACTATCAATAAAAGAGTTCCTGAAATTCCTGTGCAAAGCTTCTCAACCCTACTCAACTCAGAATGACTAGTTGTATCGACTGAACGATAACAGCCTGAGTGACCTGATCTGAAAAATCGGTCAACTGCGTAAAGGATAGTCTGATCCACTCACCTTATCGGTATGCCCGACGAGCACAATAGATGGTCTAACCGGGCCACCAAAAGATCAAAGGTGTAGGGATGGTTTTAGTAACCTACCCTATGGTGAATCCGAATACGCACCGAGGCAGGCCTGAACAGCCTACCTTAATCACGCAGAAAGTGCATAGGGACGGTATAAACACCCTACCCTACGGTAAATCTGAACATGTGCCTAAAAGGACCACTGTCATCCTTTTTGTCGATAACAGACATTCTCAAAACGGTCCAACTGACCTCACTTCTTCCTTATAGACTGAAGATGGTCTGCGGAGTCTACATTATAGACAAAGCATCATACACACATCACAAAGAGTACATGGAAGGAGGTAACGAAAAGACTTTTCATTCCTTTCAATTTTTTACAAAAAACAAAAAAAAAAAGAAAGGAAAAACTCTCATAGAGAGAGCAAGAAAAGAAAAAGAAACTCTCATAAAAAGATATATATATATATATAAAAAAGAGTAGCACCAGAAGGATGTGGGAAATTTTCAATAACTCCCCACCAGGTTTTTCCCGTACCGGCGGGGAGAGATCTGGAGGGACGATGAAGGGCTCCCGGGGTTCCCGTCCGAACCAGAATCCGACCCCTCATCGGAGTCGGAATCAAATTCATGTCCGGGAAAGGGAATGGAGGGCTTAATGTTGTCCAGGCCCATCAAGTTATAAAACTTGGAGGCCTTCCTTCGACATTCCCGGAACCCCTAGTGGAAGGAATTCAGAGCCACCCCGGCGAGCTCGTCCTTGAGGTGGCGGAAGCCTTGAAGTTTGAGACGGCGTTCGCCACCTTCCTCCTTGCTTCCTCCGCCGCCGTCGTCGCCACCGAGACCTGGGCCCAAGCCTCCCTCAACCGAGCCTCCAACAGGCGGACCTTCTTCTCGAGGCGTCCACGAGAGGCTCCTCTTCGTCTTCCCTCGGCCCAAGAGACTCCGGACTTCGCTTCCTCTTCGGATTGATGGCCCGTCTTTTTGCCACACGACGAAGCTCAGAAATACTGAACATCATTATTAATGGAGGAAAGGAGCCTACGAAAACGATGGCCCTTGATAGCAGAAGGCAAGGTCCTATTTATAGAGACCCTGCACCAATGACCGACTATGGGGAGGCATGCCCCACGTCATTCCCAACCGCATCAGAAAGCGCCATGTGTCTGGGCGACGCTTTGAGAACTAGAAAGTTGCTCGGGAGCCATCCCCAGGACAACAACTGCCATCGCTTCGAATCCGGAGAAATCCTCATCGTGCGATGGCATTATTAATGGTTTCTTTTTGGAGAAAGGAGACCCGGTGGCTCACGAGGCGCAAGGAATCACGACTGTATATATATCGACGTTCCACATGGGCAACAAGGATCGCAAACAAATCTCCCTAATCACTGATTAGCGAGGAGATGACTCTTGTCTGCCCCAACGGACCAACTTAACACCCGAAGAAAGGAAACGGCCTTCGGTAATGAAGTTCCGGTCCATTCCAAAGTTCGTCTTCATCGACTAAACGGCTTTCGGCCATGACTGCTCAACCGAACAGAAAATAGAACGGTAAAACCAGTTCTTATCGACTAAATGGCCTTCGAACGCGACTGTTTGACAAAGCAAAAAAAGAATGGTAAAACTGTTTCGAGTTACACATGAAGCATAACAATGCACACCCAAAGAAAGAAGAATTCATTTCAAAATCTGGAAAATCTAACATTCATTGATAAGTACAATGGAAAAAAGGAAAATACATCCAGAGTGACCTAAGTCACTCAACATCAGTAAGAGAAGGCTCCACACCACAGGACTGGAGCAACCTATCAATTTGTTCTGAGAGGACCTCGTCAACCCGGGCCGGAGCCGGGGAACCTTCAGCTTGGACTCCTCCAGCCTGAGCCTCCTCTTGAACCAAGATCCAAGTTGGGGTCACCTCCGGATTTTCAACTACGGCAATGGCCTCCTCCTCCGGACATGGTGCCTCCTCGGCCTCTACTGTGGCTTCGGCCCCCTCCACTTCCTCTTCTTCTTCTCCAGCTATATCAAAGGGGGGGATGCCGGAGAGGTCAAGGAGGGGGAAGGCCTCCTTCACCTTGGAGAGTCCGTCGTTGAAGCCGTGCTGGTAGCCATATAAAGTTGCTTCATTGATCTCCGCTTGGAATTGCGGAGATGTTTTGAAATTAGTCACGGCGTCGTCCACCCGCTTCTTCAAAGATGCGGACTCCCCTTTAGCAGCTTCGGATTCCACGATCGCCTCTTCGGCCCTCCTGGAAGCCCCCTCCACCGCCTTGGCCAGGCTTTTTATCTTCTCCTGATCCTCCATGGAAGCCTGCTCCAGGGATTCGACTTGTTTCCTGCTCCTCCACCCTACCTCTTGCCCCATCATGGTCAGATGAGCACTTTTCAGTTTGCCCTTCAATTCGCGAACTTCATCATTCATTCGAGCAAGACAGTCCTCCATGGACTGCTTTAGCTCCTCAGCTACTTCCTTGGCAGCCCTGGCAGTCTGAAGCTCCTCTTTAAGGCCATGGATGAGGCTGTCTACATTCTCCAGGCCCTCCTCCATGAAGGTGAGGTCGTAGACCAACTACATCAAAAGGGAGGGGTCATGAATCGAACAATTCTCATGGCAAAGAGAAGTGGCAAGGGCCATACCTGTTGCAGGGTGGAGAAGGCAGAATCGGACACCCTGGAAAGGCTCCGGTTTTGAAGAACGACCACGTCGTGAGGCAGAAGCGTACCCTTCAACGCCTGCCTGGCTACGGCCGGGACCAACAATCCCCCCGTAGGAGAAAGCTCCGAAGAGTTTGTCGAACGGACTCTGGTTGAGGAAGCCCCGCAGGCGAACTCTCCTTCGACTTGCTGCACTTCACCCCTATCAGCAGCAGGGGCAAAATGACGGCACATCAAATCCCTGAAATAGGCTCCCCGTTGTGCGGACTGGGGAGACAACCACCGGTGGAGCTTCGACTGGATGGGGTCTTAACAGAGCTCCTTCCATGGCTGCTACGTCTTCACCTAAGGTCCCTCGGTAAGACGAAGTACTTTGGTCCCCCTCGGGACCATCCCTCCGAGCCTTCTTCCAGACTGTAGACCTGGTCAGGGGGGCTTGTGCAACCCTTTTCTCCAAAGTCTGGCAGAGCCAGCTCAAACCGGGCTTCATCCCGCCACCTGCAAGCAGAGGATCTCACTTCAATTGATTGAGCTACAATAAATCCAAGGAAGAAGAGAGGAAATTCCTATCGCTATACCTAATGAGGGGAATCTACTAATTCTCGCCTGATAGAGATTTCTCTCCTCCAACAGTTCCCGAATGGGGGTAACTTCGGAGTTGACCAGGAGGTCATAGTCCGACTAATCGGCCGCCAAGACCTTCTTCCTGTCATTGGCGGTCAGGCAAGGCTTCTTCCGCACCGTATCGAAGTCCCATGAATTAAGAGACAATATAAATACAAAAACAGGTTTCCACCCGTGGATGGCGCTGGGCATATCCTTGATGACCCTACGGCCTGATCTAGGGCCAATCACCCATCATCCGTTGCTGTGGAAATCCCTCTTGAGGACGAAAAGAGCTGTGAACAGATTGGTCCTAGGTTCTACATTTGCAATGCTGCACATAACCAGGAACCCGTAAATGTTCTTGATGCTATTCGGGGTCAACTACGCTGGCACTACTTGGTACAAGCGGAAGATCTTGACGAAGATGGGGTGCAGGAGAAATCGAAGACCAGCTTTCAGGTGATCTTCGTATACAGCCAGGCACCCAAGGGGAGGTTCGTTCACCCGCTCCTCGGACGCGAGAAGGACGAAGGGAAACTCCTCAGGAATGCGGTAGCGTTCCCAAAGAAGGGCTACCTTGTCTTGAGAAATCGAGCTGGGGACCGACTCCGGACCTACTATGTCTCCGGCCCCCGAGGGCCCAACCTTTTTCCCCTGACTCTCTACGGTCCCTTCCATGATAAAGGAATGAAGCAAGAGAGCAGAAAGAAGATTCTACCTATGAAATAGACTGGTAGTCCAGAACAGTTTTGGCGGAGGATGAGACGAGGTTGAAGAAGCTTCCTTGACCGGACCTTCGCCCTTCCCCAGAAGAAAAGTAAGGGTCTCTAGAGCCCCGTCGGGGTTAAATTGACTCAAGGTTACCCTGGGAGGTAACCCACCTGCAACTAACCGCTAGGATGAGGTATACCCTTCATCCAACGGATGGGGGAGAGCCACCACAACCATCCAAATCTCAACTAAAAGATTGCCTCAACCATCGTGCAACGGGAAAAGAAAAGGTGGTTCTAGGGCCACCCATTTTCTCCTTCCTCTCCAATCCAGGAGCGACGATTGTCCACCATCTGATTCCCGAATCGTGATGGGCAGTCCTATCAAGGATCCCATAATCATCCACTGCACCACCTCCCAGGAGGAAAATGACAATGCCTCAATACTCTCACTTCTCAAATCTTCGCTTTGAAAACTGAGAGTAGGGGGGCAACTGTTGGGATATCCCGGTTTAGCTACAAATCAGACTCCAGTTCGACTGGTCGAAGTCCTCTCTCTCCGGAATACGGACTTCATACCATACAAGGGACAGGCCAACTGCAGGCAACCCAAGGCTTCACACCGGACCACAACATCCGGAGGCCGATCCTTCGGGTAACATCTTCGGCCTTGACCGAAGACCGAACTTCTCATCGACTTTCGAAGGCACGTACTTCGGTCCCCGTCGTAGACACGATCTCCAGCCTTGGGGAAATACCAGGTCGTCGGCCCACGCAAGGGGAAACCCGAAGCTTGGGCCACAATCTAGTCCAGAAAGGCAACTATAACCAACGGTTACAATGGACACTCATCATGCCATGATCATGGCGCGCGACTCCTGCTGCCACGTCTCCGATCTGGTCGGAACCGCTCAATGACAACCCACGATCGTCAATCATGGGAGAGATTGGCTCCCCATGATCACCGGAAAAGGAGCGGGACGTAGGCCGGAGGCCCTCTTTTAAACAAGGGTAAGAAGGATGGTCCGAGAGGTACACACGAACATCCTCGCTCACATACATTGATACATTCTCCAAGAGCCTTCCCTCTCCCGCTCTCGACACCTTCTCCATTCTGTGGCTGGAATACGCCACTGACTTAGGCATCGGAGTGTCCCCCGCCATAATAACTCCGGTAAGGGACCTGTTTTGCAGGTGAACCAGGGAGCGATCCTGTGACGCAGCGGCTCCGACCGGCCGATCCAGGGACTCCACGCCAACAAGTTCTATCATTTGCAAGCACTTGTGGATGAAGTTCATGCCGGATGCCCATTTCTTTTGAATCAAGATGCGCCTTCATGTTATCTTTAGTCTTTCCATCAAGATTTAATATTGTTCCAATTAAGTTATCACAAACGTTCTCTTCTATATGCATAACATCAAGATTATACCAGAGTATATTATGCTCCCAATAAGGTAAGTCAAAGAATATGCTTCTTTTCTTCTATAATTGTTTAGTAAGCTGATGGATAGATGCTGTCATTATATTATCATGATTTTCAACTTCAAAGAAGTTATCTGGATCCTCGAACACTGTTGTATCTAAAGTGCAAGTATTGACTTCCTCTAATACTTCTTGTGCTGAAATCTCAACATCATCTCTTCCTTGCTTTTTAGAGGACTGTCATCTTACCGTAATTATGTCGGATACCAAACATTTATCTACGAATATCAGAACCAGAAGGTAGAATTGGAGCAGATCCCAACTCTACAGTACCATCAAATATTTCCTTCTGAAATCGAAATGGATAATTTGCTTCTAACCATCGACGATGTCCCATATAACAAAACTTTCTTCCATGTTTTAACCAAATTGAATGGATTGATTCACCACAAGAAGGACATGCAACTCGTTCCTTAGTGCTCCAGCCAGATAAATTAGCATATGTAGGAAAATCATTAACAGTCCATAATAGAGCTACCCATAGATTGAATGTTTGTCCATTCAAAGCATCAATTACACTGATGCCCTCCCACGATTGTTTCAATTCATCTATTAAAGGTTGTAAGAAAATATCAATATCATTGCCTGGACCTTTATCACATGGAATGACCATTGATAAAATAAGTGAAGACTATTTCATGCATATTTATGGTGGCAAATTATAAGGAATCAGAACAACTAGCCAGGTGCTATAGACAAAACTTAAGGTCCAAAATGGATTGAACCCATCACTGGCTAAACCCAGCTTGACATTACGAGCATCAGAAGCAAAATCAGGATGTCTATCATCAAATGCTTTTCATGCTAAACTATCCACTCGGTATCTTAGCATTCCATCTTTTGTACATCCTTCATCATGCCATCTCATTGATGAAGCTATCTTTGATGATGCATAGATCCTTTTTAATCTAGGCACAAGAGAAAAATAATGCATTACCTTCACCGGATTTTGTTTAATTTGTGTTGCATCCAATTCATTTAATCCCTCACTCTCATTTTCTTGTTGCTTCATCCATCGTGAACATCCACACACATGGCATGACTCTTGATTTGCATGTTCTTCCCGATGTCTATCATCAAATGCTTTCCATGCTAAACTATCCACTCGGTATCTCAGCATTCCATCTTTTGTACATCCTTCATCATGCCATCTCATTGATGAAGCTATCTTTGATGATGCATAGATCCTTTTTAATCTAGGTACAAGAGAAAAATAATACATTACCTTCGCCGGCTTTTGTTTAATTTGTGTTGCATCCAATTCATTTAATCCCTCACTCTCATTTTCTTGTTGCTTCATCCATCGTGAACATCCACACACATGGCATGACTCTTGATCTGCATGTTCTTCCCGATATCTATCATCAAATGCTTTCCATGCTAAACTATCCACTCGGTATCTCAGCATTCCATCTTTTGTACATCCTTCATCATGCCATCTCATTGATGAAGCTATCTTTGATGATGCATAGATCCTTTTTAATCTAGGTACAAGAGAAAAATAATGCATTACCTTCGTCGGCTTTTGTTTAATTTGTGTTGCATCCAATTCATTTAATCCCTCACTCTCATTTTCTTGTTGCTTCATCCATCGTGAACATCCACACACATAGCATGACTCTTGATCTGCATGTTCTTCCCGAAATAATATACAATCATTTGGACAACTATGAATCTTTTCGTATCCAATATCCAATTCCTTTACTAATTTTTTGGCTTCATAACAAGATGTTGATAAACTAGTACCTTCAGGAAATGCATCCTTTAACAACTTGAGCAACATAGTAAAACTCTTGCCAGACCATTTATTCAAGTATTTTATATGAAATAAATGTACAAGAAAATTTTTTTTTGAAAAATTCTTGCAACCAGTATATAATTCTTAATCTGCATCTCTTATCAGCTTCTGATAATGATATGTTCCAACATTAATTGGGGATATCGGCTTCCCATTATGTATAGATTCAGTAAATATAGGCCCCTCAAGTAGCCCAGCTACTACTTGTCCTCCACTAAAATCTCCAGGATTTTGAGCACCATATTCAAAAGTATCTCTGAGCAAACCCCTAATATCATCATCTCTTGCAAGATTTTTCTGTTGGTTACTGGATCCAAAATCAGGCATATGTTCCATGTTAGAGGTTTGGTTACATATAGATGGTAACCTTGACTCTCCATGAAAAACTATTCTATATAACCTCTTAAAAAATCATTCCATACCAAATGTTCTTCAACAATATTTGGATATAGAGAATTGGAATTTACACATTTTCGGCATGGACATAGAATCTTCTCATTGATGCTACTTCTCTCCATACCAAATTTAATGAAGTTCTGAACTCCATCCAGATATTCTTTGCTATTCCTCGGTTTAGTTATCCAACTCTTATCCATTGTAAGATAAAACTAACTGAAATAAACAAATATTTATAAGAAGTGAATAAATTTAAAATTAGTTTATTCAATAGATCAATTATAGTATTATTAAATGCATTATATCACCAATTAATAGGTAAGGAGGTCCTATCTCATTCAAGAATTATATTAATTATATATGTCATTTATAGTAACCAAATGATATGCAATAAAAATTCCAGAAAAATTTTGGCAACATTTCTCCTTAGTTCTCCCCATACATCCTTAGTTCTCCCATACAAGTAAATATGTATGAGGAGAACTAAAAAGAAATACTGTTCGAAATATATCTGGAACTCTATCAATACCATTTGGTTACTATAAGCACCTATAAAATTATTTACAATTCTCAAACTGTCCAAACTGGACAATCAATTGACCACTATACATATTTCTTCCATCCATACAAAAATAAAATAAATGTACAGATATTGTAGAATATGTACTTTAATTAATTGATGAGTCTATGTTTCTATGCAATACAAGTTTTTTAAAAAATATTAAAAAAGCCATAATTGATCATAACAGAGCTATAGATGGTATTCAAATAAAAGATTTACAATAATGAAACTAACCTTTAAGCATAACATGTCAGTAAGATGCAGGATATAACAAGAAATTTATAAAGAAACAGAAATAATCTACTAAGAAAAAGAATAATAAATAATGAAAAATAAGGAGGAGGCTTAGTTATACTACTTAATCTGTAACTAAATAAAAACGACTACAATTAGTTGCTTACAAAAGAAGGCCATCCAAGATTGTTGCCATTAAAAATAGTTGAATCAGCCAAATATACATCACATAATCATCATAGCCTCCATATACAAACCTTAAACCACTTTTAAAATAGTTTACAGAGCTTCTTTACTCTCTAAGCAGTCAAACACCTGATAAGAAAATGGCAACAAAACAAGTAGTTCTACATGATGTAAAAACTACCAACAACAACAAGATCCTGAATCGTAGATAGTGTTAACTTAGAACCCAAAATGAAAGATTAGTTTACTGAATTTATTTATCACATTCAAGACCACGTTTTAAGTTAGTTCTAGATAGGGTTAGTGGGTTATCTATTTTAAAGTGTATATTAAGATATGCAATTTCATGTTCTTTTTTAAAGTGATGTGTACTAATTCAACTATTAATTTTTATGGTACAGTCTCTTCTCTGATCATTGTAAATTTATTATGCTTAAAATATATTCTTTTTCCTTCATTTTCTACTTTACTCTTTCTGTTTATTAAGGCACACATAACCATTGTTTTCAGTGGATTACGTAAGCTGGAAAAAAAAAAAAAACAACAGCAACCAAAAAAAGCCATTCCTCGCGAGCGAGACCACCATGATTATTAAGGCTATAGCTCATGATGCCGGTGTTCATGATATAATGGCTATTGTATAATTTAGTGGAGTAGTGTATTAATAAAATGGTGGTAACAATCCAAAAAAAATAGAATAGCAGCATGAATATTAGAACTCTAAGACAATGATTCCACAGCACAGGGTGGGACAAACCACAATGAGATAAACACATCAATCCCTTTGTAAAGCTGCAGATGTTCCATTATGGTAGCCACTCTCCCAAACCATAATTTCCTGGACTAAATTAACATCAAGCCGTAATAAAAAATAAAGGCATTTATTTAGTCTATAGCTTCTAGAAAAAAATCAGTGCTGCATCATTAGTAGTTCTTATATAGTGGGGAGCGATGGAAAGCATCTAACCTTTTTTATTATATTATTCTTCACAAAATAAAATGATATTTTTAAATTGCCTGGATATTACTGTTCCAAAAAAAAATCCTTATCTGAACAAAACTGTGAAAATGTCTAAATTATGTTCTAAGTCAATAATAAACAATTAGTGAATGAAAAAGTGAAAGGTTGTTATTATGTTAGTAATTAATCACAAAGAAAACACATCAGATAATGAAATTAAACTAAATTTGATCTTCATAGATATTAAATTTTTTTTCTTTTTTCTTTTTCTTTTTCGACGGATCACAATTTTCTCCGATCCTTGTTAAAAGTTGATCAAGGTTGTTGGCTTTGACTCCTTAGTTTTGATGATTAACAAAAGGTTGAGTATATGTTTGGACTAATGTTTCATCTCTAGATAAAAGTTTCAGGACTTAGGTTATTCAAAAAGAGTATCAAAGGTACATTGATGAAACTAAGTTTACCTGATTTGGAAAAGAGCTCTTCTACCTTGGACAAGATCAAAATACTCAAATTGGACCTTCTTGTTAAGAAATTAATGACAAAAGAAACAAAGGCTTAGAGAAACTCAAGCATGGCACGCACATCTCAAAGAGTTTCAGAAAAATTCAGATCAGAGGTCGACCACCAGAGGTCGACACCTTGTCAAAGGTCGACCACCAGAGATCGACTCATGAAGAGAAGAAAAGTTCAGCATGGCCGGCACGGCAAAATCTCAGTGGCACGCTCCAGAGGTCGACCACCAGAGGTCAACACCTGTCCAGAGGTCGACACCAGAGGTCGACTCATAGCCTGAGAACTCAAAATGGGCAGAACTATGGTACTCTGAACTTTTGCCTAAAATATACTGGAGGTCGACACTTGATCCAGAGGTCGACTCATGAGGTCGACTCATGGCATAACGGCTAGTTTTTCTGAACTTCTGATTTGATTTCTAACGGCCATAAACGGCCATATTTTTGAATCTAACGGTCTTGTGGAGTTGTTTCAGCATGAATGAGGTATTTAACCTCCACCAAACTTCAAAAAAGACAAGGAGATAAAGTGAAAAAGTATAGGTTCAAAGTACAAAGCCTTCAATCACTTCCAAAGCCAAAAAGTGTGAGAAAACCAAGAGATTCCCTTCCCAAAAGCTTTCCATTTTTGAGGAATCCAACATTCAAGTGTTTGGCACTTAGTGAGGTCCAAGATTCCAAGACAAAAGGCTTGAAGAGTCTCCATCAAGAGCTTCAACGAATTTATTTTTGCTCAAAAGGAGTTTGTTTAGTTTTCATTACTTGTATTCATACTCTTTTGTCTTTAGCTAGTTTCAAGGGAATTTGAAACTAGAGTGAGGTTTGTTGGTGAGCCAATTGATAAAACCAATTAGGGTTGCTTGTAAGCCCGAAGCCAAAACAAGTGAGTGAGGTTTGTTGGTGAGCCAATTGATAAAACCAACTAGGGTTGCTTGTTAGCCCGAAGCCAAAACAAGTGTGTAAGGTTTTGACTTGTGAGCCTGGTAAAACAAGTCGGCTGTAATCTAAAGATTATAGTGGAAATTCCCAAGTGGAGCTTGGGGAGTGGATGTAGGTGCTGGGTGCACCGAACCACTATATTTCTTGTGTGTCTGCATTGGTTTGCTCTTTAGCTTCTTTAGCTCGTTAATTGTCATTTTATTTCATTGCTTCCGTTGCACAATTATTAAAGCACTATCACTCTTCACCTTAAAACCTGATAGCACATATATTGCCTTAAATTTTTTTTTTAATACCCAATTCACCCCCCCCTCTTGGGCACCATATCTGGGCAACAAGTGGTATCAGAGCACCGGTACTCTCTTGTAGGTCCAACGATCTTGAGTGAAAGATCATGACCGCCCCAATTGGAATGGGTATAGTTGAAGGACAAGCATCAAATCGTCCTCCTTTCTTTAATGGCACAAACTACACTTATTGGAAAACTCGTATGCGTATTTATTTATAAGCTGTAGATTATCATATTTGGAGAGTAATCACTAAAGGGCCTCATCAGCCCACTCACTTGGTTAATGGCATTATCACCCCAAAATCTGAAGAAGAATGGGATGACAATGACATCAAACAAGCTGAGTTAAATGCTAAGGCGATGAATTTGTTATTCTGTGCACTTGATCCTAGTGAATTCAACAGAATATCAAATTGTATTTCCGCCAAAGAAATTTGGGATACACTTGAGGTTACCCATGAGGGTACACACCAAGTGAAGACCACTAAGGTGAACATGCTCATTCATACGTATAAGATGTTCAGGATGGAACCAACTGAAAGCATAAGTGAAATGTATACTAGATTTACCAATATAGTAAATGGTATGAGGAGTTTGGGAAAAATTATATCTAATGGTGAACTGGTTAACAAACTTCTCAGGTCTCTTCCGGCTTCATGGGATGCGAAAGTTACAGCCATAGAAGAAGCCAAGGATGTCAACACTCTACCTCTCGAGCAGCTTCTTGGATCACTGATGACCTATGAGCTTTCACTAAAGCAGAAAACAGTGGACAATGACAAGAAAAAGAAAGCCATAGCCTTCAAGTCCACTACAAAAGAAGAGTCAAGTGATGAATTTGAAGAAGAAGATGATGATGATGAGACAGCCCTAATTACAAGAAAATTTAAAAGATTCATGAGAAAGAAGAATGGCTTCTACAAGAAAAGGCCACAAAAAGGTGATCACAACAAGGAGAAGGAGAAAGAGAAAGAAAGGGATCCACCCATCTGCTTCGAGTGCAAGAAGCCTGGACATTACAAAATGGATTGCCCTTTGCTTAAAAAGAGTAGAAGGATGTTGAGAAAGAAGGCCATGATGGCTACCTAGAGTGAGAGTGAGGACTCCAGCAGTGAAGAAGAGCAGCAGGTAGTCGCCAACCTATGTTTCATGGCCAATGAAGATAATGAGGTAAATTCTGAACCTGAAACTGAATTTACTTTCAATGAACTGCATGATGCTTTTGATGACTTAGTAATGGAATATGAAAAATTAAAATTAAAAAATAAGAAATTAAGAAAGCAAAATTTTGAGCTTATCAAAATTCAGAAAAGTTTTCAAGTGAAATTGAAAATTTAACTCAAGAAAACAAGAAATTAAAAGAACATGTAAAGACTTTGACAAATGATAAAGATAATCTTTTTAAAGAAAATATTCTATAAAAATAATAGAAGTCTTAAAACTAATGAGAACATTGAAAAACAAAATAAAGAACTATTGCTTCAAAATAAGAATTACAAGGAAGAGTTAGAAAAAGTAAAACCCTTTGTAGAAAAGTTTACCTTTAGTTCAGAAAAACTAAATATGCTTTTAAATAGCCAACATGCAGTGTTTAATAAAGCTGGACTTGGATTTAAACCACACAATCAGCAAAAACTTTACAAAAACTTTTTCATACCTGCATCTTCTAATATTACCTGCTATGCATGTGGTAAAGTAGGTCATAAATCATATGTTTGTAACAGAAGAAAATCAAATACCTTTAGAAAGATTTGGGTTCCAAAAGGAACCAATTTGACTAACCCTAAAGGACCCAAGATGACTTGGGTACCTAAAGTTTCAACTTGATCATTTTTTGCAGGTGTGCCTTGCAACCAAAAATAAAAGAAGAATGTAGTATCTGGATAGTGGTTGCTCAAGGCACATGACTGGGGATGTGAAGCAATTCTCATCACTAGCTGCAATTGATGGTGGAAATGTCACTTTTGGTGATAATGGAAAAGGCAAAATCGTCGGAATTGGTAAAATCCATATCACCCCTAATGCTTATGTAGATAATGTATTATTTGTTGATGGATTGAAGCATAATCTTTTTAGCATTAGTCAGTTTTGTGATAAAGGTTTTAAAGTAATTTTTGAATCATCTTTGTGCATGGTATCTAGTCTAGATGTCGATGGCATCAAGTTCACTGGTCTTAGACATGGAAACATTTACATGGTTGATCTTGATGATCTAGCCATGGAAAGTGGTCAATGCCTAGTGGCTAAGGAAGCCAAGGCAAGTGAAACTAGTTGGCTTTGGCACCGTAGGCTAGGGCATGCTAGTATGCAGTTGATTTCAAAATTAAGCAAAAAGAATCTTGTAAAAGAATTGCCAAAACTCACTTTTGAAAAAGATAAAATTTGTGCTGCATGTCAATTTGGAAAACAAACTAAGTCTACTTTCAAACCTAAAGGAGTAGTATCTACTACTAGACCCCTTGAATTATTGCATATGGACCTCTTTGGACCAACCAGAACAACTAGTTTGGGAGGTAAAAAATATGGGCTAGTAATTGTAGATGATTACTCACGATTTACTTGGGTAATGTTTTTATCTCATAAGGATAAAACTTTTTCAGCTTTTGTTAAATTTCATAAAAGGGTTTCAAACGAAAAAGATCTCACTATTATTTCTTTGCGTAGTGATCATGGAACTGAATTTGAAAATCATGATTTTGAAGCTTTTTGTAATGAAAATGGTATTAGTCATAATTTCTCTGCACCTAGGACACCTCAACAAAATGGGGTGGTAGAAAGAAAGAATAGGACACTTGAAGAAATGGCATGCACAATGCTTTGCGAAAACGATTTACCTAGATATTTTTGGGTAGAAGCCATTAATACTTCCTGTTACATTTTAAATCGTGTTTTAATTCGACCTATTTTGAAGAAAACGCCATATGAGCTTTGGAAAAATCGAAAACCTAATCTCAAGTATTTTCGTGTGTTTGGTTGCTGCTGTTTCATATTAAACAATGGCAAAGACAATATCAGTAAATTTGATGCCAAGTCAGATGAAGGTATCTTTCTAGGATACTCTACTTCTAGCAAGGCATACAGGGTCTTCAACAGAAGAACACTTCTGGTTGAAGAATCAATTCATGTAGTGTTTGATGAATCTAACGAAAAATCTTCTAGAAAAGAAGATTCTATTGATGTTGAAACAGGTACAAAGAAACTTGAACAATTGATAATCAATGAAGATGAGCCCAAAGGAGATGATGATCAAGAAAGTCAAGATCAAATTCAAGAAATCAATGCAACTTCACCAAAACCATTACCTAAAGAATGGAGGTATGCACATGGACACCCTAAAGAGCTAATAATAGGTGATCCATCAAAGGGGGTAAGTACACGCTCTTCTATTAGAAATGTTTGTGATTATTTAGCTTTTGTATCTCAGATAGAGCCTAAGTCAATAGAAGAAGCTGAAAAAGATTATAATTGGATTAATGCTATGCAAGATGAACTAAATCAATTTAAAAGAAATAATGTTTGGACTTTAACTGAAAGACCCCTTAATGTTTCTGTAATTGGCACAAAATGGGTTTTTAGAAATAAACTTGATGAACATGGTATTGTAATTAGGAACAAAGCTAGACTTGTTGCTAAAGGCTACAACCAGGAAGAAGGAATCGACTTCGATGAAACCTTTGCTCCTGTTGCTAGGCTAGAAGCAATTAGACTTTTACTTGCTTTTGCTTGTTTTATGGATTTCAAGTTATTTCAAATGGATGTAAAGAGTGCCTTTTTAAATGGATTTATTGAAGAGGAAGTTTATGTTGAACAACCTCCTGGTTTTGAAAATCATGAATTTCCTAATCATGTCTTTAAATTGCATAAAGCATTGTATGGTTTAAAGCAAGCTCCTAGAGCTTGATATGATAGATTAAGTTCATTTTTGATGAAAAATGATTTTTCTAGAGGTAATGTAGATAATACATTGTTTTTGAAAAAGAAAAATGATGATCTCTTAGTAGTACAAATATATGTAGATGATATTATTTTTGGTGCTACTAACGAATGTCTTTGTCAAGAATTTGCGAAGTTAATGCAGAGTGAGTTCGAGATGAGCATGATGGGAGAACTCAACTTCTTCCTCGGACTCCAAATTAAGCAAACCAAAGAGGGGATCTCCATCAACCAAGCCAAGTACACAAGGGAAATTTTGAAAAAGTTTGGGATGGAGACCACAAAACCAATAGGTACCCCTATGAGCTCTTCATGTAAATTAGACAAAGATAATGTGGTAAATCAGTAGACCAAAAATTATATAGAGGCATGATTGGTTCATTGCTATATTTAACTGCCAGTAGACCAGATATAATGTTTAGTGTTTGTATGTATGCACGTTTTCAGTCTGCTCCTAAAGAATCACATCTCTTAGCTGTAAAACGTATACTTAGATACTTATCTGGGTCTATCGAAATTGGTCTTTGGTACTCTAGGGAGTCATCATATGAATTAATTGCATATTCTGATGCTGATTTTGCTGGGTGTAAACTTGATCGAAAAAGTACTAGTTGAACTTGTCAATTCCTAGGAGT
The DNA here is from genome assembly GCA_021397845.1 of Areca catechu. Lineage (NCBI taxonomy): Eukaryota > Viridiplantae > Streptophyta > Magnoliopsida > Arecales > Arecaceae > Areca > Areca catechu. The sequence goes on along the minus strand of CM038043.1, from coordinate 88,737,415 downwards.
TAATTTGATTTCATGGAGCAGTAAGAAACAGAATTCGGTTGCTCTATCTACGGCAGAAGCCGAATATATAGCAGCTGGAAGCTGTTGTACTCAGATTTTATGGATCAAACAACAACTCGAGGACTTTGGCATCAAACTAACTAAGACACCCATAAGATGTGATAATACTAGTGCAATCAATTTAACGAAAAATCCTGTTCAACATTCAAGAAGCAAACATATTGAAATAAGACATCACTTCATAAGAGATCACGTTCAAAACTCTAATGTGTTGTTAGAATTTATATGTACTGATTATCAATTGGCTGATATATTCACAAAACCATTAAATGAAGATAGATTTTGTATGATTAGAAGAGAACTGGGAGTCATTGATCCTTTTGCTTGAAACTCTTCAATTTTCATCAAAATTCCTCAAAAATGGTTTATAAATTCTCAAATATGTTTAAAGGTTATTTTTCTAAATTTTATCAATTTTTTAAAATTTTACAGAATTTTATTTTGGGTAATTTTTGTTGGTGGTCGACACTTGAGATTTTCGGAGGTCGACACTTGAGGTCGACACTTAAGTTTTGGAGGTCGACACTTGAGGTCGACCCCTGAAAATTCTTAGAGGTCGACACTTGAACGAAAACCTGCTTTTTAAAAACCCGTCCGCAAGCCTTTTTTCCCATTGTTTCTTTACCTCTTCTTCGTGTGGTCCCCCTACAACTTCCCTAAACCTCCAAATAGTGGATTTCCACCCCTCTCCTCGATCATTTTGGGAAATCCTCACCTCCTCTCTTGCTTTTCTTGGAATCAACCTTCTATTTGACCGTTTTCTTGATTTTGGACAACCGAAAGCCCTCGAATCTTTCTACCCTCAAATCTCGGCTGTTTTTCAATTGAAAACACGTATTTCTTTCGTCCGTTACTTACCTTTTCCTCATTTGCTCTCGATTTCCTCCAATCTCACAAACCCTATTTCACTATTTCACATTCTCCTCTTTTTCCCAATTAGTGAACCTCTCTTAGCCTTACTCCCTAAGTTACCCCTCATCCTTACACATGGGTCCGAGAAAACACCAGGTAGTAAGGAAAAGGAGATTGGAACAGAGGCAGGGTAGTACTGAGCGGCGAAGGAAAGTCAGACATGAGCGTGAGCCGACCCCAGAGCCACCTGCACCAGTGCCAGCCAGCCTAGTCCGAAAGAGCATTGCTAGTGGGAGGCGCGTAGATATTCCATTCTGGGATCAGCATCACCTCTTCATTGGAGATGTACTGAGAGATGCAGGTCTGGTTCATTTTTGTACCATGTCCGAGAGATTCTACCCAGACCTCATCAGAGAGTTTTATGGATCCATGGCCACTGATGGCATTGGATGGTCCGCTACAGTTCGAGGGATTGAGATTCCAGTGACACCTGAGGTCATCAGTCGCATCTGGAGGATTCCACTTCATGGCACTGCTGCCACTACGATCAGTGACAGAGAGCACGCCTTCAGGTGTATCCTAGAGCGTGAGGATGTTAGCGGCATTTCCACAGTGTCCGCTAACCAGCTTTCACTGGAGATGAGAGTGCTGCATCACATCATCGCCCGTATCTTGATTCCGAAGAGCGGGAGATTTGATTTTATCACTGAGCGTGAGCTAGTGTTGATGGTGTCCCTGAGCCAGCGGACTCCCATCAACCTTCCCAGGATCATGCTTCAGCAGATGGGTGAGGCAGCTTCTCACAGGAGACTTGTGCAGCCGTACGGGATGGGACTGACTCAGATATTCAGAGAGCATGGTGTCTCATTCGACGGCATACCCTTCAGTCAGCTACAGCACTCAGATACTTATGGAGAGAAATCCTTACATAGAATGGGATTTCGACTGATTGGCGACCGATGGGTACGACGAGAGTCTGGCCAGGAGCCAGATGAGGAGGATGAGATCCGAGCTGCTGAGGCAGGGCCTTCAGGGCCTACTGATCATGGTACACCTCCTCGCCCAGCACCGGAGACAGAGACTACGGAGCCTGAGCCATTCACGCCACCACCTTCATCAGCTCCGGTACCTACTGCTACACCACGGAGGACTTCAGTGAGGATATCGGACTTCGAGCAGCGAGTGACTGATCAGATTTCAGAGGTCCGGACAGAGATCACTGGTGTACGGCAGGAGCTTCATGATCTGCGGATACACACAGACACACGCATTAGTGCTCTCTCAGCTAGTATGGATACAGGATTCAGACAGATCCTCAGCTTACTGAGATTAGCACTGCCATCAGGGACTGCAGATCCGACAGTATCTCCTCCACATGATGATGATGATGATGGTGATGATGATGCTGATGACTCTAGTGGATACAGTGACAGTGATGGAGATCAGCCTGGAGCAGGTAGATCTGATGTTCCACCTGCAGAGCCGATTCCAGAGATTCCCCCTTCAGCTGATCCTCCTTCCACTAATTTTCAGAGTTCAGATCCTCCAGCCACAGCTGTGCCAGTTGATATTGAGCCTACAGAGTCACTATTTGAGACTATCACTGGGATTCCGGATGACATAGATGAGCATACAGAGACAGACATCGATGATCCCACAGCTTATGAGCTAGTCAGCAGGCAGACTCCAGCTCAGTCTACTCAGCATGCTGATCCATCCACTCCTTCAGCTACTGCCTCTGTCTCGACTTCTGTGGAGCCCTTACCTAGGACTTATAGATCTCGTAGGACTACCCCTAGGTCTGGTCCCTCTCTGAGGACTCGGAGTTCCTCTCATAGGACTCCAAAATCCTCATCTAGGATCATGGCTCCTGTAGCTTTTGACATACCTTCTGATGAGGAGTAGCCTCATAGATTTACTTGTTGTATTTAGTTTGCTTTGTATGGTTTGTTGTATCAGTGTTTCGTGCCTACCTTGTAAGCAATTTGTAACTGAATACATTTGTTTTGTCTACATCGTGCTTTTATCTATATTGTGCCATTTTATCTGATACCAGCTCTTAGCATTTATCTTCTTAAACCCTCAAGTTAGAATATTTTGTTGTATGCACAAAGTGAGGGGGAGCATAAATTTCATACTTTATTGTAATTCAACATAAGTTTCATTAATATATCTTTCCTACAAAAATGACTTTTTGATTCTTGACAAAAAGGGGGAGTAGAAAAGTATATATGTATTTATGAGACTCCATCTTATGAGTAGTGAGACTCCATCTTATGAGTAGTAAAGTTTATATGATTCTTATCTTTTTGACTCTTGAGAATATTTTCACAAAATTTTTATGATACACTCTTGCATGAAAGAATACTTTGAAAATTTTATTATTGCTATATTTTGCTCTTGGACTTAATTGCATATATACTCAAGGTTTTGTCATCATCAAAAAGGGGGAGATTGTTGGCTTTGACTCCTTAGTTTTGATGATTAACAAAAGGTTGAGTATATGTTTGGACTAATGTTTCATCTCTAGATAAAAGTTTCAGGACTTAGGTTATTCAAAAGAGTATCAAAGGTACATTGATGAAACTAAGTTTACCTGATTTGGAAAAGAGCTCTTCTACCTTGGACAAGATCAAAATACTCAAATTGGACCTTCTTGTTAAGAAATTAATGACAAAAGAAACAAAGGCTTAGAGAAACTCAAGCATGGCACGCACATCTCAAAGAGTTTCAGAAAAATTCAGATCAGAGGTCGACCACCAGAGGTCGACACCTTGTCAAAGGTCGACCACCAGAGGTCGACTCATGAAGAGAAGAAAAGTTCAGCATGGCCGGCACGGCAAAATCTCAGTGGCACGCTCCAGAGGTCGACCACCAGAGGTCAACACCTGTCCAGAGGTCGACACCAGAGGTCGACTCATAGCCTGAAAACTCAAAATGGGCAGAACTATGGTACTCTGAACTTTTGCCTAAAATATACTGGAGGTCGACACTTGATCCAGAGGTCGACTCATGAGGTCGACTCATGGCATAACGGCTAGTTTTCTGAACTTCTGATTTGATTTCTAACGGCCATAAACGGCCATATTTTTGAATCTAACGGTCTTGTGGAGTTGTTTCAGCATGAATGAGGTATTTAACCTCCACCAAACTTCAAAAAAGACAAGGAGACAAAGTGAAAAAGTATAGGTTCAAAGTACAAAGCCTTCAATCACTTCCAAAGCCAAAAAGTGTGAGAAAACCAAGAGATTCCCTTCCCAAAAGCTTTCCATTTTTGAGGAATCCAACATTCAAGTGTTTGGCACTTAGTGAGGTCCAAGATTCCAAGACAAAAGGCTTGAAGAGTCTCCATCAAGAGCTTCAACGAATTTATTTTTGCTCAAAAGGAGTTTGTTTAGTTTTCATTACTTGTATTCATACTCTTTTGTCTTTAGCTAGTTTCAAGGAAATTTGAAACTAGAGTGAGGTTTGTTGGTGAGCCAATTGATAAAACCAACTAGGGTTGCTTGTAAGCCCGAAGCCAAAACAAGTGAGTGAGGTTTGTTGGTGAGCCAATTGATAAAACCAACTAGGGTTGCTTGTTAGCCTGAAGCCAAAACAAGTGTGTAAGGTTTTGACTTGTGAGCCTGGTAAAACAAGTCGGCTGTAATCTAAAGATTATAGTGGAAATTTCCAAGTGGAGCTTGGGGAGTGGATGTAGGTGCTGGGTGCACCGAACCACTATATTTCTTGTGTGTCTGCATTGGTTTGCTCTTTAGCTTCTTTAGCTCGTTAATTGTCATTTTATTTCATTGCTTCCGTTGCACAATTATTAAAGCACTATCACTCTTCACCTTAAAACCTGATAGCACATATATTGCCTTAAATTTTTTTTTAATACCCAATTCACCCCCCCCCCCTCTTGGGCACCATATCTGGGCAACAAAGGTTAATTAGATTGTTGTCAATAAATAATGCCAAATGCTCCATAATCTACATAGTTGATAGAATAATGGAGATACTCCTATTCATGGTTTAGAAATGGGATTGATAATTTGGGTATGATGTGCATGTTAAATTTCAGGATAAGACAAGATAATGTGGGATAAGTTTTTGTTGGATAAATTATTTCGTATGTCATGATTATATATATCATACCATTGCATAATTGACATGATAACATCAATCATTGTGTTAAAAGACAAAAATTCCTAATGAGTGGATTATTTTGGTCATCTTATAAATAAATATAGAATAAAATACAGCAATAACCATTGTTTTGTGGTGTCTTAAATATTATGGATCCCTAATTGAGAAAAGCAAGGTTTTTACTTAGAAAAAAATATTCATAACTAAGATGCTATATGTAAGAGATTGGTGTAATTTGCAAGATAGAATAGTTATATTTAAAGCACCCGTGCATTCATGATATTTAAGCTAGATTTTTTTTTTTTTGGTAGAAGGATTGGGCTTCAAAGCATTTTTTATTTCTTTTACCTAAAAAAAATGAAGCATTTTTTATTTCCAAATATTTCCTGTCAAAAATAAGGAATTTTTTAAAGTATTTTTTTGAGTTATTCGATGATTTTTCTGGGAACAAGGATCAATCAAGAAACTTCTCGTGCCCATTATTTTGCTTTCAAGCTATATGGTAGAGAAACAGTGAGAGGCAGTTGCTTACAGTGAAAGGCGGGGGCAGTGAGTAGGAGGGCACGGCTTCAATCGGTGGGTCGGTATGGAAGAGAGGCAATGCGACGGAGATGAAGACACCGGTCGGAGAGCTTCGGTGGCGACGAACGGACCCGAAGGAAACCCGCCGGAAATGAAGGCACCGGCCGGAGAGCTTCGACGGTGACGAAGGCACCCGAAGGAAACCCGGTGGAGATGAAGGAGGGAGAGGGATCGAGGATGAAACAGAGATCAGGAGAATGGGGGCGACGAATCGATCGAATGAAAAATTGGGGCTCGGGGCTAGGTATAAGAGGAGAAATTTCCCGATGCTTATAACCATCATTAAAAGCTGGCCCTTGATGCCCGCTTAAAAACCCGACGATGCTTAAAAGCATCGGGAAACATAAGGCTTAGCGACGCTTATAAGCGTCGGAGGATAGTGACACTTTCTAAAAATATCGATGGGTTTGCGGTATCTCTCGACGCTCTCTCAAAGCGTCAGGAGAAATGGGTTGCCATTTCTTCCTTTTACTGTAGTGGTAAAAGTAGAGTCCACGAGGACCCTTCCTGATTTGCACAGACTCCAATGGGTTAAAAAAAATCTAAATAGGGCTTTATTTTTGTATTTTAAAAGAAGTCAAATGTGAATATACAAGATAAAAAAAAATCATAAACTACCAAGAAGATATCAAAAAGAGAAGAAGAGAAGTTTGAAGGGTAAGTAAAGAAAATATTTGAGCAAGAAAAAGAGAAGGGCTTGCTTCATTTAAAGTAAAGAAGATTGAAAAATATTAACCGGAGAAATTTACTTAATCATATATTAGAGTTATTTTATAAAAGGTTTTTAAATTTTGGATTTCTTTTTTTGTATTAGAAGTGGTATTCCCGGAAAGAGATGTTAGGTAAGATTTTATTATATCATAAATTATTAAAAGAAAATCTAAATAGGGCTTTATTTTTGTATTTTAAAAGAAGTCAAATGTGAATATACAAGACAAAAAAAAAATCATAAACTACCAAGAAGATATCAAAAAGAGAAGAAGAGAAGTTTGAAGGGTAAGTAAAGAAAATATTTGAGCAAGAAAAAGAGAAGGGCTTGCTTCATTTAAAGTAAAGAAGATTGAAAAATATTAACCGGAGAAATTTACTTAGTCATATATTAGAGTTATTTTATCAAGAATTTTATAAAAGGTTTTTTAAATTTTGGATTTCTTTTTTTGTATTAGAAGTGGTATTCCCGGAAAGAGATGTTAGGTAAGATTTTATTATATCATAAATTTTATTATAGTTGAAGCTCCTAATCTCTATGTAGGCATACATTTCAATCAACGCATGTTAAATTCTGCGATTCTTATGATTACTGTAATTTTTTTGTATTTTTGATATTATTGTTACCATAGTTTTTTTGTTTTTATTTATCTATTTTCCTTAAATACTCAAATAGATTCCAATAAATGGTCATAATTTTTTGTTTTTACTTTATCTATTTTCCTTAAATACTCGAATAGATTCCAATAAATAGTATCAGAGCTAGGTTTCACCGAATTTAGAGTATTAAAAGAGTTGAAATGCTAATTGATGAAGGACCAGTTTTTGTTAGGTACTATGATCAAGCTAACATCAACCAACTACTCGATTTAGAAGTCTCACATGGAAGACCTTTATTTCAAAGATCTTCATGATCTAATCAAGGAAATTATTACTCAGTCCAAGAAGATGTCAAACAAAGAATAGAAGAAACTGAATTGCAAAACCAGTGGACTTATCTTGCAGTGGTTAACAATAATATCTTTCACCATGTTTCAATAAAGGTTAATGTGCATAGCCTCTGGTTGAAACTAAAAAATCTATACAAGAGAAAGACAGCGCAGAACAAGGCATTCCTAATTTGCAAATTAGTGAACATGAAATATAAGAAGGGAGCTTCGTGGTGGAGCATAAAAGCAACTTTCAGAATATGATAAACTAACTCGCCACAATGAAGATGGCATTAGATGAAGAGCTCCAGGCCCTACTATTATTAAGTTCTGATGTCGGGAAAAATCCCACTCCTAGGATCCCAAAGATTTTAGAGCCAGTGATGGCTTGACCGAATCCATTTCAGGATAAGATGGAGCTACATCCGATTAATCCTACCTTCCATGTCGAGTCTATAGTACCCGAACATGTGTATACAAAACAAATGCCCACCTGATTCAAAAATAATCGAACCTTTATGATTGAAGCAGCATGCTACTAGATCATCCAAAGAAATAGATTCTGTTTTGGGATATTTTTTCAAACCACCTCGCCAGTCATCTGGTCTTGCTCCTTAAAGAGCAGAAGTCGGACAATACTTTAACCCTGGTCCTATTGGTCATCGTACTAAAGTACATTTGGTCCTCTAGGTTTCTGCCAAACCCAACCTTCAGCCTTACAGCTCCTTATTGACATAAACCTCCGGTCTCCTAGCCTCCTAGTAGGCCTAACCTTCGGTCTCTCATACCCCATCCAAATAGATATTCAGCTATTTGGAATATTGTTTCACAGACCTGCAGTCAAGATATATTTGATCGAATCTTTCTAGCATAATTAATGCTTGGCCTCTCCGACCCTTAAGCTCCGTAGGTCCCCAGTTCCGAAGGACTTTGGGATACACCGAATCTCACCACTTGGAATCAAACCTAGTCAGTAGTGCCCCATCAAGGCATCCTATCAAATGGTTGAAGGAAGTCTAGCGATGCTCATCTGGATATGCCTCTCAAGATAAATAAACTGTCAAATCCTATAATCAAGAGTGGATCTTAGCCATTAAAGAAGCATGGCCCCTTTTTAGACCTTATTTCCAGAGTCATTAAGGCAAATGACGGGAAGATATATAAGACAAAACCCTCCATTAATGAAAGGAGAATATCCCAAGTAAAGGATGATTTCCTTTCAGTAATCATGATGAAGACCAAAATCCGATCAGCTCCTGTCCATCCACCATCATTTCAAGATATTTCTAGACTACTCTTAAGGCTTGAGTATAAAAGGGGATTCTCAGTGAACCCCCTAAAGGTAGACACCCTCCATGCATACATGTGCTTGCACTTTTATCTCATTGCTCCATTTTTATCATGTGATCTAAGATATTGACTTAAACATCAGAAGGCCTTCATCGGAGTCACCTTTGGCCAGGGCTTCTTTAACAAATATAGCCATTGACATTTTATCTTCGGCCTACTCTAGCGTTCGAGCATATTTCAGCAATATTAGATAGAAGAATAAATGCCCGAAAACCTTTGACCGGGCCAGCGATGGAAAGTATTTGGCCTGATGCTCAACTTTCAAAAGCCTTTAGCTAGGACAACAAGAATCAATGCTCGACATCCTTTGACCGAGCTAGTATTGGAAAGTCTTTGACCTGATGCTCAACTTCCGAAAGCCTTTGACTAAGACAAGAAGAATCAACATCTAAAAGCCTTTGGCTAGGCCAGCATTGGAAAGCCTTTGGCCTGATACTTAATTCCTAAAAGCCTTTGAATAGGATAAGAAGAATCAATGCCCAAAAGTCTTTAGCCGGGCTAGTATTAGAAAGTCTTTGGCTTGACTCTCAACTCCCAAAAGTTTTTGATCGGGACAAGAAGAATCAATACTCGAAAGTCTTTGACTGGACCAACATTGGAAAGTCTTTGGCTTGATGCTCAACTCCTGAAATCCTTTGACCAGGACAAGAAGAATCAATGCCTGAAAGCTTTTAATAGGGCAAGCATTGGAAAGCTTTGACCTGACACTCAACTTTTGAAAGCCTTTGGCCGGGACAAGAAAAATCAATATCCAAAAGCCTTTGGCCCAGACCAGCATTGAAAAGCCTTTAGCCTAATGCTCAACTCTTGAAAATCTTTGACCGGGACATAAAGAATCAATGCCTGAAAGTCTTTGATCGGGCCAACATTGAAAAATCTTTAGCCTAACGCTCAAATCCCAAAAGTTTTTGGACGGAATAAGAAGGATCAAATACCTGAAAGCTTTTAACTGGGCCAGTGATGTAAAGCTTTTAGCTTGATGCTTAACTTCCAAAAGTCTTTGACCAGGACAAGAAGAATCAACATCCGAAAGCCTTTGACCGGACCAGTGTTGGAAAGCTTTTAGCTTGATACTCAACTCTCGAAAGCCTTTGATTGAAATAAGAAAAATCAATGCCCGAAAGCCTCTAACCGGGTCAGCATTGGAAAGCTTTTAGCCCGATGCACAATGCTCGAAGGTCTCTCACCTGGTCAGCATTGGAAAATGCCAAGAAGCTAATGACTAAACCTTATGCTTGGTCTTGGGAGGCCCACAACTTGATGCCTAGTGCCCTAAGATAATTTTTGCATAGAAATCAAGCCAAAATTCGGTAATCAACAGTAGTACGAGACAACACTGGATGCTTTCAACGTCCCTATCAGATCTATGATGAATCATCCCAAGTCCCATAATGAAAAACTCCTGACTTGATTGACATCCGATGTCGAGCAATTTGTTCCAATGAGGACCATCTATATTTTAGTTTGTGCTGCTACTTAAAGATGGCTTGGATGTTGCGCTCTGCTTCGGAAGCCACATCAAGCCCTTGGCATGATGGTAATAAAGGATCCAAGCCCCCACCAAGAACCAGTAAGCTTCTAATTTTTTATGGCTTCAAAAAATATTCATAAGCATGCGCACCAAATCATAATACATAGTTAAAAACTAGAAGTATTCCATTAATAGTATCAAAAAGGAATATGAAGGTTCTACAAAATGATTGTCTTTACAAGACTAATCAATATTATATACATCGATAGAAAGAAAAAAGAAAGATACATTTTAGATAGAAAGGGCACTGGCAGCTACTTCGATACCTACGGCTCCTTCAAGAGCAGATGCATTTATAGCAAGGGCATCCTCGTCTGAGTCATCCTCGTCCAAGAAATTCAGGTTGAAGTTTGAGTAACGCTTGAGAATCCTCTTCCTAGTATCATCCATATCTTCGGCAAAAGCTGGTTGAGCAAAAAGTAGTTTTTCTTGGCGGTACTCTTTAGACATCTTGTACGCTTCTAGTGCCGCCCATGCCACCTCTTACTTTTGTGCTACAAAATTTGATACCTACCATCACGCAACCTCTAGAGCCCCCTTCTCTGGGGGGAGCTCTTCCTTAAGTTGATCTTTTTTAGTCTCAACATGCTTAAGACTAGCTTTGGCCATTTTCTGGCAAGCTTCCGCCTCCTTCAAGCATACTACCAAATCCTTCTTTTCTTCGGTCACCCAACAATCCCTCAAGTCATAGTAATCTTTGATGAAATGGCATACCTGTGAAGTGGCAAATCTATCTGTGAGTCACCAAATGATGAAAACTGAATTCAAAAGAAAATAATGAACTAACCCTCATAATTCTCAAAATTGCATCCCTTCGATAATGCCGATTACCCTCTTCGACAACCCATTCTGCATCAACTGGATGAATAAAATCCTTGACGATGCCTTTGGCAACTTCCCACTTATCAAAAATGCAAACTTCGAATCCTAGGATTTGGTCATTTAGGTCCCCCTTAAAAGTAACCAATTGAAGGACAGAAGAGGAAGTCCCGACTTTTGATGCCCGAGAGTGCTTTGAGATGACCGAAGGAGCAACCTTTGAGGTATCAGACGGGATGACCTTAGGATCAGGAGCATCTATAGTCTGAACCCCTGATGGCTCTCTAATAGCGAGAGCCGCATCGACTTTCCTTTTTTTCAGGGTAGCCCTCCTCAACTGCGGGCATCTGAAGGATTCATATCTAAAATTAAAGAAAAATGATATTTAGGAGAAAACAAAGATCAAAGTAAAAAAGTAGAAGAAATAGATCAAAATTCTTCTTATCTCTTGGTTGAACTCAGTTGACTCCCGTATTAAAGAGGGTCACCTCGGATAGACTGGAAACTTAAAACTACTAAAAAACATAGACCCACTCCTCCCTTGACAAAATGGTGGGATGAATCAATTGGCGAGATTGCATGCCCCATTATACGAAACCTCAATCGCTAACATCCGAATGCTTTATAAAGAAAAACTACTTCCAACGGTGAATAGAAGAAGAGGTGCCCCGAATCAAGGGACACTGCCCTTGTAGGGATAGGCAAACCACCATCCATGGTAGCGGCAATGTTTGCTAAAGAAAAAGAAAGTCCTAAAAAGTAGAATTATAGGGCAAACTCCAACTAAGACAAACTACCGAGAAGCTACAAATAAGTTATCAAGTGCTTAGCGTAACCGCGCAGAGAGGAAGACCTATGGTCCTAAAGAGTTCAATAAAGAAAGAAAATAATAGAAACGTCTATTCGGCTGGAAAATACTTTATGTAGAGAGTTACTGGCCTGGAGGAGGGTTACACGTGCGGTCAGTCTCGAGCAAAACTTCCAATTCAAAACTAGAAGGAATTTGGTACTTGCTTCATAGCTTTTCTAAATGCGACTCCCGAATTTCAAATTACATAAGTCCAGGAAGAAAATCTCCTTTGAGGTCCCCTAGAAACTTCTCTTTAGGATCCTTCGAGAATTCTTCTTCGATATTCTTGGAGGATCCTCCTTCGAGATCCACCGACCTCTGCAACAAGGCAACAGCTACTATTACCTCACTGCTCGAGATAATTTTCACATATCTAGCAAAAATTCCTGATTCGATAGGTTCATGATATGAACACCATGAACCACCAAACTCAGGAGACCATTCAAAATCTAACATCACGAGATTAAACAAAAATATCTAAAAATTACAAAAAACTACTTCAAAAATAGATGGGAAGAACCTTAAAAGTTTGAAACTAGGAATGGACGATGAAAACCATTGAGGCTGAGACAAAAACTACCTTAAAGAGAGCAGAAAAAGGCCCTAGCGAATCTAGATGAAGGCTCAAAGAGCCTCACAAGAAGGAAATGGAAAAAATGATGAGGAACATCGATGGAACTCACTTGAAGTAGTCACCGAACAGCAAGACAAGATCCTAAAGAATGTGAGAGGAAGAAGAGAGTTTCAAAAGCGAAAGATAAACCTAGGCACCAAGGATTCACCTATTTATAAAATCCCTCTCAATAGCTTAGATCTGGTTAAGATAAAACCAACCCCGTAGGATGGCTGATAGGTGGTGCCTTGAGATAGGTCGAACCATGTCTCCATCGATCATCCATATCAAAATGTCTCGATGTGTCCTACCAACTCATCATCTTCCATGCCAAAAAGCCTTGATCCTTTTCGAGCACCACATCACCTTAGGCTATCATAACATAATTAATATCCCACGTTCCTTGCATGACTCATGATAGGATGTCTTTTCGAATGTTGTACCCTATCGATGAAGATCTGGGAAATAATACAATTTGACTGATGAAAAATCTCGATCATTCTACAGTCCCCTCAAAAAGTTATCGAAGAAAAACCAACAGCATCAAAATCATCAGAAGAATAATGAAGTATTTTCAAAAAAAAAAAAAACCAAACCATAACACTTAGAAAAAGTTTATGTTTCATCTATTTAAAAGCATTTATTATGCTTCATCTATTTTAAAAGCATTTACAAGTCAGAGATAAAAAAGTAAAAGGTTACGATAGGTGGGAATCTTAATTTCCTTGCCCCCACTCTCGATTTGCTTGGCTTGCATGAAGAGATGCTATTGCCCGCACTGTAACATGAATTTGAAGTAAACGAGTCCTAGCCTCCGAATGAATCTGGGCTGCTAGAAGCTGCAATCCTTAAATCCGGCCTTGTATGATTTACTTTCAGCATGGTGAATCTGAGCCTCTATGGCCCCTATGTGCACTTTGGCCTAAGATGCTTTGCTTTGCAGTCTTATGATTTCATCGACATAGTCATTGACATTCTTCTTCAAGCTATCGATTATGATCCTGGCCACCTTTAATTGATTTTGCAAGGACAAGTTCTCTTCCATTTCTACAGTTTGCAACTCTAAACCCATCGAAAGGTGGCTGCATTCTTGTTCCTTTCCTCTTCTAGATCCTGTTGAATGAACCAAACTTCTACCATAACTTCATCCCTAGCTCGCTTGGCTTGTTGAATTCTATCATCCTATTTCGAAGGTCCCTCACCTTGTATCCGATTTTGAGCGAGACGAAGCACTTTCCATAACCAGTTATTTTGTCTCCTGACCAAATTGAGCTCCTTTCGGAACCATTGAATTAGCTATTTGCTTTGACCTTTAAATCCTTAATTTCAGTCTAAGAATTCTTCTCCAACTCGATGATCTCCCTTTAGCATTTGAAACCATCTGGGCCTCTTCCTGGCACATGACCTCTACTTTCCGATGCATTGAAGCCAGATGATTGCACATCTTGTCTAGTTTTATCACCGAACGAATGATATTCTTTCATAAAACATTTGCATGTTCCTTCTGCACTCGCAATTCTTCCTCTACTTTAAAAGCCCAAATTTCAGCTTCACTATGTTCCTTTTCAGCATCAACAATTTTCTCCCCCATCATAGCAACCTTATCTCAACAGTTTTGGCTAACTCCATAAAGAAGTGAAGATAACGAGCCAACTACATCATATTTGGACAACATCGAATTAAAGAGGGGGAAGGTGACACAAGATAGAATAGTAATAGCATAAAAACCAAATAATAAACCTCCTCCATACCTGGATGATTGATTCGAAAGTCATACATTTATGCTCTTTAGACTCTACCTCATAGGCTTGATGGTCACTTGCTGGTCAAAAGAAAGTTCGAACTCACTCTTTGATAGATGATGGACTCTTGAGAACATCCTAGGATATCGGAGTCACCTCTCGATGCTTCGATCCTGGGAGAGTCGGAAGAGGAACCAAAATCCTTATTATTCAAAGCATCAGCCCTTTGTGCTTCAAGATTGCCCTTCACAGATTTCGAATGTCACATAGATCCATTGAGCACTCAAACCACTAAGAAATTTTCCAGAAAATAGGCTAGAAATCGTCCTTCCTATCGAAAATCGCCACTCAATGAACAAAGAATCTTCCTGGTAGAAAAATCGGCAACAACAAACCATCTTTGAGACTCCCTTATAAGGAAAATCAGCCTCATTAATTCTTTGCATTCTTTGAAGAAATATTGTAAGTGCAGAATATAAAAACTTTGACAAGCCCACTTTTCAAGAAGGTGAAACCTAGCAAAGCCCTAGGGAATCCTTGGGCGTGCTGCTAGAACTACTCCTCAGTCCGAATACTTCATATTCAGACTAAGGAGTGGGGGTAATTGATGTCGAGAAAATCCCACTCTCAAGATCCTGAAGGTTGTTGAGATTCCTAGGCACTGACATTACTTGGTGAGAGATCCAGATCAGCGCCTATATGCAGCGGAATCAACCTGTTCTTGGATTCAAGATTCATACAAGGAAACAGAAGAGAGAAATAGAAGAAAAAGAGATATTGCTTTATTATTCCTTGGAGAAAAACCTTGTTACAAGACAAGACAATAACACCCCGGCACCCCTTCTGGCACCCCTTCTGAAACCCCAGAAACTTCTCGCCGTCACCCGCACATCTTCTCTCTTGCAGGCCACATACCCCAAGAACTCATGTACGGCCATGCACGGACAATACCTCATGTGAATTCCCTTCTCCAATCCCCGTGGAACACCCCACGGTCTTCTCACAAGCCCTCACACCCAAGCCCTTGGACCGTGCCTTCTCAAGATCGAGAGGAGCTCCACCTGTAGACTCCCTAATGCAGGATTTTTCACGGCCAAGTCCCCCACGTGAACTCCCTCCATGCAGTCTCGCCCTAAGAGGGCGCTCCCTCACGGTCAATCCAAGACCATGAAGTCCTCACGGACTCCCACCAAACCTCACGCATGCCCCCTCTTAAATAGCATATGGGGCATGCGGTCTCCTTATGTTGGGCTACATCTCCTTGGGCGGTTAGGACTTGGATAGTCTAATAATAAACCGGTTATAACTTCTCAGGTGGTGGGCTTCCTAATTGATTACAACCAACTAACTAACTAACCAACTGGCTAACCTCTTAACCAACTAACTAACCTGGACCTAACCCCAAAACCTAATTGGGTTATGTTACAATCTCTCAAAAATCTGTCCCCAACAAATCAATGTGAGAAAACACTCAAATCCTGAGCCCATGTACATCTATGACTCACATGTTCTCTCAACCCTGGGTCAAGTCCCCTAACCCAACATGACTCTGGGGCCCTCTTGGAACACCTCCAGGATCTCTGGAACACCTCCAGAAACTGCTTAGCACGCCTCCAAGCTCCTAGAGATCACCTCCAGCATCCCTGTCATGGCCTTCTAAGTCTCTCCAAAGCTTGGGAGCACCATGCTAAACCTTACAATCTCCATCTTGGTGCCTCCAAGCCTTGGCAAACCTGGCAATGTCCTCCTGCATAACCTTGCTGTAACTGCATGTCGTGACAGCCTCTTGTGCAGATCTCCTTGCCTCTGCCAACACCCTTTAGCTGCTGTGCACCCTTGGAGGCCTTTGGGATGACCACCTCCATAATTGAAGATCCTTGCTTGTATCCTAGCACCATCATTATAGCCTTCCTTCTGCCTGGTAGCTACATCAGTCTTTCCCTTGGACTTCCCTGAAGAGACCACATCGAACTTGAGCCGGTAGTCACTATAACTGGACTCTACCTAACATAGTCTCCACAGAGCCACACCAATCTCTGCACACTCTGCTCCACCTGGCTTAAGTGCACCCCTAGCGCTCATGCTAGGATATGGCCTGTATCCCTGCACCTCTTGCTATGCACTCATATCGAATCCTGCTCCACCCATGGAGCCACCTCTCCCTGGTGCTCCACTCAAAACTGAAGTCCTCCTGATGCCACATAATGAAATCCCGAGGCCAGCCACTCAACACTACCCTGCTGAGCCTACTGCTGCACCTCATACCCCATCGTTGCCTTTTCGAACCCTTCGCATCTCGCGAATCCCTACGAGACCATTTTAGATACACTGCACCTCACAGGCTCTTCTGAAACAAAGAGCTCATCCCAACTCTTCTTCTAACCCAGCAATGAAACCTGAGAAATCCAGGCTTTTCCTTTCTCCATCGGCTGCTGCATCATGTCCTAGCCTGTCCCTAGACTAATCCTGCCATACCAGGACACTCTCGACTGCATGATGCCCCTAACACTCTTGAGACTTATCCCCTCGTTCTCCCTGAGCTACCATCCCCAACCACTAAGTCTTGACAAGCTCTGGTGACCGTCTGCACCCTTCCAGCTATCTCTAAAGCTAACATCTTCCCGTCGAAGCCATCTTGCCTCCCTAGCTAAAATATCAACCCATGCTCCACAGCTCCTAAGATTCGTGCTCCACCGCACTCCTGACCTCAAACTGATGTCTTTCTGCTCTGTCCCCATGACTGCAACACCAACTTATGGTTCCGCAGTACACCCAGACAGTTGTGCAAACCAAACGCCAATGTCAGACCTCTTCTTCCTTGAATCCTCCTCTCCCACACTCGAACCCCGCTCTGATACCAATTGTTATGATTCCTAGGCACTGACACCACTTGGTGGGAGATCTAGATTAGTGCTTATACGCAGCGAAAGCAACCTATTCTTGGATTCAAGATTCACACAAGGAAACAGAAGAGAGATATAGGAGAAAAAGATAGATTGCTTTATTAATCCTTGGAGAAGAACCTTGTTACACAACAAGACAATAACACCTCAGCACCCCTTCTGAAACCCTAGAAGCTTCTCACTGTCACCCGCACATCTTCTTTCTTGCAGGCCACACACCCCAAGAACTCATGTACGGTCACGCACGGACAATACCTCACGTGCGTTCCCTTCTCCAATCCCCGTGGAGCACCCCACGGTCTTCTCACAAGCCCTCACACCCAAGCCCTTGGACCGTGCCTTCTCAGGACCGAGAAGAGCTTTACCTGCGTACTCCCTTATGCAGGATTTCCCACAGCCAAGTCCCCCATGTGAACTCCATCCATGCGGCCTCACCCCAAGAGGCGCTCCCTCATGGTCAATCCAAGACCATGAGAAGTCCTCACGAACTCCCACCAAACCTCATGCATGCCCCCTCTTAAATAGCACATGGGGCATGCGGTCTCCTTATGTTGGGCTACATCTCCTTGGGCGGTTAGGACTTGGATGGTCCAATAACAAACCGGTTAGAACTCCGTAGGTGGTTGGGCTTCCTAATTGGTTACAACCAACCAACCAACTGGCTAACCTCCTAACCAACTAAACTGGACCCAATCCCATGACCCAATTGGATTATATTACAATCTCCTAAAAAACTTTCCCCAACAAATCAATGTGAGAAAACACTCAAACCCTGAGCCCATGTACATCCATGACTCACATGTTCACTCAATCCTGGGTCAAGCCCCCTGACCCAACATGATTTTGGGGTCCTCCTAGAACACCTCCAGGACCTCTGGAACATCTCTAGAAATCGTTTGGCACATCTCCAAGCTCCGAAGGATCGCCTCCAGCATCCCCACCATGGCCTTCCAAGTCTCTTCAAATCTTGGGAGCACCATGCAAAACCCTACAAAGGTTTTAGAGCCAATGATGGATTGACCGAATCCATTTTGGGATGAGATGGAGCTGCATCCGATTGATCCTACCTTTTGTGCCCAGTCCGTAGTATCCCAAACATGTGTATACGACATGAATGCCCACCCGATTCAGAAATAATCAAACCTATATGACCAAAGCAGCATGTTGCTAGATCATCCAAAGGAATAGATTTTGCATCGAAATATTTTTTCAAAGCACCTCAACAGTCACCTAGTCCTACTCCTCAAAGTGCAGAAGTCAAGGACAATACTTCAACCCTCCTGTCCTATTGGTCATCGTATTAAAGTACATTCAATCCCTCAGGTTTTTGCCAGACCCAACCTTTGGCCTTAAAGTTCCTCCCTGTCATAAACCTCCAGTCTCCTAGCCTCCTAGTAGACCTAACCTTCGATCTCTCAAATCCCGTCCAGATAGACATTCGCTATTTGGATTACTCTTTCATAGACCTGCAATTAGGATATATTTGATGGAATCTTTCTGGTGTAATTAATGCATGCCCTCTCCAACCCTTAGGTTCCATGGGTTCTTTGTCCCGAAGGACTTTGGGATATACCAAATCTCACCAGTTGGAATCAAAACCTAACCAGTAGCGCCCCATCAAGGCATCCCATCAAATGGCTAAAGGAAGAGTCTACCGATGCTTATCCTGATATGCCTCTCATGACAAACAAATTGTCAAATCCTATATCAAGAGTAGATCTCAGTCATTAAAAAAGTGTGGCCCCTTTTTAGGCTATAATTTTCAAAGCCATTAAGGTAAATGGCAAGAAAATGCATAAGACAAAACCCTCCATTAATGGAAGAAGAATATCCCAGCCAAAGGACGATTTCCTCCAGGTAATCATGATGAAGGCCAAAATATAATTGCCTCCTGTTCATTTGCCGTCATTTTTAAGACATCTCCAAACTACTCTTAAGGCTTGATTATAAGAGGGGGTTCTTAGCAAACCCTCCAAAGGTACACATCCCTATGTATGCATGTATGTGCTTGTACTCTTATCTCATTACTCCATTTTTATCTTATAGTCTGAGATACTGATTTGAGCATCGAAGGGCCTTCGCTGGAGCCATTTCCGGCCAGGACTTTTTTTGCTGGTATAACCATCGACATCTTGTCTTCAGCCTACTCCGGTGTTCGAGTGGATTTCAGCATCATCAAGTTCCTTACCCGATAGTTGGAAGACTCTAGTGGTGTCTCTAAGCAATTCTTCATTAGAGGGTTCGATAGCCTTAGCAATAGTGAAAGATTGTATGCTTAACAAAGAGGCCAAGAGGGAGGAGTAAGGGGTCTTGAGTCACGATGAAGCCCTCATCATGAAAAGAAAGGGAAGAAGCAGAATATGGACTCCCAATTTCACTCGGATGGTAGCTGTGCTAATCACAGGAAAGATCTAAGTTCCAAAGTAGAAGATATTACAACTACGACAAATGGGACCACTTTAAGAAAGACTATTGATTTTGAAAAAGAAGAATCCAAAGAACAAATTAGGCAAAGACTCCAGCTCGGATAATGATATAACAGTAATAGCTATGAGGAGAGAGGTGATCATTGTTTGTGGCATAATAAATGATGGTCTTACAGGTTTTAGTAGCTAAGACTACCTAGGTGATTGATTCAGCCGCTTCGTATCAGTTACAGCAAGGCAAGAATTATTCCTATTTTATCATTTTGGTGACTTTGGGATGGCAAATATGGGGAATGATGGAGAATCAAAAATCACTGGCATTAGGGATATTGTGTTGATCGCGAGTTTTGGGTATAAGCTAGTGTTGAAGAATGTTCAACACATACCTGATATCTGCTCGAGCTTGTTGTCGATAAGGGTGTTAGATAAGGAGGACTACTACAGTATGTTTGGAGACAGCAAGTGGAAGCTGACCAAGAAATCATTAGTAGTAGCCAGAGTCATCAAACAAGGCTCTCTCTATTTTCATGCAAGCCAAGCTCAATAAAGGGGAGATGAATGCAGTGGAAGAACCTTCTACCTCAAAATTATGGCATCAATAATTGTAAAATATAAGTCAAAAGGGGATGTCAATTTTGGTCAAAAAGAATTCTCTTCCTACTGAAGGTTCTAGATTGAAGGCATGCAAAAGCTGGCCAATGGGTAAGCAAAATTAAGTTTTTTTTAGAACTTTTTCTTTAAAAGAAAAACTGGTGCATTAGATCTTGTTCAAAGTATTGTTTGTTCTATAAATGATAAAACTCATAGTAGATGCTCTTATTTGTGACTTTTATTGATAATTACTTCCGCATATATAAGAATGGCAATGGGTCGGGTTTGGATCGGGTCATCCAAAATCCATACCCACCCCGTCAAAGAATTCCCTACCCCATACCCGCCCCATACCCGTCTTGAGTTGGGTCGGATACAAAAAAGGCATTCCTAGGTCGGATCAAATCGGGTATACCTAGCCGGAATCAGAGGGATCAAAATAATCATAAACCATATCCCTAATACTAAATTGAAGAAGGAAAATGATAAATAAAAACATAAACCCTAACCCTAAATTGAGAAAGGAAAAATCTCATGATGGATCAGACGAAGGAGCAAAAGCTTGCACAAGGAGCGATGGTCGAGTGCGGCATCAAATGGAAGGATGGGGAAGCAAATTCCTAGAGCCGGGCCTTCTAGTCATCATTGTAGAGCTTGTGGAGGATGCACTCTAAGGGGCCCTAGTCTGCGATAGAGCGAGCAAGGTTGATAAAGATGAGATCAATGCCTTTATCAACAGTGAGGATCATGAGTGAGGGCTGGATGAAGCTTTGCTGCTTCTTGGGGGCAAGGGCGTACCCTATCAAGAACCTTCACCAAGAGGGATCCCCCATGGTGAGTAGCTCAGGATCGATGGGAGCCACATGAATTTCTCCTCGGACTCCAATGGCCTGCGAGATAAGATGACATTTTTAAGGCAGGAATCGAGGGACAATAGGGATTTTGATCATCAAAGGCTAGGGTTTATCGAGGAAGAAACATGAAGGGAAGGGGGGAAAATTAGGATTTGATCTCTCTTTTACCTTGCTCTCTCCCTCTCTCTCTCTTTTTCTCTCCCTCAAAGGAATAGATGAAAGACAAGTGAAAGAAGCCACCAGTCTAGAGGAGGGTGCCATTAAGGAGAAACTGGCCAAAAGAGCACCATGTGTTGGTAAGGATGGAGAGGGGCCGAAGACGATGAGTGGTGGGGTTAGAGCTGGCGAGTGGCGAGGTTGTAGAGGGAAGAGTGGATAATGCAGTCGTCACTAGGGAGGGCACGGTCGATGGGGTTGAGGTGGCAGTGGCCCTTGGGGGAAGATTAACCTTGAAGAAATGAAGAGGCACCTCTCTCAAAGCGATCGGGGAAGGGTTCGAAGAAAATAAGGAACTGGGAGGGATCTGAGTAGTTATTTATATAACCAGGTCTGGTACAAGGCGAGGAATATCATTAGCCGTGCTTGACCCGAACCCATCTCAAGTTTTATAAGTAAAATCCTTACACATCCCTAAATTAAATGGATCAAGTAAAACCTACCCCATTTGGATTGGATCGAGTTGGATATCCTTCAAGTTGACAAAAACTGCCATCTCTAGGCATATGCATTGAAAACAAAAGACTAGGTGCTTAATGCACTCAAGCAATTTCATATCTCTGCTGAGAGGGGGACTAGGTGAAAGCTAGTTCATATGGGCGAACAACGAGGGTAAATATAAGGGTCCTTTCAAGAAATACTATCAATAAAATAGCATCAGATTGGAGAAAATAGTACATAAGACACTATAGTAGAATGGGGTTGATGAAAGGATAAACAGATGGTTTGCAAGAGGATCAGGAGCATGCTCTCTCATGCTAAGCTATTGATGGCATTTATTTAAAGGCCCTACAAGCCAATCGCATAATTTATGTGATGGGATACTTTGTACTTTATCTCCCTACTCATGTAAATAATATTTATATAGAAGCACTATTTTATCATATGCTACATTCAATTATATCGCTTGTGATTTATTATGAATTATAATGAACCCTATATATTAGAATAATGATTTTAGAATAATGATGAAATCATACCAGTAAGATCTAAAACCTTGAGAGCCTCTATCTAAAATGCTTCCAATAATAAAATCATTGAGTCAAGGATCAATAATATCAAATAGACCGATATATCCTATGTATGCTCTCAATAGATAGGGTATTGATCTCATAATTATTTATGTAGTGATACTAATAAAAGGATGTAGGTGTTCATTAGAGAAAGAGTTTATTGGACTGACCTATGGAGAAAATATCTAATGGAGCCTTAGAAGCATATCAATAAATATTTTTTTAATGGAAGTGATGCATGTGATCTTTAAACCTGAGATCATCTGGTACCTTTTGTATATGGATCTGTGCTTTGGTTCATATCCTAGTATGACTCTTTGAGACGTGCAAAATACTTTGTATATGGTGAAGTATGCATGAAAGTTGTTAGTGGTCAACAAGGGATCGATCATTTTCTATAAGAAGAAAGAACATTTTATATAATCTCATAGGATGATGACTCAGGAGTCTGACCAAAGCAAAATGACTCAAGAGTCTCTGATCAGAGCAAGATGAAAATCAGAAAGAATTTATGATATTTCATCAACTGAGTCATCATCTTGGATCAAGTGATATATGATTAGATATTTGGGCTTGATATAATGCTATGCTTATAGCCTTTTCGGGATGTATGATCGAAAGATTGAATTACTGGTAATTTATCACAAAATGATGTTTTGATAATTCCATCAAAATTTCATATCTTCTGAGTAGCCATGATATATTGATAGATATCAATCTTGACTTCTGGACTTATATGAATTAAAGAGTTTAATTTAACAATTAATTAGAAAGAGTTCTAATTAATTAGAATTTTGGATTTGATCTAATTAGATTGGATTTGAATCTAAGTCCACTACTAGCTAGGTATGAAATCCAATGGATCACATATAATAAGGAATCAATAATTCACCTAATTTAATTAGATTTATTATAAATTCTATAGATCTAATAGACTTGCTAGCAAATAGATTAGATCCAAATTTCCAATCAAATTGAAAGAGCAATTTTGACTTAGTCAAAATATAAACCTAATTGGAGTATAACTCCTAGTGGCACCCAAGAGTTAGGGCGCCACATCGTTTCTCATGTATGTCTTTTTCCAGCATGAAGAGGATTTGGAAAAGTCCTTCATGTGGTATTCGCTCTCCCCTCAATCCCTTGTGGATAAGAATGAATTAGCGCCAAAAGGAATTGGCATTAGATTTTCTAGCATAAAGAGTTGGTGTAAGATTTTTCATGTCCCAGGGAGTTGATTAGCACCTTATACTACAAAAAAACTTAGCTATATCCACGTGAAAAATACGTAGATAAAAGCTTAAAAAACGTGGATATATGTCTACATCCACGTTGGTACACACGTTTGGTTAAATATTAGTATGTCCGGCGTGGCTATAGCTTATACCCACATTTTTTTTTCCGTGTGTGTAGACGTGCTTTACCCACGTAATATCTAACATAGGTAAGATTATATATGTGGATATAAATCTAATCTATAGCCTCCTTTATAGAATATGATTAATTAAATACATACGAATTAGAAACATGGATAATTACATACATATAAATTAGAGTTCGTTGGAATTAACAAAACGTGGATATAAATGAACCTATACTATCAATAATAAAATGTAGGTATATAATTAAATATAGTTATGCTCAATCCAATTTCAAAATATGGATCACCTGTAATAATAAATAAAAATAGAAAGACATAAAATAACTATAAATAAGATAATTTTTATCATTATATTAAATATAATTTATCATACATAATGATAGTCTCACAAAAATATTGTCTCAACTTTTTTAATTTCATCAAAATCCAAAGAACAACAAACAAAATATAGCACTGATTTCAAAAAAAAGTAAATACTAGAACTCAAAACATATCATAAAACAAGTTCCAACTATTTTGCTATACCATAAGTAAATAAAGATAAATAAAGTAAACTTTGTAAAATCTCCATTTCTTCCTTGACACCTTCCATTATATCACTTGAATCTGCAAAAACAAAGGAATCATGTAAATATACATCATTTCAAAGATAGTATAAATCATTATTAAATCAATAATATATACAGATACATATATAATCTTTCCACCAAATAATGTGAGTGCCCACAGCATATTTCATTAAAGATCAACTTTTGTCCTTTACAAGCAATGGAGCATTGGGCTCAATTGCATACGAAACAGAAATCTTATAAAACACATATCCCAAACTTTTGCCCATCAACATCTTGTCTTTATCATCAGAAATAAATATTCCTTTGCCTACTTCTTTCTGTGAGATATCCAATAAAATTACTTCTTCACCCTGCAAGTACCGATTTCATATAATATAATAAATAAGTCCTGATGATTCATCACTTAATAACATTGAACCATTCTATTTAAATCTATAAATTCATTAAAATAAATCTTACTTACAATTTTAGATGATTCAAAAATAGATAATATGTTCACTTAAGATGAGTTTAGTTCAACTTTATCACCATTTTAAAAATAATAAAAAGTTAGCCGACTTTCTTAAAAAATATCAAATTACAAGTATTGCATAAAATAATGATATCATATATATCTCTAGATTATGTTTGCTACTAATAGATGATATTTTATCTATTTTTGGTGAATGATCATTAGCTTCTTTCATGTTGGCAATACCATATTCATAAATAAGTATAATAACAGGTTAAATTCATCAATCAAATAGCAAGTAGAATGAATGGTCATCGAGTTTTTTAATAATATTTTTTTATTTTCAAAAAAATCAGAACAATCCTGAAAATAAAGATTAAGTTATCCAATCTTATTCATATAGAAATAAAAAAAGAATTATACATTTAACTAAAGTACTCATCAAAACTGTTGAACCATAAATATTTGCTACTTGGACTTGGTGAATTCCAACTTGACCTGCCAAGTCATTAATCATTTTACACAAACTCTCATTTTCCTTTTTCAAGATTTTATTTATTGCTTTAAAGCCCTACAATGAACTAGGAGTTGGTCCTATCCTTAAACAACGGATCATGTCTGGTCTTTCTTTACCAAACTGTTTAGAAAATATTTCATCCTCTTTTGCATCTTTAAACATTTCTTTTTGGTTCCAGTAAACATGTATATATTAATTACAAGAAATAAATATTATAATAAAAATAAGATCGACTTATAATTTAATTGACTAATAAAGGATACTTACAACTAGTCCAGCAGCAGCATCATTTACAGGTTTACCATTATTTCTAGTACGAGTGGTCACCCACATGCAGGGATAGCTCAATTTTTTTCCGTCCTTTTGAACTGAGTATACAAAATAAGAAAAAAATAGTTGAACATAACATATATATTTATCAGAGCAGGCATTTAAAAAAATTTGGATGGGTTTCATATATAGATGATTGATTTGTACGAAGCTCCTTGTTCCTGTACAATGGGGATACTTGTACTTCTTCTTGCAGTCAATATTGATATCTACCATTTTCTGTCATTGTTCCATATATACCAAAATTTAAAACTGACATTAACTATTATAAAAAAATTGATCTCAACCAATGAAAAATAATAATTTCTATATACCTGCCATTGCAAAGTAGACCAACTATCTATAGCTTCCTTCCATTGAGCCTTTGGAACATTCTTAGGTAATTCATCTTATTTTTTCATATTCTTATTACAATTTTTATTAAGTACTTTTTTCTTAAACGGTACTTCATTCCTCTCTATTTTCCTGCCAAAGTCTTCATTGCAAAATTATAATGCTCATCTCCCATATCATACTTTTTTTGAAATAAAAAAATATTATTAATATATCATAAAAATAAGTGCCAAATCATAGATAAAATAGAAATCAATATCATCTTCGTGTATTTTCAAAGTTCAAGTTTAGTGATTTTAGATATCTTTCATCAATCATTCACACTAACTGGTAACTGTTCATAAAATTTTATTAGGCTAGTCAAAAAACTCATAAATGATTGCCCATCATTCCCAACTGGCTGTCCATACTCATTCCACTCTACATGAATCATCTTATTAGAATCCATCGTATGCACATCTTTTATTTGTGTCTCACCATGATACTTTTTAGGAGGTGGGTCTTCATGTTGGGATATCTCTTCCTCTTTTAAGGCTATACCAGTATCATCTTCATGTACAATGCTCTACACATCAATGACTTGCCTAGTTATACTCCTTTTTGCATATCCAACAGAATCTAAACCAGCCAAAAAGAAATCCAACTCCGCCATTGTAAACCAGTGATCATTAAGCTAAATAACTAAAAATCAATAAATAATTTTGGAATACATATAAAAATTTGGTAAGAAGTTAAGAGGATTAGAATATACAAAAGAAGTTGTGGGAGCATCCTACATAAAATGATAGATATAATATAAAACAAAGTATCCATAATCATTTTCATTTGGTTGCATTGGTACCTGTTATTATTGAGATATAAACAAAAAGATTAATGACTATTATGCTCGATGTTTCATGTAAATAAATCATTTTGCTTAAAAAATAAAACATAACTACCTTGGAACTATCAGCGGTATATTTCATATTGCTCTTGCATCTTCAATTACAATGAAAGAGAAAAAAATGGACAACCTCATTAAATTAGCCAGTTAAAACTAAAATTTGTGGAACAAAAAGTTAAGCATGGCATACAGCTGACTTTATAAATTCACATAATGAATATAGTAGCTATTTCAAGGCATAGTTTTAAATTTTGATCAATCAAAGAGAAAAAGCAGATGATATATTAATCAGTAACAAAATGAGAAGAAATAGGAACATGGCCTTTTACCTCTATCACTGCTTCCAAAGAATATAGATAAGGCTGCCAGATAAGTGCAAATGTTCCTATGACCACTAAGCCCAATTTCATGACCTCAAAAAATGGATTCCGATGCCTAAGGCATTTTCCCAGAAGATGGCTTAAAAATGCTGGTGCGAAATACAAACTCATCTGAAAACTGATAAATATGTATCATGACATAGCAAAGCTAAACAAAAATGATAACCTATAATAAATTTTGGTCGGATTGGATACTTCACCTAAGTATTAAATAGCAAAGCCAAACTCAGCAGTTGAATATGTTATTAACTCAAAAATCTTGTAGAAAATGTTGCAGGGAAGAAAGGCCAGTCAGATTGGATACTTCACCTAAGTATTAAATAGAAAAACATTAATTTAATGGTA
Source organism: Areca catechu (assembly GCA_021397845.1). Taxonomy (NCBI): domain Eukaryota; kingdom Viridiplantae; phylum Streptophyta; class Magnoliopsida; order Arecales; family Arecaceae; genus Areca; species Areca catechu. Next base: position 88,710,059 of record CM038043.1, on the reverse strand, counting down.
TTTAATTGATATGATAATGCTAGCTAGCAGTTGAGGACGTGAATGCAATTTATGGTGAAATCTTGTTACCCGAAATCCAATGAACAAATTATCCTTCCCCCGTATTTGATCTAATGTAACATCATAAGGATTAGTGAATAATCTTTATATGCCAGCCCAAGAATTAAGTAAAATGATGCACAAAGATAAGCAAGGCAACTCCACTGCAAAGAGAAAGATACATCTTCAACATGCAAAGCTTTTATCACAGAAGGATAATAATTAACATCCCAGATCTAAGAAGTCTGACACTAGACTGCAATATGAAGCTATTTAAACTTTGTATAGAGATATGGCATTCTTTTTTAATTATTTTAAGCAACCCAGAGTGATCAGGTTTTAATGCTCCAACCCTAGGAATGACCCTTACAGTAGTATATTGGCTTCCTGACCGATTCTTTTTCTGAATCTGTCAAATTGTACCTGTAAGCAGTTTTTTTTTCCATTAAAACAAAGCAACAAACAGTTGCATGGCATGGAAGAGAAGCAAACCCATGCAACAAAACAAGAGTGTTTAGAGTTTAGACTATAAATTATTAAATTAATACAAAATGATGGACAATGTAGAAAAGATCGTACCTGGAGGAGACCCATTAGTAGAGCATGGGGCTGTAAGAACCGGCGCCATTGGTGTTGCCACGAACTGCGGAGGAAGGAAAGGGGGTGAAGGCGGAAGAGCGGGATTTCTAGCAGCGTGGTAGACCCAAATCACGTCTTGCATGCCCTGCAACGCCATCTCGACCTTACGTTTCTCCTGATCCACCATCACCCGCTACTCCTTCAAGCTTATATACTCGTCCAATATCTCCTTCAACCCCAATAACCCTTTTGGCACCTGCCCATTTCAATTTCTCGCAATACGAGGACAATATGGTAGATACTCCAATGCAAGAAGTGGAAAGAATAAAAGACAAGATCTAGGGAAGAGATTGGCTCCGGAAGGCCATTACCTCTTTGCCCCTGATTCTGGAGAAGATATCGGAGGCTTCGGCTCGGAAGGCTGAGAGAGAGGTAGCGGTCAACGATGAAGGCGATCTGGACCGGGGTAACCTTCCCCTCCCCCAGATTCTCAGGCTTCTTAGCTTTGTGCTGTTTGGCCATCATGGAGGAGCGGAAGAGGGGAAGGAAGAAGGGACGGGTAATGGACGCATGCCGAAAGCACTGGTTTTATTTTACTCTAGGTATGCAGGGCGACAAGAGATGGAAACAAAACGGAGGTAAAAACAAGCAGGAGATTTTGAACATTTCGAGCAAAAAAATGGCTAGGGGCGGTTCCTGCACCAAAGCTCAACACCCAATGCCCGAATTCTTTTTTAAAATAATATTTTTTAAATAAATATTTATAGGTGCAACCCAAACTATATTTTTCATTTTAGATATTTTTGGTTGATGTGAAAGGTTTACAAGGAAAAATCGAGGCTATCCATTTCCACTTTAAAATTTAATAAAAAATTAAAAAATTAATAAAATTCTAAAAATTAAGAAATTTTTAAAAAAACTTAAAAAATAATAAAAATAATAATAAGGGATAGGTAGAGAAATTGCATGTTGTATGTATGATTTCTCCATTTTTATTTTAAAATTTATAAAAAAAAAAAATATTAATAAAACATTTTTAAAAATTAATAGATTTTTTAAAAAAATAATAAATAATAAGGTATATGCGAAGAAATCGCAGGTTATACCTATGATTTCTCCACATTCCTATTTTAAAATTTAATCAAAAATCAATAAATTAATACAAATATTTAAAAATTAATTAAATTTTTTAATAATTAATTAAATTTTAAAAAATAAAAAAAATAAAAAAAATAATACGATGAAGTAGGGATAACATACAATTTCTCCAATTCCCACTTTAAAATTTAATAAAAAAATAATAAATTAATAAATATCTTTAAGAATTAATAAAAAATCTTTAAAAATTAATAAAATTAAAAAAATTAATATGATGAAGTGGGGTACGTGATTCTTCACATTTCCACTTTAAAATTAATTAAAAAAATTAAAAAATTAGTAAAAATCTTTAAAAATTAATAATATTTTAAAAAACTAACAAATTAAAAAATAAAAAAATAATAACATGATAAGAAGGGCATCTAGAATGGAAGAGATGTTCAAATGGAGAAGCTTGGGTGGTGGAAAAGATTTAAGTTATTTTTATAAGAAGGGCTTTAATTAGTTTAAATATTATATCATCAAAAATTTATATCATTATCATAATAATGTAGTGGTTATGGTTGTGAATGGTTTGTTATAATAGATAACATGTTATTATGATAAATTATAATATAGTGTAATTATATTTTAATATTTAAAATATAAAATATAAAATAACATATTATAATAAATTATAAATTTTATATGATACATTTTAATATAAAATGATAAATTATAATATAGTGTAATTATATTTTTAATATTTAAAATATAAAACTTAAAATAATATATTATAATAAATTATAAAATATGTCATATTACATTACATTACATTATATTATATTATTTAAATATATATATATTATATTTTTAGTTGAGTCTTGGGTCTAGATATTAAATATCTAGATCTGATCCATTTATGTTAGAGTTAATCAGGTCCAAGTTTGAAATAGCTCTAGACCTGGAATCAGTATTAATTTTTTTGGATACTCTTTTCTTAGCAGACCAATGTTTATCCATCATATTTGATTTACTCATGTTTAATAGTTGAAACGTAAGTTACAAATTGATTATAGCATTTTCACATTTACCAAACATGGATATATATAATCCTTTTTTTAGAATTTGAACTTTTACTCATGTATGTATTTTACGTGTCTAAAAAGCATGGATGTATGTGACTTTTTTTGTAATATTAAAGGAGTCCTTCTCCTCCTAGGACTCTCTTTCTCTCTTCAGCCCTTTCATGAAGGAGTCTTAGCACCAAGATTGAATGGTGTTGGAATTCTTCTTAGCATCAATAGTTGGTGCAAGAAATAAGTTGGCGCCCCCACTAGGAGTCCTTCTAGTGGGCTTTGACCAAGTCTTGGCACCCCTCTTAGAGGATTATTTCCATGCCATATCAAGTTTCACACATGCCAAAAATTAGCACCCCAAGTAAAGTCCATTTTGTAGGTAAGGACAAAAGCTTGGTTGGTTTGAGAGTCTGTCGTGATAAGACTCCTATATCGAAAGGGTTTTGGCATAAAGGCTTTAAATAAAAAGGCTTCAAGGGTTGAAGGTCCAAGAAAATAAGAATCTTAATTAATAGTAGATTAAGACAGTCGAGGGGAGGAATAGAGAGAAGAGTTTTTAATTTATTGAGAAAAAAAATACAAGAGCTAAATGTGCATCCTTTGAAAAAGAAAAAGGCAGAAGTTTTTGAAAAAAAAAACAGCAAGTTTCTTTTTTATTAGAAAGGTCCCTGAGAGGTTTCCATGAAGATCACCATAGGACTCACACTTGAGGGCCTCTGGATTACAAACAGGCATCAAATGATTGTCATTTAGGTATACATTTATTTATGGTTATTCATTATACTTCATTGACATATACAAGTAGATCTTGATCAGGGTTTCAAATACATTTATTTAATTATAAATAATATTTATAAAAATTTAAAATATGTTTCCTCTATGTTCTGTTTTCCAGCACTCTCATGCTAAACTATCGAAGGCATTTTAGGGAGAGGCATTAATGATTGTGGTCCATATCATTAATCTTTTTGCTTTTGCTCTTGAGGATAATACACCGAAGAGAGTATGATTAGGAAAAGATGTTTCTTATAATTATTTGAAAATGTTTGGTTGCATGGAATTCATGCATATTCCTAGGGATGAAAGGTCCAAACTAGATGTGAAGAAGCAGTGCATATTCTTGGACCATGGTGAGAATAGGAAGTTTGGCTATCGATTATGGGATCCTGTAGAGCAAAAGATCATGTACAGCCACAAAGTTGTTTTCCTAGAGGATTAGATTATCAATGACTTCGAAAAGTTTGACAAGCTAAGGTCAATCCTGAGTAGTCCTATAGATTTGTGCCCAGATATTCCCTGAGGGGTCTTGATGATGGGGGAGCAACTATAGATGATGGTATACATGACAATCACAAGACTAAGGAGAGTGTGGATGGTGTTTAGATTGAGCCACATGCAGAACCATCCATATAGGAGACTTGGAGATTTACAAGAGAGTGGAGGCCATCCATGAGATACCCATCATAGGATTACATGCCTATTGATGGCTGCGGGAGAGCCTGCGTCCTACTTCAAAGCCATAGAGCAATAGCACCATGAGGAGTGGATGAAGACAATGAAGAAAGAGATGAATTATTTGCAAAAAAACAACACATATGAGTTGGTAAATATACCTAAGGGAAAGCAATCACTTAAAAAGAAATGTGTGTTTTGGTTGAAGCCATAAAAGAATAGTTTACAACCAAGAGATAAGGCAAGGTTAGTTGTGAAAGGCTCCTAGCAGCCACATATTCTACCTCAGCAGTAGATAGTGCTACAGAGTTCTGTTTGCGACAGTACCAGAAATCAAGTTAACACCTAGAAATTGACAAGTACCACTTGTGCTATTTCTATTTATTTTACATCCTCCATAATCAGAATCAGAATAACTAATTAACTTCAATGATGTGTGTTTAGAATACCATAAGCCTACATTACATGTACCTTTCAGATATTTAATAATTCTTTTAACAGCCATGATGTGTGACTCTTTAGGATTAGATTGAAAACATGCACACATACAAACACTAAATAGTATATCAGGTATACAGCTATCAAATAAAGTAATGAACCGATCATACCTCGGTACAGCTTTTGATAAACATTTGTGCCATTTTTATCTTTGTCAAGTCTACATGCATGACTCATTGGTGTTCCACATACTTTGCTTGATTCCATGCCAAATTTCTTGATTATCTCATTGATGTACTTGGCCTGGTTGATCAGGATACCTTCTTTAGTTTGTTTGATTTGAAGTCCAAGAAAGTAACTCAGCTCATCCATCAAGCTCATTTCGAATTCTTCTTGCATTGGCTTAGCAAAATCTTAACACAAAGATTCATCAATAGATCTAAAGATAATATCATCAACATATATTTGAATAACTAAAATATCATTATTTTTTCTTTGAATAAATAGTGTAGTGTCAACACTACCTCTTACAAAATCATTAGCAATAAAAAAATTACTTAGTCTATCATACCAGGCTCTAGGTGCCTGTTTCAAACCATACAAAGCTTTATTCAGTTTAAAAACATGATTTGCGAAAGTATGATCAATAAAACATGGTGGTTGCTCAATAAAAACTTCTTCAGATAAAAAATCGTTCAAAAAAGTACTATTTACATCCATTTGAAATAACTTGAAATTCATAAAATATGCATAAGCTAGTAGCAATCTAATAGCTTCTAATCTAGCTACTGGTGCATAAGTTTCATCAAAATCTATTCCTTCTTCTTGATTATATCCTTGTGCAACCAGTCTAGCCTTATTTCTAATTACATTTCCATCTTCATCTAGTTTATTTCTATAAACCCACATGGTGCCTATAAGAGGATGATCATTGGGTCTTTCTACTAGGGTCCAAACATTATTTCTCCTAAATTGGTTTAATTCATCATGCATTGCAACATCTAATTAGGATCAGTTTTGGCTTCTTCTATATTGTGTGGTTCTACATGTGAAACAAAAGCAATTAAATCATGTGCATTTCTATGTGCAGATTTAGTTTTAATACCTTGAGATGGGTCTCCTATAATTAATTCTTTAGCGTGTGATTGTACATACCTCCATTCTTTAGGTACATCATCATGCTTTTTACTCACCTTTTCTTCATGTGGTTCACTTGATTGTTTGTCTTTGAGGGTCAAGTCTTTCATTCCATGTTGTAAAGTATCTGCATCATCATCAGCCAAATCTTCCTTTCTCAAAGATGTAATGTCAGATTCATTGAAAATAACATAAACAGATTCTTCAACAGTTAAAGTTCTTTTATTGAAAACTCGATAGGCTTTACTATTTAAAGAATATCCAAGAAAAATAGCCTCATCAGATTTTACATCAAATTTACGAAGATTGTGTTTTCCATTGTTAAGAACAAAATATTTGCATCCAAAAATATGAAAATATTGTGTTTTCCATTGTTCAGCAATTTATTTTGCCCCAGAGAGTACCCCAATAGGCCTAGGGGCCTCCTATTGCGGGTCTCTGGTTAGGTCCAACCATTAAAATGACAAATCCAATGCTTCTAGCTAACTAAAGACCAAGCCCGACTATGGCCGGCCCACCTGGTCCCGTTAAGGAGGTTGCACTGAGCCATCATCGATCAGATAGAAATTCCAGTCGCCAGATGTACACCCGTTCTATGGAACTGCCGATGCACACCAAGCTAGTGGACACATTTCTATCCAACTTAATGGGAGGCTAAGACACTATCAACTCCTTGACTTAGTCTTTTTAAGGACCTAATAACTTTAGAGGATTTTTAATTATGACAGAAGAAAGAGATAAGGACATGGATCATCCTCCCACTGAATTAATTAGATTTCAGGAGGGTTTAAATAAATCAACAATTGATCCATGGGCACCTATAGATCAGTCAGACCGATCAACCTGGGTGACATGGGTTAACTCGAGTCATTGAGCTTTTCCAATCAGTTCTGGTCGACTCGACTAGCCAGGTAGGTGAGATCATGGGTGAGTATCCGCCATTAACCATCTTTCCTAGACACCAACCAAGTTGGCCAGGAAAGAGGTAGCCTCATACAGCCATGATCACAATGCCAAACCTACCTCGACACCAGTCAGTTTACCAGACTCGATCAGACTAGCCTAAAGACTCGGGCATCCATTGAGCCACTAATTGAATCCATTTTAGATGAACGGATCAACTATTCTAACTATTAGATAGTTCTAAAGAAGGACCTTAAACAACTTTTGTTTAATCTTCTTCTTATTATCCAGTTTAACTAAACTTAGGTCTAACCCAGTTTTGGACCCAACTAGTCAGCTAACCCAATTAACCCAAAAATGGCTTATGCAAATTGTATTAGATTTCATAAACCTAAAAAAAAATTTTTAATAAGCCAAACATTTAATTAAAACATTTTTTAATTAAGTCTCTATGTAAAACAATTTTACATACCAAATCATGCATCAAAAAATATTTTACAAATATTTTATAAAACATGCCTAAAACATGTATCTCTAAATTAAAACAATTTTTAATTTTTTTAATATTCTTTAAGGATCCTTCTGAAGAGGTCAACACAGACGATCCGCATCGTGTCAAAGATACACGGTCATGGTGAAGGTCTCAACTAGGTTCCAAAAGAAAACTTAATACATCTTTAAGATTAAACAATTTTTAATCTGTAAACATGCATACTAGATTAGATTACAAATTCAACGTGGCTTTGATACCACTGAAAGTGAAACTGATGCAGGTGGTTTGACAAGATCCTACACTAGGCATGCAAACATCTGCGGGAGCAGATTGGATTTTAAAATAATTTTTAAAATTCACGCAGCGGGTATCTGCTCTGCCAGGAATTAATCTAAATCTAGTTGCATTTAGGCATGCATAATCATATAAAATATTTATAAAATATTAAACAATTTAATCTATCCATGCATGATTAAAAAATAATTTTCCATACCTTTTATTCTGCTCGAATAACTCTGGAATAAACCTGGAATAGACTGGAATAAAGTTATTCCAATCGTCTTCCTCCTTGGGACTCTCTTTTTGGCTTGCAAAACGTCATCGGAACACCGCCTTCCGGACCTCCGTTTGCTCCCAAATTTGAGCAGCAGAAACTTGGACAAGTCTTCTTCGATTTGCCACCGATTTCTGCAATCAAATCTAAGCCAAAAAAAATTAAGTAAATCACCAAAGTCTGCTGCTAGATTTCTGCAGCAGAACTGGATAGCGGACTTTGGCCTTCGTTTTGGAGTAGCTGGGGTGATCCCGGCTCACGTGGTTTGCTCCTAGGAGTAGAATGGTACTCCCTCTAGAGGGGAGACAAGCCCGGGACTCTCGGATCCGCCTCCACGCACGGTGCTAGCCGCCGGAAGAGGGCTTCACGGTCACAGAATTCTGTAACTGGGCATAACAAGAGCACTTCAAACAATGGGATTTTCTCCCCTTCTAAGGCTTCTAAACCCAGCCCCAAAGGTCTCTCCTTAAGCCTCTCCAAGAAGAAGAATGCCCAGATGTTTGGTAGCTTGTTCTTGGTTCTCACACGGTGGGAAAAATTCAACTCACGGTGAAAACTTCTCCACGTTGAAACTCAACTCACAATCCACCAACAGGGGAACGGCTGTTGGAGTTTATATAAGGTGCTGGGAGGGAGAGGGAGGTGGAGCGACAGGAGGTGGAGAGGCAGCAGGTTGTTAACCCAATTAACAAGCCTTAAACCAGGATTAATAAGGCATTAATACCAAACGGTGGAGGAGAAGGGAAGAGCTTGGGAGTCGTTTGGCCTTTTGGACGTTAGGAAAAATTCTTTGCATTCGTTTGGCCTTCCACAAAACACCGTGTAAACGGTCAATGGAGTAAAAGAAAATCATGGAAACCAGTCCACCGGTTCAAATAACCGGTCCAAGCCAATAAACCAACCCATTGGTTCAATCCCATTAAACCAAACGGTTCAATCCAATTGAACCTGGTTCAAGGAATAAAATTGGTTCACAACCAATTGGAGGCCGAAACAAACTCCGAATCAGTTCAAAACTAATCCAGAAAAATCCTGATGTAGTGCTGGTCAACCTGGAACAATTTTCGGTTGACACAGACAAGGACAAGATGGGGAAATGAAATTGCTCAAAGAAATTGTGACCATAAAACCGAGACGATTCCCAATCGTAATCGGTATCCGGATCAGAGAGTTATCCTCTGTGGCGTGTGACCTCAAAGGTTCGAACCTAAACGGTAGCATTAGAATAATTTCTAGTACCAGCACAGGAAACCATCTAGCAATGGGTCCCGGTGTCCGGATAGGTCGAAGATGCGGGAGCAAACTATCGAACCTCTGGCATATGGTTACCGTATAATTCATCCCTTTGACCTCTAATGCTCAGGACGACTGAGATTGGGCTGCCAACCTAGACTGAGTTAGTCGACTACGTGTCTCAACCTCGCAAGCCCAGTGGCTATTCATTAGGACTACCCCGGCCGAGGATTTGCTAAATTGAGATACTGCGAGACATTCAATCCAAACTGTTTGGACAGGTCAATTCCATCTTGGTCCATCACTGCTCCACAAGTACTTGCCTGTACCCAGAAACCTTCCATCACCGGATTAAAAATCCGGGTAGTCCGGCACCAAAGCACAGGGAGTTGCTTGCAAGCTACCGTGATGACCTCAGGTCAGAGGGACACATATACTCATATCCAATCATGAGTATCCCTTTGGCAGAAAGGGGCTGCACGGAGTCACGTTCAATGAGATATCAAATATCCCACTTGCAGATCACATCAATGTCACCACACTCATTTGGTCAAGAGGACAACCAACGATATGAACTACAACAACCTATACTTGATATATTGCCATCCAGTACAATATATCCTTTGGTTGTGAACAGGGTTTAAGGACCACTCGATACGTTCTCTCTGTATCGAAGTCAGTGTAGTCCTAAGGACTTCGTCACATGAAAAGAGTTCATTTCATGAAAATTTAGTATGTGATGAGCTGCCAAAAATATTTTTTTTTAATTCATAAAATGAGTACAATATTGAGCACAACCGCTTACAACCCAGGCGATTGGCTTTGGGATACAATTCCCAACACTTTTATAAAGAGCTCCGTCTAAGATGATATATTGAGATGCCATCTAGCAGATCTTTTTGGCTTCTGCCTTGTCTTCTAACAACACATCCTCGTTTAAGAACTTGATGATGGGATCCATCCAGCTTGGTTTGGTCTTAATTTGGTGCACTTCCATAGCTTCTTCGACTATACTTGGGGCTTCAAGGTGTTCAACGAAGGTGCGACCAAGGGATTCCGGGGTTGTAGTGGCAAGTCGAGACAACGCTTCTGCCCAGGAGTTCTCCGATCGGGGAACATGAATGAATTCAAAGTCTTCCAGTTGAGAATATAAGTTTTGTATTTTTTCTAGGTACCGCAACATGGTGGGGTCCTTGGCTTCATATTCTTCTTTAACTTGATTTACCACCAACTGGGAGTCCGAAAAAGTCTGGAGCCTCCGAACTCCTAAACTCTTGGCGATCCGAAGTCTTGCAAGCAAGGCTTCATATTCGGCCTGGTTATTTGAAGCACGGAAGGAGAACCGGAGTGCATACTCCACCGTGTGACCGTTGGGTTCAGCCAGTATAAGGTTGGCTCCGCATCCAGTAAAATTGGAAGCTCCATCCATATGGAGCACCCAATCGGACTTCGTATTCTTCGAATTTCTTTCTTTTACTGGAGGCGCTTCATCTTTAGATTTCCAGGTGCACTCAGCCAGGAAATCTGAAAGCACCTGGGCCTTCATAGCTGATCGGGATTGAAAGTGATGTCGAACTTGCTTAGTTTTACAGCCCACTTGGCTATCCTTCTAAAGGTATCAGGGCATCGAAGAACGGCTTTAAGGGGTTGATCAGTCAGCACCACGATGGCGTGGGTGTGGAAGTAAGGCCGTAGTCGCTTTGCCGCAATTATCAGAGAGTAGATCAACTTCTGCATTTTTGAATATCTTGTTTCAACATCATGCAGAACTTTGCTGATGTAGTAGATCGACTTATGAGAGGCATCTTCTTCTCTTCGGACGAGGACTTAACTGACTGCTTCGTTCGAGGCGGAAAGGTATAAATAGAGCACCTCCCCCTCTTGAGGTTTGGAAAGTAAAGGCAGGGTCTCTAAGTACTTCTTCAACTCTTCAAAGGCAGTACAACAATCTTTGGTCCACTCGAAGTCTCGAGACTATCGAAGTACCTTGAAAAATTGGAGACACTTCTCGGCTGAGCGAGAGATAAACCTGCTTAAAGAGGCGATCCTCATTGTCAGCTACTGGACTTCCTTCTTGCTGGATGGATGCCTCATATCTTTTTTGAGGGCCTGAATTTTCTCAGGATTTGCTTCAATCCCATGCTTGGTAATGAGGAAACCCAGAAACTTATTCGAAGTAACTCCAAAGGCGCACTTCATCGAGTTTAGCTTCATTCGATAACGTCGCAGGGCACAAAATAATTCCCCCAGGTTTTGGATGTGATCTTTTTTAAGGAGGCTTTTGATGATCATGTCATCGGCATAGGCTTCCAGGTTTCTTCCCAACTGCTTCTTGAACACCTTATTAATCAACCTCTGAAAAGTTGCTCCAGTGTTCTTGAGCCTAAATGGCATCATCTTATAGCAATATAAACCTTTGTCGATGACGAAGGCCGTCTTCTCCTCATCTCGGGGATCCATTTGGATCTGATTGTAGCCAGAAAAAGCATCCATGAAACTTAGCAGTTGGTGGCTGGCAGTGGTGTCGATCAATTGATCGATTTTTGGGAGAGGAAAACTATCCTTTGGGTAGGCCTTATCGAGGTCTGTGTAGTCGATGCAGATCCTCCATTTGACATTAGCTTTCTTTACCATTACCATATTAGCCAACCACTCGGGATAGTGGGCTTCCCGGATGAACCCCGCTTTGAAGAGCTTGCTCACTTCTTCATCTATTGCCTTTTGTCTTTCAGGGGCAAAGCTTCTTTCCTTTTGTTGGACTGGTTTATACCTAGGGGCAACTTCCAGCCGATGAGTGATCACTTCGGCGGGAATCCCTGGCATGTTCGAAGCCGACCAAGCGAAGACATCAGCATTATCCCTGAGGAAGCAGATTAGCTCCGTTCTAGTTTTTTCATCAAGCATACTTCCGATCTGCACAACCTTGGTGGGGTCCTCTTTAGTTAAGGGTATCGAGATAGTTCTCTCCATAGGTTCACCAGAATCTATAGTCAAGTCCCTCGGATCTAGCGGATCCCAATTGGTAGGATCATTAGAGTGCTTATCCTGGATCATCAGGCATTATCATGCTGTTCTCTGGTCTTCTCTTACTTCACCCACACCATTTTTGTTGGAAAAGCACACCAAGAGGTAGTAGGATGACACTACGGTCTAGAACTTGTTCAAGGCAGGCCATCCCAGAATGATGTAATAGGTTGAAGGGGTTCGGACTACCGTGAAATTGATCGGTAGTGTCTTTTGTTGAGGTTCAGTACCGAGGGTTACAGGAAGTACTATTTCTCTCTCGGCATCAACCTGATTACCTCCAAAGCCGGTAAGTGGTATAGGGGATCTCCGTAGTTTGTCTCTAGGCAAACACATCTGAGAGAATGCATCATAGATCAAGACATCGGTCGAACTTTTATTATCAACTATGATTCGTTGTACATCATAATTGACCACAACGGTCGAGATTACAATAGGATCATTGTGTGGGAGCCGAACTCCTACAAGGTCATCGTCGGAGAAGAGAATAGCGTTGTTGTCCTTGAGTCACTTCGGGACATCATCTTCATCTCTTCTCTAGTTGATAGGTCGATGTATCATCCCCACGCCTCCATTGATGGGCCTTTGATTTAGCAGTTCAGCCTCTTCAGGAGTCGATTGGGGGATAGTGGCTTCTGACCGAGGTCCTTGGCGACCAACATACCACCCCAAATACCCTCTCTTGATGAGATCCTCTATTGCATCTCTCAGTTGGATGCATTCTTCGGTATTATGGCCGTGGTCTCGGTGGAATTGGCAGTATTTATTCCTGTTCCTTGCAGAAGAGGATGCCTTCATGGGACGTGGCCGCTGGAGATAGTTTTCTTTCTCTTTCTCCAAGATAATCTTTTCACGAGGGAGGTTGAGGGGGGTATAAGAGTCGAATCTCCCACCCGATGTTCTGGGCCTAGGAGGACTCCTTCGGTGGTCGGCAGACTTGTTGTTGTTGAAAGTAAGGGGGCCTTGTCCCCTGTTATTTTTCTTCTTTGAAGGGGGCTTCCCTTCGATTAGTCGTCGGTTTGCCACCTGCTCTTCGGCATCGACGTATTTCTGAGCCATCGACAAGAGCTTAGCGTACCTTTTGGAAAACTTCTTATCCAGAAAAAAGGTGAGCCTGGATGTGCGAAGTCCCTTCTTCAATGCAGACATGGCTACATGCTCGTTAAGATCGAGGATCTTGAGTGTGGCCGCATTAAATATGGAGATGTAATCTCGCAGACTTTCTCCTTCATTCTGATGAAGGAGGAATAGTGTATCCGTATTCCAAGGGGTCTTGCGACAAGTCTTGAAATGCAAGACAAACAAGTTTTCTAACTCGGAGAAGGAATCGATGGTACCTGGGCATATGCTCGAGTACCACATCCAAGTGGCTTTCTTTAAGGTGGCTGGGAATGCGAGGCAGTACATCGCATCCGAAGCTTCCTAGATCATCATATGGGCCTTTAAAACTATCCAGATGGTCAAAAGGATCGGAGGTGCCATCGTAGGGTTCCATCTGTGGAACCCTGAAGTACCGAGAGATGACTTCGGCCATGACACGGTCGGTGTAGGGCGGGCGCAGATCACACATTGCCAAGTCATTGTGATCTCTTTGCTCCTGCATTCTCGCCATCTCCGATTCGATGGCCTTGAATTTTTCATCGTAATCAAGGAGAGCCTACTTTGGTGCTTTCTCTACGGGAGTAGAGTCTTCAGAAGAGGGTGAGAAAGTTTGCCTAGATCTTTTCCCTTTCTGCGGGAAATCAGTGGGCTTAGGCATTCTTGAACTTCGGCCTTCGAGAGAGGGCCGAAGATGGGGGGAGAGATGTGTGGACCCATCTCTAGGACTCTCTTCCTCCGAGATCGAGAGCTATATCTGGAGGTGGCCGGCGGATGTCCCACCTGAAAAGCCCTATTTTTGAAGTCCTGAACCATATCCATGAGGTTGGTGACCAGGTTCAGGAGGGCTTCGAATTGTTGCTGTCCCACGACGATTGTGGAAGGTAGGATGTCATTTTCTACCTGGTGTGCATCCCCCTGGGTTGAAGCACGATTTTGACTCATTGAGGCAACCCGAGTCTTCCCTCTTGCCATCGAGAATTTCTTACTTCCCCTTAGTCAAGGAGGGGAGCTTAACAATGCGAATTGCACAGAACCCCTACCTGGCGTGCCAATCTATTGGCGCAGAGTCCCTTTTCTGACCAGGCGGAGCTACTGGATCGCAAGCCCTCTCCCTAGTTCACCTGTAAAATAAATCCCTTGACGGAGTTGCTCCGGTGGGGGACACTTCGATGCCTAAGTCAGAGGCGGGCTCCAGCCACAGAATAGAGAAGATTCTGAGGAGGATTGAATGGAGAAGGGAAAGACTCCGAGATTTTCATGAGTATCTTGTGCCTTACCTTGAGCTTTCCCTCTTACCATTATTTATAAGAAGTTGTCTAGCCTGCGGTTCCGTTCCTCCTCCAGCGATTATGATGGGGGAGTTAATTTCTTTCCCATAATTTGGAATCGTGGATAGTTATTAGACGATTCCGGCGGCCAGCCGGAAGTGTTGCTGCTGGAGTTATGCGCCATAATTGTATTCCGGAAATAGTCGATGATAACTGTTGCTTGTCGTGTTTGTAGAGACTTGAGACATGTCAGGGGCCCGTCTTCAAACTTCCATTTTAAGAAGATTTCCGTGATTGAATCAGGGAATGTCTTCGTCCTTGGATCCTCTCGAGACAGATCGGAGATCTTGTCTTCGGCATAGATCGAGGACTTGATCTTTGTCATAGGCCGAAGACTATGCCATCGACATAAACCGAAGACCATTCTTTGGGAGTCAGTGAAGGTCACTCCTCGGTTCGGGCTGAGGATCTTGTCTTCAGGGATCGTAAGACTTGATCTTCGACATAGGCTAAAGACTATGTCTTCGACATAACCCGAAAACCGTGTCTTCAGGAATCGTAGGCCCATTAAGAGTTTTGACCTTTTCATGGATTGCCTGGTTTTTTCTGAATATCTTAGTCTGAAGTTTACGGTTTGAAAGAAATGTGTTAGCCGGTTGAACCGGTTGGTTAGCTCGTACTTGGACCGAGATATCCGAACAGAAATAATTTTAGATGAAAGACAATTAGACTTCAGTAACAAATTTTCGATTCTTCATCATGAAGAAAACCAAAGATCGCCCAATTTTTTGAAAGAATCAAGAAACCAAATCGTGTTTCTTCAATTACCCAAGATCACCTATCCTAAGAAATCTGCTTACCCTTTAAATTAAGATCGAGTTTTCGAGTTTACCCACGAGTCATTCCGAAGAATTCCCTGCGAGAACGAAGCTTCGGATCCATTGAGGAACTAGGGGAGTTGGCGATTTCGAGCCGGGAAGGGGATAGGGGAGAAACCCTAGTTCGCGAACCCTATAGGGTTGGTGGAGAGCGAGATGGCAAGGGAACAGGGAAGGAGGCTTGCGCGCACCATTGCCACCACCCATGGTTTCTTGGTTTCGGGATTTGAATTGGAGAGGGAGCGAAGGCGAGCTATTTTTAACCACTCTCTTGTGAAGAATGGTCGCGGATCTGCTATAACGTTCAGAACAGCCACTCTCTTGTGAAGAATGGTTGCGGATCTGCTATAACGTTCAGAACAGCGAGGGTTTTTATCCATTCAAACTGTTCATGTGGAATGCTGATCTGATGTACGGGCATGATATGATTACTGGCTTCCTCGCTGTCTACAAGTCGTGAGGCGATCTACAAGCTCAACAGGACGAGCTAGGCCGCCGGTCGAATAGAAAAACGAGTTTAACTGCCAATGGCATTGCAAGGATCTATGTCCATCCATATAAAATTGGATGGTCAAGACTATTTAGACTGTTTTCTCTTAACATCTTTACAATCGGTTAGACTATTTTTATTTTTTGAATGAACTTAGAAATCAAATGACCCTTTTTCCAACTTGTATTTTTTCCATCTAAGATCTACTTTGAAAACTGTCAAAAAGATAGGCCGTGATTAGAAAGAGGGAGTGAAGGGAGTGAGGGACAACTCCACACAGGGTGGAACGAAGAGCACAGGAGTCCTGCTGCCCAAACTCTCTCCAATGTAAAAAAAGACCTTCAAAGGTCCTTTTATCGATCACACAAGCGTGGATGTTTCTATCGCATCTCATCCCAAGTTCATAGGTATAAAATTGACGGGTGGTCATGCTCTTAAATTTAAAATTAAATAGTTTTAATGGATTTTTATCTTGTTGATGCCGATCTTCACGGACCGGACAGAATACCTGGATAGCCAGTTCACCTTCTTGGATTCCTGTAAAATAAATTCCTGACTGGAATTTCTCCAGTTCGGAGTAGGAATTTCTCCAGTGGGGATACTCTGATGCCTAAGTCAATAAGTTCGGGCAACAGAATAGAGAGTTCAAAGAGAGAGTGTAGATAGAAAAAAGGAAGAGTTAAATTGGCATGGTCTAGGATAGCCTTAGACTTGCTTTTCTCGGAGATCCTCTCTTACCTCTATTTATAGGCATTGATTCAACTGAAAGTGGTTAAGACTTTCTTGTAATTGATTGCTGTAAGAAATGTTAGTTAAGATAACTTTCCTTCAACTAATTACAGTTATTGTTGATGATTATTTATCTTGATCTTACTAATGCCGTGGCTATCAGTTATATGATTGGTTGGTTACAACAACCAGGCTCATTCTTGATGGGCCTTAAGTCGAAGCAAATTAGCTGACTGTAGGTCAACCATTCGCTTCGAAGTATGCTGATGGCTGACTGTGAGTCGTATGTTGTCGTCGGATGAAGTGTAGTGCTGATCCATTATCACGTCGGATCTCTGAAGTACCGTGCTGATCCATCTGGTTGACCGGTCTAGATAGATTAATTAAGTCTCCAGACCGGTAATTAAATCTCTGGTCTGGTTTATCATAATACTTGCTCTCCACTTTCAATTTCAAGACAATTTATTGCTCTGAAAGATGAGAGTATTAATTTTTGTCGTCTTTCGGTAAAAGAGAAGATTGTTAATGATGGCAATTCTCAGGCCTGGCTGGCCATAATAACTGTTTTCCATTTTGAGTGTCATGCTCTGGACAGGTGTCAAGCTCTGTTTGGTTGTGGGAGAGTCAAAATGGGTTTAAGGGTTACGCCGACTCTTTTTATTTCGGTGTTCCGACTGACTCTTCATCTTCGACCCGGATTATGGGATGTGGCATCATCACAACCATCCATCGTCATGCGAAAACTTCATCTTGGCCATTAGCTAGATTCTCGCGAATCAAGACAGACATGTTGGTTTTCCTCCCATCAAGTTGGCTTGCATCTTTTAGTAGTTTGTACCCATGATCAGCGACGTCTATACGTGGCATAATTGGAGGTGCTTCACTTCTTTCGAGGGGGATATCAAGGCTGTTGCTACTGTCTATATAAAGGGTGTCTGCTCTATAGAACAAATTTTCTAGCCTTCATCTTCTTCACAGAGATTTCCCCTTTCCTTTAGACCTTCTAGTACAGGTTAGAAATGTTCTCTTCCCATACTATGGTTAGGTCTCTAAGGGTTCCCACCGCCGGCGGGCTTCTGATCGGTATGGAAGAAGGTGATCCCTCCTGCTCTATAGGTTCTTCTAGGGCAAGGGGTGCCGAGTTGAGACCCAAGTCCATCAGTAGTTCCATATCATTCTCTAGGTTGGCCTCTCTATGGGAGTATTATAAAATCGCTGAAACCCTTCCATTGATGGTTCCTCCCTGAGGAACAAGTGAATCGTCCTCCTCCTGGTACCATTTCGATGTACGAAGACCACATGAAAGCTGGTCTTCAGTTTTTTTTACATCTTTTTTTCATTCGAGTCTTCAAGCTATATCATATAGTCCCGGCACAGCTAACTCCGAATAGTATTCAAGTCATCTGTGCCTTCTTGGTTTGTTGCCAGCAATAAGTATAGAGCCTATGACCTCTTTATTCACCTCCTTCTTCATGTTGAAGAAGGACTTCCATGACCAGGGATGGTAGGTCATTGGCCCTTGCCCAGGTTAAAAATTTGTCACAAGGCAGCCATCCGCTATTCACGGATGGAAGCCTTGTTTCTTTTTTGTGTTTTCAGCATATCCCTGGGGCTTCAATACTGAGTGGACAGAACCTCGCCTGACCACCAATGATGGCAAGAAAGTCCTGAGGGCCAACCAGAAGGACTTCGAAAAGCTCTCAGGAGTTGAGGTTCCTCCGATAATGGAGCTACTGAGTGAGCATAACTTGTATCTCACTCAGATCAGTGAGTCTTCGGCCCTAGGAATACTCGTAAGACAGTCTCCACTTTGTTTTGTCTTCATATTATCTTGTCAGCTAACCACTAAAGTCTTTTTGTTTTATAGGTAAAAAGATAAAGCCGGACTTCAGCAAGCTTCATTAAGCCCCATGCAAGAGGCCCGTGCTAGTCACTTCAGTTGGATCGAAGGTATGAAGAAGACCCGGGATAAAGAGGCCACGAGGAGTGTTTCTACCCAACTGAGGGCGATGTCAGATGACGATGACATTTCGCTGACAAAGCTCCAGGTCCAGGGGTACTACTCCAGCCCAGGCTTCGAAGTAGCCGATGCTAGCTTCGGCTGCTAACATGCTGCCAATTCAGCCTCCTCTTCGAGATGAAGACAAAGCTCCCCAGATCGAAGAGGGATCGGAGAGAGGCATTCCCTCTGAGAGGGAGTACAAAGTGGGCTTCGCGGTCTTTTCTAACGGGAGGGGTTTGGAGAACCCCAAGCTGGCCAAAAGGTTACTTAAGACCACGCTCCTCCCAAGAGACTAGGAAGTGATGAAGAATCGTCAGCTAGAGCAGATTGCCGACTCATTATATTCGAATATTTTGAAGGTAAGTAGTACTTTTCCTGTTAACTTCCTTGAAATTGTAAAGAATATAACTAACTTTTTTAGTTATTTGATATAGTTTATTCACGAAGTGACCTTGATAGATGAGGGCATTATCAGGGTTCTCAAGTCTTAGTAGAAGTCTTCATGAAGAACTGCAGACAGTGAAAGTCGAAAAGGAGGTGGCCAAAGAACTAAATCGGTCATGGAAGAAAAATTGAATAAAAGTATCGCCAACATCCAATCTTTGGAGGCTGAATTAAAGAAGGCCCAAACAAAAATAGCCAAACAAGAGGCAAAGTTGAGGAAAATGAAGAAGGTCCACTCCTTGGAGCATTCAGCCAAGGAAATCCAGAAGAAAGCCGAAGAGGCTTTATAGAAGGCCGACCTTGCTACCAGGGAGATGGAATCAACAAAGGAGCAAGCCATCCGAGCTGTCAAAGATTACAAAAAGTCTTCAGGCTTCAAGAATGAGATGATTGAAGCTGGAATAGCCAGTTACCGGTTAGGTTTCAATGATTGCCTCAAGGATGTTCTCGAGCTTCATCCAGGTTTGGACATCTCGGGAATACAATTATACGAGATCGAAGAAGAGCCCGCGATGCAGGTTGAGGCCGAAGAGGCTCCAAGGCAACCAAAAGAGGCTCCTCCCGTGGCTGACCCAGATATTGCTCCAACTGCTAACAACTAATCCTTGTATTCTTCTTTTTCTTTTGTAATGAGATAGAAATGTAAATGTAAAAGAATTTTTTAGAAATGAATGAAGAATGTCCTCTTTCTCAACTTGTGTCTTCTGCAATGGATTTCTTTTTTAAAATTTTCCTAAGTATAAAGTAATTGGATTTCTTTTAACTCCCACTCGAGAAGAAAATTTTTTTAAGTATAAAATCATCAAATCTTTTCTAGCTTTCACTTGAGAAGAGAATTTTTCTAAGTGTAAGGTCTTCGGCATGATAACTTGGCATCGTAGAAGTATTTTTATGCAAAGTAATATAGTATAGCTCAACTTTCTTGTGGATCCTAATTAGTTTTGCTAATATGGTAAACTAATGAGCTTAGCTCTACTGGTATAGTAGGTGGGTTAGGCCCACTTGTATGTTTGTCAGATATACTGATAGAGTAGGCTAGTTAGGCCTCCTCTTGTGCTTGTTAGCCATATTGATAAGGTAGGCTGATTAGGCCCACCTTTGTACTCGTCGAACATATCGATAAGATAGGTTGATTAGGCCTGCCTTTGTGCTTATTAATTATAATGATAGGGTAGGCTGGTTAGGCCCACCTTTGCACTCGTCAGACATATTGATAAGGTAGGCTGATTATGCCTGCCTTTATTTGAATACTTTGATGAAGCCATCATAAGAAAGTCTTTATTTATAGTATTTTCAAAGATTTTCTACATTCCAAGGCCGAGGTAGCAGGGAGCCATCCAAAGTTTCAAGTCGATAGGTCCTGGGGCATACGGCTTCAATGATTCGATAAGGTCCCTCCCAATTAGGTGAGAGTTTTTCTTATTCTGTCAACCTGGATACTTCAGACCTTCGTAATACCAAATCTCTGGGTCAGAAGGTTTGTGCCTTTATCCTAAAGTTGTAATATTTGGCAACCTTTTGCTAGTACATAACCATCTTCATATAAGCCTAGAGTTGGGTGCCCTGGAGTAGATCTAGGTCTACTTTACGACATTTTGAATTTTCAGGCTCTATGAAGTGGTCAATCCTCAGGGACTGTAATATGATTTCCATCGGAAGGACTATTTCAGTGCCATAGGCCAAGTTAAATGGGAATTCTTCTATAGTTGTTCTGGAGGATGTCCGGTATGCCCAAAGGATTAAGTTTAATTCTTCGTCCTAAAGCCCACTAGCATCATTCAGTCTAATCTTCAAACCATGGAGGATCGTCTGATTGGTTACTTTGGCTTTTCCATTAGATTGAGGATGACTGACAGAGGTCAACTTATGGAGGATATGATATTGGGCACAGAAGTCCCTAAATTTCGGGTTGTTGAATTATCTCCCATATTCAGTAATGATGGCATGAGGGATTTCGAACCGGAAGATGATGAAATTCTTGACAAAGATCTTGACTTTTCATTCAGTTATGTGAGCTAGGGGTTCGGCTTCGACCCACTTAGTAAAATAGTTAATGGCCACAATGAGAAATTTTCGTTGATCCGAAGCTAGAGGGAATGGGCCGAGAATATCCATTTTTCACTGAACATATGGCCAGGGAGTCGTTAATTGAGTCAGCTGGCTTGCAAGACATCTTTGGATGTTAGAGTGTCTCTGGCATTGGTCACATCTTCGGACATAGTTGACTGCGCCTTTTTGGATGGTTGGCCAATAATAGCCTTGGTGGTGCGGGCACCAGACTCAGAAGAAGACTTCAGGGCTCCATCTGGATCTCTGATTGATCTTGTCCGAAGAATTAGGGTTTTCTGGTTTTGTAATAAGGGTTGACTTGGTCAACTCAGTTTTAGTCTTGAGTCTGTATTTCCCTGCAATTTAAATTTTGAGTCATGTTGACTCAGTACAAGTCCTAGTAGTGGCCTAGGTCTTCTCCAAGTTGGTGCCACCTTTTTCAAGTCAAGGTCCAGGGTGCCACATTTTCTCCCAGGCCCAAGCAAGTGGGCGCCACACTCCCAGCCACACGCCAGAGTCCAGGGGGCGCCACATCTTCATCCAGTGTGCTTTGGTCCCCACACCACAAGAAAGCAGGTCCCTTCTTTCATGCGCCACTTAAGGAGAAAATAATCTGGGATCCATAATCCAAGGGGGCGCCCAAAACATTTCCATAAGAGCCAAGCTATGAAAAGAAAGGAGCAATACTTGGGGAGCAAGACTAGGAGGCACCCAAAGACTTCCAAATAAAACCAAGCATGGAAGGAAAAAAAATTTTCTTGAAGAGAAAGGCTAGGAGGCGCCACCTACTTACCATTTGGAGCCACCAATCAACACTTATGGAAGCTCTTGGCCGGCCATATGAGAAGGATTTGATTCTACAAGCCAAATTTGAGGATCCATCCTATTAGTCCCACGTGGGAAGATGTAAAACCCTGACCTCTTGTAAAGACCTACAAAATAAACCCCTCTTGTAAGTTTAAAAAACAATGATGAATGAATTCAATTTATGTGTGAGCAACTTTATGTTTCTCTCTTCCGCACTTGTATTCAGGTGTTGAGCTCCGTGAGGGAGTAAATCCGGGTTCCTTAGGAACCTTGAGGAGGTGTGAGATCTCCAACCCCAAAACCCTAGGTTAGCTACTTCACTTCCAAACCCTAGCCGCCCATCATCTTCTTCATTCCACCAAACCCTAACCTACCCCACCTTCTCACGGCCCCTCTCTTCCAAGTAGAGGCCGACCACCAGCATCCAGGTCTAGATCAGCTACTTCGAATACAGAGCAAATCCCAGAGGAAGTTAGATCAGCATCCAGGAGAATTAGGATTTCAGCAACATCAACTTTCAAGTTCTTCTATCTGGTAAATCCTTCCTTGAGTATCTGGTTCCATTACTTGTTCTTCTTCTTTCCCAGATCTTGAGTTCAGGAGAAGCCAACTCTGCCAAAGGACCAGTATTGGAGGATCCATTGCGAAGATCTCCGAATCCGAGGATCCAACAATCTGCTCAAGAGAGTCCTTCCACTAAACTCTGTGAAGATCACTGTCTGGTCCATAACCCTTCTCTTCTCTTTACTTCTGCCCTGTTGAAAGTTCAGAGCGAAACCCTAGGTCTGGGAGTTTCTCAACCCCCAGCGATCCTTTACTTCTGAACTACTCTAATAATCTAGTTTCTTTAATTCGTGCTTTCAATTATTATATAGTTTCTTTTAATTTAGTTTAACTTTCCTTTGAGTCAAAGTTGACTTCTGAAATATATATATAAAAAAAAGAGAATTAGTCTTAATTTACTTCCGCATCGCATCATCTCTTTTGTTCTGCATCATTTTTGGTATCAGAGCTTTCGTTCTGCATCATTTTGGTATCAGAGCCCTGTCTAGGGTTTCTGACTTGCTTGCGTGTTTTGAGTGTTTCTCCTTTTTACTTTGTCTGCTCGAAGTAGACTCCCGAGGATGTCCGGTCCTAGGAACGAAGTAGGGTGCAAGCCTCCTCTTCCCATTCCATGGGGTGTTCCTAGGACGTGTAGGGGATCCGCTGGGTTACAACTTCGTAGCAGGAATTGTAAACGGGGGAAGCATTCTATTTTCAGTCTATAACTATCTTGTTGCAAGAATTGTTTCTCATTGCAAGTAATTCTAAATCACATGATTTTTATTTTGTTGGAACCAGTATAATTGAAACTATTTTACATAATTTTACTGTAATTTATTGGTTTCTGTGAAATTTCTGAGAGTTAAATTACAACAATTCTATTTCTGTGTTTCTGCAATTCAATTTTTTTGAGTGATCATCTCCTAATTCATCTTAAGGGCAATTGAGCATCTAAGATAAGGGGAGGAGTTGATAACCTCTCCTTAGCCCAAAACCATCACCCATTCATTCGATCCTAAGCCTAATTTTAAAATTTATTAGACTTAATTTGCCCTAGTGGGCTAGGGACACCAACTGGTCGGGTCTAGGCTAGTGTTGAGTCAGTTTGTCTAGTTACTCTGTGTGTGCTTTGTACTCAGTGTCTAGAACGGTGGTTCAGGGATTCTATCCCGAAGGGCTTGTGTGTTGGTCCGCCTACCTGGCCAATCACTGATTGGTGTCTAGGATTGGCAATTAGGGACCTAACACTCCCCTTACACCTGCCTGGCTGAGTCCCGAGTTACTACAGGCTAGCTTGCCACTCTTATTGGGCATCTAGTTTGGGCTCTAGGTCTAGTTAGCCCGTAATCGTTTCAGTCGAGTCTCATTTGGTGTGCTTGCTTGCATCATCATGTCCACCCGGAATGGAGTACCCTACCAACCTGGTCAAACCCAACCTGATTTTGAGGCCATGATTAGAACTCTTACCGAAAGTATGACCAATTTGAGTCAGGATATGAATGAGGGTTTTGCCTAGTTTAGAGACTGAGCCCAGGGACTTGAGAAACGTAGACATCAAAATTGGACCCCTGATCCAAAATTTAATAGGCCCCAACCTCACCCATGCCAGGAGCCTAGGAGGACCTTATACCGTGATTCCGAGCATAACGCTAGGAGCCTTTACCCATACTTGGTTGACTCAGAGAAGGGACCCGTTAGGAACGCCGAACCTTATGCATCCACTTTTGATTGAAGACAAGAGACATATATTAAGTGGGAAGAACAAATGGATCGGTATTTTGAGTGCACTAACATATCAAAATTAGGACAAGTTAGGTTGGCCAAAACCAAGTTCACCAAACATGCTAGGTCGCATTGGTATGCTATTGAGCATGAGTGTTATCAAAGAAAAGAGGAAATATATACTTGGAGAGATATGAGAAGTAAGTTGAGAGATAGGTACCTAGGTAGATCCTGTGAGAAAAGACTTTTAGACCAATGGTACCAATTGCGACAAGGTAATAGGCCTGTGTCTAAATATATCGAGAACTTCCAGTGGTATGACATGAAATGCAATACCATTGAGACCGAAGCTCAGATCACATCGAGGTTTAGGGTTGGGTTACACCCAGACATTTATAGGAAGCTATGTCTTGAAAAGACCAATAAGTTAGACCGAGCCTACCAAGAAGCCTAAGACTATGAGTGGTCTTTAAGATATAACCAATCAAATACTTTGGACTTAAAGCCAACCTATACCAACTTGAGTCAAGTTCTGATTGATTCGACACCCATAGTGAACCAGACTTTTGTTTGTTAATTCCCACTTGTGTCACCTCTTGACCAGAAAGATAACACTGAGAAGGAGTTAGGCATGGCCATCCCAAAATTAGTTGACCTGACCAGAGCCGTACTTAAAGAGGAATCAAAGGAGAATAGATTAGAACCTTTCAATGAGATTGAGGAAGAAATATATGAGCCTGACATAAGTTTGATAGATGAATATGAAGAAGAAGAATTTGAGGATATCTCTCTCGATAATTCAATTAACCAACTCCTACCTGATGGGGTTATTGAGGGGACCCCTGCCACTCAAGGAATTCAGGAGCTAACCCTAAGAGAAGACCCTTTTGAGGAAGTTCAGGAAGAGAAAATTGCACCCAATGAGAGTTTAAGTGAGAATACCCCTGAACTCATTGAGGAATCCAAAGAAGACACCCCTGAGTCAAATCTGGTAGAGAAGTGTGAAGAAGGAAGGGGTTCACAAGAATTGCCCATTGAGAAGGTCCAAGAACAAGAAAAAGACAGTAGCTTAGAAGACTTTCTAGATAAACATTCCAAAGTCCTTCCTGATAACCTTCCACCTTCTAGGAGCACCCAGCCTATCCTAGAACTTGCACTTGTAGACCCTCCTAGAGCAAATCATGAGGTTTGGATGAGTGCACCTATAGAACAATGTCCTCATTTTATGGTCGTCCTGAATAACCAAGGTATGTTTCTTGTTTCCTATAAGCCACCTCAAAACTCTGATTCTTATTTCCTACCCTTCCCTGAATATTCTCATGTTTCTAGAGCTATGGGATTACACTTTACTGAGATTTCTAGGTTGCAAGACTCCTTAGAACCTATTAGGTTTGCCACCTACTTCTGGAAGACATTATGGCACCTACTAGGCACCCATGATAAGTTTTCATGCTCTGCATGCCATTCTCCGACCCAAGGTCAAACCTAGAGAGCCTTAGTTTGTTAGGTTTAGACCTAGGGTTCCTTTGAAAAAGTCCATTCTTTAGGAATGCGTCGTCAGTCGAGTTTAGGACATTGACTTAGATTTTGGTTGAGTGAGAATACCAAGAATTGGGATTTGTATTTACCCAGGGCAGAATTTGCATATAATGACTCGGTCAATAGGTCTATAGGTAAAAGCCCTTTTGAGATTGTTCATGAGTACAAGCCTCATACACCACTTGACCTAGTTCCTTTGCCAGTCCACACACGAGTCTCTGAGTCTGCTGAAGACTTTGCACAGCATGTAAAGAACTTGCATAAAGAAATTCATGCCAAAATAACTTTAAGTAATGAAACTTATAAGAAGTTGGCTGATTCTCAAGGACGAGTCAAAACTTTTGTTGAGGGAGACTATGTAATGATTAGGTTAAGGCCTGAGTAGTTTCCTCCTGGAACCGTTAGAAAGCTACATGCTAGAGGAGCTGGACCATTTAAAGTGATGAAGAGAGTGGGACCCAATGCCTATTTGCTTGAGTTGCCTCCAGAGCTAGGCATTAGCTCCACTTTCAACATTACAGACCTAGTAGAGTACAGGGAGCTAGCTATGATTCCCAGTGAGCCTTTTGAACCTGATCCTGTTATTGAGAGTGATCCCGACTTTGTGTGTCCACCAACAAACTGGCCTGTGAGGATAGAGCAGATTGAAAAGATCCTGGATGATAAGGTTATCTCTACTTGTAATCGAGGATACCAAAGATACCTGGTCCACTAACAAGGAAGGCCAAATTCTGATAACTCTTGGATCTCCCGAGAAGAATTACAAGAATTGGACCCATACCACTTGGAGAGATACCAGAGCCAGCTTGATCCATACTCGATAGGGTCGAGTTCCTCCCACCCCGGGAGAATTGGTGCGGGCACCAGACTCAGAAGAAGACTTCAGGGCTCCATCTAGATCTCTGATTGATCTTGCCCGAAGAATTAGGGTTTTCTGGTTTTGTAATAAGGGTTGACTTGGTCAACTCAGTTTTAGTCTTGAGTCTGTATTTCCCTGCAATTTAAATTTTGAGTCATGTTGACTCAGTACAAGTCCTAGTAGTGGCCTAGGTCTTTTCCAGGTTGGTGCCACCTTTTTCAAGTCAAGGTCCAGGGTGCCACATTTTCTCCCAGGCCCAAGCAAGTGGGCGCCACACTCCCAGCCACACGCCAGAGTCCAGGGGGCGCCACATCTTCATCCAGTGTGCTTTGGTCCCCACACCATAAGAAAGCAGGTCCCTTCTTTCATGCGCCACTTAAGGAGAAAATAATCTAGGATCCACAATCCAAGGGGGTGCCCAAAACATTTCCATAAGAGCCAAGCTATGAAAAGAAAGGAGCAATACTTGGGGAGCAAGACTAGGAGGTGCCCAAAGACTTCCAAATAAAACCAAGCATGGAAGGAAAAAAATCTTTCTTGAAGAGCAAGGCTAGGAGGCGCCACCTACTTACCATTTGGAGCCACCAATCAATACTTATGGAAGCTCTTGGCCGGCCATATGAGAAGGATTTGATTCTACAAGCCAAATTTGAGGATCCATCCTATTAGTCCCACATGGGAAGATGTAAAACCCTGACCTCTTATAAGGACCTATAAAATAAACCCTTCTTGTAAGTTTAAAAATAATGATGAATGAATTCAATTTATGTGTGAGAAACTTTGTGTTTCTCTCTTCCGCACTTGTATTCAGGTGTTGAGCTCCGTGAGGGAGTAAATCCGGGTTCCTTAGGAACCTTGAGGAGGTGTGAGATCTCCAACCCCAAAACCCTAGGTTAGCCACTTCACTTCCAAACCCTAGCCGCCCATCATCTTCTTCATTCCACCAAACCCTAACCTACCCCACCTTCTCATGGCCCCTCTCTTCCAAGTAGAGGTTGACCACCAGCATCCAGGTCCAGATCGGCTACTTCGAATACAGAGCAAATCCCAGAGGAAGTCAGATCAGCATCTAGGAGAATCAGGATTTCAGCAACATCAACTTTCATGTTCTTCTATCTGGTAAATCTTCCTTGAGTATCTAGTTCCATAACTTGTTCTTCTTCTTTCCCAGATCTTGAGTTCAGGAGAAGCCAACTCTGCCAAAGGACCAGTATTGGAGGATCCATTGTGAAGATCTCCAAATCCGAGGATCCAACAATCTGCTCAAGAGAGTCCTTCCACTAAACTCTGTGAAGATCACTGTCTGGTCCATAACCCTTCTCTTCTCTTTACTTCTATCATGTTGAAAGTTTAGAGTGAAATCCTAGGTCTGGGAGTTTTTCAACCCCCAGCGATCCTTTACTTCTGAACTACTCTGATAATCTAGTTTCTTTAATTCGTGCTTTCAATTATTATATAGTTTTTTTAAATTTAGTTTAACTTTTCTTTGAGTCATAGCCGACTTCTGAATATATATATATATATATATAAGAGAATTAGTCTTAATTTACTTCCGCATCGCATCATCTCTTTTGTTCTGCATCACTTGGCATATTATTTTGTATACTATAGATTTGCCCCCTAGATGATCTCCATATATACCCTCATGTACTTCCCTTAGGGCATAGTCAGCATCCGACGGTCCTAAGAATTTTAGTAGGGGTTGTGTGAAAGATCTTTTATAGAGTACTCCATCTAGGATGATGTACTGAGAGTCCATCCAATTGATTTGTTTGGCTTCGGCCTTATCTTCTGGCAGTGTACCATCGTTCAGGAACTTGAAGATGGGGTCTATCCAATAGGGCTCATGTTCAATTTGATGCACCTTTGAAGCTTTCTCTGATGTGCAGGGAACTTCTAGGTATTCTATGAAAGTCCGACCAAGGGAGTTCATAGTAGTGGTTGCCAGTCAAGAAAGGGCATCGACCCGAGAATTTTGGTTTGTGGCACATGGGCTATCTCAAAGAATTCCAGTTGAGATATTAGATCTCATACTTTTTCAAGTACATGATCATGATTGAGTCTCAGGCTTCAAACTCACCCCTCACTTAATTTACTACTAGCTGAGAATTCGAGAAGACCTTGATCTTCTGAATTCCAACCTCTTTAGTGATCCTGAGTCCTTCCAAGAGGGCTTCATATTTTGCTTGGTTATTTGAAGCTTGAAAGGAGAAACAAAGGGCGTACTCCATAGTTTGTCCATCGGGATCGGCTAATATGAGTCTGGCTCCATAACCAGTAGAATTGGATGCTCCATCCATGTGGAGTATCCATGTAGACTCTAAATCTTCTTTGGCTATCTCTCCTTCGTCGACCATCTGTCGACTATTTTCCTGGATCCATGTATAATCAGTAAGAAAATCAACTAATACCTGTGCCTTCATAGCTGATCTAGGTTGGAATGTGATATCGAATTCACCTAGCTTGACAGCCCATTTGGCTATCCTTCTTGAAGTGTCAGGACATTAGAGGATGGCTTTCAGGGGTTGATCTGTTAAGACCATGATGGCGTGGGATTGAAAGTATGGTCACAAGTGTTTCGCTACGATAACCAATGAGTATATAAGCTTCTGCACTTTTGGATACCTCATTTCAGCTTCGTGCAGTACCTTGCTAGTATAGTAGATCAGCTTCTATATGTTGTCCACTTCTTTTCTAACAAGTATTGAGCTGACAGCCTCATCCAAAGCGAAGAGATATAAGTATAGAGTTTCACCTTCCTGAGGTTTTGAGAGCAGGGGAGACTTCTCAAGTATTTCTTTAATTCTTCAAAGGTGAGTCGGCAGTCTTCTGACCACTCAAAACCACTTGCCTGGTGTAAATCTTTGAAGAAGGTGAAACATCTTTTGATCGATCGAGAGATAAATCGGCTCAGTGAAGCAATTCTTCCAATCATTTATTATACAACTTTTTTGTTAAAGGGATGCCTCATATCTTGGATAGCACAGATTTGCTTCGGATTGGCTTCTATCCCCCATTTGGTGACAAGGAATCCCAAGAACTTTCCTGACATTACTCCAAAGGTGCATTTGGTTGGGTTCAACTTTATCCGATGATGTTGTAGGGCATCAAAGGACTCCTCCAAATCTTTGATATGATCAGCCTTTTGGAGACTCTTCATGATCATATCATCAATATATACCTCCATATTTCTTTCGAGTTGCTTTTCAAATACCTTATTGATTAGCCTTTGGAATGTTACCCTGGCATTTTTCAGACCGAACGGTATCACTTTGTAGTAATATAGTCCCTTCTCTGTTATGAAGGCCATTTTTTCTTCATCCTTAGGGTCCATTTGGATTTGATTATACCAGGAGAAGGTATCCATGAAGCTCAATAGCTGGTGTCCAGCATAGCATCAACTAGCTGATCTATTTTTGATAAAGAGAAGCTATCCTTTGGACAAGCCTTATTGAGATTGGTGTAGTCGATGTAGATCCTTCACTTGACATTAGCTTTCTTTACCATCATAATATTGACTAACCAGTCTGCGTAATGGACTTCCTTTATGAATCCAGCATTGAAGAGCTTATTCACCTCTTCATCAATCACCTTTTGTCTTTCCAGAGCAAAGTTTCTTTTCTTCTGTCGGACTGGCCTGTGATTTGGGCCAACCTCCAGTCGGTGTATGATGACTTCGGCTAGGATTCCTGGCATGTCAGAGGCTGACCAAGCAAAGATGTTAGCATTATTTTGTAGGAAGTTGGTAAGCCTTGTCTTCATCTCTTCATCAAGCAGACTTTCAATTTGCATGACATTTGCTAGGTCATCTTCCTTTAGTGGTATAGAAATGGTCTTCTCAACTGGTTCCCCACAATCTTCCATCCGATCTCTTGGGTCCAGTTGCTCTAGAGTCATGTGGTCGGTCGATTGTCTTTCTTGTATCATTAAGCACTGTTGAGTGACTCTTTGATCTTCTCTAATTTCTCAGATTTCATTTATGGTGGGGAATTATATTAGAAGGTGGTAGGTCGATACTATAGCACGGAACTTATTCAAAGCAGGTCATCCCAAAATAGCGTTATACGTCTATGGCATTTGTACGACCACAAAGTTAATGGGAAGTATTTTTTGGAATGGTTTCGGACCAAGGGTCGCCGATAATATTATTTTCCCTTCTACTCCAACCTAGTTACCTCCGAACCCTATCAAGGGTATGGGGGACTTTTGCAACTTATTTCTAGGTAGATTCATTCTGAGGAAAGTATTGTAGAGCAAGACTTCTGTAGAACTTCCATTATCTACTAGAATCCTTCTTACATCATAATTAGCTATAATAGCCAATACTACTACAGGATCATCGTGAGGAGTCTGGATTCCTTGTATGTCGTCATCCAAAAAGCATATGGCATTGTTGCTCCTGCACTTCTTGGGAGCACCTTCTTCAAATTCGCTCCTCTAGTTAAGCTAACAATGCAGCATGCCTACCTTTCCATCTATAGGCCTTTTGTTGGGTAATTCTACCTCCTCAGCAACTCTCTTGGGGGCAGCAACTTCGGTTCAGGGTTCCTGCTTGTTGACATATTTTTTAAGTATCCCTATTTGATCAGATCTTCGATTTCATCCTTGAACTGGATGCATTTTTCAGTATGTGGCCATGGCCCCGTGGAATCAATAATATTTATTTTTGTTCCTTGATGCAGGAGGTGCCTTCATGGGATGAGGCCTTTGTAGGTAGCTTTCCTTCTCTATTTCCATTAGGATCTTTTTCCTTGGAAGAGAGAGAAGAGTATATGAGTCGAACTTGTTGACCAGTTGCTTGGGTTTGGGGCTTTGTCGTCGAGCCAATGTGTCATCATTGCTAGGAGGTCCAGATGCTAGCCCTTTGCCATTCTTTTTCTAGGGAACCGACCTCCCTTCGGCCTGGCATCGACTAGCTACTTGCTCTTCGACCATTGCATATTTTTAAGCCTTTGCTAGTAGTTTGACGTAGCTCGTAGGAAACTTCTTGTCCAGAGAGAAGATGAATCTAGACAATCATAGGCCCTTTTTTATAGCGGACATAGCCACATTTCATTGAAATCAGGGATCTCAAGAGTGGTAGAGTTGAATCTAGCCACATAATCCCTATTGTAGAAGGAAGATGCTATCCAACTTACAAGGCATCCTTCAACATGTCCTGAAATGTGATACAAATATTTTTTCTAATTCGTTAAAAGAATGAATGATGCCTGGGTGAATGCTCGAATACTACATTTTAGCTACTTTTTTTAGAGTGGCAGGAAAATTGAGATAATGTAGGGCGTCGGAAGCTCCCTGTATCATCATGTATGCCTTGAAGCTTTCCAGGTGATCAAAATGATTAGTGGTACCGTCATATGGTTCTAATTGTGGAACCTTGAAGTGGTGTGGAATCACTTCCTCCATTATTATTTGGGAGAAAGGAGGTCGTGAGTCATACACCATGGTTTCATCATTTCTCCATTGGCCGTTGAGTCTTGCTATCTGCATTTCTAGTTTCTTGAATTTCTTTTCATTGTCATCATGTGTTTCTGCTCGTCGGGTGTTCCCTGGAGTGGAGTCTTCAAAAGATACTGAGAAAGATCTTCTAGTTCTTTTCCTTTTGAGTCGGCTTTCAGTCTGCCTTCGATGCCAAGAACTTTAGGGTTTGAGAGATCGCTGATCCTGAGATGATCATTGAGTAAATTCTTGCTATTGGCCTTCTCTTCTTAAGGATCGGTAGCTAAGTCTTGAGGCTGCCAGTGGGTGTTGTTCATTGAGGGCAGTTTCTTGAAGATTTGTACCACAGCCGTCAATGCATCCACTCGATTCAGGAGGGTTTCTATCTGTTACTGTCCCAAACTTAATATGGGAGGAGCCATATCATTCTCCACTAGGGGGTCATTCCTTTTAGAAGTAGGGCACCAAAATCTAATAGGATTTGGTTTAGACACTCTCTAATTGGTGTGGGTTTGTGATTTGTATGGTGTTTTACAAAGTGTAGAAAGAAGCCAGATCTTTTCCTTGCCACTAACTCTTCTTCTCAATGCCATTTTGACTCCTTCTACCATTTCAAATGTGATTTGAATTTCAGATTGAGATAAGAAAGGTTCTTATCTCAAAGTGGCATGATGAGGATTGTCTAGGATGGTTTTGTGCAAAAGACTCCATCTCAAGTTGTGAAGACTGGTGCAAAGGATTTCCTATCGCACATTTGTTGTTTCTCAATGCCAACACCTATTGTTGCCCACTTTGTTTTCATTTGAATTATGTTTGAGATTAGAAGTGTTGCCGCTAGGATCGTTGTGGCCTGTAGCTAGGGTTGAGCTCGGAATGCGCTCCTGTCCCTCGAGATCCTACTCGGGTGCCCGAACTTGCAAAATAGAGTTAAAGATCCAGGCTGGGGATTCCAGCGGGGGCACTCTGATGCTCAAGTTAGTAATGATCCAGGGAAATAGATCCTCCTAGTCGAGCCCTGAGTGTGGACTCCACACTAGGAGGAGAATTTGTGAGGTGAGAGAGTGCAAGTGGGCCAAGAACAGAGTGTGGGAGTGGCAGTAGAGGAGAGCTCGAGCTGAGTGGCTATGTCCGTCTAGACCCCTCCTGGGAGTTTTGCGGTAGCCTCGAGCGGCGTCTTCCTATGCGCTGCCCCCTTCTTTCCCATTTGACCTCACTCGATTGAATCTTAGCTTGAGCTTTTAGCTTAAACTCCTTACCTTATTTGAAATTGGGAGGCCCCTTTTAGCTGGGGGTGTTGCGCACCGCTTACCTCGGGATCTTTCCCATGCTTACGGGCATGTGCAACGATGTTTCATATCATGGACGGGTTGCCTTTCCATTTTGGTGGTATAGAAGCTACCGTTTACTCTGACATTCTTCTGGTCACTCCCTTTTAGGTAACTTAGCAAGGCCTCGATCGATGTGCCACCATCTCCTGTATCTGGATCAGCTGGTTGACTTCCTCTTTTGGAGGGTGCAGACAGTTGGTGGAGAATGCAGAGCCTCAATCGGGGGACTCCTTCCATTTTGGTGTAAGTGGCAGCTGGGACCATCATCGCAGCCTGGTAGGCATCTTTTAGCTGCCCTCGGGTGTCGAGCCATCATCCATGGAGAGCGGTGATTTCCTTCGACTGCAGAACTCTTCGTCTGTGGTGGAGCCGATCTGGAGAGGCGGAGCTCGACTTCGGCCCTGGTGTCTCGACTCAGAGGTCGCGTGGCTGGGCGAAGGAGAGGTGGAGCTTGACTTCGACCTCGACGTCTCGACCTGGAGGGAGCACGACCGGGTGAAGGAGAGGCGGAGCTTGACTTCGCCTCAGCATCTTGACCCGGAGGGAGCGCGACCGAGTGAAGGAGAGGTGAAGCTCAACTTCGGCCTTAGTGTCTCGACTCGGATGGAGCGCAGCTAGGTGAAGGAGTGGCGGAGCTCGACTTTGGCCTTGTCATCTCGACCCGAGGGAGCACGGCCGGGCAAAGGAGAGGCGAAGCTCGACTTCTGCCTCGGCATCTCGACCTAGAGGGAGCACGATCGGGCGAAGGAGTTTGGGCAAAGGCATCCCATGTGGCAGCTTCGTCCGATGTGGTGTTTGACAGGGGTCCCACATCAGCAATCCAGCCACATCATTTGCCCCCCACTCCTGAGGCCCGTTGGTGCACGGTGATCGGGGTGAAGGGAGTAAATGCGATGCTGACATGGAAAGGCATAAATCCGGTGCAATGATGACCACAATCACCGGTGCTTCATGAGAAGGTTCTCCAAGCCAGTACAGAGAAGCCACGTGAACACATCCGAGGAGCAGTTATTGCTGGCATGGAATCCAGAGTGATCGCGGTCGATGCGAGGTGTCCTATTCATCGATGGCTGACACGTGGCATGGATCCATTGGTGGAGATGCTGTAATGGTACGGTTATGCATCCGGTCACTTCAAAAGGAAAGGAAGTTTTTTCCAAAACATTTTCTCTTTCAAATCTCGAGTGCTCGCCATCGTACCAAAGCTTCCTCCTTGCCCTAGGCTATCCTAGACTCCCCCAGTTAGCTAGGTTGGTCTCTTTCCTTCCCCATCTTCCAGCAGGGTAGGATTTCCCCTTAAGGTTATGGTCTTCTCGAATGTAGTCCATCCTCTTCTTCTCTTGCAGCCTTCATCTCCTCCATTTTTGAGATGTTTCATTTTGGCCCGAACTTCTGCCCTCAACCAATCAGGCTGAGGCGGTGCCTTCTCGATCGAGGCTGCCTTCTTCCTTCGATAAGGAGAAATAGACACGCTTCGAGTTTAGCCAGAGGCGCCCTCCCATCGGGATCATCATTAGGGAGCCTGGAGCTAGCCCCCTCCTCCTCCACTTGAACCCGCCCCCGAACCCCCTTGGTTGATAAGCCCTGGCGGGGTTGTTTCGATAATCTCTGCTGAGAAACTGGAGACCATCCGGGATGTCTATGGCATCCTGCACTCTGTCCAGCTCTCGGTCCCTCGATCGGGAGAACGGGTCACCTCTAGTGGCCCGAGTCGGATCACCCTCTACGAGGAGACTCTTACAGAGAGACTTCGATTTCCCTTCCATCCTTTTTTCCTTTCCGTGCTAGGCAATTTCTATCTCGTCCCTGCTCAGATCATCCTGAATGCTGTGAAGACCATCTTTTACTTCATAGTACTCTATCATTTTCATGGGATTGTAGCTCGTTTTTCCTTGTTCAGGACCTTTTTTACCCTGAAATGCCACCCTTCTGAGGAGGGGTGGTGGTCCATCTCTTCTCGCCCGAGAGGCATTAAATTCGAACTCCCTTCTTCCATCAAAGAATGGAAGAACAAGTATTTCTTTGCATCGATCGAGGGGGTTGACTTGGTTTGGAGCGATCCAGATCAGTCCCCTAACTGAAACTCCATAGTCGAAGCAGCTGATAGAGAGGTCTTCGAGCAGCTCCACACCATCCAGGTTCCTTCTCTTGAGGTTCTACTATCAAAGCAGAACCTCTTTGAAGCCGGGGTCGACCCAACGAGAGAGTTGGGTGAGTTTGGCTCAAACTTTTCTCCTCGTGCCTTTTCTTTTGTCTTTTTGAGCTTGGAGCTGACATTCTTTCTTCTATGTGCAGGCATGAAGTTCTCACTGGATGACTTCCTCTCGATCATCAAGAAGAGGGGTCCTCCAGCAACAGTTGGCGAGTCACCCTCGAAGAGGGCTCGTGATGAAAGTTGCACGGTGACTACCCCCACCGTGCCAACTGAGCCAAGCAGAGGAGGAGCCGAGACCGTCCCTAAGTAGGTAAAGAGGGTGGTTGAGGTAAAGCTCGAGCCAGGCCAGAGGGCTATTGAGCTCGTGCAGGGGCAGCCTAGGTGACGCAAGTTGGTCCCAGCCTTGGAGCCTGAGGTGGTCATCCGGGCCAGGGCCATTGCCGCTGCTACTTTCGTGATGTCTCCTCCTCCCCCGAAGATCATCATTGTCGAGGAGGAGGAGGAGGTAGGAGGAATGGAGTCGGCACCGGGGGCGCCAGCTGAAGAGTTTCCAAGCTCCCACCATGCCCCCGAAGCTTCTTCAGCTGGCGAGGCGGGCGACTTCGTGTTCGGGGCAAGCAGGAGGGAGAGGGACTACCACCGGGTCCCCTTCAAGCTGGTGCTGAATGTTTCCCTGGTCCAGAACCAGGATCTAGCAGAGCACATGATGGATTTTGCAATCCAATCATGCGACTGGTGGGAGAAGGCCAGGAAACTTCTGAGGGATGCAATCGGTAGCACCTTCCCCCAACTCATCTCAGTAAGTAGCCTTTTCTGTTTCGTTCCTTCCTTCTTCCCTCCGCATTTATTGCTAACATCTTCTTTGGTGTAGCTCAGTGCTGAGCTCCTTCTAATTAGGGACTACTGTAAGAACTGGTTGAAGAAGGATAGGCAACGGGTAGCGCAGCTCGACTCTTTGAAGACCGAGCTGAAATAAAAAAATGACGACACCTGGGAGGTGAGCCAAAAGAACAAGGAGCTTCAAGGCGAGGTCGTGAGTGCCAAAAGGCACTTGAAGGAGCTCCAGGAGAGCCTAGACCAGGAATGGAGCCGATCGAAGGGCAGGGTAGAGGAGCTCAAAGTCAAGGTGGCTAGGCTAAATGAGCTCAGCTCCGAAGTCACCCAGCAGAAGGGGAGAGCCCAATCTCTCCAGGCCGAGTTGGAGGCGACAAGGGAGAGATTGATGCTACTGAAAGAAGGGCCATTGCTGCTAGAAGGAGGCAGCAGTGGCAACCGAGTCAGCAGAGGTGGCCGGCCAGGTCGAGGCCACCAAGAAGGGAGCCGTGGAGGCCGTGGCGAGGTATAGGACTTCGGAGGAGTTCACCGCTGAGTTCCACGAAATGGTGTCGGACTCTTTCTACAAGGGCTTCATGTACCTCCATGCTAGGGTGGAGGGCTTCCTCTCGGATAAGGGCCAGAGCTTTCTTAGATACCTCGGAGCTTCAGATGGGCAGCCGGCTCCAAACTCAGTCACTGCTGAGGAGCCGGCTGTAGCCTCCGATTATGCTCCGCAGGCGGTGGTTGCCGAAGTCGAAGCCATGCAGCCTGAGGCCTTGGAAGATGATGTCCCGCCTGCACACCGTCTCAGAAAGGAGCCGACCGAGTAGGGTAGGGACCCATTGTAGTTATTTTTCTTTCTTTCCTTTAGTCTGGGCTACCCGGCATGTCAAGGCCCATAAACACTTGTATCAAACTGTTTATTATTAATGAATTTTTTTTTTTCAGTCACCTCAGGTTGAATCTCCTTTTTCTCTTCTCTCTTTTTCTTTTCTTCTCTTATATTTTTGTTTTTGCTATGTTCCAAGCATGCGATGGAGTTAGAGAGAAGTTCTTTGACTTGCCAAGTCATTCCCACCTCGTGGGTGAGGCAGCTGGAAGCCTCCGAGTGCTTTGCTGGATGAGATCCGCCTGGTTCCGGCCAGGACCAGCTCTAGGTGTGCATGGCAAGGCCGAGCTTGGAGATTGCAATGCAAGGTGACTGTGGAGCTCAGGTCTTCAGGAGTTTCCAGGCATGAGGTGCTGGGTTGTCCAGTCTTCTGTGCTAGGCTTCAGGAGTTTTCGGGCTTGAGTGCCAGGGTTTCCGGTCTTTGTTGCCGGGCGGATCGGTCTTTGGTGCCAGGGTTTAGGAGTTTCTGGTCTTGAGTGCCGGGGATTCCGGTCTTTGATGCCGGGCTTCAGGAGTTTTCGGTCTTGAGTGCCGGGGTTTCTGTTCTTTGGTGTCGGGCTTCAGGAGTTTCCAGTCTTTAGTACCGGGCTGACCGAAGTTTTTGGTCTTGAGTGCCGGGATTTTCGGTCTTTGGTACTGGGCTTCAGGAGTTTTCGGTCTTAAGTATCGAGGTTTTCGATCTTTAGTGCCGGGCTTCAGGAGTTTCTAGTCTTTGGTGCTGGGCTGACCGGTCTTTGATGCCGGGCTTCTGGAGTTTCCAATCTTGAGTGCCAGGATTTCCGATCTTTGGTGCTGGGCTTCAGGAGTTTCCGATCTTTGGTGCCGGCTTTAGGAGCTTTCGATCTTGGTTGCCGAAGGGTTGGACTCCGGGCTTGATTGCCGGAGGGTTGGACTTCGGACTTCTGTGTCGGAGAGCTAGGCTCCGTGCTTCGGTGCCTGAGAATTGGACTCTAGGCTTTGGTGCCATAGAACTGGACTCCGGGCTTTATTGACAAAGGGTTGAACTCCGAGCTTCGATGCCCGAGAGCTGGACTCTGGGCTTCGATGCCGAAGAACTAGACTCCGGGCTTCGGCACTGGAGAACTGGACTCCGGGCTTGATTGCCGGAGGGTTGAACTTCGGGCTTCGGTGCTGGAGAGTTGGACTCTGGGCTTCGATACCGGAGAGCTGGACTTTGAGCTTCGGTGCCGGAGAGCTAGACTCCGGGCTTTTGTGCCGGAGAGCTGGACTCCAGGCTTCGATGCCAGAGAATTGGACTCCAGGCTTCGGTGCCAGAGAGTTGGACTCCGAGCTTGATTACTGGAGGGTTGGACTCCTGGCTTCGATGCCAGAGAACTGGACTCTGAGCTTTGATGCCGATGAGTTGGACTTCGGGCTTGATTGCTGGAGTGTTGGACTTCGGGCTGCGGTGCTAGAGAACTGGACTTCGGGCTTGATTGCCGGAGGGTTGGACTCTGGGCTTCGGTGCCAGAGAACTGGCCTCTGGGCTTTAGTACTGGAGAGCTGGACTCCGGGCTTCGGTGCCAGAGAACTGGACTCCGGGCTTGAATGTGCCAGACCTTGGACCGGGCAGCGATGTCCCTGCAAGGCAAAAGCAATTTGCACAAAAGAGGATCTTTATTGTTACTAGGAAAAGGCCTTACACTACTGATAGTATTTTCTCAGGTTGCAGGCATTCCATGTCTGTGGGATTCTGGCATCGTCCAGATCTACAAGATAGTAAGCTCCATGTGGAAGAGCCTTGACCACCATATAGGGGCCCTCCCAGTTCGGCGAGAGCTTGCCACACTCCCGGGGTTGAGACGCTTCAGCTCGGTGCAGCACCAGGTCACCAGGAAGGAAGACCTTCAGCTTCACTTGCATATTGTAGTACCGGGATACATGCTGCTGGTAAGCCACCATCTAGAGTCAGGCCTTATCCCTGGTTTCCTCGAGGAGGTCCAAGTTGAGAAGAAGGTGCACCAGATTCTCTGCTTCATTGTACTACTGTAATCGTAGTGTGGGCACGCCGAGTTCAACTAGAACAATGACCTCTACGCTGAAGGTGAGGCTGAAAGGCATCTCGTCCATGGCCGTTCGGGGCATCGTGTGGTAGGCCCAAAGAATGTTGGGGAATTCCTCCGCCCACCTACCCTTGGCCCAGTCCAATCTGGTCTTGAGTCCTTGGAGAATGGTCCAATTGATCACCTTGGCCTCCCCGATGGTCTGGGGGTGAGCCATCGAGGTGAAACGATGTTGGATGCCGAGTTCGGTACAGAATTCTTCAAACACCAGGTTATTGAATTGCTGCCCGTTATCGGTGATAATGCTATAGGGAAGCCCAAAGCGGTAGATGATTGACTTCCAGAAGAACTGGCAAACCTTGGCTTCCGTGATCCGTGCCAGAGGCTCTGCTTCCACCCATATGGTGAAGTAGTTAATGGCCACTATTAGAAACTTTCATTGCCCTGATGCAGGAGGAAATGGACCTAGGATGTCCATTCCTCACTGGGCGAATGCCAAGGGGCAGAGAGCTAGGAGAGCGGAGCTGCTAGTTGATGCTGTATGTGGGTGTGGAGCTGACACCGGTCACACCTCTTCACAAAATCAGTGGCGTCCTCCCTCATGGTCTTCCAGTAGTATCCCTGTTGGAGGGCTTTGTATGAAAGAGTCCTCCCCCCGACGTGGTTTTCGTAAAGGCCTTCGTATATCCCTTGGAGCACGAAGGTTGCCTCACGGGTTTCAGGCATTTCAGAAGTGGATAGGAGTAGGATCGGTGGTAGAGATGTCCTTCCATGAGGATGAACCGCGAGGCCTTCTTCTTGATAAAGCCGACCTCTACGTGGTCTTCCGGCAAGGTGCCATCGGTGATGTATCTGATGTACCTATCCATTTAGCTCAGCTCCGGGGTGACTTGCTGCACCTCTACGGGAGCTTCATTGCTTGGATTTTTGAGGTACTCGATGTGTGCGCGCCCCAGTAACAAGCTTGGCAAGGTCGCAAGTCTTGATAGTATATCGATGCGAGCATTCTCACCTTGGGGGATGTGAGAGATGCTGAAGCATCGGAAACCTGTCATGCTTGAGCAGACCTGCTCTAAGTACTTCATCATCTGGGGATCTCTGGCTTCATACTCTTTGGAGACTGGTTCAGTCACCAGTTAGGAGTCGGTGAAGACCTTCAGGCTTCGTACACCCAGGTCACGGGAAACCTTGAGGCCCGCGAGAAGTGCCTCGTACTCTGCCTGGTTATTTGTTGCAGCGAACTTGAAGCGGAGTGCGTATTCAGCTACAACTCCATCACTGTTAGCGAGGATGAGACCTGCTTTGCTTTCGCTTGCATTGGATGCGCCATCGACATGGAGGATCCAGGACTCCTCCTCGGCATCGGGCTCCACTTGGTGCTCCGGGATCATCTGCTCTGGCTCTTCGGCAAATCTCATGCACTCGACCAGTAAGTCGACCGCACTTGGGCCTTCTGGGATGACCTTGGTCGGTACGTGATGTTGAACTCGTTGAGCTTTAGTACCCACTTGGCCAAACATTTGGATGTGTCGGGATGACTAAGCACAGCCCTCAGGGGCTGGTCTGTCAAGACCATGATTGGATGCACTTGGAAGTACGACTTGAGATGCTGAGCATATATGATAAGAGCAAAAATTAGTTTTTCGGATCGGGTGTACTTGATTTTGACATCCCTGGGGATCTTGCTGGCCTAGTACACCGGCTTCTGGGATCTATCATTATCTGTGCAGACGAGGACCAAACTAATGGCTCCAGGGGTGACCGCCAAGTACAGTAGGAGCTCCTCTCCTGTCTCCGGCCTTGAGAGCAGTGGTGGTGATGCCAGGAAGTCTTTAAGCTCCTCGAAGGCTGCTTTGCACTCCTCTGTCCAGGTGAAGTCGTTCATCTTATGCAGCACCTTGAAGAAAGGAAGGCCGCAGTCCACCGACCTCGAGATGAACCGGCTCAGTGCGGCAATCTGACCCGTCAGGCGTTGCACCTGCTTCTTTGAGATCGGATGCTCCATGTCGATGATCGCCTGGACCTTCTCCGGGTTTGCCTTGATTCCTCTTTGGGTCACCATGAAGCCAAGGAACTTCCCTGCTGTTACTCCGAAAGTGCATTTTGCCAGATTTAGCTTCATCTTATGCTTCCAGAGGTTTTGGAAAGCTTCCGTGAGGTTGGCAACGTGGTCCAACCTCGACTTGCTCATTACGAGCATGTCATCCACATAGACTTGCATGTTCCTGCCGATCTGGTCCTTGAAGACCCGATTAACCAAGTGCTGGTATGTGGCACCAGCATTCTTCAAGCCAAATGGCATCATTCGATAGCAGTATATCCCACGATCGATGATGAAGGTAGTGTGCTCCTCGTCCTCCGGGTGAATCCGGATTTGGTTGTATCCAGAGAATGCATCCATAAAGGATAGCAAGCGGTGCCCCGAGATGGCATCCACTAAATGGTTGATTTTCGGCAGAGGGAAGCTATCCTTCAGACAGGCTTGGTTGAGGTCGGTGTAGTCCACACAGATCATCCACTTTCTGTTATTCTTCTTCACCATAACCACATTTGCCAGCCAGCTCGGATATTGCACTTCTCGAATAAAGCCGGCTGTGAGGAGTTTGTCCACCTCCTCGTTGATCGCCCTTTGTCTCTCCAATGCAAAACTCCTTTTCTTTTGCCGCATAGGGCGATACTTCGGGTCGATGCTCAGTTTGTGGGTTATGATCTCAAGTGGGATCTCGGGCATGTCGGTAGCTGTCCAAGCGAACATGTCGGTGTTCACCCAGAGAAACTCTAGTATGTGGGCTCGTTCATCATCTTGCAGTTGCGCCCCATTCTGCACTGTCTTCACCGGGTTGGTTCCTAGGGGATACGATAGTAGGCGCTTGATTGAGCCACCTCTGGGGTCCTGCACTCTTTGG
This sequence comes from Areca catechu, assembly GCA_021397845.1. Lineage (NCBI taxonomy): Eukaryota > Viridiplantae > Streptophyta > Magnoliopsida > Arecales > Arecaceae > Areca > Areca catechu. The sequence goes on along the minus strand of CM038043.1, from coordinate 88,668,085 downwards.
TCGAGGTCATCTATGCTGGGGTCATCCTCGATAACCTTGGCCCCGGGGACGGTTTGGAGGCAATGTTGGATTGGCTGAGGTGCCCCCCTCATCTCCCTGACACTGTAGGGAGTTGGAAACTACACCAACAACCGCTTTGTGAAAATGACCGTGTCGAGTAGGTTGAGCCCGGGTCGGCCAAGGATCACGTTATAGGCCGAGGGAAGCTTAACAATCGTGAAAGTCATCATGATGGTACTCTACCGAGATGGCATCCCGACAGTAACTGGGAGAGTGATCTCCCCCTCGACCCCTATAGAGTCACCTGTGAAACCAACGAGGGGTGTGTGCACAGGTCTGAGTTGAGTAGAGGATAGATTCATCCTGGAAAAAGCATCGTAAAAAAGCATGTCCATGGAGCTACCACTATCAACCATGATACGTTTTACAAGATGCTTTGCAATCATCATCTCGATGACCACAGCATCATTATTTACATTTTTATTTTCAACCCCCCTCTTCCTCACAAAAGAAAGTATATTCTCAAAATCCTCTCCCCCCCGGGCCTTCTTGGGAGCGTGCTTGACTCCCTAGCATATCATCCCTACTGGCTTCTCGATAGGGCGGTTGTCGATTGTAGGGACTGGAGGGAGAGCGGCAAGCACCTGAGGTTCCGTTGGGGGTCTGCCCCCCACAAACCTTCCGAGGTAGCCCCTCTTTATGAGTTCTTCAATCTCCTTCTTGAGATGCCGGCATTCCTCGGTGTCATGGCCATGGTCACGGTGGATCTAGCAGTACTTTGACCTGTCGCGATCGATAGATGGCTTCAGCGGAGGTGGGCACTTCAGATAATGTTCACCCTTGATCTCCATGAGGATCTTTACCCTTGGGGTGAGAAGAGGCATGAAACTCTCTTATGGGATAGGGTCTCTCCTCGACTTTGACCTTTGGCAGAAGTTCGGTGCGGATGGTCCGGGCTTTCGTGTCTCGGGGGTCTCCCTGGAAGCTAGCTTCTTTAGAGGCCTTCCGTCTAGCTCCCTCCTCATGCGGTTCGCCTCCTTGGCTTGGACATACTTCTGGGCTCGGAGGAGGAGCTTGGAGTATGTTTTGGGGGACTTCTTGTCTAGGGAGTAGGTTAGGCAGGAAGTCCTGAGCCCTCTCTTCAGTGCCAGCATAGCGATTGGCTCATCAAGGTTGTAGATCTCCAGCACGGCAACCTTGAAGTGGGCCATGTAGTTTCGTAAAAGCTCGTGGTCCTGTTGCCTGATGGAGAAGAGGCTATCTACCTCTCGTGGCACCTTCCGGCAAGCATCGAAGTTGGCCATGAACTTTCGCTCCAGTTGAGTGAAGCAACTGATGCTCTCTGACTCTAGGCGGGTAAACCATACCCGAGCTACCTTCCGGAGAGTGGCAGGAAAGGTGACGTAGAGGAGAGCATCGATGGTGGGGACACCAAAGGTACCAGAATAAGACAGAGGCTTTTCAACCCTCTGTGGATTGATTAATAATTTATAAGTCCATCTGTAATAAGGGCTTAGCCCATCTGAGTCCATTTTAGTTGTTATTTGAGTCTTTCAGTTGTTATTTTAGTTCTGTACTAGTCAGCTCATGTTGAGCTAGTTCAGTCCAATGCTAGTCAGCTCATGTTGAGCTAATTTTATTTTATTTATTTTATTTTTTTTGAGTCCTGTCCAAGCATACTGAAGACTCAAGACTATATCATACAAGTGAAGATCAAGTCCAACTAGATTGAAGACATGGAAGTATAGCCCAAGTCCAACCCAGCTTGAAGATTTGAAGACCCCAGAGAAAAATTCAGAAAACCCTGATTTCTCGCAGATGCCCTCCAGATGCCCAGCTTCCCTTCCAGATGCCAAAGTATATTCATAGATAAGGGCATCCATGATTCCAGAGGTTCATCTGCATCCTAGCCCAAAGAAATCAAGCCCAGGCGCCAAGCCCAAGCCCCTAAGAAGCAAGATACTAGGGAATATTCCTGCTACCTGGCTACCAGGCCACCCCAGCTTCCAGAGGCCCAAACCCATGCGCCCGAGCCCCTTTGGGCCAGTCCCTTGCTGCTCCTAGAAGCCCAACACACCCCCCTAGGCATCCTTGGAGTGTTGGCCAAGTCAAGAGAATTTTTAGGGATTTTTTCTACCTAATGTTTCCTTATTTTCTAGCTAGGATTTGAGAGGGAAAAGGATTTCTTATGTAAAGACTTATATACCCTTACTTGGAGCCCAAGGTTAAGGGTCTATTTAAGGGACCGTAGCCTCTTGTATGAAACCTAATTTTTGATATGAATTAAAACCTTGAGTTCTTCTATTGAGTTGTGTGATACCCTACTATGTGCATAAAGGGGTTTGTGAGAGTTTTTCTTTCCAGTGCTACAATCATCTTCCTGCTGTCAACAAGCCTCTCAGATCCCTGGACGTCCACTCCAAAAGAAGCCTTTCCTTGCTGTTTTCCCTTTATTTTCTTGTTCCTTTGTGAGTTTTCTAACCCCTGACAGGTCGTTTGCAGGTCCCCGAGTTCCTACGAATCCAACGACTCCAGCCAAGCCTCAATCGGATCACTGAGCAGAAAGCCGGGTATCCGCGGGTCTTTGGCTCAGTTTTCCAGGCCGCATCTATCGAGGAACGAGAGACCCCTTCGCTGTGATCTTCAAAGACGTTGTCAGGTACACCCCTCTACCTCCAGTAGTTTTATTGTAGGAGAACTTGCCCTAACCGAGGCTTCTCAGCCCCGGCGGTCCTTCTTTGCTACTTTTCTAGGTCCTAATCTGCATGCTGATCTTCAAAGATTTATACAAAATTCTCTACAATTAATTTTGATCTGAAATTCGGGAATTAATCACCTAACTCAACATGTAAAACATACAAAAAAAATTGCATGCATATTAGTCCCCCATCAATCGGTCGTGCCCTGGACTCTCATGAGGGCCTTGTAGCTCTCAAGATGATCTAGGGGGTCGGTGGTCCCATCGTAGGGATCCACCTATGGCATGCGGAACTGGCTAGGAACTGGCTCATCTTGGACTTCTCGGGAGAGGGGGGTAGGCGTCATAGCCTGTCGACTTGCTGGTGGAGCCTTGCAAATTAGCAAACTAGCGAGATAGCTCCGGCAGCTTGCACTCCTGCTCCTCCAAGCACTTTTCTGCCATGCGGTTGATGGCCTCATCGGTTGAACCCTGTGCAGAGGCTGATTGGAGTAGAGAAGGTGACATGTGAGGGGTGTCATGAAGAAGAATCTTGCTTCTTCGACCTCGGTGGGGTTTAGCAGCGACTCGCTCCAAGGCTGGGGATTGGCTCTCCCGATCGGTAAATTTGGCCCGTTGCCTCTTCGCTGGTGTCTGGTGGTTTCCTTGGTGGTCAGTGGTGGCCTGCGGCTACGAAGGCCTTCCTTGAAAGGAGTGCAGGCTATCATGGGGTGCTGCGACATGGGCCGCTGGAGTCCCTGGCTTCTGGTGGGTAGCCAAGGACCGGTGCTGGTGCTGGAACTAGCACACTGCCATAGTGAGAATTTGCATCTATTGGGCGAGTGCGGCCATCTGAGCGTTCGCTGGAGGTGGTTGAGCTGGAGCAGGGAGCTCCCGTTCTAGACTGTGTGGGTCCCCATAGGAAGGGGGATCCCCCGCATGGCTGGTGGAGGCTTCTCTCACTCGTGTTGTCACCATCCTCTCGATGGGCTGCTTGCAAGGGGATTGGGTTGGATCAAGATGTGTCCTGCCCCCCCTACCTGGCATGCTAATCTGTTGCTGCCAGGATCGTGGTGGCCTGTAGCTGGGGTTGAGCTTGGAACGTGCTCCTATCGCTCGAGATCCTGTTCGGGTGCCCGGACCTGTAAAACAAAGTTAGAGACCCAGGCCGAGAATTTCGGTGGGGGTATTTCAATGCTCAAGTCAGTAATGATCCAGGAGAACAGATCCTCCTGGTCGAGCCCCAAGTGTGGACTCCATGCTAGGAGGAGAATTTGTGAGGTGAGAGAGTACGAGTGGGCCGAGAACAGAGTGTGGGAGTGGCAACAGAGGAGAGCTTGAGCTGAGTGGCTGTGTCCATCTAGACCCCTCCTGGGGGTTTCATGGTAGCCTCGAGCGGCGTCTTCCTGTGCACTGCCCCCTTCTTTCTCGTTGGACCTCACTTGACTGAATCTTAGCTTAAGCTTTCAGCTTAAACTCCTTACCTCGTTTGAACTTGGGAGGCCCCTTTTAGCTGGGGGTGTTGTGCGCCGCTTACCTCGAGATCTTCCCCATGCTTATGGGCACGTGCGGTGATGTTTTGTGCCATGGACAGGTTGCCTTTCCATTTTGGTGGTATGAAAGCTACCGTTTACTCTGACATTCCATCTGGTCGCTCTCTTTTGGGTAACTTAGCAGGGCCTCGATCGATGGGCCATCACCTTCTGGATCCAGATCTACTGGTTGACTTCCTCTTTTAGAGGGTGTAGACGGTTGGTGGGGAATGCAAAGCCTCGATTAGAGGATTCCTTCTATTTTGGTGTAAGTGGCAACTGGGACCATCATCGTGGCTTGGCAGCATCTTTTAGTGGCCCTCGGGCATTGAGCCGCCATCCAGTGAGAGCAATGATTTCCTTTGTCTGTAGAACTCTTCATCCAAGGTGGAGCCGATCTAGAGAGGTGGAGCTCGACTTCGGCCCCAGCATCTCGACTCGGAGGGAGCATGCTCGAGCGAAGGAGAGGCGAAGCTCAACTTCGGCCTCGGCATCTCGACCTGGAGGGAGCGCGACCGGGCGAAGGAGAGGCGGAGCTTGACTTCGACCTCGATATCTCGACCCGGAGGGAGTGCAGCCGGGTGAAGGAGTCTGGGCATTGGCATCCCACATGGCAGCTTCATCTGACGTGGCGTCTAACAGGGGTCCCACGTCAGTAATCCAACCACATCAAGAAGGATTCTTATTTGGACAAGGATGAAGTCATATCTAAAGTAGGCATCTTTTGGTGGGCAGTTGTGCATGCAACAAATTTATGAAGAGGGAAAAAGAGGCCATGCGCTCTTCCTTGGTCATTCCATATTCCTTGACACACATCATTCTTTCCTACCACCCCTTCCATCCTTCTTGACATTATTCCATGCCAAAATTCTAATTTCTAAGAGTTCAAAGAGAGAAGAAAGGGAGAAGAAAGAGTCTTGTCCTCCCTTGTGTTCTTGAAGTTATCCTATCCGATTGTGCGAAGAGTTCGCACAAAGGTTACAAAGGCTGCAACTTTGTTCTTTAAGATCATCTTGAAGGAAGTTCATATCTAAGTCAAAGGAGAGGCTTGCAAGGAGTTAGCAATCCAGGGTCTCACAGAGTCAATCAGCATCATCCATGTGTGGATACCAGCATATCTGCCAAAGTCAATCAGCATGCATAGCTTCGAAAAAATTTTGCAAATCTGCCAGATCTGATCCGATCGTGGTTGAAGAAAGGAATATCAATCAAGGTATGTTGATTTTTGTTGGCTCTATCCAGTGATTTGGATGAATAATAAAATGTTGAGTACATATTTTGTACTAATGATTATTTCTAGTTATGAGTTTTCAGGAATCAAGCACCTCAAATTCTCAAATTTAGAGTATCATGGCATGCTTTGGCATAAAGTATTTTTCATGATTTGAGGAGTCTTTTCCATCCAAAAAGGGCATAAATAAGTTCAATTATTATTTATATATGTTTTATTTAAGTTTTATGAAATATCTTTGTATTTTTGGCTTGATTGGCACTTATTTCTGAAAATTGGAGAACCAAGTGTTGACACCTGGGAGCCCAAGTATCGACACTTCAGCATTTGGCATGCAAAAATCTTTCATGGCACGCCAAGTGTCAACACTCAGAACTTAAGTGTCGACACCTGAAACTTAAGTGTTGACACTTAAGTTCCCAAGTGTCGACTAAAGGCCTGAGACTTTTTGAAAATCCAGAACATGGCCATGTAGAAGTTTTTGTGTCAAGTGTCGACAACTATGAGTCAAGTGTCGATACTTGAAAGTTCAAGTATCGACACCTGGAAGTCAAGTGTCGATACCTAACAGCCAAGTGTCGACACTCAGGTTCTGACAACCTCAACGGATCTATTTTCTGACAGCTTGAAATCATTGGTTTTAGCTCTAAATGTCTAGTTCTTGATCCCTAATGGTCTAAAATGATTTTTTGGATATTTTTCATGTATTTAAGCTTCACCAAACACACTTATGAAGCAAGAGAAAAGTTGAAAATAAAGAAATATCCAAGAGTTAAAGCCTTTCTCCAAGAACTCCACTTCTAAAAGTAAAAAAGGAGAGATTCCATTGAAAAGCCTTTCATTTCATCTTTCCAAAAGTGTTCTTTAGAAGATTCCAAGTCAAGTCACATCAAGCAATCATTCAAGAGCTTCAATGATTCTTCATCCACTCTAAGAAGAGAGTTTGTTTGTGTTAAATTCTTGTATTATGAATTTATTACTGTTTGACCTAGCTTTCAAGGTACTTGAAAGTTAGTTGTAAGGTTGTTGGTGAGCCAAAACCAACTAGGGCTGACTTGTGACCCAGAACCAAAACAAGTGTAAAGGTTTGTTGGTGAGCCTAGGTGATAAAACCAACTTAGGTTTTGACTTGTGAGTCTTGGAAAACAAGTCAGCTGTAATCTTTGAAGAGATTATAGTGAAAATTCCCAAGGAGAGCTTGGGGAGTGGACATAGGTGTTTGGAGAACACCGAACCACTATAAAACATTGTGTTTGTGTTGTGATTATCTCTTTTCTCTACTTGTACTTTAATTCCTGCACTTTACTTATTGTTTTCCACTGCATTTACTTAAGTGCATTATCCACAAACACTACACGACCTTCACATATTTGTTTAATTTTTCAAAAGACCTAATTCACCCCCCCTCTTGGGCACCAGGCAATAATTTTTCTTTCTTCTATTTTATTTTAGATTTGAGTTCATATGATGAAATTCTAATCATCAAGATTTAGATGGATTCTTAGGTATATTTTTAATTAATTTGCATGCTTTTATTTGAAAGAGTTTCAAATCTGTTTTCATTAGAATTTTAAATATCCTAAAATTTAGCATGCTTGCACCATAATTCTTTCAATAGTATAGAGCCTAGGTTAATCTAACATGCTAGATTAGATTTAGATCTAAAATTTTAATTTATTTCATATAGATATGATCCTTTAGCTTAGTACTCGGATTGAGTACATCACCATGGCTATCTCGTCATAAGAGAAAGTAGGGTTTAAAGTATCTCTCTTCCTACTCAATAGGGTTCTCTTATGATGTGTAAGGGTGCCATTGTGATTTTACTCATGAAGAAGAAATATGAAAAGAATTTTTTAAAATATTCCTTTTCGGATCTAAATGTTAGGTTTGATTTAGATTGATCTTGTGCTAAGTATAAGATTGGATCAGGTTAAAACCATGTTTCAATTTTGAGTAGCTAATCAAACACAATCAATAATTGATTAGGGTTGGTTAAAAGGGTTCAAAATTAATCTTAGTTATAGTTTGGTCACATCGATTTACACTTGATATGAATTGATTAACTTAAAACCTTATTTTGCTTAGTGGAGATCTCGAGTCACTAGGCCAATCTATTCAATTCTTATTAACCAATTGGTGTACAAGACAAGTTTTGATCATAGTTTTTAATTGAGACTATTTTCTTACCTAGCTAATCCAGTTGGTGTCAAAGAAAAGAGAAAGAGGCAGAATGCTCCCATCGATGTTACTTACCTGGCCAACTTGGTAGATTAAGTTTTAATTAGGTTGCTTGTTGATTCGAGTTCATCCATGCCACCTAGATTTGTTGGATATGAGATGTGCTGACATGAACTAGGATAGTTAGACATGAGATATGTTGACAATAACTAGGTTAGTCAAACATAAAATATGCTGATATAAAACTAGTGAGTTAGACATGAGATGTGCTAACCTAATTTGGCTTAGTCAGACATGAGATGGGCTAACCTAAATCAGGTTAGTTAGACATGAGATGTGCTAACCTAATTTGGCTTAGTCAGACATGAGATGGGCTAACCTAAATCGGGTTAGTCAGACATGAGATGTGCTAATCTAATCCAACTTAGTCAGATATGAGATATGCTGACCAATTAAGATGAGACCTAAACACAAACCTTCTCACAAATATTAAGTCAATAGCTCTTCCATCATTGTAGAGATGCGGGCGTATTTGGGATATTGATTATTATCAATTGGATATAGTGGTTCAATTGTATTGAGGGGGCATAACTACTTGATTAGCATGAGATGTTATGAGATGAAGATGGGGTTGGGCCTAATAACTATTAGGTGAGGGATCCAATGAAAGCTTTACTTTCATATTGAATAGTGGGTCAGACTTAACTAAGGAATGCAGTTAATAACTGTCAGGTATGCCCATATGGCTTGGAGACTAAGTCACTGGAACATGATTGAGAAGCATTGGACAAGAGTTGTCCACTCATTAATTTATGTGTTACCAATAACTATTTGGTGAGGTGTATGTAGATCAGTGGGACTGTAGTACCCATTAGAAACCAAGTCGCATAGGGATTTCTACATCTCAATCGAAGAGTATGAGAGATCCATGAAAATTGTAAAATTTTTTATTTATTTCTTAAAGTTCCTATAATAAATAACTGATTGAGTACAAACATCTGACTTCTCTTTTTAGATAATTATGTCAGCTTTAATTCCCTTTGCCCGAAACCTTGAGTCTAATCATTTGACCAAATCCAATCACAAGAACTATCCTAAAGTTTTAGGATATATCTTATACCAGGATACAGAAGAGATCTTGAAGAGTTCAAGGGATCCTATGTACCTAGGGAACCTGAAAAAAAGGGTTGACATGTCTTTAGAAGGTATGTTAGATGTGCTCATTATTGATACAAACTTAACAATTTCTTCTACTTCTAGTTGGGTATAGACCCTAATTCTAGTATGCATTATGCACTTCAATGTAGGGTCTGGCAAATGTAGAAGGTTCAGGAAAGGCAAAGTGATCCTTTGGATCAACAATGATGCAAGAGTTGCACCTATTGCTATTAGAACCTACCCTCTTTAGTTACCATTTGGTTATTGTTTAATACTTAAAGACTGCTACTATATACCTGTTGCTAGCAAAAACTTGATTTCTGTATCTATATTAGTATAGAAAAAATATAATTACAATTTTAATAAAGATCACTACTCTATTTATTTGAAAAATATGTTGGTTGCACGTGGCTTTATGATTGATAGTCTTTACCATTTACATGCTGATGAGTCAGTTAATGTTAATGAGAAATTAGTGAGTATCATAGATAAGAAGAGATCTAGAGATGACATGAACCACAAGTACATGAGGCACTTGAGACTTAATCATATTGATGAAGACAAGATAAATAAACTGGAGAAGGACATTGTTCTTCACTCATTGAATTCTGATTCATTTCCAATTTTTGAATCCTGCCTTCAAGAAAAGATGACCAAGTTATCTTTTATGGGATATGGGGAGAGGGCTACTGAGGTACTTGCCCCAGTATACACTGATGTGTGTGGGCTATTTGATTGTAGTCCAGGGATAGTTATTAATACTTCATAACTTTTATCGATGATTACTCATAGTACGGGTATGTGTTTCATATGAGACATAAGTCTAAAGTATTTGAAAAGTTTGAAAAGTTTGGACATGAAGTAAAGAAGCAAATAGGAAAATCTCTTAAGGTTCTTCGATCATATCGGGGAGGGGAATATCTTAGTGGAGAATTTCTAGATTATCTCAAGGATAATGGCATAGTCTCATAATGGACTCCATATGGTACACCTCAGCTCAATGGGATATCGAAAATGAGAAATAAGACTCTATTAGATATGGTTCGGTCCATGATAAGCTTCACTAATTTATCCTTACATCTTTGGGGACACACCCTACTTACTGCTATTTATATTTTGAACAAGGTTCCCTTTAAATCTATTCCTACCACACCATATAAGATGTGGCATGGTAAGAAATCGAGTCTTGGTCATATTAGGTTTTGGGGATGTCTAGCCTAAGTCAAAATGCTACAGACAGACAAGTTAGAGGCTAGGTCTACAAGAGTCTATTTCATTGGATATCCTAAAGAGTCATTAGGATATATTTTCACTTTTCAAAGGATCACAATATGATTATAAGCCAAAGTACCTATTCTTGAAAAAATAGTTTATCCAAGATGGTGGCAGTGGGAGGCAAACTGAGATCAAAGAGAAGGTCTCTGTTTAGCAGCAGGTTGTAGAACCTATTGAACCTATTCTAGCCGAGCCAGTCAATGTAGCTCCACCTCCTCCTCCTTATAGTTCTAGTAGGGTCTTCCATCCTCCTGAAAGGTACTTAGGTATGCATACAGAGGATGTAGAGAAAGTATTTTTTGTAGGAGATAGAGATCAAGTAGTTAATCCTAGGACCTATGATGAGGCGATGTCAAAATCAACTTCGAGATATGATTGAGTACTATGAAGTCAGAAATTGACTCAATATATTCAAACTAGGTTTGGACCTTAGTGGATCCACCAAAGGATATTATATCCATTGAGTGTAAATGGATCTATAAAAGGAAGATAGTTGTAGATGGTAAGATAAAGAGACCTATAAAGATAGGCTAGAGGCAAAAGGGTATAATCAGCATGAAGGCATTGACTATCAAGATCATTTTGCTAGTAGCCATGCTGAAATCCATCCGCTCACTGCTTACTAATATAGCATTTCATAATTATAAAATTTAGTAGATGGATGTGAAAATGGCATTCCTTAATGAATATCTTAAGGAAGATATCTATATAGAGCAACCCTTGGGTTTCACTTCTAGTGATGAAGATCACACAATCTACAAGCTGCATAGGTCCATTTATGGGCTAAAGCAAGCATCTTGAAGTTGGAACACTTATTTCAACAATGTAATTAAATTATTTGATTTTATCAAGAACAAGGAGAAATCTTATGTGTATAAGAAGATCAGTGGGAGGGCCGTAACATTTCTCGTATTGTATGTGGATGAAATCCTCCTAATTAGGAATGATATTTCCATGCTGACCTCAATCAAGTGTTGGTTGTCCAAGAAATTTTTCATGAAAAATCTAGGTGAAGCATCTTATATTCTAGAAATTAAGATCCATAAAGATAGACCAAATAGGATACTTGGTCTATCATAGAAAATATACATAGAGGAAGTGCTAAAAAGGTTCAGCATGGATAACTCTTAGAGAGAACTCTATCCCTTAAGCATGGCATAAGTCTCTCCAAGAAGATGTGTTATAGCATACCTAAGGAGATTCAGTGGATGAGCAAAATCTCTTTGCTTTAGTAATTGGGAGTCTCATGTATACCATGTTATGTACATGACCTGATATAGCCCTTGCTATAAGTGTTACGAGTAGGTATCAAGTAAATATAGGTGAAGACACTAGACTGCTATGAAGAACATCCTTAAGTACTTGAAAAGGACTAAAGATTTATTCTTGATCTTTGAAGAGAGTTCAGAGTTATAGGTTGAGGGATACACTGATTCAGACTTTATGTTTGATCTTGATAATAGAAAGTCTATATTAGGTTGTATGTTTCTTTGCAATGGTGGTTCTACTAGCTAGAAGAGTTCCAAACAGCCTATCATTATAGATTCAATCATGGAAGCTAAGTACATCGCTACCTCAAAAGCTATGAAGGGAGCATTCTGGTACAAGAAGTTTGTTGCAAAGCTTGGAGTAATGCTATCAGATGCCAACCCCTTGTACAACGACAATAATAGTGCCATAGCCCTGACAAGGAGTCCAAGTCTCACTAGAAGTCCAAGCACATCAAGCAGCAATTTCATATTATATGAAACTTCCTCGAGAAGAAGTACATCAAGGTGAAGAAAGTTGATTCTGTGGATAACATGACATACCCACTACCGAAGCAGTTGAGCTAGCAAAAGACTAAAATCCATCTTAAAAAGTTGAGATTTAGGAATATGGCTAATCAGCCTTAGTGAAGGTAGGAGATTGTTAGATGTGTATGCCATAGAAGCCAATTTGCTTGACACATTATAATATTCTGGGTCATCACTTGTACTTAATCAATTTTTTTATTGATAAAAATGGACATTTTTCATTCATATTTATGTGTCTATGAATCATCCATGGAATTAATGGATAATGACATAGATTTTTAAGAGTGGAGAATTTAAAACATATGTCATTATAAGTTAACTCCTAAATGCTCCTGATCATTAGATCATCATGAAAATGGTAATCGATCTGTTAAGATCAATATATGAATTGCTTCCCTTTGAGGTAGACGAATCTCGAGTTTATAGTATATGGATACTAAATCAAGAGTATATATGGTTGTTAGAGAACAACATTATTGAGCATGACCAAAGAATGATAAGTCACATGGATGTCTACTTACTCGTCATGACTTCTTGAGTTATAGTTTTGTGAGTAGTTCTTTGACTTGCAATGCCTTGTCACTCACAATAGAGTTGCTATAGTTTGATAAGCACATAAACATTGTTCCTAGCCATATGGGATTTTATAGTGCATGTTAGCTACAGTAGGTTTGTAGGTTTGCTATAGGAGTTGAGAGTGTACCTATGAAAGATCTATCGATCTTAGTAGTTGAGGAGTAGTTCTATGCAACCTAAGAGGCTAGTCTTTGAGTCTTTGGCCACAGCAGCATGATAATGGAAAGTTGTTTTATGGGAATCATGATTGGACTCAAGCCAATTAAACTAGCATATGATGGATGCTTAGGGTTTGACGAGATTCAATGACCTACATCTTATCGAAACTTTTGATAGAGGAACTTGATCACAGAATAACTACATTAAGAGTTTATCCTTCTATTCTACTGATTTGCCACTACATACTTCTAGGTATTACTGGTGGATTATGGAAACTCACTTGGATCATTTTTGAATCAATGATCCATGTTAGGGTTGAGCTAGAATTTTTCAGTCTATCAAAAGAGTTTCGATGATATTATTATAGAGATCATAGTATGTCTTACTACTAGACAGTAAGAGAGGTCACACACAATAAGGACTGGATCTGATCAAGGCTTGGATCATATTTAGAAATTGCTAAATTTATAAAACTTACAAATTTAGTAATCGCTAATTTTAGCACTTGTTAAATTTAGCACCATATGATTTTATCATTAGGGACCTAATTACAAGAGTTGCAATGTAATTAGACATAATTAAATTTTGAATGAAGTCCTAATTAATTTAAATGAGATTCAATTTAATTGGGTTTAAGTTAATTGGGTTTAAGAATCCAAGTTGGACTTAGATTTCAATCTTATTTGGAATAGGGTTGATAGTCATTTCAAATTCAATTCGAATTAGGTTTGAATTTGATTTGATTTGAACCAAATTAAATTCAAATAAAATAGGACTTCTAAGCCTAATAGGATTGAGTTTAGACACTCTCTAATTGGCATGCGTTTGTGATTTGTCTGGTGTTTTACAAAGTGTAGAAAGAAGCTGGATCTTTTCCTTGCTGCTAACTCTTCTTCTCAATGCCATTTTGACTCCTTCTGCCATTTCAAATGTGATTTGAATTTCAGATTGAGATAAGAAATGTTCTTATCTCAAATTGGCATGATGAGGATTGGCCAGGATGGGTTTGCGCAACAAATTCCATCTGAAGTTATGAAGACTAGTGCAAACAATTTTCCATCGCACATTTGTTGTTTCTCAATCCAACACCTATTATCGCCCACTTTGTTTTCATTTGAATTATGTTTGAGATAAGAACAATTCTTATCTAGATAAGGATAAAGTCTTATCTAAAGTAGGAATCTTTTGGTGGGGAGTTGTGCAGGCAACAAATTTATGAAGAGGGGAAAAGAGGCCTTACACTCTTCCTTCGTCATTCCATATTCCTTGCTACACATCATTCTTTCCTACTGCCCCTTCCATCCTTCTTGAAATTATTCCATGCTAAAACTCTAATTTCTAAGAGTTTAGAGAGAGGAGAAAGGGGAGAAGAAAAAGTCTTCTCCTCCCCTAGTGTTCTTGAAGTTATCCCATCCAATTGCATGAAGGGTTCGTGCAAAGGTTGTAGTCTTGTTCTTCAATATCATCTTGAAGAAAGTTCATATCCAAACTAGAGGAGAGGCCTGCAAGGGAATCTAGCACTCCAGTGGCCTCAGAAAGTTGATCAGCATTATTCCTATGTAGATACCAGTAAAGGCCAGGATTGTCTGCAGTGAAAGGAACTATTCCTAGGGGCGACACATGCATTTTAAAACTTTTCTAAAGGCATGCAGCAACAGAAAGCGATAAAATCATTTTATCTCAAGATGTTAATCTAATTAACACAACCCCCTTACTAGGATCTAGATGCATCTAAAGTAATGTAAATATGAAATCATGCAAACATTGTATAAAAACAGAACAATTCTAGAAATCACACAATGATTCAGCAAAGATAATTATGTCATACATAAAATAAGCACATACCTTGGTGATGTTCACCAGGAAGAATCGAAGTTACAGAAATGCTCGCCTGTTAGTCACTATCCCAGGGATGGCATTGACCTGTGAAAAATGTCCGCTCTGCAAGCAGCACTCGTGTCTTGCCTCTACGGGTGGTTCACACCGTGTAGCATGATTTCTTCTCCTTCCTTCAAGGTGCTAGCCCCTACGGAAACTTTGTCGGGTGGACTCCTTCTTCTTCAACTCCTTGAAGATGAGTGGAACACCTTCAACTCCTTAAAGTGATGGTTGCTGCAATAATACTGGAACAGAACAAGGACTCTCCTAGTTCTCTCTGTCCCAAACCTTCAATAAGAGGTATGCACTCAGAGATCCCATCCAAAACTCACTCTATCTCGGAGATCCAATATCATAATCTCTCAAGGATCAAACAAGATCTCTAACCAAGGAATATGGCAGTCTCATCCTTGATCCAGATTTCCAGGTGTGGAATGTGAGGAGCATTGAATGTTGACTATTGACATTCTTCAGCCTTGCTTTTATAATAGCAGCCCTCAAAAAAATTAAGAGGACATAATGAGAGATTAATGAGCAATTTTGGGGTCTCTTGAGATTCCAGGGAGGTTAGAAGTCCCTTGGAATTCAGCAATAATAATTATTAAAAATCAAAACTCCCAGCATTAAATCCCATAACCATTATAGTATTTAATGAAGCGTTCTTGAGTTTCAGCAGTCTGTCAGACGAGTCAACTCGACCATTCGAGTTGACTCGGCTCAAGTCGTCTCATTCAAAAAGAGCCGGCTCGAACAAAAGTTTGACAACCTTTTGTCAAACGAGTTCGGAATTATTTCCAATCATTTGCATGCCAACAAAGCAAGAAGAAACCCTCGGTGTGTGCCCCATAGGTTCAAACACTAAACCGGTAGCATGGAAACATTTCCAGTACCAGCCAAAGTCGCCATCTAGCAATGACACTCGGCATCCGGATAGGTTGAAGGTTGCAGAGCAACATGAACCTATCGAATATGGAATAGCATTGAACTTATTCCTTGAACCTCCTAATACTCTAGATGGCATACGGTTAAACTACCCAACCCTAATCAGTCCATTTCAATATGTCTTAAACAAAGAATCCCTATAACTCCTTACAAGGAATGCCCTGGCCAAGATCTTTCTCAATTGAAGCATATTAAGCATTCAATCCAAACCATTTAGAGAGGTCAATCCTATCTCGATCATACTATCACTATACAAGTACTTGACTATACCAAGCAACCTTCCATCATTAGATTAGAAATCCGGGTAGACCGGCACCTAAGCATAGTGAGTTGCTTGCAAGCTGCCATAGTGATCTCAAGTTAGAGGAATAATTCATATCCACATTCTAATGCAAAACTCCTCTTCGGTAGAAAGAGAATCTCGCATGAGAGTCACGTTCAGTGAAGTGTTAAACACAACACTTGCATGTCATACCAATTTCTTCACATTCCTTGGTTAAGAGGATAACCAACCTATATGACATACAATGATCTATACTTGATACATAGTCATCCAATAACAATGTATCATTCGATCATGAATAATTTAAGAACTACTCGATATATCCTCTCTATATCGAGTATAAGGAAGTTCTAAGGTCTTCATCACACAAGAGTTCACATTAAGAAAAATGCACCTGTGATGAACTACTAAAAGATAACTTTTATTTATATTAAAATTAATATCCAATATACAAATAGCACAACCATCTACAGCCTAGACAATTGACTTTGGGACACAATTCCAAATATGCAGCTCCAATGAAACCTCGCAAATCCACCAGATCTTATCTAATTATGGTTGAAGGAAGGAATGATCAAGGTAAGTTGAATTTTCTTTCCTTTATTTTATTTTAAATCTGGTTCATATGATGAAATTATAATCAACATGATTTAAATAGATCCTTGGGTGTATTTTAATTAATTGCATGCTTTTTTTTTGAAAGAGTGTCAAATTTGCTTCTGCTAAGGTTTTAGAAATCCTGAAATTTAGCATGCTTGTACATATAATTCTTTCAATGGCATCAAAGCCTAGGCTAATCTAACATGCTAGATTTGATTTAAAACTAAAATTTTAATTTATGGCATATATGATATGACCCTTTGCTTAGTACTTGGATTGAGTGCATCACCATGGCCGTCCTGTTATAAGAGGAAGCAGGGTTTAAAGTCTCTTTCTTCCCATTCAATGGGGTTTTCTTATGATGTATAGGGATGCCGCTATGATTTGACTCATGAAGAAAAACCATGAAAAGGATTTTTAGAATTGTTCCTTTTCAAATATGAAAGTTAGGTTTGATTTAGATTGATCGTATGCTAAGTGTAAGGTTGTCCTAGCACATAGATTAATCAATTTTGAAAATTATTTTTGAAATATAAAACATGTAATGTTAGATCTGATTTTTTATATATAAGATGAATCAAGTTTTAGTTTTAGATCTAAAAATTAAATACATTTGATGTATGTTAATTGTTTTTGATCTAAAATAACATATATGAGATATATGCAATTAGGTTTAGATCTGAAAACCATTATGAGATCATAAACCACTAATTTCATATACTTAAACATAATTAAAAAATTGTTTTTAGAATTTGAATATTTAGTTTATGCATGAGGGTATGATAGAACAATTAGGTCTAGTGATTGGACTACACCTTAAGCTCTTGACTTAATCAGGTTAGAATCCTATTTCAATTTTAAGCAGCTAATCAAACCCAATCAATAGTTGATTAGGGTTAGCTATGAGGCTCGCAATTGATCTTAGTTGTAATTTGGTTACATCGATTCACATTTGATGTGAATTGATTAACTTAAGACCTAATTTGACTCATTGGAGAGCTCGAGTCACTAGGCTGATCTATTTGATTCATATTGACCAATTCGTGCCTAAGGCAAGTCTCGATCATGGTTTTTAATTAGGGCTATTGGTGTCTAAGGAAAGAAGAAGAGGTGAAACCCTCCTATCGATCTTATTTATCTGGCTTACTTGGCCAAATAAATTTTGAATTAGATTGCATATTGATTCAAGTTCATCCATGCCACCTGGTTCGTTAGACATGAGATGTGTTGATATAAACTAAGGAAGTCAAATATAAGATGTGCTGACCATAACTAGGTTAGTTAGACATGAGATGTGCTAATCCCAATCTAGTAAGTCAGACATGAGATGTGCAGACCTAAGATTTTTGACAAGGGGCATACTAGGCCAGAGACCTTTGGTCCTAAGGTGTACCAGTCCGTACTGGGTCCAGAAGATTTATTTGAGATCCGGGTCTTGTATGTAAGTCTCGAGGGAGTTTGATTTGGAACTTCCCAAATCTGACACACTAGTGAACAACCCACCTCTTGGTAGGTTAAGAGTATATAAGGAAGCGTTCAAGGCTAGAATAAGATTTTCCCTCCCCTCTTTTCTCCTTGAGCTCCTTAGTTTCTATGATATCTCCTTGTGCACCTTGACTCCCAACTCCCAAAGGGTTGTTTTAGGATTCCTCGTTATTTATCTCTTGGCCAAAGTTCAGTCTTCTCTCCCTTTGTTTCGTGCTCTCTACACTATCAAGAGGCATCCTAATGCCAAGGAATGGTGGTATTTTTCCACTCAAAGGAGTGTTTCCCCTCTGATCTAAGGCATCCCTTCTGCTATCCATGGATGGAAAGAGTGATTTTAATTTATTTTTTGCTCTTTCATTAGTGACTAGGATTTGTCAAGCTAGGGTCAGCTGGCCTCCACTCTTTGAGTTTTGAGGCTGAATGCCAAGGAAGAGGGGCATCTTAAGACTCTTAAGGATTTCAAGATCCCTCCTTTGGGGATCATGAAATCTGGGTCTTGTACAACATCCTAAAGTCTCAAGGGAGTTTGATTTGGAACTTCCCAAATCTGACATGCTGGTGAACAACCCACCTCCAAGTTGGTTAGGAGAATACGAGGAAGCGTTCAAGGCTAGATTAAGATTTCCCCTCCCCTCTTTTCTCCTTGAGCTTCTTAGATTCTATGATATCTACTTATGCACTTTGACTCTTAACTCCTATAAGGTTGTTTTAGGATTATATGTTATTTATTTCTTGGCCAAAGTTTAGCCTTCTCTCGCTTTGTTTCGTGCTCTCTACACTATCAAAAGGCATCCTTATACTAAGGAATGGTGGTACTTTTCTACTTAAAGGTGTGTTTCCCCTCTAATTAAAGGTGCTCCTTCTGCAATCTATGGATGGAAGGAGTTTTATTTATTTCTTGCTCTTCCATTAGCGATTGGGATTTGCCGAGCTAGGGTCAGCTGGCCTCCACTCTCTGAGTTCCAAGGTTGAATGCCAAGGAAGAGGGGCATCTCAAGACTCTTAAGGATTTCAAGATCCCTCCTATAGGGCAATGCCTGTTCGGGAATGCCCTTATTAGTGCAAGGCTCAGTTAGGCTAACCCTAGGAGTGAGTTTAGGACTTTTTACCTTTTACCTTCAGTTCCTTTTATTTTCTTTGTTATAATTGGTGATGTGTGGTTGCAGTATGAGGCCTGAAGATTTGGCCAAGTTGAAGAAGACCCTTACTCAGAAGAGGAAGGCTCAAGTTGCTGCCACTTCATCGAAGAAAGTAGGGCTCACAAAACCCAGCCCAAGGGAGATTCTAGTCGAGCCAACCTCCTAAGTTGTGGCTGAGGTCATCCTAAAGACCACCACTTTGCTTGCCTTATTAGCCTTGACCCAAATACCAACCACTCAGCCATCATCCGCTAGTGTTCTAGGCGAGGCAGCCCTAAAAGCCCATCCAATTTCAGGTCCCTCCTTAAGGAAATCCCAGGGGAGGCAACCTTTTGTAACTATAGGGCTATTAGAGAGCTTTTTGAGAGGACTCTACTCCTAGTGAAGTTGAAAAAAATTAATGCAATGTGTTTCCTGAATCTAAGGAAGCACTCAGTAACTATTATGCATATGTATTTTCATGGTTAGTCCATATTTTTCTTTTTTCTTTGCTTTTTCTAACACCTAGTTTTGTTGAAGTTGATGCATTCTATGGTCAGTTTGATGAATTGGTCACTGGAGGGAGTAAAGGCCCTCGACCACTTGCTTCTTTAGAAATGGTTCGAGGATGCTGCTATGGAGGCTTGCATGAGGGCTGAGGCAGTGCATATTACATCTGAGCGCTTGAAGGAGGTGCTTGCCAGGGCAGAGGCCAACTTGTCCTTAAAGAGAAAAAGGAGGGAGGTGGAGATAGTGAAGGCCAAAGAGGAGTTGGCCAAGGTAGAAAAGAAGGCTGGGAAGAAGGTTATGGATGCATACAACATCTCGATGAACATCACTATAGTGAAAGCCTGGGCAATGGTTGCCTTCCATATGTCAGAGGAATTCTATGACGACCACCACCAATTCAACAAGGAGGCCTTACATGAAGGCTTCAAATTGGGCAAAAAATGACTATCACACCCAGGTCATACCCTAGTACCCAGAGGTGGACCTTTCCTTCTTAAACAAGGAAGAGGTTGGAGAAGGGCTCAAACCTCTGAGTAGGATGGTGGTATGCCGATCACAGTGCCTAAGATCATCTCCAACCAGGCTGCTATTATCTCTTCTGAGGCCGTGTTTAGCAACGCCAATCCCTAAAGAAGGTTAGGGATTAGAAATCTGTATTTTTCATTCCATGTCCTTTTATTTCTTTTATTTTTTCAAAATCAAGTTAGGGTTTCATACATGTATAATTTTTTCAAATTTCCAATGGATGCAAATTAGATTAAAAACATTGTTAATCAAATAAAAATGTATTTAGATCAAATCTAAAAAACCCAACCAAGGATTTAGAACATGTTATGTGATAATTACATTATATATATACAAGTATTAATTTTAAAATTAAGTTATCTTTATTTATTTAAAATTGATACTCCTATATATCTTTTATAGGAAAGAAGATTATCAATGCAAAGAGCTTAATTTGTAGGTTCAAATGATACAAGTTTAAAGCGAATCATACTTAAAATGAGCTTGGAATTGAAGTTTGAAGTTTGTTAATGAATTTGCATAAATATTAAATTAGCTAGTCCACCATGTACCAGCCACCTGGTTTACCAAATGCTCCAAGGTCCATAGACAGCCACTCCTAATAGTCCACGGCTCAAAGCCGTAGACTGTGGAAGGGTTTTTGCCATGAAATTCCACCCCACCGGATCTCTACATCGTTGACCTAAGATGTCGAAGTTGCCATACCACTACCTAGCCACTCGTCACTATTGCCTCCTCTTCTGTTCGTGGCGTTCTTCCTCCATGATCGACCTGAGAAGTAGCCCTAGATGCCAGGAGCCACTGTCCATTAACCCAATCTACCAATAGTGCCACCATCCTCCCCCATATCTTCCTCCATGTCATACTGCCATTCCTAATGCTACTACCAGCCTCCACATTATTGCCACTTCATCATTGCTAATGCCTCTACTTGACACCACCATCCATCAATGCCACACTTGCCACCTCTTCGCCATCGCAATCTACCATAGACACCACTTGAGATGCCACCATCACCACTCCCTATGTCACCATTAGCTGGAGAAGGGCACAATCAGGAGGTGGGCTATTATCCTTGGCATGGTCTAGTGCCTGGTCCATGGTGGTTTACAGATGATCTATAGAGCATTCATGGTGGTTGGTTATTGTTCATAAGCTTTTTAGGCGATCTATGGCTTATTGCGATCAGTGAAGAAGGATCCAATAGTTCCAAGGTCTCATGTCGTACAAACATGAGTCTGAAAGAAATTCTAAGACTGAATCTGGTTGAAATTGGGTCCTCTTCAATGAACAATGTTCTTCTCCTCACCTTTTTCTTATTTTAACTGGTTTTCCATCTAACCATTGATTTTGTGAAAAATAAATCTTAGCCATTCCTATGTTCTTTCCTTTAGTCCCATACCTGAAAATCATGATAACCTCTCCTCTATTAATATCTATAAAAAGGCTCCCATACCTCTACCTTGAGGCATCAACCTCTGGAATCCCTTTAGAGCCTTGCATAAAGGGAGAGGAAGGGAAGATCATGTGCAGCTAAGGAGTTCTCATTTTTGGGAAGTAGATGGGATTTTGGTATTTATATTTTGTAATTTTTCTTTATGTAATTTATACTTGATTATAATGGTTAGTTTTCCATGAATAAATTTATTTTGCATTACTTCAAGTTGTGTTCTTCATGTCTAGACTATAGTTAGTTTTAGAATAGCTTATGACTACGTAGAGACGAGTTATGATCTTAGAATATGATTCATACTCAGCGAGATAGGCTATGTTCAGAATCTAATTGTAGGAAATTTTATTTTTATGATTAGAGACTTTAATAGCCTATGGCTATATAGAAGCAGATCAAGGTCCATATCCAGCAAGATAAGCTATGCTCGGGGGTCAATCATAATTTAATAGTTACATATTGAGCAAGTACCTAATATAATACTAAATACCAAATTGAAATCTAAGACATCTTTCATATTTCTTGTTAATCTCTTGTTTAATTCTCATTCTTAGTTATAAACATATTTTCACTCTTTTATCTTTCTAACCTATTTAAGACTCTAACAAAATAATCTTGTAAGTGAACATAACCCCAATTGATCCCTGAGGATACAATCCTGACTCATCCTAACTATAGTCTGAGTTGGTGAAATTATTTTTGACCGCCTACAATAGTGATCAAATTTTGGCACCATTGCTGGGATCATTGGCATAGTTAGTTTACCAAAAAAATTCTAAACTAAAAAATTCATAATTTATTAAGCTTTTTTAGACTTAAAATAACTTGTTTTGATATCTATTTGCAATGCATTGCATCCACATAAATCATCTTAAGGGGACTAACCCCTAAATAGAGGTGGGGATTTCATTGCCCTTCCTTGGCCCATAAATCACTACCTTCATATTGCATTAGCCTAAGACTATAATTAAAATCAATTAGATGTTGACCCCTAAGAACTTTTAAGGTCACTGGGACAAGAGACCCCAGGAGTTGGACCAGGTCAGGATTAGCTAGTTAACTGGTGTTTAGGAAAGAGATTCAAAGATGATGTAGTCCTGAAGGAAGGTGGTTCTTTTATTAGTTCCGTTGTCTGATCTGGCCAATTATTTGGTGTCAAAGAAAAGCAACAGGAGGACCTCCATCAACTTTATCCTTACCTGGCTAGATGGCTAGTTAGTTTCTGACTTGGAGAGCTCAAAGGAGACCTTGGAATAATTAGGAGCTATCTAGAATTAGAAAATCCTAGGATAAAGAGTCTATCATGTGCTAACTTGGTTGCAATTAACATAGAACTAAAACTAATAATTCTTCTCTATCTCTCTTAGCTTTAAGACTCCTTAGACCCTTATATATAGAATTCTTCTTTCTTTCTTTTTCTTCTTCTCTCTTCTCCACTTATAAAAAAATCGAATCATTAACTAGGGTTAGGCTATGGATACACATAGTGAGACTGATCCACCATGCCAATTGAGGGAGTACTTCACCTCTTCATCATATACATATTCTTCATGTATCTAAGCACCTCCTATAGAGGCAACCTTATATGAGATTAAATCCAGTGTCATACAGATGTTACCATCTTTTTATGGACTTAGTCAAGAGGACACGTATAAATATCTGGATGAATTTCTTAAGATATGCTCCAGTGTCATACAAATGCTACCATCCTTCTATGGACTTAGTCAAGTGGACCCGTATAAATATCTGGATGAATTTCTTAAGATATGCTCTACAGTTAGGATTCAAAATCTATCTAATAAGGCCCTCAGGTTGAAATTATTCCCCTTCTCACTTAAAGACAAGGCCAAATATTGGTTATGTTTATTAGATTCTATGACCATTTCAACTTGGGACCAACTATAAAAGAAACTTTTCAAGAAATATTTTCTAATAAGAAAAATAAACTAGAACCAAAAACCCATAACTAGTTTTTTCCAATTGGATGGAAAAATATTCCATGAAACTTAGGAGAGGCTTAAACACCTCATCCACAAGTGTCCACACCATGCCATACCCAAATGGTAGCTGGTCCAGTGCTTTTATGATGGATTGTCAGAAAAGCACAGGCAAATGGTTGACTCTTCATGTGGTGGGATATTCTGGCTCAGGAATGAGCATGAGGCTTGGCAACTATTTAAGACCCTGAGCAAAAACTCCTTACACTATATGTCTACCACAAATAGAGAACTTCCAACCAAATTCTAAAAGAGGTGAAATGTATGAGGTAAGCACTCTATAGCCATCCACAGCAAGGTAGATACACTATCCCAGATTGTGGGTGCACTATCCTAGAAATTAAATTGAATCTTGCAAGTCAATCACACCTCTTCCCCATGTGCAGTCCTAAGATGTTTGTATAATCTATTAGAGTCCTGCTCACACTATAGGTGATTGTCCAGCAGCCCATCAGTTTCTTGAGCTTGTACATGAACAAGCCCACTTAACCCAAACCCATACTGTTCGTAGACTAGAAAATGATCCATACTCAAATACATATAATCCAGGAAGGAGGAATCACCTGAACTTCTCATGAAAATAATAACCTATGGTCAACCCAACTTTTTATAGACCCAATCACCAATGCAATAACACATTATATCCTCAAGATGCCCCACAACCTTCTCCTAGTCACTATAACTCCAATTTTGAGAAGAAAGTTTTACAAGCTTTGGCTAAACTAGAAACCAACTCTTAAACCCTTGACTCCCATGCACAATCTATAGCAAAGCTAGAGTCCCAAATCGACCAACTAGCTACAGCCATCTGCAAGAGGGAAGAAGGCAAATTACCTAGCCAACCTATTAGCAATCCAATGGGATAATGTAGGGCTAAGAGCTCCAATGTTCATGAACCCCATCCCGAGCATGCTAAATTTATAATGATCTTTAGAAGTGGAAATATTTTGGAGTAGCCATAAAGGACCAATACGTCAGGAACCCAAACTCAAAACAAACCCGAATTACCTGACGATAAGGAAGACCCTAAGGAGAGGAATGAACCAATTTTTTAGCACCTATAATTAAAGTTTTATACTCAAGTGCTCTAGAAAAACCTCTTCCTTTAGATAAAATAGAAGTTAGGATGAATGAAATACTCAAATTATTCAAACAAGTCTTTATCAATCTTTCGCTTTTAGATACCATCAAGCAAGTCCCAATCTATACTAAGTTGTTGAAGGATTTGTGCATCCAAAAATTTAGATTTTAGGCACACATCCCAAAGAAAGTTTGCCTCACTAAGCAAGTGAGCTCGGTCTTTCAACACACAACTGCATCCAAGCTCAAGAATCCTGGTATCCCTATCATTTCTTGTGTTATAGGAGGCCTAATAATTAAAAAAGCCTTATTGGACTTAGGAGCGAGTGTCAATTTCCTTCTAAGTTTAGTATATAAACTTTTTGAGTTTGGAGAACTAAAGCCTACTTTAGTACCCTACAACTAGCTGATAGATCTCTTAAGGTGCCACTAGGGATAATTGAAGATGTGTTAGCCAAGGTGGATGAATTCTACTTTTCTATAGACTTTATTGTATTGGATATAGAATCGAAAAGTGACCCTAGCTAAATCCCAATCATTTTAGGCTGACCCTTCATTGCAACAGCCAATGCTTGTATCAACTATAGGATGGGATCCATGGACGTATCATTTGGGAATAAAAAGCTAAGGTTGAATGTGTTTAATGCTATCACGGGATCATAAAGTGATGAGTTTAATGAAGTAAATGTGCTAGAGGAACTTGTAGAAAAAATTACCCCTAGTATACCCTCACAGGACCTTTTGCAAGTCTATCTAGCCTATTTTAATATGGATAGCTTTGACATAGATTGGCACATGGATGAAGTGAATGTACTATTAGAGCCATCTAGTTCCACTCCTCCATGGACCATGAAATATAAGCAAAAGGCCCCTCTCTTTAATACACCAAAAGCTTCTTCATTAGAGACCCTACCTACAAGGTTCTCGGTACCATCCCGAACTACTCGATTTTGGGTATATCATATCATATCATATCGGCCAAGAGCTAGCATGGTTTAGCCATGAAAAATAGTTTGAAATCCAAGACCATTCAAAAAATCCTATACCAAACTGGTGCAATATGATATGGTACCATACTAGTGCATTTTGCCTGGTTCGGCCCGATTCAGGTCTGATTTAGGTTAAACAATATAGCCGTGAAAAAGGAATTTTTTTTTTATAATTTCATGGGCTTGGTACAGGTGTCCCGGTATGGTATGGTATGATACCATACCGTTTCGTATCGATCGATGATCGGTGTGTGACCCAGACTGGTTAGTATTCCTTGCCTACCTATATTGGAACAAGAGCCACCCTAGCCATGTTAAAGGATATATTCTTTGAACATGATGCAATCTCTGACCAGGAAACCCAACTGGAGGCTTACAAAATGGAACCAGTGAAGCTATTGGAAGGACAATCACTGACTTACCAATGGACTGCCTAATCCAAATGTTACTTCAAGAACCAAGTAATGCAATCTTGAAGCAAGATAGTCTTGACAACTTTACTAAGGATCCTTCATGCAAATATCTAAATTATACTAGAATTGATAGTGTAGAGAAGCTGTGTGACTTCTTAGATCACCACCTTGGATGCTAAAGTGTGAGCAATTTATATAGTCCTTCAATACTACCTAGCCCCTACACCTATACTAGAAACAATACCTACCTTACAAACCAAGCCACCTCCTGGTACCAATTATCAAGAGATACATCATGTAGGTGCTCATAAAGAATATCCAAGAAATCTGGTGTAGAACATTATTAATTGGACTTCGTCTAACTATCCACCATGGCTAGGTGTCCCTAATAATCTAGTGGATGTATCAACTGGCACAATTTAAAAGATCCATTAAGTCGGCTGAAGACTTTAAACTTATGCTCCTGGGAGGCAACCCAATTTTTGAACTTAATTTTACTTTTTAGTTTATTTATTTTCTTTTTAGGATAAGTAACTTGGTTAGAGGGATAACCAAATCTTCAAGAACAACTAAAGACCCCGGATCAAGAACATATTGAGTCAAGTGTATTCTTTCCTATTCTGTTTATATTGCACTCTTTATTTTCTTTCTCCATTAAGGACAATGTCGATTAATCTCTGGAGGAGAATAACTAATCTAATTAAGTCCTCAAGTATGATCATAAGTAATTAATTTTGTGTATCCAATTTTTATTTTGATTTAAAGTTAATTAGGCATCCTAATCAATTATTGATTAATGATCTAAATAATTTTAGAAAAAACAAAGGGATAGATTACTAAGAAAATCCAACAAATGGTAGGATTTAAACCAAATCAAATTTTAGGAGTGATTCTAGAACTCTCTTGTTTCTTATCTTAATAAAGAATCTGCTTTTTGAGAGTACATATAAAAAGATCGAGATATACAAAAAACAATTTATAAAAAAATAAAAGAAATAAAAGGATTTCAATATTATTTCACTAAGTAACTGGATCCTTTTGTCTAATTAGGTATTATGGTTCACATCAAAAGGTGGCGATGCCAAAAAATCTATTAGAGAGTCAGTCTCACCTCACAGCTCTTCTTGGATTCTTACTGAGTAACCGGGTCTCTTTGTCTAAAGTGAGCGTTGTGGTTCGTATCAAAAGGTGTGAAGGACAAGAGATCTGTTAAACAATGGTACCTTAATGAGTAACCGGGCCTTTCACCTAAGTAAGCATTGTGGTTCATGTTAAAAGGTGAGGATGCTAATACTTAATAAGTGGTTAGGACATTGCACTAAACTCCTTTCTAAAAAAAGGGACTAAAGTATAAAAAGATAACAAACCCAACTCAAATCAAGTTAGAGGACATAAAGAGTAGGTTGGGGGGATGTTAAGGAAGATGTCCAAAAATTTCTATGGTCAACACTCAATCACTAATTAGGTTAACTCAGTGATCCAATGACATACCTTTTTAATAGTTTAGCCAGGTATAGTTGCCTTTAGGACTACCTAAGTTAACTTTCAATTTAAGGATAAATTTGTATACATGACTAATTTATCTACTTTACTCAAGGATGAGCAAAGTTCAAGTTGGGGATGTGATAATTACATTATATATATACAAGTATTAATTTAAAAATTAAGTTATCTTTATTAATTTAAAATTAATATTTTTATATATTTTTTGTAGAAAAATAGATTGTTAATACAAAGAGTTCAATTTATAGGTTCAAATAAAACATGTTTAAAGCAAATCGGACTTAAAATGAGCTCGGAATTGAAGTTTGAAGTTTATTAATGAATTTGCATGAATATTAAAGTAGCCAATCCACCATGGATTAGGTGATTGGTTTACAAAATGACACAAGGTCCACCGGCAGCCATTACTAACAGTCCACAACTCAAAGCCATGGACTATGGAAGGGTTTCTGCCTTGAAACACTACCACCATTCACCAAATCTCTTCATTGTCATCTCGAGATGCCGGAGCTATTATACCACTAATAATACATATTAATTTAGTAATTAATTTAAATTTATTTATTTAGATACTTTTATATATTGTTTATAGAAAAGAACATTGCCAATGTGAAGAACTTAATTTTTAGAATCCAACGGTGCAAACGGTACTCAAATCAGAGTTCAAACAAGCTAAAAATTAAATTTTGAAATCTATTAAATGATACACATGGAGTTTAAAGCAACCGATCCATGGTGGATCGACTGCTTGGTTCAAAGGATGTCCACTTGGTCCACGACAACCATTGCTGCTGGTCCATGGATCTATTCCATGGACCATCAACCTTCCTGAGCTAATTTATTACTAGAGAAGCCACCTGCGCCCTTCCCCTCACTACCGAGAAGTCCCCTTGGTCGAAAAGCCAATGGAACCACCTTCGGAGCCAAGATCCACCACCATTTTTTTGTTCTATCTCATCGCCACTGGTCTTCCTTCCCCAATCCATTGATGACCGCCGCTAAAATCACTATCTCTTTGATGTGGGACTAATTATGCAAGCCAATTATTTTTTTGTTATTAGGCCTTAAGTTAGGAGTTTGTATCCCAAATTTCAAGCCAAGATATTAAGCAAGAAATTCTAAAGAAAATTTGAAGCATAGACATACAGAAATAAACTTTAAAAGTGAAGAAACTGGATCGCCAAGGTTGAGAAGCCCTAGTTAGGACTAGCTCTTCTGCAATACCACTATCAGTGGAGTTTAGGAGGTGTACCTGGTAAAGATTTGAAGATCGATCAATGAAGAATTCTCTCCACACTCTCAGATGCGGTCTAGAAAATAAAGCTATCGACCTTGTGGATTCGTGGCTTTCAATCCGGTGGCCCGAAAGCTGGTTAGATGGAATCCTTGGATTTGTGAACTCTGAGGGACCTACAAATCACCTAACAAGGGTTAGAAAAATAAGGAAAAGTAGGCTAGATGGCTAAAAGAAAAAGAAGGGGAAGAGGTTTAAGGAAGGCGGCCAAGTGATGAAGAAGGCTGGTGGCTTGGAGGCAGGGCACAGAGATCACAAAGAAACCCTGAGGGATCACACAGATATCCATAATCACATAGAAATTCACACAAAATTCACATAAAAAGTTGAGAAGAACTTAATAAATATTTCATATTCAATAACATAAAATATACATGAGAGGGGGGCCATTATATAGGCATACAAAACTTGGGCTCCAAGAAAGGGTATACATGTAAAATCCTAAATATCCTTTTTCCACTCAAATACATAGAAGTGTCCTCTCCTAATTGGGCGATACTCTCTCTCTTCTTCTCCTTGTTGGATTGGGTGGCCAAGGGAGGTAACCATAAGAGGGGCGCCATATGGATGGTGACCATAAGGTGGGGTGCCAAATTCAGGAAGAACATTGGGCTTTGGGTGGCCCACTTCAATCCCGGGCAGGCTTTAGGATTTTTTCGATTGTCCTTCTTCCTGGCAGGCTGATGCTGTTGTCTTGGTCATCAAGGACGATGATCTTCAAGGTCCTTCTCATGAAATCCAAGGTGGCACATTCAAGTATGATTGGGACTCCTTGAAGTTGTTAAATTTTCACTCTGGCTGGGGTCCATCAGTGTCTTGAGTCTTCTTCTTACTGAACTAGACTGGACTCAACATAGGACTTGAACAAAACTATAGGACTCAAATTGACACAAGACCCATAATGACATAACAAAACCAAAATGACTAAAGACTCATAATGAGCCGACTTGAATGACTAAGCTCAATTGAGCATACCCAAAACTAGACTCATAAACCCTAATGGTGTGAGTCGACTCTAAATATAGGACTCAAGTATAACAAGGTCTAAAAAACAAAACTCAATGATGTGGGATAAATAATTAAAGCCTAATTATCAGAGAATAGTAGAGAATAATTTTTTTTAGATTTTTTCATATTTTAAGGAAGACTCAAAGGAGACAGTAAAGGAAATTAGTTCTAGTTAACTATCCACACAAGTAAACCTACAAAGTAACTAGAAAGCAGGACTTGGTCATTGAGAAACCACCATAAACTAGGATTTACTTTCAACTAATCAGAAATTAAAAAGAAGGGAATAAGTTTTCAGTTTTACCAATGAAAATCACTCTGAAATAGATCTGACCAGACTCTAAGATTCTGCGGCAAGGTTTCAAGATCTCGATCCCAGGCTCCGATCTTTCATGTGATGCTGGTTCCGAGGCAAGAATACTTGTCTTTGATTTTAGATCACCTGTAAACACTCAACAAAAAAAACTAAAGTTAAGAAGCAGCAATGGAAGGAAAACAAATGAAAGGGAAGGGTTAGAAAAAGTGGCTAGGTTTTCTTGTCAGCTTGATAGGTAGGATAATTAGGGCCTCGTACCCCGTGATGTTCCGAAGAACAAAGGAAATAGGCCTCACACCCCACGATGCACACAACAAAGAAAGAAGTTTTGATAGAGTCTCTTTATTGATGAATAATAATAATTACAAAAGGAGGGTTGATGGGGAATTTATAGACCCTCAACTAGTGGTGTAAGGGACTCAAAGATAAGACTTTTTCTCCCTTGGACTACAACTCCTGGAATTTTGGTCTAGGTGGCCTGGACTCTTGCTTGTTGTGCTGATCTGGACTCCTTTCAAAGTGGGAGGCAATCATGAAATTCTCATCCATCTTGGATGCCAACTATGAGGATTGATGAGGTGGCTTAATATAGGGTCAAGGTGCTCTGTAGGTAAGTGGACTCTTCAGTTTGGATAGAAGAAAAATCAATAGTTTTGGTGAGACTCTTAAGTTCCTGGATCTTGAGCAACTTGTAACCATTGGATTGAAATGCTTGAAGTAGAAACCCTTCCAACCTTCTCCATTTTAGGCGACAAGATGAAATAAAATTCCTTGGAATTTGGCATTGAAAAGAGGGTAGGAAGAATGGGCTGACTTCTTGGATTTGGCATATAATTCTTGAAGTGAATGGTGCCAAATAAGAGTCCTTCTTATTTACTTATCTTGAAATAAGTTGGCATGAAATCTCTTCTCATATGGGCACTAATTGCTTCTTAAGTGGCCGGCCAAAAATAAAAAAAACATGGCATGTGGGATGTCCAAACAAAAGTGACATGGCATGTGTTTTTGTCCCAAAATGAAAGGCATGACATGTCCAAACATGACATGTGTTGATGTCCCTTGATGATATGGCAGGTGTTGTCCAATTTCTTGGAAAGGTGGCACCAAAAACAAACTGACTTGGACTGTCACATGGCTTGTCTTGGGCTAGTACATGGAGTCACATGGCTTGTCTTGGGCTAGCACATGGGTCTCTAATTGGGTCCCCCTTGTATTACAGGACTCAATAACTAATTATTACAAGATTTAAAATTAAATCAACCAAATAATTAAATCCCACTTGATCAATTGGAACCCAATTTGATCAATAGGCAAGACTTCATGTAACAAAAAAGAATAAATTGGTAAATAAGGTTTGGCCCAATGGGGTTTTGACTCAATGTGGTAAAAAGGGTTTAGTCCAAAAGGCTAAATAACAAAACCCTAATTAAAGTTGGTAAAATGGACTAACCTTAACTAAGCCGAAATAACAAAATTTAAAATAAAATATTTACATGGTAAAAGGGGTTGGGTTAAGGGCTTTATTTATAGGTGATCTATAGGGATGTGGTTCAACATGTCAATATTTTCTGGCCCTGGTGTCCATACCAATTTTTTCCGGGTGAGAGAAACTCGACCCTATCGAGTATGGATCAATGTCGCTGTGATAGCGCTCTAGCAAGTCTGGGTCAACTCTCTACAAGTCCTCTCTAGTGATCCAAGAATCATCAGTTTCAGGTCTCCTTGCTAATGAACCAGATACCGCTGGTAATCTTTGCTCCGGGTAGTAATGATCTTGTCATCCAAGATCCGCTCAATCTTATTTCTCTGGGCTAGTGGTATGGCAGGTGGACACACTTGGGTTGGTTCACTCTCAAGGACTTGATTAGGCCCAAATAGCTCACTAGGAATCAACGTTGGCTCCCTATACTCAATAAGGTTTGAAACGTTGAAAGTTGGACTAATACCTAGTTCAGGTGGTAACTCGAGCACATAGGTATTAGGTCTAATTTTTTTAATTACGTTTTATGGTCCACTACTATGGGCATATAACTTTTTCATGGAACAGTTTAGGTCATAGCCTAACCATGACAAAGACTCCTTTATTGTATTCTTTGAGTCTTTTTTCTTGAAAATATTCATTACTTTCATTAATTATTTTTTTTTATTATTGACATGCATGTAAACCCTAAACTACAATTGAGTTTGATCCTTGGTTGGTGGGTGACATATAGATGAAAATTTAACATGAAGTCCTAATAGATGCCATAAGGTTCTCCAGAAATAGGTTGTAAACCTAACATGTTCAGTGAAGTATGTAATACACTAACCTTTACAAAATGCAATCTATTGGTTAGAAAAACATAGGAAGCTTCAGGAAAAGGTAGAAAATAAGAAGTGGATCCAGATTAGATTGGAAATAAGAAGGGTTTTCAGGGAATAGTCCTAGACTAATGGGGTTGACCTTAAGGGTTTGAGGTATAGCTACAGGGTTTGCCCTATAGAAGAATGGGTCACTAATCTCAGGGAAGAGATCTTCTATTAGAGTCAAAGGGGTGACTTTAGCCTGAGGGTACCAGACTAAAGAAATCATGTTTTCAATTGGCTCTATGACTTGAGTCTCTTCTAGTGTTTCTTCAGGTAAAGTCTTAGTAATAGGGTTAGGCTTCTCATGGATCTCTTTTTCTAAGGGTCCTACCGGTACAGTTTTAGTCTGGGTAAGGTCAGGGTCAACTAACTCTGGGTGGTTTTAGTTTGGATATGGTCAGGATTATCTAGCTTTGGATCTACCTCCTGTATCTCCTCATCTATATACTCATCTACTAAGCTCACATCAGCTTCATAAACTTCTTCTTCAATAGCATCTTGGTGAACCAATAGGGAGTAGGAGTAGGTTGTTAAGGAAAAATTGGCTAGGATCTGGACTAGTAAGGGTAGGTTGGCTCGGATTAGAGTTGAGTCGGCTCAAGTGAGAATTGGGTCAACTCTGCTGAGGAATGGGTCAACTCGGGTGGATTTGACTAGATCCTAATTTTTGATAAGGAGCACTAATCCTAATGGGTTATGGCCAACTAAGCATAACACAACTAACACTAGATTGATACCTAGGGGTTATGGGTTCTTTAGGTTCATAGGATATGGGCTCAGATCTATAGGTCAAAGATCTGAGTTTGTTGGAGCTGGGTTCCAAGGATCTAGGTGCATAGGAACTTGGTTCATATGATCTGGGTTCGTAAGATAGGGGTATGTGCTCAGATATAGGCTTGGGTATGTAACTGGGCCTTTGCCATTGTTCTAGAGGTCTCTTCGAACTAAGATCTCAGATTGGGTCATGGTGAGGGGCTATCCTAGGGTTGGGTGGTGTGGGTAAGGTTGTCTCAAGTTTAGGTTTAGGACAGGTCTTACAGGTTTTCTCTAGGTTACCTAATCGGTCATCTATTCGGTCAAACTTATTATTCATTAGAGCAAATTGTTTAGTCATGAACCTCAGAAAAGTTTCAAGGTTGTAATCCATGGTCAGACTGGGTTAGGTTTGGGTGAGACTACTAGTATTAGGCTCTTAATCTAGGGGTCATGCAATGCAAACACATAGACTCAACTCGGACTAGGGTTTCCTAGACCTAGAGCTCAAGTAGAATGGGTCAGCTCAAATTATAGCCAATTCAGTAATTACCCTATCCACTGGCTAGGTAAGAGGTGGGGTCATGGGAGGCTCCCCTTGCTCTCACAGGATCCTAATTAAAAACCACGAGATCACTTAGGGCATTTGCCTCTGGACCTTTAGCCTTAGACACCAAATTCAAGTGATAATCAAAGGATCGGGTGCACTAGCTTACACACAATACTTGGAACCTGACATGTTGGTGTCCCTCGCTCACTAGAGAAATTAAGTCTAATTGATTTTAATTAGGTTTGGATCGATGCAAAGGTGGTGGTTGTGGGCCAAGGAAGGGTGATGAAATCCCTCCCTTATGTAGATATTGAGTGCCCTTAAGATTAGGTTTGAATGATGATAGCAAGCATATGAAATGCAATTAGGGTTTCCAAGTTTTTTTTTTTTAGCAAAGATATATTTTACAGAAAAGCACCTAATATGCAAGAATTATGCATAAAATTAAAATATGCAAGAAATATGCAGAAAATTAAAATATGTAAAATTTATGCAAAAAGAACCCTAAACTAGAATTGCTGAAAATTTAGGGCAGAACTATTCTCAAGAAGTAAATCAGAGATTCGGATAAATTAAATTTTGAATTAAATTATAAGAAAATCCTAATAAATACTATCAATTATGAGAAATCTAGAAAAATAAGAATCAAAATTTTCTGATCTTCCTACATGTAGAAATAACAAAAATAACAGACCCATGTATTGGGATGGATGTGATGCAGAAAATTAAACCTAAAGATGCCTATCTCTTTATTTTCTTCTTCAAGGGTCAATCACAGTGGCACCCCTCTATGCCATAGGAAATCCCTTTTGAATAGGATGTGAGGGTCTTGTAGCCCTACATTTTTCTATGACCGGATGGCCATGGTGAAGCACCGGATCCGAGTACTTAAAGAGAAACTAAGTCCTAACTTGGTATATAGAAATTTTAGCACAAGAGCGATTAAACCCTAGTTTAACCTGCTCTGATATCAAAACTAATGCGAGACAAACAATTAAAGCCTAATTACTAGAGAATAGCATAGAATAATTTTTTAAAGATTTTTTC
Source organism: Areca catechu (assembly GCA_021397845.1). NCBI lineage: Eukaryota > Viridiplantae > Streptophyta > Magnoliopsida > Arecales > Arecaceae > Areca > Areca catechu. The sequence goes on along the minus strand of CM038043.1, from coordinate 88,633,410 downwards.
AAATTTTTAAGGAAGACTTAAAAGTGACAGTAAAGGAAACTAGTTCTAGTTAACTGCCCGTACAAGTAAACCTACAAAGTAACTAGAAAGCAGGACTTGGTGGTTGAGAAACCATTGTAAACTAGGGTTTACTTTCAACTAATCAGAAATTAAAGAGAAGGAAATAAGTTTTTAGTTTTACTAACAAAAATCACTCCTTTGAAATAGATCTGGCTGAACTCTTAAGATTTTGCGGCAGGGTTTCAAGATCTCGATCCCTGGCTCCAATCTTCCATGCGATGCTGGTTCTGAGGCAAGAATACCTGTCTTTGATTCCAAATCACCTGTAAAGACTCAACAAAGAAAACTAATGTAAAGATGCAGCAATGGAAGGAAAATAAATGAAAGGGAAGGGTTAGAAGAAGTGGCTAGGTTTTCTTATCAGCTGGATAGGTAGGATAACTAGGGCCTCACACCCCGCGATGTTCCAAAGAACAAAAGAAAAGGGCCTCACACCCCGTGATGCACATAGCAAAGATAGAAATTTTGACAGTCTCTTTATTGATGAATAATAATAATTACAAGAGGGGGTTTGATGGGATATTTATAGACCCTCAACCAGTGGTGTAAGGGACTCAAAGACAAGACTTTTTCTTCCTTGGACTACAACTCCTAGAATTTTGGTCTGGGTGGCCTGGACTCTTGCTTGTTGGGTTGATCTGGACTCTTTTCTAAGTGGGTGGCAATCATGAAATTCTCATGCATCTTGGGTGCCAACTATGAGGATTGATAAGGTGGCTTGATGTAGGGTCAAGGTGCTCCATCACTTGGCCATGGTTGTTGGATTCTTGAGTCTTGATGTTGTAAGCTTCTGCAAGTAAGTGGACTCTTCAGTCTGGATAGAAGAAGTCTCAAAAGTCTTGGTGAGATTCTTGAGTTCCTGGATCTTGAGCAGCTTGTAACCTGTTGGATTGAAATGCTTGAAGTAGAAACCCTTCCAACCTTTTCCATTTTTGGTGACAAGATGAAATAAAATTCCTTGGAATTTGGCATTGGAAAGAGGGTAGGAAGAATTGGCTGACTCCTTTGATTTGGCATGGAATTCTTGAGGTGAATGGTGCCAAACGGGAAGAGTCCTTCTTAGTTACTTATCTTAAAATAAGTTGGTGTAAAATCTCTTCTCATGTGGGTGCTAATTGCTTCTTAAGTGGCTGACCAAAAATAAAAAAAACATGGCATGTGGGATGTCCAAACAAAAGTGACATTGCATGTGTTCTTGTCCCAAAGAAATGGCATGACATGTCCAAACATGACATGTGTTGATGTCCCCTGATGATGTGGTATGTGTTGTCCAATTTCTTGAAAAGGTGGCACCAAAAATAAACTGACTTAAGCTAGTCACATGGCTTGTCTAGGGCTAGCACATGGAGTCACATGGCTTGTCTTAGGCTAGCACATAGGTCTCCAATTGGGTCCCCGTTGTATTACAGGACTCAATAACTAATTATTACAAGACTCAAAATTAAACCAACCAAATAACTAAATCCCACTTGATCAATTGGAACCCAATTTGATCAATAGGCAAGACTTCATGTAACAAAAAAGAATAAATTGGTAAATAGGATTTGGCCCAATGGGGTTTTGACTCAATGTGGTAAAAAGGGTTTAGCCCAAAAGGCTAAATAACAAATCCTAATTATGGTTGGTAAAAAGGGCTAACCCTAACTAAGCCAAAATAACATAATTTAAAATAAAATATTTACATGGTAAAAGGGGTTAGGTTCAGGGCTTTATTTATAGGTGATTTATAGGGATGTGGGTTCAACCTGTCGATATTTTTTGGCCCTGGTGTTCACACCACTCAAGGCCCAAATACAGGACTCAAATGGCTAACATAGCTAGATTATTAAACTCAAAGTCAAAACTTGAATCATGGCTAAGGGACTCAAAACTCAGGGACCCATAGTGAACTAGGGTTGACCTGATGTCCCCATCAATTCTCCCAGGATAGGAGAAACTCGACCCTGTCGAGTATAGGTTAGTCTGGTACTGGCAGTAAGTCCGGGTGGAGGCACTGTGGGTCCTCTCGAGTAAGCCACGAATCACCGGATTCTAGTCAACCTTGCCATCCGACTAGGTAGCGTTGATAGCCGTGGCCCTGGGTCATGATAGCTTGATCGTCCAGGATACGCTCGATCCGTATTCCTCTCTTAGGAAAATTTAGTGGACACTCAGGTAAGGTTTCTCTCTTAAAGGATAGGTGGGGTCCAAAAATCTTGCTAGGAATCACTGCCGGTCCTCTATACTTAACCAAGTCTGCGATATTGAAGGTAGAGCTAATGCCTAAATCCAGGGGCAGATCAAGCACATAGGCATTGGGTTCTACCTTCTTTATCACTCTAAAGTGTCTAGCTATGCATACAAGTAGCTTCTTTGGGGCTCCAAGAGGAAACCACTCAGGTCTAGACCTAATCTCTACAAAATCCTCTACATTAAATCCTTTGGCTCGATTTCGGCAATTTGCCATGTTATTACCAATGTTCAAATGAATGCTAATGCCCTGATGCAGATGCTGTGCAGAGATCTGTGCATGTGTAAATAGTGGGATTAGGCCTAAGGATCTTTCAGACTTAAAACCAGGTAGCACTTTATCCTTATACTTACTTCATCCCCTATGTTAAAGATATAGACCCAAAACTCAATCCATCTTTCTGGCTTTAAACTTAAAATTTTTTGGGAATCATAAAACCTGAAAGTCCTATGGTATGGGTACAGTAAGTTTCCTAGGGATAGTAATATCCTCTCCAGAATTGTAGGACATCAATTGTAGCATGGAAGTCTTTAGGGTAGACATGGTTCAGCAAGCTTCTATGCTTAAGGAAATTAAAGGGGTGCTTGTCCTAACCACATGTTTGACAGTAGGGTGGTCTACAGGCACTAGTCCTAGAGTAGGCTGGATGTCCATTAATGGTGGAAGGTCATTAGGAAGGTCTTTGGGAAGCTTCTCTCAAAAGTCTTCTAAAATAATGTCTACTTCCTGGGGTTGTTCTTTAGGAACTTGTTCCTGGACCTTCTCTATGCATAACTTTTGTGAACCCCCACTTTCATCAACTATGTTTGATCCTGGCTTAGTCACTTCCTCTTCAAATTCTATAGTGGGTTCAGGATCTTTTTCTATTAGGTCCTCAATGGGTTCACTCTCTAGTTTTTCTTCTTCAGGTTCCTCTATTGGACTCAACTCATTAATGTCTTCTTTAGATTTATCAATGGGCTCAGGAGTTTCTTCCTTTAAATCTTCAATAGGCTCATCATCTTCATACTCTTCTACTAGACTTGGATCAGCCTCATATACCTCTTCTTTAGGCTCAACAATGGGTTCAAACTCATCTTCATCTAGCTCACCTAGGTGTAGGGCACTGACTGGACACTGGCTAACAAAATGGCCTAGTTTGCGACCTTTAAAACACATTCTCGGGGGTTTGTAACTCCTCTGAACCTTTACAGACTTGCCTCTATCTTCTCTACAGGCCATAGTGGTACTGGGCCGGGGTTGGCTTGGGTTGGGCTGGTTAGGATCTAGTTCTAGGCTATAGGCACTAGTCCTAAAGGGTTTAGGTTGACTAAAGGGAAGTGGACTAACACTAGGCTCATATCTAGTGGTACTGATCTTATGGTATTTAGGTTGACTAGGGAAAACTTAACTAGCACTAGGTGATACCTAGGGATTATAGGTTCCTCGGGCTCATAGGACAAGGGTTCAGCTCTATAGGTCTGGGGTTTATTGGGCTCATGTAATATGGGTGCATAGGTTCTAGAGTCATAGGATCTAGAGTCATAGGATCTAGTGTCATAGGATTTGGGCTCAGATCTATAGGTTGTGGATCTCCTGGATTCAGGGTATGGGGCTCTCCTAGGGTTAGGCTCTGAGTATGGGTCAGGGTATTGGGCTTTCCTAGGGTTGGACTCAGGTTTAGGTCTGGGATGGATTTTAGGGGTTTTCTCTAAATCTCCTAATTGGTTCGCTACTTGGTCAAAACTATTGGTTAAAGGGTCAAGCCTTTCATGAGTTTGGGTATAGGATTGGGTCCATTGGTCAAATCTAAGATTCATTTGGGTCATTTGGGTGGTCAATTGGGTATGAGATTGGTTTATTTGGGCAGTCAATTATTCAATCATGGCCTTAATGAGAGCTTCAAGATTGGATTCCATGGTTGAGCTAGGTTGGGGACTAGATTGATGATATTGGGTTCCTGACCTAGTGGTTATGCAATCAATCAAACAAGGTGTATGATGCAGTCTGGCACACAAGGTAAAAATGGACTACAGTTTGCTAGACCTAGAGCCAAAATTGAATGGGTTTACTCAACTTACACTTAACTCAACAGCTAATCCTTCCATTGGCCAGGTAAGAGGTGGGGGGTGGGAGGCTCCCCCTGCCTATGACAGGGTCCTAATTATAAACCACCAGTCCACTAGGGCATTTGCCTTTGGACCTCTAGCCTTAGACACCAGTTTTTAGTAATAGCTGAGGAATTAAGTGCACTAGTTTATCCACACAACTCGGACCCGACCTGTTGGTGTCCCTAGCTTACTAGAGCAAATTAGGTTGCTAATTAATTTTAATTAAGGCTTGGATTCTGATGCTGGATGGTTGTTTTGGCCCAGGACAGGTGATGAAATCCTATCCTGATTTGAGATGGGAAATTGCCTTTAAGATTAATTGAATGAGATGATGACAATCGATGAGCCCTAATGCAATCTAATAACAATCAAAAACTAAAAAATATTTTTTTATCCTTTATGAGGTAGCAAATTAAATTTAAGTTGATTAAATTATCAAACAAAATTTGGGCTTGGGTGAGGTAGGGTTTGGAAGTAAATTAGATTTGGTTCAGTCAGGCATGCAGAATTCTCAAAAACTGAAATTAGGGTTTATTTTGATATAGAACTTGGTTCGGTTTTATATGCAGAAAAAAATCAAAAAAATTTCAGGATGGAGGATTAACAGTTCAGATGATCCCTACCAAGTTTGATGTAAAAAAAATTCAGATAAGGATGCAACACCTAAGGATTCAAACTGTTAGGGTTTCTAAGATATAGATTTTTTTTATATTTTTAATTTTTATAAAAATAATTAAAAATTATAAAAAATATTAGGATTGATCATAGAGTATGTCATACAAATTTTAATAAAAAGTAAAATTTCTAAGATGATGAAATAGACCAAAACTCAGACCCCTAATACAGATGACAAGATATAGAAATTTTCTAGGGCAGAAAATGGGCATGAAAAAACTCTTCAGACATAAATAAACCATAAAACAAACTTTGATAAATATTTTAAATTACTAGGAATCCAACAAAATAAAAATCAGAATTTTCAAATCTACCTACATGTAGAAACAGTAAAAACAACAGACAATATATAGGAATTACGGGATGCATAAAACTAGCCCTAAAAGTGCTTTGATACAAAACTGATGCGGGACTAATTATGCATGCCAATTATTTTTCTTGTTATTAGGCCTTAAGTTAAGAGTTTGGATCCCAAATTTTAAGCCAAGATATTAAGCAGAGGATTCTATAAAAAATCTGAAGCACAGGTATGTAGAAATAAATCCTAAAAGTGAAGAAATAGGACTGCCAAGGCTGAGAAGCCCTGGTTAGGACTAGCTCTTCTGCAATACTGTTACCAAAGGAGTCTAAGGGGTGTACCTAGTAGAGATTTGATGATTGATCCATGAAGAGTTCGCTCCATGCTCTTGGATGTGGCTTGGAAAATAAAGCTATTGACCTTGCAGATTTGCGGCTTTCAATCTGATGGCCCGAAAGCTGATCAGATGGAATCCTTAGATTCATGAACTGATGGGGATCCAGGGTAGGTCCAGTTTCTTTTTCTATTTTTTCTTATTTTCTCAGATTTTTTAAATTTTTTCTATTCCCTCTATTCCACCTATTCCTGCTATTCCACCTTTATCCCGATCTTATTTCTGATATATTCCTACACTATTCCATCTTCTCTCATGATTTTTCTTAAACTCCCGAACCCTAGCCGCCACCCCCGCCAGCCCAGATCCGGGCCGCCCGACCCCCGGCCACCCCCGTCGGCCCGCCCGCCGGCCCATGCCGGCCCCGCCCTCGTTGGAAACCCGGCATCTGCCGCCCATGCCCATGGAAGATGAACGGCCATGGGAAGACCAACCATCATCCAAAAATCTACCCTCCTGAGGGATCACGGCACTAGCTACCCTAAACTCTCATCGAACCCATAATGCACATAGCAGGGCTCTCACATAGATGCGTTAGGATGACTCTCAAAGGACACGAGGGGATAAAGAAGACGAGATAGGGGATAACTAGGATGCTCATCGAACCCATAATGCACACAGCAGGGAACACCTCATACCCCTCATCGAACCCATAATGTACACAGCAGGGAACAAAGGCAAACGGGCCTCAGCCCATAACCAGAACCAATGGAAAATCCCCAAAAATTTATATCAAATCATTATTATTACAGGGGGAGAGGGGGCTTTTATATAGAAAAACCAAAACCCTCAGTTTCTTAGCCTCCAAGAAAACTAAAAAAAATAAATAAATTATATCAAAATTTGTGTTGCATCAAAAGTGGTGCTGATCTGCTCTAAGAAGCATGTTGGCTTGATGATCTATGCTGAAAAGCATGCTGCTCTGAAAATTGGACTGCTCTGAAATCCATGCAAACTCCAACTCACGGTCATGTGGAGGAGAAGAACGATCTCCCATGACAACCGGTGGACGGTCGGTGGTCGGGAAGTGACCGGCGGATGGCGAACGGTGGATAGTCGGCGGCGGCGTGCAGGCGGGGTGGCGGCACAAGAATGGTACGGCACGCCCAGGGCATGCCGTTTGGTCTCCCATGGCCGTGGGGGACCCTGGGCTCCTGCAGGACGGCGGACGGTGGGGGAGGCCGGGGATGGCGGGATGGTGGCTGACGGGCAGGCAGGCAGCGGTGGCAGGCGGCAATGGCGGGCGGTGGTGTAGGGGTGGCACGACATGCATGGCCATGCCGTTTGGGCTTCCCACGGCCGTGGGGCCCAAGGGCACCGGTGAGGGCCCTCCGGCGGCCGGGTGTGAGCCGGCGGGCGGCCGACCGGTGGCAGTTCGGCGGCGGTAGGTGATGGCGGCGGCCGTGGGACATGGGCGATGGTTGGTCTTCCCACGGCCGTTCGTCTTCCACGGGCATGGGTGGTGGACACTGGGTTTCCAGCGAGGGCGGGGCCAGCGTGGGCCGGCGGGCGGGCCAGCGGGGGCGGCCCGGATCTGGGCCGGCGGGGGTGGTGGCTAGGGTTCGGGAGTTTAAAAAAAAATCATGAGAAGATGGAATAGTGTAGGAATAAATCAGAAATAAGATCGGGATAAATGTGGAATAGCAGGAATAGGTGGAATAGCAGGAATAGGAAAAATAAAAAAAAATCCGAGAAAATAAGAAAAAATAGAAAAAGAACCTGGACTTGCCCTGGATCCCCATCATAAACTCTGAGGGACCTGCAAATCACTTAACAAGGGTTAGAAAAACAAGAAAAAGTAGGCTAGATGGCTGAAAGAAGATGGAGAAGAGGTTTGAGGAAGGTGGCCAAGAGATGAAGAAGGCTGGTGGCTTGGAGGCAAGGCACACACAGAAATCCTGAGGGATCACACAGATATCCTTAATCACATAGAAATTCATACAAAATTCACACAGAAAGTTGAAAAGAACTCAAAAAACTTTTCATATTCAATAACATAAAATATACATGAGAGGGGGGCCTTTATATAGTTATACAAAACTTGGGCTCCAAGAAAGGTTATACATGTAAAACCCTAAATATCCTTTTCCCACTAAATATATAGAAGTGTCCTCTCCTAATTGGGCTGATACTCTCTCTCTTCTTCTCCTTATTGGATTGGGCGGCCAAGGGAGGTAACCATAAGAGGGGCGCCATATGGAGGGTGACCATAAGGTGGGGCGCCTAATTCATGAAGAGCATTGGGCTTTGGGCGGCCCACTTCAATCCCGAGCAGGCTTTAGGGTTTCTTCAGTTGTGCGTCTTCCTAGCAGGCTAATGCTATTGTCCTAATCTTCAAGGATGATGATTTTCAAGGTCCTTCTCATGCAATCCAAGGTGGCACATTCAAGTTTGACTGGGACTCCTTGAAGTTGTCAAATTTTCACTCTGGCTGGGGTCCATCAATGTCTTGTGTCTTCTTCTTATTGAACTAGATTGGACTCAACATAGGACATGAACAAAACTATAGGACTTAAATTGCATAAGACCCAAAATGACATAACAAAACCAAAATGACTAAAGACTCATAAGGAGCTAACTTGAACGACTAAGCTCAACTGAGCATAACCCAAAACTTGACTCATAAATCCTAATGGTGTGAGTCGACTCTAAATATAGGACTCAAGTGTAACAAGGCCTGAAAAACAAAACTCAAGGCCCAATACAGGACTCAAATGGCTAACACAGCCAGATTATTGGACTCAAAGTCAAAATTTGAATCATGGCTAAGAGACTCAAAACTTGGGGACCCATAGTGAACTAGGGTTGACATGATGTCCCCATCACTCCTCCTCTCTTTCTATTGGGAGAATCTCCTCATCGTCGATAGAGCCATCCCTATTATCATTCACTACCAAAATCAGTGCTCCCTTGCTGGCCCAAGACCCCACCGGCCAAGATCAATGCCTTGGAGAAGGCCATCATACTCCTCATCAAAGAGATCCTTCCACCAGCTCTTCAGCACTATCATCCTTATCTTCCATCTTCCCTAGCCAGTTTCTGCCATGTTCGCAACCCCCCTCACCGACTCAAGACTGGCATTGACCATCGACTTTTCTACTATCCCCTGCTGCCATCTTCCTTTGTACCAGGCCATGCTAGTCAAGCATCCTTCCCATCATCTCCTTCGCCTCATTGCTGGATTTCTTCTAATCCCCTTCGCTTGAGATGCTGAGCCATGGTTGCTGCTCACTAGGCCTTGCTCCTTCTTGTTCCAAGATCCCTACCACCAAGCATCATCAATCTTCTTCCACCATGTAGCCACTAGTCTACATTCACCACCGCCTATCTCCTCTTCCCATGCCGCCTCTTCCTTCATCATGATCATCTTTTCCATCAATGTTTGCCACTGCTTGTTGTGAAGAAGATGTACTGAGACGCCATCCTCATCCCCATCAAGCTATTGGGATTGGGAGTTGGACCAAGATGTCCGAACAAGAAAAATATCAGAAGCACACAACTGGTCAACATATTTTTATGGATTTTTGGATTATTCAGTGAGGAAAGATAAGCCGGTGAAATGGTTGGAACAGAACAACAACAAAAGTCAGATGCAATGGTTGAGCGGGTGCGATGGTTGAGCGGATAAAACATATGGAACTAAATATGGTTGGGATGGATTGCCATGGAGACCAACATGGTCTATATGCTTCTTTCCTCTACCTTTAAAAGAAGCATTGTAGCCTGAAAGAGGAGCATTCATTCTTCTCTTGATAGCCCCCATCCACTTCCATTTCCCATCCACCCTTCTGACTTCCCATCCACTTTCGTTTTCCATTTCCCCCTTCACCGTTTCTTTGGTTTCCCTGGTTCCTAGGTGTTTCCACTACTACTCCTTGGTTCCCTGATTTTCACTGCTGCTCCATTTGCTCCATCTTCTGATCTGCTATCGAGTCTTCCAGGAAGCACGATCTCCATCTTACTCAGGAATCTGGGAAAGAAGAACTTTTATTTTAGTAATTTATTTTATTTATTTATGAGATATATTCTTTATGTTATGAAATAAAAGAGCTATCTTTTTTCATATTTATTCATACTACTCTTCTACCTTGTTTGAAGCAGCTTATACTCTAGGATAATTCATAATCAAAGGATACAAGTTGTGCTATTAAGGTAAGTTTTCTTTAAGTGAAGATAATCTTTGACTGATCTATTCCTAAAAAGGATGGGCCATGATCTGTGGGTATTAGCCGTTCTCTCATTAAGATAGATCATATCTCGATTATATTCATAAGTAATTTTCATAAATAAAGAATACCGATAGTGACTCCAAATCCCAAGATTCTTTTCCCTACATTTAATTAATTTTTCTTAGTACTTTATTTGTAACTATTAACTTCATTAATTGAAACTCTTCTTTTTCATTTGGATCTCTATTTTTTTTTTTGCTCGTCTCATTTAAATAGTATTAGTTTAATTCCTTAGTTATCAAATTGTTATTATTATCCTTTAAAAGTACTTTTGAAATAAGAATAGTAAAAATAAGGTATTATGATCAGTGTCTAGCGATGTGCATCAGATTTTTGGCATCGTTGCTGGAGACTTTTGGCATGTTATTTTGAAAATTATCAAAAAAAAATTTAAAAAATATAAAACATAAAATTAATAGTTATTCTCTTTTAATCTTGAGTGTCCTGACATAAGGTTGCCCTGGTATATCTTTTAGGTTATGTTGAATATTTATCCTGGGATATAAAAAGGTTGAATTAATTTAAAAATTTCTCAAATCTATAAAAAAATATAAAAAATTTTAAAATATTAACATCCTCATAAATTATTAGGATATTAGAGACTTAACCATAAAATTTTAAAAAAAGTAATTAATTTAATCTTGCTTGTGTGATAATCATAAAGTTTTGGACATCTTATCTATTGCATTGCATTCATCTATAATTAACTTTAAGGGCATAACCTATTAATCAGATAAGGTTGGGAGTTGGTTACCCTTCCTTGGCCCACAAATCATCACCCTGCATGTGCATTGACTCATACCTTAATTGTTTAAAATAATTATACATCAACCCTAAGAATTTTAAGCTCAATAAGATAGGGAAACCCTAGAGTTCGACCAGGTTCAGATTGGTTAGTTGCTCGGTGTCTAAGGCAAGTGGTTCAAGGATAAGAGTCCGAAGGAATGTGGTTCTTTAATTGGTTCCATTCACTTACATGGCCAATTTAATTGGTATCTAAGGCAAGCAACGGGGGGGCCCCCACCAACCTTACACTTACTTGGCCAAGTCAGTTAATTGATCTTGGACTTGGAGTGCTCAAAAGTAACCTTGGAATAGTTAGGAGCTATTTAGACTTAGGCTAACCTTAGGAAAGAGTTGATTTTGATTGCATCACTTGTTTGAAGAAAAAAAATAATAATAACTCTTTCATCTTTTGTCTCTAGTCTAGGACTCTCTTAGGATTCTTCTCTTTAGACAACTTCTCATTCTTCCCTTTTTTAAAAAATTAAATTAAAAAATTAATTATAAAAAATTGAACTACTGTTTGCTTTAGAGTACTATTGTAGGGTGTATGCTAGGTTAATGATCATTAGAACATGAAATTATATCCCTAGATCCAGAAATAGATCGAACTTATAGAGTAAATAGATCATGAATTATGGACCTCAATCAAGAAACTGATCTACCATGATAATTGGAGTACTTCACTCCTTCAAAATATACCTACTCTCCTTGTATTCAAGTACCTCCAAAAGAGGCAGTCTAATATGAAATTAAGTCTAGTGTGATTCAGATATTGCCTTCTTTTTATGGACTTGCAAATGAGGACCCTTACAAATACCTAGATAAATTCTTGTAATATGTTTATTAGTAAAAATCCAAAATCTCTTTGATGATGTTCTTAGACTTAAGTTGTTCCTTTTTTCCTTAAGGATAAATCCAAGTATTGGTTAAATTCCTTAGACACTATAATAATTTTAACTTGGAACCAACTTTAGAGGAAATTCCTTAAGAAATACTTCTCTATAGGAAAAACTAATCAAATTAGAAAAACCATAATAAATTTTTCACAGATAGATGAAGAAATGTTTCATGAGACATGGGAGTGATTAAAAGAATTAATTAGGAAATGTCTACACCATGCTATACCTAAATGATAGTTGGTCTACTGCTTTTATGATGGCATGTTAGAAAGGCACCGATAAATGGTTGATGCCTCATGTGGTGGGGCATTTATGCTAAAAAATGAACATGAGGCATGATAGCTTTTTGAAACTCCGAGTGAAAACTCCTTGCATCACATGTTAGTTTTCTGTATAGATCCTCCCATCGGACCTAAGAGAGGAGGAACGTATGAAGTAGGTCATTCTGTACATATTTATAGCAAATTAGATGAATTATCTTAGAAGCTTGATCGAATTTTACAAGTTGGACATACCTCCTCCCCACCTACTCAAGTTCATGATGTTTGTAGTATTTGTTAAAGTACCAACCATTCGATAGGTGATTGTCCATCCACATACGAATTTCTTGAGCTTATTCAGAAGCAAGCCCACCAAGTCCAAGCCCGAATGGCTCCTAGACCAAGAAATGATTCATATTCCAATACTTATAATCCTAGTTGGCAAAATCACTCAAATTTTTATTGGAAACCTCAACCTATTGTCAACCTAGTACCAATCAGACCTAATCATCAAGTGAACTAGTTTAGAAGCATCCCATATTCTAAATACTCAAATGCCTCACCACCCAAACCGCTATCAAGTAATCATGATTCTATCTTTGAAGAAAAAGTGCTCTAAGCACTTACGGGGCTAGAAATGAATACTCAACTCCACTCACATACATAGTCTATTGCCAAGCTAGAGATCCAGATAGGTTAGCTAGCTATAGCTTTCAATAGATGTGAGGATGGCAAGCTACCTAGCTAGTCCATCAGTAATCCAAAAGGATAGTACATGGCTGAGAACTCCACTGGCCCTAAGACTTTTGTTGAACATGCCAAATCAGTTACAACCCTTAGAAGCAGGAAAACTTTAAGTCAGCTTAACGTAACTCAAAAATTAGAGTTGGCTAAGCTAGAAAAGAAAAATATTGAAGAGGAAAAGGAATCCATTAGCTCAGCACCTATACTTAAGGCTCCATTCCTTAGTGCTTTAGAATCCCCTCCATCTTTAGATAAGAAGGGTCCAAAAATGAATGAGATGCTTGAGCTGTTTAAACATGTTCAGATAAACTTACCTCTTTTTGATGCCATTAAGCAAGTTCTTGCTTATGCTAAGTTTCTTAAAGACTTGTGCATATAAAAATGAAAATCTAAGGCACACATACCGAAGAAGATCCAGTTGAGTGAGCAGGCCAGCTCAGTCTTTCAGTAAATAGCCCCACCTAAACTTAAAGATCCTGGTGCCCCAATTATATCTTGTATCATAGGGGACCTCACAATTAAGAGTTGGTTGCAAGTGTTAACCTTCTTCCAAGTTCAGTGTATGACTTGTTCAGATTTGGAGAATTGAAACCCATGACAGTGACTTTACAATTAGTAGAACGATCAGTTAAGGTACCTCGTGGAATACTAGAGGACATGTTGGTGAAAGTAGATGAATTCTAATTTCCTATTAATTTTTTTATATTAGATATGGAATCTAGTGGTAACCCCAGCCAAATACCCATCATCCTTTGAAGACCCTTCCTAGCAACTGCTAATGCTTGTATAAATTATAGGACAGGGGTTATGGATGCATCTTTTGGAAACAAGAAGCTGAGGTTAAATATCTTCAATACATCTCAAGGACAACCTACATATGACCATAATGAAATGAATATGCTAGAAGAAGTTATAGATGATAAGATCCCTATTTTGTTCGACTCAGACCCTTTACAAGCAAGTCTAACACATTTTGAAGTGGATGATTTTGATATTAACAGGTATACCAAAGAGGTAAATGCTTTATTAGAGCCACCTATTTTAGCACCACTCTTTCATGGACTATAAAATATGAATAATTACCGACTCAATCAAGCCCTTTAGTACCATCCCTGGAAGCACTACCTATCCTAAAGTTAAAGCATCTTCCTACCAAGCTTAAATATTCTTTCCTTGGACCCAGTGATACCCTCCCGGTAATCATTACATCTACCCTAACCTCTGATTAGGAAGACAAATTGGTGGATGTACTTAAAGAACACAAAGAGGCCATTAGATGGACAATTATCGATTTAAAGAGTATTGATCCTTTTGTTTGCATGCATCACATTCACTATGAATCTGAAGCTAAACCACATAGGGGTATGCAATGGAGGTTGAATCCAAATATATGAGAAGTTATGAAAAAAGAAGTCATAAAGTGGCTTGATGCTAGCATTATCTACCCAATTTTGGATAGCCAATGGGTTAGCCCAACCTAGGTAGTACCTAAAAAGTTAGGTATTACTGTAGTAAAGAATGACAAGGGTGAGCTAATACCTACCTGTATAATAACTGGTTGGAGAGTGTGTGTAGATTATCGAAAATTGAATACTGTCATTAGGAAAGACCACTTTCCTTTGCCTTTTATTGATCAAATTTTAGAATAGCTAGTAGGATAAAGTTTTTTTTATTTCCTGGATGGATATTCAGGATATAATCAAGTCCTAATATTCCTTGTCGATCAATAAAAGACCACCTTCACCAGTCCCTTTGGAACATTTGCCTTTAGATGCATGCCATTTAGTCTCTGTAATGCACCAGCTACCTTTCAACGATGTATGTTAGCCATTTTTTTCAATATGGTTGATCAATTTCTTGAAGTTTTTATGGATGATTTTTTGGTGTTTGGTTCTTCATTTGTCGACTACCTCCAGAACTTAACTAAGGTACTTAAATGATGTATGGAGACAAATCTAGTTTTAAGTTAAAAAAAGAGCCATTTTATAGTTTGTGAGGGAATCATGCTCGAACATATTATTTTTGAGCGAGGGATTGAGGTAGACAAAGCTAAGGTTGAATTAATCTCAAAATTGCCTCCCCCAATGATGGGGAACTAATATGCATGCAATTTTTTTTGTATGTCTTACATGTTGATTTAGGTGATTAATTCCCAAATTTCAGATCAAAATTATTTATAGGGGATTTTGTATGAATTTTTGAAGATCAGCATGCAGATTAGGACCTAGAAAAGTAGCAAAGAAGGACCGCCGGGGCTGAGAAGCCTCGGTTAGGGCAAGTTCTCCTACAATAAAACTACTGGAGGTAGAGGGGTGTACCTGACAACGTCTGTGAAGATCGCCACGAAGGGGTCTCTCGTTCCTCGACGGATGCGGCCTGGAAAACCGAGCCAAAGACCCGCGGATACCCGGCTTTCTGCTCGGTGATCCGATTGAGGCTTGGCTGGAGTCGTTGGATTCGTAGGAACTCAGGGACCTGCAAACGACCTGTCAGGGGTTAGAAAGCTCACAAAGGAATAAGAAAACAAAGTAAAAATAGCAAGGGAAGGCTTCTTTTGGAGTGGGCGTCCAGGGATCTGGAGGGTTTGTTGGTAGCAGGAAGATGATTGCAAACACCGGGAAGAAGAACTCTCACAAACCCCTTTATGCACACAGCAGGGTATCACACCACTCAATAGAAGAACTCAAGGTTTTCATTCATCAAAAATTCTCCTCATACAAGAGGCTAGGGTCCCTTAAATAGACCCTTAACCTTGGGCTCCAAGTAAGGGTACATAAGTCTTTACATAAGAATCCTTTTCCCTCTCAAACCCTAGCTAGAAAATAAGGAAATATTAGGTAGAAAAATCCCTAAAAATTTTCTTGACTTGGTCAAGACTCCAAGGATGCCTAGGGGGGCGTGTTGGGCTTCTAGGAGCAGCAAAAGGCCGGCCCAAAGGGGCTCGGGTGCATGGGTTTGGGCCTCTGGAAGCTGGGGTGGCCTGGTAGCCAGGTAGCAGGAATATTCCCTGGTATCTTGCTTCTTAGGGGCTTGGGCTTGGCACCTGGGCTTGATTTCTTTGGGCTAGGAATGCAGATGGACCTCTGGAATCATGGATGCCATTATCTATGAATATACTTTGGCATCTGGAAGGAAATCTAGGCATCTGGAGGGCATCTGCAAGAAATCAGGGTTTTTTGAATTTTCCTCCTGGGGTCTTCAAATCTTCAAGCTGGGTTGGACTTGTGCTATACTTCCATGTCTTCAATCTAGTTAGACTTGGTCTTCACTTGTATGATATAGTCTTGAGTCTTCAGTATGCTTGGACAGGACTCAAAAAAATAAAATTAGCTCAACATGAGCTGACTAGCATTGGACTGAACTAGCTCAACATGAGCTGACTAGTACAGGACTGAAATAACCACTAAAAATACTCAAATAACAACTAAAATGGACTCAGATGAGCTAATCCCTTATTAAAGATGGACTCATAAATTATTGATCAATTTACAGAGGGTTGAAAAAGCCTCTGTCTTATTCTGGTGCCTCCGGTGTCCCCACCAATTCTCCCGGGGTGGGAGGAACTCGACCCTGTCGAGTGAAGGTTAGACTAGCTCACATATCTCTCGAGAAGGTCTGGGTTGAGGCGTTGCAAGTCCTCTCGAGAAATCCACGAATCGTCCGACTCTGGCCGGCCTTGCCATCGGACCAGGAAGCGATGATAGTCATGGCCCTGGGTCGTGATGGCTTGATCGTCCAGGATACGCTCGATCCGTTCTCCTCTCTCAGGCCAAATTTGTTTGTGGACACTCTAGGTTAGGGTCACTCACAATGAAAAGGAATAGGTCCAAAGGCCTCACTAGGTAGCGCTGCCGGTTCCCTATACTCAACCAGGTCTGTAATATTAAAGGTAGAACTAATGCCCAAATCCGAAGGCAAGTCTAACACCTAGGCATTTGATCCAACTTTCTCTATCACTTTAAAAGGTCCAGCTCTGCGAGCATGAAGCTTCTTTTAAGCCTAAGCCTAACCAAGATAGAATCCACTACATCAAATTCTTTGATCCATCTTCAGGAATTAGCCAGTTTGTTTAACATTAGTGCGGGTGGTGAACATGTTAGGCACATGCAGACTCCTAACAAGATGATGCAAAGGACTCAAACTAACACCTAATACACTCGACTTTGCATTCCTATCGAAGGAAATTTATTAGACTTTTATGGGCCTAAATCTAAGAGACTATAGACTCTCTAGGTCTGACCCTAGTGTGGTGTGCACAAGAGTATTTACAATGGACTCCAAGCAAATGCCAGAGGGTATGCCAGAAGTATAATGCAAACCTAACATGCGTAATGAATGCATGCAGTATGCTAAGATCTGTTAAATGCAATCTAATAATCCTAGAAATGCTGGAGGTGTCAGGAAAGGGCAGAAAATAGGAAGTGGGTTCAGAATTAGTTTGGTAGGGTAGGAAAAAAGGTTCAAGGTTAGTTGGATAAAGTTCGATATAAGAAGGCATGTCAGGGACTAATCCTAGACTAATGAGGTTAACCTTACGAGGTTGAGCTATATCTACAGGGTTTGCATAATGGAAGGATGGGTCGCCAATTTCGGGGAAGAGGTCCTTAATGGGAACTATAGGAGGGGACTCATCTTGAAGGTATTGATTCAAAGAGATCAGGTCCTTAATAAATTCTTCTGGTTCTTGTATTTTTGGACTAGACTCTGTAATTTGGCTCTCCTTTATGGTTTCCTCAGGTAAGGCTCTAGCAGCAGTACCTAGGTTCTCTTCCTCTATTTGTTCTTCCATTATAGCTTTAGGTTGGATGTGGTCAAGGTCAACTAGCTTTGGGTTGGTTTCTACCTGGGTATCTACTGGGTCAGCTAATTCTAGGTCTACTAAAGGTGTCTCCTCTTCTCCCTCATACTCATCCACTAGGCTCACATCAGCTTCATACACTTCCGCGTTAATGTAAGCCTTGCGAATCTCAGGAATGGTTGGAGAAGGTCGGCTAGCAGGAAATTGGTTAGGTTCTGGTATCTGATTATGGGTACTACTCCTAGTAGGTTCAGGTTGTATAAGAGGTAGTGGCTCACTATTGGGTTCATATTTAGGGATACTAATCCTATGGGATTCAAGTTGACTAAAAGAAGCATGACTAGTACTAGGTTGATACTTAGGGGTTATGGGTTCTCTAGGCTCATAGGATAAGGGTGCAGATCTATGGGTCATGGGATTATAGGATCTGGGGTCATAGGATTTTGGGTCAGCTCTATGATCAGGTTCTAAGGATGGATCATGGTATGGGGTCCTCCTAAGGTTGGGCTTCCTATATGGGTCAGGATATTGGGTTCTCCTAGGGTTGGACTCCCTATATGGGTCAGAATATTGGGTTCTCCTAGGGTTGGGCTCCCTATATGGGTCAGAGTATTGGGTTCTCCTAGGGTTGGACTCCCTATATGGGACAGAGTATTGGGCTCTCCTAGGATTGGACTCCCTATATGGGTCAGAGTATTGGGTTCTCCTGGGTTCAGTATCATAATAATGGTCACGGTAAGGGGTTCTTCTAGGTTCAGTATCATAATAAGGGTCATGGTAAGGGGTTCTTCTAGGTTCAGTATTATTGTATGGGTCAGGCTGAGGGGCTCTCCTAGGTTCAATCTCTCAGTATGGATCAGGGTTTGGGGTCTTCCTAGGTTGAGGATTGTAGTACGGGTAAGAATAAGGGGATCTCCTAGGTTCGACCTCATGGTATAGATCAGGGTTTGAGGTTCTCCTAGGTTGAGGGGACTCAGGATCTGGCTCAGATTGTGACCCATGGGTTCTTGCTATGGTCCCTACACGGCCTCCTAACTGGTCAAACCTTTTGGCAAGATGGTCAATTCTATTGTTGGTTTGGGTACCAGACTGAGTTAACTGGGTAGTCATCTGGGCCATTTGATCAGCTAGGGCTTTTATTTGGGCTTGTAAGTTTTTCATGGGTTCAGACATTTGTGAAGGAGGTGGGTGATATGAAACTCCTGATCTAGTGCTCATACAAGACTCGATCAGACCGACTATAGCTGACTAGACCTAGAGTCCAAACTAGATGCTCAATCAGGGTGGCAAACTAGCCTATAGTAACCCTGTACTCAGCCAGGCAGGTGTAAGGGGAGTGTTAGGTCCCTGATTGCCAATCCTAGACACCAATCAGAGATTGGCCAGGTAGGCGGACCAGCACACAAGCCCTTCGGGATTGAATCCCTAAACCACCGTTCTAGACACTGAGCACAAGGCACACACAGGTTAACTTGACACAGTGATCTAACACTAGCCCGGACCCGACCAGTTGGTGTCCCTAGCCCACTAGGGCAAATTAAGTCTAATTAATTTTAGGTTAAGGCTTGGGACTGAATGCAAGGGATGTGGTTTTGGGCTAAGGAGAGGTGATCAAATCCTCCCCTCATCTGATATAGCAAGAGTGCCCTTAAAAGTAAATTATGCAATGATGGCAGGCAGATGAGGATGCAAATTAGGGTTTAGATATTTTTTTTTGGTATTTTTGGAGAATATGTATTTTTTTTTTTTTGGTATTTTTTTAAATAGAAGAAAACTTGCAAATCATGTCCTAATATACTGGGAATATACTAAAATTAAGAAATATGCAAAAACTCCTAAACAAAACCCTAAAACTTCCAAACTTGTCTTGCTAAAAAAAACAGAGCCGAAGATTTACAGGCCCTATTTTGGCTTTCAGAAAATTCACATGCCATAATAAAATATGGAAAAATTTATAAAATTACTGTGAATTATGATAAATCCAGGAAATTAAATTTCAGAATTTTTAGAGTTTTTAACAGGGAGAAATAATTAAAATAACAGAGTATATACGAACTAAAAAACTGCAGAAAACAAGCCCTAATCTAAGCTCTGATACCAAATGATGGGGAACTAATATGCATGCAATTTTTTTTGTATGTCTTACATGTTGATTTAGGTGATTAATTCCCAAATTTCAGATCAAAATTATTTGTAGGGGATTTTGTATGAATTTTTGAAGATCAGCATGCAGATTAGTACCTAGAAAAGTAGCAAAGAAGGACCGCCGGGGCTGAGAAGCCTCGGTTAGGGCAAGTTCTCCTACAATAAAACTACTGGAGGTAGAGGGGTGTACCTGACAACGTCTGTGAAGATCGCCACGAAGGGGTCTCTCGTTCCTCGACGGATGCGGCCTGGAAAACCGAGCCAAAGACCCGCGGATACCCGGCTTTCTGCTCGGTGATCCGATTGAGGCTTGGCTGGAGTCGTTGGATTCGTAGGAACTCAGGGACCTGCAAACGACCTGTCAGGGGTTAGAAAGCTCACAAAGGAATAAGAAAACAAAGTAAAAATAGCAAGGGAAGGCTTCTTTTGGAGTGGGCGTCCAGGGATCTGGAGGGTTTGTTGGTAGCAGGAAGATGATTGCAAACACCGGGAAGAAGAACTCTCACAAACCCCTTTATGCACATAGCAGGGTATCACACCACTCAATAGAAGAACTCAAGGTTTTCATTCATCAAAAATTCTCCTCATATAAGAGGCTAGGGTCCCTTAAATAGACCCTTAACCTTGGGCTCCAAGTAAGGGTACATAAGTCTTTACATAAGAATCCTTTTCCCTCTCAAACCCTAGCTAGAAAATAAGGAAATATTAGGTAGAAAAATCCCTAAAAATTTTCTTGACTTGGTCAAGACTCCAAGGATGCCTAGGGGGGCGTGTTGGGCTTCTAGGAGCAGCAAAAGGCCGGCCCAAAGGGGCTCGGGCGCATGGGTTTGGGCCTCTGGAAGCTGGGGTGGCCTGGTAGCCAGGTAGCAGGAATATTCCCTGGTATCTTGCTTCTTAGGGGCTTGGGCTTGGCACCTGGGCTTGATTTCTTTGGGCTAGGAATGCAGATGGACCTCTGGAATCATGGATGCCATTATCTATGAATATACTTTGGCATCTGGAAGGAAATCTAGGCATCTGGAGGGCATCTGCAAGAAATCAGGGTTTTTTGAATTTTCCTCCTGGGGTCTTCAAATCTTCAAGCTGGGTTGGACTTGTGCTATACTTCCATGTCTTCAATCTAGTTAGACTTGGTCTTCACTTGTATGATATAGTCTTGAGTCTTCAGTATGCTTGGACAGGACTCAAAAAAATAAAATTAGCTCAACATGAGCTGACTAGCATTGGACTGAACTAGCTCAACATGAGCTGACTAGTACAGGACTGAAATAACCACTAAAAATATTCAAATAACAACTAAAATGGACTCAGATGAGCTAATCCCTTATTAAAGATGGACTCATAAATTATTGATCAATTTACAGAGGGTTGAAAAAGCCTCTGTCTTATTCTGGTGCCTCTGGTGTCCCCACCACCCAATCTCAGTTAGATAAGTACGACCCTTCTTTGGCCATGCAGGTTTCTATAGACATTTTATCAAGGATTTTAGTAAAATCTCATAACCCTTGTGTAATTTGCTTATCAAAGATATATTTTTTTATTTTAATGAAGAATGTCGGCTACTCATAATACTCTTAGAATTGCTTTAACCACTGCGCCAATTATTAAGCCTCTAGATTGGACCCTATCATTTGACATCATGTGTGATGCTTCTAATTATGCTGTAGGATAGTTTTAGGATAGAGGCTTAACCAAAAACCGTATGTAATTTATTATGCTAGCAAAACTCTCTCAGATGCTCAAATAAATTATACTATTACTAAAAAGGAGTTACTTGCAATTGTATTTGCCTTGGAGAAATTTTGATCATATCTATTAGGATCTAAGATCCTAGTTTATTTTGATCATGCAGCATTGAAACATCTACTATCCAAAAAGGATACTAAACATAGATTGATTAGATAGATACTTCTATTACAAGAGTTTGAACTAGAAATTTTACACAAGAAGGGTTTTGAAAACATGATAGCAAATCATATTTTTAAGATCTTGGTAGAATACAACAAGAAAATAATTGGAGATAGTTCATTGATGAACAACTTTTCTCAATTTCTAGTCTTTCCTGGTTTGCCCATATTGTAATTACTTAGTAATAGAATATATTCCTTCCCACTGGTCCAAATATAAAAAGGATAGATTTTTCTCATAGATCAAATATTATTCTTGGAAGGAACCTAAACTGTTTAAGTACTGTCCAGATCAGGTGATTAGACATTGTGTCCCTAAAAGTTAATTTAAAAGCATACTCACTTTTTATCATTCTCTTGCCTATGGGGGATACTTTAGTGAAAGGAAAATTGTAGCAAAGGTGCTATAGAGTGGGTTTTACTGGCCAACCCTATTCAAAGATACACACGAATTTGGCCATAATTGCCTATGATGTCAACAAACGAAAAATATTTTATGAGGATATATGATGCCCCTATCCGTTATTTTGATTGTAGATATTTTTGATGTATGGGGGATTCATTTCATGGGACCCTTCCCTCCTTTTGGATTTGAGTACATTCTAGTTGTAGTTGATTATGTATCAAATGGATAGAGGCTATGGTAACTCAAATCAATGATCATAAGGTTATGATCAAATTTATTTAGCATAACATCCTTTATCGGTTTGGGTGCCCAAAAGTTATTATTAGCAGTGGGGGTGCACATTTCATGAATAGGTACTTTGAAGGTTTGATGAAGAAATATGGAATTACTCACAAAGTAGCCACACCTTACCATCCCTAGACTAGTGGCCAGGTTGAAGTCTCTAATAGAGAAATTAAATATATTCTTGAAAAAATGGTAAGACCCGATATAAAAGATTGGTCAGAATGCTTGGATGATGCATTATGGGCTTACCAAATTGCTTTTAAGACCCCTTTAGGAATGTCTCCTTATCGGTTAGTGTTTGAAAAAGTTTGTCATTTGCCAGTAGAATTAGAACATCGTGCATTTTGGGCTATTAAGTAATTTAATTTTGACATGAAAAATGTAGGTTTCAATAGAAAATTTCAACTGAATGAGTTAGAAGAGCTACGTAATAAGGCATATAAAAGTTCTAAAATTTACAAGGCTTGAACTAAAGCATACCATGATAAATTTATTAATCAAAAAATATTTGAGCCTAATCAAAAAGTGTGGCTATATAATTATGGGTTAAGACTTTTCCCTGAAAAACTTTGCTCATAATGGGATGGACCTTTCATAGTGACTCAGGTATTTTCTCATGGAGTTGTAGAACTTAAAGATCCCAAGCAGGGACATATTTTTAAGATAAATGGCCAGCATTTAAAACCTTACATAAAGGGAATCAATGATGGAGAAGTTATTGAATCAATTGATCTTATGAACCCAGCATTGCCGTGATGATCAACATAATCTGGTTGAAGACTTTAAACTTAGTGCTCCAAGGAGACAACCCAGTTTATGCTTTTATTTTTAACCACGTACTTTTCTTTTTTTAGAAAAACCTAAGAAGAACAATAAAGTTAAATTGAGAGGAGTATGGTGACAAAGAAACATCTAGTCCTCGAGTACCTTTCCAGGTGGTATCCTTTCTTGTCATTTATTTTTAGTATCCTCTTCTATTAGGGACAATAAAAATTAAGTTAGGGGGGATAATTAAATTAATCAAATCCTCGAGTAGAACTTTAATCAATTTTGTATACCAAACTTTGTCTTGATTTGTAGATAATCAAGCTTTCTAAATGATGAATAATTAATGATTTAGATAATTTTAGAGATATTAAGGGATGAATTATCAAGGAAGCTCAATAAATGGTAGAGTTTGGACCAAATTTTTTTTTTGAGTAATTCTAGATCCTTTTGACTATTGATCTTGATAAGAATCTAACTTATAATGATATAGGTGAAAATATCAAAGAGTTATAAAGTCCTCCTTAAAGTTTAATAAATAAAGTTTTTAGCATCTCTCACTAAGTAACCGGATCTCTTTGCCCAAGTAAGCATTGTTGTTCACATCAAAAGGTGAGAATATAAAGAAATCTCTTGTAGAGACATTTTTAACATGTAGCTTTTTTGACTTGATTTAGTAAGCCTAAAGGGTGTTCTACACCTAATGCCCTAAAGCCAACTAGTTTGGGAGTCATTGGCCTAAAGCTCGCTACAACGATCAACTAGAAAGCAAGATGTTAGGACATTGCACCGACTCTATATTATAAAAATAAAAAAAAGAGGGAGACTAAATAAATCGAAACTACACCAAAATCAAAGTATGTTAGAGTATTTAAAGAGTGAGGTAGACAGTTGAGAGAAGAAGAGCTCTAGAAATTTCTTTGGACTTTACTCAACCACTAAATGGATAAAATTGGTAATTAGATGAAAGACTTTTTATGGTCGAATTGGGTATCAACTAATTTTAGAATTAGCAAGAAAATTTTCACTTCTTGGACAAGTTAGTACACATGGCTAATTTATCTCCTTTACTCAAAAATGAGCAAAGTTTAAGTTAGGGGATGTGATATACATATTAATTTAATAATTAATTTAACTTTATTTATTTAAAATTGATATTTCTATGCATTGTTTGTAGAAAAGAATATTGCTAATATGAAGAGCTCAATTTTTGGAATCCAATGGCATAAACGGTACTCAAATTGGAGTTCAAACAAGCTCAAAAATGAATTTTGAAATTCATTAAATGATATGCACAAAGTTTAAAGTAGCCGGTCCATGGGGGACCTACTGCTTGGTTCACAGGATGTCCTCTCGGTCCATTGCAGCCATTACTGTCGGTCTACAGATCTGTTCCATGGACCATCAGCCTTCCTGAGCCGATTTGTCACTAGAGAAGCAGCCTGCACCCTTCCCCTCGCTGCCAAGAAGCTCCCCCTAGCCGAAAAACCTGTGAAGCCACCTCTAAAGCCAAGATCTACTACCATTTTCTCTGTTCTATCTCACCACCACTGGCCTTCCTTCCCCAATCCACTAATGGCCGTCTGGCCACCAAAATCACTATCTCCTCCTTTCTTTTCGGTCGGAGAATCTCCTAATTGCCTACAGAGCCATCCCTATTGTCATTCACTACTAAAATCACTGCTTCGTCATGGGCTCAAGACCCCACCAGCCATGATCAATGCCATGGAGAAGGCCATCATGCTCCTCCTCACTGGTGAGATCCTTCCACCAGCTCTTTAACACTATCATCCTCATCTTCCATCTTCCCCGGCCGGTCTATACCATGTCTGCAACCCCCCTCACCGGCTCAAGATTGCCATTGACCACCAGTTTTTTTCCCATCCCCTGCTGCCATCTTCCTCTGTACCAGGCCACACTAGCCAAGCATCCTTCCCATCGTCTCCTCTGCCTCATCACCAAATTTCTTTTAATCCCCTCCGCCTGAGATGCCGAGCCATGGTCGCTGCTCACCAGGCCTTGCTCCTCCCTGTTTCAAGATCCTTGCCATCGAGCATCATCAATCTTCTTCCACCATGTAGCCGCAGGTCTCCATTCACCATTGCCTGTCTCCTCTTCCCAGCCACCTCTTCCTTCGTCATGATCATCTTCCCCATCAATACCTGCCACTACCTGTTATGAAGAGGATGTACTAAGACACCATCCTCATCCCCATCAAGCTATCAAGATTGGGAGTTGGACCAGGATGTCCGAACAAGAAAAATGCTGGAAACATGCAACCGATCGACATATTTTTATAGATTTTTGGATTATTCAGCTAGGAAAGATAAGCCGATGAAATGGTTGGAGTAGAACAATAATAAAAGTGGGATGTGATGGTTGAGTGGGTATGATGGTTAAGCAGATAAAACATACAAAACTAAATATGGTTGGGATGGATTGTGACGAAAACCAACATGATCTATATGCTTCTTTCCTCTACCTTTAAAAGAAGCACCATAGCCTAAAAGAGGGGCATTCATTCTTCTCCCGATAGCTCCCATCCACTTTCGTTTTCCACTTCCCCCTTCATCGCTGCTCTGGTTTCCTTGGTTCCCCAGTGTTTCCATCGCTGCTCCCTGGTTCCCCGGTTTTCACTGCTACTCCATCTGGTCCATCTTTCGATCTGCTATCGAGTCTTCCTAGAAACGTGATCTCCATCTTACTTAGGAATCAGGGGAAGAACTTTTGTTTCAACAATTTATTTTATTTATTTATGAGATGTATTCTTTATGTTATGAAATGAAAAAGCTTATTTTTTTCATATTTATTTGTACTGCTCTTCTACCTTGTTTAAAGCAGCTTATACTCTAGGACAATTCATGATTAAAAGCTATTAAGGTAAGTTTTCTTTAAGTGAAGATAATTTTGACTAATCTATTCCTAAAAGGGATGAGCCGTAATCTACGGGTACGGGCTGTTCTCTCGTTAAGATAGATCATATCTCGATTATATTCACATGTAATTTTCATAAATAAAGAATACTGATAGTGACTCAAAATGTCGAGATTCTTTTCCCTACATTTAATTAATTTTTCTTAGTGCTTTATTTTGTAACTGTTAATTAGTAGTTTCATTAATTGAAACTCTTATTTCTTATTTGGATCTCTATTATTTTATCGCTCATCTCATTTAAATAGTATTAGTTTAATTCCTTTGTTATCAAATCATTATTATTATCTTTTAAAAGTACTTTTAAAATAACTGCCTAAAGTCCTTGAGGACTCGACCCTTACTCCCGTTACTCTACATAAAAATAGTGGAAATAAGATATTATAATTGATGCATAGCGACGCTCATTAAATTTTTGGCACCGTTGCTGAGGACTTTTGATGTGGGATGAAATGTAATGATGCAATCTAAGAGGAGATAGTAACAATTAAATGAAAAATGAAGTAAAGCTATACTACTTTTTCATGTAAAAGAATAGAAGTTATCAAGAAGGGAATTGCATGCTAAACTAGACTTGAAATGAGAACCTTCATAATAGTAAAGAGAAATGGATCTTTGTGGTTAAGAAACTACACAGGATAGGGCCTAATTAATCTAATATTTCAGATTTGGAAAAATGCTGAAAGAGGGGGAACCAGGCATTAACATCTCAAAGATTGGAAAGGTTACACTCAAGGATGAAGCCCTTGGATGACAAGGAGATTCCTTCAGTTGTTGGGGCTTCTTGTCTCTATTTCTTGTCTTGGAAGACCCTCTTCTTTGAAACCTGAAAATCTCGAGGATCCTACACAAACCATAGTAGAGTTAAGAGGAGATTAAAAGGTAGAAAACTAATGAAATGATGGTTGAAGTTGAGAAGAAGTTGATGGAGTGGAAGTAGCTTGGATGGACTAGAAGATTTGCTAATGGCTATTGGCGTGGAAGATGATCTTTCTTGAAGTAGCTAAGGGCTTCTCACCCACTCCCTCTCGGAGGACATTTGATAACACCAAATGAAAGAAAGAAACCCACTTTTTTCATTCAATTCATCATCCCTTTACAAGAGAGCTTGGAGTAGATTTTATAAGCCTCCAAAGAACTTTGAAAATTTGAATTACATGGAGCTTTTCATGGAAAATTCCTAGATATAAGGGTGGAATTCGAATTACATGGAGATTTTCATGGGAGCTAGCTATAATGGTAGAATTCAAAATAACCTTGGCCACCCCCTTTTAAATTTGAATTCCTTGGTGAAGTGGCAAATGGTGATGTGGCTTGATGAAGTGGACGCCAAGTGGTTGGGAGGTTGACATGTTGTCCAACAATGCTTGCTGAAGTGGCGTCCTCCTTGGAATATTTTGTTGAAGTGGTTGAGTGCATCCAATCTTCAAGTAAGCTTGCTTATATTGAACCAATTCCAAACTTCTCTTGGACCCAACTACTAAACTCACTAAATACAAGACTAATTGACACTAATTGGACTCAAAACCCAAATGGACTTAAAGGAAACCAAATTGAAATAAACCCAACCTAATTACATGACTCAAATTCAATTAAAGAAGTAAAAATACTTTATTTACAAGACACAATTTTAATGAAAGAATTAAAGCCATACTGAATTAGACTGAAGCCTTTTTCAAACTTTGGTGCCCGCACCAACTTTTGGCATGTTGCTTTGAAAAACATCAAAAAAAATCAAAAAAATATATATAAAACTAAAAATTAATAGTTATTCTCTTTCAATCTTAAGTGTCTTGACATAAGGATGCCCTAGCATAACTTTTAAGTTATGTTGAATGGTATCCTATGATACAAAAAGATTAAATTAACTTAAAAATTTTTAAAATCTATAAAAAATATAAAAAATTAAAAATTGACATCCTCATAAATTATTAGGATATTAGAGACTTAACCATAAAATTTTAAAAAAGTAATTAATTTAATCTTGCTTGTATGATAATCATAAAGTTTTTGGACATGTTATCTATTGTATTGCATTCATCTATAATTAACTTTAAGGGCACAACCCATTAATCAGATAAGGTGAGGGTTGATTACCCTTCCTTGGCCCACAAATCATCACCCTGCATTTGCATTGACCTAGGCCTTAATTGTTAAAAACAATTAGACATCAGCCCTAAGAATTTCGAGCTTAGTAAGACAGGGAAACCCTATAGTTGGATCGGGTTCAAATTGGTTAGTTGCTCAGTGTCTAAGGCAAGTGGTTCAGGGATAAAAGCCTGAAGGAAGGTGGTTCTTTAATTGGTTCCATTTACTTACTTGGCCAATTTAATTAGTATCTTAGGCAAGCAATGTGGGGACCCCCACCAATCTTATACTTACTTGGCAGAGTCAGTTAATTGATCTTGGGTTTGGAGTGCTCAAAGATAATCTTGGAATAGTTAGGAGCTATCTAGACTTAGACTAACCCTAGGATAGAGTTGATTTTAATTACATCACTTGTTTGAGAAAAGAAAAAAAATAATAACTCTCTCATCTTTTGTCTCTAGTCTAAGACTCTCTTAGGATTCTTCTCTTTAGACCTCTTCTCATTCTTTCATTTTTTAGAAAATTAAATTAAAAAAATTAATTATAAAAAATTGAATTGCTGTTTGCTTTAAAGTACTACTGTAGGGTGTACGCTAGGTCGATGATCATTAGAACTTGAAATCATACCCCTAGATCCAGAAATAGACCAAACTTGTAGAATAAATAGATCATGAATTATGGACCCCAATCAAGAAACCGATCTATCATAATAATTGAAGGAGTACTTCACTCCTTCAAAATATACCTACTCTCCCTGTATTCAAGTACCTCCAATAAAGGTAGTCCAATATAAAATTAATTCCAGTGTGATTCAGATGTTACCTTCTTTTTATGGACTTGCAAACGAGGACCCTTACAAATAGCTAGATGAATTTCTTTAAATATGTTCAATAGTAAAAATCTAAAATTTCTTCGATGATGCTCTTAGACTTAAGTTGTTCCCTTTTTTCCTTAAGGATAAAGCCAAGTATTGGTTAAATTCCTTAGACACTAAAACAATTTCAACTTGGGACTAACTTTAGAGGGAATTTCTTAAGAAATACTTTCTTTTAGAAAAAACTAATCAAATTAGAGAAGCCATAACAAGTTTTTCCTAGATAGATGGAGAAATGTTTCATGAGACATGGGAGCGATTAAAAGAATTAGTTAGAAAATATTTGCACCATGCTATACCTAAATGGTAATTGATCTAGTGCTTTTATGCTGGCCTGTTAGAAAGGCACCGACAAATGGTTGATGCCTCATGTGGTGGGAATTTATGCTAAAAAATGAACATGAAGCATGGCAGCATTTCGAAACTCTGAGTGAAAACTCCTTGCATCACATGTCAGCTACCCATACAGATCCTTCCATAGGACCTAAGAGAGGAGGAATGTATGAAGTAGGTCATTCTATAGATATTTATAAAAAGGTAGATGAATTATCTCAGAAGCTTGACCGAATTTTATAAGTTAGACATACCTCCTCCCCACTTGCTCAAGTTCATGATATTTGTATTATTTGTTCAAGTACAAACCATTCGATAGGTGATTGTCCACCACATATCAATTTTCTAAGGTTGTTCAGGAGCAAGCCCACCAAGCCTAAACCTGAATAGCTTTTAGACCAGGAAATGATCCATATTCCAATACTTAAATTTTGGCTAGCAAAATCATCCAAATTTTTCTTGGAAGCCTCAACCTGTTGTCAACCTAATATCAATTAGACCTAATCATCAGGAGACCTAGTTTAGAAGTATGCCATATTCTTAATACTCAAATGCCCCACCACCCCAACTGTTATCAAGTAATCATGATTCTACCTTTGAAAAAAAAGTGCTCCAAGTACTTAAGGGGCTAGAAATGAATACTCAACTCCTTCATTCACATACATAGTCTATTGCCAAGCTAGAGATCCAGATAGGTTAGCTAGCTATAGCTTTTAGTAGGAGGAAAGCAACATTCAAGAACCCAAGTATATAGTTATCATATAATTCATCCCTTTAACCCAATACTAAGGATGACTTCAAACTCAACTACCAACTCTTAAATAGTGCATTCAGATATCTCTTAACCTAATAAATCATGTGACTCCTTACAAGGATTATCCTAACCAAGATTTTGCTAAATTGAAATATAGCACAGCATTATCTCCAATATCCTAGAGCAACCAATCCCATCTTGACTCACATACTGATTTTATAAGTACTTGACTACACCTAGAAACTTTTTATCATTGTATTATAAATACAGATTATCCAGTACCAAAGTACAGTGAGTTGCTTATAAGTCACCATAGTCATCTCAGGTCGGAGGGATACTTATATTCGTATCCTTCTGTAAGATACTTTTGATAATAGAGTACTAAATAGAGTCGGTCACATTTAGTAAAATATACTCCTACTCTCACTTGCATGCTACAACAGTATCTCCACACTTCTTGGTTATGAGGACAATCAATCTATATACCACAAACTGACCTATACTCGATAAACATTATCATCCTATATAAAATATATCATTTGGTCATGAACATGTTTAAGAACTACA
Organism: Areca catechu; assembly: GCA_021397845.1. Taxonomy (NCBI): domain Eukaryota; kingdom Viridiplantae; phylum Streptophyta; class Magnoliopsida; order Arecales; family Arecaceae; genus Areca; species Areca catechu. Next base: position 88,602,892 of record CM038043.1, on the reverse strand, counting down.
TGACAAATCTTCCTTTATCGAATAGAAGTATTTCTAAGGACTTCATCAAAAAAAGTTCAAAAAGAAGATGTACAAAAAGTGATGAACTACCAAAAATAACTTTTATTTATTAATGATTCATATGCAAATTATAATGAGCTCAACTATCTACAACTCAAATGATTAGCTTTAGGACATATTTTTTAACAACTCCTACTTAGACTAGAGCTAATCGGAATAGTATTGAATACCCATATTCCACTTGTGATCATCGAACTCTTTGATTCCAAGGGCTTTAGTAAATGGTTTGGCCAAGTTGTCCTTTATGTGGAAACATCCACTGACGTGGAGCCTACATAGATGCCAATCGACTGCTGCATGGGTGGAGACTACTACCTAGACATGGAACCCAAATAGAAGACCAAGGCGAGCCCTACTACCGAGGTCAGCTCCCAGCCAGGGTTATACTCATAGGGCGAGCCTTCTGACTGAGGTCAGCTCCCGGTCGGGGTCAGCTCATGCTTCCAAGGCAAGTCCTCCTGTTGAGGTCAACTCCTAGTTGGGGTCGGGCTCATGGGGCGAGCCCTCCAACTGAGGTCAGCACCTGCCAGGGTCAGGCTCATGCTTCCAAGAATCTGTCCCTAGAGTGGGACTTTATCCCCCATCTAGCAGGAGTCCAAGTTCTCGCCAACGGTGAAGGGAGAAAAGACGGGCAAAAATTTAAACCATGGAGGCTCCTGACTCCCTGTCACCTGCTGCACCTGTATAGCGCGTGTGCTACCAAATGCCCGGTCCTATAATGTGCCACCATGTCTGCCCCCGTGCAACTGGGGAATGTCAGTCCCCATGACACGAGGCTTGGAGTTTCTCCAAAAAGGGAATTCTACAAAAGCCACAGGCCTTGCAACTCTTAGATGGTCTCTCCAATAGTGAAACATCCAGCCATGGCATGGGGCTCAGTGGCATAGTGCCTGCCCCTCTTAAGCAAAATGACATGCCCAACAGAAAGGGGGCTGATCTCCTCCTCCTCCTCCAGCTCCTCCTCCAGATGACTAGTCCAAGAGGGGAGAAGAAGGAGAAGCCATGAGCAGCAGCAAGCCCCTCTAAAGAAGACACCATAAGAGGGCACACTAAGAAGGACACCGGGATGAAGCCCCAGATTCGGTTTGGGCCACCACATAAGGCATAAGGTGAGAGAAGAGGAAAAGGTAAGGGAGGTAAGAGGAGATGAAGTGAGAGGAGTGGGGGGAGAGGTAAGCAAGCAACCAAAAGCTCGGCGGCCACAAGACCGACCGGAGAACCTCCCCGCTCCCTGCTCTCCTTTTTTTTTTCTTCTATACCAACATCTTTATCATGTCACCCCCTGAGGCGAGAGAGTCCCCAAATCTCTCCATCCCAGGGGTTCTATTTTTTCTCGATCATTCCATTGACTTGATCATCGGAGTGTCCTCGCCAAAATCCCTGGCCCGGATATCCTCTTTTTTGCAGGTCGAATGAACCAAAGAGCCAACTCCCAAAGTGAAAGAAGCACACCCGACAGGAGGAGGCACCCGATGTAGTGGCGACGTGCCAGAGCTACAGGTAACGATGATCTTGGTGGCAACATATTGGCATGCCAAGTAGGGGGTGAGAGATGATTCATGAGGTAAGAGGATCATGGCCAAGGCTAAGGATCCATGCTCTCCAATTGATGGAACAATAGTAGCCACCTCCTTGGGGGGCAGGCGGGGGACATGAGAGCTCCCCCTTAGGGGCCCAACCAAAGAATGAAAAGAGAGGGATCTAATGATAGCAGAAGGAGGGGCTCGTGTTCATGGTCTTCTCAAACACCTGCCGCCTTTCGCGGCACTCTCCGATTGGACCCAGAATCCAGGCATTCCCCTACGTGTGGGGCTTCCATCATCTCATGCAGGCCTAACAGGTTACTCCCTTCCCCGCTACCTTTGCAATATAAAATCTGCATTACAAATCTATAGGAGAAGCCTTGTACCACCATCAATGGCAAGCACCATAGCCTCGCTCATGGCTCGGAGATGGCAGCAGGATGCTGTCCACCGTGTGACTCACAGTGGGGCAAACCAACAAGAGATGGGGCCTGATCACGGGGGGTAGCCTGTTGATAAAGAATACCATGCCACAACAACCCTAGTAAAGGACCCCAGCGAGGGGGTCAAAGCCCAGCTGGGTAGAGCCTACTACCTCGCCGGTCTCGGTGCCTCCTGATGCTCGCAAACCTGGAACACGAGCAATTTAAAAGAGCACTACCGGTGATGTAAAACTTCTTCTCAATTATCTAAGTTCCTTTTTCATGCAACTTTGTCTTTCACCTGTGCAGGCTGCTCTCTACCCAGCCTCGCTCATAGCCCGGAGGTGGCAACGGGATGCCACTATCGCTTGGCTCATAATGTAGCAACTCCTCATTAACAAGCCAAGCTCACTCCATCAGGCCCACACTCATCAGCCAAGCTCACAGCCTAGAGGTGGCAACGGGATGCCATCTATCATGTGACTCATAGCTTGGCTCACCCATAAGCCTGGTGCCTCATAGCCTCATGGCCATGCTCATAGCCTGGAGGCGGCACCAAGATGCCGTCTATCGCGTGACTCATAGCATGGAAAATCGAGAAGCTCAGCACCCCCAACCGTGCTCACAGCCCAAAGGTGGTGGCTAGATGCCATCTACTATGTGACTTACAGCATGGCGAATCAAGAAGCTCGGTTCCCCTAGCCTTGCTCATAGCCCGAAGGTAGCAGCGGGATGCTGTTTACTACATGACTCATAGGTTGGCTCACCCATAAGTCTGGTGCCCCACAGCCTCATGGCCGTGCTCACAGCCCGGAGGCGGCACCAAGATGCCATCTACCGCATGACTCACAGCATGGTGAATCGAGAAGCTCAATGCCCCCCAATGTTTTTGTTCACAAGATGGACAACTTGATCCAGCCAGGGCATTGATGATCCCTCCATTGGAAAACTAAGTGCAGCACCCCATTAATGCAAAGGTGCGATCTTCGGGGCATGACCAGTTGAAGCATTGATGCCACAGAAGGCGCATCCATGTCAACACGGTTGTTATTCTCCTCATCCTAAGCCCTGCGCTGTTCTCTGGGCTCAAGAGTGGGGGGCAATCTGATGTGGCAACATCCGCTGACTTGGAGCCTACATAGATGCCAATCGATTATCGCGTGGGTGGAGACTGCCACTTAGACGTGCAGCTCGAATGGAAGACCAAGGCGAGCCCTCTTGTCGAGGTAAGCTCCAAGCCATGGTCATGCTCATAGGGCAAGCCTATCCAACTGAGGCTAGCTCTCAGCCGAGGTTGAGCTCATGCTTCCAAGACGAGCCCTCCTGCTGAGGTCAACTCCTAGTCGAGGTCGGGCTCATGGGGAGAGCCCTCTGATTGAGGTTAGCACCTGGCCGGGGTCGGTCCCCAGAGTGGGACTTCATCCCCTATCTAGAGAGAGTCCAAGTTCCCACTAACGGTGAAGGGAGAGAAGACTGACAAAAATTCAAACCATGGAGGCTCCTGACTCCTCGCCACCTGCCACACCTGTATAGCACGTGTGCTACCAGACACCCGGCCCTGTAATGTGCCACCATGACTGCCCCCGTGTAGCTAGGGAATGTTAGTCAACATGACACGAGGCTTGGAGTTTCTTCGTAAAGGAAATTCTATAAAAGCCACAGGCCCTGTAACTCTCGGACAGTCCCTCCAATAATTGAAACATCCCACCATGGCATGGGGCTCAGTGGCACAACGCCTGCCTCTCTTAAGCAAAATGACACCCCTAACAGAAAGAGGGGCTAATCTCCTCCTCCTCCAGCTCCTCCTCTGAAGGACTGGTCCAAGAGGGGAGAAGAAGGAGAAGCCGCGAGCAGCGGCAAGCCCCTCGAGAGAAGACATCACGAGAGGGCACACTAAGAAGGACATTGGGATGAAGCCCCAAATTCGGTCTGGGCCACCATACAAGGCATAAGGTGAGAGAAGAGGAAAAGGTAAGGGAGGTAAGAGGAGATGAAGCGAGAGGAGCGGGGGAAGAGGTTAGCAAACAACTAAAAGCTCGGTGGTTGCAAGACCGACCGAAGAACCTCCCTGCCCCCACTTTTCATTTTTTCTTTCTTCTATACTAACATCTTTATCATGTCACCCCCTGAGGCGAGGGTGTCCCCCAAGCTCTCTGTCCCATGGGTAATGTTTTCCCTCTATCGTCCCACTGACTTGATCGTCGGAGTGTCCTTGCCGGAATTCCCAGCCAGGGTATCCTCTTTTTTGCAGGCCGATCGGACCGAAGAGCCGACCCTCGAAGAGAAGGAAGTGCACCCGACAGGAGGAGGCTTTCGACATAGCGACGATGCACCGAAGTTGTAGGTCACGACGATCTTGGCAACAACACTCCTTCCCATTAATTTTTTGAAGGTCAACATCACCTTAATCCATCATCTCTTGAATAAGGTGGTAGTGATGTAGAATATGCTTGATCCATTAATGGGACCTTGGTTCCTTCACTTGAGCTATGGCTTCAATGCTATCATAATGTAGAAGAATTGGACCATCAATGAAGGGTGTCACTCTAAGCTCACTGAAGAACTTCTACAACTAAATATCTTTCTTTGTAGCATCAGATACCATAATGTACTCCACCTCATAGACTGAATCAGCTATAGTATGTTGCTTAAAAATTCTCTAACAGATTGCTCCTCTATTTAGGATAAAAACATATCCCAACACACTCTTGCTATCTTTCTTATGTGAGAAAAATTGGAGTCAGTATAACTCACTAGTTTCAAGTCAGAATCTTAATAAATGAGCTACTGGTCCTTCGTATTTCTTAAATACTTAAGGGAAAGTCTTGACAACCTTCAAATGGTTCTCACCTAAATCAGATTGGTATCTACTCACTATCCTTAGTGAGTATACCACATCTGGTCTCATACATATCATGGCATATGTAATAGATCCTACTACTGAAGCATATGGAATGTTGCTCATACACTCTCTCTTGAGAAGTTATCAAACAATCCTTCTTAGAGAGAGTAATTCTATGACCTATCAAAAGATAGCTTTTCTTGGAATTGACCATGCTAAACTGCTTTTGCATAATTTCAATATATGTGAACTGGGATAATCCCAGTAACCTTTTAGATCTATTCCTTTAGATCTTCATCCTAAGGATGTAAGATGTTTTTTCTAAGTCTTTCATAGAGAACTAAGATGACAACCATGCTTTTATCCCCTGTAATGGAGAACTGAACTGTTAGCCCATTTGTATATGTAGGGTTCTTTTCCATTCTTAGCAAAGCCATACATTTTGATCACCTTATCATAATACATGTTCCAACTCCAAGATGCCTGCTTCAATCCATAAAAAGATCTTTGAAGCTTGCACACCTTTGACTCATTTATGGATGTGAATCTTTTAGGTTGTATCATATACATATCTTTTTCTAGCTCTTTATTTAGGAAAATGGTTTTAACATCTATTTGCCAGATTTCAAAATTGAGATGTATTGCTATCGCAAGCATAATCGGAATGGACTTGAGCATTGCCATAGGTAAAAACATCTCATCATAGTCAATACCATAATGTTGATAATATCCCTTGGTGCCCAAACGGGCTTTATAGGTTTTCACCTTCCCATCTGTGCCCCTTTTTTTTGAAAATCTACTTACACCCTATGGGTTTTATCCCTTCAAGTGGATCAATGAGTGTCCATATATCATTGACCTTCTTAGACTTTGTTTCAGACTTCATGGATTTAAGCCATTTATCTAAGTTAGAACTCTGCAAAGCATCCATATAGGTGATCGGATTCTCATTATTTTTATCAAGTTCATTAAGATCATCATTCCGGACTAAGAAACCATAGTATCTATCTAGCTAATATGGTACTCTATCGAATCGCCTTAAGGGTGCCTCTACAATAGACTCTGGGTTTGATCCAATCAAATCTAGTTCAGGAAGTTTAGTTACTTGTATTGGTTATTCTACCTATCAAACTTCTTCAAGTTCAACCTTAGTGGCATTAGTTTTATCTCCAAGGAACTCCTATTCTAAAAAGACTACCTTATTACTGATAAACCATTTTTGTTCATCAGCATGGAAGAAGAAATAGCCCTTAGTTTCTTTCAGGTATCCTATAAAAATATATTTGTCAGACCTAGGTCCAAGCTTGTTCATTTTTAAATATTTGATATAAGTCAGACATGCCCAGACTCTAAGGTATGAGAGTCCCGGCTTATGCCCTATCCATATTTCATTTAGTATTTTGTCTACAGACTTGCTTGGAACTCTATTAAAAATGTAACAAGCTGACTCAACTACATATCCTTAAAAAGAGATTGGTAGGCTTCCAAATCCAATCACGGACTAAACCATGTCTAACAAGGTTTGATTTGTCCTTTTAGACACTCCATTACATTAAGGTATCTTGAGAGGTGTCCATTATGAGAGAATCTCATTCTCTTCTAAATATATCATAAACTCACTGGTAAGGGATTCACCTTCTTGATCAGATCGAAGAGTTTTAATACTCTTTCTAGTTTGTTTTCTACTTTATTATAGAATTGTTTGAATATTTTGAATGATTCATATTTATATTTTATTAGGTAGATGTACCTATATCTCAATAGGTTATCAGTGAACATGATAAAGTAGTAATATCCACCTATGGCAAAAGTATTCATAGGTCCACGTACATCACTATGTACTAGTCTTAGAACTTTAGTGGCTCTTTTACCTTTTTTAGAAAAAGATGACTTAGTTATTGTACCAAGAAGGCAAGATTCACAGGTTAACAATGATTCAAAATCATTGAGCTCAAGGATACCCTCTTTAGATAATATGTTTATCCTATTCTTGTTAATATAATCTAGCCTATAGTGTCAAACGTAGATATCAGAGACATTATCTAATCTAGGATATTTGTTAGACGTGTACACTATACTAACAAGCTATGATATAATATAAATAATATTTTTTAATTATCCATGCATTACAGTAATATCATTTATAATAATATCATAATAAAATCTTTTATTGATAAATGAAAACCATTCTTAGCCAAAAGGCCTATAGAAATTATAGTTATCATAAAACTAGGATAATAGTGACAATTAATCAAAATAATAATATTATTATTGAAAATAAGCTTGATAACTCCTAAAACTAGAATTGAAATTGCTCTTCCATCTCCAATATTCATGAATCTCTCACCGTCTTCAAATTTTCTACTAACCTGAAGTCCCTACAATGAATTGTAAATATTAATAGAACTTCCAATATCTAATACCCTAGTAGTAGTGTTACAAATTGAAAAGTTACAAGGTATTATCATATAAGTACCTTGTGCAGCAATCGCTTGATGATTCTTCTTCTTCTTTGGCCTATTCGGGTTAAGAGAGGCAATGTAAAGAGGACAGTTTTTGTTCCAGTATCCTTACTTCTTATAATAGAAGCACTTTGCTTGACTTTGGTTGGCTTTGAACTTCTTGGTCTAACCTGGTTGAGTCACTGCAGCATGTTGTACCTTCTTCTTATTTTTCTTTTTTCTTTCTTAAAGGGATGATGACTTGTTGAATTAGACCCTCCTACTTCATTCACCAACCCTTTATGGAGTTGAAGATCCTTCTCATAAGTCTATAATAACCCCATCAAACTGCAGTAGTTGATTGCAAGCTTAGTCATTCTATAATGACTAAAGAAATTGATGTAGGACTTTGATAGGGAATTCAAAATTGCATCCTTTCCTAGCTACTCATGCATGAAAAATCCAAGTGTATTCAGGTGCTCAATCTATTCGATCATGTACAATATATGATTAAGGATCAATGCCCTTTCCCTCATCTCAGCATTGAAATGGCATAAGATGTTTTATACCTTTTAATGTTATCAGGAGTGCCGAAGGATTCTCTCAACACTCAAAGCATATCCTCTAGCTGAGTATCCTTGAATTTGTGATTGAACTCGTCATTCATGGATACTTGCATAATGTAACAGATCATGGTTCAATCATTGAGCCACTTCTTGTAAGTGTCTCATATTGGACCATGGGCATTTTGAGTAGGCTTCTCAAGAGCTGAATTTGTCAGCACCTACAAGATCTACGTGTGCACCAGGACAATCTTTAGCTTTTGATACTAATTATTGAAATTAGGTCCCATCAACTTTTTATTGTCCAACAATGACCGGAGCAACAAAGAAGTGTCCATTTTAACTGAAAAGAAAAGAGAACATAACCTATTACTATATAAATCATTTAATTTTAAAGATTTAAAATTTAGTCTAAAGGTTCTCCTACTATTTTGTATAAATTGGTAGCCTCTATCTCCAATGCAAGGAATTACACTAATTCCTTAGTAAGTATTAGAATCCACATAGACTACATACATGCTTGAGTTTCCTCTAATGCAAAGAATTACACTAATTCCTTAGTAGGTATTAGAATCCACATAGACTACATACAGGCCCGAGTTTCCTCGGCCAACCGCTATGCATCTATGAGTAGGCCTTAATCAATTATTTCTCTAAATAATTTCTAGTATTAATTTAATCCCAAGCACCACTTCAGCAAGCATTTGCACCTCCACTGAAAATCCTGATTAGGTCCTACCATTAACATGATAGAACTTACTGGATCAAGCTAACAAATGATCAGGCTCGAGTTTGCTCAGCCAACTTGACCACCCATAAGAAAGTCATATATGAGTTATCATATTATGAATGATAATTCTGATTATAGATGAGTACCAGGCATTTGCACCTCCAATGATCATCCAATCTATTAAACCTATTATCACCTAACTTAATAGAAGTCTATGACTTGGTTATCTCCATAACTTTATCACTTTAGGGACCAAATAATTTTAAAAAAATTATTAGATAGTTAAGAAGAGAAAAAAAGATATGAACCAATTAGTCAAGAATACTTCCACAAACTTTACCAAGTCTATGACGATGGTTGAAGACAAATTGGTCCAAGGGCATGTAGATCAATCATGTTGATCATCCTTACTGGCATGGGTTTATTCAAATCAATAAGCTATCTTATCAAAATATGATTCACTACATTAAGGCCAGGTAAGTGAGATCAATGAAAGGGTTATGCCATTAACCTCTTTTCTTAGACACCATCAAGTTGACCAGGTAAGAGGTAGCCTCAACTCATAGCCATGATCAAACTACCAAACTAATCTTAGATGCCAATTGGTTCATCAGATTTGATAAGACTAGCCTAATGACTCATGTCTGACCACCGAGCCAAAATCAAGTCCATTTGATAAAATATTGACTTGATCAAGCTATCACTATAGAATTAATCTAAAAAATCTTTGATCTAATCATAATCAACTTTTGGTTAGGTTAAATCAATTTCTCTAGTAGGTCCATATTAATTAAAATTCTAACCTTAGGTCTAACCCAGTTAATTGACTTGATTTAAGCTAACCAATAGTCCAAGGTTTATGAATTGACATTAGATATTTTATTCACAATTCTAGACTTAATCATTTAATTTTTATTTACAACAATTAATTAAGATTAATTATGCTAAATTTAGATCTAAATATTAAATACATTTCATTCAAATTAAATACTTTTAGATATATACTATACAATATATTTGTAATGTTTAATTTTTTGTTATGATTTTTGTTCTAGACATAAAATCAAATCATAATAACTTAATTTCAGATCATAAATAATAAATTAATCAATATTAAATCATTAGAAATCAGATTTAAATATTAAAATAATTTTAATAAAATTCTTTTCACCTTACTTGTTCATGGGATGAGATCAAGTGGCACCCCTATATGCCATAGGAGACCCCATGGAATAGGAAGATAGGGTCTTTAAATCCTACTTTTCTCCTATAATTGAATGATCATAGTAATTAACCTAATCCGAAGTAGCTACTTAGATTAATAAGAACATAAAATCAGATTTTATGTCCTAATTTTATATCAAGAAGCCTATGCTTTGGTACCACTGTTAAAAATTAGGATAGGGTTTCATGCATGTATATATTTTTTAATTTCCAGCAAAAGCAAATAAATTAAAAATATTTTTAATCAGATAAACATGTATTTAGATCAAATCTTAAAAAAACCCTATCAAGGATCTAGAACATGTTATGCATAGAAAGTACAATCTGAAATTAAAAATTAGTATGTATCAATCTCATATATGCATGCTATAGATCAAATCTACTAAATCTATGAAATCAGATATCATATCTTAGTATAGGTTACTAATCTCTACTATTGATGTATGTGGTAATGAGTTCTTCAAGTCACTTTATAGCTGCACAGGGTCTTCGACCTCTACAGTAAGTCCACACAAAGCCCTGAAGCAGATTAGCCTTCTAAGATTGATAGCTCCTCATGAAGGCCACCGGATGGCTAATTTATCTCCTTCTTCAAAACTTCTTGCATCTTCCACAAAGAAGATGGTGGGGACACCGGAGGCACCAGAATAAGACAGAGACTTTTCAACCCTCTGTGAATTAATCAATAATTTATAAATTCATTTGTAATAAGGGCTTAGCCCATTTGAGTCAATTTTAGTTGTTATTTGAGTCTTTTGAGTTGTTATTTCAGTTCTGTACTAGTCAACTCATGTCGAGCTAATTTTATTTTTTTTGAGTCCTATTCAACCATATTGAAGACTCAAGACCACATCATACAAGTGAAGACCAAGTCCAACCTGATTGAAGACATGGAAGTATAGCCCAAGTCCAACCCAGCTTGAAGATTTGAAGACCCCAGGAGGAAAAATTCAGAAAACCCTGATTCCTTGCAGATGCCCTCCAGATGCCCAGATTCCCTTCCAGATGTCAAAATATATGCATATACCAAGGCATCCATGATTTTAGAGGTCCATCTGCATCTTAGCCCAAAGAAATCAAGCCCAGGCGCCAAGCCTATGAAAGAAAATGATGCAGGTGGTTTGACATGATCATACACTAGGCATGCAAACAGTTGCGGGAGCAGAATGGATTTTAAAATATTTTTAAAAAATCCATGCAGTGGAAATCTGCTCTACCCAGAAACTAATCTATTCTAGTTGCATGTAGGCATGTATCATGATATAAAAATATTTGCAAAAATTAAACAAATAAATCTATTTATGCATGATTAAAAAAAAATAATTTTCCGTACCTTTATTCTGCCTGGAATAACTCTGGAATAAACCTGGAATAGGCTGGAATAGCTGGAATAAAACTATTCCAGCCTTCTTCTTCCTTGGAATCGTGGGATGTCCTGTTTTGAGGTTTGAAAACGTCGTCCAAACACCACCTTCCGGACCTCCATTTGCTCCCAAACTTCAGCAGCGGAAAGGTGGACGAATCTACTTCAATTTTCCATCAATATCTGCAATCGAAATAATCTAAAATAGGTGTATAAAATCCCCAAAAGTCAGCTACCAGAAAACTGTAGCAGAACAGGATAGCAGGTTGATCTTCGCGTTTGGAGCTGCAGCGGCGAACCCGGCTCGCGTAGCTTGCTCCTAGGAGTAGAAGAGTACTCCCTTTAGAGGGGAGACACACCTGGGGCTCTCGAATCCCTCTCCACATGTGGTGCTAGCTGCTGGAAGATGATTCGGCCACAGTGAACGACAGCAACTGGCCTTGCTGCAGTCCAGGGTTTGAGCACTCAAATGGACAAGGAAATGGGGCCTATGACTCTCCCTCTCACCCTCCAAAACCCAGCCTATAAGAGCAAAGACTAAGCTCTCAAAAATGGGAGAAAACTCTCAAAGGAAACATTGCCCAGAAATACTTTTGTTTGCTGTTGTACGGTGAAAACCACTTACTTGAAACAGGGGACTGCTGTGGTATTTAAAGGCATCAATGGAGGAAGACGGAGAGACTGGGAGAGGAAGAGGCAGCCGGCTGCGTTTCTCCAAATTAATCAGCCATTAACAAGGGTTAAAACATAGCCGGTGGGAGGAGAAAAGATGCCCAGTTCACGATCGTTTGGGTCGTTTAGGCTTCCAGCGCTTGGGTTTCTTCCAGTAACGTGTAAAACATTTACACAGTGAAAAAAGAACACCGGTTCAAAACCGGTCCAAGCAAAAAAATGGTCCAATCCATTTAAACCTCTTAGTTCAATCTAATTGAACCGGTTCAAGTCCAATTAAATTGGTTCAATGGATTAAAATTGGTTCACAACCAATTGAAGGCCGAAACGATCTCTGAATCAGTTCAAAACTAATTCAGAAAAATCCTGGTGCAGTCCTGGTCAGCTTGGAATAATTTCTGATTGACATGGACAAGGGCAAGATGGAGAAAAGAGTGCTAAAAAATACTGTGACCATAAAATCGAGATGATTCCCAATCGTAATCGGTATCCGGATCAGAGAGTAATCCTCTATGGCATGTGACCTCATAGGTTCGAACCTAAATGGTAGTACTAGAACAATTCTAGTACCAGCACAGGAAACCATCTAGCAATGGATCTCGGCATCTGGATAGGTCGAAGATGCAGGAGCAAACTATCGAACCTTTAGCATATGGTTATCGTATAATTCATCCCTTTGACCTCTAATGCTCAGGACAACTGAGATTGGGCTGCCAACCCAGACTGAGTCAGTCGACTACGTGTCTCAACCTTGCAAGCCCAGTGACTCTTCACTAGGGCTACCCCGGCTGAGGATTTGCTAAATTGAGATACTACGAGACATTCAATCCAAACTGTTTGGATAGGTCAATTCAATCTTGGTCCATCACTGCTCCACAAGTACTTGCCTGTACCCAGAAACCTTCCATCACCGGATTAAAAATCCGGGTAGTCCGGCACCAAAGCATAGGGAGTTGCTTGCAAGCTACCATGATGACCTCAAGTCGGAGGGACACATATACCCATATCTAATCGTAAGTATCCCTTTAGTAGAAAGGGGCTGCACGGAGTCACGTTCAATGAGATATCATATATCCCACTTGTAGATCACATCAGTGTCACCACACTCATTTGGTCAAGAGGACGACCAAACGATGTGAACTACAACAACCTATACTTGATATATTGCCGTCCAGTACAATATATCCTTTGGTTGTGAACAAGGTTTAAGGACCACTCAATACATTCTCTTTGTATCGAAGTCAGTGTAGTCCTAAGGACTTCATCACATGGAAAGAGTTCATTTCAGGAAAATACAATATGTGATGAGCTACCAAAAATAATATTTTATTAATTCAAAAAAAGAGTACAATACTTAGCTCAACCACCTACAACCCAGGTGATTGGCTTTGGGACACAATTCCCAATAGCCCAAGCCCTTAAGAAGCAATATACCAGGGAATATTCCTACTACCTGGCTACCAGGCCACCCCAGCTTCCAGAGGCCCAAACCCATGCGCCCGAGCCCCTTTGGGCCGGCCTCTTGCTGCTCCTAAAAGCCCAACACGCCCCCCTAGGCATCCTTGGAGTGTTGGCCATGTCAAGAGAGTTTTTAGGGATTTTTCTACCTAATGTTTCCTTATTTTCTAGCTAGGGTTTGAGAGGGAAAATGATTCTTATGTAAAGACTTATGTGCCCTTACTTGGGGCCCAAGGTTAAAGGTCTATTTAAAGGAACCTAGCCTCTTGTATGAGGGGAGATTTTGATATATGAAATAAACCTTGAGTTCTTCAATTGCTTTGTGTGATTACCCTGCTGTGTGCATAAAGGGGTTTGAGAGTTCTTCCTGGTGTTTGCAACCATCTTCCTGCTGCCAACCATCCTTCCAGCCCCTCCAAAACTTTCTTTCCTTTGCTATTTTTATTTATTTTCTTGATCTCCTTTGAGTTTTATAACCCCTGACAGGTCATTTGCAGGTCCCCAAGTTCCTACGAATCCAACGACTCCAGCTAAGCCTCAATCGGACCACCGAGCAGAAAGCCGGGTATCCGCTGGTCTTTGGCTCGATTTTTCAGGCTGCATCCATCGAGGAATGAGAGATCCCTTTGCTACGATTTCACCGGGCACTTCAGACATTGTCAGGTACACCCCCTTTACCTCCAATCTTTATATTGTAGGAGAACTTGCCCTAACCGAGGCTTCTCAGCCTCGGTGATCCTTCTTTAGTACTTTTCTAGGTTCTAATCTGCATGCTTGGCTTCAAAAACTCATACAAAATTCCCTACAACAAACTTTGATCTAAAATTTGGGAATTGATCACCTAACCTCACATATAAAACATACAAAAAGAATTGCATGCATACTAGTCTCGCATCATTTGGTATCAGAGCTTAGATTAGGGCTTATTTTCTACAATTTTTCAGTCTGTATATGCTCTGTTATTTAAATTATTTCTCCCTGATAAAAACTCCAAAGATTTTGAAATTTATTTTTTTGGATTCATCATAATTCACAGTAGTGTTTAAAATTTTTTCAAATTTTATTTTGGCCTGTGAATTTTCTACAAGCTGAAATACAGCCTATAAAGTTTTGGCTCTATTATTTTCAGCAAGACAAGTTTGGAAGTTTTAGGGTTTTGTTTAGCATCTTTTGCATATCTTTTAATTTTAGTATATTTCCTGCATATTAGGCCATAATTTTCAAGTTTTCTTCTATTTAAAAAAATACCAAAATAAAAAAAAATACATATTCTCTAAAAATACCAAAAACATCTTAACACTAATTTGCATCATCATCTACCTGCCATCATTGCATAATTTACTTTTAAGGGCACTCTTGCTATATCAGATGGGGGGAGGATTTGATCACCTCTCCTTAGCCCAAAACCACATCTCTTGCATTCGGTCCCAAGCGTTAACCTAAAATTAACTAGACTTAATTTGCCCTAGTGGGCTAGGGACACCAACTGGTTGGGTCCGGGCTAGTGTTAGATCACCGTGTCAAGTTAACCTGTATGTGCCTTGTGCTAAGTGTCTAGAATGGTGGTTTAGGGATTCAATCCCGAAGGGCTTGTGTGCTGGTCCGCCTACCTGGCCAATCTCTGATTGGTGTCTAGGATTGGCAATTAGGGACCTAACACTCCCCTTACACCTGCCTGGCTGAGTACAGGGTTACTATAGGCTAGTTTGCTACCCTGATTGAGCATCTAGTTTTGGACTCTAGGTCTAGTTAGCTATAGTCAGTTTGATCGAGTCTTGCATGAGCATTAGATCAGGAGTCCCATCTCATCCACCATCTCCCTGAACCCATGGATAAGTAGGAAGCTAGGATTCAAGCCCTTATAGATCAAATGGCCCAGATGGCTACCCACATGACCCAGTTAACTCAATCTGGTACCCAAACCAACAATAGAATTGACCATCTTGCCAATAGGTTTGATCAGTTAGAAGGCCATGTAGGGACCATACAAAGAACCCATGGGTCACAGTCTGAGCCAGATCTTGAGTCCCCTCAACCTAGAAGGACCCCAAACCCTGATCTATACCATGAGGTCGAACCTAGGAGAGCCCCTTATCCTGACCCGTACTACAATCCTCAACCTAGGAGGACCCCAAACCCTGATCCATACCGAGAGGTTGAACCTAGGAGAGCCCCTCAGCCTAACCCATACAATAATAATGAACCTA
Organism: Areca catechu; assembly: GCA_021397845.1. NCBI lineage: Eukaryota > Viridiplantae > Streptophyta > Magnoliopsida > Arecales > Arecaceae > Areca > Areca catechu. The sequence continues at coordinate 88,587,387 of CM038043.1, read as the reverse complement.
GAAGAACCCCTTACCATGACCCTTATTATGACACTGAACCTAGAAGAACCCCTTACCATGACCCTTATTATGACACTGAACCTAGAAGAACCCCTTACCATGACCCTTATTATGATACTGAACCCAGGAGAACCCAATACTCTGACCCATATAGGGAGTCCAATCCTAGGAGAACCCAATACTCTGACCCATATAGGGAGTCCAATCCTAGGAGAACCCAATACTCTGACCCATATAGGGAGTCCAACCCTAGGAGAACCCAATAATCTGACCCATATAGGGAGTCCAACCCTAGGAGAACCCAATATCTTGACCCATATAGGGAGCCCAACCTTAGGAGGACTCCATACCATGATCCATCCTTAGAACCTGACCATAGAGATGACCCAAAATCCTATGACACCAGATCCTATAATCCCATGACCCATAGATCTGCACCCTTGTCCTATGAGCCTAGGGAACCCATAACCTCTAGGTATCAATCTAGTACTAGTCAGGTTTCCCTTAGTCAACTTGAACCCTATAGGATTAGTACCCCTAAATATGAACCCAATAGTGTGCCACTACCCCTTAGTCAACCTGAGCCTACTAGGAGTAGTGCCCATAATCAGAAACCAGGACCTAACCAATTTTTCCTTAGCCAACCTTTTCCAACCATTCCTGAGATTCACAAGGCTTACATTAACGTAGAAGTGTATGAAGTTGATGCAAGCTTAGTGGATGAGTATGAGGGAGAAGAGGAGACACCTTTAGATGACCTAGAATTAGCTGACCCAATAGATACCCAGGTAGAAGCCAACCTAGAGCTAGTTGACCTTGACCACATCCAACCTAAAGCTATAGTGGAAGAACAATTAGAGGAAGAGAACTATGATACTAGGATTTTACCTGAGGAAACACTAGAAAAGGATCTAATTGTAGAGCCTATTCCTAAATTCCATGAACAAGAAGACTTTATTCAGGATTTGGCTTACTTAACCCATTGCCCTCAGGATGAATCCCTTCCTGCCATTCCTATTGAAGATCTCTTCTCAGAAATTGTTGACCCATCCTTCCATAGCATGGACCTTTTCTAGTCCATAGATATACCGCAACCTCGTAAGGCTAGCCTCATTAGTCTAGGATTAGTCCCTGACATGCCTTCTTATATCGAACTTTACCCAACTAACCTTGAACCTTTTTCCCTACCCTACCAAACTAATTCTAAACCCACTTCCTATTTTCTGCCCTTTCCTGACACCTCCAGCATTTCTAGGATTATTAGATTGCATTTAACTGAGATTAGCATACTGCATGCATTCATCACGGATGTTAGGTTTGCATCTTACTTCTGGCATACTCTTTGGAATTTGCTAGGAGTTCACTGTAAATTTTCATGTGCATGTCAAGCTAGGATCAAACCTAGGGAACCTATAATCTGTTAGGTTTAGATCCAAAGAGTTCAATAAAATTTTCTTCTATAGAAATGCATAGTCAAGTCTGTTAGGTGTTAGTATGAGTCCATTGAATCATTTGTTAGGAGTCTGCATGTGCCCAGCATGTTCACCACCTATACTAATTTTAAACAAACTGGCTAATTCCCGAAGATAGATCAAAGAATTTGATATAGTGGATTCTATCTTGGTTAGGCTTAGGCCTAAAAGAAGCTTCATGCTCCTAGAGCTGGACCTTTTAAAGTGATAGAGAAGGTTGGATCAAATGCCTAGGTGTTAGACTTGCCTTCGGATATGGGCATTAGTTCTACCTTCAATATTATAGACCTGGTTGAGTACAGGAAACCGGCAGTGATACCTAGTGAGGCTTTTGAACCTATTCCTTTTCATTGTGAGTGACCCTAACCCAGAGTGTCCACTAATAAATTTGGCCTGAGAGAGGAGAACGGATCGAGCGTATCCTGGATGATCAAGCCATTATGACCCGGGGTCACGGTTATCAACGTTTCCTGGTCCGATGGCAAGGCTGGCCAGAGTTGGATGATTTGTGGATTTCTCGAGAGGACTTGCAGCACCTCAACCTAGACCTCCTCGAGAGATATGTGAGCCAGCTTGATCTTCATTCGACAGGGTCGAGTTCCTCTCACCCCGGGAGAATTGGTGGGGACATCGGAGGTACCAGAATAAGACAGAGGCTTTTCAACCCTCCATGAATTGATCAATAATTTATGAATCCATCTGTAATAAGGGCTTAGCCCATCTGAGTCCATTTTAGTTGTTATTTGAGTCTTTTGAGTTGTTATTTCAGTTCTGTACTAGTCAGCTCATGTTGAGCTAGTTCAGTCCAGTGTTAGTCAACTCATGTCGAGCTAATTTTATTTTTTTGAGTCCTATTCAACCATATTGAAGACTCAAGACCATATCATACAAGTGAAGACCAAGTTCAACCAGATTGAAGACATGGAAGTATAGCCCAAGTCCAATCCAGCTTGAAGATTTGAAGACCCCAGGAGGAAAAATTCAAAAAACCCTGATTCCTTGCAGATGCCCTCTAGATGCCCAGATTCCAAGCAATATACCAGGGAATATTCCTGCTACCTGGCTACCAGGCCACCCCAGCTTCCAGAGGCCCAAACCCATGCACCCGAGCCCCTTTGGGCCAGCATCTTGCTGCTCCTAGAAGCCAAACACACCCCCCTAGGCCTCCTTGGAGTGTTGGCCAAGTCAAGAGAATTTTTAGAGATTTTTCTACCTAATGTTTCCTTATTTTCTAGCTAGGGTTTGAGAGGAAAAGGATTCTTATGTAAAGACTTATGTGCCCTTACTTGGAGCCCAAGGTTAAGGGTCTATTTAAAGGAACCTAGCCTCTTGTATGAGGGGAGATTTTGATATATGAAATAAACCTTGAGTTCTTCAATTGCTTTATGTGATTACCCTGCTGTGTGCATAAAGGGGTTTGAGAGTTCTTCTTCCCGGTGTTTGCAACCATCTTCCTACCGCCAACCATCCTTCTAGCCCCTCCAAAACTTTCTTGCCTTTTCTGTTTTCCTTTATTTTTTTGATCTCCTTTGAGTTTTCTAACCCTTGACACACCGTTTGCAGGTCCTCGAGTTCCTACGAATCCAACGACTCCAGCCAAGCCTCAATCGGACCACCGAGCAGAAAGTCGGGTATCCGCGGGTCATTGGCTCAGTTTTCTAGGGCACATCCATCGAGGAACGAGAGATCCCTTCGCGGCGATCTTCACCAGGCACTTCAAATGTTGTCAGGTACACCCTTTCTACCTCCAGTCTTTATATTGTAGGAGAACTTGCCCTAACCGAGGCTTCTCAGCCCCGGCGATCCTTCTTTAGTACTTTTTTAGGTTCTAATCTGCATGCTTGGCTTCAAAAATTTATACAAAATTCCCTATAACAAATTTTGGTCTGAAATTCGGGAATTAATCACCTAACCTCACATATAAAATATACAAAAAGAATTGCATGCATATTAGTCCCGCATCAGAAGATCAGATGGAGAACAAGGAGGAATAAGATATGGAAGAAATAGAGTCAAGAAGGAGACCCTTCTTTATTTTCTCTCTTTCTCCCTAAAACCCTAGCACCTAGAACCCCCATGCCCTTCTTGATTTTCATGCCCACACACACACTCTCTCTCAATTCTTTCATTGATGATTCTCCTCTCATATTTTGCAATAATATGCTGCCAAATATGTAACACCCATCAAAAAGGAATTAGAAAAATATAGGCATGGAGATGGATGAGGATAAGGGGAGATAGGAATAATTGGATATGGTTAAGGATTGGGAGTTTGAATCCTATTAAAACTCCTCCAAATTGAATTCAAACTTCAACCAAATTTAAACCAATCTATCCTAATCCAAAGAGGAGTAAGGGAGGGTGAAAAAACTTAGATTAGGCATGGGAATTGCTCACAAAAAACCTAAATTAGCATTGATAAAAAATAAGAGAAATTATAGTGTAGCACTAGGAATGGAATTGAATTCTAATTCAATTTGAATTGAGTTACATTCAAATCAAATTTGGTTTAACCCAATTAATTATTTAAGTCTAATCCAATTAGGTCCTAATTAGTTTAATTAAATTCTAATCAAATCAGGAATTAATATAGTCCAAGTCTGAATCAAACTAGAATTAAAACTCCTTAGCGATTAGGTCATTATATAACCTAATTAGGTTAGATCCAATTAAACCCAATTCAATTAGACTTGACATAAACCTCTTTGCTCAATCAAATTGAGTTAATTGGTAATCTAATTACTAATTAATCCTTCTATAATTTATTAACACTTAATAAATTATTTCTTTACAATTCTTGTATAAGGTTAATTATCAATTATATTGATAATTTTATCCTTAAATGATTCTTAATTATTAATCAGCCATCATAATCAGTCAAAAACTTCTATTGTATATGACCTTATAGATTTGAACACTAAGCCAATGGCATAAGAATAAATTCTTGAACTAATCGATGTAACTATCTAGTAATGGTACTCGATATCCGGATAGGTCGAATGATTGCAAAGTAATATTCAAGACCCTAGATATATGTTACCATATAATTTATCCCTTTGATCCAGTTCTAAGGATGACTTCAGAGTCAACTACCAATTCTTAAATAGTACATCCAGATGTGCCTTAACTTATTAAATCTGTGACTCCTTACAAGGATTACCCTGATCAAGGTTTTGATAAATTGAAACATAGCAAAGTATTATCTTCAACATCCCGAAGTAGCCAATCCCATCTTGACTCATACATCAACTTTACAAGTACTTGACTATATCCAAAAATCTCCCATCACTGTATTAGAAATACATGTAATCTAGCACTAAAGTATAATGAGTTGCTTGAAAGTCATCATAGTGATCTCAGGTTGGAGGGACACTTATATCCATATCCTTTTGTTAGATACTCTTGATAGTAGTGTACTCAAAAAAGGTGGTCATGTTCAGTGAAATGTAGTCCTACACTCACTTGCATGCTATAGTAGTGTCTTCACACTCCTTGGTTATGAGGACAATCAACCCATATGGCATACAGCGGCCTATATTTGATAAATATTATCATCCTAGGTAACAACGTATTATTTGATCATGAACAGGTTAAGAATAACACGATAAATCCTCCTTTATTGAATAGAAGTAGTTCTAAGGATTTCATCACAAAAGACTTCAAAAGAAAAATGCATAAAAAAGTGATGAATTACCAAAAATAACTTTTATTTATTAATGATTCATATGTAAATTACAATGAGCTCAACCATCTATAACTCTGATGATTAACTTTAGGACATATTTTCTAATATTATTCCTATAAAAAAAATTATTAATGGAATGAAGTTTTTAAATTTCTTGTCTTTGGGGTGTTGCTTGTTCATTGGTCATATGATTGTCTTTAGGGTGATGAGACTTTATTGGACGAACTCATCATTGCTAATCTCCTTCGAGGGCTATAGAAATTAGGGCCTACATTGATAGTTTAGAAAGCAAAGCTAAGGTGCCGAGCAAGAAAGCCACCAACTAGAAAAAGAAGTTATTGAAGGTACAGGAAATGCTTGAAAAGGCAAACAAGGAAATTGAATACCTTCGATCAGTGATCTATCAAAGAAACAAAATGCATATCACTAAGAAAGCCAAGTTCACCAAGAAGTCAGAGAGGCTATCCAGGAAGTCGAGAGGGCAACTTGGGATGTAGTTGCCAAGGTGGTTCAAATGCACAATCAACTTCATTCTGCTTGAGAAGAGATCTTTGCTCTAGAATCATTGCTTGCATTTGAAAAACAAGATTGGGGTCGGCTACTCAGATAGTGCAACTTCCAAGCAAGTTGTACAAGGCCTAGGAGAAGATTTCCAATCTCGAGCAATCATTGATGGATAAAGGCGTGGCAACTAGCTCTGAGACCAAGTTGAGACAACTTGCAATGGTCTCCTCTCAACCAAGTGGGTAGATTCGAATGGAGATGACTGGCGATGGCAACTCAAAGGTCATGGGGGATTCCTGAGGTGGATGACAATATGACGAGGAGAATAGATGAGATGTTCAAGCTCGACCTTTACCTACAAAGATAAGGTATGGATCCTTTATCCAAACCTCAACCTTTCTTGCCTTCTGTCTCCAAAGAAGGATGTAAATGAATTTCTCACATACATTGGCATGGTGGGCTTCGAGGCTAATGAATAGTTGCTTGCAAAATTTTCTTTTCTTTTGCATGTCACTCATTTTTATTAACCACCTTTTGAAGCCTTTGGGTGCTTTTATTATGATACGATGAAATTTTTACTTATGATTTGTTGGGCCTCATGTGGTGCATTTAAGGCTCATGGGGGCAAGGCTTAGGCCTTGGTCCACTTATCATGAGGAGTTCATGGAGTCTCTAGGGCTAGATTGAGTCCTAGGTCAAAAGGCTGTCAGCCTTTTGGGTCTTGAGGTTTAGGAGTCTTGAGCCTCAAGTGGGTCAACTTGTATTAAGTATAATTAGGTCAAGTGTTTGTTGTTAAGGGCTTGGGAAACTTAGTTAGAATTGAAGTTGGCTTGTGCGAGTTTAGGGTTAGGTCACTGTGACCTAGACTATATATACTTATGTATATGGGCTGATTATAGAGTTTTTGTGCTAGGGGGTGCAAGGAGCAATAGTGAAATCCCTTTTCTCCCTAATCCCTATCTTCTTCCTCCCTCACTTCCTCTCTGGTTGCCATCCCATCTCATAGGAAAAACCCCATCCAAGCTGCCAAAGCAAGGGGAAAGCCAAAATCCATAGCGCATAGGGATTCCTAGTCCAAGTTGGACTTGGAACCCTTAGCACCGAGCCTCTTTTGGCCTGTCCCTCTTCCTCTACAAGCTGGGATCTATCATGAGCATGAAAAGAGTTGATTCTCCACTAATAAGAGGTTCTCCAAGAATTTATTCAGATTTATTTCAGATCTAGAGGGCATCATAATGCTTTTGTGAAGATAGATAATTTCTACATCGACCATTGCTGCCGCCCAGCCTTGTCTCCTTCCAAACAACTGTTTGCCACTTATTGGTATTTCCTAGGAATTTGGTTATTGGTAGAAGGTTGTCCAAATGTCTAGGAACATCCTCCAATAAGTTGTATCAGAGCCCGAGTTGTGTGGAGTTCATGGGAGATGCCAGAAGTTGTAGATCTTTAATTACTGAGATTTCAGCAAGGGCTTGTCAAGGTACTTCTCAATCCTATGATATTTGTTTATTATTGTATGTTTTGGTGGGGGCACCAGGATCAGACAAAAATTATTGGGCCTTATTTGGTTTACCTAGCCATGTGTCAAATTTTGTAATCAACTAGAATTGAGTCCTGTAATAAGTTGAGGTTAGTTGATTTGTCTTAACCCTCAACCTAATCCAGTATATTGAGTCCTGTATACCAGTATGAGTCTAGTGTGAGTTCACTTCTTGTGCAAGAGAGGAGGCTACACTATTTTGGAGTTCCACCAGACCTCATTCTGAAGCTAGAAGCAGTTACACCAGCTTAGGGGAGCTCAATCGACACCCAGGTGCCCTGATTGTGACCTAATTTTCCCGAGGTGCCATTTCATATGCTAGGATTTTCTCCAGATACTTTCAGAATATTCCATGTGCTAGGAGCCCATGTTTACCAGGCTATCCCAGTACTCCAGGCCTCCAAATTCAAGTCCAGGAAGCAAGCCCAAAACAAGAGAACCAAGATTTCCTTTTGATGCTGGGAATATGCCAGCCTAGGGAACCAAGCAACCCAGATTCCAGAGGCCCCAAGACCAAGCTTCCAAGCCCTTGGCCGACTTCCCCCATTGCTGCCCTAAAGTCCACACACCCAAGGAGTGGGCGTCCAAATCTTTGAACGAGTCCAAGGAGAGGAAAAGTGGGAGAAGACCAAGTCTTTTCTAACATAGTTAGGACTCCTAATCCCTTTAAACCTTGTAATTCTAACCTAGCTAAGAAAGGTCTTATATTCTAATTTGGAAAAGGACTTGTAACCCAAGTGTAACCATGGTTAGTGTGGGCATGGAAACTCTATAAATACCCCACCCCTCCCCCTCTTGTAAGCATCTTTTTCTTATGAATAAACCTTGTTAAAATTATGATCAATTGCCTTGTGTTTGAGTTTTGGTTCTTACTTTGAGTGCTCTCCTTGTGTTCTTGGATTAATACCCTACTGCCTTAGCACCCTCCTATGTCCTTGTAGATTAGCCACATCCAAGGAATTGAAGCCCTTGCTACTGTCGAAGTCCAAGAGCTTCTTCTTCCCCGGCTACCAGCTTTTAGCCCAAATTCTGATTTCCTTCAAACCCTAGTTCCTTTTCTAATTTTTATTTGCTGCTTTGATTAACCTTTGATGCTTGTAGGATCCCTGAGGTGCTTCACCTCCCCTGAGGAGGCCTTCTTTGCTTCCAGGACTGCCTAGATCCATCGTCAGATTCAAGGGAAACAAGGCTTCTTCTTCTAGGCTCTGATCAGAGTTGTAAGTGATCTCTTATGCTATTGAATTTCAATCTCTGACTGGTAAGAAACCTTCCCAACTCTTATTTTCTGATTTGATGAAGATAAACTATCCTAAATTGGGAGTTTCTCAACTCTCGGGTCTTGGCTATTTCATTAGTTTGCATGAGTTTGCATGTGATCCAATGATTCTTTGCACTGCTAGTCTTTCCGTTAGTTCTTACTTTATTTTGAGAATCTAGCCTGCAAATAAAATTATAAAAATTACAAAAAAATTATTTTACTATTTTTCTTGCATTTTTAGTAGTATTAAAGTCATCCTACATCAGTGTGGTATCAGAGCAGGTTTAGGATAGTTTTTTATTTGCTTTGCATTCACAAACCCTAATTCTGCATTCGGTCCACTACATTAGGTGTCTAGTTTCCATCTGATTTTGGCATCATAAACATTTTATTTTTGATAAAATTTTCATTTCATATCCTCTATTCTATCCTAGTAATTATCAAGATTTTTAATTAATTTTATTGAAACCCTAAATCTCTAAAATCTGACATAATAGAAACCCTAATAGAATCCTGATAATTTCTATAGCAGTCAAAAAAACCCTAGGTTTGCATCACTATATGATTTTTGTTTTACATGAAATTTTGTAGGACTTATCATTGCCATCCATCCTCTATTCCAAATTTTTTTTGATTTTTTTCTGCATCAGAATCTATATCAAACTTTGCAACCACTGAAATCCTAATTCTCTAATTTTTGCTACATTATGCATCTTAATTCAACCTAACCTAATCAACTACCAAACCCCCAATCCCAAGCCAAACTTTGTTTGATAACCCCGGTTAACTTAAACCTAACTTGACATATCATATATCATTAAAAAATATTTTATTTTCTGATTGTTTTAGATTGTATCAGGGCCATCGATTGCCATCATTCTTAACCTAATCTTAAGGGTAATTATCTATCTCAGATCAGGGCAGGGTTTCATCACCTGTCCTGGGCCCAAAACCACCATCATTATACTAACCCAAGCCTAATTAAAATCAATTAGACCTAATTTGCCCTAGTGGGCTAGGAGACATCAACAGGTCGGGTCCGAGCTGTGTGAGCCAACTAGTGCATTTAACCTCTTAGCTATTACTGAAAGCTGGTGTCTAAGGCTGGAGGTCCAGATTAAAATGATTTAAGTGGTGCTATGGTTTTTAATTGGGTCCCTATAAAAGCAGGGGGCCTCCCACACTCCCACCCCCTACCTGGCCAGTGGAAGGATTAGCTATTGGATTAGGTGTAAGTTGAGCTGACCTACCCAGTTTCTGGCTCTAGGTCTAGGAAACCCTAGATTATACTAGCCTTTCTTTCTCTTTTGCATGCTTGGTTGCATCATTTCATTTTGATTGTTTGATTTGTTGCATGACCACTAGATCAGGGACCCAATATCAAAAGTCTAAAGCCTAACCAAACCCAACCATGGATCCCAATTTAGAGGCTATCCTAGCCCAGCTTACCCAAATGAACCAAGCCAATACCTAAACCCAAGCCCAGCTTGCCCAGTTAACTACCCAAATGAACCAAGCCAATGTCCAATCTCAAAATCAGCTTACCCAAATAAATTGTAGGTTTGACCAACCCGATACTAAGCTTGACCAAATGAACCAAAGATTCAACCAAGTAGGAACCCTAGGCAAGACCCATAGAGCTGAACCCTAAGAACCCATAGTCCCTAGATATGAACCTGATAGTAACCCACTATCCCTCCGTCAACCTGAACCCTATAGGATTGATATCCCTAGATTTAAACCCATGACCTATGAACCCATAACCCTTAGTTTACCCACCCCTGTTACCCCAGACATTAGTCAATTTCCTATTAGCCAAACCCCTCTTACCATCCCATTGGTTCATCAAGATGACTTAGAAGAAGAAATATATGAGGTTGACCCAAGTTTGGTAGAGGAGTATGAAGATGATGGGTCCATAGAAGAATTAGAGGAAGACCCACCGATAGAAGACCCAAAAGTAGTTGACCATGACCAAACCCAGATCGCAACCAATCCTGTGTTAGTTGAATCAATAGATACCCAGGTAGAAGCCACCTTAGAATCAGTTGACCCTGACCATACCCAAGTAGTAGCCAATCTAGATTTACCTAACCTTGACCATAATCAGTTAGTGGCCAACCCAAAATTAGATAACCCAAATCACACCCAAGCTGTAATGGAAGAGCAATTAGAGGAGACTTTAGAAGAGGATCCAATTGTAAAGCCTAATCCTGAATTTCCTAAGCCAAAAGAGTTTATTGAGGACTTGGCTTATCTCACCCAGTACCCTCAAGATGAATTCTCTTCCTTGATACCAATTGAAGATCTTTTTCCTGAAATTAGTGACCCATTCTTCCATAAGGTAGACCTAGTAGATAGACACCAACCCTTTATTGTCAACCTTATTAGTTTAGGATTAATCCCTGACACCCCTTCTTATATTCTAGTCTATCCAATTAACCTCGAACCCTTTTCATACTTTCCATCTAATCAGACTAACCTAGAACCCACCTCTTATTTTCTACCATTTCCAGAAACTTCTTCTATTTTCTTTAATATTAGGTTGCATTTTATAGGAGTTTGCATGTTGCATTCGCTCATTATTCATGTCATGTTTACATATTACTTTAGGAGAACCCTATGAAACCTAGTAGGAGTACATAGTAAGTTCTCATGTGCATGCCATGCTAGGGTCAAACCTAAAGAGTCTATAATCTATTAAGTTTTGTCCCTTAGAGTCCAATAAAACATCCTTTGATAGGGATGTCTAGTCGAGTCTATTAGGTATTAGTTGAGTCCAATAAATGCATAGCTTGAATTACATGTCTGCACCTGCACTACCCTCTACACAGCATATGCATATGAAAATTAGTCAAAAGATAAACATAACTAATGAACTAAATAACAACTTGGCTAATTCCTAAAAGAGAGATAAAGAATTTTGCAAGGGATTTTGTAATTGTAAAGAATTTTCTGCTCGCGAAGCTGGCCCATCCAGGATAATGAATATCGGTGGACCCAATGCCTATGTACGTGAGATACTACATGATTTAGGTATTAGTTCCACCTTCATCATCTTAGATCTTATAAGAGTCTAGGGAGCCAGTAGCCACACCTAGCGAGCACCTTGAGCCTATCCCTCTCTTTGAGAGAGAACCCCCCCTAGAGTGTCCACCAACCAATTGGCCAAATAGTGAGGAAAAGATTGAGAGAATCCTGGACCATCAAGCCATATGTACCAAGAATCATGGCTATCAGAGGTACTTGTTCCGGTGGCAAGTTCGGCTAGAATCTGAGAACTTGTGGATCACCCGTGAGGATCTGCAATGCCTCAACCAAGGCCTACTCGAGCACTATGAGAGCCAAGTTATCCCACACTCGATGGGGTCGAGTTCCTCCTGTCCTGGGAGACTTGGTGCGGGCACAAGGATCAGACACAGATTACTGGGCCCTATTTGGTTTACCTAGCCATGTGTCAAATTTTGTAATCAACTAGAATTGAGTCCTGTAATAAGTTGAGGTTAGTTGATTTGTCTCAACTCTCAACCAAGTCCAGTACATTGAGTCCTGTATACCATTATGAGTCCAGTGTGAGTTCACTTCTTGTACAAGAGAGGAGGCTATGCTATTTTGGAGTTCCACCAGACCTCATTCTGAAGCCAGAAGCAGTTGCACCAGCTTAGGGGAGCTCAATCGATACCTAAGTGCCCTGATTGTGCCCTGATTTTCCCTAGGTGCCATTTCAGATGTCAGATTCCCTCCAAATGCTTCTGAAATATTCCATATGCCAGGAGCCTATGTTTACCCAGCTTTCCCAGCACTCCAGGCCTCCAAATTCAAGTCCAGGAAGCAAGCCCAAAATAAGAGAACCAAGATTTCCTTTTGATGCCGGAAATATGCCAGCCCAAGGAACTAAGCAACCCAGATTCCAGGGGGCCCAAGCCCAAGCTTCCAAGCCCTTGGCCGACCTCTCCCATTGCTGCCCTAAAGTCCATATGCCCAAGGAGTGGGCACCCAAAGCTTTAACGGAGTCCAAGGAGAGGAAAAGTGGGAGAAGACCAAGTCTTTTCTAACCTAGTTAGGACTCCTAATCCCTTTAAACCTTGTAATTCTAACCTAGCTAGGAAAGGACTTGTATTCCAATTTTGACGAGGTCTTGTAACCCAAGTGTAACCATGGTTAATGAGGGCATGGGAACTCTATAAATTCCTCACCCGTCCCCCTCTTGTAAGCATCTTTTTCTTATGAATAAATCTAGTTGAAATTGTGATCAATTGCCTTGTATTTGAGTTTTGGTTCTTACTTTGAGTGCTCTCCTTGTGTTCTTGGATTAATACCCTACTGCCTAGCTCCCTCCTGCATCCTTGGAGATTAGCCACACCCAAGGAATTGAAGCCGTTGCTGCTGTCCAAATCCAAGAGCTTCTTCTTCCCTGGCTGCCAGCTTTTAGCCCTAATTCTAATTTCCTTCAAATCCTAGTTCCTTTTCTAATTTTTATTTGCTGCTTTGATTAACCTCTGATGCTTGCAGGATCCTGGAGGTGTTTCACTTCCCCTCAGGAGGCCTTCTTTACTTCCAGGACTACCCATATCCGCCATCAGATTCAAGGGAAACAAGGCTTCTTCTTCCAAGCTCCGATCAGAGTTGTGAGTGATCTCTTCTGCTATTGAATTTCAATCTTTGACTGGTAAGAAACCTTCCCAACTCTTATTTTTTGATTTGATGAAGATAAACTATCCTAAATTGGGAGTTTCTTAACTCTCGGGTGCTGGCTATTTCATTAGTTTGTATGAGTTCACCTGCGATCCGATGATTCTTTGTACTGCTAGTTTTTCTTCTAGTTCTTACTTTATTTTGGAAATCTATCCTACAAATAAAATTATAAAAATCATAAAAAAAATTTTTACTATTTTCCATGCATGTTTAGCAGTATTAGAGTCATCCCATATTATGTTTGGCTAGGATCTAGCCATGAGTACTAGCATGAAGGTGGATTTTGAGAAGTTTTATAGGAAAGGAAACTTTTTCATATGGAAAGTTTGGGTGAAGATCTCCTTGTCCAATTGGAACTTGATCAAGCTTTGAAGGAAAAACGTGACGAGGTGTCAGAGAAGCAATGGATGTCCATGGAAAGGAAGGCCTATGCAATGATTAGAGGGTGTTTGGTGGATGTAGCTCTCTATTCCATGATAGAGGAGAGGACTTCGAAATGTCTCTAGTTGAAGTTGCATACGTTCTACATGAGGAAGAACATGTTCAACAAATTGATGCTAAAAAAGTTACTTTACAGCCTTCAGATGCAGGAAGGCAGAAACATAGTTGACCACATTCAGAAGTTTGACTAGATGTGTAATGAGTTGCTGAATATTGGAGTCGAGTTCAAGGAGGAGGACAAGTCCTTGTTATTGCTTTGCTCGCTGCTCCTTTTGTTTGATGCTTTGGTTACTACGCTGCGTATGGCAAGGAGACCCTATAGTATGAAGACATGGTCTCGGTGCTGCATTCCAATGAGCAAAAGGAGAAGCTAACCAAAGAAGGAGTTCCCCAGGAGGGCTTGGTCATTGGGGAAAGGTCCGGAAGAGGAAGGAAGAGGTCCAAGCAGAGAAGACGGTCAAAGTCTAAAAGGAAGAGCAAGAGTAGGAAAGATGCAAGGTGCTTTAAGTTTAATAAGATTGGGCACTTTCGGTGAGATTGTCCTCAGTTGAAGAACAAGAAGGGAGACATAGGAGGATCGGATTCGGTGAGTGCCACGGCTATTAAAGAGATGGAGGATGATCTCTTGGTGGTATCAGATAATCATAGATTGTACACAGATATATAGACCCTGCATTCAGCCTGTTCTCATCATTATACTCCGAACCAGTCTTGGTTTTTGACCTATACCAAGACTGATGAAGGAAGTATGACACTTAGAGATGATCATTCGTGCAAGGTCACTGGTATTGGGAGTGTATGAGTGAGGATTTTTGATGGGATCGTGAGGACACTAACCAATGTTAAGCATGTTCCTAAGCTAAAAAAAAATCTGCTGTCACTGGGCTACCTAGAGTGATGTGGTTACAACTTCAGTAGTCGAGCCAGGAGTGGAGTACTTAATATCTCTAATGGAGCCATATTCATGATGAGAGGTAGGAGAATGGATAATAATCTCTACAGGATGGAGGGGTTAGTTGTGATGGGGCAATCTAATACAGTAACGGTAGCACAAGGCCCACAGGGGGACTACAGATTGTGGCACTACCTCTTGGGCCACATGGGAGATCATGGAATGAAGGAACTGAGCAAGCATGGATCAATTCTAGATCTAGTTGGTGACATTTCAGATATTTGTGAGTTGTGATAGATGGAAAAGTAGAGGAGGGTCCACTTCAGCAGCAGTTCAGCACACTATGTAGCTCCATTGGAGCTAGTTCATACTAATGTGTGGGGACCATCTCCAGTTTTAGCCAGAGATGGAGTGAAGTACTTCTTGACCTTGATAGATAATTTTTCAAGAAATATGTGAGTCTACTTCATGAGAGAAAAAATCAGAGGTCTTCTCAAAGTTCAAGGTATGGAAAGTAAAAGTTGAGAAGGAGCAAGGTCGCAATGTAAAGTGCCCGAGGTCCGACAATGGTGATGAGTTCACCAGCAAGGAGTTCCAGCACTTTTGTGAGGAGTGTGGCATCAAAAGGCACTTCTCGATCATAGGGACTCCTTAGCAAAATGAGATGGCTGAGAGAATCAACCAAGTCCTTATGGAGAAGGCAAGATGCATAAGGCTGCAGCAGGGCTTCCTAAGGCATTCTAGGTTGATACAATTGACACAAACTGCTATTTGGTCAATCGATCACCACATACAAAGTTAGATGGTGGTATTCTAGAAAAGAGATGGTCTGGAAGGAGGATTGGGCTTCACCATCTATGGGTTTTTGGGTGCACGGCATATGTACACATCGGTGTTGGCGAGCATAGTAAGTTGGATGCCAAGTCAAAGAAGTTGGTGTTCTTGGGGTATCCGTGAGGAGTCAAGGGGTACAGGACATGGGATCCCTTGGAGAAGAAGGTCATCATCAATAGGGATGTGATCTTTGATGAGAGGTCAATTCTCCAGTGGTCAGGTGGCATGGAGGAGTAGTAAGAGCAGTAGGAGGTCCAGCTAGGCAACGCTAGACAGCTTACCTCATTTTCTACTTTGCCACTTACAGGTGCATCTGGAGGATTGGACATTCAGGTGGAGCACTCTCAGAGGGTGCCTCCACATGTGGAGAGTGCTCAGATGGATGATCAAGGTCAAGAGGACTAGCGAGAGTAGGCTAGACCTAGGAGAGATATCGAAGTTACGCTACACAAGCCCAAAAGGACCATCAGGCAACCTGATTGATATGGCTTCAGTAAGACGGTGTCATATGCCCTGGTGATAGCCAATGAAGACCCATATACCTACGAGGAGGCTATGGATAGCCCAGACAGAGAGAGGTGGGTCCAAGTAATGATTGAGGAGTTGTAGTCTCTCCACAGACACGTGGTAGTTGGTGTAGTTGCCACAAGGGAAGAAACCCATAGGGTTCAAATGGGATTACCAATGCAAGGAGGGACCTTTGGAACAAGGAGGCATTAGATTCAAAGTTCATTTGGTTGCCAAAGGTTACTCACAAAGAGAAGGAAGAGACTTCAGCAAGGTTTTCTCTCCTATTGTCAGACATATTTCCATCAAGGTGTTGCTGAGCATCGTAGCAGCTCATGACTTGGAGCTAGAGTAGATGGATGTCAAGATGGCATTTCTTTACGGACACTTAGAGGAGAGCATCTACATGGAGTAGCCACCAGGTTTTAGAGAACCAGGATCAGAAGGGAAAGTTTGTTTGCTGTAGAAGTCACTATACGAGCCCAAACAGTCACCGAGGAAATGGTACAAGCAGTTCAATACTTTTATGAGGAGCATTAGACTTTCTAGGTGTGATCATGGCTCTTGTGTATACATGAGGACTCTTGATAATGGTTCTAGGATCTACTTACTCTTATATGTGGATGACATGCGATAGCATGCAAGAGTAAGCAGACAGTGCAGGAACTGAAGGCAACTTTGTCTCGAGTGTTTGAGATGAAGGATTTGGAACCTATAAGGAAGATCCCAGGCATGGAAATCTTGATGGGGGACAGATGGGGTAGGATCGTTGGTGAGCCTAGAAGTCACTTAAATTAGGGTACTATTTTTTTTTGGTATTTTTTTTTCTAGGGATGGCGAAGGAATAGTGGGGATGGAGGACATGGATCTGGATCTCATGGACTTTGGCACTCACCCTAACGAAGAGACCTCTCACCTCTAGGGCATTCCACCCTCCTCGATACTTGGAGGCATTAGGATGGATCTCAAAGGTCATGAGGGGTTAAAGAAAATAGAATGGGAAGGGGGATAACTAGACATGACCTCACATCATGTCCTGGGATTCGGCCTCACACCCTCTCCTCACGGAGTGAAATAAAAAAACCATTCTTTTCTAAAACTCATTTTCATTCCCAAAACTTTTTTTTTATAAAGGACCGAGGGTGGTATTTATAGACCTTTCCAACCCTCATTTGAATTTGAATACAAGATAAAAAGATAAGGATGGTTCAAATTCAAATATAAGATAAGGCCTATCCAAATCTCAATCCTAACCAACTAAATCTAATTCAAATTTTAAACAAAAGATAAATCCCAAACTAATTTATTCTGAATATCCTCTGAGATTCGTGCAACTCCAGGATTCGTGCTTGCTTTCGAGATCCATGCTGGCGATGTCCCCATCAAATCTTTAGATATCGGAATAAGAGGGTGCTTCATTTATCTCAAGGTAGCTACAAAAAAAAGGTTTTGGAGAGGTATGGGATGAAGGAAGCAAAGCTGGCGGAGTTGCCAATAGCTGAACGCTTCAGACTCTTAAAGGCCATGTTGCCACAGACTAAGGTGGAGGTTTAGAAGATGGAGTGATGCAGGCCTAACTAAAGGCTAGGATGATGGAACGATGCAAGTGATTTTTCTTTTATGATTTTTAGGTTTTAATGAGGTTAAGGATTCCCGAAGACGAGCAAGAGTAGATCTAGGATTTTTATAATAACAAGAACTTCAAGCAAGCAAATAAGTCCCTAAACAAGGATAAGAAGAGGATCCCAGGATTGAGAAACCCCGTAGGACTTAGCTCTTGGATCAATACCAACTTAGGAGTTTAGGGTTGCAAACCTTGTAAAGCTCTGATGCGCCCGATGCCGAGTTCACTTTCTCTCATGGATGCGGCTTGGAGGATCAAGCCTTCAACCTTGCGGATGTGCAGGCTTTCCATCCAGAGGTCACGAAGGCAAGTGAGACCGACTCTGTGTCTGTGGCACCTGGAGGACCTACGAGCAATCAAGATCAATGTTAGGGGTCAACAAGGAACAAGAAGCAATGAAGGAACAAAAGTTGAAGATGGTGGTGTTGGGGGATCTTCTTGCTAGGCACCCTGATGGATCATCTAGATGGCCTCTGAACTCGAAGATGGAAGATGGCTTGTGCGGAAGAGATGGTAGCTTAGGGCCTCACAATCCTCGATGCCCGAAGGTGAAGGCACTCCCTCACGGAGATCGATGTTCTTAAGGAACGAAGGCAAACTATAAGAATATCACTCAAACTTTTCTTTTCCATTCATTCAAAATTAGTCCATACAAGGGAGGGGTAAGGCCCTTTATATAGGCACCTTAAAACCCATTCAAATTCAAATGAAAAAAATACAAAGCTTCATGAAGAGGGTGCCTAAATTCATATTTCTTCTTCTCTGGGCCGACCAAAGTTTTATGGCTTGATTTGGGGCTTAAAAGATGGGAGTTGTCTCTTTGATTTTTGGGTCAATGCATTTCTTCCATAACCGACCAAGCTCTTTTGGAAGTAAGCTTGATATGGGGCTTGAAACAAGGATCATGTCTCCATTACCCATTGACCTTCATTGGTTGCCCATATCTCCTTTGGAAAAAGGCTTGATAGGTGGAGGGAAGGGAGGAAAAAATCAAGGAATGGCACCCACAAATTCAGCATTTCCTTCCTGCCTTGGCCACCCACTTGTCATGGTGATGTGGCACCACATGGGATGGATGATGTGGCACTCAAGGGATGAAGTGGCATCTTTAAATGATTGGGAGATGGTTTGACCTTTTAATAAATGGACTAAACTCAATGACCACTCCAAGCTTGGGCCCAATCTTTAAGATGACATGGACTATAACCAACTTAGCTAAATACAGGACCCACTGACCCAACTTGACCAAATTGATCAAGGTACAGGACTAAAACAAAAATACATGACTTAAATTAAAAATTGCTTAGGCTTGAAGCCTTATTATGAACCTAACAGACTAAACCCTAGTCAGAGATTCATAGAGGGTTGAGGAGCATCTGTCTGATTCTAGTGCCCACACCAATTCTCTCGGGGTGGGAAAAACTTGACCCTGTCGAGTAAGGGTTGATTTAGCTTTGATACTTCTCTAGCAGGTCAAGGTCGAGGCGTTGCAAGTCCTCCTGGGTAATCCATGAATCATCAGACTCAGGTCGGCCTTGCCATCGGATCAAGTAACGTTGATAGCCTTTGCCCCGGGTGGTGATAGCTTGATCATCCAGGACATGCTCGATCCGCTCTCCTCTCTCAGGTAAAATTGGAGGTGGACATTTTGGGTTGGGTTCACTCTCAAATGAAAGGTTAGGCCCAAATGGCTCGCTGGGTATTTTTGCTGGTTCCCTATACTCGACTAAGTCCAAGATATTGAAAGTCAAGCAAATGCCGTAATCTGGGGGTAGCTCAAGCACCTAAGCATTAGGGCCAACTCTCTTTATCACTCTAAAGAGGCTAGCTCCAAGAGCATGAAGTTTCTTAACGGTTCCAGGTGGAAACTATTCAGGCCTAAGACTAATCATTACATAATCCCTTATTTCATATTCTTTGGCTTGCTTTCGGGAATTAGCCAATTTCTTGTACTTATTATTACTTAGGTTGATTTTCAGGCTAATTTCCTTATACATGCCTCTAATATGCAGTGCAAAAGATTCTGCAGACTCTGGGACTCATACTGACACTTGACAAAAAGCAGACTCAACTATGTATTCCTCTTGAGAGGAATTTTATTGGACTCTCTAGGGCCTAAACCTAATAGATTATTGACTCTCTAGGTTTGACCCTGGTCTGGTATGTGATAAATCATGGATTTGCACGATATTTTAAGTATTTTAGTTAATTATTGGTGCTAACATTCTTTTAATAACCTAATTTCATAATTAATTTGGACTTTCTTGCAAAACTAATTATTTTAAAAATATCTTTGAAAAGTGTGAAATTAGAGTACGTTCATGAAAAAAATATATTTCAAGTCAAAGCACCACACACCCATTTAAATGATTAAATAATTATAATTAATGACCATGGAATCGGTAAAATTAATAAGTTTGAAACTCGCCAATAGGTAGAGCTTGATTTATGGAATCCAACGACGCAAACGGTACTTAAATCAGGTTTGAAACGAAGAAGATATGAATTTTCTAATATTTTTGCACATTTTTTGATGTTGCACGCTTTTTGGAGCAGCCGGTCCACCATGGACCGGCTGCTGGGTTTACAAAACTTCATTCGTTTCACCAGCAGCCATGGTTGCCGGTCCACGGAATAGGCCGTGGACCACAGCCCTCCAGAAGCGCCGAAATTCGCCGGGAAGCACGCCGGCGGTATCCCTGGCCGGAGGAGAAGCTCCGGCGGTGGTTTAACGGGTGGTGGTGGTGTTTTTTGGCGGCAAACGGAGGAGGAACTCCACGGTGATGCAGCCCACTTTCTCCACGGTGGTGCAGTCCACAGCCGGAGGAGGAGCTCCACGGTGGCAGTCCACGTTCTCCACGGCCACGCACGCCCTCCACGGCCACGCACGTCCACGGTGGCATTCCCCACGGCCACCTCTTCCACGCGCATGGCCAAGCCTCCCCACGGCCACCTCTTCCATGTGCATGGCCAAGCCTCCCCACGGCCACCTCTTCCACGTGCATGGCCAAGCCTCCCCACGGCCACCTCTTCCACGCGCATGGCCAAGCCTCCCCACGGCCACCTCTTCCACGTGCATGGCCAAGCCTCCCCACGGCCACCTCTTCCACGCGCATGGCCAAGCCTCCCCATGCCCTCCACGGTGGCGTTCTCCACGGCCACGCACGTCCACGGGCAGTCCCCGGCAACGGCGCCAAAAACTTGGTAGGACCGCGGGGTTGTCGTTAAAACACCGTGGCTATCAGTTTAAAATCTGACTTCTTAAAATATTAAAAAAATGCGTAGCAAGAGGAGTCGGGTCGAATCCACAGAGAAGGCGGTGTTTAGGATTTGAAATCTTTTTGATTTTGTAAAAAAAATATTTGAAGTCGAAAAGTATAAAAAAAATTAAAATTCTAGGAAAAGTAAACTTGGTACTAGGATCTATTATTTAGATCCTAGCATCTACGTGCAGACAAGACGAAAGACAGGAGTAAAAAAATATTGCATTGATTGAAATTTAATGTCTAGATACAATGCAAAAAAAACTAAATTAACAAAACAAATAACAAAGATAAGAACAGATCGGCGCAGCCTCGTCGGGAAGATAGCTCCTTCCTTCGTACTCCTTGGAGCGAACTGGGCTTCCTCTGCGTCTTCTTCTTCGGATCCTGATCTCAGAGAGAGAAGGCTGGAAGATGGTGTAGGGACACGCTCTCCTTTGAGAAACCTCACTCCCAAAAGCCAACCCGTAACCCAAGCAATGCCCTTTACCCTGTACCTTCTCTTTTCTCCGGGATCCCCCTATCTTGTGCATTGGGGTTCAATTTATAATTGACCGAAGAGGGGAGCTTGTTGCGCACTAGCGATGTGGGACAAAAAAAAATTACCGCGATCGCTCCAATGATGCACTGTTGATTTTCGCCGCTCGTGGACTGCGCTGGTGCTCGTGGATTGCGCCGTGGAGCTCGCGGAGAATGCCCAGCGTCCGTGGAGAATGCCCAGTTTTTAAAATTTGAAATTTGAGTTTTTTTTTTTTTTTAAAATTTGAAATTTGAAATTTTTTTTTTTTAAAATTTGAAATTTGAATTTTTTTTTTTTTTAAATTTGAAATTTGATTTTTTTTCATTTTTAGATTCATTTAGGTAAATTTATCTTTTCTGCAAAATCCAAAAAAAAATCGCCCAGACATTTCATAATTTATTAGGATTAGAAACTTAATCACAAAATTAAAAAAAAAAAAATATATAGCTTTAATTTAATTTTGTGTGTTTATAACTTTTATTTTGGACATCATATTGCATTTCATAAGCTCATAATCATCTTAAGGGCACTTTTCCATAAACAAGATAAGGTGGGGAGTTCAATACCCTTCCTTAGCCCATAAACCATCACCCCTCATTTTGCATACCTAAGCCTTCTAAATAAAATTAACTAGACGTCAGCTCTAAGGAACTCGAGCTCAATAGGACAGGGCACCCGGAAGAGTTGGACCGGGTCAAGATTAGTTGGTTGACTGGTGTCTAGGAAAGGGGTTCAGGGATTACGTCCCGAAGGAAGGTGGTTGGATCCGCTTACCTGGCCAATTTTCAATTGGTGTCTAAGGCAAGCAAAGAGGGAAACTCCACCGACCTTACCCTTACCTGGCCAGTTAGCTAATTGGTCTTTGACTTGGAGGGCTCCAAGGCGGTCTTGGAAGTTAGGAGCTGTCTAGAATTAGGGAGCCTAGGATAAAAATCTGTTTGATAAGTGTTTGAAAATAACAAAAAAATCATATATATATATAAAATAAAATAAAAAAATTTTTTGGGTTGCACTGTTTCATGCACGGTAGAAGATCTCTATTTACAGACCTAGTTGACTTCAACCCTGAAATTGAACGGCTGATCCACAGTACACCAAAAAATCAAATGGCTGGAAACCCAGAAGAACCACCTAGACAGATGAAGGAATACTTTATTCCTTCCACCTACAACCCATCGACTTGTATCCATTTACCTGAAATACCTGCTAGACAATATGAGATCAAGTCTGCCACAATCCAGATGCTCCCTTCCTTTTATGGGAATACCAATGAAGATCCTTATAAGCATCTATATGAGTTTTTAGAAATCTGTTCTACGGTGAAGATCCAAGATTTCACTGATGATGCCCTTAGGCTAACCTTGTTCCCCTTCTCACTTAAGGATAAGGCCAAGTACTGGCTTGGCACACTAGGGAAACCAATTCGAACTTGGGCTGAAATGCAACACGAGTTCCTTAAGAAATTCTATCCTATAGGTTGAACCAACACCATGAGGCGAGCCATCACTGGATTTGCTCAGCTTTCTGGTGAACAAATTCATGAATCATGGGAGAGACTTAAGGAACTCCTTAGAAAATGCCCACATCATGGTCTGTCTAAGTGGCAAATTGTCCAAGCTTTTTATGAGGGATTAGGAGACCAGTATAGACAGATGGTGGATGCATCTTGTGGAGGTGCATTCATGAGTAGAAGTGAGGATGAGGCCTATACCTTGTTTGAAACCCTAAGTGAAAACTCGATCAACCATGCTTCTTTGACTTCATATGAAAGATCGATTCCTCACCAAAAGCGGGCAGGGATTTATGAAATTACACATTCAAATTCCAATGTCGACTTGAACCTAATATCCCAAAGATTAGATACAGTCGACCTCCTTTCTCAAAAATTGGATCAAGTCCTAGCCCTCAGTCAACAATCTCAATCTCCTGCACAATACCCATCACACCCATCACAATACCCATCACCCTCTAATCATCAGGAGATTTGTTCTATCTGTGCTAGCCCAGCCCATCAAATGAATGAATGTCCTACGATTGCACAGTTACCACCTTTCATCCAAGAACAAGTCCAAGCTGCTCAAGGTTGCTCCAAGCCGGGTAATGACCCATTTTCAAATACTTATAACCCGGGTTGGAGAAACCATCCTAATTTTTCTTGGAAACCACAACAGACTCAGGTTCAGACCCAAACTCCTCCTGCACGGAACTTTCAAAATATGCCCCCATACCAAAACTATGCCTATAATAGAGGTCAGCCTAGTCAGCCTGCTCAGCCACCATATCAGCCACCATATCATCATCAGTCATCATATCAACCTCCTCAACAGACCAATCTAGCCGACGATAGGTTTGATCAACTTCAACAATTAATCATGACCCAACAACAATCTATCGCCAGGTTAGAAGTTCAAATAGGACAGTTAGCTGAATCTACTATGAGGAGAGAACCAGGTCAACTACCGAGTCAACCAATACCGAATCCTAGAAACAACCCACTCATTCTTCAGCCTAATGTTCCACCTAAGAACCCTCAATTTGAGAATGCTAAAGCAATTTCTGAGCTTAGAAGTGGTAGGATTCTTAGGAACCCATATCAAAACTAGGAGAGAGAGGCTAGTACTGATGCTAGCAAGAATGAGAAGTTAGAAGATGAGACTAACCATGTAGAAGAGCCTGAGCCCGGGACTAGTACTAATACTGGTTCCGATTTAAATGAGAAAGGGAAGAAGGGAGCAGATGAATTACCTGAGACTTATAAACCTAGAGTCCCGTTCCCTTCAGCCCTAGAAGCTGGCTTTTCCCGTAAAAAGCAAGGAGCACGCAACGAGGAGCTAATAGAATTATTCAAGCAAGTTCATATTAATTTACCCCTCCTCGATGCAATTCAGCACGTTCCAGCTTACGCTAAATTTCTCAAAGAACTCTGCACCCAAAAGCGTGAGCCACGAACCATAAAGAGAATCATTTTGTCTGAGGATGTAAGTGCAGTTTTGTTGAATCAATTACCTCAGAAAATGAAAGACCCCGGTGCTCCTTTGATTTCTTGTGTTATAGGAGGCATTACCTTTGACCGAGCCCTGTTAGACCTAGGAGCTAGTGTGAACCTTCTTCCAACCTCGGTCTATGAAAAATTTGGGATAGGTGAACTAAAACCCACGTCAGTCATTCTTCAACTAGCCGATAGATCTGTCAAGACACCACGTGGTTTGATTGAGGATGTCTTAGTTAGAGTGAACCAATGTTATTTCCCAGTAGACTTCCTTATACTAGACATGGAACCATCCCAAGAGCTAAATCAGAATCCCATAATCTTAGGTCGTCCATTCCTAGCCACTGCCAATGCCAATATCAATTGTAAAACGGGAGCTATGGACATTTCTTTTGGGGATCAAAAGGTGAGAATCAATATTTTTAATGCCTCAAAGTTTGCTCGAGAGGAGGAAAATTGTTCTGTGATTAGTTTAGTAGATGAGATTGTTGAGTCTGAATTTTTCTCCAATTTGATGGAAGATGATGAGCCTATTACTGAAACCCAAGTCCAAGAGGTAAATGCCCTACCTGATTCACCTCAACCTTCACCACCTTGGTCAATGCAAACTGAATCCTTACCTGACCTAGGAACTGAGCCTTTGCACCCTTTGATTCAGGCCCCACCACAACTTGAACTAAAAACTTTGCCTGAATCACTTAAGTATGTGTTTTTAGGACCTGACAAAACCCTGCCTGTGATCATTGCATCTGACCTAACCATTGAGCAGGAAAACCAATTGATAGATGTTCTGAAAACACATAGGGAGGCCATAGGTTGGGCCATTGCTGATTTAAAAGGCATTAGTCCATCAATTTGTATGCACCATATCTATACTGAGGATAGTGCCAAGCCTACTAGAGAAATGCAAAGACGGCTCAACCCAAACATGCAAGAAGTGGTCAAGAAGGAAGTGATTAAATGGTTAGATGCTGGTATTATTTATCCTATTTCTGATAGCCATTGGGTGAGTCCTACTCAAGTCGTTCCAAAGAAATCTGGACTCACGGTTGTCCGTACTGACCATGGGGATTTAGTGCCAACACGACTTTCTACTGGGTGGCGTGTTTGTATAGATTATAGAAAACTTAATGCAGCTACCCGCAAAGACCACTTTCCCTTACCATTTATTGATCAGATCCTAGAAAGATTAGCTGGCCAGCAATACTTTTGCTTCTTAGATGGATACTCAGGATACAACCAGGTAGCTATCTATCCAGGAGACCAGGAAAAGACCACCTTCACATGTCCCTTTGGAACCTTTGCTTTCCGTAGAATGCCTTTCGGTTTGTGTAATGCACCTGCAACCTTTCAAAGGTGCATGATATCAATTTTCTCGGACATGATAGGAGATTTCTTGGAAATTTTTATGGATGATTTTTCAGTCTTTGGAGAATCTTTTGAGAGTTGCCTCAATAATTTGAAGAAAATTTTAAAACGATGTATTGAGGCTAATTTAGTTCTGAGTTGGGAGAAGAGCCATTTCATGGTTCGAGAAGGGATTGTTTTAGGACATATTGTATCTAAGAGAGGGATCGAGGTAGATAAAGCAAAGGTTGAATTGATCTCTAAACTTCCTCCACCCATCTCTATCAAACAAATTCGATCTTTTCTCGGCCATGTAGGATTCTATCGTCGCTTCATCAAAGACTTTTCCAAAATTTCCCGTCCTTTGTGTAATCTGCTCGCCAAGGACATTCCTTTCAATTTTGATGAAGATTGTCTTAAGGCTTTTGAGTTTCTAAAGGAAGCTGTGACCCAAGCCCCAACCATCCAACCCCCAGATTGGTCACTACCTTTTGAAATCATGTGTGATGCTTCAGACTTTGCCATAGGAGCTGTCTTGGGCCAAAGGGTAAACAAATGTCCCATAGTGATTTATTATGCTAGTAGAACTTTGAATGATGCCCAAAAAAATTATACCACTACTGAAAAGGAGTTGCTAGCCGTGGTGTTTGCCCTGGAAAAGTTTAGATCATATCTTTTAGGTTCCAAGATTGTGGTTTATTCGGATCACTCAGCTTTGAGATACCTGCTCTCAAAGAAAGATGCTAAACCACGATTGATTAGATGGATCTTACTGCTACAAGAGTTTGATATTGAAATTCGAGACAAGAAAGGATCCGAGAATGTTGTAGCAGACCATCTATCTAGGATTTTAGTTGAAGAGTGTGAACCTGCATCAATTGAAGAATCTTTTCCAGATGAACAACTCTTAGCAGTTTCACATGCAAAGGCCCCTTGGTTTGCAGATATTGTGAACTACTTAGTGGTTGGACAAATCCCTGATGGCTGGTCCAAGAATGAAAAGGATCGATTCTTTGCTCAAATTAAATACTACTTTTGGGAAGATCCTGAACTCTTTCGAATCTGTGCTGATCAAATCATCCGTAGGTGTGTTCCTGAATCTGAACATCTGAGTATTTTGAATTTTTGCCACACCCTTGCCTGTGGAGGACATTTTTCTGGTCGAAAAACTGCGGCTAAAGTTTTGCAAAGTGGATTTTACTGGCCGACTTTGTTTAAGGATGCCTATACTTTTGGCAAAGAATGTCTTAAATGTCAAGCCTTAGGAAATATTTCAAGAAAAGACATGATGCCTTTAAATCCAATCTTGGTAGTTGAAATCTTTGACGTTTGGGGAATTGATTTTATGGGACCCTTTCCACCCTCTAATGGTTTTGAATATATTTTGGTGGCTGTCGATTATGTTTCTAAATGGATTGAGGCAATGGCTACACGAACCAATGATCATAAGGTAGTCATAAAGTTTGTTCAAAAGAATATCTTCTCTAGGTTCGGATTTCCTCGTGCCATCATTAGTGACGGAGGTGCCCATTTCACAAACTACCAATTTCGAATGCTTTTGCAAAAATATGGGGTCACACATAAAGTAGCTACACCTTATCACCCGCAAACAAGTGGCCAAGTAGAAGTATCCAATAGGGAGATCAAGAACATTTTGCAAAAGACTATTAGGCCCGATCGTAGAAACTGGTCAGATCGATTAGATGATGCATTATGGGCCTATCGGACAGCTTACAAGAATCCCATTGGAATGTCTCCCTATAGGCTGATCTTTGGAAAAGCATGTCATCTTCCGGTAGAACTTGAACATAGAGCCTATTGGGCGATTAAGCAATTAAATTTTGATTTAAAGCAAGCTGGTTCTAACCGGATGTTGCAGCTGAGTGAACTAGATGAACTGAGGCGAGATGCTTATGAAAACTCGCGTATTTATAAAGAGAAAATGAAAGCCTTTCATGATCAATTTATTTCTAGGAAAATCTTTAAGCCAAATCAACAAGTCTGGTTATTTAATTCAAGGCTTCGATTATTTCCTGGAAAATTGAGATCTAGATGGGATGGACCTTACATTGTTAACCAAGTTTTTCCCCATGGTGCTGTCAAAATTTATGATCCTAGGTCAGGAAACTTCTTTAAGGTAAATGGTCAACGTTTAAAACCATACATTGAAGGAATATCAACAAATCGAACCATTGACCAAGTAACATTAACTGACCCACACTAAACTGAGCTGCATTATGTCTGGCTGAAGACATTAAACTTAGCGCTCGTTGGGAGGCAACCCAATATGTACTCTTTATTAAAAAAATAAAAATAAAAAAATAAAAAAAAATAATAATAAAAAATATATAAAAATATATATAAAAAAAATAAAATAAAAAAATATAATAAAAATAATAATAAAAAAAAGTAAGTGTTAATCAAAGATACATTTGTTCTTGCAAACTAGTACCGAAATGTTAAGTTAGTCATCACAAACACAAGTGCTGTAGATCTTTAGATGAACTCTAAGAAAGTTTCTAATTATGCTGACTGCAAAATTTATTTCTGAAACTCAATACTTAGTTAGTGATACTTGCTAGATCTTTTTACTTTCAAACCTTGATCTATTTTTGTAAAGGATAATCTTTGTGACACATGGTTATACTTTTTGCATTGCTAAGGGACTAGCAATATTTAAGTTGGGGGGTGTGATAAATCATGGATTTGCACGATATTTTAAGTATTTTAGTTAATTATTGGTGCTAACATTCTTTTAATAACCTAATTTCATAATTAATTTGGACTTTCTTGCAAAACTAATTATTTTAAAAATATCTTTGAAAAGTGTGAAATTAGAGTACGTTCATGAAAAAAATATATTTCAAGTCAAAGCACCACACACCCATTTAAATGATTAAATAATTATAATTAATGATCATGGAATCGGTAAAATTAATAAGTTTGAAACTCGCCAATAGGTAGAGCTTGATTTATGGAATCCAACGACGCAAACGGTACTTAAATCAGGTTTGAAACGAAGAAGATATGAATTTTCTAATATTTTTGCACATTTTTTGATGTTGCACGCTTTTTGGAGCAGCCGGTCCACCATGGACCGGCTGCTAGGTTTACAAAACTTCATTCGTTTCACCAGCAGCCATGGTTGCCGGTCCACGGAATAGGCCGTGGACCACAGCCCTCCAGAAGCGCCGAAATTCGCCGGGAAGCACGCCGGCGGTATCCCTGGCCGGAGGAGAAGCTCCGGCGGTGGTTTAACGGGTGGTGGTGGTGTTTTTTGGCGGCAAACGGAGGAGGAACTCCACGGTGATGCAGCCCACTTTCTCCACGGTGGTGCAGTCCACAGCCGGAGGAGGAGCTCCACGGTGGCAGTCCACGTTCTCCACGGCCACGCACGCCCTCCACGGCCACGCACGTCCACGGTGGCATTCCCCACGGCCACCTCTTCCACGCGCATGGCCAAGCCTCCCCACGGCCACCTCTTCCACGTGCATGGCCAAGCCTCCCCACGGCCACCTCTTCCACGTGCATGGCCAAGCCTCCCCACGGCCACCTCTTCCACGCGCATGGCCAAGCCTCCCCACGGCCACCTCTTCCACGTGCATGGCCAAGCCTCCCCACGGCCACCTCTTCCACGCGCATGGCCAAGCCTCCCCATGCCCTCCACGGTGGCGTTCTCCACGGCCACGCACGTCCACGGGCAGTCCACGCGCAGTCCACGGGCGAGCTTCACGGACGCTGGGCATTCTCCACGGACGCTGGGCATTCTCCGCGAGCTCCACGGCGCAATCCACGAGCACCAGCGCAGTCCACGAGCGGCGAAAATCAACAGTGCATCATTGGAGCGATCGCGGTAATTTTTTTTTGTCCCACATCGCTAGTGCGCAACAAGCTCCCCTCTTCGGTCAATTATAAATTGAACCCCAATGCACAAGATAGGGGGATCCCGGAGAAAAGAGAAGGTACAGGGTAAAGGGCATTGCTTGGGTTACGGGTTGGCTTTTGGGAGTGAGGTTTCTCAAAGGAGAGCGTGTCCCTACACCATCTTCCAGCCTTCTCTCTCTGAGATCAGGATCCGAAGAAGAAGACGCAGAGGAAGCCCAGTTTGCTCCAAGGAGTACGAAGGAAGGAGCTATCTTCCCGACGAGGCTGCGCCGATCTGTTCTTATCTTTGTTATTTGTTTTGTTAATTTAGTTTTTTTTGCATTGTATCTAGACATTAAATTTCAATCAATGCAATATTTTTTTACTCCTGTCTTTCGTCTTGTCTGCACGTAGATGCTAGGATCTAAATAATAGATCCTAGTACCAAGTTTACTTTTCCTAGAATTTTAATTTTTTTATACTTTTCGACTTCAAATATTTTTTTTACAAAATCAAAAAGATTTCAAATCCTAAACACCGCCTTCTCTGTGGATTCGACCCGACTCCTCTTGCTACGCATTTTTTAATATTTTAAGAAGTCGGATTTTAAACTGATAGCCACGGTGTTTTAACGACAACCCCGCGGTCCTACCAGTATGCACATGAGAATTTACCTTGGGTTCCTAGCAAATGCCATAAGGTCTTCCAAAAGTAGGTCGCAAATGGGATGGTCTCTAAGGGTTCATGTAACCTGGTGATCTCAATAAAATGTAACCTAATGGCTTTAGAAACAAGTGTAGACTCAGGAAAGGGTAAGAAATATGAATCACAGTCTTGGGGCAATCTATGGGAAACATGGGATAGACCTTGGTTATTCAACATGACCTTAAGACATGAATATTGATCTATGGGTGTCATAAGGTCAAATTGATGGATGGAGAGTTTGGTCATTGTAAGTGCAAATTTTTCATGAAAGGAAGACTTGGTCAGTTCCAGAAAAAGGTTATCAACTAGGGTTAGAGGAATGAACTCTTTACAAGGGAGATGAATGAGATCTTGGGTTAAGGCTAAAGGAGTAGGCTTTTTCTGAGGGCATTGACTTACAGGAACCAAGTCCTCACTAATTTCCTGTTGTTCTGATATTTCAGGACTAGGCTCAACACTCTTATCTTCTACAAGGAATTCCTTAGGTAAGGTACTAGAGTTGTCCTTCTCGAAGTCTTCTCATTCATATTCATCTACCAAACTCATGTCAGCCTCATATACTTCTATCATGGGTTTTAATTCTTCCTCCTTTAATTGTTCTTTCAGTATGGCTTCATTCTGGTCAACTAATCCCGGGTCGGCCATACCTGATTCCTTTTCAATGTCATCCTTCTAGGTTGGAGGTGATACAGATGAGGGTTGATCAACAAAAGTCTGGTTCTTACTAGGTGTAGGATCAATGTGGATATGATTCAAGCTGGCAGAGGTTGAATTTAGGTCCAAAGCACTTGATCTAGCATGCCTCAAGGACCTCTCATAGTTTTGGGCTACTCGGTAGGCTTGCTCCAAACTATAGATTTTATGTCTAAACAATTCTCTCCAGATATCTTCCCTCAAACCATCTTCAAATCGGATTAGGATATCATATAGATTCATATTCATAATATAGCACATTAGATGCTTGAATCTATCAATATAATTATTGATTGATCCATTACCTTGGGTCAACCTCTCTAAGTGGTCTAGGAGATTTTGTTGGTAGGATGCAGGGTGATGTGGGATGACTCTAAGACTACTAAACATGCATGAAAAATAGTAAAATAATTTTTTTATAACTTTTATAATTTTATTTGTAGGCTAGATTTCCAAAATAAAGTAAGAACTAGCGGAAAGACTAGCAGTGCAAAGAATCGCAGGCATACTCATGCAAACCAATGAAATATCCAGGACTCGAGAGTTGAGAAACTCCCGATTTAGGATAGTTTATCTTCATCTAAATCAGATAATTAGAGAATGGAAGGTTTCTTGCCAGTCAGAGATTGAAATTCAAAAGCAGCAGGGTTCACTCACAACTCTGATCTGAGCCTGGAAGAAGAAGCCTTGTTTTCCTTGGATCTAATGGCAAATCTGGATGGTCTGGGCAGCAAAGAAGGCCTTCTCAGGGGAGGGGAAGCACCTCAAAGATCCTAAAAGCATCAAAGGTTAATCAAAGTAGAAATAAAAATTAGAAAAGGAACTAGGTTTGAAGGAAATCAGGATTAGGGCTAAAAGCTGGCAGTTGAGGAAGAAGGAGCTCTTGGGCTTGGATGGCAGCAAGGACTCCTATTCCTTGGGTGTGGCTGATCTCCAGGGATGCCAAGGGATGCTAAGGCAGTGGGGTTTCAATCTGGAAACACAAGGAGAGCACTCAAAGAGAGAACCAAAACTCAAACTCAAGACAATTTCACAAAATCTCAGCAAGGTTTATTCATAAGAAAAAGATGATTACAAGAGGGGGAGGGGTGGGGTATTTATAGAGTTCCCATGCCCTCACTAACCATGGTTACACTTGGGTTACAAGTCCTTATCCAAATTGGAATATAAGTCCTTTCCTAGCTAGGTTAGAATTACAAAGTTTAAAAGGATTAGAAATCCCAACTAGGTTAGGAATAAACTTGGTCTTCTCCTTCTTCTCTTCAACTTGGACTTGGTCAAACCTCTTTGGATGTCGTCAACACTTCAAGGATGCCTAGGGGGGCGTGTTGGGCCTCTAGGAGCAGCAAGGGGCTAGCCCAAAGGGGCTTGGGTGCATGGGTTTGGGCCTCTGGAAGCTGGGGTGGCCTGGTAGCCTGGTAGCAGGAATATTCCCCGGAATCTTGGTTCTTAAGGGCTTAGACTTGGCACCTAGGCTTGATTTCTTTGGGCTGGGATGTAGGTGGATCTCTGGAATCATGAATGCCCTAGTTTACGAATAAGCTCTGGCATCTGGAGAGGAATTTGGGCATCTGGAGGACATCTAGAAAGAATCAGGGTTTCCGTAAGTATCTTGGATCCTGGGTTGTCACACAAAATCCAATGGACTAATTTAGTGGCCTTTGACTCCTGGATGTGGCCTGGTGGAACTCTAAAGTAGGGTGACCTCTTCTCTTGTATAAAAATCGGGCTCATACTGGACTCATAATTGATGTACAGGACTCAAAAAAATAGAAAAAAAAATAGAAAAAAAAAAAATAGGATACCCTAATCTTTGGTGACTTCTTAGCTCGCCGACGATCCTATCCCTATCCCGTGCCGCATCAAATTGGTATCAGAGCATGGTTGCATTAGGGTAGAATAGTTTTCTTTAAATCCAAGCAAGATCTAAAATTCATGCCTCCTGAGCGGGTGTACTCCAGTACACTGTCACGACCCATGGGAATAATGAGCCCCTGGCCGGACGTGAGTTTTTAGATTGAAGTTTTGGGTAAGCCATTGCACTTGTTTGATTAGGTTCTGTTTTCTGAAAATTTGCATCTGTTTACTGTAATCCGTCTGCAGCTCCAAAGGCATGTCACTGATTTTTTATTAAAATATTTTTTTTCTTGTTCCTTTTTAAGTCAGTTATCACCATATTAAATTTTATCATCAGAAAAAAATTATAAAAAAAATAAAAATTTCTGCAGTTCAACACTGTCATTAGGGTTATGTTCTGTCCTTTTTATTTATCTTCAATTGTAGGATCTGCTTAGAGTAGTATAGATTTTATTTTTAAAATTCCTTTCACCTGCATTGAAACATATAAGTTAGGAATCTTTTGTGAATTTTTCAGAATTTTTGGACATTTTTTTCATCACGTCTTCCACACCACTTTCAAATTGCAACACACTTCTGCAGCACCTTTGCATTTCATTCATCTCATGAGAAATCAAATTAAGGGCATCAATTTGACATAGGGTCAGGGTTTCATCACCTGTCCCTAGCCCAAAAAATCACCAACCAGCATATCGATCCCAGCCCGTTAATTAAAATTGAGTAGAACGTTAATTGTCCTAGTGGGTTAGGGACACCAACAAGTTAGGTTCAGGTTAGGGTCAAGTTAACTGTGTCAGCTAATTGGTGTGTGCTTACTGGCTTGGTGTCTAGGATTGGTGCATCAGGGCTTGTGATTTGGTCCTCCTACCTGGCCAATCTCAGATTGGTGTCTAAGGTTGGCAATCATGGACCTTCACTCCCTACCACCTACCTGGCTAAGTTCCATAAGTACTACTAGCTAGTTGGTTCACTTAATTAGACCTCTAATTTGTGCTCTAGGTCTAGAAAACCTTAGCTCGAGCTTGAGTCCATTTGTATGCATGACAAGTAGAGCAGGGACACCATATTCACCAATCCAAGCCCAGTCCAGTGTAGCCATGGACCCGAATCTTGAAACCATGCTGAAAGGCCTAAACGATCTAATGGCCCAATTGAACCAAATGCTGGCTAACCAATTTTTCTTAGACCAACCAACTCCTACTTTCCCATTAGCTCATATGAATGATAGGAGTAAGAACCCTGAAGTACAAGTTGAGTTCATGAATACTCAAGACTTAGGGTATCCTCAAACTGAAGGGCTAGGGAAGGAAGAAGGCAAGTCTGAACCTAGTAAATATGTGTATGAGACTAACATAAGTTTAATAGATGAATATGAAGGGGAAGACTGTGAAGAGAACAACTTTAATACCTTACCTGAGGAAACCTTTGGTAAAGAAAAGATTATTGAGCCTAGTCCTGAAATATTAGAACAACCAAAATTTAGTGAGGACTTGGTTCCCGTAAGACAATGCCCTCAGGAAGAACCCAATACTTTAGCTTCGACACAAGAACTCCTTCAGGTACCTGAGAAGAACCCAATCATTATTCTAGAAGACTTTCCTGATGACCTTCAACTACCTAGAAGCATCCCGCCTGTAGATCAAAATTCTAATCTTAAGGTCATCATGAGTAACCAAGGTCTATTTCAAGATTCTCCTAAATTATCCCAAGTCTCGGATTCCTATTTCCTGCCTTTCCCTGAGTCTTATCATAATTTTAGAGCCATTAAGTTTCATTTTAATGAGATTACTAGGTTGCATGAGCCTTTAAAGCCTATTCCTTTTGCTACCTACTTTTGGAAAACCTTATGGCATTTGCTAGGAACCCATGGTAAATTCTCATGTACATACCAGACCAGGGTCAAACCTAGAGAGTCATTAATCTGTTAGGTTTAGGCCCTAGAGAGTCCAATAAAATTCCTCTTAATAAAGATGCCTGGTTCAGTCTGCATTTCGTAAGTGCTTGTGTAAGTTTCTGAGTCTGCTGAGTCTTTTGCACAGCATGTCACAAATATGCATAAAGAAATCAGTAATAAGATCAACCTGAGCAATGAAACTTATAAATACTTAGCTGACTCACATAAGAGGGCTAAAGAATTCTGTGAAGGGGATTATGCGATGATTAGGCTCAACCCTGAACGGTTTCCTCCTGGAACCATAAAGAAGCTGCATGCCCGCGGTGCGGGACCTTTTAAGATCTTAAAGAAAATAGGGCCTAATGCATATGTTTTGGAACTTCCACCTGATATGGGTATTAGTACAACCTTCAATGTTTCAGACCTAGTAGAATACAAAGAACCACTACTAATACCTAGTGAGCCTTTTGAGCCAGAAACTTTCATTGAGAGTGAACATATTTCCGAGTGTCCACCACCAACCTTACCTGAGCAGAGAGAGAGGACTGAGAGAATCCTAGATGACAAGATCATAACTACCAGGAATAAGGACTATCAGCGATACCTGGTTCAATGGCAAGGTCGACCTGAGTCTGACAACTCTTGGATTACTCGAGAGGACCTGCACAGACTTAACCCAGACTTGTTCGAGCATTACCAGGGCAAAACTGAACCATACTCGACTGGGTCGAGTTCTGCCCACCCCAGGAGAATTGGTGTGGACACCAGAAGCCGAAAGAAACTTCACTCCAACAAGGTTAGCCTTATCCCAGATTGGATCGAAGATAATTAGGTTACCTTGTATCCTTTAGTTCAAAAATATTTTATTTTCAAGAGTCATTTCTTTTTCAAGAGTCCTGTAATTAATTTTGAGTTTCAAATCAAGAGTGTTTATTGAGTCCTGTAATTATTTTTAAAATTTAATTTCCTGTAAGTTTATTTCAAGTTTTAAAGTCTAGGTCAGTCAAGTCAGTTCAGTTGAGTTAAGTCTAATTCAGTTGAGTTAAGTCTAATCAAGTCTTAAAGCCATGAAAGCCAGCAACAAGACTCAAATTCTAGACCCCATAATTTGACCACATGAAGAAGAGAAGACACATCAACCAAGCAAGAGAAAAGGACCATCAACTAGGACCACTGGGTGCCACATGTCATTCTTATCAAAGTAGAAGACCACCACACCATGCCACGTCATCAGGTGCCACTTCACCAGCCACCTCATCACCCTTTGGGCGCCAACAAGGGAGATTCAAATTCAAGGAGGTTGGCCACATCCCTCCAAGTCCTCCACCAAATCCTCCAACCCCCCCACATCCCTCCAAACTCTCCACCAAATCCTCCAACCCCCCTTGTAATCCTCCTCGATTTGGGGAGTTTTTAAATTTCAAAAGCTAGCTTTGTGAGGCTATTAAAAGCCTTGGATGCCCATTGTAAAAGAGATTGATTTTGGGAATGAATGAAAATTGAAGTTGAAATTTTGGAAGTAGAAGTTGTCTCGTATTTTTTTCTTATGTGAAAGTTTTCCATCCTCTTCCTCCACGCCAAAGCCATTCTTTTTTCCCTAGCAAAGCATCTTCCAAGCTCAAGTGAAGGCATTGGAGTCGGCCAGATCTTCTCAAAATTCTGTTCTTAGTTCATAAACTCTCCCATCCCTTCTATATGTTCCTATCCTTCTTCCTTAACTTTGATCTTCATTGCAGGGTCCTTCGAAGTCTTTGAGTTGTGGGCTGGGTTCACCTTAACAAAGAACCAACAAGCTGAAGCTCCAAGTCCAGGGTTCTGATCTCTGTTATCCAGGTTCTTCAGTTCTGAGCATTGGTAGTTTCAAGGTATGAATCAAAAGAAGGTTGGAAAGCTCATCAAGGTAAGTCCACAATCATTAGCCCCTATTGTCTAGATCTTCTTCCTTCTTAGTTTAGGATTGTGTCTAATCAAGTAAAAGTCCAATTTCTTATAATCCTTAAGTCTTATTATGATAAGTACAATGCTAGTGTAATTAGGTTTCATTGCTCTACAAACCATATTCAAAACATTAATCATATGCGTGCCGCATCAGTAGGAGGTTGTCCACATGTCTGGGAATGTCCTCCAACATGATTTTCATTTGGTAAGGTGCGAATATTTTTGCTTGTTCTG
This sequence comes from Areca catechu, assembly GCA_021397845.1. Lineage (NCBI taxonomy): Eukaryota > Viridiplantae > Streptophyta > Magnoliopsida > Arecales > Arecaceae > Areca > Areca catechu. Next base: position 88,550,631 of record CM038043.1, on the reverse strand, counting down.
AATGATTGGATGATTGTCCCTAGATCATAAGATATTCCAAAACTTGCATTTACTGGGTAAACCCTGGTTCACTATTTCAAGAAGGTTGACCATGAATTACAAAGTCAAATAAAGCACTCAGGTACAAAATCGATCAAAGGCTATAGCATAGGGTTGATCTCAGTGTAGTTGGCAATCACATGAGCCTAGGGTTGATCGGGGGCCATTTAAAACCAAGCTTATCCATAGACCATTGGGGTCTAATCTGACCATTGGTCATTTAGGCTTAGGTCAACCAAAGATGGCAAGGAGTTGGGGCTGATCAAAGGCCATTGGGGGCTTTAACATTACTCCTAATCACAAGGTGCGATGTGACATTGCCTATCACTTAAGTGAACCAAATTCCCAGGGGAATCTTGACTGGGCATAACTCTTGAGTAGTGTTCACCTTTGTGGTGCTGCTTCGATGAGAATACTGGGACATAAATGTGCAGTTCCCAAAAAATTAGGGACTCCAAATGGGGTGTTTGCTGCTTCAGCTTCCCATCTAGAAGGCATCGAATCGATGGGAGGACACATGTCCTACCTCAGATAGACTTGCACATGGCGAGTTCCCTCCCAACTTCTCACAACCAGCTTCTATTATAGGTGCCAAAGTTGTTGGGTTCCCTTTCTCGATGTAAAAATTTTCCCTAGGAGGGCTATCCCGATCATTTCGAGGGTGTGTTGGTGAGTGCTCACCTTGAAATGAGAGGTATTGGAAATGGCTAGTGCTCTAGCTATGTCGCTGTGATTGTCACTGACCAAAAGATGGAGTTGATGGGGACTTAGGTTGTATACCTCATCATCTAGTTCCACCTTAAGCAAGACCCAGCCTAGGGTTGAGAGGCAGTGGGAACATCATTGGGGACCTCATCTCAAGCAATAGCTAGATGAGGCCCCTAGGATTTTCTTCTCCCTCTCCTTGCAGGCAGCATCCATGGGTCATGTGGGGGATAGCTTCCGACATTCTTTAATGCTACATCTGGTCTACCACCTTTTCTCCTCCTTCTGTTTGTAGCTAGGAGTATCCCTTTTTGTTGCATCAACCCCTCTTGAAGGAGATCCAAACTTGTGCTTCATGCCAATTAGCTTCGGATTCATGATGCACTTCCTCCCTTTCCCAATGGCGACCCTACTAGTTATGGGGCATTTTAACTCCTTTTTGAGCTTGGAGAAGATGTCTTACTATTTTCAGAGGGAAACTTTGGTGCTTCAAGAGATTCAGGTTTGGTCTTAATCATCTTCTTGCTTGCATGGAGCTCAAGGGCTTCTAGAAGTCCAATCACAGCCCTTCAGAGCTATCCCTATCTTTCACATTATTTCATGAAGCATCCTTGAAATAATGTAATCTGGTTATAAAGCCACAAACACTTGTAATCTAGGATTTATCAATAAAATCTTCATTTTTCTATATTTCTATTTTGTGTTTGTTTACTGTATTCTGAATATTTTAGCATATATTGTATGCCATCCATATCCTTACATAAGGCCTCTTTCATTCCTTACTAGTTAGTGAGGATGAAGTTGCGGGCCATTGAGCAGCCATTAAGGCTTTCGACCAATCAAAGGTCATTTAGGCCATGGGCCATTGAATGGTTGTTGAGGCTCTTGACCGATCAAAGGTCATCCAGAGTCGTGGGTCATTGAGGCTCTCAACTGATCAAAGGTTGTTAAGAGCCATGGGCACTGAATGACCTTAATCTTTGATGGGCTACTGAGGGACCGTTGAAGCTCTCGAAAAATCATAGGTTATCTCAAGCCCTGGGCCATTGAGTGACCGTTGAGGCTCTTGGCCATTGAGTGACCGTTGAGGCTCTCGATCAATCAAAAGTCATTTGGAGCCATGGATGTTGAATAGTCTTAATCTTTGATAGGCTACTGAGGGATCGTTAAAGCTCTCAATTGATCAAATGTCATGTGGAGCCATGGGCCATTGAGCGGTCATTGAGGCTCTCAACCAATCAAAGACCATTTGGAGCCATGAGCACTAAATGGCCTTAATCTTTGATGGGTCTCTAAGGGGTCATTGATACTCTTGATCGATCAGAGCTCATATGGAGCCAAGGACCATTAAATGACTGTTGAGGCTCTTGATCGATCAAACATCTCTGGAGCCATGGGCACTGAATGGTCTTAATCTTTGATATGCTACTGAGGGGCCATTGAGGCTTTCGACTGATCAAAGGTCATCTAGAGCCATTAGCCATTGAGTCTCTCGATCGATCAAAGGTCATTTGGAGCCATGGGCCATTGAACGGTCATTGATCTTTGAAACTGACCAAGGACATAAGCAATTTCCTATCGATTACCAAAAGGATACACATTGTCTAATTTGAAAATCCTTTTATTAAGACAAGGAGGGTTACATTATTAATGATACATTTGAAGGTTCATTGAATCCTAAATTTGGAGTAAAAGAGTTCCACCAGTTGCTTCAACCAGTAGGTTTCTAGCTTGACAATTTCTTCTACCTAGCATGGACCTTTCTAATTTGGAGATAGCTTATCTCGTTGACCAGGTTAAGAGACTTCTACTTGGTGTAGAACCAAATTACCAATCCTAAAGGTTTTGCTCCAAACTTTGGAGTTGAAGTATCAGGTGACATTGTGCTGATAGGCCACCATCTTGATTCATGCTCTTTCACAGGCTTTATCCAATAGGTCTAAGTCCATGAGCCATCTCTTTGAATTAGTTTGCTTATCAAAGTTCTTAACTCATGCTGATGGGACTTCAAGTTCAACAAGTATTATCGCTTCAGTACCAAAAGCTAGATTGAAAGGTGTTTTTCCTATTGGAACTCTCGGTATTATTTGGTATGTCAAAAATACATGGTGAAGCTTGTTGGTCTATGAATCCTTAGCTATGTCCAATCTCTTTTTGATGCCTTAAAGGGTGGTTTGATTCATTACCTCTTCTTCTCCATTCGCTTAGGGGTGAGCCACCAAAGTGAGATGATGTGAAATTCCATGGTCTTTACAAAACTCCTCGAATCTGGCTTCTACGAATTGTTGTCCATTATCAATGATCAATACCCGAGGGATCCCAAACCATCATATTATAGTTCTCCATATAAAGTCTATCACCTTTGCCTCAATAATGTGGGCCAACGGCTTGGCTTCCACCCACTTTATGCCGTAATCTATAATGATCAGCAGGAGTTTTTGCTATCCTAAGGTAAGCTGAAATGGACTGAGAATGTCCATCCCTCATTGTGCAAAAGTCCAGAGGACATATATATGGGTGATCGGCATGGCGGGTAGGCACTGATGTTTGAATTTCTTTAATATGTGTTTCATCACATGATAAGTCCTTCGTATTCTTTTGCATCATGTGCCAGTGTAACCCTATCGGAGGAGTTTGTATGCCAGTGCTTTCCTTCTAATGTGGCTCTCACATATCCCTTCATCAACCTCTCTCAGCACATAATTATCCTCGAATAGGTGCAGGCAACATTCACCGAACCATGCTGTACTAGCCAGTTTGGGGTATACCGAACTAGACTGATGGCTGAACGGCTTGGTTCAACCAAATAAAATGGCTTGACCTATTTATAAAATAAAAAAAATAGAGAACTAGTATGAACTGGTCCTAAACTGGCCTTAATCAATCGATTTGATGGTTCATGACTAATTCGGTCTGATTCGAACTAGTTTATTTTTTTATTTTTTTGTTGGTTACTGTGGAGTTGGTGGGGGAGGGGGGCTTTTTAACAAGATAGAGAGCTCTCTGTATAACCTTTGGAAGGAGGCATCAATGACTCAAAAAAATCAATTTTCCTCCCATTTGAAGCCAATCAAATGCCAAATAATTCAAAAGGATGGTAGATTCAAGATATGTATAGTTTTCTTTTTTTGTTTTTCCTCTTCCCTCTCTTTTTTATTGAAATTCATAAAATTAAAAAAATAAGAGAAAATACTGTCAACTTTTTTTTATTGGGCATGATTTTAGAGTGTGTTATAGATCTAGAAAAGATCTACACAATGATGCTAAGATCTTGATTTTTTTATTAAGTATATAATTTTTTATGGGGCTTGTAAGCTACTCTCACTATAAATTTCACGTTGATTTATTCAAGTTTTGATGCATCTTGTGAATAGTACTTTAAATCTAATATTGAAAAAAAATGATCTTTAATACATTTCCAATATCTTAAAAAAATATATGTAGCATCTATAATAGGATCCTACATGAATCTAAGATCAATTTTTTTATAATATTTCAATAATTTATTTTTAAATCAAAAAATAAAAAAAATTATTTAAATAAAAAAATTAAAAATAGGTTAACAAAGTATTAATTAATAAACATAATTATTAAGCTTATGTATTTTTTAAATATTCAAGAATAGATCCATCGACGAGAAAGAAGGATGCAGAGCATGACATTGATTTGTTGCTTGGAGAAATGCTCTTGGATCGGCATCACTGGAGATGTAAATGGTGTAATGTAGAATTCAAAGGTGGTGGGGTAATGAGGTTGAAGCAGTACTTAGCTGGTGACTATTCTGATGTATCTACATGCCGATAGTATCCATAGGAGGTCCGTCAGCTAATGAAAAAGTATTTTACTAATTTCAAAGTAGGAAAGAAAAGAACATCAAAGAAGAAGGTAGAGGTGGATCACAAAGCCGTAGAACCACCTTCTTATTACTCCAGGGAGTCAGAAGGAGCATCTATTCCTTCTAATAAGGAGGCACGGATGGAGGCTGCCATTCAGGTGAGCTTGTATGAGCAGAGGTAGCTAGAGGAGATGGCCAGACAGAGACAGTAATTTGGGCCATTAACTTTTGAGTCAGGATCAAGATCGAGCTCTGTAAGTATTACAGGAGAGTTTCAGACATAGTTTAGGAGGACCTCCTCAATCAGAGAGCCCATCATGAGAGGCATCATTCATATTGCATCCATGTTAGGAGATTTGGTAGTAGAATGAAGTCTTTCAGGAACATTTCAATAGGAGCCACTATCCATGATGTCGATCCACATACCCTTCCTAGTTGAGATTTTAAGCAATAGATGATTGACAACATGCTAAAAAAGAATATAAAGAAGGATATGTGGCAGGCCGTCATATCCTGGTTTCATTTTAGTCATATTCCTGTGCACGTGGTAGACAATCCATATTATCGCTTTACTATTTCATCTATACAGGCTATTGGTATAGGTGTAATCCTCTAGGATCGAGAAATATTTATGGTCAGCTTTTGGATAGTAATGAGGAGCTAAAAAATTGGATTGCCTCCTATCAGCAAGTGGCCCGTGTGTGGGTTGACAGTCATGTGTGATGGTTGGTCTAGTCTTACTAGATGGATATCATCAACTTCTTGACTTATTATGATGAAAAAACTTTTTGTCATAAGTCTACTGATATTTCAAATCTGGTACACGATAGCAGTTATATCCTCAGATTGATGGAGGAGGTGATTGATCAGGTGGGAGAGCAGAATGTCATGGTCATCATAATAATGGACCACAATATGGGGCCGTAGGGTAAATTTTGATGCAGTGGTGACTACATATTTTCTGGACCCCTTGTACTACACGTTATATTAACTTCATGTTGATGGAAATTGAAAAATCTGTAGGGTGCAAAAGATAATTGAGTTAGCATAGACTATCATCAGATTTATCTATAACCATACATGGTTCTTATCATTGATGAGAAGTTTCATTGGGAAAGAAATATTGAGACCAGATATCACACAGTTTGCTACCAATTATATAGCACTTGATAATCTACTTGGCAAGAAAGTAGAGCTGCATTAGATGTTTTTCAATCAGGAGTGGTAGCAGAGCAGATATATCGAATAAATACTGAAGGGAGCAATATCGAGAATTTAGTGATGAGACAGACATTCTGGCAATAAGTTGAGAGGATTGTGGAGGCTATCAAGCCTCTATATAAGGTACTTCAAGCTATGGACTCTGAGAGATATGCTCAAATTGTTTTCCTATATTATATGATGCAAAGATCAAAGAAAAAGATCCAAGAAGCAAATCCAGCATATGCTATTGAGTATATCCAGATCATTGATGGACTATGGAGTTATCAAATGTGTTTGGATTTGTATCTAGCAGGTATGTAGTAATTCATGAACTTCCTAAAATTTTAAATTAAAATATATTTATACAAGTATAATTAACTAATTTTTAAAATATATGTATAGCTTACTATCTAAATTTGAGATTCCAATACTCCATATCGGATATTGCCATGGATGAACAGCTTATGTCTGCCCAACATAATGTTATATACAAGACGGAGCCCGATCCAAATGTCACAGCTATATGCCTAGAAGAAGTAAGTTAGGTTAAAATTGTTTAGTAATTTTTATTAGCACTAATTTCAATAAGTAGCACATGATAACAACACTTTCTTTTCAAACAAAATTTTTTAGGAATGGCATGATTCTTTTGTATCCACTATATCCATCATAAGTAAATCAAAGATGAATCATGGTAGGTACTACTAAGTACTAAGTCTAATATTAGATTCAGATTGATTTTTTAATTTTACTGAATCTAAAATTTTAAATAATTTAATATCTTTGGCAGCAAAATGATGGGTGTATTTTAGTGGATCTACAAAACATCTAAAAATTCTTGTAGTCAAGATCCTCTCCCAGATGGTGTCATCTAGTAGATGTGAGAGTAACTGGTCTACATTTGGCCTTATCCACTTTATGTAGAAAAACTGTCTAAAATATAAATACCTCAATGATCTTGTTTATGTACACTATAATTTAAGGCTGAGACTAAAGTGCATTCAGGAAGAAGTTAAATTGAAATACTCTGATCCCACTGTAAGTACTTATGTTGATGAGGATGAAGATCCAATAATTGGATAAGTCATGAGTCAATAGCTGGAGCCAGAGCTTGATGAGCTAAGATCGCCTCCTCAACCAACTAGTTTTGTAGCTAGTGAGGCTGGGGTGGATGCTGAAAAATGGGTAATAAGCAATATTCCTAATAGGGCTCCAGTAGAATATCACATCATCTCTCCTCGCTATCTATTGGACCCAGAGATCGAGGAAAAGAAAAGGTAGTTGCATCTCCACCAAAGTACTCAGTTCATTCAGATTCAGACACCAAAGAGAGTGGTGCTAGTCCTTCTTCAAATAGTGGAGGATTTAGTGATCAGGGAGGGGTTGGAGGATAGGAGTCGCAGCCACCTATTCATCTTCGATTCACTAGTGAGTCACAGTTTAGCCATGCCACACAGGATATAGACTATGGTGCACTAGCTGGTAGACCCTATGGTGATATGATCTCATATAGATGATAGGCTTCGTGAGGTCATTCGGAATATGATGCAGCTATAACTCTTATACATGGAGTAGGATCCATGGATATATCAAGATCATCCTTATATTCACGATCCTCTTATCCATGCTACAAGCAGCTTGTGATCTATATGGTCCATATGGTATATCCGAGACATCATCTTCTAGTGGTTATTATCCCATATAGCCTGGAGCATCTTATGGATCTGATTTTACTGCTTGTATATTTGGATGGACCCCTATACAACCATATCATCAATCTTTGGATACATCTCAGAGTTGGGACCTTAGTGAGAGATCTGCGATGAGTTACGGTTCATCATGCATATCTCTTGGGATGATCTTATAGGAGTATCATGCTGCCTGGTTAGAGAGATTTACTGATTTTCCTTCATAGTATATAAATGATCTCGATATTTATGGACATCAACACTTTACCCGATTCTAAATATCGGTATATACTTATATATATATTTTACCTTTCACTTTCATTAATTACTGGTAATCCTACTTTGATTATAAATTTATATCTTATTTTAATTATAATTAATTATTAGTATTTTTTAAATTCTAAATCCTAAACTCTAAACCCTAAACCCTAAAGGCCTAAACACTAAATCCTAAGGCCTAAACCCTAAAAAAATAAAAAAAACCCAAAGCCCATTTTTAAAAAATTGGGCATGCCGGTTTATACCAGCACGCCCACCATACCGACACTCGGTATGGTATGGCACCAGTACCATACCATCCAGCCCAGTGCTGGTACGGGTCTCGATATCGATACTGGGATCCTGGATGTAGGCACCTAAGGAGGGGCAAAGAGAATGATCTCTTGTAAAGCTTTCTGTTGACATCTTGAGTGATTTTGATGATAACAAAACATTGGAGCATGCGCATATATTACTAACTACTCTCAAGTATTTCACAAGTTTTGTAGGAAGATTCTTATTGATTATCAATTGCTCCTACTTTATTCTATTGAGTGTGTTAAGTAATATTGTATGAGTGTTATGTAAAGAAGAACCCCTTGAAAAACCTTTTAAAATCATGAGGCTGGGTTACTTCTATGAGTGGTTTGCTCTAGACTTAATTTGAGTTGGTTTGTATCAAATATTTGAGAGTTTTGGTGATAGTGTTCTTAAGTTTGATTGTAAAAGTCCTGAAGAACTCACTCGAGCCGACCAAACCAGAAGAAGAGCCGACTCTATCTCGTGGCACGCATTGAGGATTCTGGCATGCAGCAATCCGAGCCGACTCGAAGGAACCCGAGCCGACTCAAGTAAATCCTAGCCGACTCAAGGAGTCCGAGCTGACTCTTCCAGAGTCCATTTATGAAGTTTTCTAAGAACAAGCCAAGCGAGTCGACCCCAACAAGAATGAGCTGACTCTGCCAGAACAAATTTTGAAGACCTATGAAAGCGAGCCGACCCGAACTACAATGAGCCGACTCCTCCAGAGTGAAGAATTCAAATTCTGAGATTTCGAGTCAACCCAAGTAGAAGCGAGCCGACTCCTTCAGTATAATGATTTCAATGATGAGTGTTGGAGCCGACTCGAATGGAATTGAGCCGACTTGTCCACAATGTGGTTTATGCATTCTGAGACAAAGAGGCGACGCTGCTGAAGAAGTGGCGACTCGACCATCTGACTCAAAGGATCCGAGCCAACTTGAAGGATCCGAGCCGACTTGAGTGTCATTTCCAGGTACCTAACGGCTAGTTCCAAAATTTTTTTTTGAATGCAAAAAAGTTCTCCAACGGCTAGTTTTCAAATCCCAACAAACTGTAATGGTTGTATCCTTTAGAAACAAGTATAATAGACCATATAAAGGGATTCAAAATTGGTGATTAAACAGAGGATGCTTAATTGAATACAAAAAGTTTTTCTTTATGAGCACAAGTGAGCATTCAAGATAGTCTTCATTCTTCACCAACTCCCATCTGAAGATTAAAGCACTCATTGAAGAAAGAAAGGAAGCCACTCAAGTGCATTAAAGCAAAGTTAAAGAAGGCTTGATCAGTGCTACAGCGACAACTATCCGACAACGAGAGTTTGTCATTTATTATTGCAATTACTTTCAACTTCTTTGTGAGTGGTTTGGGTTATTGGTGAGCCCAATTTAAAACCAAATAGGTTCTTGGTGATCCTGTGTTAAAACCAAGAGTTGATTTTTTTTGGTGCTCCCTTTTTAAAACCTAGTATAGGTTTGGATTATGAGCCTGTAAAATAATCCTACTGCATTTGGGTGTAGTGAAAATCTTAAGAGGTATCTTGGATAGTAGATGTAGGAGCGGGTTTGCTCTGAACCACTATAATCTTTGGTGTTTGTATTGCTACTTTTCTCTTTCCTTTTAGCTTGTGCTTTACATTCATAATCATAGCACCTTTCACTAAGAAAAGTTAAATTCTGAAAGCACATATCTGTAGCAGTAATTATTTTTTAAAATCTCAATTCACCCCCTCTTGGATAGCCACCTAGGCAATAACTGGTATTAGAGCAGAGTCTCTGAATACACTAGAGTAAAGATTGATGGCTCATCCAATGAATACATCCTTACTTGAAGGCCAATCAACCAATAGACCTCCACTCTTCACTAGTACCAATTATACATACTAGAAAGCTAGGATGATCAAAAGAAGAAAAAATCTATTGCCTTCAAAGCTACAGTGGATTCAAGAAAGAATGATGATGAATCAGAAGAAGAATGCTCCTCCATTGAAAATGACATGGAAGATGAAGATGTTGCTATGGTCGTTAGAAGGTTCAAAAGGTTCTTGAGAAGAAGGAAAGGAAGAAACTATAGAAAATCCTACAAGAACAAAGAATACAGCAAGGAAAGGGACAAGGAAAAAGAAAAGGAAAAAAGAAGTGCCCGTATGCTACGAATGCAAGAAACCAGGGCACATTTGACCAGACTGTCCTTTGTTGAAAAAGAGAATCAAGAAAAAGAAAAAGAGAGCTATGGTAGTGACATGAAGCGATAGCAAAATGTCCACATCTACTGAAGAAAACTCTCATTCTCTCCATGGATAAGGATCTACATACTCAAACTAGCTAGAAAACTTTTACTCCAAACAAGAACTCAAGAAAACTAGAACACAAGGAAACAATCCTTTCATTAATTCAAATCATAGCATAGAAAGAATACAATGAGAGCCTAGGGGCCCTATTTATAGGCTCCAATGCTAAGAATCTCGTCCAAGGGTGGAGAGGAGGGGATAAGGATGGCTTAGTTGGCTCCAACAATTTTTAGGTAAGTGGTTTTAACTAAAAATAAATTATTGGTAGAAAGTTACAACCACTTTGACATGTGGCATCTAGAAGATCCTAATGTGGCTTCCAAATGCTGATGTGGAGGCTTAGGTGTTATAAGTTATGGCATCCCACATGTCAAATATTGTTGGGGTAGTGGAAGGAATCTTTATGTTCCCCATAAAACTCTTGATGTAGTGTAATTCCTTCTCCCCCAAGGTTGTTTGATGAGTTGTTCCCCCATGTGCTTCAAATCTGGGCATGAATTGGGCTTGGACTTGGTCTTGAAGAGACTTGAATGGTTATCTTGTACTTGAAAAGGATGCCCTCCATCATGCTTTGGGCTTGAGCTGAATAGGCTTCTTCCATGTGTTGGCTTATGAGCCAAATCATGCTTCAAGAAAATCTGGCTTTTGAGCATGCTTCAAGAAAAATTATGGGCTTCTTCCATGTGTTGGTTTGTGAGCCAAATCATGCTTCAAGAAAATTTGGCTTATGAACATATTTCAAGAAAAATTGTAACTTGCTTCGAAAATTTTATTGACTATAGCTACAAAAACAAAGTGAGTTAATCAAAATATATATTTTTATTATGGATGTCCCCATCATTTATGGGAAAGAAAAAAGGTAGATATCATAGAAAATTCTATAAGAAAGGGGAATATAGTAAAGATAAGGACAAGGACAAGGAGAAAGAAAAGGAACAAGTCCCCACCTGCTATGAATGTGAGAAACCGGGGCACATTCATCCAGATTGTCCATTGTTGAAGAAAACCTTCAAGAAGAAGAAAAAGAAGGCGATGGTTGCTACATGGAGCAATAGTGAGGAATCCACCTCAACTGAAGAGGAAGAGACCACGAAAACTACTAATATTTGTCTAATGGGTCTCGAAGATGAGGTAACATCCCCCGAACCTCAATTAGAATTTATATTTGATGAATTGAATTCTGTTTTTCGTGATCTATTATCTGAATTCAAAAAGGCTGGAGTAAATATTAGATCCTTAAAGAATATCAATAATTCTTTGCTAAAGGAAAAAGAATAAATTTTTTAGCTTTAAACTGATCTATTTTCTGACAACCAAGTGTCGACACCTGATAGGCAAGTGTCGACACCTGACAGCCAAGTGTTGACACTCGGGTTCTTATAGCCTCAATGGATCTATTTTCTGATAGCCTGAAATCATTGTTTTTAGCTCTAAATGTCTAGTTTTTGATCCCTAATGGTCTAAAACAGTTTTTTGGGTATTTTTCATGTATTTAAGCTTCACCAAACTCACTTATGAAGAAAAAAAAGAGAAAAGTTGAAAGCAAAGAAATATCCAAGAGTTAAAGCCCTTCTTCAAGAACTCAACTTCCAAAAGCAAAATAGGAGATATTTTATTGAAAAACCTTTCATTTCATCTTTCCAAAAGTGTTCTTGAGAAGATTCTAAGTCAAGTTACATCAAGCAATCATTCAAGAACTTCAAAGATTCTTCATCCACTCTAAGAAGAGAGTTTGTTTGTGTTAAATTCTTGTATTCTAAATTTATTGTTGTTTGACCTAGCTTTCAAGGTTCTTGAAAGTAGGTTGTAAGGTTGTTGGTGAGCTAAAACCAACCAGGGTTGACTTGTGAGCCCAAAGCCAAAATAAGTGTAAAGGTTTGTTGGTGAGCCTAGGTGATAAAACCAACTTAGGTTTTGACTTGTGAGCCTTGGAAAACAAGTCGGCTATAATCTTTGAAGAGATTATAGTGGAAATTCCTACGGGGAGCTTGGAGATTGGACATAGGTGTTTAGAAAACACCAAACCACTATAAAATATTGTGTTTGTATTGTGATTATCTCTTTTCTCTACTTGCACTTTAATTTCTGTACTTTGCTTATTGTTTTCCACTGCATTTACTTAAGTGCATTATCCACAAACACTACACGACCTTCACATATTTGTTTTAATTTTTAAAAAATCCAATTCACCCCCCCTCTTGGACTCCATTTCTAGGCAACAAGTGGTATCAGAGCACCGGTACTCTCTTGTAGGTCCAAGGATCTTGAGTAAAAGATTATGGCAACCCCAATAGGTATGGGCATTGTTGAAGGTCAAGCTTCAAACCGTCCCCCACTATTTAATAGCACAAATTACACGTATTGGAAGACTCGCATGCGCATATTCATTCAAGCCATTGATTATAATCTTTGGAGGACAATCATCAAAGGTCCTCATCAGCCTACTATATTGGTTAATGGCATTCTCACTCCAAAAATAGAAGATGATTGGGATGAGAATGACATTAAGCAAATATAGCTTAATGCTAAGGCTATGAATCTATTATTTTGCTTACTAGATCCGAGTGAATTCAATAGAATATCTAACTGTCTCTCCAATAAGAAAATATGGGACACACTTGAGATTACCCATAAGGGTACACACCAAGTAAAACAACTAAGGTTAACATGCTCATTCACACATATGAAATGTTTAAAATGGAACCTACTGAATCTATAAGTGAGATGTATACTAGGTTCATAAATATTGTGAATGGCATGAGAAGCTTAGGAAAGATTATATCTAATAATGAACTTATAAATAAACTTCTCAGGTCTTTTCTGGCTTCATGGGATGCCAAGGTAACTTCTATAGAAGAAGCCAAGGATGTCAACATTCTTCCACTCGAGCAACTGTTGGGCTCATTGATGACATATAAGCTTTCATTGAAGCAAAAGAATGTGGATGTTGACAAGAATAAGAAAGTGATCGCTTTCAAGTCAACAAATAAAGATGACTCAAATGAAGACTCTGAAGAAGAAGATGAAGAAGATGAGATGGCTCTCATAACAAGAAAATTCAGGAGGTTCATGAGAAAGAAGAAGTTTAACTTCAAGAAGAAACCTCTAAAAGGAGATCCTAGCAAAGAAAAGGAGAAGGATAAAGAGAAGGAGCAGCCCACATGCTTTGAATGCAAGAAATCAGGCCACTTCAAAATGGACTGCCCTCTACATAAGAAGAGCAGAAGAAGACTAAGAAAGAAGGCCATGATGGCAACTTGGAGTTATAGCGAGGACTCCAGTTCTGAGGAAGAACAGCAAGAAGTATCAGATTTTTGTTTGATGGCCAACAATGACGAGGTATTTTCTGAAACTGAAAAATGAGTTTATATTTGATGAGTTGCATGAAGTATTTGATGAATTAGTTATAGAATTTCAAAAACTGAAATCAAAACATAAAGAACTAAAAAGGAAAAATTTGGATTTAGTCAAAGCTAATGACAAGTTTTCAACTGAAAATGATTGCTTGCTTCTTCAAAATAAAAAGTTAAATGATAAAATTATTCTCCTTGAAAAAGAAAAGAAAGTTTTGAAAAAGCAAAAGTCTTCAGTATAAAATGAAAACTTTTCAAAACATAATGAAATTTTACAAGAAAACAAAAAGTACAAAGAAGAACTTGAAAAGTTAAAACCTTTTGTTGATAAATTTACATATAGTTCTGAAAAATTAAACATACTTTTAAATAATCAAAGAGCTATTTTTGATAAAGCCAGTTTAGGTTTCAGAACTCAAAAGAAACAAAAATTTTTCAAGAATTTCTTTGTGCCTGCATCATCATCTATTACTTGTCATACTTGTGAAATTGTAGGATTTAAATCTTACTTGTGTAATAAAAGAAAACTTAGCAATGTCAAGAAAGTTTGGGTTCCAAAAGGAACCATTACCACTAACTTGAAAGGACCTAAGATGACTTAGGTACCTAAAGTCTCTACTTGATTTTTATTATAGGTGTGCCTTGCAACCAATAAAAGAAGAATGTGGTACCTCGACAGCGGTTGCTCAAGGCACATGATCGAAGATATGGAGCAGTTCTCATCACCTGTATATCAAAATGGTGGTAATGTAACATTTGGTGATAATGGAAAGGGCAAGATTGTCAAAATTGGTAAAGTCCATATTACCCCTTCTACTTATATTGATAATATATTATATGTTGATGGTTTGAAACATAATTTACTTAGCATTAATCAATTTTGTGACAAGGATTTCAAAGTCATTTTCGAATCTTCAATGTGCATTGTTTCTAGTCTAGATGACAATGGCATCAAGTTCATTGGTCATAGGCGTGGCAATATTTATATGGTTGAACTTGATGATCTCCCTGTTCAAAATGGTCAATGCCTAGTGGCAATGGAAGCCAAGATCAATGAAACTAGTTAGCTTTGGCATCGTAGACTAGGACATACAAATATGCATTTGATTTCAAAACTTAGTAAAATGAATTTGATAAAAGATTTACCAAAACTTAGTTTTGAAAAAGACAAGATTTGTAGTGCTTGCCAACTTGAAAAACAAACCAAATCATCTTTTAAATCAAAAGGAGTAGTCTCTACATCTAGACCCTTAGAGTTGCTTCATATGGACCTCTTTGGGCTAACTAGAACATCTAGTTTTGGTGCGGGCACCAGACTCAGAAGAAGACTTCAGAGCTCCATCTGGATCTCTGATTAACCTTGCCCAAAGAATTAGGGTTTTTGGCTTGTAATAAGGGTTGACTTGATCAACTCAATTTTAGTTTGAGTCTGTATTACCTGCATTTTTATTTTGTTGAGTCATGTTGACTCAGTAGTGGACTAGGGCTTCAACCTGGGGGTGTTACATTTTCTCACAAGGCCAAGCAAGTGGGCGCCACACTCCCAGCCATACGCCTGAGTCCAGGGGGCGCCACATCTCCATCCAGCAGGCTTTGGTCCCCACACCACAGATAGCAGCTCCCCTCTTTCATGCGCCAATTGAGGAGAAATCCACCAGGGGTCCACAAATCAAGGAGGCGGTCCAAGACTTCCTAAAAGAACCAAACTATGAAAGGGAAGAAATTCTCTTGGGGAGAGATTCAAGGAGGCGCCCATTACCTGCCAGAAATACTCAAACAAAGTTAGAAGGAGCCATAACTTGGGGAGAAAGAAAAGGAGGTATCCAAAAAGGGTTGAGCCATGGAAGGAAGGGGATTTCTCTTGAAAAGCAAGGTTAGGAGACGCCCTAATCATTCCAACTAAAGCCAGATATAAAAGGCAACAAATTTTCTCTTGGAGGGCAAGGTTAAGAGGCGCCCAAACACTTCCAGATAAGGCCAGGCATAGAAGGAAAAAAATATTTTCTTGGAGGTCAAGACAAGGAGGCGCCACCCACTTTCCTTTTGAAGCTTCAATCAACTTTAGAATTAATTGGCCGGCCATATGAGTAGGGATTGATATCCTAATTTGAAGATCCCCTCCTTTAGTCCCAAATGGGAAGATGTAAAACCCTACTCTCTTGTAATGGCCTATAAATTAAACCCCCATGTAAGTTTGAAAAAAATCAGATGAATGAAATCAATTTCTGTGTGAGCAACTTTGTGTTTCTCTCTTCCGCACTTGTATTCAGGTGTTGAGCTCCGTGAGGGAGTAAATCCGGGTTCCCTAGGAACCTTGAGGAGGTGTGAGATCTCCAACCCCAAAACCCTAGCTTAGTCCACCCATCTCTACTCCACCACCACCAAACCCTAATTTTCCATCTTCATCCCATGGCCCCTCTCTTCCACATCGAAGCCGGTCACCAGCATCCAGGTTCAGATCAACTGTTTCAACTACAGAGCCAGTTCAAAGGAGAGTCAGATCAGTATCAAGATCTCCGGAACTTCTACATCCAACAATCTTCATTAAGTACTCAGGTCAGTGTCTTTCTTTGAGTTTCTGGTTCTTTTTTTGTTCTTCTTCTTCCAGATCCTGAGTTCGAGAAGAAGGCCAACCTTGCCATAGGACTACAATCCGAGGATCCATTGCGAAGATACCCCATCTCCAAGGATCCTACAATTTGCTCGAGAGTGTCCTTCAATTGAAGCAATGAGAGATATCACAGTCAGGTATAAAACCTTCTCTTCTCTCTTCGTCTGTTTCTTGAAAGAGGAGTAAACCCTAGGTCTGGGGGTTTCTCAATCCCCAGTGATCCTACTTCTGAGTTACTCTGATAATCCACTCCTTTTAATTGTGCTTTCTGTCATTTCTTAGTTTCTTTCAACATTAGTTTATCTTTCCTTTGAGTCAAAGCCGACTTCTGAAAATAAATAAATAAAAAAAAAATATTAATTTTAATTTACTTCCGCATCGCATCATCTTTTTTGTTCTGCATCATTTTTGGTATCAGAGCTTTCGTTCTGCATCAATTTTAGTATCAGAGCTTTTGTACTGCATCATTTTTGGTATCAGAGCTTTCGTTCTGCATCAATTTTGGTATCAGAGCCTCTGTCTAGGGTTTCTGTTTTGATTGCTTGTTTGAGTCTCTCTCTTTTTACTTTGTCTGCTCGAAGTAGACTCCCCAGGACGTCCGGTCCTAGGAACGAAGCAAGGTGCAAACCTCCTCTTCCCATTCCACGGGGTGTTCCTAGGGCGTGTAGGGGATCCGTTGGGTTATAACTTTGTAGCAGAAATTGTAAACGGGGAAGTGCTCTGTTTTCAGCCCGTAATTTCCCTGTTGCAGGAATTATTTCTCACTGCAGGTAACTCCAAATTTGGTGATTTTTGCTTTTCTAAAACCAGTATAATTGAAACTATTTTGCATAATTTTTCTATGATTTATTGATTTTCGTGGGATTTCTAATAATTAAATTACTGTAACTCTATTTTTTTTTATTTTGCAATCCAATTATTTTTGAGTATTCATCTCTTAATTCATCTTAAGGGCATTTGAGCATCTAAGATAAGGGGAGGAGTTGATAACCTCTCCTTAGCCCAAAACCACCACCCACTCATTCAAACCTAAGCCTTTAATCTAAAAATTGATTAGACCTAATTTGCCCTAGTGGGCTAGGGACATCAACAAGTCGGGTCAAGGCTGGTGTTGAGTCAGTTTGTCTGGTTACTCTGTGTGTGGTTTGTACTTAGTGTCTAGAACGGTGGTTCAGGGATTCCATCCCGAAGGGCTTGTGTGCTGGTCCGCCTACCTGGCCAATCTCTGATTGGTGTCTAGGATTGGCATCTAGGGACCTAACACTCCCCTTACACCTGCCTGGCTGAGTCCCGAGTTGCTACAGGCTAGCTTGCCACTCTGATTGGGCATCTAGTTTGGGCTCTAGGTCTAGTTAGCCAGTAGTCCCTTTAGTCTAGTCACATTCTGTGTGCTTGCTTGCATCATCATGTCTACCCGGAATGGAGTACCCTACCAACCTAGTCAAACCCAACCAGATTTAGAGGCCATGGTTAGAAATCTTACCAAAAGTATGACCAAATTGAGTCAGGACATGAATGAGGGTTTTTCCCAATTTAGGGATCGAGTCCAAGTACTTGAGAAACGTAGACATCAAAATTGGACCCCTGATCCAAAATTTAATAGGCCCCAACCTCACCCATGCCAGGAGCCTAGGAGGACCTTATACCATGATCCCGAGCATAACCTTAGGAAGCCTAACCATGATATCTATAGTGTGGATCGTGTCTATGAGAGGTCCTTACAATATTCTAGACCAGTCACTCAACAACCCAAGTCTTCTAGATCAAACCATTTAGATCCACACCCATGCCCAAGTAAGGTCTCTACTAGCTTGAAACCCAGTGTGACCCAGGTTCCTATATCTCAAGAATGTTTGTTTTGTGGAGAAAGAGGCCATAAATCTAGTCAGTGCCCATGCATAGGACTGGCTTGTGCACAGCTAAGTGGTAAGAATCCTAAGGATGACATTAATGAGGGAGAACCCAAGCCTACCAATAAGGAAGAAAGGTTAGGTATGACAAGCCTAGAATCAGTTGACCCGATTACCACTGACCTGAAACCCATTGAAGATGGCATCGAGGAAGTATATGATGCTGGCTTGAGTCTAGTTGATGAATATGAGGGGGAAGAACTTAAAGAATGTGACATCGATACTATTGGTTCCTTACCTGAGGAGACCTTGGAAAACAACCAACTGGTAGGACCTAGTTTAGAAATTCAAGAGATTTGTGAGAACCAGGTTCCTTTAGTCAAATACCCCCAGGAAGAACTCATGGTGTTAGCCCGAGCTATTAGTTCATACCCTCTAATGACAGTCATTCCCCAAGTACCAATTGAAGATCTTTGCACTGAACTGTTTAAGTTTGCCCACCCTATGGTAGATCCTCTCCTTAGGATGACTGAATCAAGCCTCTTACAATTGGACCTTGTCCCATGCTCAGCCACTAAGGTCTCTCTCGTAATCTCAGTTGGACATCCTTTTCTTGAGCGGATTGATTCACCCAGTCCTGTAGAAGTCCTCCTTATGACCCCAGACCCCTTCCTTCGCAAGACTGACCTACCCTTCTATAGAGTATACCTTTCCAAAACCATAGGTCAAATTTCAAGTCTTGAGGTTATCATCCATAGACCCTCCCATGAATCATTCTCTAATCCATTTCTTGAGAAAGTGGATCATTGTTTGCTTAGAGAACAAACCTTAGCTATTGCAATCACATGTCCTAGGCTACTCCCCGAACCATCTCTTGATCCATTCCTAGGAGTAGCAAACTTTTCCTTTCGTAAGGATGACCAGTTGACACTCATAGATCACCATTCAAACCTTCAGGTCACCACCTTTAGTCAGCAGGTAATTCGAGACTCCACCTTATATTTCCTCCCTTTCTCTAGGACTTCCAATGCTTCTTACACCATCCAAGTATACTTTGTCGAAGTCTTTAGAGTGAACCACGTGTCAGAACCTATTAGGTTTGCCACCTACTTCTGGAAGACCTTATGGCACCTACTAGGCACCCATGATAAGTTTTCATGCTCTGCATGCCATCCTCCGACCCAAGGTCAAACCTAGAGAGCCGTAGTTTGTTAGGTTTAGACCTAGGGTTCCTTTGAATAAAGTCCATTCTTTAGGAATGTATCGTCAGTCGAGTTTAGGACATTGACTCAGATTTTGGTTGAGTGAGAATACCAGGAATTGGGATTTGTATTTTGTTCAGGACTGAAATTGCATTCAATGTTTCGATCAATAGGTCTATAGGCTAGAGTCCCTTTGAAATTGTTCTTGGATACAAGCCTCACACACCACTTGATCCGATTTCACTATTAGCCCACACACACGAGTCTCCGAGTCTGCTGAAGTTTTTGCACAGCATATAAAAGACTTGCATAAAAAAATTCATGCCAAAATAAATTTAAGTAATGAAACTTATAGGAAGTTGGCTGATTCTCAAAGGCGAGTCAAAACTTTTGTTGAGGGAGACTATGTAATGATTAGGTTAAGGCCTAAACGTTTTCCTCCTGGAACCGTTAGAAAGTTACATGCTAGAGGAGCTGGACCATTTAGAGTGGTGAAGAGAGTAGGATCCAATGCTTATGTGCTCGAGTTACCTTCAGAACTAGGCATTAGCTCAACTTTCAACATTACAGACCTAGTAGAGTATAGAGAGCCAGCTGTGATTCCCAGTGAGCCTTTTGAGCCTAATCCTGCTCTTGAGAGTGAACCCAACCCTGTGTGTCCACCAACAAACTGGCCTGTGAGGAAAGAGCAGATTGAAAAGATCTTGGATGATCAGGTTATCTCTACTCGTAATCGAGGATACCAAAGATACCTGGTCTGCTGGCAAGGAAGGCCAGATTCTGATGACTCTTGGATCTCTCGAGAAGAATTACAAGAATTGGACCCAGACCTCTTGGAGAGATACCAGAGCCAACTTGATCCATACTCGACAGGGTTGAGTTCCTCCCACCCTGGGAGAATTGGTGCGGGCACCAGACTCAGAAGAAGACTTCAGAGCTCCATCTGGATCTCTGATTAACCTTGCCCAAAGAATTAGGATTTTTGGCTTGTAATAAGGGTTGACTTGATCAACTCAATTTTAGTTTGAGTCTGTATTACCTGCATTTTTATTTTGTTGAGTCATGTTGACTCAGTAGTGGACTAGGGCTTCAACCTGGGGGTGTTACATTTTCTCCCAAGGCCAAGCAAGTGGGCGCCATACTCCCAGCCACACTCCCAGCCATACGCCTGAGTCCAGGGGGCGCCACATCTCCATCCAGCAGGCTTTGGTCCCCACACCACAGATAGCAGCTCCCCTCTTTCATGCGCCAATTGAGGAGAAATCCACCAGGGGTCCACAAATCAAGGGGGCGGTCCAAAACTTCCCAAAAGAACCAAACTTTGAAAGGGAAGAAATTCTCTTGGGGAGAGATTCAAGGAGGTGCCCATTACCTGCCATAATTACTCAAACAAAGTTAGAAGGAGCCATAACTTGGGGAGAAAGAAAAGGAGGTATCCAAAAAGGGTTGAGCCATGGAAGGAAGAGGATTTCTCTTGAAAAGCAAGGTTAGGAGGCACCCTAATCATTCCAACTAAAGCCAGATATAAAAGGTAACAAATTTTCTCTTAGAGGGCAAGGTTAAGAGGCGCCCAAACACTTCCAAATAAGGCCAGGCATAGAAGGAAAAAAATATTTTCTTGGAGGTCAAGACAAGGAGGCGCCACCCACTTTCCTTTTGAAGCTTCAATCAACTTTGGAATTAATTGGCCGGCCATATGAGTAGGGATTGATATCCTAATTTGAAGATCCCCTCCTTTAGTCCCAAATGGGAAGATGTAAAACCCTACTCTCTTGTAATGGCCTATAAATTAAACCCCCATGTAAGTTTGAAAAAAATCAGATGAATGAAATCAATTTCTGTGTGAGCAACTTTGTGTTTCTCTCTTCCGCACTTGTATTCAGGTGTTGAGCTCCGTGAGGGAGTAAATCTGGGTTCCCTAGGAACCTTGAGGAGGTGTGAGATCACCAACCCCAAAACCCTAGCTTAGTCCACCCATCTCTACTCCACCACCACCAAACCCTAATTTTCCATCTTCATCCCACGGCCCCTCTCTTCCACATCGAAGCCGGTCACCAGCATCCAGGTTCAGATCAACTGTTTCAACTACAGAGCCAGTTCAAAGGAGAGTCAGATCAGTATCAAGATCTCCGGAACTTCTACATCCAACAATCTTCATTAAGTACTCAGGTCAGTGTCTTTCTTTGAGTTTCTGGTTCTTTTTTTTGTTCTTCTTCTTCCAGATCCTGAGTTCGAGAAGAAGGCCAACCTTGCCATAGGACTACAATCCGAGGATCCATTGCGAAGATACCCCATCTCCAAGGATCCTACAATCTGCTCGAGAGTGTCCTTCAATTGAAACAATGAGAGATATCACAGTCAGGTATAAAACCTTCTCTTCTCTCTTCGTCTGTTTCTTGAAAGAGGAGTAAACCCTAGGTCTGGGGGTTTCTCAATCCCCAGCGATCCTACTTCTGAGTTACTCTGATAATCCACTCCTTTTAATTGTGCTTTCTGTCATTTCTTAGTTTCTTTCAACATTAGTTTATCTTTCCTTTGAGTCAAAGCCGACTTCTGAAAATAAATAAATAAAAAAAAATACATTAATTTTAATTTACTTCCACATCGCATCATCTTTTTTGTTCTGCATCATTTTTGGTATCAGAGCTTTCGTTCTGCATCAAGTTTGGGAGGTAAGAAGTACGGTCTAGTTATTGTAGACGATTTTTCACGTTTTACATGGATCATGTTTTTAGCACATAAAGATGAAACGTTTTTTGCATTCATTCGATTTCATAAAAGAGTTTCAAATGAAAAATGTGTTTCAATTGTATCTTTGAGAAGTGACCATGGAACCAAATTTGAAAATTCTGATTTTGACAAATTTTGTATTGAAAATGGCATTCATCATAATTTTTCAGCACCTAGGACACCTTAACAAAATGGAGTGGTAGAAAAGAAAAATAGAACCCTTGAAGAAATGGCACGCACCATGCTTTGCAAAAATGAGCTACCTAGATATTTTTGGGCGGAAGCCATAAACACTGCATGCTATGTTTTGAACCATATTTTAATCTGACCGATTTTAAAGATAACACCGTATGAGCTTTAGAATGGTAGAAAACCTTCAATTAGATATTTTCATATTTTTGGATGCCGTTGTTTCATCTTAAACAATAGTAAAGATAATTTAAGCAAATTTGATGCCAAGTTAGATGAGGGTGTCTTTCTAGGTTACTCTACATCTAGCAAGGCATACAAGGTCTTCAACAGAAGAACACATGTTATTGAAGAATCCATACATGTTGTATTTGATAAATCTGACCAGAAATTTTCTAGAAAAGAAGATGTGCTTTGTGATGAAATAGGTAGTAAAAGAATTGAATATGTGAACAATAATGAAGAGCCTACCAAGGAACAAAAAGATGATCAAAACATTGAAAGAGGACAAGATCAAGAAAATGAAAATACATCATTACTTGATCCTTTACCTAAAGAATGGAGGTATGCTCATGGACACCCCAAAGAGCTTATCATTGGTGATCCATCTAAAGGTCTAAGTACTTAATCATCTCTTAAAAATGTTTGTGATTATTTAGCATTTGTATCTCAAATTGAGCATAAAACTATTGAAGAAGCTGAAAATGATTGTAATTGAATTAATGCTATGCAAGATGAACTTAATCAATTTAAAAGAAATAATGTTTGTACTTTAGTAGATAGACCTTTAAATGTTTCAATTATTGGCACAAAATGGGTTTTTAGAAACAAACTTGATGAAAATGAAATTGTTACAAGAAATAAAGCTAGACTAGTTACCAAATGATACAATCAAGAGGAAGGGATTGATTTTGATGAAACCTTTGCTCCTGTAGCTAGAATTGAGGCAATTAGGCTATTGTTGGCTTTTGCTTGCTTTATGGATTTTAAATTATTTCAAATGGATGTCAAAAGTTCCTTTTTGAATGGTTTTATCGAAGAAGAAGTTTATGTTGAACAACCTCCCAGTTTTAAAAATCCTGAATTTCCAAACCATGTTTTTAAACTTCTTAAAGCTTTGTATGGTTTAAAACAAGCTCCAAGAGCTTGGTATGATTATTTAAGTTCTTTCTTGCTCAAAAATGATTTTACTAGAGATAATGTAGATACTACTTTGTTTTTGAAAAAGAAGAATGATGATCTCTTAGTAGTACAAGTGTATGTGGATGATATTATATTCAGTGCTACTAACGAATCTCTTTGTCAAGAGTTTGCAAAGTTAATGCAAGGTGAGTTCGAGATGAGCATGATGGGAGAACTTAACTTCTTCCTCGGATTCCAGATAAAGCAAACCAAAGAAGGAATCTTCATCAACCAAGCTAAGTACACAAAGGAAATACTGAAGAAGTTTGGGATGGAAAACACTAAGCCTTTAGGTACACCAATGAGCTCTTCTTGTAAGCTTGACAAAGATGGATCAGGTAAATCTATTGACCAAAAGCTTTATAGGGGAATGATAGGCTCATTGCTATACCAAACTGCTAGTAGGCTAGATATTATGTTCAGTGTTTGTATGTGTGCAAGATATCAGTCTGCCCCTAAAGAGTCTCATCTTTGGCTGTTAAACGCATACTTAAATATCTGTCTGGCTTAATTGATATTGGTCTTTGGTACTTTAGAGATTCTTCATTTGAATTGATTACTTATTCTGATGCTGACTTTGCTGGATGTAAACTTGATCGTAAAAGTACTAGTGTTACCTGTGAGTTTCTTGGAGTAAATTTGATCTCATGGAGTAACAAGAAATAGAATTCAGTTGCTTTATCTATGACGGAAGTCGAATATATAGTAGCTGGAAGCTGTTATGCTCAAATCCTATGGATCAAACAACAACTCGAAGGTTTTGGCATTAAACTAATTAAGACACCCATAAGATGTGATAATACTAGTGCAATCAATCTAACTAAGAATCCTGTGTAACATTCAAGAAGTAAACACATTGAAATAAGACATCATTTTATAAGAGATCATGTACAAAACTCTAATATGATACTTGAATTTGTATATACTGATGATCAACTAGCTGATGTGTTTACCAAATCCTTGAGTGAAGAGAGATTTTGTATGATTAGAAGAGAGTTAGGTGTTATTGACCCATTCTCTTAGAACTCTCTTAAATTTCACCCTACCTAATTTATTTTTACTTAAAATCACTTTTATTGAGTCTCAAAACCTTTTAAAAAACATTCCTTGATTTTTGAGAATTTTTCTAATTTTTTTCTCAAAAATCTCTTAGCCAAGTATCGACACTTGGATTTTGCAAATTGTCGACACCTGACCAAGTATCGACACTTGAGAAATTCGAAGTCTCGACACTCGCAAAAATTTCAAGTTTTTTAGGGCAAAACCGAACCCTTTTGTATTTCATTTCCCCCCTTTTCTCAAGTGCCGTAGTGGTCCCCAAGTCTCCTCTAACCTTCGGAAGAGTCGTTTTCCACCTTTGCCTCGTCAAATCGAGGAATTTCTCTCCCTCTTCTCTCACATTCAAACCGTGAACCCTTGATTTCCTCATTTTCATTCATTTTATCTGTTTTAAATCTGATTTTTCATGTTTTTGGATCATTTTTGGGTTTCCAATCCGTGGGAAATCATTTTGTCCATATTTTTTCTTGGATTTCCTCTCGTTTTTGGACTGGTTCCCCATCGTGATCATTTGTTTTTACCACTTTTACCATTGCATTGAGTATTTTGGCCGAAACCCCCAATTCTTCTTGGATTTAAGTTCAGATTTCATGGATTTCATTCATTTAATGCATTATATGTTTGTTTTCAAGATTTATGCCTTATTTTGCCTCTGATTTCACTTAATTTCACTGTTAGATTGAAGTTTTAGGGCAAAACCACCTTTTGATGTTTATTTAAACCGATTTTTCTACCGAACAAGAGGTTAATTTCACTGAGCATTGTTTGATTTCTCAGTTTTAATTATTTCCCTAAACTATTTATCCTCCGATTTCATGTTTTACGGTCAATTTCTAACCTAAAGTATTTTTTTAATTTCATTTTCATTTTGAAACAAACCCTAGCTATTACTTTAAACTAGTATTATTTTTAAAAAGCAAAACCTAGACCTGTTTATCCTCTCTTTCAGTCACACCCTTGGCCTTAACTTGCTTAAAATCGATCCCCATTCATTGTGTTTACGCCTTTGTTCCTTCCCTTTCTTCGCTCAGCTTGTAGTCATGGGTCCTCGAAAGAGATTGGCAGTGAAGAGGAAGTTTGGACAGAGTTCTGAGAGGAGATCAAAGGCCACACATGATATTGGTCAGTCCAGTAGTTCAGCAGCTCTAGGATCCCTCCTGCAGAGAGGATGGCAGGGAAGGTAGTGATAGCCGGTAGGCAAATTGATCTAGAGTTCTTCGACCGGTAGCATTTTTAGATTAGTCAGACGCTCTCAGATGCTGGATTAGTACCCTTCTGTACCATGCAGGAGAGGTACTATCCTCATTTGGTGCAACAGTTTTATGGACGACTGGATTGCCGTCGTCTGCTATGGAGCACTACTGTCAGAGGTGTTTAGATTCCCTTGTCTAAGGAGGTCTTGAGTCGAGTATGGGAGATCCCTCATAGAGGTATATGTATCTTTTTTGTTGAGGATAGGGAGGTGGCCTTTCGGTGCGTCCTAGAGAGAGAGGATGTTTGCGGAGTGACAGTGGTCACCATGAACCAGCTATCAGTCGAGATGCACCTACTCCATCACATCACAGCATGGATTCTACTCCCAAAGACTGGCATGTTTGATTTTATTACGGAGCAGAAGCTGATGCTCATGGTGAGCTTGACTCAGAGGACTCAGATAGACCTCCCATCACTTATGTTGGCACAGATGAGAGATGTAGCGATGTAGAGGAGACACTGCTTGCCATACGGGATGGCACTCACTCGTCTATTCCGGGCTTACCGAGTTCCTTTGGAGGGGGAGACCTCCAAGGAGATACTTCACACAAATGTTTATGACGAGCGGTCCCTACATCGGATGGGTTATAGACTGGTCGTTGGTCGTTGGATTCGCAGAGAGTCTGGTCAGGAGCCAAACGAGGAGGATAAGCTGAGAGAGGTAGAGGCAAAGCCATCAGGGCCAGTTGGTACACCTCCCCGTATTGGTCCTGCATCAAAGACAGAGTCGATGACTCTTGCTTCTACTCCTTCGGCTCCTCCTCCATCTACCACTGATATATCTTTTGAGGAGCACACCAGACAACAGTTCATTGAGCTGAGGAGCAAGATTGTTGGACTTGGTGTCAGGATGACTCAGTTGAGGATAGAGATTGAGGGCCTTAGAGCCCACACCACTTTGGAGCACATTGAGTTGCATCGCACCATGGAGGCAGGATTCACCCGTATTGAGGACTTGCTCAGATCTCTTCTTCTTCTAGCAACTCCTGCAGCCCCACATGTTGATGATGATGGTGACAATGATGACCACCCGGATAGACATGACGATGCTGATGATGGTGGTGCTGATGATGCTGATGGTGGTGATGACGGCGGTGATGCAGATTATGGCACTAATAGTTCTAGTGATGGCAGTATGGATGGTAGTGTAGATCTTGCTGGACGTTATCAGATGGTCAGCAGAGATGCTCCTACTCCAGCTACTCCTGAGGTCCCTTCTCTAGCTGATATGATCAATTCCACTCCAGACTTTGTTACTCCAGCTGAGATGCTTCCTCCTCCATCGACTAGAGCCTCTAGGGTTGTACTCGCACTTGAACCTTCTACCCGCACTAGGAGTCGTATGGTTTTAGCCCAAGGACCTCCTAAAGCCTTAGTTCCTAGGTCCAGGATTAGTGCACCTATTAGTTTTGAGCGTCCATCTGATGAGGATTAGCCTCACAGATCTTCATTTATGTTTCATGCTTATGTACTCTTGTTGTATCATGTATGTTTCAGTGTTGCTGATTGATTCAGCAAATTTTGTACTGAAAACATTATATATATATATGTATTCTATTGATTGAATTCACTATGTTTGATTTTGGCTTTGACAATCTTGAATTTGATGCCCTACTCTTCGGCTTTGATACCTGTTTACTTTTGAAAAACTAAATCTTGTATGAGCTCTAATACCTTTTTTGTCTAAGTGCATTTATTGAGGGGGAGCTTACTCCCTTTACTATTTAATGACTAACAAAAAGGGGGAGTAGGATATTAATGTTAGTATAAAGCTTTCAAATTTGATATTTCATACTTCAACTTGCTCTTCAACTTGCTCTGATACAAATTGTTTCACTTAGGGGGAGAGCAAAAGTAGTTTACTTGCTTAAATCATCCCTCTTATCTATTAAAGCTATGTTGTATGAGCTTGAGATCATGTTTATGAAGTATCATATCTAAAATTTGAATTTAAATGTTTATATACTCAAGGTTTTGTCATCATCAAAAAGGGGGAGATTATTGGCTCTACCCTGTGATTTTGATAAATAACAAAACGTTGAGTACATATTTTACACTAATGATTATTTCTAGTTATGAATTTTCAGGAAACAAGCACCTCAAATTCTCAAATTTAGAGTATCATGGCATGCTTTGGCACAAAGCATTTTTCATGATTTGAGGAGTCTTTTCCATGCAAAAAAGGGTACAAATAAGTTCAATTATTGTTTATATATGTTGCATTAAAGTTTCATGAACAATCTTTATGTTTTTGGCTTGATTGGCACTTATTTCTGAAAATTGCAAAACTAAGTGTTGACACCTGGAAGCCCAAGTATCGACATTTCAACATTTGGCACACAAAAATTTTCATGGCACGCCAAGTGTCGACACCCAGAACTCAAGTGTTGACACCTGAAACTCAAGTATCAACACTTAAGTTCCCAAGTGTCGACTCAAGGCCTGAGACATTTTAAAAATCCAGAACTTGGCCATGGAGAAGTTTTTGTGTCAAGTGTCGACACCTGTGAGTCAAGTGTCGACACCTGTGAGTCAAGTGTCGACACCTGGAAGTCAAGTGTCGACACCTGATAGCCAAGTGTCGACACTCGGGTTCGGACAGCCTTAACGGATCTATTTTTAGATAGCCTGAAATCATTGTTTTTAGCTCTAAATAGCTAGTTTTTGATCCCTAATGGTCTAAAATGGTTTTTTGGATGTTTTTCTTGTATTTAAGCATTACCAAACTCACTTATGAAGCAAAAAAGAGAAAAGTTGCAAGCAAAGAAATATCCAAGAGTTAAATCCCTTCTTTAAGAACTCCACTTTTAAAAGCAAAAAAGGAGAGATTCCACTGAAAAGCCTTTCATTTCATCTTTCCAAAAGTTTTCTTGAAAAGATTCCAAGTCAAGTCACATCAAGCAATCATTCAAGAGCTTCAAAGATTCCTCATCCACTCTAAGAAGAGAGTTTGTTTGTGTTAAATTATTGTATTATGAATTTATTGCTGTTTGACCTAGCTTTCAAGGTTCTTGAAAGTAGGTTGTAAGGTTATTGGTGAGCTAAAACCAACTAGGGTTGACTTGTGAGCCCAAAGCCAAAACAAGTGTAAAGGTTTGTTGGTGAGCCTAGGTGATAAAACCAACTTAGGTTTTCACTTGTGAGCCTTGGAAAACAAGTCGGCTGTAATCTTTGAAGAGATTATAGTGGAAATTCTCAAGGGGAGCTTGGGAAGTGGACGTAGGTATTTGGAGAACACCGAACCACTATAAAACATTGTGTTTGTGTTGTGATTATCTGTTTTCTCTAGTTGCACACTACTTATTATTTTCCACTGCATTTACTTAAGTGCATTATCCACAAACACTACATGGCCTTCACTTATTTGTTCTAATTTTTAAAAGATCCAATTCACCCCCCCTCTTGGGCTCCATTTTTGGGCAACAAAAGGGTTAGGACATAAAGCTTTTAAATGCAATATCTTTAGAAATGTCAAGAGTAAAGTAAGAAAGATTTGGGTTCCCAAAGGAACCACCTTCGCTAACCTGCAAGGATTCAAGTTAGCTTGGGTACTTAAAAAACTTTTTGATTATCTTGCAGGAATGTCTTGTAGCCCAAAAATTGAAGAAAAGATGGTACTCGATAATAGCTGTTCAAGGCATATGACGGGTGACAAGGATCAATTTATGATAGGGATACCAGGATCAAACATAGATCATTAGATCCTATAAGGTTACTGATTAGGGTTTTACAACCTTAGTCATGTGTCACAATTTTGTAAGCAAGTAAGATTGAGTCGTGTAATAAGTTGAGATTAGTTGATTGTGTCTCAACCCTAGTCCAGTATTGAGTCCTGTATTTCAGTATGAGTCTAGTATTAGTCTAGTTCATGTACGAGAGAGAAGGATACCCTATTTTGGAGTCCCATTAGGCCTCATCCAAAAGTTAGAGGCTACTACATCAGCTTATTAGATTTTGTGTGACACCCTAAGGTCTAAGATGCCTTCCAGATGCCCAGATTCTCCCTAAATGCCATTCTAGATGCTAGATTCCCTCTAGATGCTCCAGAATATGCCAGATGCTAGGCACTCCATGATTTGCAAGATATTCCAGCATCCCAGGCCTTGAAATCCCAAGCCCAGGAGCAAAGCCCAAGCACTTAAGAACCAAGATGCTCTTTGGATACCAGGAATATGCTTGCTCGAGGACCCCAGGCACCCCAGCTTCTAGGAGGCCCAAGCCCATGAGCCCTAACCCTTCTTGGCCGCCCCTTGCTGCCCCTTGAAGCCCAACATGCCAAGAGGAGGCATCCTTCATGAGTTGACCAAGTCCAAGCATGGTGGAAGAGTCCAAATGAAAGAAGGAAAATAAGTTTATGTTTCATTCAACTTGTATACTCCTAGTTTTCGGTTACTTGTATAGTTTTTCTCCCATTCAAAATGTGTAAACCTATCCTAACTAGGAGAGGGCTGAAGTCCTAATAAGGAGAGGGCATGGGAACTCTATAAATACCCCACCTCTCCTCCTTCTGTATTCAATCAACTCTTATGAAATAAAACTCTGTTATTTTGGTGTTCAGCTTCTGGTGTTCTGGTTTTTGGTTCTTTCATTTTGGTTCTTTGTTTACTTGCTTGGCCGACCACCCTTCCTTAGAATTCTCCATGCCCTAGCAGCAAATAAAGCCTCCAAGCAGCAGCCACATCCAAGAAGAGAAGCCTTGAAGATGCCCCAGATCAAGAGCTTCTTCTTCTTCCTTGCTGCCAGCCCTAACCCTGATTCCCCTTGTTCTTTCTTTCATATTTTGTTTCTTTTTATTGATCACCCATTTCATGCCTAACATTGATGCTTGCAAGATTCCCAAGATGTTTCCCCTCCTTAGAGGAGGCTTTCCTTGCCATCAGACCGGGTCCATATCGCCTTTAGATTCGGGAATCAAAGGCTTGTTCTTCCAGGTGCCATCTAGAGTGTTGAGGGATCTTTTCTTCAAAGGAACTGCAATCGCTGCTTGGTAAAAGCCTTCCCCCTCCCGAGTTCTGATCTAGTGACAGGTACTCTATCCTAAACTGGGAGTTTCTTAATTCTCAGGTCCTGGCTTTATTATTCTGCATGAGTTATTTTGCCGGTATGATAGTTTCTTGCATTACTAGTCTTCCTGCTGATTCTTTACTTATTTTTGGGTCTTTAGCCAATGAATTAAATTCTAAAAAAAATCTTAAAAAATTAATTTTTATTTTTTTGCATCAGTCCTAGGTTCATCCCATATCAATTTATCACCCTCGAGATGAAAAAAGGAGGTATGGTTACTTTTGGAGACAATAGCAAGGGAAAAATAATGGAATTGGTAAGATCAAGATATCCTCCTGTACTTTTATTGAAAATGTATTGCTAGCAGATAAATTGAAGCATAATTTATCAAGCATTAGTCTATTATGTGATAAAGGCTTCAAGGTTATCTTTGAATCATCTATGTGTATTATAACAGACTCTCTTGATTCTAGCAATAAGTTCATTGGACATACACTTGGAAATATTTATGCAGTAGACCTTAATGATCTTGCCATGATAAGTAATTCTAGTCTAGTTGCAATGAATGCTAAGACCAAGAAGTCTTGCTTACTTTGGCATAGACGATTAGGTCATGCTAGCATGCATACTATTGCCAAGTTAATTTCCAAGAATTTAGTTAGAGGCATGCCTAAGTTTAAAGTAGACTTTGATCATGTTTGTGATGCATGCCAAATGGATAAATAAACTAGGGGGAGCTTTAAACCCAAAATATGATTTCAACTACCAGACCCCTTGAGCTACTTCACATGGACTTATTTGGATGAACTAGGGCCACAAGCCTAGGAGGTATGAAATATGCTCTTGTGATAGTAGATGATTTTCTATATTTACTTGGATTTTGTTTATCGCTCATAAAGATGAAACTTTTAAAGTCTTTCGAAAATTTCATAAAAAAATTTCTAATCAGAAAAATCTTTTAATAGTTTCAATTAGAAGTGATCACAGAACCAAATTTAAATATTAGTTTTTCGATGATTATTGCACAGAAAACGATATTGATCACAACTTCTCTGCTCCTAGGAGACCATAACAAAATGGTGTTGTAGAAAAAAAAAATAGGACTTTGGAAGAGATGGCCCGAACAATGTTATGTGAAGGCAATCTTCTAAGGTACTTTTGGGTAGAAGCACTTGTTACATTTTGAACCGCGTTTTGATTCGTCCTATTTTGAAGAAAACCCCCTATGAGCTTTGGAATGAAAAGAAACCCAATATTAATTATTTTCATGTATTTGGTTGTAAATGCTTTGTGTTTAACAATGGTAAAGATAATCTAGAAAAATTTGATGCTAAATCTGATAAAGCAATTTTTTTAGTTATTCATTACATAGTAAAGCATATAGAGTATTTAACAAAAGAACTCTTACTGTAAATGAATCTATGCATGTTATTTTTGATGAAACTAACCCTTCACCGTCTAAGAAAGAAGAGTGCATAGACAATGATGCAGGTATAATTCAAAAAGAAATGGAAGACATGAGCATACAGGAAAGACCAACTCAAGAAGGAGAAGAAATGGTAAGTAAGGATCATGCTGATCTACCAAGGGAATGGAGGTACGTAACTTCTCATCCAAGAAAATTAAATATTGGTGATCCTTCACAAGGTATTAGGACTAGGTCATCACATAGAGATGCATATGATTACCCGGTATTTGTATCACAAATAGAACCTCATACCTTAGAAGAAACTGAATCTAACTCAAACTGGATGATGGCCATGCATGAAGAACTAAATCAGTTTGAAAGAAATAAGGTATGGACTTTAGTTAAAAGACCTTCAGACCATCCAATCATAGGAACCAAAGGGTTTATAGAAACAAGTTAGATGAACAAGGAAATGTAGTAAGAAATAAAGCTAGATTAGTGGCTAAGGGATAAACCAAGAAGAGGGTATAGATTTTGATGAAATATATGCACCCGTAGCAAGATTTTGAAGATCATGTTTTCCAAATCATGTGTTTAAATTGAATAAAGTATTATATGGTTTGAAAACAAGCACCTAGAGCTGGTTGATGATAGATTTTTTCTTGATTGAAAATGATTTTTTCAAGAGGAAATGTTGACAAAATTTTTCATCAAGAAAAAAAATAATGATTTTATAGTTATAAAATTATGCTGATGAATTATATTTGGTGTAACTAATGAAGCTCTTTGTAGAGAATTTGCTAAGTTAATGCAGGGAGAATTTGAAATAAGCCTAATGGGTGAACTTAACTACTTCCTTGGACTTCAAGTAAAAAAAAAAAAGAAAGGAATCTTCATTAACCAAGCCAAGTACACCAAAGAAATAATCAAAAAGATTGGTATGGAGTCAAGCAAACAAATGAACACACCCATGAGCCCATCTTGCAGATTGGATAAAGATAAAGCTGTATCCAACATTGACCAAAAGCTCTATAGAGTCATGATCGGATCCTTGTTATACTTAACTGCAAGTAGACCTAATATCTTGTATAGAGTATGTGTATGTGCTAGATTCCAATCTAATCCTAAAGAATCATATATGCTTGCTGTTAAAAGCATTATCAGATATTTGAAAGGTACAAGTAATCTAGGTCTATGGTTTTTAAAACATTCATCATTGAATTTAATTAGATTTTCGGATGCCGATTATGCTGGTTGTAAAATTGATATAAAGAGCACTAGTGGCATATGCCAATTTCTAGGATTGAATTTAATCTCATGGCACTGTAAGAAATAAAACTCGGTAGCACATATATACTGAGACAGAGTATGTTGCTGTAGGGAGTTGTTGTGCACAAGTGTTATGGATTAAACAACAACTAGAAGACTTTGTGTTACACAATCTAAAATTCTAATCAAATGTGATAACACAAGTGCTATAAATTGATAAAAATCTAATCAGCATTCTAGAACTAAACATATAGAAATTAGACACCATTTTATCAGAGATCATGTTTTGAATGGTGACATTGAACTAGAATTTATCCCAACTGAGAACCAACTTGCTGACATTTTCACTAAGCCACTCAATTAAGATAGATTTGAAAATGATTAGAGGAGAATTAGATCTTTGTGATCCTTTCTAGATTCTCCTAACCTAATCCTTCAAAATAAAAAAAAAATATCTAGAAAACCTCCTACATCAATTCATGTTCTTTGAACAACTTTCCTTGAGATTCTATCGAATTAATTTTATTTCTGAATTATTTCAACTTTTGTGGAAAGTTTCTATTCGAGTCGACTCGAGCAATTTGGCTCTGGTCGAGCCAACTCGAATCTCTGTTGTTTCAGCTTTTGCTCTAGTCGAGCTGACTCGGGCAATTTAGGGTTTTAGAGCCGACTCGGATGTCGGGCAAATAGTTTTTTTAATAGAGCTGTGTGATTTTTCCCAAACTTTATTGTTCTCTATTCTCATTCCAAACCCTATCTCTCCACTCAAAACCTCTAGCAAAACCCGGAAATCTTCTTCCTCAAGCTCCCATTCCATTTTTTCCGCGCAAGTGTTGTAATGGCACTAAAATCGAGGTGGGAAAAAGAACAAAAAAAGCTGCACCCTCAGTGGAAGTATAAAGAAGAACAAAGTATTGGCAAGAGGAGCCGACTCGAGCAGTTGAGAGAGAAGAAGAAGAATAGAATAGTTATCCTCTCTCACTCTCCAAGATAGGTTATGTCAATGTCTAATCAGCTTGTTACTAGTGGTAGAAGGATTATCTTCAAGTTTCTTGAAGAAATTTGACTGAAAATTGGGGATTTAATTGATGAACAAGGCTGGACATTCTTCTGTTCTCTGAATTTATCTACATATCCAACCCTTGTTTGAGCATTTTATGAAAACTTGAAATTGAACCCCAACATATTGAATCCACAGTAAAGGGAAAATGGATTATTGTGACAGAGGAAAGGCTCAGCACAATGTTGCAAATGCCTGTTGAAGGGACAAAGCACTTAGTTTTGAAGGATAGAAAGAAAACCCTTCAAATAATACTGGGCTGGACTTATGTTAGTGGAGTAGGAACTATAATGGCTAATATACTTTCACTAGAAATGAGACTACTCCATAACTTCATTAGTAGAATATTTCTTCCAAAGACTGGTAAATTTGATTGAGTAAGTGAACGTGACCTCAGCTTTATGGAACATATCATTTAGGGGGAGGCACTAAATCTACCCTATATCATGATAATGCAAATGAAGGAAGCTGTCAGAAAAGTTAAGGCTTGTTTACCTTACGGAATGGTTTTAACTTTATTGTTTCAAGCCTCCAGAATTAGTTTAGAATTGGAAGATGGTAAACCCCTTCATCATACCAACACTTATACTTCTAAATATCTGCTTCAAATGGGGTATATCCTTAGTGAAGGGATATGGAAGAAGAAGGGAACTGAAGAGAAAGCTATAGTAGCCTCCAGTAGTAGCAGCAGCAGTAGTACTGAGGACAGTGACTATGAAGAAATTCCTAGGGAGATCTCCACTGCAGGGCTTTCAGAACTTGAGCACATTGTTGATGTTCCAGTTCGCACTTCTACTGACTTTGCTAGCATTTCTAAGCCAGCTGAGACTACTGTACCTAGATTTGCACCTACTAAGACTGAACATGCTACATTTGAAGCTGTGGAGACAGTACACATTGAGTATGAGACTCCATTACTAGCATCTCCACCTGTGCCAGATACTACTCATGTTCCTCCTGCACCTTCTATTCCAGGATAACCTGTACATTCAGATGAACCTTTAGTAACACAGGACTTCCTAGCACTTTAGATGAAGTCACTGATAGAATCTTTGACTGCTTCCTTGGCTACTATGTTTGGTGAGTTTTGCTAATCAGTGGACTGTAGACTGGATCACATTAATAGTGAGGTCAGGGAGTTGAAAGGCAGAGTTGAATCACTTGAGACCTCCAGACCTACATCTTAGCCTGATCTGCAGCCTATCATTGATACCATATCATCTGGTTCTGATTCAATCAAGAAAACTGTTGATCAATCTTCGGAAGAATACAAAATAGAGCTAAAGGAGATAAGGTTCAATATGGGATCATTGGAATAGGGGATTAGGATGGAGAAAGATTATACAAGAGGCATAGGGATCTTAAGGTCAGAATTTGGGAGATTACGAGGTTATGCTGAAGCTTTTGAAAATGCGCAAGCTGCTGAGTTAGTTGCATTAAACACTAAGGTGAAAAAACTTCATGAGGAGATGGAGGTGGTTCAAATTCAACTTAATCAACTCAAAACCACTGTTATTGCAGCATTTGCCACTCCTAAACCTAGACCTGTACCTACACTTGGACCTACCTCTACTACACATCCTAGGCAGCCAGCTCCTCATCTTAGGCCTCGAGCTTCTGAACCACAATTTGTGGACCCTATAGCATCTATACCACCTTTTGGGCCACCTAATACTTCTCAGCTAGATAGTGATTGATTGTACTGCTTTTAATTTCTTGCAACTTGTATTGAAAACTTTGAATGAAATGAAATCACTTTTGTTGACATGTTTTCTGTGTTTGAATTAGATTATGCAATATCTTGCAATCACATCTTCAATGTACAATGCTAATCTGATAAATTTTAATTAGAATATCAAAGTTGAGAAGAGAAAGTAAAATTATCTCAAACAAACTTTTTCAACTTTTTCATTCTATCATAAAAATTGAGCTTTATTTGAATACCTTTTTGATTATTGACAAAAAGGGGGGAGAACATTGAGATTGCATGAAAAATACTTATAACTATTTGAGAATATACAAAACGGGGGAGAATATATTTGACTAAGCATGAAATTGTTTCAAAATTTTCAAATCATCAGAAAGGGGGAGCAAATTATTGAAACTGATGGCTCTAGCTCAAAAATTGCAATTTGCTCTGATTACTTCAAAAATTTAGCTCAAGAATTAGCTCTAATACTTACATTTTGAGCTTTGACTTGTTTGTGCTGTTTGTTTGGTAGTTCTGATACTTTGAAAACATACAAGCTTTAATACTCTGATACATATAAAGGCACTAACACTAATACTATAAGTTTTTCACAAAAGCTCTGATACTTACTTGCAAATACAGTTAGCTTTGATACATATTAATGCTTACTCTCAAATACAATCATACATGTAATTGTAAAGAATTTTTCATGCCCAGTATTTTGTTATCATCAAAAGGGGGATATTGTTGACCCCATAAGTGATTTTGATGATAACAAAACATGGAGCATGCATTTGTTTTACTAACAACTCTTCGAGTGTTTACAAGTTTTTGTAGGATGAATTCATTGCTCAATTTCAACTCCTACATTTCTATTTCTTGTGTTGAGTTGTATTGTACTTGAATCTTGTAAAAAAGAACCAAAGAAAAACTTAAGTAAAAACCAATTAAATGGGTTACTTCTAGGTTATTTCAAGCTTAAAATTACTTTGAGTATGTTGTAAGAAGAGTTGGAAGATATCTTGAAAGCTTGAAGCCTTGCTGGATGACTTCTGGAGAAGAATTGAAAATTCACTGAAGAACTCATCCAAGCCGACTCGAAGAGAAGAGAGCCGACTCTGGCACATGGACACATGAGGATTCTGGCATGCAGATATCTGAGCCAACTCTAGGGACCCGAGCTGACTCGTCCAGAGTATCACTTCCTGAATCAAACAGGTGAGCCGACCCAAAGGGAGTCTGAGCCGACTCTATCATTTAGTCAGACATCCAAGCCGACTCTTCAGGGATTCGAGCTGACCCCTCCAAAGTACAGAAAAAGAGCTTTGAGAACTACAGCCAACCAAGCTGACTCTTTTAGACTACATTTTGAAGGCCTAAGGATCCGAGTCGACTAGAATCAAGGCGAGCCAACTCTTATAGAGTGAGGAATCAAAACACTGTACAAGTGAGTCAACTAGATTGAAGAGAGTTGACTTAACCAGAACTACTCTGAGGATCCGAGCTGACTCGAGTAATCCAAGCCGACTTGAAGGTAGATTTCAAACTTAAATGCCTGGTTCCAGAACTTGGAATTTGAATCCAAAAGGTGCTCCAATGGTCAAATGTCACATCCCAATGGTCTACAATGAGTAAAACTGCCTGAGAAGGGTACAAGACTATATATTTAAGGGATTTGAATTACTTGAAAAAAAGCTTTTGAAAGGAAAAAGAGTAAATGCTATATTAAAACCTTGTAAGCAAGAGAGCACTACAAGAGCATTCAAGATAGTCTTCAAGCCTTCACAACTACCAACTAAAGCTTGAAGCATTTATTGAAGAAGTTGAAGAAGCCAACCAAGTGCATTGAAGTGCAATCAACTAGGCTTCTCTTGAGTTGCATCGGTAACCATTCGACAAAAATCTGTTTGTCATTAAGTTTCTTTTTTTACAATTCTTTCATTAAATTATTGGGTTATTGATGAGCCTGGTTAAAAATCAAATAGGTTCTGGTTAGCCTGTGTTAAAAACAAGTGTTGGGTTCTTGGTGATCCTGGTAAAACCAAGTTGGGTTTCTTTAGTGAGCCTAGTTTAAAAACCAAAGTTTTGAGGGTTGGATTGTAAGCCGGTTAAAACAATCTGACTGTATTCCAATAGGGGATATAGTGGAAATCCCAAGTAGTAATCTTGGGTAGTGGATGTAAGAGCTGGGTTGCTCGAACCACTTGAATTTGCTTGAGTTGGTGTTGTGCTTTTCTTATTTGATTATACTTCTACATTCAATTATCCTATCATAGCACTTAACACTTATAGGGATTTCAAAGAGCACTTATTGCTTACTTTTTTAAATTCCCAATTCACCCCCTCTTGGGAAAGCCACCTGAGCAACAATAATTGTCTTAACTGCTTAATTAGATGATATGGCAGGACTGCTAATTTGGAGTCCCTCTTGGCTCCAACTGGCAGCCATGCTAGCAAAAGATGCACTTAGATGTAGCATCTGGAGAGCAGCTCGGCCAAAAGGGCTTCCCCATGGCCGAGCCTTGATTAAGGTCATGCTCACTTCTCGAACCCCTCGGTCGGAGTGGCTCCCCATGGTCAAGCCTTGGTCAAGGTTGTGCCTTGCTTCTTGAACCCCTCTACCGGAGTGGCTCCCCCACAGTCGAGCTTGGTGAGGTCATGCCTTGCTTTTCAAGTCCTCTCGGAGTGGCTACCCATGGTCGAGCCTCGACCGAGTTATGCCTCACTTTTCAAGCCCCTAAACTGAGTAGGCCCCCAGATAGAGCGTAGTCAAGGTCATGCCTCACTTCTCAGCCCCTGACCGACCCAAAGGAGTCGTGCCGACTCGATCATTTAGTCAGCCTCCAAGCCGCTCTTCAGGGATTCGAGCTGACCCCTCCAAGTCGAAGTGCTTTAGGTCAGCCACCAAGCTGCTCTTTAGCTACATTTCGAAGGCAAGGTCAGTCCTCACTAGAATCGGCGAGCAACTCTTCCTTGGTTAGGAATCAAACACTCTACAGTGGCCTAGATGACAGAAGAGAGTTGACTTAACCAGAACTACTCTGAGGATCAGCTGACTCGAGAATCCATGCCGAATTGAAGGTAGATTTCAAACTTAAAGCCTGGTTCCAGAACCGGAATTGAAAAGGTGCTCAATGCACCCCTCAACCTGCACACCCAATGGTCTACAATGAGTAACTGCCTGAGAAGGGTACAAGACAAATTTAAGGGATTTGAATTACTTGAAAAAAAGCTTTTGAAAGGAAAAGAGTAAATGCTATATTAAAACCTTGTAAGCAAGAGAGCACTACAAGAGCATTCAAGATAGTCTTCAAGCCTTCACAACTACCAACTAAAGCTTGAAGCATTTATTGAAGAAGTTGAAGAAGCCAACCAAGTGCATTGAAGTGCAATCAACTAGGCTTCTCTTGAGTTGCATCGGTAACCATTCGACAAAAATCTGTTTGTCATTAAGTTTCTTTTTTTTACAATTCTTTCATTAAATTATTGGGTTATTGATGAGCCTGGTTTAAAATCAAATAGGTTCTTGGTTAGCCTGTGTTAAAACCAAGTGTTGGGTTCTTGGTGATCCTGGTAAAACCAAGTTGGGTTTCTTTAGTGAGCCTAGTTTAAAAACCAAAGTTTTGAGGTTTGGATTGTAAGCCTGTTAAAACAATCTGACTGTATTCCAATAGGGGATATAGTGGAAATCCCAAGTAGTAATCTTGGGTAGTGGATTAAGAGCTGGGTTGCTCCGAACCACTTGAATTTGCTTGAGTTGGTGTTGTGCTTTTCTTATTTGATTATACTTCTACATTCAATTATCCTATCATAGCACTTAACACTTATAAGGGATTTCAAAGAGCACATTATTGCTTACATTTTTTAAATTCCCAATTCACCCCCCTCTTGGGAAAGCCACCTGAGCAACAATAATTGTCTTAACTGCTTAATTAGAATTGATATGGCAGGACTGCTAATTTGGAGTCCCTCTTGGCTCCAACTGGCAGCCATGCTAGCAAAAGATGCCACTTAGATGTAGCATCTGGAGAGCAGCTCGGCCAAAGTGGCTTCCCCATGGCCGAGCCTTGATTAAGGTCATGCTCACTTCTCGAACCCCTCGGTCGGAGTGGCTCCCCCATGGTCAAGCCTTGGTCAAGGTTGTGCCTTGCTTCTTGAACCCCTCTACCGGAGTGGCTCCCCCACAGTCGAGCTTTGGTGAGGTCATGCCTTGCTTTTCAAGTCCCTCGATCGGAGTGGCTCCCCCATGGTCGAGCCTCGACCGAGGTTATGCCTCACTTTTCAAGCCCCTCAACTGGAGTAGCTCCCCCATGATAGAGCCTTAGTCAAGGTCATGCCTCACTTCTCGAGCCCCTCGACCGGAGTGATTCCCCCATGGTCAAGCCTCGACCATTGTCGTGCCTCGCTTTTTGAGCCCCTCGATCAAAGTGGCTCTCCCATGGTCGAGCCTCGACCAACACATCGTGCCTTGCTTCTCGAGCCCCTCGACCGGAGTGGCTCCCCCATGGTCGAGCCTCGATCGAGGTCGTGCCTTGCTTCTCAAGCCCCTCGCCTGAAGTGGCACTCTTACGGTTGAGCCCCGACCAAGGTCGTGCCCTCATCCTTTGAGCCCCGGTCGAGGTCGTGCCCTCATCCTTCGAGTCCCAGGCAAGGTCAGGCTCCTCACTTGAGGTCAACCCTCGGTCAGAGTCAACCTCTTCCTTGGGGTTAGGTATGAAATTTCTAAGAGTACGCGACATCTCCCACAAGTGGCCTTAGGATAGACAGACAGGGTATGATGGTGGGTGGTGCCACCACCTTTGCCAGAGCCCTGGCACAATGGGGAGAGGCTGACATGCCTGAGAGATGGTGGCATATTGCCTGGAACCTCTGAAGAAGTGGCACCCTGCCATGGCACACCGAATATGACCATTGCAGGATAGCATTTCATCAGAGCATGCCTCTTGTGGAGGATCAGCCAGCTAGAGCATCAGGTCCCTCAGCCCACTACCGGAACCATGTGGGGAAAGGCACTCTGCTCAGGGAACTGCACCCCTTCACCCACCTCTTGCACCACCCAGAAAATGAAGGTTTCGCCAAGATATTCAGACCTTGTAGTGTCTGCCTCCAGACTAGCTCTCTGCTAGGTCTCCCCAAATGTGGTGGGATGACCACATAGAAAGGCAAAGTCCTGTCAGAGTGTCAGGACCCGTGACATACCTCTTGTACCCTCCATGAAAGGGATGCACACTCTTCCAAGCTCCAAGATTGCTATCAATGACAGACCTCTTCCCTTGAGGGGGGAGGGATGAAGGCAGGCCTGCTCTTCCCTCACGCGAGGGGTGTGAGGAGGAGGTCAAGCCCGAGCTTAGCACCCCACGAGAGGGGCCACTCATCTATAAGAAACTAAGAAAGGGGCCTCCATTGAACGTAAGCAAGAAGGGGCAGGCAATTCAGCAAGACACAGAGCACAGCCAGGACACACCTGAACTCTCCAAGAGAGTGAAATGGTTACGGCCTCCATTGCTCAAGCCCTCCTTCTCGACTCTAACTCCCACTTCATTGTCTTTCAAAGACCTCTGAGAGTGGAAACCACTTCAGGACCCACCTTGGAGGATATGTTCTCCTAATCATCCACTGACTTGACCATCGGAGTGCCTCCACTAGGATCCCCGGCCCAGGTCCCTTTTCTTTTACAGGACTGGGTATGCACATTAGGTGTCAGGCGGGAGAGCCACCAACTGATGCCGTGTAGGAGCTACAGGCCACAACGATCTAGGCAGTAATAGTTTGGTGCACCAGGTAGGGGCACTGTCCTGGGTTGAGCCAGTCCTTTTCACCAGAGCAATTACACCGACAACATGGTGGTGTAATGCATGCGGGAAGCCTCCATCAGCTATGTGGGGGATCCTATCCCCTATGAAGACTGTCTCAATCCGAAGAAGGAGCTCCCCGCTTCGCCACCACCACCTTTGGTGGACCTCCAGCTTGCCGCACTCACCAACAAGTCCAACCTTGACCGCGGTAGTGTGGTAGCTGCATCATTAGAACCAATCCTTGGCAACCCAGCAGTAGCCAGGATCCCCTGTAGCTCAGGTAATTCGGTACCGCGAAAGCTGTGGTCCTTCCATAGGAGGTCATCACACTTGCGGGTCACATCTCATCACCGGGGGAGCCTTCAAACCCCAAGGAAGTGGCAGTGGAGTGAGTCAGCCGATCGAGGGAGTCGGTCTCCTGCCTCTGACCATGTCGCCTCTATGATGGGGACCTGAGAGCTATCAGCTACAATGTGGATTCCCAATAAGCATCATCCACCCTATTAGGCATCCCAAGATTCTCATATATATACTCAAGCACAAAAGGCAGCAGATCAACATCTCGTATGGAAATTAGGGACCACCCAGGAGAAGATGGAAGAGAGTATTAGGCAAATCAAGCAGCATTTGGGCACCCACTCTCCTTCCCTTTTCTTCATGAGATTTTATTTCCTTGTATTGACCACTCTTTTATGGAATGTTTGTGGCACCCTCTATCTTTCCTTATAGCATGAAATCTCTTGCCCTTCTAGCCCCATCTCTTATGGCATGTAGTTGGCACCAGCAAGGAAACTTGTTGGTGCTCCCTTTTATGTTTATTTTTTCATGTATTCCAAAAGCTAGGGTTCACTATATAAGGACCCCTCTCTTGTATTGAAATAAGAATAATGATGATGATTTGAGATGAGTGGTTCTTCATTTTGCCTCCGTAAAGGAGTGGGCGTGAGGCCCGTCTTGCCTTCTCCTTCAGGCATCGAGGGGTGTGAGACCCTATGCCTTTGCTTCCGAGTGTCAAGGGACGTGAGACCCTAGTTATCTCCTTCCCCGTCAAGTCCTCTCTATGGTCTTAGAGATTTCTTTCATGACCCCAGGTAGCGATTTGGATGGGATTCCCTAGGCTCTGCATGTAGTGAGATGGGTGGGATGCCCTAGTTATGAGGACATTGGCAAGAGGAAAAAACTACAAACTAATAATCTTTGGTTATAGTCCAATCTTTTCTTTTTTCAGGTTTCCACAAATGTTCCCACTAATGTATGAAGCACCTCTTGAAGTAAAGACTCCTAATTCCATGAAACAAGTTTGAAGTGTTCAAGACCAAAACCAAGTGAAGACTCCTTTTCCAAGCCCATGGGTCGGCCAAGTTATAAAGAAATCATCCACTTTGAAGCCTATTGAAGGACAAAACTTTAAAGGACATGTAGAAGGGTTAGATGAAGACAAGTGTTGCAAGGAGATGGCGCCACATGGGGCTTCTAGAATTTCTTTTTTTAGGATTGAATTAGTTACTAGGAACTAATCTTGTAATTAGCTACCAACTAAACTTGAATTAGTTGGTCTCTTAATCCCCTTCTTTGCCACCCAAAGTAGCTGTCCTTGGCCTATAAATAGGGACCAAGGCCTCCTCTTGTATGATATGATTACTTGAGTTGAATGAAAGCTTGCTAGTTTGTGTTCATTTCCATCTTGCCAAGTTCATGAGTTCTTCTGATGTTTGAGTGTTTTCTCTTTAAGTTTGAGTTGGAGTGTTGAGTTTGATCTTGAATTTGAGTGAGTGCCTTGAGTTTGAAAGACCATAGTTCCATTTCCAAGCTCTTCTACCTAAGATCCAAGTAGTCCAAGAAGAAGAGGAAGTGTTGCCCAAGAATTCTAGCAACTCTCTTCACTTCTCTTTGTCGATTCCTTCCTTTTCCCTTAATTTCTTTGAATCACAACCTTACCTTGACTCTTTTGCAAGTTTTTCTTGGTGATTTGAAGATGATGATGAAGGCTCCATGCCATGGATCAAAGCTCCTATGATAAATCCAAGAAAGGAGTGTAATCTTGTCTCTAGCCTTCAATTCTTGAGTGGTGAGTGTTTTCCTTCCATTTGAGCTTTGATTTCTTCTCATTGTTGGGAATAGACTCTCTTGATCATTAGATCTGAGGTTCTTAAAGGTAGCTTAACCTAGTTTGAGGATTTTTATGCCCTTAGATCCTCTCTTTTATTTTTTTGAAAGGAAGCTTGCACAAGGGTGTCAGATTTTCTGCTCACCTAGTTCCTAGCTCGAAATTCTTCATCCCTTCCACCCATGAATCCGGCCATATCTGGAGCTCTAATGCTAGTATGTTGTTTCTAGGTAAGTAGATCACATCTCCACACACCCATTTCATCGACTTCGTCCCCCATCAATTTTTTGGTATCAGAGCTTTGTTTCTAGGTTAAGCTTTGCAAGCTGCTGCAGTCCTGTCTCACTATCTTCCGAGTCTTCTATGATTTTTTGTAATTTTTACAGGAATCAAAAAAATCCAAAAGAACACTTTCCAGTACCTTGTTATGTTAGGATTCAAAATATAAATTCAAAAAAAAAAAATTTCTCTTATTTCTAGGTTTAGAAATACAAGTTCTTAGGTCATTTCTGAAGTTCTGTTTCTGCCTGCATTTCATTTAATTTTCAAAAAAATACAAAAATATTTTTTAATTTTCAATTTTTAGATCTGAGATCCAGACTTCGATTTTTGTTATTTTTCACTATAATTTGAATTTTAGACAGGTTTATAGCTTAAAATTAGAAATTTGAATTCAAGTTGTTAAGAGTTAGCAAAACTGCTGGAATCTTCTAGTAACTATTTTCAAACTACCTTCTCAACCAAATTTCGGATTAATTTGAAGTCAAAATTTAAAATCCATGATTTTAGATCTAAGAGATAACCA
The DNA here is from genome assembly GCA_021397845.1 of Areca catechu. Lineage (NCBI taxonomy): Eukaryota > Viridiplantae > Streptophyta > Magnoliopsida > Arecales > Arecaceae > Areca > Areca catechu. The sequence continues at coordinate 88,505,742 of CM038043.1, read as the reverse complement.
ATAAATTTTATTTTGAATTTTTATATTTTTAAAATTATAAATTTTAAATTTTCAAATTCAGGTTAGCTGGAGGTTAGTTGGAAGTTGAAATTTACATTTTAACCACTTTGTTTCCAAGGATGAATTTTCTAATCAAATTTCAAAATTTAAAATTTTAAATTTAGTCACTGTGATTTAAACTTCAAGATTTGAATTACCTAATTTAAATTTATATTTTTTGAAATTCAAATTGGGTTAAAATTCATGCATTTGTGCTAGGTATAGTTGACTGTGCTCATTATTTTATTGAAATTGTTTGCATCCATTTTTAAAATATCCTAAGGGAATTCAATATTACATAAGGAAAGGAAGTCATTACCTATCCTTAGCCCAAAAAAATTACTCATATTTGTATTAACCTAAACCCTAAGTAAAATCAAGTAGGAACCTAAACTAGAGACACCCACGAGTTGGGTTCAAGTGCAAGGTAAGATAGTATTATTTGAGCTTGTACTTAATCCTTGAAATTGGTGTCTAAGGCTAGAGGTCAAATGGCAAATACCTTAAGTGGACTTGCGGTTTTTAATTAGGACCTCGCGAAAGTGAGGGGAGCCTCCTGCAACCCCACCTCTTACCTGGCTAGTGGATAGGATAATTACATTCTTAAGTAGTACCTAGTTCAGTCTTGTATTCTTGAACTCTAGGTGTAGGAGCCCTAGAATTAGGTCTTGTTTACTTGTCCATTGTATTGCTTACCCTTGTACTGTGTCCTATAAGCTCTATATCAAAGTCCACCCTCAGTCTGGTTATTACCCATGGATCCCAATCTTGAATTCATCATGAGGACCCTAACTGAGAAATTTGACCATGTAACTGAGCAATTAGGGCAAATTAACAAGGAACTAGGTCAAGTCAAATAGAGAGTTGGGACCCTTGAAAAGACCCCCACTGAACCCGAGTCATCTAGGTCAATCCAAGAGGACCAAGAGCCCACATTTTGAGCACACCCCTGAGTACAACCCTAGAAGACTTCACCCTGATTTTATGGAGGAGGCCTAGAGAGCCCACTTCGAGCATGAGTCACCCAGACCTACTTACCAAGCCTATCGATCTGAGTTCACCCATGATCACACCCCTAACCGACCCCACTAGGACTACTTAGACCAAGATGAGAGGGTCATGAAAAGCATTAGACTAGAGGCTCCTATCTTTGATGACGGGGAAGGGGAGATGGACCAATACTTCGAATGGTATGAAATGATCGAGGATAGGTAGTACAAATTTTCCAAGCTTAGATTGGTTCGACAAGCTTAGTTATACTGGGAGAATGTCGAGAGAATAATTAGACAAAGGGAAGACATGCCTATAACCACATGGAGAGCAATGAAAGCTAAGCTGAGAGAGAAGTACCTCCCTATGTCCTACCATCAGAGATTGTTAGACCAATGGCAAAGATTGTATCAGGGTACTAAGACTGTATCGGAGTACATAGCCAAGTTCGATGAATTTGCGATGAGGTGTAATATTGATGAATCAGAAGCTGTGATTTTGTCTAGGTTTAGAGCCCGGTCTGAGAGAAGAGAATCAAAGGGAATTATTTTTTAGATAGATTATAGACCTAGACCAGGCTTACCAGATAGCCAGGGACTGTGAGAGGTTTCATAGGGGACCAATAACCAGGCGACCAGAACCAAGTAAGGTTAGCACCCCTACTCAGAAACCAGGATTCAATCAGATGCGACCCAATAGACCCATTCCTAGTACCCCAATAGGTCAAGCAAGTGATAAAGGCAAGGCCCCTCTAATTCAAAAGAGTAGTAACCCTAATGTTCAATGCTTTAAATGTAGCAAAAGGGACACTACTCCAACCAATGCCCTACCATTCATTACACATAGGAGAGATAGTTGATGAGGAGAACGAACCCATTAAGTAAATTGAAGAAGAAGTGTATGAGGCTGAGTCTAACTTGATCAATGAGTATGTTGAGGAAGAAGAAGAAATTGACTATGAGGTTAAATTGGGTGTTGTTAGGATTTTAACCCAAATTAAGGAGGAGGATTGGAGAAGAACAAATATACTTCAAACATTTATCAAAATAGGGGATAAAGTTTATAAAATCATCATAGACAATGGAAGTTGTGTAATTGCCATATCCACTAAGGCCCTTAAGACCTTAGGTTTGACCCCTGTTTCCCATCCCAATCCGTACAAATTTTCTTGGATAGATGCAACATCCATTCCATTCAAATCCAGATGTCAAGTTCCCATTCAAATTCAATCCTATCAAGAACAAGTCTGGTGTGATGTACTACCCATGGGGGTAAGTAGAATCATTTTGGGTAGACCATGGCTATATGATCATGATGCAACTTTATACGGTCAATCCAATTCTTGTGCCTTCACCCATCCTGGAAGAAGGCTTACCATTAACTCGACCCCACCTAAGGACAATATCAGGAAAGGGTCTAGTGAATTGAAAGAAAAGAAGCCAAGTTTGAATTTGATTGATGCTAAGGATTTGAAGAAAGAAATTAAAGAAGGATCACCCATGTAGATTTTAACCCTTAGGGAAGTACCTGAACAAGATCCTAAGGAGCCACCTCAGGAAGTCACAAAGGTTTTAGAGGACTTTAAGAACATATTCCCTGAAGACATACCTGACCACCTACCTCCACTTAGGGACATTCAACATGCATTCGATTTAGTCCCAGGTGCCACTTTACCCAATTTACCTCACTATAGGATGAATCCTACTGAATATGCTGAACTAAAAAGACAAGTAGGAGACCTCCTCCAAAAAGGATTTATTAGGAAGATTTTAAGTCCATGTACTGTACCTGTCATTTTAACCCCAAAGAAAGATGGCAGTTGGAGAATGTGCATTGATAGTCGTGCCATCAACAAGATTATGGTCAAAATAAATCTTAAGAGTGGATATCACCAGGTAAGGATTAGACCTGGAGATGAATGGAAAATGACATTTAAGACAAAAGATGGTCTTTATGAGTGGCTAGTAATGCCCTTTGGTCTATCTAATGCCCCTAGTACTTTCATGCGAATCATGACTCAAGCTTTAAAGCCATTCATAGGAAGTTTGTTGTAGTATACTTTGATGACATACTTATTGCTGTGGGCACCAGAATCTAACAAAGGCTCCTCTACCCTCTGTGGATGTCCAATTAGGGTTTCAACTTTTCAGGGCTTGCAATAAGGCTTCAAGCCTAAACCTTGTAATTTTCTTTAGCTTTGAATTAAGTCTTAAGTGTCTGTGTCTAGTCCTGTATTTTGACCAAGTTGGTCAAGTCGAGTCGTGTACTGAGTCCAGTCCTGTAATGAGTCCAGTCCGAGTCTGTTTGAAGTATGGGTCCAAGCAAGATTGCTCTTGAAGTCTAGTCACTTTTTGAGCCCAGCCATGAAGGAAGCCAACTCAGCTCAGGGACCCACCTCTTCATCCTATGTGGTACCATGTCAACTAGCCAAGTGGGCAGCACAATTCAGATTCTTGGATGCCTAAAGGGGAGACACAACACTTGATACATTCCCTCTTTCCCTCCCCCCTATCATGCTCTTTTCTAAGTATGGGTGGCCGGCCAAGGGAAGGTCAATGGAGGTTAGAAATAAGTTCCTTGCTTCAAGCTTTCTTCCCAAAGTATGTGGCCAACTATGGAAGGAAGGGCAAGAATCCATGGGCGCCTCCATCTCTTACTCCCCACATCATGTCTTGTACCAGAGGTGGATGCACAACCAAGGAAAGGAGGAGGACACAAGCCTTGCTACAAGCTCCTCTTCAAATCTTCTTCCAAAATGAGAGACCAACCTTCCAAGTCCAAGGGAGCAAGATCCTTCTTCCAAGCCTCAAGTCAAGCCACGCCCAATCACTGTCCAATTTTTTGGTCGGCCAAGGAGAAAGAAAATCTGAATTTTGGGCACCCCATCAAAAGAAAACTTGTATTTTCATTTGAAATTTAAATTAGTTCCTAAGGTGCCTATAAAAAGGGACTTTACCCCTCCTTTGTAATGGTATTGATGATGAATGAAAAAACACAAGTTTTTGAGAGCCAATTCTCTTTAGTTGCCTTCGTTCATTAGGAATGTCGATCTCCGTGAGAGAGCGCCTTCGCCTTCGGGTGTCGAGAGGTGTGAGGCCTCGTGTTACTATCTCTTCCACAACTCCATCCTCTAATTTCGAGTCAGAGTCCAATGGGATCATCCAACTGGGCGCCTAGCAAGAAGAACTCCACCATCACCACATCAACTCTCTTTCCATAAAATCACCAAAGAAAAATCACTTGCATCATTCTTCATCTTCGCATCTAGTTAGTCCCGCATCACTTATCTATAGCAAAACTGGTGTGGTATGCATGATGAGGATGCAATCATGTGACTCTAAAGGAGATTAACCAAAATTTAGCTAGCAATTCTTACTTGCATATGAGTGATTCAACATATAAGATCAAGGAGATCTAAATAAGAAATCCTAAATGCTTATACTTAAACCCAGCTAGGAGGACTACCAAAATATTAAAGAAATAGGACAAGATTAGAATCGCACACAAGTCAAGCTAGCCCTATTTAATGATCCCGATCTTAAAAGACTAGGAGTTCAAGCATTGAAATCTCAAGCACAAGGGATTCGCTCCTAAGGTTCTCAAATGAAAAAATCATACCACATAAGATGGGCCATCTAACTTTCTGGTTTGTAGCAAGTAATCCTTCCTCCTGGATCTGGAACTAGAGAACCCTGCAACAAAGAAACCAAGATGATTATAAGCTTAATTAGAAATGAGAAGATTGATGGAACTCAAAAGGAGAGTTTGTTGGAAATGATCCTTGGTGCCATGGTGGAAGCTTGTGTTGGTGCTGATCTTCTTCTTGTGAGGATGTCCTTAATTCGCCTTGAAGGAAGAGGATTGCTTGGAAGATGAAGAGTAAAAGAGAAGGATTAGGGAGAAGAAATGATGGAGGAGAGGAAGAGGTTCACTTAGGCACAAAGATCCACATAGGCACATAGAAACACATAGAGAATTTCTGAAAAAATTGTATTCATTCATCCATTCCTCTTTACAAGGGGCGTCCAAGGCTTTAAATAAAGCCTCACAAATTTTGAAATTTCAAATCCCCAAACAAGTGGAGTAATATAAGGGGAGAGGGCTGATTTTCTTGCTTGAAATCCTCCTTGGACAACTTCCTTGAATTTGAACTTGGGATGGCGCCCTCTTGTGGTGAGGTGGCATGTGAGGTGGCATGTGGTCCCCTCTTGATGTGGCATGTGGTCCCAAGTTGAGGTGGCACAAGTGATGTGGCATGTGGTCCCCAATTGAGTTAGCTTTGGTCTTGATTTGGGGTATACATTGTGAGTCTTCTTTAGGCTTGATGCTAGTTGACCCATTTGGATTGGACTAAGACTAGACCCGACATGGACTCGACTTACATGATTATTTTGGACTCCAAAGAAATATTACAGGACCCAACATGGGCTCGACTTACATGATTCTTTTGGACTCAAAATAAAGCAAGGTTACCGGACTCTCTAGTCCAACCATAAAGATTCGGAATGGGCTTGAATTGGTTGGAGTCTCTTTCTGATTCTGGTGCCCGCACCAATTCTCCCCGGGTGGGAGGAACTCGACCCTGTCGAGTGATAAGTTTCTAATATATCCGGGTCGATTTGTTGTAGGTCCTCTTTGGTGATCCAGGAATCGTCAGATTTAGGACGTCCTTGCCATCGAACCAGATAGCGTTGGTAGCCCTTATTTCTAGTAGTGATGATCTGGTCATTCAAGATCCTTTCAATTCTTTCCTTTCGCTCAGGAATATTTGGTGGTGGACACTCAATTGGCATTTCACTCTCAAGAGAAGTGTTAGGACCAAAAGGTTCATCCGGTATCAATGCAGGTTCCTTGTATTCTTTCAGATCGGAAACATTAAATGTAGAACTAATGCCATAACTAGGTGGTAAGTCTACTACATAAGCATTAGGTCCAATTTTCTTTATTATTTTGAAGGGTCCGGCTCCCCGGGCATGGAGTTTCTTCATAGTTTCCGGAGGAAACCTTTCTGGTTTAAGCCTAATCATTATAGAGTCTCCTTCATTAAATTCCTTTAACCGTTTATGTGAATTAGCCATATGCCTATAGAGTTCATTGCTTTTTTAATCTTCTGACTAATCTCCTTGTGCAAACCCTTAACATGCTGTGCATATGACTCAGCAGACTCAGATATTCGTGTATGTACTGGTAATGGAATTTGGTCTAAAGGTTTCCTAGGTATGTATCCATGGACCACTTCGAATGGACTTTTCCCAATAGACCTATTAATCGAACTGTTGTAGGCAAATTCAGCGCGAGGAAGTAGTAAGTCCCAGTTTCCTAGGTTGTCGCCGACTAAACATCTTAAGAGATTTCCTAAGCTTCGGTTTACTACTTCAGTTTGGCCATCGGTTTGAGGATGATAGGCCGTAGAGAATTTCAGCTTAGTACCTAACATGTGCCAGAGGGTTTTCCAGAAGTAGCTAGTGAACTTGACATCTCTATCTGACACAATGGTCTTGGGTAAACCATGAAGCTTAACCACCTGATCTAAGAAAAGCTTGGCCACTTTCAAAGTGTCTAAAGTTTGAGAACACGGGATGAAGTGCGTCATTTTGGAGAGAACGATCGACAACCACAAAAACAGAGTCATGTTTCCTAGAAGTTTTAGGTAGACCTACCACAAAATCCATACTGATATCTGCCATGGACCATCAGGGACAGGTAAGGGCGTGTACAGACCGGTGTTCTGTCTTTGCTGTTTTGCAACAGCACAGGTCCGACACTGAGCTACGATCTGGGCAACGTTCTTTTTAAGACCAGGCCAAAAAAATTGTTCTTCCATTGCTAGGATGGTTTTGTTCCTGCCAAAATGTCCTGCTAAACCTCCAGCAAGGACTCCAAATCAGAAATTCCCTAACAGAGGTCTTGGGAATACACAACTGATTTCCTTTGAAAAGGTATCCATCTAACAGTGTATAATCACTAGGTTCACTAGATGGTCTTTATTGGAGGGATTGATAGATGTGACCAAAATCAGGACATGTGGGATATTCATCTTTCAATCTATTGAACCCTACTACTTCAGTGCTCACAGAGGTTAACAACATAGAACGGTGGCTCAACGCATCAGCAACCCTATTTTCAGTACCGGCACGATGTTTCAAAATGAACATGTAAGCTTGTATGAATTCTACCATTTCCGTGCCTAGGGTTTAATTTCTTTTGAGAACTAAGGAACCTAAGAGCTTCGTGATCAGAGAACAGGACAAACTCGTGGGGTAGAAGATAATGCCTCCAAAATCGTAGAGCTTGAACTACAGCATACAGTTCCTTATCATACGTGGAATACCTTAGTCTCGCCTCATTTAACTTTTCGCTGAAGTATGCTACTGGGTGATTCTCTTGACTCAAAACACCTCCAATTCCGACCCCAGAAGCATCACAAGCAACCTCAAACACCTTGGTAAAATGGGTAACCTTAAGACAGGTGCTTGTGTCATTTTCTCCTTAATTGTTAGGAAGGCCTTACCTGCTGCTTTAGTCCACTCGAAATTTCCCTTCCTAATACAATCAGTGATGTCCATAGTTTTCATGGCCTTGCAATTTCTATAGGAGGTTCATAAGAGGATTTAGTACCATCGTCACCCAAATCACGGATTGTATTAAGAAAGGAGATTTGAGTGGACCAAAAAAGCTAGCAAAGCCTTTCTTGAAATAAAAGAGAAAATGACCCAGGCACCAATATTGAGATTACCTGATTTCACTAAAGTTTTTGAGGTTGCTTGTGATGCTTCTGGAATAGGGATTGGATGAGTTCTAAGTCAAGAAAACCACCCGGTAGCATTCTTTAGTGAAAAAATAAATGGAGCGAAATTGAAGTATTCCATGTATGATAAGGAGTTATATGTGGTAGTTTATCTTTGAAACATTGGAGACATTATTTGTTACCACAAGAATTTGTTCTGTTTTTTGATCATGAAACACTCCATTTTCTTATCTCCCAAAAGAAGTTAAGCCCTAGGCACGGGAAATGGGTAGAATACATCCAAGCCTATACCTTTGTCCTAAAACACTATGCTGGGATTGAAAATAAAGTGGCTGATGCAGGACAGAGCGGGGACGATCATTGGCGAGCGTAGAAGTCATCGAAAGAATAGGGCTTGCACTCAAGAACCAGGACCCGGGTGTCACACCCACTCCAATTATAGAAAAACTCAAAACTCAGACAAAATAACTTTTTAAGTTGTATTCATGAGAAGAAGATATTTAATACAAGAGGGGGGGGACGGTATTTATAGATTCATCCCAGGGTACATTACTTGAGGGCTAAGAAATTCTGACTTGTGGGCCAAGAACCCTAGTGGACCTGTGATGGGGGACTAACTAAATGCAAGATGAAATGAATGCATGTGATTTGTTATTTTTGTGATTTTTAGGTTTTAATGACTTTCTTGAGGATTCCCGAAAAACAAGACAAAAGCAAATCTAGGGATTCAATAAAGATAAGACTACAAGCACGTAGATTAGCCCCTAAACAAGGTTAAAAGAGAGGACCCTAGGATTGAGAAACCCCGTAGGACTTAGCTCTCAGAACAATATTGACTTAGGAGTTTAGGGAGGCAAACCTCAAAGATCTGAAGTACCTGATGTCGAGATCACTCACTCTGGCAGATGCAGCCTGGATGATCGAGCCTTCCACCCCGCGGATGCACCGTCTTGCTGTCTGAAGGTCTTGATGGCAAGGGCAACTGACTTCGTGCTCGTGTCACCAGGAGGACCTGCGAGAATTCAAGGAGAGTTAAGATTTGATCAAAGAGAAAGCAAATAGAAGGGGTGAAAGTTGAAGTGGTGATGGTGGAGTTCTTCTTGGTAGGCACCCGGTTGGTTGATCCCAATGGACCCTGACTCGAAGTCGGAGGATGGAGTTGTGGAAGAGACGGTAACTTGAGGCCTAACACCTCTCGACGCCCGAAGGCGAAGGCGCTCCCTCACGGAGATCAATGTTCCTAGTGAACGAAGGCAACTAAAGAGAAAACAGGATCTCAAGAAACTTATGGTTTATCATTCAATAGCAATTACCCTTACAAAGGAAGGGTAAGGTCCTTTTTATAGGCACCTTAGGACCCCATTTGAAATTCAAATGAAAATTACAAGTCCTCTTTGGAGGTGCCAAAAAATTTAAAAAAAAAATCAGATTTTTGGCCGACCTTCACATGGATTTGATTGTGCATGGCTTGATAATGAGCTTGGAAGAAGGAATTTGTCTTCCTTGGACTTGGAAAGTTGACCTTCAATTTTGGGAAGAAGGCATGATGCAAGGCTTGTGTCTCCCTCTTTCCTTGGTTGCTCACCCTTCTTTGGAGAAAAGCTTGAAATGAGGCTTGGATCAAGGCCTTTGTCTTCAACCTTTCCTTGGTTGCCCAAGACTCCTTTAGTAAGTGGCTTGATGGAGGGAGGGAAAGGAGGAAAGAAAATTTGATGTGTCTCCATTTGGCAAGATGAGGTGGCGCCCACATGGGATGGTGAAGTGGCTTCCTAGGGTTGAAATGTTGACCTTCAAGGCTTGGCCCAATAGTAGTTGAGCTGAACTCAAAGACCACTACGGCTTGGACCCAGACTCGGACTGGACTCAATACAAGAACAACTTGACCAAATTGGTCAATGTACAAGGCTAAACAAAAATAATTGAAACTAAATTCATGACTAAAAAATACAATGCTTAAGCTTGAAGCCTTATTACAGGACCTGAAAAATTGGAACCCTAATTGGACATCCACAGAGGTTTGAGGAGCCTTTGTCGGATTCTGGTGCCCACACTAGTTCTCCCGGATGGGAGGAACTCGACCCTGTCGAGTAAGAGTTGAGTTGGCTTAGGTACTCCTCCAGAAGGTCAGGATCGAGGCACTGCAAGTCCTCCCGGGTGATCCACGAGTCATCGGACTCAGGTCGGCCTTGCCATCGGACTAAGAAACATTGGTAACCTTTGCCCCGGGTAGTGATAGCTTGGTCATCCAGGACACGCTCAATCTACTCTCCTCTCTTAGATAAAATTGGAGGTGGACACTCTGGGTCCGGTTCACTCTCAAATGAAAGGTCGGGCCCAAATGGCTCGCTAGGTTTGTTTACTAGTTCCCTGTACTCGACTAAGTCTGGGATATTGAAAGTCGAGCTAATGCCAAAATTTGGGGGTAGCTCAAGCACAAAGGCATTAGGGCCAACTCTCCGTATCACTCTAAAGGGGCCAGCTCCATGAGCATGAAGTTTCTTAACAGTTCCTGGTAGAAATCATTCAGGCCTAAGCCTAACCATTATAGAATCCCTAATTTCAAACTCTTTGGCTCGTTTCCGGGAATCAGCCAAATTATTTAAAATTTATATTTAATGCAGAATTCTATCATGATGCAAAATGCAGACTTAATGATGCATTTTTATAGAGCAAAATTTTTTTGGACTCTCTAGGGTCTAAACCTAACATACTAATGACTCTCTAGGCTTTACCCTAGTCAGGTATGTACAAGAAAAATTATCAAGGATCCCTAGCAAATGCCATAAGGTATGCCAGAAGTAAGTAGCAAATGGGATGGACCTAGGGATTCATGCAACCTAGAAATCTCAGCAAAATGTAAGCCCATAGCTCTAGAAATGTGAGAAGGCTCAGGGAAGGGTAGGAAATAAGAATCAGAGTCTTGGGGTGGCTTATAGGAAACATGAAACAGACCTTGGTTATTCAGGATGACCTTAAAATTTGGACATTGTTCTATTGGTGCAAGTTCTAAGGCTAGAGTGGTGTTCCTAGATGGTGGAAGGTCATTAGGAAGGTCTTTGGGAATGTTATCTTGAGAGTCCTCAAAACTAATGTCTACCTCCTGGGGTGGTTCCGTAGGGACTTGTTCCTAGACCTCCTCTAAGGGCAATACTTGTGAACCTTCACCTTTCTCTACAATGTTCGATCCTGACTTGGTCAGTTCTTCTTCAAGTTCTGTAGTTGGTTCAGGATCATTATCCTTAGATTCCTCTGATACCTCCATCTTGGGCCCATCTTCATCACACTTCGCCACTAAGCTTGATTCATAGATATCTTCTTGGGATTCCTTAATAGGCTCAGTGGTTTCTTCACTTACACTCCTAATGGGCTCAGACTTATCCTCTTCCTTTCCTAGCTCTTCAATCTGGGGATACCCTAAGTCTTGAATATCAGTGCACTCAATTTGTACTTCAGGGTTCTTATTCCTATCATTCATATGAACTAATGGGACAGTAGAAGTTGGTTGGTCCAAGAGAAGTTGACTTGGGTTGGGTTTGGGTCCAAAGGTACTAACCCTGCTGGGCTTAACTTGGTAGTTCATGAATTTTCTTTGATATGACTCAAATTCCCTAGCAGTGTCATAGGCTTCTTCTAGGCTATAAATCTTCCAATGGAGAAGTTCCTGCTGGATATCCCAACGTAGACTATGTCGAAACCTTGCTATGGTCTCAGACTTAGATTCAATGGTGTTACATTTCTTGACAAACTTCTGAAAGTTCTTGATATACTCAGACACTGGCCTATCATCCTGTCTCAGTCGGTACCATCGGTGTAAAAGTCTTTTCTCATAGGATCTACCTAGGTACTTATCTCTCAACTTACTTCTCATGTCTCTCTAGGTACGTATTTCTTCTTCTTTGTGATAACATTCATGCTCAATAACATACTAATGTGACCTAGCATGTTGGGTGAACTTGGTTTTGGCCAACCTAACCTGTCCTAATTTCGATATGTTAGTGCGCTCAAAATACTGATCTATTTGTTCTTCCCAATCAATATATGCCTCTTGTCTTCCATCAAAGGTGGGTGCATAAGGTTCGGTGCTCCTAATGGGTCCCTCCTCAGAGTCATCCAAGTATAGGTATGGGCTCCCAGGGCTAGACTCAGGGGCAAGATCATGATCATAGGCTCTTGGATCAAGGGAATTGGGCCTAGAGGAGTTGAATTTAGCATGGGCCTTGCGGGCTTCAAACCTATCTTCAAACTTATCAAGCTTATTGTTCATCCTAGCTATCTGTTCAAGGATGAGCTTTAATTGATCTTTTCATTCATTCTCCATGGGTTCACTTGATTGGGAATGATGGGGATGATAGGGACTCCTGATCTAGTCGATATGAGTCAAGCATGCAAAATTGTCTATGATCTATTAGACCTAGAATCTCAACCAGTTGCCTAAGTCAGGGTGGCAAACCAATCTGTAGTAACTTTGTGCTTGGCTAGGTAGGTGTAGGGGAGTGGAGGTCCCTGAACGCCAACCTTAGACCCCAATCTGGGATTGGCCAGGTAGGTAGACCAAACTCACAAGCCCTGAATCACCAAGCCTAGACACCAAGAGCAGCAGCACACACAGAATGGGCTTACGCCAAGAATAGACACTTAGTCTTGACTCGACCAGTTGGTGTCCCTAACCTCTCTAGAGAAAAATTAGTGTCTACTCAATTTTTAATTAGAGCTTGAGTTTGATATGCCGGGTGGTGATTTTTGGGCTAGGGACAGGTAATGAAATCCTGACCCTATGTCAATTTGCTGCCCTTAAGATGACTTATGAGAATGATGGCAAGCAAATGATCCAATGAAATGTCACTAAGTTATATTTTTGGATTTTGATGTTTGATAACAGAATTAAGATGATGGAAATGAAAAAATATGACCCTAAATGCAAAGTTAAACTATATGAAAATGATTGATGAGATGAGATGCTTGCTGAATTTCAGAGCAGAATGTGCTCTCAGTTAGTATTCCAGCTTGTAGAAATTCTACAAGCTGCAATAAAATTTGAGAAAACTCTGAAAAATACTTCCAATTATGCAAAGTCCAGAAAAATAAAAATCATAAAAAACTGACACTCCTATAGATAGAAATAATCAAAATAGCAGACTATATTTGGACAGGAAAAAATGCAGAACTTGAAAGACAGAGATCTAATGATGCAATATTTTTTTTTGTTAAATCTATTCTTCTTGTATTCCCCTTCAAAGGTCAATCACAGTGGCACCCTACATTCCTTAGGAGATCCCCATGGAATGGAGGAGAGGGTCTTGAACCCTACTTTTCTCTTAAGACTGGACAGCTTGGTGAAGCAGCTAATCCAGGTACTTAAGAAGAGCTAAAGTCCTAACATGGCTCTAATGCTAGAAATGATGGGGGACTAACTAAATGCAAGATGAAATGAATGCAGGTGATTTATTATTTTTGTGATTTTTAGGTTTTAATGACTTTCTTGAGGATTCCCGAAAACAAGACAAAAGTAGATCTAGGGATTCAATAAAGATAAGACTACAAGCACGTAGATTAGTCCCTAAACAAGGATGAAAAAGAGGACCCCGGGATTGAGAAACCCCGTAGGACTTAACTCTTAGAACAATATCGACTTAGGAGTTTAGGGAGGCAAACCTCAAAGATCTGAAGCGCCCGATGCCGAGATCACTCACTCTGGTAGATACGGCCTGGATGATCGAGCCTACCACCCCACGGATATGCCGGCTTGCTGTCTGAAGGTCTCGATGGCAAAGGCAACTGACTCCATGCTTGTGTCACCTGGAGGACTTGCGAGAATTCAAGGAGAGTTAAAATTTGATCAAAGAGACAGCAAATAGAAGAAGGGGTGAAAGTTGAAGTGGTGATGGTGGAGTTCTTCTTGGTAGGGGCCCGGTTGGTTGATCCCAAAGGACCCTGACTTGAAGTCGGAGGATGGAGTTGTGGAAGAGATGATAACTTGAGGCCTCTCACCTCTCGATGCCCGAAGGCGAAGGTGCTCCCTCACGGAGATCGACGTTCCTAATGAACGAAGGCAACTAAAGAGAAAATAGGATCTTAAGAAACTTGTGGTTTTTCATTCAATAGCAATTACCCTTACAAAGGAAGGGTAAGGTCCTTTTTATAGGCACCTTAGGACCCCATTTGAAACTCAAATAAAAATTACAAGTCCTCTTTGGAGAGGTGCCAAAAAATTTCAAAAATAATCAGATTTCTCTCCTTTGGTCGACCTTCACTTGGATTTGATTGTGCATGGCTTGATAATGGGATTAGAAGAAGGAATTGTCTCCTTGGACTTGGAAAGTTGACCTTCGATTTTGGGAAGAAGGCATGATGCAAGGCTTGTGTCTCCCTCTTTCCTTGGTTGTTCACCCTTCTTTGGAGAGAAGCTTGAAATGAGGCTTGGATCAAGGCCTTTGTCTTCAACCTTTCCTTGGTTGCCCAAGACTCCTTTAGTAAGTGGCTTGATGGAGAGAGGGAAAGGAGGAAAGAATATTTGATGTGTCTCCATTTGGCAAGATGAGGTGGTGCCACATGGGATGGTGAAGTGGCACCCTAGGGTTGAAATATTGACCTTGAAGGCTTTGCCAAATAGTTGTTGAGCTAAACTCAAAGACCACTCCGGCTTGGACCCAGACTCGGACTGGACTCAATACAGGACTGGACTCAATACAGGAAACAACTTGACCAAATTGGTCAATGTACAGGACTAAACAAAAATAATTGAAACTAAATTCATGACTAAAAAATACAATGCTTAGGCTTGAAGCCTTATTACAGGACTTGAAAAATTGGAACACTAATTGGGCATCCACAAAGGGTTGAGAAGCCTCTGTCGGATTCTGGTGCCCGCACCAACCTGGTCAATAGTGGGCCTATCTTGGACTGGAGCTCTCTCTTGCGGGCTTGGCAGCATGAAAGGATCCAGGTGCATGAAGGCCAGCTCTGTTTGGGGGGCCTGGTGAATCTCCTGGCTGCAAACTCTCCTCTTGCACAAGACCTGGATGAAAACTACATTGACTGACTGGAGACTCGACTGGACTTGATTGGACTAAAAGACTCAAATAAAATAAAATAAATTAGACTTTGGTCCCCATCATTCCCCTGCGGTGGGGAGAACTCGACTTCGTCGAGTCAGGCCCAGCGGGGATTTGATGGAACCGAAATTAATCAAATCAAAGGAGGCTAGATTTTTTTTTCACCTTTCTTTCTTTTTTTTCTTTTTTATTGGCTACTCTGAGATTTGTGCAGCCTAAAAAATATGTCACTTTGAAATCCGTGTGGCCTTAGAGTCTATGCAGATCTAAACTCAGCAGTAGTGAACGATCTTGCATTCATGATCATGCTATGGATGGACTTCCTCTCCATGGACCAAAGCTAGAATAGGGGAGGTTTTGGAGAGCAGTCCGATAGGTGTTCATCGATGACAGGGCTGCGGTGGAGACGGCATTCGATGGTGGTGGGGACGCAGGCGGCGGTGGGGGACGGGCGGCGGCCTGGCACGGGCGGATCTAGGGTCATCGGACATGGTGTGATTTGAGGGGGAGCGAGATGGGCTGCCGGAGTCTGTTCCGAGTCGAAGCGGGTGGTGGAGGGGGTCTTGCTGGTGCCAACGGTGGCACGGACAGGGAGAAGGCTGGCTGCACGGTGAGCATCTCAGCGGTCTCTCCGATCGAGAAAAGGCCACAGTTCATCCTGGGAGTGCATCGGAGGAGTCTGGCATCGTCATCGGGTGTTTCCGGTTGTAGGCGCAGGGGGGGGAAGGGGGGGTGCCGATGGGGAGCAGTTGCAGTGACCAGATGCTCGGCAGGGGAGGAGGCCGGGCGTAAATCTGGCACTCTCTTCTTCCATCTGACCCCTTCGACAGTGCTGGCATCCTCCCGCTGGGAGGAGGAGGCCGGGGCAGATCGGGGCAGGAGTTGACGGAGATGGATATTCTCGGGGTTGACACGAGCAGCCGGATCGGTGGACCGCACGTGGAAGTTTGCGACACGGGGTTCTGTCTGCTGGGCGTTGATTGGGGTGATGGAGATCGGATGTGCTGAAGGAGATGGGCTTCATGGGCGATCGAGAGGAGAGGGGCTTAGTGCAGTACGCTGACGGACCTCGGTGGCTGACCGGAGGTTTGAGAAGTCTTGCAAAGGGAGATTTGGATAGGAGGAACGATGGGAAGCTGGGAAAGAAGAGAAACCCTAATCTATGGGCTCTGATACCAAGTTGATGCGGGACAGAGCATGGAGGATTACTGGCGAGCGTAGAAGTCGCCAGAGGATTAGGGCTTGCACTCAAGAACCAAGAACCCGGGCTCACAACCACTCAATATGGAGAAAAACTCAAAACTCAGATAAAATAACTTTTTAAGTTGTATTCATGAGAAGATGTTTAATACAAGAGGGGAGGGATGATATTTATAGATTCACCCCAAGGTACATTACTTGAGGGCTAAGAAATCCTGACTTGTGGGCCAAAACCCCCGGTGGACCTGGTCAATAATGGGCCTGTCTTGGACTAAAGCTCTCTCTTGCAGGCTTGGCAGCATGAAAAAATCCAGGTGCATGAAGGCCAGCTTTGGTTGGGGGCCTGGTGAATCTCTCTGGCTGCGAACTCTCCTCTTATACAAGACCTGGATGAAAACTACATTGACTTGACTGGAGACTCGACTGAACTTGACTGGACTAAAAGACTCAAATAAAATAAAATAAATTAGACTTTTTGTCCCATCAATAATGATGATGATGCTTTAAGTCGACGTTCTATGCTTCTAACTTCATTGAGTACCGAAGTCATAGGGTTTAATAAGTTAAAAGAGGAATACAAGTGTTGCCCTGACTTTAGCAAGATTTTTGAGTCTATCAGTCTAGGACCATCTAAGGAGTATCAAGACTATGTCCTTCAAGATGGGTTCTTTTCAAAGGGAATAAGTTGTGTGTTCCCCGGACATCTATCTGAGATTTCTTGATTTGGGAGATTCATGCCGGGGGATTAGTAGGCCATTTTGGGAGGAATAAGACTATTTTAGCTTTGGAGGAACAATTCTATTGGTGGTGGGGACATCGGAGGTACCAGAATAAGAAAGACTTTTCAACCCTCTGTGAATTGATCAATAATTTATGAGTCCATCTGTAATAAGGGCTTAGCCCATCTGAGTCCTTTTTTAGTTGTTGTTTGAGTCTTTTGAGTTGTTATTTCAGTTCTGTACTAGTCAGCTTATGTTGAGCTAGTTCAGTCCAATGCTAGTCAGCTCATGTTGAGCTAATTTTATTTTTTTGAGTCCTGTCAAAGCATACTGAAGACTCAAGACTATATCATACAAGTGAAGACCAGTCCAACCAAGAGATTGAAGACATGGAAGTATAGCCAAGTCCAACCTAGCTTGAAGATTTGAAGACCCCAGGAGGAAAAAATCAGAAAAACCTGATTTTGCTTAGATGCCCTCCAGATGCCCAGATTTCCTTTCAGATGCCAAAATATATTCATATACCAAGGCATCCATGATTTTAGAGGTCTATCTGCATCCTAGCCCAAAGAAATCAAGCCCAGGTGCCAAGCCCAAGCACTAAAGAAGCAAGATACTAGGAAATATTCCTGCTACATGGCTACCAGGCCACCCCAGCTTCTAGAGGCCCAAACACATGCACCCGAGCCCCTTTGGGCCAGCCTCTTGCTGCTCCTAGAAGCCCAACACGCCCCCCTAGGTGTCCTTGGAGTGTTGGCCAAGTCAAGAGAATTTTTAGGGATTTTTTCTACCTAATGTTTTTTTATTTTCTAGCTAGGGTTTGAGAGGGAAAAGGATTCTTACGTAAAGACTTATGTACCCTTACTTGGAGCCCAAGGTTAAGGGTCTATTTAAGGGACCCTAGCCTCTTGTATGAAACCTAATTTTTGATTTGAATTAAAACCTTGAGTTCTTCTATTGAGATGTGTGATACCCTGCTGTGTGCATAAAGGGGTTTGTGAGAGTTTTCTTCCCAGTGCTGCATTCATCTTCCTGCTGCCAACAGCCTCTCAGATCTGGACGGACGCCACTCCAAAAGAAGCCTTCCCTTGTTGTTTTCTCTTTGTTTTATTGTTCCTTTGTAAGTTTTCTAACCCTGACAGGTCGCTTGTAGGTCCTCGAGTTCCTACGAATCCAACGACTCCACCAAGCCTTAGTCGAATCACCGAGCAGAAAGCCGGTATCCGCGGGTCTTTGGCTCGGTTTTCCAGGCCGCATCCATTGAGAAACGAGAGACTCCTTCACTGCAATCTTCACAGACATTGTCAGGTACACCCCTCTACCCCAGTAGTTTATTGTAGGAGAACTTGCCCTAACCGAGGCTTCTCAGCCCCGGCGGTCCTTCTTGCTACTTTTCTAGGTCTTAATCGCATGCTGATCTTCAAAAATTCATACAAAATTTTCTACAAATAATTTTGATCTAAAATTTTGGAATTAATTACCTAACTCAACATGTAAAACATAAAAAAAAATTGCATGCATATTAGTCCCGCATCATTTGGTATCAGAGCTTAGATTAGGGCTTGTTTCTGTAATTTTTTAGCCCGTATATGCTCTATTTTTTAATTATTTCTCCCTATTAAAAAACTCCAAAAATTTTGAAATTTATTTTGTGGATTTAAAAAATTCATAGTAATTTCATAATTTTTTCATATTTTATTATGGCCTGTGAATTTTTTGCAAGCCGAAATACAGCCTGCAAACTTTTGGCTCTATTTTTTTCAGCAGACAAGTTTGGAAGTTTTAGGTTTTATTTAACATTTTTTGCATATCTTTTAATTTTAGTATATTTCCTGCATATTATTCCATAATCTATAAGTTTCTTATATTTAAGAAAATATATAAAAGAAAGAATAATAATAAAATAAATTACATATTCTCCAAAAAAATACCAAAAATATCTAACCCTAATTTGCATCATTTGCCTGCCATCATTGCATATCTACTTTTAAGGGCACTCTTGCTATGTCAGATGGGGGGAGGATTTGATCACCTCTCCTTAGCCCAAACCCACACCCTTGCATTCGATCCAAGCCTTAACCTAAAATTAACTAGACTTAATTTGCCCTAGTGGGCTAGGGACACCAACTGGTTTGGTCCGGCTAGTGTTAGATCACTGTGTCAAGTTAACCTGTGTGTGCCTTGTGTCTCAGTGTCTAGAACGGTGTTTAGGGATTCAATCCCGAAGGGCTTGTGTCTAGTTCGCCTACCTGGCCAATCTCTGATTGGTGTCTAGGATTGGCAATCAGGGACCTAACACTCCCCTTACACCTGCCTGGCTGAGTACAGGAGTACAGATTCTATAGGCTAGTTTGCCACCTTGATTGAGCATCTAGTTTAGACTCTAGTCTAGTTCGGAGCTGTATCGGTCTGATCAAGTCTTGCATGAGCACTAGATCAGGAGTTTCATATCAACCACCTCCTTCATAAATGTCTGAACTCATGAAAAATTTGCAAGCCCAAATGAAAGCCCTAGCTGATCAAATGGCCCAGATGGCTACCCAGATGACCTAGTTAACTCAGTCTCGTATTCAAACCAATGATAGATTGACCATCTTGCCAATAGTTTGATCAGTTAAAAAGTCCGGGTAGGGACTCCAAGAAAAAACCCATGGGTCACAGTCTGAGCCAGATCCTGATTCCCTCAACCTAGGAGGACCCAAACCCTGATCTATACCATGAGGTCGAACCTAGGAGAGCCCCTTATCTGACCCGTACTACATCCTCAACCTAGGAGGACCCAAACCCTGATCCATACCTTGAGGCTGAACCTTGGAGAGCCCATCGTCATGACCCAATCCCTAAGGTTAGTCTAGAAGACCCAATCAGGATTTTATAGACCAGGAAGATAGATCCTATTTACCCTCTCCCTATAAGCCTAGTATACCCCACAACCTATAGATCTTATGACTCCAAATCCTATGAACCTAGAACATATGAGTCCATAACCTATGAACCTAGATCCTATGACTCTAGATCCCATGATCATAGCTCCTATGCACCCACACCCTATGAGCCTAGTAGACCCAACACCCAATATTCTGACCCATATAAGGAGTCCAACCCTAGGAGAACCCAATATTCTGACCCATATAGGGAGTCCAACCTAGGAGAACCAATATCCTGACCATATAGAGAGCTCAACCTTAGGAGGACCCCATACCATGATCCATCCTTAGAACCTGACCATAGAGCTGACCCAAAATCCTATGACCCCCAGATCCTATAATCTCATGACCCATAGATCTGCACCCTTGTCCTATGAGCCAAGAACCCCATAACCCTAAGTATCAATCTAGTACTAGTCAGGTTTCCCTTTCAACTTGAACCTCACCCCATAGGATTAGCACCCCTAAATATGAGCCCAGTAGTGAGCCACTACCCCTTAGGCAACCGAACCTACTAGGATTAGTGTCCATAATCAGAAACCAGGACCTAGCCAATTTTTCCCCTAGCCGACCTTCTCCAACCATTCTGAGATTGACAAGGCTTACATTAACGCAGAAGTGTATGAAGCTAATGCAACTTAGTGATGAGTATGAGGGAGAAAAAACACCTTTAGATGACCTAAAATTAGCTACTCAATAATACCCCAGAAAGCCAACCTAGAGGTAGTTGACCTTGACCACATCCAACCTAAAGCTATAGTGGAAGAACAAATAGAGGAAGAGAACCTAGGTACTGCTACTAGAGCCTTACCTGAGGAAACCATAGAGGAGAGCCAAATTATAGAGTCTAGTCCTAAAATACAAGAACCCAGAAGAATTTATTAAGGACTTGATCTCTTTGAATCAGTACCCTCAAGATGAGCCTCCTCCTATAGTTCCCATTAAGGACCTCTTCCTGAGATTAGTAACCCATCCTTTCCATTATGCAAGCCCCATGAGATATACCGCAACCTCATAAGGTTAGCCTCATTAGTCTAGGATTAGTCTGACATGCCTTCTTTTATATCGAACTTTATCCAACTAACGTTGAAACCTTTTTGCCTACCCTACCAAACTACTCTGAACCCACTTCCTATTTCTGTCCTTTCCTGACACCTCCAGCATTTCTAGGATCATTAGATTGCATTTAGCTGAGATTAGCATACTGCATGCATTCATCATGCATGTTAGGTTTGCATCTTACTTCTGGCATATTTTTTGGAATTTGCTGGGAGTTCACTGTAATTTTCATGTGCATGGTCAAGCTAGGATCAAACTTAGAGAACCTATAATCTATTAGGTTTAGATCCAAACAGTTTCAATAAAATTTCCTTCGATAGGAATGCATAGTCGAGTCTGTAAGGTGTCAGTATGACTCCTTTGCACCATTTGTTAGGAGTCTACATTGTGCCTAGCATGTTCACCACCCGCTCACTAATCTTAAAACAACTGGCTAATTCCTGAAGAAGGGTCAAAGAAGTTGATGTAGAGGTGGATTCTATCTTGGTTAGTCACATAGGCTAAAAGAAGCTTCATGCTCGTAGAGCGGACCTTTTAAAGTGATAGAGAAGATTGGATCAAATGCCTATGTGTTAGACATGCCTTCGGAATTGGGCATTATTCTACCTCATATTATAGACATGGTTGAGTATAGGGAACCAGCAGGAGATGGATATTCTCGGGGTTGACACGAGCAGCCGGATCGGTGGACCGCAGTGGAAGTTTGCGACACGGGGTTCTGTCTGCTGGGCGTTGATTGGGGTGATGGAGATCGGATGTGCTGAAGGAGATGGGCCTCATGGGCGATCGAGAGGAGAGGGGCTTAGGTGCAGTACGCTGACGGACCTCGGTGGCTGACCGAGGTTTGAGAAGTCTTGCAAAGGGAGATTTGGATAGGAGGAACGATGGGAAGCTGGGAAAGAAGAGAAAACCCTAATCTATTGGGCTCTGATACCAAGTTGATGCGGGACAGAGCATGGAGGATTACTGGCGAGCGTAGAAGTCGCCAGAGGATTAGGGCTTGCACTCAAGAACCAAGAACCCGGGCTCACAACCACTCCAATATGGAGAAAAACTCAAAACTCAGATAAAATAACTTTTAAGTTGTATTCATGAGAAGATGTTTAATACAAGAGGGGAGGGATGATATTATAGATTCACCCCAAGGTACATTACTTGAGGGCTAAGAAATCCTGACTTGTGGGCCAAGAACCCCGGTGGACCTGGTCAATAATGGGCCTGTCTTGGACTAAACTCTCTCTTGCAGGCTTGGCAGCATGAAAAAATCCAGGTGCATGAAGGCCAGCTTTGTTGGGGGGCCTGGTGAATCTCCTGGCTGCGAACTCTCCTCTTATACAAGACCTGGATGAAAACTACATTGACTTGACTGGAGACTCGACTGAACTTGACTGGACTAAAAGACTCAAATAAAATAAAATAAATTAGACTTTTGTCCCCATCAATGGATGATGCTTTAAGTCGACGTTCTATGCTTCTAACTTCATTGAGTACCGAAGTCATAGGGTTTAATAAGTTAAAAGAGGAATACAAGTGTTGCCCTGACTTTAGCAAGATTTTTGAGTCTATCAGTCTAGGACCATCTAAGGAGTATCAAGACTATGTCCTTCAAGATGGGTTTCTTTTCAAAGGGAATAAGTTGTGTGTTCCCCGGACATCTATCTGAGATTCTTGATTTGGGAGATTCATGCCGGGGGATTAGTAGGCCATTTTGGAGGAATAAGACTATTTTAGCTTTGGAGGAACAATTCTTGGTGGTGGGGACATCGGAGGTACCAGAATAAGAAAGAGACTTTCAACCCTCTGTGAATTGATCAATAATTTATGAGTCCATCTGTAATAAGGGCTTAGCCCATCTGAGTCCTTTTTTTAGTTGGTTTGAGTCTTTTGAGTTGTTATTTCAGTTCTGTACTAGTCAGCTTATGTTGAGCTAGTTCAGTCCAATGCTAGTCAGCTCATGTTGAGCTAATTTTATTTTTTTGAGTCCTGTCAAAGCATACTGAAGACTCAAGACTATATCATACAAGTGAAGACCAAGTCCAACTAGATTGAAGACATGGAAGTATAGCCCAAGTCCAACCTAGCTTGAAGATTTGAAGACCCCAGGAGGAAAAATCAGAAAACCCTGATTTCTTGCAGATGCCCTCCAGATGCCCAGATTTCCTTTCAGATGCCAAAATATATTCATATACCAAGGCATCCATGATTTTAGAGGTCTATCTGCATCCTAGCCCAAAGAAATCAAGCCCAGGTGCCAAGCCCAAGCACTAAAGAAGCAAGATACTAGGAAATATTCCTGCTACATGGCTACCAGGCCACCCCAGCTTCTAGAGGCCCAAACACATGCACCCGAGCCCTTTGGGCCAGCCTCTTGCTGCTCCTAGAAGCCCAACACGCCCCCCTAGGTGTCCTTGGAGTGTTGGCCAAGTCAAGAGAATTTTTAGGGATTTTTTCTACCTAATGTTTTTTTATTTTCTAGCTAGGGTTTGAGAGGGAAAAGGATTCTTACGTAAAGACTTATGTACCTTACTTGGAGCCCAAGGTTAAGGGTCTATTAAGGGACCCTAGCCTCTTGTATGAAACCTAATTTTGATTTGATTTAAAACCTTGAGTTCTTCTATTGAGATGTGTGATACCCTGCTGTGTGCATAAAGGGGTTGTGAGAGTTTTTCTTCCCAGTGCTGCAATCATCTTCTGCTGCCAACAAGCCTCTCAGATCCCTGGACGCCCACTCCAAAAGAAGCCTTCCCTTGTTGTTTTCTCTTTGTTTTATGTTCCTTTGTAAGTTTTCTAACCCCTGACAGGTCGTTGTAGGTCCCGAGTTCCTACGAATCCAACGACTCCTACCAAGCCTTAGTCGAATCACCGAGCAGAAAGCCGGGTATCCGCGGGTCTTTGGCTCGGTTTCCAGGCCGCATCCATCGAGAAACGAGAGACTCCTTCACTGCAATCTTCACAGACATTGTCAGGTACCCCTCTACCTCCAGTAGTTTTATTGTAGGAGAACTTGCCCTAACCGAGGCTTCTCAGCCCCGGCGGTCCTTCTTTGCTACTTTTCTAGGTCTTAATCCGCATGCTGATCTTAAAAATTCATACAAAATTTTCTACAAATAATTTTGATCTAAAATTTGGGAATTAATACCTAACTCAACATGTAAAACATAAAAAAAAAATTGCATGCATATTAGTCCCGCATCATTTGGTATCAGAGCTTAGATTAGGGCTTGTTTTCTGTAATTTTTTAGCCCGTATATGCTCTATTTTTTAAATTATTTCTCCCTATTAAAAACTCCAAAAATTTTGAATTTATTTTTGTGGATTTAAAAAATTCATAGTAATTTTCATAATTTTTTCATATTTTTATTATGGCCTGTGAATTTTTTGCAAGCCGAAATACAGCCTGCAAACTTTTGGCTCTATTTTTTCAGCAAGACAAGTTTGGAAGTTTTAGGGTTTTATTTAACATTTTTTGCATATCTTTTAATTTTAGTATATTTCCTGCATATTATTCCATAATCTATAAGTTTTCTTATATTTAAGAAAATATAAAAGAATAATAATAATAAAATAAAATACATATTCTCCAAAAAAATACCAAAAATATCTAACCCTAATTTGCATCATTTGCCTGCCATCATTGCATAATCTACTTTTAAGGGCACTCTTGCTATGTCAGATGGGGGGAGGATTTGATCACCTCTCCTTAGCCCAAACCACACCCCTTGCATTCGATCCAAGCCTTAACCTAAAATTAACTAGACTTAATTTGCCCTAGTGGGCTAGGGACACCAATGGTTGGGTCCGGGCTAGTGTTAGATCACTGTGTCAAGTTAACCTGTGTGGGCCTGTGCTCAGTGTCTAGAACGGTGGTTTAGGGATTCAATCCCGAAGGGCTTGTGTGCTAGTTCGCCTACCTGGCCAATCTCTGATTGGTGTCTAGGATTGGCAATCAGGGACCTAACACTCCCCTTACACCTGCCTGGCTGAGTACAGGATTACTATAGGCTAGTTTGCCACCTTGATTGAGCATCTAGTTTAGACTCTAGGTCTAGTTAGCTGTAGTCGGTCTGATCAAGTCTTGCATGAGCACTAGATCAGGAGTTTCATATCAACCACCTCCTTAAAAATGTCTGAACTCATGAAAAATTTGCAAGCCCAAATGAAAGCCCTAGCTGATCAAATGGCCCAGATGGCTACCCAGATGACCTAGTTACCAGTCTCGTATTCAAACCAATGATAGAATTGACCATCTTGCCAATAGGTTTGATCAGTTAAAAGTCCGGGAGGGACTCCAAGAAAAACCCATGGGTCACAGTCTGAGCCAGATCCTGATTACCCCTCAAACCCTAGGAGGACCCCAAACCCTGATCTATACCATGAGGTTCGAACCTAGGAGAGACCCCTTATCCTGACCCGTACTACAATCCTCAACCTAGGAGGACCCCAAACCCGATCCATACCTTGAAGGCTGAACCTTGGAGAGCCCATCGTCATGACCCAATCCCTAAGGTTAGTCCTAGAAGACCCAATCAGGATTTTATAGACCAGGAAGATAGATCCTATTTACCCTCTCCCTATAAGCCTAGTATACCCAAACCTATAGATCTTATGACTCCAAATCCTATGGACCTAGAACATAGAGTCCATAACCTATGAACCTGATCCTATGACTCTAGATCCCATGATCATAGATACTATGCACCCACACCCTATGAGCCTAGTGACCCAACACCCAATATTCTGAACCATATAAGGAGTCCAACCTAGGAGAACCCAATATTCTGACCCATATAGGGAGTCCAACCCTAGGACGAACCAATATCCTGACCCATATAGAGAGCTCAACCTTAGGAGGACACCATACTGATCCATCCTTAGAACCTGACCATAGAGCGGACCAAAATCCTATGACCCCAGATCCTATAATCTATCAGACCCATAGATCTGCACCCTTGTCCTATGAGCCCAGAGAACCATAACCCCTAAGTATCAATCTAGTACTAGTCAGGTTTTCCCTTAGTCAACTTGAAACCCCATAGGATTAGCACCCCTAAATATGAGCCCAGTAGTGAGCCAATACCCCTTAGGCAACCTGAACCTACTAGATTAGTGTCCATAATCAGAAAACCAGGACCTAGCCAATTTTCCCCTAGCCGACTTCTCCAACCATTCCTGAGATTGACAAGGCTTACATTAACGCAGAAGTGTATGAAGCTAATGCAAAATTAGATGGATGAGTATGAGGGAGAAGAAAAGACATTATCACCCCTAAACTGATGGCCAAACGGAAGTGGTAAATAGAAGTCTTGGGAACATGTTGAGATGTTTAGTGGGAGAACATACTGGGAATTGGGACCTATTACTGCCACGTATAGAGTTTGCCTATAATAGCTCAGTTAACACGTCCACTGGAAATGTCCTTTAAAATTTTTCATGGGTATAAACCACGAAAACTAATCAATCTCATTCCATTACCCATGCATGCATGAACATCTGATTCTGCTAAGTCATATACACAACACATTAAGGATCTACACAAAGAGGTTAGCAAGAAAATTCAAATAATCAATGAGAGCTACAAGCATATGGCTAGTTCTCATAGAAGGGCCAAAGAATTTCAAGTAGGGGACTTTGTGATGATCAGGCTAAAACCTGAATAGTTTCCACCGGGAACTATAAAAAAACTCCATACCTGTGGTGCTGGTCCTTTCAAAAAAATAAAAAGAATAGAACCTAATGCTTATGTGCTGGACTTACCTTCTGACTTTGGCATTAGCTCTACTTTTAATATCTCAGATCTGGTAGGATACAAGAAGCTCACAATGATTCCTAGTGAGTTCCTAGAACTTGATCCATCCCTTGAGAGTTAACTAACCCTAGAGTGCCCACCAGCCACACTACGAAAGCGGGGAGAAAGAATTGAAAGGGTAATAGATGACAAGATTGTCACTACTCGGAATAAAGATTACCAAAGATACTTGGTCCATTGGCAAGGCAGACCTGATTCTGAAGATTCATGGATCACTCATTAAGAACTACAAAGGATCAATATAGATATACTTGAATACTACCAAAGCCAAAATGATCCATACTCGTCAGGACCGAGTTCTTTTCACCAGGGAGAATTAATGAGGACATTGGCAAGAGGAAGAAACTACAAACTAACAATCTTTGGTTGTAGTCTAATCTTTTCTTTTTTCAGGTTCCCATAAATGTATGAAGCACCTCCTGAAGTAAAGACTCCTAATTCCATTAAACAAGTTTGAAGTGTTCAAGACCAAAACTAAGTGATGACTTTTTTTCCAAGCCCATGGGCCAGCCAAACTATGAAGAAATCAACCACTTTGAAGCCTATTGAAGGACCAAACTTTAAAGGACATGTGGAAGGGTTAGATGAAGACAAGTGTTGCAAGGAGATGGCACCACATGGGGCTTCTAGAATTTCTTTTGTTAGGATTAGTTACTAGGAATTAGTTACTAGGAACTAATCTTGTAATTAGCTACCAGCTAAACTTGAATTAGTTGGTCTCTTAATCCCCTTCTTTGTAGCCCAAAGTAGCTGCCCTTGGCCTATAAATAGGAACCAAGGCCTCCTCTTGTATGATATGAATTACTTGAGTTGAATGAAAGCTTGCTAGTTTGTGTTCTCTTCCACCTTGCCAAGTTCATGAGTTATTCTTGATGTTTGAGTATTTTTCTTTAAGTTTGAGTTAGAGTGTTGAGTTTGATCTTGAATTTGAGTGAGTGCCTTGAGTTTGAAGGATCATAGTTCTATTTCCAAGCTCTTCTACCTAAGATCTAAGTAGTCCAAGAAGAAGAGGAAGTGCTGCCCAAAAATTCCAGCAACTCTCCACTTCTCTTTGTTGATTCCTTCCTTTTCCCTTAATTTCTTTAAATCATGACCTTACCTTGACTCTTTTGCAGGTTCTTCTTGGTGACTTGAAGATGATGATGAAGGCTCCATGCCATGGATCAAAGCTCAAGTGGTAAATCCAAGAAGGGAGTGCAGATCTTGTCTCTAGCCTTTAATTCTTGAGTGGTGAGTGTTTTCCTTCCATTTGAGCTTTGATTTCTCCTCATTGTTGGAAATAGACCCTCTTGATCCTTAGATCTAAGTTCCTAAAGATAGTTTGGCCTTGTTTGAGGGTTTCTATGCCCTTAGATCCTCTCTTTTATTTTATTAAAAGGAAGCTTGCACAAGGGTGTCAGATTTTTTGCTCACCTAGTTCCTAGCTCGAAATTCTTCATCCCTTCCACCCATGAATCTGGCCATATTTGGAGCTCTAATGCTAGTATGTTGTTGCTAGGTAAGTAGATCACATCTCCACACACCCATTTTATCAAATTCATCCCCCATCACTTAGGCTACTTGTAGTGGGGTGGGTGAGATGCCCTAGAGGTGAGAGGTCTCTCCGTGAATGTAAGTCTCAAGTTCATAGTGTCCATATTCATTATTCCTCCATGGCCTTGGAAAGTTACCCTCACAGCTCCATTAGTGAGGTAGGTGAGATGCCCTAGAGGTGAGAGGTCTCTCCATGAGTATGAGTTTCCAAGTCTGTGGCAGTCCAAATCCCTACCTTCCATCTCCATTATTTCCTTCACCACCTGCATCAAAATATAATAATAATAATAATTTTTTTTTTGTGGTACCCTAATTCCTGGCGACTTTTTAGCTTACCAACATTCCTTCCCCCCCACCTATCTCCCATCATTTTTGGTATCAGAGCCTAGAGGTTTAGGGTATCCATTGTTTCCTTTTTTTGTCCCATCTTATTCCTATTATACCCATTATTCTCTGCTTATCCCTAATTTATCCTTGAGTTATTCTCATCATCTCCTTCCTTGATCCATCCGCCACCATCTCCATCACCGGCTCACCAGCACCACCACCGAGCCACCGTCGACCGTAGAGATGAAGTCCTGCATCCATCAGATCAACTCCCGTCGATGGCCCCCTGCTGTCATGCCGCCATGCCTAAGCACCTCTCCAACCTTGGTGCGGGCACCAGGCTCAGGAAGAGGCTTCAACCAATGCCAAGTTCTTTATGGATAGAAGATTAAGAATTTAAGTCCTGAAATAAGTCTATGAGTCATGTATTTGTTTTTCATTTGAATAATTGAGTCCTATTTATTACAATTTGGGTTCTCAAGTCCAATTAGAGTTAAATTGGCTTTGTATTGAGCAAGTATAAGTAGTTGGGTTCAAAAGCTACTTGATTTGGGTTTCAATTAAGCAAGATTGAGTCCAACCAGCTTCACCAACAAACCACAACTACTTAGAGCACCGCATCATCAAAGCACTATGCCACCTCGGAGGACAAGTCATGCCAACTTGGAGGACAAATCATGCCACATCACTAGGACTCTTCAACCATGAATTTTTGCCCAAAACAAATTCAAATTTGAATGAAGCTCCACTCTTCATGGGATGCCACCTTGTAATTAGGAGTTTTGAGATTTTAAAAGGGCCATTCCTCTTTCTTTGGGATGCCCTTGATTTTCTCCATGAAAGGTGATGTAATTTGAATTTGAAAGGGAGCTTAAGTTTTAAAAGCTCCTAAATCCTCTTATAATGTTGATGATGAATGAAATGAACTCCTTTTCTTGAAAATTTTCCTTTGCTAGCCAAAGTCCCTTGAGAGAAGGTAGGTGTGAGGCCTAGGTTACTTAGATAATCAAGCATTTAATCCTTTCTTCCATTCCCATTAGGCCAACCTTGAAGACTCTTCTTCAAGCAACACCAAGTTCGTCCTTCCCCTTTTCCAAAGGGTGTCATCCACAAGGAAGTTCTCCATGCCATCAAGTGAAGAAGTTTCATGCTATGAGTGCCAAAGGAGATCCACTTCAAACCAAGCCTAAGCCTCGTTCTTACCACCAAACCAAGCCTAAGTTTCATGATATTTTGTAGTTGAGGCACTGCAGATCCTCATGGGTGATCCATGAGTCGTCAGATTCTGGCTGACCTTACCACCAAACCAAATATCTCTGATAGCCTCTATCTTGGGTACCGATAGCTTCATCATTCAGGATTCTCTCAATCTCTTCCTCACTAAAAGGCCAAATTGTATGTGGATACTCTGGGATGTGTTCACTCACAAAGAAAGGGAGTGGCTCAAAGGGCTCGCTGGGTATCTCTGCTGGGTCCCTATACTCTACAAGATCTGAGATGTTGAAGGTGGAACTAATGTCTGAGTCGGGTGGTAACTCAAGCACATATGCATTGGGTCCATCGATATTCATTATCTTGGATGGGCCATCTTCGCGAGCAGAAAATCTTTACAACTACAAAATCCCCAGCAAAATTCTCTCTTTTTTGGAAATTAGCCAAGTTGTTATTTAGTTCATTAGTTATGTCCAACTTTTGACTAATTTTCATATGCATATGCTATGTGGAGTGTAGTGCAGGTGCAGACATGTAATTCTGGCTATGCGTTTATTAGACTCAACTAATACCTAATAGACTCGACTAAACATCCCTATCAAAGGATGTTTTATTGGACTCTAAGGGACAAAACCTAATAGATTATAGACTCTTTAGGTTTGATCCTATCATGTCATGCACATGAAAATATGACATGAACTCTTAGTAGATGCCAGAGGGTCTTCCAGAAGTAGGAAGCAAACATGACAGACTCAATGAATGAATGCAGTATGCAAACCTCTATGAAATGCAATCTAAGGGTTAGAAAATCATGAAAAGTTTCATAAAAGGGTAGAAAATAAGATGTGAACTCAGGATTAGTCTGATTGTGTAAGGAATAGGAAAAGGGTTCAGGGTTAATCGGGTAGAATAGGATGTAGGAAGGGGTATCAGGAATTAGTCCTAGACTAATGAGGTTGATCTTATGGGATTGATGTCTATCTAAAGGGTCTGCATAATGGAAGAAAGGGTCATTGATTTCAGGAAAGAGATCAATGAGAGTCAATGGAATGATTTCATCCCGAGGGTATTGATTCAAATAGATCAAGTCCTTAATAAATTCTTCTGGCTCTTGAATCAAAGGACTAAGCTCCATAGTTGGGCTTTCTTCTAGTGTCTCCTCAAGTAAACTCTAATAGTAGGATTGGGTTCCTCATGGCCTTCTTTCTTTAAGGGTTCTTCCACTACATGGTCAGCTAACTCTATGTCGGTTACTATCTGGGTATGGCTAGGGTTAGCTAAATCTAGGTCTGCTCCTACTTGGATATGGTCAGGTTCAACTAATGTTGGGTGGTCTTCTACCTAGTCATCTAATGATTCAGCTAACTAAAAGTCTTCTATGGGTGGGTCTTCCTCTAATTCTTCTATGGACTCATCATCTTCATACTCTACCAAACTTGGGTCAACCTCATATATTTCTTCTTCTAAGTCATCATGGTGAACTAATGGGGTAGTAAGAGGGGTTTGGCTAATGGAAAATTGACTAGGATCTAGGGTAACAGCGGTAGGTAAACTAAGGGTTATGGGTTCAAAGGTTATGGGTTCAAATCTAGGGACTATGGGTTCCTGGGGTTCAGCTCTATGGGTCTTGCCTAGGGTTCATATATGGTTGAATCTATGGTTCATTTGATCAAGCTTAGTATCAGACTGGTCAAACCTATGGTCTATTTGGGCAAGCTGGGCTTGGGTTTGGGTATGGGCTTGGGTAAGTTGATTTTGGGTCTGGATGTTGGACTGGTTTATTTGGGTAAGTTGGGCTTAGGTTTAAGCATTCATTTGGGCAAGTTGAGCTAGGATGGTCTCCAAAGTGGGTTCCATGGTTGGGCTGGGCTGAGATTTAGACTTTTGATATTGGGTTCCTAATCTAGTGGTCATGCAACAAATCAAACAATCAAAATGAAATGATGCAACCAAGCATGCAAAGAGAAAGAAAAGGCTAGTGTAATCTAGGGTTTCCAAGACCTAGAGCCAGAAACTGGATGGATCAGCTCAACTTACACCCTAACCCAATAGCTAATCCTTCCACTGGCCAGGTAGGGGGTGGGAGTGTGGGAGGCCCCCCTACTTTCGCAGGGACCCAATTAAAAACCACAGCATGACATAGGTCATTTGACTTTGGACCCCCAGCCTTAGACACCAGCTTTCAGT
Organism: Areca catechu; assembly: GCA_021397845.1. Classification (NCBI taxonomy): domain Eukaryota; kingdom Viridiplantae; phylum Streptophyta; class Magnoliopsida; order Arecales; family Arecaceae; genus Areca; species Areca catechu. The sequence continues at coordinate 88,473,943 of CM038043.1, read as the reverse complement.
AATAGCTAAAAGGTTAAATGCACTAGTTGGCCCACACAGCTCGGACCTAACATATTGATGTCTCCTAGCCCACTAGGGCAAATCAGGTCTAATTGATTTTAATTATGCTTGGGTTAGTATGATGATGGTGGTTTTGGGCCTAGGACAGGTGATGAAACCTGCCCTGATCTGAGATTTTGAGTTGCCTTTAAGATTAGGTTAAAATGATGGCAATCGATGGCCCTGATGCAATCTAAAACAATCAGAAAATATAATATATATTTTTTAATGATTTATGATGTGTCAAATTAGGTTTAAGTTAACTGGGGTTATCAAACAAAGTTTGGCTTGGGATTGGGGTTTGGAAGTTAATTAGGTTTAGGTTGAGTCATGATGCAGAATGTAGCAAAAATTAGTGAATTAGGGTTTCAGTTGTTGTAGAGTTTTACATAGATCCCGATGTAGAAAAAAATCAAAAGAAATCTAAACAGAGGATGGATGGTGATGAACCTACCAAATTTCATGCAGAACAAAAATCATATGATGATGCAAACCTAGGGTTTTCTAGGCTACTATAGAAATCATCAGGATTCTATAGGGTTTCTATTATGCCAAATTTTAGAGATTTAGGATTTTAGTAAAATTAATTAAAAATTTTGATAATTACTAGGATAGAACAGAGGATATTTAATGCAAATGTCATAGAAGAATAAAAATTTATGATACCAAATTTAGACGAGAACTAGACACCTAATGCAGTGGATAGAATGCAGAATTAGGGTTTGTGAATGCGATGCAAATAAAAACTATACTAAACCCGCTCTGATACCAAACTGATGCAGGATGACTCTAAGACTGCTAAACATGCATGAAAATAAGTAAAATAATTCTTTTATAATTTTTATAATTTTATTTGTAGGCTAGATTCCCAAAATAAAACAAGAACTAGTGGTAAGACTAGCAGTGCAAAGAATCATCGGGTAGCAGGCATACCTATACAAACCAATGAAATATCCAGGACCCAAGAGTTAAGAAACTACTAGTTTAAGATAGTTTATCTTCATCTAAATCAGATAATCATAGAAGGAAAGCTTTCTTACCAGTCAAAGATGAAAATTCAGTAGCAGTAGGGATCACTCATAACTCTGATCGGATCTTGGAAGAAAAAGCCTTGTTTCCCTTGAATTTGATGGCAGATCTTGGCGGTCCGAGTAGCAAAGAAGGCCTCCTCAGGGGAGGGGAATCACCTTGGAGATCCTGTAAGAATCAGAGGCTAATCAAAATAGCAAATAAAAATCAGAAAATGAACTAGGGTTTGAAGGAAATCAGGATTAGGGCTAAAAGCTGGCAGCCGAGGAAGAAGAAGCTCTTGGACTTGGACAGCAACAAGGACTCCTGTTCCCTGGGTGTGGCTGATCTCCAGGAATTTGGGAGGGTGCTAGGGCAGCATGGTTTCGATCCAGTAACACAAGGAGAGCACTCAAAGAGAGAACCAAAAACTCAAACACAAGGCAATTCAATCAAATTTCAGCAAAGGTTATTCATAAGAAAAAGATGCTTACAAGAAGGGGAGGGGTGGGGTATTTATAGAGTTTCCATGCCCTCACTAACCATGGTTACACTTGGATTACAAGTCCTCTTCCAATTGGAATACAAGTCCATTCCTAGCTAAGTTAGAATTACAAAGTTTCAGAAGGACTAGAAATCCCAACTAGGTTAGAATTTTGATATAGTCTTCTCTTCTTTCCTCTCCCCACTTGGCTTGGACTTGGTCAAACTCCTCAAATTTGTTTTTGGACCTTGGGGCAGCAGCAAGGACACCTCCTCCATGGGCTTGGACGAATATTTGAGGGTTCCAGGTGGGCTTCCAAGGGTTGGGCTCATGGGCTGGCGTATTTCAGGGATTGGCTGGAATCTTGCTTCTTAAGGGCTTGGGCTTGGCTCGTGGGCTTGATTTTAAGGCCGGGAGTGCGGGAATAACCTGAGAAACATGGGCTCTAGGCATATGGAATATTCTGAAAGCATCTAGAGGGAATTTGGCATCTGAAATGGCATCCGAGAAAAATCAGGGCATAATCAGGGCACCTAGGATTCGATTGAGCTCCCCTAAGCTGGTGTAATTGCTTCTGGCTTCATAATGAGATCTGGTGGAACTCTAAAATAGCGTAGCCTCCTCTCTTGTACAAGAAGTGAACTCACACAAGACTCATACTGGTATACAGGACTCAATGTACTGGACTAGGTTGAGGGTTGAGACAAATCAACTAACCTCAACTTATTGCAAGACTCAATTCTAATTGATTACAAAACTTTGACGCATAGCTAGGTAAACCAAATAGGGGCTAGTAATCGATGTCTGATCCTGGTTCCCCCACTACTTCTTCCACCTCTTGGCCACCCCTCATCCTTCCCTTCCTTTCCTTATTATTTCAGCCTTTTAACCTCTTTCTTCTTGTTTTCCTAACCCTTGTTAGGTGCCTTGCAGGTCCCTCAGTTTCCAAGAATCTCGGATTCCAATTGACTAGCTTTCAGGCCACCGGATTGAAAGTCGTGGATCCATAGGGTCTTTAGCTTAATTTTCCAGGCTGCATCCGGGAGTGACAAGCTATCTCTTCATGGATTCATCTTCAAATCCCTTCCAGGTACATACCCTTGAATCTCCAGCTATGGTATTGCAAAAGAGCTAGCCTTACCAGGGCTTCTCAGCCTTGGCGATCCTTCGCTTTCACCATTTAGGGTTTAGTTTTGCAAGCATGTGCTTCTGAATTTCTCTAAAATTACTTACTTAGTTTCTTGCTTGAAACTTAGGATACAAACTCCTAACTTAATGCCTAATAATAGAAAAATAATTGGCATGCATAATTAGTTATGCATCATTGGTGTCAGAGCACTTTTAGGAAAATTTTTGCATCCCGTCATCTGCATTAGGGGTCTGAGTTTCGGTTTATTTCATCAGCTTAGGTATTTTATCTTTCATTGAATTTTGCATGGAATATTATTTATTCAGTCCTGATAATTATCATTAATTTTAGTTATTTTTTAAGGAAAAAAATTATAAAAATCTACATCTTAGAAACCCTAACAGAAATTCTAAGTTTTCTATACACAGTCTGAAACTCTAGGTATTGCATCATCATCCAAATTTTAGTCTACATGAAATTTGGTAGGAATCATCTTCACTGCTAATCCTCTATCTTGAAAGTTTTTGAAATTTTTTTCTACTCTGAAACTTGTACAACTACAGCATCAAAACAAACCCTAATTTTTGATTCTATGATTTCTGCACACTTGACTGAACCAAACCTAACTCACTTCCAACCCCACTTCACCCAAGCCTATTTTGTTTGATAACTTATCCAACTAAAATTTAATTTGTCACCTCATAAAAAGAAAAAAAAAATTATTTTTTTATTTTTTTTTAGATTGCATCAGGTTTTATTGTGTGTTCATCATTTGCATTAATCAATCTTAAAGGTACTCTCAATATCTCAGATCAAGGCAAGAGGTCATGACCTATCCTGGGCCCAAAACAACCGCCTTTCATACATACCCAAACCCTAATTAAAATCAATTAGCAACCTAATCTACTTTAGTGAGCTAGGGACACTAACAGGTCGGGTCCGAGTTGTGTGGGTAAACTAGTGCATTCAATTCTTCAACTATTACTGGAAACTAGTGTCTAAGGCTAGAGGTCCAGAGGCAAACGTCCTAAGTAAACTAGTGGTTTTTAATTAGGACCCTATCACAGGCAGGGGAGCCTCACATCATCCCACCTCTTACCTGGCCAATGGAAGGATTAGTTGCTGAGTTGGGTGTAAGTTGAGTAGACCCATTCCACTTTGACTTTAGGTCTAGCAAACTGTAGTATATAGTAACCTGTGTACTTGACTGCATCATAACATCTTGACTGATTGAGTGCATGACCACTAGATTAGAACCCAATACCAACGGTCTAAACTTTAACCCAGCTCAACCATGGAATCAAATCTTGAAACTCTCATTAAGGCCATGAATGAACAATTGACCACCCAGATAAACCAATTGACCCATCCAAAGCCCACTTAACCACCCAAATGAATCAAATGAATACCCAATTAACCACCCAAATAATCAAAGATTTGACCAATCAACCCAACCCTATACCCAAACCCACAATGGGCTTGACCACTTCACCATAGGTTTGACCAGGTAGGGAACCGATTAGGAAACCTAAAGAAAACCCCTAAAACCTATCCCAGACCTAAACTTCAGCCCGGCCCTAAGAGAGCCCATACCCCCATACTCAGAGCCAGCCCTAGGAGAGCACAATCCTTGCCCCATACTCAAAGCCCACCCTAGGAGAGCCCCATACCTTGACCCATACTCAGAGCCCAACCCTAGGAGAGCCCACACCCTAAGTCCCGATCCTATGAACTCAGATCCTCTGAACCCATAACCCATAGAACTGAACCTCGGAGATCCACAACCTATAGACCTGATTCCAAATCCTATGAACCTAGTTTTCTATGCACCCAGATCCTCTGAACCCAGACCTATGTACCCCCATCCTATGAGCCCAAGGGACCCATGACCCTTAGTCGACCTAAATCTAATAGGAATAGTACCCCTGTTATCCCAGTCATTAGTGAATTTTTTCTTAGCCAACCCTCTCTTACAACCCACTAGTTCACAAGAATGACAGTAAAGTGGAAGTGTATGAAGCTGATGTGAGCCTAGTAATGAGTTGAGGGAGAAGAGGAGTTTCCTATAGAAGACCTAGAATTAGTTGACCCGGTAGATACCCAGGTAGAAAGCCAACCTAGAATTAGCTGATCCTGACCATACTTAGACTGAAGCCAATCTAGAGTTAGTTGACCCTAACCACACCCAGACAAACCTGTAGTAGAAGTACAGTTGAAAGAAGAACCATGAGGAACCTGACCCTACTATTAGAATCTTACTTGAGGAACCACTAGAAGAAAGCCTAGTTATAGAGCCCAGTCCTAAATTTCAAGAGGAATTTATTGAGGACATGATCTCTTTAATTCAGTACCCTCAAGATGATCCCCTCCTATAGTTCCCATTGAAGACCTCTTCCCTAAATTGTTGACCCATCCTTCCATAGCATAGACCTTTTCTTGCCCATAGATATAACTCAATGTTCATATATTAAGTCAGTCTCTTTAGCCCAGAACTAGTCCTGAATCCCCTTCCTATTTCCTATCCTTCCCTGAGTCTTCTCATGTTTCTAAAATCATTAGATTGCATTTTGTAGAAGTAAGCATAATGCATATATTCATTGTGCATGTTAGATTTGCATCTTACTTCTGGTATACCCTTATGGCATTTGCTAGGAGTCCATTGTAAATTTTCATGTGCATGCCAAGCTAGGGTCAAACCTAGAGAGTCTATAGTCTATTAGGTTTAGGCCCAAAAGTCTAATAAAGTTCCTCTTAATAGGAATGCATAATTGAGTCTGCACTTTGTTAGGTGTCAGTACGAGTCACGGGTGCCTCATGTTAGAGATCTCATTAAGCACTAATAATAAAACATATAAGAAACTAGCTAATTCTCGAAAGAGAGCCAGAAATTTATGTAGGTGATTCTGTTATGGTTAGGCTTAGGCCTGAGTGGTTCACACCAGGAACCGTTAAAAGCTTCATGCTCGTGGAGCTAGACCCTTTAGAGTGATAGAGAAGGTAGGACCCATGCCTATGTGGTAGATCTGCCCTCGAATTTTGGCATTAGCTTTACTTTCAATGTCGCAGACTTGGTTGAGTACAGGGAATCAGCAGACACCTACTCTCTTGGGCTCAGGGTGGACCACAACTTCCTTAGTTGCTTGGCATGAATCAAGGGATTCATGTTTATCCACTTGACCTTCCTTTCTCCTTTGATGTCATGTGGAGTTGATGTGCCTGGAGGGTGGAAGGGTGTGCTGGGACTCCACATGCTACTGAGGTGGCTGGGCTCTCGAGTCCCCATCCCAGTTAACCCCCTCCCAATCCATTTTCTTTATCCCCTCGTGACCTTTGAGATCCATCCTAGCACCTCCAAGTATTGAGGATGGTATAATGCTTAGAGGTGAGAGGTCTCTTTGTTAGGGTGAGTCCTAAAGTCCATGAGATCCAGATCCCTATCTTCCATCCCATTATTCCTTAACCATCAAATTAGAAATCAAAAGAAAATTAGGATACCTTAATCTAGGTGACTTCTAGGTTCCCGTTCGATCCTTCCTAGCCCCCCCTATTGTCCCGCATCAATTTAATGATGGGACAAATCTACATCTTAGAACCCTAACAGAAATTCTAAGTTTTCTATACACAGTCTGAAACTCTAGGTATTGCATCTCATCCAAATTTTAGTCTACATGAAATTTGGTAGGAATCATCTTCACTGCTAATCTCTATCTGAAAGTTTTTGAAATTTTTTCTACTCTGAAACTTGTACAACTACAGCATCAAAACAAACCCTAATTTTTGATTCTATGATTTCTGCACACTTGACTGAACCAAACCTAACTCACTTCCAAACCCCACTTCACCCAAGCCTATTTTGTTTGATAACTTATCCAACTAAAATTTAATTTGTCACCTCATAAAAAGAAAAAAAAAATTATTTTTTTATTTTTTTTTAGATTGCATCAGGTTTTATTGTGTGTTCATCATTTGCATTAAATCAATCTTAAAGGTACTCTCAATATCTCAGATCAAGGCAAGAGGTCATGACCTATCCTGGGCCCAAAACAACCGCCTTTCATACATACCCAAACCCTAATTAAAATCAATTAGCTAGGGACACTAACAGGTCGGGTCCGAGTTGTGTGGGTAAACTAGTGCATTCAATTCTTCAACTATTACTGGAAACTAGTGTCTAAGGCTAGAGGTCCAGAGGCAAACGTCCTAAGTAAACTAGTGGTTTTAATTAGGACCCTATCACAGGCAGGGGCCTCACATCATCCCACCTCTTACCTGGCCAATGGAAGGATTAGTTGCTGAGTTGGGTGTAATTGAGTAGACCCATTCCACTTTGACTTTAGGTCTAGCAAACTGTAGTATATAGTAACCTGTGTACTTGACTGCATCATAACATCTTGACTATTGAGTGCATGACCCTAGATTAGGAACCCAATACCAACGGTCTAAACTTTAACCCAGCTCAACCATGGAATCAAATCTTGAAACTCTCATTAAGGCCATGAATGAACAATTGACCACCCAGATAAACCAATTGACCCAATCCAAAGCCCACTTAACCACCCAAATGAATCAAAGAACCCAATTAACCACCCAAATAAATCAAAGATTTGACCAATCAACCCAACCCTATACCCAAACCCACAATGGGCTTGACCACTTCACCAATAGTTTGACCAGGTAGGGAACCGATTAGGAAACCTAAAGAAACCCCTAAAACCTATCCCAGACCTAAACTTCAGCCGGCCCTAAGAGAGCCCAATACCCCCATACTCAGACCCAGCCCTAGGAGAGCACAATCCTTGCCCCATACTCAAAGCCCAACCCTAGGAGAGCCCCATACCTTGACCCATACTCAGAGCCCAACCCTAGGAGAGCCCCACACCCTAAGTCCCGATCCTATGAACTCAGATCCTCTGAACCCATAACCCATAGAACTGAACCTCGGAGATCCACAACCTATAGACCTGATTCCAAATCCTATGAACCTAGTTTCTATGCACCCAGATCCTCTGAACCCAGACCTATGTACCCCCATCCTATGAGCCCAAGGGACCCATGACCCTTAGTCGACCTAAATCTAATAGGAATAGTACCCCTGTTATCCCAGTCATTAGTGAATTTTTTCTTAGCCAACCCTCTCTTACCACCCCACTAGTTCACAAGAATGACAGTAAAGTGGAAGTGTATGAAGCTGATGTGAGCCTAGTAAATGAGTTGAGGGAGAAGAGGAGTTTCCTATAGAAGACCTAGAATTAGTTGACCCGGTAGATACCCAGGTAGAAAGCCAACCTAGAATTAGCTGATCCTGACCATACTTAGACTGAAGCCAATCTAGAGTTAGTTGACCCTAACCACACCCAGACAAACCTGTAGTAGAAGTACAGTTGAAAGAAGAGAACCATGAGGAACCTGACCCTACTATTAGAATCTTACTTGAGGAACCACTAGAAGAAAGCCTAGTTATAGAGCCCAGTCCTAAATTTCAAGAGGAATTTATTGAGGACATGATCTCTTTAATTCAGTACCCTCAAGATGAATCCCCTCCTATAGTTCCCATTGAAGACCTCTTCCCTAAAATTGTTGACCCATCCTTCCATAGCATAGACCTTTTCTTGCCCATAGATATAACTCAATGTTCATATATTAAAGTCAGTCTCTTTAGCCCAGAACTAGTCCCTGAATCCCCTTCCTATTTCCTATCCTTCCCTGAGTCTTCTCATGTTTCTAAAATCATTAGATTGCATTTTGTAGAAGTAAGCATAATGCATATATTCATTGTGCATGTTAGATTTGCATCTTACTTCTGGTATACCTTATGGCATTTGCTAGGAGTCCATTGTAAATTTTCATGTGCATGCCAAGCTAGGGTCAAACCTAGAGAGTCTATAGTCTATTAGGTTTAGGCCCAAAAAGTCTAATAAAGTTCCTCTTAATAGGAATGCATAATTGAGTCTGCACTTTGTTAGGTGTCAGTACGAGTCACGGGTGCCTCATGTTAGAGATCTGCATTAAGCACTAATAATAAAACATATAAGAAACTAGCTAATTCTCGAAAGAGAGCCAAGAAATTTAATGTAGGTGATTCTGTTATGGTTAGGCTTAGGCCTGAGTGGTTCACACCAGGAACCGTTAAAAAGCTTCATGCTCGTGGAGCTAGACCCTTTAGAGTGATAGAGAAGGTAGGACCCAATGCCTATGTGGTAGATCTGCCCTCGAATTTTGGCATTAGCTTTACTTTCAATGTCGCAGACTTGGTTGAGTACAGGGAATCAGCAGACACCTACTCTCTTGGGCTCAGGGTGGACCACAACTTTCCTTAGTTGCTTGGCATGAATCAAGGGATTCATGTTTATCCACTTGACCTTCCTTTCTCACTTGATGTCATGTGGAGTTGATGTGCCTGGAGGGTGGAAGGGGTGTGCTGGGACTCCACATGGCTACTGAGGTGGCTGGGCTCTCGAGTCCCCATCCCAGTTAACCCCCTTCCCAATCCATTTTCTTTATCCCCTCGTGACCTTTGAGATCCATCCTAGCACCTCCAAGTATTGAGGATGGTATAATGCCTTAGAGGTGAGAGGTCTCTTTGTTAGGGTGAGTCCTAAAGTCCATGAGATCCAGATCCCTATCTTCCATCCCATTATTCCTTTACCATCAAATTAGAAAATCAAAAGAAAATTAGGATACCTTAATCTAGGTGACTTCTAGGTTCACCGTTCGATCCTTCCTAGCCCCCCTATTGTCCCGCATCAATTTAATGATGGGGACATCAAAACCCATCCGAGTTTTCCTTTTCTTTTTTCAAAATTTTTTTTTATTTTTAGCTTAAAATATTTATCCCATCTATTCCACCTATTCCCGTTATCCTCACTTTATTTCATGTTTATTCCTGACATATTCTATGTTTACCCCTGTCATCTTCCTCCCCCCAGAAAACTCCCAAAACCTCCATTTTTCTTATTTTTTTTTCCATTCATCCTGAATCTGCCACGCCTGACCACCGGTGACCCAGATGACCATCCACCTCGCCCTGGCATCGATCTCCTCATGGGAACACCGGCAAATCCCATAGAACCGCCCACGGTCGTGCACCCTGCGGCTCCTCCATTGGCCGTCCGCCCCAGCGGCTCCACCCACGCGCCCCTCTCCCCTGCACTGCCGTCCGCCACTACCTGAGCCTTCTCCTTCGGACTTCAACCCGTATTTGCCATGCTTGCAACTTGGAACCCCTCCGCTCATCAAGCCACTTACAACCATGAAGCCTATGGCTCTTCCCATGGCCGTATCCCTCCCTACCGCTGTCTCCGCCGTGCCACCGCCTTCCCCAGTGTTGATGCCGGCAAAGCCATCCTACAACCATTCTTCCCCATCCATTCGCCATGCCCCCTATCCCACGGTCACAGGGAGGAGTTTTCTGCATGGATTTCAGAGTAGGAACAACCTGCATAGATCTTAGAACAGGGAGGAATTTGAATTCGAATTTGTATAGATCTACATTTTCCTCCATAAATGCCGCCCCTCTTCATGGAAACGTCCACCATTCTCTCCCCTTATTTTGTTATTTTTGAATTTCAAATTTGAATTTTAAAATGACTTGGTGTCTATAAAATAGGCTCCAATCCTTCTTGTAAAAATAATTGATGAATGAAATTTTTGTTTTAGGAAAAAGTAATTCTTCTTCCACTCCGAGAGGAGAGGGTGTGAGGCCCAACCCCAGGACATGATGTGAGGTCATGACCAGTTATCCCACTTCCCATTCCATTTTCTTTATCCCCTCGTGACCTTTGAGATCCATCCTAGCACCTCCAAGTATCAAGGAGGGTGTAATGCCTTAGAGGTGAGAGGTCTCTTCGTTAGGGTGAGTTCCAAAGTCCATGAGATTCAGATCCCTATCTTCCATCCCATTATTCCTTCGCCATCAAATTAGAAAATCAAAAGAAAATTAGGATACCCTAATCTAGGTGACTTCTAGGCTCACCGTTCGATCCTTCCTAGCCCCCCCTTTTGTCCTGCATCACTCATCCTTCCCTTCCATCCCTTCTTCTTTCAGCCTTCCAACCTTTTTCTTCTTATTTTTCTAACCCTTGTTAGGTGCCTTGCAAGTCCCTCAGTTTCTATGAATCCAGGATTCCAATTGGCTAGCTTTCGGGCCACCGAATTGAAAGCCATGGATCCCCAAGGTTGTCAGCTTGATTTTCCATGCCGCATTTGAGAGTGATGAGCAATCTCTTCATTGATTCATCTTCAAATTCCTATTACGTACACACTCTTGACTCTCTAGTTATGGTATTGCAGAAGAGCTAGCCTTACCAGGGCTTCTTAGCCTTGGCGATCTTTCGCTTTCACTATTTAGGGTTAGTTCTGCATGCCTGTTATTCTAAATTTCTCTAGAATTACTTAGTTTATTGGCTTGAAATTTAGGATACAAACTTTTAACTTAATTCCTAATAACAAAAAAATAATTGATATGCATATTAGTCCGCATCAGTTAAGCTCTTAGTTTGGTGACGGCAAGCCAAGACATCCTAGAAGCCCCACACTTTTTCTACTAGGCTCCCAAGCTGACGATGGCAAGATCAAAATTCCTTAGGCCCTACACTCCAACTTAGTAGTATCCTGGTCCAACAAAGATAGATACAGGATCCCCAAGGTCCCTCTAACCACCTGCGAACTCCTAAGTTAGGCAGGAAGAGCTTATAACCTTAGAGACCCCAAGATTGGCAGCCTATCCAAATAGGACCCCCGAGGTCCCTTCGGTAACTTTCTAGTCTTTGAAGTTGGGCAATGAGAATCAGAGTTCCAGAAGCCTTAAGGGGTTCGCCACTTCAGCGAATCTCTCACATAGTAAAGATAATTCGCAGGAGCTCCTAAGTTCCCTTCGGTTACCTGCTAATTCTAGGGAACTACCAGGAAGGAGTGCAACCTGGGAATCCTTTAGATGGGTGATCATAGTAAAGATCCATGTCTATACAAAAAAAAGAGAAAAGAAATGGACAACTTAGTGAAGAAAGAAAATCTTCATTAAAAGAGGTAATTTTTTTTATAGCAGTGGGGACCCCCGATAGGCCAAGTGGTCCCCAAAAAACTTCCAAGTATAGGAGTCAAAAAAAAGGGAAGACAAGGAAGCTTAGGATGATGCCAAGGGCTCTTTGCTGGGATGTCGGGTGACCTCACTGGCGTTATCCTGGATCTCTGCCTATATCGATGGTGACTCGATGGTGGTAGGTGCTGCCTCGGCCTTTACAGCTGAAGCTTCCACTCCCTCAGTATTGGCGCATGGGAGGTCCGGCACGATGGCCCCCAAGTCCTAGTCTAGATGCACCTAGGCCACCTTGGACTTACTATCATTAAACCATTGGATGAAGGAGTCCACAATCGCCTCCCAGACCTCCTCCATGAACTGCGCCGAAGCTTTGAACTTCAGCACTACCTCGACTATCTCTTTCTTGGTGGCCTCCATCAGGGTGACGATTGCCCAAGCCTTCTCCTTCGCTACTATACCATCACCGTCGTGGCTTCCACTCAGACTTGGAGGGTCTGGGACAACCCCTCCAAGCAAGCCAGCTCCATAGTGGACTCCTCCACCTGACAGGTGGCCTTGCTTATTTTGATGGCCAGGGATGCCTCCAGGTGATGCAGAACGAAAGAGATGATGCAATGCGAAAGTAAATTAAGACTATTTTTTTTTTTTTTTTTATTTTCAGAAGTCGGCTTTGACTCAAAGGAAAGTTAAACTAAATTGAAAGAAACTATGTAATAATTGAAAGCACAATTTAAAGAAACTAGGTTATCAGAGTAGTTTAGAAGTAAAGGATCGCTGGGGGTTGAGAAACTCCCAGACCTAGGATTTCACTCTGAACTTTCAACAGGACAGAAGTAAAGAGAAGAGAAGGGTTACAGACCAGGCAATGATCTTCATAGAGTTTAGTGGAAGGACTCTCTTGAGCAGATTGTTGGATCCCCGGATTCAGATATCTTCGCAATGGATCCTCCAATACTGGTCCTTTGGCAGAGTTGGCTTCTCCTGAACTCAAGATCTGGGAAAGAAGAAGAACAATTTATGGAACCAGATACTCAAGGAAGGATTTACCAGATAGAAGAACTTGAAAGTTGATGTTGCTGAAGTCCTGATTCTCCTGGATGCTGATCTGGCTTCCTCTGGGATTTTCTCCATATTCGAAGCAGCCGAACTGGACCTGGATGCTGGTGGTCGGCCTCCACTTGGAGAGAAGGGCCGTGAGAGATGGGGTAGGCTAGGGTTTTGGTGGAATGAAGAAGATGATGGGTGGCTAGGGTTTTGGAGTTGAAGTGGCTAACCTAGGGTTTTGGGGTTGGAGATCTCACACCTCCTCAAGGTTCCTGGGGAACACGGATTTACTCCCTCACGGAGCTCAACACCTGGATGCAAGTACGGAAGATAGAAACATAAAGTTACTCACACAGAAATTTGAATTCATTCATCAGTTGTTTTTTAAAACTTACAAGAGGGGTTTTTTTATAGGTCTTTACAAGAGATCAGGGTTTTACATCTTCCCATGTGGGACTAATAGGATGGATCTTCAAATTAGGCTTGTAGAATCAAATCCTTCTCATATGGCTGGCCAAGAGGTTCCATAAGTGTTGATTGATGGCTCCAAATGGTAAGTAGGTGGTACCTCCTAGCCTTGCTCTTCAAGAAAAATTTTCTTCCTTCCATGCCTGGTTTTATCTGGAAATATTTGGGCGCCTCTTAGTCTTGCTCCCCAAGCTTTGCTCCTTTCTTTTCATAGCTTGGCTTTTATTGAAGTATTTTGGGCGCCCCCTTGGATTGTGGATCCTAGATTATTTTCTCCTTAAGTGGTGCATGAAAGAAGGGACCTGCTTTCTTGTGGTGTGGGGACCAAGGTACACTGGATGGAGATGTGGCACCCCTTGGACTCTGGCATGTGGCTGGGAGTGTGGCACCCACTTGCTTGGGCTTGGGAGAAAATGTGGCACCTTGGAGAAGACCTAGACCACTAACTAGGACTTGTACTGAGTCAACATGACTCAACAAAATTTAAATTGCAGGGAAATACAGACTCAAAAAAAATTGAGTTGACCAAGTCAACCCTTATTACAAAACTAGAAAACCCTAATTCTTCAGGCAAGGTCAATCAGAGATCCAAATGGAGCCCTGAAGTCTTCTTCTGAGTTTGGTGCCCGCACCAATTCTCCCGAGGTGGGAGGAACTCGACCCTGTCGAGTATGGATCAAGCTGGCTCTGGTATCTCTCCAAGAGGTCTGGGTCCAATTCTTGTAATTCTTCCCGGGAGATCCAAGAGTCATCAGAATCTGGCCTTCCTTGCCAGCAGACCAGGTATCTTTGGTATCCTCGATTACGAGTAGAGATATCCTGATCATCCAGGATCTTTTCAATCTGCTCTTTCCTCACAGGCCAGTTTGTTGGTGGACACACATGGTTGGGTTCACTCTCAAGAGCAGGATTAGGTTTCAAAGGCTTACTAGGAATCATAGCTGGCTCCCTATACTCTACTGAGTCTGTAATGTTGAAAGTAGAGATATTGCCTAGTTCTGGAGGCAACTCGAGCACACAGGCATTGGATCCTACTCTCTTCACTACTCTAAATGGTCCAGCTCCTTTAGCATGTAACTTTCTAACGATTCCAGGAAAGAATCGCTCAGGCCTTAACCTAATCATTACATAGTCTCTCTCAACAAAAGTTTTGACTCGTCTTTGAGAATCAGCCAACTTCTTATAAGTTTCATTACTTAAAGTTATTTTGGCATGAATTTCTTTATGCAAGTCCTTTACATGCTATGCAAGTGCATCAAGAGACTTGTGTGTGTGGGCTAATAGTGAAATCAGATCAAGTGGTGTGTGAGGCTTGTATCCATGAACAATTTCAAAGGGACTCTAGCTTATAGACCTATTGATCGAAACATTGAATGCAATTTCAGCCCTGGACAAAATACAAATCCCAATTCCTGGTGCTCTCAATCAAACCAAAATCTGAGCCAAAGCCTAGTAAAGGGTCAAGAAAAACTAAACTAGACTGACGACGCATTCCTAAAGAATGGACTTTATTCCAAAGGAACCCTAGGTCTAAACCTAACAAACTACGGCTCTCTAGGTTTGACCTTGGGTCGGAGGATGGCATGCAGAGCATGAAAACTTATCATGGGTGCCTAGTAGGTGCCATAAGGTCTTCCAGAAGTAGGTGGCAAACCTAATAGGTTCTGACACGTGGTTCACTCTAAAGACTTCGACAAAGTATACTTGGATGGTGTAAGAAGCATTGGAAGTCCTAGAGAAAGGGAGGAGATATGAGGTGGAGTCTCGAATTACCTGTTGACTAAAGGTGGTGACCTGAAGGTTTGAATGGTGATCTATGAGTGTCAACTGGTCATCCTTATGAAAGGAAAAGTTTGCTACTCCTAGGAATGGATCAAGAGATGGTTCGGGGAGTAGCCTAGGACATGTGATTGCAACAGTTAAGGTTTGTTCTCTAAGCAAATAATGATCCACTTTCTCAAGAGATGGATTAGAGAATGATTCAGGGAAGGGTCTATAGATGATGACCTCAAGACTTGAAATTTGACCTATGGGTGAGGAAAGGTATACTCTATAGAAGGGTAGCTCAGCCATGCGAAGGAAGGGGTCGGGGGCCATAAGGAGGACTTCTACAGGACTGGGTGAATCAATCCCCTTAAGAAAAGGATGTCCAACTGAGATTACGGGAGAAACCTTAGTGGCTGAGCATGGGACAAGGTCCAATTGTAAGAGGCTTGATTCAGTCATCCTAAAGAGAGGATCTACCATAGGGTGGGCAAACTTAAACAGTTTAGTGCAAAGATCTTCAATTGGTACTTGGGGAATGACTGTCATTAGAGGATACGAACTGATAGCTCGGGCTAACACTATGAGTTCTTCCTGGGGGTATTTGACTAAAGGAACCTGGTTCTCACAAATCTCTTGAATTTCTGAACTAGGTCCTACCACTTGGTTGCTCTCCAAGGTCTCCTCAGGTAAGGAACCAATAGTATCGATGTCACATTCTTCAAGTTCTTCCCCCTCATATTCATCAACTAGACTCAAGCCAGCATCATATACTTCCTCGATGCCATCTTCAATGGATTTCAGGTCAGTGGTAATCGGGTCAACTGATTTTGGGCTTGTCATACCTAACCCTTCTTCCTCATTGGTATCCTTCTGGTCAAGAGGTGACACAAGTGGGTATTGACAAACAAAAGTCTGGTTCACTACGGGTGTCGGATCAATCGGAACTTGACTCAAGTTGGTAGAGGTTGGCTTTAAGTCCAAAGTACTTGATTGGTTATATCTTAAAGACCACTCATAGTCTTGGGCTTCTTGGTAGGCTCGGTCTAACTTATTGGTCTTTTCAAGGCATAGCTTCCTATAAATGTCTAGTTGTAACCCAACCCTAAACCTCGATGTGATCTGAGCTTCGGTCTCAATGGTATTGCATTTCAGGTCATACCACTGGAAGTCCTCGATATATTTAGACACAGGCCTATTACCTTGTCGCAATTGGTACCATTGGTCTAAAAGTCTTTTCTCAAAGGATCTACCTAGGTACCTATCTCTCAACTTACTTCTCATATCTCTCCAAGTATTTATTTCCTCTTTTCTTTGATAACACTCACGCTCAATAGCATACCAATGCGACCTAGCATGTTTGGTGAACTTGGTTTTGGCGAACCTAACTTGTCCTAATTCCGATATGTTAGTGCACTCAAAATACCGATCCATTTGTTCTTCCCACTTAATATATGTATCTTGTCTTCCATCAAAAGTGGGTGCATAAGGTTCGGTGTTTCTAACGGGTCCCTTTTCTGAGTCAACCAAGTATGGATATAGGCTCCTAGGGTTATGCTCGGGATCACGGTATAAGGTCCTCCTAGGCTCCTGGCATGGGTGAGGTTGGGGCCCATTAAATTTTGGATCAGGGGTCCAATTTTGATGTCTACGTTTCTCAAGTCCCTGGGCTCGGTCTCTAAACTGGGCAAAACCCTCATTCATATCCTGACTCAATTTGGTCATACTTTCGGTAAGAGTTCTAATCATGGCCTCTAAATCAGGTTGGGTTTGACCAGGTTGGTAGGGTACTCCGTTCCAGGTGGACATGATGATGCAAGCAAGCACACCAAATGAGACTCGACTGAAACGACTACGAGCTAACTAGACCTAGAGCCCAAACTAGATGCCTAATCAGAGTGGTAAGCTAGCCTGTAGTAACTCGGGACTCAGCCAGGCAGGTGTAAGGGGAGTGTTAGGTCCCTAATTGCCAATCCTAGACACCAATCAGAGATTGGCCAGGTAGGCGGACCAGCACACAAGCCCTTCATGATGGCGACCGCTAGTGGCTTACCACTCCTCTCTTGGCGGTTGTGAGACTGGATGGCGAACTCCATCATTCACTTGACTAGCTCGGAGTCCTGGGTAACCAACGAGTTCAACAATATCGCAATGGAGACCCGCTTCACCTCGAGTCCCGGTGTAGTGGGGCCTGTCACTAGTGTTGGGGTTAGCGATGGTGCAGGCTCCTCGGCCATCGGAGGTGTGGTCGATGCATCTACTGGGGGAACCATCGGTCTCCTTTCCATCGCTGCTTCATCCTCCACCTTGACCACTTCTGGGGCCTCCATGGGAGAAGCAGCCAGCCCAGCCCAAGCAGTCGATTCAGGCCTGTGGGCTGGAGGCTGGGCTGGTGCCCCGAATGAAGCAGGAACCAGCCTAGAACTCCTCCTCTCCGGGCTGGATGAGGAGCCTGCCCTGGGCCCCCATCCAAAATCATCCCGGGCTCTTTTTGGTGGCTCCTTCCTGGGCCTGGGGATACATTTCTCTTTTGGGACATCTCCAATTTGCTCCATGCTGAATTTCATGCCTACAAAGAAAGAAAAAAATTGGTTAGTCTCGAAGCCGAAGAGAACCCATGCAAAAAAGAGAAGCATAACTATAGGGCTCTCCTAGGGCCCATGTTGGGCTGACCTCGGCATCGAACAGGTTTTGCTCGGCCAGTGGGTCCTGAAGGGGAGGAATTTGAAAGGTGACTAGTTGGTAATACACATCCTTGTCCGCAACCTCCACTTGGGAGTTGCGGTTTAAGGACTGATCCGAGTCACTCCAGACCTAGTCAACCCCTTCGATCAAGGCAAAAAAGTACCTACTCTTTCATTCCTTGATAGAAGAGGGGAGTTCAAATTTGAAGGCCCCTAGGTGGGGGGCCATAAACCACCACCCTTCATCGGACGGGTAAAGTTTTAGGTTGAAGAGTGCCCTGAAAAGGAAAAAACTGGCAACGATCCCGTGAAAATGGCAAAGAACAGAAAAACAAGAGATGACCCTAACTGCATTGGGGGCGAGTTGGGCTGGAACCAAGCAAAAATTGTTGAGAAGAGAAAGGAAGAATGGATGCAGAGTGATAGGGATCCAGGGCAGGTCTGGGTATTTTTCTATTTTTTCTCATTTTTTCAAATTTTTTTTAATTTTCCTATCCCGCTATTCCATCTATCCCCGCTATTCTGGTTTTGTTCTCAGTTTATCCCCGAGTTATCCCAGCTTTATTCTACCTCCTGCAACCTTTCTCCCGTGAATTTTTTAAAAGTTCTGAACCCTACCCCCACCGCCCCTCTGGCCCCAGATCCAGGCTGCCCACCCTCCGGCCACCCTAGCCGGAACGCCGCCGAAGCTCGCCGGCCCCCTCCCTCGCCGGAGAAGCCACCGCCACCGCCACTGCCGCCCACACCCGTGGGAAGCCAAATGGACGTGGAGGCGTCCGCCCACCATGGCCCACGGCCACTGTAGCCATCGCCGGCCCGCTGCCCGCCGCCGTTCCCACCGCCCGCCTGCCCTCGCCCGGCCGCCGGTGGGGTCCGCCACCGCCCACGCCTATGGGAAGACGAACGGACGCGGGAGGCGTCCATCCACCCGCGTGCGGCCGTGTGGCACCGCCGCCCATCGCCTGACACCGCCGCCGCCGCCCGCTTGTCCGCCGGACACCGTCCCGCCGTCCCCGGCCTCCCCACCGTCCACCGGCCATTCCCGGCACCCGGGAGGTCTCCCACGGCCATGGGAGACCAAACGGCATGCTGGGCATGCCATGCCAGCCATGTGCCGCCTCGCCTGCGGCCGTCGCTGGCCATCCGCCGCTCGCCACTCGCTGGCCCCATCCGCTGCCTGCTTATCGGTCTCCGGCTATGTGCTCCGTCGAGAGATCGATCCTCCGCATGGCCGTGAGACGGAGTTGCACGGATTTCAGAGTGGCCCATATTTCAGAGCAGCATGCTTTCTGGAGTAGATTATCAAGCCAACACGCTCTTCAGAGCATATCAGCACTATTTTTGATGCAACATGAATTTTGATGTAATTTATTTTCTTTTTTAGTTTTTTTAGAGGCTAAGAAACTGAGGGTTTTGGTTTTTCTATATAAAGGCCCTCTCTCCCCCTGTAATAATCAGAGATGAGTTGATATAGATTTTTGGGTTGGTTCCGGTTCTGGTTTAGGGTTGAGGCCCATTTTTCTTCGTTCCCTGCTGTGTGCATTATGGGTTCGATGAGGGGTGTGAGACGTTCCTTGCTGTGTGCATTATGGGTTCGATGAGTACCCTAGTTATCCCCTATCTCGTCTTCTTTATCCCCTCGTGTCCTTCGAGAGTTATCCTAGCGCATCTATGTGAGAGCCCTGCTGTGTGCATTATGGGTTCGATGGGAGCTCAGGGTAGCTGGTGCTGTGACCCCTTCGGGAGGGTAGCTTTATGCTCAGGGTAGCTGGTGCTGTGATCCCTTGGGAGGGTAGCTTTGGGCTTTGACTCCTGACTTTCTGTGTGCGTTCCCTGCTATAGTGAGTCTCAGGGCCATGAGTTCCACTTCCTGGTCCCCCATCTTCATCCTTCCTTCGCCACATCCACCCAGAAAAATTGAAAATAAAAGAGATCAGCTATCTTAGGATTTTAGTGTTAGTATGCCCTAGTCCCGAGAGGCTTCCTAGTCCTTCCACGGTCCAAGTTTGTTTAGTTGTTTCACTGTTTTCCAAATAACCAGGTTACATCGATTTTTTTTGTCCCGCATCAATTTTGGTATCAGAGAAAGTTGTGGATTAGGATATGCTCCATTTTTTGAACTCGACGGAGTCGAGTTCTTCGCGGTCAAGGAGAATGATGGGGAACCAGGGCAGGTCCGGGTATTTTTCTATTTTTTTTATTTTTTCAGAATTTTTTTATTTTTCCTATCCCGCTATTCCATCTATCCCCGCTATTCTGGTTTTGTTCTCGATTTATCCCCAAGTTATCCCAGCTTTATTCTACCTCCTGCAACCTTTCTCCCATGAATTTTTTAAAAGTTCCGAACCCTAGCCCCACCGCCCCTCCGACCCGAGATCCGGGCCGCCCGCCCTCCAGCCGCCCCCGACGGAACGCTGCCGAAGCTCGCCGACCACCACCCTCGCCGAAGAAGCTGTCGCCGTCGGCCCGCAGCCCACCGCCATTCCCGCGCCCGCCTGCCCTCGCCCGGTCGCCGGTGGGGTCCGCCGCAGCTCACGCCCATGGGAAGACGAACGGTCGTGGGAGGCGTCCGTTCGGCCGCGGGAGGCCATGTGGCGTCGCCGCCCACCGCCCGCCTATCCACCGGACACCATCCTACCGTCCTCGGCCTCCCCACCATCCACCGACGATTCACGGCGCCCGGGAGGTCTCCCACGGCCGTGGGAGACCAAACGGCAAGCTGGGCGTGCCGTGCCAGCCATGTGCCGCCTTGCCTGCGGTCGCCGCTGGCCGTCCACCACTTGCCACCCGCTGGCCCCGTCCGCCGCTTGCTTCCTGGTCGCCGGCCGTGTGCTCCATCGGGAGATCGATCCTCCGCATGGCCATGAGACGGAGTTGCACGGATTTCATAGTGTTCCATATTTCAGAGCAGCATGCTTTCTGAAGCAGATTATCAAGCCAACACGCTCTTCATAGCATATCAGCACTATTTTTGATGCAACACGAATTTTGAAGTAATTTATATTCCTTTTTTAGTTTTCTTAGAGGCTAAGAAATTGAGGGTTTTGGTTTTTCTATATAAAGGCCCCCTCTCCCCCTATAATAATCAGAGATGAGTTGATATAGATTTTTGGGTTGGTTCCGGTTCTAGTTCTGGGCTGAGGCCCATTTTTCTTCGTTCCCTGCTGTGTACATTATGGGTTCGATGAGGGGTGTGAGGTGTTCCTGTTGGGAATTGTGTCCCAAAGCCAATTGCCTGGGTTGTAGGCGGTTGTGCTCAATATTGTACTCATTTTATGATTCAATAAAATAATATTTTTGGCAGCTCATCACATACTTAATTTCCCTAAAATGAACTCTTTCAACGTGATGAAGTCCTTAGGACTACACTGACTTCGATACAGAGAGGATGTATCGAGTGGTCCTTAAACCCTGTTCATAACCAAAGGATATATTGTACTGGACGGCAATATATCAAGTATAGGTTGTTGTAGTTCACAACGTTTGGTTATCCTCTTGACAAATGAGTGTGGTGACACTGATATGATCTGCAAGTGGGATATTTGATATCTCATTGAACATGATTCCGTGCAGCCCCTTTCTGCCAAAGGGATACTCACGATTAGATATGGATATATGTGTCCCTCTGACCTGAGGTCATCACGGTAGCTTGCAAGCAACTCCCTGTGCTTTGGTACCGGACTACCCAGATTTTTAATCCGATGATGGAAGGTTTCTGGGTACAGGCAAGTACTTATGGAGCAGTGATGGACCAAGATGGAATTGACCTGTCCAAACAGTTTGGATTGAATATCTCGCAGTATCTCAATTTAACAAATCCTCGGCCGGGGTAGTCCTAGTGAAGAGTCACTGGGCTTGCGAGGTTGAGACACGTAGTCGACTGACTCAGTCCGGGTCGGCAGCCCAATCTCAGTCGTGATGAGCATTAGAGGTCAAAGGGATGAATTATACGGTAACCATATGCCAGAGGTTTGATAGTTTGCTCCTGCATCTTCGACCTATCCGGACACCGGGACCCATTGCTAGATGGTTTCTTGTGCTGGTACTAGAAATTGTTCTAGTGCTACCATTTAGGTTCGAACGTATGAGGTCACACGTCATAGAGGATAACTCTCTGATCCAGATACCGATTACGATTAGGAATCGTCTCGATTTTATGGTCACAGTATTTTTGAGCACTCTTTTCCCCATCTTGCCCTTATCTATGTCAATCGAAAATTGTTCCGGGCTGACCAGCACTGCGCTAGGATTTTTTTGAATCAATATTGAACTGATTCGGAGTTCGTTTCGGCCTCCAATTGGTTGTGAACCAATTTTATTCCTTGAACCAGGTTCAATTGGATTGAACCGTTTGGTTTAATGGAATTGAACCAAAATTGGGTTTGAACCAATTTTGGTTGGACTGGTGTTTTGGTTCCTTTGTTTCTCCCAGCTGTTTTACACGGTGTTTTTGGAGAAGGCAAAATGTTTGAAATCCAAACGTCGTGAAGGCAAAACGCTGGGCGTTTTCCTCTCCCTCCACCCGCTGGCCTTAATCCCATGTTTAAGGCTTGTTAATTGGGTTAACAAGCTGCTGCCTCTCCACCTCCCGTCGCTCCACCTCCCTCTCCCTCCCAGCAGCCTTTATAAATACCCAAGCCATCCCTGTTTGTTTGGTTGAAGTTTAAACGAGAGAAAAATTTTCTCTTCACCGTGAGAGAGGCTTAAAAAGAGAGAGCTTTGGGCATTCTTTGAGAGGCTTAAGTAGAAAACATCTGGGGCTGGGTTTAAGAGCTTTAGAGGGAGAGAAACAAGGCATTAATCCATTATTTTGAAGTGCTCAAGTCCTGCCCAGTGCTGCAGAATTCTGTGACCGTGAAGCCCTCTTCCGATGGCTAGCACCGTGCATGGAGGGGATCCGAGAGCCCCGGGCATATCTCCCCTCTAGAGGGAGTACCACTCTACTCCTAGGAGCAAGCCACGCGAGCCGGGATTGCTCCAGCTGCTCTGAAACGAAGGCCAAAGTCTGCTGCCCAGTTCTGCTGTAGAAATCTGGCAGCAGACTTTGATGATTTATTTATTTTTTTGGCTTAGATTTGATTGCAGTTATCGGTGGAAAATCGAAGAAGACTTGTCTAAGTTGCTGCTACTCAAATTTGGGAGCAAACGGAGGTCCGGAAGGCAGTGTTCCGACGACGTTTTGCAAGCCAAAAAGAGTGTCCCAAGGAGGAAGACGACTAGAATAACTTTATTCCAGTTATTCCAGTCTATTCTAGGTTAATTCTAGAGTTATTCCAGGTGGAATAAAAGGTATGGAAAATTATTTTTTAATCATGCATGGATAGATTAAATTGTTTAATATTTTATAAATATTTTATATGATTATGCATCACTAAATGCAACTAGATTTAGATTAGTTCCTGGCGGAGAAGATTCTTGCTGCGCGAATTTTAAAAATTATTTTAAAATCCAATCTGCTCCCACAGATGTTTGCATGCCTAGTGTAGGATCTTGTCAAACCACCTGCATCAGTTTACTTTCAGTGGTATCAAAGCCACGTTGAATTTGTAATCTAATCTAGTATGCATGCTTATAGATTAAAATTTGTTTAATCTTAAAAATGTATCAAGTTTTCTTTTTGGAACCTAGTTGAGACCTTCTTCATGACCGTGTATCTTTGACACGATGCGGATCGTCTGTGTTGGCCTCTTCAGAAGGATCCTTAAAGAATATTAAAATTAAAAATTGTTTTAATTTGGAGATACATGTTTTAGGCATGTTTTATAAAATATTTGTAAAATATTTTTGATGCATGATTCGGTATGTAAAATTGTTTTACATAAAGACTTAATTAAAAAATATTTTAATTAAGTGTTTGGCTTATTAAAAATTTTTTAGGTTTATGAAATCTAATACAATTTGCATAAGCCATTTTTGGGTTAACTGGGTTAGCTGCCTAGTTGGGTCCAAAACTGGGTTAGACCTAAGTTTAGTTGAACCGAATAATAAGAAGATTAAACAAAAGTTGTTTAAGGTCCTTCTTTAGAACTATCTAATAGTTAGAATAGTTGATCCGTTCATCTAAAATGGATCCAATTAGTGGCTTAGTGGATGCCCGAGTCTTTAGGCTAGTCTAATCAAGTCTGGTAAACCAACTGGTGTCGAGGTAGGTTTGGCATTGTGATCATGGCTGTATGAGGCTATCTCTTTCCTGGCCAACTTGGTTGGTGTCTAGGAAAGATGGTTAATGGTGGATACTCACCCATGATCTCACTTACCTGGCTAGTCGAGTCGACCAGAACTGATTGGAAAAGCTCAATGACTCGAGTTAACCCATGTCACCCAGGTTGATCGGTCTGATTGCTCTATAGGTGCCCATGGATCATTTGTTGATTTATTTCAACCCTCCTGGAATCTGATTGATTCAGTGGGAGGATGATCCATGTCCTTGTCGCTTTTCTTCTATAACAACTAAAAAAAAAAAAAATCCTCTAAAATTATTAGGTCCCTAAAAAAACTAAGTCAAGGAGTTGATAGTGTCTTAGCCTCCCATTAAGTTGGATAGAAATGTGTCCACTAGCTTGGTGTGCATCAGCAGTTCCATAGAACGGGTGTACATCCGGCGACTGGAATTTCTATCTGATCGATGATGGTTCAGTGCAACCTCCTTAACGGGACCAGGTGCGCCGGCCATAGTCGGGCTTGGTCTTTAGTTAACTGGAAGCATTGGATTTGTCATATTAATGGTTGGACCTAACCAGAGACCCGCAATAGGAGGCCCCTAGGCCGATTGGGGTGCTCTCTGGGGCAAAATAAAATACTAAAAATTATTTAGGGAAACAATTGGTTTACGAACCTACCTTTAGGCTCGTATGGGTGAGCCGGCCATAGTCGGGCTCATGCGAGGCCTATTGGATTTCAGTACCCACTTGAGAAAAAGTATTTTCATGGATTGGAGTTAGAGGCTACCAATCTGAAAAATTAGTGGAAGAAACCTTTAGACTAAAGTCCAAGTCTTTTGGTTAAGTTATTAATTCACAAACTAATATGGTCTTATTTTCTTTTCAGATGTCTTCAAATTTATCCCTCCGGTCACTTCTCGATAACGAGAAGTTAAAGGGTCACAACTTCGATAGTTGGTATCAAAGATTGAGAATTGTTCTGGAGCATGAACGGATCCTTTATTTAATAGCGGATCCGGCACTTGAAATCCCTCCCGCAAATGCACGGAGTGCGGTCAGAGATGCTTATCTGACGTGGGTCTCTGATCGGACTACTGTCCATTGCATTATGTTAGCGGCAATGAACGACGAGTTCAGTCGCAAACTCGAGGAGGCCCAACCTGATGAAATACTTCAAAAGTTGAAGGAATCCTTCGGCACCCCGGATGATGTAGAACGGTACAAAGTATCTTGTGCCATCTACAATTCCAAGATGCCGAATGGTGGTTCAGTCACTGATCATGTATTGTACATGATCGAGTTGATTGAAAAGTTGGGCTAACTCGGATGCCCCTTGCACGAGCAGCTCGGCAAGGATGCGATCCTGAATTCTCTTCCCTCCTCCTATCTTGATTTTCTCGATCATTACAGAATGAACAAGCCTGCAGTCAACTACCATGGTCTTTTGGGGTTGCTGCAGATTTTCGAGAAAGACCACCAACTGAATAAGGGGGTGTTGAATTTAGTGGGAGGAAGTAGAGGTCGTCGTCCCTTTAAGAAAGGAAACAAGAAAATAAATAAAAAGGGAAATAATATGCAGAATGTTCCTGGCCCTAGTCAGACCAGGAAGTATAAGGCTGATAAGTCTTCTGCAGAGTGTTTCTACTGCAAGAAGAAGGGACACTGGAAGAGGAATTGTCTTCTTTATATTGCGTCTCTTGATCCGAACAGGCCAAGGAAGAAGAAGTCTGCTGAACAAGGTATTTATATGATAAAACCTTGTAATTACTCAATTGTTGATACTGCTAACTGGGTATTGGATACTGGTAGTCCAATTCATATTTGTAATTCGCTACAGGGACTTTAAGTTAGCAGAAGATTTGAAGATGGAGAACAGTTTCTAACCGTCGGGAATGGAAATCGTGTTCCAGTACTGGCGATCGGAGTCCTGCATCTTGTCTTTGAGTCTTGTACTATCAAACTAATCGACTGTCACTATTGTCCTAGTTTTATTATGAGCATAATCTTTGTAGGCCTTTTGGCCAATTGTGGTTTTGAACTATCAATAAAAGGAGATTTTTGCAATGTTATTTTGAATAACTCTATTATAATGAAAGCTAGATTAAATAATGGCATATACGTACTATCAAGGCCTGTTAGTGTAATGTACACTTCTAGTAAACGCCCAAGGTTAGATAATGTCAATGATTTGTATCTTTGGCACTGTAGGTTATGATGCAGAACAAAGAACAAAGAAGCGTATGCGGAAGTAAAATTAAGATTAATTCTTTTTTTTTTTATATATATATATATATATTTCAGAAATTGGCTTCGACTCAAAGTAAAGCTAAACTACGTTGAAGGAAACTAGGTAAGGATTGAAAGCACAATTTAGAAGAAACTAAATTATCAGAGTAGTTCAGAAGTAACGGATCGCTGGGGGTTGAGAAACTTCCAGACCTAGGGTTTCGCTCTGAACTTTCAACAGAACAGAAATAGAGAGGAGAGATGGTTTACTAACCAGACAGTGATCTTCTCAGGATTTTGGTGGAAGAACTCTCTCGAGCAGATTGTTGGATCCTCGGATTCGGCTATCTTCGCAATGGATCCTCCAATACTGGCCTGTGGTTTGGTCGGCTTCTCCTGGACTCAAGATCTGGGAAAGAAGAGGAACAAGTGATGGAATTCAGAAACTCAAGAAAAGATTTTACCAGGTTGAAGAACTTGAAAGCCGAAGTTGCTGAAATCAGGATTCTCCTGGAGGCCGATCTGACTTCCTCTTAGAATTGCTGTAGACCTGAAGTATCTGGAGCTGGATGCTGGTGGCCGGCCTGGACTTGGAGAGGGTGGCCGTGAGAAGAGGAATAGACTAGGGCTTGGTGGAAAGAGAAGGGTGATGGCGGCTAGGGTTTGGGAGTGGAGTGGCTAACCTAGGGTTTGGGGTTTTGGAGATCTCTCACCTCCTCAAGGTTCCAGGGGAACCCGGATTTACTCCCTCACGGAGCTCAACACCTGGAAGCAAAGTGCGGAAAAGAGAAAACACAAGTTTGCTCATAAAAAAATTTCTTTCATTCATCTGATTTTTTTAAACATACAAGAGGGGTTTAATTTATAAGGCTTTACAAGGGAGGAGGGTTTCACATCTTCCCATGTGGGACTAAAGGAGGGGATCTACAAATTAGGGCAAATCCTTCACATATGGTCGGCCAAGGTACCAAAAAAATTGGATTTGGGTTATAAAAGGCAGGTAGATGGCGCCTCCTTGCTTGGATCTTCAAGAAAAATTTTCTTCCTTCCCTGGATCAACTCTTTTGGACTCCTCCGTTTCTTCCTCCCTAAGTCAAGGTCCTTCCCATCTTTGTTTTGGATGTTTTTGGCAGGTAGTGGGCGCCCCCTTGAAGTTCTCTTCCAAGAGAATTTCTTCCCATTTTTGCTTTGGATGTCTTGGGAAAATCTTGGCCGCCCCCTTGATTTGTGGTCTCTTGGTGGACTTCTCTTTATCTGGCGCATGAGAGAAGGAAGTTGCCATCTGTGGAGTGGGGACCAAAGGCTGCTGGATGTAGATATGGCGCCCCTTGGACTGGGAGTGTGGCTGGGAGTGTGGTGTCCACTTGCCTGGTCTTGGGAGAAAATGTAACATCCCAGGTTGAAACCCTAGTCCACTACTGAGTCAACATGACTCAACAAAATAAAATGCAGGTAATG
This sequence comes from Areca catechu, assembly GCA_021397845.1. Classification (NCBI taxonomy): domain Eukaryota; kingdom Viridiplantae; phylum Streptophyta; class Magnoliopsida; order Arecales; family Arecaceae; genus Areca; species Areca catechu. Next base: position 88,446,441 of record CM038043.1, on the reverse strand, counting down.
TAGACTCAAGCTAAATTGAGTTGATCTAGTCAACTCTTATTACAAACCAAAAACCCTAATTCTTCGGGCAAGGTTAATCAGAGATCCAGATGGAGCTCTGAAGTCTTCTTCTGAGTCTGGTGCCCGCACCAGGCTAGGTCATATTAACCAAAATAGGATAAACAAGATGCGAGGAGATGGACTTCTCGAGGTCAGTGATTCTGAATCACTGCCTACTTATGAATCCTGTTTACTTGGTAAAATGACCAAGTCACCTTTTACTGGAAAGGGTGAACAAGCTACAGAACTTCTAAGTCTAATACATACTGATGTATGTGGACCGATGTCAGTTAGTGCCAGAGAAGGATACAAATATTTCATTGCTTTTACAGATGACTTTTCAAGATTCGATTATGTCTTTTTAATGAGACATGAGTCTGAATCGTTTGAAATGTTCAAACGATACCATAATGAAGTAGAAAAGCAAACTGGAAAAAGTATTAAAACCCTTCGATCTGATCGAGGTGGTAAATACTTATCTGATGCATTTTTGACATATCTTGAGGAGAATGGAATTCTCTCTCAATGGACTCCTCTAGGAACACCATAGTTGAATGGTGTGTCCGAAAGGAGGAATCGAACCTTGTTGGACATGGTTCGATCCATGATGGGCTTTGCAACTCTGCCGCTATCCTTTTGGGGATATGCGCTTCTGACAGCCTGTTACTTATTAAATAATGTTCCAAGTAAGTCTGTTGTCTCCACTCCGTATGAGATGTGGAATGGGCGTAAACCCTCAATCTCACACCTTCGGGTCTGGGGTTGTCCGGCTTATGTAAAGCATTTAGACTCAGACAAACTTGGTCCTAAGTCTGACAGGTGTTTTTTCATTGGTTATCCTAAGGAAACCAAAGGGTATTTCTTCTACTTGGAGAATGAACAAAAGGTGTTCGTTGCTCTTAGAGCTATCTTTTTGGAAAAGGAGTTCCTTGGAGAAGGAACTATAGCTTCTAAGATTGAACTTGATGAAGTTCAGCCAATAGAAGTACCTACACACTCTAAGGACATCGTAGAACCGGCTGTGATTGAATCACACCCAGAACCCATTAGGAGATCCGGTAGAATACCGTGTCACCCGGACAGATACTACGATTTCTTGGTCCGGGATGGCGATCCCATTGAGCTCGATAAGAACAATGAGGATCTGATCACCTATATGGATGCACTTCAGAGATCTGACTCTGAGGCATGGCTTGGAGCCATGTGATCCGAAATGGAGTCCATGGAAATCAACAATGTTTGGACATTGGTTGATCTGCTTGAAGGAATAAAACCCATCGGGTGTAAATGGATCTTCAAGAGAAAAAGGGGCACAGATGGGAAGGTAGAGACCTATAAAGCCCGTCTGGTTGCCAAGGGGTATCGTCAGCGATATGGTATCGATTATGACGAGACTTTCTCCCCTGTAGCAATGCTCAAGTCCATTCGGATCATGCTTGCTTTGGCAGCATATTTTGATTACGAGATCTGGCAGATGGATGTTCGAACCACTTTCCTGAATGGGGAGCTGGAAGAAGAGGTGTATATGATACAGCCTGAAGGGTTCACATCCACAGATGAATCAAAAGTATGCAAGTTGCAGAGGTCCATCTATGGACTCAAGCAAGCGTCTCAAAGTTGGAACTTACAGTTTGATAGGTGTATCAAATCGTATGGCTTCGTTAGGAACGGAGAAGAACCGTGCATCTATAAATGGGTTAATGGTTCTGTGATCGTATTCCTAGTACTGTATGTTGACGACATTCTCTTAATCGGGAATGATGTCGCAGCATTACAAGGAATAAAGGTCTGATTATCATCTCAGTTCTCCATGAGGGGGGGTTAGAGCCATTAAGTTTCATTTTGATGAGATTACTAGGTTGCATGAGCCTTTAAAGCCTATTCCTTTTGCTACCTACTTTTGGAAAACCTTATGGAATTTGCTAGGAACCCATGGTAAATTCTCATGTGCATACCAGACCAGGGTCAAACCTAGAGAGTCATTAATCTGTTAGGTTTAGGCCCTAGAGAGTCTAATAAAATTTCTCTCAATAAGGATGCCTAGTTCAGTCTGCATTTCGTAAGTGCTTATGTAAGTTTCTGAGTCTGCTGAGTCCTATGCATAGCATGTTGAGGATTTACATCATGAAATAAATTTGAGCAATGAATCCTATAAACATAGGACTAATTCAAGAAAGAAAGTCAAGGAATTCTATGAGAGAGATCATGTTCCCATCCGGGACTTTCAAGAAACTACATACGCATGGTGCAGGCCCCTTTAAAGTCCTAAAGAAGATTAGATCTAATGCTTACATATTGGAATTACCTTCAGACCTAGGTATCAACTCGACCTTCAATGTCTCAGACTTGATAGAATATAAGGAACCCATAATGATACCTAGTGAGCCTTTTGGGCCTGACCATATTTTTGAGAGTGAACCATTACCCGAGTATCCACAAACAACCATTCCTCAAAAATGAGAGAAAACTGAACAAATCCTGGATAATAAGATTATCACTACCAGAAACAAGGAAAACTATCGATATTTGGTCCATTGGCAAGGGAGACCAAAATCTGACGACTCCTGAATCGCTAGAGAGGACCTGCAACGACTGGACCCGAACTTATTTGAATAATATCAAAGCCAGGCTGAACCATACTCGACAGGGTCGAGTTCCTCCCACCCGGGAAGAATTGGTGGGGGCACCAGGCTCAAAAAAAAGAAGCTTCAACTAATACCAAGTTCTTTATGGATTGAGACTAGGAACTTAAGTCTCGTATGAGTCCTGTATGTTTATTGAGTCCTATTTTATTTTCTTTTGGGGTTTTAAAGTTCAATTAGAATTCAATCAAGAGTTCAATTAGAGTCAATTAGGCTTTGTACTGAGTCAAGTTCAAGAGCTATTTGAAATTAGGCCAGACCATCTTTACTTGGAGTGCCACATCATCATGGACCACCGGTGCCAACTCATCACCAGAGGACGTCACATCACCTTTGCCATGTCATCTCCAAGGGGCACAATGGAGAAGGATGCGCCATGTCACCATGCCACCTTGCCACGCCACATCATTGCCACCTCACCTGCCACATGGCATCATTCAAATTTTAAATTACATGAAAGCTACAAGTGGTCGACCAAGGAGTGTTTTCAAATTCAAAGGAGGTCGGCCAACTCCATCCATAAATCATGCAACCAGCTCCACCAAATCCTCCACATTCCATGTAACCCTCCACCAAATCCTCCACCAAATCCTCCATATTTCATGTAACCCCCCCTAATATTTCTCAATGATATGGGGAATTTCAAATTGATTGAAAGGCCATTAAAAGCCTCTTGTATGCCCATGGTAGAGAGGGAGCTTTTTTTTGGATGAAATGAAATTTAAGTGAAGTAGTAGTTGAAGAAGGTATTTTTTTGGTAGTATCCTTTTGTTTTCTTTGGGTGTGTTTGATTTTCTCTTCTCAAGCTTTCAAGTGTCCAACGCCAACATCCACCTCTAGGGATCCATGCCTCCATCGAAGTTCCCTTGCCTGTTTGGTTTCTTTGTTTTGATAACTTTCAAATTGGTCCCAGTCTAACCCGTTCATTGTGCAGGATCTTTCTACGATTTGAAGTTCAAGAAAGGGTTCTCTTGCCTAAGATCAATGTTGAATGAAACTAGTTTCTTTGGAATGCCAATCTTCCACTTCAGGGCTAGTTCGTTTAAGAGCTTCAATAGATCTACAAGGGAGTGATCATCTTGGGTAAATAACACCTCCTAATCTCTTAAGTCTGAGTTATTGAAGATTGTTGCTAAGGTTTAAATTCAATATTCATTAGCCCTAATCTTCTCTAGGATTTAAATAACTATATCGCGGCGTAAGTTCTAAATTTTAGTGCTCCTTCCATAGCTTTACCTTAGTACTTTTGATCTAAAATTTAGTACCTGTTAATAGGCTTCATTGATCTCATTTCTCAATCCATCATTTAGATTGCATTCTCATCATCGTGCCGCGTCATAGGGGGACTGCTGGTCCCGGCCGTAGCTAGGCAGGCGTTGAAGGGTACACTGCTGCCTCATGACTTGGCAATTCTTCGAAATCGGAACCTTTCCAGGGTGTCCGATTCTGCCTTCTCCGTCGTGCAACAGGTACAATCCTCACCATTCCCTTTGTCTTGAGAGTTGTCCGATCGATGACCCTTTATTTTTGATACAGTTGGTCTACGACCTCACCTTCATGGAGGAGGGCCTGGGGAACGTTGACAGTCTCATCCATGGCCTCAAGGATGAACTTCATACTGCCAGAGCTGCAAAGTAAGTAGCTGAAGAGCTGAGGTAGTCTATAGAGGACTGCCTTATTCGGGTGAATGATGAAGTTCGCGAACTGAAGGGCAAACTGAAAAGTGCCCACCTGACAATGGCAGAGCAAGGGGCTGGGTGGAGAAAGAGCAGGAAACAAATTGACTCCTTGGAGCAGGCTGCTAGGGAGGATCAGGAGAAGATAGAAAGCCTGACCAAGGCGGTGGAGGAAGCTTCCAGGAGGGCCGAAGAGGTGATTCTGGAGTCCAAAGCTGCCAAGAGAGAGTCCGTGTCTTTGAGGAAGCGGGTAGACGATGCCATGGCAGATTCCAAAATGTCTTCATAATTCCAAGCGAAAATAGATGAAGCGTCTTTGTATGGCTACCAGCATGGCTTCAATGACGGACTCTCCAAGGTAAAGGAGGCCTTCCCTCACCTCGACCTTTCTGGCATCCCTCCCTTCGATATAGCTGAAGAGGAAGAAGAGGAAGTGGAGGGGGTCGAAGCCACAGTTGAGGCCAAAGAGGTGCCTTGTTCGGATGAGGGGACCATTACCTCAGTCAAAAATTCGGAGGTGAACCCAATTCCAATTTCGGTTCAGGAGGAAGCTCAGGCTGGAGGAGTCCAAGCTGAAGGTTCTCCAGTCCCGGCACTGATTGATGAGGTCCTCTCAGCACAAGTTGATAAGATGCTTCAATCCTGTGGTGTGGAGTTGATGCAGAACGAAAGCTCTGATACCAAGAATGATGCGAAAAAGAAAAGGATGAGGGTGATGCTATCACGGATGATGCAAATATGATTATATATTTTTTTTTATAAAGTTTTATCTTTGGTTCCTGATTGCAAGCAAAGAGAACCTAGGAAAACTGAAAGAAAAGAAATCTATGCTAGCAGATCAATCCCTAAATAATGATAGACCAGGACCCCAGGATTAAGGAACCCCAGGATTAGGACTAGCTCGATACAATCAATACCTACCTAGGAGATAGGGATGCAAACCTTTAAACACTCTGATGCTCTTGGTGCAGAGATCGCTCAACCTTGACAGATGCGACCTGGATGTCCGAGCTGTCGAACCCGTGGATAGGCTAGCTTTCGATCGGGTGGTCACAGTGGCAAAGCAAACCTTCTCTGATGGTCGTGGCACCAAGTGGACCTGTAGGCAAACAAAGAGGATTAGTTTTTTTTTTCTTTTTCCTTTTAGATGATGGAAAGATGGAAAGAAAAACAAAGGAAAGGGTTGAGGAGATGGGGTTCGGATGATGGTGTTGGTGGAGATAACTTGGGGCCTCGCACCCCGCGATGTCCCGGAAGGATGAAGGAATGTGGCCTCTCACCACGCGATGCCCTCAAGCGAAGGAATGTGGCCTCTCACCACGCTATGTCCTCAGGCGAAGGAATGTGGCCTCTCACCATGCGACACCCTCAGGCGAAGGAATGTGGCCTCTCACCATGCGATGTCCCGGAGGACGAAGGAAGCTCTCACTCAACCTAGCCTAAGAGACAAGGATTGAAGAAGAGGATGGAACATACAAGCTTTCTTTCATTAATCATCAATTATTTTTACAAGGAGATATTGGGTCCCCTTTTATAGACACCCTAGAGTACATTCAAATTTCAAATGAAAAAACCATTCAAATTTTGAACCCAAACTACAATCCAAATAAAAGTGGCACCCAAAGCTTTGGAGGGAGTTCTTCAAGGCTGACCAAGAGGGGAGAATAATGGCATGGCAAGATACAAGGCTTGGGGAGGGGAGTTTGTCCCTTTGACTTCCTTATTTGCTTGCTTAGTTTGGTAGAAAACTTGAAGTAGGGCAAGCTTGGTGGGATGTGTCCCCTTTGGAGTCTTCTTCCATACCTAGATGGAGTGATTCATGGCTGACCAAGGGAGAAGAAGATTGGGTATGGCTTGATGCTTGGCTTGAAGAGGGGGCTTGATGCTTGGCCTTCCTTCCTTGTGTGCATAGTTTTGGAAAGAAGCTTGGATGGAGGCAAGATTGGTGGAATGTGTCCTCCAAAATTTCTTCTAGGCTTGATCCTTGGCCGACCAAGGGAGAAGAAGATTGGGCATTGCACATTTGATGGCTTGGCATGGGGAGTGTGCTCCTTGGTCTTCCTTTCTTGCATGAGTATTTTAGGAAGAGGACTTGATTGGTGGGCATGATTGGTGGGCTTGATTTGTGGCTTGAATCTTTAACAACCCAAATATGATGGCTCATGGCATGATATGGGGAGGGGATAATGGAGGCGTGTGGAATGCTTATGGGGCGCCTCCTTGCTTCCATTCTTGGGTGCACAGGTGGCATTGATATGGCGCCATGCAGCTGATGAAGTGGCAGTGTCAAGTCAAAGCTTGGTCCACTAAAATGGGCTTGACCCAAAGGACAAGTTTTGTCTCATTGGGTTGGGACCCGATGTTCAGGCAGACCCAGACTTGGATTAAAATAAATTACAGGGCTCGAGTTGACCTAATCTTGACCCAATTGGTCAAGGTACAAGATTTAGACTTGGCTCAAAGCAAAGATAATTACAAAATTAAAGGCTTGAAGCCTTATTACCGGACTCAATGGGTAGAACCCTAATTGGAGATCCCCCGAAGGGCTCAAGTCAAACCCTGATGCCCACATCAATTCTCCCGGGGTATGAGAAACTCGACCCTGTCAAGTGAAGGTTGATTTAGCTTTGGTACTTCTTCAGTGGGTTGATGCATGGCCGGTCCTCCTGGGTGATCCATAAATCAACAGATTTGGGTTGGCCTTGCTAACGGACCAAGAAATCTAAAAGCCGTTGTCCTGGGCTGCGGTAGCTCGACCATCTAGGACATGCTCGATCCGTACTCCTTACTCAGGTCAAATTGGAAGTGGACACTCGGGTCTGGTTTTCTCTCCAAAAAGGATTAGGCTCAAATCACTTGCTAGGTGGTTTGCTGGTTCCCTATACTCAACTAGGTGCAAGATATTGAGAGTCGAGCTAATGTCCCAAATCAGGGTATTAGGGTCACTCTCCTATCTCTCTAAGGGACCAATTTAGCGAGCATAAAAACTTCTTTATTATTTCAGAATCCCCAATTCTCTAATTAGCTTGCTTTCGGGAATGACCAAACTTTAACTATTTAAATTAATTTTTGTGTCCCTAGTATGCAATGCAAGTGATCATGTGTATTTTGAGACTTAACTAGACGCAAAAGTAATCTAAACTAGGTATTCCTAGTAAGAGGAATTTATTGGGGTCCTAGGGCCTAAACCTACTAGACCATTGGTTCTCTAGGCTTGACCCTAGCCTGGTATGCACAAGAAAAATTTTTAAGGATCCCTAACAGATGCCATAAAGTATGCTAGAAGTAGAGGGCGAATGGGATGGGTTCTAAGGAGTCATGCAAAATGATAATCTCAACAAAAAGTGCACTCATAGCCCTAGAAATGTGCGAAGGTTTGGGGAAGGGTAGGAAATAAGGAGGAGACTCAAGGACTGGTTCAAGGTTTAGGCTACTGACCTTAATATGTGAATGTAGGTCTACAGGCATGCTCATCTTAACCTCATGGTTAGTGCTAGGAGGATTGATAGGTGCAAGTCCTCGGGTAGGCGGGATGCTCCTAGATAGTGGAGGGCTTTCGGGAAGGTCTTCGGAACATTCATCTTGAGAATCTATACCTTCATCTACTTCATTTGATCCTGGCTTGGTCAGTTCTGCTTCAAGGTCTATAGTGGATTCAGGATCATTATCATTTGGGCCCTTGCTAAGTTCTGGGGTATCCTTAATGATTCCATCAGGTGGGAGCTGATGAATTAAATTATCAGGCAATACCTCCTCACATTCTTCTTCTTCTTCTTCATATTCATTAATCAAGCTTATGTCAGGCTCATATATGACTTCCTCAAACTCACAGAAGGGTTCTAATCTTTTCTTCTTTGATTTCTCAATGGGTTTGGGTTCAGTTTCAATCGGTTCATCTATAAGTAGGGTAGGGGCGGTGCACTGACTGGCAAGATGCTCAGGTTTATGACACCTATAGTTGTTACCTTGGGGATCGGGTCTCCTCTGGACTTCAATAGCCTTACCCTTGTCCTCTCTACTGTATTGGTGTCGATTTAGACTAGGGACGACTAGGACTGGGTTGGGCTAGGCTTGGTCGACTGGGGTCAGATCGGTTCGGGCTTGGTCAACTTGGGTAAGCCTGGCTATAACCTTGGGTGGATCCGGGGATGTGGCTTTGGTTCCTAAAAGGCTCAGGTCTTCTGTAGGCAAGAGCTCTCTGGAAATGCTCATGGAGCCTAGTGGCTTCCTCTATGGGACCTAGTCTGGCCTCTACTTGATCGCATCTATCATCTAACCGGGTGCTTAACTGAGTTATGGCTCGAGTCAGGGATTCGTTCATGGCTGCAAGCTCAACACGAAGTTGGTCCATGTCTTCGATAGGGGTTGGAGATGGTAGGTGAAAAAGGGCTCCTGATCTAGTGCACATGCAAACACACAAAATGGTACTACGGTGTGCTAGACCTAGAAGATCTCACCCAATGAAAAGTCAAGAAGACGAACCTGGTAGTAGTAACTTGGCACCTGGCCAGGTAAGCGTAAGGTTAGTGGAGGTTCCTCTATGCTTGCCTAGACACCAATCTTGCAATTGGCCAGGTAAGCGAACCAACCCACTTCCCTTCGGGATCTAGTCCCTGAACCGCTTGCCTAGACACCAGCTACACAAGCACACACTTCCAAGCAATCTAGCTTGGCCCGACACTTGGGTTGACCCGACTTCGTGGGTGTCCCTAGCTCACTAGAGCAGATTAACGTCTAATTGATTTTAGTTAATGACTAGGGTTCGAGATGCCGGGTGGTGGTTTTTGGGCTAGGGATAGGTTATGAACTCCTGAACCTATGTTAACTTGTCGCCCTTAGGTGTATTATGAACAATGTATGCACAAAAATGTCTAAGAAAATGATTAATTTTTTTTTTTGTTTTTTTGTTTTTATATTTTTGTGTCTTTCAGATGTATGGATGCTAAGCAAAATGTAAAAATCTAAACATGAACTAAATACATGAACTAACTAAATGAGACAAGAAAGAGATGCTTGCTAAAACTGCAGGCCTGAGATTTTCTCAGGTGGTTTTTTGGCTTGTAGAATTTCTACAGGATGAAAAAAAATCTGAGAAAATAGCAGAAAAATCCTACAAATGCAATAGATCCAGAAAAAGAAAAACAAAACAAAACAGAGATTCCTACAAAAAGAAAAAACTAAAATAGCAGATGAATTACGAACTGGACAGAATGCAGAAACTAAATGCAAGAGCACTAGTCCTAGCCTAGGCTCTGATACCAAGATGATGCAGAACGAAAGCTCTGATACCAAAATGATGCGGAAAAGAAAAGGATGAGGGTGATGCTAGCACGGATGATGCAAATATGATTATATATTTTTTTTATAAGGTTTTATCTTTGGTTCCCGATTGCAAGCAAAGAGAACCTAGGAAAACTGAAAGAAAAGAAATCTACGCTAGCAGATCAATCCCTAAATAATGATAGACCAGGACCCCCGGATTAAGGAACCCCGGGATTAGGACTAGCTCGATACAATCAATACCTACCTAGAAGATAGGGATGCAAACCTTTCAACACTCTGATGCTCTTGGTGCAGAGATCGCTCAACCTTGACGAATGCGACCTGGATGTCCGAGCTGTCGAACTCGTGGATAGGCTTGCTTTTGATCGGGTGGTCACAGTGGCAAAGCAAACCTTCTATGATGGTCGTGGCACCAAGGGGACCTGTAGGCAAACAAAGAGGATTAGTTTTTTTTTTTTCTTTTTCCTTTTAGATGATGGAAAGGTGGAAAGAAAAACAAAGGAAAGGGTTGAGGAGATGGGGTTCGGATGATGGTGTTGGTGGAGATAACTTGGGGCCTCGCACCCCGCGACGTCCCGGAAGGATGAAGGAATGTGGCCTCTCACCACGCGACACCCTCAGGTGAAGGAATGTGGCCTCTCACCACGCTACGCTCTTAGGCGAAGGAATGTGGCCTCTCACCACGCGAGCCCTCAGGTGAAGGAATGTGGCCTCTCACCACGCGACGTCCCGGAGGACGAAGGAAGCTCTCACTCAACCTAGCCTAAGAGACAAGGATTGAAGAAGAGGATGGAACACACAAGCTTTCTTTCATTAATCATCAATTATTTTTACAAGGAGAGATTGGGTCCCCTTTTATAGACACCCTAGAGTACATTCAAATTTCAAATGAAAAAACCATTCAAATTTTGAACCCAAAATACAATCCAAATAAAAGTGGCGCCCAAAGCTTTGGAGGGAGTTCTTCAAGGCCGACCAAGAGGGGAGAATAATGTCATGGCAAGATACAAGGCTTGGGGAGGGGAGTTTGTCCCTTTGACTTCCTTATTTGCTTGCTTAGTTTGGTAGAAAACTTGAAGTAGGGCAAGCTTAGTGGGATGTGTCCCCTTTGGAGTCTTCTTCCATACCTAGATGGAGTGATTCATGGCCGACCAAGGGAGAAGAAGATTGGGTATGGCTTGATGCTTGGCTTGAAAAGGGGGCTTGATGCTTGGCCTTCCTTCCTTGTGTGCATAGTTTTGGAAAGAAGCTTGGATGGAGGCAAGTTTGGTGGAATGTGTCCTCCAAAATTTCTTCTAGGCTTGATCCTTGGCCGACTAAGGGAGAAGAAGATTGGGCGTTGCACATTTGATGGCTTGGCATGGGGAGTGTGCTCCTTGGTCTTCCTTTCTTGCATGAGTATTTTAGGAAGAGGACTTGATTGGAGGGCTTGATTTATGGCTTGAATCTTCAACAACCCAAATTTGATGGCTCATGGCATGATATGGGGAGGGGATAATGGAGGCGTGTGGAATGCTTATGGGGCACCTCCTTGCTTCCATTCTTGGTTGCACAGGTGGCATTGATGTGGCGCCATGCAGCTGATGAAGTGGCAGTGTCAAGTCAAAGCTTGGTCCACTAAAATGGGCTTGACCCAAAGGACAAGTTTTGTCTCATTGTGTTGGGACCCGAAGTTCAGGCAGACCCAGACTTGGATTAAAATAAATTACAGGACTCGAGTTGACCTAATCTGACCCAATTGGTCAAGGTACAAGATTTAGACTTGGCTCAAAGCAAAGATAATTACAAAATTAAAGGCTTGATGCCTTATTACAGGACTTAATGGGTAGAACCCTAATTGGAGATCCCCTGAAGGGCTCAAGTCAAACCCTGATGCCCACATCAGGAGTCTCCTCCTATTGATGTTGAGTGATTTGGGTCGCTATGGATGTATTTTCTTTCTTTCTCCTTTATATTGTCAATAGATTTTGTATGATAATTTCTTCGGATTTTGAAATGACTTCTTCCTTCTTTGCATATGCAATGTTATGCTTCATATGCAACTTGAACTGGTTTTACCGTTCTTTCTTTTACTTGATGGAACAGTCATGGCTGAAGGCTATTTAGTTGATAGTTGACGAAGATGAACTCTGGAACGGATCAGAACTCCGTTGCCGAAGACCGTCTATGATTGGTCAGGCCGGTGTCACCTTTCTTTTGATATTAAATTTTTCCGTTGGGGTGGACAAGCATCAACTCTCCGTTAGCCAGTGATTAGGGAAAGTTGATTGTAATATTTGTTGTCCACGTGGCACGTTGATATTCGTATAGTCATGATTTCTTGCACCCTGTGTGCCGCCAGGTCTTCCTTTTCCAAAATGGAGCCATTAATGTTGCCGTCGCATGATGAGAATTTTTCCAGATTCGAAGCGATGGCAGTTGTTGTCCTGGGAATGGCCCCCGAGCGACCTTTTGGTTCTCGAAGCGTCACCCGGACATGTGGCACCTTCTGACATGACCATGAAAGGACGTGGAGCATGCCTCCCCGCAGTCGGTCATGGGTGTAAGGTCTCTATAAATAGGGCCCTACCTTCTGCTATCAAGGGCCATCATTTTTGTAGATTCCTTCCTTCCATTAAAAATGAGGTGCAGCACTTCTGAACTCTACCGAGCCACAAAAAGAAGGGCCGTTGATCCAAAGAGGAAGAGAAGTCCGGAGTCCTTTGGGCCGGGGGATGACGACAAGGAGCCTCTTGTGGACTGCCTTGAAAAAAAGGTCCACCTGTTGGAGGCCCAACTGAGGGAGGCTCGGGCCCAGGTCATGGTGGCAACCACGGAGGTGGACGAAGCAAGGAGGGAGGTGGCGAATGCCATCTCAGACTTCAGGGCTTCTGCCGCCTTCAAGGAGGAAGTCACCGAGGCGGCTTTGGACTCCTTCCATCAAGGGTTCCAGGAATGTAGGAGGAAGGCCTTCAAGTTTTATAACTTGAAGGGCCTGGACAACATCAAGCCCTCCATTCCCTTTCTCGGACATGGATTTGATTCTGACTCTGATGAAGAGTCAAATTCTGGTTTGGATGGGAACCCCTGGGGCCCCTCATCGTCCCTCTAGATCTCCTCCCGTCGATACGAGAAAAACCCAACGGGAGGTTATTGAAAATTTTCCACATCTTTTCAATGCTACTATCTTTTTTTTTGTGTGTCTCTCTTTTTGAGAGTTGTCTTTTTCTTTTTGTTCTCTCTTTGTGAGAGTTTCTTCTTTCTTTTCTCTTTTTTTTTATAAAAAATTGAAAAAAGAAATGAAGTGTCTTTTTGTTACCTCTTCCCATTTATTTTTTGTGATATGTTGTATCATTGCTTTGTCTGAAATGTAGACTCCGCAGACCATTTTCAGTCTGTAGGGAAGAAGTGAGGTCAGTTGGACCGTTCTTAGAGTGTCTGTTGTTGATATAGAGGACGACAGTGGTCCTTTTAGGCACGTTTTCAGATTTACCGTAGGGTAGGGTATTTACACCGTCCCTGTGCACTTCTGTCGTGATTAAGGTAGGTTATTCAAGCCCGCCTTGGCGTGTTTTCAAATTCACTGTAGGGTAGGTTACGAAAACCACCCATGCACCTTTGATCTTCTTGGTGCCCTAGTTAGGCCATCCATTGTGCTCATCAGGCATACCGATAAGGTAAGTGGATCAGACTCTCCTTTACGCAGTTGATCAATTTTTCAGATCAGGTCACTCAGGCTGTTGTCGTTCAATTGACGCAACTAGCTATTCTGAGTTGAGCAGGGTTGAGTAGCTTTGCACAGGAATTTTAGGAACTCATTTATTGATAGTATTTGTGAAGGTTTTGTACATTCCATGGCCGGGACAGAGTCTTCCCCTCCAGGGTCTTGAGTCGATATGTTCCTGGTCGAATGACTTCTTCGACTTGATATGGGCCTTCTGGTGTGGGCACCAGGATCTGACAGAGGCTCCTCAACCCTCTATGGATCTCAGATTAGGGTTTCACTTCTTTGTGTCTTGTAATAAGGCTTCAAGCCTCAAATTTGTAATTGTCTTTTGCTTTGAATTGAGTCTGTACCTTGACCAATTAGGTCAAATTGAGTCCTGTACTAAGTCGAGTCATAAATCGAGTCCAGTCTGAGTCTCTTAGAAGTATGGATCAATTGCAAGAGTGGGTCTTAAAATTTAGTCGCCTTGGATGCAAGTAAGGAAAGAAGCCAAGTCAGCTCAGGGCCCACCTGTGCATCCTACATGGTGCCATGACATCTTGCCATGTGGGCAGCACACTTGGCATGCAAGGATGCCCAATGGGGAGGACCACTTCACTTGGCTCTAGCCTTTTTCCCCTCCCCCTATCAAGCTTATTGCCATGCAAGGGTGGTTGGCCACGGTGGAAGTCAATGGGAGTTGAAGTGGGGAATTCAAATCCCTTGCTTCAAGCCCTGCAATCATGTCTTCTTCCCAAATTGCTTCAACCTCTTTGGAAGGGAGAGACAAGATCTTTGGGCGCCTCCACCTAACACTCCCCATGTTAAGCCTTATACCAAAGAAAGGGTGTGCAACAAAGGAAGGAAGAAGAACATAAGCCATGCTACAAGCCCCTCTTTATGTCTTTTTCCAAAACAATGAAGATTCTTTCCAACTTCAAGGTGCCATGATCCCTCCTCCTAGCCTTGCTTCATGCCATGCCCATTCAAGAAAAAGAAGAAGAAATTTTGTATTCTTGCATTTGAATTTCAAAATGGGCCTTGGGTGCCTATTTAAAGGACCCAACCCCCTCCATTGTAAAAAAAATTGAATGATTGAATGATTAATAAAAAAAGTTTGAGTTTTCCATCCTCCAACCATTGTCTCTTAGGCTAGGTTCGAGTGGAATTGCCTTCGTCCCTAGGGACGTCGAGTGGTGTGAGGCCACCTGTCCATCGCCCCAAGGCATCGCGAATCCTTCGTCCTCTAGGACGTCGCGTGGTGTACGGCCACATTCCTTCATCCTCCGGGACGTCGCGGGGTGCAAGACCCCAAGTTATCTCAAACTTCGATTTCGGAATCCAACCGGACACTGGGCTTGAAGCCCCTTCCCAACTCCAGTTCAATTCCTTTCCGTACATCTCCACATTCCACTGACCTTTCTTTTGTTTGCCTACAGGTCCTCCCTGGCATCTCGAGCATTGGAGACTGTCAGCTTTGCCATCGCGACGTCCAGACCCAAAGCCAGAGCTCCCACTGGTTTGACTGCTCAGGCATCCAGGCCACATCCGTCGAGTTGAGCGATCTCTGCACCGGGCACTTCAGAAGTTTGAGGTTTGCCTTCTCTTTATCTCCTAAGTAGATATTGTAGGTCAAGCTAGTCCTACCGGGGTTTCTTAATCCCGGGGTCCTGTTCTGTTCTTACTTTTAGGGCTTTGAACTGCTAGCGTAAGCTTCCATTACTGCTCTTCATATTTCTTATCTTTGCTTGTGATCGGGAATCGAAACCCTAAACAACGAAGAAGAACAACAAGAAACATAAAAAAAAAAATTATCAACCCTAAAAAGAATTCCTTTGCATCGTAAGCATCCTTATTAGCATCCAGCATCCTTAGCCCTAACCCCCTTGCCTCCACACCAATCTTGGTATCAAAGCAAGGCTAGGACTAGTGCATTTTGTTTCATTTTCTGCATTCTGGTCAGCCCATATATGGTCTGATCTTTGGATTGTTTCTCCCTATAGAGACCTCCAAATTTCATAATTTTTATTCTGTTGGACAAAATTTAATTCAATGTATTTTTTTCTATTTTCTCAGATTTTATTTCAGTTTGTAGAATTTCTACAAGCCGAAATACTACCTGAGAAAATCTCAGGTCTGAAATTTCAGCAAGCATCTCATTTCTTACTTCATTCATCCATCTAGTTTATTTCTTGCATTTAGGGGCATTTTTTAATTCCTGCATTTTTTTTAGCATTCACACATCTGAAAGACAAAAAAAAACAAGAAAATTTTAAATCATTTCATTAGTCATTTTTGTGCATCATTCTCCATAACTTATCTTAAGGGCGACAAATTAACATAGGGTCAGGATTTCATTACCTGTCCCTAGCCCAGAAACCACCACCCGACATATCGAACCCTAGCCATTAACTAAAATCGATTAGATGTTTAATTTGCTCTAGTGAGCTAGGGACACCCATGAAGTCGGGTCGACCCAAGTGCCAAGCCAAGCTAGATTGCTTGTTGGTGTGTGCTTGAGTAACTAGTGTCTAGGCAAGTGGTTCAGGGACTAGAGCCCGAAGGGAAGTGGGTTGGTTCGCTTACCTAGCCAATTTCTAATTGGTGTCTAGGCAAGCAAAGAGGAACCTCCACTAACCTTACACTTACTTGGCCAGGTGCCAAGTTACTGCTTTCAGGTTCATCTTCTTGACTTTACATTTGGAGAGATCTCCTAGGTCTAGCAAACCGTAGCACCGTTCTATGTGTGTGTTACATGTGCACTAGATCAGGAACCTCTTTTCACCTACCTTCTCCACCCCCTACCAAAGCCATGGACCAACTTTGACCTAACATTGGAGCCCTAACTCAATCCCTAACTCAATCCATGACTCATTTAAGCAACCAGTTGACTAATAGAGTTGATCAAATAGAGGCCAGACTAGGACCCATAGAGGAAGCCGCTAGGCTCCGTGAGCATTTCCAGAGAGCTCCCGCCTACATAAGACCTGAGCCCTTTAGGAACCAGAGCCGTATCCCCAGATCCACCAAAGGTTATAGCTAGGCTTACCCAAGTCGACCAAGCCTGAACCGATCTGACCCCAGTCGACCAAGCCTAGCCCGACCCAGTCCTAGTCTTCCCAGTCTGAATAGACCCCAATATAGTAGAGAGGACAAGGGTAAGTTTATTGAAGTCCAGGGGAGACCCGATCCCCAAGGTAACAGCTATAGGTGCCATAAACCTGAGCATTTTGCTAGTCAGTGCACCGCCCCTGCCCTACTTATAGATGAACCGACTGAAACTGAACCTGAACCCATTGTTGAACACCTTGAAGACTTTAAGGTTGAACCCATTGAAAATATAGGGAAAGAAACTCCTGAGCCCATTAAAGAATTGAAAGAAGACATCTGTGAATCCAGTTTAGTAGAATATGGTATAGATGGGCCCCAGGTAGAATTCATCGAGGAACCAAAAGAAAAAGATCCTGAACTCATTAGAGATTGTGAAGGAGTAATTGAGCCAGGATCGAACATTGTAGAGGATGGTGAGGGTTCACAAGTATTGCCCTTAGAGGAGGTCCAAGAACAAGTCCCTATAGAACTACCCCAGGAGGTAGACATCAGTTTTGAGGACTCTCAAGATAACATTCCCAAAGACCTTCCTAATGACCTTCCACCATCTAGGAACACCCATCTAGCCTTGGAACTTGCACCTGTAGAACAATGTCCAAATCTTAAGATTATCCTGAACAACCAAGGTCTATTTCATGACACCCAGAGATTACCCCAAGACTCCGACTCCTATTTTCTCCCCTTCCCAGAGCCGTCTCACATTTTTAGAGCCATGGGGTTACATTTCGTTGAAATCACCAGGCTGCATGACTCATTAGAACCCATCCCTTTTGCCATTTACTTTTGGTACACTTGATGGCATTTGTTAGGGATCCTTGATAATTTTTCTTGTACATACCAGACTAGGGTCAAACATAGAGAGTCCATAATCTGTTAGGTCTAGGCCCTAGAGCATCCAATAAATTTTTATTTTCAGTAGGGATGCATAAGTTGAGTCTGCATTTTGCATCATGTTAGGATTATGCATTAAATACAAATTTAAAATAATTTGGCTGATTCCCGAAAGTGAGCCAAAGAGTTTGAAATAGGGAATTTTGTAATGATTAGGCTCCGGCCTGAACGGTTTCCACCGGGAACCGTTAGGAAGCTTCATGCTCGTGGGCGGGTCCCTTTAAAGTGATTAGGAGAATTGGCCCTAATGCCTATGTGCTAGAATTATCTCTGGATTATGGAATTAGCTCGATATTCAATATCTCTGACTTAGTCGAGTATAGGGAACCCGCAAACATACCCAGTGAGCCGTTTGGGCCTGACCTCCCTTTTGAGAGTGAAGCTGAACCTAAGTGTCCACCTCCAAATATACCTGAGTGAAGAGAGCGGATCGAGCGTGTCCTAGATGACCAAGTCATCACTACTCGGGGCAAGGGCTATCAACGTTACTTGGTCCGATGGCAAGGCCGACCCGAATCCAATGACTCGTGGATCACACGGGAGGACTTGCAGCGCATCGACCCCGACATCCTGGAGAGGAACCAAAGCCAAACTAACCCTTACTCGACAGGGTCGAGTTCCTCCCACCTCGGGAGAATTGGTGTGGGCACCATGATCTGATAGAGGCTCCTCAACCCTCTGCGGATCTCAGATTAGGGTTCCACTTCTTTGTGTCTTGTAAAAAGGCTTCAAGCCTCAAATTTGTAATTATCTTTTGCTTTGAATTGAGTCTGTACCTTGACCAATTAGGTCAAATTGAGTCTTGTACTAAGTCGAGTCATAAATCGAGTCCAGTCTGAGTCTCTTAGAATTATGGATCAATTGGAAGAGTGGGTCTTAAAATTTAGTCTCTTTGGATGCAAGTAAGGAAAGAAGCCAAGTCAGCTCAGGGCCCACCTGTGCATCCTACATGGCGCCATGATATCTTGCCATGTGGGCAGCACACTTGGCATGCAAGGACGCCCAATGGGGAGGACCACTTGACTTGGCTCTAGCCTATTTCCCCTCCCCCTATCAAGCTCATTGCCATGCAAGGGTGGTTGGCCAAGGTGGAAGTCAATGGGAGTTGAAGTGGGGAATTCAAATCCCTTGCTTCAAGCCCTCCAATCAAGTCTTCTTCCCAAATTGCTTCAACCTCTTTGGAAGGGAGAGACAAGATACTTGGGTGCCTCCACCTAACACTCCCCATGTTAAGCCTTATACCAAAGAAAGGGTGTGCAACAAAGGAAGGAAGAAGAACATAAGCCATGCTACAAGCCCCTCTTTATGTCTTTTTCCAAAATAATGAAGATTCTTTCCAACTTCAAGGTGCCATGATCCCTCCTCCTAGCCTTGCTTCATGCCATGCCCATTCAAGAAAAAGAAGAAGAAATTTTGTATTCTTGCATTTGAATTTCAAAATGGGCCTTGGGTGCCTATTTAAAGGACCCAACCCCCTCCATTGTAAAAAAAATTGAATGATTGAATGATTAAAGAAAAAAGTTTGAGTTTTCCATCCTCCAACCATTGTCTCTTAGGCTAGGTTCGAGTGGAATTGCCTTCATCCCCAGGGACGTCGAGTGGTGTGAGGCCACCTGTCCGTCGTCCCAGTGCATCGCGAATCCTTCATCCTCCAGGACGTCGCGTGGTGTAAGGCCACATTCATTCATCCTCCAGGATGTCGCGGGGTGCGAGGCCCCAAGTTATCTCCAACTTCGACTTCAAAATCCAGCCGGACACCGGGCTCGAAGCCCCTTCTCAACTCCAGTTCAATTCCTTTCCATACATCTCCACATTCCACTGACCTTTCTTTTGTTTGCCTATAGGTCCTCCCTAGCATCTCGAGCATTGGAGACAGTCAACTTTGCCATCGCGACCTCCAGACCCAAAGCCAGAGCTCCCACGGGTTCGACTACTCGGGCATCCAGGCCGCATCCGCCGAGTTAAGCGATCTCTGCACCGGGTGCTTCAGAAGTTTGAGGTTTGCCTTCTCTTTATCTCATAAGTAGATATTATAGGTTGAGCTAGTCCTACCGGGGTTTCTTAATCCCGGGGTCCTGTTCTTATTCTTACTTTTAGGGCTTTGAACTACTAGCGTAAGCTTCCATTACTGCTCTTCATATTTCTTATCTTTGCTTGTGATCAGGAATCGAAACCCTAAACAACGAAGAAGAATAACAAGAAACATAAAAAAAAAAAAATCATCAACCATAAAAAGAATTCCTTTGCATCGTAAGCATCCTTATTAGCATCCAGCATCCCTAGCCCTAACCCCCTTGCCTCCGCACCACCTTCCCAGTTGGGGGAGAGTTTTCCCTGTTCCGTTGGCCTAGATACTTCTGCCCTTCACAATACCATGTCTCCCATGTGGAAAGTTTGCTCTTTCACCCTTGAGTTGTAGTACTTGGCGACCTTTTGCTGGTATGCCGCCATCCTTATCTGGGCCTGAGCTTGGTGCTTGATAGCAAGTCCAGATCAATCCTTCTATGATCAGAGATTCCAGGCTCTTCATAGTTGTCAATTCTCAGGGATTGTAAGGAGACTTCAATAGGTAGCACATCTTCGGTACCGTATGCCAGGTTGAACGGAGACTCACCGATAGCCATTCTCGGTGTAGTTCGGTATGCCCAGAGAATGGAGGTCAGTTCTTCGGCCCAAAGCCCTTTGGTGGCATTCAACCTCGTCTTCAGACCATGGAGGATGGTTTGGTTAGTGACTTCGGCTTCTCCGTTGGACAGTGGGTGAGCAACGAAAGTCAACCGATGTTGAATATGGTACCGAGCGCAGAAGTCCTTGAACTTCGGATTGTTAAACTGTCGCCTGTTGTCCGTGATAATGACATGTGGGATGCCGAACCTGAATATGATGAAATTTTTTACAAAATTTTCTACCTTGCCTTCTGTGATCTGGGCCAGTGGTTCGGCTTCTACCCACTTCGTGAAGTAGTTGATGGCCACAAGGAGAAACTTCCTTTGCCCTGATGCTGATAGGAATGGACCAAGAATGTCCATTCCCCACTGGGCAAAAGGCCATGGGGTTGTTAGTTGAGTCAGGTGGCTCACAGGCTGTCTCTGTACATTGGCGTACCTCTGGCATTGGTCGCACTTTCACACGAAATCAGCTGAGTCCTTCTGAATTGAGGGCCAGTAATATCCCTGTCGAATGATCTTTTACGCTAGAGATCTGCCTCCCAGGTGATCACCGCATATGCCCTCGTGGACCTCTCCCAGAGCGTAATCTGCATCTGTGGGTCCTAAGCATTTTAGCAGCGATTGAGAGAACAATCTCTTATAGAGGGTTCTGTCTAAGATAACATACTGAGATACCATCCAGCAGATCTTCTTGGCCTCTACCTTATCTTCTGGTAGCTCTCCCTCATTCAGGAACTTGATGATGTGGTGGGGACACCAGAGGCACCAGAATAAGATAGAGGATTTTCAACCCTCTATGGATTGATCAATAATTTATGAGTCCATCTGTAATAAGGGCTTAGCCCATCTGAGTCCATTTTAGTTGTTATTTGAGTCTTTTGAGTTATTATTTTAGTTCTGTACTAGTCAGCTCATGTTGAGCTAGTTCAGTCCAATGCAAGTCAGCTCATGTTGAGCTAGTTCAGTCCAATGCTAGTTAGCTCATGTTGAGCTAGTTCAGTCCAATGCTAGTCAGCTCATGTTAAGCTAATTTTATTTTTTTTTAAGTCCTGTCCATGTACACTGAAAACTCAAGACTACATCATACAAGTGAAGACCAAGTCCAACCATATTGAAGACATGGAAGTCTAGCTCAAGTCCAACCCAGCTTGAAGATTTGAAGACCCCAGGAGGAAAATCAGAAAACCAGATTCCTTGCAGATGCCCTCCAGATGCTCAGATTCCCTTCCAGATGCCAAAGTATATTCATAGACCAGGGCATCCATGATTCCAGAGGTCCATTTGCATCCTAGCCCAAAGAAATCAAGCCCAGGCGCTAAGTCCAGGCCTTTAAGAAGCAAGATACTAGGGAATATTCCTGCTACCTGGCTACCAGGCCACCCCAGCTTCAAGAGGCCCAAGCCCATGCGCCCAAGCCCCTTTGGGCTGACCCCTTGCTTCTTTTAGAAGCCCAACACGTCCCCCAGGCATCCTTGGAGTGTTGACCAAGTCAAGAGAATTTTTAGAGATTTTTTCTATCTAATGTTTCCTTATTTTCTAGCTAAGGTTTGAGAGGGAAAAGGATTCTTATGTAATGTCTAATATACCCTTACTTGGAGCCCAAGACTAAGGGTCTATTTAAAGGACCATAGTCTCTTGTTTGAGGATTGATTTTGATATATGAATTAAAACTTGAGTTCTCTTCAATTGCTTTGTGCTACCCTGCTTTGTGCTTAAGGAGTTTTATTGGTGCTTTCTTCTTCCCAGAGTTGCAACAGATTTCTGTCGCCAACCATCCTTCCAGGGCCCTGGCTACCCCCTCCAAAACTTTATTCCCCTTGCTGTTTTCTATTGTTTCCTAGTTCCTTTGTGAGTTTTCTAACCCCTGACAGGTCATTTGCAGGTCCTCGAGTTCCTACGAATCCAACGACTCCAGCAAAGCCTCAATCGGACAACCGAGCAGAAAGCCGGGAATTCGCGGGTCTTTGGCTCAGTCTTCCAGGCCGCATACATCGAGGAATGAGAGATCCCTTCACTGTGATCTTTATCGGGTGCTTTAGACATTGTCAGGTATACCCCTCACCAGTAATTTTATTGTAGGAGAACTTGCCCTAACCGAGGCTTCTCAGCCCCGGCGATCCTTCTTTATTGCTTTTCTAGGTCCTAATCTGCATGTTTAACTTCTAAAATTCATATAGAGTTCTTTATAACTTATTTTGATCTAATTTTCAGGATTTAGTCTCTTAACCCCACATATAAAACACATAAAAATAATTGCATGCATATTAGTCCCGCATCATCTGGTATCAGAGCTTAGATTAGGGCTTGTTTTCTGCATTTTTATAGTCCATATATGCTCTATTATTTTAGTTATTTCTCCTTATTCAGAACTCCAAAAAATCTAAAATTTATTTTTTTAGATTCATAATAATTTAAAATATTTTAAAAAAATTTTTAGATTTTATTTCGGTTTGTACAGATTTTTCAACCAGAAATATAGCCTGCAAAGTTTTGGCTCTATTTTTTTCAGGAAGGCAATTTTGGAAGGTTTAGGGTTTTGTTTAGCATCTCTTTGCATATCTTTTATTTTAGTATGTTTCTAGCATATTAGGTCATTTGCTGAAAATCATATATCTGCAAAAGGACAAAAAAAAAAAATTACATATTCTCCAAAAATATCAAAACATCTAAACCCTAATTTGCATCTTTTTCCGCCTGCCATCAATGCATAATTTACTTTAAGGGCACTCTCTTTATGGCAAATAAGGGAAGGAGGTCATTACCTTTCCTTAGCCCAAAACCACCACCTTTGCATCCTATCCCAAGCCTAATCTAAAATCTATTAGACTTAATTTGCCCTAGTGGACTAGGGACACCAACTAGTTGAGTCCGGGCTTAGTGTTAGATCACTGTGTCAAGTTAACCTATGTGTGCCTTATGCTTAGTGTCTAGAATAATGGTTTAGGGATTCAATCCTGAAGGGCTTGTGTATTGGTCTGCCTACATGACCAATCTCTGATTGGTGTCTAGGATTGGCAATCAGGGACCTCGCACTCCCCTTACGCCTACCTGGCTGAGTATAGGGTTACTATAGGCTAGTATGCCACCCTGATTGAGCATCTAGTTTTGGACTCTAGGTCTAGGGAGCTATAGTTGATCGAGTCTTGCATGAGCACTAGATTAGGAGCATCCTATCATCCACCATCTCCATGTTTGTCTGAATCCAAGGATAAGCTAAAAGCCCAGATTAAAGCCCTTGTTGACCAAATGGCCCAGATGACTACCCAGATGACTCAATTGAATCAATCTACTACCCGAACCAATAATAGACTTGAACCCTTAGCCAATAAGTTTGACCAGATGGAGAATAGGATAGGGACCCTAGAGAAAACCCATAGGACTCAGACTAGATCTAATACCGATAGCCTCAACCCAACTCAACCTAGTGAAACCAGAGAGTCCAACCCTAGGAGAACCCCTCGCCATGACCCATACTATGATATTGAACCTAGGAGAACCCCTCACCATGACCCATACTATGATACTGAACCTAGGAGAACCCCTCGCCATGACCCATACTATGATACTGAACCTAGGAGAAACCCTTACCATGACCCCTATTTGGAGCCCAACCCTAGGAGAGCCATTGGGTAGGTTGTGAGGGTAGTACCTAAATTTTGTGATCCTGAGTGTGAGGATTATCTTGCTTGGGAAAGAGATGTGGACCTATATTTTGAACAAAATATGGGTTTCGAGCCTGAAAGATGTCAGTTCAAGTTTGCTAAAGCTAAGTTAGTCCACCAGGCCAGGTTAGACTGGGATAATGTTAAGAGAATACATAGGCTAGAAGGCCGCAAACCCATAACTACTTGGAGTGATATGAAACTTGAACTAAGGAGAATGTACCTACCCAAGTCCCATCAGTCCAAGAGACCCACACCCTATAGATCCTATGACTCCAAAACCTATGAACCTAGATCCTATGACTCTAGATCCTATTTACCCACATCCTATAAGACTAGTATACCCACAACCTATAGATCTTATGACTCCAAATCCTCTAACTCTAGAACCTACGAACCCATATCCCATGAGTCTTATAGACCCAAGACCCATAGAGTTGAACCCAAATCCTATGACCCCAGATCTTATAATACCATGACCCATAGATCTACACCCTTGTCCTATGAGCCTAGGGAGCCCATAACCCCTAGGTATCAACCTAGTACTAGTCAGGTTTTCCCTAGTCAACTTGAATCCCATAGGATTAGTATCCCTAAATATGAGCTTAGTAGTGAGCCACTACCCCTTAGGCAACCTAAACCTACCAGGATTAGTGCCCATAATCAGAAACCAGGACCTAGCCAATTTTTCCCTAGCCGACCTTCTCCAACCATTCCTGAGATTCACAAGGCTTACATTAACGCAGAAGTGTATGAAGCTGATGAGATTTTAGAGGAAGAGTATGAGGGAGAAGAGGAGACACCTTTAGTAGACCTCGAATTAGCTGACCCAGTAGATACCCAGGTAGAAACCAACCCAGAGCTAGTTGACCTTGACCACATCCAACCTAAAGCTATAGTGGAAGAACAAATAGAGGAAGAGAACCTAGGTACTGCTGCTAGAGCCTTACCTGAGGAAACAATAGAGGAGAGCCAAATTATAGGGTCTAGTCTAAAAATACAAGAACCAGAAGAATTTAGTAAGGACCTGATCTCTTTGAATCATTACCCTCAGGATGAGCCCCCTCCTATAGTTCCCATTAAGGACCTTTTCTGATGCGGGATGAAGTATCGATGTAACCTTGTTATTTGGTAAACAGGAAAACAACTAAACAAACTAGGACCGTGGGAGGACTAAGAAGCCTCCCGGGACTAGGGCATACTGACACGAAAATTCTAAGACAGCTGATCTCTTTTGTTTTCAATTTTCTGGGTGGATGTGGTGAAGGAAGGATGAAGATGGGGGACCGGGAAGTGGAACTCATGGCCTTGAGACTCACTCTAGCGAGGAACGCACATAGAAAGTCAGGGGTCAAAGCCTAAAGCTACCCTCCCGAGGGATCATAGCACCAGCTACCCTGAGCATAAAGCTACCCTCCCGAAGGGGTCACAGCACCAGCTACCCTGAGCTCCCATCAAACCCATAATGCACACAGCAGGGCTCTCACATAGATGCGCTAGGATGACTCTCGAAGGACACAAGGAGATAAAGAAGACGAGATAGGGGATAATTAGGATACTCATCGAACCCATAATGCACATAGCAGGGAACGTCTCACACCCCTCATCGAACCCATAATGCACACAGCATGGAACGAAAAAAAATGGGCCTCAGCCCAGAACCAGAACCGGAACCAACCCAAAAACCTATATCAACTCTCTCTCTCTACAGGGGGAGAGGGGGCCTTTATATAGAAAAACCAAAATCCTCAGTTTCTTAGCCTCTAAGAAAACTAAAAAAGGAAAATAAATTACATCAAAATTCATGTTGCATCAAAAATAGTGCTGATATGCTTTGAGAAGCATGTCAGCTTGATAATCTGCTCCAGAAAGCGTGCTTCTCTGAAATATGGGCTGCTTTGAAATCCATGCAAACATAAACTCACGGTTGTGGAAGGGAAGAATGGTCTTCGGCGGAACACCAGCGGGTGGTGGACGGGCCGGCGGACGGCTGGCGGCGGGCTACGGGCGAGGTGGCACAAGAATGGCACGGCACGCCCCAGGGCATGCCGTTTGGTCTCCCACGACCATGGGAGACCTCAGGGCACCGGCATGGCCGGTGGACGGCGGGGACGACCGAGGCCGGCGAGATGGTGGCCGGCGGACGTGCGGGCAGCGGTGGCAACGGCGGCGGTGGCGCAGGGGCACACATGGGCGGACGGACGCCTCCCGTGTCCGTTCGTCTTCCCATGTGCATGGACGGCGGCGGACCCCACTGGCGGCCGGGCGATGCCCGACGGGCGGCAGGAATGGCGACGGGCACCGGGCCGGTGGCGGCAGCTGCAATGGTGGCGGCGGCCGTGGGCCGTGGCAAGCGAACGCCTCCACGTCAGTTCATCTTCCCACGGGTGTGGGGTGGCGGCTTCTCTGGCGAGGGCGCGGGCCGGTGAGCGCCGGCGACGTTTCGGCGGTGGCGACCGGGGGTCAGGCGGCCCGGATCTGGGACCGGCGGGGTGGAGGCTAGGGTTTTGAAATTTGTTTTAAAACCACGGGAGAAAGATAGTGAAGATGGAATAAAATTGGGATAACTCATGGATAAACCAAGAACAAAACCAGAATAGCTGGGATAGTCGGAATAGTGGGAATAGAAAAATAAAAACATTCTAAGAAAATAAGAAAAATAGAAAAATACTCGGACCTGCCTTGGGTCCCCATCATTCTCCTCGACCGTGAAGAACTCGACTCCGTCGAGTTTGAAAGATGGAGCACACCCTAATCCACAACTCACTATGATACCAAATCGATGCGGGACAAAGTATCAATGTAACCTGGTTATTTGGTAAACAGGGAAATAGCTAAACAAACTAGGACCGTGGGAGGGCTAAGAAGCCTCCTGGGACTAGGGCATACTGACACCAAAATCCTAAGACAGCTGATCTCTTTTGTTTTCAATTTTCTAGGTGGATGTGGCAAAGGAAGGATGAAGATGGGGGATCGGGAAGTGGAACTCATGGCCTTGAGACTCACTCTAGCGGGAACGCACACAGAAAGTCAGGGGTCAAAGCCTAAAGCTACCCTCCCGAGGGATCATAGCACCAGCTACCTTGAGCATAAAGCTACCCTCCCGAAGGGGTCACAGCACCAGCTACCCTGAGCTCCCATTGAACCCATAATGCACACAGCAGGTCTCTCACATAGATGCGCTAGGATGACTCTCGAAGGACACGAGGAGATAAAGAAGACGAGATAAGGGATAACTACGGTGCTCATCAAACCTATAATGCACACTGCAGGGAATGTCTCATACCCCTCATCGAACCCATAATGCACACAGCAGGGAACGAAGAAAAATGGGCCTCAGCCCAGAACCAGAACCGGAACCAACCCAAAAATCTATATCAACTCTCTCTACTAGGGGAGAGGGGGCCTTTATATAGAAAAACCAAAACCCTCAGTTTCTTAGCCTCTAAGAAAACTAAAAAAGGAAAATAAATTACATCAAAATTCATGTTGCATCAAAAATAGTGTTGATATGCTCTAAGAAGCGTGTCAGCTTGATAATCTGCTCCAGAAAGCGTGCTGCTCTGAAATATGGGATGCTCTGAAATCCATGCAAACACAAACTCACGGTCGTAGAAGGGAAGAACGGTCTCCGGCGAGACACCAGAGGGTGGCGGACGGGCCGGTGGACGGGCCGGTGGACGGCTGGCGGCGGGCTACGGGCGAGGCAACACAAGAATGGCATGGCACGCCCCAGGGCATGCCGTTTGGTCAACCACGGCCGTGGGAGACCTCAGGGCACCGGCGTGGCCGGTGGACGGCGGGGACGGCCGGGGCCGGCGGAATGGTGGTCGGCGGAATGGTGGCCGGTGGACTGGTGGGCGGCGGCGGCAATGATGGCGGCGGTGCAGGGGCGCACGTGGGCGGACGGACGCCTCCCGCGTCCGTTCATCTTCCCACGGGCGTGGACGGTGGCGGACCCCACCGGCGGCTAGGTGAGGCCTGACGGGCGGCAGGAATGGCGGCGGGCAGCGGGCCAGCGGTGGCGGCGGCCGTGGGCCGTGGCGAGCGGACGCCTCCGCGTCCGTTCATCTTCCCACGGGTGTGGGGTGGCGGCGGCGGCTTCTCTGGCGAGGGCGGGGGCCGGTGAGCGCCGGCGATGTATCGGCGGTGGCGGCCGGGGGTCAAGCGGCCCAGATCTGGGACCGGCGGGGTGGAGGCTAGGGTTTTGAAATTCATTTTAAAACCATGGGAGAAAGATAGTGAAGATGGAATAAAACTGGGATAACTCGGGGATAAACCAAGAATAAAACCAGAATAGCTGGGATAGTCGGAATAGCGGGAATAGAAAAATAAAAAAATTCTGAGAAAATAAGAAAAAATAGAAAAATACCCGGACCTGCCTTGGATCCCCATCATCTTCCCTAAGATTAGTAACCCATCCTTCCATTATGCAAACTCTATAGATATAGCTCAACCTCGTAAGGTTAACCTCATTAGTATAGGATTAGTTCCTGACACTCCTTCTTCTATCCTACTTTAGCCAACTAAACCTTTTTCTCCACCCTACCAGACTAATTTTGAACCTAGCTCCTATTTTTTGTCATTTCTAGATACCTCCAGCATTTCTAGGATCATTAGATTGCATTTAGTTGAGATTAGCATACTGCATGCATTCATTACGCATGTTAGGTTTGCATTATACTTCTGGTATACCCTACGAAATTTGCTAGGAGCCCATTGTAAGCTTTCATGTGCATGTAAAGCTAGGATCAAACCTAGAGAACCTATAATCTCTTAGGTTTAGGTCTAAAGAGTTCAAAAAAATTTCCTACTATAGGAATGCATAATCCAGTCTTTTAGGTGTCAGTATGAGTCCTTTGCATCATTTGTTAGGAGACTACATGTACCCAGCATGTTCACCATCTACACTAATTTTAAACAAACTGGCTAATTCCCGATGAAGGGTCAAAGAATTTGATGTAGTGGATTCTATCTTGGTTAGGCTTAGGCTTAAAAGAAGCTTCATGCTCGTAGAGCCGGACCTTTTAAAGTGATAAACAAGGTTAGATCAAATGCCTAGGTATTAGACTTGCCTTCGGATTTGGGCATTAGTTCTACTTTCAATATTACAGACCTGGTTGAGTACAGGGAACAGGCAGCGATACCTAGTGAGGCCTTTGGACCTATCCCCTCCTGTTATAAGTGACCCTAACCCAGAGTGTCCACTAACAAATTTGGCCTGAGAGAGGAGAACGGATCGAGCGTATCCTGGATGATCAAGCCATCACGACCTAGGGCCATGGCTATCAACGCTTCCTGGTCCAATGGTAAGGCTGGCCAGAGTTAGATGATTTATGGATTTTTCAAGAGGACTTGCAGCGCCTCAACCCAGACCTCCTCGAGAGATATGTGAGCCAGCTTGATCTTCACTCGACAGGGTCGAGTTCCTCCTATCCCGGGAGAATTGGTGGGGACACCAGAGGCACCAGAAAAAGATAGAGGCTTTTCAACCCTCTATGGATTGATCAATAATTTATGAGTCCATCTGTAATAAGGGCTTAGCCCATCTGAGTCTATTTTAGTTGTTATTTGAGTCTTTTGAGTTATTATTTCAGTTCTGTACTAGTCAGCTCATGTTGAGCTAGTTCAGTCCAATGCTAGTCAGCTCATGTTGAGCTAATTTTATTTTTTTTTAGTCTTATCCAAGTACACTGAAAACTCAAGACTACATCATACAAGTGAAGACCAAGTCCAACCAGATTGAAGACATGAAAGTATAGCCCAAGTCCAACCCAGCTTGAAGATTTGAAGACCCCAGGAGGAAAATCAGAAACCCTGATTCCTTGCAGATGCCCTCTAGATGCCAAAGTATATTCATAGACCAGGGCATCCATGATTCCAGAGGTCCATCCACATCCTTGCTCAAAAAAATCAAGCCCAGGTGCTAAGCCGATGCCCTTATAAAGCAAGATACTTGGGAATATTCCTAATACCTGGCTACCAGGCCACCCCAACTTCTAGAGGCTCAAGCCCATGCACCCGAGCCCCTTTGGGCCAGTCCCTTGCTACTCTTAGAAGCCCAACATGCCCCCCTAGGCATCCTTGGAGTGTTGACCAAGTCAAGAGAATTTTTAGGGATTTTTTCTATCTAATGTTTCCTTATTTTCTAGCTAGGGTTTGAGAGGGAAAATGATTCTTATGCAATGTCTAATGTACCCTTACTTGGAGCCCAAGACTAAGGGTCTATTTAAAGGACCCTAGTCTCTTGTATGAGGATTGATTTTGATATATGAATTAAAACTTGAGTTCTCTTCAATTGCTTTTTGCCACCCTGCTTTGTGCTTAAGGGGTTTTATTGGTGCTTTCTTCTTCCTGGAGTTGTAACAGATTTCTGCCGCCAACCATCCTTCCAGAGCCCTGGCCGCCCCCTCCAAAACTTTATTCTCCTTGCTGTTTCCTCTTGTTTTCTTATTCCTTTGTGAGTTTTCTAACCCCTGACAGGTCATTTGCAGGTCCCCGAGTTCCTACAAATCCAACAACTCCAGCCAAGCCTCAATCGGACCATCGAGCAGAAAGCCAGGAATTCGCGGGTCTTTGGCTCGGTCTTCCAGGCTGCATCCATCGAGGAACGAGAGATCCCTTCACTACGATCTTCATCGGGTGCTTCAGACATTGTCAGGTACACCCCTCTGTCACTAGTAATTTTATTGTAGGAGAACTTACCCTAATCGAGGCTTCTCAGCCCCGACGATCCTTCTTTATTGCTTTTCTAGGTCCTAATCTGCATGCTTAACTTCTAAAATTCATATAGAATTCCCTATAACTTATTTTGATCCAATTTTTGGGATTTAATCTCTTAACCCCACATATAAAACACACAAAAATAATTGCATGCATATTAGTCCTGCATCATGATGGGATCCATCTAGCTTGGTTCAGCATAGATCTGGCATACTTCTGTAGCCTCTTCGGCTATGCTTGGAGTTTCAAGATGTTCAACAAAGGTGCGCCCAAGAGATTCTGGTGCCGTAGTTGCCAGTCGAGACAATGCATCTGCCCGAAAGTTCTCCGATCATGGAACATGGATGATCTCAAAATGTTCTAGTTGGGAGAATAAAGCCCATACCTTCTCCAGATACTGTACCATGGTTGGATCCTTGGCTGCATATTCTCCGTTAACTTGATTCACAACCAGCTGGGAGTCTGAGAAGGCTCGAAGCTACCGGACTCCCAGATTTTTGGCGATCCGAAGTCCGGCGAGCAAGGCTTCATATTCAGCTTGGTTATTAGAGGCATGGAAGGAGAACCGGAGTGCGTACTCTATGATATGGCCGTCAGGTTTGGCCAACATGAGTCCAGCCCCGCACCCAGTAGCATTGGAAGCTCCGTCCATATGAAGCACCCAAACGGACTTCGTCTCCTTCTGGACTTCATCTTCTATCGAAGATGCTTCGTCTTCGGACTTCCAGGTGCACTCAGCCAAAAAATCAGAGAGCACTTGGGACTTCATAGCCGCTCGGGGCTGGAAGTTGATGTCAAATTCACTTAGCTTCATAGCTCACTTGGCTATCCTTCCAGAGGTATCCGGAGATCGGAGAATGGCCTTAAGAGTTTTATCGGTTAGCACCACAATAGCGTGGGCATGGAAATATGGCCGTAGTCGCTTTGTCGCAATCACCAGAGAGTATATCAGCTTCTGCATCCTTGCATATCGTGTTTCAGTGTCATGCAGGACCTTGCTGATATAGTAGATCGGCTTGTGGGATCCGTCTTCATCTCTTTGGGCAAGAACTGAACTGATTGCTTCATTTAAAGTAGAGAGGTATAGGTAGAGGACCTCACCTTCTTATGGCTTGGAAAGCAATGGCGGGGTCTCCAAGTACTTCTTCAGCTCCTCAAAGGCAGTGCGACAGTCTTCGGACCATTCAAAGCCCTTTGACTGCCAAAGTACCTTGAAGAATGGAATGCAGTTCTTGGCTGACCGAGAAATGAATCTACTTAGGAAGGCAATTCTCCCTGTCAACTGCTAGACTTCCTTTTTGCAAGAGGGATGTCTCATAGCTTTCAAGGCTTGAATCTTCTCAGGGTTCACCTCAATCCCCCGTTTGGTGACTAGGAATCCCAAGAATTTACCCGAAGTGACCCTAAAGGCACACTTTGCCGGGTTTAGCTTCATGCGGTAGCGCCGTAGAGCACTGAATGATTCTTCCAAGTCACGGATATGGTCTTTCTGGAGGAGGCTCTTGACGATCATGTCGTCAACATAGGCCTCCATGTTTCTCCCCAATTGCTTTTCGAATACCTTGTTGATCAGCCTTTGAAATGTTGTTCCGGCATTCTTGAGGTTGAATGGAATCATCTTGTAGCAGTAGAGACCTTTATCGGTGATGAAATCCATCTTCTCTTCATCTTGCGGATCCATTCTAATTTCGTTGTAGCCGGAGAAAGCATCCATGAAGCTCAGCAACTGGTGGCCGACAGTAGCATCGACCAGCTGATCAATCTTCGGGAGAGGGAAGCTATCTTTCTGGCAAGCCTTGTTGAGATCTGTATAGTCGATGCAGATCCTTCACTTGCCACTAGCTTTCTTTACCATTACCACATTGGCCAACCACTCGGGGTAGCGGGCCTCTCGGATGAACCCTA
Organism: Areca catechu; assembly: GCA_021397845.1. Lineage (NCBI taxonomy): Eukaryota > Viridiplantae > Streptophyta > Magnoliopsida > Arecales > Arecaceae > Areca > Areca catechu. The sequence continues at coordinate 88,414,155 of CM038043.1, read as the reverse complement.
CTTTAAGGAGCTTGCCAACTTCTTCGTCCATGGCTTGCTGTCTTTCAGGAGTGAAGCTCCTTTTCTTCTGCCGCACTGGCTTATACCCAGGGGTCACTTCCAGCCGATGAGTGATTACTTCGACAGGAATCCCTGGCATATCCAAAGTCGACCAAGCGAAGACATCGGCATTGTTTCTGAGGAAATGGATCAACTCTGTTCTAGTTTCCTCATCAAGTGTGCTCCCGATCTACACAACTTTGGAGGGGTCCTCCTTTGTCAAAGGTATTGGGACGGTCCTCTCCATGGGCTCACCAAGGTTTGTGGTTGCATCCCTCGGATCTAGCTGATCCGGAGTTGTTGAATCATTGAAATGCCTGTCTTTGATCATCAGCCAATGCCGTGCTGCCCTCCGGTTTCCTCTAACTTCTCCGACATCATTCTTGGTGGGGAAGCACACTAAGAGGTAGTGAGAGGAGATCACGGTTCGGAACTTTTTCAAGGCAGGCCACCCCAAAATAATATTGTATGCTGAGGGGATCCGGACCACCGTGAAGTTGATTGGCAGTCTCTTTTGTCGAGGTTCAGTGCCAAGGGTTACAGGCAATACTATTTCTCCCTCGGCATAAACCTGGTTGCCCCTGAAATCGGAGAGCAGTATGGGAGATCTTCATAGTTGATGTCTAGGCAAACACATTTTGGAGAATGCATCATAAATCAAGACATCAGTCGAACTTCCATTATTAACAAGGATTCGCTGTACATCATAATTGGCCACTACGGCCAAGATTACAAGGGGATCATCATGTGGGAGCCGAACTCTCGCAAGGTCATCGTCGGAGAAGAGGATAGCGTTGGTGTATTTAAGTCACTTTGGGGCTTCATCCTCATCCCTTCTCCAATTGGTGGGTCGGTGTATCATCCCTACACCTCCATTGGTGGGCCTTTGATTTGGCAATTCGACCTCTTCAGGAGGTGGTTAGGGAACAGTAGCTTCCAACCGAGGTCCTTGGTGACCAATGTACCGCCCCAAGTACCCTCTCTTGATGAGATCCTCGATCACATCCTTCAACTGGATGCACTCTTTAGTGTTGTGGCCGTGGTCCCAGTGGAATCGGTAGTATTTGCTCCTATTCCTCATGGAAGAGGAGGCCTTCATTGGACGGGGCCATTGGAGATAGTTTTCTTTCTTTATCTCCTTAAGGATCTTTTCTCGAGGGAGGTTGAGGGGGGTATAGGAGTCAAATCTTTTTCCTGATGCTCTAGGCCTGGGAAGGCTTCTTTGGCGGTCTGTATATCTGCTGCCATTGTTATTAGAAGTTTGGGGACCTTGTCCCCTGTTATTCTTCTTCTTTGAAGGGGGTTTCCCTTCGATCAGTCATCGATTTGTCGCCTGCTCTTCAGCATCGGCATATTTCTAAGCCCTTGACAAGAGCTCAGCATAGCTTTTAAGGGAACTTCTTATCAAGGAAAAAGGTAAGCCTAGAGGTACGAAGCCCCTTCTTCAGTGCAGACATGGCCACGTGTTCGTTGAGATCGGGAATCTCAAGCGTGGCCGTATTAAACGTAGAGATATAGTCTCGCAGGCTTTCTCCTTCATTCTGGTGGAGGAATAGTGTGTCCGTATTTCGTGGAGTCTTGCGGCAGGTCCTGAAATGCAAGACAAATAATTTTTCTAACTCGAAAAAAGAATCAATGGTAACTGGTCGCAGACTTGAGTACCACATCCAAGCAGACTTCTTCAAGGTAGCCGGAAATGCTAGGTAGTACATCACGTTCGAAGCTCCTTGGATCATCATATGGGCCTTGAAGCTGCCCAAATGGTCAAGGGGGTCGGAGGTGCCATCATAGGATTCTATCTGGGGAACCTTGAAGTGCCGAGGGATAACCTCGACCATGATATAGTCGGTGTATGGTGGGCGTAGATCACCCACAATCAAGTCATTGGGATCCTTCAGATCCCGCATTCTTTGTTCCGTTCCTTCGCCATCTCTGATTCGATGGCTCTGAATCTCCTGTCATAATCGGAGTCTGCTTCGGCACTCTCTCCATAGAAGTGGAGTCTTTGAAGGAGGGTGAGTGATGCAGAACAAAGAACAAAGAAGCGTATGCGGAAGTAAAATTAAGATTAACTTTTTTTTTTTTTTTTTTTATATATTTCAGAAATTGGCTTCGACTCAAAGTAAAGTTAAACTAAGTTGATGGAAACTAGGTAAGGATTGAAAGCACAATTTAGAAGAAGCTAAATTATCAGAGTAGTTCAGAAGTAACGGATCGCTGGGGGTTGAGAAACTCCCAGACCTAGGGTTTCGCTCTGAACTTTCAACAGGATAGAAATAAAGAGAAGAGACGGTTTACCAACCAGACAGTGATCTTCACAGAATTTGGGTGGAAGAACTCTCTCGAGCAGATTGTTGGATCCTCGGAGTCGGCAATCTTCGCAATGGATCCTCCAATACTGGTCTCGTGGCTGGGTCGGCTTCTCCTGAACTCAAGATCTGGGAAGAAGAAAAACAAGTGATGGATTCAGAGACTCAGGGAAGGATTTACCAGTTCGAAGAACTTGAAGGCTGATGTCGCTGAGAGCCGGATTCTCTTGAAGGCTGATTCGACTCCCTCTGGAAAGAGCTTTGGATCTGAAGTACCCGGACTATAGCTGGATGCTGGTGGTCGGCCTGGACTTGGAGAAAATGGCCGTGAGAGGTGGAATAGGCTAGGGTTTGGTGGATTGAAGTGGATGGTGGGCGGCTAGGGTTTTGGAGTAGAAGTGGCTAACCTAGGGTTTGGGGTTTTGGAGATCTCACACCTCCTCAAGGTTCCTGAGGAACCCGGATTTACTCCCTCACGGAGCTCAACACCTGGATGCAAGTGCAGAAGAGAGAAAACACAAGTTTTGCTCACAAAAAAAAAATTTGGTTTCATTCATCTCATTCTTAGAACTTACATGGGGGTTTAATTTATAGGCCATTACAAGATAGTAGGGTTTTACATCTTCCCATGTGGGACTAAAGGAGGGGATCTTCAAATTAGGATATCAATCCCTACTCATATGGCCGGCCAATTAATTCCAAAGTTGATTGAAGCTTCAAAAAGGAAAGTGGGTGGCGCCTCCTTGTCTTGACCTCCAAGAAAATTTTTTTTTCCTTCTATGCTTGGCCTTATCTGGAAGTGTTTGGGCGCCTCTTAACCTTGCCCTCCAAGAGAAAATTTGTTGCCTTTTATATCTGGCTTTAGTTGGAATGATTAGGGCACCTCCTAACCTTGCTTTTCAAGAGAAATCCCCTTCCTTCCATGGCTCAACCCTTTTTGGATACCTCCTTTTCTTTCTCCCCAAGTTATGGCTCCTTCTAACTTTGTTTGAGTATTTCTGGCAGGTAATGGGCGCCTCCTTGAATCTCTCTCCAAGAGAATTTCTTCCTTTTCATAGTTTGGTTCTTTTGGGAAGTCTTGGGCCGCCCCCTTGATTTTGTGGACCCCTGGTGGATTTCTCCTCAATTGGTGCATGAAAGAGAGGAGCTGCTATCTGTGGTGTGGGGACCAAAGCCTGCTGGATGGAGATGTGGCACCCCCTGGACTCAGGCGTATGGCTGGGAGTGTGCCTGGGAGTGTGGCACCCACTTGCTTGGCCTTGGAAGAAAATGTAACACCCTAGGTTGAAGCCCTAGTCTACTACTGAGTCAATATGACTCAACAAAATAAAAATTGCAGGTAATACAGACTCAAACTAAAATTGAGTTGATCAAGTCAACCCTTATTACAAGCCAAAAACCCTAATTCTTCGGGCAAGGTTAATCAGAGATCCAGATGGAGCTCTAAATCTTCTTCTGAGTCTGGTGCCCGCACCAGTGAGGGAGTTTGCCTAGGCCTTTTCCCTTTTTCAGGGAATCGGCGGATCTAGGCAATCTCAAAGTTTGGCCTTCAGGAGAGGGCCAAGAACGGGGTAAGGGATGCATAGAATCCTCCCGTGGGGCTCTCTTCCTTCAGGATTGAGAGCTATGTCTGGAGGCAACCAGTGGATTTCCTACCAGAAAGGCTCTATTCTGGAAGTCTTGAACCATGGCCGTGAGATTGGTGACCTGGTTCACAAGGGCTTCGAATTGCTGTAGTCCCATAACAACTGTGGGAGGTGGGATATCGTTCTCTCCCGGGGGTGCGCCTCCTTGAGACGGAGCATGACTTCGGCTTGTAGAAGCTATTTGAGTCTTTCCTCTCACCATCAAGAATTTTTTACTTCCCCTTATCTAGGAGGGAGCTTAAAAAATGCTAACGCCCCCCTACCTGGTGCACCAATCTGCTGGCGTGGAGTCCTTGAATCAGCCGGTTGGAGCTGCTACGCCGCAGGACTACTCCCTGGTTTACCTGCAAAACAGGTCCCTTGCCAAAGTTGTTCCAGCGGGGGACACTCCGATGCCTAAGTCAGTGGCAGATCCCAGCCACAGAATGGGGAAGGGTGTTGAGAGTATGAGAGAAAAGCTCTTAGAGTATGTGTGAGTGTATGTGAGCGTTTGCGTACCTCCCTTCCCATTGTTTTTACCACCATTTAAAAGGAGGCCTCTGGCCTGTGGCCCGCTCTTTTTTCTGTGATTATTGGAAGTCAATTTCTCTCATGATTGGTGATCGTGGATTGTCATTGAGCGGTTCTGGCCAGATTGGAGGCGTGGCAGTTGGAGTTGCGTGCCATGATCATGGCATGGAGAGTGTCGATTGTAACCATTGGTTATAGTTGCCTATCTGGGCCAGATCATGGTCCCATCTTTGGATTTCCCCTTTGCATGGGCCAAAGACTTGGCATTTGCCCCAGGACCGGAGATCATGTCTACAGCTGGGACCAAAGAGCATGTCTTCAGAAGTTGGCGAGAAACTTGGTCTTCGGTCAGAGCCGAAGATGTTGTCCAAAGTTCTGTCCTTCGGATGTCGTAGTTCGGTGTGAAGCCTTTTTTTGCTCGCAGTTGGCCTGGCCTTTCTCTGGTCCGAAGTCCATTGTTCGGAGGAAAAAGGGCTTCGACCAGTCAAGCCAGAGTTTGGTTCATAGCTGAACCGAGATATCCTAACACCTATGATGGGACCACGGATCCCATTGACCTCTTAAGAGATAAGGCTCTCATGTGGGTCCAGGGGGCCACCAATACCCTACTTTGGATTGCCTTTTCACCCATGCTTAGCAAAGCAGCTCGGGTCAGGTACTCCCACCTCGAGCCAAGAATCAAAGACTCCTTTGAACAGCTAGAAAAAAAGTTTGTGGCTCACTTTGATGCCTACTGGAAGTTACCATGTGAGGCTGATAGCCTCTTCTCGGTCCAACAGCAGGATTGTGAGTCCCTTCAGGACTCTGTGGCCCGATTCAAGGTGGCCACACTGGAGATCTACAACCTTGATGAGCCTATCACCATGCTTGCACTAAAGAGAGGGCTCAAGACCTCCTGCTTCCCTACTCCCTTGAAAAGAAGCCCCCGCAAAGTCCTATTCGGAGCTCCTCCTCCATGCCCATAAGTACATCTGTATGGAGGAGGCTTATTGCACCAGGAGGGAATTGGATGGGAGGCCCCTAAAGAGGTAGGCCCAGGGGGAGCCGAGCGAGCAGCCCGTAACCAAGGCCATCTCGACTCCTCGGACAGGTCCCAAGCTAAGAGATGGTCCTACTGAGGATGAAAAATACACACCTCTCCTCACCCCAAGAGCCAAAATCCTAATGGAGATTGAGGGCAAGCTCTACGTCCATCACCCTCCCCCACTGAAGATATCTAGTGGACACGACAAATCTCGATATTGCCAATTCCACCATAACCACAGCCATGACATCGAGAAGTTGGTGCGGGCACCAGACTCAGAAGAAGACTTCAGAGCTCCATCTGGATCTCTGATTAACCTTGCCCGAAGAATTAGGATTTTTTTGGCTTGTAATAAGGGTTGACTGGATCAACTCAACTTTAGCTTGAGTCTATATTACCTGCATTTTATTTTATTGAGTCATGTTGACTCAGTAGTGGACTAGGGTTTCAACCTGGGGTGTTACATTTTCTCCCAAGGCCAAGCAAGTGGGCGCCACACTCCCAGCCACACTCCCAGCCATACGCCTGAGTCCAGGGGGTGCCACATCTCCATCCAGCAGGCTTTGGTCCCCACACCATAGATAGCAGCTCCCCTCTTTCATGTGCCAATTGAGGAGAAATCCACCAGGGGTCCACAAATCAAGGGGGCGGCCCAAGACTTCCCAAAAGAACCAAACTATAAAAGGGAAGAAATTCTCTTGGAGAGGAATTCAAGGAGGCGCCCATTACCTGCCAGAAATACTCAAAACAAAGTTAGAAGGAGCCATAACTTGGGGAGAAAGAAAATGAGGTATCCAAAAAGGGTTGAGCCATGGAAGGAAGGAGATTTCTCTTGAAAAGCAAGGTTAGGAGACGCCCTAATCATTCCAACTAAAGCCAGATATAAAAGGCAACAAATTTTCTCTTGGAGGGCAACGTTAAGAGGCACCCAAACACTTCCAGATAAGGCCAAGCATAGAAGGAAAAAAATATTTTCTTGGAGGTCAAGACAAGGAGGCGCCACCCACTTTCCTTTTTGAAGCTTCAATCAACTTTGGAATTAATTGGCCGGTCATATGAGTAGGGATTGATATCCTAATTTGAAGATCCCCTCCTTTAGTCCCACATGGGAAGATGTAAAACCCTACTCTCTTGTAATGGCCTATAAATTAAACCCCCATGTAAGTTTGAAAAGAATCAGATGAATGAAACCAATTTTTTTAGTGAGCAAACTCTGTGTTTTCTCTCTTCCGCACTTGCATCCAGGTGTTGAGCTCCATGAGGGAGTAAATCCGGGTTCCCCAGGAACCTTGAGGAGGTGTGAGATCTCCAAACCCCAAACCCTAGGCCGACCACCAGCATCCAGCTACAGTCCAGGTACTTCAGATCCAAAGCTCTTTCCAGAGGGAGTCGAATCAGCCTTCAAGAGAATCCGGCTCTCAGCGACATCAGCCTTCAAGTTCTTCGAACTGGTAAATCCTTCCCTGAGTCTCTGAATCCATCACTTGTTTTTTTCTTCTTCCCAGATCTTGAGTTCAGGAGAAGCCGACCCAGCCACGAGACCAGTATTGGAGGATCCATTGCGAAGATTGCCGACTCCGAGGATCCAACAATCTGCTCGAGAGAGTTCTTCCACCCAAACTCTGTGAAGATCACTGTCTGGTTGGTAAACCGTCTCTTCTCTTTATTTCTGTCCTGTTGAAAGTTCAGAGCGAAACCCTAGGTCTGGGAGTTTCTCAACCCCCAGCGATCCGTTACTTCTGAACTACTCTGATAATTTAGCTTCTTCTAAATTATGCTTTCAATCCTTACCTAGTTTCCATCAACTTAGTTTAACTTTACTTTGAGTCGAAGCCAATTTCTGAAATATATAAAAAAAAATTAATCTTAATTTTACTTCCGCATACGCTTCTTTGTTCTTTGTTCTGCATCATTTTTGGTATCAGAGCTTTCGTGCTGCATCAGAAGTGCCACCACTTGAAGAGGGAGATGAAGACCTAATCAGGCAAGGCTACCTCAAGAAGTTCATGGAAGGAAGAGCTCCACCCGGTACCCAGAGTGATGAAGCTTGATATGTTGCCATCGACAACCAGCACATGGAGAAGACGATAGGAATGATCTCTTGGGAGGCAGGACGAGAGTCAAAAAGAGCTAAGAGGAGGGAAATGATTGATGATGTACTCCCCTATGGGGAGAAGAGCAAGTTGGGGTGGGTAATCCAAATAATGAAGCTATCATCATAGAAATGACGATAACAAAGCATCCTATAAAAGGAATCATGGCTAATAGTGAAAGCTCGGTCGATATCCTTTTCTATGATGCCTTTGTAAGGATAAACTTGTCTCCTGACCTCATAAAACTGGCATCTACATCCCTTATCGGCTTTACCAGAGATTTAGTTAGGGTGGAGAGAGAAATTACCCTCTCGGTCACTATCGAGATGCCATCCCGGTAGAGGACCATAATGGCGACCTTCACCGTTGTAAGGCTTTCCTCATCTTACAATGTGATCCTGGTGCATCCCGGGCTTAACTTGCTCGATGCCACCACCTCAACCAGGAACTTCTTATCCAGTTCCCAACCCCATGGGAGATCGGGGAGATGAGGGGATCTTGATAGCCAGTCTAGCACTGCTTATAGGCCATCCATGGAGTCCGGGGAGTCGAGGAGTTTGGCTAAATGGAGCAAGAGCCAAAGGGTGGGTCGGTCAAGCCCATGCTATCATTCTTCCTAGGTGAGGATCCTGCGAAGATGGTGCAAGTAGGATCCCTACTAGCTGAGGAGGAGAGGGCTCCCGGTTGCTGAGTTTCCTGTGGGCTAATGTGGATGTCTTCACTGGACTGTAGCAGACATGCCGGAATTGCCCCTGAGGTGATCACCCATAGGCTAAACATCGACCCAAACTCCCCAGTCCTGTACAAGAAGTGGAGCTTCATCCCAGAAAAGTAGAGGGTGATAGATGAGGAGGTCAGGAAACTCCTCACCGCAAGCTTCATCCATGAGGTACGGTATCCTAGCTAGCTAGCAAATGTGGTCATGATCAAAAAGGCTAGTGGGAAATGGAAAATCTGCATGGACTACACTGATCTCAACCAGGCATGCCGGAAAGATAGTTTCTCGCTATCCAAGATCAACTAGTTTATGGATGCGACCTCAGGGCACAGGCTGCTCAGCTTCATGGACACATTCTCAGGGTACAATCCAATCCACATGCACCTAAAGGATGAAGAGCACATGATGCAGAACAAAGAACAAAGAAGCGTATGCGGAAGTAAATTTAAGATTAATTCTTTTTTTTTTTTTTATATTTCAGAAATTGGCCTCGACTCAAAGTAAAGTAAACTAAGTTGATGGAAACTAGGTAAGGATTGAAAGCACAATTTAGAAGAAGCTAAGTTATCAGAGTAGTTCAGAAGTAACGGATCGCTGGGGGTTGAGAAACTCCCAGATCTAGGGTTTCGCTCTGAACTTTCAACAGGACAGAAATAAAGAGAAAAGATGGTTTACCAACCAGACAGTGATCTTCACAGAATTTGGGTGGAAGAACTCTCTCGAGCAGATTGTTGGATCTTCGGATTCGGGTATCTTCGCAATAGATCCTCCAATACTGGCCTCGTGGCTAGGTCGGCTTCTCCTGAACTCAAGATCTAGGAAGAAGAAAAACAAGTGATGGATTCAGAGACTCAGGGAAGGATTTACCAGGTCGAAGAACATGAAGGCTGATGTCGCTGAGATCCGAATTCTCTTAAAAGCTGACTCGACTCCCTCTGGAAAGAGCTTTGGATCTGAAGTATCCAGACTGGAGCTGGATGCTGGTGGTTGGCCTGGACTTGGAGAGAGAGGCCGTGGGAGGTGGAATAGGCTAGGGTTTGGTGGATTGAAGTGGATGGTGGGCAGCTAGGGTTTTGGAGTAGAAGTGGCTAACCTAGGGTTTGGGTTTTGGAGATCTCACACCTCCTCAAGGTTCCTGGGGAACCCGGATTTACTCCCTCATGGAGCTCAACACCTGGATGCAAGTGCGGAAGAGAGAAAACATAGAGTTTGCTCACAAAAAAAGTTGGTTTCATTCATCTGATTCATTTCAAACTTACATGGGGGTTTAATTTATAGGACATTACAAGAGAGTAGGGTTTTACATCTTCCCATGTGGGACTAAAGGAGGGGATCTTCAAATTAGGATTGTAGGATCAATCCCTACTCATATGGCCGGCCAAATAATTCCATAAGATGATTGAGGCTTCAAAAAAGGAAAGTGGGTGGCGCCTCCTTGCCTTGACCTCCAAGAAAATTATTTTTTTCCTTCTATGCTTGGCCTTATCTGGAAGTGTTTGGGCACCTCTTAACCTTGCCCTCCAAGAAAAACTTTTTCCCTTTTATATCTGGCTTTATTTGGAATGACTAGGGCGCCTCCTAACCTTGCTCTTCAAGAGAAATCTCCTTCCTTCCATGGCTCAACCTTTTTTGGATACCTCCTTTTCTTTCTCCCCAAGTTATGGTTCTTCCTAACTTTACTTTGCGTATTTTTGACAGGTAATGGGCGCCTCCTTGAAGTTCTCTCCAAGAAACTTTCTTCCCATTCATAGTTTGGCTCTTATGGAAGTCTTGGGCCGCCCCCTTGTTTTGTGGATCCTTGGTTGCATTCTCCTCAATTGGCGCATGAAAGAAGGGAGCTTCTATCTGTGGTGTGGGGACCAAAGTCTACTGGATGAAGATGTGGCGCCCCCTGGACTCAGGCGTGTGGCTGGGAGTGTGGCGCCCACTTGCTTGGCCTTAGGAGAAAATGTAACACCCCAGGTTGAAGCCCTAGTCCACTACTGAGTCAACATGACTCAACCAAATAAAAATGCAGGTAATACAGACTCAAGCTAAAATTGAGTTGATCAAGTCAACCCTTATTACAAGCCAAAAAACCCTAATTCTTCGGGCATGGTTAATCAGAGATCCAGATGGAGCTCTGAAGTCTTCTTCTGAGTCTGGTGCCCGCACCAGTACATGGCATTCATGATTGATAAAGGTACATTCTGCTATAAGGTGAGGTCGTTTGGCCTCAAGAATATTGGGGCAACATACCAGCGCCTGGTCAACAAGGTCTTCAAAAACTAGATAGGCTGCAACATGCAGGTCTAGGTGGACAACATGCTCATCATGACTGGCTAGGAATCGGACCACATAACCAACTTGGTAGAGGCCTTTGACAACCTCCATCTCTATCGAATGAAGCTAAACTCGGCCAAGTACATATTCAGCATTGCGGCTAGAAAATTTCTTGGCTTCATGGTCACCCAGCATGAGATCGAGGCCAACACAGAGAAGATCCAAGCGATCACAAATATGAGGCATCCCACATCCAAGAAAGAAGTCCAACATCTGATCGGATGCATCGCCGCATTGAGCTAGTTTGTCTCATGCTCTGTCGAGCACTGCCAGCCATTCTTCAAGGCCCTGTGTAAGATGCATGACTTCACCTGGTTGAAAGATTGCCGAGAGGCATTTGAAGTGTTGAAGCAGCTCCTCGCCTCTTCCCCATTACTGTCCATGCTGGAGCCCAGAGAGGAGCTCCTCCTTTACCTGGCAGTCTCTCCGGAAGTAGTCAGCTCAGTGCTAGTCCACATTGATGAGGATGGCTTTCAGTGACCGATCTACTATATCAACAAGCTACTCCATGATGCTGAAACCAGGTACACCCAATCTAAAAAAACTATCTTTGCACTTATCATGTTTGTGCAGTGCCTCAGGCCTTATTTCCAAGCTCATCCAATCATGGTCTCACTAACCAACCACTAAGGACCAACTTGAGTCACCCAAATACTTCAGGGCATCTAGCTAAGTAGGTAGTGAAGCTTAGTGAGTTCAACATCTCCTACTGCCCGAGGCCATCTCAGAAGGTCCAGGTCTTAGCCAACTTCCTGGTGGAGTGCACCTAGGTGGACGAGGATCTGGAGGAGGTGGGCAAACCTACTGAATCCAAACAGGACCTAGCTATAGGAAAAATGGCATGGATTCTCCATGTCGATAGCGCATCCAACGCTAGAGGGAGTGGGGCCAGGCTCATCCTTACAAACTCTGATGGGGTAGTCACCAAGTACACACTGCATTTTCTTTTCAAGGCAACTAACAACCAAGCTGAATATGAAGTACTCCTCGTAGGGCTGAAGGTATCCCATGAGCTGGGCACGATGAGCTTGAAGGTCTTCATGGACTCGTAGCTCGTGGCAGGCCAAGTTTTTGGTAAATACGAATCTCAGGATCCTATGATGATAAAGTACCTAGATCGAGTACACTCATCACAGTGAACCTCCAGTACTTCAATATCTTTCATATCCCCCACGGGGAGGATGCTTGCATCGATGTGCTTTCCAAGCTGGTGACCTTACTGGACTCGTTACTGAGGCACACCTTCATTGAATACCTGGAGGTACCCAGTTATGAGATCATGGGTGAGGTCTAACAAGTTGCCCCTGAGGCAAGCTGGATGGACCTCTACATCAAATATATAACTAATAGCACCTTGCCCAAAGACCTCACTAAGGCCTGCCTTCTAAAGTAAAAGGTCACTTACTTCGCGCTCATGGACGGATAGCTCTATCAAAGGTCTTACTCCTTCCCCTGCTAAAATGCCTGAGACCCTCAATGGCTCTCTATGTCCTCCAAGAGACATATGAGGGCATCTGCGGGAACCATGTGGGGGGCAGGACACTAGCCTACAAAGCCCTTCGGTAAGGGCACTACTGGGAGACCATGTGGGAAGATGCAGTTGAGTTCATGCAAAAGTGCGATCCTGCCAGAGGCATGCCCACATCCATTGCTAGTCGGCTTCCCCACTATCCTAGCTCTCTTCTCCCTAGCTATTCGCTCAGTGGGGGATAGACATCCTGGGACCCATCCCCTCGGTGCTCGGTCAGTGGAAGTATCTGATCATCACCATCGACTACTTCACCAAGTAGGTGGATGTAGAACCCCTAGCTTGGATCACCTAAAACATGGCAAGGCCATTCCTCTAGAAATCAATCATCTATTATTTTGAACTTCCCCATACCATCATTACAGATAATGGATGGCAGTTCGACAACCAGGCTTTTGAGGAGTTCTATGCCGACTTGAACATCTATTACCATTTCGTGTCAATATCTCACCCACAAACCAACGGGAAAGCTGAGGTGACGAACTGGACCATCCTCCACGGACTGTGCACCCGACTGGATGAGGTGAAGGGACGGTGGGCCGACAAGCTCCCCAGCATGCTGTGGGCCTACCACACCATTCCTCAGATAGCGATGGGTGAGATGCCCTTTAGTCTAGTCTTCAACATAGAAGCCATAATCCCAATCAAGGTGGGCCTGCCTATGTTGTGGGTGTAGCGGTATGATGAGGCCAACAATCCTGTGTGCCTCCTCTCCTCAACCTTGACCTACTGGATAAGATGAGAGACAAGGCATGGATCTGCATGGTGGCATACCGGCAATGGGTGGCCCGCTACTATAACTCGCACGTGAAGTGCAAGGCCTTCCATCCGGGCGATCTCATCCTTAGGCATGCAGAAGCTTCCCAACCTAGCCAATGCAGCAAGCTATCCTTGAACTAAGAAGGCCCCTACAGGGTGGTCGAAACCCTACCCAAGGAGCATACCAAATCATCTCCTTGACGAAGCTACGTTCCCTCGAACATGGAATGCCACAAACCTAAGGATGTACTACTAATGATGTACACCCCATATTCAAGGATGAAATGAAATGCTTCTTCGGCAACATGGTTTGACTCTATCTATCTGAAGCAAACTCAACCATCAATCCCCAGGTCCGACAAGGAAAGCCAGGAGCCTCAGCGCCTCACACTCAAGCTGGGAGCCTCAGTGCCCCATACTCAAGCAGGAGCCTTAGTTCCCCTCGCTTATTCGACGATCCCCAGGTCCGATGAGGAAAGCCGGGGGCCTCAGCACCCCACAATCAAGTTGAGAGTCTCAGCGCCCCACACTCAAGCCAAGAGCCTCAATTCCCCGCATTTATCTGTCGGTCTCCAGATCCGGTAAGAAAAGTCGGGAGCCTTAATGCCCCGCACTCAAGCCGAGAGCCTCAGCACCCTGCACTCAAGTTAGGAGCCTCAGCGCCCCGCACTTACTCATCGATCCCCAAGTCTGGCGAGGAAAACTGGGAGCCTCGGTGACCTATACTTAAGTCAAGAGCCTCAGTGCCCTACACTCATTCATCAATCCTCAAGTTCGATGAGAAAAGTCGAGAGCCTTAGCGCCCCACACTCAAGCCAGGAGCCTCAATGCCCCACCCTTATCCATCGATCCCCAGGTCTGGTAAAGAAAGCCGGGAGCCTTAGCACCCACACTTGTCTACTGGGCTCTGCATATGGTGAAGTGAGCCAGGGGCACTAAGGCCCCGCCTCCCTCTATGGGGCCCTAGGTTTAGCGGAAGGGGGAAGAGGCGCTTCACAGCCCCTCCCTCCCCAATGGTCAGTTTCATAGCTCTTGCACCTACCATCCAATCCGAGACCAGACTTATCCAACTATTAAGCATGAAAGGTGGGACTGGACTCCACCGAGTGCTGACATTTTTTACGATCCACCAAGCTCTTGCGGTGTCAAGCCATCAGGCCAGGCAGCAAGCATACACACATGAAGAAAAAAATATAATAATAATAAAAGAGAGAGTCAGAATTCAAAGTCAATATGCTTCATTTCATTACTGGAACTGGTTTACACATGAATGAACTTTTTGATAGGCTAGGAGTTCCTCAAAATCTTTCCAGTACACAAAAGAAAGAAGAAGAGAAGAGAAAGAAAAGGGTAGCAGGAGTCCCTAAGTAAGCCGCGAGGTCGAAGCACCACCTGATTCGAAGGCCTTCACGGTGGCTTCTATTAGCTCCCCCATCTTGGCCATTGTTTGCTCCACGGCTTCCCTCACCGAGCACTGTCAGGCTAGCATGGTGGCAATCACGACAGCCTGGGATGTCGAGGGTGGATCTGGCGGGGCGGCATCAGTGGGCTTTGCCCATTCTGGGATGACAGGCTCTGCTGGAATGCCTTCAGTGCGTAGCTCCGGATCATCAAAATCACCCTCAAGCTTAACAAGGATGACATCGTACAGGTCGAGGAGGTAGAAGAGTTGTGCCATCTTCCTCTTGCACTCCTTAAAGCCTCTGATGAAGACATCACAGATAACCTCCCACACCTAATCCTCAAACTTAGCCCAAGCCTTGCACTGCCTGACCGAGGCAGCCACCTCCTACTTCACGGCCTTCATCACCATCGAGGTAGTGGCAGCCTTCTCCTATGCTATCATGGCTCGCTCCTCCACTGTGTCCAATCACACCTGGAGGCCCTGTAGTCATCCCTCCAGGTGAAGCGATGTGGAGGTGGACCTGGCAAGCTGCTTCTCTAGGTTGGCAGTGTGGAGCGATGTGGAGGTGGACCTAGTGACCTGTCCCGAGCCTGCACGAGCTCGGCCTCTAGGCTTTTCACCTGGGCCTCCAAGTCTAGCAGCTACTTGGCTAGGACTCTGGCCCTCGCCTCCATGGCATCGGCCCTGTTGCAGGACTTAGCATCCCACCAAAGCAGTGCCCAACATGCATCCTTAATTTGAAATGCATCCTAGATAACCTGGGGTAACGAGCAAGGAGAGGTTAAAAAAAGAAGAAAAGAAGGGAAGAGAAGAGAGAAGAACTCACTATAAGAAGCTAGGGGAAGACCCTGAAAGGATTCCGGTGCAACAAAGCGGAAAGATAATTTCAAAATGATGAAATTTACACCAAAACCCTTAGCCAGGATCTCCTTAAACAGGATTAAAATATATGAGAAACATGCAAACCTACACTATTAGAATTAGGGCACCAACCTGTTATCGCTAAACCCAATTTTGATGTAGGATCAAAACTTGATGTTGAATGACCCTTTGAATTCACCAGGCATCCAAATGTCCACCCTCCAATGGTGATCCACAAGAAAATTGATCAAGATGCTCGCTTCTTCAAAAGGTTCCTTCACTTGAATTCTTCTCCCAGAACTCAAGATGACTATGGCTGTAAAACTCCACGGCAGGGACTTCTTACTTCCTTTCTTTCTTCTTCCTCTCCCTTTCTTAAGACCTTGTCCTAAGAATACACTCTTGTCTTGAAGGAGGAGGAGGATTTAAGACACTAATGTCTTAATGTAAAGGAAATAGGAAACAGAGTATATCTCCTTTTCTTTTACCGTTCGAGAGATTCTTCCTATCTCTTGTTTTAGACTTGAGTTTCAACAGAGAAGACAACTCTGTAAAAAGGAAACTCTTGTGTCCTAAACAAGCTAAGGAGGAATCAGTCTCCTGGAAAGAAAAGACAAATAAAAAAAAAACTCTGTTGTACATTCGCCAAACACCCGAGGCCTCTGTTCCTTAAATAGATTACAAAAAGATGTCTTCTCAAAAGAACACAACTCTCCGTAAACACCATTCCCTTTTTTCTCACGCCCCTTCCCTATTTTCTCATGCCCCATCCTTCCTTCTCACGGCCTTCCAGATAAATCCCATGGCCTTTCTCAAACGAAAAGTCATGATGTTTTTAAAGAAAGGAGTCGCAAATTTAAATCTCCGAAGAGATGTTATTTCGCGCAACCGGGAAGCAACAGGCGCTTTCTTCCTTTCTTAATAACCCATCAACCGTTGGATTCCCATCCAAGGGGGCATATCTGAGGTGCTAACTCTAAGAAAGGAGGCCGCCCCATCTTAATTCATCGGAGAATTAAGTGGGGCACGCCAAGAGTCCATGCGCCATGGACTCTTCCAAATGGCATGCCAAGAGTCCATTAGCGCATAGATTCTTGGCATTTTGGCGTGAAAATGCTAAGGGGCGGGTGGGGGGCCAGCCTTGGTGCATGGTTAGCCAATAGGGTTAGCTATAATCCCTATAACCTCAATTAGGGTCTAATTAGATCCAATTAGAACCCAAATTGAATCAATTCGGAACCCTAATTCGAATCTAATTCGAATAGAAGCTAGGATTTGCAACACCTGCTAGAGTGTCATCATGCAAAAATGATTTAATTACAAAATTAAACCCTTGATCAATTCTCTTAAGTGTGTGACCCATTGGGTTCCACATCTAGCCAGTAGTGGGTTCGAACACAAGTTGACCTAATTTGATTAGAACTCTTTCTAATCGATTTAGGTCAAATCGGGCTTACCCGATTATGATCAATTAGGACTCTTCCTAATAAGTGATCATTCAATTTAATCAACCCACAAGACAAGATTGACGTCTAGCAACGTGTCATGTCTACCCGGAAGATATGGAAATTCTGGTGAAATACCAAAACTATCCTTCAATAGAAAGTTACCGTATAATTAAATCCTTCGATCAGCCTGCACCCAGAATATAATTATGGATATGGATATATGTCAATTCCAATATTACATTCGTTTCTAGCTCAATCTTATATTGATGATTCAATTATCTTGATATTAGAAATCATCTCTAATATCTTTACTTTGATCAAAGATTCCCTGAATCATCATCCGATTGATAACTAGCTGGATGCAATCTCCTCTTACTAAGAGTGATCGATTCCTTGTTGACATACTCATTACCTTCATATCCAATTCACCATTCCCAGTATCAATCCTGTGCATGACTCAGTGTCATGATTAGAATTGAACCAAAACATGGGTTCATGTACATAAGGTACTTATGGCAGTCTTAGGTCAAAGGATTACTTGTACCACTCCCACTATGAGAACCTTCTATTGACATGTAGCTAAGACTCCATTAGATGTTCTCAAGTTGGATCATATCAGTGAACTCATTCTCTAATGAGCACCCACATCCTAGTATTAGTGTCATACACAAGTGACTGTGAGAGCAGTCTCCCTCTCCATTATACATGGGATGTGCTAGTCTTACCGGAAAAAATCCTGATCCCCTACTCAGGGTTCCTTTGACTAGGAATATTTTATATTAAGGTTTTAAGACTTTAGGTCTCACTGGTATGATCTCATCATAACCCTAAAATCATAGTCCTAATCTATGGGGTTCATCATATAATATAAACACAGCGTATGATGAAAATTAATGCATTTATTAGAATATTGTCAATTACAATGGTTTGGGAGATACAACATAGATTGGCTTGTAGGGCATATCCCTTTCAATCTCCCACTTGCACAAAAGCCAATCACCTTTAAATCTTAATCCCATACACTCGAGGTGGCGATCAAACTCTCGCTGTGGTAGAGCCTTAGTGAACGGGTCTGCTACATTGTTCTTTGTATCAACTCTATTTATGTAGACATCTTGTCTCTCTACTATTTCTCGGACGAGATGGAAGCGTCTCAGAATGTGCTTGGACTTATGATGAGCTCTCGGTTCCTTAGCTTGAGCAACAGCCCCAGTGTTGTCACAGTAAAGTGGCACTGGGTTTTCAATCTCAGGAACAATACCTAACTCTGTTATGAACTTCTTCATCCAGACTGCTTCCTTGGCGGCTTCACTGACAGCTATGTATTCTACCTCTGTGGTTGAGTCAGCTACAGTCTGCTGCTTGGTACTCTTCCAACTCACTGCTCCACCATTTAGGGTAAAAACATATCCCGAAATGGATTTGCTATCATCAGGGTCTGATTGAAAACTAGAATCAGAATAAGCTTCTAGTTTAAGATCAGAACCACCATAAACCAAAAAAATATCCTTAGTCCTTCTCAGGTACTTAAGAATATTTTTAACTGCTTTCCAATGATCCTCTCCTGGATCAGCCTGAAACCTACTGACAATGCCTAAAGCATATGCCACATCAGGCCTAGTACATAACATGGAATACATTATGGACCCTATTGCCGAAGCATAAGGTATAGAATTCATTCTATTTCTTTCTTCAGGTGTCTTAGGAGACATCCTTTTAGAAAGATGTATGCCTTGACTTATAGGAAGATAACCTCTTTTACTTCCATCCATGCTGAATCTTTTCAGCACTAAGTCAATGACCTAGATTGGGATAAACCTAGCATCCTCTTAGATCTATCTCTATAGATCTTAATACCTAGTATATAGGATGCTTCTCCCAAATCTTTCATGGAAAACTGGTTTGATAGCCAAACCTTGATTGATTGCAACATTGGGTTATCATTCCCAATGAGGAGTATGTCATCTACATACAGAACCAAGAAGACTATGGCACTCCCACTAGTCTTCTTATAAACACAGGGTTCATCCAAATTTTTGATAAAACCAAACCTTTTAATAGTTTCATCAAAGTGGATGTTCCAACTCCTTGAAGCTTGATTTAATCCATAAATGGATTTCTTTAGCTTGCATACTTGATTAGGTTTATTCTTTGAAATTAAACCTTCTGGCTGTGACATGTAGACTTCTTCCTCAAGGAAATCATTGAGGAATGCAGTCTTCACATCCATCTGCCAGATCTCATTATCATGGTATGCTGCTATAGCAAGTAAAATCCGGATTGATTTGAGCATGGCAACAGGTGAGAATGTTTCATCATAATCAATTCCCTGTTTTTGTCTAAAACCTTTTGCCACTAATCTGGCTTTATAGGTTTCAACTTGGCCATCAGCCCCAATCTTTTTCTTATAGACCCATTTGCACCCAATAGGATTAACACCCTCTGGTGCATCGACCAAAGACCATACTTGGTTTACATAAAGTCTATCTCGAATTCCATGGCTTCTTGCCATTTATCTGAATTAGTACTCAAGATAGCTTCCGTATAGGTCAGAGGTTCATCATTTGAATTACTTGGGCTTCATTATTTTCAATAATAAACCCATACCTCTCAGGTTCCCGTGACACTCTATCAGACCTACGGGGAGGAGTTTTGTGTTCTGGTTCTGTCCTAACTATATGTTCTAATGGTTGAGAACTGTCTATCTGTATTTTTTGTACTTCTCCAAGTTCAATAGTTCTACCATTGCCCTTTTCTAAAATGAACTCTTTTTCTAGAAAAGTGGCATGCCTGTTGACAAAAATCTTTTGTTCAGTAGGATGGTAAAACAGATATCATCTACCTTCTCTAGGATATCCTACAAACAAACATTTATCCGCTCTAGGTTCCAACTAATGTCCAAAATTTCTTTTAACATAAGCTGGACATCCCCATACCTTAAAATATTTAAGATACGGTTTCTTTCCACTCCAAATTTCATATGGAGTACTAACAACGGATTTAGAAGGTACCTTGTTCAGAATGTAAACAGCAGTTTCTAGGGCATGACCCTAGAAGGAAATGGATAAATTTGTGAAGCACATCATGGATCGTACCATATCTAATAAGGTACGATTCCTCCTTTTAGCTATATCATTTAGCTATGGTGTATAAGGAGGGGTCCATTCAGAAAGAATTCCATTAACTTTAAGATAGTCTAAAAACTCCATGGATAAGTATTCTCCTCCTCGATCAGAACGAAGAACTTTAATACTTTTCCCGGTTTGTTTTTCGACCATACTTTGATACTCCTTAAATATATCAAAGGCTTCAAATTTATGTTTCATAAGATACACACATCCGAACCTAGATAAATCATCTGCAAAAGTGATAAAATATGAGTATCCACCTCTGGCCTGAGTTGTCATTGGACCACATACATCAGTATGTATAAGTCCTAATAACTCAGTTGACCTTTCTCCATGTCCAGTAAATGGAGTCTTTGGTGGGGACACCTGAGGCACCAGAATAAGATAGAGGTTTTTCAACCCTCTGTAAATTGATCAATAATTTATGAGTCCATCTGTAATAAGGGCTTAGCTCATCTGAGTCCATTTTAGTTGTTATTTGAGTTGTTATTTCAGTTCTGTACTAGTCAGCTCATGTTGAGCTAGTTCAGTCCAATGCTGGTCAGCTCATGTTGAGCTAATTTTATTTTTTTGAGTCCTATCCAAGCATACTGAAGACTCAAGACCACATCATACAAGTAAAGACCAAGTCCAACCAGATTGAAGACATGAAAGTTTAGCCCAAGTCCAACCCAGCTTGAAGATTTGAAGACCCCAGGTGGAAAATCAGAAACCCTGATTCCTTACAGATGCCCTCCAGATGCCTAGATTTCCTTCCAGATGCCAAAATATATTCATAGACCAAGGCATCCATGATTTTAGAGGTCCATCTGCATCCTAGCCCAAAGAAATCAAGCCCAGGCGCCAAGCCCAAGCCCCTAAGAAGCAAGATACCAGGGAATATTCCTGCTACCTGACTACCAGGCCACCCCAGCTTCCAAAGGCCCAAACCCATGCACCCGGGCCCCTTTGGGCTGGCCCCTTTGGGCTGGCCCCTTGCTGCTCTTAGAAGCCCAACACGCCCCCCTAGGTGTCCTTGGACTGTTGGCCAAGTCAAGAGAAATTTTAGGGATTTTTTCTACCTAATGTTTCCTTATTTTCTAGCTAGGGTTTGAGAGGGAAAAGGATTCTCATGTAAAGACTAATGTGTCCTTACTTGGAGCCCAAGGTTAAGGGTCTATTTAAGGGACCCTAGCCTCTTTTATGAAACCTAATTTTTGATGAACGAAAACCTTGAGTTCTTCTATTGAGTGGTGTGATACCCTGCTGTGTGCATAAAGGGGTTTGTGAAAGTTCTTCTTCCCGGTGTTTGCAATCATCTTCCGGCTGCCAACAAACCCTCCAGATCCCTGGATGCCCACTCCAAAAGAAGCCTTCCCTTGCTATTTTTCCTTTGTTTTCTTGTTCCTTTGTGAATTTTCTAACCCCTGACAGGTCGTTTGCAGGTCCCTGAGTTTCTACAAATCCAACGACTCCAGCCAAGCCTCAATCGGATCACCGAGCAGAAAGCCGGGTATCCGTGGGTCTTTGGCTCGGTTTTCCAGGCCGTATCCATCGAGGAACGAGAGACCCCTTCACTGCGATCTTCATAGACGTTGTCAGGTACACCCCTCTACCTCCAGTAGTTTTATTGTAGGAGAACTTGCCCTAACCGAGGCTTCTCAGCCCCGGCGGTCCTTCTTTGCTATTTTTCTAGGTCCTAATCTGCATGCTGATATTCAAAAATTCATACAAAATTCCCTATAAATAATTTTGATCTGAAATTTGGGAATTAATCACCTAACTCAACATGTAAAACATACAAAAAAAATGGCATGCATATTAGTCCCCCATCATAATTGGTGGGGACACTTGAGGCACTAGAATAAGATAGAGGCTTTTCAACCCTCTGTAATTGATCAATAATTTATGAGTCCATCTGTAATAAGGGCTTAGCTCATCTGAGTCCATTTTGGTTTTTATTTGAGTTGTTATTTCAGTTCTGTACTAGTCAGCTCATGTTGAGCTAGTTCAGTCCAATGCTGGTCAGCTCATGTTGAGCTAATTTTATTTTTTTGAGTCATATCCAAGCATACTGAAGACTCAAGACCACATCATACAAGTAAAGACCATGTCCAACCAGATTGAAGACATGAAAGTTTAGCCCAAGTCCAACCCAGCATGAAGATTTGAAGACCCCAGGAGGAAAATCAGAAACCCTGATTCCTTGCAGATGCCCTCCAAATGCCTAGATTTCCTTCCAGATGCCAAAATATATTCATAGACCAAGGCATCCATGATTTTAGAGGTCCATCTGCATCCTAGCCCAAAGAAATCAAGCCCAGGCGCCAAGCCCAAGCCCCTAAGAAGCAAGATACCAAGGAATATTCCTGCTACCTGGCTACTAGGCCACCCCAGCTTCCAGAGGCCCAAACCCATGCACCCGGGCCCCTTTGGGCTGGCCCCTTGCTGCTCTTAGAAGCCCAACACGCCCCCTAGGTGTCCTTGGACTGTTGGCCAAGTCAAGAGAAATTTTAGGGATTTTTTCTACCTAATGCTTCCTTATTTTCTATCTAGGGTTTGAGAGGGAAAAGGATTCTCATGTAAAGACTAATGTGTCCTTACTTGGAGCCCAAGGTTAAGGGTCTATTTAAGGGACCCTAGCCTCTTGTATCAAACCTAATTTTTGATGAATGAAAACCTTGAGTTCTTTTATTGAGTGGTGTGATACCCTGCTGTGTGCATAAAGGGGTTTGTGAAAGTTCTTCTTCCCGGTGTTTGCAATCATCTTCCTGCTACCAACAAACCCTCCAGATCCCTGGACTCCCACTCCAAAAGAAGCCTTCCCTTGCTATTTTTCCTTTGTTTTCTTGTTCCTTTATGAATTTTCTAACCCCTGACAGGTCGTTTGCAGGTCCCTGAGTTCCTATGAATCCAACGACTCCAGCCAAGCCTCAATCGGATCATCGAGCAGAAAGTCGAGTATCCGCGGGTCTTTGGCTCGGTTTTCCATGCCGCATCTATCGAGGAACGAGAAACCCCTTCGCTGTGATCTTCACAGACATTGTCAGGTACACCCCTCTACCTCCAGTAGTTTTATTGTAGGAGAACTTGCCCTAACCGAGGCTTCTCAGCCCCGGCGGTCCTTCTTTGCTACTTTTCTAAGTCCTAATCTGCATGCTGATATTCAAAAATTTATACAAAATTCCCTATAAATAATTTTGATCTAAAATTTGGAAATTAATCACCTAACTCAACATGTAAAACATACAAAAAAAATGGCATGCATATTAGTCCCCCATCATAATTGGTGGGGACACCTGAGGCACCAGAATAAGACAGAGGCTTTTCAACCCTCTGTAATTGATCAATAATTTATGAGTCCATCTGTAATAAGGGCTTAGCTCATCTGAGTCCATTTTAGTTTTTATTTGAGTTGTTATTTCAGTTCTGTACTAGTCAGCTCATGTTGAGTTTGTTCAGTCCAATGCTGGTCAGCTCATGTTGAGCTAATTTTATTTTTTTGAGTCCTATCCAAGCATACTGAAGACTCAAGACCACATCATACAAGTAAAGACCAAGTCTAACCAGATTGAAGACATGAAAGTTTATCCCAAGTCCAACCCAGCTTGAAGATTCGAAGACCCCAAGAGGAAAATCAGAAACCCTGATTCCTTGCAGATGCCCTCCAGATGCCCAGATTTCCTTCCAGATGCCAAAATATATTCATAGACCAAGGCATCCATGATTTTAGAGGTCCATCTGCATCCTAGCCCAAAGAATCAAGCCCAGGCGCCAAGCCCAAGCCCCTAAGAAGCAAGATACCAGGGAATATTCCTGCTACCTGGCTACCACGCCACCCCAGCTTCCAGAGGCCCAAACCCATGCACCCGGGCCCCTTTGGGCTGGCCCCTTGCTGCTCTTAGAAGCCCAACATGCCCCCCTAGGTGTCCTTGGAGTGTTGGCCAAGTCAAGAGAAATTTTAGGGATTTTTTCTACCTAATGTTTCCTTGTTTTCTAGCTAGGGTTTGAGAGGGAAAAGGATTCTCATGTAAAGACTAATGTGTCCTTACTTGGAGCCCAAGGTTAAGGGTCTATTTAAGGGACCCTAGCCTCTTGTATGAAACCTAATTTTTGATGAATGAAAACCTTGAGTTCTTCTATTGAGTGGTGTGATACCCTGCTGTGTGCATAAAGGGGTTTGTGAGAGTTCTTCTTCCCGGTGTTTGCAATCATCTTCCTGCTACCAACAAACCCTCCAGATCCCTGGATGCCCACTCCAAAAGAAGCCTTCCCTTGCTATTTTTTCTTTGTTTTCTTGTTCCTTTATGAATTTTCTAACCCCTGACAGGTCGTTTGCAGGTCCCTGAGTTCCTACGAATCCAACGACTCCAGCCAAGCCTCAATCGGATCACCGAGAAGAAAGCCGAGTATCCGCGGGTCTTTGGCTCGGTTTTCCAGGCCGCATCCGTCGAGGAACGAGAGATCCCTTCATTGCGATCTTCATAGACGTTGTCAGGTACACCCCTCTACCTCCAGTAGTTTTATTGTAGGAGAACATTCCCTAACCGAGGCTTCTCAGCCTCGGCGGTCCTTCTTTGCTGCTTTTCTAGGTCCTAATCTGCATGCTGATATTCAAAAATTCATACAAAATTCCCTACAAATAATTTTGATCTGAAATTTGGGAATTAATCACCTAACTCAACATTTAAAATGTACAAAAAAAATGGCATGCATATTAGTCCCCCATCATTTGGTATCAGAGCTTAGATTAGGGCTTGTTTTCTGAAATTGTTTAGTCCGTATATACTTTGTTATTATAATTATTTCATCCTGATAAAAACTCCAAAAATTCTGAAATTTAATTTTTTGGAATCACCATAATTCACAGTAATTTTAAGAATTTTCTTAGATTTTATTATTGCCTGTGAATTTTCTGCAAGCCGAAATACAGCATAGAAATTTTCAGCTCTATTTTTTTTCAGCAAGATAAGTTTGGAAGTTTTAGGGTTTTGTTTAGCATCTTTTGCATATCTTTTAATTTTAGTATATTTCTTGCATATTAGGCTATGATTTGCAAGTTTTCTTCTATTTAAAAAAATACCAAAAAAAAAATTACATATTCTCCAAAAATATCAAAAACATCTAAACCCTAATTTGTATCCTCATCTGCCTGCCATCATTGCATAATTTACTTTTAAGGGCACTCTTGCTATATCAGATGGGGGGAGGATTTGATCACCTCTCCTTAGCCCAAAACCACATCCGTTGCATTCGGTCCCAAGCCTTAACCTAAAATTAACTAGACTTAATTTGCCCTAGTGGGCTAGGGACACCAACTGGCCGGGTTCGGGCTTGTGTTAGATCACTGTGTCAAGTTAACCTGTGTGTGCCTTGTGCTCAGTGTCTAGAATGGTGGTTTAGGGATTCAATCCTGAAGGGCTTGTGTGCTGGTCTGCCTACCTGGCCAATCTCTGATTGGTGTCTAGGATTGGCAATCAGGGACCTAACACTCCCCTTACACCTGCCTGGCTGAGTACAGGGTTACTATAGGCTAGTTTGCCACCCTGATTGAGCATCTAGTTTGGACTCTAGGTCTAGTCAGCTGTAGTCGGTCTGATCGAGTCTTGCATGAGCACTAGATCAGGAGTTTCATATCACCCACCTCCTTCATAAATGTCTGAACCCATGGAAAATTTACAAGCCCAAATAAAAGCCCTAGCTGATCAAATGGCCCAGATGGCTACCCAAATAACTACCCAGATGACCCAGTTAACTCAGTCTCGTATTCAAACCAATGATAGAATTGACCATCTTGCCAATAGGTTTGATCAGTTAAAAGTCCGGGTAGGGACCCCAAAAAAAACTCATGGGTCACAGTCTGAGCCAGATCCTGATTCCCCTCAACCTAGGAGGATCCCAAACCTTGATCTATACCATGAGGTCGAACCTAGGAGAGCCCCTTATCCTGACTCGTACTACAATCCTCAACCTAGGAGGACCCCAAACCCTGATCCATACCTTGAGGCTGAACCTAGGAGAGCCGATCGTCATGACCCAATCCCTAAGGTTAGTCCTAGAAGACCCAATCAGGATTTTATAGACCAGGAAGATAGATCCTATTTACCCTCTCCCTACAAGCCTAGTATACCCACAACCTATAGATCTTATGACTCCAAATCCTATGAACCTAGAATCTATGAATACATAACCTATGAACCTAGATCCTATGACTCTAGATCCCAGGATCATAGATCCTATGCACCCACACCCTATGAGCCTAGTAGACCCAACACCCAATATTCTGACCCATATAGGGAGTCCAACCCTAGGAGAACCCAATATTCTGACCCATATAGGGAGTCCAACCCTAGGAGAACCCAGTATTCTGACCCATATAGGGAGTCCAACCCTAGGAGGACTCAATATCCTGACCCATATAGAGAGCCCAACCTTAGGAGGACCCCATACCATGATCCATCCTTAGAACTTGACCATAGAGCTGACCCAAAATCCTATGACCCCAGATCCTATAATCCCATGACCCATAGATCTGCACCCTTGTCCTATGAGCCCAGAGAATCCATAACCCCTAAGTATCAATCTAGTACTAGTCAGGTTTCCCTTAGTCAACTTGAACCCCATAGGATTAGCTCCCCTAAATATGAGCCCAATAGTGAGCCACTACCCCTTAGGCAACCTAAACCTAATAGGATTAGTGTCCATAATCAGAAACCAGGACCTAGCCAATTTTTCCCTAGCCGACCTTCTCCAACCATTCCTGAGATTGACAAGGCTTACATTAACGCGGAAGTGTATGAAGCTAATGCAAACTTAGTGGATGAGTATGAGGGAGAAGAGGAGACACCTTTAGATGACCTAGAATTAGCAGACCCAATAGATACCCAGGTAGAAGCCAACCTAGAGGTAGTTGACCTTGACCACATCCAACCTAAAGCTATAGTGGAAGAACAAATAGAGGAAGAAAACCTAGGTACTGCTGCTAGAGCCTTACTTGAGGAAACCATAGAGGTGAGCCAAATTATAGAGTCTAGTCCTAAAATACAAGAACCTGAAGAATTTATTAAGGACTTGATCTCTTTGAATCAGTACCCTCAGGATGAGCCTCCTCCTATAGTTCCCATTAAGGACCTCTTCCCTGAGATTAGTAACCCATCCTTCCATTATGAAAACCCCATAGCTATACCGCAACCTCGTAAGGTTAGCCTCATTAGTCTAGGATTAGTCCCTGACATGCCTTCTTATATCAAACTTTATCCAGCTAACTTTGAACCTTTTTCCCTACCCTACCAAACTAATTCTGAACCCACTTCCTATTTTCTACCCTTGCCTAACACCTCCAGCATTTCTAGGATTATTAGATTGCATTTAACTGAGATTAGCATACTGCATGCATTCATCACACATGTTAGGTTTGCATCTTACTTCTGGCATACTCTTTGGAATTTGCTAGGAGTTCACTATAAATTTTCATGTGCATGTCAAGCTAGGATCAAACCTAGAGAACCTATAATCTATTAGGTTTAGATCCAAAGAGTTCAATAAAATTTCCTTCGATAGGAATGCACAGTCGAGTCTTTAGGTGTCAGTATGAGTCCTTTGCATCATCTTGTTAGGAGTCTGCATGTGCCCAGCATGTTCACCACCTGCACTAATTTTGAAACAACTGGCTAATTCCCGAAGATGGATTAAAGAATTTGATGTAGTGGATTCTATCTTGGTTAGGCTTAGGCCTAAAAGAAGCTTCATGCTCGCAGAGTCGGACCTTTTAAAGTGATAGAGAAGGCTGGATCAAATGCCTAGGTGTTAGAATTGCCTTCGGATTTGGGCATTAGTTCTACCTTCAATATTACAGACCTAGTTGAGTATAGGGAACCGGCAGCGATACCTAGTGAGGCCTTTGGACCTATTCCTTTTCATTATGAGTGACCCTAACCTAGAGTGTCCACAACCAAATTTGGCCTGAGAGAGGAGAACGGATCGAGCATATCCTGGACGATCAAGCCATCACGACCCAGGGCCATGACTATCAATGCTTTCTGGTCCGATGGCAAGGCCGGCCAGAGTCAAACGATTCATGGATTTCTCGAGAGGACTTGCAACGCCTCAACCCAGACCTTCTCGAGAGATATGTGAGCCAGTTTGACCTTCACTCGACAGGGTCGAGTTCCTCCCACCCCAGGAGAATTGGTGGGGACACCTGAGGCACCAGAATAAGACAGAGACTTTTCAACCCTCTGTAAATTGATCAATAATTTATGAGTCCATCTGTAATAAGGGCTTAGCTCATCTGAGTCCATTTTAGTTGTTATTTGAGTTGTTATTTCAGTTCTGTACTAGTCAGCTCATGTTGAGCTAGTTTAGTCCAATGCTGGTCAGCTCATGTTGAGCTAATTTTATTTTTTTGAGTCCTATCCAAGCATACTGAAGACTCAAGACCACATCATACAAGTAAAGACCAAGTCCAACTAGATTGAAGACATGAAAGTTTAGCCCAAGTCCAACCCAGCTTGAAGATTTGAAGATCCCAGGAGGAAAATCAGAAACCCTGATTCCTTGTAGATGCCCTCCAGATGCCCAGATTTCCTTCCAGATGCCAAAATATATTCATAGACCAAGGCATCTATGATTTTAGAGGTCCATCTGCATCCTAGCCCAAAGAAATCAAGCCCAGGCGCCAAGCCCAAGCCCCTAAGAAGCAAGATACCAGGGAATATTCCTGCTACCTGGCTACCAGGCCACCCCAGCTTCCAGAGGCCCAAACCCATGCACCCAGGCCCCTTTGGGCTGGTCCCTTGCTGCTCTTAGAAGCCCAACACGCCCCCCTAGGTGTCCTTGGAGTGTTGGCCAAGTCAAGAGAAATTTTAGGGATTTTTTCTACCTAATGTTTCCTTATTTTCTATCTAGGGTTTGAGAGGGAAAAGGATTCTCATGTAAAGACTAATGTGTCCTTACTTGGAGCCCAAGGTTAAGGGTCTATTTAAGGGACCCTAGCCTCTTGTATGAAACCTAATTTTTGATGAATGAAAACCTTGAGTTCTTCTATTGAGTGGTGTGATACCCTGCTATGTGCATAAAGGGGTTTGTGAGAGTTCTTCTTCCCAGTGTTTGCAATCATCTTCATGCTACCAACAAACCCTCCAGATCCCTGGACGCCCACTCCAAAAGAAGCCTTCCCTTACTGTTTTTCCTTTGTTTTCTTGTTCCTTTGTGAATTTTCTAACCCCTGACAGGTCGTTTGCAGGTCCCTGAGTTCTTACGAATCCAACGACTCCAGCCAAGCCTCAATCGGATCACCGAGCAGAAAGCCGGGTATCCGCGGGTCTTTGGCTCGGTTTTCCAGTCCGCATCCATC
The DNA here is from genome assembly GCA_021397845.1 of Areca catechu. Classification (NCBI taxonomy): domain Eukaryota; kingdom Viridiplantae; phylum Streptophyta; class Magnoliopsida; order Arecales; family Arecaceae; genus Areca; species Areca catechu. The sequence goes on along the minus strand of CM038043.1, from coordinate 88,385,031 downwards.
GAGGAACGAGAGACCCCTTTGCTGTGATCTTCACAGACGTTGTCAGGTACACCCCTCTACCTCCAGTAGTTTTATTGTAGGAGAACTTGCCCTAACCGAGGCTTCTCAGCCCCGGCGGTCCTTCTTTGCTACTTTTCTAGGTCCTAATCTGCATGCTGATATTCAAAAATTCATACAAAATTCTCTATAAATAATTTTGATCTGAAATTTGGAAATTAATCACCTAACTCAACATGTAAAACATACAAAAAAAATGGCATGCATATTAGTCCCCCATCAATCTTGGTCATCTTACCCATGAGACATGATTCGCAAGTTCCTAATGATTCATACTCATAAGGATCAAGGAATTTTTCGTTGTATAACTTGCTTATCCTAGACTCATTAACATGACCAAGTCGATGAAGCCAAAGTAAAGTATCATTAAAGTCTTTTCTTTTTCTTTTATTATTGACATGAAAAACACTATCATTGGAAGAAAGAGTTAAGAGCCCATTGCTAAATATGCCAGAACAAATAATTTTATTAGATAATATTATCGAGCAACCAGTGCTCGTTACATCCATTACATATCCTTGTTTTAATAACAAAGGAATAGATATAATGTTCCTAATAATCTTAGGCATATAATAACAATTTTCTAACTCCAAGATCTTCCCTGAAGGCAACTTCAGAATATAGGTCCCTACAGCTTCTGCTTGGATGATATCACCACTAGCACCGTAGAGATTGAAGTCACCTTCCTTCAATACTTTAAGCTTGTGGAGGTCCTGCAAAGATTTGCATATATGGTAACCACAAGCGGTATCCAATACCCAAGTATTTGATATAGACGAATTTAATGTCAATATAGCATGTATCTCATACATACCTTTTGGTGCATCTGATGCACCAGGCTTCACAGTTGCAAGGTAAGCCTTGCAATTCCTTTTCCAATGTCCCGCTTTGCCGCAAAAGAAACAGGTTGATTGTTTTGAGGACTTCTTTCCTTTCTTATTCTTATTGATGCCACCCTTAGGGTTTAGCCTCCTATTAAAACCCTTTTTTCCTGATTTCTTCGTATTGGTCTTATCAACAAGAAGAAGTGGAGCCTTATCTTTCATAACATGGCTCTCCACTGTTTTTAACATATTTAACAGCTCAGGCAAGGAAGTGTTCAGTTTGTTCATGTGATAATTCAAGACAAATTGAGAAAATGACTCTGGGAGTGAATGCAGGATTAAATCCTGATTCAACTCCCCATCCATGATAAAACCTAATTGACCCAATATGGTGATTAAGTCAATTACCTTCAGAACATGATCCTGAACGAATGTTCCCTCTATCATCCTAGCACGGAATAACTGCTTAGATATTTCATATCTAGCAGTTCTACTATGTTCTCCATAAAACATTTTTAAATTGAGCATTATGGATTGAGTATCCATGCTTTCATGATGTCTCTATAACTCATTGGTCATAGAGGCTAGTATGATACACTTGACAGTAAGGGAGTCATTCTGCCACATTTTGTATGTGGCCATATCTTTCTCGGTGGCATCATCCCCTAGTGGATTAAGACTAGGGGTATCAAGAATATAATAAAGTTTTTCTGAACTCAGTATAATCTTTAAATTTCTCAACTAGTCCACATAGTTCGAACCAGTCGGTTTGTTAGTGTCTAAGATACTTCGTAGTGATAATGAAGATGCCATTTATCTACATTTAATAAAGAACAATACATAAGCAAACAATCATGAAATGACATACATAATTAAATTAGGTCTTCAATTTAATTGTCTCCCACTATTTTATCAAAAATCATAGCCCTCACTATGATATTAGAGAAGAACCCTGATCAATTTTTCTTAGTGAGATTGAGATCCTAATAACTTATAAAAGATCTTGCAGAAAACACAACAAATCTTTTATAAGCTCAAAGGTAGGAAACTCTTCCAATTATGTCTCATATAATTCTCAAGATGTAACTTGGCCTCTAGAACATTATTAGTCTTGCAGAAAACACAACAAACCATAATGTTCTAGTTAAGTCAAGACCCTTTTATTTCTATACAGTCAATACTCAAATATAATGCCCTTGTAGATAGCACAACAAAGCATTATACTGAATATACTGTAAGCATATCTATGCACTAGACTAGTATCATGTCAATCACCATATTAGGTCTTGCAGATAACACAACAAACCTAATGTGGTTCATAACACAATAATGATCCAGCATGAAGGAAGGCCAATATATATTATTTTTAACACCAAGCATTTTAGTCAAGATTTAAATTTAATCAAATCGGCCAGGCAAGTGGAAGAGATGTGGGAGTCCCCCCGTTGCTTTCCTATACACCAATAAAAATTGGCCAGGTCAGTCAATGGAACCAATTAAAAACCACAATTCTCTTTACCTTCTCAGAACCACCTTTCTAGACACCGAATGATCAATTGTACATCATGACTAGTGATGCTTATTAGTTAAATATACTAAGACTTAATATAATTTTTTAAAAGGAGGGATTTATAAATTGCCAGCACATCCTTATAGAAGGTATCACAATCAACATATCATTCTTATAAATAAGAAAATATGTGCTAAGTTTGTCATCATACTAGGACAACCATTTACCACATAATGGATCCACCATTATGCCAGGGCAACCTTATTTCAGTATGATGACTTCAAAACTAAACATATCTCTATAATAATTAGGGTTTGAGTGAAAAACCCTAATTAGTGACACACATCAAACATAGATTCTCAAACATACATTCATCCCATAAATGTGCTAAGTGTATCAGCATTCAAGGGTTTAAAAACCCTAACATGCGACACTACAACAAAAAGACATATAAATAATTTCCATATGTTTTAACTTTAATAAGGGTGGCTCTGATACCACTGAAAGGATTCCGGTGCAACGCAGCGGAAAGATAATTTCAAAATGATGAAATTTACACCAAAACCCTTAGCCAGGATCTCCTTAAACAAGATTAAAACATATGAGAAACATGCAAACCTACACTATTAGAATTAGGGCACCAACCTGTTATCGCTAAACCCAATTTTGATGTAGGATCAAAACTTGATGTTGAATGACCCTTTTGAATTCACCAGGCGTCCAAATGTCCACCCTCCAATGGTGATCCACAAGAAAATTGATCAAGATGCTCGCTTCTTCAAAAGGTTCCTTCACTTGAATTCTTCTCCCATAACTCAAGATGACTATGGCTGAAAAACTCCACGGCAGGGACTTCTTACTTCCTTTCTTTCTTCTTCCTCTCCCTTTCTTAAGACCTTGTCCTAAGAATACACTCTTGTCTTGAAGGAGGAGGAGGATTTAAGACACTAATGTCTTAATGTAAAGGAAATAGGAAACAGAGTATATATCCTTTTCTTTTACCGTTCGAGAGATTCTTCCTATCTCTTATTTTAGACTTGAGTTTCAACAGAGAAGAGAACTCTGTAAAAAGGAAACTCTTGTGTCCTAAACAAGCTAAGGAGGAAACAGTCTCCTAAAAGAAAAGACAAATAAAAAAAAAACTCTGTTGTACATTCGCCAAACACCCGAGGCCTCTGTTCCTTAAATAGATTACAAAAAGATGTCTTCTCAAAAGAACACAACTCTCCGTAAACACCATTCCCTTTTTTCTCATGCCCCTTCCCTATTTTCTCACACCCCATCCTTCCTTCTCACGGCCTTCCGGATAAATCCCATGGCCTTTCTCAAAGGAAAAGTCACAATGTTTTTAAAAGAAAGGAGTCGAGAATTTAAATCTCCGAAGAGATGTTATTTCGCGCAACCGGGAAGCAACAGGCACTTTCTTCCTTTCTTAAAAACCCATCAACTATTGGATTCCCATCCAAGGGGGCATATCTAAGGCGCTAACTCTAAGAAAGGAGGCCGCCCCATCTTAATTCATCGGAGAATTAAGTGGGGCGCGCCAAGAGTCCATGCACCATGGACTCTTCCAAATGGCGCGCCAAGAGTCCATTAGCGCATGGACTCTTGGCATTTTGGCATGAAAATGCTAAGGGGCGGGTGGGGGGCCAGCCTAGGTGCATGGTTAGCCAATAGGGTTAGCCATAATCCCTATAACCTTAATTAGGGTCTAATTAGATCCAATTAGAACCCAAATTGAATCAATCCGGAAACCTAATTCGAATCTAATTCGAATAGAAGCTAGGATTTGCAACACCTGCTAGCGTGTCATCATGCAAAAATGATTTAATTACAAAATTAAACCCTTGATAAATTCTTTTAAGTGTGTGACCCATTGGGTTCCACATCTAGCCAGCAGTGGGTTCGAACACAAGTTGACCTAATTTGATTAGAACTCTTTCTAATCAATTTAGGTCAAATCGGGCTTACCCGATTATGATCAATTAGGACTCTTCCTAATAAGTGATCATTCAATTTAATCAACCCACAAGACAAGATTGACGTCTAGCAACGTGTCATGTCTACCTGGAAGATATGAAAATTCTGGTGAAATAACAAAACTACCCTTCAGTAGAAAGTTACCGTACAATTAAATCCTTCGATCAGCCTGCACCCATAATATAATTATGGATATGGATATATGTCAATTCCAATATTACATTCGTTTCTATCTCAATCTTATATTGATGATTCAATTATCTTGATATTAGAAATCATCTCTAATATCTTTACTTTGATCAAAGATTCCCTGAATCATCATCTGATTGATAACTAGCTGGATGCAATCTCCTCTTACTAAGAGTGATCGATTCCTTGTTGACCTACTCATTACCTTCATATCAAATTCACCATTCCCAGTATCAATCCTGTGCATGACTCAGTGTCATGATTAGAATTGAACCAAAGCATGGGTTCATGTACATAAGGTACTTATGGCAGTCTTAGGTCAAAGGATTACTTGTACCACTCCCACTATGAGAACCTTCTATTGACATGTAGCTAAGACTCCATTAGATGTTCTCAAGTTGGATCATATCAGTGAACTCATTCTCTAATGAGCACCCACATCCTAGTATTAGTGTCATACAAAAGTGACTGTGAGAGCAGTCACCCTCTCCAGTATACATGGGATGTGCTAGTCTTACCGGAAAAAACCCTGATCCCCTACTCAGGGTTCCTTTGACTAGGAATATTCTAGATTAAGGTTTTAAGACTTTAGGTCTCACTGGTATGATCTCATCATAACCCTAAAATCATAGCCCTAATCTATGGGGTTCATCATATAATATAAACACAACGTATGATGAAAAATAATGCCTTTATTAGAATATTGTCAATTATAATGGTTTGGGAGATAAAACATAGATTGGCTTGTAGGGCATATCCCTTTCAGACCCCATTGATGGTGTCCCCCAACATGCAGCCGACTCTCTCCCATCGGTCCAAGGCTGCAGGATGAACCCCAGTAGCCTCTCCACCAACCCTGCAATGAGGGTGACCGATGCATCGGGCGGCACCAGTGTGGGCCCCCTGGCCATCCCGAGGGTTAGAGCCATAGATGATGAAGGTCTTGCTAACCCAGGACTCATCGGACGAGTCTCTGGTATGGTGTTAGTCACTGTTGGGGTTGGGCCACCTTCCTGCTCGGGCGCGGTAGTAGCCTCAGGGGATGGTGGGACCTCCATGACCTTTGGAGCCTCCCAAGGAGGGGCCTGAGGTGCCCCCTCCCTCAGCTCAGTGCCCCTGCTAGGCCTCAGAGTTGCACCCCTGGCCACCTCTATAGCCAATGTCGGGATGCTCAATGACCTCTCCTCTTGGGGGCGAGCTGGAGGCCCCTCACAAGGTCTCTTCCCTGGTTCTTCATGGGGCCTCTTTGCCAGCTCCTTCCAAGGTCTCGCCATCGATGACCACTTGCAGGTCATCTGCTTGAGCTGGTCAATTAAAAATTTCATGTCTACACTAGCAAAGAAAATGTAGTTAGTCACTGGAAGCCTAAAAAAGAAGCAGATCTCAAATTTTACCTAGGGACCAGATCGAGTTAATGCCAACATCGAACAAGTTTTGCTTGGAGAGAAGGTCCCGTCCTCATGTAACCTTCGAGGTGATAAGTTGATCGTACACCTCCTGATCGATGGGCTCCATTGTGGCATCCTGGTTGGGGGAACGGTCAGGGTCACTCTACATCCAATTTATTTCCTCGATGGAGGCAAAGATGTACCTACTCTTCCATTCCTTGATGGAAGTGGGTAGGTCAAACTTAAGAGTCCCGGGCCAAGGGTCTACCAACCACCATCATTTATCGGAGGGGTGGCACTTCAAGGTGAACAGGGCTCTAAACAGGGAAATCCTAGCCACTGTCATGAAAATGACACAAAATTATAAAGGAGGGGATAGCCCTAAATGAATTTGGGGTCAGCTGGGCCGGGACAAACCTATAGTTGTCCAAGAATAAAAATATAAAAGGATGAAGCGGGAGCCAAAAGCCTACCAAGAAAAAATCCTCATATAGGATGACCTGGCCCAGTCCACTTGAAGTGACCCTCTCCCCTGGGTCCGGGGCTGAAACTTGGATGAAATTCGGGATCTCATAGATGCCCCAAAGCTGGAGGGCATCCATCCTCATCATTATTGAGGCAGCCCCAGATGGTTCAGCCATGTCCAGACTTGAAGATGGAGGGGGAGGAAGAAACAAAGCATTGGGGTCCACCATCCATTAAGGACCCCAGGGGACCCTAGATAGAACATCCTCCCCTCGCTACTTGAGGAAGGAGGCCCCGCCCGTGATGGCTCCACTGCACTGGGGTAGTCCAGAGGATGCCCTTGGGAATGACAGCCACTTTTAGAAGAACTCATGATGGGGAAAGAGAAAATGTAGGGAAAAGGAAAGCCTAAGGATGAAGGATGCTCCCTTGGTGCTAATCGGAAGAGAAGGAAATGTAAGAAGGGGACTAACCTACAGAGGACTCTGGGTTGAAGGTTCAGAAAATGGGTATGAGGCTCCCCTCTTTCTTCTCCTTTCCTCCCTCTCTGCTCGAAGGTCTTTAAAAAAGAAATAAAGGGACAAGCCACTTCTTTGAAAGGGATGGTGAAATCCCCTTTCAAACCCAACTGGCTTATCAATGTGGCTCTTTGCTCTGCCAACTAATGGTGTTTGGACGTGTGCCAAGCCCCTGCTGGCCGAGATGCTTCGATTCATGAGATGCCATGTTAGGAGGTGAAAAGGCATCATTTTGAACTATCGCTCCTGCTGACATGGCACCCCCTGATTGTTGTGGGCGCAATCTATGAATCGTTAGAAGCCATGGCATTTAATGGTGCTAGCAGGCAGCACTCCATGTCAACGGCTTCATTACTCCCTTCACCCAAAATCCAAGAAGCCATGATGTGCTCCAAGGCTTGGGAGTGGGAGGCATCTAATGTGGCAAGCCACTGACATGGTGCCCATGATGGATACAGCTAGGCGGTGAGGTGGCAGAAAGGCCAACTAGTCTAGTCGAGGTCAAGCTCCCAACCAAGATCGAGCTCCCATTCAAGGTAGAGCTCCCTGCCGAGGTCAAGCTCCTATCTAAGGTTGAGCTCCCGGCTGAGGTCAAGCTCCTAGCTAAGATTAAGCTCCTAGCTTAGGTCGAGCTCCTAGCCAAGGTCGAGCTCTTGTCCGAAGTGAGCTCCCAGCTGAGGTTGAGCTCCCGTCCAAAGTGAGCTCCTATCCAAGGTCGAGCTCCAAGCTGAGGTCGAGCTCCCATCCAAAGTGAGCTCCTATCCAAGGTCGAGCTCACAGCTGAGGTTGAGCTCCCAATCGAGGTCCAGCTCCTAGTCGAGGTCGAGCTCCCAGCCAAGGTCAAGCTTCCATCCAAAGTGAGCTCCCGTCCAAGGTCGATCTCCTATCTGAGAATGAACTTCCATTCGGATAGTCCCTGGAGGTAAAAAAGGTGCTCCCCCAGCCATGGCTAGGAAGATAGCAGGAAATGAAGCCTAATTCTCGGAGGACAAAGATGATGGAGACCTGGACTGCAACATAGAGAGGCTCGATGTCACCTTCTCTACTGAACCAGCCACCCGCACCCTCTGCCAGGCACGTGCTCCACTAGGGCTGCAGGTCCCATAGCATGCCATCTCACCTCCCACAAGAAGAGTACTTTGCCAAGGCCCCAGGCCCTATAGCATATTATCTGTACCCCTTGAAAGTGGAAGTGCTCGACCATGGTGCGAGACCCTGTAGCACGCTACCCATGCCCTTTGCAAGGAATCACCCTACCAAGGAGACAGGCTCTACGGCATGTCGACTACACCCCCTGCGAGAGGACCTTCCTTCGAGAACTGGTCCGACAAGAATTCTGGCAAGAAACTTGTACCCCTCCCATAGGGGGACACCCGAAGGTGATGGGGCTACCGATCGAAGCTTCAGGCTCGGTCGAGGAGGATCATTTCCTATATAATGGCAAGCAAGACCTCCATGATGAAGAGAGCGAACCAAGAGAGAGAAAAGGAACAAGTGAGCGAAGGTAGCAGATCAAACAGAAAACAACCTCCCAACCTTCTCAGTTCCTTTCATTTTCTCCTTCTATTTTTCCCTCTTCACGATGGTGTACCCAGCCACTATGATCGAGGACCTATTCTCCTTGGTCATCCTACTGACTTGATCATCGGAGTGTCCCCATCAGGATCCCCGGTCCGGGTCTCCTCTATTTTGCAGGATCGGTCTACTATGAAGGCATGAGATGAAGAACACGATACTCTCAAGGAGGACGATCCACCCGAGCTATGTCAGAGCTACAGGCCATGGCGATCTAGATGGCAACAACATCAAAAACTTGATAGGTCACGATATTATCATTAAGATACCATGATTATTAGTTTAAAATCTGACATCTAATAAATTAACAATACGTAGAAAGTAGCAAGTTGGGTCGAATCCATGGAGAAGGCAAAGCTTTTGATACTTTGAAAACTTTATTTTTTTAAAAAAATAAAGATTGGAGAATGGATTAAAGTTGGAAAATAAAATTATAAAATATAAAAAATAAATAACTTGGTATGTTTGATCTACTAATTAGATCTTAGTATCTTTGTGTGAGAAAAGTCTCGGATTAGCATGTTAGCTTCCTCTTCTTCTTCCTCTTTAGATTTGATTTGGAGATTGGTGCAAGCATAGAGATGGTAGAAGGTAAAGCTCTCCTTTAAGATACCCCTATTTTAGAGGCCAACCCATAATCCAAAGCTGTGCCTTCCCCTATACTGTACCCCGCTTTCATAGATGAGTTTTTTTTTATGGCCTAGGATCTTACAAATGGAGGAGAGATAAGCTGAATCAGTGTAGGACTGGGTATTAGACTCCTAAAATTCTTGGAATTTTTCAAGATCATATTGGAAATCACCTAGGGTTTCATTCATGATTTTTTCTATAATTTGTAGTGGAAGATAATCTATTATAAATTTTTTTTAAATAAAAAAACATGCTTTTAGATCATATCTAATAAACCCTACAAGGATTGTAACATGATATGCAACATAGAAAATAAAATTAATATGCATCAATCTAGTCGATGCATGCTATAGATTTAATCTATAAACAACTATGAGATTGAATCCCATATCTAATCATGAATCGATGATCGCCACTATCGATGAACTATCGTAAAGGCCTCTCATGTTGCTTCACAGCTACAAGCCTGGATACGATCAACCTTCTCAAACTGCTAGATCTATGTGAAGGCCACTGGATGGTTGAAATAAAATTAATCTTGGACCCTCCAAGAAGATCAAGAGGTGATTAGATAGAAGAAGAAAAATAAAATTGTGAAAACCCACTTTTCTCTTTCTTTTTCTTTTTCTCTCTCCCTTTAGCCTTAGTTCTAGATCTAAAACTCTTCATGCCAATCTGAATTCACACCCCCTTCTCCTCTTATTTTTCATGGTAATTTCACTTTAGATTTTGTACGGTAATTGATCTTTTAATGTTGCAATATGACAAAAAAACTGAAATAAAAATTCATTGATTAGAGGAGAGATTAGATTAGGATAAGGTGATGTAGTTTGAATAGGTCTAGGAGTTCAATTGCCAATAAAACTCCTCCAACTAAATTTAAATAAATCTAGATTTAATTCAAACCCATCCTAATCTAAATGGGGATAAGGGATGATGAAGAAAATTGATGTTTTTTTGGAGAATTCATAAGAAAATTAGAAAGGCATGGAGAATTTTTAGGAAAGAAAACAAGTTAGACTAGGTTAGGGTTTGACTAAGATTTGATCAAAATTAGTTAGGAACCAAAACTAATTTGGTTATAACTAATTTAACAAACTTGAGCCCAATCTAATTATGTCCCAATTAGGATAAACTAAATTCTAATTAAATTTGGAATTAACCGAGTCCAAGACCAAATCAAACTGAAATTAGAAATCCTTAGTGATTAGGTCATCAAATAACCTAATCGAGTGAAACCCATTTTAACCAGATTTAATTTGGCTTGACCTAAACCTCTTTGCTCAATCAAATTAAGCCAATTAGCAATCCAATTACTTTTTAATCCTTTTATAATTAATTAATTATTAATTTAAAAATTTTATATAGGGTTAATTTAATCATATTTATATATTTGCTACTAAACAATTCTTAATTATCAATCAGCCATCGTGGTTGGTCAGAAATATTTTATGTATGTGACCTTATAGATTCAAATCCTAAGCCAGTAGCTCAAGAATCAGTTCTTAAACTAATTTATGTGACCATCTAGCAGTGGTGCCCAATATCCAGATAAGTCGAATGATGGCAAAGCAACATTCAAGAATCCAAGCTATGGTTACCATATAATTCATCTCTTTGACCTAATGCTTGAAAATGAATTCAAAGTCAATTGCTAACTCTAAATAAAGCATCCAAATATGTCTCAACTTGTTAAATCTTATAACTCTTCACAAGGATTACTTTGGCCAATGCTTTGCTAAATTGAAATACTACCGAGCATCTATTCTAACAACTTGAAATAGTTAATCCCTTCTTTACTCAATATCGACTTAACAAGTACTTGTATGCATCCAGAAACCTTCTATTATTGGATTAGAAGTTCAGGTAGTCCAATACTAAAGTATAGTGAGTTGCTTGCCAAGTCACCATGATAGTCTCAAGTTGGAGGGACACTTATACCCATACCTTTTTTGCGAGATACTCTTGATGGTGGAGTACTCCATAGAGTTGGTTATTATTTAGTGAGATGTACTCCTAACTCACCTACTTGCCATACCAGTATCTTCATTCTCCTTGGTTAAGAAAATAACTAACCTATATGGTACAGAACAACCAATTCTCGATAAACGTTGTCTTCCTAGATAACAACATATCATTTGGTCATGAACTGATTTAAGAACCACTTAATAAATCATCCTTTATCAAATCTATGTAGTTTAAGGACTTCAATATATTAAGATTCATAGGAAGTTGACAAATAGTGTCAGTTACAAAAAAATATTTATTTTATTAATAAGTTATATATATTTACAAGATAGCTCAACCATCTACAATCCAGATGATTGGCTCTAGGATACTTTTTCAAACAACTACTTGGATTAGAGCTAATTGGAATAGTATTGCATACCCATCTTCCACTTATGATCATCAAACTTGTTGATTTTGAGGGCTTTAGTAATTATGTCGGCCAGGTTTTTTTTTATGTCGATCTTCTAAAGGTCAATGTCATCTCGTTTCATAATCTCTTGGATAAGGTGATAGCGATGCAGAATGTGCTTGGTAGGCTGATGTGCCTTCGGTTCCTTCACTTGAGTAATGGCTCCAGTGCTATCATAATACAGAATAACAAGACCATGAATGAAGGATAATACTCCAAGCTTGGTGATGAACTTTCATAACCATACAACATTTTTTATAGTATCAAATGTCATAATGTACTCCACCTCGCATATTGAATCAACCACAGTGTGTTGTTTAGAACTTTTTCAATAGATAGCTCCTCCGTTAAGGATAAAGATATAACTCGACATACTTTTGCTATGACTAAAAATTGGAGTCAGTATAATCGACTAGTTTTAGTCAGAATCTCTATAAACCAACCATTAGTCTTTAGTATTTCTCAAATACTTAAAAATTATTTTTACGACCTTCCAATGATTCTCACCTAAATCAGATTGGTATCTACTCACTATTTCTAGTGAGTATGTCATATCTAGTCTCATATATGTCATAGCATACAAAATAGATCTCACTACTAAGCCATATGAAATCATACTCATATGCTCTCTCTATTAAGGAGTTGTTGGACAATCCTTCTTAGAGAGAGTAATACCATGGCTTAGCAAAAGATAGCCTTTTTTGAAATTCATCATACTGAACTGCTTAAGCATAGTGTCAATGTATGTCGACCGAGATAACCCTAGCAACCTTTTAGATCTATCCTTAAAGATCTTCATCCCAAGGATGTAGGTCGCTTCTCCTAGGTCCTTTATGGAGGATTGGGATGACAACCAAACCGTTATTCCCTACATTGCAGGAATGTTATTCTCAATTAAAAGAATGTCATCTATATACAAAACAAGAAATACAATCACTAAACCATTAACCCATTTGTATATACAGAACTCCTCTCCATTCTTAATGAAGTCATGCATTTTAATCACCTTAGAAAAATGCATGTTCCAACTCTAAGATGCCTACTTCAATTCATAAATAGATCTCCAAAGCTTTCACACCTTTGATTCATCTGTGGTTGTGAATCCTTCAAGTTATATCATATACACTTCTTCCAACTCTCCATTTAGAAAAGCAATTTTAATATCCATTTACCAGATCTCAAAATCAAGATACACCGCTACTGCAAGCATAATCCAAATGGACTTGAGCATTGTCATGGATTAAAACATCTCATCATAGTCAATACCATAATGCTGACAATAAACCTTGGCAACTAGATGGGCTTTATAGGTCTCCACCTGCCTATCTGTGTCTCGTTTCTTTTTAAAAATTCACTTGTACCCAATGGGTTTAACCCTTTCAGGTGGATCAACTAGTTTCCATACACTATTGATCTCCATAGACTCTATTTTGGATTTTATGGGTTCAAACTATTTTTCAAAGTTGGAAGATTGTATAGCATCCATATAAATGATCGGTTCCTTGTTATTTTCATCAACTTCAATAGGATCACCATCCCAAATCAAGAAACTATAATATCTATCCAGTTGATGCAGTACTTTACCAAATCTTCTTGAGGGTGCATCTACAATGGGCTCCAGGTTTGATCTAATCAAATTTGGTTGAATTGGTTTAGTTAATTATGTCGATTCTTTTACCTATCGAACGTCTTCAAATTCAACCTTAGTGGCATTAGTTCATTCCAGTAGGAATTTCTTTTCTAAAAATGTTGCCTTATTACTAATGAATATATTTTATTCATCAGTATGGTAGAAGAAATAACCCTTAGTTTCCTTCCGATACCCTGTTGCCCAGAAATGGAGCCCAAGAGGGGGGGTGAATTGGGTCTTTTAAAAATTTAAGACAATAAAGAGAGTGACTAGTGGAGCTTATGAAAATGAATTCAATGCAAGATATTTAAAGCGATAGCAATAATCAAAAGAACAAGAGAGGAAGAGAGCAATCACACACAAATACAAGGTTTATAGTGGTTCGGTGCAAACCTAGCACCTACGTCCACTCCCTAAGCCACCCTTGGGAATTTCACTATAATCAAACAAGATTATAGTTGACTTGTTTTTCTCAAGGCTCACAAGTCAAAACCTAAGTTAGTTTTATCACTTAGGCTTACAAACAAACCTTAACACTTGTTTTATCTTCGGGCTCACAAGTTAACCCTAGTCGGTTTTATCCCTTTGGGTCACCAACAAACCATAATAACCTTCTTTCAAGACACCCTTAAAAGCAAGGTCAAATCACAATGTAAAAAACAGATATACAATTTAAATACTAAAACAAACTCTCTTCAAGAGTAGAATGGAATCTTTGAAGCTCAAGTTGATGCTTTATCTTCACTCTTCCTTGGAATCTCCTTCAAAGTGCCTCTTTTGGAATGAAGTAAGGATGGACTTGTAGGCTTTTCAAAGAATCAAACTATAAGAGGCTTTTGATATGAAGTATTTGAGAGAATATTGGCTTTTTGGCTTTTGAGTAGACTTGAATGTACTTCAATACACTTCCTTATCTTTAAAATGAGGTTGGTGGAGGTTAAATATACCAAGAACCTTCCAAAAAATGGTTTGTGACCGTTGGAACCTCGGAAATAGACGTTTGGAGCTTGAAAAGCAAGTTCTGCAAGCCAGAAAAATAGATCCGTTAGAGCTGTCAGGCTGCAAGTATCGACACTTGGCTATCAGTGTCGACACTTGGCTGTCAAGTGTCGACACTTATTCTCTAGGTGTCGACACTTGAACTTTCAAGTGTCGACACTTGATGCACAGGTGTCGATACTTGACATAAAAATCCTCAAATTACAAAGTTCTGTATTTTCAAAATTCTCAGGCCTTGAGTCGATACTTGGAAACCTAAGTGTCGACACTTAGTATCGACACTTGGTTCTGGGTGTCGACACTTGGTGTGCAAGGATTTTTGTTCATGCCAAATGCTGAAGTGTCGACACTTGACCTTCCAAGTGTCGACACTTGAGACTGAAAATCTCAGATTCAAGTGTTAACAGCTTCGAAAACATAAATATAATTCTTGAAATCATAAACACATAATATATAAACATTTAGATGCCCTTTTTCAATGAAGAGGATGTCCGAATTCGTGAGAAATGCTCCGTGCCATTACGTGCCATGAACCATAAGTTTTTGAGATTTTGAGGTGCTTTCTTCTTGAAAACTCACAACTTGAAATCCACATTAGTATACAATATGCACTCAATGTTTTGTTATTCATCAAAATCACTGGGTGGAGCCAACAATCTCCCCCTCTTTGATGATGACAAAACCTTAAGTAAAATGGCAATACATTTCAAACTTCAACTATTATAATTTATGAATATGAAATTAAGTCCATAAGAGAGGCAAAAACTTCATAGTTAGGAAGAATCAATCTCCCCCTTAATTAGATACTTCTTATTAAGGTAAATTTCAAAGATTCTTACAAGGTGAAACCACAAAAATTCAAAAATTATGCATCTATACAATCAATACAATTTCTCCACAAATTTATGAATCATCACTATTTCTCCCCCTTTTTGTCAATCATTAGAAAGGGGAATAACCTCCCCCTCACAATGAGCATTGAGACAAAAAGATGGTAGAGAAAAAATAAGATGGGTATCATAGCCAAAAATATACCAAGATAAAAGAGTATCAGAGCTAAAGATATATCAAGATAAAAGAGTATCAGAGCTAAAGAATAGTAAATTGGACCATTCAAACATAAATAATGAGCATTAAACTGAAATATATATAATAGATAAGTTTTCAATACAAAATTTGCTGAGTCATCAGCAAGAACTGAAACATACAGATATCATCAGAGTCATACAAATATCAAGAACATACAACATATGAACTATAACAGACATCTATGAGGCTAATCCTCATCAGATGGAATATCAAGATTGAATGGAGCACAGATCCTAGATCTAGTGGCTAATGCCCTAGGAGGTGCTAAAGCTCGACGACTCCTAGTGCGGCCAGAAGGACCAAAGGCGGGCACAACCCTAGATGATCTAGTGGAAGGGGGGGAAAGAAGATCAGCTGGTATAACAAGGTCTGGTGTGGAATCAACCAAGTCAGTAAGAGGAGCTGGGATAGTGGGAGGATCGCGACTGACCACCTCATAATCATCAGCACTGTCATCACTATCACTGTCACGACCCACAACCTCTGCAGCTCTGTCGTCATCCTGATCACCACCCTCAACAAAATCAGCATGGTCGCTCTGGTGATCGTCACCATCATCATCATCATCATCGTCATCATCATCATCATCATCATCATCTGATGGTACAACTGCAAGGGCTGTAGGAGGTAAAAGGGATCTCAATAGATCCTCAATACGAGAGAATCCCTCCTCCATAGATCTACGAATCTCAGCATGCTCTGAGGTAGTATGTGCTCGAAGAAGCTCGACCTCACTGCGTAGCTGAGTCACCTCTCCCCTGATCTCAGTGAACTGCTCTCTGGCATGCTCCTCAAAAGATAGTCCAGAAGGTGGCGGAGGAGCTGAAGTGTCAGGAATCAAATGCTCTGCCTGTGTCGATGGGATATCAACTGGAGGAAAAACTGCTGGCTCAGAGGTCCAGCCTCTGCCTCTCGAATATCGTCCTCCTCATCTGGCTCTAGGCCAGACTCTCTGCGCACCCATCGACCTCCAACTAATCTGTATCCCATACGGTGCAGAGACCTCTCATCATACACATCTATGTGTAGATCTCCTTGGGGATCTCCCCCTCCAGTGATACTCCACATGCTCTGAATAGTCTGGTCAGTGCCATGCCGTACGGTAAATAGTGACGATGCTGTGTCGCAGCATCATGCATCTGAGTAAGCATTAGGGATGGAAGATCAATCTGTCTCCTCTCTATCAGGCTCGTCATCACCATCAGCTCCCTCTCAGTGATGAAATCAAATCTCCCAGTCTTCGATAGAAGTATGCGTGCTGTGATGTGGTGCAATAGGCGCATCTCCAATGATAACTGGTTCGCGGTAACTATGGATATACCGCGAACATCCTCTCTCTCAAGAATGCACCTAAAGGTAGCCTCTCTGTCATCTACCGAAATGACATAGACTCCCCTACGGGGGATCTCTCATACTCTACCCAAAAGATCATCTATCAGTGAGATATGAATGCCTTTGACTGTCGTAGTCCACAGAAGTCGTCGACAATCCAGCGCACCATAGAACTCTCTCACTAGGTGAGGATAGTACCTCTCCTGTATAGTGCAGAATGGTACAAATCCTGCATCAGTGAGTACCTGTCGAATACTGAAATGGTGCCTGTCGAAACACTCCAGGTCGACTCTCCTCCCTGAGGCTACTAGCTTCCCTGCCATCCTCTCTGCAGGGGGAACTCGGTGTGGCTGAACTGCTAGGCTGTGCTGTGTCAAATCTGGCCTTCGACCTCCTCTCAACACCATGACTAGGCCTCTCCCTAACTGCAAGTCTCTTCCTGGGACCCATTACAGCAAGCTGACCAGGGAAGAAGGAAGATAGGTTTAGAACAATGGGACTGGCTACAGGCTAAGATAAGGAGAGTTTCATGTCTTAGATAGTTTTTGAAAACCAGTATTAAACCAATTTTGATTTGTAAAATACCTCAAACAACGTTTGAAAAACTGTAACTCAGTTTAAGGTGAGATTTTTACAACTAATACTTTGATTAAATGACAATATTCTGAACATATTTTTATAGAAAATATTTTTGTTCGTTAAAACACATTTGAACCTTTGGAAAATACTTTTTATATGGCCTAAAAATCAAAACCCATGGAATTTGGGTCTAAAACACTTAGGGTTTTAGTAAATAAGTGAAAATGTCGCAAACATATCATGAAAAACCTCTCTAAATCAATAATAAATGAATTTAGTATATTTAATTTAGATGAAAACCCAAATTATTTTTGCCAAAATCAATAAAACAGTGTTTTTCCGAAAAATGGGTGAAATAAGCATGAAAACGATCAAAAACCATGGGAAATCCGAGAAAAATACGTTTAAATCACTATTCCCTCAAATGGAATGTTAGAAATGCACTAAAACATGTAAAAATCTGGTTAGAATCTTGAAAAAACACCCGAAAAACCCTATTCATGGTTGTACGGTTTGAAAATGTCAAAAATAAAATGAAAAAGAGGGAAAATAAAATAAAATTAGAAGGGGGAAATACCTGATTTGTGATAGGTTAAAGGGTAAATGGATGGATTTGGACAGAGGGGACCACTGTTACAAGAAATCAGCGGGGGAAGAAAATGACAAAAACCCTCGGTCGACCTTTTTAAAAACTATTTCTGTTTCGCAAGTGTCGACACTTAGAATGTGTCAAGTGTCGACACTTGGTCTGGTGTCGACACTTGACAATTTCCAAGTGTCGACACTTGGCCAAAAAAAATTTGAGAAAATCTGAAAAAAAAAATTAAAAAATAGGAAATGTTTTGATCAGGTTTTAGGGGCTTTAATCAAGAGGTTTTGTGCGAAAGGATTTAGGTGTAAATAAAACTAAGAGAGTTCTAGGAGAATGGATCAATGACACCTAACTCTCTTCTAATCAGACAGAACCTATCCTCACTCAAAGGCTTGGTAAACACATCTGCTAACTGATCATCAGTACATACAAAATCAAGAATAACATTAGAGTTTTGTACATGATCTCTTATGAAATGATGTCTTATTTTAATGTATTTACTTCTTGAATGTTGCACAGGATTTTTAGATAGGTTGATTGCACTAGTATTGTCGTATCTTATGAGTGTCTTAGTTAGTTTAATGCCAAAATCTTCGAGTTGTTATTTGATCCAAAGGATTTGAGCACAACAGCTTCTAGCTGTTATATATTCGGCTTCCGTCGTAGATAAAGCAACTGAGTTATGTTTTTTGCTACTCTAAGAGATCAAATTTATTCCAAGAAACTGACAGGTTCCACTAGTACTTTTACGATCAAGTTTACACCCAGCAAAGTCAGCATCATAATAAGCAATCAATTCAAATGAAGAATCTCTAGAGTACCATAAACCAATTTCAATTGAACTAGATAGATATCTAAGTATGCGTTTAACAGCCAAAAGATGAGACTCTTTAGGATTCGATTGATATCTAGCACACATACAGACACTAAACATGATATCTGGCCTACTGGCAGTAAGATATAACAATGATCCGATCATGCCACGATATAATTTTTGGTCTATAGACTTACCTGATTCATCCTTGTCAAGTCTACAAGTAGAGCTCATAGGGGTACCTAAAGGCTTAGTGTTCTCCATCCCAAACTTCTTGAGTATTTCTTTTGTGTATTTGGTTTGGTTGATGAAGATCCCCTCTTTGGTTTGCTTTATTTGGAGTCCGAGGAAAAAATTCAGTTCTCCCATCATACTCATCTCAAACTCACCCTGCATTAACTTTGCAAAATCTTGACAAAAAGATTCATTAGTAGCACCAAATATTATATCATCTACATAGATTTGTACTACTAAGAGATCATCATTCTTTTTCTTTAAAAACAGAGTTTTATCTACATCACCTCTAGTAAAATCATTTTTGAGCAAAAAGGAACTTAAACGATCATACCAAGCTCTTGGAGCTTGTTTCAATCCATACAAAGCTTTATGAAGTTTGTAAACATGATTTAGAAATTCAGAATTTTCAAAACCAGGGGGTTGCTCAACGTAAACTTCTTTTTCAATTAGACCATTTAAAAAGGCACTTTTAACATCCATTTGATATAGTTTAAAATTCATGAAACAAGCAAAAGCCAACAATAGCCTAATTGCCTCAAGTCTAGCCACAGGAGCAAAGGTTTCATCAAAATCTATTCCTTCCTCCTGATTGTATCCTTTGACAACTAGTCTAGCCTTATTTCTAGTAACTACCCCATTTTCATCAAGTTTATTTTGAAAAACCCATTTTGTACCAATAATTGAAGTGTTTGAAGGCCTATCTACTAAAGTCCAAACATTGTTTGTTTTAAATTGGTTAAGTTCATCTTGCATAGTATTTATCCAATTACTATCACATTCAGCTTCCTCAATAGTTTTAGGTTCAATTTGAGACACAAAAGCTAAGTAATCATAGATATTTCTAAGGGATGATCGAGTACTTACACCTTTAGATGGATCACCTATAATTAGTTCTTTTGGGTGTCCATGAGCATACCTCCATTCTTTTGGTAATGGGTCAACTGTTGATGTGTTTTCATCACCTTGTGCTTGATCTCCTTCAGTGTTTTGATCATCGTTCTGTTCCTTGGTAAGCCCTTCATCGTTGTTTATTTCTTTAGTTTTCTTGGTACCTGTTTCATCAGAAAGTACATCTTCTTTTCTTGAAGATTTTTGGTTAGTTTCATCAAATACCACATGTATGGATTCTTCAACAACAAGTGTTCTTCTGTTGAAGACCTTGTATGCCTTACTAGATGTGGAGTAGCCTAGAAAGACTTACTCGTCTGATTTGGCATCAAATTTACTTAAATTATCTTTACCATTGTTTAAGATGAAACAACGGCATCCAAAAACATGAAAATAATGAATTGAGGGTTTTCTACCCTTCCAAAGCTCATAAGGTGTTTTCTTTAAAATTGGTCGAATTAAAACTCGATTTAAAACATAGCATGCAGTATTTATGGCTTCCACCCAAAAATATCTAGGTAAATCATTTTCACAAAGCATGGTGCGTGCCATTTCTTCAAGAGTTCTATTTTTTCTTTCTACTACCCCATTTTGTTGAGGTGTCCTATGTGTAGAAAAATAGTGATGAATTCCATTTTCAATACAAAATTTATCAAAATCAGCATTTTCAAATTCGGTTCCATGATCACTTCTCAAAGATACGACTGAAACACCTTTTTCATTCAAAACTCTTTTATGAAATCTAATGAATTCAGAAAAAGTTTCATCTTTATGTGCTAAAAACATGATCCATGTAAATCGTGAGAAATCATCTACAGTGACTAGACCATACTTCCTACCTCCCAAACTAGATGTTCTAGTTGGCCCAAAGAGGTCCATGTGAAACAATTCCAAAGGTCTAGATATAGAGATTACTCCTTTTGGTTTGAAAGAGGATTTTTTTTGTTTTCCAAGTTGACATGCACTGCAAATCTTATCTTTTTCAAAATTGAGTTTAGGCAAATCCTTTACCAAGTTCTTTTTGCTAAGTTTTGAAATTAAATGCATGCTTGCATGTCCTAGTCTACGATGCCAAAGCCAGCTAGTTTCATCGATCTTGGTTTCTATTGCCACTAGGCATTGACCTTTTTGAATAGGAAGATCATCAAGATCAACCATATAAATATTGCCATACCTATGACCAATGAACTTAATGCCATTGTCATCTAGACTAGAAACAACACACAAAGAAGATTCAAAAGCAACTTTAAAATTTTTGTCATAAAACTGACTAATGATAAGCAAGTTATGTTTCAAACCATCAACATATAAAACATTATCAATATAAGAAGTAGGGGTGATATGGACTTTACCAATACCGATAATTTTGCCCTTTCCATTATCACCAAAAGTTAAATTGCCACCATTTTGATATTCTAGTGAAGAGAACTGCTCCACATCTCCTGTCATATGCCTTGAGCAACCGCTATCAAGGTACCACATCCTTTTCTTATTGGTTGCAAGGCATACCTGCAATAAAGATCTAGTGGAGACTTTAGGTACCCAAGCCATCTTGGGTCCTTTTTGGTTAGTGGCATTGGTTCCTTTCGGAATCCAAACTTTTTTAGTGTTATTTAATCTTCTTTTGTTGCACATATAAGATTTGTGTCCTTTAGTACTACAAGTATAGTAAGTAATGGATGAAGATGCAGGCACAAAGAAATTTTTAAAGAGTTTTAGTTTCTTATGAGTTCTGAATCCTAAACCTGCTTTGTCAAATAATGCTCTTTGGTTATTTAAGAGTAAATTCAATTTTTCAGAACTGTAAGTAAATTCTTCTACAAAAGGTTTTAATTTTTCAATTTCTTCTTTATATCTTTTGTTTTCATTTAAAATTTTTTGCTTTGTTTTGACAAATTTTCATTTGAAAGTGAGTCACTTTTCTTTTTCAAGACATCTTTTTCTTTTTCAAGTACAATAATCTTATCATTTAATTTTTTATTTTGATTAAGAAGGCATTCATTTTCATTTGTAAGCTTGTTATTTGTTTTGGCTAGATCCAAATTTTACTTCTTTAAATCTTTATGTTTTAATTTTAATTTCTGAAATTCTATGACTAATTCGTCAAAAATTTCATGAAGCTCATCAAAAGTAAATTCATTTTCTATTTTGGAACATACCTCATCCTGATCGGCCATCAGACAGAAGTTTGCTACCTCTTGCTGTTCTTCCTCAGAACTGGAGTCTTCACTTTCACTCCAGGTTGCCATCATGGCTTTCTTTCTTAGCTTTCTTCTTCTTTTCTTTAACAAGGGACAGTCTACCTTGAAATGGCCGGGTTTTTTGCACTCAAAGCAAGTAGGCTGCTCCTTCTCCTTTTCTTTGTCCTTCTCTTTACTCGGCTCACCTTTCAGAGGTTTTTTTTTGTAGTTAAACTTTTTCTTCCTCATGAACCTTCTGAATTTTCTTGCTAAAAGAGCCGTCTCATCTTCTTCGTCATCTTCTTCGGAATCTTCGCTTGATTCCACTCTAGAAGTAGATTTGAACGTGATTACCTTCTTCTTTTTGTCGACCTCTCCATTCTTTTGTTTGAGGGAGAGCTCATAGGTCATTAGAGAACCCAACAGTTGTTCCAGTGGGAGAGTGTTGACATCCTTAGCTTCTTCAATCGCTGTTACTTTTGCATCCCACGAAGCTGGTAGAGACCTGAGAAGTTTGTTCACAAGTTCACCGTTAGAAATAATTTTTCTTAGGCTTCTCATGCCATTCACAATGTTTGTGAACCTAGTATACATCTCACTAATAGACTTTGTAGGTTCCATTTTAAGCATTTCATATATGTGAATAAGCATGTTGACCTTGGTGGTTTTCACTTGGTGTGCCCTCATGGTTAACCTCAAGTGTATCCCAAATCTCCTTGGCAGAGAGACAATTTGATATTCTATTAAATTCACTTGGGTCAAGAGAGCAGAATAATAGATTCATAGCCTTAGCATTAAGCTCAATTTGCTTAATGTCATTCTCATCCCAATCATCTTCCATCTTTGGGGTGAGAATGCCATTAATCAACATCGTAGGCTGATGAGGACCTTTTACAATTGTCCTCCACAAATTATAGTCAAGAGCTTGAATAAATATGCGCATGCATGTCTTCCAGTATGTGTAATTTGTGCCATTAAAAAGTGGGGGACGATTTGAAGCTTGACCTTCAACAATACCCATTCCTATTGGGGCTGCCATGATCTTTTACTCAAGATCCTTGGACCTACAAGAGAGTACCGGTGCTCTGATACCACTTGTTGCCCAGAAATGGAGCCCAAGAGGGGGGGTGAATTGGATCTTTTAAAAATTTAAGACAATAAAGAGAGTGACTAGTGGTGCTTGTGAAAATGAATTCAATGCAAGATATTTAAAGCGATAGCAATAATCAAAAGAACAAGAGAGGAAGAGAGCAATCATACACAAACACAAGGTTTATAGTGGTTCGGTGCAAACCTAGCACCTACGTCCACTCCCCAAGCCACCATTGGGAATTTCACTATAATCAAACAAGATTACAGTTGACTTGTTTTTCTCAAGGCTTACAAGTCAAAACCTAAGTTGGTTTTATCACTTAGGCTTACCAACAAACCTTAACACTTATTTTGTCTTCGGGCTCATAAGTTAACCCTAGTTGGTTTTATCCCTTTGGCTCACCAACAAACCACAATAACCTTCTTTCAAGACATCCTTGAAAGCAAGGTCAAATCACAATGTAAAAAACAGATATACAATTTAAATACTAAAACAAACTCTCTTCAAGAGTATAATGGAATCTTTGAAGCTCAAGTTGATGCTTTATCTTCACTCTTCCTTGGAATCTCCTTCAAAGTGCCTCTTTAGGAATGAAGTAAGGATGGACTTGTAGGCTTTTCAAAGAATCAAACTATAAGAGGCTTTTGATGTGAAGTATTTGAGAGAATATTGGCTTTTTGGCTTTTGAGTAGACTTGAATGCACTTCAATACACTTCCTTATCTTTAAAATGAGGTTGGTGGAGGTTAAATACACCAAGAACCTTCCAAAAAATGGTTTGTGACCGTTGGAACCTCGAAAATAGCCGTTTGGAGCTTGAAAAGCAAGTTCTGCAAGCCAGAAAAATAGATCCATTAGAGCTGTCAGGCTGCAAGTGTCGACACTTGGCTGTCAGGTGTCGACACTTGGCTGTCAGGTGTCGACACTTGTTCTCTAGGTGTCGACACTTGAACTTTCAAGTGTCGACACTTGATGCACAGGTGTCGACACTTGACACAAAAATCCTCAAATTATAAAGTTCTGTATTTTCAAAATTCTCAGGCCTTGAGTCGACACTTGGAAACCTAAGTGTCGACACTTAGTGTCGACACTTGGTTCTGGGTATCAACACTTAGCGTGCCAAGGATTTTTGTCCGTGCCAAATGCTGAAGTGTCGACACTTGACCTTCCAAGTGTCGACACTTGAGATTGAAAATCTCAGATTCAAGTGTAAACAGCTTCGAAAACATAAATATAATTCTTGAAATCATAAACACATAATATATAAACATTTAGATGCCCTTTTTCAATGAAGAGGATGTCCGGATTCGTGAGAAATGCTCCGTGCCATTACGTGCCATGAACCATAAGTTTTTGAGATTTTGAGGTGCTTTCTTCCTGAAAACTCACAACTTGAAATGCACATTAGTATACAATATGAACTCAATATTTTGTTATTCATCAAAATCACTGGGTGGAGCCAACATACCCTATAAATGTACATCTATCAGACCTAAGCCTAAGCTTGTCTATTTTCAAACATTTGACATAAGCTAAACATCCCTAGATTCTAAGGTATAGAGTACCAACTTATGCCCTATCCATATCTCATATGATATTTTATCTACAGATTTGTTAGGAACTCTATTTCGAATGTAATAAGCCAATTCTAGTGCATATCCCCAAAAGAAAATAGATAGTCTCGTAAATTCCATCATGTATTGAACCATATCTAATAGGGTTTGATTCCTCCTTTCGGACATTCATTATATAGAAATGTCCATTATGAGAGAATCTTATCTCTTCTAAATATGTTATAAACTCATCGGTAAGATATTCACCTCCTCGATTAGATCGAATGATTTTGATATGCTTGCCAGTTTGTTTCTCTACTTCATTATGAAATCGTTTGAACATTTCAAATGACTTGACCTTATGTCTCATTAAGTAAATGTACATATACCTTGATAGGTTGTCAGTAACATGATTAAGTAGTGATATCCACCTATGGTTGAAGTGTTCATCGGTCCAATAATCAATATGTATTAGACCTAGAATCTTAATGGCTCTTTCACCTTTTCTAGTAATATGTGACTTAGTCATCTTTCTAAGAAAATTGGATTCACAAATTGGCAATAATTCAAAATCATTGACCTTGAGGATTTTTTCTTTAGATAACATGTTCATCCTATTCTTATTGATATGACCTAGCCTATAATACAAAAGGTAGATATCAGACACATTTTCTACAATAGGCCATTTATTGGACATATACATTATATTTACAAGCTATGATAATATACAAATGTCATTCTTTAGTTGTCCATATAATATAATAACACTATTTATAATGATATCACAATAATTACTTTTTATTGATAAATAAAAATCATTCTTAGTCAAAAGGCCTACAGAGATTACATTCATCATTGAAACTAAAACAATAATGACAATCATTTAAAACAATGATACTAGAATCAAAAACAAGCTTGACAGTTCCTAAAGCTAGAACTGGAACTAATCTTCCATCTCTAACATTCAGGAATCTCTCACCATCTTTGAATCTTCTACTGACCTAAAATCTTGCAATGAATTGCAAATATTAATAGAACTGTCGATATACAATATTCAGGTAGAAGTATCACATATTGAAAAATTACAAGGCATTATCATATAAGTACTTTGTCAGCAACAGCTTGCTAATTTTTTTTTCTTGGCCTGTTCGAGTCCAGCGAGGCAATAAAAAGGACAATTTCTCTTCCAATATTCCTGCTTCTTATAGTAGAACTATTTAGCTTGAGTCTAGTCAGACTTGAACTTCTTGGTCTGACCTGGCTGAGTCACCAGAGCACTGTGCACCTTTTTCTTATTAGCTTTTTCTTCCTTTTCTTAAATGAATGATGCCCTGTCGAACCTTCCACTATATTCACCAACCCCTTATGAAGTTGATGATCCTTCTCATAGGTTTGCAACAACCCCAACAGTCCATGGTAGTTGATTGCAAGCCTAGTTATTTTGTAATGATCAAGAAAGTTAAGGTAGGACTTCGACAAGGAATTGAGGATCGCATCCTTTCCCAGCTATTCATGTAGGAAAAATCCAAGTTTGCTCAGGTTCTTAATTAGGTCGATCATGTACAATACATGATCAATAACCAACACCCCTTTCCTTATCTTAGTGTTGCAAATGGTACAAGATTTTTGTACCTTTCAACATCATCGGGAGTGTTGAAGGATTCTTTCAACACTTGAAGCATGTCCTCCAGCTGAGTATCCTCAAATTTGTGATTTAGTTCATCTGATGGGGACCTGAAAACCTATTTTATTTTATTTGAGTCCATTAGTCCTGTGTCACTTGAGTCTAAGTGAGTCACTTGAGTCTAAGTGAGCCACTTGGGTCCTGTAATAAAGTGGGACAACTGAGTCAGTTGAGTCCACTTAGTCAGGTCCAGTCATTTTAGTTCAGTCAAGAGTCCAGTTAAGTTGTTCAAGTCAAGAGGAGAGTCATCAACAGTCAGGAGATTCACTAGACCCCTCCAACTAGAGCGGCCTTCATGCACCTAGACCCTTTCATGCCGCCAAGCTTGCAAGAGAGAGCTCCAGCCCAAGACAGGCCCACTGTTGACCGGTCCACCAGGGTTTCTTGGCCCATAAGTTAGGGTTTCTTAGCCCTCAAGTAATGTACCCTGGGGTGAATCTATAAATACCGCCCCTCCCCTCTTGTATTAAACATCTTTTTCCATATGATTACAAACAAAAAAATTATTTTGATCTGAGTTTTGAATTTTCTCTGGATTGGAGTGGGTGTGACGTTCAGGTTCCTGGTTCTTGAGTACAAGCCCTAATCTTCTGGTGACTCCTACGCTTGCCAGCGATCCTCCCTCGTTTTGTTCCGCATCATCATCATTCATGGATTCCTGTATAATGCAACAGACCATGGTTTAATCATTGAGCCACTTCTGGTAAGTATCTCAGGCCGCACCATGAATATTCTAAGCAAGCTTCTTAGGTGCCAGATCTTCCAACATGTACAAGACCCATTCATACTTCAAGACTATTTTTAGCTTTCGATACCAATTATCAAATTGGATCCTGTTAGTTTTTCACTATCCAATAATAAATGGAGCAACAAAGTGGTGGCCATATTAATCTAAAAAGAGAACAATACTTAATTAGTATATGAATCCTTTAATTCTAAAGACTTGAACTTTAGTCTAAAGGTTCTCCCACTATTTTGATCAAATTGGTAGCATCTACCTCCAATTCAAGGAATTACACTAATTCCTTAGCAGGTATCAGAATCCAATAGACTGTACATGAGCCTGACTTTGACTAGCTTACCCATATGCATCTAAAAGTAAGTTCTTAATCAATTATTTCTTTAAATATTTTTTATAATAATATTGCTCCAAGAACTAATCAGTAAGCCTTTGGGCTACTACTAGAAGTCCTGGTTAGGTCTAACCATTAACATGATAGGATTGAGCAATTTTAGCCAATAATGGCTTAGCTCGACTTTGGTCGGTCCACCTGACCATCATTTAGAAATAAGTAACTAAGTTATCATAATATGAATGATAATTCCAATAGCCAGATAAGTACTAGGTCTTTGGACCTCTAGTGATCATCTTAACTATTGGCCTCATTACCACTCTCTTAATGGGAGGATATGACTTAATTATCTCCATAATTTTGTTACTTTAGGGACCTAACAATTTTAGAGGGTTTAATTAGATAGTCAAGAAAAGAAAAAGACATGGACCAATCAACAATTCTCCCACTGACTTCATCAAGTTAATGTTAAGGGTCGAATCATATTAATCCAAGGATACCAAGATAAGTCAAACTGATCTTCGTTACTGGCATGGGTTTTCTTAAATCGATGAGCTATCTAATCAAAACTTGATTGACCAAATTAGTCAAGTAAGTAAGATCGATGGAAGGGTTCCATCATTAACCTCTTTTCTTAGATACCAACATGTTGGCTAGGTAAGAGGCAGTCCCAATTAATGACCATAATCAAAGGCCAAACTTATCTTAGACATCAATTGGTTCATTGGTTTTGATTAGAGCTAGAATCTGGTCCATTTAATAATATGGACTTGATCAACCTATCACTATAGAATTGATTTAGAAACTATTTGACCTAATCCTAATCAACTTTTAGTTATGTTAAATCAACTTCTCTAAGATCCATATTAATTAAATTCTAACCTTAGGTCTAACCAAGTTATTTAACATAATTCGAGATAACCTAAAACCTAAGTTTTATGAATTGACTTTAGATCTTTAATTCATAATTTTATATCTAATCAAATCTTATTTTTAGTAATTAATCAAGATCTATTTTTCTAAAAATCAGATCTAAATGTTTTTATATAAATCATATATAAATAAAATAATTTTAGATCCAGACTACATGCTATGGTATAATTACTAAAATTAAATTTATAATTTATGTTCTAAATATAAAACCAGATATAAATAACTTAATTTCAGATCAATAATAGTAAAATAATCAAGATTAAATTATTAAAAATTAAATTTAAATTATCTAAATAATTTTAATAAAATTATCCTTTCACCTTACTTTTCATAGGATATAACCACAAGCTGTACCCCTACACACCATAGGGGATCCCATGGAATAAAAAAAGAGGACTTTTAAACCTTACTTTTCTTCTATGACCAGACGACCATGGTGATCAATCCAAATCTAAAGTAGTTACTCAGATTAAGATTACAATTAATATGTAAGGTTCTACATCTATATATCATGTTATAAAAATTGATCGCTCTGATATAACTATTGAAAATTATCTAGGATTTCATGCATGATTTTTTTATAATTTACAACAGAAGATAATCTATTATAAAAATATTTTTAAAAAAAATAAATATATAGATCATATCTAATAAATCCTATAAGAATTGTAACATGATATGCATCATAGAAAATAAAATCAGCATGCATCAATCTAGCCAATGCATGCTGTATATTTAATCTACAAATAACTATGAGATCGAATCCATACTTGATCATGAGTCGATGATCACCACTGTCAATGAGCCATGGTAAGGGCCTCTCATATCACTTCACAACCACATAATATGTTCAGTTTTATGAATCATCTACACAAAGCCTCGACACGATCAACCTTCTCGGACTGCTAGATTCATGCGAAGGCCATTGGATGGCTGAAATAAAATTATTTTAAAGTCTTCTTGGACCCTCCAAGAAGATCAAAAGGTGGATCAAGAGGTGATTAGATGGAAGAAGAAAATAAAATCAAGAAAACCCTCTTTTTTTTTCCTTTTCTTTTTTCTCTTCCTTTAGCCCTAGTGCTAGATCTGGAACTCCACATGCCAATATGAATTCATGTGGCCCCTTCTCTTATTTTTTATAATAATTTTACTTCAGATTTTGTATGATAATTGGTCTCTTAATGTTTCACATATAACAAAAAACTGAAGTAAAATTTTGTTAACTAGAGGAAGGATTAGATTAGGATAAGGTTATACTGTTTGAATAGGACTAGGAGTTCTATTCCTAATAGAACTCCTCCAATTAAATTCAAATAAATCCATATTTAATTCAAACCCATCCTAATATAAATAGAAATGAGGAAAGATGAAAAAAATTAATTTTTTATGAATAATTCATAAAAAAAATTCTAGAAAGGCATGGAAAATTTTTAGGAAAGAAAACAAGTTGGACTAGTATAAGGTTTGACAAAGATTTGACCAAAATTAGTCAGAAACTAAAACTAATTTGGATATAATTAATTTAACCAATTTGAACCCAATCTAATTAGATCCCAATTACACTTAATTAAATTTTAATTAAATATAAAATTAACTGAACTCAAATCTGAATCAAATAAAATTAGAAATTCTTAGTGATTAGGTCATCAAATAACCTAATTGGGTGAAATCCAATTAAACCAGATTTAATTAGGCTTGACCTAAATCTATTTTCTCAATCAAATTGAGCCAATTAGCAATCTAGTTACTAATTAATCCTTCTATAATTAATGAATAATTAATTTATAATATTTTATATAGGATTAATTACTAATCATATTTATAATTTTGCTATTGAATGATTTTTAATCATTAATTAGCTATCATGATCGGTCAAAAACTTCTTATGCATATGACCTCATAGATTTGAACCATAAGCCGATAGCCTAGAAACCAATTTTTGAACTAATCGATGCGACCATCTAGCAATGATGCCCGATGTTTGGATAGGTCAAATAATGGCAAGGAAACATTCAAGAACCCAAGCTATGGTTATGTATAATTCTTTTCTTTAACCTAATTTTTGAAGATGAATTCAAAGTCAACTGTCAACTCTGAATAATGTATCTAAATATGTTTCAATCTACTAAATCTTATGACTTCTCACAAGGATTACCCTAGCCAAGGCTTTGCTAAATTGAAACACTATAGAGTATCTGCTCCAATAACTTAGAGTGGTTAATTCCTTCTTGACTCAACACTGACTTAATAAGTACTTAACTACATCCAAAAATCTTTCATTACTAGATTATAAATTTAGATAGCCTTGCACCAAAATATAGTTAGTTGCTTGCAAGTCACCATGATAGTCTCAGGTCAGAAGGATATTTATACCCATACCCTTTCTGTGAGATACTCTTGATAGTAAAGTACTCGATATAGTTGATCACTATTCAGTGAGATATACTTCTATACTCACCTCTAGTTTCTCTATACTCCTTGGTTAAGAAGACAACCAACCTATATAGCAGACAATGAGCTATTTTTGATAAACATTGTCATCCTAGATAATAACATATCATTTTGTCATAACTGATTTAAGAACTACTTGCTAAATCCTCCTTTATCGAATCTATACAATTCTAAGGATTTCAATACATTAGAGTTCACAAAAAAATGATAAATAGTATTGAGCTATCAAAAATAATATTTGTTGACTCCTATCTTGATTTTGATGAATAACAAAATATTAAGTATATTTGAGTACTAATTATGGATTAAAAGTGTGTTTATCAGAATAGGGTACTCATCAAAGCTATTTTGAATTAAAAGTTCAAAGCTTGTTATCTTGTTAAAGAAGCCAGTTCAATTGATGAAATTTCAAGTTTAATGGACTTTGATGCACAAGAAAAACCTTGAAGAACTCAAATCTTAAAGTTGGAGAAGTTTCAGTAGAGTTTTAGTAGAGTTTTAGGAGAGTTTCAGTCAAGTATCGATCCATGGAAGTGAAGTGTCGACTCACATAAACTTAAGCTAATATGTAGAAGAAGTTTCAGCTGGCATGCATGAAGTGTCGACTTATGAAGATCAAGTGTCAACTCATGTGTTGACTCAAGTGTCGACTTAAGGCCTGAGACCAAAATGAAGACAGAACATGATGAATTTAAGTTTTTACTCAAGTATCAACTCATGAAAATGAAGTATCGACTCAAGTATCAACTTACTAGAATAAGTGTCGACACACCAGTACTTTCCACAGAGCTTCAAAAGATATTTTTGACCTAGTGTCAACTCATGTGTCGACTCATAACCTAAAGTGTTGATACCTGCAGGTCTGGAAGAGCAGTAATGGCTAGTTTTTTGAAGCACAGAATTGGTCCTTTTCATCCCTAACGACTATTTTCTCCTCTCTAATGATCAAAAATGATCATTTAAGGCTTGGAAAGGTATTTAAAGTGGACCAAACTCAAGAGGGAATGAACTAATGAGAAGTTATGAGCATTCACTGAAATATTCATTAAAGAATAATTACTTTTGAGAGAAGTTGAGCCTTCAAACATTCAAGAGCATTCAAGGAGCATTCAAGTCCAACTTTTAAGTATTCATTAAGGCTTCAACAACTTGGAGACAAACTTTCTCAATAGCAATTAAAGAGCTTCAAAGAGATATTTATTTTTATTTTTAAAAGCTTATTGTATTCTTATTTTAAACTCAACTTTATTATTGTTCCTAGTTTCAAGTGATTTGAAACTAGTGTTTGGGTTATTGGTGAGCCTTGAAAAAACCAACTTAGATTGTTGGTGAGCCTTGTTTGAAAACCAACTGAGATTTTTGGTTAGCCTTGTGAAAATCAAGAGGTTTTTGGTTAGCCTTGTGAAAACCAAGAGGTTGTTGGTGAGCCTTTTGAAAACCAACTAGGATTTTGGTTAGCCTTGTAAAAATCAAGGGATTGTGATCAGTGAGCCTAGAAAACTAATCGACTGTAATCAAGTGGGATTATAGTGAAATTCCTAGGTTGACCTTGGAAAGTGGATGTAGGTACTTTGGTGTGCATCGAACCACTATAAATCTTTGTGTGTTTGTAATTGCTTCTATTATTCTTGATATTATTTTAATTCTACTGCATTCTATCATCAAGCACACATATTCTTGAAATTACTAACACCTTCATTATTTTTTAATAGGCACATACTTGCAACAAGTTTTAAAACCTAATTCACCCCCCCTCTTGGGTTTCTTCACTGGGTAACAAGTGGTATCAGAGTCACGTACTTGGCTTATAGGCTTAACTGCCTTGAGTTAAAGATTTATGGCAGTCCCTTTAGGTTCTAGTATTATTGAGGGACAAGCCTCAAATAGACCACCTTATTTTAATGGCACAAATTATACGTATTGGAAAACCTGCATGAGAATTTATATGCATTCAATAGATTATAATCTTTGGAAGGTTGTAGTAAAAGGTCCCCATATTCCTTCCATGATTGTTAATGGCATTTCTATTCCAAAACTAGAAGAGGATCAAAATGAAAATGATATTAAGCAATCGGAGCTTAATGCTAAAGCTATGAATTTGCTTTATTGTGCATTGAATCCTAGTGAATTTAATAGGATTTCCACATGCACATCTATGAAGGAAATTTGGGACACACTTGAGGTTACTCATGAGGGTACCTATCAGGTGAAGATTACTAAAGTAAATATGCTTGTACATACATATGAAATATTTAGAATAGAGCCTAATAAATCCATAACTTATATGTATACTAGATTTACAAATATTGTAAATGGTATGAGAAGTCTTAGAAATGTTATGTCTAACGTTGACCTTGTAAATAAAATTCTCAGGTCATTGCCAATATCTTAGGATCCGAAGGTCATGACAATTCAAGAAGATAAAGATGTTGAGACACTTCCCTTGGAGCAACTTGTTGGTTCACTCATGACTTATAAGTTGAACTTAAAGCAAAAGGCAGTAGATGCGGATAGAAAAAAGAAGACAATTGCATTCAAATCCACTACATCAAATGAGCTTTTGAGTGAAAAAATAGATGAAAGTGAAAATAAGGATAAGGATGAAGAGGCACTTGTGGCTAGAAAGTTTAGAAGATTCATGAGAAGGAAAAAGTTCTCATTCAAAAAGAAGCCACACAAAGGAGAGCCTAGCAAAGAAAAAGGCAAAAAGAAAGAAAAAAAGAAGGAGAAGAATCAATCTCTTTGCTTGGAGTGTAAGAAGCTTGGACATTATAAATTTGATTGTCCCCTCCTTAAAAAATTCAAGAAGAAGTTTAAAAAGAAAGCAAGGATGGCAACATGGAGTGATAGTGAAGACTCCAGTTCAGAGAAAAAACATTAGGAAGTCACTAATTTTTGTCTCATGGCACATGAAGATGAGGTATGTCTTGCAACCAAAGAGAAGAAGATATTGCGGTATCTTGACAGTGGTTGCTCAAGACACATGACCGAAGATGTAAAGCAATTCACATCTTTTGAGGCTTTGAATGGTGGAAATGTGATATTTGGTAATAATGGTAAAGAAAAAATCATCGGTATCGGTAAAGTCCATATCATCTCCTCTACTTATGTTGATAATGTTCTACTTGTTGATGGATTAAACCATAATTTGTTTAGTATTGATCAGTTTTGCGATAAAGGCTATAAAATAGTTATTGAATCATCTCTTTGCATGATATCTAGTTTTGATGATAATAGAGTAAAATTTATTGGAAATAGGCATGGCAACATCTACCTTGTTGATCTTGATAATTTACCTTTACAAGATGGTGAATACCTAGTTGCAATGAATGCCATAATTAATGAGACTAGTTGGCTTTGGCATCGTAGATTAGGTCATGCAAGTATGCATCTACTTTATAAACTATGCAAAAAGGATTTAGTTAAAGATTTACCAAAACTTAGATTTGAAAAAGATATTTATGAAGCTTGTCAATTTGAAAAACAAACAAGGACATCTTTTAAAACTAAAGGAATGGTTTCAACTTCTAGACTACTAGAACTACTCCATATAGATCTCTTTGGACCAACTAGGATCACAAGCCTAGGAGACAAGAGATATGGACTAGTCAAGTGGATGATTTCTCTAGATTTACATGGATTTTATTTTTATCACATAAAGATGAATCCTTTTTGGCTTTCACAAAGTTTTATCAAAAGGTTTCAAATGAAAAAGGTACTTCTGTCATTTGTATTCGAAGTGACCATGGAACTGAGTTTGAAAATCAAGATTTTGAAGGTTTTTGTAATGAAAAAGGGATTGAACATAATTTTTTTGTACCTAGAATACCTCAACAAAATGGGATGGTAGAAAGAAAAATTCATACTTTAGAAGAAATGCACACGCAATGCTTTATGAAAATGATCCTCCTAGATATTTTTGGGCAGAAGCTATTAATACTACCTGTTATATTTTAAACCATGTTTTAATTCAACCAATTTTAAAGAAAATGCCTTATGAGCTTTGGAAAGAAAGAAAACCTACTTTGAAATATTTTTGGGTATTTGGTTGTCGATATTTTATTTTGAATAATTGAAAAAATAATTTAGACAAATTTGATGTCGAGTCAGATAAAGGTATCTTCTTAGGATACTCTACATCTAGCAAGGCATATAGAGTTTTTAATAAAAGAACACTAGTAGTAGAAGAGTCTATATATGTAGTGTTGAAAAGTCTACTAACAAGTCTTCTAGAAAAGAAAAATTTCTGATGGATGTGCAGATATTGAAGGACTCAAGAAGCTGACTTTGGATGATACCCCTACCAAAGAAAGTGATGAAAACCAAAGCAAGGAAAATGGTGAAGAAGCCACAAGATTTTCACCAAAGGATCTACCCAAAGAATGGAGGTATGCTCATGGACATCCTAAGGAATTAATCTTAGAAGATCTATCGAAAGGGGTAAGAACTAGATCCTCTATTAGAAATAAATGTGATTATATCACTTTTGTTTTACAAATTAAACCTATATGTATTGAAGAAGCTAAAAAAGACTTAAATTGGATGATTTCTATGCAAGAAGAATTAAATCAATTTGAAATAAATAATGTTTGGACACTAATAGAAAGACCAACTAATGCTTCCATAATTGGTACAAAATGGGTATATAAAAATAAATTAGATGAAAATGGAATAGTAACTAGAAACAAGGCTAGACTAGTAGCTGATGCGGGATGAAATGCAATGATGCAATCTAGGAGGAGATAGTAGTAACTAGATGAATAAAATGAAGTGAAGCTAGGCTACTTTTCCATGTAAACAAAATTGAAATCTTCATGAAGGGATTTGCATGTTAAACTAGACTTGAATGAGAACCTTCAAAGTAGTAAAGAAAAAGGATCTTTGTGGCTAAAAAACCACACATGCTAAGGCTTAATTACTCTAATATCTCAAATCTAAAAACATTGAAAGAGGGATACCTGGCCATTAATATTTCAGGGATTGGAAGGATTACACTCAAGGATGAAGTTCTTGGATGACAAGGAGATTCCTCTAGACGGTAGGACTTCTTGTCTCTGTTTCTTGTCTTAAAAGACCCTCCTCTTTGAAACCTAGAAATCCCAGGGATCCTACACAAACCATAGTAGAATTAAAAAGGAATTTGAAAGGTGGAATACTAATGAAATGAAGGTTGAAGTTGAGAAGAAGTTTGGTGGAGTGGAAGTAGCTTGGCCAGCCTCCTTTGTTTGTTCTTCCTTGCACTTGGAAAATGATTGGATGGTTTGGAAAATAGGCTAATGGCTTTTAGCATGGAAGATGCTTTTGCTTGAAATAGCTAAGGGCCTCTCACCTACTCCCTCTCGGAGGACATTTGAACACACAAATGGAAGGGAAGAAATTCAACTTTTCATTCATATCATGTACCCTTTTACATGAGATCTTGGAGTATTATTTATAAGCCTCCAGGGAACTTTTGAAATTCGAAATACATGGAGCTTTTCATGGGAAGTTGCTAGCGATAAGGGTGGAAATTCAAAATACATGGAGATTTTCATGGAGGTAGCAACCTTAGCTAGCTATAAAGGTGAAAATTCAAAAAAACCTTGGCCGGCTCCTTTAATTTTGAAATCTTCTTGGTGATGTGGCATGTGGTGATGAGGTGTAAACCAAGTGGTGACATGGCATCCAATAGTGCTTGCTGAAGTGGCGTCCTCCTTGGATTATTTTGTTGGAGTGGTTGAGTGCATCCAATCTTCAAGTGAGCTTGCTTACATTGAACCAATTCCAAATCTTTCTTGGACCCAACTACTAAACTCACTAAATACAAGACCAATTTGACCCTAATTGGAATCAAAAAACCCAAATGGACTTAAAGGAAACCAAATTGAAATAAACCCAAACCTAATTACATGACTCAAATTCAATTAAAGAAGTAAAATTACTCTATTTACAAGACATAAGTTTAATGAAGTAATTAAAGCCATACTGAATTAGACTGAAGCCTCTTTCGAACTTTGGTGCTCACACCAGTTCTCCCGGGGTGGGAGGAACTCGACCCTATCGAGTATGGGCTGATCTGACTTTGATACCTTTTTAGCAGGTCTAGATCAATTTGCTATAGATCCTCTCGGGTGATCCAGGAATCCTCGGATTCGGGTCTTCCTTGCCATCGAACCAGATAACGTTGATAGCCCTTATTTCTGGTGGTAATTACCTGGTCATCCAACATACTTTCAATCCTATTTCTCTGTTCTGGCTGTGGTGCTGGTGGACACTCAGGTAGGTTTTCACTCTCAAAGGTTGGATAAGGTCCAAAAAGCTCACTAGGAATTAATGCCGGCTCTTTGTATTCTTTCAGATCATAAATATTAAATGTTGAACTAATGCCATAATCCGATGGTAACTCAAATAGGTATGCATTAGGTCCAACTCTCTTTAATACTTTGAAAGGTCTAGCTCCCCGGCCATCCAGTTTCTTCATATTTCCTGACGAGAACCTTTCAGGTTTAAGTTTAACCATTATAGAGTCCCCTATATTGAATTCTTTCATTCGTTTATGTGAATTGACCGTATGCTTATAGACTTCATTGCTCATTTGAATTTTCCTACTAATCTCCTTATACAAGTCCTTAACATTCTGTGCATATGACTAGCAGACTCAGACATTCATGCATAAGTGGGTAATGAAATGAGGTCGATAGGTCTCCTAGGTTTATAACCATGGACAATCTCAAAGGAACTCTTACCAGTAGACCTATTGACTGAACTGTTATAAGCGAATTCGGTATGAAGTAATAGCAAATCCCAGTTTTCTATACTCTCTCCAACAAGACACCTCAATAAGTTTCCTAGACTTCTATTTACTACTTCGGTCTGTCCATCAATCTGGGGGTGGTAAGCAGTTGAGAAGTTTAATTTTGTTCCTAGTAGGTGCCAAAGGGTCTTCCAAAAGTAACTTATGAAACGAACATCCCTATCAGAAACAATGGTCTTAGGTAACCCATGCAATTTGACTACTTGATCGAGAAAAAGCTTGGCTATCTTAGAGGCGTCAAAAGTTTGGGAATAGGGTATAAAATGGGGCATCTTTGAAAATCTGTCGACCACTACAAAAATTGAATCGTGTTTCCTAAGTGTTGACCCCATAAGTGATATTGATGATAACCAAACATTGGAGCATGTACATTTATTACTAACAACTCTTCAAGTATTTTACAAGTTTTTGTAGGATGAGTTAATTGTTCAAACTTCAACTCCTACACCTTTATTTCTTGTTTGAGTTGTGTTATAATTTGTTTTTGTAAAGAAGAACCCAATGAAAAAGCTAAGAAAAAATCATGTAAAAAGGGTTACTTCTTTGTATGTGTGCCTTAGAATTAATTTGAGTTGGTATGATTGAAAAGTTGTAAGAGTGTTGGTAAGAGTTTTTCTTTTAGTTCAATTATAAAAATCCTGAAGAAGATACTCGAGCCGACCTAGCATGTTGAAGAGCTGACTCTACTTCATGGCATGCAACAAGGATTCTGGTACGAAGCAATCCAAGCCGACTCGAAGGTAACCGAGCCGACTCCAGTGAATCCGAGTCGACTGGAATTTATCTGAGCTGACTCCTCTAGAATCCAGTTTTTGAATATTTCTGAGAACAGCCAAGCGAGCCGACCCGAACCAGAAAGAGCCGACTCTACCAGACCTAATTTTGAAGACCAGAGAAAGTGAGCCGACATGAACTGCATCGAGTCGACTCTTCTATAGATGATTTTAGAACATGAGAAGAAGAGCCGACCGAAATCGAAAAGAGCCGACTCCTCGAATTCAAGTTTTTCAAAGATATAAGTTCAAGTTGACCCGAGCTATCAAGAGTCGACTCATCCAAAGTGAAGTTTTGCGCCCTGAGACAAAGAATCGACTACATTAATGATTTGGCGACTCGACCAATCGACTCGAAGGATCCGAGCTGACTCAAAGGAATCCATGCTAACTCGAACATCGCTTTCAGCTATCCAATGGCTAGTTCCAGAATTTATTTTTGAATGCCAAAAAGTGCTCTAACGGTCACAAACCACTTTCCAATGATCTACAATGGCTAGAATTGCCTTGGAGTGATGGAAGACCTTATACTTGAAGGATTTGAACTTCCTTGAAGAAATGAATTAAAAAGTTCATCAAAGTTTTGAGAGCTACATTGAATATCCCACCTACCAAAAAGAGAAAGAGCACAAGAGAATTAAAGCAAGCTTTCAAGTCTTCACCAACTATGACTGAAGCTTGAAGCAATTTCGGAAGAAGCCACTGAAGCAATTAAAGCTCATTCAAGCTCATTTAAGTGGACTTCTATCAAGCTGCACTGGCAACTATCTAACAAATTGAGTTTGTCATTTATTGTTGCATTTTACTTCAATTCTTTTTTTAAATTATTGTTGGGTTATTGGTGAGCCCGGTTGAAAAACCAAATAGATTCTTGGTGAGCCTTGATAAAAATCAAGTGTTGGATTCTTGGTGATCCTGGTAAAACCAAGTTAGGTTTCTTTGGTGAGCTTGTTCAAAACCAAAGGGTGTTGGGTTTTCTTTGGTGATCCCATTAAAATCAAAGTGTAGAGATTTTGGATTGTGATCCTGCAAAATAATCCAGCTGTATTCAGGTGTGAATATAGTAGAAATCCCAAGTGGTATCTTGAGTAGTGGACGTAGGAGCTAGGTTGCTCCGAACCACTATAAATTTTGTGTGTTTGTGTTGTGCTTACTTGACTTTATTTAGCTTCTGCAAATTGAATACTCTATCATAGCACCTACCACTTATAAGGGACTTTTAATTGCACATTATCTACTTTAAATTTTTTAAATTTCCAATTCACCCCCATCTTGGGTAGCCACCTGGGCAACACTAAGGGTCTTTGGCAATCCTAAAATAAAGTCCACGCTAAGATCCTACCATGGACACTCAGGCATAGGTAAAGGAGTGTATAACCCGGTGTTTTGCCTTTGATGTTTAGCAATAGCACATGTCCTACATTGGGCGACAATATTGGCTACGTGTTTCCTAAGGCCTGGCCAATAAAATTTCTCCTTAACTATTAATATGGTCTTATTTCTTCCAAAGTGGCCAGCCAATCCTCCAGCATAAATTTCCCACACTAAGAAGTCTCTAATCGATGTTCGTGGGATACATAGCTTATTGTCCTTAAAAAGAAAACCATCACGTTGAGTGTAATTGCTAAATATGCTAGATGGTCCATGTTATAGAGTTTGATGAACTTCACTAAAGTCAGGATAATTGGGGTATTCTTCCTTTAACCTATTGAATCCTATGACTTCAGTGCTGACTGATGTCAAAAACAAGGATCTACAACTCAAGGCATCGGCTATACAGTTTTCAGTCCCAGCACGGTGTTTCAATACAAAGGTATATGCCTGAATATATTATACCCACTTACCATGCCTAGGGTTCAGTTTCTTCAAAGAATTGAGGAACCAAAGTGCTTCATGATCAGAGAAAAGGACAAACTCCTACAGTAAAAGGTAGTGCCTCCAATACCTTAAATCCTGGACTACCACATAAAGTTCCTTATCATAGGTGGAGTATTTTAATTTAGCCTCATTCAGTTTTTCACTAAAAAAGGCTACAGGGTGATTCGCTTGGCTCAAAACTCCATCAATACCTACTCTAGATGCATCACAAGCCACCTCAAAATCCTTGAAAAAATTAGGCAGTCTTAAGATAGGTGCTTGTGTCATTTTCTTCTTAATGTCTAGGAAGGCCCTATCAGCAGCTTTGGTTCATTCAAAATGGCCCTTCTTAATGCAATCCGTGATTGGTGCTACTATGGTGCTAAACCCCTGAATGAATCTTCTACAAAAAGTAGCTAGGTCACGGAAACTTCGTACTTTAAGAACACTATTTGGCACATGCCACTCTATAATTGACTAAATATTTTCGGGATCAGCAAAACTCCGTCAGGTGTGATAACAAAACCTAGGAAAATGACTCTATTGGTGAGAAAATCACACTTTTTCAAGTTTGTGTAGAGACTATTTTTTCTAAGAGCTAAACAGACTTGCCTCAAATGATCCAAATGATCCTCCTGAGTCCTGCTATATATAAGAATGTCGTCGAAGTAAACTATAACAAACATTTCTATAAATAAGCATAAGACTTGGTTCATTATTCACATAAAGGTGCTAGAAGCATTGGATAGTCCGAAAGGCATCACTAACCATTCAAAAAGACCCTCCTTGGTCTTAAACGCAGTCTTCCACTCATCTCCAGGTCTAATCCTAACCTGATGATAGCCACTCTTAAGATCAATCTTTGAAAATACTGTTGCTCCAGCCATCATATCTAACATGTCATCCAAACGGGGTATGGAAAATCTATATTTAGTTGCATGACTGTCAACGCACATCCTCCAAGTGCCATCTTTCTTAGGGGTCAATAATGCGGGTACTGCACAAGGACTCAAACTTTCTCTAATAAATCCTTTCCTAAGGAGGTCCCCTACTTGTCTTTGTAATTCTAGATGTTCGGTAGGGTTCATCCTATAATGTGAGAGGTTGGGTAGGGTTGCTCCTGGGACTTAATAAATGGCATGTTGGATATCCCTAAGTGGTGGAAGGTGGTCAGGTAGGTCATTTGAAAACACATCCTTAAAGTCCTCTAACACTTCAACCACTTCCTGAGGGTGTTCTTTCTGGGAAGGCTCTTGAATTTCCTTGGTGGTTAAGACCCAAATAGGTATACCCTCAGTGAGCTCTTTCTCAATTTTCTTTGTGGTTATCAGGTTGACTCTAATATTTTTTTCCTTTAGGTGGCTCGATCCTCTCTTAATAGTGTCCTTAGGTGGTGTAGGGTTGATCACAAACTTCTTTCCAAAGTTCATGAATGCACAAGAATTAGATCAGCCATAAAGGGTTGCATCATGGTCAAATAACCAGGGTTGACCTAAGATGATACTACTCACTCCCATTGGTATGACGTCACACCACACCTTCTCCTGATAGGACTGCAATTGGATTTGGACTAGACACCTAAGCTTGATAGGCATTGAAGTGGGTCTATCCAAGAAATCTTATAGGGATTTGGATGAGGAACTATGGATAAGCCTAAAGTTTTGATAGCACTAGTAGATATGGTATTCACACAACTCCCACTATCTATGATTATCTTACACACCTTATTCCCTAACTTGACAAAGGTTTGTAGGATGTTAGTCCTATGCCAATCTTCCTGGGTCTCAGTTTGGATAAGGATGCATCTAACTACTCCCAAAAGGTCAGGCTCTACATGATCCTCGTCACCTTCATACTCATCTACCAAATTATCCTCAGCCCGATATACTTCCTCAACATAATCATTTAGGGGCTCTAAGGGTTCTGACTCATTTTTCACTAATTCTCCTATGTGCAAGGATCTAGTTAGGCAATTGCTGGCATAATGGCCTATCATATGACATCTGAAACAAGGAGCATTAAGATTTGGGGTTCTCTGAACTTCTGGTGCTTTACCCCTATCGTCTCTATGGCTCAAAGGTGTACTAGGGTTTGGTTGGTTTGGTCGCATCTGACTTAGTCCTGGGTGCTGACTAGGTGCACTAGTTCTAGGGGATTCTGGTTTTCGATAAATTGGTCCCCTATTAAACCTCTCAGCATCTCGTGCTACCTGGTAGGCTAGCTCTAGATCTTGGACTTCTCTCAAAAACAACTCCTTCTGGATCTCTTCCCTTAATCCAGCTCTGAACCTAGATAGGGTAACTAATTCGGACTCATCAACATTGCATCTCATCACAAACTCATCAAATTTTGTAATGTACTCAGCTACACTCTTGGTTCCCTAAGTCAATCTCTGCCACTGGTCTAAAAGTCTTTGGTGGTAGGACATAGGAAGGTACTTCTCTCTAAGCCTAAGCTTCATTTCCCTCCAGGTTACTATGGGAACATCACCTCTCTGTCTAATGAACCTTTCAACATTTCTCCAGTTTAGCCTGGCCTGACGGATTAATCTAAGCTTCACAAATTTGCACTTCCTCTCCTTAGTCATGTCTGACCACTCAAAATATTGATCCATCTCTCCCTCCCAGTCTATATAAATCTTAGGATCTAGGTTTCCATCAAATATGGGCGCTTCCAACCTAATGTTCCTAAGAGTTCGGTCATCATGGTCCATTTGATCCTGATTGGATCTCCTAGGATTTGTTCCTAAGGGTTCTTCCCTTCCATTTGTGTGTTCAAATATCCTCCGAGAGGGAGTGGGTGAGAGGTCCTTAGCTACTTCAAGCAAAAGCATCATTCATGCCAAAAGCCATTAGCCTATTTTCCAAACCATCCAATCATTTTCCAAGTGCAAGGAAGAACAAACAAAGGAGGCTGGCCAAGCTACTTTTACTCCACCAAACTTTTTCTCAACTTCAACCTTCATTTCATTAGTATTCCACCTTTCAAATTCCTTTTTAATTCTAATATGGTTTGTGTAGGATCCCCGAGATTTTCAGGTTCCAAAGAGGAAGGTCTTCCGAAATAAGAAATAGAGACAAGAAGTCCTACCATCTAGACGAATCTCCTTGTCATCCAAGAACTTCATCCTTGAGTGTAATCCTTCTAATCGGTGAAATATTAATGGCCGGGTATCCCTCTTTCAATGTTTTTAGATTTGAGATATTAGAGTAATTAAGCCCTAGCCTGTGTGGTTTCTTAGCCACAATGATCCTTTCTCTTTACTACTTTGAAGGTTCTTATTCAAGTCTAGTTTAACATGCAACTCCCTTCATGAAGATTTCAGTTTTGTTTACATGGAAAAGTAGCCTAGCTTCACTTCATTTTTTTCATCTAGTTACTACTATCTCCTCCTAGATTGCATCATTCCATTTCATCCTGCATCAGTAGCTAAGGGCTATAATCAAGAGGAAGGAATTGATTTTGATGAAACCTTTGCTCCAGTAGCTAGACTTAAAGCTATTAGATTACTTTTAGTATTTGCATATTTTATAGATTTCAAACTATTTTAAATGGATATTAAAAGTGCATTTTTGAAAAGTTTTATTACTAAAGAAGTTTCTGTTGAACAACCACCTAGTTTTGAAAATCATGCATATCCTGATCATGTTTTCAAACTACACAAAGTACATTATGGTTTAAAACAAGCCCCCCGTGCATGGTATGAGAGACTTAGTAAATTTTTGATTGAAAATAATTTTACTAGAGGTCATGTTAATACTACTCTATTTTTAAAGAAAAAGGCTGATGATTTTTTAGTAGTACAGATCTATGTTCATGATATTATCTTTGGTGCCACTAACGAATCTCTTTGTCAAGAATTTGCAAAGCTAATATA
This sequence comes from Areca catechu, assembly GCA_021397845.1. Lineage (NCBI taxonomy): Eukaryota > Viridiplantae > Streptophyta > Magnoliopsida > Arecales > Arecaceae > Areca > Areca catechu. The sequence continues at coordinate 88,341,050 of CM038043.1, read as the reverse complement.
GAAAGAGTTCAAAATAAGAATGATGGAAGAATTGAGCTACTTCCTCAGACTCCAGATTAAACAAACAAGTAAAAGGATATTCATCAACCAAGCTAAATACACAAAGGAGATCTTGAAAAAGTTTGGGATGGAGAAGACTAAACCTATCGGTACACCTATGAGCCCTTCATGTAAGCTTGACAAGGATGAATCTGGTAAGAAAGTTGATCAAAAATTTTATAGAGGCATTATTGGATCATTACTGTACTAAACTACTACTAGATTAGATATTATGTTTAGTGTATGCATGTGTGCAAAATATCAGTCTGAGCCTAAGGAATCACATTTGTTGGCTATTAAGCGCATACTTAGATATTTATCTAGCACTGTTAATATTGGATTATGGTACTCTAAGAATTCAGCTATTGATTTAATTGCATATTTTGATGCTGATTTTGCTTGCTGTAAGTTAGATAGAAAAAGTAATTCTAGAACTTGTCAATTTCTTGGAGTTAACTTAATCTCATGGTTTAGCAAGAAACAAAATTTAGTTGCACTATCTACAGCTGAGGCTGAATATATTGCAACTGGAAGTTATTATGCTCAAATCCTTTGGATTAAGTAACAACTTGATGATTTTGGCATCAAACTAACTAAGACATTAATAAGATATGATAACACTAGTGCTACAAACTTAACTAAAAATCCTGTTTAACATTCAAGAAGTAAATACATTGAAATTAGACATCATTTTATTAAGGATCATGTTCAAAACAATGATGTTGTGCTTGAATTTGTGTGCATTGAAATGCAATTAGTTGATATACTGACCAAGCCACTCTATGAAGATAGGTTCAGTATGATTAAAAGAAAATTAGGGATCATAATCCTTTTGATTAATTTCGATCTCTTCATGACCTTTCAAATTTCTCTTGAAAATTTCTTGATCAAATATCCTTGAAAATCATGATTAATCATTCATAGACAATTGAAATTAGTATCTATAATTTTTTATGATTTCTTTCTTATTTTTTTAAAATTTTTATTGAAGTGTCAATACTTTGAAGTGTCGACACCTTCAAGTGTAGACACTTGGACTAAAGTCGTGAATCGATACTTTAATGGCAGGAATTCGAGAACAAATAGGGAAAACTGATCGTTTTCTCTCATTTTTCTTTCAAAACCCTCGAGTGACTCATTCCTAAATAGTATCCCAACCTTCGTTTAACTCCAATCATTGTTCTGACCGTCTGATTCCTTGTTTGAGCCTGTTTCTTCCTTATTTTTCACTGTTTTCTCTTATTTCTCATGGTTTTTCCATGAAATCTTTGTCCATTTCACCCTACATTTCTTCTCTCCCTATTTTCCTGAGAGATGGGTCCCAGAAAATAATTAGTCAGGAGACCTCGTCCCTCTACACAGGACACAAAGCGGCACACGAAGGCACGTCATGAGGATTCGGTAGCAGAGGGAGCTGCACAGTAGGAGTTCCCTGTTTGACCACAGGTTCATAGAGCTGACAGAATGGCCTCTAAGGCCATCATCGGAGGTCGGAGGGTAGACTTTGATTTCATGGATCAGCGGCACTTTCATATAGGAGATTGGCTAAGGGATGCAAGGCTGACTCATTTTTGCTCATTGAGAGAGAGATTCTACCCTGGTATGATACGTGAGTTTTATGGTACATTGGTCGAAGGAGCAAATGACTGGATTGCTGAGGTCAGAGGGACTTCTATACCACTGACTGCAGAGATTTTGAGTGAGCCTGGGAGATCCATATGAGGGGTAGTGTAGCGGACTCCCTAATGGACAGGATGAGCGATTTTCGATGCATCTTTGAGACAAATGATATTAGTTAGGGAGCCACCGTGGTAGCATCTCAACTTTCTCCGAAGATAAGATTATTGCATCACATTATCGCCCAGATACTTCTACTAAAGACTGGATGCTTCGATTTCATTACGAAGAGAGAGTTGCTTGTGATGGTGTCCTTAATTCGACGGACTCCTGTTTGCCTCCCAGTTCTCATGGTATATCAGATGACCGAGGTAGCTACTAGAAAGAGGTTATGTTTACCATATGGCATGGGACTAACCATTCTATTCAAGGCTTATGAAGTTATCATAAATGGAGAGCCCTATAAACTGTTGCTTCATACTGACATCTACGATGAGAGATCACTGCACAGGATGGGATATCACTTGCATAGAGGATAATGGAGATGCAGGATCTCTGGACAGGCTGCTGATGCTGATGATGAGGACACTGCCGAGGAGGAGCACATATTTAAACTTGAGGTCAAGCCATCTGAGCCACTAAGGGACATACCTAAGCCGCAGCCCGAGCCATCAGTTCAGCCATCTCTTGGAGATTGTACAGATGAGAGGATCACTCGCTTGGAGACCAAGGTCATGACTATTAGACAGCAAGTTGATCACATTCACATGGAGGTAAGAGCAGGTCATCAAAAGATGAGAGAGGGATTCTCTGCCATTTTGGCTACACTTGAGAGATTATCCTCTACCAGAGCACCTTCACCTCCATCATCAGATTCCTCGCCTGCTCCACCAGCACCTCCAACTCCAGCACCAGATATAGAGATCAGAGATGGCCAGGGCATTTCCTCTACGGATTTTGATGTTGTGGATTATATGGTGGACCCTGAGACAGATGTTACTGCTGATCAGGATACTGTGCCTACAGCGAATGAGACGAGGACTCCGAAGGCTATTCTTGATCCTAGTTCTTTCATCCTAACTCCAGTTCTCTCTAGCACTCCCACCATTCCTGATCCATCTGACACCTTAGTTTCCACATTTATTCTTCATACTGATCCACTTGATCCTTCTACTGATTTACCGACTCCTACTTTTAGTTTACCCACTAGATCACCACCACTACCTTCCACTTTCTCTTTGATCCGAGAACTAGGGTTTTATATACCTGGTTTCCACATTCTTTCACCAGGACCTACTTTTGATGTCACACCATCGATCACTGATTCCGTCACTCTTCATGTTCCTGCTACTGACAATGCTTCCTCCTCTTCAACACCAGCCAGAGGATGAGCACATGCCAGAAGCAGATGCAGAGGGAGTGGTGATGTACCCAGACCTGTCTGGAATAGACTTTCAGATCTTCAACTGATATGGCCATGACCCCGACCTTCTGGGGTTACCAGACCGATCATTATGGTCTTCCTTTGATAAGGAAAGCACTCCTTTGGGTTGTTTAGGATTGTTTAGTACATCAGTCAGTCTATATTTCAATATTTCTATGTATCTGTGTTTTAGTGTATCCTTGTACTAGTTATTTGTTATTTGTATCTGTTGCCAACCTTACCATCGTGGCCTATAGTTGCAAAGTGGCGCCGGACATCTACCCCTTTACTCCGGAATCTAGGCATTCCCAGATCTACAAAATAATATTAGAGACCAGGGCAGGGATCCCAGCGGGGGCCTCCAACGATCAAGTCAGTGGATGGCAAAGTGAAACAGATCCCCTAAGATGGATCCCACTTTGGTCACCGTGCTTAGGGGAGTTTTTAATAAAGAATTGAGTAGGAGAAAATGAGAGAGGAGCGGTGCTTGTGTTGCAGTGACCGTGATCATGGGACTCGCTCCGAGAGTCCTCTGGGAGCCTCCTGCCTTCAAGTCACTCATTTTTTGCTATCTCCTATGCTTTCTCTCTCTTGGTTGCTTACCTTCTTTCTTGTCCATTTGTGCCTTTGTAGATCGTCGATTGCTTTAGTGCCTTGATTTGCCTTCTTTGGGGGGCTTAAGGGTCAACGGTGTCCATTGGCCGCTCCCCCGAGGTCATTTCGTTGGAGCGGAGGAGGGCTCGACTCCGGTTAAGGTGGGCTCGACCCTTGGGGAGCCACCTGGCAAAGGAGTGGAGGAGGGCTCGACTCTGACTGAGATGGGCTCGACCCTTTGGGATCCAACTGGCAGAAGAGCGGAGGTGCCAAGCTCGGGTCGAGGTGAGTATGACTTCGGTCGAGCTGGGCTCAAACTGGGAGAGCCATCTGGCGAAGGAGCAGGGGTGCCAGCTCGGGCCGAGGTGGGCTCGACCGTTGGTGAGGCCACCTAGCAGGGGAACTCGAAGGAGAACTTGACACGGCACTATCTGCCTGCATGGCTGCCAGCTGATCTGAGGTGTACTCCATATCAACGGTCTAGCCATATCATTTGCCCCCAACTCCCAAGTCCCATCGAAGCGCTGCGGCTGGGACGTGGGGAGTTAAAGCAGAGATGACATGGAAGAACAAAAATCTTCTATAATTATTGCCATGATTGCCGTCGCTCCTCATGTCGTGCCCGAGGTCCAATGTGCAAACACCATGTCCACAATTTCGACGGACCATAATTGCACCATGCCAGACTCGAGGTGATTTTCAATGGACTGAAGCATCATCACCGGGTGCCTTCACACGTGGTGCTCATTCGATGGCGGGGGCAAAAAAAGAATCGTACAGCCACTATCAATAGGCTTTGAAAAGAGAGGGGATGTTGGCCCCGTAAGTGATTTTGATGATAACCAAACATTAGAGCATGTACATTTATTTATAACAATTCTTCAAGTGGTGTACAAGTTTTTGTAGGATGTCTTATTTGTTTAAACCTCAACTCCTACATCTTTAATTCTTGTTTTGAGTTGTATTGTAATCTGGTTTTGTAAAGAAGAACCCAATGAAAAAGTTAAGAAAAAATTATGTAAAAGGGTTACTTTTGTGTGTGTGCGCCTTAGAATTATTTTGAGTTGGTTTGCTTAAAAAGTTTAAAAGTGTTGGTGAGAGTTTTTCTTTAAGTTCAATTGCAAAAATCCTGAAGAAGTTACTCGAGCCAACCTAGCATGTTGAAGAGCTGACTCCACCTCATGGCACGCAACAAGGATTCTGGTATGCAGTAATCTGAGCTGACTCGAAGGTAACTGAGCCGACTCCAGTGAATCCGAGCTGACTGGAATAAGTATGAGCTAACTCTTCCAGAGTCCAGTTTTTGAAGATTTCTGAGAACAGCTAGGCGAGCCGACCCAAACCAGAAAGGCTGACTCTGCCAGACCTAATTTTAAAGACCTGAGAAAGTGAGCCGACCCAAACTGCAACGAGCCAACTCTTCCAAAGTAATGATTTCACAACCTGAGAAGAAGAGCCAACCAAAAATCAAAAGAGCCGACTCCTCGAGTTCAAGATTTTCAAAGATAGAAGTTCGAGCCGACCCGAGCTATCAAGAGCCGACTCATTTAGAGTGAAGTTTTGCACCTTGAGACAAAGAGCTGACTGCACTGAAGATTTGGCGACTCGACCAATCAACTCAGAAGATCCGAGCCGACCCAAAAAAATTCGAGCCGACTTGAATATCGCTTTCAGGTATCTAACGGCTAGTTCCAAAATTTATTTTTGAATGCCAAAAAGTGCTCCAACAGTCATATGTCACATCCCAATGGTCTACAATATCTCAAATTGCCATGGAGTGATGGAAGACCATATATTTGAGGAATTTGAACTTCTCTCAAGTAAGAGTTAGAAAAGTTTTTCAAAGAAAAGAGAGCTTCATTGAATATCCTACTTACCAACAAAGAAGAGAGCACAAGAGCATTCAAGTTAATCTTCAAGTCTTCACCAACTCTGATATGAAGCTTGAAGCAATTTGGCAAGAAGCCACTGAAGTAATTAAAGCTCATTTAAGTGCATCCAAGTGGACTTTTCACAAGCTGCACCGGTAACTATCTGACAAATTGAGTTTGTCATTTATTGTTGCATTTATTTCAATTCATTTCTAAATTGTTTGGATTATTGGTGAGCCCGTTTAGAAAACCAAATAGGTTCTTGGTGAGCCTTTGATAAAAACCAAGTGTTGGATTCTTGGTGATCCTGGTAAAATCAAGTTAGGTTCTTGGTGATCCTATGAAAACCAAGTTAGGTTTCTTTGGTGATCCTGTTTAAAACCAAAGGGTGTTGGGTTTTCTTTAGTGATCCCGTTAAAACCAAAGTGTAGAGGTTTTGGATTATAATCCTGTAAAACAATCCTACTATATTTGGGTGTGAATATAGTGGAAATCCCAAGTGGTATCTTAGATAGTAGACGTAGGAGCTGGGTTGCTCCGAACCACTATAAATCTTGTGTGTTTGTGTTGTGCTTTCTTGATTTCATTTAGCTTCTGGAACTCTTTAATTTGCCACAGCACCTAACACTTTAAAAGGGATTTTAATTGCATATTATCTGCTTTAATTTTTTAATTTCCCAACTCACCCCCCTCTTCGGTAGCCACCTAGGCAACAACTGTTATTAGAGCAGTGTCTCTGATTATATTAGAGTAAAGATTGATGGCTTATCCCATGAGTACATCCTTGGCCGAAGGCCAGTCAACTAATAGACCTCTACTCTTCACAGGCACAAATTATTTGTAATGGAAAGCAAGAATGAAAATCTATATACAAGCACTTGGTTTTTAATTATGGAAGGTCATTCTTAAAGGGCCACATATTCCAATGATCAAAATTGATGGCGTGGATGTCCCTAAGCTTGAAGAGGAATGGGTTGAACACGACATGAGATTAGGGGAATTGAATGCCAAAGCAATGAACTTGCTATACTGTGCTTTGGATTCAAACGAGTTTAATCGAATTTTCACTTACTCTTTAGCAAAGAAAATTTGGGATAAATATGAGGTGACCCATGAAGAACTTTCCAAGTGAAGACTTCAAAAATTAATCTGTTAGTACATAATTATGAATTGTTTAAAATGGAGCCTAATAAAAATATCTCTGCCATGTACACTAGATTTACAAATATTATTAATGGTTTGAAAAGTCTTAGCAGGGTTTATTCAAATGATGATTTGGTATAGAAAATATTGAGATCACTTCCTGACAAATGGGACCCTAAAGTTACTGCCATCTAGGAAGCTAAAGATTTAAACACCCTATCCATGGATGAACTAATGGGCTCTCTCATCACACATAAATTAGCCATGCGGCATAAAATGGATGATGATCAGAAAAAGAAGAAAACAATTACATTCAAGGCTGCATTGGAATCAAAGAATGATGAAGAAATGGAAAAAGACTCTACCACCTCCGAAGACGATCTAGAAGATGAAGATATTACAATGGTCGTGAGGAGATTCAGAAAGTTTATGGGAAAGAAGAAAGGAAGATTCAATAAAAAATTCCATAAACGAGGAAAACATTCCAAAGAAAAGGACAAGGACAAAGATAAAAAAAAAAACAAGTCCCCACCTGCTATGAATGCAAGAAACCAGGACACATTCGTCCGGATTGTCCACTAATGAAGAAATTTTTCAAAAAGAAGAAAAAGAAAGTAATGGTTGCCATATGGAGCGACAATGAAGAATCCACCTCAACTGAAGAGGAAGAGACCATGAAAACAACTAACTTATGTCTAATGGATCTCGAGGATTATGTAACTTTGATGCGGGACAATGGGGGGCTAGGAGCTAGGATTGATGGTGAGACTAGAAGTCACCTAGATTAGGGTATTTAATTTTTTTTTGGATTTTCTAATTTGATGGCGAAGGAATAATGGGATGGAAGATAGGAGTCTGGATCTCATGGACTTTAGGACTCACCCTAACGAAGAGATATCTCACCTCTAAAGCATTACACCCTCCTCGATACTTGGAGGAGCTATGATGGATCTCAAAGGCCACGAGGGGATACAGAAGATGGAATGGGAAGGAAGATAACTGGGCATGACCTCACATCATGTCCTGGGGTTGGGCCTCACACCCTCTCCTCACGGAGTGAAGAAGAATCACCCTTCTTTAAAACAAAATTTTCATTTCTCAATTGAATTTTTACAAGAATGATTGGGGCCTATTTTATAGACACCAAGCTATTTTGAAATTCAAATTTCAAAAAAAAAATAATAAAATAAGGAAAGAAGAGGGGCGGCATTTGTGGAGGAAATTATGGACCCATTCAAATTCGAATTCAAAAAATGAGATTTGTGCAGGCATGATGACCTTTCAAGAAAAAACTCCTGCTCTGAGAAGCACGCTGCCCTGAGATCCATGCAAAGTTTTTTGCCCTGAGATCCATGCAAACTCCTGTGACCGAGGAAAAGAGGCGACGAACGGGGAAGAGGGGCCAGAGGTCTGAAAGCCTTTAATCCCTCCCGAAGTTCTCCTTCCCGAGAGACCCTATTTTCTGGCCGGGCCATGGAGGCTTGGATCCTGAGATAGTCTCTTTGTCTATAGTGATCTGAGTCGCTGTGGAAGCTGGCGATGGAGATTGTAGTGCCAGGGCACCATTGGCCGGTGCACCACTGCTACTTCCACTGGCGCCGCCATGCTTGTTTGGTTTTTGATGAATAGGAGGAGCGACATGGTTTTCTCAGCAAGCATATATGGTGATAAGGTTGTGTTTGGCGATCTTGTGCGAACCCCAATAGTTAACATCATAAATGCTGCTTCTCTTTATTCCCTATAATATGATACCGTGGAGGGAGTACTTGCTGCTGCCCTTGAGCCAGTAAAGGTTGGAGCAAAGCTGGACGCCGTCGGTCTTGAAACCAAGGTTGGAGGGGATCTTGGAGGCGACAGAGAGGAACCGTGCGGCGGAGGACAGGCGGCGATGAAGTCATGGCAGCAGGGCGGTGGGATGGCACGGACGAGGTGGCACAGAAGCTTGGAAAGGCTTTCGGCAGTTGGGCGGAATGGCGGTGGAGGTCGGCGGCACGGCGGAGAGGAGCGCAGCATGGGTGGAGCATCAGGGGGCGGATGGCCATGGGAGGAGCCGCATGGGTGCATGGCCGAGGGCGGTTTCATGGGACTCATCGACGTTCCCACGAGGAGATCAATGCCGGGGATGAGGTGGACGGCTGTTGGGGTTGCCGGTGGTCAGGCGTGGCAGATTCAGGATGAACAAGAAGAAAAAATGAAGAAAAATGGAGGTTTCGGGAGATTCTGGGAGGAAGAAGATGACAGGGATAAACATGGAATACATTGGGAATAAACATGAAATAAAGTGAGGATAACGGAAATAGGTGGAATAGCTGGGATATATATTTTTAAACTAAAAATAAAAAAATCTGAAAAAAGAAAAGGAAAACCCGGATGGCTTTTGATGTCCCCATCATTTCCCTGAGGTAGGGAAAACTCGACTCCATCGAGTCAGGTTTGCCGCAATTTTTTTTCTCTCCTTTTTTTTCTCTCTTTTTTTTCTTTTTTTTTTTTCTCATTTTTTTCTCTTCTTTCTTTTTTTCAACCCTAATCTTTTCCACTCTGATACCAAAATTGATATGAGACAATGGGGGGCTAGGAGCTAGGATCGATGGTGAGCATAGAAGTCACCTAGATTAGGGTATTCTAAATTTTTTTTTTGGATTTTCTAATTTGATGGTGAAGGAATAATGGGAAGGAAGATAGGGGTCTGGATCTCATGGACTTTGGGACTCATCCTAACGAAGAGACCTCTCACCTCTAAAGCATTACACCCTCCTCGATACTTGGAGGTGCTAGGATGGATCTCAAAGGCCGCAAGGGGATAGAGAAGATGGAATGGGAAGGGAGATAACTGGGCATGACCTTACATCATGTCCTGGGGTTGGGGACATCTCAAAGGCTGCAAGGGAATAAAGTGAAGAAGAATCACTCTTCTCTAAAACAAAAATATCATTTCTCAATTGAATTTTTACAAGAATGATTGGGGCCTATTTTATAGGCACCAAGCCATTTTGAAATTCGAAATTCAAAAAAATAAAATAAAATAAGGAAAGAAGAGGGGCGGCATTTGTGGAGGAAATTGTGGACCCATTCAAATTTGAATTCAAATTCGAATTCAAAAAATGAGATCTACGCAGGCATGATGACCTTGCAAGAAAAAACTCCTGCTCTGTGAAGCATGCTGCCTTGAGATCCATGCAAAGTGTTTTGCCTTGAGATCCATGCAAACTCCTATGATCGTGGAAAAGACGTGGCGAATAGGGAAGAGGGGCCGGAGGTCTGAAAGCCTTCAATCCCTCCCAAAGTTCTCCTTCCTGAGAGACCCTATTTTCTGGCCGGGCTGTGGAGGCTTGGATCCTGCAATAGTCTCTTTGTCTGGAGTGATCTGAGTCACTGTGGAAGCGGCAGAGATTGTAGTGCTAGGGCACCATTGGCCAGTGCACCACTGCTACTTCCACTAGCGACACCATGCTTGTTTGGTTTCTGACGAAGAGGATGAGCGACATGGTTTTCTCAGCAAGCATATATGGTGATAAGGTTGTGTTTGGCGGTCTTGGGCGAATCCCAACAGTTGACATCATAAATGCTGCTTCTCTTTATTCCTTGCAATATGATACCGTGGAGGGAGAACTTGCCGCAGCCCTTGAGCCAGTAGAGGTTGGAGTAGAGTTGGACACCGTCAGTCTTGAAACTGAGGTTAGAGGGGATCTTGGAGGCGGTAGAGAGGAGCTGTGCGGAGGAGGATGGGCGGCGACAGGCGGAGCTGACGGTGTAGGCGAAGTCATGGCAGCAGGGCAGTGGGACAGCACGGACAGGGCGGCACAGAAGCTTGGAAAGGCTTCTGGCGGTTGGGCAGAATAGCAGCGGAGGTCGGCGGCACAGCGGAGAGGAGCACAACATAGGTGGAGTAGTAGGGGCCAGACGGCCATGGGAGGAGCCACAGGGGCGCACGATCGATGGAGGTTTCGTGGGATTCACCGGCGTTCCCACGAGGAGATCGATGCCGGAGAGGAGGTGGACGACCGTTGGGGTCGCCGGTGGTCAGGCATGGCAAATTCAGGATGAACAGGAAGAAAAAATGAAGAAAATTGGAGGTTATGGGAGATTCTGGGAGGAAGAAGATGATAGGGATAAACATGGAATACATCGGGAATAAATAAAATAAAGTGAGGATAACGGGAATAGGTGGAATAGCTAGGATAAATATGTTTAAACTAAAAATAAAAAAAATCTGAAAAAAGAAAAGGAAAACCCGGATGGGTTTTGATGTCCCCATCAAACTTTCCCCAACTCTCAAATTGAATTTACTTTCGATGAGTTAAAGTCTACATTTCATGATCTATTATCTGAATTTAAGAAAGCTGGAGTAAAGATTAGATTTCTAAAGAATATTAATGATTCTTTACTCAAAGAGAAAGAGAAAATTTTAGAAAAGAATACTTTATTGCAAAAAGAACTTCATGACTTTTCTGAAAACTATGAAGTATTAAAAACTAAAAATAATGCATATCGTGACAAAAACAAGGTTTTATTGAATGAAAATATTGAGTTGAAAAAGGAGATTGAAAAACTCAAGCCACTTGTTGATAAGCTAACTCTGTCTTCTAACAAGCTTGAGTTGATTCTTAAGGAACAAAGAATTTCTGGTAATAAAGCTAGAATAGGTTTTAATGCTTCAAGTTTAAATTATATTTCAGCAACTACATTTGTAAAATAAAAGGATTTTGTTCCCAAGCTTGCTTCTCAAAAGGCTTTTGTGACAAAAGGTTCTACTTCTATTTCAAAAGCTATTTTTGTGACAAAAGGTTCTACTTCCATTTCAAAAGCTATTTTGTATATTCCAAAAAATTCAAATATGAAACCTACTGTTTTTGCATCTCATGCATCTAGAATTTTAAAGTATAAATCTTTTCAAAATTCTAGAATGAGATGTTTTGCTTGCAAAGAAATAAGACATAAAGCTTTCAAATGTAATACTATTAAAAATGTCTTTAATAAATGAAAAAAGATTTGGATTTTCAAAGGAACCACCTCAGCTAACCTGCAAGGATCCAAGTTAGCTTGGGTACCTAAAGGAACTCCTTGATTGTCTTGCAGGAATGTCTTGCAACCCAAAAATTGAAGAAAAGATGGTATTTCAATAGTGGCTGTTCAAGGCATATGACGGGTGACAAGGATCAGTTCATCACCCTAGAAATGAAAGGAGGTATGGTTACTTTTGGAGACAATGGCAAAGGAAAAATTATCAAAATTGGTAAGATCAAAATAACCCCCTATACTTTCATTGAAAATATATTTCTAGTAGATAAATTGAAGCATAATTTATTGAGTATTAGTCAATTGTATGACAAAGGCTTCAAAGTTATCTTCGAATCATCTATGTGTATAGTAACAAACTCTCTTGATTCTAGTAGTAAATTCATTGGACATAGACTTGGAAATATTTATGTGGTAGATCTAAATAATCTTGCCATGTCAAGTAGTTCCGGTTTAGTTGCAATGAATGCTAAGACCAAGAAGTCTTGTTTATTATGGCATAGACGATTAGGTCATGCTTGCATGCATACTATTGCCAAATTAATTTTTAAGAATTTAGTTAGAGGCATGCCTAAGTTTAAAGTTGATTTTGATCATGTTTGTGATGCATGCCAAATGGGTAAACAAACTAGGAGGAGATTTAAATCCAAAAATATGATTTCAACTACTAGACCTCTAGAACTACTTTACATGGACTTATTTGGACCAACTAGGACCACAAGTCTAGGAGGTATGAAATATGCCCTTGTGATTGTAGATGATTTTTCTAGATTTATATGGCTTTATTTATTGCTCACAAAGATGAAACCTTCAAAGTATTTAGAAAATTTCATAAAAAGGTTTCAAATCAGAAAAATCTTTCAATAATTTTAATTAGGAATGATCACGGCACTGAATTTGAAAATCAATTTTTCGATGATTATTGCACTGAAAATGGCATTGATCATAACTTCTCCACTCCTAGAACACCACAACAAATTAGTGTTGTAGAGAGAAAAAATAGGACTTTGGAAGAAATGGCCCGAACAATGTTATATAAAGGTAATCTTCCAAGGTACTTTTGAATAGAAGCGGTGAACAATGCTTGCTATATTTTAAATCGCATTTTGATCCGTCCTATTTTGAAGAAAACCCCTTATGAGCTTTGGAATGAAAAGAAACCCAATATCAATTATTTTCATGTATTTGGATGTAAATGCTTTGTGCTTAATAATGGTAAAGATAATCTAGAAAAATTTGATCCTAAATCTGATGAAGCAATTTTTCTTGGTTATTCATTACATAGCAAAGCATATAGAGTTTTTAATAAAAGGACTCTTACTATTCAAGAGTCAATGCATATTATTTTTGATGAAACTAACCCTTCACATTCTAAGAAAGAAGAGTGCATAGATAATTATGAAAGTACAACTCAAAAAGAGATGGAAAATATGAGCATACAAGAAAGACCAATTAAAGGAAGAGAAGAAACGGTAAGTGAGGATCATACAAATTTGCCAACTGAATGGAGGTACGCTACTTCCCATCCTAAAGATTTAATTATTGGTGATCCTTCTCAAGGTATTAGGACTAGGTCTGTACATAGAACTGCACATGACTACCTAGCTTTTGTATAAAAAATGGAGCCTTACACCTTAGAAGAAGCAGAAAATGACCCAAACTGAATGATGGCTATGCATGAAGAATTGAACCAATTTGAAAGAAATAAGGTTTGGACATTAGTTGATAGACCTAAAGACCACCCAATCATAGAAACCAAAAGGGTCAATAGGAACAAATTAGATGAACAAGGAAATATCATTAGAAACAAAGATAGATTAGTGGCTAAGGGATATAGTCAAGAAGAAGATATTGATTTTGATGAAACATATGCTCCCGTAGCAAGACTATAAGCCATTAGATTACTTTTTGCATTTGCTTGCTACATGAATTTTAAACTTTTTCAAATAGATGTAAAAAGTGCATTTTTAAATGATTTTATCTCCGAACAAGTTTTTGTAGAACAACCACCGGGTTTTGAAAATCATGCTTTTCCAAACCATGTGTTTAAACTTAATAAAGCTTTATATGGTTTGAAACAAGCCCCTAGAACCTGGTATGATAGACTTAGCACTTTCTTGATTGAAAATGATTTTTTAAGAGAAAACGTTGATAAAATCCTTTTCATCAAAAAAAAAAAACAATGACATATTAGTTATACAAATTTATGTTGACGATATTATATTTGGTGCAACTAATGAAAGCTTTTGTGAAGAATTTGCTAAGGTAATGCAAGGAGAATTTAAATTGAGCCTAATGGGTAAACTTAACTACTTCCTCGGGCTTCAAGTAAAGCAAACAAATGAAGGAATCTTCACTAACCAAGCCAAATACACCAAGAAAATAATTAAGAAGTTTGGTATGGAGACAAGCAAACCAATGAGCACATCCATGAGCCCATCTTGCAGATTGGACAAAGATGAAAACGGATCCAATATTGACCAAAAGTTATATAGAGGTATGATCGAATCCTTGTTATATTTAACTGCAAGTAGATTGGATATCTTGTATAGTGTATGTGTATGTACTAGATTTCAATGTAATCCCAAAGAAACAAATATGCTTGCTATAAAAGAATAATTAAATATTTGAAAGGTACAAGTAATCTAGGCCTTTGGTTTTCAAAACAATCATCTTTGAATTTAATTGGATTTTCTGATGCTGATTATGCTGGTTGTAGAATTGATAGAAAAAGCACTAGTGGTACTTGTCAATTTCTAGGGTTGAATTTAATTTCATGGCACTGTAAGAAGCAAAACTCCATAGCATTATCCACTACTGAGGCAGAGTACGTTGCTACTGGTAGTTGTTCTGCACAAGTGTTATAGATTAAACAACAACTAAAAGACTTTGATGTTACACAATTTAAAATTCTAATCAAATGTGATAACACAAGTGCTATAAATTGACCAAAAATCCTATTCAGCATTCTATGACTAAACACATAGAGATTAGACACCATTTCATTAGAGATCATGTATTGAATGGTGACATTGAACTAGAATTTATCCCAACTAAAAGATAATTAGCTGACATTTTTACTAAGCCACTAAATCAGGATAGATTTGAATTGCTTATAGGAGAATTAGGGCTTTGTGATCCTCTCTAGATTTTCTTAACCTAATTTCCTTCAAAATTAAGGATGAATTATCTAGAAAACCTCCAACATCTATTCATGATTGTTGAACAACTTTTCTTGAAATTTCAATGCATCAAATTTTGTTGGCTTTGGCTCCTTAGTTTTGATGATTAACAAAAGGTTGAGTATATGTTTGGACTAATGTTTCATCTCAAGATAAAGTTTCAGGACTTAGGTTATTCAAAAAGAGTACTAAGAGTACAATGATGAAACCAAGCTTGCCTGATTTTGGAAAAGAGCTCTTCTACCTTGAACAACATCAAATTTCTCATATTGGACCTTCCTGTTAAGAAGTAATTGACAAAAGAAACAAAGGCTTAGAGAAACTCAAGCATGGCACCCACCTCTCTAGAGTTTCAGAAAATTTCAGATCAGAGGTCGACCACCAGAGGTCGACTCATGAAGAAAAGAAAAGTTCAGCAAGGCCGGCATGGCAAAATTTCAGTGGCACGCTCCAGAGGTTGACGACCAGAGGTCAACACCTGTCCAGAGGTCGACACCAGAGGTCGACTCATAGCCTGAGAATTCAAACTGGGCAGAACTATGGTTTTCTGGATTTTTGCCTAAGATAAACTAGAGGTCGACTCATGAGGTCGACACTTGATCCAGAGGTCGACTCATGAGGTCGACTCATGGCATAACGGCTAGTTTTTCTGAACTTTTGATTTGATTTCTAACGGCCATAAACGGCCATATTTTTTATTCTAACGGTCTTGTGGAGTTGTTTCAGCTTGAATGAGATATTTAACCTCCACCAAACTTCAAAAAAGACAATGAGACAAAGTGAAAAAGCTTAGAGTGAAAGTACAAAGCCTTCAATCAATTCCAAGCCAAAAAGAGTGAGAAAACCAAGAGATTCCTTAGCCAAAAGCTTTCCATCTTTGAGGAATCCAACTTTCAAGTATTTGGCATTTAGTGAGGTCCAAAGATTCCAAGAGAAAGGCTTGAAGAGTCTCCATCAAGAGCTACATCGAATTACTTTTTGCTCAAAAGGAGTTTGTCTTGTTTTATTCATTGTATTCATATTCTTTTTGTCTTAGGCTAGTTTCAAGGGAATTTGAAACTAGTGTGAGGTTTGTTGGTGAGCCAATTGATAAAACCAACTAGGGTTGCTTGTAAGCCCGAAGCCAAAACAAGTGTGTGAGGTTTGTTGGTGAGCCAATTGATAAAACCAACTAGGGTTGCTTGTAAGCCCGAAGCCAAAACAAGTGTGTAAGGTTTTGACTTGTGAGCCTGGTAAAACAAGTCGGCTGTAATCTAAAGATTATAGTGGAAATTCCCAAGTGGAGCTTGGGGAGTGGATGTAGGTGCTAGGTGCACCGAACCCTATACTTCTTGTGTGTTTGTATTGCTTTACTCTTTATCTTCTTTTGCTCTTTAATTGTTGTTTTATTTCATTGCTTCCGTTGCACAATTACTTGAGCACTATCACTCTTCACCTTTGAACTTGATAGCACATATATTGCTTTAATTTTTAAAATACCCAATTCACCCCCCCTCTTGGGCACCATATCTAGGCAACAAATTTAATTTCTGAATCATTTCATTTTCTGTGGAAAGTTTCTGTTCAAGTCACTCGAGCAATTTTGCTCTGGTCGAGCCAGCTCGAATGTCCGAGTTTTCTGCTCTTGCTCTGGTTGAGCCAACTTGGTTTTCTGATTGTTCTGAGTTCGCTCTGGTCAAGCCGACTCGGATGTTTTAAGGGCTGAGCGAGCCGACTTGAATATCGGGAAATCACTATTTAGGTAGATCCGAACTATCTTTTCTTGTACTTCACTCCTTCCATTTTACTTCAAACTCACTCTACTCCACTCAAAACCTTTACCAATCTTTCAAAAATCATTCCCCAGAACCTTGATTTCCTAAATCCCACTGCAATGGCTCCAAGAAGATCTGCACGGAAGATTCCTCAAGCGGTAGAATCAAGCAAATGCAATGAAGATTTGAAGAAAAAGGGAGAAAAGAGAAAAAGGTCCACTCCAGAAGAAGAAACATCCTCTCCGACTGGGAAATTCACTTCAATGGCCAATAGGCCTGTCACTTATGGAAGAAGGATCGATTTCTCCTTCCTAGAAGAAATGCAAATGAAGATAGGGAGCTGGATAAAGAAGCAAGGCTAGAAGTACTTCTGCTCTTTGAACATTCTGACCTATCCTTCTCTGGTATGAAATTTCTATGAAAACCTAATTCTTGAAGTGTACCATTTGGAATCAACTGTAAAAGGAATCAAAGTCATTGTGGACGAAGAGAAGTTGGGCAACCTGCTACAAATGCCAACGGACGGCACTACTGAGCTTACCCTAACTGATAGAGAACACACTCTGAAGCTTATTTTGGAAAAAGGAGATTTAAGATCCGTTCAACATGTTCAAGCCAACATGTTGTCAAAAGAAATGAGACTTCTTCATAACATGGTCAGTAGAATTTTTCTTCCTAGAAGTCTTAAAACTAATGAGAAAATTGAAAAACAAAACAAAGAACTATTGCTTCAAAACAAGAATTATAAAGAAGAGTTAGAAAAAGTAAAACCTTTTGTAGAAAAGTTTACTTTTAGTTCAGAAAAATTAAGCATGCTTTTAAATAGTCAACATACAGTGTTTAACAAAGCTGGACTTGGATTTAAGCCACACAATCAGCAAAAACTTTACAAAAACTTTTTCATACCTGCATCTTCTAATGTTACCTGCTATGCATGTGGTAAGTTAGGACATAAATCATATATTTGTAATAAAAGAAAATTAAATACCTTTGGAAAGATTTGGGTTCCAAAAGGAACCAATTTGACTAACCCTAAAGGACCCAAGATGACTTGGGTACCTAAAGTTTCAACTTGATTAATTTTTGCAGGTGTGTCTTGCAACCAAAAATAAAAGAAGAATGTGGTATCTGGATAGTGGTTGCTCAAGGCACATGACTGGGGATGTGAAACAATTCTCATCACTAGCAGCTATTGATGGTGGAAACGTTACTTTAGGTGATAATGGAAAAGGCAAAATCGTCGGAATTGGTAAAATCCATATCACCCCGAATGCTTATGTAGATAATGTATTATTTGTTGATGGCTTGAAGCATAATCTTTTTAGCATTAGTCAGTTTTGTGATAAAGGTTTTAAAGTAGTTTTTGAATCATCTTTGTGCATGGTATCTAGTCTTGATGTCGATGGCATCAAGTTCACTAGTCATAGGCATGGAAACATTTACATGGTTGATCTTGATGATCTAGCCATGGAAAGTGGTCAATGCCTAGTGGCTAGGGAAGCCAAGGCAAGTGAAACTAGTTGGCTTTGGCATCGTAGGCTAGGGCATGCTAGTATGCAGTTGATTTCAAAATTAAGCAAAAAGAATCTTGTAAAAGAATTGCCAAAACTCACATTTGAAAAAGATAAGATTTGTGCTACATGTCAATTTGGAAAACAAACTAAATCTACTTTCAAACCTAAAGGAGTAGTATCTACTACTAGACCCCTTGAATTATTGCATATGGACCTCTTTGGACCAACCAGAACAACTAGTTTGGGAGGTAAAAAATATGGGCTAGTAATTGTAGATGATTACTCACGATTTACTTGGGTGATGTTTTTAGCTCACAAAGATGAAACGTTTTCAGCTTTTGTTAAATTTCATAAAAGGGTTTCAAACGAAAAAGATCTCACTATTGTTTCTTTGCGTAGTGATCATGGAACTGAATTTGACAATCATGATTTTGAAGCTTTTTGTAATGAAAATGGCATTAGTCATAATTTTTCTGCACCTAGGACACCTCAACAAAATAGGGTGTTAGAAAGAAAGAACAGGACACTTGAAGAAATGGCACGCACAATGCTTTGCGAAAACGATTTACCTAGATATTTTTGGGCAGAAGCCATTAATACTTCCTGTTACATTTTAAATCGTGTTTTAATTCGGCCTATTTTGAAGAAAACACCATATGAGCTTTGGAAAAATCGAAAACCAAATCTTAAGTATTTTCGTGTATTTGGTTGCCGCTGTTTCATATTAAACAATGGCAAAGACAATATCAGTAAATTTGATGCCAAGTCAGATGAGGGTATCTTCTTAGGATACTCTACTTCTAGCAAGGCATACAGGATCTTCAACAGAAGAACTCTTCTGGTTGAAGAATCAATTCACGTAGTGTTTGATGAATCTAACGAAAAATCTTCTAGAAAAGAAGATTCTATTGATGATGAAACAGGTACAAAGAAGCTTGAACATTTGACAATCAATGAAGATGAGCCCAAAGGAGATGATGATCAAGAAAATGAAGATCAAACTTAAGAGATCAATGCAACTTCACCAAAACCTTTACCTAAAGAGTGGAGGTATGCACACGGACACCCCAAAGAGCTAATAATTGGTGATCCGTCAAAGGGAGTAAGTACACGCTCTTCTATTAGAAATGTTTGTGATTATTTAGCTTTTGTATCTCAGATAGAGCCTAAGTCAATTGAAGAAGCTGAAAAAAATTGTAACTGGATTAATGCTATGCAAGATGAACTAAATCAATTTAAAAGAAATAACGTTTGGACTTTAACTGAAAGACCCCTCAATGTTTCTATAATTGGCACAAAATGGGTTTTTAGAAATAAACTTGATGAACATGGTATTGTAACTAGAAACAAAGCTAGACTTGTTGCTAAAGGCTACAACCAGGAAGAAGGGATCGACTTTGATGAAACCTTTGCTCCTGTTGCTAGGCTAGAAGCAATTAGACTTTTACTTGCTTTTGCGTGTTTTATGGATTTCAAGTTATTTCAAATGGATGTTAAGAGTGCTTTTTTAAATGGATTTATTGAAGAGGAAGTTTATGTTGAACAACCTCCTGGTTTTGAAAATCATGAATTTCCTAACCATGTTTTTAAATTGCATAAAGCATTGTATGGTTTAAAGCAAGCTCCTAGAGCTTGGTATGATAGATTAAGTTCATTTTTGATGAAGAATGATTTTTCTAGAGGTAATGTAGATAATACATTGTTTTTGAAAAAGAAAAATGATGATCTCTTAGTAGTACAAATCTATGTAGATGATATTATTTTTGGTGCTACTAACGAATATCTTTGTCAAGAATTTGCAAAGTTAATGCAGAGTGAGTTCGAAATGAGCATGATGGGAGAACTCAACTTCTTCCTCGGACTCCAAATTAAGCAAACCAAAGAGGGGATCTCCATCAACCAAGCCAAGTACACAAGAGAAATATTGAAAAAGTTTGGGATAGAGACTACCAAACCAATAGGTACCCCTATGAGCTCTTCATGTAAATTAGATAAAAATGAATGTGGTAAATCAGTAGACCAAAAATTATGTAGAGGCATGATTGGTTCACTACTATATCTAACTGCCAGTAGACCAGATATAATGTTTAGTGTTTGTATGTGTGCACGTTTTCAGTCTGCTCCTAAAGAATCACATCTCTTAGCTGTAAAACGTATATTTAGATACTTATCTGGGTCAATCGAAATTGGTCTTTGGTACTCTAGAGAGTCATCATATGAATTAATTGCATATTCTGATGCTGATTTTGCTGGGTGTAAACTTGATCGTAAAAGTACTAGTGGAACTTGTCAATTCCTAGGAGTTAATTTGATTTCATGAAGCAGTAAGAAACAGAATTCGGTTGCTCTATCTACGGCGAAAGCCGAATATATAGTAGCTGGAAGCTGTTGTGCTCAGATTCTATGGATCAAACAACAACTCGAGGACTTTGGCATCAAACTAACTAAGACACCCATAAGATGTGATAATACTAGTGCAATCAATTTAACGAAAAACCCTGTACAACATTCAAGAAGCAAACATATTGAAATAAGACATCACTTCATAAGAGATCACGTTCAAAACTCTAATGTGTTGTTAGAATTTATTTGTACTGATTATCAATTGGCTGATATATTCACAAAACCATTGAATGAAGATAGATTTTGTATGATCAGAAGAGAACTGGGAGTCATTGATCCTTTTGCTTGAAACTCTTCAATTTTCATCAAAAATTCCTCAAAAATGATTTATAAATTCTCAAATATATTTAAAGGTTATTTTTCTAAATTGGTGTGGAAACCAGAATCCGAAAGAAACTTCACTCCAACAAGGTTAGCCTTATCCCAATTTGGATCGAAGATAATTAGGTTACCTTGTATCCTTTAGTTCAAAAATATTTTATTTTCAAGAGTCATTTCCTTTTCAAGAGTCCTGTAATTAATTTTAAGTTTCAAATCAAGAGTGTTTATTGAGTCCTGTAATTACTTTTAAAATTTCATTTCCTGTAAGTCCATTTCAAGTTTTAATGTCTAGGTCAGTCAAGTCAGTTTAGTGGAGTTAAGTCTAATTCAATTGAGTTAAGTCTAATCAAGTCTTAAAGCCATGAAAGCCAGCAACAAGACTCAAATTCTAGACCCCAGAATTTGACCACATGAAGAAGAGAAGACACATCAACCAAGCAAGAGAAAAGGACCATCAACTAGGACCACTGGGCGCCACATGTCATTCTTATCCAAGTAGAAGACCACCACACCATGCCACGTCATCAGGTGCCACTTCACCAGCCACCTCATCACCCTTTGGGCGCCAACAAGGGAGATTCAAATTCAAGGAGGTTGGCCACATCCCTCCAAGTCCTCCACCAAATCCTCCAACCCCCCCCACATCCCTCCAAACTCTCCACCAAATCCTCCAACCCCCCTTGTAATCCTCCTCGATTTGGGGAGTTTTTAAATTTCAAAAGCTAGCTTTGTGAGGCTATTAAAAGCCTTGGACACCCATTGTAAAAGAGATTGATTTTGGGGAATGAATGAAAATTGAAGTTGAAATTTTGGAAGTAGAAGTTGTCTTGTATTTTTTTTTTTTATGTGAAAGTTTTCCATCCTCTTCCTCCATGCCAAAGCCATTCTTTTTCCCTAGCAAAGCATCTTCCAAGCTCAAGTGAAGGCATTGGAGTCGGCCAGATCTACTCAAATTTCTGTTCTTAGTTCATCAATTCTTCCATCCCTTCTATATGTTCCTATCCTTCTTCCTTAACTTTGATCTTCATTGCAGGGTCCTTCGAAGTCTTTGAGTTGTGGGCTGGGTTCACCTTAACAAAGAACAAACAAGCTGAAGCCCCAAGTCCAGGGTTCTGATCTCTGTTATCCAGATTCTTCAGTTCTGAGCATTGGTAGTTTCAAGGTATGAATCAAAAGAAGGTTGGAAAGCTCATCAAGGTAAGTCCACAATCATTAGCCCCTATTGTCTAGATCTTCTTCCTTCTTAGTTTAGGATTGTGTCTAATCAAGTAAAAGTCCAATTTCTTATAATCCTTAAGTCTTATTATGATGAGTACAATGCTAGTGTAATTAGGTTTCATTGCTCTACAAACCAAATTCAAAACATTAATCATATGCGTGCCGCATCATCTTGGTATCAGAGCATGGTTGCATTAGGGTAGAATAGTTTTCTTTAAATCCAAGCAAGATCTAAAATTCACGCCTCCTGAGCGGGTGTACTCCAGTACACTGTCATGACCCATGGGAATAATGAGCCCCTGGCCGGACGTGAGTTTTTAGATTGAAGTTTTGGGTAAGCTATTGCACTTGTTTGATTAGGTTCTGTTTTCTAAAAATTTGCATCTGTTTACTGTAATCCGTCTGCAGCTCCAAAGGCAAGTCACTAATTTTTTATTGAAATATTTTTTTTCTTGTTCCTTTTTAAGTCAGTTATCACCATATTAAATTTCATCAATAGAAAAGAATTATAAAAAAAATGAAAATTTCTGCAGTTTGACACTGTCATTAGGGTTCTGTTATGTCCTTTTTATTTATCTTTATTTGTAGGATCTGCTTAGATTAGTATAGATTTTAGTTTTAAAATTCCTTTCATCTACATTGAAATATATAAGTTAGGAATCCTCTGTGAATTTTTCATAATTTTTGGATATTTTTTTCATCACGTTTTCCACACCACTTTCAAATTGCAACACACTTTTGCAGCACCTTTGCATTTCATTCATCTCATGAGAAATCAAATTAAGGGCATCAATTTGACATAGGGTCAGGGTTTCATCACCTGTCCCTAGCCCAAAAATCACCAACCAGCATATCGATCCCAGCCCGTTAATTAAAATTGAGTAGAACGTTAATTGCCCTAGTGGGTTAGGGACACCAACAAGTTGGGTTCAGGTTAGGGTCAAGTTAACTGTGTCAGCTAATTGGTGTGTGCTTACTGGCTTGGTGTCTAGGATTGGTGCATCAGGGCTTGTGATTTGGTCCGCCTACCTGGCCAATCTCAGATTGGTGTCTAAGGTTGGCAATCAGGGACCTTCACTCCCCACCACCTACCTGGCTAAGTCCCATAAGTACTACTAGCTAGTTGGTTCACTTAATTAGACCTCTAATTTGTGCTCTAAGTCTAGGAAACCTTAGCTCGAGCTTGAGTCCATTTGCATGCATGACAACTAGAGCAGGGACACCATATTCACCAATCCAAGCCCAGTCCAGTGTAGCCATGGACCCGAATCTTGAAACCATGCTGAAAGGCCTAAATGATCTAATGGCCCAATTGAACCAAATGCTGGCTAATCAATTTTCCTTAGACCAACCAACTCCTACTTTCCCATTAGCTCATATGAATGATAGGAGTAAGAACCCTGAAGTAC
Organism: Areca catechu; assembly: GCA_021397845.1. Classification (NCBI taxonomy): domain Eukaryota; kingdom Viridiplantae; phylum Streptophyta; class Magnoliopsida; order Arecales; family Arecaceae; genus Areca; species Areca catechu. Next base: position 88,317,546 of record CM038043.1, on the reverse strand, counting down.
AAGTTGAGTTCATGAATACTCAAGACTTAGGGTATCCTCAAACTGAAGGGCTAGGGAAGGAAGAAGGCAAGTCTGAACCTAGTAAATATGTGTATGAGACTAACATAAGTTTAATAGATGAATATGAAGGGGAAGACTGTGAAGAGAACAACTTTAATACCTTACCTGAGGAAACCTTTGGTAAAGAAAAGATTATTGAGCCTAGTCCTGAAACATCAGAACAACCAAAATTTAGTGAGGACTTGGTTCCCGTAAGACAATGCCCTCAGGAAGAACCCAATACTTTAGCTTCGACACAAGAACTCCTTCAGGTACCTGAGAAGAACCCAATCATTATTTTAGAAGACTTTCCTGATGACCTTCAACTACCTAGAAGCATCCCGCCTGTAGATCAATATTCAAATCTTAAGGTCATCATGAGTAACCAAGGTCTATTTCAAGATTTCCCTAAATTATCCCAAGTCTCGGATTCCTATTTCCTGCCTTTCCCTGAGTCTTATCATAATTTTAGAGCCATTAAGTTTCATTTGGATGAGATTACTAGGATGCATGAGCTTTTAAAGCCTATTCCTTTTGCTACCTACTTTTGGAAAACCTTATGGCATTTGCTAGGAACCCATGGTAAATTCTCATGTGCATACCATACCAGGGTCAAACCTAGAGAGTCAATAATCTGTTAGGTTTAGGTCCTAGAAAGTCCAATAAAATTCCTCTCAATAAGGATGCCCAGTTTAGTCTGCATTTTGTAAGTGCTTGTGTAAATTTCTAAGTTTGCTGAATCTTTCGCACAGCATGTCACAAATTTGCATAAAGAAATCAGTAATAAGATCAAACTGAGCAATGAAACATACAAACACTTAGCTGACTCACATAAGAGGGCTAAAGAATTCTGTGAAGGGGATTATGGGATGATTAGGCTCAACCCTGAACGGTTCCCCTCTGGAACCATAAAGAATCTGCATGCCCGCAAAGCGGGACCTTTCAAGATCTTAAAGAAAATAGGGCCTAATGCATATGTTTTGGAACTTCCACCTGATATGGGTATTAGTACAACCTTTAATGTTTCAGACCTAGTAGAATACAAAGAACCACTACTAATACCTAGTGAGCCTTTTTTGGGCCAGAAACTTTCATTAAGAGTGAACATATTTTCGAGTGTCCACCACCAACCCTACCCGAGCGGAGAGAGAGGATTGAGAGAATCCTGGATGACAAGACCATTACTGCCAGGAATAAGGACTATCAGCGATACCTAGTTCAATGGCAAGGTCGACCTGAGTCAGACAACTCTTGGATTACTCGAGAGGACCTGCAAAGACTTAACCCAGACTTGTTCGAGCATTACCTGGGCAAAACTGAACCATACTCGACTAGGTCGAGTTCTGCTCACCCCAGGAGAATTGGTGTGGAAACCAGAATCCGAAAGAAACTTCACTCCAACAAGGTTAGCCTTATCCCAATTTGGATCGAAGATAATTAGGTTACCTTGTATCCTTTAGTTCAAAAATATTTTATTTTCAAGAGTCATTTCCTTTTCAAGAGTCCTGTAATTAATTTTAAGTTTCAAATCAAGAGTGTTTATTGAGTCCTGTAATTACTTTTAAAATTTCATTTCCTGTAAGTCCATTTCAAGTTTTAAAGTCTAGGTCAGTCAAGTCAGTTCAGTGGAGTTAAGTCTAATTCAATTGAGTTAAGTCTAATCAAGTCTTAAAGCCATGAAAGCCAGCAACAAGACTCAAATTCTAGACCCCAGAATTTGACCACATGAAGAAGAGAAGACACATCAACCAAGCAAGAGAAAAGGACCATCAACTAGGACCACTGGGCGCCACATGTCATTCTTATCCAAGTAGAAGACCACCACACCATGCCACGTCATCAGGTGCCACTTCACCAGCCACCTCATCACCCTTTGGGCGCCAACAAGGGAGATTCAAATTCAAGGAGGTTGGCCACATCCCTCCAAGTCCTCCACCAAATCCTCCAACCCCCCCCACATCCCTCCAAACTCTCCACCAAATCCTCCAACCCCCCTTGTAATCCTCCTCGATTTGGGGAGTTTTTAAATTTCAAAAGCTAGCTTTGTGAGGCTATTAAAAGCCTTGGACACCCATTGTAAAAGAGATTGATTTTGGGGAATGAATGAAAATTGAAGTTGAAATTTTGGAAGTAGAAGTTGTCTTGTATTTTTTTTTTCTTATGTGAAAGTTTTCCATCCTCTTCCTCCACGCCAAAGCCATTCTTTTTCCCTAGCAAAGCATCTTCCAAGCTCAAGTGAAGGCATTGGAGTCGGCCAGATCTACTCAAATTTCTGTTCTTAGTTCATCAATTCTTCCATCCCTTCTATATGTTCCTATCCTTCTTCCTTAACTTTGATCTTCATTGCAGGGTCCTTCGAAGTCTTTGAGTTGTGGGCTGGGTTCACCTTAACAAAGAACAAACAAGCTGAAGCCCCAAGTCCAGGGTTCTGATCTCTGTTATCCAGATTCTTCAGTTCTGAGCATTGGTAGTTTCAAGGTATGAATCAAAAGAAGGTTGGAAAGCTCATCAAGGTAAGTCCACAATCATTAGCCCCTATTGTCTAGATCTTCTTCCTTCTTAGTTTAGGATTGTGTCTAATCAAGTAAAAGTCCAATTTCTTATAATCCTTAAGTCTTATTATGATGAGTACAATGCTAGTGTAATTAGGTTTCATTGCTCTACAAACCAAATTCAAAACATTAATCATATGCGTGCCGCATCATAAATTTTATCAAATTTTTTAAATTTTACAGAATTTTATTTTGGGTAATTTATTGTTGGAGGTCAACACTTTAATTTTCGGAGGTCGACACTTGAGGTCGACCCCTAAGGTTTTTGGAGGTCAACACTTGAGGTCGACCCCTGAAAATTTTGAGAGGTCGACACTTGAATGGAAATCTCCTTTTTTAAAACCCGTCCGCAAGCCACATTTTCTCCATTTCTTTCCATTTCTCCTTCGTGTGGTCCCCCTCCAACTTCCCTAAACCTCTAAACAGTGGATTTCCAACCTTCTCCTTCATCTTTTTGGATAATCCTCTCCTCTCCTCTTGTTTTCTTTAGAACCAAACCATTTTTGACCGTGTTCTTGGTTTTGGACAACCGAAAGCTTTTGCATCTATCTACCCTCAAATCTCGGTTGTTTTTCAATTGAAATCACTTATTTCCTTCCTCCGTTTCTTACATTTTCTCCATTTACTCTCGATTGTCTCCATTTTCACAAACCCTATCTCACCATTTCACCATTTCCTCTTTTTCTCAAACCGTGAACCTTTCTTTCCCTCTCTTCTCTTGGTTCCTTTCCTCTTAGCCTTGCTTTATCGTACTTCTCCCTAATTTACCCCTCTTCCTTCCATATGGGTCCAAGAAAGCACTTGGCAGTAAGGAAAAGGAGATTGGAACAAGGCCAAGGTAGCACTGAGCGACGAAGAAAGGTCAGACATGAGCATGAGCCGACCCCAGAGCCACCTGCACCAGTGCCAGCCAGCTTAGTACGGAAGAGCATTGCGAGTGGGAGGCGTGTGGATATACCTTTCTGGGATCAGCATCACTTTTTTATAGGAGATGTGCTGAGAAATGCAGGTCTGGTTCACTTCTGCACGATGACTGAGAGATTCTACCCAGACCTCATCAGGGAGTTCTATGGATCCATGGCCACTGATGGCATTGGATGGTCAGCTACTGTACGTGGGATCGAGATTCCAGTGACACCGGAGGTCATCAGTCGCGTTTGGAGGATTCCACTTTATGGCACTGCTGCCACTTCGATCAGCGACAAAGAGCATGCCTTCAGATGTATTCTAGAGCGTGAGGATGTTAGCGGCATTTCCACAGTAGCCGCTAACCAGCTTTCACTGGAGATGAGAGTGCTGCATCATATCATCACCCGTATCTTGATTCCGAAGAGCGGGAGATTCGACTTTATCACTGAGCGTGAGGTGGTGTTGATGGTGTCCCTGAGACAGCGGACTCCCATCAACCTTCCCAGGATCATGCTTCAGCAGATGGGTGAGGCAGCATCTCACAGGAGACTAGTTCAACCATATGGTATGGGGCTGACACAGCTATTCAGGGAGCATGGTGTTTCATTTGATTGTATACCCTTCAGTCAGCTGCAGCATACTGAAACATATGGAGAGAAATCCCTGCATAGGATGGGATTTCGACTGATTGGTGACCGTTGGGTACGACGAGAGTCTGGCCAGGAGCCAGATGAGGAGGATGAGATCCGAGCAGCTGAGGCAGGGCCTTCAGAGCCTACTGATCATGGTACACCTCCTCGCCCAGCACCAGAGTCAGAGACTGCAGAGCCTGAGCCATTCACACCACCACCCTCATCAGCTCCAGCACCTACTGCTACTGCTACACCACGGAGGACTACAACGAGGATATCGAACTTTGAGCAGAGAGTGACTGATCACATTTCAGAGGTCCGGACAGAGATTGCTGGTGTACGATAGGAGCTACATGATCTGCGGATACACACAGATATGCGCATTGGAGCTCTCTCAGCTAGTGTAGATGCAGAATTTCGACAGATCCTCAGCCTACTGAGATTAGCACTGCCACCAGGGACTGTAGATCCGACAGTATCTCCTCCACATTTTGATGATGGCTCCAGTGGATACAGTGACAGTGATGGAGATCAGCCTGGAGCAGGTAGCTCTGATGTTCCACCTGTAGATCCGATTCCAGAGATTCCCCCTTCTACTGATCCTCCTTCTACTGATCTTCCCAGTACAGATCCTCCAGCTACAGATGTGCCAGTAGATACTGAGTTTACTGAGTCACTTTTTGAGACTATTACAGGGATTCCGGATGATAGAGATGAGCATACAGAGACAGATATTATGATCCCACTGCTTATGAGCTAGTCAGCAGGCACACTCCAGCTCAGTCTACTCAGCATACTGATCCATTTACTCCTTCTGCTACTGCTTCTGTTAGGACACCTGTGGAGCCTTTTCCTCGGACCTATAGATCTCGTAGGAGTACCCCTAGGTCTGGTCCCTCTCTAAGGACTCGGAGTCTCACTCATAGGACTCCAAAATCCTCATCTAGGATCTCGGCTCCTATCTCTTTTGATATACCTTCTGATGAGGAGTAGCCTCATAGATTTACTTGATGTATGTTGTACTTAGTTAGCTTTGTATGATCTGATGTATTAGTGTTTTGTGCTTACTATGTAAGCAATTTTGTAACTGAATACATTTATACACTTGTCTATATTGTGATATTTTACTGTCTGATACCAGCTCTTAGCATTTATCTTTTTAAACCCTCAAGTTAGAATGTTTTTGTTATCTCGAATGCACAAATTGAGGGGGAGCATGTATTTTATGCAACTAAGTATTTCATTGCAATGGAATGGTATCATTTGTTTTTATCTTTTACTATAAAGAATGCGCTTTTTGATTCTTGACAAAAAGGGGAAGTATAGTAAAGTTTGTAAAATATATATGGTAAAGTATGACTCTTTCATAGAATAGAGTAGAGTAAAGCTATTATGGTTCTTATCTTTTTGACTCATGAGAATGTTTTCACAAAAAGAAAGAAGTAAATGAAAAGTAAAATCTTTCATATAGTATAGTAAAGCTATTATGGTTCTTAACTTTTTGAATCATGAGAATGTTTTCACAAAAAAAATTAAATAAATAAATAAATAGATGAAAAGTAAAATTTTTATGATATACTCATGCATGTGAGGTTTCTTTGAAAATTTTTATTAGTGCTATATTTTTCTTTTGGACTTAATTGCATATATACTCAAGATTTTGTCATCATCAAAAAGGGGGAGATTGTTGGCTTTGGCTCCTTAGTTTTGATGATTAACAAAAGGTTGAGTATATGTTTGGACTAATGTTTCATCTCAAGATAAAGTTTCAGGACTTAGGTTATCCAAAAAGAGTACTAAGAGTACAATGATGAAACCAAGCTTGCCTGATTTTGGAAAAGAGCTCTTCTACCTTGAACAAGATCAAATTTCTCATATTAGACCTTCCTGTTAAGAAGTAATTGACAAAAGAAACAAAGGCTTAGAGAAACTCAAGCATGGCACGCACCTCTCTAGAGTTTCAGAAAATTTCAGATCAGAGGTCGACCACCAGAGGTCGACACCTTGTCAAAGGTCGACCACCAGAGGTCGACTCATGAAGAAAAGAAAAGTTCAGCAAGGCCGGCATGGCAAAATTTCAGTGGCACGCTCCAGAGGTTGACCACCAGAGGTCAACACCGGTCCAGAGGTCGACACCAGAGGTCGACTCATAGCCTGAGAATTCAAACTGGACAGAACTATGGTTTTCTGGATTTTTGCCTAAGATAAACTGGAGGTCGACTCATGATGTCGACACTTGATCCAGAGGTCGACTCATGGCATAACGGCTAGTTTTTCTGAACTTTTGATTTGATTTCTAACGGCCATAAACGGCCATATTTTTTATTCTAACGGTCTTGTGGAGTTGTTTCAGCTTGAATGAGATATTTAACCTCCACCAAACTTCAAAAAAGATAAGGAGACAAAGTGAAAAAGCTTAGAGTGAAAGTACAAAGCCTTCAATCAATTCCAAGCCAAAAAGAGTGAGAAAACCAAGAGATTCCTTAGCCAAAAGCTTTCCATCTTTGAGGAATCCAACTTTCAAGTATTTGGCATTTAGTGAGGTCCAAAGATTCCAAGAGAAAGGCTTGAAGAGTCTCCATCAAGAGCTACATCGAATTACTTTTTGCTCAAAAGGAGTTTGTCTTGTTTTATTCATTGTATTCATATTCTTTTGTCTTAGGCTAGTTTCAAGGGAATTTGAAACTAGTGTGAGGTTTGTTGGTGAGCCAATTGATAAAACCAACTAGGGTTGCTTGTAAGCCCGAAGCCAAAACAAGTGTGTGAGGTTTGTTGGTGAGCCAATTGATAAAACCAACTAGGGTTGCTTGTAAGCCCGAAGCCAAAACAAGTGTGTAAGGTTTTGACTTGTGAGCCTGGTAAAACAAGTCGGCTGTAATCTAAAGATTATAGTAGAAATTCCCAAGTGGAGCTTGGGGAGTGGATGTAGGTGCTAGGTGCACCGAACCCTATACTTCTTGTGTGTTTGTATTGCTTTACTCTTTATCTTCTTTTGCTCTTTAATTATTGTTTTATTTCATTGCTTCCGTTGCACAATTACTTGAGCACTATCACTCTTCACCTTTGAACTTGATAGCACATATATTGCTTTAATTTTTTAAAATACCCAATTCACCCCCCTCTTGGGCACCATATCTGGGCAACAAATTTAATTTCTGAATCATTTCATTTTCTGTGGAAAGTTTCTGTTCAAGTCACTCGAGCAATTTTGCTCTGGTCGAGCCAGCTCGAATGTCTGAGTTTTCTGCTCTTGCTCTGGTTGAGCCAACTAGGTCAACTTGAAGTCTTACCTAGCCAACTTGGTTTTCTGATTGTTCTGAGTTTGCTCTGGTCAAGCCGACTCGGATGTTTTTAGGGCTGAGCGAGCCGACTTGAATATCGGGAAATCACTATTTAGGTAGATCCGAACTATCTTTTCTTGTACTTCACTCCTTCCATTTTACTTCAAACTCACTCTACTCCACTCAAAACCTTTACCAATCATTCAAAAATCATTCCCCAGAACCTTGATTTCCTAAATCCCACTGCAATGGCTTCAAGAAGATCTGCACGGAAGATTCCTCAAGCGGTAGAATCAAGCAAATGAAATGAAGATTTGAAGAAAAAGGGAGAAAAGAGAAAAAGGTCCACTCCAGAAGAAGAAACATCCTCTCCGACTGGGAAATTCACTTCAATGGCCAATAGGCCTGTCACTTATGGAAGAAGGATCGATTTCTCCTTCCTAGAAGAAATGCAAATGAAGATAGGGAGCTGGATAAAGAAGCAAGGCTAGAAGTACTTCTGCTCTTTGAACATTCTGACCTATCCTTCTCTGGTATGAAATTTCTATGAAAACCTAATTCTTGAAGTGTACCATTTGGAATCAACTGTAAAAGGAATCAAAGTCATTGTGGACGAAGAGAAGTTGGGCAACCTGCTACAAATGCCAACAGATGGCACTACTTAGCTTACCCTAACTGATAGAGAACACACTCTGAAGCTTATTTTGGAAAAAGGAGATTTAAGATCCGTTCAACATGTTCAAGCCAACATGTTGTCAAAAGAAATGAGACTTCTTCATAACATGGTCAGTAGAATTTTTCTTCCTAGAACTGGTCGCTTTGATTGGGTCAGCGAAAAGGACATGACTTTCATGAGACATCTGATTGAAGAAGAACCTCTCAACCTTCCCTTTATAATGATGATTCAAATGAGAGAAGTAGCTAGAAAAGTCAAAGCATGCCTACCCTACGGTATGGTTTTTACCTTACTATTTGAAGAAGCTGGAATTGATCTAACCAATGAGATAGGCAAGCCTCTACATCACTCAAACACTTATTCCTTCAATTCACTTAAGAGAATGGGGTACAAATTGCAAGAAGGAATGTGGATAAAGAAATTGTCTGGTCAGTTTGCTACTACTTCCTCAGATGATAATGAACCTGCTGATGTTGAAGCCAACAAGTCTACAAATAAAGATGAAGAAGGATCTGAACAAGCAATGATAACTCCATCTGAACTTAAGGAGTTAATATTTCAAAAGTTAGAAACTATTTCTGACACAATGACAGGTCATATGAACTCTGCACTAGGTGATTTGAGAAGTTCAGTTAATGCCAGCTTGTAAAAAATGAGATCAAAACAAATGCTTCATAAGGAGAAAATGGAAAAGGAAATGGAGAACTTTAAAGATCAAATCAGATGTATCTTACTGCAATCTTCAAAGGAAACATTCACTACTGAGGATGCTCCTGTACAAATCAACAAAGAGTCATTTAAGACTCATGTTCAACCTTTTCCTATTCCTTCATCTGATCCACCAAAACCTAAACCTGTTGAGACCAAGAAGAAACTCAAAACCAAGAAGACTAAGACTTTTAGAGCCTCTGTTAGAATTAGATTCAGGGATTTAAGGTTTAAACCCCTAAAAACTAAGACCTCTGATAAGGTTATAGAGGTAGGCTCCTCTTCTTCTAGTGAAGAAGAAGAATAGGTTGTTTAGCCAGTCTTTTGGTTGTACTTTTTTTTATGCTTTACTTTGAATGTACTTTATTACTTTGTATGGCATATTTCTCAATGAAATGAAAGTTCTCTTGTTATGATGAATTATCCTACAACTAATAAATTTTTAATTAGAATTTTCAATTAAATTTGAGAAAGTGAAATGATCTCAAACAAATATTAAATACTTTCTCAATCTATTTCAAAATCTAAGCTTTATTGAAATACCTCTTTGATTGTTTGACAAAAAGGGGGAGAATGGTATCATTACTGATGATTGAGCTGTCATGAAAATTTCTGGTATCTATGTTGAGCTTCCTACCAATTGTTCTTAAAGTGCATAAAAAGAATGAAAAAGGGGGAGCACAAAAGTGATTGTATTCAAATGAATCTAACTGCTTAATTATTTTAAAACTTAGAGAAAGGGGGAGATTTTCTTAAAGAATGGCTTTATCTCTAAATCCTTCTCTTGCTTCGATTGCTCTAAAATTAATCTTAATTATGTCAAAATTTTTAAACTCAGATACTCCATATATAATTCTGATAGTATGAAGCATATAAAGTCTAATACTTTGATATATACAAAAGCACTAACATCAATGATATGCAATTTTATCATTGGAGCTCTGATACTTATTTACAAATATAGTTAGCTCAAATACAAGTGTATACTTAACTTCAAATATCTTTATACATGTAAAGAATTTTTCATGCCCAGTGTTTTGTCATCATCAAAAAGGGAGAGATTGTTGACCCCATAAGTGATTTTGATGATAACCAAATATTAGAGCATGTACATTTATTTCTAACAACTCTTCGAGTGGTTTACAAGTTTTTATAGGATGTATTATTTGTTTAAACTTCAACTCCTACATCTTTAATTCTTGTTTTAAGTTGTGTTGTAATCTGGTTTTGTAAAGAAGAACCCAATGAAAAAGTTAAGAAAAAATCATGTAAAAGGGTTACTTCTATGTGTATGTGCCTTAGAATTATTTTGAGTTGGTTTGCTTAAAAAGTTTAAAAGTATTGGTGAGAGTTTTTCTTTAAGTTCAATTGTAAAAATCCTGAAGAAGTTACTCGAGCCGACCTAGCATATTGAAGAGCTAACTCCACCTCATGGCACACAACAAGGATTCTGGTACATAGCAATCCGAGCCGACTCCAGTGAATCCGAGTTGACTGGAATATGTCCGAGCCGACTCTTCCAGAGTCCAGTTTTTGAAGATTTCTAAGAATAGCCAAGTGAGCCGACCCGAACCAGAAAGAGTCGACACTACCAGACCTAATTTTGAAGACCTGAGAAAGCGAGCCGACCCAAACTGCAACGAGTCGACTCTTCCAGAGTAATGATTTCATAACTTAAGAAGAAGAGCCGACCAAAAATCGAAAGAGCCGACTCCTCGAGTTCAAGATTTTCAAAGACAGAAGTTCGAGCCGACCCGAGCTATCAAGAGCCGACTCATCCAGAGTGAAGTTTTGCACCCTGAGACAAAGAGCCGACTGCACTGAAGATTTGATGACTCGACCTATCAACTCAAAGGAACCGAGCCAACTTGAAGAAATCCGAGCCGACTCGAATATCGCTTTCATGTATCTAACGGCTAGTTCCAGAATTTATTTTTGAATGCCAAAAAGTGCTTCAATAGTTTTATGTCACATCCCAATGGTCTACAACATCTCAAACTGCCTTGGAGTGATGGAAGACCATATATTTGAGGGATTTGAACTTCTCTCAAGTAAGAGTTAGAAAAGTTTTTCAAAGAAAAGAGAGCTTTATTGAATATCCTACCAACCAACAAAGAAGAGAGCACAAGAGCATTCAAGTCAGTCTTCAAGTCTTCACTAACTATGATCTGAAGCTTGAAGCAATTTGGGAAGAAGCCACTGAAGTCATTAAAGCTCATTTAGGTACATCCAAGTGGACTTCTCACAAGCTACACCGGCAACTATCCGATAAATTGAGTTTGTCATTTATTATTACATTTATTTCAATTCATTTCTGAATTGTTTGGGTTATTGGTAAGCCTGTTTGAAAAGCCAAATAGGTTCTTGGTGAGCCTTTGATAAAAACCAAGTGTTGGGTTCTTGGTGATCCTGGTAAAACCAAGTTAGGTTCTTGGTGATCCTATGAAAACCAAGTTGGCTTTCTTTGGTGATCCTGTTTAAAACCAAAGGGTGTTGGATTTTCTTTGATGATCCCGTTAAAACCAAAGTATAGAGATTTTGGATTGTGATCCTGTAAAATAATCATACTGTATTCGGGTGTGATTATAGTGAAAATCCCAAGTGGTTTCTTGGGTAATGGACGTAGGAGCTGGGTTGCTCCGAACCACTATAAATCTTGTGTATTTGTATTATGCTTTCTTGATTTCATTTAGCTTCTGCAACTCTTTATTTTGCCACAGCACCTAACACTTTAAAAGGGATTTTAATTGCACATTATCTGCTTTAATTTTTTAATTTTCCAATTCACCCCCCTCTTGGGTAGCCACCTAGGCAACAGGGGACTTTCTAGAAACGAGTTCTTTTGATTTTCTCGCACCTCGTTGATAGTTGCAGTGGTCCCTCTTCTTCTCCTGGGTCACCTTTCTTCACCAAAATAGTGAGGTGAGTGCCTTGTGTTCTTCCCTTCTTCTCCTGCTTCTTCTCAGACTCTGGTCCTTCCCTCTATTTTAGGTAAAATGAGCCCTTCTTTAGGTTTTCTATCCGCCTTTTGTTCTTCTCAAACCTTTCACCTTCCAATGGCTCCTTCGGGCCGACGCCCTCGATTCTCCACCAACCCAAACAAGGCAGGTCCCTCTCGACCGAGAACCCCATCGTCCTCCTCATCGAAGGACGAAGTCCCTCTCGAAGTCCGAAGGTGCCTATGTCCCGGTGGAATAGTTATCGAAATCCCTAAGGCCCCTAGGGTTCCTTCTCTTGTCCCTGTTCTTCCTCCTACCTCTTCCATTGCCTCTCTAGTGGCAAAGGCTTCCTCTGATCCCTCTGGCTTTGCCTCGACAATGATCAGAGAAGATCTTTCCATGATCTGGGATTTGTTCGGGGTCCTGGATTCTATCCAGCTCTCGCTCCCGGGACCGGGGGAGCGGGTTACCTCGAGTAGCCCTGGCCGGGTTGCTTTCTACGAAGACTTCCTTGCCAACAGTCTTTGCTTTCTACTCTACCCTTTTTTCCTTTCCTTCCTTAGCCACTTTCGTCTCATTCTGGCCCAATTGGCTCCTAATGCCATCAGGGTCATCTTTGCCTTTATCGTGTTCTATCATTTCCATGGGTTTGTTGCCCGTTTTTTGTTGTTCAGGGCCTTGTTCACCCTGAAGCGCCTCTCCACCAATGATGGGTGGTGGTACCTTTTCCCTCAGCCTAAGTTCCTCTGGTTTGACCTCCCCAGATCCATCAAGGGGTGGAAGAACCGATTCTTCTTTGCTTCGGTTGGGGACGTCGATTGGGTCTGGAGTGAGCTAGACCGATCCCCAAACCAGAATGCCCAGGTAGTACCGGCTGACTGAGAGGCCTTCTCCCAGCTACTCAGTGATGAGCTTCCCTCTCTCAAGGTTCTTCTCTTGAAGCAGAACTTGTTCGAGGCCGGGATTAGCCCGATTTGGGTGATTGGTGAGGCTCCACACCTCTCTCTTCCTTTTCCCTTTTTTTCTTCTTTTTTCTGCTGATCTCCTTTGACCTTTTTCTTTTCCAGGGATGAAGTTCTCAATAAATAACCTAATGGATTTAGCCTGCAAGTGGAGCACTTCAACTGGGGCCCGGGACCCTACGTTGAAGAGGGCCCGGGTGGAAGCAAACCCAAGGCCCAGGCCCACTTCAGCCTCGGAGCAAAGGGTGGTGGAACTAGCTCCCAGGCCACCTCGGTAGTGGACTACACCCCTGGAGGTCGTTGACATCGATGGGAGAAGGGAGGAGGAGCGACCGGCATGCCCGACACCTCTTACAGTCACAATGGCCAGCATTCCAGCGGTGGCTACAGTTGCGACGGTTGCGGTGGCCCCGTGGCCCACATCTTCGCAGGCTGAAGGTACCTCGGTGCAGCCATCCTCAGAGCCCCATCATGCACCAGCAGGGATTTCGATAAACTCCTCCATCATTTGTGATCAAGGACTAGCAGAGATGATGATGGAGTATGCGGTCCAGCCTCAGGATCGCCACTTGAAGGGAGGCAGGGACTACACTACTGCCTTACTTAGGATCCTCCCTCAGCTCTTCTCAGTAAGTACCTAGCATTTTCCTTTATTTTTAATGTTCTAGTTGGATTTTAGAAAGTCTGAACTCCTTTGATGCAGATCGGGACCGATGTGCTACTGCTCCGGGACTTCCTCACCAGCACCACGAAGGAGGTCGAAAAAGAGAAAAAGCTGACCAAGCTCGTGGCCTATGTGAAGGAGTTGATGGGGAAGGGCCAGGAGCTGAAGGATAGCAATAGGCTCCTCCGAGGAGACCTGGCTCATGCTGAAGAGCACACTAGGGACCTCGAGACATCCCTCTTCGAGGAGAGGATCCTAACCCAGTGCCGCATCGAGGAGATAGCGGTAGAGGTTAGTCGCCTAGAAGGGCGATCTCGAGCTCTGGAGACCCGAGTCGAGGAGGTTCTGGTGGAGCTGGCAGTGGCCAAGGAGAAGACGACATACGTCACAAAGCTATTGAAAGCTGTGCAGAGGGATGCCCATGAGGCCATGCCAAAGTTCCAAGCATCCCAGGAGTTCCATGATGAGGTCCACGAGGCTGCTATGGACTCATTCTTGAAGGGGTTCGAGGTCTGCCGGGAGAAGGTGGCCTCACTCTTCCCGGAGCTCGACCTGGGAGGTGTCGTTATTGGCGACGTCGAAAAGTAGCCTAAGGGGCCCAGGGCATCTTCACGGGCGACTGAGGAGGTGGCCGCCGGGCAGCCAGCCGAGCAGGTAGCTGGCGACACAGAGACCGGCCAACCTGGGAGGGAGCCAGCGACCTAGTGACCCTGGGTCCTTCTTTATTTTATACTTTGCATCTAGCATAGGGTTTTTCATTTTGTCTTCTCTGGGATCGCCCGGCCTATCGGGGTCCTCTTTACTTGTAAAAACCTTATGACAGAAATGAAGTTCTTCTTTCTTCACCTCTTTATGTTTTTGCCTTTTGTTTTGTCTTTCCATGCTTTTTACAATTTCATTTGCTTCAATCTTGTCCGATTTCAAACTTTGACCCTCCTTGAGGTCGATGGCGAATCTGGGATCCCTTGGTTTCTACCGGAGCCAAGTGTTTGACTTTGGCTAGAAGTTCAACTTTGACTCTCGATCAGAAAGCAGGTTTTTGGAGGCTTCCAGGCTTTGGTACCGGACTCTTGGAGTTTTTGTTATCAGGGCTTTCGGCCTTAAGTTTCTGAGCTTCATAAGCTTTCGGTGCTGGGGTTTTCGGTCTTTAACTGCTGGACTAGTGTTCGGGCTTTAGGTGCTGGGCTTCTGGAGTTTCCGGTCTTTAGTTGCCAGACTAAAGTCCAGGCTTTAGGTGCCAGGCTTCTAGAGTTTCTGGTCTTTGTTTCCCAGGCTTCAAGAGTTATCGGTGCCGGGCTTGAAGAGTTTCTGGTCTTTGGTTCCTGGGCTTCAGGAGTTTTCGGTGCCAGGCGTGAAGAGTTTCTGGTCTTTGGTTGCTGGACTAGAGTTCGAGCTTTAGGTGCCGGGCTTTTGGAGTTTCCAATCTTTGATTACCGGATTGGAGTCCGGGTTTTAGGTCCCGTGCTTCTGAAGTTTCCGGGCTTTTGCTGCTGGACTGGACTCCAGGCTTTTGTTACCGGACTGGACTCCGGGCTTTTGCTGCCGGACTGAACTCAGGGCTTTTGCTGCTGTACTAGATCCAAGCTTTTGCTGCCGGAATGGACTCCGAGCTTTGATAGTCCTATGAGACAGAGATAAGCATCATGATAAAGTGAATTTCATTGTTAATGTTAGGAGGACTTACATTATTGGTAATACATTCTCAAGTTAGCAGTGTTCTATGTCCATGGAAATCATGCCCCATCAAGCTCGGTGAGGTAATAGGGCCCCGTGAGGAACGGCTTCAACCACCCTATAAGGGCTTTTCCAATTCGGAGAGAGCTTGTCGCACTCTCAAGGTTGGGAGGCTTCCACCCATCGCAGCACCAAATCTCCTGGCAGAAGAACTTCGGCCTTACCCTGGAGTTATAGTACCTGGCCACCCATTGCCGGTAGGCTACCATCTGAACTTGAGCCTTGTCCCTTGTTTCTTCAAGTAGATCCAGATTAAGTAAGAGGCATGTTGGGTTCTCGGCCTCGTCGTACTGCTCCACCCGCAGTATTGGTAGGCTTAGATCTATTGGGATCACTGCTTCTGTGCCAAAAACGAGGTTGAATGGTGTTTCATCTATGGCCATCCTTGGCATTGTATGGTACGCCCAAAGAACACTGGGAGTTCTTCGGTCCACCTACCCTTGGCTTGGTCCAATCTGGTTTGGAGTCCCTGGAGGATAGTCTAGTTGGTCACCTCGGCCTCTCCGTTGGTCTGAGGATGTAACACTGAGGTGAAGCAATGGTGGATGCCGAGGTCGTTGCAGAACTCCTCGAATTCCCAATTGTCGAACTGCCTTCCATTATCGGTGATGATTATGTGGGGAAGCCCAAAGTGGCATACAATTGACTTCCATAAGAACTTGCTAACATTTGCCTTTGTGATATGGGCCAACGGTTCAGTCTCGACCCACTTTGTGAAGTAGTCGATGGTGACTATCAGGAACTTACGCTGCCCAGACACCGGAGGGAAGGGACCAAGGATGTCCATGCCCCATTAAGCGAACGGCCAGGGAGTAGAGAGCTAGGAGAGTGGCGCAGTCGGCTGGCGTTGCACGATAGCGTGATGCTGGTAGAGGTCACACCTCTTGACGAAGTTGGTTGCATCCTCCCTCATTGTTTCCCAGTAGTATCCCTGGCAGAGGGCCTTGTATGCCAATGTTCTACCCTCCACGTGATTTCCATAGAGGCCTTCATGTATCTCCTGGAGCATGATTATTACCTTTGAGGGTCTCAAGCATTTGAAAAGTGGGTAGGAGTAGGACCTTCGGTAGAGTAGCCCATCCATCAGCACAAAGCACGCGGCCTTCCTGTTGCCCAGAGATGGAGCCCAAGAGGGGGGTGAATTGGGTCTTTTAAAAATTTGAAGCAATAATGTGTAGGCCTTGTGGTGCTTGTGAGTAATGAAATTGATGCACTAATTTACATGCAGCGGAAAGCAATAAATAGAGTGCAATAAGTAAAGAGCAAGGATAGAAGAGATAATCACACACAAACACAAAGTTTATAGTGGTTCGGTACAAACCTAGCACCTACATCCACTCTCCAGCCACCCTTGGGAATTCCACTATAATCTCTCCAAGATTATAGCCGACTTGTTTTTTCAAAGGCTCACAAGTCAAAACCTATATCGGTTTTATCACCTAGGCTCACCAACAAACCTTTACACTTATTTTGTCTTCGAGCTCACAAGTTAATCCTAGTTGGTTTTGCCACTTTGGCTCACCAACAACCACAACAACCTACTTTCAAGAAACCCTTGAAAGCTAGGTCAAATCACAAAAGAAATTTAGATATACAATTCAAATAAACAAAACAAACTCTCTTCAAGAGTATAATAGAAGCTTTGAGGCTCTAATTGATGCTTTTTCTTGTCTTCTCCTTGGAATATTCTTCAAGCTCTCTTTTGGAATGTTGAAAGGATAGGCTTGTAAGCTTTTTCAAGGAATCACACTATAAATGGCTTTTGAAGTAAAGTTCTTGAGAGAATATTGACTTTTGGGCTTTGAATGGACTTCAATACTTCAAGAATAATTTTGGTGAAGCTTAAATACTTCAAAAACTTTCAAAAAATGGTTTGTGACCATTGGAGCTTCGAATCTAGCCATTTGGAGCTTAAAAAGATATTTCTGTACTTCAAAAAAATAGATCTGTTAGGGCTATCAGAACCCGAGTATCGACACTTGGCTATCAGATGTCGACACTTGGTTGTCAGGTGTCAACACTTGACTTCCAAGTGTCGACACTTGAACTTTTAAGTGTCGATACTTGATTCACAGGTGTCGATACTTGACACAAAAACATCATTGGCCAAGTTCTGTATTTTCAAAAAGTCTCAGGCCTTGAGTTGACACTTGGAAACTTATGTGTCGATATTTGAGTTTCAGGTATCGATACTTGAATTCTGGGTGTCGATACTTGGCGTGCCAAGGAATTTTTCTGCGTGCCAAATGCTGAAGTGTCGACACTTGACCTTCCAGGTGTCAACACTTGGTTCTGCAAAATTCATAATTAAGTGCAATTGAAGCCAAAAACACAAGCATCAAATATGGAACTTAATTGGAACATAAATAAGCAATAATTGAACTCTTTTAACCCCTTTTTTCATGGAAAAGACTCCTCAAATTACAAAAGATGCTTCATGCCACAGCGTGTCGCGATACTTTAATTTTAAAGAATTTGAGGTGCTTGTTTCCTGAGAACTCATAACTAGAAATAAGCATTAGTACACAATATGTACTCAACATTTTGTTACTCATCAAAATCACTAGGAGAGCCAACAATCTCCCCCTTTTTGATGATGACAAAACCTTGAGTATATCAACATTTAATTATAAAATTCAGATATGATAATTCATAAATATGATTTCAAGCTTATACATCGAGAACTTACATAGTTAAGAAGGATGAATCTCCCCCTTAGTTAGACAATTCTAATCAGAACAAGTTTTAAGGAACAGTATGCAATATTGGTATCAGATCAAATTGAAATTTAAATTAATCAAAATTTCTATAATTCTACTCTCCCTTTTTGTCAATCATTAGAAAAAAAAAGGAGTAAACTCCCCCTCAAAATGAGCATGGAGACAAAAAGTAATGGAGTATCAGAGCATGGAAACAGTTTTTCAGGAGTTAATCATAAATTCAAAAATTTTCAAGAGTATCATACCAAGTATCAGAGCCAAAAAGTAAAAGTAGAGCATCAATTCAAGAATATCAGTCATAGTGAATTCAAATCAAGACACCAAGTAACCATCAAAGTGAAATATATGTATATAAAGTGAAGTTTTTAGTTACAAAATTTTCTGACTTATCAGCAATACTAAAACAACAAGATACATCATGAGACATAAATCATAAAACATACAATCTGTGAGGCTAGTTTTCATCAGATGGAATCTCAAGAGTAACTGGTGCACTAATCCTGAATCTAGGAACTAATGCCTTAGGAGGTCCCTGGGCTAATGCCCTGCGACTCCTAGTGCGGCCAGAAGGTTCTAGTAAGGGTATAACCCTAGAAGATCTAGTGAAAGGAGGGGATAGAATGTTAGCCGGTGTAATGAAATCAGGAGTGGAATCAACTATGTCAGCTAGTGGAGGAACTACAGGGGTAGCTGAAGGATCACCATCTTTACTAAGCATCTAATAGCGACCAACACTGCCATCTGAACTCCCATCACTAGAATCACCAACTCTATCTCCATCTCCACCATCACCATCTCCATCATCACCATCATCAGTATCAGAACCACCCTCATAAATGTCATCATGTCCGTCTAGATGGTCATCATCATCATCATCATCAGCCGGTGGAGCTGCAGGAGTTGTTGGAGGGATAAAAGATCTGAATAACTCCTCCATACGTGCGAATCCTGCCTCCATAATGTGTCATAACTCAGCAAGCTCAGAAGCTGTGTGGGCTCTAAGGCCCTCTATCTCTATCCTCAACTGAGTTGACCACACCCCAAGTCCTACAATCTCACTCTATACCTCAGCGAACTACTGTCAGGTGTGCTCCTCAAAAGATAACTTTATAGACGGTGGAGGAGGAGCTGAAGGTGTAGCTGTAGGAGTAGCAGGCTCTGCCTCTGATGCTAGAGCAGCCTGAGGAGGTGTACTGACTGGCCCTAATGGCTCAGCCTTAGCCTCTCTGATCTTGTCCTCCTCGTCACGCTCCTGTCCAGACTCTCTCCAAACCCAGTGACCTGCGACCAACCGATATCCTATGCAATGTAGCGACCTCTCATCATATACATCGGTATGTAGAATCTTCTTGGGGATCTCCCCCTCCAAGGGAACTCTACAAGCCCTGAATAGACGGGTCAGCGCCATCCCGTATGGTAAACAATGACATCTCTATGTCACAGCATCATGCATCTGAACTAACATCAGCAAGGGTAGATCAATCTGGATCCTCTGGGTCATACTGACCATCAGCATCAGCTCCCTCTCAGTGATGAAGTCGAATCGTCCAGTCTTCAGAAGTAGAATACGGGCGATGATGTGATGTAGAAGGCGCATCTCCACTAACAACTGGTTCACGGTGACCACAGTCACTCTGCGAATGTCCTCGCGCTCAAGAATATACCTGAAAGCTATCCTCTATCCTCTTCTGAGAAGGTACAAATGCCTCGATGAGGAATCTCCCATACTCTGCTGAGTAGCTCCTCTGACAGTGAGATCTCCACTCCCCTGATGGTGGTGCTCCAATGTACTCGATGGCAATCCAAGGCACCATAGAACTCCCTCACTATATGAGGATAGTAACTCTCCTGCATTGTGCAGAAGGGCACTAATCTGGCATCTGTGAGTGTTCGCCGAATCTGGAAGTGCTGTCTATCAAAAAACTCTAAGTCGATTCGTCTGCCAGAAGCCACGACCTTCCCTGCCATCCTCTCTACAGTGGGGAACCTGGAGCTGCTGAACTACTGGCCTGTCTTGTATCATGTCTGGCCTTGGTCCTCCTCTCAGAACCCTGACTGGATCTCCTCCAAACAACAAGTCTCTTCCTCGGACCCATCACAATAAGCTGAGCAAGAAAGGATGAAGGTAAATAACCTAGGGGGAACAGGTTTCAATCAGGTTGAGAACTATAGATTGGCTATGGGTTTGGCTAAAGGAGACTATGTTTTCCTAAAAGAGGAATACTAGTTTTAAAAGAATGATGCAGAACAAAATCTCTGATACCAAAAATGATGCAGAACAAAAAAAACAAAGAAGCGTATGCGGAAGTAAAATTAAGATTAATTCTTTTTTTTTTTATATATATATTTCAGAAATTGGCTGCGACTCAAAGTAAAGCTAAACTACGTTGAAGGAAACTAGGTAAGGATTGAAAGCACAATTTAGAAGAAACTAAATTATCAGAGTAGTTCAGAAGTAACGGATCGCTGGGGGTTGAGAAACTCCCAGACCTAGGGTTTCGCTCTGAACTTTCAACAGAACAGAAATAGAGAGGAGAGATGGTTTACTAACCAGACAGTGATCTTCTCAGGATTCTGGTGGAAGAACTCTCTCGAGCAGATTGTGGGGATCCTCAGAGTCGGCTATCTTCGTAATGGATCCTCCAATACTGGTCTCGTGGTTTGGTCGGCTTCTCCTGGACTCAAGATCTGGGAAAGAAGAGGAACAAAAGATGGAATCCAGAAACTCAAGAAAAGATTTTACCAGGTTGAAAAACTTGAAAGCTGAAGTTGCTGAAATCGAATTCTCCTGGCGGCCGATCTGACTTCCTCTTAGAATTGTTGTAGATCTGCAGTATCTGGACTGGGGCTGGATGCTGGTGGTCGGCCTAGACTTGGAGATGGTGGCCGTGAGAAGGGAAATAGACTAGGGCTTGGTGGAAAGAGAAGGGTGATGGCGGCTAGGGTTTGGGAGTGGAGTGGCTAACCTAGGGTTTGGGGTTTTGGAGATCTCTCACCTCCTCAAGGTTCCAGGGGAACCTGGATTTACTCCCTCACGGAGCTCAACACCTGGAAGCAAGTGCGGAAAAGAGAAAACACAAGTTTGCTCATAAAAAAATTTCTTTCATTCATCTATATTTTTCTAAACTTACAAGAGGGGTTTAATTTATAAGGCATTACAAGGGAGGAGGGTTTCACATCTTCCCATGTGGGACTAAAGGAGGGGATCTCCAAATTAGGGCAAATCCCTTACATATGGTTGGCCAAAATACCAAAAAATAAGATTTGGGTTATAAATGGCAGGTAGATGGCGCCACCTTGCTTGGATTTTCAAGAAAAAATTTTCTTCCTTCCCTGGATCAACTCTTTTGGATTCCTCCTTTTCTTCCTCCCTAAGTCAAGGCCCTTCCCATCTTTGTTTTAGGTGTTTTTGGCAGGTAATGGGCGCCCCTTGATATGCTCTTCCAAGAGAAATTTCTTCCCTCCTTTGCTTGGATTTTCTTGGGAAAGTTTTGGCCGCCCCCTTGATTGGTGCTCTCTTGGTGGACTTCCCTTTATCTGGTGCATGAAAGAAGGAAGTTGCCATCTGTGGAGTGGGGACCAAAAGCTGCTGGATGTGGATATGGCGCCCCCTGGACTGGGAGTGTGGCTGGGAGTGTGGTGTCCACTTGCCTGGTCTTGGGAGAAAATGTAACATCCCAGGTTGAAACCCTAGTCCACTACTGAGTCAACATGACTCAACAAAATAAAATGCAGGTAATGTAGACTCAAGCTAAATTGAGTTGATCTAGTCAACTCTTATTACAAACCAAAAAACCTAATTCTTCGGGCAAGGTTAATCAGAGATCCAGATGGAGCTCTGAAGTCTTCTTCTGAGTCTGGTGCCCGCACCAATTCTCCCAGGGTGGGAGGACCTCGACCCTGTCGAGTAAGGATCAAGTTGGCTCTAGTATCTCTCCAAGAGGTCTGGGTCCAGCTCTTGTAACTCTTCTCGGGAGATCCAAGAGTCATCAGAATCTGGCCTTCCTTGCCAGCGGACCAGGTATCTTTGGTATCCTCGATTACGAGTAGAGATAACCTGATCATCCAGGATCTTTTCAATCTGCTCTTTCCTCACAGGCCAATTTGTTGGTGGACACACAGGGTCAGGTTCGCTCTCAAGAGCAGGATTAGGTTCAAAAGCCTCACTGGGAATCACAGCTGGCTCCCTATACTCTACTAGGTCTGTAATGTTGAAAGTGGAGCTAATGCCTAGTTCTGGAGGCAACTCGAGCACATAGGCATTGGATCCTACTCTCTTTACCACTCTAAATGGTCCAACTCCCCTAGCATGTAACTTTCTAACGGTTCCAGGAGAAAACCGTTCAGGCCTTAACCTAATCATTACATAGTCTCCTTCGTCAAAAGTTTTGACTCGCCTTTGAGAATCAGCCAATTTCTTATAAGTTTCGTTACTTAAATTTATTTTGGCTTGAATTTCTTTATGCAAGTCTTTTATATGCTGTGCAAAAACTTCGGCAGACTCAGAGACCTGTGTGTGGACTGGTAAAGGAGCTAGGTCAAGAGGTGTGTGGGGTTTGTAACCATGCACAATTTCAAATGGACTCTTACCCGTAGACCTATTGACCGAGTCATTATATGCAAATTCAGCTCTAGGTAAGTACAAATCCCAGTTCCTAATGTTTTCACCAACAAGACACCTTAGCAGATTGCCTAAACTATGGTTCACTACTTCGGTTTGGCCGTCAGTCTGGGGATGATAGGCAGTTGAAAACTTAAGTTTCGTCCCTAACTTATGCCAAAGGGTTTTTCAGAAATAGCTGGTGAACCGAACATCCCTATCGGAAACAATGGTCTTGGGTAGGCCATGTAGTCGAACTATCTCATTAAAGAACAGGGTGGCTAACTTAGACGCATCAAAAGTTTGGGAACAAGGCAAGAAATGGGCCATCTTGGAAAATCGGTCTACTACAACACAGATAGAGTCATGCCTCCTCTGGGTCTTAGGCAAACCTAACACAAAGTCCATACTCACATCTTGCCAAGGATGATCTGGGACTGGGAGAGGGGTATAAAGGCCGGTGTTTTGTTTTCGCTGTTTGGCAACAGCGCAGGTCCGACACCTAGCCACAATGTGTGCTACATCTCTTTTTAAGCTAGGCCAGAAAAAGTGGTCTTCAATAGCCAGGGTGGTCTTATCTTTTCCGAAATGGCCAGCTAAACCTCCAGCATGAGTTTCCCAAATCAAGAATTCCCTAAGAGAGGTTCTAGGGATGCAAAGCCTATTCTTAAAGAACAGAAAGCCATCTATAAGGGAATAATCCTTATGCTCACTAGATGGTCCTTGAGTTAGATCCTGGTATGCAGTCTTGAAATCCGGACACGACTCATATTCTTCTTTGATTTGCTCAAACCCTATGACTTCAGCTCTAACAGAATTCAACAACAAAGATCGACGACTAAGGGCATCAGCTACCTTATTTTCAGACCCAGCCTTATGCTTCAAAACAAAAGTATAGGACTGGATATACTCTACCCACTTAGCATGCCTAGGGTTAAGCTTTTTCTGAGAATTCAAGAATCTAAGAGCCTCATGGTCCGAAAACAGCACAAATTCTTGCGGTAGTAAATAATGTCTCCAGTAACACAAAGCTTGCACTACCGCGTAAAATTCCTTATCATAGGTAGAATACCTAAGCTTAGCATCATTAAGTTTTTCACTAAAGAATGCTACGGGATGGTTCTCTTGGCTTAGGACTCCACCTATACCTACTCCTGAAGCATCACAGGCAACCTCAAATACCTTTGAAAAGTCTGGTAGCCTTAAAATGGGTGCCTGGGACATCCTATCCTTAAGATCTAGGAAGGCTTTATGGGCTGCTTTGGTCCACTGAAATTCTCCCTTCCTGATGCAGTCTGTGATAGGAGCAACTACAGTACTAAACCCCTTGATGAATCGCCTATAGAAGGTAGCCAAGCCATGGAAACTTCGACTTCATGCACACTAGTCGGCTCTGGCCATTCTACTATGGACCTAATCTTTTCAGGATCGGCAGCCACGCCGTCAGGGGTTACAACAAATCCAAGGACGATAATCCTACTGGTCATAAATTCACACTTCTTGAGATTACCGTAGAGACTATCATTCCTCAAAACTTGACAGACTTGTCTAAGGTGGCCTAGGTGATCTGCAGGGGTCTTGCTATAGATCAGGATATCATCAAAATAGACCACTACAAACTTCCCTATGAAAGCTCTAAGTACTTGGGTCATAATCCTCATGAAAGTACTAGGGGCATTGGGCAACCCAAAAGGCATAACAACCCATTCAAAGAGACCATCCTTAGTTTTGAAGGCGGTTTTCCACTCATCCCCTGGTCTAATCCTAACCTGATGATAGCCGCTCTTGAGATCAATTTTAGAAAAAACCATGGCACCGGCCATCATATCGAGCATGTCATCTAGTCTAGGGATGGGGAACCTATACTTGATTGTGATCTTATTGATGGCACGACTGTCAATACACATCCTCCACGTGCCATCCTTTTTCGGGGTTAGAAGTGCAGGGACTGCACAAGGACTAAGACTCTCTTTAATGAACCCCTTCCTCAACAATTTGCCAACCTGCTTTTGCAGTTCTTTATGCTCAGATGGATTCATCCTATAATGGGGCAAGTTGGGTAAAGTAGCTCCTGGGACTAGATCTATGGAATGCTGAATATCCCTAAGAGGTGGAAGGTGGTCTGGCAGATCCTCGGGAAAAACATCCTCAAATTCTTCTAATAAAGGCTTAACTTCCTGAGGAGGCTCTGAGGGTGTAGGAGTCCTAAGTTCCCTAGCAGTCAACATCCAAATGGGTGAACCACTATGAATTTCTTGTTCTAGATCCTTGGCACTAATTAGGTTCACTCCAGTCTTCATCTCCCTAACCTTACTGGTTCCTTTAGCTACCTTGTCCTTAGGAGGGACTGAATGGATTGTGATTTTCTTCCCATTGAAACTAAAGACACAGGTGTTGGATTTTCCTAAGAGGGTGGCATCATGATCATACAACCAAGGTCTTCCAAGAATTATACTGCTCACCCCCATGGGCAAGACATCACACCAAATCTTCTCTTGATAGGATTGCATTTGGATTTGGACCTGACATCTAGACTGGATGGGTATAGAGGTAGAGTCTACCCAAGAAACCTTATAGGGGTTGGGGTGGGGAACTGGGGTTAAGCCTAACATTTTGACAGTGCAAGTAGAAATGGCATTCACACAGCTCCCACTATCTATGATGATTTTACAAACCTTATCCCCTAGTTTAAGGAAAGTCTGTAGGATGTTGGTCCTACGCCAATCTTCCTGAACTTTAGTCTGGGACAAGATGCATCTTACAACCCCTAAGTGGTCAGATTCAGTGGATTCTTCCTCTCCTTCATACTCATCAACCAAATTCATTCCGGCCTCATAAACTTCTTCTTCAAACTCCTCATTAGGCTCGGAACTCTCTTCTCCTCCCTCTTCTATATATAGGGATCTATGAGGGCACTGGCTAGAAACATGACCTACCTTATGACACTTAAAACAAGCTATGGCTGTACACTGAGTGGAGATATGACCGGGCTTCTGGCACTTAAAACAGACGATACTAGGGGTTCTCTGGGTGTCAGGTGCCTTACCTTTGTCCATGGGTCTAGGGGTGGGGATACCCTGATTAGGCTTGCTAGGGATAACCTGGCTAGGTCCATTTCTTGGGATTGGGACACTAACCCTAGATGGCATGGGTCCTCTCTGGAACTTCTCAGTGTTCAGTGCAATTTGATAGGCTTGGTCTAGGTCAGTAACCTCTCTCAGAAACAACTCTCTCTTAATATCTTCCCTAAGCCCAGCCCTAAATCTAGACAAAGTGACTTCATGGGCTTCACTCACATCACATCTCATCAGGTATTCATCAAAAGTGGTTATGTAGTCCGAAACAGATCGGTTCCCTTGTTTCAAAGTCTACCATTGGTCTAACAGATTCTGCTGGTATGAAATGGGTAGGTACTTGTCTCTAAGTTTCTCTTTCATACCCTGCCAAGTGGTTATGGGCTCTACATTTCGTCTTCTAGTGGTCAGCTCAATGTTTCCCCAGTATAACCTAGCTTGACGTATTAATTTCATCTTGGCAAACTTAAATTTCCTCTCCTCAGACATGGCATACCACTCAAAGTACTGGTCCATCTCACCCTCCCAATCAGAATACACCTTAGGATTTAGGCTACCATCAAAAGTGGGTGCATCTAACTTGATGTTTCGAATGAACCTATCATCTCTATCCTCAGGTTCTGGGTCAGGTCTCCTATGATTAGGTTCAGGATCTCGGTATAAAGGTCTTCTAGGCTCTTGGTGTGGGTGAGGTTGAGGCACATTAAAATCTGGGTCAGGAGTCCAATTCCGATGCCTAGGTTCCTCAAGTACTTGGACTCGATCCCTAAGCTGGGCAAAATTCTCATTCATATCCTGACTTAATTTGTTCATACTCTCTGTAAGAGCTCTAACCATGGCCTCTAAATCAGGTGGGGCTTGACCAGGTTGGTAGGGTACTCCATTCCGGGTAGACATGATGCAATCAAGCACACAAAATGAGACTCAACTGAACGACTACAGGCTAACTAGACCTAGAGCCCAAACTAGATGCCCAATCAGAGTGGCAAGCTAGCCTGTAGTAACTCAGGACTCAGCCAGGCAGGTGTAAGGGGAGTGTTAGGTCCCTGAATGCCAATCCTAGACACCAATCAGAGATTGGCCAGGTAGGCGGACCAGCACACAAGCCCTTCGGGATGGAATCCCTGAACCACCGTTCTAGACACTGAGTACAAAGCACATACAGAGTAACCAGACAAACTGACTCAACACTAGCCTTGACCCGACTTGTTGATGTCCCTAGCCCACTAGGGCAAATTAGGTCTAATCAATTTTAGATTAAAGGCTTAGGTTCGAATGAAGGGGTGGTGGTTTTGGGCTAAGGAGAGGTGATCAACTCCTCCCCTTATCTTAGATGCTCAAATGCCCTTAAGTTGAATTAAGAGGTGAACACTCAAAAATAAATGAATTGCAGAACACAAAAACAGAGTTGCAGTAATTTAATTCTCAGAAATTTCACGGAAACCAATAAATCATGAGAAAATTATTCAAATTAGTTTCAATTATACTGGTTTCAGAAAAATAAAAATCACTGAATTTGGAGTTAACTGCAGTGAGAGAAAATTCCTGCAACAGGGCAATTACAGACTGAAAACAGAGCACTTCCCCGTTTACAATTTCTGCTACGAAGTTGTAACCCAACGGATCCCCTACACGCCCTAGGAACACCCCGTGGAATGGGAAGAGGAGGTTTGCACCTCGCTTCATTCCTAGGACCGGACGTCCTGGGGAGTCTACTTCGAGCAGACAAAGTAAAAAGAGAGGGACTCAAACAGACAATCGAAACAGAAACCCTAGACAGGGCTCTGATACCAAAATTGATGTAGAACGAAAGCTCTGATACCAAAAATGATGCAGAACAAAAAAAACAAAGAAGCATATGCGGAAGTAAAATTAAGATTAATTCTTTTTTTTTAATATATATTTCAGAAATTGGCTGCGACTCAAAGTAAAGCTAAACTACGTTGAAGGAAACTAGGTAAGGATTGAAAGCACAGTTTAGAAGAAACTAAATTATCAGAGTAGTTCAGAAGTAACGGATCGCTGGGGGTTGAGAAACTCCCAGACCTAGGGTTTCGCTCTGAACTTTCAACAGAACAGAAATAGAGAGGAGAGACGGTTTACTAACCAGACAGTGATCTTCTCAGGATTCTGGTGGAAGAACTCTCTCGAGCAGATTGTGGGGATCCTCGGAGTCGGCTATCTTCGCAATGGATCCTCCAATACTGGTCTCGTGGTTTGGTCGGCTTCTCCTAGACTCAAGATCTGGGAAAGAAGAGGAACAAAAGATGGAATCCAGAAACTCAAGAAAAGATTTTACCAGGTTGAAAAACTTGAAAGCTGAAGTTGCTGAAATCGAATTCTCCTGGCGGCCGATCTGACTTCCTCTTAGAATTGTTGTAGATCTGCAGTATCTGGACTGGGGCTGGATGCTGGTGGTCGGCCTGGACTTGGAGATGGTGGCCGTGAGAAGGGAAATAGACTAGGGCTTGGTGGAAAGAGAAGGGTGATGGCGGCTAGGGTTTGGGAGTGGAGTGGCTAACCTAGGGTTTGGGGTTTTGGAGATCTCTCACCTCCTCAAGGTTCTAGGGGAACCTGGATTTACTCCCTCACGGAGCTCAACACCTGGAAGCAAGTGCGGAAAAGAGAAAACACAAGTTTGCTCATAAAAAAATTTCTTTCATTCATCTATATTTTTTTAAACTTACAAGAGGGGTTTAATTTATAAGGCATTACAAGGGAGGAGGGTTTCACATCTTCCCATGTAGGGACTAAGGAGGGGATCTCCAAATTAGGGCAAATCCCTTACATATGGTTGGCCAAAATACCAAAAAATAAGATTTGGGTTATAAATGGCAGGTAGATGGCACCACCTTGCTTGGATTTTCAAGAAAAAAATTTCTTCCTTCCCTGGATCAACTCTTTTGGATTCCTCCTTTTCTTCCTCCCTAAGTCAAGGCCCTTCCCATCTTTGTTTTAGGTGTTTTTGGCAGGTAATGGGCGCCCCTTGATATGCTCTTCCAAGAGAAATTTCTTCCCTCCTTTGCTTGGATTTTCTTGGGAAAGTTTTGGCCGCCCCCTTGATTGGTGCTCTCTTGGTGGACTTCCCTTTATCTGGTGCATGAAAGAAGGAAGTTGCCATCTGTGGAGTGGGGACCAAAAGCTGCTGGATGTGGATATGGCGCCCCCTGGACTGGGAGTGTGGCTGGGAGTGTGGTGTCCACTTGCCTGGTCTTGGGAGAAAATGTAACATCCCAGGTTGAAACCCTAGTCCACTACTGAGTCAACATGACTCAACAAAATAAAATGCAGGTAATGTAGACTCAAGCTAAATTGAGTTGATCTAGTCAACTCTTATTACAAACCAAAAAATCTAATTCTTCGGGCAAGGTTAATCAGAGATCCAGATGGAGCTCTGAAGTCTTCTTCTGAGTCTGGTGCCCGCACCAAAGAAGCTAGAATTTGATTTTTGAAAACAAGGATAAAATAAAATAAAAAACATGAAATCGAAAGTTGAAAAGAGGGAAGTTTACCTCAATCACGTAAAACATACTTGGTTAAAACATTAATCCCAATATGTAAAGTACATTTATGTTTATAAAACATATTTGGGTTGTAAATCATATAAAATATGTTTGGGTAACAAAATTTATCAAAATATATAAAATATATTTTATAAAACAAGTGAACTAGGACTAGTTGAAATATATAAAATAAACTAAACACATGGGATTAGGATTAAAACCAAAGTACATTTGGGTTTTAGGTTAGAAATAAGTAATCAAACAAAATAGTGGAAATGGGGGTAAAATACCATGAAATCATCACAAATATCCCTTCCACACGAATGAAATCCTAACAAATTGCTTAGAAATCTGCATTTAGAGTGAAACCCTTGAATATTTCAGCCAAAAACCCAATCCAATAGTGAAATTAAGAGAAACATATGGAATGTGTGAGAAATCAGTCAACAATCCATGGGAAATCCAAGATAAATACATTCAAACATGATTTCCTCCAAATGGAGTCTTAGAAATGATTCAAAACTCTGAAAAATCTAAGTTAAATACATTAAAACAGATGGATAATAGGGAATCTAGGTTACACGATTTTAAAAATGAAAGAGAGAGAGAGAGAGAAAATACCTGATTTCAGTGGGGTAAAGAGGGAAAGAGAAGATTTGGAAGGTGGAGGAGTTTTTTGGGATTACTGAAGCTCGAGAGAGCGGGGAAAAGTAAAAATCAAAACCTCGGTTTGCCCTAAAAAAGACATAATTTTTTTGCGAGTGTCGATACTTGGGATTTCTCAAGTGTCGACACTTGGTCAGATGTCGACACTTCACAAAATCCAAGTGTCGACACTTGGCCAAGAAAATCCCAAAAAGAATCTGAAAAATTTTCAAAAAATCAGGGATGTTTTTTAAAAGTTTTTGGGACTTAACACAAGTGATTTTTGGATAAAAATAACTTGGGTAAGATGGAGTTTAAGAGAGTTTAAGGAGAATGCATTGATGATACCTAACTCTCTTCTAATCATGCAAAATCACTCCTCACTCAAGGGTTTGGTAAACACATCAGCTAATTGATCATCAATACACACAAATTCAAGTTCCACATTAGAGTTTTGTACATTATCTCTTATGAAATGATGTCTTATTTCAATGTGTTTACTTCTTGAATGTTGTACAGGATTCTTAGTTAGATTGATTGCACTAATATTGCCATATCTTATGGGTGTCTTAATTAGTTTAATACCAAAATCGTCGAGTTATTGTTTGATCCAAAGGATTTGAGCACAACAGCTTCCAACTACTATATATTCAGCTTCCGCTGTAGATAGAGCAACCAAATTCTGTTTCTTGCTACTCCAAGAGATCAAATTCACTCTAAGAAACTGACAAGTTCCACTAGTACTTTTATGATCAAGTTTACATCCAGCAAAGTCAGCATCAGAATAAACAATCAATTTAAATGAAGATTCTTTAGAGTACCAAAGACCAATTTCAATTGAGCCAGATAGATATCTAAGTATGCGTTTAACAGCCAAAAGATGAGACTCTTTAAGATTAGACTGATATCTAGTACACATATAAACACTAAACATGATATCTGGCCTACTGGCAGTAAGATATAATAGTGAACCAACCATGCCATGATATAATTTTTGGTCAATGGATTTACCTGATTCATCCTTGCCAAGTCTATAAAAGGAGCTCATAGGCGTACCTAATGGCTTGGTGTTCTCCATCCCAAACTTCTTGAGTATTTCTTTTGTGTACTTTGCTTGGTTGAAGAAGATCCCCTCTTAGGTTTGTTTTATTTGGAGTTCGAGAAAGAAGTTAAGTTCTTTCATCATGCTCATCTCGAACTCACCATGCATTAACTTTGCAAACTCTTGACAAAGAGATTCGTTAGTAGCACCGAAAATGATATCATCTATATATATTTGTACTACTAAGAGATCATCATTCTTTTTCTTCAAAATAAAGTTTTGTCAACATTACCTTTAATAAAATCATTTTTTAGCAAGAAAGAGTTTAAACGATCATACCAAGCTCTAGGAGCTTGTTTCAAACCATACAAAGCTTTATGAAGTTTGAAAACATGATTTAGAAATTCAGGATTTTCAAAACCAGGCGGTTGTTCAACATAAACCTCTTCTTCGATAAAACCATTTAAAAAGGTACTTTTAACATCCATTTGAAATAATTTAAAATTCATAAAATAAGCAAAAGCCAACAATAGCCTAATTGCCTCAAGTCTAGCCACATGAGCAAAGGTTTCATCAAAATCAATCCCTTCCTCCTGATTGTATCCTTTGACAACTAGTCTAGCCTTATTTCTTGTAACAATACCATTTTCATCAAGTTTGTTTCTAAAAACTTATTTTGTGCCAATAATTTAAACATTTGAAGGCCTATCTACTAGTGTCCAAACATTGTTTCTTTTAAATTGGTTAAGTTCGTCTTGCATAGCATTAATCCAATTATAATCATTTTTAGCTTCTTCAATAGTCTTAGGTTCAATTTGAGAAACAAATGCTAAATAATCACAAACATTCCTAAGGGATGATCGAGTACTTACACCTTTAGATGGATCATCAATGATAAGTTCTTTAGGGTGTCCATGAGCATACCTCCATTCCTTGAGTAGAGGATCAATAGTAGATATGTTTTCATCATCTTGTACTTGATCTCCTTCATTGTTTTGATGAACTTGTTGTTCCTTTCTAGGCTCTTCATTGTTGTTCATCTCTTCAATTCTTTTTGTACCTATTTCATCACAAAGTACATCTTCTTTTCTAGAAGATTTTTTGTCAGATTCATCAAATACGACATTTATGGATTCTTCAACAATAAATGTTCTTCTGTTGAAGACCCTGTATGCCTTACTAGATTTAGAGTAGCCTAGAAAGACTCCCTCATCCGACTTGGCATCAAATTTGGACAAATTATCTTTACCATTATTTAAAATAAAACAACGGCATCCAAAAACATGAAAAAATCGAATTGAAAGTTTTCTACCCTTCCAAAGCTCATATGATGTTTTCTTTAAAATTGGTCAGATTAAAACACGATTTAACACATAGAATGCAATGTTTATGGCTTCCGCCCAAAAATATCTATGTAGGTCATTTTCACAAAGCATGGTGCGTGCCATTTCTTCAAGAGTTCTATTTTTCCTTTCTACCATCTCATTTTGTTGTGTCCTAGGTGCTGAAAAATTATGATGAATGCCATTTTCAATACAAAATTTGTCAAAATCAGAATTTTCAAATTTAGTTCCATGGTTACTTCTCAAAAAAATAATTGAAATGCCTTTTTCATTTGAAACTCTTTTATGAAATCTAATGAATTCAGAAAATGTTTCATCTTTG
This sequence comes from Areca catechu, assembly GCA_021397845.1. Taxonomy (NCBI): domain Eukaryota; kingdom Viridiplantae; phylum Streptophyta; class Magnoliopsida; order Arecales; family Arecaceae; genus Areca; species Areca catechu. The sequence goes on along the minus strand of CM038043.1, from coordinate 88,285,201 downwards.
TGTGATAAAAACATGATCTATGTAAAACATGAGAAATTGTCTACAATAACTAGACCGTACTTTTTACCTCACAAACTAGATGTTCTAGTTGGCCCAAAGAGGTCCATATGAATCAACTCTAAGGGTCTAGATGTAGAGATTACTCCCTTTGGTTTAAAAGAAGATTTGGTTTGTTTTCCAAGCTAGCATGCACTACAAATCTTGTCTTTTTCAAAACTGAGTTTTGGCAAATCTTTTATCAAATTCTTTTTGCTAAGTTTTGAAATCAAATGCATACTAGCATGTCCTAATCTATGATGCCAAAGCCAACTGGTTTCATTGATCTTGGCCTCCATTGCCACTAGACATTGACCATTTTGAATAGAAAGATCATCAAGATCAACCATATAAATGTTGCCATGCCTATGACCAATAAACTTGATGCCATTGTCATCTAGACTAGAAATAATGTACATAGAAGATTCGAAAACAACTTTAAAATCCTTGTCACAAAATTGACTAATGCTAAGCAAGTTATGTTTCAAACCATCAATATATAGTACAATTTCAATGTAAGTAGAGGGGGTGATATGGACTTTACCAATTCCAACAATCTTGCCCTTTCCATTATCACCAAATGTCACATTACCATCATTTTAATATTCGAGTGATGAGAACTGCTCCACATCTTCGGTCATATGCCTTGAGCAATCACTATCAAGGTACCACATTCTTCTTTTATTGGTTGCAAGGCATACCTACAAAGAAAATCAAGTGGAGATTTTAGGTACCCAGGTCATCTTGGGTCCTTTTATGTTAGTGGCGATGGTTCTTTTTGGAATCCAAATTTTCTTAACATTACTCAATTTTCTCTTATTACACATGTAAGATTTATGCCCTACAATACCACAAGCATAACAAGTAATAGATGAAGATGTAGGCACAAAAAAATTTTTGAAAAACTTTTGTTTCTTCTGAGTTCTAAAACCTAGACCGGCTTTATCAAAAATAGCTCTTTGATTATTTAAAAGCATATTTAATTTTTCAGAACTATATGTAAATTTATCAACAAAAGGTTTCAACTTTTCAATTTCTTCTTTATATTTTTTGTTTTCTTCCAACATTTCCTTGTTTTGTTTTGAAAGGTTTTCATTTGAAACCGAAAAGCTTTTCATTTTCAAAACTTCTTTTTCTTTTTCAAGAATAGCAATCTTATCATTTAACCTTTTATTTTGAAGTAGGCAATCATTTTTAGTTGAAAACTTATCATTAGCTTTGACTAAATCCTGATTTTGCTTTTTTATTTCTTTATGTTTAAACTTTAATTTTTGAAATTCTATAACTAACTCATCAAAAACTTCATGCAATTCATCAAATGTAAACTCATTTTCAGTTTCAAATAGTACCTCATCATGATCCGTCATCAAACAGAAGTTTGCAACTTCTTACTATTCTTCCTCAGAGCTGGAGTCCTCGCTGTCACTCCAGGTTGCCATCATGACCTTCTTTCTTAATTTTCTTCTGCTCTTCTTAAGTAGGGGGCAATCCATCTTGAAGTGGCCCAGTTTCATACATTCAAAGCATGTGGGCTGCTCTTTATCTTTTTCTTTTTCTTTTTTTTTTCTTTGCTTGGCTCACCTTTCAGAGGTTTCTTCTTGAAGTTGTATTTTTTTTTCCTCATGAACCTTCTAAACTTTCTTGCCATTAGAGCCGTCTCATCTTCTTCATCTTCTTCTTCAAATTCATCGCTTGATTCTTCTCTTGCGGTGGATTTGAAGGTGATCACTTTCTTCTTCTTGTCAACATCCACATTCTTTTGTTTAAGGGAAAGCTCATAAGTCATTAGTGAGCCCAACAGTTGCTCAAGTGGAAGAGTCTTGACATCCTTGGCTTCTTCAATGGCTGTTACCTTTGCATCTCAAGAAGCCGATAGAGATCTAAGAAGTTTGTTTACAAGTTCACTGTTAGAAATAATCTTTTCTAAACTTCTAATGCCATTCACAATATTTGTGAACCTAGTATACATCTCACTAATAGATTCAGTAGGTTCCATTCTAAACATTTCGTACGTTTGAATGAGCATGTTAACTTTAATGGTTTTCACTTGGTGTGTACCCTCGTGGGTAACCTCAAGTGTATCCCATATTTTCTTAGCGGAAAGATAATTAGATATTCTATTGAATTCACTTGGATCAAGAGAGCAAAATAATAAATTAATAGCGTTAGCATTAAGCTCTATTTGCTTAATGTCATTTTCATCCCAATCATCTTCAATTTTTTGAGTGAGAATGCCATTAATCAACATAATAGGCTGATGAGGACCTTTTATGATTATCCTCCAAAGATTATAATTAATGGCTTAAATGAATATGCGCATGCGAGTTTTCCAATAAGTATAATTTGTGCCATTAAAAAGTGGGGGACGGTTTTGTTGGATCGATGCCCCTAACCATTCTTACAAAAGGAACGTCCCTATTATAAGAGGCAGGTTTATCTCTCTTAAACCAGCGCAGCAACCGGGCACTCGAGTCGACCCCTCCGCCGACCCCCGCAAGAGCAACCCAGGGTACTCACCCTCGAGTCGGTTCGCTGGAGACGAGCACCGCAGCACCAACCAAGGGATGTCGACGTGGCACCAGACCCGACTTACCGATGGCACCCACACCCAGTGGGCCCAGACCCTACACTGGACAAGCCACGAGGGTGCGAGCTGGCCCAGCCAACAATCCCCCCCCAGCGAAACGACCGAGTTTTTCCCCCTGCGGAGACTCGAACCCGAGACCTCCGGCTCTGATACCAATTGTTGGATCGATGCCCCTAACCATTCTTACAAAAGGAACGTCCCTATTATAAGAGGCAGGTTTATCTCTCTTAAACCAGCGCAGCAACCGGGCACTCGAGTCGACCCCTCCGCCGACCCCCGCAAGAGCAACCCAGGGTACTCACCCTCGAGTCGGTTCGCTGGAGACGAGCACCGCAGCACCAACCAAGGGATGTCGACGTGGCACCAGACCCGACTTACCGATGGCACCCACACCCAGTGGGCCCAGACCCTACACTGGACAAGCCACGAGGGTGCGAGCTGGCCCAGCCAACAGGTTTGAAGCTTGACCTTCAACAACACCCATTCCTATTGGGGCTACCATGATCTTTTACTCAAGATCCTTGGACCTACAAAAGAGTACCGATGCTCTGATACCACTTGTTGCCCAGAAATGGAGCCCAAGAGGGGGGGTGAATTGGGTCTTTTAAAAATTTGAAGCAATAATGTGCAGGCCTTGTGGTGTTTGTGAGTAATGAAATTGATGCACTAAGTTACATGCAGCGGAAAGCAATAAATAGAGTGCAATAAGTAAAGAGCAAGAGATGGAAGAGATAATCACATACAAACATAAAGTTTATAGTGGTTCGGTGCAAACCTAGCACCTACATCCACTCCCCAAGCCATCCTTAGAAATTTCACTATAATCTCTCCAAGATTATAGCCGACTTATTTTTCCAAAGGCTCACAAGTCAAAATCTATGTCGGTTTTATCACCTATGCTCACCAACAAACCTTTACACTTGTTTTGTCTTCAGGCTCACAAGTTAACCCTAGTTGGTTTTGTCACTTTGGCTCACCAACAAACCACAACAACCTACTTTCAAGAAACCCTTGAAAGCTAGGTCAAATCATAAAAGAAATTCAGATATACAATTCAAATAAACAAAACAAACTCTCTTCAAGAGTAGAATGGAAGATTTGAAACTCTAATTGATGATTTTTCTTGTCTTCTCCTTGGAATATTCTTCAAGCTCTCTTTTTGGAATGTTGAAAGGATAGGCTTGTAAGCTTTCTCAGAGAATCACACTATAAATAGCTTTTGAAGTGAAGTTCTTGAGAGAATATTGACTTTTGGGCTTTGAATGGACTTCAATACTTCAAGAATGAGTTTGGTGAAGCTTAAATATTTCAAAAACTTTCCAAAAATGGTTTGTGACTATTGGAGTTTCAAATCTAGCTGTTTCGAGCTTGAAAAGATGTTTCTGTACTTCAAAAAAATAGATCCGTTAGGGCTATCTGAACCCGAGTGTCGATACTTGGCTATCAGGTGTCGACACTTGGCTGTCAGGTATCGACACTTGACTTCCAGGTGTTGATACTTAAACTTTCAAGTATCGACACTTGATTCACAAGTATCGACACTTGACACAAAAACACTCCATTGGCTAAGTTCTGGATTTTTAAAAAGTCTCAGGCCTTGAGTCGACACTTGGGAACTTAAGTGTCGACACTTGAGTTTCAGATGTCGATACTTGGCATGCCAAGGAATTTTTCTGCATGCCAAATGCTGAAGTGTCAATACTTGACCTTCCAGGTGTCGACACTTGGTTCTGCAAAATTCACAATTAAGTACAATTAAAGCCAAAAACACAAGAATCAAATATGGAACTTAAATGGAACATAAATAAGCAATAATTGAACTCTTTTAACCCCTTTTTTCATAGAAAAGACTCCTCAAATCATGAAAGATGCTTCGTGCCACAATGTGCCATAATACTTTAATTTTAAAGAATTTGAGGTGCTTGTTTCCTAAGAACTCATAACTAGAAATAAGCATTAGAACACAATATGTACTCAATATTTTGTTACACATCAAAATCACTAAAAGAGCCAACACTTCCTTTTGATGAGGCCGGCCTCTATTCGATCTTCAAGCAAGGTACCGTCGATGATGTACTTGATATACTTCTCCATCCAACTAGGCTCCAGGATAACTTGTTGGACCTCCCTGGGTGCTTCGTAGCTCGGGGTCTGAAGATGCTCGATGTAGGTGCGGCTCAGGGAGGAGTCCGACAAGGTTGCTAGCTAGGAAAGGGCATCGATGCACACATTCTCTCCATGTGGGATGTGGGAGATGCTGAAGCGCTTGAAACCTACCACACTTGCATGTACCAGCTCCAGGTACTTCGACATTTGAGGGTCCCGAGCCTCAAATTTGCTCGAGACCTAACCGACCACCAATTATTAGTCGGTGAAGACTTTCAAGCTAGGGATGTCCAGTTTGCGGGAGACTCTCAGTCCCGCGAGGAGTGCTTTATATTCTGTCGGTTATTGGTGGCAATGAACTGGAAGCGGAGTGCGCATTCGGCGATGACTCCTTCGCTGTTGGCGAGGATGAGTGCAGCTCCACTTCCGTTAGAGTTGAATGCTCCATCCACATGTAGAACCCAGATGTCCTCCTCTAGTTCGGGTCCCGGTTGTTGTGCCTGGGGGCTTTCTTCCAGCCCCTCGCCCAGGCCTACACACTCAACTAGGATGTCAGCCAGTACCTGAGCCTTCATGGATGACCTCAGGTGATAGGCAATGTCAAACTCGCTGAGCTTCAGTGCCCACTTCACCAAGTGTCCGGATGTGCTTAGGCGACTTAATACAACTTTCAATGGTTGATCCATTAGAACCGTGATCAGGTGTGCTAGGAAGTAAGGCCTAAGGTGATGGGCAGACACAATGAGCACAAAAATTAACTTCTTGGATCGAGAGTACCTGACCTCAGCATCACGAAGAAGTTTGCTCATGTAGTACACGGGCCTCTGGATTCCTCCTTCATCTATACAAACCAAGACCAAGCTGACAACCTCCAGAGTAACCGCCAAGTACAAAAGAAGCTCTTCTCCCTTTTTTGGTCAGGGGAGTAGTGGTGGTGATGCTAGGGTCTTCTTTAGCTCTTCGAAGGCCTCCTAGCACTCTTTCGTCCAAGTGAAGTTATGCATCTTCCACAGCACCTTGAAGAAGGGTTGGCAACAATCGGCAGACCGGGAGATGAATCAGCTTAGGTGGTGCGGGCACCAGGTTTAGGAAGAGACTTCAACCGATACAAATTAGGCAAGATTCTCTATGGTTGGAAGATTGAGAGTTCGAGTCCTATAATAAGTTTTAATTGAGTCTATTAGTCTCATATTTATTTCATTAAGTCCTGTATTTATTTCAATTGGGCTCTTCATTGTAATTGAGTCAAGAAGAGTTCAGCCAAGTCCAATCTGGTTTCAGCACAACCAAATAAGAAAGGTAGGCACATGGACCATGGGATCATCAACTTGAAGCCACTTCATCACTCCACTTTGCCACATCACCAAGACACCTCACCATAGATTGTCGCCCGAGAGGAGAAGGAGTTCGAATTCGAATGGATCCACATTTTCCTCCATAATCACCTCCCTTCTTCATGAAGATGCCCCACTATTTTCTCCCTTTATTTTGTTGTTGTTCGAAATTTGAATTTGAATTTCAAATGGCTTGGTGGTCTATAAAAAAGGCTCCAAACCTTATTGTAATCATCATGATGAATCAATGAAGAAAGAAAACTTTTCTTGAAATTTCCCTTGCTTATTAGCTTGGTCCCTTGTGAGAAGGTGGGCGTGAGGCCTAGAGTGATCTTCCCTTCCATCTCCATACAACCATCTTAGCTTCATCCCTTCTACCTTATAATCCATATGACCAACCAAAGGATCCTTACTTTAGTCTATGCTTAGTCTTAACCCCATCCATCTCCAATGACTCCAATCCGCCAAGGAGTTCTTCATATAATCAGACAAGGAGATATCATTCCGAAGAAGTCATAGAAGATCCATGCCAAGACTACTCCAAGTAGTCTTTCTTCATTTCAAGATTCTTCCCCTCCATTCCTCCATTTCAATCTTTATCCTCTAATCCCCTCAACCTCTCTTTGTTGTAGGATCCCCAGGCTCCTAGGTTCCAAAGAAGAAGGTCCACCGTGTCAAGATCCGGATACAAGAAGCTTTGCAACCTAGAGGAATCTCCTTGTCATCCAGGAACTTCCTCTTTGAATGTTCCCAGTTCCAAATTTTAGAATATTAATTACCGAGTACCCCTCTCTAGATAAACTTACAGATCTGAAATATTAAGATTAACTTAGCCCTAATCTAAGTGGTTTCTTAACCATGAAGGTCCTCTTCTTATTTACTTTGAATGGTTTTATTTTCTAGTCAAGTTTAATATATAGATTCCTATCATAAAAATTATACTTCTTTACTTTGAATAGCTTCATCTATTTACTTCATTTCTCATTTATTCATTACTAATTCCATTAGGGATGCATCATTTCATTATCGTCCTCCATCATCTTGGTATCAAAGCATGGTAGGTTAGGGCTTAGCATCTTCTTCAGTACTTGGATTGGGTGCTTCACCATGGCCATCCGGTCATAGAAAAAAGAAGGGCTACAAGATCCTCACATCCCATTCAATAGGGATTTCCTATGGCGTGTAGGGATGCTGATGTGATTGACCCTTGAAGGGAAACACAAGAAGATAAGTTTTAAATCCTAAAAAAAAAAGTTTTGCATTTTATTTTTAGCATCTTTAAAATTTCTGTTGTTCTATCCTGTTTGCATTATCTGAGTTCCAGGAACTGTCCAGCATAGCATAGATTTTATTTTTTAATTTTCTTTCATCTGGTATATCCTCTATAAGTTAGGAGTGTTTTGTGATTTTTTTGAGATTTTCTAAGATTAATACATAACACTTCTCTACCTCACTTCAGAACTGCAACACACAAATTCTACACCTGAAATTAGGGTTCATATGCATGCTTGCATTCATCTCATGATAAATCAATTTAAGGGCATCATTATGACATAGGGGCAGGATTTCATTACCTGTCCTTAGCCCAAAACCACTACCCTGCATAGCGAACCCAATCTTTAATTAAGATTATGTAGTACTATAATTTTTAGGGACACGCACAGGTCTAGTTCAAGTCATTTGGGAAAACTAGTGCATCCACTCCTGCATCTATTTCTAAAAGCTGGTGTCTAAGCTAGGGGTCAAGTGGCAAATGCCCTAAGCGGTTCCTTTGGTTTTTAATTAGGACCCAGCAAGAGCTGGGGGAGCCTCCCACAGACCCACCTCTTACCTGGCCAGTGGACAGGATAGCTGTTGATTTGGTTGTATTTAGTCGACTCACCTTACTTGAGCTACTAGGTCTAGCAAACCTCTAGCCCGAGTTTGAGTCTGTGTGCACATGGCAACTAGATCAGGAACACCCTACCTACAAACCCAAGCTCAATCAAGTGCAACCATGGACCAAAATTTTGAGACCTTGATGAAAACCTTGAATGATCAAATGGCCCAACTTAATCAAAACCTGATTGACCAATTGGCCCAGACAACCAAAGCATGACTGATAAGATGGCCCAAGCAGAGGCATAGGCAGAAGCCCGCAAGGCCCATGCTAAATTCAACTCCTCTAGGCCCAATTCCCTTGATCCAAGAGCCTATGATTATGATCTTGCCCCTGAGTCTAGCCCTAGGAGCCCATACCCATACTTGGTTGACTCCAAGGAAGGACCCATTAGGAGCACCCAACCTTATGCACCCACTTTTGATGGAAGACAAGAGGTGTATATCGATTGGGAGGAGAGCATGGATCACTATTTCGAGTACACTAGGATGTCAGAGTTAGAGAAATTTAAATTGGCCACACATAGGTTAACTCGATATGCTAAGTGGCATTGGGCAGCTATTGAGGATGAATGTTATCAAAGAGGAGATAGAATACGTAGCTCGAGAACCATGAGAAGTAGGCTAAGAGAAAAGTACCTAGGTAGATTTTATGAGCAAAGACTTTTAGATCAATGGTACAAACTAAGATAGGGTGATAGACCAATGTTTGATTATATTGAGGAATTCAAGGGGTTTGACATGAGATGTAACACAACTGAATCTAAGACCATGACCATATCTAGATTTTGAGGAGGCCTATGTAAGGACACCCAGGGGGAATTACTTCAATGAAAAATTCATACTCTAGAGGATGCTTATCGGATTGCTAGAGAATTCGAGTCTTATTAAAGAGAACTCATGAGCAGCCGACCTAAGCCCAGCATGATTAGCACCTCTAGGCCAATTCTTAGACAGATTCCTTCAAACCAGCCTACTACTCCTGTCTCATTAGTTTGCAAGGGAAAGGCCCCTGAACCCATTAGTGAGCCTGAGGAAGAAGTTTATGAGGCTGAACCGAGTTTAATTAATGGATATGAAGGGGAAGAGGAAGTACCCATTGAAGAATTTTAGGGAAAAAAGGTTGAGATCATTGATAAACTAATAGAAAAAGATCCTTAATTCACTATAAAATTTGAAGGAGTGACTAAGCTAGGATCAAACATATCAGATGAAAGTGAGAGTTTATACGAGTTGCCCATAAAAGAGGTCGAAGAATAAGTCCCTAAAGAGCAACCCCAGGAAGTAGATATTATTTTAGAAGACTTTCAAGATAAACTTCCTGAAGACCTTCCAGATGACCTTCCACCATCTAGGAGCATACAGCCTACCTTAGATCTTACACCCATAGATCAACATTCAAATCTTAAGGTCATCCCGGGTAACCTAGGTCTATTTTATGTTACCAATAGATTATTCCAAGACTCCGATTTTTATATCCTATCGTATCCTAAGGCTTCCAATGTTTCCCAAACTATCAAATTATACTTTGTTAAGGTCGTTCAGTTGCACCAATGCTGTGAGTATGTTAGGTTTGCGGCCTACTTTTGGAAGACCTTATGGCATTTGCTAGGGATCCACTTTAAATTTTCATGGCATGCCAGACCAAGGACAAACCTAGGGAGTCTATAATCTATTAGGTTTAGGCCCTAGAGAGTCCAATAAATTTTCTCTCAATAGGAATACATAGTTGAGTCTATTTTTTTGTCAAGTGTCAGTATGAGTCTCAGAGTCTGCAAAATCATATGCATAGCATATTAAGGAATTGCATAAGGAAAATTAGTAAAAAGATTCAAATAAGCAATGAAGTCTATAAGCATATGGCTAATTCATGTAAACGAATGAAAGAATTTAATGAAGTGGACTCTGTAATGATTAAACTTAGACCTGAAAGGTTTTCACCGAGAACTATGAAAAAAAGGCATGCCCGGGGAGCTGGACCTTTCAAAGTAGTTAAGAGAATTGGACCTAATGCAAATATATTAGAGTTACCACTAGATTATGGCATTAGTTCCATATTTAATATTTCTGATCAGAAAGAATACAAAGAGCCAGCATTAATTCCTAGCGAGCCTTTTGAGCCTTATCCTACCTTTGAGAGTGAAACCCTACCGAGTGTCCACCAGCAATTCCATCAGAGCGGAGAGATAGAGTTGAACGTATCTTGGATGACCAGGTGATTACCACTAGAAGTAAGGGCTATCAACGTTATCTAGTTCATTGGCAAGGCCAACCAGAATCTGAGGACTCCTGGATCACCCGAGAGGATCTGCAGCAAATTGACCCCGATCTACTAGAAAGATATCATAGTCAGGCCAATCCTTACTCGACAGGGTTGAGTTCCTCCCACCCGGGGAGAATTGGTGTGGGCACTAAGTTCAGGAAGAGACTTCAACCGATACAAATTAGGCAAGATTCTCTATAGTTGAAAGATTGAGAGTTCGAGTCTTGTAATAAGTTTTAATTGAGTTTATTAGTCCTATATTTATTTCATTGAGTCCTGTATTTATTTCAATTGGATTCTTCATTATAATTGAGTCAATAAGAGTTCAGCCAAGTCCAATCTGGTTTCAGCACAACCAAATAAGGAAGGTGGGCGCATGGACCATGGGGTCACCAACTTGGAAGACACTTCATCACTCCACTTTGCAACATCACCAAGACACCTCACCATAGATTGTCGCCTGAGAGGAGAAGGAATTTGAATTCGAATGGATCCACATTTTCCTTCATAATCACCTTCCCTCTTCATAAAGATGCCCCACTATTTTCTCCCTTTATTTTGTTGTTATTTGAAATTTGAATTTGAATTTCAAATGGCTGGTGAGTCACTGAACTTGCTTCTTGGAGGTGGGCTGCTCCATATCAAGAATCGCTTGGACCTTCTCTGATTGGCTTCGATCTCTCTCTAGATGACCATGAAGCCGAGGAATTTCCTCGCTGCTATGTCGAAGGCAGACTTTGATGGGTTTAACTACATTTGGTGAAGGCAAAGGTTGTGGAAGGTCTCCACCAGGTCATCGACGTGGTCCGATGTTGGCTTGCTAATGACAAGCATGTCATCCACGTACACCTGTATGTTGTGGCCAATTTGGTCTTTGAAGGCCTTATTGACCAGCCACTAATACATGGCACCAGCGTTCTTCAGGCCGAAGGGCATCATTCTGAAGCAGTATGTCCCACGGTCTGTGATGAAGGTAGTGTGCTCCTAGTCCTCCGGATGCATCCGGATCTGGATGTACCCGGAAAATGCATCCATGAAGGAGAGGAGGCGGTGCCTCAAGGTGGCGTCCATGAGCTAGTCGATCTTCGGAAGGGGGAAGCTATCTTTTGGGCAAGCACAATTGAGATCGGTGTAGTCTATACAGATCCTCCATTTCCCGTTATTCTTCTTGACCATGACTATGTTTGCCATCCAGCTGGGATACTGCACTTCGTGAACGAAGCCAATGGTGAGGAGCTTCTCCACTTCATCGTTGATAGACTTCTGCATTTCTGAGATGAAGCTTCTCTTCTTCTACTAAACCGAGTGATACTTTGGATCGATCTTCAACTGGTGGGTGATGACATCTGGGAGAATACCTGGCATATCTACCACAGTCCAGGCAAACACGTTCGTGTTTGCCTAGAGGAAATTCAACAAGCGAGCTCGTTTGTCTTCTGGTAGTTGGGCTCCTATCTCCACCATCTTCAGTGGGTCCGGGCCAAAGGATATGTCAGAAGGCACTCGACAGGACCACCCTTTGGGTCCTACGCCCTTTGGTCAAGGTCATCAACATCGAAGTCGAGCTCGGCACTTCGTGCCCTTGGGATAGCCTACAAGCAATGCAGGACGGGTTGAGCTACCCCCCTCATCTCTCCCACACCATAAGGGGTCAGGAACTGCACCAATAATCTCTTAGTAGATATGACCGCATCCAGTAGGTTGAGCCCAAGGCGACCTAGGATAGCATTGTATGGCGATGGGAGTTTGATGACGGTAAAGGTCATCATGACTATGCTCTGTCGGGGTGGTGATCCGGTGGTGACAGGGAGAGTAATTTCTCCCTCGACTCTCACTGAATCTCCGGTAAAGCCCGCGAGAGGGGTGTGCATTGGCCTTAACTGATTGGGAGACAAGTTCATCCGAGAGAAAGCATCGTAAAAAAGCACATCCATAGAGCTCCCACTATCAATCATGATGCATCTTACAGGATGCTTAGCGATGGTCATCTCGACCACGACAACATTGTTATTTACATTTTCTTCCTCACCTTCCTTTCCCTTCCAAAGGGGAGTACATTTTCCAGGTCTCCTCCCTCCCAAGGCTCTCTTCGACGCGCACTCTATTACTGAAGAAATCATGCCCACAGGCTTCTCAGTGGGCCGGTTATCAACTGTAGGAATAGGGGGGAGAGCCGCAAATGGTTGATCCTTCGTCGGAACCTCGCTCCTCATGAACTTTTTGAGGTAGTCTCTCCTGATCAAGTCTTCGATTTTCCTTCTCAAGTTATGGCAGTCCTCAATGTCATAGCCGTGGCCACGGTGGAACTGGTAATACTTCATCTTGTCATGACCGTTCAATAGCTTCAATGGAGGAGGTCGGTGCAGGTAGAGTTCGCCCTCGATCTCCATAAGAATCTTCGACCTCAAAGCTAGGAGGGGAGTGAAAGTCTTCTCGAGAATGGGGCCATCTCTCAGCTTTTGTCCCATTTGGAAGTCCGCAGGTGGCCCAGGTCTCCACGGTCCAGGCACATCTCTCGGGGTAGGCTTTTTCGGAAGCTTCCCATCTAGTTCTCTCCTAGTACGATCGGCCTCCTCGGCATGGATATACTTGTGGATACAGAGGAGGAGTTCAGAATATGTCTTTGGCGGCTTCTTGTCCAAAGAATAAGTGAGGCAGGAGGTCTTGAGCCCTCACTTCAATGCCAGCATGGCGACGGGCTCATCCAAATTGTAGATCTCCAAGATGGTAGCCTTGAAGTGGGTTACATAGTCTCACAGGAGCTCATGGTCTTACTACCGGATACAGAAGAGGCTATCCACCTCTCGCGGTACCTTTCGACAAGCATCAAAGTAAGCCACGAACCTCCTCCCCAACTGTTGGAAGGAGTCGATGCTTTCGAGCTCGAGGCAGGTGAACCAGACTTGAGCGACCTTCCGGAGGGTGGCCAGAAAGGTGATGCATAAGAGGGCATCCGTCATCCCCTAGACTCTCATGAGAGCTTTATAGCTCTCCAGGTGGTCCAAGGGTTCGGTGGTCCCATCGTAAGGATCCACCTGAGGCATGTGGAATCAACTCGGAATCGATTCCTTTTGGATTTCCCGGGAGAAGGGGGGTCGGGCACCATAGCCCGCTAGCTCTTTGGAGGAGCCCTGTATATTGGCAAATTGGCGAGAGAGCTCCACCAGCTTGTGCTCTTGCTATTCTAGGCACCTCTCGGCCAGGCACCGGATGTTCTCATCGGTGGAGCCTTCCACTGAGGCTACTAGAGAAGAAGGAGTTGATAGCTGGTGGTGGTCATGATGGGGGGCCTTACCCAGGTGGTGCTTGCCATGCTTGATGATAGCACTATCGTCCAATAGGGATCGGCTCTCCCGGTCTGCCGACCTGGAGTGGTTTCTCTTTGCAGGGGTCTGGTGACTCCTAGGGGGATTGGTTATGGCCCACGGATGGGATGGCCTATCTTGGATGGAGTGCAGGCTTCCACGGGGGCCCATGGCTTGGGCTGCGAGGGTTCCTGGCTGAGGTTGAGTGACCAGGGAGCGTTGCTGATGCTGTAATTGCCTTATAGTTGCGTTCAGCGCCTGCATCTATTAGACAAATATGATGTACTGGATGTCTACCGTGGGTGGTTGAGGAGGAGCGGGAAGCTCCCTCTCCGGGATACATGGGCCAAGGAAGAGGGGGCGTCTCCCACTCGATTGGTGGAAGCCTCTCCTCCATGAGTCACCACCATGCTTTAAGTAGAGCGTCAAGCTCATGGAGGGCTTGTACAGGGGTTTTATCTCTCTTCCTGGCATGCCAATCTGTTGCCGACCTTACTGTCATGGCCTGCAGCTACGAAGTGGCACCAGACATCTACCCCTTTACTCCAGGATCCAGGCATTCCCAAATCTGCAAAACAGTGTTAGAGACCCGGGCCCGGGATCCCGGTGGGACCACTCTGATAATCAAGTCAGTGGATGGCAAAGCGGAACAGATCCCCTAAGACGGATCCCACTTTGGTCACCATGCTTAGGGGAGTTTTTAATAAAGAATTGAGTAGGAGAAAATGAGAAAGGAGCGGTGCTTGTGTTGCGGCGACTGTGCTCACGGGACTCACTCCGAGAGTCCTCTGGGAGCCTCCTGCCTTCAAGTCACTCGTTTCTTGCTATCTCCTGTGCTTGCTCTCTCTTGGTTGCTTACCTTCCTTCTTGCCCGTTGGTGCCTTTGTAGATCGTCAATTGCTTCGGTGCCTCGATTTGCCCTCTCTGGGGGGCTTAAGGGTCAACGGTGTCCGTTGGCCGCTCCTCCGAGGTCATTTCCTCTTATAGTTGGAAGTTAAGTTATGAACTTGTCTTGCCCGGTGTGTTGTTACGAAGGAGGGAATTAGGTGGAACCTCGATATGGGCACAGTCACCCTCAGGCCTGAGATGCTGAATGTGGCCTTCTCCTTCGGGGGGTTCCAAGCAATCGGCTATAAGATCTGACATCTCGATCAGGGCACCCCTCCCAAACTGGTGCAAACAAGGTTACACATATCGTTACAGATTTGGGGGGCACCGTACTGGGCATGCTACATTGCACGTGTCTGCCTCGACGGTGATCTTGGGGCTAGCGACTTCATCCTTCCTGATGCTTCCAAGGAGAGGGCTCGACTCTGGCCAAGGTGGGCTCGACCCTTGAGGAGCCACCTGGCAAAGGAGCGGAGGAGGGCTCGACTCCAACCGAGGTGGGCTCGACCTGTGGGGAGCCACCTAGCGAAGGAGCGGAGGAGGGCTCGACTCAGGTCGAGGTGCGCTCGACCCTTGGAAAGCCACATAGCGAATGAGCGGAGGAGGGCTTGACTCCGATCGAGGTGAGCTCGACCCTTGGGGAGCCACCTGGCGTAGGAGAGGAGGAGGGCTCAACTCTGACCGAGGTGGGCTCAACCTATGGGGAGCCACCTGGTGGAGGAGAGAAGGAGGGGTCGATTCCGACCGAGGTGGGCTCGACCAGTGGAGAGCCACCTGGCGAAGGAGCGGAGGAGGGCTCGACTCCGGCCGAGGTGGGCTCGACCCTTAGGGAGCCACTTGGCGAAGGAGCGGAGGAGGGCTCGACTTCGACCGAGGTGGGCTCGACCCTTGGGAAGCCACCTGGCGAAGGAGCGGAGGAGGGCTCGACTCCGACCGAGGTGGGCTTGACCCTTGGGGAGCCACCTGGAAAAGAGCGGAGGTGTCGAGCTGGGCTCGAACTGGGGGAGCCATCTGGCGAAGGAGCAAGTGTGTCGAGCTCAGGCCGAGGTAGGCTCGACCGTTGGTGAGGCCACCTGGCAAGGGAGCTTGAAGGAGAACTTGATGCGTTACTATCTGCTTGCCTGGCTACCAGCTAGATCCGAGGTGTACTCCATGTCAGTGGTCTGGCCATATCAATATCAAATTTTGAATCTGATGTATCAAATGATTGAAATTATATATATATTGACATTTTCAGATTTTGTCTGTGTGCACTTTTACTACTGCAATGTTTCATATCTATTTTGTTCTTTTTCTTACCTTTTTAATGATGAAAAAAATGGGGAGAATAAATGAGAATTAGTAATGGGGAGTAATAAATATTAATGAGAATTAGTAATGGGGAGTAATAAGTATTAATGAAAATTAATGAAAATTAATGATAAGCAAAAGAGAGAGAAAGAAGAAAGCAATAAGTAAGGGGGAGATTTTGAAAATTTGTTCAAAAATCTCTTTTTGAAAATTAGTTTTTAGATCATATATTGAGGGAGAGTTTTTGTTATGCTCTGATACTCATTATTTCTTATTTATTCAATTTTTTATGCTCTGATACTCCTTATTCTTACTTTTTAATATACTATGATACTCTTTGTTTTCATACTTTGATACTCTTCATGCTCTAATAATCTTGCTTTGATATTTTCCATCCTTTTGGTATATTATTTGTTCTGATGTGCTCTGACAATTTTCATGCTTTGATACTCTTAAAGCTCTTGCTCCGATACTCTTTATGATTTAGCTTGTTTTGCTATAATACTTATCTTTCAAACTATTTTAGGCTCTGATACACAATATGAACATCTAATATAAGTATACAACTCTGATATATTTTAAATTATAGCTCTAATATATTATAATTATAGTCCGACATTATAGTTACGGCTCAGATACATTGAAACTTTTTGAATTGAATTCTTTTCTTATATATACATTTAGCTTTGATGCATTGTAGGTGAGTGATTGTTCTTGATAAACATTATAACTCAAACTCTAATACTTATTATCAATAGCTCTAATAATTTTAGTCAATTGCTCTATACTTATTAAAAATCTTTTGAGCTTAATATGTGTATATACTTAAAGATTTTGTCATAATCAAAAAGGGAGAGATTGTTGACTCCTGTCTTGATTTTGATGAATAACAAAATGCTTAAGTATATTTGAGTACTAACTGTGTATTAAAAGTATGTTTATTAGAACAGGGTACTCATCAAAACTATTTTATGTTAAAAGTTCAAAGCTTGTTATCTTGTTGAAGAAACTAGTTAAATTAATGGAATTTCAAGTTTGATGGACTTTGATACACAAGAATAACCTTGAAGAACTCAAATCTTGAAGTTGAAGAAGTTTCAGTAGAGTTTCAGTAGAGTTTCAAGAGAGTTTCAGCCAAATATCAACTAATGGAAGTGAAGTGTCGCCTTAAAGTATCGACTCACTGAAACTTGAGCTGATATGCAGAAGAAGTTTTAGCTAGCACACATAAAGTATCGACTCATGAAAATCAAGTGTCGACTCATGTGTCGACTCAAGTGTCTACTCAAGGCTTGAGAACAAAATGAAGACAGAACATGATGAATTCAAGTTTTAACTCAAGTATTGACTTATGAAGATGAAGTGTCGACTCACTAGAAGAAGTGTCGATGCACCAGTGCTTTCCAAAGAGCTTTAGAAGATATTTTTGACCTAGTATCGACTTAAGTATCGACTCATGTGTCAACTCATTTCCTGAAATATCGACACCTGCAGGTCTAGATAAACAGTAATTTCTAGTTTTTTAAAGTACATAATTGGTCCTTTTCACCCCTAACAGCTATTTTTTCCTCTCCAATGGTCAAAAATGGTCATTTAAGGCTTGGAAAGGTATTTAAAGTAGACCAAACTCAAGAGGAAAGGAACTAATGAGAAGTTATGAGCATTCACTCAAATATTCATTGAAGAACAATTACTTTTGAGAGAAGTTGAGCTTTTAAGCATTCAAGTCTAACTTTCAAGCACTCATTAAGGCTTCAATAACTTGGAAACAAGCTTTTTCAACGTCAATCAAAGAGCTTCAAAGAGATATTTACTTTTATTTTTGAAAGCTTATTGTATTCTTACTTTAAACTCAACTTTATTGTTGTTCCTAGTTTCAAGTAGTTTGAAACTAATGTTTGGGTTGTTGGTGAGCCTTGAGAAAACCAACTTAGGTTGTTGGTGAGCCTTATTTGAAAACCAACTGAGATTTTTGGTTAGCCTTGTGAAAACCAAGAGGTTTTTGGTTAGCCTTGTGAAAAACACGAGGTTGTTGGTGAGCCTTGTGAAAACCAACTAGGCTTTTGGTTAGCCTAATAAAAATCAAGGTGTTGTGATTAGTGAGCCCAAAAAACTAATCGATTGTAATCAAGTGGGATTATAGTAAAATTTCTAAGTGGATCTTGGGGAGTAGATGTAGGTACTTTGGTGTGCACCGAACTACTATAAATCTTTGTGTGTTTATGATTGCTTCTATTCTTCTTGCTCTTACTTTAATTCTGCTGCATTTTATCATCAAGCACACATATTCTTGAAATCACTAGCACTTTTATTATTTTTGAATTGGCACATACTTGCAAAAAATTTTAAAACCCAATTTACCCCCCTCTTGGGTTGCTTCGCTAGGCAACAATATTTATTTTATTAATAATTCATCTATATTTACAAGATAGCTCAACCATTTATAACCTAGAAGATTAGCTTTAGGATACTCTTTTCAAGATATCGGATCATATCAAATCACCAAAAATTAGTTGAAATCTCATAAAAATTATGCTAAGTTAAATAATAGGGACCATCGAATGGCATCAAATCAGCCATGGATCATCATAAATCATGCTCAAATTCACCAAAGATCAAGTCCAATTCATCCCATCTAACGTTGGACTTCATTATGGCCATCGGATGTTTCTTGAACTGCTCAGATCGAGCTAGAATTGCATTGGGGCATCCTCCTTAGGTTGGGAGCTACACTCTAGCCATAAGATCGGCATACGGGATGGTGGTGATGGCTTGGGATAGAAAAGAGAAGGCAACGCGATGGGAAGGAAGCGACAGTATGGCTGCACGGTAATGAATGGCAGTGGCATCATAGAGTTGGGCAGTCGGCGATAGGAAGGAGGCAGTAGCAGCTAATCATGGTGGATCGTGGTGACTCCGAATCAAAGGAAGGTAGTGAATCAGGAGAGGGAGGGGCGGCGATGGTGGGCAACGAGGAAACAATAGCTCAGAACGGGGAGGATGATGTAAAACAGAAGCTCTGATACCAAAACTGATGCAGAACGAAAGAAGAGATGATGCGATGCGGAAATAAATTAAGATTAATTCTTTTTTTTTTATATATTTTTAGAAATTGGCTTTGACTCAAAAGAAAGTTAAACTAAATTGAAAGAAACTAGGTAATAATTGAAAGCACAATTTAAAAGAAACTAGGTTATCAGAGTGGTTCAGAAGTAACGGATCGTTGGGGGTTGAGAAACTCCCAGACCTAGGGTTTCGCTCTGAACTTTCAACAGGACAGAAATAAAGAGAAGAGATGGGTTACTGACCAGGCAGTGATCTTCACAGAGTTTGGTGGAAGAACTCTCTCGAGCAGATTGTTGGATCCTCGGATTCGGATATCTTCACAATGGATCCTCCAATACTGGTCCTGTGGCTGAGTCGGCTTCTCCTGAACTCAAGATCTGGGAAAGAAGAAGAACAAGTGATGGAATCAGATACTCAAGGAAGGATTTACCAGATTGGAGAACTTGAAAGCTGATGTTGCTGAAATCCGGATTCTCCTAAAGGTTGATCTAGCTCCCTCTGGAATTTGCTCTGAATCTGAAGTATCCGGACTGGACCCGGATGCTGGTGGTCGGCCTTGACTTGGAGAGAGTGGCCGTGGGAGGTGGGGTAGGCTAGGGTTTGGTGGATTGAGGAGAATGATGGGCGGCTAGGGTTTTGGAGTTGAAGTGGCTAACCTAGGGTTTTGGGGTTAGAGATCTCACACCTCCTCAAGGTTCCTGGGGAACCCGGATTTACTCCCTCACGGAGCTCAACACCTGGATGCAAGTGCGGAAGAGAGAAAACACAGAGTTTGCTCACACATAAATTGGATTCATTCATCAGATTACTTTAAAGTTTACAAGAAGGGTTTAATTTATAGGACTTTACAAGAGAGTAGGGTTTTACATCTTCCCATGTGGGACTAAAGGAGGGGATCTTCAAATTAGGATTGTAGGATCAATCCCTACACATATGGCCGGCCAAAGGTTCCAAAAAAAATTGATTGGAGGCTTAAAAGGAAGGTAAGTGGCGCCTCCTAGCCTTGTTCTTCAAGAGAGAATTTCATTCCTTTCATGGCTCAACTCTTTTGGACTCCTCCTTTTTTTTCTCCCTAAGTCATGGTTCTTCCCATCTTTGCTTTGGGTATTTTTGGCATGGAATGGGCGCCCCCTTGAAGTACTCTCCAAGAAGAGTTTCTTTCTTTTCATAGCTTGGCTCTTATGGAATTTTGTGGGCCGCCCCCTTGAATTGTGGATCCCAGATTGCTCTCTCCTCAAATGGCGCATGAGAGAAGGGACCTGCTATCCTGTGGTGTGGGGACCAAAGCCTACTGGATGGAGATGTGGCGCCCCCTGGACTCAGGCGTGTGGCTAGGAGTGTGGCGCCCACTTGCTTGGCCTTGGGAGAAAATGTAACACCCCAGGTTGAAGTCCTAGACCACTACTGAGTCAACATGACTCAACAAAAATAAATTGCAGGGAATACAGACTCAAGCTAAAATTGGGTTGATCAAGTCAACCCTTATTACAAACCAGAAAACCCTAATTTTTCGGGCAAAGTCAATCAGAGATCCAGATGGAGCTCTGAAGTCTTCTTCTGAGTCTGGTGCCCGCACCAATTCTCCCGGGGTGGGAGGAACTCGACCCTGTCGAGTATGGATCAAGTTAGCTCTGGTATCTCTCCAAGAGGTCTGGGTCCAATTCTTGTAATTCTTCTCGGGAGATCCAAGAGTCATTAGAATATGGCCTTCCTTGCCAACGGACCAGGTATCTTTGGTATCCTCGATTACGAGTAGAGATAACCTGATCATCCAGAATCTTTTTAATCTGCTCTTTCCTCACAGGCCAGTTTGTTGGTGGACACACAGGGTTGGGTTCACTCTCAAGAGCAGGATTAGGCTCAAAAGGCTCACTGGGAATCACAGCTGGCTCTCTATATTCTACTAGGTCTGTAATGTTGAAAGTGGAGCTAATGCCTAGTTCTGGAGGTAACTCGAGCACATAGGCATTGGATCCTACTCTCTTCACCACTCTAAATGGTCCAGCTCCTCTAGCATGTAACTTTCTAACGGTTCCGGGAGGAAATCGTTCAGGCCTTAACCTAATCATTACATAGTCTCCTTCATCAAAAGTTTTGACTCGCCTTTGAGAAACAGCCAACTTCTTATCAGTTTCATTACTTAAATTTATTTTGGCATGAATTTCTTTATGCAAGTCTTTTATATGCTGTGCAAGTGCATCAAGAGACTTGTGTGTGTGGGCTAATAGTGAAATCAGATCAAGTGGTGTGTGAGGCTTGTATCCATGAACAATTTCAAAGGGACTCTAGCCTATAGACCTATTGATCGAAACATTGAATGCAATTTCAGCCCTGGACAAAATACAAATCCCAATTCCTGGTGCTCTCAATCAAACCAAAATCTGAGCCAAAGCCTAGTAAAGGGTCAAGAAAAACTAAACTAGACTGACGACGCATTCCTAAAAAATGGACTTTATTCCAAAGGAACCCTAGGTCTAAACCTAACAAACTAAGGCTCTCTAGGTTTGACCTTGGGTCGGAGGAGGACATGCAGAGCATGAAAACTTATCATGGGTGCCTAGTAGGTGCCATAAGGTCTTCCAGAAGTAGGTGGCAAACCTAATAGGTTCTGACACGTGGTTCATTCTAAAGACTTCGACAAAGTATACTTGGATGGTGTAAGAAGCATTGGAAGTCCTAGAGAAAGGGAGGAAATATGAGGTGGAGTCTCGAATTACCTGCTGACTAAAGGTGGTGACCTGAAGGTTTGAATGGTGATCTATGAGTGTCAACTGGTCATCCTTTCGAAAGGAAAAGTTTGCTACTCCCAAGAATGGATCAAGAGATGGTTCGGGAAGTAGCCTAGGACATGTGATTGCAACAGTTAAGGTTTGTTCTCTTAGCAAATAATGATCCACTTTCTCAAGAAATGGATTAGAGAATGATTCATGGAAGGGCCTATGGATGATGACCTCAAGACCTAAAATTTGACCTATGGGTGCGAAAAGGTATACTCTATAGAAGGGTAGCTCAGTCATGCGAAGGAAGGGGTCGGGGGCCATAAGGAGGACTTCTATAGGACTGGGTGAATCAATCCGCTCAAGACAAGGATGTTCAACTGAGATTACGGGAGAGACCTTAGTGGCTGGGCATGGGACAAGGTCCAATTGTAAGAGGCTTGATTCAGTCATCCTAAGGAGAGGATCTACCATAGGGTGGGCAAACTTAAATAGTTCAGTGCAAAGATCTTCAATTGGTACTTGGGGAATGACTGTCATTAGAGGATACGAACTGATAGCTCCGGCTAACACTATGAGTTCTTCCTGGGGGTATTTGACTAAAGGAACCTGGTTCTCACAAATCTCTTGAATTTCTGAACTAGGTCCTACCACTTGGTTGCTCTCCAAGGTCTCCTCAGGTAAGGAACCTATAGTATCGATGTCACATTCTTCAAGTTCTTCCCCCTCATATTCATCAACTAGACTCAAGCCAGCATCATATACTTCCTCGATGCCATCTTCAATGGGTTTCGGGTCAGTGGTAATCGGGTCAACTGATTCCGGGCTTGTCATACCTAACCCTTCTTCCTTATTGGTAGGCTTGGGTTCTCCCTCATTAATGTCATCCTTAGGATTCTTACCACTTAGCTGAGCACAAGCCAATCCTATGCATGGGCACTGACTAGATTTATGGCCTCTTTCCCCACAAAACAAACATTCTTGCGATATAGGAACCTGGGTCACACTGGGTTTCAAGCTAGTAGAGACCTTACTTGGGCATGGGTGTGGATCTAAATGGTTTGATCTAGAAGACTTGGGTTGTTGAGTGACTAGTCTAGAATATTGTAAGGACCTCTCATAGACACGATCCACACTATAGATATCATGGTTAGGCTTCCTAAGGTTATGCTCGGGATCACGGTATAAGGTCCTCCTAGGCTCCTGGCATGGATGAGGTTGGGGCCTATTAAATTTTGGATCAGGGATCCAATTTTGATGTCTACGTTTCTCAAGTACTTGGACTTGATCCCTAAGCTGGGTAAAATTCTCATGGACTTGTTCTTTGTACTGGGTAACAGTAGCAGTCAAATCCTGACTCAATTTATTCATACTCTCAGTAAGAGCTCTAACCATGGCCTCTAAATCAGGTAGGGTTTGACCAGGTTGGTAGGGTACTCCATTCCGGGTAGACATGATGATGCAAGCAAACACACAAAATGAGACTCAACTGAAACGACTACGGGCTAACTAGACCTAGAGCCCAAACTAGATGCCCAATCAGAGTGGCAAGCTAGCCTGTAGTAACTCGGGACTCAGCCAGGCAGGTGTAAGGGGAGTATTAGGTCCCTAGATGCCAATCCTAGACACCAATCAATGATTGGCCAGGTAGGCGGACCAGCACACAAGCCCTTTGGGACGTAGTCCCTGAACCACCATTCTAGACACTGAGTACAAAGCACACACAGAGTAACTAGACAAACTGACTCAACACTAGCCTTGACCCGACTTGTTGATGTCCCTAGCCCACTAGGGCAAATTAAGTCTAATAAATTTTAAAATTAGGCTTAGGATCGAATGAGTGGGTGGTGATTTTGGGCTAAGGAGAGGTTATCAACTCCTCCCCTTATCTTAGATGCTCAAATGCCCTTAGGATGAATTAGGAGATGTTCACTCAAAATAATTGCATTGCAGAACACAAAAATAGAGTTGCAGTTATTTAACTCTCAGAAATTTCATGGAAACCAATAAATCACAGGAAAATTATTTAAAATAGATTCAATTATAATGGTTCCAGCAAAATGAAAATCATATAATTCAGAGTTACCTGCACTGAGAAACAATTCCTGAAACAGGGTAGTTACAGACTGAAAACAGGGTGCTTCCCCCGTTTACAATTCCTGCTACGAAGTTGTAACCCAACGGATCCCCTACACGCCCTAGGAACACCCCATGGAATGGGAAGAGGAGGTTTGCACCTTGCTTCATTCCTAGGACCGGACATCCTGGGGAGTCTACTTCGAGCAGACAAAGTAAAATGAGAGAGACTTAAAACAAGCAAGCAAAACAGAAACCCTAGACTGGGCTCTGATACCAAAATTGATGTAGAACAGAAGCTCTGATACCAAAACTGATGCAGAACGAAAGAAGAGATGATGCGATGCAGAAATAAATTAAGATTAATTCTTTTTTTTTATATATATTTTCAGAAATTGGCTTTGACTCAAAGGAAAGCTAAACTAAATTGAAAGAAACTAGGTAATAATTGAAAGCACAATTTAAAAGAAACTAGGTTATCAGAGTGGTTCAGAAGTAACGGATCGCTGGGGGTTGAGAAACTCCTAGACCTAGGGTTTTGCTCTGAACTTTCAACAGGACAGAAATAAAGAGAAGAGATGGGTTACCGACCAGGCAGTGATCTTCACAGAGTTTGGTGGAAGAACTCTCTCGAGCAGATTGTTGGATCCTCGAATTCGGATATCTTCGCAATGGATCCTCCAATACTGGTCCTGTGGCTGAGTCGGCTTCTCCTAAACTCAAGATCTGGGAAAGAAGAAGAACAAGTGATGGAATCAGATACTCAAGGAAGGATTTACCAGATTGAAGAACTTGAAAGCTGATGTTGCTGAAATCCGGATTCTCATAAAGGTTGATCTGGCTCCCTCTGGAATTTGCTCTGAATCTGAAGTATCCGGACTGGACCCGGATGCTGGTGGTCGACCTTGGCTTGGAGAGAGTGGCCGTGGGAGGTGGGGTAGGCTAGGGTTTGGTGGATTGAGGAGAATGATGGGCGGCTAGGGTTTTGGAGTTGAAGTGGCTAACCTAGGGTTTTGGGGTTGGAGATCTCACACCTCCTCAAGGTTCCTGGGGAACCCGGATTTACTCCCTCACGGAGCTCAACACCTAGATGCAAGTGCGGAAGAGAGAAAACATAGAGTTTGCTCACACATAAATTGGATTCATTCATCAGATTACTTTAAAGTTTACAAGAAGGGTTTAATTTATAGGACTTTACAAGAGAGTAGGGTTTTACATCTTCCCATGTGGGACTAAAGGAGGGGATCTTCAAATTAGGATTGTAGGATCAATCCCTACACATATGGCCGGCCAAAGGTTCCAAAAAAAATTGATTGGAGGCTTAAAAGGAAGGTAAGTGGCGCCTCCTAGCCTTGTTCTTCAAGAGAGAATTTCATTCCTTTCATGGCTCAACTCTTTTGGACTCCTCCTTTTCTTTCTCCCTAAGTCATGGTTCTTCCCATCTTTGCTTTGGATATTTTTGGCATGGAATGGGCGCCCCCTAGAAGTACTCTCCAAGAAGAGTTTCTTTCTTTTCATAGCTTGGCTCTTATGGAATTTTGTGGGCCGCCCCCTTGAATTGTGGATCCCAGATTGCTCTCTCCTCAAATGGCGCATGAGAGAAGGGACCTGCTATCCTGTGGTGTGGGGACCAAAGCCTACTGGATGGAGATGTGGCACCCCCTGGACTCAGGTGTGTGGCTGGGAGTGTGGCGCCCACTTGCCTGGCCTTGGGAGAAAATGTGACACCCTAGGTTGAAGTCCTAGATGGTGCGGGCACCAGACTCAGAAGAAGACTTCAGAGCTCCATTTGGATCTCTGATTGACATTGCCCGAGAAATTAGGGTTTGTAATAAAGGTTGACCTGGTCAACCAGTTTATTTATTTCTTGAGTCACCATTTAAATTTTGTTAAGTCATGTTGACTCGATGCAAGTCCCGATGTGGTTTCAATTTGGTCCAAAATGGTGCCACATTTGTCTTCCAATCAAATCAAGGTTCAAGCAAGTGGAGGCCACACGCCCAGCCACACTCCGAGCACACGCCAGAGTCCAGGAGGCGCCACAGAGGCATCCCAGTGTCATGGTCCCCACATCCAAAGAAGAAAAAAATCAAATTGGAAGCTAATTTAAAGGAGGCGCCCATACCTGCCAATTTTGTCTAAGCAAAGAAGGAAAAGACTTCTCTTGGAGAAAAAATCAAAGAAGGACATCCAATTGAAGTTCAAATCAAAATCAAAGAGCTTAACTTGGAGTGGAAGAAAAGAAGAAATGCCATAAGAAGAAGAGGACTCCAAATCCAAATCCAACTCCAAAGGAGGCGCCATAAAAATTCCAAAAAAAATTCCTTTATGGCCATCCCAAATTTTTTTGAACTCTTGGTCGGCCAAGAGAGGAGATTTTCTACCTAATCTAGAGGTTGGAGGAGTTTAGTCCCACATGGGAATTTTTACAAGCTTGGAGAAAATTTTAGGTCTATATAATAGACCCCTCTTTGTAACTTTAAAAAAATCAATGAAGAATAATTATTTTTGCTATTCTCTTGTGTTGAGTGACCTAGGTTTCTCTTCTTCCGCACTATTCTAAGTGTTGAGCTCTGTGAGGGGGTAATCCGGGTTCCATTGGAGCCTTGAGGAGGTGAGAGATCTCCATCTTTATCCAAAACCCTAGGTTAGCCACTTAAAAATCCAAAACCCTAGCCACCCTTCATTATTTCCAATCCATCAAACCCTAGCTCCTCCCATCTCCCACGGCCTCTCTCTCTCTACAAGTCCAGGCCATCCACCTTCATCCAGATCCAGTCCGGCTACTTCAGATCCAGAGCAAGTTCCAAGGAAAATCACATCAGCTTCCAGGAGAATCCAGTTTTCAGCAATTTCAATCTTCAAGTTCATCAACCTGGTAAATTTTCCCTTGACTCTCTGATTCCATCAATTGTTTTTCTTCTCTTCCAGATCTTGAGTTCCGGAGAAGCCAACCCGCCAAAGGACCAGTATTGGAGGATCCATTGCGAAGATATCTGAATCCGAGGATCCAACAATCTGCTCGGGAGAGTTCTTCCACCAAAATCTGTGAAGATCATTGTCTGGCTAGGTAAACCATCTCTTCTCTTTATTTCTGTTCTGCTGAAAGTTCGAAGCGAAACCCTAGGTCTGGGAGTTTCTCAACCCCCAGCGATCCGTTGCTTCTGAACTACTCTGATAATTTAGTTTCCTTAAAATTGTGCTTTCAATCATCATATTAGTATCTTTCAATGTTAGGTTAACTTTTCTTTGATTTGAAGCCAACTTCCACAAACATATAAAAACAACAAAAAAATTAGTTAATCTTAATTTACTTCTGCATCGCATCCCTTTATTTGTTCTGCATCATTTTTGGTATCAGAGCCCAGTCTAGGGTTTCTGATTTGCTTGCTTGCTTTGATTGTTCTCTTTTTATTTTGTCTGCTCGAAGTAGACTCCCCAGGATGTCCGGTCCTAGGAACTAAGCGAGGCGCAAGCCTCCTCCTCCCATTCCATGGGGTGTTCCTAGGGCGTGTAGGGGATCCATTGGGTTATAACTTCATAGCAGGGATTATAAACGGGGAAGACAATCTAGTTGCAGCCCGTAATTTCCATGTTGTCTGAATTATTTCTCCCTGCATAAAACTCCGAATTGCATGATTTGTGCTTCGTTGAAACCAGTATAATTGAACCTATTTTCCATAATTTTTCTGTGATTTATTGGTTTCGGTAAAAATTCTGAGCATTAAAATACAGCATCTCTATTTTTTGTGTTCTGCAATTCAATTCTTTTTGGAGTGATCATCTCATAATTTACTTAAGGGCAATTGAGCATCTAAGATAAGGGGAGGAGTTGATTACCTCTCCTTAGCCCAAAACCACCATCCAATCATTCGAACCTAGACCTAATTTAAAATCAGTTAGACCTAATTTGCCCTAGTGGGCTAGGGACACCAATTGGTCGGGTCTAGGCTAGTGTTGAGTCAGTTTGCCGAGTTATTCTGTGTGTGCTTAGCACTCAGTGTCTAGAACGGTGGTTCAGGAATCCATTCCCGAAGGGCTTGTGTGCTGGTCCGCCTACCTGGCCAATCACTGATTGGTGTCTAGGATTGGCAATCAGGGACCTAAAACTCCCCTTATACCTGCCTGGTTGAGTCCTGAGTTACTACAGGCTAGCTTGCCACTCTGATTGGGCATCTAGTTTGGACTCTAGGTCTAGTGATCCAGTAGTCGATTTAGTCTAGTCTCATTTTGTGTGCTTGCTTGAATCATCATGTCTACCAGAAACGGAGTGCCATATCAACCTGGTCAAACCCAACCTGATTTAGAGGCCATGATCAGAACTCTTACTGAAAGTATGGCTAAAATGAATCAGGATATGACAAACACTGTGGCCCAGTTTAGCGCACAAATTCATGAGGATCTTACCCAACTTAGGGACCGAGTCCAAGTACTTGAAGAACCTAGACATCGGAATTGGACTCCTGACGCCGATTTTAATGTGCCTCAACCTCACCCACATCAGGAGCCTAGAAGGCCTTTATATAGAGATCCTGAACCTAATCATAGGAGGCCTGACCCAGAGCCTGAAGATAGAGATGATAGGTTCATCAGGAACATCAAATTAGATGCACCCACTTTTGATGGTAGTCTGAACCCTAAGGTGTATTCTGATTGTGAGGGTGAGATGGATCAATACTTTGAGTGGTATGCTATGTCTGAGGAGAGGAAATACAAGTTTGCCAAGATGAAATTAGTGCATCAAGCTAGGTTATACTGGGGGAACATTGAGCTAACCACTAGGAGACGGAATGTTGAGCCCATAACCACTTGGCAGGGTATGAAAGAAAAACTGAGAGATAAATACCTACCCATTTCATACCAGCAAAACCTGTTAGACCAATGGCAAAACCTGAAACAAGGAAACCGATCTGTCTCAGACTATATAGCTACTTTTGATGAATACCTAATGAGATGTGATGTGAGTGAAGCCCACGAAGTCACTTTGTCTAGATTTAGGGCTGGACTAAGGGAAGATATCAAGAGAGAACTATTTCTAAGAGAGGTTACTGATCTAGACCAAGCCTACCAGATTGCACTGAACACTGAGAAATTTCAGAGAGGACCTATACCTTCTAGGGTTAGTGCCCCAATCCCAAGGAATGGACCTAGCCAAGTTATCCCTAGTAAACCTTTTCAGGGTACTTCTACCCCTAGGCCCATGGACAAAGGTAAGGCACCTGACACCCAGAGAACCCCTAGTTCAAATATCACCTGTTTTAAGTGTCAGAAACCAGGTCACATTTCCAGTCAGTGTACTGCCATAGCCTGTTTCAAGTGTCATAAGGTAGGTCATGTTGCTAGCCAGTGCCCACGGAGATCCCTTTTCATAGAAGAGGGAGAGAATGATAATTCCGAGCCCAGTGAGGAATTTGAAGAAGAAGTTTATGAGGCCGGAATGAATTTGGTTGAGGAGTATGAAGGAGAGGAGGAACCCAATGAATCTGACCAATTAGGAGTTGTAAGATGCATCCTATCCCATAATCTAGTTCAAGAGGATTGGCGTAGGACTAACATCCTACAGACTTTTCTTAAATTAGGGGATAAGGTATGTAAGATCATCATAGATAGTGGGAGCGGTGTAAATGCCATCTCTACTAGCACTGTCAAGATGTTAGGCTTAATCCCAGTTCCCCATCCCAACCCCTATAAGGTTTCTTGGGTAGATTCTACCTCCATACCCATCCAGTCTAGATGTCAAGTCCAAATCCAAATGCAATCTTATCATGAAAAGATTTGGTGCGATGTCTTACCCATGGGGGTGAGCAGTATAATTCTCGGAAGACCTTGGTTGTATGATCATGATGCCACCCTCTTAGGAAAATCCAATACCTGTGTCTTTAGTTTCAATGGGAAGAAGATTACGATCCATTCAGTTCCCCCTAAGGACAAGGTAACTAAAGGAGCCGGTAAGGTTAAGGAGATGAAAACTGGAGTGAACCTAATCAGTGCTAAGGATCTAGAACAAGAAATTCATAGTGGTTCACCCATCTGGATGTTGACTGCTAAGGAACTTAGAACTTCGGAACCCTCAGAGCCTCCTCAAGAAGTTAAACCTGTGTTAAAAGAATTTGAGGATGTCTTTCCCGAGGATTTGCCAGACCACCTTCCACCTCTTAGGGATATCCAGCATGCCATAGATCTAATCCCAGGAGCGACTTTGCCTAACTTGCCCCATTACAGGATGAATCCATCTGAGCATGAAGAACTGCAAAAGCAGGTTGGAGAATTATTGAGGAAGGGGTTTATTAGAGAAAGTCTTAGCCCTTGTGCAGTCCCAGCCTTACTGACCCCAAAGAAAGATGGCACGTGGAGGATGTGTGTTGACAGTCGTGCCATCAATAAAATTACAATCAAATATAGGTTTCCCATCCCTAGACTAGATGACATGCTTGATATGATGGCTGGTGCAATGGTTTTTTCTAAGATTGATCTCAAAAGCGGCTATCATCAGGTTAGGATTAGACCCGGGGATGAATGGAAAACTGCTTTCAAAACTAAGGATGGTCTTTATGAATGGGTTGTTATGCCTTTTGGGTTGTCCAATGCCCCTAGTACTTTCATGAGAATTATGACCCAGGTACTTAGAGCTTTCATAGGAAAATTTGTGGTGGTCTATTTTGATGACATCCTGATCTATAGTAAGACCCCAGCAGATCACCTAGGCCACCTTAGAGCAGTCTGCCAAGTTTTGAGAAATGAGAGACTCTACGGTAATCTTAAGAAGTGTGAATTCATGACTAGTAGAGTTATCTTTCTTGGTTTTGTAGTAACCCCTGACGGCGTGGCGGCCGATCCTGAGAAGATTAGGTCCATAGTAGACTGGCCAGAGCCAACCAATGTGCATGAAGTTAGAAGTTTCCACGGCTTGGCTACCTTCTATAGGCAATTCATCAAGGGGTTTAGTACTTTAGCTGCTCCTATCACTGATTGTATTAGGAAGGGAGAATTTCATTGGACTAAGTCAGCCCATAAAGCCTTCCTAGATCTTAAGGATAAAATGACCCAGGCACCCATTCTGAGATTACCCGATTTTTCTAAAGTATTTGAGGTTGCCTGTGATGCTTCAGGTGTAGGAATAGGTGGAGTCCTAAGCCAAGAGAATCATCCCATAGCATTCTTTAGTGAAAAACTTAATGATGCTAAGCTTAGGTATTCTACCTATGATAAGGAATTTTATGCGGTGGTGCAAGCTTTGCGTTACTGGAGACATTATTTGCTACCGCAGGAATTTGTACTATTTTCGGACCATGAGGCTCTTAGATTTCTGAACTCCCAAAAGAAGCTTAACCCTAGGCATGCTAAGTGGGTAGAATATATCCAGTCCTATACTTTTGTCCTGAAACATAAGGCTGGAGTTGAGAATAAGGTAGCTGATGCCCTTAGTCGCCGATCCTGTTATTAACTTCTGTTAGAACTGAGGTCATAGGGTTTGAGCAAATCAAAGAGGAATATGAGTCTTGTCCGGATTTCACAACTGTGTATCAGGATCTAGTTCAAGGACCATCTAGTAATCACCAGGATTATACCCTTGTAGATGGTTTTTTGTTCTTCAAAAATAGGCTTTGCATCCCTAGAACTTCTCTTAGGGAATTTTTGATTTGGGAAATCCATGCTGGAGGTTTAGCCGGCCATTTTGGAAAAGACAAGACCATTCTAGCTATTGAAGACCACTTTTTCTGGCCTAGCTTGAAAAGGGATGTAGCTAATATTGTAGCTAGATGTCGAACCTGCGCTGTTGCCAAACAGCAAAAACAAAACACTGGCCTTTATACCCCACTCCCTGTCCCAGATCGTCCTTGGCAAGATGTGAGTATGGATTTTGTGTTAGGTTTACCTAAGACCCAGAGGAGGCATGATTCTATCTGTGTCGTAGTCGACCGATTCTCTAAAATGGCCCACTTCTTGCCTTGTTCCCAAACCTTTGATGCGTCTAAGGTAGCCACACTTTTCTTCAATGAGATAGTTAGACTCCATGGCCTACCTAAGACAATCGTTTCAGATAGGGATGTCCGGTTCACCAGTTACTTTTGGAAGACCCTTTGGCATAAGTTAGGGACAAAACTTAAGTTTTCAACTGCCTATCATCCCCAAACTGATGGCCAAACTGAAGTAGTGAACCGTAGCCTAGGAAATCTGCTGAGATGTCATGTTGGTGAAAACACCAGAAATTGGGATTTATACCTACCAAGGGCAGAATTTGCGTACAATGACTCGGTCAATAGGTCTACGGGTAAGAGTCCATTTGAAATTGTACATGGGTACAAACCTCACACACCTCTTGACCTAGTCCCTTTACCTGTCCATACTCGAGTCTCCGAATCTGCTGAGAATTTTGCACAGCATGTAAAAGACTTGCATAAAGAAATTCATGCCAAAATAAATTTAAGTAATGAAACTTATAAGAAGTTGGCTGATACTCAAAGGCGAGTCAAATCTTTTGTTGAGGGAGACTATGTGATGATTAGGTTAAGGCCTGAACGGTTTCCTCCTGGAACCGTTAGAAAGTTACATGCTAGGGGAGCTGGACCATTTAGAGTGGTAAAGAGAGTAGGATCCAATGCCTATGTGCTCGAGTTGCCTCCAGAACTAGGCATTAGCTCTACTTTCAACATTACAGACTTAGTAGAGTACAGGGAGCCAGCTGTGATTCCTAGTGAGCCTTTTGAGCCTAACCCTATCATTGAGAGTGATCCCGACCCTGTGTGTCCACCAACAAACTGGCCTGTGAGGAAAGAGCAGATTGAAAAGATCCTGGATGATCAGGTTATCTCTACTCGTAATCGAGGATACCAAAGGTACCTGGTCCGCTGGCAAGGAAGGCCAGATTCTGATGACTCTTGGATCTCCCGAGAAGAATTACAAGAATTGGACCCAGACCTCTTGGAGAGATACCAGAGCCAACTTGAGCCTTACTCGACAGGGTCGAGTTCCTCCCATCCAGGGAGAATTGGTGCGGGCACCAGACTCAGAAGAAGACTTCAGAGCTCCATTTGGATCTCTGATTGACATTGCCCGAGAAATTAGGGTTTGTAATAAAGGTTGACCTGGTCAACCAGTTTATTTATTTCTTGAGTCACCATTTAAATTTTGTTGAGTCATGTTGACTCGATGCAAGTCCCGATGTGGTTTCAATTTGGTCCAAAATGGTGCCACATTTGTCTTCCAATCAAATCAAGGTTCAAGCAAGTGGAGGCCACACTCCAAGCCACACGCCCAGCCACACTCCGAGCACACGCCAGAGTCCAGGAGGCGCCACAGAGGCATCCCAGTGTCATGGTCCCCACATCCAAAGAAGAAAAAAATCAAATTGGAAGCTAATTTAAAGGAGGCGCCCATACCTGCCAATTTTGTCTAAGCAAAGAAGGAAAAGACTTCTCTTGGAGAAAAAATCAAAGAAGGACATCCAATTAAAGTTCAAATCAAAATCAAAGAGCTTAACTTGGAGTGGAAGAAAAGAAGAAATGCCATAAGAAGAAGAGGACTCCAAATCCAAATCCAACTCCAAAGGAGGCGCCATAAAAATTCCAAAAAAAAATTCCTTTATGGCCATCCCAATTTTTTTGAACTCTTGGTCGGCCAAGAGAGGAGATTTTCTACCTAATCTAGAGGTTGGAGGAGTTTAGTCCCACATGGGAATTTTTACAAGCTTGGAGAAAATTTTAGGTCTATATAATAGACCCCTCTTTGTAACTTTAAAAAATCAATGAAGAATAATTATTTTTGCTATTCTCTTGTGTTGAGTGACCTAGGTTTCTCTTCTTCCGCACTATTCTAAGTGTTGAGCTCTGTGAGGGGGTAATCCGGGTTCCATTGGAGCCTTGAGGAGGTGAGAGATCTCCATCTTTATCCAAAACCCTAGGTTAGCCACTTAAAAATCCAAAACCCTAGCCACCCTTCATTATTTCCAATCCATCAAACCTAGCTCCTCCCATCTCCCACGGCCTCTCTCTCTCTACAAGTCCAGGCCGTCCACCTTCATCCAGATCCAGTCCGGCTACTTCAGATCCAGAGCAAGTTCCAAGGAAAATCACATCAGCTTCCAGGAGAATCCAGTTTTCAGCAATTTCAATCTTCAAGTTCATCAACCTGGTAAATTTTTCCCTTGACTCTCTGATTCCATCAATTGTTTTTCTTCTCTTCCAGATCTTGAGTTCCGGAGAAGCCAACCCGCCAAAGGACCAGTATTGGAGGATCCATTGCGAAGATATCTGAATCCGAGGATCCAACAATCTGCTCGGGAGAGTTCTTCCACCAAAATCTGTGAAGATCATTGTCTGGCTAGGTAAACCATCTCTTCTCTTTATTTCTGTTCTGCTGAAAGTTCGAAGCGAAACCCTAGGTCTGGGAGTTTCTCAACCCCCAGCGATCCGTTGCTTCTGAACTACTCTGATAATTTAGTTTCCTTAAAATTGTGCTTTCAATCATCATATTAGTATCTTTCAATGTTAGGTTAACTTTTCTTTGATTTGAAGCCAACTTCCACAAACATATAAAAACAACAAAAAAATTAGTTAATCTTAATTTACTTCTGCATCGCATCCCTTTATTTGTTCTGCATCATTTTTGGTATCAGAGCCCAGTCTAGGGTTTCTGATTTGCTTGCTTGCTTTGATTGTTCTCTTTTTATTTTGTCTGCTCGAAGTAGACTCCCCAGGATGTCCGGTCCTAGGAACTAAGCGAGGCGCAAGCCTCCTCCTCCCATTCCATGGGGTGTTCCTAGGGCGTGTAGGGGATCCATTGGGTTATAACTTCATAGCAGGGATTATAAACGGGGAAGACAATCTAGTTGCAGCCCGTAATTTCCATGTTATCTGAATTATTTCTCCCTGCATAAAACTCCGAATCGAATGACTTGTGCTTCGTTGAAACCAGTATAATTGAACCTATTTTCCATAATTTTTTTGTGATTTATTGGTTTCGGTAAAAATTCTGAGCATTAAAATACAGTAACTCTATTTTTTGTGTTCTGCAATTCAATTCTTTTTGGAGTGATCATCTCATAATTTACTTAAGGGCAATTGAGCATCTAAGATAAGGGGAGGAGTTGATTACCTCTCCTTAGCCCAAAACCACCATCCAATCATTCGAACCTAGACCTAATTAAAATCAGTTAGACCTAATTTGCCATAGTGGGCTAGGGACACCAATTGGTCGGGTCTAGGCTAGTGTTGAGTCAGTTTGCCGAGTTATTCTGTGTGTGCTTAGCACTCAGTGTCTAGAACGGTGGTTCAGGAATCCATTCCCGAAGGGCTTGTGTGCTGGTCCGCCTACCTGGCCAATCACTGATTGGTGTCTAGGATTGGCAATCAGGGACCTAAAACTCCCCTTATACCTGCCTGGTTGAGTCCTGAGTTACTACAGGCTAGCTTGCCACTCTGATTGGGCATCTAGTTTGGACTCTAGGTCTAGTGATCCAGTAGTCGATTTAGTCTAGTCTCATTTTGTGTGCTTGCTTGAATCATCATGTCTACCAGAAACGGAGTGCCATATTAACCTGGTCAAACCCAACCTGATTTAGAGGCCATGATCAGAACTCTTACTGAAAGTATGGCTAAAATGAATCAGGATATGACAAACACTGTGGCCCAGTTTAGCGCACAAATTCATGAGGATCTTACCCAACTTAGGGACCGAGTCCAAGTACTTGAAGAACCTAGACATCGGAATTGGACTCCTGACGCCGATTTTAATGTGCCTCAACCTCACCCACATCAGGAGCCTAGAAGGCCTTTATATAGAGATCCTGAACCTAATCATAGGAGGCCTGACCCAGAGCCTGAAGATAGAGATGATAGGTTCATCAGGAACATCAAATTAGATGCACCCACTTTTGATGGTAGTCTGAACCCTAAGGTGTATTCTGATTGTGAGGGTGAGATGGATCAATACTTTGAGTGGTATGCTATGTCTGAGGAGAGGAAATACAAGTTTGCCAAGATGAAATTAGTGCATCAAGCTAGGTTATACTGGGGGAACATTGAGCTAACCACTAGGAGACGGAATGTTGAGCCCATAACCACTTGGCAGGGTATGAAAGAAAAACTGAGAGATAAATACCTACCCATTTCATACCAGCAAAACCTGTTAGACCAATGGCAAAACCTGAAACAAGGAAACCGATCTGTCTCAGACTATATAGCTACTTTTGATGAATACCTAATGAGATGTGATGTGAGTGAAGCCCACGAAGTCACTTTGTCTAGATTTAGGGCTGGACTAAGGGAAGATATCAAGAGAGAACTATTTCTAAGAGAGGTTACTGATCTAGACCAAGCCTACCAGATTGCACTGAACACTGAGAAATTTCAGAGAGGACCTATACCTTCTAGGGTTAGTGCCCCAATCCCAAGGAATGGACCTAGCCAAGTTATCCCTAGTAAACCTTTTCAGGGTACTTCTACCCCTAGGCCCATGGATAAAGGTAAGGCACCTGACACCCAGAGAACCCCTAGTTCAAATATCACCTGTTTTAAGTGTCAGAAACCAGGTCACATTTCCAGTCAGTGTACTGCCAT
This sequence comes from Areca catechu, assembly GCA_021397845.1. Taxonomy (NCBI): domain Eukaryota; kingdom Viridiplantae; phylum Streptophyta; class Magnoliopsida; order Arecales; family Arecaceae; genus Areca; species Areca catechu. The sequence continues at coordinate 88,249,098 of CM038043.1, read as the reverse complement.
AGCCTGTTTCAAGTGTCATAAGGTAGGTCATGTTGCTAGCCAGTGCCCACGGAGATCCCTTTTCATAGAAGAGGGAGAGAATGATAATTCCGAGCCCAGTGAGGAATTTGAAGAAGAAGTTTATGAGGCCGGAATGAATTTGGTTGAGGAGTATGAAGGAGAGGAGGAACCCAATGAATCTGACCAATTAGGAGTTGTAAGATGCATCCTATCCTATAATCTACTTCAAGAGGATTGGCGTAGGACTAACATCCTACAGACTTTTCTTAAATTAGGGGATAAGGTATGTAAGATCATCATAGATAGTGGGAGCGGTGTAAATGCCATCTCTACTAGCACTGTCAAGATGTTAGGCTTAATCCCAGTTCCCCATCCCAACCCCTATAAGGTTTCTTGGGTAGATTCTACCTCCATACCCATCCATCTAGATGTCAAGTCCAAATCCAAATGCAATCTTATCATGAAAAGATTTGGTGCGATGTCTTACCCATGGGGGTGAGCAGTATAATTCTCGGAAGACCTTGGTTGTATGATCATGATGCCACCCTCTTAGGAAAATCCAATACCTGTGTCTTTAGTTTCAATGGGAAGAAGATTACGATCCATTCAGTTCCCCCTAAGGACAAGGTAACTAAAGGAGCCGGTAAGGTTAAGGAGATGAAAACTGGAGTGAACCTAATCAGTGCTAAGGATCTAGAACAAGAAATTCATAGTGGTTCACCCATCTGGATGTTGACTGCTAAGGAACTTAGAACTTCGGAACCCTCAGAGCCTCCTCAAGAAGTTAAACCTGTGTTAAAAGAATTTGAGGATGTCTTTCCCGAGGATTTGCCAGACCACCTTCCACCTCTTAGGGATATCCAGCATGCCATAGATCTAATCCCAGGAGCGACTTTGCCTAACTTGCCCCATTACAGGATGAATCCATCTGAGCATGAAGAACTGCAAAAGCAGGTTGGAGAATTATTGAGGAAGGGGTTTATTAGAGAAAGTCTTAGCCCTTGTGCAGTCCCAGCCTTACTGACCCCAAAGAAAGATGGCACGTGGAGGATGTGTGTTGACAGTCGTGCCATCAATAAAATTACAATCAAATATAGGTTTCCCATCCCTAGACTAGATGACATGCTTGATATGATGGCTGGTGCAATGGTTTTTTCTAAGATTGATCTCAAAAGCGGCTATCATCAGGTTAGGATTAGACCCGGGGATGAATGGAAAACTGCTTTCAAAACTAAGGATGGTCTTTATGAATGGGTTGTTATGCCTTTTGGGTTGTCCAATGCCCCTAGTACTTTCATGAGAATTATGACCCAGGTACTTAGAGCTTTCATAGGAAAATTTGTGGTGGTCTATTTTGATGACATCCTGATCTATAGTAAGACCCCAGCAGATCACCTAGGCCACCTTAGAGCAGTCTGCCAAGTTTTGAGAAATGAGAGACTCTACGGTAATCTTAAGAAGTGTGAATTCATGACTAGTAGAGTTATCTTTCTTGGTTTTGTAGTAACCCCTGACGGCGTGGCGGCCGATCCTGAGAAGATTAGGTCCATAGTAGACTGGCCAGAGCCAACCAATGTGCATGAAGTTAGAAGTTTCCATGGCTTGGCTACCTTCTATAGGCAATTCATCAAGGGGTTTAGTACTTTAGCTGCTCCTATTACTGATTGTATTAGGAAGGGAGAATTTCATTGGACTAAGTCAGCCCATAAAGCCTTCCTAGATCTTAAGGATAAAATGACCCAGGCACCCATTCTGAGATTACCCGATTTTTCTAAAGTATTTGAGGTTGCCTGTGATGCTTCAGGTGTAGGAATAGGTGGAGTCCTAAGCCAAGAGAATCATCCCATAGCATTCTTTAGTGAAAAACTTAATGATGCTAAGCTTAGGTATTCTACCTATGATAAGGAATTTTATGCGGTGGTGCAAGCTTTGCGTTACTGGAGACATTATTTGCTACCGCAGGAATTTGTACTATTTTCGGACCATGAGGCTCTTAGATTTCTGAACTCCCAAAAGAAGCTTAACCCTAGGCATGCTAAGTGGGTAGAATATATCCAGTCCTATACTTTTGTCCTGAAACATAAGGCTGGAGTTGAGAATAAGGTAGCTGATGCCCTTAGTCGCCGATCCCTGTTATTAACTTCTGTTAGAACTGAGGTCATAGGGTTTGAGCAAATCAAAGAGGAATATGAGTCTTGTCCGGATTTCACAACTGTGTATCAGGATCTAGTTCAAGGACCATCTAGTAATCACCAGGATTATACCCTTGTAGATGGTTTTTTGTTCTTCAAAAATAGGCTTTGCATCCCTAGAACTTCTCTTAGGGAATTTTTGATTTGGGAAATCCATGCTGGAGGTTTAGCCGGCCATTTTGGAAAAGACAAGACCATTCTAGCTATTGAAGACCACTTTTTCTGGCCTAGCTTGAAAAGGGATGTAGCTAATATTGTAGCTAGATGTCGAACCTGCGCTGTTGCCAAACAGCAAAAACAAAACACTGGCCTTTATACCCCACTCCCTGTCCCAGATCGTCCTTGGCAAGATGTGAGTATGGATTTTGTGTTAGGTTTACCTAAGACCCAGAGGAGACATGATTCTATCTGTGTCGTAGTCGACCGATTCTCTAAAATGGCCCACTTCTTGCCTTGTTCCCAAACCTTTGATGCGTCTAAGGTAGCCACACTTTTCTTCAATGAGATAGTTAGACTCCATGGCCTACCTAAGACAATCGTTTCAGATAGGGATGTCCGGTTCACCAGTTACTTTTGGAAGACCCTTTGGCATAAGTTAGGGACAAAACTTAAGTTTTCAACTGCCTATCATCCCCAAACTGATGGCCAAACTGAAGTAGTGAACCGTAGCCTAGGAAATCTGCTGAGATGTCATGTTGGTGAAAACACCAGAAATTGGGATTTATACCTACCAAGGGCAGAATTTGCGTACAATGACTCGGTCAATAGGTCTACGGGTAAGAGTCCATTTGAAATTGTACATGGGTACAAACCTCACACACCTCTTGACCTAGTCCCTTTACCTGTCCACACTCGAGTCTCCGAATCTGCTGAGAATTTTGCACAGCATGTAAAAGACTTGCATAAAGAAATTCATGCCAAAATAAATTTAAGTAATGAAACTTATAAGAAGTTGGCTGATACTCAAAGGCGAGTCAAATCTTTTGTTGAGGGAGACTATGTGATGATTAGGTTAAGGCCTGAACGGTTTCCTCCTGGAACCGTTAGAAAGTTACATGCTAGGGGAGCTGGACCATTTAGAGTGGTAAAGAGAGTAGGATCCAATGCCTATGTGCTCGAGTTGCCTCCAGAACTAGGCATTAGCTCTACTTTCAACATTACAGACTTAGTAGAGTACAGGGAGCCAGCTGTGATTCCTAGTGAGCCTTTTGAGCCTAACCCTATCATTGAGAGTGATCCCGACCCTGTGTGTCCACCAACAAACTGGCCTGTGAGGAAAGAGCAGATTGAAAAGATCCTGGATGATCAGGTTATCTCTACTCGTAATCGAGGATACCAAAGGTACCTGGTCCGCTGGCAAGGAAGGCCAGATTCTGATGACTCTTGGATCTCCCGAGAAGAATTACAAGAATTGGACCCAGACCTCTTGGAGAGATACCAGAGCCAACTTGAGCCTTACTCGACAGGGTCGAGTTCCTCCCATCCAGGGAGAATTGGTGCGGGCACCAGACTCAGAAGAAGACTTCAAAGCTCCATTTGGATCTCTGATTGACATTGCCCGAGAAATTAGGGTTTGTAATAAAGGTTGACCTGGTCAACCAGTTTATTTATTTCTTGAGTCACCATTTAAATTTTGTTGAGTCATGTTGACTCGATGCAAGTCCCGATGTGGTTTCAATTTGGTCCAAAATGGTGCCACATTTGTCTTCCAATCAAATCAAGGTTCAAGCAAGTGGAGGCCACACTCCAAGCCACACACCCAGCCACACTCCGAGCACACGCCAGAGTCCAGGAGGCGCCACAGAGGCATCCCAGTGTCATGGTCCCCACATCCAAAGAAGAAAAAAATCAAATTGGAAGCTAATTTAAAGGAGGCGCCCATACCTGCCAATTTTGTCTAAGCAAAGAAGGAAAAGACTTCTCTTGGAGAAAAAATCAAAGAAGGGCATCCAATTGAAGTTCAAATCAAAATCAAAAAGCTTAACTTGGAGTGGAAGAAAAGAAGAAATGCCATAAGAAGAAGAGGACTCCAAATCCAAATCCAACTCCAAAGGAGGCGCCATAAAAATTCCAAAAAAAAATTCCTTTATGGCCATCCCAAATTTTTTTGAACTCTTGGTCGGCCAAGAGAGGAGATTTTCTACCTAATCTAGAGGTTGGAGGAGTTTAGTCCCACATGGGAATTTGTACAAGCTTGGAGAAAATTTTAGGTCTATATAATAGACCCCTCTTTGTAACTTTAAAAAAATCAATGAAGAAAAATTATTTTTGCTATTCTCTTGTGTTGAGTGACCTAGGTTTCTCTTCTTCTGCTCTATTCTAAATGTTGAGCTCCGTGAGGGGGTAATCCGGGTTCCATTGGAGCCTTGAGGAGGTGAGAGATCTCCATCTTTATCCAAAACCCTAGGTTAGCCACTTAAAAATCCAAAACCCTAGCCACCCTTCATTATTTCCAATCCATCAAACCCTAGCTCCTCCCATCTCCCACGACCTCTCTTTCTCTACAAGTCCAGGCCGTCCACCTTCATCCAGATCCAGTCCGGCTACTTCAGATCCAGAGCAAGTTCCAAGGAAAATCACATCAGCTTCCAGGAGAATCCAGTTTTTAGCAATTTCAATCTTCAAGTTCATCAACCTGGTAAATTTTTCCCTTGACTCTCTGATTCCATCAATTATTTTTCTTCTCTTCCAGATCTTGAGTTCCAGAGAAGCCAACCCGCCAAAGGACCAGTATTGGAGGATCCATTGCGAAGATATCTGAATTCGAGGATCCAACAATCTGCTCGGGAGAGTTCTTCCACCAAAATCTGTGAAGATCATTGTCTGGCTAGGTAAACCATCTCTTCTCTTTATTTCTGTTCTGCTGAAAGTTCGGAGCGAAACCCTAGGTCTGGGAGTTTCTCAACCCCCAGCGATCCGTTGCTTCTGAACTACTCTGATAATTTAGTTTCCTTAAAATTGTGCTTTCAATCATCATATTAGTATCTTTCAATGTTAGGTTAACTTTTCTTTGATTTGAAGCCAACTTCCACAAACATATAAAAACAACAAAAAAATTAGTTAATCTTAATTTACTTCCGCATCGCATCCCTTTATTTGTTCTGCATCATTTTTGGTATCAGAGCCCAGTCTAGGGTTTCTGATTTGCTTGCTTGCTTTGATTGTTCTCTTTTTATTTTGTCTGCTCGAAGTAGACTCCCCAGGACGTCCGGTCCTAGAACTAAGTGAGGCGCAAGCCTCCTCCTCCCATTCCACGGGGTGTTCCTAGGGCGTGTAGGGGATCCATTGGGTTATAACTTCGTAGCAGGGATTATAAATGGGGAAGACAATCTAGTTGCAGCCCGTAATTACCCTATTGTCTGAATTATTTCTCCCTGTATAAAACTCCGAATTGCATGATTTTTGCCTTTGTTGAAACCAGTATAATTGATCCTATTTTCCATAATGTTTTTGTTATTTATTGATTTCAGTAAAAATTTTGAGCATTAAAATACAGCAACTCTGTTTTTTGTGTTCTGCAATTCAATTCTTTTTGGAGTGATCATCTCATAATTTACTTAAGGGCAATTGAGCATCTAAGATAAGGGGAGGAGTTGATTACCTCTCCTTAGCCCAAAACCACCATCCAATCATTCAAACCTAGACCTAATTTAAAATCAGTTAGACCTAATTTGCCCTAGTGGGCTAGGGACACCAATTGGTCGGGTCTAGGCTAGTGTTGAGTCAGTTTGCCGAGTTATTCTTTGTGTGCTTAGCACTCAGTGTCTAGAACGGTGGTTCAGGGATCCATTCCCGAAGGGCTTGTGTGCTGGTCTGCCTACCTGGCCAATCACTGATTGGTGTCTAGGATTGGCAATCAGGGACCTAACACTCCCCTTACACCTGCCTGGCTGAGTCCTGAGTTACTATAGGCTAGCGTGCCACTCTGATTGGGCATCTAGTTTGGACTCTAGGTCTAGTGATCCAGTAGTCGATTTAGTCTAGTCTCATTTTGTGTGCTTGCTTGAATCATCATGTCTACCAGAAACGGAGTGCCATATCAACCTGGTCAAACCCAACCTGATTTAGAGGCCATGATCAGAACTCTTACTGAAAGTATGGCTAAAATGAATCAGGATATGACAAACACTGTGGCCCAGTTTAGCGCACAAATTCATGAGGATCTTACCCAACTTAGGGACCGAGTCCAAGTACTTGAAGAACCTAGACATCGGAATTGGACTCCTGACCCCGATTTTAATGTGCCTCAACCTCACCCACATCAGGAGCCTAGAAGGCCTTTATATAGAGATCCTGAACCTAATCATAGGAGGCCTGACCCAGAGCCTGAAGATAGAGATGATAGGTTCATCAGGAACATCAAATTAGATGCACCCACTTTTGATGGTAGTCTGAACCCTAAGGTGTATTCTGATTGGGAGGGTGAGATGGATCAATACTTTGAGTGGTATGCTATGTCTGAGAAGAGGAAATACAAGTTTGCCAAGATGAAATTAGTGCGTCAAGCTAGGTTATACTTGGGGAACATTGAGCTAACCACTAGGAGACGGAATGTTGTGCCCATAACCACTTGGCAGGGTATGAAAGAAAAACTGAGAGATAAATACCTACCCATTTCATACCAGCAAAACCTGTTAGACCAATGGCAAAACCTGAAACAAGGAAACCGATCTGTCTCAGACTATATAGCTACTTTTGATGAATACCTAATGAGATGTGATGTGAGTGAAGCCCACGAAGTCACTTTGTCTAGATTTAGGGCTGGACTGAGGGAAGATATCAAGAGAGAACTATTTCTGAGAGAGGTTACTGATCTAGACCAAGCCTACCAGATTGCACTGAACACTGAAAAATTTCAGAGAGGACCTATACCTTCTAGGTTAGTGCCCCAATCCCAAGGAATGGACCTAGCCAAGTTATCCCTAGTAAACCTTTTCAGGGTACTTCTACCCCTAGGCCCATGGACAAAGGTAAGGCACCTGACACCCAGAGAACCCCTAGTTCAAATATCACCTGTTTTAAGTGTCAGAAACCAGGTCACATTTCCAGTCAGTGTACTGCCATAGCCTGTTTCAAGTGTCATAAGGTAGGTCATGTTGCTAGCCAGTGCCCACGGAGATCCCTTTACATAGAAGAGGGAGAGAATGATAATTCCGAGCCCAGTGAGGAATTTGAAGAAGAAGTTTATGAGGCCAGAATGAATTTGGTTGAGGAGTATGAAGGAGAGGAGGAACCCAATGAATCTGACCAATTAGGAGTTGTAAGATGCATCCTATCCCAGAATCTAGTTCAAGAGGATTGGCGTAGGACTAACATCCTACAGACTTTTCTTAAATTAGGGGATAAGGTATGTAAGATCATCATAGATAGTGGGAGCTGTGTAAATGCCATCTCTACTAGCACTGTCAAGATGTTAGGCTTAATCCCAGTTCCCCATCCCAACCCCTATAAGGTTTCTTGGGTAGATTCTACCTCCATACCGTTCCAGTCTAGATGTCAAGTCCAAATCCAAATGCAATCTTATCACGAAAAGATTTGGTGCGATGTGTTGGCTTTAACTCCTTAGTTTTGATGATTAACAAAAGGTTGAGTATATGTTTGGACTAATGTTTCATCTCTAGATAAAAGTTTCAGGACTTAGGTTATTCAAAAAGAGTATCAAAAGTACATTGATGAAACTAAGTTTACCTGATTTGGAAAAGAGCTCTTCTACCTTGGACAAGATCAAAATACTCAAATTGGACCTTCTTGTTGAGAAATTATTGACAAAAGAAACAAAGGCTTAGAGAAACTCAAGCATGGCACGCACATCTCAAAGAGTTTCAGAAAAATTCAGATCAGAGGTCGACCACCAGAGGTCGACACCTTGTCAAAGGTCGACCACCAGAGGTCGACTCATGAGGAGAAGAAAAGTTCAGCATGGCCGGCACGGAAAAATCTCAGTGGCACGCTCCAGAGGTCGACCACCAGAGGTCAACACCTGTCCAGAGGTCGACACCAGAGGTCGACTCATAGCCTGAGAACTCAAAATGGGCAGAACTATGGTACTCTGAACTTTTGCCTAAAATATACTGGAGGTCGACTCATGAGGTCGACACTTAATCCAGAGGTCGACTCATGAGGTCGACTCATGGCATAACGGCTAGTTTTTCTGAACTTCTGATTTGATTTCTAACGGCCATAAACGGCCATATTTTTGAATCTAACGGTCTTGTGGAGTTGTTTCAGCATGAATGAGGTATTTAACCTCCACCAAACTTCAAAAAAGACAAGGAGACAAAGTGAAAAAGTATAGGTTCAAAGTACAAAGCCTTCAATCACTTCCAAAGCCAAAAAGTGTGAGAAAACCAAGAGATTCCCTTCCCAAAAGCTTTCCATTTTTTGAGGAATCCAACATTCAAGTGTTTGGCATTTAGTGAGGTCCAAGATTCCAAGACAAAAGGCTTGAAGAGTCTCCATCAAGAGCTTCAACGAATTTATTTTTGCTCAAAAGGAGTTTGTTTAGTTTTCATTACTTGTATTCATACTCTTTTGTCTTTAGCTAGTTTCAAGGGAATTTGAAACTAGAGTGAGATTTGTTGGTGAGCCAATTGATAAAACCAACTAGGGTTGCTTGTAAGCCCGAAGCCAAAACAAGTGAGTGAGGTTTGTTGGTGAGCCAATTGATAAAACCAACTAGGGTTGCTTGTAAGCCCGAAGCCAAAACAAGTGAGTGAGGTTTGTTAGTGAGCCAATTGATAAAACCAACTAGGGTTGCTTGTTAGCCCGAAGCCAAAACAAGTGTGTAAGGTTTTGACTTGTGAGCCTGGTAAAACAAGTCGGCTGTAATCTAAAGATTATAGTGGAAATTCCCAAGTGGAACTTGGGGAGTGGATGTAGGTGCTGGGTGCACCGAACCACTATATTTCTTGTGTGTTTGCATTGGTTTGCTCTTTAACTTCTTTAGCTCGTTAATTGTCATTTTATTTCGTTGCTTCCGTTGCACAATTATTAAAGCACTATCACTCTTCACCTTAAAACCTGATAGCACATATATATTGCCTTAAATTTTTTAAATACCCAATTCACCCCCCCTCTTGGGCACCATATCTGGGCAACAAGTGGTATCAGAGCACCGGTACTCTCTTGTAGGTCCAACGATCTTGAGTGAAAGATCATGGCCGCCCCAATTGGAATGGGTATAGTTGAAGGACAAGCATCAAATCGTCCTCCTTTCTTTAATGGCACAAACTACACTTATTGGAAAACTCGTATGCGTATTTATTTACAAGCTGTAGATTATCATATTTGGAGAGTAATCACTAAAGGGCCTCATCAGCCCACTCACTTGGTTAATGGCATTATCACCCCAAAATCTGAAGAAGAATGGGATGACAATGACATCAAACAAGCTGAGTTAAATGCTAAGGCGATGAATTTGTTATTCTGTGCACTTGATCCTAGTGAATTCAACAGAATATCAAATTGTATTTCCGCCAAAGAAATTTGGGATACACTTGAGGTTACCCATGAGGGTACACACCAAGTGAAGACCACTAAGGTGAACATGCTCATTCATACGTATGAGATGTTCAGGATGGAACCAACTGAAAGCATAAGTGAAATGTATACTAGATTTACCAATATAGTAAATGGTATGAGGAGTTTGGGAAAAATTATATCTAATGGTGAACTGGTTAACAAACTTCTCAGGTCTCTTCCGGCTTCATGGGATGCGAAAGTTACAGCCATAGAAGAAGCCAAGGATGTCAACACTCTACCTCTCGAGCAGCTTCTTGGATCACTGATGACCTACGAGCTTTCACTAAAGCAGAAAACAGTGGACAATGACAAGAAAAAGAAAGCCATAGCCTTCAAGTCCACTACAAAAGAAGAGTCAAGTGATGAATCTGAAGAAGAAGATGATGATGATGAGACAGCCCTAATTACAAGAAAATTTAAAAGATTCATGAGAAAGAAGAAGGGCTTCTACAAGAAAAGGCCACAAAAAGGTGATCACAACAAGGAGAAGGAGAAAGAGAAAGAAAGGGATCCACCCATTTGCTTCGAGTGCAAGAAGCCTGGACATTACAAAACGGATTGCCCTTTGCTTAAAAAGAGTAGAAGGATGTTGAGAAAGAAGGCCATGATGGCTACCTGGAGTGAGAGTGAGGACTCCAGCAGTGAAGAAGAGCAGCAGGTAGTCGCCAACCTATGTTTCATGGCCAATGAAGATAATGAGGTAAATTCTGAACCTGAAACTGAATTTACTTTCAATGAACTGCATGATGCTTTTGATGACTTAGTAATGGAATATGAAAAATTAAAATTAAAAAATAAGAAATTAAGAAAGCAAAATTTTGAGCTTATCAAAAATTCAGAAAAGTTTTCAAGTGAAATTGAAAATTTAACTCAAGAAAACAAGAAATTAAAAGAACATGTAAAGACTTTGACAAATGATAAAGATAATCTTTTTAAAGAAAATAATTCTATAAAAAATAATAGAAGTCTTAAAACTAATGAGAATATTGAAAAACAAAATAAAGAACTATTGCTTCAAAATAAGAATTACAAGGAAGAGTTAGAAAAAGTAAAACCCTTTGTAGAAAAGTTTACCTTTAGTTCAGAAAAACTAAATATGCTTTTAAATAGCCAACCTGCAGTGTTTAATAAAGCTGGACTTGGATTTAAACCACACAATCAGCAAAAACTTTACAAAAACTTTTTCATACCTGCATCTTCTAATATTACCTGCTATGCATGTGGTAAAGTAGGTCATAAATCATATGTTTGTAACAGAAGAAAATCAAATACCTTTAGAAAGATTTGGGTTCCAAAAGGAACCAACTTGACTAACCCTAAAGGACCCAAGATGACTTGGGTACCTAAAGTTTCAACTTGATCATTTTTTTGCAGGTGTGCCTTGCAACCAAAAATAAAAGAAGAATGTGGTATCTGGATAGTGGTTGCTCAAGGCACATGACTGGGGATGTGAAGCAATTCTCATCACTAGCTGCAATTGATGGTGGAAATGTCACTTTTGGTGATAATGGAAAAGGCAAAATCGTCGGAATTGGTAAAATCCATATCACCCCTAATGCTTATGTAGATAATGTATTATTTGTTGATGGATTGAAGCATAATCTTTTTAGCATTAGTCAGTTTTGTGATAAAGGTTTTAAAGTAATTTTTGAATCATCTTTGTGCATGGTATCTAGTCTAGATGTCGATGGCATCAAGTTCACTGGTCTTAGACATGGAAACATTTACATGGTTGATCTTGATGATCTAGCCATGGAAAGTGGTCAATGCCTAGTGGCTAAGGAAGCCAAGGCAAGTGAAACTAGTTGGCTTTGGCACCGTAGGCTAGGGCATGCTAGTATGCAGTTGATTTCAAAATTAAGCAAAAAGAATCTTGTAAAAGAATTGCCAAAACTCACTTTTGAAAAAGATAAAATTTGTGCTGCATGTCAATTTGGAAAACAAACTAAATCTACTTTCAAACCTAAAGGAGTAGTATCTACTACTAGACCCCTTGAATTATTGCATATGGACCTCTTTGGACCAACCAGAACAACTAGTTTGGGAGGTAAAAAATATGGGCTAGTAATTGTAGATGATTACTCACGATTTACTTGGGTAATGTTTTTAGCTCATAAATGAAACATTTTCAGCTTTTGTTAAATTTCATAAAAGGGTTTCAAACGAAAAAGATTCACTATTGTTTCTTTGCGTAGTGATCATGGAACTGAATTTGAAAATCATGATTTTGAAGCTTTTTGTAATGAAAATGGTATTAGTCATAATTTCTCTGCACCTAGGACACCTCAACAAAATGGGGTGGTAGAAAGAAAGAATAGGACACTTGAAGAAATGGCACGCACAATGCTTTGCGAAAACGATTTACCTAGATATTTTTGGGCAGAAGCCATTAATACTTCCTGCTACATTTTAAATCGTGTTTTAATTCGACCTATTTTGAAGAAAACACCATATGAGCTTTGGAAAAATCGAAAACCTAATCTCAAGTATTTTCGTGTGTTTGGTTGCCGCTGTTTCATATTAAACAATGGCAAAGACAATATCAGTAAATTTGATGCCAAGTCAGATGAAGGTATCTTTTTAGGATACTCTACTTCTAGCAAGGCATACAGGGTCTTCAACAGAAGAACACTTCTGGTTGAAGAATCAATTCATGTAGTGTTTGATGAATCTAACAAAAAATCTTCTAGAAAAGAAGATTCTATTGATGTTGAAACAGGTACAAAGAAACTTGAACAATTGACAATCAATGAAGATGAGCCCAAAGGAGATGATGATCAAGAAAGTCAAGATCAAATTCAAGAAATCAATGCAACTTCACCAAAACCATTACCTAAAGAATGGAGGTATGCACATGGACACCCTAAAGAGCTAATAATAGGTGATCCATCAAAGGGGGTAAGTACACGCTCTTCTATTAGAAATGTTTGTGATTATTTAGCTTTTGTATCTCAGATAGAGCCTAAGTCAATAGAAGAAGCTGAAAAAGATTGTAATTGGATTAATGCTATGCAAGATGAATTAAATCAATTTAAAAGAAATAATGTTTGGACTTTAACTGAAAGACCCCTTAATGTTTCTGTAATTGGCACAAAATGGGTTTTTAGAAACAAACTTGATGAACATGGTATTGTAATTAGGAACAAAGCTAGACTTGTTGCTAAAGGCTACAACCAGGAAGAAGGAATCGACTTCGATGAAACCTTTGCTCCTGTTGCTAGGCTAGAAGCAATTAGACTTTTACTTGCTTTTGCTTGTTTTATGGATTTCAAGTTATTTCAAATGGATGTAAAGAGTGCCTTTTTAAATGGATTTATTGAAGAGGAAGTTTATGTTGAACAACCTCCTGGTTTTGAAAATCATGAATTTCCTAATCATGTCTTTAAATTGCATAAAGCATTGTATGGTTTAAAGCAAGCTCCTAGAGCTTGGTATGATAGATTAAGTTCATTTTTGATGAAAAATGATTTTTCTAGAGGTAATGTAGATAATACATTATTTTTGAAAAAGAAAAATGATGATCTCTTAGTAGTACAAATATATGTAGATGATATTATTTTTGGTGCTACTAACGAATGTCTTTGTCAAGAATTTGCGAAGTTAATGCAGAGTGAGTTCGAAATGAGCATGATGGGAGAACTCAATTTCTTCCTCGGACTCTAAATTAAGCAAACCAAAGAGGGGATCTCCATCAACCAAGCCAAGTACACAAGGGAAATTTTGAAAAAGTTTGGGATGGAGACCACAAAACCAATAGGTACCCCTATGAGCTCTTCATGTAAATTAGACAAAGATGAATGTGGTAAATCAGTAGACCAAAAATTATATAGAGGCATGATTGGTTCTTTGCTATATTTAACTGCCAGTAGACCAGATATAATGTTTAGTGTTTGTATGTCTGCACGTTTTCAGTCTGCTCCTAAAGAATCACATCTCTTAGCTGTAAAACGTATACTTAGATACTTATCTGGGTCAATCGAAATTGGTCTTTGGTACTCTAGGGAGTCATCATATGAATTAATTGCATATTCTGATGCTGATTTTGCTGGGTGTAAACTTGATCGAAAAAGTACTAGTGGAACTTGTCAATTCCTAGGAGTTAATTTGATTTCATGGAGCAGTAAGAAACAGAATTCGGTTGCTCTATCTACGGCAGAAGCCGAATATATAGCAGCTGGAAGCTGTTGTGCTCAGGTTTTATGGATCAAACAACAACTCGAGGACTTTGGCATCAAACTAACTAAGACACCCATAAGATGTGATAATACTAGTGCAATCAATTTAACGAAAAATCCTGTTCAACATTCAAGAAGCAAACATATTGAAATAAGACATCACTTCATAAGAGATCACGTTCAAAACTCTAATGTATTGTTAGAATTTATATGTACTGATTATCAATTGGCTGATATATTCACAAAACCATTGAATGAAGAAAGATTTTGTATGATTAGAAGAGAACTAGGAGTCATTGATCCTTTTGCTTGAAACTCTTCAATTTTCATCAAAATTCTTCAAAAATGATTTATAAACTCTCAAATATGTTTAAAGGTTATTTTTCAAAATTTTATCAATTTTTTTTTTAAATTTTACAGAATTTTATTTTGGGAGGTCGACACTTGATATTTTCGGAGGTCGACACTTGAGGTCGACACTTAAGTTTTGGAGGTCGACACTTGAGGTCGACCCCTGAAAATTCTCAGAGGTCGACACTTGAACGAAAACCTGCTTTTTAAAAAACCCGTCCGCAAGCTTTTTCCCATTGTTTTCTTTACCTCTTCTTCGTGTGGTCCCCCTACAACTTCCCTAAACCTCCAAATAGTGGATTTCCACCCCTATCCTCGATCTTTTTGGGAAATCCTCACCTCCTCTCTTGCTTTTCTTGGAATCAACCTTCTATTTGACCGTTTTCTTGATTTTGGACAACCGAAAGCCCTCGAATCTTCCTACCCTCAAATCTCGGCTGTTTTTCAATTGAAAACACGTATTTCTTTCGTCCGTTTCTTACCTTTTCCTCATTTACTCTCGATTTCCTCCAATCTCACAAACCCTATTTCACTATTTCACATTCTCCTCTTTTTCCCAATTAGTGAACCTCTCTTAGCCTTACTCCCTAAGTTACCCCTCATCCTCACACATGGGTCCGAGAAAACACCAGGCAGTAAGGAAAAGGAGATTGGAACAGGGGCAGGGTAGTACTGAGCGGCGAAGGAAAGTAAGACATGAGCGTGAGCCGACCCCAGAGCCACCTGCACCAGTGCCAGCCAGCCTAGTCCGAAAGAGCATTGCTAGTGGCAGGCACGTAGATATTCCATTCTGGGATCAGCATCACTTCTTCATTGGAGATGTACTGAGAGATGCAGGTCTGGTTCATTTTTGTACCATGTCCTAGAGATACTACCCAGACCTCATCAGAGAGTTTTATGGATCCATGGCCACTGATGGCATTGGATGGTCCGCTACAGTTCGAGGGATTGAGATTCCAGTGACACCTGAGGTCATCAGTCGCATCTGGAGGATTCCACTTCATGGCACTGCTGCCACTATGATCAGCGACAGAGAGCACGCCTTCAGGTGTATCCTAGAGCGTGAGGATGTTAGCGGCATTTCCACAGTGTCCGCTAACCAGCTTTCACTAGAGAGAGTGCTGCATCACATCATCGCCCGTATCTTGATTCCGAAGAGCGTGAGATTTGATTTTATCACTGAGCGTGAGCTAGTGTTGATGGTGTCCCTGAGCCAGCGGACTCCCATCAACCTTCCCAGGATCATGCTTCAGCAGATGGGTGAGGCAGCTTCTCACAGGAGACTTGTGCAGCCGTACGGGATGGGACTGACTCAGATATTCAGAGAGCATGGTGTCTCATTCGACGGCATACCCTTTAGTCAGCTACAGCACTCAGATACTTATGGAGAGAAATCCCTACATAGAATGGGATTTCGACTGATTGGCGACCGATGGGTACGACGAGAGTCTGGCCAGGAGCCAGATGAGGAGGATGAGATCCGAGCTGCTGAGGCAGGGCCTTCAGGACCTACTGATCATGGTACACCTCCTCGCCCAGCACCGGAGACAGAGACTACGGAGCCTGAGCCATTCACGCCACCACCTTCATCAGCTCCGGTACCTACTGGTACACCACGGAGGACTTCAGTGAGGATATCGGACTTCGAGCAGCGAGTGACAGATCAGATTTCAGAGGTCTGGACAGAGATCACTGGTGTACGGCAGGAGATTCATGATCTGCGGATACACACAGACACACGCATTAGTGCTCTCTCAGCTAGTATGGATACAGGATTCAGACAGATCCTCAGCTTATTGAGATTAGCACTGCCATCAGGGACTGCAGATCCGACAGTATCTCCTCCACATGATGATGATGATGATGATGATGGTGATGATGATGCTGATGACTCTAGTGGATACAGTGACAGTGATGGAGATCAGCCTGGAGCAGGTAGATCTGATGTTCCACCTGCAGAGCCGATTCCAGAGATTCCCCCTTCAGCTGATCTTCCTTCCACTGATTTTCAGAGTTCAGATCCTCCAGCCACAGCTGTGCCAGTTGATATTGAGCCTACAGAGTCACTATTTGAGACTATCACTGGGATTCCGGATGACATAGATGAGCATACAGAGACAGACATCGATGATCCCACAGCTTATGAGCTAGTCAGCAGGCAGACTCCAGCTCAGTCTACTCAGCATGCTGATCCGTCCACTCCTTCAGCTACTGCCTCTGTCTCGACTTCTGTGGAGCCCTTACCTAGGACTTATAGATCTCGTAGGACTACCCCTAGGTCTGGTCCCTCTCTGAGGACTCGGAGTTCCTCTCATAGGACTCCAAAATCCTCATCTAGGATCATGGCTCCTGTATCTTTTGACATACCTTCTGATGAGGAGTAGCCTCATAGATTTACTTGTTGTATTTAGTTTGCTTTGTATGGTTTGTTGTATCAGTGTTTTGTGCCTACCTTGTAAGCAATTTTGTAACTGAATACATTTGCTTTTATCTATATTGTGCCATTTTATCTGATACCAGCTCTTAGCATCTATCTTCTTAAACCCTCAAGTTAGAATATTTTGTTGTATGCACAAATTGAGGGGGAGCATATATTTTTATACTTTATTGTAATTCAACATAAGTTTCATTAATATATCTTTCACTACAAAAATGACTTTTTGATTCTTGACAAAAAGGGGGAGTAGAAAAGTATATATGTATTTATGAGACTCCATCCAGACTCCATCTTATGAGTAGTAAAGTTTATATGATTCTTATCTTTTTGACTTATGAGAATGTTTTCACAAAAAGAAAGAAATAAATGAAAAGTAAAATCTTTTTGACTCTTGAGAATATTTTCACAAAATTTTTATGATACACTCTTGCATGAAAGGATACTTTGAAAATTTTTATTATTGCTATATTTTGCTCTTGGACTTAATTGCATATATACTCAAGGTTTTGTCATCATCAAAAAGGGGGAGATTGTTGGCTTTGACTCCTTAGTTTTGATGATTAACAAAAGGTTGAGTATATGTTTGGACTAATGTTTCATCTCTAGATAAAAGTTTCAGGACTTAGGTTATTCAAAAAGAGTATCAAAAGTACATTGATGAAACTAAGTTTACCTGATTTGGAAAAGAGCTCTTCTACCTTGGACAAGATCAAAATACTCAAATTGGACCTTCTTGTTGAGAAATTATTGACAAAAGAAACAAAGGCTTAGAGAAACTCAAGCATGGCACGCACATCTCAAAGAGTTTCAGAAAAATTCAGATCAGAGGTCGACCACCAGAGGTCGACACCTTGTCAAAGGTCGACCACCAGAGGTCGACTCATGAGGAGAAGAAAAGTTCAGCATGGCCGGCACGGCAAAATCTCAGTGGCACGCTCCAGAGGTCGACCACCAGAGGTCAACACCTGTCCAGAGGTCGACACCAGAGGTCGACTCATAGCCTGAGAACTCAAAATGGGCAGAACTATGGTACTCTGAACTTTTGCCTAAAATATACTAGAGGTCGACTCATGAGGTCGACACTTAATCCAGAGGTCGACTCATGAGGTCGACTCATGGCATAACGGCTAGTTTTTCTGAACTTCTGATTTGATTTCTAACGGCCATAAACGGCCATATTTTTGAATCTAACGGTCTTGTGGAGTTGTTTCAGCATGAATGAGGTATTTAACCTCCACCAAACTTCAAAAAAGACAAGGAGACAAAGTGAAAAAGTATAGGTTCAAAGTACAAAGCCTTCAATCACTTCCAAAGCCAAAAAGTGTGAGAAAACCAAGAGATTCCCTTCCCAAAAGCTTTCCATTTTTTGAGGAATCCAACATTCAAGTGTTTGGCATTTAGTGAGGTCCAAGATTCCAAGACAAAAGGCTTGAAGAGTGATGCGGGACTAATATGCATGCAATTTTTTTTTATATGTTTTACATGTTGAGTTAGGTGATTAATTCCCAAATCTCAGATCAAAATTATTTGTAGGGAATTTTGTATGAATTTTTGAAGATCAGCATGCAGATTAGGACCTAGAAAAGTAGCAAAGAAGGATCGCCGGGGCTGAGAAGCCTCGGTTAGGGCTAGTTCTCCTACAATAAAACTACTGGAGGTAGAGGGGTGTACCTGACAACGTCTGTGAAGATCGCAGTGAAGGGGTCTCTCATTCCTCGACGGATGCGGCCTGGAAAACCGAGCCAAAGACTCGCGGATACCCGGCTTTCTGCTCGGTGATCCGATTGAGGCTTGGCTGGAGTCGTTGGATTCGTAGGAACTCAGGGACCTGCAAACGACCTGTCAGGGGTTAGAAAGCTCACAAAGAAACAAGAAAAAAAGTAAAAATAGCAAGGGAAGGCTTCTTTTGGAGTGGGTGTCCAGGGATCTGGAGGGTTTGTTGGCAGCAGGAAGATGATTGCAAACACCGGGAAGAAGAACTCTCACAAACCCCTTTATGCACACAGCAGGGTATCACACCACTCAATAGAAGAACTCAAGGTTTTCATTCATCAAAAATTCCCTCATACAAGAGGCTAGGGTCCCTTAAATAGACCCTTAACCTTGGGCTCCAAGTAAGGGTACATAAGTCTTTACATAAGAATCCTTTTCCCTCTCAAACCCTAGCTAGAAAATAAGAAAATATTAGGTAGAAAAATCCCTAAAAATTTTCTTGACTTGGTCAAGACTCCAAGGACGCCTAGGGGGGCGTGTTGGGCTTCTAGGAGCAGCAAAAGGCCAGCCCAAAGGGGCTCGGGTGCATGGGTTTGGGCCTCTGGAAGCTGGGGTGGCCTGGTAGCCAGGTAGCAGGAATATTCCCTGGTATCTTGCTTCTTAGGGGCTTGGGCTTGGCACCTGGGCTTGATTTCTTTGGGCTAGGATGCAGATGGACCTTTGGAATCATGGATGCCCTTATCTATGAGTATACTTTGGCATCTGGAAGGGAATCTGGGCATCTGGAGGGCATCTGCAAGAAATCAGGGTTTTCTGAATTTTCCTCCTGGGGTCTTCAAATCTTCAAGCTAGGTTGGACTTGGGCTATACTTCCATGTCTTCAATCTAGTTGGACTTGGTCTTCACTTGTATGATATATTCTTGAGTCTTCAGTATGCTTGGACAGGACTCGAAAAAATAAAATTAGCTCAACATGAGCTGACTAGCATTGGACTGAACTAGCTCAACATGAGCTGACTAGTACATAACTGAAATAACAACTAAAAATACTCAAATAACAACTAAAATGGACTCAGATGAGCTAAGCCCTTATTACAGATGGACTCATAAATTATTGATCAATTTACAGAGGGTTGAGAAGCCTCTGCCTTATTCTGGTGCCTTTGGTGTCCGCACCAATTCTCCCGGGGTGGGAGGAACTCGACCCTGTCGAGTGAAGATCAGACTGGCTCACATATCTCTCAAGAAGGTCTGGGTTGAGGCATTGCAAGTCCTCTCGAGAAATCTATGAATCGTCCGACTCTGGCTGGCCTTGCCATCGGATCAGGAAGCATTGATAGTCACGGCCCCGGGTCGTGATGGCTTGATCGTCCAGGATACGCTCGATCCGTTCTCCTCTCTCAGGCCAATTTGTTAGTGGACACTCTGGGTTAGGGTCACTCACAATGAAAAGGAATAGGTCCAAAGGCCTTACTAGGTATCGCTGCCGGTTCCCTATACTCAACCAGGTCTGTAATATTGAAGGTAGAACTAATGTCCAAATCCGAAGGCAAGTCTAACACCTAGGCATTTGATCCAACCTTCTCTATCACTTTAAAAGGTCCGGCTCTGCGAGCATGAAGCCTCTTTTAGGCCTAAGCCTAACCAAGATAAAACCCACTACATCAAATTTTTTTTGATCCATCTTCGGGAATTAGCCAGTTGTTTTAATATTAGTGCAGGTGGTGAACATGCTAGGCACATACAGACTCCTAACAAATGATGCAAAGGACTCATACTGACACCTAACAGACTCGACTATGCATTCCTATCGAAGGAAATTTTATTGAACTCTTTAGATCTAAACCTAATAGATTATAGGTTCTCTATGTTTGATCCTAGCTTGACATGCACATGAAAATTTACAGTGAACTCCTAGCAAATTCCAAAGAGTATGCCAGAAGTAAGATGCAAACCTAACATGCGTAATGAATGCATGCAGTATGCTAATCTCAGCTAAATGCAATCTAATGATCCTAGAAATGCTGGAGGTGTCAGGAAAGGGTAGAAAATAGGAAGTGGGTTCAGAATTAGTTTGGTAAGGTAGAGAAAAAGGTTCATGGTTAGTTGGATAAAGTAGGATAAAAGACGGGGTGTCAGGAACTAATCCTATACTAATGAGGTTGACCTTACGAGGTTGAGCTATATCTACAGGGTTTGCATAATGGAAGGATGGGTCACCAATTTCGGGGAAGAGGTCCTTAATGGGAACTATAGGAGGAGACTCATCTTGAAGGTATTGATTCAAAGAGATAAGGTCCTTAATAAATTCTTCTGGTTCTTGTATTTTAGGACTAGACTCTATAATTTGGCTCTCCTCTATGGTTTCCATAGATAAGGCTCTAGTAGCAGTACCTAGGTTCTCTTCCTCTATTTGTTCTTCCACTATAGCTTTAGGTTGGATGTGGTCAAGGTCAACTATCTCTAGGTTGTCTTCTACCTGGGTATCTATTGGGTCAACTAATTCTAGGTTATCTAAAGGTGTCTCATCTTCTCCCTCATACTCATCCACTAGGCTCACATCAGCTTCATACACTTCCGCATTAATATAAGCCTTGCGAATCTCAGGAATGGTTGGAGAAGGTCGGCTAGCAGAAAATTGGTTAAGTTCTGGTCTCTGATTATGGGTACTACTCCTAGTAGGTTCAGGTTGTATAAGAGGTAGTGGCTCACTATTGGGTTCATATTTAGGGATACTAATCCTATGGGATTCAAGTTGACTAGGGGAAGCATGACTAGTACTAGGCTGATACTTAGGGGTTATGGGTTCTCTAGGCTCATAGGACAAGGGTGCAGATCTATGGGTCATGGGATTATAGGATCTGGGGTCATATGATTTTGGGTCAGCTCTATGATCAGGTTCTAAGGATGGATCAAGGTATGGGGTCCTCCTAAGGTTGGGCTCTCTATATGGGTCAGGATATTGGGTCCTCCTAGGATTGGACTCCCTATATGGGTCAAAATACTGGGTTCTCCTAGGGTTGGACTCCCTATATGGGTCAGAATATTGGGTCCTCCTAGGGTTGGACTCCCTATATGGGTCAGAATATTGGGTGTTGGGTCTACTAGGCTCATAGGGTGTGGGTGCATAGGATCTATGATCATGGGATCTAGAGTCATAGGATCTAGGTTCATAGGTTATGGATTCATAGGTTCTAGGTTCATAGGATTTGGAGTCATAAGATCTATAGGTTGTAGGTATACTAGGCTTGTAGGGAGAGGGTAAATAGGATCTATCTTCCTGGTCTATAAAATCCTGATTGGGTCTTCTAGGACTAACCTTAGGGATTGGGTCATGACGATGGGCTCTCCTAGGTTCAGCCTCAAGGTATGGATCAGGGTTTGGGGTCCTCCTAGGTTGAGGATTGTAGTACGGGTCAGGATAAGGGGCTCTCCTAGGTTCGACCTCATGGTATAGATCAGGGTTTGGGGTCCTCCTAGGTTGAGGGGAATCAGGATCTGGCTCAAACTGTGACCCATGGGTTTTTCTTGGGGTCCCTACCCGGACTTTTAACTGATCAAACCTATTGGCAAGATGGTCAATTCTATCATTGGTTTGAATACAAGACTGAGTTAACTGGGTCATCTGGGTAGTCATCTGGGCCATTTGATCAACTAGGGCTTTTATTTGGGCTTGTAAGTTTTCCATGGGTTCAGACATTTATGAAGGAGGTGGGTGATATGAAACTCCTGATCTAGTGCTCATGCAAGACTCGATCAGACCGACTATAGCTGACTAGACCTAAAGTCCAAACTAGATGCTCAATCAGGGTGGCAAACTAGCCTTAGTAACCCTGTACTCAGCCAGGCAGGTGTAAGGGGAGTGTTAGGTCCCTGATTGCCAATCCTAGACACCAATCAGAGATTGGCCAGGTAGGCGGACCAGCACACAAGCCCTTCGGGATTGAATCCCTAAACCACCATTCTAGACACTGAGCACAAGGCACACACAGGTTAACTTGACACAGTGATCTAACACTACCCCGGACCCGACCAGTTG
This sequence comes from Areca catechu, assembly GCA_021397845.1. NCBI lineage: Eukaryota > Viridiplantae > Streptophyta > Magnoliopsida > Arecales > Arecaceae > Areca > Areca catechu. The sequence continues at coordinate 88,226,670 of CM038043.1, read as the reverse complement.
ATGTCCCTAGCCCACTAGGGTAAATTAAGTCTAATTAATTTTAGGTTAAGGCTTGGGACTGAATGCAAGGGATGTGGTTTTGGGCTAAGGAGAGGTGATCAAATCCTCCCCCCATCTGATATAGCAAGAGTGCCCTTAAAAGTAAATTATGCAATGATGGCAGGCAGATGAGGATGCAAATTAGGGTTTAGATATTTTTTTTTGGTATTTTTGGAAAATATGTATTTTTTTTTTTTTTGGTATTTTTTTAAATATAAGAAAACTTGCAAATCATGACCTAATATACTGGAAATATACTAAAATTAAGAAATATGCAAAAACTCCTAAACAAAACCCTAAAACTTCCAAACATGTCTTGCTAAAAAAAACAGAGCCGAAAATTTGCAGGCCCTATTTCGGCTTGCAGAAAATTCACATGCCATAATAAAATCTGAAAAATTTTTAAAATTACTGTGAATTATGATAAATCCAGAAAATAAATTTCAGAATTTTTGGAGTTTTTAACAGGGAGAAATAATTAAAATAACAGAGTATATACGGACTGAAAAATTGCAGAAAACAAGCCCTAATCTAAGCTCTGATACCAAATGATGCGGGACTAATATGCATGCAATTTTTTTTATATGTTTTACATGTTGAGTTAGGTGATTAATTCCCAAATCTTAGATCAAAATTATTTGTAGGGAATTTTGTATGAATTTTTGAAGATCAGCATGCAGATTAGGACCTAGAAAAGTAGCAAAGAAGGACCGCCGGGGCTGAGAAGCCTCGGTTAGGGCAAGTTCTCCTACAATAAAACTACTGGAGGTAGAGGGGTGTACCTGACAACGTCTGTGAAGATCGCAGTGAAGGGGTCTCTCGTTCCTCGACGGATGCGGCCTGGAAAATTGAGCCAAAGACCCGCGGATACCCGGCTTTCTGCTCGGTGATCCGATTGAGGCTTGGCTGGAGTCGTTGGATTCGTAGGAACTCAGGGACCTGCAAACGACCTGTCAGGGGTTAGAAAGCTCACAAAGAAACAAGAAAACAAAGTAAAAACAGCAAGGGAAGGCTTCTTTTGGAGTGGGTGTCCAGGGATCTGGAGGGTTTGTTGGCAGCAGGAAGATGATTGCAAACACCGGGAAGAAGAACTCTCACAAACCCCTTTATGCACACAGCAGGGTATCACACCACTCAATAGAAGAACTCAAGGTTTTCATTCATCAAAAATTCCCTCATACAAGAGGCTAGGGTCCCTTAAATAGACCCTTAACCTTGGGCTCCAAGTAAGGGTACATAAGTCTTTACATAAGAATCCTTTTCCCTCTCAAACCCTAGCTAGAAAATAAAGAAATATTAGGTAGAAAAATCCCTAAAAATTTTCTTGACTTGGTCAAGACTCCAAGGACGCCTAGGGGGGCGTGTTGGGCTTCTAGGAGCAGCAAAAGGCCAGCCCAAAGGGGCTCGGGTGCATGGGTTTGGGCCTCTGGAAGCTGGGGTGGCCTGGTAGCCAGGTAGCAGGAATATTCCCTGGTATCTTGCTTCTTAGGGGCTTGGGCTTGGCACCTGGGCTTGATTTCTTTGGGCTAGGATGCAGATGGACCTTTGGAATCATGGATGCCCTTATCTATGAGTATACTTTGGCATCTGGAAGGGAATCTGGGCATCTGGAGGGCATCTGCAAGAAATCAGGGTTTTCTGAATTTTCCTCCTGGGGTCTTCAAATCTTCAAGCTAGGTTGGACTTGGGCTATACTTCCATGTCTTCAATCTAGTTGGACTTGGTCTTCACTTGTATGATATAGTCTTGAGTCTTCAGTATGCTTGGACAGGACTCGAAAAAATAAAATTAGCTCAACATGAGCTGACTAGCATTGGACTGAACTAGCTCAACATGAGCTGACTAGTACATAACTGAAATAACAACTAAAAATACTCAAATAACAACTAAAATGGACTCAGATGAGCTAAGCCCTTATTACAGATGGACTCATAAATTATTGATCAATTTACAGAGGGTTGAGAAGCCTCTGCCTTATTCTGGTGCCTTTGGTGTCCGCACCAAAGAGTCTCCATCAAGAGCTTCAACGAATTTATTTTTGCTCAAAAGGAGTTTGTTTAGTTTTCATTACTTGTATTCATACTCTTTTGTCTTTAGCTAGTTTCAAGGGAATTTGAAACTAGAGTGAGGTTTGTTGGTGAGCCAATTGATAAAACCAACTAGGGTTGCTTGTAAGCCCGAAGCCAAAACAAGTGAGTGAGGTTTGTTGGTGAGCCAATTGATAAAACCAACTAGGGTTGCTTGTAAGCCCGAAGCCAAAACAAGTGAGTGAGGTTTGTTGGTGAGCCAATTGATAAAACCAACTAGGGTTGCTTGTTAGCCCGAAGCCAAAACAAGTGTGAAAGGTTTTGACTTGTGAGCCTGGTAAAACAAGTCGGCTGTAATCTAAAGATTATAGTGAAAATTCCCAAGTGGAACTTGGGGAGTGGATGTAGGTGCTGGGTGCACCGAACCACTATATTTCTTGTGTGTTTGCATTGGTTTGCTCTTTAACTTCTTTAGCTCGTTAATTGTCATTTTATTTCGTTGCTTCCGTTGCACAATTATTAAAGCACTATCACTCTTCACCTTAAAACCTGATAGCACATATATATTGCCTTAAATTTTTTAAATACCCAATTCAACCCCCCCTCTTGGGCACCATATCTGGGCAACACGATGTCTTACCCATGGGGGTGAGCAGTATAATTCTCGGAAGACCTTGGTTGTATGATCATGATGCCACCCTCTTAGGAAAATCTAATACCTGTGTCTTTAGTTTTAATGGGAAGAAGATTACGATCCATTCAGTTCCCCCTAAGGACAAGGTAACTAAAGGAGCCGGTAAGGTTAAGGAGATGAAAACTAGAGTGAACCTAATCAGTGCTAAGGATCTAGAACAAGAAATTCATAGTGGTTCACCCATCTGGATGTTGACTGCTAAGGAACTTAGAACTTCGGAACCCTCAGAGCCTCCTCAAGAAGTTAAACCTGTGTTAAAAGAATTTGAGGATGTCTTTCCCGAGGATTTGCCAGACCACCTTCTACCTCTTAGGGATATCTAGCATGCCATAGATCTAATCCCAGGAGCGACTTTGCCCAACTTGCCCCATTACAGGATGAATCCATCTGAGCATGAAGAACTGCAAAAGCAGGTTGGAGAATTATTGAGGAAGGGGTTTATTAGAGAAAGTCTTAGCCCTTGTGCAGTCCCAGCCTTACTGACCCCAAAGAAAGATGGCACGTGGAGGATGTGTGTTGACAGTCGTGCCATCAATAAAATTACAATCAAATATAGGTTTCCCATCCCTAGACTAGATGACATGCTTGATATGATGGCTGGTGCAATGGTTTTTTCTAAGATTGATCTCAAAAGCGGCTATCATCAGGTTAGGATTAGATCCGGGGATGAATGGAAAACTGCTTTCAAAACTAAGGATGGTCTTTATGAATGGGTTGTTATGCCTTTTGGGTTGTCCAATGCCCCTAGTACTTTCATGAGAATTATGACCCAGGTACTTAGAGCTTTCATAGGAAAATTTGTGGTGGTCTATTTTGATGACATCCTGATCTATAGTAAGACCCCAGCAGATCACCTAGGCCACCTTAGAGCAGTCTGCCAAGTTTTGAGAAATGAGAGACTCTACGGTAATCTTAAGAAGTGTGAATTCATGACTAGTAGAGTTATCTTTCTTGGTTTTGTAGTAACCCCTGACGGTGTGGCGGCCGATCCTGAGAAGATTAGGTCCATAGTAGACTGGCCAGAGCCAACCAATGTGCATGAAGTTAGAAGTTTCCATGGCTTGGCTACCTTCTATAGGCGATTCATCAAGGGGTTTAGTACTTTAGCTGCTCCTATCACTGATTGTATTAGGAAGGGAGAATTTCATTGGACTAAGTCAGCCCATAAAGCCTTCCTAGATCTTAAGGATAAAATGACCCAGGCACCCATTCTGAGATTACCCGATTTTTCTAAAGTATTTGAGGTTGCCTGTGATGCTTCAGGTGTAGGAATAGATGGAGTCCTAAGCCAAGAGAATCATCCCATAGCATTCTTTAGTGAAAAACTTAATGATGCTAAGCTTAGGTATTCTACCTATGATAAGGAATTTTATGCGGTGGTGCAAGCTTTGCGTTACTGGAGACATTATTTGCTACCGCAGGAATTTGTACTATTTTCGGACCATGAGGCTCTTAGATTTCTGAACTCCCAAAAGAAGCTTAACCCTAGGCATGCTAAGTGGGTAGAATATATCCAGTCCTATACTTTTGTCCTGAAACATAAGGCTGGAGTTGAGAATAAGGTAGCTGATGCCCTTAGTCGCCGATCCCTGTTATTAACTTCTGTTAGAACTGAGGTCATAGGGTTTGAGCAAATCAAAGAGGAATATGAGTCTTGTCCGGATTTCATAACTGTGTATCAGGATCTAGTTCAAGGACCATCTAGTAATCACCAGGATTATACCCTTGTAGATGGTTTTTTGTTCTTCAAAAATAGGCTTTGCATCCCTAGAACTTCTCTTAGGGAATTTTTGATTTGGGAAATCCATGCTGGAGGTTTAGCCGGCCATTTTGGAAAAGACAAGACCATTCTAGCTATTGAAGACCACTTTTTCTGGCCTAGCTTGAAAAGGGATGTAGCTAATATTGTAGCTAGATGTCGAACCTGCGCTGTTGCCAAACAGCAAAAACAAAACATTGGCCTTTATACCCCACTCCCTGTCCCAGATCATCCTTGGCAAGATGTGAGTATGGATTTTGTGTTAGGTTTACCTAAGACCCAGAGGAGACATGATTCTATCTGTGTCGTAGTCGACCGATTCTCTAAAATGGCCCACTTCTTTCCTTGTTCCCAAACCCTAGGTCTGGGAGTTTCTCAACCCCCAGCGATCCGTTGCTTCTGAACTACTCTGATAATTTAGTTTCCTTAAAATTGTGCTTTCAATCATCATATTAGTATCTTTCAATGTTAGGTTAACTTTTCTTTGATTTGAAGCCAACTTCCACAAACATATAAAAACAACAAAAAAATTAGTTAATCTTAATTTACTTTCGCATCGCATCCCTTTATTTGTTCTGCATCACTAGACCACTACTGAGTCGACATGACTCAACAAAAATAAATTGCAGGGAATACAGACTCAAGCTAAAATTGGATTGATCAAGTCAACCCTTATTACAAACCAGAAAAACCTAATTTTTCGGGCAAGGTCAATCAGAGATCCAGATGGAGCTCTGAAGTCTTCTTCTAAGTCTGGTGCCCACACCAGAGGAGTTGATGCAGGGACTAAGAGGGGGCGATGTGGGGACTAAGAGGGGGCGTGGCAATGGCATCTTGAGATAGCAGTAATGGGTGGCGGTGGCTCGAGTTTCTAGATTACACCTTCATGGTCCATGGACTGAAGATGATTAGATGTGGCAAGGTTTGAATAGATTAAGCGACCGATCCATGGTAGACCAGCTACTTTAAAATCTTTGTTGGACTTGATTTTTAATTGACTTTGGATCTGATGTGGCATATTCGATGACGTAGAGCCCCTGCTGGCATTCACGCTGGCAAGAGACTCGCCACTTGTAAGCTCATGTGTGGCGCACCCAAAGTCTAGGGGAGCCACACAGGTTTGGGAGCTTGAGTTCCAAGTTCCCAGGGCCCCAGAGTCATATTAGGTCAGGGGGTTTTACCCAGGGATTGATAGAAAAGCTCCCTAAGAGCCAATCATTATTAGGGCCTTTTTGTAAACTTCTAGCTCATGTATGACATACATTCATATTAATAAAGGCATTTGATTCATCATATACTATTGTGTCATGTTTTTATTGATTATGATGAACCCCATAGAGTAGGGCAATGAAATTAGGATTATGTTGGAGTTCAAAACAGTGAGACCTAATTTCCTATAAACCCTAATCTAGAATGTTCCTAGTCGTTGGACCATCGATTCAGGGATCGATGAATCTGGAAAGACTAGCTTATCTTATGTAGGCTCAGTTGATGAGGGTGGTTGATCTCACAACCACTTGGGTAGAGACACTAATACTAGGATAAGGGTGCTCATCAGGGTATGAGTATACTGGACTGATCCATACCAAGATTATCTTATGGAAGTCTTACTACTTATCAAAAGATAGATCCCAGAGTAGAAGTTGTGCATGTGATCTTTAGACCTGAGGTCACCATGGTTCCTTGTGCACACTAAGCCATACTTTGGTTCATACTAATTCATGCCATTGCGACATGTACAGGGTGTTCTGGGTATGGTGGAAGGTGTACAAAGGATGTGAGTGGACCAACAAGGAATCGATCATTCCTAGTAAGAGGAATTGTTATCCCATGCAATCTCTTCGATGAGTGACTCAAGGAACCTTTGATCAAAGCAGGATGAGATTAGTGAAATCTGATCAGTCATCAGCTGAGTTCTCATGATCGAGATGAGATTCGATATGATGAAATGTTAGGGTTTGACATCTATCCATACCTATCACTTAATTGGGATAATGGGAGATCGAAAGATTGAATTGCACGGTAACTTACTACTGAAGGGTACTTTGATATTTTTAACCAAATTTCTCATCTTTCGGGTAGGCATGACATGTTGCTAGATGTCAATCTTGTCTTGTAGATTTTCATGAACTAATTGGTTTGGTTTCATGAGTCAATTCGATGTGAGATTCGAATTGGACAATTAGGAGAGCCAATTTGACCTAATTAGGTCAATCGAGTTCAATCGGATCGAATCGGCTCAAACATAAACCTACTGCTGGCTAGATGTGGAACCCAATGGGTCACCATAATAGAGACTTGGCCAAGGAAGTCATTCATGATTTAATTAGGGTCATAGGATCCTAATTGGTTAGCCGGATTACATACTAGCATATGTAGGCTAACCTAATTCCTAACCCAATTGGATTGGGTTCGGTTACTTGCTAATTGGGCTAACCTAATTATAGGAAACCTAAATTAGGTTAAGTTCTAAGTGGGGCTAGCCAAATCAGAGCTTAATCTGATTTTAATTTGGACTTAAAGGCATTTTAAGCGCCATATATGAACAGTCCCAATGGCATGGGACTCTTGGTACCTAAATGATACCTTAACTTCAAAAGGGCACAGAAGGGCCTACAGATCTCTGATCTAAAAATAAAAGATATGGTCAGAAAGCTTATTTGATGCCCTTTCCAATGACACCCATATTGCATATGTTTTACCAAGTCAATTTGATGCTTTGGGTGGACTAAATGGAAAGGGAAAGACTATTGGTGCCCTTTGGCGCACCCGGGAGAATAAGTGGTGCGCAGAAGGACAAGAGTCCTTCTGCATATGAGACTCTATGGGTTTCATCAAAAAGGCACCTCTTCATTTTATCCCCATAGTCTTAAGAAGTCTAATAGCCGGTTTAAAGTTTAAAGGGACGGCATGAAGAGGTGTGAAAGGTGGCGCGCACATGAAGAGTCGCGCCTCTTCATATGCACGCGCATAACAGAGGCCAGAGTCCTTCTGCCTCTGAAACTCTTCAAGCCTCGTGTTACTTCATATTAGAAGAGGCATCTCCCTATCTCAAAAGTCGATATTTGACACATGGCACGATGGGGATTGATCTGGTAAGTGAAAGAACACAGATATGACTCTCCATTCTCGAAGAGTCTTATCAGATATGATGTTTCATATCTGATAAGTGTTGTCGAGATGCATTTCATGCCCCATCTAGGATTATAAATAGAGGTATGGTGAAATGAGAAATACGGACTTCAGTCTTCCGAGAGTCAGAGTGTTCTTCCACTTTCTCCCTCCCTCCTTCTTGTTTTAGGACAAGACTTGCCTTGTTAAGACAAGTTCTTCTACACTAGGACAAGGCTTGGTTTTAGGACATAAGCCTGTAGGGTCCTAGAGGAGGGTAGTCCTAGATCTTACAGTGGTTTAGGATAGTGTCTTGAGTGCCCTTCAATAGGACAGGGTGTCCTACATTGGTCAATAGACCAAAAGCTGACGAAAGAGTTCCACTTCTCCAAGCAACTTGAAGAAGGAGTTCTTCCTTGGTCCGAGTTTCATGTGGATCACCGTTAGAGGGCTTGCGCTTGTGAGCCTTGCAGAAAAAGTTGGATTTCAGTGATCTAGGTATTTTTCTTGATTTTATTTGATAATTCATTAGTTGTAATTGTCCAAGGGGTTCCTAGGAATTAGGGTTTTCTATACATGTCATACATGTTAGGGTATCATGCTATGAGATTTTATTTTGAAAGTCAATTCTGCATGCTGCATGATCCCCGACACCCTGGGAGAATCCCAACAGTGGTATCAGAGCCATCCTTGTGGCATTCCAATTATGAATCATTTTGGAGTTTGATTAAATTCCACTACCGAGCCAACCCGAACCTTATCGAGTCGACTCGACCATGTTCATATGTATGATATTATGTCAATATGAAATTATGCATGAACCAAGTAACTGCTTTGGATTGGTTTAGTCACCATGGCCGTCCGGTCATAGGTGCCAAGTAGGGTTTAAAGGCCCTCTCTTCCCATTCAATGGGTCTCCTATCGCATGTAGGGATGCCGCTGTGGCCATATCCCATGAATAAGTGAGGCAAAATATATTTTTTATCTATCATACCTTGATTTGCATATTAGGGTAATATGCTTGATGACATTAAATTTAATGCATATTGATATGCATTGTGTTTATATGTGTTATAAACTTGGTTATCATGTTTATGTTTATACTTGCAGTAATAAACATTATTATATGACAGTTTTATAATGTGTTTTCAGACCATCAAAGCCCTCATCAAAAAGCATATTTAGTCATAGTATAAAACTTAGTCAAGATGCAAAACTAGTTAAGGATTGATCAGCCAATTGGTGTCTAGGCAAGTGGTTCTGGGAAGGTAAAGTGAATGAGGTTTATAATTGGTTCCATTGTCTGACCTGGCCAATCTAATTGGTGTCTAAGGAAAGCAACGTGGGGACCCCCTCACCCCTCCCACTTACCTGGCCAATTTGGTCATATCTAAATCTTAATCTAGTAATGCTAATTGGTTAAGTATACTATAATTTACCTTCCTTCATGCTAAGCCAAATTTATGTCAAAACTATAGTAGGTTTGTTGTGTACACACAAGGCCTACTCTAGGAATTGATATAAGATTTGTCTTGGTGCACTTAGTGCTTTATAGCATGTTTGGATATGTTGCTTTGTTGTGTACACACAAGGACAACATTATTTAATCATGGCTATGTGGAAATGAAGGGTCCAACTAAATTAAGACATTATGGTTTGTTGTGTACACACAAGGCCATAAGTGTCCTAGAGGCAAAGATAATTGTTGAGAATTGCACGGGTTGCAATTAGAAAGGTTGTCCTACCTTTGAACTCATGTGTGTTTGTTGTGTACACACAAGGCACTCGTGAGGAATAAGGATCTCAACCCCACTAAGGAAACCAGGAAGGTTTCTCGCTTACCATAGTTGAGGGTTATGGTATTTGAAGAAAATAGTGGGAGATTAATTAGATATAAAGTCCTTATCTAATTATGAATGTCATAATTGAATGGTCTGCTAATATTGTTCTTTAATTAAATGTAGGACATTTAAATAATGGCTTCAAACTTATCACTGAGGGGCATCTTGGATGCCAACAAGTTAACCGATCCAAATTATGTGGATTGGTTAAGGAACCTGAGAATTGTATTAACTCAAGAGAAGCTTTCATATATACTTGATTCTCTAGATCCAGTGTTGATCGGAGAGAATGCATCAGAGGAGGATATTGCCATATACAGGATGTGGCAAAATGACAGTACAACTATCATATGCATTATGTTGGCCTCAATGAGCAATGAACTCCAGAGACAACATGAAGTCATGGAACCTCAGTCCATATTGCTCAATTTAAAGGAGCTATATGGAGAGCAAAGTAGGGCTGCTCGATACGAGATATCGAAGCAGTTATTCCATGCTCAGATGAGTGAGGGTTCACTTGTGCAAACCCATGTGCTGAAAATGATTGACTTGATCACTCAATTGGGTCAATTAGGGTTTGTCATGGATGGTGAACTCAATCAGGACTTAATCCTGCAATCACTCCCAGATTCCTTCTCTCAGTTTATTCTCAACTACCATATAAACAAACTGAACATTTCATTTCCAAAGCTGCTTAACATGCTTAAGATAACTGAGAGCCACTCTAAAGGAGATAAGGCTCACGTGCTTCTTGTTGATAGAAAGAAGCAGGCAATGAAGAAGGGTATGAAAAGAAAATTCAATCCTAGGAAAAGCATCCAGAAGAAGAACAAGAAAGCTAAGAAGGCTGATGGAGCATGTTTCCATTGTGGTAGGACTGGGCATTGGAAGAAGAACTGCAAGGTTTACCTTGCAAATGTGAAGCAAGATGCAAGTGGTGCATCTAAAGGTTTGTCATGATACAAAGATAATGACAATGTCACATATCTCTGGCACTACCGATTGGGTCATATCAGTGAGTCAAGGATAAACAAGTTAGTCAAAGATAATTACTTTGACTCTAATGATTTCCAATCATTAGGAACTTGTGAATCTTGACTCAAAGGAAAAATGATCAAGTCTCCATTCACTTAGACATGGAGAGAGGGCAACTAAATTGTTAGGTCTAATACATACTGATGTATGTGGACCTATGTCAACTCAGGCCAGAGGAGAATATTCTTATTTCATCACTTTTATTGATGATTTATCAAGGTACGGTCATGTGTATCTTATGAAACACAAGTCCAAAGCCTTTGATAAGTTTAAAGAATATTAGAGTATGGTTGAAAAATAAACTGGACTTAGTATTAAAGCTCTTCAATCTGATCGAGGAGGAGAATACTTATTTAGTGAGTTCCTAAATCATCTAAAAGACAAAGGCATTATTTCTAAATGGACCCCTCCTTATACATCCAAGTTAAATAGAGTGGCAGAAAGGAGAAATCGCACCTTATTGGATATGGTGAGGCCCATGATGAGCTTCACAGATCTTTCCATTTCCTTTTGGGGACATGCCCTGGAGACTGCAGCACATATATTAAACAAGGTTCCATCTGAGTCAGTAAGTAGCACTCTATATGAGTTATGGAATGGCAAAAGACCAAGTCTTAAGTATTTGAAGATTTGGGATTGTCATGCTTATGTCAAGAATAACTTTGGACATAAGTTAAGTGCTAGAGCTGACAAGTGTAGATTTGTTGGTTACCCAAAAGTAGGTATGAGATACCTCTTATATAATGCTACTGAACAAAAGATAATTTTCAGTAGGCATGCTATATTCTTGGAACAAGAGATTATCCAAGAAGAATGTAGTGATTCTTCACTTGAGTTATGTAAAGAACAGAACCAACAAACCAATGAGCCTTCAAGTGAAGTTCCTCAACCAGAGGTTCTTATAGATCAAGAATAACCACAATACACACCTCCTCTCCGAAGGTCAGAGAGGTTGCGGGGAGCACCTCTCAGATATGGCTTTATCATCGAGGATGACAATGAAGCCAGTATTATACAGGATGATGATCTAGTGACCTATTCTGAAGCTGTCAAGAGTAAAGACTCAAACAAATGGCTTGATGCCATGAAATCTGAAATAGACTCAATGTATTCCAATCAGGTTTGGACTCTGGAAGATCCACCTGAAGGAATTAACCCAATTGGATATAAATGGGTCTTCAAGAAAAAGATTGGAGCAAATGGTCAAGTTGAGACCTACAAGGCTAGACTGGTGCAAAAGGTTTCAGACAAAAACATGGTATAGACTATGATGAAACATTTTCTCTAGTAGCCATGCTCAAGTCTATTCATATTGCTTGTAGCAGCATACCATGACTATGAGATATGGCAAATGGATGTAAAGACTGCTTTCCTCAATGTTGAGGAAGAAGTCTACATGTCATACCAGAAGGTTTTATCTCAAGACCAAACCAGGTATGCAAATTAAAGAAGTCCATTTATGGACTTAAGCAAGCATCGAGGAGTTGGAACATCTATTTTGATGAAATAATCAAAGGATTTGGTTTTATCAAAATATAGATGAACCATGTATGTACAAGAAGACAAGTGGGAGTGCACTTATTTTCTTGGTTTTATATGTGGATGACATACTGATCATTGGGAATGATATTCCAATGTTATAGTCGATTAAAACATGGCTATCATCAAAATTTTCCATGAAGGATTTGGGAGAAGCATCCTATATACTGGGTATAAGGATCTATAGAGTTAGATCCAAAAGGATGCTAGGCTTATCCCAATCCAGGTGCATTGACTTAGTTTTGAAGAGATTCAACATGGATGGAAGTAAGAAAGGTTACTTACCTATAAGTCAAGGAATACATCTCTCTAAGAAAATATCTCCTAAGACATCAAAAGAAAGAGAGAGGATGGCTATGATTCCTTATGCTTCGGCTGTAGGATTGATAATGTATGCCATGTTATGTACCATACCTGATGTTGCATATGCCTTGGGCATAGTGAGCAGGTTTTAGGCAGATCCAGTAGAGGATCATTGGAGAGCTGTGAAAAATATTCTTAAGTACCTGAGAAGGACTAAAGATATTTTTCTAATATATGGAGGATCTGAGTTGAAACTAGAATGATATACAGATTCTAGTTTTCAATTAGATCCAGATGATAGCAAATCCACATCGGGGTATGTCTTCACCCTGAATGGTGGTGCAGTGAGTTGGAAGAGTACAAAGCAGCCAACAGTAGCTGATTCAGTCATTGAGGCATAGTACATAGTTGCTAGTGAAGCCGCGAAGGAAGCTGTCTGGATGAAGAAATTCATCATGGAATTGGGCATGGTTCCAGATGTACAACAGCCAATGCCATTATACTGTGATAACACTAGGGCTGTTGCACAAGCTAAGGAATCGAGATCTCATCATACGTCCAAGCACATTCTAAGATAGTTCCACCTCATTCGAAAGATTATTAAAAGACAAGATGTCGTCATTGAACAAGTTGATACAAAGAATAATATAGCAGACCCATTCACTAAAGCTTTAGCCAAGCAACAATTAGATCGTCACTTAGATTGTATGGGCATAAAATACAAGGGCAATTGGCTTTAGTGCAAGTGGGAGTTTGATAGAAAAGTGCCCTAAGTGCCAATCATTATGAGGGCCTTTTTGTAAACTTCCAGCTCATGTTTGACATACTTTCATATTAATAAAGGTATTTGATTCATCATATACTATTGTGTCATGTTTTTATTGATTATAATGAACCCCATAGAGTAGGGCAATGGAATTAGGGTTATGATGGAGTTCATAATATTGAGACCTAATTTTCTATAAACCCTAATCTAGAATGTTCCTAGTCGTTGGACCATCGATTCAGGGATCGATGAATCCGGAAAGACTAGCTTATCCTATGTATGCTCAGTTGATGAGGGTGGTTGATCTTATAACCACTTGTGTAGAGACACTAATACTAGAATAAGGGTGCTCATCAGGGTATGAGTACACTGGACTAATCCACATCGGGATTATCTTATGGAAGTCTTACTACTTGTCAAAAGATAAATCCCAGAGTAGAAGTTGTGCATGTGATCTTTAGACCTGAGATCACCATGGTTCCTTGTGCACACTAAGCCATACTTTGGTTCATACTCATTCAGGCCATTGCAACATGTACGGGGTGTTTTGGGTATGGTGGAAGGTGTACGAAGGATGTGAGTGGACCAACAAGGAATCGATCATTCCTAGTAAGAGAAATTGTTATCCCATGCAATCTCTTCGATGAGTAACTCAAGGAGCCTTTGATCAAAGCAGGATGAGATTAGTGAGATTTAATCAGTCATCAGCTGAGTTCTTATGATCGAGCTGAGATTTGATATGATAAAGTGTTTGAGTTTGACATCTATCAATACCTATCACTTAATCGGGATAATGGGAGATCGAAAGATTGAATTGCACGGTAACTTACTACTGAAGGATATTTTGGTATTTTCTATCAAATTTCTCATCTTCCGAATATGCATGATACATTGTTAGACATCAATCTTGTCTTGTAGATTTTCATGAACCAATTGGTTTGGTTTCATGAGTCAATTCGATATGTGATTTGAATTGGACAATTAGGTGAGCCAATTTGATCTAATTAGGTTAACTGAGTTCGATCGGATCGAATCAGCTCAAACCTAAACCTACTGCTGGCTAGATATGGAACCCAATAGGTCACACACAATAGAGACTTAGCCAAGAAAGTCATTCATGATTTAATTAGGATCATAGGATCCTAATTGGTTAGCTAGATTACATACTAGCATATGTAGGCTAACCTAATTCCTAACCCAATTGGATTGGATTCGGTTGCTTGCTAATTGGGTTAACCTAATTATGGGAAACCTAAATTAGGTTGAGTCCTAAGTGGGCCTAGCCAAATCAGAGCTTAATCTGATTTTAATTTGGACTTAAGGGCATTTTAGGCACCATATATGAAGAGTCCCAATGGCATGGGACTCTTGGTACCTAAATGATACCTTAACTTCAAAAGGGCACAGAAGGGCCTACAAACCTCTGATCTGAAAATAAAAGATATAGTAAAAAAGCTTATTTGATGCCCTTTCCAATGACACCCATATTGCATATGTTTGACTAAGTCAATTTGATGCTTTGGGTGGATTAAATGGAAAGGGAAAGATTATTGGCGCCCTTTGGCGCACCCGGGAGAATAAGTGGTGTGCAGAAGGACTAAGAGTCCTTAGTCCTTCTTCAGATGAGTCTCTAAGGGTTTCATCAGGAAGGTGCCTTTTCACTTTTTCCCCATGGTTTTAAGAAGTCTAATAGCCGGTTTAAAGTTTAAAGGGATGGCTTGAAGAGGTGTGAAAGGTGGCGTGTACATGAAGAGTCGCGCCTCTTCATATGCGCGCGCACAACAGAGGGCAGAGTCCTTCTGCCTCTGAAACTCTTCAAGCCTCATGTTAGTTTGGATTAGAAGAGGCATCTCCTTATCTCAGAAATCGTATTTGACACATGGTGCGATGGGGATTGATATTTTAAGTGAAAGAACACAGATATGACTCTCCATTCCCGAAGAGTCTTATCAGATATGATGTTTCATATCTGATAAGTATTATCAGGATGCATTTCATGCCCCATCTAAGATTATATATAATGGTATGGTGAAATGAGAAATACGGACTTCGATCTTCCGAGAGTCAGAGTGTTCTTCCACTTTCTCCCTCCCTCCTTCTTGTTTTAGGACAAGACTTGTCTTGTTAAGACAAGTTCTTCTACACTATGACAAGGCTTGGTTTTAGGACATAAGCCTGTAGGGTCTTAAAGAAGGGTAGTCCTAGATCCTACAGTGGTTTAGTATAGTATCTTGAGTGCCCTTCAGTAGGACAGGGTGTCCTACAGTGGTCAATAGATCAAAGGCTACCGAAAGAGTTCCACTTCTCCAAGCAACTTGAAGAAGGAGTTCTTTCTTGGTCTGAGTTTTGTGTGGATCACCGTTGGAGGGCTTGCACTTGTGAGCCTTGTAGAAAAAGTTGGATTTCAATGATCTAGGTATTTTTCTTGACTTTATTTGATGATTCATTAGTTGTAATTATCCAAGGGGTTCCTAGAAATTAGGGTTTTCTACACATGTGATACATGTTAGGGTATCATGCTATGAAATTTTATTTTGAAAGTCAATTCCACATGCTACATGATCCCCGGCACCCTGGGAGAATTCCCATCAGGGATGAGAGAACTTGTGAGACATGGGTGTACATGGGCTCGGGTTTAGGGGTTTTCTCAATTGACTTGTTGGGGGGAGTTTTTAAGAGATTGTAACATAACTCGGTTTGTGAGTTATGGGATTTTATTTTAGGTCCAAAGGTGTAGCCTATTACCCCTTAGGTGTGAAAGGGGTTAATTAGTTATTTGGTTAAGTTGTTTGGGGGTTAGTTGGTTAGCCTAACCACCCATAATCCTAACCAAATTAGTTGGACTGATCCAAGAGTCATAATCACTGCCCCATATATAAAGATAGGAAGGGGCGTGCATGAGGGGGGCTTGGATGGTCTTGTTGAGAGTTGTTGATGCCGGTTTCAAGAAGATCTCTCTTCTTCTTATAAGAGCGCATCCAAGTTTTCTCCAAGATTAATAATATCTCTCTTTTCTCTCTAATTCTTGATCTTGTTTATCTTCTCTTCTATTCTCCTATTTCTTGCAAAGTTAATTCAAGAAAGATAGTTGCTGCCATGTGTTCTTGATCCAAGAAGGAGGTCTCTTGAATTCTTGAAGCTGTGCGCATGTCCCGTGCACGCCCGGATCTAGCCTGCTGCTCCGCTATGCTACGCGCACTTGCCCCGCATGCACCTGGCCTTCGCTCTGTTGCGCTTGGCCTTTGCTGTGTTGCGCGCCTCTATCTCCAAAGACATAATGGTCGCTTGCTAGCTCCGGATCACCTTCGAATTCTCCATCTTCACGGCGTCCAACCGGACCTCCACTTCTCGAAGAAGATCATCCAGCATGGCTTGCATGCTAGCCACCCTCTCAGCATTCTCCATCACCGTCACCACCACATCTGAATATCCTTCCGGCAAATCACCAACTATCTCTTCCAACCTCTGAATCCTCTCCTTGGTAGATCATTTTGATTCTTGAAATCAAGAATTGGTTTGGAGGAGAAACATTCTATTTTAAAACTATTTTAAAATATATAGCGGAAGGCTCGGTAGATAGATCAAAATGATCTACCGATCTGCCTGCAACAGGACCTAGTATAACAATGTAGCATGCTACAAAATATCAACAACAAGAAAAGAGTCAATAGGCATAAAGGTACCTTACTGCTATACCTTAAAGATGGAGGTAGTGAATTGCTCTCAAGCCACACATGCATCTGGCCTCTATGAGTAGTTCACACCAGGGCTCGACTCTGATCAACTCCCTCAGAGTGCTAACACCTTGGGATCCTTCGGGCCAATCTTCTTCTTCTCGGAAGACAAGGAGGTGAGGTGAACCCTTCCTAACTAGCTCTCTTCCCAAGACTTAGCTTTAGTGCTAGGTATTCTCACACCCAATCCCAAATCCTCACAAACCCCCTTTTTCTTTCTAGTTCGTTAACCCTCTAGCAGCCCCTAAAACAACCTTTATTTATAGATGCAGCCATGAGAGGGAGAAAGAGGAAGGAGGAGTGATTGGGGGAGAAGGTCAAGGGCCATACCAAATGGGTCCAAGCTAAAAAGGCAAGTATGACCATCATACCATGAAAGCCTGGAGCTAAAAATGCCTAGACTTCGAAATTCAAATTCAAAATTCGAAGTCAAAACCTTCCCAGAAAATTTTCTAGAATTTCTGCTCATCAGTCAAGTGTTGACACTTCCATTTTACCAAGTGTCGACACTTGAAAGTGTTGACACTTTGAACATGGTCAATCACATTGACCTCCAATGATGGCAAACAATTCTCAATCGCCGATCAGCCTTTAGATCAGATAGAAACCCCTATGGTGTGTGATCCCATAGGTTCAAACACTAAGCTGATAGTACTAGAACATTTTCAGTATAGTCAAAGTCCTCATCTAGCAATGATACCCGACATTCGGATAGGTCGAAGATTGCAAAGTAACTTATAAGAACCTCTGGCATATGGTTATCGCATAATTCATCCCTTTGACCTCATAATGCTCAGGATGACATAGGATTTGACTACCAACCCTAATTTGGTTCATCCATATTGTGTCTTAACTTTACAAGTTCTGTGACTCCTCACAAGAACTACACTGGCCAAGGTTTTGCTAAATTGAGACACAGCGAGTCATTCACTCCAAACTATTTGGAGAGGTCAATTCCATCTTGATCAACCATCACTCTACAAGTACTTGATTGTACCCAGAAACCTTTCATCACTGGATTAAAAATCCAGGTAGTCCGGTACCAAAGTACAGTGAGTTGCTTGCAAGCTACCATGGTGATCTCAGGTGTGAGAGACACATATACCCGTATCCCTTTACAAGCAACCCTTTGGCAGAAGGGAGCTCCGCAGATGGTCACGTTCAGTGAGATGTTACACATTTCACTTGTATATCACATCAATGTCACCACACTTCTTGGTCAAGAGGACAACCAACCAATGTGAGATACAACAACCTATACTTGATACATCATCGTCCTATAACAATGTATCCTTCGATTGTGAACTAGTTCAAGAACTACTTGATATATCCTCTTTATATCAAATATAATGTAGTTCTAAGGACTCTATCATACAAGAGTTCTTTTCAAGAAAATACACATGTGATGAACAGCCAAAAGAATAATTTTTATTCATTAAGAAATTCATATACAATTACAAAATTAGCACAACCATCTACAACCTAGATGATTGGCATTGAACACAATTCCCAACAACTTCCACTTGGACTAAAGACAATTGGTACAAAATTTTATTCCCATTTTTCATTTACAACTGTCGAACTCTTGAATTCTGATGGCTTCAGTAAAAGGGTCAACCAGGTTTTTCTTTCCATCAATCTTCTGAAGGTTAATATCACCTTGTTCCATGATCTCTCATACAAGGTGATAGCACTGCAGAATGTGCTTTGTGTGGTGATGAGACTTCGGCTCTTTGGCTTGAGCAATGGCTCCAGTGCTGTCATAATATATCAGAACAGGACCATCCAGGAAAGGTGCTACTCCCAGCTCACCAAAGAACTTCTGCAACCACATAACTTCTTTTGCTACATCCGATGCTGCAAAGTATTCTGCTTTGCATACTGAGTCCGCCATAATAGGCTACTTAGAACTTTTTCAGTAGATCACTCCTTCATTTAGAATAAAGATAAATCTTGACACACTCTTGCTGTCATCCTTATCTGACTGACAAGTCAGGTTCTCCATAAATCAACCATTGGTCCTTAGTATTTCGCAAATACTTAAGGATGGTCTTTACCACTTTTCAATGAGCTTCACCTCGGTCAGACTGGTATCTACTCACCATGCTTAATGAGTATGTCACATCTGGTCTAGTACACATCATGGCATACATGATAGAATCCACTATCGAAGCATATGGGATTCTACTCATATGTTCTCTCTCCTCAGGAGTTGTCGCATAATACCTTTTGGAGAGAACAATTCCAGTGCCTATCAGGAGATAGCCTTTCTTGAAATTTTTCGTGCTGAACCGCTTTAGCACGGTATCGATGTACGTAGACTGGGACAGTCCCAGAAGCCTCTTAGATATATCTCTATAGATCTATATACCCGGTATGTAAGAGGCTTCACACAAGTCCTTCATAGAGAACTGAGATGACAACCAGATCTTTATTCCCTGCAGTGCTGAGATGTTATTCCCGATTAAGAGTTACAGTGCTGGGATGTTATTCCCGATTAAGAGAATGTCATCCACAAACAACATAAGGAATACAATTATAGAACCATTAGCCCATTTGTAAATGCAAAGCTCTTCTTCATTCCTAACGAAGCCATACAACTTAATACACTTATTAAATCAGATGTTCCAACTCCGTGATGCTTGCTTTAGTCCATTGATGGACTTTTGAAGCTTGCACACCTTTGACTCGTCTGTGGATATGAACCCTTTAGGTTGTATCATATACACCTCCTCTTCTAGCTCACCATTCAAGAAAGCTATTCAGACATCCATTTGCCAGATTTCAAATTCAAAGTGTGCTGCTAAAGCAAGCATGATCCAAATAGATTTGAGCATTGCCACAAGAGAGAATGTCTCGTCATAGTCAATACCATAACATTGACGATATCTCTTAGCAACCAAATGGGCTTTATAGGTCTCTACATGCCCGTCTGAGCCCCTTTTTCTTTGGAAAATCCATTTGCACCCAATGGATTTTATTCTTTCAGGTGGATCAACCAATATCCATACATTGCTAATTTCCATGGACTCCATTTTGAATTTCATAGCTCCCGGCCATTTCTCAGAGTCGGACCTCTGCATCGCATCCATATAGGTGATCATATCCTCATTGTTCTCATCGAGTTTAATAGGATCACCATCCCGGACCAAGAAACCATAGATCTGTCCAGTCGAATCGATACCCTACCGGATCTCCTTAATGGTTCCTGTATGGGCTCAAGGTGTGATCTAATTACAACCGATTCTATGTTATCCCTTAAGTATGTCGGTTCTTCTACTTGTTGAACTTCACTAAGTTTGATTTTAGCGACTACAGTTCCTTCACCAAGGAACTCCTTTTCTAAAAAGATAGTCGTAAGACTGACAACCAACTTTTGTTCCTCAACCAAGTAGAAGTGATACCCCTTAGACTCTTTTGGATACCCAATAAATAGGCACTGGTCAAACCTAAGTCCAAGTTTGTCCATTTTCAAACATTTTACATAAGCCAGGCAACCCCAGGCCCGAAGGTGTGAGAGTGTCGGTTTATGTCCAATCCATATCTCATATGGGATTTTGTTAACAGACTTACTCGGCGCCTTATTCAAAAGGTAACAAACTGATTCCAGAGCATATCCCCAAAAGGATAGCGGCAGAGAAGCAAAGCCCATCATGGACCGAACCATGTGTAACAGGGTTTGATTCTTCCTTTCAGACACTCCATTTAACTGAGGTATCCCTGGAGGTGTCCATTAAGAGAGAATCCCATCTTCTCGAGATATGTCAGAAACTCATCAAAAAGGCATTCACCATCTCAATCTGATCGAAAGGTTTTGATACACCTTCCAGTTCGTTTTTTACTTCACTACGATATCGTTTGAACATTTCAAACGATTCAGATTTATGTCTCATCAAGAAGACATAACCATACCTTGAAAGGTCATTTGTAAACATAATGAAATAACTATACCCACCTCTAGCACTAATATTCATGGGTCCGCATATATCAGTATATACCAAACATAGAATCTCTTTGGCTCGTTCACCTTTTCCAGTAAATGTTGACTTTGTCATCTTTCCAAGAAGACAGGACTCACGGTTGGCAGTGAACCATTTTCACTAAAATCGAGGAGACCCTCACTTTTCAATCTATTTATCCTATTCTTATTAATATGACCTATCCTACAATGCCACAGGTATGCATCGCTGACATTATCTATCCTAGGACATTTGCTAGACGTGTACATTACACTAACAGGTCACGATAGTACATAAATGCCATTGTTCATACATCCAATCATCACTACACAACCATTCCAAATGATTTTGCAAATATCATTCTTTATTGATAGTTAATAACCATACATGGCCAATTGGCCTATAGAAATGACATTCAAAATAAAAGATGGACAATAATGATACTCATTTAAAATGATTGTACAGGACTCAAAAACTAGTTTGAGGACTCCTAACGCCAGGACTGGAACTTGGCTTCCATTTTCCACATTCAAGAATCTCTCGCCATCCTCGAATCTTCTACTAACTTGAAGTCCCTGCAAAGAATTGTAAATATGAATTTGACTTCTTGTATCCATACCCAGTTGTAGTATCGCAGATAGAGAAATAATAAGGTGTTATCATATAAATACCTTGTCCAACATTGTCTTGTTGCTTTCTCTTCTTGGACCTGTTCGGGTCAAAGGACGCAATGTAAAGAGGATAGTTCCTCTTCCAATGACCTTGCTTCTTGCAAAAGAAGCACTCTGCATGGCTCTTATCAGCCTTCACCCTTTTGGTCTGACTGGGCCCAGAAGCATTCTGCACCTTTTTTCCTTTATTTTTTCCCATTCTTAAAGGGATGGTGCCCTACCAAAAATCCTTCCACTAGATTTACCACCCAATTGTTCAGTTGGTGGTCTTTCTCATAAGTCTGCAATAATCCCAACAGACCATGGTAGTTAAATGCAAACTTATTCATTCCATAATGATTGAGAAAATCTAGATAGGAAGAGGGTAGGGAATTCAGAATCACATCCTTCCCAAGCTGTTCATACAAGGGACATTCGAGCTTGCCCAGGTGCTCAATCATCTCGATCATATACAGTACATGATCAATGACTGAGGCCCCATCATGCATCCATGCACTGTAGATAGCATAGGAGACCCTATACCTCTCAACGTCATCTGGTGTGCCAAAGGACTCCTTCAACCTTTGAAGGATTTTCTCTGGCTGGGCTTCCTCGAACATGCGACTGAACTCATCATTCATCGTTGCCAACATTATGCATCGGACAGTGGTCCTGTCAAAGAGCCACTTTCTGATAAGTGTCTCTGACTGAACCTCGAGTATTGGGAGTAAGAATTTCAGGTGTCAGATCTGATATCACATACAGGATTCGCTCATGCTCCAAAATAATCGTGAGCCTTCGATACCAGCTATCGAAGTTGGGTCCATTGAGCTTCTCATTATCGAGAAGAGACCAGAGTGACAGGTTGGAAGACATCTGAAAAGAAAACCAAAACTTTATTAATGTATATGAATTATTAACCTAAAGACATGGACTTTAGTCTAAAGCCCCCTCCCACTATTTTTTCAGACTGGTAGCCTCTACCTCCAATCCGAGGAATTATTTTAATTTTTTAGTGGGTACTAGAATCCAATAGACAACACATGAGCCTGACTTTGGCCGACCCACCTATGCACGTCTAAAGGTAGGTTCTTCAACCGATTACTTCTCCAAGTAACCTCTAGTATTTAAGTTTTGCCACAAGGTGCACTTCAATCGGTCTTTGGGCCTCCTATTGAAGGTCCTGGTTAGGTCCAACCATTAATATGATAAAACTCAATGCTTCTAACTAATGAATAGTCAAGCCCGACTTTGGTCGGCCCACTTGACCATCGTTAAGAGATTCGCACTAAGCCATCATATTAGGAACAGTAATTCTAATAGCCCGATGAATACCCAATCTTTGGATCTGCCGATGAACACCCAACTATTGGATCCATTACCATCCCACTTAATGGGAGGCTATGACTTGGTTATCCCTATAACTTCGTCCTTTTATGGATCTAAAAATTTAGAGGGTTTAATTTTAATATGATAGAAGAATAGATGAGAAGACATGGATCAACCTCCCACTGACTATATCAGCAATCAAGGAGGGTTACACATAACTAATGATCCATGGGCACCTAAAATCAGTCAAGACTGATTAACCTTGGGTGACATGGGTTAACACGAGTCAATGAGCTATCCAATCATTTCTGATCAACCACATTGGCCAGGTAAGTAAGATCATGGGTTGGGTTTCACAATTAACCATCTTGCCTTAGACACCAACCGAGTTAGCCAGGTAAGAGGTAGCCCCAAAGAACCAAGATCAAAATGCCAAACTTACCTTGGATACCAATTGGTTCATCAGACTCGATTAGACTATCCTAAAGACTCGGGCTGACCACTGAGCTACAAATTAGGTCTATTTAGATTTATGGACTAATCAATCTAACTATTAGAGAGATATATAGAGAAGAAATACTAACTCAACATTACATTAGTTCTCTATTTAGTCCAATGCATCTAAACTTAGGTCTAACCCAATTAAGGACCTAAAAGAAGCTAACCCATGATCCTTAAGGCTTATAGAAATGACTTAAAATCTTTGAATCACATTTCAAGAGTTCTTTGTCATTTCATGTAACTTAATTCTCAATCAAGTTCAATAGCCTTCATAAATTAAAAAAATTTTAACTCATAATGTAAAACACTTTTACAACAAATCAAAATTTGAATTTACTATTTTTCAGCATTCTCATGCCAAGTGTCGACTCACAGCTTAAGACAGGAAGAAAAAAATAGAATGCCATGTTTTCTAGTATGGGCTCATGAGTCGACACCTTCAAGACAAAGTGTCAACTCACAAGCCAAAGTGTCGACACTTCCTGGTCAAGTATCTATAATTCAGCCTTCAGAGTCGACTCAAGGGTCGACTAAAGGCCTGTCATAAGGCAAAAATAGTGATTTCAAATCCAAAGTTTCTCCAAACTTATAATCAAAGTCGATCAAAACAAAACTCTTAGATATCATCTAAATTTGTTTTATAATCATAACATTAGATTAAAACATTTTTAATTTACATTTTTCTCTTATTTTTATTTTCATGAGTCAATCACAAGTGATACCCCTACACGCCATAGAAGACCCCATTAAATGGAAAGAGAGGGTCTTGCAGCCCTACTTTTCTCCTGTGACTAGATGGCCATGGTGAAGCAATGAAGTTAAAGCATGCTAGCATTATTATACTATGAAGAATCTGGTGCTCTGATACCATTGAAGGAAAAATGAAGTAAAGGAAAGCAGGCATGCAAGGCAGAAACATGGTATTTTAAACTATTTTAAAATATACAGTGGAAGGCTCGGTAGATAGATCAAAATGATCTACCAATCTGCCTGCAACAGGGCCTAGTATAGCAATATGGCATGCTTAAAACATCAACAACAAGAAAAGAGTCAATAGTCATAAAGGGACCTTACCGCTATACCTTAAAGATGGAGGTAGTAAGTTGCTCTCAAGCCACACACGCATCTGGCCTCTACAAGTAGTTCACACTAGGGCTCGACTCTGATTAACTCCCTCGGAGTGCTAGCTCCTTGGGATCCTTTGGACCAATCTTCTTCTTCTCCGAAGACAAGGAGGAGAGGTGAAACCCTTCCTAACTAGCTCTCTTCCCAAGACCTAGCTTGAGTGCTATGTATTCTCACACCCAATTCCAAATCCTTAAAAACCCCCTTTTTCTTTCTAGTTCGTCAACCCCACAACAGCCCCTAAAATAACCTTTATTTATAGAGGCAGCCATGAGAGGGAGAAAGAGGAAGGAGGAGTAATTGGGGGAGAAGGTCAAGGGCCATACCAAAGGGTCCAAGCTAAAAAGGCAAGTATGACCATCATACCATGAAAGCCTAGAGCCAAAAATATCCAGACTTCGAAATTCGAATTCAAAATTTGAAGTCAAAACCTTTCCAAAAAATTTTCTAGAATTTATGCTCATTAGTCAAGTGTCGACACTTTCATTTTACCAAGTGTCGACATTTGAAAGTGTCGGTACTTTGAACATGGTCAATCACATTGACTTCCAGTGATGGTAAACGATTCTCAAACACCAATCAGCCTTTAGATCATATAGAAACCCCTATGGTGTGTGACCCCATAGGTTCGAACACTAAGCCATAGCACTGGAACACTTCCAGTACCAGTCAAAATCCTAATCTAGCAATGATACCCGATATCCAGATCGGTCGAAGATTGCAGAGCAATTTACAAGAATCTCAGGCATATGGTTATCACATAATTCATTTCTTTGACCTTATAATACTCAGGATGACCTAAGATTTTACTGCCAACCCTAATTTGGTTCATCCAGATTGTGTCTCAACTTTACAAGTTCTGTGACTCCTCACAAGAACTACCTTGGCCACAGTTTTGCTAAATTGAGACACAACGAGTCATTCACTCCAAACTATTTGGAGAGATCAATTCTATCTTGATCCACCATCGCTCCACAAGTACTTGACTGTACCCAAAAATCTTTCATCATTGGATTAAAAATCTAGGTAATCCGGCACCAAAGTACAGTGAGTTGCTTGCAAGCTACCATGGTGACCTTAGGTCTAAGGGACACATATATCCATATCCCTTTACGAACAACCCTTTGGTAGAAGTAAGCTTGCTGATGGTCACGTTCAGTGAGATGTCACACATTTCACTTGTTTTTCATATCAGTATCACCACACTCCTTGGTCAAGAGGATAACTAACCAATATGAGATACAACAACCTATACTTGATACATCGTCATCCTATAACAATGTATCCTTTAGTTGTGAACCCGTTCAAGAACTACTTGATATATCCTCTCTATAACAAATATAATATAATTCTAAGGACTCCATCACACAAGAGTTCTTTTCAGAAAAAATGCACATGTGATGAACAACCAAAAGAATAACTTTTATTCATTAAGAAATTCATATACAATTACAAAATTAGCATAACCATATACAGCCTAGATGATTGGCTTTGGGACATAATTCCCAACATGATCAACCATGAGTACCAGCAGCAAGGTGGAGTTTGAGAAATTCAATAGGAAAGGAAGTTTCACCATGTGGAAGGTCAGGGTTGAGGATCTGTTGGTGCAGAATTCCATGGATTTGGCTTTGAAGGAAAAGCCTGAGGGAATGGTGGATCAGGAGTGGATATCTTTGTAAAAAAGGGTGTGTGCAGCCATCAAAGGATGTTTGGCTGATATGACATTGTACAGCATCCTGGAGGACAAGATACTAAGGGGTTTATGGTCCAAGTTGCATGCCATGTACATGGAGAAGAATATGTGCAACAAACTGATATTGAAGAAGCAGCTGTATAACCTTCGGATAACAGAAGGTGGAGATGTTCTTCTTCATATTCAGAGGTATGACCAGGTTTGCAATGATTTGCTAACCCTTAGGATGAAGATGGAAGAGGAAGACAAGTCACTACTCTTGCTATGCTCATTGCCAGGTTCATATGATCCTCTTGTCACTACTTTGCTGTATGGGAAGGAGATGCTGATGTATGAAGACATAATATCAGTGCTAAGGTCCAATGAGCAAAGGGGGAAGATGATGATAGAGGGAGTACCTCAGGAGGGCCTCATGGTAGGAGAGAGGACCAGGAGTGGGAAGGAAGGCAGCAAGCAAAGAGGACGATCCAGGTCCCGGAAAGGCAAGAGAGAATTCAAATGCTACAAGTGCAATCAGGTTGGGTACTTAAAGAGGAACTATCCTTTTTGAAAGAAGCATCAAGTGGAGAAGACTAGAAGTGAATCCGTAAGCACCGTCGCTGATTTAGGATCTGAGGAGGATCTTATGGTAGTTTTAGATATGCTTCAAAAGATAGCAAATAGGTGGATTCTAGACTTAGCATGCTCATATCACTACACACCACATCGATCTTGGTATGCTGATTATGCCAAATCGATGAGAGGACTATGACATTGGGGGATGATCTTCCTTGCAAGGTGACTGGAGTTGGTACGGTCAGGGTGAGTGGTGTGGGCACCAGATCTCTGATTAGGGTTTCAATTTTTGGATCCTGTAATAAGGCTTCAAGCCTAAAGCATTGTTTTTTTTTTTAGTCATGAATTTAGTTTCAATTGCTTTTGTTTTAGTCTTGTACATTGACCAATTTGGTCAAGTTGGGTCAATGGGTCCTGTACTTAGCTAAATTGGTTCTAGTCCAAGTCTACTGGAAGATTGGGTCCAAGCCTATTTGAAGGAGTGGTCATTGAGTCTAGTCCAATTATTAATGGGTCAAGCCATTTTCCATGCCTTGAAGGATGCCACCTCAGCCCTTGAGCACCACCTCACCCATCCCATGTGGTGCCACATCATCATGACAAGTGGGCGGCCCAAATCAAGAGGAAATGCAGAATTTTGGATGCCATCAACCCAAGAGGACCCATCCCTTGACCCAAGCCTCCAATCAAGAGGAAGTGCAGATTTCTTGGACACCATCAAGCCATATGGACAAAATCTCTTGATCCAAGCCTCCCTTCCCTCCCCCTATCATGTTTTCTCCCAAAGAAGGGTGGGCGAAAAAAGAAGGTCAATGGGAGTTGAAGATTTATGAAGACATGTCCCTTGCTTCAAGCCCCCATATCGTGCCTTCTTCCCAAAGTGTTTGATCAACCATGGAAGAAATTCAAAAGTCCAAGGTGCCAAGACAAGATCCATGCTTCATGCCCCCACATCAAGCCTTTCTCCATAAAAGCTAGGATGGTCAAGAAAAGAAGCAATGATCAAGTGGGTGCCCATGATTCTTGAAGACATGCTTCCCTCCTCACTCCCCCAAATCAAGCACTCCACCATTTCAAGGTCGACCAAGAAGGGATTCCATGGAGAAAATTATGATTTTATGGCACCATCTTCATGAAGACTTGTAATATTTTTCATTCAAATTTTGAATGAGTCTTAAGGTGCCTAAATAAAGGTCCTTACCCCTCCCTTATAATGCTAATGTTGATGAATGAAAAAAATAAGATTTGAGAGCCATTTTCTTTAGTTGCCTTCGTTCCTTAAGAATGTCGATCTCCGTGAGGGAGCGCCTTCGGGTGTCGAGAGGTGTGAGGCCTTGAGTTACTATCTCTTTCGCAAATCCATCCTCCAACTTCAAGTTCGAAGTCCATCGGGATCATCCAACCAGGCGACTAGCAAGAAGAACTCCATCCACCACCAACATCAACTCTCATTCCTTCATCCCTTGCTTTCTTTTTGTTGAATCCTAACTCTTCTCTTGAATGCTCACAGGTCCTCCAGGTACCACGAACATGGAGTTAGTTTTCCTTGCCTTCGAGACCTACGGATAGCAAACTGGTGCATCCACGGGGTTGAAGGCTCGATCATCCATGCTGCATCCACAAGAGCGAGTGAACTCGGCATCGGGTGCTTCGGATCTTTTGAGGTTTGCCACCCTAACTCCTAAGTAGGTATTGATCTGAAAGCTAAGTCCTACGGGGTTTCTCAATCCCGGATCCTCTTTTTATCCTTGCTTAGGGACTAATTTACGTGCTAGTAGTTCTTATCATTATAAAATCCCTAGATCTATTCTCTCTTGTCTTCGGGAATCCTTAACTTAATTAAAACCCTAAAATCACAAAGAAAAAATCACCTACATCATCCTAGCATCTAGTTAGTCCCGCATCATGTTTGGTATCAGAGCCTGATTAGGACTTAGCATTTCTTAAGTACTTGGATTATGTGCTTCACCAGGCCATCCGATCTTAGGAGAAAAGTAGGGTTTCAAGACCCTCTCCTCCCATTCCACGGGGATCTCCTAAGGCATGTAGGGGTGCCACTGTGATTGACCTTTGAAGGAGAACACAAGAAGAAAAGTTTTCACAACCCAAAAGAAATTTTTTTTGCATCATTAGATCTCATCTTCTTTTAATTTCTGCATTTTCTTTCCATATATGGTCTATTTTTTTAGGAGTTTCTGTTTGTAGGAACCTCTAAATTCTCTAATTTTTATTTTGTTAGATCACACATAATTGAAAGTATTTTTGTTAAATTTTTCAGATTTTATTGCAGTTTGTAGAATTTTTATAAGCCGGAATACTATATGAGAGCAAATTATGTTCTGTGAATTTCAGCAAGTGCATCTTTTTCATGTTTTCGTTTGTCAAATAGTTTAATCTTGCATTTAGGGTCATATCTTTTTATTTACATCATCTTATTTCTATTATCATACATCAAAAATGCAAAAATATAACTTAGGTACATCTCATTAGATCATTTGTATGCCATCATTTTCATAAATCATCTTAAGGGCATCAATTTGACATAAGGTCAGGATTTCATTACCTGTCCCTGGTCCAAAATCATCCCCCTGCATATCGAACCCAACCTCTAACTAAAATTGAGTAGACACTTAATTTGCTTTAGTAAGATAGGGACACCCACGAAGTCGGGTCAAACCAAGTGTCAAGCCAAGTTAGACAACTTATTTGTTTGTGCTTGAGTAGCTGGTGTCTAGGCAAGTAGTTCAAGGACAAGAGCCTGAAGGAAGGTGGGTTGGTTCGCTTA
The DNA here is from genome assembly GCA_021397845.1 of Areca catechu. Lineage (NCBI taxonomy): Eukaryota > Viridiplantae > Streptophyta > Magnoliopsida > Arecales > Arecaceae > Areca > Areca catechu. Next base: position 88,197,222 of record CM038043.1, on the reverse strand, counting down.
CCTGGCCAATTTCAAATTGGTGTCTAAGGCAAGCAAGGAGGAACCTCCACCAACCTTACACTTACCTGGCCAGGTGCCAAGTTACTATCTCCAAGATTGTCTTCTTGACCTAACATTAGGTTTGATCTTTTAAGTCTAGCAAACCCATAACATCTTTCGTTGTGTGTTGCATGTCGACTAGATCAGGAGTCCCCTACCACCCCCATCATTCCCAATCAAGTGAACCTATGGAGAACGATCGCAAGGATAAATTAAAGGTCATCTTTGAACAAATAGCTAGGATGAACAATAAGCTTAATAAGTTTGATCAAAGTTTAACAAGACTAGAAACTCGAGTTAGGACCCAGAAGCCTCACACTAAACCTGAGTTTAAATCACTTTCCCATCCTAGGAGTTTCCCTTAACATGACCCCCCCTTAGAGGATGAGTCCAGAAGATTCCCACATCAAGGGAGCAAGAGTGTGGTCAAATACATTGCAAAGTTTAATGAGTATGTCATGCGATATAATGTCAATGAATCAGAATCTATAACCCTGTCTAGGTTTAGGGCTGGCCTACATCCTGATCTTCTAAGGGAGCTTTATTTTAGAGAGGTCAATAATTTAGAGCAGGCTTACCAAACTACGTGGTATTGTGAGCATTTCCAAAGGGCACCCACCTATTGTAGACCCGAACCCTTTAGGAACCCTAGCCGAGCCCTAGGATCTAGCCATGGGTATGGTCAAGTCTACTCGAGTCGACCTAGTCCAAACCGACCTGACCTGAGTCAACCCACCCTTGCTACCCCATGTGTTCACTAGGGTAACATTAAAGTGGGGGATTATATTGCTGACCTGGGATTGGTTGACCCAGAAAACACCCAGGCATAAGCTACATTGGAAGGATCCTTAGAAAATCTTGAACCCACCAGTGAGCCTGAAGTAGAAGTATATGAAGTTGAAGCACACTTAGTGGATGAATATGAAGAACAGTTAGAGGGAGAAAGCTATGATACTTATACTATAATGACATTAGCTGAGGAGACTCTAGAAGAGAGTCCAATTATCAAGCCTAGTCCTAAAATCCAAGAGGAAATTATTAAGGATATGGTCTCTTTAGTTCGGTACCCTCTGGAGGAACTCATCCCTTCAATTCCAATTCAAGATCTCTTCCCAGAAATTGTTAACCCATCCTTCCATAGCATGGACCTTTTCTTGCCCAAAGATAGAGATCAATGTCCAAATTTTAAGATCACCTTGAATAACCAAGGTCTATTTCATGCTTTGCATAGTTTGCCCCAAGACTCTGATTCCTATTTCCTACCCTTCCATGAGTCTTCTTATGTTTCTAGAGCCATAGAGTTACATTTTGTAGAGATTACCAGGTTGCATGAACCTGTAGAGACCATCCCATTTGCTACCTACTTTTGGTATACTTTATGGCATATGTTAGGGATTCATGGTAATTTTTCCAGTGCATACCAGGCCAGGGTCAAACCTAGTGAGTCAATAATCTGTTAGGTTTAGGCCCTAGAGAGTCCAATAGAGAGTCCAATAAAATTCCACTCTATAGGAATGCATCATTGAGTCTGCATTTTGCATCATGCATTAAGTACAAATTTTAAAATAATTTTGCTAATTCCCGAAAGAGAACTAAAGAGTTTGATCAAAGGGATTCTATAATGGTTAGGCTTAGGCCTGAACGGTTTCCATTAGGAGTCGTTAAGAAACTTCATGCTCGTGGAGCTGGCCCCTTTAGGGTGATAAGGAGAGTTTTCTCTAATGCCTATGTGCTTGAAATACCCTGGATTATAGCATTAGCTCGACTTTCAATATCCCAGACTTAGTCAAGTATAGGGAACCAGCAAACATACCCAGCAAGCCATTTGGGCCTAACCTTTTATTTGAGAGTGAACCCAACCCAAAGTGTCCACCTCCAATTTTACCTGAGAGAGGAGAGCGGATCGAGCGTGTCCTGGATGATCAAGCTATGACCACCCGAGGCAAAGGCTTTCAGCATTACTTAGTTCGATTGTAAGGTCGATCGCAGTTCGATGATTCGTAGGATACCCGAGAGGACTTGCAGCACCTCGACCCCGACCTTCTGGAAAAATATCAAAGCCAAATCAACCCTTACTCGATAGGGTCGAGTTCCTCCCACCCCGAGAGAATTGGTATGGGCACCAGACCTCTGATTAGGGTTTCAATTTTTGGATCCTGTAATAAGGCTTCAAGCCTAAAGCATTGTATTTTTTTTTTAGTCATGAATTTGGTTTCAATTGCTTTTATTTTAGTCTTATACATTGACCAATTTGGTCAAATTAGGTCAATGGATCCTGTACTTAGCTAAATTGGTTCTAGTCCGAGTCTACTAGAAGATTGGGTCCAAGCCTATTTGAAGGAGTGGTCATTGGGTATAGTCTAATTATTAATGGGTCAAGCCATTTTCCATGCCTTGAAGGATGCCACCTCAGCCCTTGAGCACCACCTCACCCATCCCATGTGGCACCACATCATCATGACAAGTGGGCGGCCCAAATCAAGAGGAAATGCAAAATTTTGGATGCCATTAACCCAAGTGGACACCATCCCTTGACCCAAACCTCCAATCAAGAGGAAGTGCAGATATCTTGGACACCAACAAGCTATATGGACAAAATCTCTTGATCCAAGCCTCCCTTCCCTCCCCCTATCATGTTTTCTCCCAAAGAAGGGTGGGCGAAAAAGGAAGGTCAATGGGAGTCAAAGATTTGTGAAGACATGTCCCTTGCTTCAAGCCCCCATATCATACCTTCTTCCCAAAGTGTTTGATCAACCATGGAAGAAATTCAAAAGTCCAAAGGTGCCAAGACAAGATCCATGCTTCATGCCCCCACATCAAGCCTTTCTCCATAAAAGCTAGGATGGTCAAGGAAAGAAGCAATGATCAAGTGGGCACCCATGATTCTTGAAGACATGCTTCCCTCCTCACTCCCCCAAATCAAGCACTCCACCATTTCAAGGTCGACCAAGAGAGGATTCCATGGAGAAAAATCTGATTTTATGGTGCCATCTTCATGAAGACTTGTAATATTTTCATTCAAAATTTGAATGAGTCTTAAGGTGCCTATATAAAGGACCTTACCCCTTCCTTGTAATGCTAATGTTGATGAATGAAAAAAATAAGATTTGAGAGCCATTCTCTTTAGTTGCCTTCATTCCTTAAGAACGTTGATCTCCATGAGGGAGTGCCTTCGCCTTCGGGCATCGAGAGGTGTGAGGCCTCGAGTTACTATCTCTTCCGCAAATCCATCCTCCAATTTCAAGTTCGGAGTCCATCGGGATCATCCAACCGGTCGACTAGCAAGAAGAACTCCATCCACCACCAACATCAACTCTCATTACTTCATCCCTTGATTTCTTTTTGTTGAATCCTAACTCTTCTCTTGAATGCTCGCAGGTCCTCTAGGTGCCACGAACATGGAGTCGGTTCCCCTTACCTTTGAGACCTACGGATAGCAAACCGGTGCATCCGCGGGGTTGAAGGCTCGATCATCCAAGCCGTATCCATAAAAGCGAGTGAACATGGCATCGGGCACTTCGAATCTTTTGAGGTTTGCCACCTTAACTCCTAAGTAGGTATTGATTCGAGAGCTAAGTCCTACGGGGTTTCTCAATCTCGGGGTCCTCTTTTTATCCTTCCTTAGGAGCTAATTTACGTGCTAGTAGTTCTTATCATTATAAAATCCCTAGATCTATTCTCTCTTGTCTTCGGGAATCCTTAACTTAATTAAAACCCTAAAATCACAAAGAAAAAATCACCTGCATCATCCTAGCATCTAGTTAGTCCCGCATCAGTGAGGATGTTTGATGGGGTTGTGCAAACTCTCACACATGTAAAGCATGTCCCAGAGCTGAAGAGAAAGGCACCATGGTAATGATGAGAGGGAAGAGGCTGGAAAACAATCTTTATCAAATTGTAGGGTCTGTGGAGTGTGGAGGAAATGACACATCGGTAGCAGCACATATCAACAGGATTTGTATCGGTTATGGCATTATCGCCTGGGCCACATGGGGGATAATGGTATGAAGGAGCTAATGCAGGATGGATAGATTCCAGATCTAGATACAAGTGTTATACAGTTGTATGAACCATGTCAGTTTGGGAAGCAACACCGGGTGAAGTTCTCCACAAGTTTAGTGCATAGCAGAGGGCTCCTGGACCTAGTGCACATGGATGTTTGGGGTCCAACTCCAATTTCGGGGAGAAACGGAGCTAGATACTTCATGTCCCTTATTGATGACTTTTCAAAGAGAGTGTGGGTGTTCTTCTTGAAAGATAAGTCAGAGGTCTTCACCAAGTTCAAAGTCTGGTTAGCAGAGATGGAGAAGGAGAAGGGGCATCATGTGAAGGTTGTGCAGTCTGATAATGGTGGGGAGTTCACAAGAAAGGAGTTCCTTAGATTTTGCTAGGATGGTGGGATCAGGAGGCAATTTTTGGTAGCAATGACTCCTTAGCAGAATGGAGTGGCCGAGCGAATGAACCAGACTCTCATTAAGAAAGTGAGGTGTATGAGGTTGCAAGTAGGGTTACCCAGGAAGTTTTGGGTGGATATAGTTGACACAGTGGCCTACTTGGTGAATCGGTCTTCTTATACAAAGCTTAATGGGAGGGTTCTAGATGAGTTATGGTCTGGAAGGAAGGTGGAGCTTGGTCATCTCAGAGTGTTTGGGTGCACTGCATTTGTGCACATTGACCCCAGTCAGCAAAGCAAGTTGGATGCCAAGGCCAGGAAGATGGTGTTCATAGCACATCTGTGATGAGTCAAAGGATACCAGCTATGGGGTCTGTTTCCCATGTGGCTTTTTCCCAAGAGGTGGGTGAATTGGGAATTACAAAATTTTTGCAAGTATGTGTACAAGTAATTCCAGTTAGTGGTTAGGTGCTGTATTAATCAGAGAATAAATGCAGAAGCTAAAAGGTAAATCAAACACAACACAAACAAAGCAGGTTTATAGTGGTTCGGAGCAACCCAGCTCCTACGTCCATTATCCAAGTTCACCACTCGGGATTTTCACTATATCCCCAAAACCAGAATACAGTCAGATTGTTTTACAGGCTCACAATCCCAACCTCTACACTTTGATTTTTTAAAAACAGGCTCACCAAAGAAATCCAAACTAGGTTTTCACAGGCTCTCCTAGAACCTCTACACTTTGGTTTTTAAATAGACTCACCAAAGAAACCTCTACACTTTGGTTTTTACAGGCTCACCAAAGAAACCTATTTGGTTTTTAAAACTGGGCTCACCAATAACCCAGATATTCTAAAAAATAGAGTAAAGAAGCAATATTAAAGACAAACTCTGTTGTCTGGGTGGTTGCCAATGTAGCTCGAGTGAAGATCCACTGAATGCTCTTCAATGCACTTCAATGGCTTCCTTGCTTTCTCAAAAGATGCTTCAAGCTTCTGGTAAGAGTTGTTGTAGGCTTGAAAGCAGACTTTAAAGTTCAAGTGCTCTCTCTCTTCTCACTTCAATAAGTGTTCAATAAATGTCCAATAATTCATTATTCTCTTCAAAGATGTTCTCATACCTTATTTATAGAGACTTCAACTGCCTTTCCTTGATTTTGAACGTTGTAGACCGTTGGGAGGTGACAGGTTACCGTTAGCGCACTTTTGGGATTCAAAAACTGAGAACTGGAACTAGCCATTGGAGGTGACCCCATTATTCCAGTCGGCTCAGATCAAGTTCGGGTCAACTAGGCTGAATGCCAGTCGGCTAGCTTCCACAGTTGAGAAAATACCTTACTCTAGACGAGTCGGCTAGATTGGAATCCAATCAGCTCGGATCTCAGAGGCTCTTAGACCATTCTCAACCAAGTTCTGGACGAGTCAGCTGGGCTGAATTCCAGTCATCTCGGATCCCTGAGAATCTCAGAATGTTCTCAACCATGTTCTAGATGAGTTGGCTGGGCCTTGGTGCCAGTCGGCTGGATCTGTGAGCCAAAGAACTTCTTTCCTGTGACAGTGCCAGAGTCAGCTAGGTCCTCCATCCAGGCGGCTCAAAATTGGTTCTTCAGCCAGATCAAACTCTATCTTCCAGAACACTTATCCCATGCTTTGAAGACTTCTTTTAAGGACTTCTTACAATAAATTCAAGAAAAATTGAAGCTTGAAAACTACTAGAAGTAACCCTTAAACTTGATTTGCGTATGAATCTTTTGTAGGGTTCTTCTTTACAAGATTCTAAACACTTTACAACTCAACACAAAGCAATAAAGATTGTAGGATTTAGAAAGTGTGTCAATGTAGTTGTCCTATAAAAACTTGTCAATCATTTGAAGAGTTGTTAGATAACCAAATGTATACTCCAATGTTTTGTTATCATCAAAATCACTTTAAGGGTCAACAATCTCCCTCTTTTTGATGATGACAAAATACTGGGCATGAAAAGAATCTATTCTATTCACAAGTATGGATGTATATCAAGTTAAGCATTTACACTTGTTTGATAATTCATAAAATCAACTGTAATCTCAAATGTGTATTAATATATGCTATACAGTTATGCACAAAGTTAATTTTATAAACTATAAGTATCAGAGAATGATTGCTCGTATGTATCAAGCAACATTAAGTATTAACAGATAGATGTAGTAAGTAGAGAGCATCATAGTAATCATTGAAGCATGTAAATTGAACATGTAAATCTCTCCCTTTTTATAAATTTCTAAACAATAAGAAATTTCTCAAGTTTCTCCCCCTTTATTATCCAATTGAACATTTTAACAGAATAATATGCAAAAGATCATTCAAAAATGCAAAGATCATTTAGAAATTCTTTAAAAAAGATCATTCAGAAATTCTTTAAAACTCCCCCTGTCAACTTTGCTTTAGTAGTTCTATTGCAATTCATTAAGCTTTTTCTTTCATGTACTCTATGGTTCTCCCATTTTTTGTCATCAATTCAAAAAGGTTAAACAGATAAGTTCAGAATTTTAAATAGATTGAGAAAGTTTTAAGGTTTGTTTAAGATAATTACACTTTCTCAACTTAGAGAGAGAATTCTTTTTAAACAAATGGAGAGAGTAAACAAGATAATACATATACACACATTACACAGTGACCAAAAAAAAAAATGTTTATTTCATTTCTATCAAAAAGGTGTTCAGTGCATCAACCATTACAAAGTTTCAAAAAGCATCTAAAAAGTACTGAAAATACTAAAGACCATACTAAAGACCTATTCACTTTCAGATTCCTCTTTAGGTACATTGGTAGGTGTACTAGCACCATACCAAGAAGCAGGTCTAGATGGTCTACTAGATGAAGCATGAGGAGGAGGAGCTCTAGGGTGATGAGAGGTACTAGGAGCCCTAGTGGAAATGGGAGGTGGATCATACAATGGTCTGGTCCTAGCTGTAACCTCCAATGATCTGACAGTGCCACAGATAGACACCATCTCCATCCAAATTGCTCCAAGCTGTTGCTCCATGTCCTTGAGGCTAACTGGCACTTTGTTCACTGCCTCCTTCATCTCACCTATTTCTTTCTGTATTGACATAAGCTCAGAAGCTTGGACATTGGCGAATGCTTCAGCTGATCCTCGAAGTCTGCCAAGCTCCGACCTGATGATCCCAATGCCTCTAGTATAATTATCAGCCATACTTCTTGTATCAACAATAGTTCCCACTTTGCCTCTAAGTTCCCTTAACCCAGTTTGATATTCATTTAATGTAGTATCCACAGACTTCAAAATTGCTTCAAAACTTGAAGAGATTCAATTCAGAATTGGTTGAAGTTCTATCTGAGGATTTGATCTTGAAGCTTCCATAGCTTCAACCTTTTCTTGTAGATTTGAAACATGCTCTTCCAGTCTGTCCAATCTGCTATCCACTGACTTTTTCAAATTACTAAATAAAGAAGTTATTGTACCTGTCAGTGTATCTGTCAAGCTTCTCATATGTTCTTCAATCTGAACTTGACTCATTTGAGGCTGTGGTGCTGCAGAAGGGTAGTCAGGTAAAGGAACATCAGCTGCAGGCAAGTCAAACTCCGGTGCAGGCAAACCAAACTCCACTGCAGGCATATCAAATATAGCAGAAGGTTCTCTAGTCTCCTCAACAACAGTAGCAGGCTCAGATACAAGTGACTCAGGCTCAGGTACTGGTGTAGAAGAAGTTCCAGCTGCTTCTATATTCTCTTCCTCTTCTTCTTCTTCACTACTACTTGAGCTGCCAATAGCCCTTACATTGGTGCCTTTCTTTCTCTATACTCCTTCCAATTGGAAGTACCTCATCCTCTCTAGAGTTTTAGAAGTGTAGACATCTGTATAATGCAATTCCAATCCATCTTCACCATCTAAACTGACTCTATGAGATTTAAACAAGAGGGTAAGCACCATTCCATAGGGTAGACAGGATTTGGCCTTCCTAACTATCTCCTTCATTTGCATGATCATAATGTATGATAGATTGACAGGAGTTTTCTCTAAAATGTGCTCAATAAGGCATAAATCCTTTTCACTCACCCAGTCAAATCTCCCGGTTCTTTGCAAGAAAATTCTACAAATAAAATTGTGAATCAATCTCATTTCCAGTGACAGGGTGTTAGCAAAAACTGTACCAATTCCTCCTACATCTTCTTTGTTCAGTATTGTTCTTAGAGTCTTTTCTTTGTTGTCAATTACTAGAAATCTCAGTCCATAGAAGGTATGTCCAGTAATTCATGTAGAGATTCCTCATTGACTATAATCCTCTTTCCTTTTACTGTGGACTCCACATGATTAGTTCCTAGTCTTAAATTTTCATAAAAACTTCTAACCAAAGTGGGATAGATCTTTTCATTCAAAGAACAAAATTTTCTCCACCCTTGATCTTCAATTAAATCTCCTATTTTTAACCCAATGCCTTTAATAAACTCAAAGTTAATTCGGCGGTCGGAGGTTACCGGATGCATAGATATCGAATGCACTTGGCTAGGAGCGGTTGGAGCATCTCTTTTGGCTTCCTCTGCAAATTCTTCACTGTGCAAGGTGCTACTTTGCTCTTCTTGCCGCCTTTTGGACCTTCTTTCCTTTTCAACAGTTGGAGCAACTCTAACGGAGCATTTACCCATCGCACGCTTGGGTGCCATTGCTAGGAAAGATGGAAAATCAAGAAATTGGAGTGCTTGGAAGGAAGAAGGAAGTCTTTGGAGCAGGTTTTGGAGATAAATGAACCGTTAGAGAAGACAACATAAAGATTAAATGGTTCGGAGAAGAGTTTATAACCCTAAGCAAAACACTTTGGCCGAAATTCTAGTAGACTCGAGTAGCCCTAAAAAGGCTCGAGTCGGCTCGGCCAGAGCTCTCCTAAAACCATCAGAGGATCTAGTCGACTCAAAACTGCTCGAGTCGGCTAGGCCAGAACTCGCTCAAAATTTTTAGAAAATCCAATCGACTCGAACAGAGAAAATGGAGTTAAGAAAAATTCGAACACAAATCAGAAAGATTTTGAATAGAATTTTGAAGGAAATTAAGGCTCAATAAAATAGAATAAATTGAGGAGGTTCTCTAGATGAAATTTCCTTAGATTTGAAGGAATTAGGTTAGAGAATTTAGAAGGGATCGCAAAGTCCTAATTCACTCCTAATTAGCTCAAATCTATCTTGATTGAGTGGCTTAGTAAATATGTCAGCTAATTGATCTTCAGTAGGAACAAAATCAAGCACAATATTACCATTAGAAACATGATCTCTAATAAAATGATGTCTAATTTCAATGTGCTTGGTTCTAGAGTGTTGAATTAGATTCTTTGTCAAATTAATGGCACTTGTGTTATCACATTTAATTGGAATTTTAGATTGTGATACACCAAAGTCTTCTAGTTGTTATTTAATCCATAACACTTGAGCATTATAACTACCAGCAGCCACGTACTCAACCTCAGTTGTGGACAAGGCTACGGAGTTTTGCTTCTTATAGTGCCATGAAATTAAACTCAACCCTAGAAATTGGCATGTACCGCTAGTGCTTTTTCTATCTATTTTACAATCAGCATAATCAGCATCAGAGAATCCAATCAAATTTAGAGTAGAATATTTAGAATACCAAATTCCTAAATTACTTGTTCCTTTCAAATATTTAATTATTCTTTTAACAGCAAGCATATGTGTTTCTTTTGGTGATGACTGAAATCTAGCACATACACATACACTATATAATATGTTAGGTCTACTTGCAGTCAAATACAATAAGGATCCGATCATACCTCTATATAGCTTTTGGTCAACATTGGATCCATTCTAATCTTTGTCTAATCTGCAAGCTGGGCTCATGGGTGTGCTCATTGATTTGCTACTCTCCATACCAAACTTTTTAATGATTTCCTTGATGTATTTGGCTTGGTTGATGAAGATGCATTTCTTTGTTTGTTTTACTTGAAGTCCAAGGAAGTAGTTTAGCTCGCCCATTAAGCTCATTTCAAATTCTCCCTACATAAGCTTAGCAAATTCTTTGCATAGAGATTCGTTAGTTGCACCAAAAATGATGTCATCAATATATATTTGTACAACTAAGATGTCATTATTCTTCTTTTTGATAAATAGAGTTTTGTCTACATTACCTCTTGAAAACTCATTTTCAATCAAGAAAGTGCTAAGTTTATCATACCAGGCTCTAGGTGCTTGTTTCAAACCATACAATGCTTTGTTTAATTTAAATACATGGTTTGGAAAAGTGTGATTTTCAAAACCTAGTGGTTGTTCCACAAAAACTTGTTCAGAGATAAAACCATTAAGAAATGCACTTTTTACATCCATTTGAAAGAGTTTAAAGTTCATGTAGCAAGCAAATGCAAGTAGTAATCTAATGGCTTCTAGTCTTGCTACGAGTGCATAAGTTTCATCAAAATCAATACCTTCTTCTTAGTTATATCCCTTAGCCACTAATCTAGCTTTGTTTCTTATAATGTTTCCTTTCTCATCTAATTTATTCCTATAGACCCATTTGGTTCCTATTATTGGATGGTCGGTAGGTCTATCTATAAGTATCCATACCTTATTTCTTTCAAACTGGTTTAATTCTTTATGCATTGCCATCATCCATTTTGGGTTAGTCTCAGCTTCTTCTAAGCTATGGGGTTCTATTTGTGATACAAAGGCTAGGTAATCATATGCATCCTTATGTGCAGCCCTAGTCCTAACACCATGTGAAGGATCTCCTATTATTAATTCTTTAGGATGAGATGTAACATACCTCCAGTCCCTCGATAGATCGGTGCGATCCTTACTTACCGCTTCTTCTCCATCTTGAGTGTCTTTGTCTTGAATGCTTAAGTCATCCATTCCTTTTTGCAATGTACCTGCATCATTGTCTATGCACTCTTCTTGTCTAGAAGGTGTAGGGTTAGTTTCAATAAATACAACATGAATTGACTCTTCAACATTAAGAGTCCTTTTATTAAAAACCCGATATGTTTTGCTATATAATGAATAACCTAGGAAAATTGCATCATCAGCTTTAGAATCAAATTTTTCTAAATTATCTTTTTCATTGTTATGCACAAAGCATTTACATCCAAACACATGAAAATAACTAATATTAGGTTTTTTGTTATTCCAAAGCTCATAGGGGGTTTTCTTTAAAATAGGACGGATCAAAATGTGGTTTAAAATATAACATGCAGTGTTCACCGCTTCTGCCCAAAAGTACTTTGGAAGATTGCCTTCACACAACATTGTGCGAGCCATTTCTTCCAATGTCCTATTTTTCCTCTCTACAATACCATTTTGTTGAGGTGTTCTAGGAGCGAAGAAGTTATGATCAATGCCAAATTCAGTACAATAATCTTCAAAAAATTGATTTTCAAACTCAGTTCCATTATCACTTCTAATTGAAATCAAAGATAAGTTCTTTTGGTTTGAAACCTTTTTATGAAATTTTCTGAAAACATGAAAAGTTTCATCTTTCAAAGCAATGAACAAAACCCAAGTAAATCTCAAAAATCATCTACTATCACAATAGCATATTTCATCCCTCCTAGGCTTGTGGTCCTAGTAGGTTCGAAAAGATCCATGTGAAGTAGTTCAAGAGGTCTTATTGTAGAAACTATATTTTTTGATTTAAAACTCCCCCTTGTTTGTTTACCCATTTGACATGCATCACAAACATGATTTAAATCAACTTTAAACTTAGGCATGCCTCTAACAAGATCTTTAAAAATTAATTTGGTAATTGTATGCATGCTAGCATGACCTAATCGTCTATGCCATAGTAAACCCGACTCTTTGGTCTTAGCATTCATTGCAACTAGACTAGGGCTACTTGACATGGCAAGATCATTAAGATCTACCACATAGATATTCCTGAGTCTATGTCCAATGAACTTATTGCTAGAATCTAATGAGTTAGTTACTACACACATAGAAGATTCAAAGACAACCTTGAAGCCTTTATCACACAATTGACTTATACTTAAGAGATTATGCTTCAATTTGTCTACTAGCAAGACATTTTCAATAAAAGTGAAGGGAGTTATTTTGATCTTACCAATACCGATTATTCTCTCTTTGCCATTATCTCCAAAGGTGACCAAGCCTCCTTCTTTCATTTCAAGGGTGATGAATTAGTCCTTGTCATCCGTCATATGTCTTGAGCAGCCACTGTCTAAGTACCACCTTTTCTTCAATTTTTGGGCTACAAGACATTCCTGCAAAATAGTCAATGAATTCTTTTAGGTACCCAAGCTACCTTGGGTCCTTGCAGGTAAGCAGAGGTGGTTTCTTTGGGAACTCAAATCTTTCTTACTTTCTTAAGGACATTTCTACCATTATTGCATTCAAAAGCTTTATGTCCTATTCTTTTACAAACATAGCAAACAACTTTAGAATTTTTGATTGAAACAGAATTTGAAGATCTAAAGGTTGATGCACTTGATGCAGATTTTGAACTTTTTGAAATGTATGCATTTTTTCTCAAATTCTTAGGAACATATAACAAAGACTTTGAAGTAGAAACAGTTTTTGGTGTGGCTGAAACTTTTTGAGATAAAACATTTTGAGCAGGTGTTTTGGATTTCACAAAAGTAGTTGCTGAAATTCCATTCATAAAAGAAGTTTTAAACCCAACTCAAGCTTTATTTTCTTAAATTCATTGTTCTTTTAAAATTAACTCAAGCTTATTTGAAGATAAAGTGAGTTTTTCAACTAAAAGCTTGAGTTTTGTAACCTCCTTTTTCAATTCATTATTTTCAGCAAGTAAATCATTGTTCTTCTTTTCACATGAAAGATTTTCATTTTTTAGCTTTTCAAAGTTTTTAGAAAAGTCATGCAATTCTTTTTGTAATAAAATATTCTTTTCTGAAATTTCATCCTTTTATTTAAGTAAAGAATCATTCATATTTTTCAATGATTTTATCTTTACTCCAGCTTTCTTAAATTCAGATAATAATTCATGAAAAGCAAAATTTAATTCATCAAATGTAGATTCAGTGGAATTGTTAGGGGATGTTACCTCATCTTCGAGACCCATTAAGCATAAATTTGCAATCTTGGTGGTCTCTTCTTCTTCAGATGATGATGAGTCTTCACTGTCGGACCATGTGGCAACCATGGCTTTCTTTTTCTTCTTCTGTTTGAAGGATTTCTTCAACAGTGGACAGTTTGGACTATGTGCCCTGGCTTCTTGCATTCGTAGCATGTGGGGACTACTTCCTTATCTTTCTCTCTGTCCTTTTCCTTTTCCTTTCCATAATCCTTCTTATGAAATTTCCAGTTATACCTTCCTTTCTTTCTTCCCATAAATTTTCTGAATCTCCTCACAACCATAGCGATGTCATCATCTTCTAGGTCATCATTGGAGGAGGTGCTTTCTTCTTCAGATTTTCATCATCCCTCTTAGATTCGGAAGCAGCTTTGAAGGCTATTGTCTTCTTTTTCTTCTGCTTATCTTTCATTCTGTGCTACATTGTCAGCTCATGGGTGATGAGTGATCCCAGCAATTCATCCAGCAGCAATGTGTTTAGATCTTTGGCTTCCTGGATTGCAGTTACTTTGGGATCCTATTTGTCGGGCAAAGAACGAAGGATCTTCTGAACTAGACCTGCATTAGAGTATACCCTTCCAAGACTCTTTAAACCATTAATAATATCTATAAATCTAGAGAACATGACATAAATTGTTTCAAAAGGTTCCATTTTAAACAATTCATAATTATGAACTAAAAGATTTATCTTGTAGGTTTTCACTTGAGAAGTTTCCTCATGGGTCACTTCGAGTTTATCCCAGATTTCCTTTACTGAAGAGCAAGTAAAAATTTGGTTGAACTCGTTTGCATCCAAAGCACAATATAACAAATTCATTGCTTTGGCGTTTAATTCCCCCATCTTCATGTTATGATCATCCCAGTCCTCTTCAGGCTTAGGGATATCCACGCCATCAACTTTAATTATGGGAATGTATGGCCCTTTCAAGATGACCTTCCATAATTTAAAATCTACTGCTTGTATGTAAATCTTCATTTATGCTTTCCAATATGAATAATTTGTGCCTGTGAATAGTGGAGGTCTATTTATTGACTGGCCTTCGGCCAAGGATGTACTCATGGGATGAGCCATCAATCTTTACTCAAGTAATCAGAGACAATGCTCTAAAACCAACTGTTGCCCAGGTGGCTTTTTCCTAAGAGGGGGGGGAATTAGGAATTACAAAATTTTTGTAAGTATGTGCACAAGTAATTCCAGTTAGTAGTTAGGTGCTGTGTTAATCAGAGAATAAATGCAGAAACTAAAAGGTAAATCAAACACAACACAAACAAAGTAGGTTTATAGTGGTTCGGAGCAACCCAGCTCCTACATCCACTACCCAAGTTTACCACTCGGAATTTTCACTATATCCCCCAAATCGGAATACAGTCGGATTGTTTTACAGGCTCATAATCCCAACCTCTACATTTTGATTTTTTAAAAACGGGCTCACCAAAGAAACCCAAACTAGGTTTTCACAAGCTCACCAAGAACCTCTACACTTTGGTTTTTAAATAGGCTCACCAAAGAAACCTCTACACTTTGGTTTTTACAGGCTCACCAAAGAAACCTATTTGGATTTTAAAACCAGGCTAACCAATAACCCAGATATTCTAAAAAATAGAATAAAGAAGCAACAATAAAGACAAACTCTATTATCTGGGTAGTTTCCAATGTAGCTTGAGTGAAGATCCACTGAATGCTCTTCAATGCACTTCAATGGCTTCCTTGCTTTCCTCAAAAGATGCTTTAAGCTTCTGGTAAGAGTTATTGCAGGCTTGAAAGCAGACTTTAAAGTTCAAGTGCTCTCTCTTTTCTCACTTCAATAAGTATTCAATAAATGCCCAATAATTCATTATTCTCTTCAAAGATGTTCTCATACCTTATTTATAGAGACTTCAACTGCCTTTCCTTGATTTTGAACATTGTAGACCGTTGGGAGGTGACAGGTTACCGTTAGAGTACTTTTGGGAATCAAAAACTGAGAACTGGAACTAGTTGTTGGAGGTGACCCCGTTATTCCAATCGACTCAGACAATCTTCAAGTTAGCTCGGATCAAGTTCGGGTCGACTGGGTTGAATGCCAGTCGGCTAGCTTCCACAGTTGAGAAAATACCTTACTCTGGACGAGTCGGCTAGATTGGAATCCAGTCAGCTCGGATCTCAGAGACTTTTAGACCATTCTCAACCAAGTTCTGGATGAGTCGGCTGGGCTGAATCCCAGTCGGCTCGGATCCCTAAGAATCTCAAACATTCTTAACCATGTTCTGGACGAGTCGGCTGGGCCTTAGTGCCAGTCGACTGGATCTGTGTGCCAAAGAACTTCTTTCCTGTGCCAGTGCCAGAGTCGGTTAGGTCCTCCATCCAATCGGCTCGAAATTGGTTCTTCAGCCAGATCAAACTCTATCTTTCATAACACTTGTCCCATGCTTTGAAGACTTCTTTCAAGGACTTCTTACAATAAATTCAAGAAAAATTGAAGCTTGAAAACTACTAGAAGTAACCCTTAAACTTGATTTGTATAGAAATCTTTTGTAGGGTTCTTCTTTACATGATTCTAAACACTTTACAACTCAACACAAAGAAATAAAGATTATAGGATTTAGAAAGGGTGTCAATGTAGTTGTCCTACAAAAACTTGTCAATCATTTGAAGAGTTGTTAGATAACCAAATGTATGCTCCAATGTTTTGTTATCATCAAAATCACTTTAAGGGTCAATAGGATCCTTTGGAGAGGAAGGCCACAATCAGCCAAGATGTAGTCTTTGATGAAGAATCAATCCTCAAAAGGCAAAAGGTGGTGAAGGTTCAGCAAGAGGTCCAATCGGACGTGGTTGGACAGGATGCAGCTCAGTAGGATGCAGCTGAGCAACAACTGACCTCTTATACAATTTTACCTATTACAGGTGCACCAGGAGGACCTAAGATTCAGGTGGAGCATTCTTCAGAGATGTCTCCACGTGTAGAGAGTAGCGAGATGCATGCTCATGGCCTAGATGAGCAGGGGAGGAGCCACATCCAAGTCCAGGCATCAGAGTCGCATTGCATAAGCCTATGCATATTATGAGGCGGCCAGTGAGATATGGTTTTGGCGAAACCATGTCATATGCTTTGGTTGCTACTAGTGGCAGACCAGAGACCTACGAGAAGGTGATGGTGAGCTAGGATTATGATAGGTGGGTCCAAGCCATGGCGGAGGAGATGCAGTCTTTGCACAAAATTCAGACTTGGCGATTGGTGACATTGCCAAGTGGAAAGAGATCCATTGGATGCAAATGGGTGTTTCAATGCAAGGAAGGAGTCTCAGAGAAAGAAGGGCCAAGGTATAAGGCCAGGTTGGAGGCCAAAGGATACTCCCAAAAGGAAGGCATCGACTACAATGAGGTTTTCTCACCGGTGGTTCGACATACTTCTTTCAGGATTTTGATGAGCATTGTAGCGGTGCAGGATTTGGAGTTGGGACAGATGGACGTCAGGATGGCCTTTCTAAATGGGGATTTGGAAGAGATATATAAGGAGTAGCCTAAAGGGTTCGAGGAGCCAGGGTCAGAAGGAAAGGTTTGTCATTTGCAGAGATCGCTATATGGATTGAAGCAGTCGCCAAGACAGTGGTACCTACGATTCGATGCATACGTGAGGAGCATTGGCATGACCAGATATGAGTATGATCCTTGTGTTTATGTTAGGACACTTGAAGATAACTCTAGACTATATCTGCTTTTCTATGTGGATGATATGTTGATTGCATGCAAGAGTAGAGTGTTGTAGAGGACTTTAAGATAGCATTGTTAGATGAGTTTAAGATGAAGGATTTGGGTCCTGCTACAAGGATTCTAAGGATGGAGATCTTCAAGGATAGAGCCAGGAGGATGCTTCATTTATCTTAAGGCAATTACCTTAGGAAGGTCTTAGAGAGATTCAGTATGGATAGGGCAAAATCAATAGCATTGCCTTTAGCTGGTCATATTAAACTCTCAAAGATGATGTCACCCAGTACTGAGTTGAAGGCTGAGGAGATGATGAGGGTTCCATATGCTTCAAGAGTTGGGAGTCTGATGTATGCAATGTGTGTTGTAGGCCAGATCTTGTACATGCAATTAGCCAAGTCAGTAGGTTCATGGCCAAGCCGGGCAAGGAGCTTTGGAGAGCACTGAAAGGTATCTTCAGGTACTTAGTAGGCACAATTGGAGTTGGCATATGCTACAGGCACAATTGGAGTTGGCATATGCTACAGGCACCGTGGCATGGAGGATAACTCTAAGGTGTTCATGGAGGCTCAGGACCGGATATTTGGTTTTGTGGATGCTGATTATGATGGTGATTTGGACACCAGGTGTTCAACAACATGTTATGTGTTTGTGTTGAATGGTTGTCCAATCTTATGGAGATCATGTCTACAGGCTATAACAGCATTATCTACTACAGAGTTAGAGTATATTGGTATTTTTGAAGCAGCCAAGAAAGCTATGTGGCTAAAGGGACTTACATTGGAGATAGGCATTTCACAGGGGACGGTCAAGATTTATTCTGATAGCCAGAGTGCATTGTGTTTGGTCCAAAATCCGGTCTATCATGCTAGGACTAAACATATTGACATCAGGTACCATAGAATTCGGGAGCTGGTGGAAGATGATGAAGTGGAGCTCGACAAGGTGTCTACCAAGGTGAACGTGGTTGATACACTTACCAAGGTTCTTCCAAGGGATAGTTTCTTCAGATGTGGTGCACTGATGAGACTGATGGACTAGGTGGAGCTTACAGGAGCTTTGGTGCACCAAGGTGGAGATTGTAGCTCATGTATGGTGCACCCAAAGTCCAGGGGAGCCACACAGGTTGGGAAACTTGAGTTCTAAGTTCCCAGGGCCCTAGAGTCATGTTGGGTTAGGAGGTTTTACCCAGGGATGAGAGAACTTGTGAGACATGGGTGTACATGGGCTCAGATTTAAGGGTTTTCTCAATTGACTTGCTGGGGGAGAGTTTTTGAGAGATTGTAACATAACCCGATTTATAGGTTATGGGGTTTTATTTTAGGTCCAGAGGTGTAGCCTATTATCCCTTAAGTGTGAAAGGGGTTAATTAGTTATTTGGTTAGGTGGTTAGGGGGTTAGTTGGTTAGCCCAACCACCATAATTCTAACCAAATTAGTTAGACCGGTCCAAGAGTCATAATCACCGCCCCATATATAAAGTTAGGAAGGGGCGTGTGTGAGGGGGGCTTGGATGGTCTTGTTGAGAGTTGTTGATGCCGGTTTCAAGAAGAGCTCTCTTGTTCTTGTAAGAGCCAATCCAGGTTTTCTCCAAGATTAATAATATCTCTCTTTTCTCCCTAATTCTTGATCTTGTTTCTCTTCTCTTCTATTCTCCTATTTCTTGCAAAGTTAATTCAAGAAAGATAGTTGCTGCCATGTGTGTTCTTGATCCAAGAAGGACGTCTCTTGAATTCTTGAAGCTGTGTGTGAGGGATTCTTTAAATCAAGAATTGGTTTGGAGGAAAAACCATGAGAGAGGTTTCTTGTTTTTCCTTCCACAGTTTGGGTTCTCAAAAATCTGCGGACATCTAAGAAGTGGTTTCTTGATTGGGCCACAATTTCTTGGTTCACGGTTTTCAGCCTTCTTTCAAGACCATGCGCTATTCCTTCTTCTTCTTCTTCCATGTCAAAGGTCTAACACCACCATTTCCTACACCACCTGGACGTAGTGGCCAAACAAAGAGCCAAGACGAGCCCTCCTACCGAGATCAGCTCCCAGCTAAGGTCGTGCTCATAGGGCGAGCCCTCCGTCTGAGGCTAGCTTGGTGTGGGCACCAGCATTCGATAGAGGCTCCTCAACCCTCTGTAGATGTCCAATTAGGGTTTCAATTTTTTAGGTCCTATAATAAGGCTTCAAGCCTAAGCATTGTGTTTTTTAGTCATGAATTTAGTTTCAATTATTTTTGTTTAGTCCTGTACATTGACCAATTTGGTCAAGTTGTGTCCTATATTGATTCCAGTTCTGTATTGAGTCCAGTCCGAGTCTGGGTCCAAGCTGGAGTGGTCTTTGAGTTCAGCTCAACTACTATTGGGCCAAGCCTTGAAGGTCAACATTTTAACCCTAGGGCACCACTTCACCATCCCATGTGGCACCACTTCATCTTGCCAAATGGAGACACATCAAATATTCTTTCCTCCTTTCCCTCCCTCCATCAAGCCACTTACTAAAGGAGTCTTGGGCAACCAAGGAAAGGTTGAAGACAAAGATCTTGATTCAAGCCTCATTTCAAGCTTCTCTCCAAAGAAGAGTGAGCAACCAAGGAAAGAGGGAGACACAAGCCTTGCATCATGCCTTCTTCCCAAAATTGAAGGTCAACTTTCCAAGTCCAAGGGAGACAAAGTCCTTCTTCCAAGCCCATTATCAAGCCATGCACAATCAAATCCAAGTGAAGGTTGACCAAAGGAGAGAAATCTAATTTTTTTTGAAATTATTTGGTGCCTCTCCAAAGAGGACTTGTAGTTTTTATTTGAATTTCAAATGGGGTCCTAAGGTGCCTATAAAAAGGACCTTACCCCTCCTTTGTATGGGTAATTGCTATTGAATAAAAAATCACAAGTTTCTTGAGATCCAGTTTTCTCTTTAGTTGCCTTCGTTCACTAGGAATGTCGATCTCTGTGAGGGAGCGCCTTTGCCTTCGGGCATCGAGAGATGTGAGGCCTCAAGTTACCATCTCTTCTGCAACTCCATCCTCTGACTTCGAGTCAGGGTCCATTGGGATCAACCAACCGGGCGCCTAGTAAGAAGAACTCCACCATCACCACTTCAACATTCATCCCTTCTTCTATTTGCTTTTTCTTTGATCAAATCTTAACTCTCCTTGAATTCTCGCAAGTCCTCCAGGTGACACGAGCACGGAGTCGGTTGCCCTTACCATCGAGACCTTCGGACAGCAAGCCGGTGCATCCACAGGGTGGAAGGCTCGATCATTCAGGCCGCATCCACCAGAGTGAGTGATCTCGGCATCGAGCGCTTCAGATCTTTGAGGTTTGCCTCCTTAAACTTCTAAGTCGATATTATTCTGAGAGCTAAGTCCTACGAGGTTTTTCAATTCCAGGGTCCTCTTTTTATCCTTGTTTAGGGACTAATCTACGTGTTTGTAGTCATATCTTTATTGAATCCCTAGATCTGCTTTTGTCTTATTTTTCGAGAATCCTCAAGAAAGTAATTAAAACCTAAAAATCACAAAAATAACAAATCACCTGCATTCATTTCATCTTGCATTTAGTTAGTCCCCCATCATTTCTAGTATCAGAGCTTTGTCCCATCATTTATGGTATCAGAGCAGGTTAGGACTTAGCACTTCTTAAAGTACTTGGATAAGGTGCTTCACCAGGACGTTCGGTCTTAGGAGTAAAGTAGGGTTTCAAGACCCTCTCCTCCTATTCCACGGGGTCTCCTAAGGCGTGTAGGGGTTCCACTGTGATAGGCCTTTGAAGAGGAACACAAGAAGATGAGTGTTTAAAAAAAAAACTAAAAAATTTTTTTTTGCATCTTAGATCTCATCTTTCAATTTCTGCATTTCTTCCTTTCCAAATATGGTCTATTTTTTTCATATTTCTGTTTGTAGGAATCTCCAAATTATCTGATTCTTATTTTTTTAGATCACACATAATTGAATTTATTTTTAATAGTTTTCTCAGATTTTATTGCAGCTTGTAGAATTTCTACAAGCCGGAATACTACCTGAGAAGAAGTTCTGTTCTGAGAATTTTAGCAATTGCATTTTCTTATGTTTACATTTCTTAGATAGTTTAATTTACATTTAGCTTCATCTCTTATCATTTCCTTCATCTCATTTCTGCTTTCATCCTTCAAAAAAAACCAAAAATATAATTAGAGACATCTCATTAGAGCATTTGCTTGCAATCATTTTCATAAATCGTTTTAAGGGCAGCAATTTAACATAGGGTCAGGATTTCATTACCTGTCCCTAGCCCAAAAACACTAACCTGCATCACGAACCCAAGCTCTAATTAAAATCGAGTAGACACTAATTTTGCTCTAGAAAGCTTAGGGACACAAACTGGTCGAGTCAAGACTAAGTGTCTATTCTTGGCGTCAGCCCATTTTGTGTGTGCTGCTGCTCTTGGTGTCTAGGCTTGGTGATTCAGGACTTGTGAGTTTGGTCCGCCTACCTGGCCAATCCTAGATTGGTGTCTAATGTTAGCGTTCAGAGACCTCCACTCCCCTACACCTACCTGGCCAAGCACAGAGTTACTACAGACTGGTTTGCCACCCTGACTTAGACAACTGGTTGAGATTCTAGGTCTAGTAGATCATAGACGACTTTGCGTGCTTGATTCATGTCGACTAGATCAGGAGTCCCTTATCATCCCCACCATTTCCAATCAAGTGAACCTATGGAGAATGAAAGAGAAGATCAACTTAAGGTTATTCTTGAGCAATTGGCTAAGATGAACAGTAAGCTTGATAAGCTTGATAAGAGAGTTGGATCCTTAGAAAAGAATAATCCTAGACCATCTGTTGAACCTGAGTCTGAGTCACCTTTTTCCCCTCGAGATTATCCTCGCCATGAACCATCCATAGAGGCTGAACCCAGGAGAATTCCTCGTTTTAACCCAGCCCAAGAGTTTAAACCTAGGAGACCCAATCCAGAGATCGTAGACCAGGAAGAAAGGGCCATTAGAAACATCAAGCTAGAAGCCCCTACCTTCGATGGTAGTCTAGATCCTAAGGTGTACATAGATTGGGAGGAGGATATGGAGAAGTATTTTGAGTGGTACACAATGACGGAAAGGATGAAGTTTAAGTTTGCCAAGACTAGGTTGGTTCACCAGGCTAGGTTATTTTGGAATAATGTTGAAAGGCTGGTAGCGCAGAGAGATGAAGAACCTATAACAACTTGGAAGGACATGAAAGCCAAACTTAGAGAGAAGTACCGACCACTTTCTTACACCCAGAGTTTATTGGACCAATGGAAAATCTGAATCAAGGGAACAAGAGTGTAGCTGACTACATCGCGAAGTTTAATGAGTATGTCATGCGATGTTATGTCAATGAATCTGCTTCTATGACCCTGTCTAGGTTTAGGGCTGGCCTACACCCAAACATCCAGAGAGAACTCTACTTTAGAGAAGTCACTGATTTAGAGTATGCTTACCAAGTTGCGAGGAACTGTGAGAGGGCTCCCACCTATCATAACCTGAACCCTTTAGAAACCCTAGTCGACTCCCAGGACCTAACCAAGGGAATAGTCAGGCTTACCCGAGTCATCCCAATCTGTACCGACCTGACCCGAGTCAACCCAACCCCAGCTGACCAAGTCCGAGCCGACCAGACCTGAACCGATCCCACTTTAGCAGAGAGGAAAAGGGTAAAGCTATTAGAGTCCAGAGGAGCCCCACTCTCCAAAACACATGCTTTAGGTGTCATAAACCTGGACATCATGCTAGCCAGTGCACCTCCACAGCCCTAGTCATAGAAGAGCCAACTGAGAATGAGATAGAACCCATTGTTGATCCAGAAGGAGAAGTCTATGAGCCAGAAGATCAGTTGCTAGAAGATTATGAGGGAGAGGAAGAACAGTTTGAATTGAAGACCTTCTAGGGGTAGTTAGGTGCATCCTTACCCAAAACGTAGTACAAGAAGATTGGCCTAGGACAAACATCCTACAAACCTTTGTCAAACTAGGGGATAAGGTATGCAAAATCATAGTTGATAGTGGGAGCTGTGTCAATGCTATCTCTTCAAGTACTGTCAAAGCCTTAGGATTGACCCCAGTCCCTCATCCCAACCCTTACAAGGTCTCCTAGATCGATTCAACTTCCATACCCATAAAGTCTAGGTGCCAAGTCTTGATCAAGTTGTAGTCTTATGAAGAGAAGATTTGGTGTGATATCCTTCCCATGGGCGTCAATAGTATTATTTTAGGACGACCCTGGCTCTATGATCATGATGCTACTCTTTATGGTCGGACCAATAGTTGTACCTTCAACCACCATGGGAAGAAATTTACTATTAATCCAGTTCAGCCTAAGGACCAGGCTAAGAGAGGATCAAGTAGTCTTAAGGAAAATAAGCCTGGAGTCAACCTAATCAAGTCCAGGAAATTGGAGAAAGAGATTGCTGAGGGAGCCCCTGTTTGGATTTTGACCACCAAAGATAGTCATGAACCGACCCAAATAGAGCACCCCCAAGAAGTAGTTAAGCCTCTGGAAGAGTTTAAGGATGTTTTCCTCGAAAAATTACCTGATCATCTACCATCTCTTAGGGACATCCAACACGCCATAGACTTGGTCCAAGGAGCCACCTTATCCAACCTTCCCCATTATAGAATGAACCCCACCGAACACCAGGAATTGCAGAAACAAGTGGGAGAGT
This sequence comes from Areca catechu, assembly GCA_021397845.1. Lineage (NCBI taxonomy): Eukaryota > Viridiplantae > Streptophyta > Magnoliopsida > Arecales > Arecaceae > Areca > Areca catechu. Next base: position 88,173,388 of record CM038043.1, on the reverse strand, counting down.
TGCTTAGGAAGGGTTTTCTTAGAGAAAGTTTAAGTCCCTGTGCCGTCCCTACTTTGCTAACCCCTAAGAAATATGGAACCTGGCGAATGTGATGCGGGATGACTCAGACTGCAAAACATGCATGGAAAATAGTAAAATATTTTTTTTGTGATTTTTACAATTTTAATTGTAGGCTAGATTCCCAAAATAAAGTAAAAACTAGCTGAAGGACTAGCAGTGCAAAGAATATCGGGTCGCAAGCATACTCATGCAAACCAATGAAATATCCAGGACTCGAGAGTTGAGAAACTCCCGGTTTAGGATAGCTTTTCTTCATTAAATCAGAAAATAAGAGTTGGAAAGGTTTCTTACCAATCAGAGATTGAAATTCTAAAGCAGCAGGGTTCACACGCACTCTGATCGGAGCCTGGAAGAAGAAGCCTTATTTTCCTTGAATCTGATGGCAGATCTGGGAAGTTCGGGTAGCAAAGAAGGCCTCCTCCAGGGAGGGGAAGCACCTCAGGGATCCTAGAAGCGTTAGGGTTAATCAAAACAGCAATTAAAAAAATAAGAAAGGAACTATGGATTGAAAGGAATCAAGATTAGGGTTAGAAGATGGTTGTTTGAAGCTTGTTGAAGATCTCCTTGGTTGGCGGCTTAGGGCACTCCTCCTTGGACATGTGAAGGCTTGGATGGCAGTGAGTTAGGGTGTGGAAGGAAGCTAGGGTAGCAAGGAATTCGTCCAAACACAAGAACACAAACCAAAGAACCAAAACAAAACACCAACACAAGGTAGTAACTCAAATTTCAGCAAATTGTATTCATAAGAAAGAGATGCTCACAAGAGGGGGAGGGGTGGGGTATTTATAGATTTCCCATGCCCTCACTAACCATGGTTATACTTGAGTTACAAGTCCTCTTCCCAATTAGAATACAAGTCATTTCCTAGCTAGGTTAGAATTACAAAGTTTTAAAAGGACTAGAAATTCCAACTAGGTTAGAATTTTGACCTAGTCTTCTCTTCTTTCCTCTCCCAACTTGGCTTGGACTTGGTCAAACTCCTCAAACTCATTTTTGGACCTTGGGGCAACAGCAAGGATGCCTCCTTCATGGGCTTGGACGAAAATTTGAGGGGTCCAGGTGGGCTTCCAGGGGTTGGGCGCATGGGCTGGCATATTCCAGGAAATTTGGCTGAAATCTTGCTTCTTAAGGGCTTGGGGTTGGCCCCTGGGCTTGATTTTAAGGCCTGGAGTGCTGGAATAACCTAGAAAACATGGGCTCCTGGCATATGAAATATCCCGGAAGCATCTGGAGGGAATTTGGCATTTGAAATGGCATCCGTAAAAAATCAGGGCATAATCAGGGCACCTAGGTGTCGATTGAGCTCTCCTAAGCTGATGTAACTGCTTCTGGCTTCAGAATGAGGTATGGTGGAACTCCAAAATAGCGTAGCCTCTTCTCTTGTACAATAAGTAAACTCACACTAGACTCATACTGGTATACAGGACTCAATTCTAGTTGATTATAAAATTGACACATGGCTAGGTAAACCAAATAGGATCTAGTAATCTGTGTCTGATCCTAGTGCCCCCACCAATTCTCCGGGGGTGGGAGGAACTCGACCCTGTCGAGTGTGGGATAACTTGTCTCTCATGGTGCTCAAGTAGGTCTGGGTTGAGGCACTGCAGATCCTTACGGGTGATCCACGAGTCCTCATATTCTGGCCGACCTTGCCACTGGACCAAATATCTCTGATAGCCATGATTCCAGGTTCATATGGCTTGATTGTCCAGGATTCTCTCAATTTCTTCCTCACTATTTGGCCAATTGTATGTGGTCACTCTGGGGTGGGTTCTCTCTCAAAGGGAGGGATAGGCTCAAGGTGCTCGCTAGGTATCACTGCTGGCTCCCTAGACTCTATAAGATCTGAGATGATGAATGTGGAGCTAATACCTAAATCAGGTAGTATCTCACACACATAGGCATTTGGTCCACAGATATTCATTATCTTGGATGGGCCAGCTTCGCGAGCAGAAAATTTTTTTACAACTACAAAATCCCTGCAAAATTCTTTAACTCTCTTTTGGGAATTAGCCAAGTTATTATTTAGTTCATTAATTAGGTTCATCTTTTGACTAATTTCCATATGCATATGCTGTGTAGAGGTAAGTGCAGGTGTAGACAGATGATTCAAGGTTGTAAATGTATTGGACTCAAAACTAGTACCTAAAAGACTCGACTAAACTTTCCTATCGAAGGAAATTTTATTGGACTCTCTAAGGAACAAAACCTAATAGATTATAGACTCTTTAGGTTTGATCCTATCATGACATGCACAAGAAAATATGACATAAACTCTTAGTAGATGCCAGAGGGTCTTTCAAAAGTAGGAAGCAAACATGACTAACTCGATGAATGAATGCAGTATGCAAACCTCTACAAAATGCAATCTAAGTGTTAAAAAATCAAGAAAAGTTTCAAAAAAGGGTAGAAAATAAGAAGTAGATTCAGGGTAATCTGATTGGGTGGAAAGTAAGAAAAGGGTTCGGGTTAATTGGATAGAATAGGATATAAGAAGGGGTGTCAGGGATTAATCCTAAACTAATAAGGTTGACCTTAAAGGGTTGGTGTCTATCTACTAGGTCTGCCTTATGGAAGAATGAATCACTAATTTCAGGAAAAAGATCTTCGATTGGGATCGAGGAAGTGACTTCATCTTGAGGATACTGGGTGAGATAAGCCAAGTCCTCAATAAACTCTTTTAGCTCAGGAAATTCAGGATTAGGCTCTACAATTGGATCCTCTTCTAAAGTCTCCTCTAATTGCTCTTCCATTGTAGCTAGGGTGTGATCTGGGTTATCTAACTCTGGGTCGGCCACTAACTGATTATGGTCAAGGTTAGCTAAATCTAGATTGGCTACTACTTGGGTATGGTCAATTAATATTGGGTGGTCTTCTACCTGGGTATCTATTGATTCAAGTAGCTCTAGATTGGTTTCTACCTGGGTTTCTACTGGATCAACTAACATTGGATTGGTTTCTACCGGGGTTTCTACTGGATCAACTAACATTGGGTCTTCTATAGGGTAGTCTTCTAGATCTTGAATAGACTCATTATCTTCATAGTCCTCTACCAGACTTGGGTCAGCCTCATATATTTCTTCTTCTAAGTCATCTTGGTGAACCAATGGGGTAGTAAGAGGGGTTTGGCTAATGGGAAATTGACTAGGGTCTGGGATAATAGGGGTGGGTAAACTAAGGGTTATGGGTTCAAAGGTTATGGGTTTAAAGGTTATGGGTTCAAAGGTTATGGATTTAAAGGTTATGGGTTCAAAGGTTATGGGTTCAAATCTAGGGGTATCAATCCTATGAGGTTCAGGTCGACTGAGAGATAGTGGGTTATTATTGGGTTCATATCTAGGGATTATGGGTTCCTAGGGTTCAGCTCTATGGGTCTTGCCTAGGGTTCCTACTTGGTTGAGTCTATGGTTCATTTGGTCAAGCTGGTTTATTCGAGCGGCCAATTGGGCATTCATTTGGGCTAACTGATTGTGGGTCTGGATATTGGATTGGTTTATTTGGGTAAGCTGGGCTTGGGTTTGGGTATTCATTTGGGCAAGCTGAGCTAGGATGGTCTCCAAAGTGGCTTCCATGGTTGGGCTGGACTGAGGTTTGGACTTTTGATATTGGGTTCCTAATCTAGTGGTCATGCAACAAATCAATCAATCAAAATGAAATGATGCAACCAAGCATGCAAAAGAGAAAGAAAAGGCTAGTATAATTTACGGTTTCCTAGACCTAGTGCCAGAAACTGGGTGGGTCAGCTCAACTTACACCTAACCCAATAGCTAATCCTTCCACTGGCCAAGTAGGGGGTGGGAGTGTGGGAGGCCCCCCCTTCTTTCACAGGGACCCAATTAAAAACCACAACACCACTTAGATCGTTTGACTCTGGACCCCCAACCTTAGACACCAGCTTTCAACAATAGCTAAAAGGTTAAATGCACTAGTTGGCCCACACAGCTCGGACCCGACCTGTTGATGTCTTCTAGCCCACTATTGCAAATTAGGTCTAATTGATTTTAATTAGGCTTGGGTTAGTATGATGATGGTGGTTTTGGGCCCAGGACAGGTGATGAAATCCTGCCCTGATCTGAGATTTTGAGTTGCCCTTAAGATTAGGTTAGAATGATGGCAATCAATGGCCCTAATGCAAGCAAAAACAATTAGAAAATAAAATATTTTTTTAATGATTTATGATGTGTCAAGTTAGGTTTAAGTTAACTGGGGTTATCAAACAAAGTTTGGCTTGGGATTGGGGGTTTGGTAGTTGATTAGGTTAGGTTGAGTCAAGATGCATAATGTAGCAGAAATCAGTGAATTAGGATTTTAGTGGTTGCAGAGTTTGACATAGATCTCGATGCATAAAAAATTTAAAAAAAAATCTAGAATAGAGTATGGATGTTATTTATGATTCTTACCAAATTTTAGGTAGAAAAAAAATCAATGATAATGAAAACCTAGGGTTTTCTGGACTGTTACAGAAATTATCAGGAATCTGTTAGGATTTCTATTGTACCAAAGTTTAGAGATTTAAGTTTTCATTAAAAATAACTAAAAATTTTTATAATGACTAGGATAGAATAGAGGACATGCAGTGCAAATTTTACAAAAAAATAAAATATTTATGATGCCAAAATCAGATGAAACCTAGACACCTAATGCAGTGAATAGAATGCAGAATTAGGGTTTGTGAATGCAAAGCAAATAAAAAACTATCCTAAACCCACTCTGATACCAAACTGATGCGAGATGACTCTAGGACTACAAAACATGTATGGAAAATAGTAAAATATTTTTTTTGTGATTTTTATAATTTTAATTGTAAGCTAGATTCCCAAAATAAAGTAAAAACTAGCAGAATGACTAGCAGTGCAAAGAATCATCGAGTTGCAGGCATACTCATGCAAACCAATGAAATATCCAGGACCCGAGAGTTGAAAAACTCTTGGTTCAGGATAGCTTTTCTTCATTAAATTAGAAAATAAGAGTTGGAAAGGTTTCTTACCAGTCAGAGATTGAAATTCTAAAGCAGCAGGGTTCACACGCACTCTGATCGGAGCCTGGAAGAAGAAGCCTTGTTTCCCTTGAATCTGATGGCATATCTAGGCAGTTCGGGCAGAAAAAAAGGCCTCCTCCAGGGAGGGGAAGCACCTCGAGGATCCTACAAGTGTCAGGGTTAATCAAAACAGCAATTAAAAAAATAAGAAATGAACTATGGATTGAAAGGAATCAAGTTTAGGGTTAGAAGATGGCTGTTTGAAGCTTGTTGAAGATCTCCTCGGTTGGCGGCCTAGGGAACTCCTCCTTGGATGTGTGAAGGCTTGGATGGCAGTGAGTTAGGGCATGGAAGGAATCTAAGGCAGCAAGGAATTCGTCCAAATACAAGAACACAAACCAAAGAACCAAAACAACACACCAACACAAGGTAGTAACTCAAATTTCAGCAAATTGTATTCATAAGAAAGAGATGCTTACAAGAGGGGGAAGGGTGGGGTATTTATAGATTTCCCATGCCCTCACTAACCATGGTTATACTTGGGTTACAAGTCCTCTTCCCAATTGAAATACAAGTCCTTTCCTAGCTAACTTAGAATTACAAAGTTTTAAAAGGACTAGAAATCCCAACTAGGTTAGAATTATGATCTAATCTTCTCTTCTTTCCTCTCCCAACTTGGCTTGGACTTGGTCAAACTCCTCAAACTCGTTTTTGGACCTTGGGGCAGCAGCAAGGATGCCTCCTTCATGGGCTTGGACTAAAATTTGAGGGGTCCAGGTGGGCTTCCAGGGGTTGGGCGCATGGGCTAGCATATTCCAGGGAATCTGGCTAGAATCTTGCTTCTTAAGGGCTTGGGCTTGGCCCCTGGGCTTGATTTTAAGGCCTGGAGTGCTGGAATAACCTGAAAAACATGGGCTCCTGGCATATGAAATATCCCGGAAGCATCTGGAGGGAATTTGGCATCTGAAATGGCACCCATAGATAATCAGGGCACAATCAGGGCACCTGGGTGTCGATTGAGCTCCCCTGAGCTGGTGTAACTGCTTCTGGCTTCAGAATGAGGTATGGTGGAACTCCAATATAGCGTAGCCTCTTCTCTTGTACAAGAAATGAACTCACACTAGACTCATACTGGTATACAGGACTCAATTCTAGTTGATTACAAAATTTGGCACATGGCTAGGTAAACCAAATAGGGTCCAGTAATCTATGTCTAATCCTGGTGCCCCCACCATAATGTGTGTAGATAGCAGAGCTATAAACAAAATCATGATCAAATATAGGTTTCCCATTTTCTGTTTGGATGATATGCTTGATATGATGGCCGGAGCCACTATCTTTTCCAAGGTAGACCTTAAGAGTGGCTACCACTAGATTAGGATTAGACCCAGAGATGAATGGAAGATGGCTTTTAAGACTAAGGATGGCCTTTTTGAGTAGGTAGTGATGCCTTTTGGACTTTCTAATGCTCCTAGCACTTTTATGAGGGTCATGAACCAAGTCCTGAAAGAATTTACTGGAAAATTTTTGGTGGTATATTTTGATGACATTTTGATATACAGCAGGACTAAAGAGGACCATCTTAACCATCTTAGGTTAGTCAGCCAGACCCTTAGGGAAAATAGCCTTTATGCCAATCCAAAGAAATGTGAGTTCATGACAACGAGGGTTATCTTCGTATGTTTTGTAGTCACCCCAAAAGGAGTCTCTGCTGACCCCGAGAAAGTTAAAGCCATAGTTGAGTGGCCAGTCCCAACTAGTGTCCATGATGTGCATAGTTTCCATGGCCTTGCCACTTTCTATAGGAGGTTTATTCAGGGATTTAGTTTTATCGTAGCACCCATCACCGACTGCATCAGGAAGGAAGGCTTCCAATGGACCAAAGCTGCAGATAAAGCCTTCCAGGAAATCAAAGATAAAATGATACAAGCATATGTCCTAAGATTACCTGATTTTTCTAAGGTTTTTGAGGTTGCTTGTAACGCTTTGGGAGTTGGCATTGGAGGAGTACTTAATCAGGAAAATCACCCCGTGGCCTTCTTTAGCGAGAAACTCAATGAGGCCAAAGTTAAGTACTCGACTTATGATAAAGAGTTCTATGCAGTCATTCAGGCTCTTAGGTATTGTAGGCATTACCTGTTACCCCAAGAATTCATCCTTTTCTCTAACCATGAAGCCCTTCGATACCTAAACTCCCAGAAAAGATTAAACCCAAGGCATGCTAAGTTGGTAGAATACATCCAGGCCTATACCTTTGTGCTTAAACATCGTGCTGGTACTGAGAATAAGGTAGCTGATGCCCTTAGCCATCGTGCCCTGTTGCTGAATACTGTTAGGACTGAGGTTATAGGATTTGATCGATTGAAAGAGCAATATGAGACCTGTCTTGACTTTGGTGAGATCTTCCAATCCAAGAAGCAAAAACCATCTAGCACCCATAGTGAGTACACCCTCCAGGATGGTTACCTTTTCAAAGCAAATAGGTTGTACATTCCCAAGGCCTCTCTTCAAGAATTCTTAGTTTGGGAGACCCATACGGGAGGCTTAGCTGGTCACTTTGGTAGAGAAAAGACCATCTTAGCAGTAGAAGACCAGTTCTTTTGGCCTAGCCTGAAGAAGGATATAGCTAACATTGTTTCCCGGTGCTGAACTTGTGCTGTTGCACACAGCAGAAACAGAATACTAGCCTGTATACCCCTCTGCCTGTGCCAAGTCGCCCTTGGAAAGACCTTAGCATGGACTTTATAGTGGGATTTCCCAAGACCGCAAGGAAGCTTGATTCAGTCTGTGTAGTGGTAGATAGGTTCTCCAAAATGGCCCATTTCATATCCTGTTCCCAGACCCTAGATGCTTCCAAAGTTGCCAAGCTCTTTCTTGATCATGTGGTTAAGTTACATGGCCTTCCAAAAATCATAGTGTCCGATAGGGATGTCCGATTCACTAGCTACTTTTGGAAAACCCTTTGGCACTTACTAGGCACCAAGCTTAAGTTTTCAACTGCCTACCACCCGCAGACCATTGGCCAAACTGAGGTAGTCAATCGTAGCTTAAGGAACCTCTTGAGATGTTTAATAGGTGAACACACCAAAAACTGGGATCTTCTTTTAACTCAAGCTGAGTTTGCCTATAACAGTTTTATGAATAGGACCACTGGGAAAAGTCCTTTCGAGATTGTGAGTGGTTACAAGCCTAACCGACCTCTTGATTTGATTCCCCTACCTATCCATGCTCATGTCTCTGAGTCCGCCGAATCCTTTGCACAGCATATTAGGGACATACATAAGGAAATTAGCAACAAGATTAATCTAAGTAATAATACATATAAAAGAATTGCTGATTCTCGAAAATGAGCCAAAGAGTTTGAAATTGGGGATTCTGTAATGATTAGGCTTAGGCCTGAATGGTTTCCACCTAGGACCGTTAAGAAACTTCATGCTCGTGAAGCTGGCCCCTTTAAAGTGATAAAGATAGTTGGCCCTAATGCCTACATTTTTTAGCTTCCCCCGAATTATGGCATTAGCTCGACTTTCAATATCTCAGACTTAGTCGAGTATAGGGAACCAACAAACATACCTAGTGAGCCATTTGGTCCTGACCTTTCTTTTGAGAGTGAACTCGAACCTGAGTGTCCACCTCCAATTTTATCTAAGAGAGGAGAGCAGATTGAGCGTGTCCTAGATGACCAAGCTATCACTACCCGGTGCAAAGGTTACAAACGTTTCTTAGTCCGATGGCAAGGTCGACCTGAGTCCGATGACTCGTGGATCACCCGGGAGGACTTACAGTGCCTCGATCCTGACCTTCTGGAGGAGTACCTAAGCCAACTCAACTCTTACTCGAGAGGGTCGAGTTCCTCCCACCCTGGGAGAACTGGTGTGGGCACCAGAATCTGACAGAGGCTCCTCAACCCTCTGTGGATGTCCAATTAAGGTTCCAGTTTTTTAGGTCTTGTAATAAGGCTTCAAGCCTAAGCATTGTATTTTTTAGTCATGAATTTAGTTTCAATTATTTTTGTTTAGTCCTGTACATTGACCAATTTGGTCAAGTTGTGTCCTGTATTGAGTCTAGTCCTGTATTGAGTCCAGTCCGAGTCTGGGTCCAAGCCGGAGTGATCTTTGAGTTCAGCTCAACTACTATTGGGCCAAGCCTTGAAGGTCAACATTTCAACCCTAGGGCGCCACTTCACCATCCCATATGGCACCACTTCACCATCCCATGTGGTGCCACCTCATCTTGCCAAATGGAGACACATCAAATATTCTTTCCTCCTTTCCCTTCCTCCATCAAGCCACTTACTAAAGAAGTCTTAGGCAACCAAGGAAAGGTTGAAGACAAAGGCCTTGATCCAAGCCTCATTTCAAGCTTCTCTCCTAAGAAGGGTGAGCAACCAAGGAAAGAGAGAGACACAAGCCTTGCATCATGCCTTCTTCCCAAAATTGAAGGTCAACTTTCCAAGTCCAAGGGAGACAAATTCCTTCTTCTAAGCCCATTATCAAGCCATGCATAATCAAATCCAAGTGAAGGTCGGCCAAAGGAGAGAAATCTATTTTTTTTTGAAATTTTTTGGCACCTCTCAAAAGAGGACTTGTAGTTTTCATTTGAATTTCATATGAGGTCCTAAGGGGCCTATAAAGAGGACCTTACCCCTCCTTTGTATGGGTAATTGCTATTGAATGAAAAACCACAAGTTTCTTGAGATCCAGTTTTCTCTTTAGTTGCCTTCGTTCACTAGGAACGTCGATCTCCATGAGGGAGCGCCTTCGCCTTCAGGCGTCAAGAGGTGTGAGGCCTCAAGTTACCGTCTCTTCCGTAACTCTATCCTCCGACTTCGAGTCAGGGTCCATTGGGATCAACCAACCAGGTGCCTAGCAAGAAGAACTCCATCATCACCACTTCAAATTTCACCCCTTCTTCTATTTGCTTTCTCTTTGATCAAATCTTAACTCTCCTTGAATTCTCGCAGGTCCTCCAGGTGACACGAGCACGGAGTCGATTGCCCTTGCCATCGAGACCTTCAACAGCAAGCCGGTGCATCTGCAAGGTGGAAGGCTCGATCATCCAAGCCGCATCCGCCAGAATGAGTGATCTCGGTATCGGGCACTTCAGATCTTTGAGGTTTGCCTCCCTAAACTCCTAAGTCGATATTGTTCTGAGAGCTAAGTCCTACGAGGTTTCTCAATCCCGGGGTCCTCTTTTTATCCTTTTTTAGGGGCTAATCTACATGCTTGTGGTCTTATCTTTATTGAATCCCTAGATCTGCTTTTGTCTTATTTTTCAGGAATCCTCAAGAAAGTCATTAAAACCTAAAAATCACAAAAATAACAAATCACCTGCATTCATTTCATCTTGCATTTAGTTAGTCCCCCATCATAGCTCTCAGTTGGGATCATGCTCATGCTGCCAAGGCGAGCCCCCGTGCCGAGGTCAGCTCCAAGCAGGGGTCATGCTCTTGGGGCGAGCCCTCCATCTTCGGCCAGCTCCCGGCCAGGGTCATACTCATGCTGCCAAGGCGAGCCCTCTTGTCAAGGTCAGCTCCAAGCTGGGATCATGCTCATGGGATGAGCCCTCCGTCTGAGAGGCCAGCTCCCGACCGGGGTTGTGCTCATGCTGCCAAGGTGAGCCCTCTACCGTGGTCAGCTCCCAGCCGGGGTTAAGCTCATAGGATGAGCCCTCTGTCTGAAGCCAGCTCCCTGCGGGGGCCATGCTCATCTACCAAGACGAGCCCTCTTGCCGAGGTCAGCTCCCAACCAAGGTTGAGCTCATAGGGCGAGCCCTCCATCTGAGGCCAGCTCCAAGCTGGGGCTGTGCTCATGCTGCCAAGGTGAGCCCTCTAACTGAGGTCAGCTCCCAATCGAGGTCAAGCTTATAGGGCGAACCCTCTATCTGAGGCCAACTCCTTGTCGGGGTCTTGCTCATGCTACCAAGACGAGCCCTCCTACCGAGATCAGCTCCTAGTCGGGGTCGTGCTCATAGGGTAGCCCTCTATCTGAGGCCAGCTCCCGGTCGAGGATGTGCTCATGCTGCCAAGGCGAGTGATGGGGACATCAAAATCCATCCAGTTTTTTTTTCTTTTTTTCATATTTTTTTATTTTAGTTTAAATTTTTATTCCAACTATTCTACCTATCCTCGCTATTCCTATTTTATTCCATACTTATCCCTGACTTATCCTTCTATTATTCTTGTCATCTTCTTCCTCCATTCATCGCCCATATCCAAGCCCCATTTCCTTCATTCCCAATCGATGATCACCATCGATGCCCGTTAAGCCTGCCGATGCCCGTCGCCCATCCCACCAACCTGCTACCGTGATGCCCAACACCTGCCGGAGAGCCCGAGCCGACGGAACCATGCCCTCCTCTCCCTGCATCTATGATGCCCATGCCCGTGACGCCTCCCCATCTCCATGCCCGATGCCCCTCCACTCGAGGTCATCTCCAACGGCCATCAACGCCGATCGGATCCTGCTAGATCTGCCGACCCATCCACCCTCCACCTCGCCCGTGAGCATCACCGACCGCCTCCTCCAAATTCTCCAAATCATCGATTTCTCCATCCCCCGGCCCCACGCCATCGCGGCCATCCCCCGGGATCTGCCAGCCTGTCCACCCTCTGCCTCACTTGCAAGCTCGACGTTGAGGTCCACATCCTCCGCCCCATTCCGCTCGATCTCCTGTTCCACGATCACAGGAGAAGGATTTGCACATATCCTGATGCAGAAACAGCTATGCATGGATCTCAAAGCTGCTGGTTTATGATTCAAGAAAATATAAATAATAATAAATAAATAATAAATAAAAATTTTCATATATGGATCCTAAATTTTGTAAGCCTATATAAAGGCATCCCCTCTTGTATTTGAAAGCTGGTGAAGAATAAAAATGAGTTTTTAGAAGTTTGGTTCTTGGTTCACCCCCGTATGGGGAGGGTGAGAGGCCCAATAGTGTTCGCCCTCGCATGGGCGGGGAGGGTGAGAGGCCCAATAGTGTTGCCTTCGTTCTTTGAGAATGTCAACCTCCGTGAGGGAGTGGGTGTGAGGCCCATTTTGCCTTCGCCTTCAGGCTTCGAGGGGTGTGAGACCCTATGCCTCCATGAGGGAGTGGGTGTGAGGCCCCTCTTGACTTCGCCTTCGGGTGTCAAGGGGTGTGAGGCCCTAGTTTGCCTTTGTCCTTCAAGACATCGAGGGGTGTGAGGCTCTATGCCTTCCCTTTCAAGTGTTGAGGGGTGTGAGGCCCCAGTTTGCCTTTGTTCTTCGAGACATCGAGGGGTGTGAGGCCCTGGTTATCTCCTTCTTGATCCTAATTCCAGGAGACTTTTCAGCTCTCTGACGATCCTCCTAGCCTAGTCCCACATCAATTTGGTATCAGAGCGGGAGAGGATTAGGGTTAGAGAAAAAAGAAAAAAAAGAGAAAAAAATTGTAGCATCGAGCCTGACTCGACAGAGTCGAGTTTTTTCCACCCAGGAAAATGATGGGGACATCAAAACCCATCCAGGTTTTTTTCCTTTTTTTCAGATTTTTTTTATTTTAGTTTAAGTTTTTGTCCCAACTATTCTATCTATCCCCGCTATTCCCATTTTACTCCAAACTTATCCCTAACTTATCCCTCTGTTATTCCTATCATTTTCTTCCTCCATTCATCGCCCAGATCTAAGCCCCATTTCCTCCATTCCCAATCGATGATCACCATCAATACCCGCCGACGCCCGTCGCCCATCCCACCGATCTGCTGCCGTGATGCCCGACACCCGTTGGAGAGCCCGAGCTGATGGAACCGTGTCCTCCTCTCCTTGCATCTGTGCCATCCATGCCCGTGATGACTCCCCATCTCCACGCCCGACGCCCCTCCACTCGGAGTCGTCTCCAGCCACCATCAACACTGATCGGATCCCGTTGGATCTGCCCTCCGCCTCGCTTGTGAGCTCGACGTCGAGGTCCATGTCCTCCACCCCATTCCGCTCGATCCCCTGTTCCACGATCACAGGAGAAGGATTTGCATAGATCCTGATGTAGAAACAGCTCTACATAGATCTCAAAGCTACTGGTTTAGGATTAAAAAAATATAAATAATGATAAATAAATAATAACTAAAAATTTTCATGTATGGGTCCTAAATTTTGTAAGCCTTTATAAAGGCATCCCCTCTTGTATTTGAAAGCTGGTGAAGAATAAAAATGAGTTTTTAGAAGTTTGGTTCTTGGTTCGCCCCCGTATGGGGAGGGTGAGATGCCCAATAGTGTTCGCCCCCACATGGGCGGGGAGGATGAGAGGCCCAATAGTGATGCCTTCATTCTCTGAGAACGTCGACCTCCATGAGGGAGTGGGTGTGAGGCCCATTTTGCCTTCACCTTCAGGCATCGAGGGGTGTGAGACCCTATGCCTCCGTGATGGAGTGGGTGTGAGGCCCATCTTGCCTTCACCTTTGGGCATCGAGGGGAGTAAGGCCCCAGTTTGCCTTTGTCCTTCGGGACATCGAGGGGTGTGAGGCCCTATGCCTTCACTTTCGAGCATTGAAAAGTGTGAGGCCCTGGTTATCCCCTTCTTGACCCTAATCTCAAGAGACTTCTCAGCTCTCCGATGATCCTCCTAGCCTAGTCCCACATCAGCGAGCCCTCCTACCGAGATCAGCTCCTAGCCGGGGTCATGATCATGGGGTGAGCCCTCCGTCTGAGACCAGCTCCCGATTGGGGTCGTGCTCATGTTTCCAATGCGAGTCCTCTTGCTTAGGTCAGCTCCTAGCCGAGGTCGTGCTCATAGGGCGAGCCCTCCATCTAAGGCCAGCTCCTAGCTGGGGTCGTGCTCATGCTGCCAAGGCAAACCCTCCTATCGAGATCAGCTCCCAGTCGGGGTCATGCTCATAAGGCGAGCCCTTCATCTGAGGCCAGCCCCAGCCAGGGTTGAGCTCTTGTTGCCAAGGCGAGCCCTCCTGCCAAGGTCAGCTCCCAACTGGGGTCATGTTTATAGGGCGAGCCCTTTGTTTGAGGCTAGCTCCTAGCTGGGCTCATGCTCATGCTGCTAAGACGAGCCCTCCTACCGAGATCAGCTCCCAGCCAAGGTTGTGCTCATAAGGTGAGCCCTCCATCTGAGGCCAGCTCCCGGTCGAGGTTGAGCTCATGCTTCCTGAGGTGGGGCCCCTGAAATGAGTCTCCTTTCTACCTTGTGGAGGTCAAAATTCTCGCCAGCAGCAAAGGAGGGAAGGATCAACAAAAACTCAAACCACAGCAAGGGGGTTCCTGTCCACCTGCAACCTCTAGGAGGTAGCGCACGCCCTGCTAGTAATTCAAATTTTGCAATGCGCCACCTACATGCACTGTGCAAGGTGTGCTTCAGGCCCTAGGTCTGTGGCGTGCCGCCACGTCGATGATCGTGCAACCTGGGGCTTCCACCCTCATGACACGAAACCTAAACCTCCTCCAAGAGAAGTATTCTATTAAGGCCACAGGCCTTGCGATGCTCTGACGATCCCTCTGGGAATAGAAACATCCCACCGTGGCTTGGGGCTCAATGGCATGGCACCCGGCCCTCCCATGGAGAACTGCACCACCAATTGGACAAGGTCTGTGCCACACCGGCGAACAAACCCCAATAGGAGGATCTCCCTCAAAGGACCGATTTGAATGGGGGAGGACGGCGAGAAACAGAAAGACCCTTTCCAAAGGGGGCACCAGGAAAAGGACATCTCAAGGAAGCCCCAGACTTGGTTTGGGTCATTGATCTCATATAAAATAGAAGAAAGCACCCCCAAGGGGAAGGAGAGGCAATCAGTAAGAGACAGAAAGCTAACAGGCAAGGAACCAACTAGCAGAACCTCCCAAGCTCTCCGATCCCAACTCCACTTTGTCTTTACTTCCCAGTTATATCTTTCACCCTCTATGTGTAGAGAGTTCCCAAGCTCTCCGCCACAATGATTCTGTTCCCCTAGATCATCCCACTAACTTGATCAACGGAGTGTCCCCACCAGAATCCCTGGCTTGGGTCTTCTCTATTTTACAGGGTAGCTGACCAAAGGAGCATACCGAAGTAGAGGACCGAGCGCCCTACGGGAGCCAGATGCATCCATGACACATCAGAGCTGCAAGCCACGATGATCCAGGCGGCAACAAATTGGCATGCCAGGTTGGGGGATGAAGCACTAGAACTTCAGTGACTATGGGAAGTCTAGCAGCGAGTCCCTTACCACCAAAAGAGCATCTACGAAGCCCCAGAGCTTCATGGTGACAACCAGAGCACACGAGGCTTCCGCCAGCAGGGCGGGGGCCCCGCATCATGGTGATCAAAGCCTAGAGAGGGGGCTCCCTACTCCACCACCATCACCACCAGTGGATCCCTAGATTACTGCATTAGCCCAGCAGGTCCATGTCCTGGCTGCAGTGGTGTGTCATCTCCATCAGAGACACCGATCCCTGGCAACACAGCAGCAGCCAGGGATGCCAGCGGCTCACGCCATCGATCCTCATACCAGCCTGCGGTCCTTCCAAGAGGGGCCATTACATGCAGTCTCCCACTTGAGAGGAGACCACCAGGCGGCCAAAAAGAGGCAGCATGATGGCTCGACCAACTGGGAGAGCCGATCCATGGTCTTGGACCATGGTGCGTACTCCCATTGATGCGGGACAAATAAATAAATAATAAAAATAGCAATTAATATTTTTTTTTATATTTTCATATTTTAATGGAGAACTCAAAGGAGATAGTAAACGAAACTAATAAGTCTCTTACCCACACTAGTAAACCTATAAAGCAATTTAAAAGCAGGACCTGGTAGTTAAGAAACCACTGTAAACTAGGATATATTCAATGAGACAGAAATTATGAGAAGGGAAAGGTTCAGTTGTACCAATATAGATCTCTCTCTCGATGTAGATCAGGAAGGGCTCTCAAGATCGTAGAGACAGGATTACGAAATCTTGCTTCCAGGCTCCGATTTTCTATGCAATGCGGGTTTGGAGGCAAGAAACCCTGGCTTCAATTCTTGATCACCTGCACACTCAACAAAGAAATATGAATTAGGAAGCAACAAATGAAAGGAAAGAATGAAAGAAAGAAGGGTTTAGGAATGGTGGATTTGGATTTTTGATGGCTTGGATAAATAAGGCCTCACACCCTGCGATGCTCCAAAGGAACAAAGGAAGGGCCTCACACCCCACGATGCACACAACAAAGGAAAAATTCAGCAAAATTTTGTTGTATTTCAATAATAATTTCATGAATTACAAGGAAGGCTGGTGGGGTATTTATAGACCCCTAACCAAAGACATAAGGGAGACAAACACTAGTCTTGTGCTCCCTTGAAATACAACTCCTAGAATCCTGCTCTTGGGTGTCTTGGACTCTAAAGTCTAGATCATGTGGTTGTCTACAGGTGAGGGACTCCTCAGTCTGGATTAAAGAAGGCTCAAGAGTTTTGGAGAAACTCTTGAGTTTAGGAAAATTAAGTAGCTTCCATCCTGATTGCTTGAAACTATTGAAGTAAAAACCCACTGAACCTCCTTCCCTTAAGTGAGCAAATAACTCAAAACTCTTTTGAAGTGGGCATTGAACCTTGCTTGGCCGAACTCCTCATTTGGCATGAATTAACTTGGATGGAGGGGCGCCAAGATGAGAGTCCTTCACATTTACTTCTCTTAAAAATATGAGGTGCCAAATATCTTTCTTCTCATGGGCCAACCATGTAGTGTTGTCTTAATTTTGTAGCATGTCCAAACACAAGTGATAGGCCATGTGTTATTGTCCCCCTGGTGATGTGGCAGTAGTTGTCCTGAAATCATGCAAAGATGGCACCAAATAGGATGGCATATGGCAAGAACTTGTGCTAGCACATGGAGTCACATGGGCTTATCTTGAGCTAGCACATGGGTCTTGATTTGAGTTACATGGGTCTTACAATTGGGTCTCTCTTGTAATACAAGACTTAATAACTAATTTTTACAGGACTCAATAAATAACTAAAGCCTAATTAATCAATTGATCAAGAGGCACAAACTCAAAATAAAATGGATATAATATGGTAAATAGGGCTTGGCCCAACAGGGGTTGACATAACTGATAAATTGGTTAAAGCGGTTTAGCCTAAAAAGGCTAAATAAATAAAACCCTAATTTTAGTTGGTAAAAGGGGCTAACCCTAACTAATCCAAAATAACATAAATTAAAATAAAATATTTACATGGATAAAAGGGTTGGGTCTAGGACTTTATTTACAGGTGATCCATAGGGATGTGGGTTCAACCTGTCAATATTTTCGGGCCCTGGTGTCCATACCAATTCTTTCCAGGTGGGAGAAACTCGACCTTGTCGAGTATGGATCAACATCGCTAATATTGCACTCTAGCAAGTCCAGGTCAACTCTCAGCAAGTCCTCTCTGGTGATCAAGAATCATCAGACTCAGGTTGTCCTTACCAACGAACCAGATATCGGTGGTAATCCTTGCCTCGGGTAGCAATGATCTTGTCATCCAAGATCCGTTCTATCTTGTCTCTTTGGACTAGTGGTATGGCAGGTGGACATACTTAGATTGGCACACTCTCAAGGACAGGATTAGGCCCAAATGGCTCACTAGGAATCAACATTGGTTCCCTATACTCGATAACGTCTGAAACGTTGAAGGTATTGCTAATGCTTAGTTCAGGTGGCAACTCGAGCACATTGGCATTAGGTCCTATTTTCTTAATTACTTTGTATGGTCTACTACTACGGGCATATAATAGTTCTAGGTGGGAACCATGACAAAGTCTCCTTCATTGTATTCCTTTGAGTCTTTTTTTTTTGAAAAGATTCATTGCTTTTATTAATAATTTTTTTTTATCAATATGCATGTAAACCCTAAACTACAATTGGGTTTGTCCTTTGGTTAGGTGGGTGACATGCAGATGAGAACGGTGCATGGATTCCAACTAAATGCCATATGGTTTTCCAAAAGTAAGTGACAAACCTAATATGCTCAAAAGATGTATGCAACTTACTAACCTCTATAAAATGTAATCTAATGGTCCTAAAAATGTTGGAAGCTTCAGGAAAAGGTAAAAAATAAGAATTGGGTTCGGGGTTGACTTGGTAGGGTAGGAAATAAGAAAAGGATTCAGGGATTGGTCCTAAACTAATGGGGTTGACCTTAAAGGTTTGGGATATTTCTACAGGGTCAGTCCTATAGAAGAATAGTGGTGTGGATACTAGAAGCAGAAGCAGAATAAAACCCCACTCAAATAAGGTTAACCTGATTCCACTTTGGATCGAAGATCACTACGTTAAATTTTTCTTGTAAAGGGCAATTTACTTTCAAGAGTCCTGTAATTACTTAGTTTCAATTTCATGAATCCTGTAATTATGTCCAATCGAGTCCTGTAATTATGTCCTGTCTCAATCTGGGTTCAAATAAGAACTCAATTAGAGTTCCATTAGATTTATTTAAATCAAGTCCAAGCTACTTCAAGTTGAGGTTCACCAAACCACTTGGAGCTTCCAAATCAAGACCTTGGTCCACCAAGCTGGAATTCCACATCACCATGCCAACAAAGTAGCCACCAGGGACGCCACATCATCAGCCACGTCACCTTCAAATGGGCGCCTAAAGGGGAGATCGACCAAGCATTTTAAATTCAAAGAAACCGGCCAATCTCCATGAATTTCTCCTTATCACATGTAACAAGGCCCCATATCCTCCAACCTCCCTTGTAATCCTCCACAATTTGGGGAGAATCTCCATGAATTTCTCCTTATCCCATGTAACAAGGCCCCATATCCTCCAACCTCCCTTGTAATCCTCCACAATTTGGGGAGTTTTCAAATTTCAAAAGTTTTGTAAGGCTATTAAAAAGCCTTGGACGCCCCATTGTAAAAGGGATTGGATTTTGGAAATGAATGAAGTTTGAAGTGAAGTTGTCTTGAGTTTTATGTGTGAAATTTTTCCTATCTTCTTCTTCCATGCCCAAAGCCACTCTCTTCCCTAGCAATTCATCATCCAAGCTCAAGGCAAAGGCATTGGAGTTGGCCAGATCTTCTCAACTATCTTTTCTTTGTTCATAAGTTCTCCCATCCCTTCTTTATGTTTGCATCCTTCAACCTTAACTTTGATCCTCATTGCAGGGTCCTTCGAAGTCCTTGAGTTGTGAACAGGGTTCCCCTTGACAATGAACCAACAAGCTGAAGCCCAAGTCCAGGGTTCTGATCACTGTTATCCAAGTTCTCCAGTCCAGAGCATCAATAGTTTCAAGTTTTGAATCATAGGAAGGTTGGAAAACTCATCAAGGTAAGTCCTCAATCATTAGCCCCTATTGTCTAAATCTTCTTCCTTCTTAGTTTTAGAGTTGTGTCTAATCATGTAATAGTCCCTTTTCATATAATCCTTAAATCTTATTAAGATGAGTACAATGCTAAGTATAATTAGGTTTCATTGCTCTACAAACACCATATTCAAAACATTAATCACATGTGTGCCGTATCAAATTGGTATCAGAGCATGGTTGCATTAAGGTAGAATAGTTCTCTTTAAATCCAAGTAAGATCTAAAATTCACGCCCCCTGAGCGGGTGTACTCCAGTACACTATCACGACCCATGGGAATAATGAGCCCCTGGCCAGACGTGAGTTTTTAGATTGAAGTTTTGGGTAAGCCATTGCACTTGTTTGATTAGGTTCTGTTTTCTGAAAATTTGCATCTGTTTACTGTAATCCGTCTGCAGCTCCAAAGGCAAGTCACTAATTTTTTATTGAAATATTTTTTTTCTTGTTCCTTTTTAAGTCAGTTATCACCATATTAAATTTCATCATTAGAAAAAAATTATAAAAAAAATAAAAATTTCTGCAATTTGACACTGTCATTAGGGTTCTGTTCTGTCCTTTTTATTTATCTTCATTTGTAGGATCTGCTTAGAGTAGTACAGATTTTAGTTTTAAAATTTCTTTCAAATAAATTGAAACATATAAGTTAGGAATCCTCTGTGAATTTTTTAGAGTTTTTGGACATTTTTTCATCATGTTTTCCACACCACTTTCAAACTGCAACACACTTCTGCAGCACCTTTGCATTTCATTCATCTCATGAGAAATCAAATTAAGGGCATCAATTTGACGTAGGGTCAGGGTTTCATCACCTGTCCCTAGCCCAAAAATCACCAACCAGCATATCGATCCCAGCCCATTATTTAAAATTGAGTAGAACGTTAATTGCCCTAGTGGGTTAGGGACACCAACAAGTTGGGTTCAGGTTAGGGTCAAGTTAACTGTGTCAGCTAATTGGTGTGTACTTACTGGCTTGGTGTCTAGGATTGGTGCATCAGGGCTTATGATTTGGTCTGCCTACCTGGCCAATCTCAGATTGGTGTCTAAGGTTGGCAATCAGGGACCTTCACTCCCCTCCACCTACCTGGCTAAGTCCCATAAGTACTACTAGCTAGTTGGTTCACTTAATTAGACCTCTAATTTGTGCTCTAGGTCTAGGAAACCTTAGCTCGAGCTTGAGTCCATTTGCATGCATGACAACTAGAGCAGGGACACCATATTCACCAATCCAAGCCGAGTCTAGTGTAGCCATGGACCCGAATCTTGAAACCATGCTGAAAGGCCTAAATGATCTAATGGCCCAATTGAACCAAATGCTGGCTAAACAATTTTCCTTAGACCAACCAACTCCTACTTTCCCATTAGCTCATATGAATGATAGGAGTAAGAACCCTGAAGTACAAGTTGAGTTCATGAATACTCAAGACTTAGGGTATCCTCAAACTGAAGGGCTAGGGAAGGAAGAAGGCAAATTTGAACCTAGTAAATATATGTATGAGACTGACATAAGTTTGATAGATGAAAATGAAGGGGAAGACTGTGAAGAGAACAACTTTAGTACCTTACCTGAGGAAACCTTTGGTAAAGAAAAGATTATTGAGCCTAGTCCTGAAACATCAGAACAACCAAAATTTAGTGAGGACTTGGTTCCCGTAAGACAATGCCCTCAGGAAGAAACCAATACTTTAGCTTCGACACAAGAACTCCTTCAGGTACCTGAGAAGAACCCAATCATTATTCTAGAAGACTTTCCTGGTGACCTTCAACTACCTAGAAGCATCCCGCCTGTAGATCAAAATTCTAATCTTAAGGTCATCATGAGTAACCAAGGTCTATTTCAAGATTCTCCTAAATTACCCCAAGTCTCGAATTCCTATTTCCTGCCTTTTCCTGAGTCTTATCATAATTTTAGAGCAATTAAGTTTCATTTTGATGAGATTACTAGGATGCATGAGCTTTTAAAGCCTATTCCTTTTGCTACCTACTTTTGGAAAACCTTATGGCATTTGCTAGGAACCCATGGTAAATTCTCATGTGCATACCAGACCAGGGTCAAACCTAAAGAGTCATTATTCTGTTAGGTTTAGGTCCTAGAAAGTCCAATAAAATTTCTCTCAATAAGGATGCCTAGTTCAGTCTGCATTTTGTAAGTGCTTGTGTAAATTTCTGAGTCTGCTGAATCTTTCGCACAGCATGTCACAAATTTGCATAAAGAAATCAGTAATAAGATCAAATTGAGCAATGAGACTTACAAACATTTAGCTGATTCACATAAGAGGGCTAAAGAATTCTATGAAGGAGATTATGCGATGATTAGGCTCAACCCTGAACGGTTCCCCTCTGGAACCATAAAGAAGCTGCATGCCCGCGGAGCGGGACCTTTCAAGATCTTAAAGAAAATAGGGCCTAATGCGTATGTTTTGGAACTTCCACCTGATTTGGGTATCAGTACAACCTTTAATGTTTCAGACCTAGTAGAATACAAAGAACCAGTACTAATACCTAGTGAGCCTTTTGGGCCAGAAACTTTCATTAAGAGTGAACTTATTTCCGAGTGTCCACCACCAACCCTACCTGAGCGGAGAGAGAGGATTGAGAGAATCCTGGATGACAAGACCATTACTACTAGGAATAAGGACTATCAGTGATACCTGGTTCAATGGCAAGGTCGACCTGAGTCCGACAACTCTTGGATTATTCGAGAGGACCTGCAAAGACTTAACCCAGACTTGTTCGAGCATTACCAGGGCAAAACTGAACCATACTCGACTGGGTCGAGTTCTGCCCACACCAGGAGAATTGGTATGGACACCAAAAGCCGAAGCAGAATAAAACCCCACTCAAATAAGGTTAACCTGATTCCACTTTGGATCGAAGATCACTACGTTAATTTTTTCTTGTAAAAGGCAATTTACTTTCAAGAGTCCTGTAATTACTTAGTTTCAATTTCATGAATCCTGTAATTATGTCCAATCGAGTCCTGTAATTATGTCCTGTCTCAATCTGGGTTCAAATAAGAACTCAATTAGAGTTCCATTAAGTTTATTTAAATCAAGTCCAAGCTACTTCAAGTTGAGGTTCACCAAACCACTTGGAGCTTCCAAATCAAGACCTTGGTCTACCAAGCTGGAATTCCTCATCACCATGCCAACAAAGCAGCCACCAGGGATGCCACATCATCAGCCACATCACCTTCAAATGGGCGCCTAAAGGGGAGATCGACCAAGCATTTTAAATTCAAAGAAACCAGCCAATCTCCATGAATTTCTCCTTATCACATGTAACAAGGCCCCATATCCTCCAACCTCCCTTGTAATCCTCCACAATTTGGGGAGAATCTCCATGAATTTCTCCTTATCCCATGTAACAAGGCCCCATATCCTCCAACCTTCCTTGTAATCCTCCATAATTTGGGGAGTTTTCAAATTTCAAAAATTTTGTAAGGCTATTAAAAAGCCTTGGACGCCCCATTGTAAAAGGGATTGGATTTTGGAAATGAATGAAGTTTGAAGTGAAGTTGTCTTGAGTTTTATGTGTGAAATTTTTTCTATCTTCTTCTTCCACGCCCAAAGCCACTCTCTTCCCTAGCAATTCATCATCCAAGCTCAAGGCAAAGGCATTGGAGTCGGCCAGATCTTCTCAACTATCTTTTTTTTGTTCACAAGTTCTCCCATCCCTTCTTTATGTTTGCATCCTTCAACCTTAACTTTGATCTTCATTGCAGGGTCCTTCGAAGTCCTTGAGTTGTGAACAGGGTTCCCCTTGACAATGAACTAACAAGCTGAAGCCCAAGTCCAGGGTTCTGATCACTGTTATCCAAGTTCTCCAGTCCAGAGCATCAGTAGTTTCAAGTTTTGAATCATAGGAAGGTTGGAAAACTCATCAAGGTAAGTTCTCAATCATTAGCCCCTATTGTCTAGATCTTCTTCCTTCTTAGTTTTAGAGTTGTGTCTAATCATGTAATAGTTCCTTTTCATATAATCCTTAAATCTTATTAAGATGAGTACAATGCTAAGTATAATTAGGTTTCACTGCTCTACAAACACCATATTCAAAACATTAATCATATGCGTGCCGCATCAAATAGGTCACTAATCTCAGGGAAGAGATCTTCGATTGAAGTCAAAGGGGTGACTTCAGCCTGAGGGTATCGGGCTAAAGAAATCATGTCCTCAATAGGCTCTATGACTTAAGTCTCTTCTTGTATTTCCTCAGGTAAAGTCTCATCAGTAAGGTTAGGTTCCTCTTGGATCTCTTTTCCTAAGGGTCCTACCAGTATAGTTTTAGTCTGTGAACGATCATGGTCAACTAACTCTAGGTTAGCTTCAGTTTGGGTGTCTACTAGGTTAGCTAATTCTAGGTCTATCCTACCTACTTCTTCTTCAATGTTATCCTTGTGAACTAAATGTTTACTAGGGATAGGTCGGCTAAGGAGAAGTGGACTAATATTGGGTTCCCATATAGGGGAACTAATCCTATAGGGTTCAGGTTGACTAAAGGAAAGCTGATTAGTACTTGATTGATACCTAAGGGTTATGGGTTCCTTGGATTCATAGGATATAGACTCAGAACTATGGTTCATGGATCTGGGTTCATAAAAGCTGGGTTCAAAGAATCTGGGTAGGTACTTTTGCCTAAGTTTAAGTTTCATGTCACTCCAGGTAGTTATGGGTATGTCTCTTCTTCGTTTGATCATTCTTTCAACATCATCCCAATAAATTCTAGCCTGGCGTACTAACTTAAGCTTAGTAATCTTAAACTTTCTTTCATCAAACACTAGTTCCCTCTCAAATAATAGATCCATACCTTCTTTCAAATCAATATAATTCTCAAAATCAAGATCGCCACCAAAAATAGGTGCTAATAAACTAAAGTTCCTAGTGGCTCTCTCATCTTGGTCTATGGAATCATAACTGGGTCTCGTATGGCTTGTCTCCCAGATTTGGTCATTGCGAGGAGCTATCCTAGGGTTGGGAGGTATAGGGCATGGGGTCTCAAGTTTAGGTTCAATACAGGTCTTACAGGTTTTTTCTAGGTTACCTAATCGATAATCTAGTCGGTCAAACCTAGTGTTGAGTTGTCCTAACTGTTCAGTCATAGTCCTAAAGAAGGTCTTAAGGTTAGACTCCATGGTCAAGCTAGGTTAGGTTTGGGTTCGAACTACTTGTATTGGGCTCCTAATCTAGGGGTCATGCAATGCAAACACATCGAACTCAACTCGGACTAGGGTTTCCTAGACCTAGAGCTCAAGTAGAATAGATTAGCTCAAATTACAGCCAATATAATAATTACCCTGTCCACTGGCCAGGTAAGAGGTGGGATCATAGGAGGCTTTCCCTGCTCTTGCAAGATCCTAATTAAAAACCATGAAACTGCTTAGGGCATTTGCCTCTAGACCTCTAGCCTTAGACACCAGGTTCAAGTGATAATCAGAGGATTGGATGCACTAGCTTACACACAATACTTAGAACCCGACCTGTTGGTGTCCCTAGCTTACTAGAGCAATTAAGTCTAATCAATTTTAATTAGGACTAGGACCGATGCAAAGGTGGTGATTGTGGGCTAAGGAAGGGTAATAAAACCCCTCCCTTATATAGATATTGTTGCCCCTAAGATTAGGTTTAAATGATGCACGTACAAGATGAAACCCTAGATGCAATCAAACTAAAATAATTAAAATAACAAAAAAATAAAATTAATTATTTTTTAAAATTTTGTTCTTTTATTTTTTAGCAGAGATATGTTTTGCAAAAAAAATGCTAAGATGCAGGAAATTAAAATATGCAAGATTTATGCAAAAAGAATCCTAAACTAGAATTGCTGAAATTCAGAATAGAATGTTCTCAGGCAATATTCCAGCAAGCAGAAAATTTACATATTGCAATAATTCATAAAAAAAATTTTAAAAATACTTTCAATTATGATGGATTAAATGAAATAAAAATCTGGAAATTCTAAGTTATGTATATATAGAAATAATTAAAATAACAGAATATGTACTAAGATAGTCGAGATGCAGAAATTAAAACCTAGATGCAGAAATTAAAACCTAAAAATGCCTATCTCGTTGTTTTCTTCTTCAAGGATCAATTCACAGTAGCACCCCTACATGCCATATGAAATCTCATTTGAATGGGAGATGAGGGTCTTGCAGCCCTACTTTTTCCTATGACCAGACGGCCATGGTGAAGCACCCGATCCAAGTACTTAAAAAGAACTAAGTTGTAAAAAATTTCAGCACAAGAGCGATTAAACCCTAGTTTAACCTGCTCTTATACTAGAACTGATGAAGAACAAATAAATAAATAATAAAAATAGCAATTAATTTTTTTTTTATATTTTTAGATTTTAATAGAGAACTCAAAGGAAACAGTAAAGGAAACTAATATGTCTCTTACCCGCACTAATTTCAGTTGGTAAAAGGGGCTAACCCTAACTAACCCAAAATAACAGAAATTAAAATAAAATATTTACATGGATAAAAGGGTTGGGTCCAGGGCTTTATTCATAGGTGATCCACAGGGATGTAGGTTCAACCTGTTGATATTTTCGAGCCCTAGTGTCCACACCACCCACCAACGACACCAGCATGGCTGGGAGCTCAGGCAAGAGTTCCCCCACTCTATGCCTCCTTCACCCCTGATGGCCTCTACCGAGGGGTCCACTAATGAGGCCATCCATCACCAGGCGGAGAGGCACCTTGAAGAGCAGGAGCGCAAATTAGCTGATCTCTCCCGTCGATTTGCAGAGATCCAGGGCTTACCCAGCAAGCCTGTAGGTTATGATACCCACCCCCTTTCTCCCACAGCATCTAAAAGGAATCGATCCCCAACTGGTTCTGCATGCCCCAAGTAGATCTGTACGATGGGATGACCCCCTGGACCACCTGGAAAGTTACAAGGTCTTGATAAGGGTCCAGGGGGCTACTGATGCTCTCCTCTGCATTGCCTTTCCGGCTATCCTATGGAAGGCTGCTCGAGCCTGGTTCTCCAGACTTGAGTCAGAAAGCATTGACTCCTTCTCCTAGTTGGAGAAGAGATTCGTTGCGCACTTTGATGCATGTAGGAAAGTGCCATATTAGGCTGACAGCCTCTTCTCGATCCGTCAGCAGGATCGAGAGTCCCTCCGGGACTGTGTCCCAGTTCAAGGCCGTCACCTTAGAGATCTACTACCTTGATAAGCCAGTCATTATGCTGGCCCTAAAAAGGGGGTTGCGGACCTCCCACTTCACCTACTCCCTCGATAAGAAGCCTCCAAAGACTTACTCGGGGCTCCTCCTCCAGGCCCACACGTACATCAGCACGAAAGAGGCGGACCACATCAGAAGAGAGCTCGATTGGAGGCCCCTCAGAGGCAAGCCATTGGGGAAGCATATGCTCTCCAAGCTCAGAAGACGACGTCGGCCCCATGGCTAGGGCCGAGACCCAGAGTCGATCCCGTCAAAAAAGAGAACTTCACTCTTCTCCTCATCTCGAGGGTAAAAATTCTGATAAAGATTGAGGGTGAGCATTTCTTGCACCATCCCCCTCCTCTGAGGCCATCTACTAGATGTGATCGGTCCCGTTACTGCCACTTTCACTGGGACCATGGCCATGATACTGAGAATGCCACCACCTGAAGAGGGAGATAGAAGACCTGATCAAGCACAGCTACCTGATGGAGAACTAATTAGCATGCAAGGGAATTTTCATGGATTTATCATTAAGTTAGGCTTTTAATTCCTGGATTTTAGGTCAAATAGATGAAAGGATAATCCTATAGAAATTCTAGTCCACAAGCATGCAAAAAAGACCCTCTAAAGAGATGAAAACAGGATCGCCAGGGCTAAGAAACCCCAGTAGGACTAGCTCTTCTGCAATAATTTGATGTAGAGGGTTAGGGTGTGTGTACCTAACAATGATTGCTGCTGCTTCCTTGAAGAGATCGCTCTACACTCTCGAATGTGGCCTAGAAAGTCAAGCTAAAAAATCTGAGGATCCGTTGGCTTTTCATCCGCTGACCCGATGGCTAGGCAAACGAAACCCTAATGTCATGAAACTCGAGGGATCTACAAAACACCAAAGGAGGGTTAGAAAAACATAGAGACAAGGGATGAATTGTTGAAGAAGAAAGGAAGAGAAAGGGTAGCAGGGGCGGCCAGGATGAGAGTAGGAAGATGGGTGTCCAGGTGGATGGCGGCTAGGATTTTGATAAACAGGGCCTCACACCCCTCGATGCTCAAAGAGCAAAGGCAGCACTCCCTCACGGAGCTTTCACAAGAACAAAGGCAAAGTAGAAGAAAGAATGCTCATCCTTCATCAAAACTCACACTTTCATTCATTCAATTATTCAATCAATTGTTACAAGAGAGTGGAGGGGTAGGATATTTATAGATGTTCCATGCCATCTCCTTGTTAGGATAGGATTACAAAATTTTCTTAGGACTATGAGTACACAAGGTGAATAGGAAAAGGATTACAAGGTTGAATGAAATTAAGACTTGAATCCTAAAAGGAAGTGGACTCTTCTCCTCATTTGACTTGGTCAAGGGGCGCCGTGGGCTTGGTCAAAGGGCCTCTCTCTTGGCTTGGATGCCTACATGAGTTGGGCTTGGGCTTTAGGGCAACAAGGGCATCCTCCAAATTGGGCTTGGGCGGCCTCCAAAGGTTTGGTGCAAGGCTTGGCACATGGGCTGAATTTGGACCGAAGAATATTCCCTGGTGGCACTTGGAATTTTCATATATGGAGGGCTTCATGGGCTTGGACTTGCTTTGACCTGGGAGGGCCTGGTGAAGGCTTTGGCTGGTGCTCCTTCTCTTGTATAAAACTGGACTTGTATTGGACAAACTTACAGGACTCAATTGGACTGGTTGAGACAACTCAACTTATTACATGACTCAAAATTGATAAAAGGCCCATAATAAGCTGACTTGATTAACTAAACTCGAATGAGCTAAATATAATCCAAGCTTGACTCATTAACTCTAATGGCATGAGTCGAATCTGGATACAGGACTCAAGTGTAACAGAGCTCAAGGCCCAAATACAGGACTTAATGGGCGTTGGGAATTGTGTCCCAAAGCCAATCTCCTAGGTCATAGGCGGTTGAATTGAGTATTGTACTCTTTGTATAAATTAATAAATATTATTTTGGCAGCTAATCACATTCTTACGTTTTCCTGTAATGAACTCTTTTTCATATGATGAAGTCCTTAGGACTACATTGACTTTGATATAAAGAGGATATATCGAGTGGTCCTTAAACCAGGTTCACGACCAAAGGATACATTATACATACGGTAATGTATCAAGTATAGGTTGTTGTGGTTCACATCGTTTAGTTGTCCTCTTGACCAAAGGAGTGTGGTGACACTGATGTGATCTGCAAGTGGGATATATGATATCTCATTGAACGTGACTCCGTGTAGCCCCTTTTCTGTCAAAGGGATATGATTGGATATGGGTATATGTATCCCTTTAACCTGAGATCATCATGATAGCTTGCAAGCAACTCCCTGTGCTTTGGTGCAGGACTATCCGGATTTCTAATCCAATGATGGAAGGTTTCTGGGATAGGCAAGTACATGTGGAGAAGTGGTGGACCAAGATGGAATTGACCTGTTCAAATAGTTTGGATTGAATGTCTAGCAGTGTCTCAATTTAGCAAATTCTCGACCGGGGTAGTCCTAGTGAGGAGTCACTGGACTTGCGAGGTTGGGACATGTTGTGGATTGACTCAGCTAGGGTTGGCAGTAAAACCCTAGGTCATCCTGAGCATTGGATGTCAAAGGGATGAATTATACGATAACCATATGCCAGAGGTTTGATGGATTGCTCTCACATCTTTGACCTATCCAGATGCCGGGACCCATTGCTAGATGGTATCTTATGCTGGTACTGGAATTGTTCCAGTGCTACCGCCTAGGTTCGAACCTATAAGGTCACATGCCATAGAGGATCTCTCCCTGATCTAGGTACCAATTTATGATTAGGAATCATTTCGATAACGGTTTGATTGAGCACTCTTTGGATTGACTTGATTTTGGGTTGATCAAATTTGTTCGGGTCCACCAAGAATTATTTCTGGGTGACCGGGACTTGACCAAGCCATTTATAAATTAAATTTTGATCTAATTTTATTGTGAACTGGTTTAGAACCGGTTTGGGATTTTTTGAACTGGTTGTGAACCGTTTTGAACCAATCCACACGGTATTCAATGGCTTGGATGAATAGGGTATTCAAGGCATCTTTTCTCCTCCCATTTCTCTTCATTTTGGCTGCATATTTAACCACCGATTAATTACTCCTCATTACTTCATTTTGAATGAATTTGATCCGTTCCCAAAACCTGATGGCCTCTCGAATTCCCAGCAAGTCTCCTAAGCTTCCCAAATGACTGGTTGAATTGTTCTTGCTGCTTATAAAATTCTGGGCTGTGGTATGCTATGGGTGTGCCTGCTTTTGAGAGCTTCCAACCAGTGGTTTAGAGCCTAAGTTTCTTGTGTGAGATTGGGAGAGAAATAGTTATTTGATTCCCTATTGATAGTGGTGCTCAATTGGTGAAGGAAGATACTGCTGTTTTAGGAGAAAACAATTATAGAACAAGAGTGTTCTGTTTCCTTATCTCCTTCGCACCATTTGAAGAGGCTTCCGGCGACTAGCATCATGTAAGAACCCCGACCAGAGGAGCCCCAGGCATGTCCCCCCTCTAGAGGGTGTTCGCTTGAGCACCTGGGAGCCGGATCAACCTCCTTATGCTGCTGGTTTTGCTTTACTCTATTTTGATTGCAGAAATCTGCTGCTGCTCTCGGAGAAGAGAAAAAGGACTTCTAAGTGTTGGAAGATTGATGCATTTCCCCTCCATTGAAGCAAGAGTCTATCTTGCTGTTGGAGCCTGAGGAGAGACCAAGAGATTGGCCTTTTGTGTTTGGATTTGTTGCTATTGTAAAGAAGGAAAAATCAACGTTTCAAGAGCTTGCTGGAAGAAGAAGACAGGAATAAACTTATTCCCGATATTCCAGCTATTCCATAGTTATCCCTATTTTATTCCAAGCGGGAATAAGGTAAAATTTATATTTTTAATTTTCATGCAAGTGTAAATCTAGGTTTATAAAATAGTTTATAAATATTACATGCTAATGTTATGCCATGTTATGCCTATACATGTATCTTGAATATGTTAGATCCTGTGTGGAGTAGGTGTTTCCGCTGTTATTTTAAAAATATTTTAAAATACATACCTACTCCCTTTGCTGTTGCATGCTTAATGTAGGCACCTGCAACCCTATTTTTCCTTTCAGTGGTATCAGAGCCAGGTTCTGGTGTAACATATCTTGATTGCATGTATAGTAGATTAAACTGTTTAATCTTTTGATATGATTCTGTATCTTAATCATAGGGATGATTAGGGAGTACTTTTAGGAACCTAGTTGAGACATTCACCATGATCGTGTCTTTGGCATGATCCGGTTCATCTATGTTGGCCTCTTCAAAAGGATCCTTTAAGGAACTCAATGGAATTAAAATTGTTTTAATTCAGATACATTTTTTGGCATGTATTAGAACTTTCTTTTTGGCTATGTAATATTTATAAAAGAATAATACTAAATATGATGCATGAACTGATATGTAAAAGGAGTTTTACATGTTTTAATTAAAATTATTTTAATTAAAAATTTTGGCTAATATTCAAACAATTCTGAATTGTATGATTAAATTAAATGACAAATTATTTTAGGGTTTATGAAACCTAATGTCATTTAAATAAGCCAATTGGGTTAATTGGGTTAGCTATCTAATTGGGTTCATAACTTGGGTTAGACCTATGTTTAGTTGAACTGGATAATAAGAAGACTAATCAAAAGTTGATTAAGGTCCTTCTTTTAGAACTATCTAATAGTTAGATAAGTTAGTCCATTCATCTAAAATGGATCTAATTAGTGGCTCTGTGGAAGCCCGAGTCTTTAGGCTAGTCTGATCGAGTTTGGTAAACCGGTTGGTGTTGAGGTAGGTTTGGCATTGTGATCATGGTTGCATAAGGCTACCTCTTTCCTGGCCAACTTGGTTGGTGTCTAAGAAAGACGGTTAATGGCAGATACTCACCCATGATCTCACCTACCTGGTCAGTCGTGTTGACCAGAACTGATTAGAAAAGCTCATTGACTTGAGTTAACCCATGTCACCCAGGTTGATCAGTCTGACTGATCGATAGGTGCCCATGGATCAATGTTG
This sequence comes from Areca catechu, assembly GCA_021397845.1. Lineage (NCBI taxonomy): Eukaryota > Viridiplantae > Streptophyta > Magnoliopsida > Arecales > Arecaceae > Areca > Areca catechu. The sequence continues at coordinate 88,141,865 of CM038043.1, read as the reverse complement.
AATTGGTTCAACCCTCTTGAAAACTAATTTGTTCAGTGGGAGGATGATCCATGTTCTTGTCTTATTCTTCTATCACAATCTAAAATCCTCTAAAATTATTAGGTCCTGAAAAAGACTAAGTCAAAGAGTTGATGGTGTCTTAACCTCCCATTAAGTGAGTTAGTAATATATCGTTTAACTTGGTGTTCATCGACAGTTCCATAGAATGGGTGTGCATCCGGTTACTGGAATTGCTCTCTCAGAGATGATGGTTCAGTGCAACCTTCTTAACGGTGATCAGGTGAGCTGGCCATAGTCGGGCTTGGTCATTCGTTGGCTGGAAGTATTGAATTTATCATGTTAATGGTTCGGCCTAACCGGAGACCTGCAATAGGAGGACCCTAGGCCGATTGGGGTGTTCACTGGGGCAAAATAGATTACTGGAAGTTGCTTAGGGAAGCAATTGGTTAGTGAACCTACCTTTAGGCGCGTATGAGTGAGCTGCCATAGTCGGTCTCATACGTGGTCTATTGGATTTTAGTACCCATTATGAAATAGTGATTCCACAGATTGGAGTTAGAGGCTCCCAATCTGAAAAATTAGTGGGAGAGACCTTTAGACTAAAGTCCAAGTCTTTTGGTTAATTAATTGATTCATACTCTAATATGGTCTTGATTTTCCTTTCAGATATCTTCAAATCTTTCACTCCAGTCACTCTCGATAATGAGAAGTTGAAGGGTCACAACTTCGATAGTTAGTATCGAAAGTTGATGATTATCCTGGAGCATGAATGGATCCTTTATGTGATAACAAATCCGGCACCTGAAATCCCCTCTACCAATGCTCTGAGTTCGGTCAGGGACACTTATCAAAAGTGGATTTCTGATCGGACTACTGTCCGATGCATTATGCTAGCAGCAATGAATGATGAGTTCAGTCGCAAGTTCGAAGAGGCCCAACCAGATGAGATTCTTCAAAAGTTGAAGGAATCTTTCGGCACGCCGGATGATGTAGAGTGGTACAAAGTATCTTATACCATCTACAATGCCAAGATGCTAAATGGTGGTTCTGTCACTGATCATATATTATACATGATCGAGCTGATTGAAAAGTTGGGCAAGCTTGGATGTCCCTTACATGAGCAGCTCAGCAAGGATGTGATTTTGAATTCTCTGCCCTCCTCCTATCTTGACTTTCTCGACCATTACAGAATGAATAAGCCTCTAGTCAATTACCATGGTTTGATAGGATTACTGCAGACTTTCGAGAAAGACCACCAATTGAATAAGGGGGTGGTGAATTTAGTGGGAGGTTCTAGAGGTCGTCGTCCCTTTAAGAAAGGGAAGAATAAAAGAAAGGGAAAGAAGGTGCTGAATGCTCCTGGCCCGAGTCAGACCAGGAAAGTGAAAGTTGACCAGTCTAATGCAGAGTGCTTCTACTACAAGAAGCGGGGACACTGGAAGAGGAACTGTCCTCTTTACCAAGTGTCCCTAGATCCGAACAGGCCAAGGAAGGGAAAGCAGCAGACTACTGGACAAGGTATTTATATGATAAAACATTATAATTTCTCTATTTGTGATACTGCTAACTGGATATTGGATACCGGTAGTCCTATTCATGTTTGTAATTCGTTATAGGGACTGCAAGTTAGCAAGAGATTCGAGGATGGAGAACAGTTCCTGAGCATTGGGAATGGAAATCGTATTCCAGTACTGGTGATCGATGTTCTGAGTCTTGTCTTTGAATCCTGTATTGTCGAGTTAGTAGACTATCATTATTGTCCTAGTTTCATTATGTGCATAATCTCTGTAGACCTTTTGGCCAATTGTGGTTTTGAACTATCAATAAAAGGAGATATTTGCCAAGTTATTTTGAATAACTCTGTGATAATGAAAGCTAAGTTAAATAATGGCATTTATGTACTATCATAGCCTGTTAGTATAATGTACACATCTAGCAAAAGTCCAAGGTTAGAAAATGTCAGTGATCTGTATCTTTGGTACTGTAGGCTAGGTCATGTAAACCAGAATAGGATCAACAAGTTAGAGGAGATGGTCTCCTCAAGGTCAGTGATTCTGAATCACTTCCCACTTGTGAATCCTGTTTACTTGGTAAAATGTCCAAGTCACCTTTTACTGGAAAAGGTGAACGAGCTATAGAACTTCCGAGTCTCATACATATTGATGTATGCAGACCCATGACAGTTAATGCCAGAGGTGGATACAGATATTTCTATACATTTACAGACAACCTTTCGAGGTTCAGTTATGTCTTTTTGATAAGACATAAATCTGAGTCGTTTGAAATGTTCAAACGATATCGTAATGAAGTAGAAAAATAAACTGGAAAAAGTATTAAAACCCTTCGATCTGATCAAGGAGGTGAATACCTATCTGGTGAGTTTTTGACATACCTTGAAGACAATGAGATTCTCTCAGTGGACTCCTCCAGGAACACCACAGTGGAATGGTGTGTTCGAAAGGAGGAATTGAACCTTGTTGGACATGGTTCGATCCATGATGGGCTTTGCAACTCTGCCACTATCCTTTTGGGGATATGCACTTAAGACAGCTTGTCACTTGTTAAATAATGTTTCGAGTAAGTCTGTTGTCTCCACTCCATATGAGATGTGGACTGGACGTAAGCCCTCAATCTCATACCTTCGAGTTTGGGGTGGTCCAGCATATGTAAAGCATTTAGACTCAGATAAACTTGGTCCTAGGTCTGATCAGTTCCTGTTTATCGATTACCCTAAGAAAACCAAAGGGTATTTTTTCTACTTGGAGGATGAACAGAAAGTGTTCATCGTTCTTAAGGCTATCTTTTTAAAAAAGGAGCTCCTTGGAGAAGGGACTGTAGCCTCTAAGATTGAACTTAGTGCAGTTCAGCCAGTAGAAGAACCTGTACACTCTAAGGACATCATAGAACCGGCTATGATTGGATCACACTCGGAACCCATTATTAGGAAATCCGGTAGAGTACCACGTCAGTTGGACAGATACTATGGTTTCTTGGTCCGGGATGGCGATCTGGTATGGGCACCAGAATCAGAAGAAGACTTCAGGGTTCCATCTGGATCTCTGATTGACCTTGCCCGAGAAAATTAGGGTTTGTAATAAGGATTGACCTGATCAACCCAATTTTGAGTCTGTAATTTTGTCATTTCAATTTTTGTTGAGTCATGTTGACTCAGTCCAAGTCCAGGTCCAGGTTGGCACCATTCGCTTTGCCATAGGGTGCCACATTTTTTCTTCCATGGTCCAGCTACAAGTGGGTGCCACACTCCCTGCCACATCTCCATCCAGTGTCTTTGGTCCCCACACCATAAGAAGTAAGTTCCCCTTTTTCTTGCACCACTTGGGGGAGAAATCCATCAAGATACCTCAATCCAAGGAGGAGACAACTTCTTTCCAGATAAACCCAAGCTAGGATGGCAAGAATTTTTCTTGAAGAGGGGATCAAGGAGGTACCCCACAATGTTCCACAAAAATCCAAGTTATAAAAGGAAAGAGAGCATGTCTTAGGAAGAAAATCAAGGAGGCACCCAAAAGTTTCCTAAAGTGCCAAAGCCATAAAAAGAATAAGCCTAAACTTGTGGAGCAAGACTAGGAGGTGTCCAAAAGAGCCAAACCATGAAGGGAAAATCCTTGATTCATGGAGAGATACTATGAGACACCCCCATAACCTACCATTTGGAGCTGATTTTCAAGTTTTCTTGGAGTTTTTGAGCTGCTCACTGATGGAAAGAGTCTTGGTTGGCCAAGGAAAGAGAATTTGATGCCTAAAGTGTAGTTTAGTCCCACATGGGAACTTGTATGGTTTTGATTTTTCTTATAGGTCTATATATTAGACCCCTTTTATAACTTGAACTTATCTTATGAAATCTTATGAATGAAATCCCTTATTTTTTAGCAAAGTCTTGTTCTTCCGCACTTATTCTGAGTGTTGAGCTCCGTGAGGGAGTAAATCCGGGTTCCCTAGGAACCTTGAGGAGGTGTGAGATCTCCAACCCCAAAACCCTAGCTTAGTCCACCCATCTCTACTCCACCATCACCAATCCCTAGCCTCTACATCATCTCCAAGGTTCTTCTTCCAAAGGGTAGCAGACCACCAGGACCCCAGTCCAGCCATCTTCAAGTCAGCTACCACTGCTTCAGAGTCCATCCAGCAGATCCAGGAGAAGAAGTCCCAAATCTGCAGCCTATGAGTTCCAGATTAGCTGAAAACCTTCAGATCCCATCCTTTCTTCTACTCTGGTAACTCTCTTCCCTGAGTCTCTTGTTCCTAACCTTGTTCTTCTTCTCTCCAGGATCCAGGGTTCAAGAAGAGGCCAACTTTGCCAAGGACCATTATCGGAGGATCCATTGCGAAGATACATTGACTCCCGGGATCCAATAATCTGCTCGAGAGAGTCTTTTTCCACCAAATGGAGAGATATCACTGCTAGGTAACAAGAACCTTCCCTTCTCACTTTGTTTGTTTCATTGAAACTCAGAGCAAACCCTAGATCTGGCGGTTTCTCAATCCCTAGCGATCCTACTTCTGAGTTACTCTGATAATCCACTCCTTTTAATTGTGCTTTCTATCATTTCCTAGTTTCTTTCAACATTAGTTTATCTTTCCTTTGAGTTAAAGCCGACTTCTGAAAATATATAAAAAAAAAAATTACATTAATTTTAATTTGCTTCCGCATTCCACATATTCGTTCTGCATCATTTTTGGTATCAGAGTTTTCGTTCTGCATCACGATCCCATTGAGCTCGACGAGAACAATGAGGATCCGATCACCTATATGGATGCACTTCAGAGATCTGACTCTGATGCATGGCTTGGAGCCATGCAATCCGAAATGGAACCATGGAGATCAACAATGTATGGACATTGGTTGATCCGCCTGAAGGAATAAAACCCATCGGGTGCAAGTAGATCTTCAAGAGAAAAAGGGGCACAAATGGGAAGGTGGAGACCTATAAAGCCCATCTAGTTGCCAAGGGGTATCGTCAGTGATATGGTATCGATTATGACGAGACTTTCTCCCTTGTGGCAATGCTCAAGTCCATTGGATCATGCTTGCTTTAGCAGCATATTTTGATTATGAGATCTGGCAGATGAATGTCTGAACTGCTTTCCTAAATGGGGAGCTAGAAGAAGAGGTGTATATAATACAGCCTGAAGGGTTCACATCCTCAGATGAGTCAAAAGTATACAAGTTGCAGAGAGCAAGCATCTCGAAGTTGGAACTTATTGTTTGATAGGTGTATCAAATCGTATAGCTTCGTTAGGAATGGAGAAGAACTGTGCATCTATAAGTGGGTTAATGGTTCTGTGATTGTATTCTTGGTACTATATGTTGACGACATTCTCTTAATCGGGAATGATGTCGTAGCATTACAAGGAATAAAGGTCTGGTTATCATCTCAGTTCTCCATGAAGAACTTGGGTGAAGCTTCTTACATACTGGGTATGAAGATCTATAGAGATAGATCTAAGAAGCTTCTGGGATTGTCCCAGTCTACATACATTGATAATCGTGCTGAAACGGTTCAGCATGGAAAATTTCAAGAAAGGCTATCTTTCGATAGGTTCTGGAATTACTCTTTCCAGGAAGGATTGTGCAACAACTCCTGAAGAAAAAGAGCGCATGAGTAGAATACCTTATGATTTTATAGTAGGCCCTATCATGTATGCTATGACATGTACTAAACCAGACATGGCATACTCATGAGTAGAATACCTTATGCTTTTATAGTAGGCCCTATCATGTATGCTATGACATGTACTAAACCAGACATGGCATACTCACTAGGAGTAGTGAGCAGATACCAGTCTGACCCAGGTGAGGCGCATTGGAAGGTGGTTAAGTCCATCCTGAAGTATTTGAGAAATATTAAAGATCAATGGCTTATTTATAGAGAATCTAACTTGAAACATGTGGGGTATACTGACTCCAATTTCCAGTCAAACAAAGATGATAGCAAGAGTGTGTCAGGGTTTGTATTTATCCTGAATGGAGGAGCGATTTGCTGGAAAAGTTCCAAGCAAGCAACAGTTGCTGACTCAGTTTGCGAGGCAGAATACCTTGCAGCATCTGATGCAGCGAAGGAAGCCGCATGGTTGCAGAAGTTCCTTGGAGAGCTAGGGGTGGTGTTGGCTTTGGCTCCTTAGTTTTGATGATTAACAAAAGGTTGAGTATATGTTTGGACTAATATTTCATTTCAAGATAAAGTTTCAGGCCTTAGGTTATTCAAAAAGAGTATCAAGAGTACAATGATGAAACTAAGCTTGCTTGATTTGGGAAAGAGCTCTTCTACCTTAAACAAGATCAAATTTCTTATATTGGACCTTCATATTAAGAAGTAATTGATAAAAGAAACAAAGGCCTAGAGAAACTCAAGCATGGCACGCACCTCTCCAGAGTTTCAGAAAATTTTAGACCAGAGGTCGACACCTTGCCAAAGGTCGACCACCAGAGGTCGACTCATGAAGAAAAGAAAAGTTCAGCAAGGCCGGCATGGCAAAATTTCAGTGGCACGCTTCAAAGGTCACCACCTGAGGTCGACACCTGTCCAGAGGTCGACACCAGAGGTTGACTCATCGCCTGAGAATTCAAACTGGGCAAAACTATGGTTTTCTGGATTTTTGCCTAAGATAAACTGGAGGTCGACTCATGAGGTCGACACTTGATCCAGAGGTCGACTCATGAGGTCGACTCATGGCATAACGGCTAGTTTTTCTGAACTTTTGATTTGATTTCTAATGGCCATAAACGGCCATATTTTTTATTCTAACGGTCTTGTGGAGTTGTTTTAGCTTGAATGAAGTATTTAACCTCCACCTAACTTCAAAAAAGTGTAGGAGAAAAAGTGAAAAAGAAGAGAGTAAAAGTACAAAGCTTTCAATCAATCCTAAGCCAAAAAGAAAGAAAATCCAAGAGATTCCTTAGCCAAAAGCTTTCCATTTTTGAGGAATCCAGCTTTCAAGTCTTTGGCATTTAGTGAGATCCAAGATTCCAAGAGGAAGACTTGAAGAGTCTCCAACAAGAGCTACATTGAATTATTTTTTCCTCAAAAAGGAGTTTGTCTTGTTTTTATTCATTGTATTCATACTCTATTTGTGCTAGCCTAGTTTCAAGGAAATTTGAAACTAGTGTAAGGTTTGTTGGTGAGCCAATTGATAAAACCAACTAGGGTTGCTTGTAAGCCCAAAGCCAAAACAAGTGTGTAAGGTTTGTTGGTGAGCCTAGGTAACAAAACCAACTTAGGTTTTGACTTGTGAGCCTTGTAAAACAAGTCGGCTGTAATCTAGAAAAGATTATAGTGAAAATTCCTAAGTGGAGCTTGGGGAGTGGATGTAGGTGCTAGGTGCACCGAACCACTATACGTTTTGTGTGTTTGCATTACTTTACTCTCTATTTCTCTTTAATTGTTGTTATCTTTCATTGCTTCCGTTGCACAATTACTTGAGCACTATCACTCTTCACATTTGAAATTGATAGCACATATATTGCTTTATTTTTAAAAAAAAGACCCAATTCACCCCCCCCTCTTGGGCACCATATCTGGGCAATAAGTGGTATCAGAGCACCGATACTCTCTTGTAGGTCCAACGATCTTGAGTGAAAGATCATGGCCGCCCCCATTGGAATGGGTGTAGTTGAAGGTCAAGCATCAAATTGCCCTCCTTTCTTTAATGGCACAAACTACACATACTGGAAAACTCTTATGTGTATTTATTTATAAGCTGTAGATTATAATATATGGAGAGTAATTACTAAAGGGCCTCATCAGCCCACTCACTTGCTTAATGGCATTATCACCCCAAAATCTGAAGAAGAATGGGATGACAATGACATCAAACAAGCTGAGTTAAATGCAAAGGCGATGAATTTGCTATTCTGTGCACTTGACCCAAGTGAATTTAACAGAATATCAAATTGTATTTCCGCCAAAGAAATTTGGGATACACTTGAGGTTATCCATGAGGGTACACACCAAGTGAAGACCACAAAAGTGAACATGCTCATTCATACGTATGAGATATTCAGGATGGAACCAATTGAAAGTATTAGTGAGATGTATACTAGATTTACCAATATAGTAAATGGTATGAGGAGTTTGGGAAAGATTATATATAATGGTGAACTTGTTAACAAACTTTTCAGGTCTCTTCCGGCTTCATGGGATGCGAAAGTAATGGCCATAGAAGAAGCCAAGGATGTCAATACTCTACCTCTTGAGCAGCTTCTTGGATCACTGATGACTTATTAGCTTTTACTAAAACAGAAGACAGTGGACAATGACAAGAAAAAGAAAGCCATAGCCTTCAAGTCCACTACAAAGGAAGAGTCAAGTGATGAATCAGAAGAAGAAGCTGATGATGATGAGACAGCCCTCATTACAAGAAAATTCAGAAGATTCATGAGAAAGAAGAAGGACTTCTACAAGAAAAGGCCACAAAAAGGTGATTACAATATAGATAAAGAGAGAAAAAGAAAGGGATCCACCCATCTGCTTCGAGTGCATGAAGCCTGGACATTATAAAATGGATTGCCCTTTGCTTAAAAAGAGTCGAAGGATGTTGAGAAAGAAAGCCATGATGACTACCTGGAGTGAGAGTGAGGACTCCAGCAGTGATGAAGAGCAGCAGGAAGTCGCCAACCTGTGTTTCATGGCCAATGAAGATGATGAGGTAAATTCTGAACCTGAAAATGAATTTACTTTTAAAGAACTACATGATGCTTTTGATGATTTAGTTATGAAATATGAAAAACTAAAACTGAAAAATAAGAAATTAAGAAAGCTAAATCAAGAGCTTACCAAAAATTCAGACAAGTTTTCAACTGTAATTGAAGATTTAATTCAAGAAAATAAGAAATTAACTGAACATGTAAAGACCTTGAAAAATGATAAGGACAATCTTATAAAAGAAAAGGATTCTTTGAAAAATAATAGAAATTTTGAAACTAATGAGAAAATTGAAAAACAAAACAAAGAATTGTTGCTTCAAAACAAGAATTACAAAGAAGAGTTAGAAAAAGTGAAACCTTTTGTAGAAAAGTTTACTTATAGTTCAGAAAAATTAAGTATGCTTTTAAACAGTCAACATGCAGTTTTTAACAAAGCTGGACTTGGATTTAAGTCACAGAATCAGCAAAAACTTTTCAAAAACTTTTTCATACCTGCATCTTCTAATATTACCTGCTATGGATGTGGTAAGTTAGGACATAAATCATATATTTGTAATAGAAGAAAATCAAGTACCTTTAGAAAGATTTGGGTTCCAAAAGGAACCAATTTGTCTAACCCTAAAGGACCCAAGATGACTTGGGTACCTAAAGTTTCAACTTGATCAATTTCTGTAGGTGTGTCTTGCAACCAAAAATAAAAGAAGAATGTGGTATCTAGACAGTGGTTGCTCAAGGCACATGACTGGGGATGTGAAGCAATTCTCATCACTAGTAGCTATAAATGGTGGAAACGTTACTTTTGGTGATAATAGAAAAGGTAAAATTGTCGGAATTGGTAAAATCCATATCACCCCTAATGCTTATGTAGATAATGTATTACTTGTTGATGGCTTGAAGCATAATCTTTTCAGCATTAGTCAATTTTGTGATAAGGGTTTTAAAGTAATTTTTGAATCATCTTTGTGCATGGTGTCTAGTCTAGATGTCGATGGCATCAAGTTCACTGGTCATAGGCATGGAAACATTTACATTGTTGATCTGATGATCTAGCCATGGAAAGTGGTCAATGCCTAGTGGCTAAGGAAGCCAAGGCAAGTGAAACTAGTTGGCTTTGGCATCGCAGGCTAGGGTATGCTAGTATGCATTTGATTTCAAAATTAAGCAAAAAGAATCTTGTAAAAGAATTGCCAAAACTCACATTTGAAAAAGATAAGATTTGTGCTGCACGTCAATTTGGAAAATAAACTAAATCTACTTTCAAACCTAAAGGAGTAGTATCTACTACTAGACCCCTTGAATTATTGCATATGGACCTCTTTAGACCAACCAGAACAACTAGTTTAGGAGGTAAGAAATATGGGCTAGTAATTGTAGATGATTACTCACGATTTACTTGGATAATATTTTTAGCTCATAAAGATGAAACGTTTTCAGCTTTTGTTAAATTTCATAAAAGGGTTTCAAACGAAAAAGATCTCACTATTGTTTCTTTGCGTAGTGATCATGGAACTGAAATTGACAATCATGATTTTGAAGTTTTTGTAATGATAATGGCATTAGTCATAATTTTTCTGCACCTAGGACACCTCAATAAAATAGGGTGGTAGAAAGAAAAAACAGGACTCTTGAAGAAATGGCACGCACAATGCTTTGCAAAAATGATTTACCTAGATATTTTTGGGCAGAAGCCATTAATACTTCCTGTTACATTTTAAATTATGTTTTAATTCGACCTATTTTGAAGAAAACACCATATGAGCTTTGAAAAAATCGAAAACCTAATCTTAAATATTTTCGTGTATTTGGTTGCCGCTGTTTTATATTAAACAATGGCAAAGACAATATTAGTAAATTTGATGCCAAGTCAGATGAGGGTATCTTCATAGGATACTCTACTTCTAGCAAGGCATACAGGGTCTTCAACAGAAGAACTCTTCTAGTTGAAGAATCAATTCATGTAGTGTTTGATAAAACTAACAAAAAATCTTCTAGAAAAGAAGATTCTATTGATGATGAAACAGGTACAAAGAAGCTTGAACAATTGACAATCAATGAAGATGTGCCCAAAAGAGATGATGATCAAGAAAATGAAGATCAAATTCAAGAGATCAATGCAACTTCACCAAAACCTTTACCTAAAGAGTGGAGGTATGCACACGGACACCCCAAAGAGCTAATTATTGGTGATCCGTCAAAGGAAGTAAGTACACGCTCTTCTATCAGAAATATTTGTGATTATTTAGCTTTTGTTTTTCAAATAGAGCCTAAGTCAATCGAAGAAGCTAAAAAAGATTGTAACTGGATTAATGCCATGCAAGATGAACTAAATCAATTTAAAAGAAATAACGTTTGCACTTTAACTGAAAGACCCCCTAATGTTTCTGTAATTGGCACAAAATGGGTTTTTAGAAATAAACTTGATGAACATGGTATTGTAACTAGAAACAAAGCTAGACTTGTTGCTAAAGGCTACAACCAGAAAGAAGGGATTGACTTTGATGAAACCTTTGCTCCTGTTGCTAGGCTGGAAGCAATTAGACTTTTACTTGCTTTTACTTGTTTTATGGATTTCAAGTTATTTCAAATGGATGTTAAAAGTGCCTTTTTAAATGGATTTATTGAAGAGGAAGTTTATATTGAACAACCTCCTGATTTTGAAAATCATGAATTTCCTAACCATGTTTTTAAATTGCATAAAGCATTGTATGGTTTAAAGCAAGCTCCTAGAGCTTGGTATGATAGATTAAGTTCATTTTTGATGAAGAATGATTTTTCTAGAGGTAATGTAGATAATACATTGTTTTTGAAAAAGAAAAATGATGATCTCTTAGTAGTACAAATCTATGTAGATGATATTATTTTTTGTGCTACTAACGAATGTCTTTGTCAAGAGTTTGCAAAGTTAATGCAGAGTAAGTTCGAGATGAGCATGATAGGAGAACTCAACTTCTTCCTCGGACTCCAAATTAAGCAAACCAAAGAGGGGATCTTCATCAACCAAGCCAAGTACACAAGGGAAATATTGAAAAAGTTTGGGATGGAGACTACCAAACCAATAGGTACCCCTATGAGCTCTTCATGTAAATTAGACAAAGATGAATGTGGTAAATCAGTAGACCAAAAATTATATAGAGGCATGATTGGTTCATTACTATATCTAACTGCCAATAGACCAGATATAATGTTTAGTGTTTGTATGTGTGCACGTTTTCAGTCTGCTCCTAAAGAATCACATCTCTTAGCTATAAAACATATATTTAGATACTTATCTGGGTCAATTGAAATTGGTCTTTGGTACTCTAGAGAATCATCATATGAATTGATTGCTTATTCTAATGCTAATTTTGCTGGGTGTAAACTTGATCATAAAAGTACTAGTGGAACTTGTCAATTCCTAGGAGTTAATTTGATTTCATGGAGTAGCAAGAAACAGAATTCGATTGCTCTATCTACGACAGAAGCCGAATATATAGCTGCCGGAAGCTGTTGTGCTCAGATTCTATGGATCAAACAACAACTCGAGGACTTTGGTATCAAACTAACTAAGACACCCATAAGATGTGATAATACTAGTGCAATCAATTTAATGAAAAATCCTGTACAACATTCAAGAAGCAAACATATTGAAATAAGATATCACTTCATAAGAGATCACGTTCAAAACTCTAATGTGTTGTTAGAATTTATTTATACTGGTTATCAATTGGCTGATATATTCACAATACCATTGAATGAAGATAGATTTTGCATGATCAGAAGAGAATTGGGAGTCATTGACCCTTTTGCTTGAAACTCTTCAATTTCCTTCAAAATTCCTCAAAAATGATTTATAAATTTTCAAATATATTTAAAGCTTCTCTAAGAATTCATTCTAAATTTTATCAATTTTTTTTAATTTTACCAAATTTTATTTTGACTAGTTTATTTTCGGAGGTCGACACTTAAAATTTCGGAGGTCGACACTTGGGGTCGACCCCTGAAATTTTTGAGAGGTCGACACTTGGTCGGAAAACCTACTTTTAAAACCCGTCCGCGAGCCCTATTTCCTCCATTTCTTTTATTTTTCTCCTTCGTATGGTCCCCCTCCAACGTTCCTAAGCTCTGAATAGTGGATTTCTAACCCTCTCCCTCCTCTTTTTGGGTAATCTTCTCCTCCCCTCACGGTTTCTCTTGGACCGAACCGGTTTTTACCGTGTTCCTCGTTTTTCGGCAACCGTAGGTTTTTGCCTCTATTTACCCTCAATTATCGGTTGATATTCAATTGAAAACACTCATTTCTTCCCTCCATTTCATGCATTTCCTTTATTTGCTCTTTTTTTTTTCAATTTCACAAACCCTCACTTACCTTTTCACGGTTCCTTCATTAGCTCAACCGTGAATTCCATTTCTCCTCTCCAAATTCTTGGTTCTTCTTTTTCTTAGCACTGCATTATCCTACTTCTCCCTAAATTACCCTCTTCCATCCATATGGGTCCAAGGAAGCAGTTGGCTGTAAGGAAAAGGAAAATGGAACAAGGCCAAGGTAGTACTGAGCGACGAAGAAAGGCTAGACATGAGCGTGAGCCATCCCCAGAGGAACCTGCACCAGTGCCAGCCAGCTTAGTACGGAAGAGCATTGCAAGCGGGAGATGTGTGGATATACCCTTCCGGGATCAGCATCACTTTTTTATAGGAGATGTACTGAGAGATGCAGGTCTGGTTCACTTCTGCACGATGACTGAGAGATTCTACCCAGACCTCATCAAGGAGTTCTATGCATCCATGGCCACTGATGGCATTGGATGGTCTGCTACTGTTCGTGGGATCAAGATTCCAGTGACACCGGAGATCATCAGTCGTGTTTGGAGGATTCCACTTCATGGCACAGCCGCCACTACTATCAGCGACTGAGAGCGCGCCTTCAGATGTATCTTAGAGCGCGAGGATGTTAGCGGCATTTCCATAATAGCCGCTAACCAGCTATCATTGGAGATGAGAGTGCTGCATCATATCATTGCCCGCATCTTGATTCCAAAGAGAGGGAGGTTCGACTTTATTACTGAGCGTGAGCTAGTGTTGATGGTGTCCCTGAGACAGCGGACTCCCATCAACCTTCCCAGGATCATGCTTCAGCAGATGGGAGAGGCAGCATCTCATAGGAGACTAGTTCAGCCATTTAGCATGGGGCTGACACAGTTATTTAGGGAGTATGGAGTATCATTTGATGGTATACCCTTCAGTCAGCTGCAGCATACTGACATATACGGAGAGAAATCCCTGCATAGGATGGGATTTCGACTGATTGGTGATCGTTGGGTGCGACGGGAGTCTGGCCAGTAGCCAGATGAGGAGGAGGAGATTCGAGCAGCTGAGGCAGGGCCTTCAGAGCCTACTGATCATGGTACACCTCCTCGTCCAGCACTAGAGTCAGAGACTGTGGAGTCTGAGCCATTCACGCCACCACCCTCATCAGCTCCAGCACCTTCTGCTACTGCTACACCATAGAGGACTACAGCAAGCATATCAGACTTTGAGCAGAGAGTGACTAATCACATTTCAGAGGTCCGGACAGAGATTGCTGGTGTACGACAGGAGCTACATGGTCTGCGGATCCACACAGACATGCGCATTGGAGCTCTCTCAGCTACTATCGATGTAGGATTCCGACAGATCCTCAGCTTACTAAGATTGGCATTGCCACCAGGGACTGTAGATCCGATAGTGCCTTCTCCATATTCTGATGATGAGGATGATGATGACTCCAGTGGCTACAGTGACAGTGATGGAGATCAGCCTGGAGCAGGTAGCTCTGATGTTCCACCTGCTGACTCGATTCTAGAGATTTCCCCTTCTGCTGATCCTCCTTCTACTGATCTTCCTAGTACTGATCCTCCAGCTACAGATGTGCCAGTAGATACTGAGATTATTGAGTCACTCTTTGAGTCTATTACAGGCATTCCAGATGATAGAAATGAGCATACAGAGACTGATATTGATGATCCCACTGCTTATGAGCTTGTCAGCAGGCACACTCCAGCTCAGTCTACTCAGCATACTGATCCACCTACTCCTACTGCTACTACTTCTGTTAGGACACCTTCGGAGTCTTTTCCACGGACCTATAGTTCTCGTAGGACTACCCCTAGGTCTGGTCCCTCTCTGAGGACTCGGAGTCTCACTCATAGGACTCCAAAATCCTCATCTAGGATCTCGGCTCCTATCTCTTTTGATGTACCTTCTGATGAGGAGTAGCCTCATAGATTTGCTTGATATATGATGTTTACTAAGGTACTAGTTTGCTTTGTATGTTCTGATGTATCAGTGTTTTGTGCTTACTATGTAAGTAATTTTGTAACTGAATACATTCATTTATATATTTATCTACATTGTGGTATTTTACTGTCTGATGCCAGCTCTTAGCATTTATCTTTTTAAACCCTCAAGTTAGAATGCCTTTGCTATATCGAATGCACAAATTGAGGGGAAGCATGTATTTTATGCAACTAAGTACTTCATTGCAATGGAACATAATTTTCTTTAGTATATCTTTTACTACAAAGAATGCACTTTTTGATTCTTGACAAAAAGGGGGAGTATAGTAAAGTATATATGGTTCTTATGACTCTTTCATAGAGTAGAGTAAAGCTTGTATGGTTCTTAACTTTTTGACTCATGAGAATGTTTTCACAAAAAAGGGAGAGTAGATGAAAAGTAAATTTGTATGATATACTCATATATGTGAGGTTTCTTTGAAAATTTTTTAATGCTATATTTTGCTTTTGGACTTTATTGCATATATACTCAAGGTTTTGTCATCATCAAAAAGGGAGAGATTGTTGGCTTTGGCTCCTTAGTTTTGATGATTAACAAAAGGTTGAGTATATGTTTGGACTAATGTTTCATTTCAAGATAAAGTTTCAGGCCTTAGGTTATTCAAAAAGAGTATCAAGAGTACAATGATGAAACCAAGCTTGCTTGATTTGGGAAAGAGCTCTTCTACCTTAAACAAGATCAAATTTCTCATATTGGACCTTCATATTAAGAAGTAATTGACAAAAGAAACAAAGTCCTAGAGAAACTCAAGCATGGCACGCACCTTTCCAAAGTTTCAGAAAATTTCAGACCAGAGGTCGACACCTTGCCAAAGGTCGACCACCAGAGGTCGACTCATGAAGAAAAGAAAAGTTCAGCAAGGCTGGCATGGCAAAATTTTAGTGGCACGCTTCAAAGGTCACCACCAGAGGTCGACACCTGTTCAGAGGTCGACACCAGAGGTCAACTCATCGCCTGAGAATTCAAACTGGGCATAACTATGGTTTTCTGGATTTTTGCCTAAGATAAACTGGAGGTTGACTCATGAGGTCGACACTTAACCCAGAGGTCGACTCATGAGGTCGACTCATGGCATAACGGCTAGTTTTTCTGAACTTTTGATTTGATTTCTAACGGCCATAAATGGCCATATTTTTTATTCTAACAGTCTTGTGGAGTTGTTTCAGCTTGAATGAAGTATTTAAGCTCCACCTAACTTCAAAAAAGTGTAGGAGAAAAAGTGAAAAAGAAGAGAGTAAAAGTACAAAGCTTTCAATCAATCCTAAGACAAAAAGAGAGAAAATTCAAGAGATTCCTTAGCCAAAAGCTTTTCATTTTTGAGGAATCTAGCTTTCAAGTCTTTGGCATTTAGTGAGGTCCAAGATTCCAAGAGGAAGACTTGAAGAGTCTCCAACAAGAGCTACATTGAATTGTTTTTTGCTCAAAAAGGAGTTTGTTTTGTTTTTATTCATTGTATTCATACTCTATTTGTGCTAGCCTAGTTTCAAGGGAATTTGAAACTAGTGTGAGGTTTGTTGGTGAGCCAATTGATAAAACCAACTAGGGTTGCTTGTAAGCCCGAAGCCAAAACAAGTGTGTAAGGTTTGTTGGTGAGCCTAGGTAACAAAACCAACTTAGGTTTTGACTTGTGAACCTTGTAAAACAAGTCGGTTGTAATCTAGAGAAGATTATAGTGGAAATTCTCAAGTGGAGCTTGGGGAGTGGATGTAGGTGCTAGGTGCACCGAACCACTATACGTTTTGTGTGTTTGCATTGCTTTACTCTCTATTGCTCTTTAATTGTTGTTATCTTTTATTGCTTCCGTTGCACAATTACTTGAGCACTATCACTCTTCACATTTGAAATTGATAGCACATATATTGCTTTATTTTTAAAAAAAAGATCCAATTCACCCCCCCTCTTGGGCACCGTATCTAGGCAACAGGTGGCATCTTCCCTAGATGGTTATGTTCCAGTGTACTGTGACAGCACTGGAGCCATTGCTCAAGCTAAGGAGTCGAAAGCTCATCACTGCACCAAGCATATTCTGCGGCGCTTCCATCTTGTACGAGAGATCGTTGAACGATGTGACATCAATCTTATGAAGATTGATGGAAAGGAAAATCTGGTCGACATTTTTACTAAAGCCGTCGGAATTAAAGAGTTCAACTTTTGTAAAAGAAAAATGGGTATTAGATACTGTTCTGATTGGCTTTAGTATAAGTGGGAGTTGTTGGGAATTGTGTCCCAAAGACAATCACCTAGGTTATAGGTGGTTGAATTGAGTATTGTACTCTTTGTATGAATTAATAAATATTATTTTGGCAGCTCATCACATTCTTTCATTTTCTTGTAATGAACTCTTTTTCATGTGATAAAGTCCTTAGGACTACATTGACTTCGATATAGAGAGGATATATCAAGTGGTCCTTAAACCAGGTTCACGACCAAAGGATACATTATACTGGACAGCAATGTATCAAGTGTAGGTTGTTGTGGTTCACATCGTTTGGTTGTCCTCTTGACCAAAGGAGTGTGGTGACACTGATGTGATCTGCAAGTGGGATATATGATATCTCATTGAACGTGACTCCGTGTAGCCCCTTTTCTGCGAAAGGGATACTCACGATTGGATATGGGTATATGTGTCCCTCCGACCTGAGGTCATCATGGTAGCTTGCAAGCTACTCCCTGTGCTTTGGTGCTGGACTACCTAGATTTCTAATCCGATGATGGAAGGTTTCTGGGTACAGGCAAGTACTTATGAAGCAGTGGTGGACCAAGATGGAATTGACCTGTCCAAATAGTTTGGATTGAATGTCTCGTAGTGTCTCAATTTAGCAAATCCTCGGCCAGGGTAGTCCTAGTGAGGAGTCACTAGACTTGCGAGGTTGAGACATGTTGTGGATTGACTCAGCTAGGGTTGACAGTCAAACCCTAGGTCATCTTGAGCATTGAAGGTCAAAGGGATGAATTATACGGTAACCATATGCCAGAGGTTCGATGGATTGCTCTCGCATCTTCGACCTATCCGGATGCCGGGACCCATTACTAGATGGTATCTTATGCTG
Source organism: Areca catechu (assembly GCA_021397845.1). Lineage (NCBI taxonomy): Eukaryota > Viridiplantae > Streptophyta > Magnoliopsida > Arecales > Arecaceae > Areca > Areca catechu. Next base: position 88,123,838 of record CM038043.1, on the reverse strand, counting down.
GTACTGGAATTGTTCCAGTGCTACCACCTAGGTTCGAACCTATGAGGTCACACGCCATAGAGGGTCTCTCCCTGATCCAGGTACTGATTTATGATTAGGAATCATTTTGGTAATGGTTTGATTGAGCACTCTTTGGATTGACTCGGTTTTAGGTCGATCAAATTTATTCGGGTCCACCAGGAATTGTTTATGGCTGACCAGGACTTGACCAAGCCATTTATAAATTAGATTTTGCTCTAATTTTATTGTGAACTAGTTTAGAACTAGTTTGCGATTTTTTGAATCGGTTGTGAACTGTTTTGAACCAATCCACACGGTATTCAATGGCTTGGACGAACAGGGTATTCAAGGCATCTTTTCTCCTCCCATTTCTCTTTGTTTTGGCTGCATATTTAACCACCGATTAATTACTCCTCATTACTTCATTGTGAACGAATTTGATTCGTTCCCAAAACCTGATCGCCTCTCGAATTCCCAGCAAGTCTCCTAAGCTTCCCAAATGACTGGTTGAATTGTTCTTGCTGCTTATAAAATTTTGGGCTGTGGTACGCTGTGGGTGTGCTTGCTTTTGAGAGCTTCCAACCAGTGGTTTAAAGCCTAAGTTTCTTGTGTGAGATTGGGAGAGAAATAGTTCTTTGATTCAGGTGACTTAAGCCCTACTTACAAGACTCAAAGGTCTAACATTACTTGATTATTGGACTCAAAGATAAAATTTGAAAAATGACTAAGGGACTCAAAATTCAGGGATCCATAGTGAACTAGGGTTGATCCTGATGTTCTCATCAATTCTCCTAGGGTGGGAGGAGCTCGATCCTATCGAGTAAGGGTCAATCTGGTGTAGGTAAAAGGGTTGGGTCATGGTGCTACGGGTCCTCTCGAGGGATCCACGAACATTCAGAGTCTGGTCGGCCTTGCCATCGAACCAAACAGTATGGATAGCCTTAGTCCTGGGTCATAACAGCTTGGCCGTCCAGGTCACGCTCGATCTGTATTCCTCTTCCAGGGCAATTTAGTGGACACTTAGGTAAGGTTTCTCTCTCAAGAATAGGGTAAGGTCCAAAAATCTCACTAGGTGTCATTGCTGTTGTCCTAAACACAACTAGGCTCAAGATATTGGAAGTCGAGCTAATGCCAAAATCCGATGGTAACACCTAGGCACTAGGGTTAACTATCCTTATCACTTGTAAGGGTCCAGTTTCATAAGCATGTGGCTTCTTGTTGCCCAGATATGGTGCCCAAGAGGGGGGGGTGAATTGGGTATTTAAAAAATTTAACGCAATATATGTGCTATCAAGTTTTAAGGTGAAGAGTGATAGTGCTTTAATAATTGTGCAACGGAAGCAATGAAATAAGATGGCAATTAAAGAGCTAAAGAAGTAAAAGAGAAAGGCAATGCAAACACACAAGAAATATAGTGGTTCGGTGCACCTAGCACCTACATCCACTCCCCAAGCTCCACTTGGGAATTTCCACTATAATCTTTAGATTACAGGCGACTTGTTTTACCAGGCTCACAAGTCAAAACCTTACACACTTATTTTGGCTTCGGGCTAACAAGCAACCCTAGTTGGTTTTATCAATTGGCTCACCAACAAACCTTACTCACTTGTTTTGGCTTCGGGCTTACAAGCAACCCTAGTTGGTTTTATCAATTGGCTCACCAACAAACCTCACTCTAGTTTCAAATTCCCTTGAAACTAGCTAAAGACAAAAGAGTATGAAACAATGAATTAAAAACTAAACAAACTCCTTTTGAGCAAAAATAAATTCATTGAAGCTCTTGATGGAGACTCTTCAAGCCTTTTCCCTTGGAATCTTTGGACCTCACTAAATGCCAAACACTTGAATGTTGGATTCCTCAAAGATGGAGAACTTTTTGCTAGGGAATCTCTTGGTTTTCTCACTCTTTTTGGCTTGGAAGTGATTGAAGGCTTTGTACTTTGAATCAACACTTTTTCACTTTGTCTTCTTGTCTTTTTTGAAGTTTGGTGGAGGTTAAATACCTCATTCATGCTGAAACAACTCCACAAGACCGTTAGATTCAAAAATATGGCCGTTTATGGCCGTTGGAAATCAAATCAGAAGTTCAGAAAAACTAGCCGTTATGCCATGAGTCGACCTCATGAGTCGACCTCTGGGTCAAGTGTCGACCTCATGAGTCGACCTCCAGTAAAATATAGGCAAAAGTTCAGAATACCATAGTTCTGCCCATTTTGAATTCTCAGGCTATGAGTCGACCTCTGGTGTCGACCTCTAGACAGGTGTTGACCTCTGGTGGTCGACCTCTGAAGCGTGCCACTGAGACTTTGCCGTGCCGGCCATGCTGAACTTTCCTTTTCTTCATGAGTCGACCTCTGGTGGTCGACCTTTGACAAGGTGTCGACCTCTGGGGGTCAACCTCTGATCTGAATTTTTCTGAAACTCTTGAGATATGCGTGCCATGCTTGAGTTTCTTTAAGCCTTTGTTTCTTTTGTCAAATATTTCTTAACAAGAAGGTCCATTATGAAAATTTTGATCTTGTCCAAGGTAGAAGAGCTCTTTTCCAAATCAAGTAAACTTAGTTTCATCATTGTCCTTTTGATACTCTTTTTGAATAACCTAAGTCCTGAAACTTTATCTTGAGATTAAACATTAGTCCAAACATATACTCAACCTTTTGTTGATCATCAAAACTAAGGAGTCAAAGCCAACAATCTCCCCCTTTTTGATGATGACAAAACCTTGAGTATATATGCAATTAAGTCCAAAAGCAAGATATAGCAATAATAAAATATTTTCAAAGAATCCTTACATGCATGAGTGTATCATAAAAATTTACTTTTTTCTTTCTGTGAAAACATTCTCATGAGTCAAAAAGGTAAGAATCATATAAACTTTACTACTCATAAGACGGAGATCTCATAAATACATATATACTTTACTAAATTTGATCTCATAAATACATATATACTTTACTAAATTTGATCTCATAAATACATATATACTTTACTACTCCCCCTTTTTGTCAGGAATCAAAAAGTTCATTTTTGTAGTGAAAGATATATTAATGAAACTTATGATCAATTATAATGAAGTATTTAGGTGCATAAAACACATGCTCCCCCTCAATTTGTGCATTCAATAAAATATTTTAACTTGAGAGTTTTTTTTTTTTAAAAAAAAAAAATAAATGTTAAGAGCTGGTATCAGATAAAATGGCACAAGATAGATAAAATATCACAATGTAGATAAAAACAAATGTATTCAGTTACAAAATTGCTTACAAAGTAGGCACAAAATACTGATACAACAGATCATACACAAGCAAACTAAGTACAATAAATAAAACTATGAGGCTACTCCTCATCAGAAGGTATGTCAAAAGATACAGGAGCCATGATCCTAGATGAGGATTTTGGAGTCCTATGAGAGGAACTCCGAGTCCTCAGAGAGGGACCAGACCTAGGGGTAGTCCTACGAGATCTATATGTCCTAGGTAAGGGCTCCACAGATGTCGAGATAGAGGCAGTAGCTGAAGGAGTGGACGGATCAGTATGCTGAGTAGACTGAGCTGGGGTCTGCCTGCTGACTAGCTCATAAGCTGTGGGATCATCGATATCTGTCTCTGTATGCTCATCAATGTCATCCGGAATCCCAGTGATAGTCTCAAATAGTGACTCTGTAGGCTCAATATCAACTGGCACAGCTGTGGCTGGAGGATCTGAACTCGGAAGATCAGTGGAAGGAGGATCAGCTGAAGGGGGAATCTCTGGAATCGGCTCTGCAGGTGGAACATCAGAACTACCTGCTCCAGGCTGATCTCCATCACTGTCACTGTATCCACCAGAGTCATCATCATCAGCATCATCATCATCATCATCATGTGGAGGAGATACTGTCGGATCTGTAGTCCCTGATGGTAGTGCTAATCTCAATAAGCTGAGGATCTGTCTGAATCCTGTATCCATACTAGCTGAGAGAGCACTAATGCGTGTGTCTGTGTGTATCCGCAGATCATGAAGCTCCTGTCGTACACCAGTGATCTCTGTCCGGACCTCTGAAATATGATCAGTCACTCGCTGCTCGAAGTCCGATATCCTCACTGAAGTCCTCCGTGGTGTAGCAGTAATAGTAGGTGCCGGAGCTGATGAAGGTGGTGGCGTGAATGGCTCAGGCTCCGCAGTCTCTGTCTCCGGTGCTGGGCGAGGAGGTGTACCATGATCAGTAGGCCCTGAAGGCCCTGCCTCAGCAGCTCGGATCTCATCCTCCTCATCTGGCTCCTGGCCAGACTCTCGTCGTACCCATCGGTCACTAATCAATCGAAATCCCATCCTATGTAGGGATTTCTCTCCATAAGTATCTGTGTGCTGTAGCTGACTGAAGGGTATGCCGTCGAATGAGACACCGTGCTCTCTGAATATCTGAGTCAGTCCCATCCCGTACGGCTGCACAAGTCTCCTGTGAGAAGCTGCCTCACCCATCTGCTGAAGCATGATCCTGGGGAGGTTGATGGGAGTCCGCTGACTCAGGGACACCATCAACACCAGCTCACGCTCAGTGATAAAATCAAATCTCCCGCTCTTCGGAATCAAGATACGGGCGATGATGTGATGCAGCACTCTCATCTCCAGTGAAAGCTGGTTAGCGAACACTGTGGAAATGCCGCTAACATCCTCACGCTCTAGGATACACCTGAAGGCGTGCTCTCTGTCGCTGATAGTAGTGGTAGCAGTGCCATGAAGTGGAATCCTCCAGATGCGACTGATGACCTCAGGTGTCACTGGAATCTCAATCCCTCGAACTGTAGCAGACCATCCAATGCCATCAGTGGCCATGGATCCATAAAACTCCCTGATGAGGTCTGGGTAGAATCTCTCGGACATGGTACAAAAATGAACCAGACCTGCATCTCTCAGTACATCTCCAATGAAGAAGTGATGCTGTTCCCAGAATGGAATATCCACGCGCCTCCCACTAGCAATGCTCTTCCGGACTAGGCTGGCTGGCACTGGTGTAGGTGGCTCTGGGGTCGGCTCACGCTCATGTCTGACTTTCCTTCGCCGCTCAGTACTACCCTGCCCCTGTTCCAATCTCCTTTTCCTTACTGCCTGGTGTTTTCTCGGACCCATGTGTAAGGATGAGGGGTAACTTAGGGAGAAATGCAAAGAGGTAAGGTTAAGAGGAAAAGAGAGGGAAAGAGAGGTTCGCGGATTGGGAAAAAGAAAAGAATGTGAAATGGTGAAATAGGGTTTGTGAGAGTGGAGAAAAAGGAAATAAATAGAGAAAAAGTAAGAGACGGAGGGTAGAAATAAGTGTTTTCTATTGAAATACAACCGGAATTAGAGGGTAGATAGATTCGAAAGCTTTCGGTTGTCCAAAATCAAAAGTACGGTCAAAAGAGAGGGTTGAATCGAAGAAATGCAAGAGGAGAGGAGAGGATTTCCCAAAATGTTGAGGGAGAAGGGTGGAAATCCACTATTTAGGGGTTTAGGAATGTTGGAGGGGGACCACACGAAGGAGAGGAAGGAAAAAATTAGAAAAACAAGGCTTGCGGACGGGTTTTTAAAAGGCAAGTTTCCGTTCAAGTGTCGACCTCTGAAAATTTTCAGGGGTCGACCTCAAGTGTCGACCTCCAAAATTTAAGTGTCGACCTCAAGTGTCGACCTCCGAAAATCTCAAGTGTCGACCTCCAACAATAAATCATCCAAAATAAAATTCTGTAAAATTACAAAATTGATGAAATTTAGAAAAATAACCTTTAAACATATTTGAGAATTTATAAATCATTTTTGAGGAATTTTGATGAAAATTGAAGAGTTTCAAGCAAAAGGATCAATGACTCCTAGTTCTCTTCTAATCATACAAAATCTATCTTCATTCAATGGTTTTGTGAATATATCAGCCAATTGATAATCAGTACACATAAATTCTAACAACACATTAGAGTTTTGAACGTGATCTCTTATGAAGTGATGTCTTATTTCAATATGTTTGCTTCTTGAATGTTATACAGGATTTTTCGTTAAATTGATTGCACTAGTATTATCACATCTTATGGGTGTCTTAGTTAGTTTGATGCCAAAGTCCTCGAGTTGTTGTTTGATCCATAAAATCTGAGCACAACAGCTTCCAGCTGCTATATATTCGGCTTCCGCCGTAGATAGAGCAACCGAATTCTATTTCTTACTGCTCCATGAAATCAAATTAACTCCTAGGAATTGACAAGTTCCACTAGTACTTTTTCGATCAAGTTTACACCCAGCAAAATCAGCATCAGAATATGCAATTAATTCATATGATGACTCTCTAGAGTACCAAAGACCAATTTCGATAGACCCAGATAAGTATCTAAGTATACGTTTTACAGCTAAGAGATGTGATTCTTTAGGAGCAGACTGAAAACGTGCACACATACAAACACTAAACATTATATCTGGTCTACTGGCAGTTAGATATAGCAATGAACCAATCATGCCTCTATATAATTTTTGGTCTACTGATTTACCACATTCATCTTTGTCTAATTTACATGAAGAGCTCATAGGGGTACCTATTGATTTTGTAGTCTCCATCCCAAACTTTTTCAATATCTCCCTTGTGTATTTGGCTTGGTTAATGGAGATCCCCTCTTTGGTTTGCTTAATTTGGAGTCCGAGGAAGAAGTTGAGTTCTCCCATCATGCTCATCTCGAACTCACTCTGCATTAACTTCGCAAATTCTTGACAAAGACATTCGTTAGTAGCACCAAAAATAATATCATCTACATATATTTGTACTACTAAGAGATCATCATTTTTCTTTTTCAAAAATAATGTATTATCTACATTACCTCTAGAGAAATTATTTTTCATTAAAAATGAACTTAATCTATCATACCAAGCTCTAGGAGCTTGCTTTAAACCATACAATGCTTTATGCAATTTAAAGACATGATTAGGAAATTCATGATTTTCAAAACCAGGAGGTTGTTCAACATAAACCTCCTCTTCAATAAATCCATTTAAAAAGGCACTCTTTACATCCATTTGAAATAACTTGAAATCCATAAAGCAAGCAAAAGCAAGTAAAAGTCTAATTGCTTCTAGCCTAGCAACAGGAGCAAAGGTTTCATCGAAGTCGATCCCTTCTTCCTGGTTGTAGCCTTTAGCAACAAGTCTAGCTTTGTTCCTAATTACAATACCATGTTCATCAAGTTTATTTCTAAAAACCCATTTTGTGCCAATTACAGAAACATTAAGGGATCTTTCAGTTAAAGTCCAAACATTATTTCTTTTAAATTGATTTAGTTCATCTTGCATAGCATTAATCCAGTTACAATCTTTTTCAGCTTCTTCTATTGACTTAGGCTCTATCTGAGATACAAAAGCTAAATAATCACAAACATTTCTAATAGAAGAGCGTGTACTTACCCCCTTTGATGGATCACCTATTATTAGCTCTTTAGGGTGTCCATGTGCATACCTCCATTCTTTAGGTAATGGCTTTGGTGAAGTTGCATTGATTTCTTGAATTTGATCTTGACTTTCTTGATCATCATCTCCTTTGGGCTCATCTTCATTGATTGTCAATTGTTCAAGTTTCTTTGTACCTGTTTCAACATCAATAGAATCTTCTTTTCTAGAAGATTTTTCGTTAGATTCATCAAACACTACATGAATTGATTCTTCAACCAGAAGTGTTCTTCTGTTGAAGACCCTGTATGCCTTGCTAGAAGTAGAGTATCCTAAGAAGATACCCTCATCTGACTTGGCATCAAATTTACTGATATTATCTTTGCCATTGTTTAATATGAAACAGCGACAACCAAATACACGAAAATATTTGAGATTAGGTTTTCGATTTTTCCAAAGCTCATATGGTGTTTTCTTCAAAATAGGTCGAATTAAAACACGATTTAAAATGTAACAGGAAGTATTAATGGCTTCTGCCCAAAAATATCTAGGTAAATCGTTTTCGCAAAGCATTGTGCGTGCCATTTCTTCAAGAGTCCTGTTCTTTCTTTCTACCATCCCATTTTGTTGAGGTGTCCTAGGTGCAGAGAAATTATGACTAATACCATTTTCATTACAAAAAGTTTCAAAATCATGATTTTCAAATTCAGTTCCATGATCACTACGCAAAGAAACAATAGTGAGATCTTTTTCGTTTGAAACCCTTTTATGAAATTTAACAAAAGCTAAAAATGTTTCATCTTTATGAGCTAAAAACATTACCCAAGTAAATCGTGAGTAATCATCTACAATTACTAGCCCATATTTTTTACCTCCCAAACTAGTTGTTCTGGTTGGTCCAAAGAGGTCCATATGCAATAATTCAAGGGGTCTAGTAGTAGATACTACTCCTCTAGGTTTGAAAGTAGATTTAGTTTGTTTTCCAAATTGACATGCAGCACAAATTTTATCTTTTTCAAAAGTGAGTTTTGGCAATTCTTTTACAAGATTCTTTTTGCTTAATTTTGAAATCAACTGCATACTAGCATGCCCTAGCCTACGGTGCCAAAGCCAACTAGTTTCACTTGCCTTGGCTTCCTTAGCCACTAGGCATTGACCACTTTCCATGGCTAGATCATCAAGATCAACCATGTAAATGTTTCCATGCCTAAGACCAGTGAACTTGATACCATCGACATCTAGACTAGATACCATGCACAAAGATGATTCAAAAGTTACTTTAAAACCTTTATCACAAAACTGACTAATGCTAAAAAGATTATGCTTCAAGCCATCAACAAATAATACATTATCTATATAAGCATTAGGGGTGATATGGATTTTACCAATACCGACGATTTTGCCTTTTCCATTATCACCAAAGGTAACGTTTCCACCATCAATAGCAGCTAGTGATGAGAATTGCTTCACATCCCCAGTCATGTGCCTTGAGCAACCACTATCCAGATACCAAATTCTTCTTTTATTTTTGGTTGCAAGGCACACCTGCAAAAAATGATCAAGTTGAAACTTTAGGTACCCAAGTCATCTTGGGTCCTTTAGGGTTAGTCAAATTGGTTCCTTTTGGAACCCAAATCTTTTTAAAGGTATTTAATTTTCTTCTATTACAAACATACGATTTATGACCTACTTTACCACATGCATAGCAGGTAATATTAGAAGATGCTGGTATGAAAAAGTTTTTGTAAAGCTTTTGTTGATTGTTTGGCTTAAATCCAAGTCCAGCTTTATTAAACACTGCATGTTGACTATTTAAAAGCATATTCAGTTTTTCTGAACTAAAAGTAAACTTTTCTACAAAAGGTTTTACTTTTTCTAACTCTTCCTTATAATTCTTATTTTGAAGCAATAGTTCTTTATTTTGTTTTTCAATGTTCTCATTAGTTTTAAGACTTCTATTATTTTTCAAAGAATTATTCTCTTTTAAAAGATTATCTTTATCATTTGTCAAAGTCTTTACATGTTCTTTTAATTTCTTGTTTTCTTGAGTTAAATTTTCAATTTCACTTGAAAACTTTTCTGAATTTTTGGTAAGCTCAAAATTTTGCTTTCTTAATTTCTTATTTTTCAATTTTAATTTTTCATATTCCATTACTAAGTCATCAAAAGCATCATGCAATTCTTTGAAAGTAAATTCAGTTTCAGGTTCAGAATTTACCTCATTATCTTCATTGGCCATGAAACATAAGTTGGCGACTACCTGCTGCTCTTCTTCACTGCTGGAGTCCTCACTCTCACTCCAGGTAGCCATCATGGCTTTCTTTCTCAACAACCTTCGACTCTTTTTAAGCAAAAGGCAATCCGTTTTGTAAAACCTGGCTTCTTGCACTCGAAGCAGATGGGTGGATCCCTTTCTTTGTCTTTCTCTTTCTCCTTATTGTGATCACCCTTTTGTGGTCTCTTTTTGTAGAAGCCCTTCTTCTTTCTCATGAATCTTTTAAATTTTCTTGTAATGAGGGCTGTCTCATCATCATCAGCTTCTTCTTCTGATTCATCACTTGACTCTTCTTTTGTAGTGGACTTAAAGGCTATGGCTTTCTTTTTCTTGTCATTGTCCACTGTCTTCTACTTTAGTGACAGCTCGTAGGTCATCAGTGATCCAAGAAGCTGCTCGAGAGGTAGAGTGTTGACATCCTTGGCTTCTTCTATGGCTGTAACTTTCGCATCCCATGAAGCCGGAAGAGACCTGAGAAGTTTGTTAACCAGTTCACCATTAGATATAATTTTTCCCAAACTCCTTATACCATTTACTATATTTGTAAATCTAGTATACATTTCACTTATACTTTCAGTTGGTTCCATCCTGAACATCTCATACGTATGAATGAGCATGTTCACCTTAGTGGTCTTCACTTGGTGTGTACCCTCATGGGTAACCTCAAGTGTATCCCAAATTTTTTTGGCGGAAACACAATTTGATATTCTGTTGAACTCACTAGGGTCAAGTGCACAGAATAGCAAATTCATTGCCTTAGCATTTAACTCAGCTTGTTTGATGTCATTGTCATCCCATTCTTCTTCAGATTTCGGGGTGATAATGCCATTAACCAAGTGAGTGGGCTGATGAGGCCCTTTCGAAATTACTCTCTAAATATGATAATCTACAGCTTGTAAATAAATACGCATACGAGTTTTCCAATATGTGTAGTTTGTGCCATTAAAGAAAGGAGGGCGATTTGATGCTTGTCCTTCAACTATACCCATTCCAATTGGGGCGGCCATGATCTTTCACTCAAAATCGTTGGATCTACAAGAGAGTACCGGTGCTCTGATACCACTTGTTGCCCAGATATGGTGCCCAAGAGGGGGGGGTGAATTGGGTATTTAAAAAATTTAACGCAATATATGTGCTATCAAGTTTTAAGGTGAAGAGTGATAGTGATTTAATAATTATGCAACGGAAGCAATGAAATAAGATGGCAATTAAAGAGCTAAAGAAGTAAAAGAGAAAGGCAATGCAAACACACAAGAAATATAGTGGTTCGGTGCACCTAGCACCTACATCCACTCCCCAAGCTCTACTTGGGAATTTCCACTATAATCTTTAGATTACAGCCGACTTGTTTTACCAGGCTCACAAGTCAAAACCTTACACACTTGTTTTGGCTTCGGGCTAACAAGCAACCCTAGTTGGTTTTATCAATTGGCTCACCAACAAACCTTACTCACTTGTTTTGGCTTCGGGCTTACAAGCAACCCTAGTTGGTTTTATCAATTGGCTCACCAACAAACCTCACTCTAGTTTCAAATTCCCTTGAAACTAGCTAAAGACAAAAGAGTATGAAACAATGAATTAAAAACTAAACAAACTCCTTTTGAGCAAAAAATAAATTCGTTGAAGCTCTTGATGGAGACTCTTCAAGCCTTTTCCCTTGGAATCTTTGGACCTCACTAAATGCCAAACACTTGAATGTTGGATTCCTCAAAGATGGAGAACTTTTTGCTAGGGAATCTCTTGGTTTTCTCACTCTTTTTGGCTTGGAAGTGATTGAAGGCTTTGTACTTTGAATCAACACTTTTTCACTTTGTCTCCTTGTCTTTTTTGAAGTTTGGTGGAGGTTAAATACCTCATTCATGCTGAAACAACTCCACAAGATCGTTAGATTCAAAAATATGGCCGTTTATGGCCGTTGGAAATCAAATCAGAAGTTCAGAAAAACTAGCCGTTATGCCATGAGTCGACCTCATGAGTCGACCTCTGGGTCAAGTGTCGACCTCATGAGTCGACCTCCAGTAAAATTTAGGCAAAAGTTCAGAATACCATAGTTCTGCCCATTTTGAATTCTCAGGCTATGAGTCGACCTCTGGTGTCGACCTCTGGACAGGTGTTGACCTCTGGTGGTCGACCTCTGAAGCATGCCACTGAGACTTTGCCATGCCGGCCATGCTGAACTTTCCTTTTCTTCATGAGTCGACCTCTGGTGGTCGACCTTTGACAAGGTGTCGACCTTTGGGGGTCGACCTCTGATCTGAATTTTTCTGAAATTCTTGAGATATGCGTGCCATGCTTGAGTTTCTTTAAGCCTTTGTTTCTTTTGTCAAATATTTCTTAACAAGAAGGTCCATTATGAGAATTTTGATCTTGTCCAAGGTAGAAGAGCTCTTTTCCAAATCAGGTAAACTTAGTTTCATCATTGTCCTTTTGATACTCTTTTTGAATAACCTAAGTCCTGAAACTTTATCTTGAGATTAAACATTAATCCAAACATATACTCAACCTTTTGTTGATCATCAAAACTAAGGAGTCAAAGCCAACACTTCTTAATGGCTCTCTGAGGAAACCACTCAGGTCTAGACCCAATCTCTACATGATCTCCCTCAGCATTCTCTTTGACTCGAATTCGGGAATTAGCCATATTATTATCAATATTTAAGTGAAGGCTAATGTTTTGATGCAGATGCTGTGTTGAGATCTGTGTATGTATGAATAGTGGGATTAGGCCTAGGGATCTTTTAGAATTTAAACCACGTAGCACTTCATCTTTTATTTTTACTTCATCCCCTATGTTAAAGATGTAGATCCAAAATTCAATCCATCTTTCAGGTTTCCATCTTAATTTTTTCTATGAATCATAAAACCTAAAAGTCTTATGGTATGGGTACAGTAAGTTTCTTAGAGGAAATAAATATTCGCTCCAGAACTGTAGGACATGGATTGTAGCATGGAAGTCCTTAGGGTAGACATGGTTCAATAGGCTCCTACGCTTAAGAGAAATTAACTGGGTGCTTGTCCTAACCACATGTTTGGCACTAGAGCGGTTTATAGGTACTAGTTCTGGAGTAGGCTGGGAATTCATTACTGGTGGAAGGTCATCAGGAAGGTCTTTGGGAAGCTTACTAGGAAAATCCTCTAAAATAATGTAACTTCATTGGATTGTTCCTTAGGGACTAGTTCCTGGACCTCCTCAATGGATAATTCTGGTGAACCCTCACTCTCATCAACTATGTTTGATCCTAGCTTAGTCACCTCCTCTCCAAATTATGTAATGGGTTCAGGATCATTTTCTTTTGATTCCTTAATGGGTTCACTCTCTTGTTCCTCTTCTTTACATTCCTCTACTATACTCAATTCATGGGTGTCTTCTTGAGATTTAGGAGTTTCTTTCTCTAGAATTTCAATGAGTTAATCTTCTTTATACTCCTCTACTAGACTTGGATCAGCCTCATACACCTCTTCTTCAGGTTCAGTAATGGGTTCGGACTTGTCCTCTTCTACCTTTCCTATATGTAAGGCTTTGGTTGGACATTGGCTAACATAGTGTCCCGATTTGTGGCACCTAAAGCATGTGATGCTGGGTCAATTCGGGTTGGCTTGGCTAGGACCTAGTCTTGGGTTAGGGTCACTAGTCCTAATGGGCTCAGGCCGACTAAGGGGTACCTGATTAATACTTGGTTCAGTTCTAGGGGTACTAATCTTATGGAGTTTAGGTTGACTAGGGAAAACTTGACTAGCACTAGGCTGATACCTATGGATTATGGGTTCCTGGGGCTCATAAGATAAAGGTTCATGTCTATAAGTTATGGGTTTCTTAGGCTCATACGATGTGGGTACATAGGATCTGGGTGCATAGGAACTAGGCTCATAGGAGTTGGAATCATATCTATAGGTTGTGGATCTCTTGGGCTTAGGGTATAGGGCTCTCCTAGGGTTAGGCTCCGAGTATGGGTCAGAGTGCTGGGCTGTCCTAGGGTTGGGCTCAGCACGGGTCCTAGGGTCAGGCTTAGGTTTAGGTCTTGTATGGGGCTTAGGGGTTTTCCCTAGATATCCTAATTGGTCTCCTACCTGGTCAAAGTCAGTGGTTAGTTGGTTAAGCCTATTGGTTGCTTGGTTATTTGATTGAGTCATTTGGTCAAATCTATGATTCAATTGGGTCATCTGGGTGGTCAATTAGGTATTGGATTAGTCGAACTTGTGGTTTATCAGGGCAAACTGATTTTGGGATTGAGTGTTAATTTGGTCAAGCTGTTCAGTCATGGCTTTAATGAGGATTTCAAGATTGGATTCCATGGTTGAATTGGGTTGGGGTTTGGACCGTTGATATTGGGTTTCTAACCTAGTAGTCATGCAAACATTCAATCAGTCATGGTGTTATGATGCAGCCAGCACACAAAGTAGACAAGTACTAGGGTTTGCTAGACCTAAAGTCAACTTACACTTAACTTAGCAGTTAATCCTTCCACTGGCCAGGTAAGAGGTGGGGTGGTGGGAGACTCCCCCTGCCTGTGACAGGGTCCTAATTAAAAACCACCAATTCGCTTAGGGTGTTTGCCTCTAGACCTTTGGCCTTAGACACCAGTTTTCAGTAATAGTTGAGGAATTAAGTGTACTAGTTTACACATAAAAGTCAGACCCAACCTGCTGGTGTCCCTAAGCTCACTAAAGCAAATTAGGTTGCTAATTGATTTTAATTAGGATTTGGGTACCAATGCAAGGTGGTTATTTTGGGCCCAGGATAGGTAATAAAATCCTGCCCTAATCTGAGATGGGAAATTGCCCTTAAGATTAATTGAATGAGATGAAAATAATCGATGAGCCCTAATGCAAACTAATAACAATCAAAAAATAAAAAATATTTTTTTTATATTTTATGAGGTGGAAAATTAAATTTAAGTTGATTAAATTATCAAACAAAATTTGGGCTTGGGTGAGGTAGGGTTTGGAAGTGAATTAGATTTGGTTCAGTCAAGCATGTAGAATTCTCAGAAACTGAAACTAGGGTTTGTTTCGATATAGAATTTGGCATGGTTTTCTATGCAAAAAAAATGAAAAAAAAAATCAATATAGACAATTAATAGTGCAAATGATCCCTACCAAATCAGAATTTTTAAAAAATTCTATGCTGAAAATCAGAATTTTTGTTAGGATTTCTAAGATACAGATTTATTTTATGATTTTGATTTTTTAAAAAATAATTAAAAATTATAAAAAATATCAAGACTAAACAAAGAGTATGCAGTGCAGATTTAAACAAAAAATAAGATTTTTAGGTTGATGAAATAGATTGAAAATCATACCTGTAATGCAAAGATAGGATGTAGAAGTTTTCTAGGGCAAAAAAATATAGGTGTGAAAAAATTTTATAGATAGAAATAAATTATAATAAAATTTTGAAAAATACTACCACTTATGATAAATCCATAAAAATAAAAATCAGAATCTTTTAATCTACCTACATGCAAAAACAATAAAAATAACATACTATGTATAGGAATTACGGGATGCAAAACTAGCCCTAAAACATGCTCTAATACCAAATGATGGGGAACTAATTAGCATACAAGGGAATTTTTATGGATTTGGAATTAAGTTAGGATTTTAATTCCCAAATTTTAGGTCAAATAGATGAAAGGGTAATCCTATAGAAATTCTAGACCACAAGCATACAAAAAAGACCCTCTGAAAAGATGAAAACAGGACCGCTAGGGCTAAGAAACCGCGGTAGGACTAGCTCTTTTGCAATAACTCGATCTAAAGGGTTAGGGTGTATGTACCTAGCAAAGATTGCTGCTGCTTTCTTGAAGAGATCGCTCTACGCTCTTGGATGCGGCCTTGAAAGTTAAGCTAAAAACTTGCGGATCCGTTAGCTTTTCATCCGCTGACCCGACGGCTAAGCAAACGGAACCCTAATGTCATGAAACTCAAGGGATCTGCAAAATACCAAAGGAGGGTTAGAGAAACATAGAGAAAAGGGATGAATCACTGAAGAAGAAAGGAAGAGAAAGGGTAGTAGGGGTGGCTAGGATGAGAGTGGGAAGATGGGTGTGCAGGTGGATGGCGGCTAGGATTTTGATAAACAGGGCCTCACACCCATCGATGCTCAAAGAGCAAAGGCAGCAATCCCTCATGGAGCTCAATGTTCACAAGAATGAAGGCAAAGTAGAAGAAAGAACATTCATCCTTCATCAAAACTCACACATTCATTCATTCAATTATTCAATCAATTGCTACAAGAGAGTGGAGGGGTGGGGTATTTATAGATATTCCATGCCCTCTCCTTATTAGGATAGGATTACAAAATTTGCTTAGGACTAGAAGTACATAAGGTGAATAGGAAAAGGATTACAAGGTTGAATGAAATTAAGACTTGAATCCTAAAAGGAAGTGGACTCCTCTGCTCATTTGACTTGGTCAAGGGGCGCCGTGGGCTTGGTCAAAGGGCCTCTCTCTTGGCTTGAATGCCTACATGAGTTGGGCTTGGGCCTTAGGGTAGCAAGGGCATCCTCCAAATTGGGCTTAGGCGACCTCCAAAGGTTTGGTGCAAGGCTTGGCGCATGGGCTGAATTTGGATTGGAGAATATTCCCTGGTGGCACTTGGAATCTTCATACGTGGAGGGCTTCATGGGCTTGGACTTGCTTTGACCTGGAAGGGCCTGGTGAAGGCTTTGGCTGGTGCTCCTCCTCTTGTATAAAACTGGACTTGTACTGGACAAACTTATAGGACTTAATTAGACTGGTTGAGACAACTTAACTTATTACAGGACTCATAGTTGACAAAAGGCCCACAATGAGCTGACTTGATTAACTAAACTCGAATGAGCTAAACATAATCCAAGCTTGACTCATGAACCCTAATGGCATGAGTTAAATCTAGATACAGGACTCAAGTGTAACAGAGCTCAAGGCCCAAATACATGACTCAATGGGCATAATTAGGCTTTACTGAATAAAATCCTAATTATCGAACACAAAGGGCTGCATTGGGCTTACAAGATAAAACCCTTGTTACAAGACTCCAAATGACTCAGGTAACTTAAGCCCTACTTACAAGACTCAAAGGGCTAACATGACTTGATTATTAGACTCAAAGATAAAATTTGAAAAATGACTAAGGAACTCAAAATTCAGAGATCCATAGTGAACTAGGGTTGATCCTGATATCCCATCACTACCTCAAAAAGTACATAGAGGAAGGAGCTCCCCTCGCAACCCAGAATGAAGAGCCCCGTCTGCTCGCCATCAACAACCGACCCACTGAGAAGCCAGTAGGAATGATCTCCTGGAAGGCAGGAAGAATCCCGAAGAGGGTTAGGGAGAGAGAGGAGAGTGATGATGTACTCTCCTATATGGAAGAGGGGTCGGTTGGGGTGCATAATTCAAATACTGATACTGTCATTGTAGAAATGATGATAGCAAAGCATCCTGTAAAGAGAATCATGGTTGATAATGGAAGCTTTGCAGATATCCTTTTTTATGATGCTTTCACGAGGATGAACTTGTCTATTGACCAAATAAAACTAGTATTCACGCCCTTAGTGGGCTTCACCGAAGACTTAGTTGGAGTCATGGAAGAGATTACACTCCTAATAACTACCGGTACCCCACCTCGATAAAGGATTATGCTAATGACCTTCACCGTGGTGAGAGTCCCCTCACCTACAATGCAATTCTGGGGCGCCCTAGACTCAACCTGCTCGACACTACCATCTCCACAAGGCATCTCCTCATTCAACTCCTGACCCCTCGAGGGACCAGGGAGATGAGGGGGTCATGCCAGCTAGTCCAGCACTGCCTGCAGACTGTCTTGGGGCCACGAAGAGTCGATCTGAACCTGGTCATCGACCAGCCAAATCTAATGGAGTTGGAGCTGAAGGGAGGACCCTTCGAGCCCTTGTTGTCCTTCCCCTTGGGAGAGGATCCCTTGAGGATGGTGCAGGTGGGAGCCCTACTTCCTGATGAGGAGAGATCCAGTATGCCTAGCTTCCTGTGGGCCAACGTGGACATCTTCGCCTGGACCACCACCGATATACCCAGCATCCCTCCAAAAGTGATCACCCATAAGCTGAATGTCGACCCCAACTGTCACCTAGTCCAGTAGAAGAAAAGAAGCTTTGCCTCGAAATGGCAGAAGGTGATCGATGAAGAAGTTAAAAAGCTTCTCGCAGTGGGCTTTATCCATGAGGTATGTACCCTGACTGGCTTGCTAATGTGGTGATGGTCAAGAAAGCCTTTAGGAAATGGAGGATCTACGTGGACTACACCGACCTCAATCAGGCATGCCTGAAGGATGGCTTCCCACTCTCCAAGATTGACCAGCTGGTGGATGCGACCTCAAGCCACAAGTTTTTCTACTTCATGGATGCATTCACTGGATACAACCAAATCTGCATGCATCCAGGGATGAGGAGTACATAGCATTCATGATCGACCGAGGTATGTACTATTACAAGATGATGCCATTTGGTTTCAAGAATGCAGGGGCCACGTACCAGCGGCTGGTCAGCAAGGTCTTCAAAGACTAGATCGATCGTAACATGCAAGTATATGTAGACGATATGCTCATCATGAGCAGCCTAGAGTTAGATCACATTGCTGACCTGGCAGTGGCTTTTGACAACCTCTGCCTCTATCAGATGAAACTAAACCATGCTAAGTGTGCATTTAGCATCACAGTGGAAAAGTTTTTGGGATTTATGGTCACCCAAAGGGGGATAGAGGCCAACCCTGAGAATATGCAGGTGATCATCGACATGAGACACCCTGTCTCCAAGAAGGAGGTCCAATGCCTAACTAGATGCATCGTGGCATTGAGCCACATTATCTCGCATTCTGCCAAGCATTGCCAGCCCTTCTTCAAGGTGCTGTAGAAGATGAACGACTTCACTTGGATGGAAGAGTGTTGGAAGGCGTTCGAGGGGTTGAAGAAGCTCCTCATCTCCCCATCACTGCTGTCCAGGCTGGAGCATGGGGAAGAGCTCCTCCTATACCTGGCAATCTCACCCGAGGTGATCAGCTCAGTGCTGGTCTGCATTGATAAGGACGGCACCAAATTTCTAGTCTACTATGCCAGCAAGCTACTCCGCGATGTAGAAACCAGGTACACCTGATCCGAAAAGATCATTTTTATACTAATAATGTCAGCGCAGCGCCTTAGGCCCTATTTCTAAGTGCACCCCATTGCTGTCCTCACCGATCAACCCCTGAGGGCTATCTTGAGCTATCCTAACACTTTGAGGTACCTGGCCAAGTACGAGATAAAGCTCAACGAGTTTGACATCACCTACCACCTACGATCGGTGTAAAAGGCCCAGGTCTTAGCCGATTTCCTGATGGAATGCACCTGGGCAGATAAGGACCTGGAGGCGACATGCCAGCAAGTCGAGCCTGGTCCAGACCCAACCCTGGAGGTGATGACATGGATCCTTCACATCAACGGTGCATCCAACACCAAAAGGAGTGAAGCCGGCCTCATTCTCACTAACTCCGATGGGGTCGTTGTGGAGTATACACTATGGTTCCTCTTCAGGGTGACTAATAATCAAGCTGAATACGAGATGCTCCTCACGGGGCTAAAGGTGTCCCGTGAGTTGGGTGTCAAGAGATTGAAGGTCTTCACCGACTCTCAACTCGTGGTGGGCCAAGTCTTCGGTGAGTATGAAGCTCGGGATCCCATGATGGTGAAGTACCTGGATAAGGTATGCTCGTACATGGTGAACCTCCAGCACTTTGGCATTTCTCACATCCCCCAAGCAGAGAACACCCAGGTTGATGTCCTCTCTAGACTAGCCACCCTGCCACAGTCAATGCTGGGGCATACCTTCATCGAGTACCTCGAAGCCCCCAGCTATGAGTCAGCAGTAGAAGTCTAGCTAGTCACCTCTGAAGCTAATTAGATAGACCCCTACATCAAGTACATCACTACCAGTGCCCTACTTGAAGATCAAAAGGAAGCCGGCCTCCTCAAGAAGAAGGCTGCGTAGTACATGATGATGGATGGGCAGTTGTACCAGAGGTCTTACTCCTATCCTGTGCTGAAATGCTTGAAGCCCTCAAAAGCTGCCTATGTGCTCCAAGAAATACATGAAGGCATCTGCAGTAATCATGTGGGGGGCAGAACTCTGGCCTACAAGGCCCTCTAGCAAGAATAATTTTGAGAGACCATGCGAGAAGACGCTGCCAACTTCGTAAGGAAGTGTTACCGTTGCTAGCATCATGCCCACATCTAGTGGTAGCCGGTGGTCCCACTCTCCCAACTATCAGCTCTGTGGCCATTTGCCCATTGGGGAATGGACATCGTAGGACCCTTTCCTCCTGCGTCTGGCCAACGGAAGTTCTTAATTATGGCCATCGACTACTTCACCAAGTGGGTCGAGGCTGAACCCTTAGCCTAGAGGCGAAGGTCAGGTCTTTCTTTTGGAAGTCTGTCATCACTGCTTCGGGTTGCCGCACTCAATCATCATGGACAACGGATGGTAGTTTGATAACCAGGCTTTCAAGGAGTTCTACGCTGACCTAGGCATCCGTCACCACTTCACCTCGGTGGCTAATCCTCATACCAATGGAGAGGCCGAGGTGACTAATTGCACCATCTTGCAAGGGCTTTGCACGATGCTGGATAAGGCCAAGGGTCGATGGATCGAAGAACTGTGCAGTGTGCTGTGGGCCTACCACACGACACCCCACACGACCACCAGCGAGATGCCCTTCAACCTTGTCTTCAGCACTGAAGCAGTGATTTCGGTAGAGCTTGGCCTGTCCATACTCCGGATAGAGTAGTACGATGAAACCAAGAATCCAGCCAGTCTCCTTCTCAACCTGGATCTGCTGGACGAGATGAGAGACAAAGCCCAACTCTGGATGGTAGCCTACCGGCAAAGGATGGCACCCCTACTACAATTCCCACAGGAGGCCTAAGGCATTCCATCGAGGTAACATCATCCTCAAGCGGGCAAAAGCATCCCAACTAGGAGAATACGGAAAAGTCTTCCTAAACTGGGAAGGCTCTTACAAGGTGGTCGAGGTTCTACCAGGTGGGCCCTACTACCATGCCGGACTTGACGGTGTCCGGTTCACACAAACATGGAATGTGAGCAACTAGAGAATGTACTAGCAGTGATATAAGAGTCCTTCTCAATCATTAAAGTTCTTTTTTTTTGTGCAAACTTGTCTTTCACCTATACAGGAACATCTTCGTCGAACTCCAAGTCCGACGGATCAAGCCAGAAAACTTACGAAGCCTTGCACCTTAAGCCGGGAAACAAACGAAGCCCCGCACCTCAAACCGGGAAACTTATGAAGCCCCATACCTCAAGCTAGGAAACTTACAAAGCCCCGCACCTCAACCCAGGAAAATTATGAAACCCCACACCTCAAGTCGGGAAACTTACGAAGCCCCACATCTCAAGCCAAGAAACTTACGATGCCTGCATCTGTTTCCTTGCTCACAGTCCAGAGATGTTTGCTGGGAAACTCTTGAAATCCCACTATCTACCGCTTGACTCACAGCATGGCCAATCCCATTGAGAAGTTCTAGAAGTTCCACATCTAGCCTAGCTCACAGTCCGGAGATGTTTGCTGGGAAACTCTTGAAGTCCTACCATCTATCGCTTGACTCACAGCATGGCCAATCCCATTGAGAAGTTCCACATCCAGCCTAGCTCACAATCTGGAGATGTTTGTTGGGAAACTCTCAAAGTCCTGCTATCTACCATTTGACTCACAGCATGGCTAATCTGATGCAGAACGAAAGATCTGATACCAAAAATGATGCATAACAAAAAAGATGATGCGATGCGAAAGTAAATTAAAATTAATGTATTTTTTTTTTTTAATATATTTTCAGAAGTCGGCTTTGACTCAAAGGAAAGATAAACTAATGTTGAAAGAAACTAAGAAATGACAGAGAGCACAATTAAAAGGAGTGGATTATCAGAGTAACTCAAAAGTAGGATCGCTTGGGATTGAGAAACCCCCAGATCTAGGGTTTGCTCTGAGTTTCAACGAAACAGACAAAGTGAGAAGGGAAGGTTCTTGTTACCTAGCAGTGATATCTCTCGTTGCTTCAATTGGAGGACACTCTCGAGCAGATTGTAGGATCCTTGGAGACGGGGTATCTTCGCAATGGATCCTCGGATTGTAGTCCTATGGCAAGGTTGGCCTCCTTCTCGAACTCAGGATCTGGAAGAAGAAGAACAAAAGAAAAAAGAGCCAGAAACTCAAAGAAAGACACTGACCTGAGGACTTAATGAAGATTGTTAGATGTAGAAGTTCCGGAGATCTTGATACTGATCTGACTCTTCTTTGAACTTGCTCTGTAGTTGAAACAGTTGATCTGAACCTGGATGCTGGTGGCCAGCCTCTATGTGGAAGAGAGGGGCCGTGGGATGTAGATGGAAAATTAGGGTTTGGTGGTGGTGGAGTAGAGATGGGTGGACTAAGCTAGAGTTTTGGGGTTGGAGATCTCACACCTCCTCAAGGTTCCTAGGGAACCCGGATTTACTCCCTCATGGAGCTCAACACTTGAATACAAGTGCGGAAGAGAGAAACACAAGGTTGCTCACAAAGAAATTGATTTCATTCATCATTATAATTCAAGAGTTACATAGAGTTGAATATATAGACATAACAAAGAAATAAAATTTCATACACTTCCCATGTGGGACTAATAGGACTAACCCACACTTTAGGCATCAAATTCTCTTCCCAAGACTCCTTCCATGAGTGGACAGCCCAAAAACTCCAAGAAAACTTGAAAATCAGCTCCAAATGGCAGGTAATGGGGGTGTCTCCTAGTATCTCTCCATGAATCAAGGATTTTCCCTACATGGTTTGGCTATTTTGGACACCTCCTAGTCTTGCTCCACAAGTTTAGGCTTCTTCCTTTCATGGCTTTTGCACTTTAGGAAATTTTTGGGTGCCTCCTTGATTTTGTCCCCAAGACATGCTCTCTTCCCTTTTATAACTTGGATTTTTATGGAACATTGTGGGGCACCTCCTTGATCCTCTCTTCAAGAAAAATTCTTGCCATCCTAGCTTGGGTTTATCTGGAAAGAAGTTGGCTCCTCCTTGGATTGAGGTATCTTGATGGATTTCTCCCCCAAGTGGCGCATGAAAGAAGGGACCTGCTTTCTTGTGGTGTGGGGACCAAGGCACACTAGATGGAGATGTGGCGCCTCCTGGACTCTGGCGTGTGGCTGGGAGTGTGGTGCCCACATGCTTGGGCCTGGGAGAAAAAATTGGGCACCCTGGACCTTGACTTGATTTAAAAAAAATGGCACCAACCTGGAGAAGACCTAGACCACTACTAGGACTTGTACTGAGTCAACATGACTCAACAAAATTTAAATTATAGGGAAATACATACTCAAGACTAAAATTGAGTTGACCAAGTCAACCCTAATTACAAAACCAGAAAATCCTAATTCTTCGGGAAAGGTCAATCAGAGATCCAGATGGAACCCTGAAGTCTTCTTCTGAGTCTGGTGCCCACACCATAATCCCATTAAGAAGTTCTTGAAGTTCCACATCCAGCCTAGCTCACAGTTCGAAGATGTTTGGTGGAAAACTCTCGAAGTCCTGCCATCTACCACTTGACTCACAGCATGGCCAATCCTATTGAGAAGTTCTGAAAGTTCTACATCCGGCATAACTCACAGTCTGAAGATGTTTGTTGGGAAACTCTTGAAGTCCCACCATCTACCGCTTGACTCACAGCATGGCCAATCCCATTGAAGAGATCCAAAAGTCCTGCACCCGGGCTTGCATGATTTTAAGATCGGGAGAATAAGAGGGGAATGTCCTCAGAAACCTTCGTGCTGATCCTAAGGCCTTGAAGCCAACCTAAAGTAACAAAGGCTTGGGAGAGGCGCACACCAAGGAATTAGAAGAAAAAGAAAGATCATGTAAAGTTTCCTGGTTAAGATAACCTGTTCTCTTATTGCAAAGATAAGTTCCTTACGCACCAAGGGATCTTCTGAAAATACTTCAAAAAAAAAGAAAGAAAGAAGAGAGAAAGAAAAATGAATGAATGAAAAATGATGAATGAATAGGAAATGCTAGTTTGAAGGAAAGGATGTCTTTTTCATTGATCAAAATAATTTTTACATCCTATGAAGGCTCCCGACAGGCTGGGAAGCCTTCCAAAAACCTAAGTTACAAGAAGGAAAAAGTAAAAGCCTACTCTTCTATCATTGGCTCCTTCCTTGGCTGGCAGGTGACTTCGGTTAGCTGAGGGGCATCCTAGGCAGCCCTGGATCTGGCCTCGACCTCAACAACTCCCGGCTCTGACTCTAGCTCTGCCTCAGTAGCTGGCATACTTAGCTGCATCAGGAATGGAAGAGAAGGTGTGTGTTGTCCAGCCCCTTTGATCCGAAGAGGCAAGAAGCCTTGCCCCTAAAGTCCCTGAACCCCAGGTGAAAGGAATCCAGGATGGCTTTGATAACCTCATACTTGAAGACCTGAGATGCCATGAATTTGGGGACGGCCTCGGTAGCCTCTTTTTTGGCCATCTCCATCAGGGCTATGGCCGTTGTAGCCTTTTCTACCACCACCGAAGCTTGAGCGGCCTCCTCCTCCAGTTGCGCTTGGAGGGTCTAGATCCTTCCCTCTAGTCGTGCCATCTCTGCCTCAGAAGATGCCGCCCTTTTGGCCCTCCAATAGCACTCCCCCTTTTCCTCCTTCAGAGCTGCCTTGAGCTGGGCGGACTTCTTCTCCAACTCCTTCACCCTCACCCAGGAGCTGGTCAGCTATCCTTCCAACTCTTGAGCCCAGGCAGCCTGACCCCAAGCCTCTTCCCTTTCTCGACGGAGGTGGCCCTCGCACTTCAGCAGTGCTCGGCAGGAGTCTCGTAAGAGCTAGACATCGAGCCACCACCTGCATAGAAGATGGCGATCAGTACCTTCCTTAGGAAGAAAGAAAGACGGAAGCGACTTCGAAGTTGACTTATTAACATAAGCTAGGGGAATACCCCAGTGGCAAGCTCTGTCGGTGCCTTCCTGGTCTGGCCCTGGCAATCAAATGCTTGGACGAGGGAGTTTAGGATGTCCTCCACCATCTTCCCATCTTTGGTTATTTTGGCATCCCGGGGGAGGAAGGTCGAGAGCCTTTTAACCGTCTGGCTAGATGCTACAGGTGGTCGGGGGGATTAGCATCAATCACCGGTGAGGGTGCTGCATCGGTTGACCTGTCGGGCTCTTTTCCCTTTATATAGTGGGTCCAATTTTGGCATGAGACTAACCAGTTGGCCTTATCTTACAGGTATGAGGTTCAGCTTTGAAGAACTCTTGAGGATATCGAAGAAGAGGGGTGTCACTACGGGGCCGAAAGGATAGCCTAGGAAGAAAGCCCAAGAAGAGTTGGGAAGGAGGGCCTGTGAAGAGCCCGAGATGAGAAGGCCGACTGCTGCACCGGCAGCACCTAGGTCAAGAGCCCAAGCTCTGGCTCACCAGCCCGAGGGCGAGGCTAGAGCCATAGAGGGGGCCCCGCCATCAACCCCAATGGCCCCTCCGTGCACTAAAGACCAACCATATCTAGAAGTGGTGGAGGTGGCGGGATCACCCATTGTTGAAGTGTCGACTCCATCACCTACAGTCAGAGTCACTGACGACCGGTCAACCGATGCAGCACCCTCACCGGTGATTGATGCTAATCCCCCCGATCTGGCCGGCAGGTGACTTCGGTTAGCTGAGGGGCATCCTAGGCAGCCCTGGATCTGGCCTCGACCTCAACAACTCCCGGCTCTGACTCTAGCTCTGCCTCAATAGCTGGCGTACTTAGCTGCATCAGGAATGGAAGAGAAGGTGTGTGTTGTCCAGCCCCTTTGATCCGAAGAGGCAAGAAGCCTTGCCCCTAAAGTCCCAAAACCCCAGGTGAAAGGAATCCAGGATGGCTTTGACAACCTCATACTTGAAGACCTGAGATGCCATGAATTTGGGGACGGCCTCGGTAGCCTCTTTTTTGGCCATCTCTATCAGGGCTATGGCCGTTGTAGCCTTTTCTACCACCACCGAAGCTTGAGCGGCCTCCTCCTCCAGTTGCGCTTGGAGGGTCTGGATCCTTCCCTCTAGTCGTGCCACCTCTGCCTCAGAAGATGCCGCCCTTTTGGCCCTCCAATAGCACTCCCCCTTTTCCTCCTTCAGAGCTGCCTTGAGCTGGGCGGACTTCTTCTCCAACTCCTTCACCCTCACCCAGGAGCTGGTCAACTATCCTTCCAACTCTTGAGCCCAGGCAGCCTGACCCCAGGCCTCTTCCCTTTCTCGACGGAGGTGGCCCTCGCACTTCAGCAGTGCTTGGCAGGAGTCTCGTAAGAGCTAGACATCGGCCACCACCTGCATAGAAGATGGCGATCAGTACCTTCCTTAGGAAGAAAGAAAGATGGAAGCGACTTCGAAGTTGACTTATTAACATAAGCTGGGGGAATACCCCAGTGGCAAGCTCTGTCGGTGCCTTCCTGGTCTGGCCCTGGCAATCAAATGCTTGGACGAGGGAGTTTAGGATGTCCTCCACCATCTTCCCATCTTTGGTTATTTTGGCATCCCGGGGGAGGAAGGTCGAGAGCCTTTTAACCGTCTGGCTAGATGCTACAGGTGGTCGGGGGGATTAGCATCAATCACCGGTGAGGGTGCTGCATCGGTTGACCGGTCGTCAGTGACTCCGACTGTAGGTGATGGAGTCGACACTTCAACAATGGGTGATCCCGCCACCTCCACCACTTCTAGATATGGTTGGTCTTTAGTGCACGGAGGGGCCATTGGGGTTGATGGCGGGGCCCCCTCTATGGCTCTGGCCTCGCCCTCGGGCTGGTGAGCCAGAGCTTGGGCTCTTGACCTAGGTGCTGCCGGTGCAGCAGCCGGCCTTCTCATCTCGGGCTCTTCACAGGCCCTCCTTCCCAACTCTTCTTGGGCTTTCTTCCTAGGCTATCCTTTCGGCCCCGCAGTGACACCCCTCTTCTTCGATATCCTCAAGAGTTCTTCAAAGCTGAACCTCATACCTGCAAGATAAGGCCAACTGGTTAGTCTCATGCCAAAATTGGACCCACTATATAAAGGGAAAAGAGCCCGACATCAAGCCTTACCCTGGGGCTGGGCCTGGCTGACTCCAGCATCGACGAGATTCCACTCGGTCAGCAAATCCCTTAGGGCGAGAACCTCGGAGAAGATGAGCCGGTCGATACTTCCTTATCGACTGGCTTGACCGTGGATTGTTAGTTTTGGAAGAGGTCCAGGCCACTCCAGACCTAGTCCACCCCCTCAACCAGGGCAAACAAAAATCTGTTCTTCCATCCCTTGATGGAAGTGGGCAGATCCAACTTGAGGGCCCCATTATGGGGGGACATAAACCACCATCCGCTATCGGATGGGTGGCACTTCAGGCAGAAACAGGTGACTATCTGGTAAGGATACCAGGATCAGACACAGATCACTGGATCCCATATAGTTTATTGATTAGGATTTTTAAATTTTAGAACCTTAGTCATGTGTCACAATTTTGTAATCAATTAAGATTGAGTCCTATAATAAGTTGAGGTTAGTTGATTTGTCTCAACCCTCAACCCTAGTCAGTATATCGAGTCATATACTTCAGTTACGAGTTCAGTATGAGTCTAATTTTTGTACAAGAGAAGAGGTTACCCTATTTTGGAGTTCTACCAGGCCACATCCAGGAGTCAGATGCCACTACATCAGTTTATTGAATTTTGTGTAACACCCTAGGATCCAAAATGCTTTCCAGAAATCTTAATTCCTTCCAGATGCTTTCCAGATACCCAGATTCCTCCCCAGATACCAGAGCATATTCCCAAACCAGGGCATCCATGATTCTAGAGGTCCACCTATATCCCAGTCTAAGTGAATGCAAGGCCCAGGTCCATAAAGAACCAAGATTCCAGGTATATTCCAGCCCAGAACCAAGATACCTAGAATATTCCTGCTCCAGGCATCCCAGGCCTCCAAGGCCCAAAGCCCATGCACCCAACCTATCCTTGGATGCCCCAATTATTGCCCAAGAGCCCAAGTCCAAGCCAAGAGGCATCCAAGCCCAAGAAAGGGAGATTTGACCAAGTCCAAGGCCCTTTGACCAAGTTAAAGGAGGAAGGAAATCCATATCAAACAAGAAGAACCTATTCCTATTCAACTTGTGAACCTATTGTTAGAGTTTGGTGACCAGGACGGAAGCGCAGATTTCAAGAATTTATTATGAAATCACTACCAAACCCTTAACCCAAGACCTCCTTACTATGAATTAAAACATATAAACATGCATATATGATATAAACTAGAGTTTAGACACC
This sequence comes from Areca catechu, assembly GCA_021397845.1. NCBI lineage: Eukaryota > Viridiplantae > Streptophyta > Magnoliopsida > Arecales > Arecaceae > Areca > Areca catechu. Next base: position 88,095,903 of record CM038043.1, on the reverse strand, counting down.
AACCTGAACCGCTAATATCCAATTCGATGAAGAAAACCCAGATTCAGCCTTCTTCTCCACCAGGCGCCCAAACGTTCGCCCTCCAACGGTGATCCACACAGAGATGTGACAAAGACTATACCTCTTATTTAGTGGCTCCTTTACTTGAATTCTTCTTCTAAGAACTCAAAACTTGGACTATGGCTAAGTTTTGTCTACTATAGAACTCCCTTTCTTCCTTCTTAACCTCTTCTTGAACTTCTCCCTGACTTTAATCCTTGTAGGACCCTCTTGTCTTGAAGAAGTAAGGTTGTCCTAAAGGTTTTAAGCCTTGTCTTAAAATGGGAGATGAATTAAGACAAGTATTGTCTTAATGCAGGAAAGAAAGAAATATATATCTTTCTTCCTTCACCGATCAAGACCTTCTTCTTTATTCTTGTTTAAGACCAAAGTTTCGATAGAGGAAACAATATCCAACAAGAAAAAAAGGAAGGAGTCTCCTGGAAAGGAAAAAGAAAATCTAAAAAGACTTCTTAAAACCCACACACTTCATCCGTGACCTTTCCTCCCATTATATAGACAATAGAGAGACGTCTTTCCAAAAGAGCGCAACTCTCTGCTATCCAAAGATCATGTCCCTCCATCCTTCATGCGTCCCCTCTATTTTATCATGCCTTTTTAGTTTTATTTCAAGACTTTTCGATGAAGGAAAATCTCGGAAGAAACTTAGGAAGAGACGCGATGTTTTGAGATGGAGTTATGCATGACCGGGAACCATCAGAAACCTTTCTTATTTCCTAAAACTTTGCAACCATCAGATGACCATCTAATGGCCATCCTCTGAGGTGCTAAAATGAGAAGATTTCTGCCCCCCTTTTTTTGTTTTTCACAATAAAATAGATAAAGACTCCACGCACGTGAAGAGCCCATGAGCGCGTGGAGTCTTCCTTCTTATCCACGCGCGTGAGGGAGAGTTATGCGGCATGGGGAGATGAAATAAATTGCTGTACTTCAAGTGGGTTCAGCCATGGGTTAGCCCAAAGACCGAAAAACTTAATTAGACACTAATTAGGTTCAATTAGAACCCAATTAAGCCTAATTAGGAACCAAAATTCGAATTCGATTTGAATAAAAGTTAGGGTTTGCAACACATGCTAGTGTGTTTGTCCTGCAAACATGATTTAATTCCAAATTAAATCCTTCATCAACTCTCTATTGTGTGTGACCCATTGGGTTCCACATCTAGCCAGTAGTAGGTCTGAGTGCTATTTGACCTAATTCGGTTAGATCTGAACTAAGCCGATTTAGGTCAACTCAAGCTAGCCCGACTAGGTCAATTAGAATCCAATTCTAATTAACTGATTGAATTACCATAATTCAATCAAATCCCCACAAGACAAGATTGACATCTAGCAACGTATCATGCCTACCCGGAAGATGTGGAATTTTGGTGGCATTACCAAAATACCCTTCAGTGGTGAGTTTCCGGACAATTCAGTCCTTCGATCAGCTTGCACCCTGAATATTACTATGGATATAGATACTTGTCAAATCCAATTTCATATTCATTCCTAGCTCAATCTGATAATGATGATTCATTAATGAACCATTAGAAACTATTTCTAATGTTCATACTTTGATCAAAGATTTCTCGAATCTTTATTTAATCGAAATCAGCTAGATGCGATTCCCTCTTACTAGGGTTGATCGATTCCTTTTTGACCTACTCACAACCTCCATATGCAATCAATCATACCCAGTATCACCCCATGCATGACTCAGTGTCATGATTGAGTGTGAACCAAAGTATGGATTCATGCATACAAGGTACCATGGCAGTCTCTGGTCAAAGGACCACATGCACTACTCCCACTATAAGAACTATCTATTGACAAACAGATAAGGTTCCATTAGATGTTCTCTAGTTTGATCCATTCAGTGAACTCATTCTCTAATGAGCACCCTTCATCCTAGTATTAGTGTCAAACAAAGTGACTGTGAGATCAGTCACCCTCTTCACCAAGTATACATAGGATGTGCTGGTATTGCCGGAAACATTGATCCCCTACTCAACATCCCATTGACCAGAAATATTTTAGATTATGGTTTTAAGGCTTTAGGTCTCATTGGTTTGATCTCATCATAACCCTAGAACCATAGCCCTAATCTATGGGGTTCATCATATAATAATAAAATAATTAAGACACAGCGTATGATGAAAATAAAATGCCTTTATTAATTGATAATGTCAATACATTGGTTTGGGATACAAAGGAAAATCCCATCGTAATACAACATTTCGATTGGCCTTTAGGGCATAATCCTTTCAATCTCCCACTTGCACTAAAGCCAATCGTCTTTAGATTTTAACCCCATACAATCGAGGTAGCGATCAAACTCCCACTGTGGTAGAGCCTTAGTGAACGGGTCTGCTATGTTGTTCTTCGTTTCAACTCTTTTAATGCAGACTTCTTGTCTTTCGACAATCTCTCGAACGAGATGGAAGCGTCTCAGAATGTGCTTTGATTTGTGATTAGCTCTTGGTTCCTTAGCTTGAGCGACGGCTCCAGTATTATCACAGTAAAGTGGTATTGGACCTTTAATCTCTGGAACAACACCCAACTCTGAGATGAACTTCTTTATCCAGACAGCTTCCTTGGTAGCTTCACTAACAGCAATGTACTCTGCCTCAGTTTTTGAGTCAGCTACAGTCTATTGTTTAGAACTCTTCCAGCTTACAGCTCCTCCATTTAGGATAAAAACATACACTGAAATAGATTTGCTATCATCTGGATCCAATTGAAAACTAGAATCTGAATAAGCTTCCAGTTTAATATCAGATCCTCTGTATATCAGAAAAATATCCTTAGTCCTTCTCAAGTACTTAAGAATATTTTTCACAGCCTTCCAGTGATCCTCTCTTGGATCAGTCTAAAATCTGCTGGCTATACCTAAGGCATATGCCACATCAGGCCTGGTACATAACATAGCATACATTATAGACTCTACAGCCGAAACAAAAGGTATAGAAGTTATTCTATTTCTTTCTTCAGGTGTCTTAGGAGACATCTTCTTAGAAAGATGTATGCCATGACCAATGGGCAAGTAACCTCTTTACTTCCCTCCATGCTAAATCTCTTTAGCACTTGGTCAATGTACCTAGACTGGGATAAGCCTAGCATCCTCCTAGATCTATCTCTATAGATCTTGATACCCGGTATATAGGATGCTTCTCCCAAGTCTTTCATGGAAAACTGTTTAGATAACCATACCTTGACTGATTGTAACATTGGGATATCATTCCCAATGAGGAGTATGTCTTCCACATACAGAACCAAAAAAACTATGGCACTCCCACTAGTCTTCTTATACACACAAAGTTCATCCCTATTTTTGATAAAGTCAAACTCTTTGACTATCTTATCAAATCGGATGTTCCAACTCCTGGATGCTTGCTTTAATCCATAAATGGATTTCTTCAGCCTACATAACTGATTAGGTTTAGTCTCCAAGACAAAACCTTCTGGCTGTGACATGTAGACCTCTTTCTCAAGGAAACCATTAAGGAATGCGGTTTTCACATCCATCTTCCAGATTTCATAATCATGATATGTTGCTATAGCAAGTATGATCCGAATAGATTTGAGCATGGCAATAGGAGAAAATGTTTCATCATAATCTATTCCCTATTTTTGTCTGAAACCCTTAGCTTCTAATCTGGCTTTATAAGTTTCGACTAGGCCATCTGCCCCAATCTTTTCTTATAGACCCATTTGCATCCAATAGGGTTAACATCCTCTGGTGCATCAACCAAAATCCACACTTGGTTGACATACATGGAGTCCATTTCGGATCTCATGGCTTCCAGCCATCTGTCTGAGTCCCTACTCATGACAGCATCTGTATAGGTTAAAGGCTCATCATTTTTAATGATCCGGGCTTCATTATTTTTAATAATGAACCCATACCTCTCAGGTGCATGACGCACCCTATCAAACCTACGGATATGAGTGGTGTGTTCTGGTTCTATACTAACTATGTTATCATTTGGTTGAGATGTATCTATTTGTTGAACTTCTTCAAGTTTAATATTTCTCCCACTGCCCTTTTGTAGGATGAACTCTTTCTCTAGAAAAGTGGCATGCCTATTGACAAAAACTTTTTGTTCAGTTGAGTGGTAGAATAGATATCCTATACTATCTTTAGGATATCCTATAAATAGACACTTATCAGCTCTAACATCCAGCTTATGTCCAAAATTTCTTTTGACATAGGCTGGACATCCCCATATCTTAAGATACTTAAGATTGGGTTTCTTTCCCCTCCATATCTCATATGGAGTGCTAAAGACAGATTTAGATGGTACTTTATTTAAGATATTAGCCGCGGTTTCCAAGGCATATCCCTAGATGGAAACAGGTAACTCTGTAAAGCACATCAAGGACCGTACCATATCTAATAAGGTATGATTCCTCCTTTCAGCAACACCATTTAATTGTTGTGTGTAAGGAGGGATCCATTCAGAGATAATCCCCTTTTCTTTAAGGTGATCGAGAAACTCGGTGGATAAGTATTCACCTCCTCGATCTAATTGAAGGATTTTAATACTTTTTCCCGTTTGTTTCTCTACCATACTTTGATACTCTAAAAATTTATCAAAGGCTTCGGACTTATGTTTCATAAGATACACAAATTCGTACCTTGAAAAATCATCAGTAAATGTGATGAAATAAGAGTATTCACCCTTGGCCTGAGTTATTATAGGCCCACATACATCTGTATGTATGAGTCCTAATAACTCAGTTGTCCTTTCTCTATGTCCACTAAATGGAGTCTTGGTCATTTTATCCATGAGACATGATTCACAAGTTCCTGATGATTCATAATCATAAGGATTAAGGAAATTTTCTTTATATAACTTGCTAATCCTAGTCTCACTAATATGTCCAAGCCGATAGTGCCAGAGTAAAGCATTGTTTACATCATCTCTCTTTCATTTGTTACTTACATGAAGTATATTGTCATTAGTAGATAGAGTTAAAAGACCATTGCAAAATACGCCATAACATATAATTTCATTAGAAAAGTTGATTGAGCAACCATTGCTCATTACATTCATAGTATAGCCTTGTCTAAGTAACAAGGATACAGATATGATATTTCTAATGACCTTAGGCATATAGTAACAATCTCTCAGCTCTAAGATCTTCCCTAAAGGTAACTTCAAGATATAAGTCCCTACGGCTTCTGCTTGGATGGACTCTCCTCCAGCATCGTAGAGCTCGAAGTCTCCTTCCTTCAATGCTCTAAGCCTCTGCAGACCCTGCAATGATTTGCAGATATTATGACCACAGGCGATATTCAATACCCAAGTATTTGAAATGGAAGAATCCAATGACAAAATAGTATGAACTTCTTTCATACCTTTTGGTGCATCCGATGCACCAGGCTTCACACCTGCAAGATAAGCCTTGCAGTTCCTCTTCCAATAACCCGGCTTGCCACAGTGAAAGCAGGTCATCTGTCCGGAGGCCTTCTTTCCTTTCTTCTTCTTGATGCCCCTTTTTGGGTTCAATCTCCTCTTGGAACCCTTTTTGCCGGACTTCTTCTTGTTGATCCCATCCACAAGAAGTGGAGCCTTATTTTTCTTTAAATGGCTCTCTGCTGATTTTAACATATTCAACAGCTCAAGCAAGGAAGTGTTAAGTTTGTTCATATGATAATTAAGAACAAACTGTGAAAATGACTCCGGGAGTGACTGCAGGATGAAATCCTGATTCAACTTTCTATCATAACAAAATCCAATTGACTTAATTGAGTGATCAGGTCAATAACCATCAGTACGTGGTCTTGTACGGATGTACCTTCTGTCATTATTGCACGGAACAACTGCTTAGATATCTCATATCTAGCAGATCGACTATGTTCTCCATATATCTCTTTTAGATTAAGCAATATGGAGTTAGTGTCCATGCTATCATGTTGCCTCTGCAACTCATTGGTCATAGAGGCAAGCATGATACATTTGATAGTGAGTGAGTTATTTTGCCACATGATGTATGTGGCCTTTTCCTCTTGCGAGGCATCTTCCCCTAAAGGTTCCAAGGTAGGGGTATCAAGAATGTAAGAAAGTTTTTCTTGGCTGAATACTATCTTAAGGTTTCTCAACCAGTCAACATAGTTCAGTCCAATCAATTTATTGGCATCAAGTATACTACGGAGTGAGAGTGAAGAGGCCATTTAATCTACATTAACAAAGAACATAATATAAGCAAACAACCAATGTTGACAAAACATAATTAAATTAGGACTTTAACTTAATTATGTCTCCCACTATTTTATCAAGTATCATAACCCTCTATATGATGATCGAGAAACCATAATTGGTTTTCTTAGTGGGGTTGAGATCCTAATTCCTTATAAAGACCTTGTGTGTTCACAACAAATCTTATATAAGTTCAAAGGTAGGAAAACTCTTTCCAATTGTAACTCATACAATTCTCAACATATCCTAGCCTCTAAAATATTAATAGCCTTGTGTGTGCACAACAAACTATAATATTTTAGTTAAGTAAGACCCTTCATTCCTTTATAGTCATGATTGTAATAATAATACCCTTGTGTGTACACAACAAAGTATTATATTAAATCATGCCATTAGCATCAAATGCACCAGGCCAAAATTGTGTTAGTCACCATAATAGGTCTTATGTGTACACAACAAGCCTAATACAGATCATAACATAATAATGACCTAGCATGAAGGAAGGCCTAATGTAGTGAATATTACACTAAGCATATCAATCAAGAATTAAGTTAATCTTATCGACCAGGTAAGTGGGAGAGTAGTGGAAGTCCCCCCGTTGCTTTTCTAGACACCAATAAAAATTGGCCAAGTCAGTCAACAGAACCAATTAAAAACCACATCCTCTTTATCGATCGTGAACCACTTTTCTTAGACACCGAATGATCAACTAATCATCTTGATTATTTTGCTTTTGGTATATGACACTACAACTTAATATAATTTTAATAGAGGGCAATTCAAATAGAAGCACATTCTAATATTACCATTCAATCAACTATGCATCATATATCATTTTATAATGTGCCAAGTGTGTCATCATACTAGGACAACCATCTACCACATAATGGATCCACCATTATGCCAGGGCAACCTTATTTCAGTATGATGACTAGAAAGCTAAACATATCTCTATATCGGTTAAGGTTTAAGTGAAAACCCTAACCAGTGACATACATATATGCATAAACATATCAAACATATGTAACTTTAAACTTTTGTAGAGTCCTACAAAATTGGGAAACTTCAAATTTTATAGAGTCCTACAAAAATGGGCAACCTCAAGAGTCCTACAAAATTGGGCAACTTCAATTTTGTAGAGTCCTAACAAAATGGGCAACCTCAAATTTTGTATGATTTAGACCTAATAAGGTGGCTCTGATACCACTGTTAGAGTTTGGTGACCAGGGCGAAAGCGTGGATTTCAAAAATTTATTATGAAATCACTACCAAACCCTTAATCCAAGACCTCCTTACTAGGAATTAAAACATATAAACATGCATATATGATATAAACTAGAGTTTAGAAACCAACCTGAACCGCTAATATCCAATTCGATGAAGAAAACCTAGATTCAGCCTTCTTCTCCACCAGGCACCCAAACGTTCGCCCTCCAACGGAGATCCACACAGAGATGTGACAAAGACTATAACCTCTTCTTTAGTGGCTCCTTTACTTGAATTCTTCTTCTAAGAACTCAAAACATGGACTATGGCTGAGTTTTGTCTACTCCAGAACTTCCTTTCTTCCTTCTTGCCTCTTCTTAAACTTCTCCCTGACTTTAATCCTTGTAGGACCCTCTTGTCTTGAAGAACTAAGGTTGTCCTAAAGGTTTTAAGCCTTGTCTTAAAATGGGAGATGAATTAAGACAAGTATTGTCTTAATGCAGGAAAAAAAGAAATATATATCTTTCTTTCTTTATCGATCAAGACCTTCTTCTTTATTCTTGTTTAAGACCAAAGTTTCGACAAAGAAAACCTCTGTAGAGGAAACAATATCCAACAAGAACAAAAGGAAGGAGTCTCCTGGAAAGGAAGAAGAAAATCTAAAAAGGCTTCTTAAAACCTACACACTTCATCCAAGACCTTTCCTCCCATTATATAGACAACAGAGAGACGTCTTTCCAAAAGAACGCAACTCTCTGCTATCCAAAGATCATGTCCCTCCATCCTTCACGCGTCCCCTCTATTTTATCACGCCTTTCTAGTTTTATTTCAAGACTTTTCGATGAAGGAAAATCTCGGAAGAAACTTAGGAAGAGACGCGATGTTTTGAGACGGAGTTACGCGTGACCGGGAACCATCGGAAACCTTTCTTATTTCCTAAAACTTTGCAACCATCAGATGACCATCCAATGGCCATCCTTTGAGGCGCTAAAATGAGAAGATTTCCACCCCCCATTTTCTGTTTTTCACGGTAAAATAGATAAAGACTCCACGCGCATGAAGAGCCCATGCGCGCGTGGAGTCTTCCTTCTTATCCACGCACGTGAGGGAGAGTTATGCAGCTTAGGGAGATGAAATAAATTACTGTAATTCAAGTGGGTTCATCAATGGGTTAGCCCAAAGTCCGAAAAACTTAATTAGACCCTAATTAAGTTCAATTAGAACCCAATTAAGCCTAATTAGGAACCAAAATTCGAATCCGATTCGAATAGAAGTTAGGGTTTGCAACACATGCTAGTGTGTTTGTCCTGCAAACATGATTTAATTCCAAATTAAATCCTTCATCAACTCTCTATTGTGTGTGACCCATTGGGTTCCACATCTAGCCAGCAGTAGGTCCGAGTGCTATTTGACCTAATTCGGTTAGATTTCAACTAAGCCGATTTAGGTCAACTAAAGCTAGCCCGACTAGGTCAATTAGAGTCCAATTCTAATTAACTGATTGAATTACCATAATTCAATCAAATCCCCACAAGACAAGATTGACGTCTAGCAACGTATCATGCCTACCCGAAAGATGTGGAATTGTGGTGGCATTACCAAAATACCCTTCAGTGGTGAGTTACCGGGCAATTCAGTCCTTCGATCAGCTTGCACCATGAATATTACTATGGATATATATACTTGTCAAATCCAAATTCATATTCATTCCTAGCTCAATCTGATATTGATGATTCATTAATGAACCTTTAGAAACTATTTCTAATGTTCATACTTTGATCAAAGATTTCTTGAATCTTCATTTGATCGAAATCAGCTGGATGTGATTTCCTCTTACTAGGGTTGATCGATTCCTTTTTGACCTACTCACAACCTCCATATGCAATCCATCATACCTAGTATCACCCCATGCATGACTCAGTGTCATGATTGAGTGTGAACCAAAGTATGGATTTATGCATACAAGGTACCATGGCAGTCTCAGGTCAAAGGACCATATGCACTATTCCCACTATGAGAACTATCTATTGACAAACAGATAAGTTTCCATTAGATGTTCTCTAGTTGGATCCATTCAGTAAAATCATTCTCTAATGAGCACCCTTTAACCTAGTATTAGTGTCAAACACAAGTGACTGTGAGATCAGTCACCCTCTTCACCAAGTATACATAGGATGTGCTGGTATTGCCGAAAACATTGATCCCCTACTCAACATCCCATCGACCAGGAATATTTTAGATTAGGATTTTAAGGCTTTAGGTCTTACTGGTATGATCTCATCATAACCCTAGAACCATAGCCCTAATCTATGGGGTTCATCATATAATAATAAAATAATTAAAACATAGCGTATGATGAAAATAAAATGCCTTTATTAATTGATAATGTCAATACATTGGTTTGGGATACAAAGGAAAATCTCATCGAAATACAACATTTCAATTGGCCTTTAGGGCATAATCCTTTCACCTATTCCTACTCCACTTGTAATCCTTCTCCCTATCTAGCTTGTATCCCTATTCTAACAAGGAGAGGATATGAGAACTCTATAAATACCCTACCCCTCTTCCTTTTGTAATCAACTTTTATTCATGATATCAAAATCCTGTTAAATTTATTTGAGCTTACGAGCTTGAATGTTACTTTGTTTTTTTTTTTTTTGTTACTACTGTGCTTGGCCGAATTCTTTGCTACCCTAGCATCCTTCCACACCATAGCTTGTTGCCATCCAAGTCTTCACATGCTAAGAAGAGAGTGCCTTAGGCCGTCAAGCAAGGAGATCTTCACCAAGCTTCAAGTCGCCCAGCTTCAAAACCCTAACCTGATTCCGTCTAAACCTAGTTTCCTTTCTTTTTTTACTTGATGTTTTGATTGACCCTTGACATTTTGCAGGATCTTCGAGGTGTTTCACCTTCCCAGAGGAGGCTTTCCTTGCCTCCAGGACCGCCCAAATCAGACATCTAATCAAGGGAACCGAGCTTTATCATCCAGACTCCAATCAGAGTGCTGTGTGTTCTTTTCATCGGAAGTTCTTCAAATCACTGATTGGAAACATCCTTCCCTTCTCTTGATATCTGATTTGATGAAGATTAGCTATCTTAAAATGGGAGTTTCTCAATTCCCAGGTCCTGTCTTTCATTATCTTGCATGAGTTATTTTGCAATATGATGATTCTTTGTATTGCTATCCTATTTGCTAGTTCTTACTTTTATTTGGGAATATAACCTGCAAACTTAAATTATAAAAATCACAAAAAAAAATTATTTTACTATTTTTTTATATTTAGTAATTCTTAGATTCATCCCACATCAACGACCCCGGCCGGGAGCTGGCCTCAGATGGAAGGCTCGTCCTATGAGCTCGACCCCGACTGGGAGCTGACCTTGGCAGGAGGACTCATCTTGGCAACATGAGCATGGCCCCGACCGGGAGTTGGCCTAAAATGGAAAGCTCACCCTATGAGCACGATCTCGACTGGGAGCTGACCTCGGCAAGAGGGCTCGTCTTGGTAGCATGAGCACAACCCCAACTAAGAGATGGCCTTAGATGGAGGGCTCGCCCTATAAGCACGACCCCGACTAGGAGCTGACCTTGGTAGGAGGGCTCGCCTTGGCAGCATGAGCATGCTCCCGATCGGGAGCTGGCCTCAAATAGAGGGGTCATCCCATGAGCATGACCCTGACTGGGAGTTGATCTTAACAAGAGGGCTCACCTTGGTAGCATGAGCACGACCCTGGTCGGGAGCTGGCCTCCAACAGAGGGCTCATCCCATGAGCATGACCCAAGCTAGGAGCTGACCTCGGCAGGAGGGCTTGCCTTGGCTCTTTGTTTGGCCACTACATCTAGGTGGTGGGTCTCTTGCCAACGCAAATGCCAGTAGGGGCTCCATGTCAACGAATGTGCCACATCAGATGCCCCCCACTCCCGAGCTCGAAGAACAAAGCAGCATTGGGGCGAGGGGAGTAATGATCATGCTGACATGGAGGGGTACACTTCCTGCACCATTATTGCCTTATGCACCAACGTCCGGGAGATCGTACCTCCACACCAACGGGGCAATGCCATGTTAGCCCCTTTCAAAAGCGACCATAAATGCCATCATCGGGCCCGAAGGAGTTTCCTCTGAATCAAAGCATCGCTCCCAACAGGTCCTGACATGTGGCATGCTCAGGCTGGTCCGGGCGAGATATGGCACACCCCTTCGACAGGAAAGAGGCGATGGGGCTTCGGGTCATTTGAAAGGGACTTGTCCATTTGTTATTTGAAGGGCTTTCGAGCGGCAAGGATAAGGCTTTCCCTGCAAAGAGATTTCTTTCCCCCTCCATTCTCTTGATCAAGGTCGCGAGATCTTTAGCAGCTTAGACCCTTTCTTTCCCTCTCTTTGCTTCTTCCTTCCTATTGTTCTTCTCCTTCGGCCTGTGTTGGGGGAGAACCTTAGTTAGGTCCTCTAGGTCTCCTTCCTCTTTGTTTTCTTTCCTGCCACTTCCGATGAGTCCTTCCGGTAGAGGACAGCGCCACCATTGCTTTTCCGATAAGGCAGGGCCATTTCAGCTGAGGCCTCCTTCCTTGGATAGTAAGGAGGAGGAAGTCTCGATTGCAACTTGCAGGGGTCTCAACCGGATGGGGATCATCATAGGACCCCCTAGGTTCCTTCTCCATCTGCTCCTCCTCCATCTACTCCTCCCGCTAGGGAGTTTGGCAGTCCTACCGGCATTGATTCGGGATGACCAGCGAGGACCTCCTCCACATCTGAAGGTCATTTAGGATTCCTGATTCCATCCATCTCTCTGTCCCCAAATCGGAGGAACGGGTCACTTCAAGTGGCTCGGGCTGAATTGCCTTATACGAAGACTTCTTCTTCGAAGGTCTTTGCCTTTCCCTTCATGTCTTTTTCCTTTCCTTCCTCAACAACTACTACTTGGTTCTGGCCCAACTTGCCCCTAATGCCATCCAGACCATTTTTTATTTTATTTCCTTTGTTATTTCCATGGGATCATGATGCGGGATGACTTCCAGAATTGCTAAATATGCAAAAAAATAGTAAACTAGTTTTTTTTATGATTTTTATAATTTAAGTTTGCAGGCTATATTTTCAAATAAAAGTAAGAACTAGCAAATAGGATAACAATGCAAAGAATCATAGTATCGCAAAATAACTCATGCAAGATAATGAAAGACAGGACCTGGGAATTGAAAAACTCCTAGTTTAGGATAGCTAATCTTCATCAAATCAGATATCAAGAGAAGGAAAGGATGTTACCAATTAGTGATTTGAAGAACTTCCGATGAAGAGAACACACAGCACTCTGATTGGAGTCTGGATGATGAAGCTCGGTTCCCTTGATTAGATGGCTGATTTGGGCAGTCCTGGAGGCAAGGAAAGCCTCCTCTAGGGAGGTAAAATACCTCGGGGATCCTACAAAATGTCAAGGGTCAATCAAAATAGCAAGTAAGAAAAAGAAAGAAAATTAGGTTTAGATGGAATCAAGTTAGGGTTTTGAAGCTTGGTGAAGATCTCCCTGCTTGGTGGCCTAGGGCACTCTCTTCTTGGTGTGTGAAGACTTGGATGGTAGCAAGCTATGGCATGGAAGGATGCTAAGGCAGTAAGGAATTCGGCCAAGCACAATAGTAACCAAAGAAAAAAAATAAAGTAACACACAAGCTTGCAAGCTCAAATAAATTTACCAGGATTTTGATATCATGAATAAAAGTTGATTACAAGAGGGGGAGGGGTAGGGTATTTATAGAGTTCCCATGCCCTCTCCTTGTCAGAATAGGAATACAAGCTAGATAGGGAGAAGGATTAAAGTGGAGTAGGAATAGGTTCACAAGTTAAATAGGAATAGGTTCTCCTTGTTTGATATGGATTTCCTTCCTCCTTTGACTTGGTCAAAGGGCCTTGGACTTGGTCAAATCTCTTTTTCTTGGGCTTGGACACCTCTTGGCTTGAACTTGGGCTCTTGGGCAGCAATTGGGGCATCCAAGGATGGGTTGGGCGCATGGGCTTTGGGCCCTGGAGGCTTGGGATGCCTGGAGCAAGAATATTCCAGGTATCTTAGTTCTAGGCTGGAATATACCTGGAATCTTGGTTTTTTATGGACCTGGGCCTTGCATTCACTTGGACTAGGATGCAGGTGGATCTCTAGAATTATGGATGCCTTGGTTTAGAAATATGCTCTGGTATTTGGAGAGGAATCTAGGCATCTAGAAGGCATTTAGAAGGAATCAGGATTTTAGGAAAGCATTTTGGATCCTGGGGTGTTACACAAAATCCAATAAGCTGATGTAGTGGCCTCTAACTCCTGGATGTGGCCTGGTGGAACTCCAAAATAGGGTAACCTCCTCTCTTATAAGAAAATTGGACTCATACTGGACTCATAACTGAAGTACAATACTCAATATACTGACTTGGGTTGAGGGTTGAGACAAATCAACTAACCTCAACTCATTACAGGACTCAATCTTAATTGATTACAAAATTGTAACACATGACTAAGGTTCTAAACTTTAAAACCCTAATCAATAAACTTTATGGGATCCAGTGATCTGTGTCTGATCTTGGTATCCCCACCAATTCTGACAAGGCCGGAGGAACTCGACCCCGTTGAGTAAGTATCAATTTGGCTCAAGGAGGGTGTCTGGGTTGAGGCGCTGCAGATCTGCACCAGCATTCCACAAGTCCTCAGATTCTAGCTAACCTTGCCACCGGACCAAGTACCACTGACAGTCTCTATCCCAGGTACCGATAGCTTGATTATCCAGAGCTCTCTCAATCTTTACCTCACCAAAAGGTCAAATTATATGTGGTCACACTAGGGTGGGTTCTCTCTCAAAAAATGGGAGTGGCTCAAGGGGCTCGCTGGGTATCATTGCTGGCTTCCTAGACTTTACAAAGTCTGAGATGATGAAAGTAGAGCTAATACCTAAATCAGGTGATATCTCAGGCACAAAGGCATTGGGTACACTACTATTAATTATTTTGGATGGGCCAGCTTCGCGAGCAGAAAATTTTTTGATAGTCACATTTTCCTCTACATAAAAATCTTTATCTTTCTTTTGGGAATTAGCCAAGTTATTATTTAGTTTATTAATTATGTTCAGCTCTTTACTAATTTCATGATGCATATGCTGTGCACCATGGCTAGTGTAGGTGCAGGCATATAGATTGAGTCTGTGGACTCACATTCAGATGTTGTTTCATCAAATACACCTATTTCTTTTGGTTGTTCTTCAGGGATTTGATCCTGGGCTTCCTCTATGAACAACTATTGTAAATTATTAGTTTCACTCATAAAGTTTGATCTTGGCTTAATTACTTCTTCAATTATTAAAGTGGGTTCAGGATCAATTCTCATGAATTCCTTAGTGGGTTCAGAAGGGTCTACCTCTAATTCTTTAGCCTTAATCAGATTAACTCCTGGTTTTGCTCTAAGGCTACTAGAATTTCTTGAACTCCTAGGTTGAGTGGGTTAAATCACAAATCTTTTCCCATGGTGATAAAGGTACAGGTATTGGTTTGACCAGATAGGGCAGCATCATGATCCTATAGCCATGGTCGACCTAGAATGATACTACTAACCTTCATGGGAAGGATATCACACCAAATCTCTTCTTCATATGATTGTAATTTAATTAAGATTTGGCACCTAGACTTGATTGGCATAGAGATGGAATCTACCCATGATACTGTATAGGGGTTGGGGTATGGAACTAGGGTCAAGCCTAAAGATTTAACAGTCTCAGTAGCAATGGCATTGACACAACTACCACTATCAATTATAATCTTACATACTTTATTCTCAATCTTAACAAAAGTCTATAGGATGCTAGTCCTATGCCAATCTTCCTCAGGTTGGGTTTGGGTTAAAATACATCTAACTATCCCTACTTGATCAAATTCCTCCTCATTTTCTTCATATTCCTCTATCAAGTCTGGTTCAGCCTCATAAACTTCTTCTTCTATATCCTCATTATTAGGTTTAGGCTCTTGTTCCTTTAGCTCCCCTAAGTGTAATGACCTGGTGGGACACTGGCTAGCATAGTGACCTACCTTATTACACCTAAAACAAGCATTGGGGCTGGGGCTTGGGGCTTTCTGAAACATGGATGCCTTACCCTTATCAATTCTAGCAGGTGTAGAATTACTAGAACTAGATGGACTTGGACTCGAGTTAGGTCGAGATGGGTTAGGGTTGGATCGGTTTGGCTTGGGATTGAATCGTATTGGATTAGGGTTGGGTCAGACTGAGTTAGGGTTTGGCCTAACTAGGTTGGAGTTAAATCAACCTGGGTTGGGGTTGGGATTTGGTCTACCCTGGTATACCTGGTTTGGATTTGACTTTGGGAATGAGGTATTGTTCCTAACAGGTTCAGATTTCTGATAGGTAGGTCCTGGGTGGAATTGTTCATAATGTCTAGCTATTTGATAGGCATGTTCCAAATCTTAGGCCTCTCTCATGTATAGTTCTCTGTGGATATCTTCTCTTAATCCAATTCTAAACTTGGACAGGGTTTGATCTTTAGACTCAGATATATTGCACCTAACAGCAAACTCATCAAATTTAGCAATATACTCTGACACTGATCTATTACCTTGACGAATTTTGTTCCATTGGTCTAAGAGTTGTTGATCATAGGATACTGGTAGGTATTTCTCCTTGAGTTGCAATTTCATCTCTTGTCAAGTAGCTATGGGTGGAAGGTCTCGTTGTCTCCTAGTTCGCTCAAGATTAGCCCAATGTAATCTAGCTTGATGAATCAACCCTATCTTGGTAAATTTATATTTCATCCCTTCACTCATTTCATACCATTCAAAATAATAATCCATATCACCTACCTAATCTACATAGACCTTTGGTTCAAGACTTCCATCAAAGATGGGTGCTTCTACCCTAATATTCCTCATGGCCCTTTCATCTCGATCATGGGCTTCATGTTGGGGCCTTCTATAATTTGGGTCTTGGATAGGGTCAGGGTTGTGGACTTCCCTATGGTTGGAATCTTGGTATGGTTCCTGAGGTTAAACTCCCCTATGGTTAGGTCCTTGGTATGGTTCTTGATGGTTAGTCTCTACAAAGGGTTCCTGAGCCTGGGTTCTGGGTTCTATGAATTTAACCTGGGTTTAGGTTCTCTTAGGGTTGAGTTCCATAACTTGATCTTGATTTAAGGTTCCCCTAGGGTATTGGGAGGTGGAACAGGATGGGTCAGGATTAGGTTCAGCATTGGAGTCTTGGGTTTTCTCTATAGTCTTTAGTCGATTCTCTACTTGGTTTAATTTAGTGGTTAATTGGTCAATCCTAGTGGTTGTTTGGTTATTTGTTTGGGTTATCTGGTCAAATCGTTGGTCTACTTGGTTGAATCTATGGTTTATTTGGTTCATCTGGGTCTAGGATTGATCAAACCTAGTGTTTATCTTGGCAAACTGATTTTGGGTTTGAGTGTTGGCTTGGTTTAGTTGGGCAAACTGGTTCATAATCGCCTCCAAATTGAAATCCATGGCTGAATTGGTTTAGGGTGTGGACTTCTGGTATTGGGTTCCTAATCTAGTGGTCATACACTCAATCTAGCAATCAGAATGGAATGGTGATGCAGAACGAAAGCTCTGATACCAAAAATGATGCATAACGAATGCTTTGATACCAAAATGATGTAGAACGAAAGAGATGATGCGATGCGGAAGTAAATTAAGACTAATTCTTTTTTTTTTTTATTTTCAGAAGTCAGCTTTGTCTCAAATGAAAATTAAACTAAATTGAAAGAAACTATATAATAATTGAAAGCACAATTCAAAGAAACTAGATTATTAGAGTAGTTTAGAAGTAAAGGATCGCTGGGGGTTGAGAAACTCCCAGACCTAGGGTTTCGCTCTGAACTTTCAACATGACAGAAGTAAAGAGAAGAGAAGGGTTATGTACCAGACAGTGATCTTCACAGAGTTTGGTGGAAGGACTCTCTCGAGCAGATTGTTGGATCCTCGGATTCGGATATCTTCGCAATGGATCCTCCAATACTGGTCCTTTGGCTGAGTTGGCTTCTCCTGAACTCAGGATCTGGGAAAGAAGAACAAGTTATGGAATCAGATACTCAAAGAAAGGATTTACCAGATAAGAAGAACTTGAAAAATTGATGTTGCTGAAATCCTGATTCTCCTGGATGCTGATCTGACTTTCTCTGGGATTTGCTCTGTATTCGAAGTAGCCGATCTGGACCTGGATGCTGATGGTCGGCCTCTACTTGGAAGAGAGGGGCCGTGAGATGATGAGGTAGATTAGGGTTTGGATGATTGGTGGAATGAAGAAGATGATGGGCGGCTAGGGTTTGGAATTGAAGTGGCTAACCTAGGGTTTTGGTAGGGTTTTGGGGTTGGAGATCTCACACCTCCTCAAGGTTTCTAGGGAACCCGGATTTACTCCCTCACGGAGCTCAACACCTGAACACAAGTGCGGAAGAGAGAAACACAAAGTTGCTCACACAGAAATTAATTTCATTCATCATTATGATTCAAGAGTTACATAGAGTTGAATATATAGACATAACAAAGAAATAAAATTTCATACATTTTCCATGTGGGACTAAACTCCCTAGCCTATACTTTTGGTAGAAAATATTCTTCCTTTTAGCTAATCAAAGAGTCCTACAAGGAGTAGGTGGCCCTAAAAGTCATGAAAATCCTCTCAAAAGGTAGAAAGATGGCGCCTCTTAAGTCTTCTCCTTGAATTTAGGGTTCTTCCTTCAATGGTTCAACTCTTTTGGATACCTCCTTTTCTTTCTCCCCAAGTCATGGCTCTTCCCAACTTTGCTTTGGTCATTTTAGGCATGGATTGGGCGCCCCCTTGAAGTGCTCCCCAAGAAATGCTTCTTTCTTCCTTTAGCTTGGCCTTTTAAGGTATATATGGGGCGCCTCCTTGATTTTGGCTTCAAGAAAATTCTTGCTCCCTTGGGTGTGGGGACCAAGACACTGGGATGTAGATGTGGTGCCTCCTGGATTCCGGCGTGTGGCTGGGAGTGTGGCGCCCACTTGCTTGGGCCTTGACCTGACTGGAAAAAATGGCACCAACCTGGAGAAGACCTAGACCACTACTAGGACTTGTACTGAGTCAACATGACTCAACAAAATGAAATGCAGACTCAAAGAAATAAAATAATCTGGTTGACCAGGTCAACCCTTATTACAAACCCTAATTTTCTCGGGCAAGGTCAATCAGAGATCCAGATGGAACCCTGAAGTCTTCTTCTGATTCTGGTGCCCACACCAAATGGTGCAGCCAAGCATGCAAAAAGAACCATGCTAGTACAATCTAGGGTTTGCTAGACCTAGAGCCAAAATGGGGTGGGTCAGCTCAACTTATACTTAACCCAACAGCTAATCCTTCCACTGGCTAGGTAGGGGATAGGGTGGTGGGAGGCTCCCCCTGCTTGTCACAAGGTCCTAATTATAAACCACCAGTCTACTTAAGTCATTTGACTATGGATCCCCAACCTTAGACACCAGCTCTCAATTATAGCTAAAGGATTAAATGCACTGGTTGGCCCACACAGTTCAGACACGACCTATTGGGTGTCACCTAGCCCACTAGGATAAATTAAGTCTAATTAATTTTAATTAAGCTTGGGTGGAAATGCTAGGTGATTGTTTTGGGCCCAAGACAGGTTATGACCTCCTGCCCTGATCTGAAATATTGAGTTGCCCTTATGATTGATTTAATGCAGATAATGGCAATCTATGGTTCTGATGCAAACTAAAACAATCAAAAAAGTAAAATATTTTATGTATATTTTATGATGTGGCAAATTTGGTTTAAGTTGATTAGGTTAGCAATCAAATTGGACTTGGGATTAGGGTGTCTGGAAGTTGGTTAGGTTTGGTTAAGTGAGTGTAGAAATTCAAAAAATTAGGATTTTAGAAGATACAGGATTTGACACTATTTTTGATGCAAGAAAAATTCAAAAAAAATTTTAGGACAGAGGATGGACGGTGATGATGATACTTACCAAATTTGATGCAAAAAAAAAAATCAATTGATGATGCAAATCCTAGGATTTTCAAACTACTGCAGAAATCTTAGGATTTTGTTAAGATTTCTAATATACCAAATTTTAATGATTTAAATTTTTTTAAAAAATTAATTAAAAATTATGATAAATCATAGGACACGATAGAGAACAATGCATGCAAATTTCATGGAAAAATAAAATTCCTAGGTGGTCAAAATCAGATGAAGAACAGACACCTAATGTAGTGGACAGGATGCATAAAATTCAGAAATTAAGGTTTTGTGAATCTAATGCAAATGAAAACTATCCTAAATCCACTCTGACACCAAACTGATGCGGGATGACTCTAGGAATTGCTAAATATACAAAAAAATAGTAAACTAATTTTTTTTGTAATTTTTATAATTTAAGTTTGTAGGCTATATTCCCAAATAAAAGTAAGAACTAGCAAATAGGATAGCAATGCAAAGATTCATCATATTGTAAAATAACTCATGCAAGATAATGAAAGACAGGACCTAGAAATTGAGAAACTCTCAATTTAGGATAGCTAATTTTCATCAAATCAAATATCAAGAGAAGGGAAGGATGTTACCAATCAGAGATTTGAAGAACTTCCGATGAAGAGAACACACAGCACTCTGATTGGAGTCTGGATGATGAAACTCGGTTTCCTTGATTAGATAGCTGATTTGGGTGGTCCTGGAGGCAAGGAAAGACACTTTTGGGGAGGTGAAATACCTCAGGGATCCTGCAAAATATCAAGGGTCAATCAAAACAGCAAGTAAGAAAAAGAAAGGAAACTAGGTTTAGACAGAATCAGGTTAGGGTTTAGAAGCTGGGCGGCTTGAAGCTTGGTGAAGATCTTCCTGCTTGGTGGCCTTGGCATGTGAAGACTTGAATGGCAACAAGCTATGGCATGGAAGGATGCTAGGGCAACAAGGAATTCGGCCAAGCACAATAGTAACCAAAGAAAAAAAAACAAAGTAACACACAAGCTCGCAAGCTCAAATAAATTTACCAGGGTTTTGATATCATGAATAAAAGTTGATTACAAGAGGGGGAGGAGTAGGGTATTTATAGAGTTCCCATGCCCTCTCCTTGTTAGAATAGGAATACAAGCTAGATAGGGAGAAGGATTACAAGTGGAGTAGGAATAGGTTCACAAGTTGAATAGGAATAGGTTCTCCTTGTTTGATATGTATTTCCTTCCTCCTTTAACTTGGTCAAAGGACCTTGGACTTGGTCAAATCTCCTTTTCTTGGGCCTGGATGCCTCTTGGCTTGGACTTGGGCTCTTGGGCAGTAATTGGGGCATCCAAGGATGGATTGGGCATATGGGCTTTGGGCCTTGGAGGCCTGGGATGCCTGGAGAAGGAATATTCCAAGTATCTTGATTCTAGGTTAGAATATACCTGGAATCTTGGTTCTTTATGGACCTGGGCCTTGCATTCACTTAGGCTGGGATGCAGGTGGACCTCTAGAATTATGGATGCCCTGGTTTGGGAATATGCTCTAGTATCTAGGAAGGAATTTGGGCATCTGGAAGGTATCTGGAAGGAATCAGGGTTTCTGGAAAGCATTTTGGATCCTGGGGTGTTATACAAAATCCAACAAGTTGGTGTAGTGGCCTCTGACTCCTAGATGTGGCCTCGTAGAACTTCAAAATAGGGTAACCTCCTCTCTTGTACAAAAATTGGACTCATACTAGACTCATAACTGAAGTACAGGACTCGTTATACTGACCAGGATTGAGGGTTGAGACAAATCAACTAACCTCAACTTATTACAGGACTCAATCTTAATTGATTACAAAATTGTGACACATGACTAAGGTTCTAAAATTTAAAACCCTAATCAATAAACTATATGGGATCCAGTGATCTGTGTCTGATCCTGGTCCCCCTACCAGTCGTGCTCATATTGCCAAGGCAAGCCCTCTTGCCGAGGTCAGCTCCCAGCTAGGGTCGAGCTCATAGGGCGAGCCCTCTGTTTGAGGCCAGCTTTTGGCTGGGGTCATGCTCATGTTGCCAAGGCGAGCCCTCCTATCAAGGTCAGCTCCCAGTCAGGGTCATGCTCATAGGGCGAGCCCTCCGTCTGAGGCTAGCTCTCGACCAGGGACGTGCTCATGCTGCGAAGGCGAGCCCTCCTATCGAGGTCAACTCCCAGCCAAGGTCGTGCTGATGGGGCAAGCCCTCTATTTGAGGCCAGCTCCCGACTGGGGTCGTGCTCATATTGCCAAGACAAGCCCTCCTACTGAGGTCAGCTCCCAGCTATAGTCGTGCTCATAAGGTGAGCACTCCATCTGAGGCCAGCTCCTGGCCGGGATCATGCTCATGATGCCAAGATGAGCCCTCCTGTGGAGATCATCTCCCATCTGGGATCATTCTCATAAGACGAGCCCTCCATCTAAGGCCAGCTCCCGGTTGGGGTCGAGCTCATGTTGCCAAGGCGAGCCCTCCTACCATGGTTAGCTCGCAGCCAGAGTCGTGCTCATAGGGCGAGCCCTCCATTTAAGACCAACTCCCGATCGGAGTCATGCTCATGCTACCCAAATGAGCCCTCCTACCGAGATCAGCTCCCAACCAGGGTCATGCTCATAAGGCGAGCCCTCCGTCTGAGGCCAGTTCCCGACTGGGATTGGGCTCATGCTTTTTAAGGTGGGGCCCCTAAAGCAAGTCTCCTCCCTACCTTGTGGAGGTCAAAATTCCTGCCAACAGCAAAGGATGGAAGGATCAACAGAAATTCAAACTACAACAAGGGGGTTCCTGTCTACTTGCAACCTCTGGGAGGTGGCACAAGCCCTGCTAGAAATTGAAACTCAGCAATGTGCCACCCGTATGCTCTATGCAAGGTGTGCTCCTCCAGGCCCCAAGTCCTGTGGCATGCCACCATGTCGATGACTGTGCAACCGAGGGCTTCCACCCTCATGACACGAAACCTAGACCTCCCTCAAGAGGAGTATTCCATTAAGGCCACAGGCCCTACGACACTCCGATAATCCCTCCGGGAATAGAAACATCCCACCATGGCTCAGGGCTCAGCGGCACGGCGCCCGCTCCTCCCATGGGGAACTGCACCATCAAAGGGACAAGTCTGTGCCATGCCAGCAAACACCCCCCAATAGGAGGATCTCCCTCAAAGGATCGATCTGAACGGGGGAGGATGGTGAGCAACAAAAAGGCCCTCTCCAAAGGGAGCACCAGGAAAAGGATATCTCAGGAAAGCCCTAGACCTGGTCTAGGCCATCGATCTCATATAAAATGGAAGAAAGCACCCCCGAGGGGAGGAAGAGGCAATCGGTAAGAGACAGAGAGCTAACAGGCAAGGAACCAGCCAGCAGAACCTTCCAAGCTCTCCAATCCCAACTCCACTTTGTCTTTACATCCCAGTTCTATCTTTCACCCTCTATGCACGGAGAGTCCCCAAGCTCTCTGCCATAGTGGTTCTGTTCTCCTAGATCGTCCCACTAACTTGACCATCGGAGTGTCGTTGTCGGAATTCTCAGCCTGGGTATCCTCTATTTTGCAAGGCAGCAGACCAAGGAGCGCACCAAAGCAGAGGACCGAGCATCCTACGGGAGCCCGATGCATCCGTAATACGTCAGAGATGTAGGCCATGGCGATCCATGCGGCAACAAGATCCATTTTAGGTCCAATTTTAGTCCTATTTACATCCTTTGAATCTATAGATCGAGCTTTTCATATTGGTGAGTATTTAAATCATCAATTCTACCAAGTTTCTAGAATTTTAGGATTCCAAATATCTCTAATAATTTGAGTGTACCTATCAAAGAGAAAAAAATATAAATTAATTTTTTTATTAAATATTTTAATAGGTGTAAAATTATTTTGGTACTTCGGTTTGACATCTACTTTTCATGAATATGCTTTAATTTTATTTTTTAAAATTATTTTGAAAAGAATTAATTTGAAAGAAAATCCAATTTAATTATGAAATTAGATTTTTTAGAAGATGTTAGTATCATTAATTATCTAAAATATTTAAAATAATTGTATACATAGATGACTTATCATAATTATTTGGATACTTCGGCTCAATATCTACTTCTCATGAATAAAAAGTTGACTTGACTTTATTTGTAAACTATTCAATGATCAGTCAATATCTTGTATATTCAACTTCTTCTTAAATCACACCACATCACTCGATCTACTTTTATGATAGATGCGATTTATATATCTAGCCAGCTCTTAGATCATTTCACTTATCCTATTCTCCATTGATGAGGTCTTTTATATTTGGCCTACCTTAGGTACTACAACATGGCCTTAGTCTTTGAACTTTCGCTATTGGTTAGGATATGGTATAAATAGGTTGCTAGATAAGTGCAAGGTTAGGGCTTCAGATGGTTGGGGATTGTTTGAAGGATCTCGGGGATGAGTAAAGGTGCTAGTAGTAGTACCGATCTCTGGGTTAAAGTTTAGATGGGGGTTCTTAAGGTGCAATGTTTGTAGTGATGGTGTTGATGGTGCTGATGGTGATGGTGGATAGAGAGATCTTGTTTAAAGTAGGAAGGGAATTAATTGATAGAGATGGGGGGCTAGGGCAAGGGTTTGAAAATAATGTTTTTTTATCTAGCATTGGTGATAGTGTCATGCTAGCTATAGTTGATTGATCAAGTGGCAACAATGGTGCCATTGGTGGATGCAAAGGCGGAGTGGAGGCCAGTGATGTGTGGAACTAAGACTTTGCCATTGATGGAGTGGCACTACATCTGTACAACAACGTAGTAAAGCTAGCATTTCAAGGGATTGTCAATGAGCAAAGGAGATGATATTAGTGAGAGAGAGGAAAAGGGAGGTGAAGAAATGGTCGATATGAAATCCAATAATCCTTAGCTAGTTCCCAAAAGTTCAAACTTGAATTTTGTCATGATACATGTTGGCGTAGAACCTCCCTTGACTGAGTGGAGTCGCTGGATCGCCGGTTCTTCCCCTGTTCACCTGCAAAACAGATCCTTGACCAGATTTTCTCCGGCGAGGGACACTCCGATGCCTAAGTCAGGAGCAGGTTCTAGCAACAGAATGGAGAGCAATTTTGAAGAAGAAAAAATGGAGGCTCGGGAAGAAAGAGTTGTTCTTGTTTTTTCCCAGGATTTCAATCCTTACCTCGAGTGTCCCCTCTTACCAATATTTATAATGGTTGGGCTAGTCTATCATTCGGTATTCCCGCCGTATGATTAAGATGGAGACTAATCAATTTCGCCCCACCCTTAACCGTAGGCGATTACCAAAAGATACTCACCAGGCTAGAGGCATTGGAGTTAATGGCCATGTGGCCATTCTGAAGCAGTTATGATTCGGGGGTGGTGATCAAGCGGTCGATTATAACCGATATATCCACTTTTATCATTATGGAGTCGATCAGAGATCCGCTTCTTAGCCTCCTCTTTATAAGGGGCTACTGTCGTGTGGCCGAAATATTCTCGACCTGCCTTGCAGGGAAGTTTGAAGGTATTTCGGCCGTCCATCATGGAGCTTTTCCCTTCAGTATGGATCATAGGATGGAGCTGGCATTACCTTCGAACTGGTCTTCTTTGGGTCGGTCTTCTTTGGGTCGGCCTCTTTCAACAATGCACATGGGATCGGTCCTCGGACAAAGCCGAAGACTGGACCTGCGACGTAATAGGGGTCGAGCTGTTGCTTCATCCATTCTTGTGGCTCTCTTTGGATGCCTTGGTTTAAATGTGTGGTTCAAAAAAGATTTGGCGGGGGTTGGATCGATAATTAGTTGGTGCTTGAACCGACATATCCCAATAATTGCCCCCCACTATCAGTTTTCGAAGCAGAGATTTGTCTCGAAGAGTGAGAGTACTGCTGGGTTGTTGTTTCCTTCTGGAAAAAGTGTAGCCAATGATGGAGAGACCTTCTGTTTGGTTGCTTGCCATAACTGCTATCTGATTCGGAGATCAAATTGAGGACAGCTATTGCTTACTCATTAGAGTATAGGAGAGGAAAGGGTCATTCGATGGATCGCTTCCCTTTTCCTCTGCTGTGATGGTTCGACCAATCTTTTCATTGGAATTTGGATGGAGGGCATGGCCCGTTCCCGTCCCTTGAAGAAGGTGCAGGCTTCATCTCTGTCGTCAGGTGAGGTCACATAGATCATGACTTTTGGTTCTTCCTGCGTCGAATCATCTTGGTGTTGCTAAGAACTCTATGTCCATCTCCGGCATCCTATTTACGTGGTGGACTTAGAGAAAGGGTCCCTTTCTTCAAGGGGGCATCCCGGGATGCTCCTCATCCCTTTATAAGAAAAAGGGAAGATTGGTCAAGGAAGCTTCTCTGTCTTTGTTTGTTTTTACCTATTGCTCAGCCTTTCTTGCTTCTAGTCTCTAGTCTTTTCCCCTATGTAGGGTTCTATTACATTTCCTTTGTATTTCTTTCCTGCCATAGTTGGGTCTGTAAGAGCCCATGCTACCAGTGGAAGGGAGGTTGGGTCTTCTGGTGCTGGCGGCAAAGTCAAACTGGAGCGGTCCCTAGTTCTATCTCACTTAGGAAGATAGCCCACCTTCGGGAATGTTATCGCCTACCCGAAGGGTTCCTCCTGATACTTCCGAAGCCCGAAGAGTGGGTAAACGGGCCTCCCACCGAGTACGTTACCATATATGAAGATCATTTGAAGGCTAGTCTTCATTTCTCGTTGCATCCCTTCTTCATCAAGATTTTTCTTATATACCAGATTATGCCTACACAGTTGACTCTGAATAGTATTCAGAACATCTGTGGGTTCCTAGTTCGGTGTCACATAGCTAATGTGAGGCCTGGACCAATTTGTTCACTTCTCTCTTTATCTTGAAGAGGGATTTTTATGGTCATGGGTAGTAGATTATCGGCCCTCATCCTGGCCGTAAAATAATGAAGGACATGCCCAGTGCTATCCATGGGTGGAAACCCAATTTCATCTTTGTTTCTTCCACTCAACCATAGGATTTTAATAGCAAGTGGAGAGAGCCTCGTTTGGATGCTAATGCTAGCAAGGAGGTTCTGGTGGCCGACCAACCTGACTATACCTTGTCGTCTTGTTCGGAGGCCGTTTCCATCCGAGAGCTATTAGAGGAGAGGAATCTTCACCTCGCCGGGATCAGCGAGTTCCCCATGTTAGGGTACAAGCTATAGAAGACCTCGGCTCTTTCCCCTTTCCATGGTTTTATCGCCCAGCTGATCTTGAAAATTACTTTTATCTATAGGTGGCAGGATAAGGCCCAATTTGGGCTTGCTTCGTGAATCCACCAAGAGGAAGATGGCCCGGGGATCTTTTTCAAGAATAGAGGTCCGAAAGAAGGTCCGGGAAGAAGATCTCAGTAGAAGTGCTTCGTCCTCCAGGGGGACATCTGGAGGGGGTGAGGTACCGGCGGTGGAGCTTTCGGTAGAGCTTTCACCAGCTAAACCTTTGTCGAGGGCTAACTCCCTGACCTAGATCAGGGAGAGCCCATCTCTGATAACTGACATACCATTGCCTTGCCCCCTACTGTGGATAGGGGGAAGGCACCACAAGTTGAGGAGGATTCTATGAGGCGGACTCCTCTGGGTTGGACTCCTTCGGGCAAGGATTGCCCCGTGGACCCCTCGAGTTCTCTGACGCGGGGGGTCTTGACATTCCCGCCGTGGCTAAGCAGGTGCTGAAGGGGGTCTTGCTACCTCATGATTTGGTTATTATTCAAGGCCAGAGCCTTACCAAGGTATCCGATTCTGCCTTTTCTTCTTTTTTGCAGGTAGAGCAGTTATCGTTTCTTCTATTTTCAACAGGCCATTCAAGCTATAACCGATCTTAAGTTTCCCTATGCTTCATTCTGTTGGTGCAGCTGCTCTACGATGGCACCTTTTTAGAAGAAGGGTTGGGAAATGTCGATAGCCTCCTTCATGGTTTGAAGGAGGAGCTTCAGGTGGCCAAGGCTGAAAGGGAGGTGCCGAAGAACTGAAGCTGTGTATGGAGGAGCAGCTCACCCATAGGGATGCCGAAGTTCAAGATTTGAAGGGCAAGCTAAAGAAGGCTCAATTGAGGATCTCTGAGCAAGAGGCGAAGTTGAGGAAGAGAAAGAAGCAGGTTCATTCCTTAGAGTATTTTGTCAAAGAAAACCAGGAGAGGGCCGAAGACTTGGCTAAGACAATCGAGGAGGCGATCAAGAGGGCCGATGAGGCAACTTTGAAGGTCGATGTGGCATGAAGAAGTCTGAAGCCTTGAGAGAGCAGGTAGCCAAGGAAGTCAAAGACTTTAAAAAGTCTTCGCAATTCAAGAAGGAAGCAACCGAAGCCAACCTATTTAGCTACCAATACGGTTTCAATTATGGACTTGGTAGGGTCGACGAAGTCTTTCCTGATCTCGACCTTTCTAGCATCCTAGCTTTTGAGATTGAGGAAGAGGAAGAGGAAGAGGAAGGGATCACGACCCCTGCTGAGTCTGAAAAGGCATCGAACCAAACTGAAGATGTCCCATTTGTGGCCGAAGAGTCGATTACGGATGGTCCAGCAATTCTGGTCCAAGCTGAGGAGGCTCAGGCTGAAGAGACTTTGGCCCTGGCTCGGATTAAGGAGGTCCTCCCAGCTCAAATCGAGGAGATTATCCGTTCCTGTTAACCCAGGGGCTTCTTCAACTGGTCCATAGGGTCCGATAGGCTTCGAGTCTTGTACTTCTTGCTTTCTCTTCTGTTGACATGTAATTGGCAATTCTCCTTGGATAAATGAAAGACTTCTTTCTCTTCTAATGAATGACAACATCTAAACTGGAATATTAAAAATCTTCTCTAAGTGTAGAGTCTTCAGACTTAGCTTTGACAAGGTCATTGAGTCGAGCCATATGATTCTTTTTCAAGTCGATTCTTTCTAGACATAGATTCTGTTCCTTGGTTTTTAGGATTAACAACCGGAAATTTCATTTCCAGGGGTGACTCTTGGTTCACCAGAGTTTGCCAATCGTCATGCTGTTACCGGAGAGGGAATCATCGTGTAGGTTGTGGAACCAATGCGACTAGAATCATAAAAGTTGTGCTTGTAAATAACTAAAATGGATGCAGCCTTTTAACTTCTAATGGTCCCCCCCTCCCAGCACGCAGATTGGGGGCCCTCATTAATTAGGGCAAGCGCGCGTGGCATGCCCAAAGGTTTATTGGAAATAAGAGCATTTGACCCGAGCTTCCGATAATCTTGATATAAGGAAAAGGGGTCTCCTGTGTCGAACTTTATTTGCTCCTGGTGAAATTGCCCTCAGTGCCATTTTTGTCTCCTTTTCCCCTAGTCACTCGAAGAGCTTATCGCGGTATGAGGCTAGACGTAGCATAGCTCAGGCGGGCCGCAAGGAGGAGGCCATGAGGGTCCTCCCAGTGAGGAGATCAGATTGGTGACGAAGATATGTCTTGGCATTGCCGTGTGTTCAGGTTGAGAGTGGCACTTCAATCAAGATAGGTTTCTCCTTAGGGGAGGAACGGGCCTCTCCTAGGAGAGCCGTACCGACTGGGCCATCTGGGGGGTCAAGCCCGCTGCACACTGGTGGGATTCCCCCATGTGTCGATGATGTCAAACCCACAGTTTCGACCGTGGAGGGGAGGAGTCCCATGGGGTGTGATGCACCTGCCACTGGGGCTAAGAGGCAGGAGTTCGAAGACCCTTTCTCCACCATCCTTACTGGAATACAACAGGTAGATTTTGGTATGTGCGTTGTATGTTTGTGCATGTCAGTTAGACTGACCTTGTATGCATTCCTCTTTGGCAAGTTTCGCGTGACCTTTCCCTACTGGAGAAAAGCATTCGCGAATCTATCGGCTTCAACGAAGACCTCCGAAGTCAGATGACCTCAGCCATGGCTGAAAATGATGATGCCGAAGAGCTTCAGATTGCTGTAAAAGAGGAGTTGGGTAGGGCCGTTGCCTTCAATGATGTCTTGAGAAGACAACTAGGGACACTCTAGGCGCAGGCGGCAAAAATGGTGACTGTTGTGCAGAAGAAGAGAGGGAAAGTGATCTCTCTTGAGCTGCTGTTGAGGGAATGTCTCCGAGACATTAAGGGACTGAAGACCCAATGGACTGAACTGAAAAGGAGAATAAGCGGGATGGAGACGGATCTTTCAGCAGCCAACTAGAGGGTGGCACAAGCCGAGGAGAAATCTTCCGAGGCTATCGAGACCTACAAGGGCTTGCAAGCCTTTAAAGATGAGGTGCATGAGGCCGTAATAAAAAGTTATCTCCTAGGCTACACTGATTGCTTGGGTAGAGTCAGGAAGCTTTACCCCAGCCTAGACTTTTCTTCGGTTGCCATTCCAGAGGGTGGGGCCAAGGCAGTAGGGGCTCCAGTCGAAGAGACATCGGCGCATCCTGCTAAAGGCGTTGGGATGACCACTGACGAAATCTTGACTTCTGCTTGGGCTGCTGAAGGGGTTGACGAGAGATAAAATTGTTATTTTTCCTCCTTTTTTGCCAACTAGTTGTAATGTCTCCTTTTGAAGCAAGGGTTTTTCCTCTTTGGAATAAATGGCTGATTTTCTTGGAGTTAGTCTCTTTTGAGTCGATCATCTTCCAGTAGGTATGTAGAAGATTGACTGGTTGTCAGGTAGTAGGCATCTAGGGCAAGGAATTAAGAGTCGATGTCTTTAGTCAGAGCTAAAGACTAACCCTGAAGTGAAACTGTAAGGCCGTTGAATCGTCGCTGATTCCTTTAGCATAGTTGACCGGTCTGGAAAGGACCAGACCAGCTTTTCGGATCGGGATTGGTCTCAGTTGGACTGGTGTTTATCATCCATCATGGTTGTTTCCTCTGAATTGGTAGTCGTGTGGTGGACAGATGTCGTCCTATCATTGGCGATTGGTTGGAGGACGTTGAGCACATTCTCTATTATTGTTGTCGAATACGTTGGTATTTGAGCGGCCGTGCTTCCGTGCATCTTGGGAGCCACCAAGTGTTCCTTTCCGAAGATGGCCATTGATGTTATATCCATACAAAAAAAGGCTGCTCCAGATTCGAAGTGTCGTTGACTCCTTTCTCGAGGGTGGTTATTAATGAGCGTATCATCTCTGGAAAGGCCATCCAGGTCTCGATGCATCACTTCAACATGTGGCACCTTCCGATTGGTTTGGAGAAAGAAGTGGAGTATGCTTTCCGCGGCCATTAATGGGCACGAAGTGCTATTAAATATGACCCATCCTGTTGCTTCATGAAGTTCAGTATGGAGGAACTCCGAGGGATGGCCCGAAAGAGGGCCGCCAGCTCTAAAACTGAAGGTGAGCCTAGTGGGAAGGCTCATCGGGGTGGCAACGGCGATGACCTCCGGTCCGAGGATGCGATCCGCCTGGAGAGGAGGGTACGGGTGCTGGAGGCCCAGTTGGAGGAGGCGAGGGCTCAGGTCATGGAGACCATTGCGGAGGCGGAGGAGGCCAAGAAGGAGGTGGTGGGGGCCATTGCCAAGCTATTGGCATCGCTGACCTTCAAAGAGGAGGTCACTGAGGCGGTCCTAGACTCCTACCATCGGGGGTTCTGGGAGCATAGGGACAAGGCCTTCCGCTGCTATGATCTGAAGGGTATGGAAAATATCAGGCCTTCCATCCCTTTGCTTGTCATGAGGGCGATTCTGACTTCGAAGAGGAGTCGTGGTCCAAAGCGGAGGGGAAGTCCGGAGCCTCCCCGAGCGCCTCCCAAGGGCTTGGTACCGTTCGCCATCATGGGAAGGGGCCGGCGGTTGGTTTTTGAGCCGCCCCTTCCAATATCTACTTCTGCTCTTCCTCTCTTTTTTTTTCCTTTTTTTTTTTAAAGTTTTTCTCTTGATGAATGAAGGACACTTTTCTCTTTCCATGAAGGGCTTACTCCAAGATGTTGTGGATTGTGTAGAGTTCGTCACTAGGATAGGCTGGTTAGGCCGTTCCATGGGACATCTATCGTTGATAAGGCGAGCGATTTAGACTCACTTTGGCACGTTTTCGGGTTTTCTGTAGGGTAGAATGTTTAGACCATTCCCGTGCCTTCTTTCGAAGTTAGGGTAGGCTGATTAGGTCCACCATGGCGCGTCTTCGGATTTACCGTAGGGTAGGTTATGTGAACCATCCCTACACCTTCTTTCAAAGTTAAGGTAGGCTGATTAGGCCCACCCTGGTGCATCTTCGAATTCATCTTAGGGTAAGTTATGCGAACCATCCCTGCACCTTTGGTTGATCATAAGGTAGCCTGGTTGGGCTTTTCTTTGCACTCGTTGGGCATACCGATAAGGTGAGCGGATCAAACCCACCTTTGTGCTTCTGATCATAAGGTTGCCTGGCTAGGCTTCCTTTTGTGCTCGTCGAGCATACTAATAAGGTGAGTGGATCAGACCCACCTTTGTGCTTTTGATCATAAGCTCGCCTGGCTAGGTTTCTTTTGCGCTCATCGGGCATACCAATAAGGTAAGTAGATCAGACCCACAATTGCACTTTCTTACTAGTCGTGTTGGATAAACCACTGAGATCATTTCTATGTCATTGATTGATGGCAAAGTAGGTTGTTCAGGCTCGTCTTCAATCAGACCTTTTGTGGAAGCCTCCCTTTGGTGGGAATGTTTATTGATAGTATTTATCAAGATTTTGTACATTCCAAGGCCAAGGTAGCATGATGCCATCCAAGGTCTCGAGTCGATATGTTCCCGGGCGTACGACCTCCTTGATTTGATAGGGTCCTTCTCAATTAGAGGAGAGTTTTTCTTATTCTATCGGCCTGGACACTTCGGCTCTCCGTAGTACCAAGTCTTCGGGTCGAAAGGTTCGCTCTTTCATTATGGAATTATAATACTTAGCGACTCTTTGTTGGTATGCCGCCATCTTCATCTGAGCCTGAAGCCTAGTGCCTTGCTGTAGATCCAAATTCTCTCTTCTATGTTCTGAATTTTTGGGTTCCTCGTACCTGTCGATCCTCAAAGATTGTAAGGTGACTTCAATGGGGAGGACAGCCTCGGTACCGTATGCTAGATTGAAAGGAGATTCACCTGTGGCCGTTCTGGGGGTCGTTCGGTATGCCAAAAAAATGGAGTTCAGTTCTTCGGCCCAAAGTCCCTTGGTGTCGTTCAGTCGAGTCTTCAGACCATGGAGAATAGTTCGATTTGTTACTTCGGCCTCTCTGTTGCATTGTGGATGATCAATTGACGTCAACTTGTGAAGCACATGGTATTGAGTACAGAAGTCTCTAAACTTGGGATTATCGAATTGTCTCCCATTGTCAGTTATTATAGTGTGAGAAATCCCGAACCGAAATACAATGAAGTTCTTGACAAAGTTTTTGACTTTTCCTTCTGTGATGTGAGCCAAGGGCTCAGCCTTGACCCACTTGGTAAAGTAGTTAATGGCAATAATTAAAAATTTTCTCTATCTAGACGCTGGTGGGAACGGACCAAGAATGTCCATGACCCGTTGAGCAAAGGGCTAGGGAGCCATCAGTTAGGCTCGCTGATTGTCTTTGGACGTTGGCATACCTTTGGCACTGGTCACATCTTCGGACAAAGTCGGCTGAGTCTTTTTGGATGGTGGGCCAGTAGTAACCCTGGCATATTATTTTATATGCCAGGAATTTACCCCCTAAGTGATCTCCGCATATGCCTTCATGGACTTCTCTTAGGGCATAGTCAGCATTCAATGGCCCTGGACATTTCAGCAGAGGTTGGGTGAATGATCTCTTGTATAGGGTCCTGTTTAAGATAACGTACTGAGACGTCATCCAACGGACCTTCTTGGCTTTTGCCTTATCTTTCGATAATGTGCCCTCATTCAGGAACTTGAGGATGTGATGCGGGATGACCCTAAGATTGCTAAACATGCAGAAAAAATAGTAAACTAGTTTTTTAATATTTTTTTATAATTTAATTTGTAAGCTAGATTCTCAACATTAAGTAAAAACTAGCAGAAAGAGTAGCAATACAAAGAATCACCATGATCGCAGGCATACTCATGCAAAATAATAAAAGTTAGGACTTGAGAATTGAGAAACTCCTAGTTTATGATAGCTTATCTTCAATAAATCAGATATCAAGAAAAGGGAAGGATGTTACCAGTCAGAGATTTGAAGAACTTCCGATGAAGAGATCACACATCACTCTGATTGGAGCCTGGATGATGAAGTTCAGTTTCCTTGAATTTGATGACTGATTTAGGTGGTCCTGGAGGCAAGGAGAGCCTCCTTTGGGAAGGTGAAACACCTCGAGATCCTGCAAGCATCAGAGGTCAATCAAAATAACAAATAATAAAAGTAAAGGAAACTAGGATTTAAAGGAAATCCAAATCAGAGTTTGAATGGCTGGCGGCTAGAAGCTTGATGAAGATCCTTGCTTGGGCAGCCTAGGGCACTCTTCTTTTGGGCGTGTGAAGGCTTGGATGGCAGCAAGCATGGGCGTGGAAGGATGCTAGGACAGCAAGGATGGCTAGGGCATACAAAGTAACCAACAAAACACAAGAACACAATTCCAACACAAGAGCAAACTCAAATAAAATTCACCAAGATTTTGATATCATGAATAAAAGTTATTACAAGAGGAAGAGGGGTGGGGTATTTATAGAGCTCCCATGTCCTCTCCTAACTAGGGTTACACTTAGGTTAAGAATAATCTCTCCTTAAGGTATTACAGGTCTTCTCCTAGTTAGAATAGGTTTACACAATTTAAGTGGAAAAAGACTACAAAATAAGCCTAGAACTAGGAATATACAAGTGGAATAGAATAAGAACTTAATTTTCTCCTTCCAATTGGACTCCATCTCCTAGATAGGTTAGAATTAAAGTCTTAAAATAATTAGAAAAATAAATCCCAACTAGGTTAGGAACTTTGACTAGTCTTCTCCTTCTCCTTTCATGATTTGACCTAGTCTTCATCCAACCCTTGGCCCAGGTCAACCTCATGGACGCCTATGCTTTGAATGGCATATGGGCTCCAAAGTCTAATTGGCTAAAGTGGGGTCTTCTGGCTCCTGGATGAAGCCTGGTGGAAATCCATAGTAGGGTATCATCTTCTCTTATACAAAATTGAACTCATCCTGGACTCATAGCTGAAGTACAGGACTCAATATACTGACTAGGGTTGAGGGTTGAGACAAATCAACTAACCTTAACTTATTATAGGACTCAATCTTACTTACAAAATTATGATACATGACTAAGGTTCTAAAAAAAATCTAATCAGCAAACCATATGGGATCTAGTGATCTGTGTCTGATCCTGGTGTCCCCATTAGGATGGGATCCATCCAACTAGGTTCAATCTCGATTTGGTACACCTTCGAGGCTTCTTCGGCTATGCTTAGAACTTCAAGAAGTTCAATGAAGGTACGACCAAGGGATTCCGGAGTGGTGGTGGCGAGCCTAGACAATGCATCACCTCGAGAGTTCTCTGATCGAGGTACTTGAGTGATTTCAAAGAACTCCAACCGGGAAGATAAGGCTCGCACCTTCTCCAAATATTAGAGCATTGTAGGATCTCTAGCTTCGAAGTCGCCTTTGACTTGGTTCACTACATGCTAGGAGTCCGAGAAGATCTGGATCTTTCGAATCCCCAAGTTTTCGGCCATCTGGAGTCTTGCAAGTAGAGCCTCGTATTCGGCCTGATTATTTGAAGCATGAAAGGAAAATCGAAGTGCATACTCTACCGTGTGTCCATCTGGTTCAGCTAGTATAAGGCCTGCTCATATCCCATGGAGTTGGAAGCTCCATCCACGTGGAGGACCCAGACGGATTCCGTACCTTTTGGATTGGCTCCTTCCTCTTCGATTGATCGAATCTCGTCTTCAGCCTTCCATGTGCACTCGGCTAAGAAGTCGGATAACACCTGCACTTTCATAGCCGATCAAGGTTGAAAGTTGATGTCAAGCTCACTTAACTTAACAGCCCATTTAGCTATTCTTCCCAAGATATCAGGACAATGGAGAACAACCTTGAAGGGCTGGTCAGTTAGGACCATAATAGAGTGGGCATGAAAATAAGGCCGTAGTCGCTTTGCCATAATTATCATTGAGTAGATCAACTTCTGTATTCTTGAATACTTTACCTCAGCATCGTGTAAGACCTTGCTGATGTAGTAGATTGCTTGTGGAGGCCATCTGCCTCTTTTTAGATGAGAACTGAACTGACTGCTTCATCCATGGTAGAGAGGTACAGGTAGAGTCTCTCCTTCATGAGGTTTGGAGAGTAAGGGTGGTGTCTCCAAATACTAATTCAATTCCTCAAAGGCAAGGCGATAGTCCTCGGTCCATTCGAAGCCCAAGAACTGTCGGAGTATCTTGAAGAAAGGGAGACACTTCTCAGCCGACCGAGAAATGAATATGCTTAAAGAGACGATCCTTCTCGTTAGTTGTTGTACTTCCTTCTTGTTAGAAGGGTGTCTTATATTCTGAAGGGCCAAGATCTTTTTGGGGTTTGCTTTGATTCCTCGCTTGGTAACCAAGAACCCCAAGAACTTGCCCGAGGTTAACCCGAAAGCATACTTTATTGAGTTCAACTTCATTTGATGGCACCATAAGGCGTCGAATGACTCTTCTAGGTCTTTGATATGATCTTCTTTGAGGAGGCTCTTCGCGATCATGTCGTCGATGTAAGCCTTTATGTTCCTTCCCAGCTATCCTTTAAATATTTTATTGATCAGCCTCTGCAATGTCGCTCCGGTGTTCTTCAGTCTGAATGGCATCATCTTGTAGCAGTAGAGGCCTTTTTCGATGACAAAGGCAGTCTTTTCTTCATTCTGAGAGTCCATCCGGATCTGGTTGTACCTAGAGAAGGCATCCATGAAGCTTAATAGTTGATGGCCTGCGGTGGCGTCGACCTATTAGTCGATCTTTGGTAAGGGAAAGCTATCCTTTGGGCAGGCTTTATTGAGGTCTGTGTAATCGATGCAGTCGTCTATTTACCACTAGCTTTCTTCACCATTACCACGTTGGCCAGCCATCCGGGTAGTGGGCCTCCCGAATGAATCCCACCTTAAGAAGCTTGTTTACTTCTTCATCTATCGTCCGCTACCTCTCTAGGGCGAAATTCCTCTTCTTCTACCGGATCAGCTTGTATTCAGGGATAACTCCCAGCCGATGAGTAATCACTTCGGTCAGAATTCCAAATATATCTGAAGCTGACCAAGCAAAGATATCAGCGTTGTTCCTTAGAAAGTAGATTAGCCTTGCTCTCATTTCTTCATCAAGTAGGCTTCCAATATGCACAACTTTGATGGGGTCCTCTTCGGTTAACTATACGGAGATGGTTCTTTCCATAGGCTCGCCACAGTCTACGGTTGGGTCCCTAGGATCCAATTGGTCCGAAGTTATGGGATTGACTGCTTGTTTGTCTTGGATCATCAGGCATTGTTGTGCAGCCCTTTGGTATCCCTTTACTTCTCCGACCCCACTCCTGATGGGGAACCGCACTAATAGTGATAGGTTAACACTATGGCCCAAAATTTATTTAGGATGGGCCGCCCTAAGATCGTGTTGTAGACCAAAGGGGTCCGAACTACCGTAAAATTAATTGGCAGTGTCTTATATCGGGGCTAGGTACTGAGGGTTACGGGTAGTATTATTTTGCCCTCTACATCGACTTGATTGCCTCCGAAGTTGATGAGCGGTATAGGAGACCTTTGTAACTTATTTCTAGGTAAACACATTCGGAAGAATGCATCATAAAGTAAGACATCTGTGGAGCTTTCATTATCAATTAGGATATGCCTTACATCGTAGTTGGCCACAACGGCCGATATTACAACTAGATCATCATGTGAAAGTTGAACCCTCACAAGGTCACCATCGAAGAAGAGTATGGAGTTGTTGTCCTTGAGCCGCTTCGAGGCATCGTCTTCGGCTCTTTTCTAGTTGGTTGGCCGATGTAGCATTCCCACATTGTCGCTGGTGGGTCTTTGGTTTGGTAGCTTAGCTTCTTCAAGGGCCCTCTAGGGGGTCGTAGCCTTAGGCCTAGATACTGGGCGATTGATGTATCGCTCCAAGTAGCCCCTCTTGATGAGATCTTCAATGGTATCCATAAGTTGGATGCACTCCTTGGTGTTATGGCCGTGGTCCCGATGGAATATGCAATATTTACTTCGATTCCTCATAGAAGAGGATGCTTTCATGGGATGTGGCCACTAGAGATAATTCTCTTTTTCTATCTCCATCAGAATTCTCTCCCTGGGGAGATTGAGGGGGGTGTAAGAGTCAAATCTCCCGTCCAATGTTTTGGGCTTGAGACTTCGTCGCCGATTAGAGTTATTATTATTGTTGTTGCTGTTGTTGTTGGAGGGTGTAGGGGGATCCAGTCCCCTGCTGTTCTTTTTTTCGGAACGGGTTTTCCTTTAGCTAGTCATCGATTTGCCACCTGCTCCTCAACATCGACATATTTCTGAATCCTTGAAAGGAGCTCAGCGTAGCTTGTGGAAAACTTCTTATCCAGGAAGAAAGTAAGCTTGGATGATTAGAGCCCATTCTTTAATGCGGACATGGCTACATGTTCATTGAGATTAGGGATCTCGAGGGTAGCCGAATTGAACCTGGAGATATAGTCTTGCGGGCTTTCTCCTTCATTCTAGTGAAGGAGGAACAGGGTGTTTGTATTCTGGGGCATTTTGTGACAAGTCCTGAAATGCAATATGAATAACTTTTTGAGGTCAGAAAAAGAGTTGATAGTACCTGGATGTATACTCGAGTACCATATTCGAGCCGCTTTCTTCAGAGTGGTAGGAAAGGCAAGGCAATATAGTATGCCCGAGACTCTTTGAATCATCATATGGGCTTTAAAACTATCCAGATGATCGAGTGGATCAGTAGTGCTATCGTAAACTTCCATCTGAGGAACCCTGAAGTGCTGAAGGATGATTTCGGCTATGACGCGAGGGGTGAATGAAGGGCGTGACTCGTAAGCCAACAGGCCGCCATCTTCCCTCTGGACCTGAAGTTTCGCAACCTCCGATTCGAGGGCCTTAAGCTTTTTCTCATAATCGGGGTGGGCCTCCCCCAGTGGATCTCCTTCTAGAGTGGAATCTTCAGAGAAAACAGAGGGAGATCGCCTAGATCTCTTTCCCCTCCGCAGGGGATCAGTAGGCTTCGGATTCCGAGAGCACACCCTCGGGAGAGGGGTGGTCTTGGAGAGAGAGATGTGTAGACCCGAGTTGGTGATCTTCTCTCCTCCGGGATTGATGACTATGTCTGGATACAGCCGATGGATGTCCCACCTGGAGGGCTTTGTTCTGGAAATTCTGAACCATGGCCGTAAGAGCGTTGACTTGGCTCAGAAGGGTCTCAAATTGCTGCTATCCCACGATGAGCGCGGGAGGCGGGACATTCTTCTCTACTAGTTGGTCGTTCTTATGAGAGGGAGGACGATCCCTGCTTGTCGAAGCATTTTGAGTTCTTCCTTTCGCCATCGAGACCTTTTTTCACTCTCCTTTTTCAGGGGGGTTAGCAGTAGATGCCTAAATTTTGCCCCTACCTGGCCACCAATCTGTTGGCATAGAACCTTTCTTGACCGGGTGAAGCTACTGGATCGCTGGTTCGTTTCCCCGTTCACCTGCAAAACAGGTCCCTAACCGGATTTTCTTCAATGGAGGACACTCTGATGCCTAAGTCAGGAGCAAGTTCCAGCAACAGAACGGAAAGCAGTTCTGAAAAAAAAAAAATGGAGGCTCGGGAAGAAAGAGTTGTTCTTGTTTTTTTCCAGTATTTCAATCCTTACCTCGAGTGTCCCCTCTTACCAATATTTATAGCGGTTGGGCCAGTCTGTCATTCGGTATCCCGCCTTATAATTAAGATGGAGACTAATCAATTTTGCCCCGTCCTTAACCGTAGGCGGTTACCAAAAGATACTTGCCAGGTTGGAGACATTGGAGTTAGCGGCCACGTGGCCATTTCGAAGCAGTTACGATTCGGGGTGGTGATTAGGCGATCGATTGTAACCGCTATATCTGCTTTCGTCATTATGGAGTCGATCGGAGATCTGCTTCTTAGCCTCCTCTTTATGAGAGGCTACTATCGCGTTGCCGAAATGTCCTCGACTTGCCTTGCTGAGAAAGTTTGAAGGTATTTTGGCCATCCGTCATGGAGCTTTTCCCTTCAGTATGGATCGTAGGACGGGGCTGGCGTCGCCTTCGGACTGGTCTTCTTTGAGTCGGTCTTCTTTGGGTCAGCCTCTTTCAATAGTGTACAGGGGATCGATCATCGGATAAAGCCGAAGATTGGGCCTGCGATGTGATGGGGGCCGAGCTGTTGCTTCATCCATTCTCGTCGCTCTCTCTCTAGATGCCTTGATTTAAATGTGCGGTTTGAAAAAGATTTGATGGGCGGTCGGATAGGTAATTAGTTGGTGCTTGAACTGGCATATCCCAACAATACACATTAGTAGTTCATCCCAAGGTCTTGCTACATATGCCACCTACAATAGCTTAAAACAATTGATCTAGTCACCGCACCTCATCACCACCATGTTGAGGGAGGCGAAGAGGATGAGGGAGCCAAATTATATCTAAGAATTTCATGATGTTAAGAATTTCATGATGCTAAGGATTTCAAAGAGGCATTTAGGAATTTTGAAGGTTCTATCAAAGCCTAATTCATGCTTGGTTCAATTGAAATGGATGGAAGTGTTGAAGATAAAGAAAACGGTTACTCTATGGGCTTATTTGAGACATTTAAGACAGGGCCAATTGTAACTTGGGCAAAATACATGTGATATAACTATAATTTTTTATTTTATTTTTGTGAAAGCAATATCCAAAATCATTAGCATGGTTTCTCTGCATCTCTCGTCTCTCTCCTCCCTCTCTATTGCTTCGCCAATAAAGAAGGCATCCTTCACCATTTACCATTTCTTCCCTGTGACGCATCTCAAAGTTGATTATTCAATTCACCCTTAGGACGGGGTTGCAGTCTCTTCCTTCTGCACATTATGTCAGTAGATCAAAGATAGAACCTAATGTTGTCTCTTAAGCAAAGTTAATTAAGAGAAATCTATACTATTTATCACGCGCAATGTACTTGCCAAATATAATTCCTTGTTTTAATTTTTTTTTTGATAAACCAAAAGGGAGAGGAGTTAGATCCCGGACGTGGCCATCCCCAGATGATCCTCCAATTCCATCCAGGAAATATTCGATACACGGTGCATATTAATTTTTTTGCAGCCATTCCCCATCAACTTGACTACTACTGATGTCAGCCGAGTGAACGGGATTTATTATATATATTCCTAACTTTTTCACTACCACCGGCCAACATATTAATTTTTTCGTAACCGTTCCCCATCCGAAGGTGCGTACGTCAACCTGACAACCTTGTTCTTCCTTCGGGAGCCAACATATTAATTTTTCCGTTCCCCCTTCCCCTTTCAGGGGACAACATATTAATTTTTTCGCAACCGTTCCCCACCCGACCTCAGCTGACTGTCACTGGCGTCAACCGAGTGAACGTGATTTATTATATATATCCATAACTTTTTCACTCAACTGAGTGAACGGGATTTATTACATATATCCCTAACTTTTTCACTACGTCAATCTGACTGCCACTGGCGTCATCTGAGTGAACGGGATTTATTATATATTAACTTTAGTGAATGGGAACTTTTTCACTGCCCCTATCCCGGATTATTTTTTTATTTCCAGATTTATTATATATATCCCAACCGAGTGAACGGGATTTATTATATATTAACTTTAGTAAACGGAACTTTTTTACTACCCCTGTCCCGGATTATTTTTTTATTTCTGGATTTATTATATATATCCCTAACTTTTTGTTTTATATTCCGGATTTATTATATATATCCCTAACTTTTTATTATATATTAACTTTAGTGAACGAGAACTTTTTCACTACCCCTGTCCAATTTTAGTGAACGGGATTTATTATATATTAACTTTAGTAAACGGGAACTATTTTACTACCCCTGTTTAACGGGAACTTTTTCACTAGCCCTATCCCGGATTATTTTTTTATTTCCAGATTTATGGATTATTTTTTTATTTCTGGATTTATTATATATATATCCCTAACTTTTTATTATATTATATATTAACTTTAGTGAACGGAAACTTTTTCACTACCCTTGTCCCGGATTATTTTTTTATTTCCAGATTTATGGATTATTTTTTTATTTCTGGATTTATTATATATATATCTCTAATTTTTTATTATATATTAATTTTAGTGAACGAGAACTTTTTCACTACCCTTGTCCCGGATTATTTTTTTATTTACAGATTTATGAATTATTTTTTTATTTCTAAATTTATTATATATATATTTCTAATTTTTTATTATATTATATATTAATTTTAGTGAAAGGGAACTTTTTCACTGCTCCTTCTGGATTATTTTTTTATTTCCAGATTTATGAATTATTTTTTTATTTCAAGATTTATTATATATATATTCCTAACTTTTTATTATATTATATATTAACTTTAGTGAACGGGAACTTTTTCACTATCCCTGTCCCGGATTATTTTTTTATTTCCAGATTTATGGATTATTTTTTTATTTCTGGATTTATTATATATATATCCCTAACTTTTTATTATATATTAATTTTAGTGAAAGTGGACTTTTTTATTATCTCTGTTCCAGATAATTTTTTTATTTCCAGATTTATTATATATATCTCTAACTTTTTCACTACTCTTGTTCTGGATTATTTTTATTTTATTTTTGGATTTTTCAAATCTCTGTCAGTTAGTTTTGAGAAAAGTCTCGTAACCAACTGCACCGCTCGTCAATAATATTTTAATTTTTTTCATATATATAATCTTATATCTGAAATTGGATGAATACTTATATAAATTTATTATATATATTGTTGCCGCTCTCGCCGCCGCGCCCATGCCACGGATCCGCCGATCCCCCCTGATCGCCTGGCGAGGGAGCCTCCCTTCCCGCGGAGAACCTGCAAAAAGGGGGTTAGAAGACCCTGGCCGGGGATCCCGGCGAGGGAGCTCCGACGGTCAAGTCAGTAGACAACGAGAAGGAACAGACTCTCCAGCCGGACCCTCCAAAGGGTTCCAGACTTAGAGAGTTAACTGGTGAAGAAAGCGCTCTGGGACCAGAATCTCAGCTGGGCCTCCTTGCCGAGCTCACACCCAGTGTTCCCCTCTCGGGATCTCTGGTTTCTCTCTCGGAGCGAGGCCTTTTGCCGGTGCTTCCTCCTTGTCCCCAGGCTAGTTGGCTTACCTTGTCGTCCCCAGATTCTTCCCTCTTTATTTCCTTTCGTCGTGCGCTTGTTTCTTCCTCCTTGGAGACTTCCCCTCCCCGTCCTTTTCTCTTTTCCCTTTTCGGTGAAGGGGGCCAGGTGGCTTTCCGACCTCGTCCGCCAGGCCCAGCAGGGAAAAGGCAAAGACAGAAGAGAAAGAGGGGAGGGCGGCGCTGGCAGGGCGGCCGGTCAGGCCTCGGGCCCAGCGAGAGCGCTCTCTTCCCCAAGCGTGGGCGCCATCTATCTATGGGGCCTGTTCCGTCAGGACCGCGTCTCTCGGCTGCGGGACCTGTCGGGCCGATGCTAGTGATGTTCCGTGTGCCGCCGCCCTCTGTACGGGGCACCGTCTGGGACTCGTACGGCCCGAGGGATGGCCTCGGGGCCCGTCTCTCTCCCTGGGGCCTTCTCCGTACGAGTGGTCTGACCTCGGCTGAGTTGGACCCGTCTCTGGGGGCCAACTGGCGAGGGGCGAGGGATCAGCCGACCTCGGCTTAGGTGGACCCCTCCTGGGTGGACACCTGGCAAGGTGGCAGGAGGTCGCTTGGCTTCGGCCGAGGTGGACCCGTCTCCGGGTGGCCACCTGGCGAAGGGCGAAGGACCGGCCGACCTCGGCTTAGGTGGACCCCTCCTGGGTGGACACCTGGCGAGGTGGCAGGAGGTCGCCTGGCTTCGGCCGAGGTGGACCCATCTCCGGGTGGCCACCTGGTCGAAGGGCGAAGGACCGGCCGATGCTCGGCTTAGGTGGACCCCTCCTGGGTGGACACCTGGCGAGGTGGCAGGAGGTCGCCTGGCTTCGGCCGAGGTGGACCCGTCTCCGGGTGGCCACCTGGTCGAAGGACGAAGGACCGGCCGACCTCGGCTTAGGTGGACCCCTCCTGGGTGGACACCTGGCGAGGTGGCAGGAGCTCGCCTGGCTTCGGCCGAGGTGGACCCGTCTCCGGGTGGCCACCTGGTCGAAGGGCGAAGGATCGGCCGACCTCGGCCCAGGCGGACCCCTCCTGGGTGGACACCTAGCGAGGTGGCAGGAGGTCGCCTGGCTTCGGCCGAGGTGGACCCGTCTTGGGTGGCCACCTGGCGAAGGGCGAAGGACCAGCCGACCTCGGCTTAGGTGGACCCCTCCTGGGTGGACATCTGGCGAGGTGGCAGGAGGTCGCCTGGCTTCGGCCGAGGTGGACCCGTCTCCGGGTGGCCACCTGGTCGAAGGGCGAAGGACCGGCCGACCTCGGTCCAGGCGGACCCCTCTTGGGTGGACACCTGCCGAGGTGGCAAGAGGTCGCCTGACCTCGGCCGACCTCACTTAGGCGGACCCCTCCGGGCCCGGGCAACAGTGAGGGGGGCA
The DNA here is from genome assembly GCA_021397845.1 of Areca catechu. Taxonomy (NCBI): domain Eukaryota; kingdom Viridiplantae; phylum Streptophyta; class Magnoliopsida; order Arecales; family Arecaceae; genus Areca; species Areca catechu. Next base: position 88,051,959 of record CM038043.1, on the reverse strand, counting down.
GAGGAACTCCGAGCCGAGCTCGACCTCGGCGAAGGCGGTTTGCCTTAGACAGTCGTTGGGCGGTGTAATCTTGCCGATCCTGGCTTTGAAGACGTGGCGCTGACTCGGCCGGGGAAACCTCTGAAAGGATTATGCCCTATAAGCCAATATTTGTATCTCCCAGACCATTGTAAATTGACAAGTTAATAAAGGCAATAATTTTTCATCATTCGCTGTGTCATTATATGATGAACCCCATAGATTAGGGCTATGGTTGTAGGGCTATGATGAGATCATACCAGTGAGATCTAAGGCCTTAAAACCCAAATCTAGAATATTCCTAGTCATAGGACCCCTGAGTTGGAGATCAGGGTTTCCGGTTAGACTGGCACATCCTATGTATGCTGAAAAGGGTGACTACTCTCACAGTCACTTGTGTGGGACACTAATACAAGGATGTGGGTGCTCATTAGCGAATGAGTTCACTGAATAGATCCAGTTTGAGAACATCTAATGGAGCCTTAGCTGCATGTCAATAGATGTTTCTCATAGTGGGAGTTGTACAAGTAGTCCTATGACCTGAGACTGCCATAATACCTTATGTACATGAACCCATGCTTTGGTTCAATCTCAATCATGACACAGGGTCATGCACGAGGTTGATGCTGGGCATGGTGAATTGTATATGAAGGTAATGAGCAAGTCAACAAGGAATTGATCACTCCTAGTAGGAGGAGATTGCATCCAGCCAAATTAGGTGAGATGATGATTCAGGAAATCTTTGATCAAAGTACAGATATTAGAAATGATTTCTAATATCGAATTAATTGAATCATTAGTGTATGACTGAGCTGGGAATGAGTATAAGCTAGTTTTGACATGTTTCCATATCCATAGTTATATTCGGGATGCAAGATGATTAAAGGATCGAATTGTACGGGAACTTTCCACTGAAGGGTAGTTTTGGAATTTCACCAGAATTTTCATATCTTCCGGGTAGAAATGACACGTTGCTAGACGTCAATCTTGTCTTGTGGGTTGATCAAATTAAATGGTTTAATTGGATCACCAATTAGGAGGAGTCCTAATTGACTAACTCGAGTTAGCTCGATTTGACCTAAATCGATTAGAATGAGTTCTGATCAAATTAGGTCAACTTGCACTCGGGCCCACTGCTGGCTAGGTATGGAACCCAATGGGTCACACACTTAGGACAGATAATCAAGGATTTAATTTGGAATTAAATCTCGTTTGCAGATGAACACACTAGCATGTGTTGCAAACCATGGCTTCTACTTGAATCGGATTCGAGTTAGGGTTCCGATTTGGTCTTTTTTAGATCCAAATTCATTCCGGTTTGAATCTAATTGAAGATTCAAGACATTGGGCTAATAGTAGGCTAGCAATTGGGCTAACCTAAGAGGCTAAACCCCTTTCCCACATCGCCTAAGTCCCTCCCCCTCTTTTCCCACGCGCGCGCGCAAGGAGAAGAGTCCACGCGCGCGTGGACTCTTTCCAAGTGGCGTCTTTGCGTGAAAAGGGAAAAGGGGTCGGCGTTTTTTTTGGCTGAAAGGGCGTGGAAGAGAGTCCACCTAGGCGTGGACTCTTCATAAAGGGGAATTACCGTGAAAGAAAGAAAGAAAACACCGAAGGGGCGCGACTCCTCTCTTCTGCGCGCGCCCTTCTGTGTTTTCTCGCGACTCTTTCTTGCGTCTTCCCATCCCAAAGGCCGTGAGATTAAATCAAGGGCCGTGAGATGAAGGGAAAGGACGTGAGAAGGGAGAGAGGGGCGTGAGAGGGTGATTGCAGATGGGTAGGCGCCTCTCTGTCGCCTATTTAAGGAGAAGACTTCACCGTAAAAAATAAGATTTTTTCAGAGTTTTTCTACAGCGAAGCCTTGCCTCTTTATTTTCTCCTCTCCAGAAGATTGTTTCCCCCTCCTCTCTTTCCTCTTTGATTCCTTTACAGAGCCTTGGCTCTGTCGAATCTCAGAACAGAAGGAGAGTCAGAGAGAAACTCTCCGACGGTAAAGGAAGAAGGCGCCTCTCCTTTCTTTCTTTCTTACATTAAGACAATCTTGTCTTAATTTTCTTCTCCCTCCAAGACAAGCCTTGTCTCATTTTAGGACAAGGGCTTATTCTTAAGACAAGAGTGTCTTAAGGAGCCAAAGTTGCTAGAAGACAAGGAGAAGGGTAAGAGAGAAGGTTTAGTCCCAGTTTGGCTAGAGGAGTCCTAGTCAATAGCCCATATATCAAGTTCTTGGGGTAGAACTTGATTGGAAGGAACCCAATTAAGGAGTCAGTGTCTTGATCATCTGCCCGTGTGGATCACTATCGGAGGGCGGACAAGTGGACGCCTGGTGTGTTCAAGAGGCTGCTCAATTTGGAGTTCATTTCTGCATCAGACTGGTAATAGCAATCTGAGGTTAGTATTTAAACAATGTTTAAATTTGGACATGCATGTAGTCATAGGTTTTAATTGCTAACAAGGAGTTCTTGGGATTAGGGTTCGGACCTGGTTTCATAAATTTTTGAAATCCACGCTTCCGCACTGGTTACCGAACCCAACAACCTCCACGCGGCTCGATCGCATTCGGCGATACCTAAGCCTGGCCACGTCACTATCATGGCTGTAACAGTTGCCCCCCAGCCCGCCGTTCCGTCGAGGCGTCGTAGAACGGAACGTCGGGATTAAATGCGGACATGACGTGGGGAGGCGAAGATCTTGCATCATAATTGCCACGATCCTCGTCGCCGTGGCTCGATGCAATTGAAAACCTATGGGGAGCCGCCACACGTCGCCCACTTGCCCGCAATTAATGCGTCGCTTCGAGGCAGAGGCCGTTACTCTTCTAACGAGGCGTCGTTGTCGGGCGTGCACCCACGTGGCGATCATCCAGTGGCCTGAAGCGGAATGACGGGTACGGCCGCTGTCGGCTGAGTTTGAAAGGGTGGGGACTTTCCAGAACGAGGCCTTTCCCCTTGCTCCGTGGGCGGTTTGCTGCAGACTAACTCCCGTTGCCTTGCACTCGTCTGGCGCATTTTCGGTGAGTGCCTCCTTCTCCTTCTCCGGTCCCCTTCCTTTCCTCTCTTTTCTTTGCTCTTCGATCCTCTGTCCTTTTCTTTTCCATGGCGCGCCGTCGCCATGTCTCTTCCAACCCGGACGAGGCCGGTCCATCCCGGCCGAGGACTCCATCTTCTTCCTCCTCAGATGAGGAGACGATTCCGGAGGAGATCCGCCGGCGTCTGCAACCCGGGGGTGTCACCATTGGCATCCCTAGGGGGACCCGGCCTCCTCCGGTTGCTCCTAATGTCCCCCTTCGCTCTCTTCCGGCTCTTCCTGCTCTTTCTGCACCTCCTTCTCTTCCCGCCGGTCCCTCCGGTCATGCCTCCACCATGACCGAAGGTGATCTTTCATTGCTCCGGGATGCTTACGGCATCCCGAAGTCCATTCGCTTGTTTGTTCCGCGGTCCGAGGAGCGCGTCACTATGAGTGGCCCCGGCCGCATTGCCTTCTACGAAGACTTCCTCCTTGGGGGCCTTCGGTTTCCTCTGCACCCCTTTTTTCTTTCCTTCCTTAGCCATTTTCGGCTTGTCCCGGCCCAGCTGGCTCCCAACGCCATCCGGGTCATCTTTTCTTTTATCGTTTTCTGTTATTTTCATGGGTTCGTTGCCCGTTTCTCCCTCTTCAGGGCCTTGTTCACCCTGAAGAAGTGCTCCACCGATGACGGCTGGTGGTACATTTCGTCCCGGCCCAGGTGTCTCCGGTTCGACATCCCTTCCTCGGTGAAGGGCTGGAAGAACCGGTTTTTCTTTGCCTCAGTCGAAGGCGTCGACTGGGCCTGGAGTGAACCGGACCGGACCCCGAACCGGAATTCTCGGGTCGAGTCGGCGGACCAGGAGTCCTATTCCCAGCTCCTGAGCGACGTGGTCCCGGCACTCGAGGTTCTGCTCTCTGAGCAGAATCTTTTTGAGGCCGGGATCAGTCCCATCCGCGAGACGGGTGAGACTCGGCTCCACTTTGACTTCTGCCCCCCTTCTTCTTTATAACTAAGCCGGCTGACTTTCCGTTCCTTTGTTTTGCAGGGATGAAATTTTCACTGGAGAACCTCTTGGAGGGGGCAGCCCAGCGGGATGTCGTTGAGGTGGACGAGCCCGCGGCGAAGAGGGCTCACACGGAGACGAGCCGGGAGGTTGTGACGGCGACCGTGCCCAGCCCGATTGCTGTCGTTCCCCCACCCAGGCGAACTCAGGGCGGGGCTGCTCATGCCCCGGCCGCGCGACCTGGTGGCGCCGCTGCCGAGAGGGCTCCACCGCCTGCTGCTCCGCCCAGCGCCGGGCCCGTCGTCGCTGCCGCCTCGACAGCGCTGCCTGTGGCCGCCACTGGCTCGTCGATTGCGGCCTCAGCTGAGGAGGCGGCCGCCGCAGGAGTCGGCCCGAAGGCTTCGGCACCGATGCTCACCCAGCGAGACTCGGTCATCCTCGACAAAGGGCTCGCGGAGAAGATCATGGAGTACGCCTCCACCGCCCGTGACCGCCGAGCTCGGGGAGGCCGGGATTACGCAGATGCGCTGCTCGGGACCCTCCCGCAGCTCTTCACGGTAAGTCCGAGCTTCTTCCTTCCCCTTCTTTTCTTTCGGGGCTTAGCTTCTTTTCTTCTGACCTGTTTTGCTTTTGTCGTTGCAGATCGGGAACGACGTTCTCCTACTGAGGAACTTCCTCGTAGGGAACGCCAAAAGGGACTCCGAGAGGGAGCTGAGACTCGGCAAGCTCGCGGCCGACGTCAAAGACCTGATGGAGAAGGGGGCCGAGCTGCGAGCCGATAAACAAGCCCTCCAGTCCGACCTGGCGCGTTCCGAGGAGCGGAACAAGGAGCTGGAGGCCTCCTTGTCGAAGGAGCGGACCTCCAACCAGCGCCGCAAGGAGGAGGAGGCGGTGGAGAAGGCTCGCCTGCAGGCCCACTCCCAGTGGCTGGAGCGCCAGTTGGAGGAGGCCCGGCGAGACGCGGCCGCGGCTAAAAACCGGAGTGCGTATGTCAACGTGCTCCTGGAGGCTGCCAAGCGGGAGGCGCAAGAGGCCGTCCCAAAATTCCGGGCTTCCGACGAATACACGTCGGAGGTCCGGGAGGCCGCCGTGGACTCCTTCTTGAAGGGGTTCCGGATGTGCCGGGAGAAGGTGGGGGCCTTCTTCCCCCAACTGGATCTGAGCGGGGTAGTGATCGGAGGCAGGCGGCCAGGAGGCGAGAGCAGGGCCTCCGGCACGGCCGACGCGACTCCTGCGGCGCCGTCGACCAGTGATGCTGCGGTTCTGGAGTAGCCTCAGGAGCCGGCCGTCGTAGAAGTCGAGGACGCAGCACCCGCGCCCCCGGCAGAGGGCTCCGACCCCGCGCCACAGTGAACCTAGCGCCTTCTTCTTGATTGCCTTTTCTTCTTTCTGCTGTTGTTGTTGTTTTTGTTTTTTTTTTTTTCTTCTTTCTTCGGGGAGTCCCGGCCTGTTGGGACTCCCAGCTTGTACTGGCTACTCGTATCAATGAAAATCCCAATTTATCAAAACCTTGAGTCCTTTCATTCCATTTCGCCTTTCTTTTTCTTTCTTTCTGAGATGTTGGTATGGAACACTTGAAGCAGCTGCAGGCTTGGTCCTTCCATTGCTCAACTCGAAGGTTGGGGCCTGCCGGATCGCGCGGCTGCAGAGTAAGCCTTAAGCGGGCCCGTCCTTGGGTCGCCTTCATGCTTGCGTAGGCAACATGGTTTCTGCACTGCCTTCCAGGCCGAAGCCCAGGATCTCCGGACTGAGCTCGATGCCGCAGGCTTTCTCAAGCCTTGCGCGGCTTGCTGAGCTGTTCTCCGGGCTTGTGTGGGCGAACTGGGTTCGTCGCCACCTTCCAGGCCGAAGCCCAGGATCTCCGGACTGAGCTCGATGCCGCAGGCTTTCTCAAGCCTTGCGCGGCTTGCTGAGCTGTTCTCCGGGCTCGCGTGGGCGAACTGGGTTCGGCGCCACCTTCCAGGCCAAAGCCCAGGATCTCCGGACTGAGCTCGATGCCGCAGGCTTTCTCAAGCCTTGCGCGGCTTGCTGAGCTGTTCTCTGGGCTCGCGTGGGCGAACTGGGTTCGGCGTCACCTTCCAGGCCGAAGCCCAGGATCTCCGGACTGAGCTCGATGCCGCAGGCTTTCTCAAGCCTTGCGCGGCTTGCTGAGCTGTTCTCCGGGCTTGCATGGGCGAACTGGGTTCGGCGCCACCTTCCAGGTCGAAGCCCAGGATCTCCGGACTGAGCTCGATGTCGCAGGCTTTCTCAAGCCTTGCGCGGCTTGCTGAGCTGTTCTCCGGGCTTGCGTGGGCGAACTGGGTTCGGCGCCACCTTCCAGCCGAAGCCCAGGATCTCCGGACTGAGCTCGATGCCGCAGGCTTTCTCAAGCCTTGCGCGGCTTGCTGAGCTGTTCTCCGGGCTTGCATGGGCGAACTGGGTTCGGCGCCACCTTCCAGGCCGAAGCCCAGGATCTGCGGTCTGAACCCGATGTCGTAGGCCTTCCTGTCGAAATGAGAAGGGAGTGTTTGAAGTGGGGGAACTTTGTTACAGGAATAGGGAGCCTTACATCACTGATAGTACACCCTTAGGTTCGAGGAGTTCCATGTCCGGGGGAACCTGGCACCTCCCAATTCCTCCAAGTAATACGCTCCATGAGGGAGGGCTTCTGCCACCCGATATGGGCCTTCCTAGTTGGGTGATAGCTTGCCGCATTCCCGTGGCTGGGAGGCTTCAGCGCGCCGGAGGACCAAGTCTCCGGGACGAAAAACCTTCGGCCGCACTCGGGAGTTGTAATATCTGGCTACACGTTGCCTGTACGCCGCCATTCGGATTCGGGCCTTGTCCATCGTTTCCTCGAGAAGGTCAAGGTTGAGCATCATCCTGGCTGGGTTTTCTGTCTCGTCATATTGCTCCACGTGCAGCGTGGGTAGGCTGAGCTCGATCGGGATGACTGCCTCGGCTCCGAAGACGAGGCTGAACGGGGTTTCATCGGTAGCCGTCCTCGAGGTGGTGTGGTACGCCCAGAGGACGCTGGGAAGCTCGTCGACCCATCTGCCCTTGGCCTGGTCCAGCCGCGTGCGGAGGCCCTGAAGAATGGTCCTGTTCGTGACTTCGGCCTCCCCATTGGTCTAAGGATGCGCCACCGAGGTAAAGCGATGCCTGATGCCGAGGTCGCTGCAGAATTCTTCGAACTCCCGGCAGTCGAACTGGCACCCGTTGTCAGTAACCACGGTGTGGGGGAGGCCGAAGCGGCAGACGATGGACTTCCAAAAGAATTTGGCGACGTTCGCTTCGGTGATCCTTGCCAAGGGCTCGGCCTCGACCCACTTCGTGAAGTAGTCGATGGCCACTATCAAGAACTTCCGCTGGCCAGACGCCGGCGGGAATGGGCCGAGGAGGTCCATCCCCCACTGGGCGAACGGCCAGGGGGCTGAGAGCTGGGAGATTGGGTTGGAGGGTTGTCGCTGCACCGTGGCGTGATGCTGGCACCGATCGCACTTTTTCACGAAGTCGGCGGCGTCTTCCTTCATTGTCTCCCAGAAGTAGCCCTGACGGAGGGCCTTGTACGCCAGTGCCCTACCCCCCACGTGGTTCCCGCAGACGCCTTCATGAATCTCCTGGAGCACAAGCTTGGCTTCCGTGGGTCCTATGCACTTGAGGAGGGGGTAGGAATAGGATCTTCGGTACAACTGCCCGTCCATCAGGACGAACCGCACGGCCTTCTTCCTGATGAGGCGAGCCGCCTCGCGGTCCTCCGGTAGGGTGCCACTGGTGATGTACGCGACGTACTTGTCCATCCAGCTGGGCTCGTGGCTGACCTGATGGACTTCCACCAGTGCTTCGAGGCTTGGGATCTCTAGACGCTCCACATGAGCGCGTCCCAGCATCGAATCCGGCAGGGTCGCCAGCCGAGAGAGAGCATCCGCGCGGGCGTTCTCCCCGCGGGGGATATGGAAGATGTTGAAGCACCGGAACTTGGACGCGCCCGCCTTGACGAGCTCCAAGTATTTCGCCATTTGGGGGTCATGTGCGACGTACTCCCCGGATACCTGTCCCGCCACGAGCTGGGAATCAGTGAAAGCTTTGAGGTTGGTCACGCCCAGCTCGCGGGAGACTCTCAGTCCGGCAAGAAGTGCCTCGTACTCCGCCTGGTTATTTGTTGCGGGGAATTGGAAACGGAGTGCGCATTCGGCGACGATCCCGTTGCCGTTGGCAAGGATGAGCCCAGCTCCGCTCCCGCCGGAGTTTGAGGCTCCGTCAACATGGAGGATCCAGGCGTCCTCTCCGGGCTCATCGGTGCCAACCTCCATCGACTGGGCCGGGGGCCCTCCTCGGGCTCCTTGCCCAAGCCTGCACATTCGACCAAGAAATCGGCCAGCACCTGTGCCTTCATGGCCGACCTTGGCCTGTATGTAATGTCGAACTCGCTGAGCTTCAGTGCCCACTTGGCCAATCGTCCCGAAGTATCGGGTCGGCTGAGCACCGCTTTCAGCTGTTGATCCGTCAAGACGGTGATGGGGTGTGCTTGGAAATAGGGCCTGAGACGCTGGGCAGACACTATTAGCACAAAAACAAGTTTCTCGGGCCGAGAATACCTGAGCTCCGCATCACGGAGAAGCTTGCTGGTATAGTACACCGGCCGCTGGAGCCCCTGGCCGTCGGTTCGGACCAAGACAGAGCTGACGGCTTCTGGGGTAACCGCCAGGTAGAGGGTAAGCTCCTCTCCCTCCTCGGGCCTGGACAGCAACGGTGGCGATGCAAGCGTCTTCTTCAGCTCCTCGAAGGCCTGCTGACACTCCTCGGTCCAAGCAAAGTCATTCATCTTCCTCAGCACCTTGAAGAAGGGACGGCAGCGGTCCGCCGACCTGGAGATAAAGCAGCTAAGGGCCGCAACTCGGCCGGTTAGCTGCTGCACTTGCTTCTTGGAGGCGGGCTGCTCCATGTCCAAGATGGCCTGGACCTTCTCCGGGTTGGCCTCGATTCCTCTTTGAGTCACCATAAACCCTAGGAACTTCCCGGCGGAGACACCGAAGGCGCACTTCGCCGGTTCAGCTTCATCTGATGGCGCCGGAGGTTGCCGAGCGTCTCCGTCAAGTCAGCCACGTGGTCCGAATCGGGTTTGCTCATTACCAGCATGTCGTCCACGTATACCTGCATGTTGCGGCCGATCTGGTCTTTGAAGATTCTACTGACCAGGCATTGGTACGTCGCCCCCGCGTTCTTGAGACCGAAGGGCATCATCCTGTAGCAAAAAGTCTCGCGGTCAGTTATGAAGGCAGTGTGCTCTTCGTCCTCCGGGTTCATCTGGATCTGGTTGTATCCGGAGAAGGCATCCATGAACGACAGGAGGCGATGCCCCGAGGTGGTGTCGACCAGCTGGTCGATCTTTGGAAGAGGGAAGCTGTCCTTCGGGCAAGCTCGATTGAGGTTGGTGTAGTCTACACAGATCCTCCACTTACCACTACTCTTTTTTACCATGACCACGTTTGCCAGCCAACTGGGATACTGGACTTCCCGGACAAAACCGGCGGCGAGGAGCTTCTCTACTTCCTCGTTGATCGCCTTCTGCCTCTCCATGGCGAAGCTTCTCTTCTTCTGGCGGACCGGGCGGCAACTTGGGTCCACGTTCAGCCTGTGCATGATGACCTCGGGCGGGATGCCCGGCATGTCGGCTGCTGACCAGGCGAACACGTCGGCGTTGGCACGGAGGAACTCCAGCAGGCGGGTTCGCTCTTCCTCGGGGAGCTGGGCCCCGACTTGCACCGTCTTCACGGGGTCCGAACCGAGGGGAAAAGTCAGCAGTCGCTCTACGGGCCCTCCCCTGGGTTCCTTCTCTCTCAGATCGAGGTCGTCGATATCACGGGCGAGCTCCGTGCCCTTGGCGCCTGGGATCGTCTGGAGGCAGAGCGGGACTGGCTGGGTCGTCCCCTTCATCTCCCCGAGCCCGGAAGGCGTGGGGAACTGCACCAACAGCCTCCTCGTGGAGATGGTGGCGTCCAGTTGGTTGAGCCCGGGACGCCCGAGAATGGCGTTGTAAGGCGAAGGGAGCCTGACGACGGTGAATGTTATTAGGACGGTCGCCTGCCGGGGTGGGGATCCGGCGGTGACCGGGAGAGTGATCTCCCCCTCAACCCCTACGGAGTCCCATGTAAAACCTACCAAGGGGGCGTGCACTGGTTTCAGCTGATCGGGGGACAAATTCATCCGAGAGAAAGCATCGTAAAAAAGCACGTCAGCCGAGCTTCCACTATCCACCATGATTCGATGTACAGGATGCTTCGCGATGGTCATCTCGACCACCACGGCATCGTTGTTTACATTGTCATTAATTTCCCCCCCTTTGGGAGGGATTACATTCTCCGGGTTCCCGACTTCCCGGGCTCTTTTCATTGCTCGGCCGGACCCACGTGAGATCATGCCCACGGGCTTCTCCGTTGGGCGGTTGTCGATCGCAGGGACAGGTGGTAGGGCCGCGAGCGGCTGCCCTTCAGAGGAGACCTCGTTCTTGATGAATTTCCTGAGGTAACCCCTCCTAATTAGCTCCTCAATCTCCCGCTTCAGATGGTGACACTCCTCCGTGTCATGCCCGTGCTCGCGGTGGAACTGGCAGTACTTCGATTTGTCCCGGACGGCTCTCGGGTTCTGAGGAGGAGGTCGGCGGAGGTAGCGCTCGCCCTCGATTTCCATGAGGATCTTCGTTCGAGGTGCGAGGAGGGGGGTGTACCTCCGCTCGGGAGTGGCTTCGCCCCTCGGCCTTGGATTTGGGCGAGGGTCGGCAGACGGCCCGGGCCTCCGAGCTCCCGGGGTGTCCCTCGGGAGCGGCTTCTTTGAAGTCTTCCCGTCCAACTCTCGACGGGTGCGGTCAGCCTCCTCCGCTCGGATGTACTTGTGGGTGCGGAGGACGAGCTCGGAGTACGTCCTGGGCGGCTTCTTGTCCAGGGAATAGGTCAGGCGGGACGTCTTGAGCCCGCGCTTCAAAGCCAGCATGGCGACGGGCTTGTCCAAGCTGTAGATCTCCAGGGCTGCGGTCTTGAACCGGGTGATGTAGTCCCGGAGCAGCTCCTGGTCCTGCTGGCGGATGGAGAAGAGGCTGTCCACCTCTCTCGGCACCTTTCGACAAGCGTCGAAGTGTGCCACGAACCTTCCTTCCAATTGATGGAAGGAGCAAATAGATCCGGGCTCGAGGCGGGTAAACCAGACTCGAGCGGCCTTCCGGAGGGTTGCCTGGAAGGCAATGCACAGAAGAGCGTCGGTGGCGCCCTGGACCCTCATGAGAGCTTTATAGCTCTCCAAATGATCCAGGGGGTCGGTGGTCTCGTCGTAGGGATCCACCTGCGGCATGCGGAACCGTTTCGGGATCGGTTCCGCCTGGATTTCTTCAGAGAAAGGGGGGCGGGAGTCGTAGCCCGCCGGGTCCACCGACGAGTTCTACAGGTCGGCGAATCGGCGGGCGAACTCCGCCAGCTTACGCTCATGCTCCTCCAGGCGCCTCTCGGCCTGGCGCCTGATGGTTTCGTCGGTGGAGTCTTCCACCGAGACTGCGGGTGAAGGGGGCGCCGATCGGTCTCGGCGCGAGGTCTGGCCTCGGCGTCGCTTGCTGCGATGCGCCGTTTCGGCCCTGTCGGCCGGGGATCGACTCTCGTGATCCTCCGAACCGGAATAGTTTCTCTTTGCGGGAGCTTGGTGGCTCCTCCGGGGGTCGGAGATGGCCCTCGGATGGGATGGCCTGCCCTGAATTGAGCGTAGGCTCCCACGCTGCCCCGCGTGGCTCGGGCCGCGGGGGTCCCTGGCTGCGGCTGGGTGGCCAGGGACCGTTGCTGATGCTGAAGCTGCCGGACCGCTGAGGTCAAGGTCTGCAGCTGCTGGACGATGGCCGCAAAGGGTCCGTCCACCGGGGTAGGCTGTTGTGGAAGAGGAGGGGGAGCCGGAAGCTCCCTTTCGGGGCTGTGGCCCCCCGGAGGGGAGTGGACTTCCCCCACACGGCTGGTGGACGCCTCACGACCACGAGTGACCACCATTGTTGGAGAGCGCGATACCTGCAGAAAGCTGGCTCCCGCTAGGGGTTAGTGTCCTGCCCCCCTTCCTGACGCGCCAATCTGTTGCCGCTCTCGCCGCCGCGCCCGTGCCACGGATCCGCCGATCCCCCCTGACCGCCTGGCGAGGGAGCCTCCCTTCCCGTGGAGAACCTACAAAAAGGGGGTTAGAAGACCCTGGCCGGGGATTCCGGCGAGGGAGCTCCGACGTCAAGTCAGTAGACGACGAGAAGGAACAGACTCTCCATCCGGACCCTCCAAAGGGTTCCAGACTTAGAGAGTTAACTGGTGAAGAAAGCGCTCTGGGGACCAGAATCTCGGCTGGACCTCCTTGCCGAGCTCACACCCAGTGTTCCCCTCTCGGGATCTCTGGTTTCTCTCTCGGAGCGAGGCCTTTTGCCGGTGCTTCCTCCTTGTCCCCAGGCTAGTTGGCTTACCTTGTCGTCCCCAGATTCTTCCCTCTTTATTTCCTTTCGTCGTGCGCTTGTTTCTTCCTCCTTGGAGACTTCCCCTCCCCGTCCTTTTCTCTTTTCCCTTTTCGGTGAAGGGGGCCAGGTGGCTTTCCGACCTCGTCCGCCGGGCCCAGCAGGGAAAAGGCAAAGACAGAAGAGAAAGAGGGGAGGGCGGCGCTGGCAGGGCGGCCGGTCAGGCCTCGGGCCCAGCGAGAGCGCTCTCTTCCCCAAGCGTGGGCGCCATCTATCTATGGGGCCTGTTCCGTCAGGACCGCGTCTCTCGGCTGCGGGACCTGTCGGGCCGATGCTAGTGATGTTCCGCGTGCCGCCGCCCTCTGTACGGGGCACCGTCTGGGACTCGTACGGCCCGAGGGATGGCCTCGGGGCCCGTCTCTCTCCCTGGGGCCTTCTCCGTACGAGTGGTCTGACCTCGGCTGAGTTGGACCCGTCTCCGGGGGCCAACTGGCGAGGGGCGAGGGATCAGCCGACCTCGGCTTAGGTGGACCCCTCCTGGGTGGACACCTGGCAAGGTGGCAGGAGGTCGCCTGGCTTCGGCCGAGGTGGACCCGTCTCCGGGTGGCCACCTGGCGAAGGGCGAAGGACCGGCCGACCTCGGCTTAGGTGGACCCCTCCTGGGTGGACACCTGACGAGGTGGCAGGAGGTCGCCTGGCTTCGGCCGAGGTGGACCCGTCTCCGGGTGGCCACCTGGTCGAAGGGCGAAGGACCGGCCGATGCTCGGCTTAGGTGGACCCCTCCTGGGTGGACACCTGGCGAGGTGGCAGGAGGTCGCCTGGCTTCGGCCGAGGTGGACCCGTCTCCGGGTGGCCACCTGGTCGAAGGGCGAAGGACCGGCCGACCTCGGCTTAGGTGGACCCCTCCTGGGTGGACACCTGGCGAGGTGGCAGGAGCTCGCCTGGCTTCGGCCGAGGTGGACCCGTCTCCGGGTGGCCACCTGGTCGAAGGGCGAAGGACCGGCCGACCTCGGCCCAGGCGGACCCCTCCTGGGTGGACACCTGGCAAGGTGGCAGGAGGTCGCCTGGCTTCGGCCGAGGTGGACCCGTCTCCGGGTGGCCACCTGGCGAAGGGCGAAGGACCGGCCGACCTCGGCTTAGGTGGACCCCTCCTGGATGGACATCTGGCAAGGTGGCAGGAGGTCGCCTGGCTTCGGCCGAGGTGGACCCGTCTCCGGGTGGCCACCTGGTCGAAGGGCGAAGGACCGGCCGACCTCGGTCCAGGCGGACCCCTCCTGGGTGGACACCTGGCGAGGTGGCAGGAGGTCGCCTGACCTCGGCCGACCTCACTTAGGCGGACCCCTCCGGGCCCGGGCGCCAGTGAGGGGGGCAGAGGAACTCCGAGCCGAGCTCGACCTCGGCGAAGGCGGCTTGCCTTAGACAGTCGTCGGGCGGTGTAATCTTGCCGATCCTGACTTTGAAGACGTGGCGCTGACTCGACCGGGAAAACCTTCACGCGGCTCGATCGCATTCGGCGGTACCTGAGCCTGGCCACGTCACTATCACGACTATATATATACATATATATATATATATATATATATATATATATATATATATATATATATATATATATATATATATAGATTTTATATTTTATTTTATTTTTATTTTTTTTTGTTGTCCGAAACATGCGGGTCCGCACATCTCCCTCGTTTTGAGGGAAAGGATGCCAGTAAAGGAGGCTCGCCGTGTGCTGCAGCCCAACAGAGATTCCTGGAGCTGCTCGCGTACGGGTTAAGTTCCCCGTCGTCTCTCTCTCTCGTCTCTTTCCCTCAACTTCTTTATCTCGAGGGCTTCCTTTGGGCAAAGTTTCTAATGCCTGATTTCGTGAAGCCGATCTGTCCAGATTCCTCTGCTAATTGGTCTCAGATTCTGCGTCGTGCGATCAAACCGTGTTTAGGTTAATTCCTTTTTGCAATTTCCACGTATTTCTGATTATGGAGCAATTTTTATCACGCTTCAACAACATTCATAGGGCTTTACTTTTCATGCTTCGATTTATTAAAGATATTTGTAAAAACTCGAATAGATTTAATTTTCTTCGATGTTGTTATGGATGCGATGTGTCGTTGAACAAGTGCCATTGCCCTATTTTTGTAAGGAAGAAACTATTTTTTCAATTTTTATTCATCCGGGACTGGAGAAACTAGAAATGAATAGGCTTTCAGGAATGAAAGCCAGTTCTTCTTCTTCTTCTTCTTCTTTTTTTTAATTCAAAAGTTGTTTTCTTGTTCTCTAAAAGTTCCCATCCGTAGCCCAAAATGATAGATTTTGTTAATTTCAACTTAAATGTAGATTTGGAAGTGCAGAAGGATTGTCTTGCTGACTAGGCTGCATGGTTAGCTTAATCATTCTATGCTTTTCCTCTCTGCAAAGTTAAATTTGTCAGAACTTGATTTAATAGTTTTTGCTGGGAGCTAGTCATGGTTATCTTTCCATGTTCTTTAAGTCTCTGTAGAGGAGAAGAATCTTAAACAAATTTTACCTGGAATTGTTTGTTTTTTATTGAACTTTGGAGCCAAAATCTCTATTGATAATTATAATTGTTGTTACTGTTACTGTTCTAGCAGCGGTGGTGGAACTCTGTATTCTGAGGTCATCTAACTGTTTAACTCTTCGGTTTTGCTGGATTCAGGAAAAAAGTAGGAAAGAATTGTTGTTGGAGGAAGAAAAATTATGGGTATATCTGTGATAATGGGACTGAAGGCAACCATTTCGCTGTTGGCATTTTACTTCCTCAAAGACTCTGGTGTGAAAATGATTCATATACCCCTTCTACATGCATCTTTGGTTGATTATTTAGTTGCTATTGCTTCCCTTCCAGCAGTCAATCTTCCCCTGCTTTTGGGCAAGAGCTCTGATGGGAGTTTCCCACTTTGGTCGATGCTCATATTTGGCCCTTTTCTGGCTTTTGCCCGGATATTTGTGTTCTTGAGGAGATTGAAGAGCAGGGAACCAGCATATAGCAAGATTTCTGAAGGTTTATATGTTGGAGCCTGGCCATTTTCATTGGACCATTTGCCCCCAGGTGATCCTGCGGTAATTGATTGCACATGTGAATTACCAAGAAGCTCTGTGCTCTCACGGAATGCATATCTGTGCATTGGTATTTGGGATACAAGGGCCCCTCAACCATCACAAATTGAATCTGCTGTTCGGTGGGCATGCAGAAAGAGGGCTTTAAAGAAACCTGTATATGTCCACTGTGCATTTGGTGAGTGCTTTTTTATATTACATTCACACACATACGTGTATGTATGTATGTATGTATGTACATGTATATATTATGCATATGTGTGTTTGTATATGTATATATTATGCATATGTATGTATGTATATGTACATATTATGCATCAATTCTCTCACTTTAACTCTTATCATTTTTAATTTCTTTATATTGAAAGCTTGATTTGTTGTTTGCTGTAAATTTAATATTCATTATCTTGTATAAATAATTTCCAAATGGACATCAATTCCATTTGTTTTGGAATGATATTTGTGAAATACATGCTGCATATTCCTAAAAAAAGGGGAAAATGTAATTACATAAAAAAGGCAAACAGATGACATTTTGATCTTTGTATATTTCAATTGAAGTTGATCCTGTGTTATCTTTACCATATCGATCAAAACCTGAAATATCAAACATATGGCTATCATGAATACTGTTTTAATTTTGAGCTAGCAAGGAGGGGCATAATGCTTCTTGATGGAAAGAAGAAAGCAGATTAAAGAAAAGAATGATCTCCCATATAAATGATCTTTTCATGGACCAATGATGCCTTTGGACAAGATAATACCTATTTGCAAGGAGCTAAGTTTTCCTCATTTGTTAGATATGGAGATAGTAGATTATAAGATTTAAAAATTTTACACAATCTTATTAGATTTAATGGTAAAATTGTAGGAGGATTAGGAAATTGAGCATAAAGGAGTGCCCTCTTAGGATAAGTTTGAAACATTATTTTCATTGTTACTTTGTTTATGGTTCTTTTTCTTAATTTTAGCTTTTTTGCACATCTTATATGCTACAAAATCCAAAGTCAAAATCATTCTTATCCTAAATACTAGCAGGCACACATAATTGCTTAGTTGGCACCTATGCATGTCTGCAATCATGCAACATATGTGCAGACCTTTCTTTTCACCTGTCATTAGTGATATGAAGTTTCACATCAAAAAGATTGTTATAGATGAATGTGGGTATTGTATTGTTTTTGAAAAATGCATATTTGATGTTGAGCTTGTTTATTGAAACATGACTTCACAGAAGTTGCTGTAGAAAAGTAAAATAAACTATTGATGAAAGCAGTTTTTTCTCTATCAAACCTCTCCTTTTTCGGTCTTATTTATGATTCTTTGCAAGTTGAATGGGATCTTGGCCCCAATTTCCTGAACCAAATTGTATAAATAGTAGAAAAGGTCTTATGACCCTAGTATTTCAATGCAAGCCTTTATTAGGTAATTCAGCATGACTTATGGAGGATTAAGATCAAGTTGAGAGCCTATTGTAACACATTTTCAAACTATGATAATCCTACTTTGATCGATAGGACTGACTTTTATAGGTGGGTACTGCTTGTTGGTTAAGTAGCACTATGTTGAAGACATGGATACGTTATTTAAGGGGGGGGTGGGGGGGGGGGGAGAGAGAGGGATGATTAACTTATTGGGATGCTGGATTTTTGTTGTCCTCCATGCTGGCATTTGTTTCGATTTTAATAGGACTTTCTATACTTTTCATGCAATTTATTCTAGCATATCATATTGCACAGTGGCATCGACTATTATGAAACATAGTAAAACACAGTCATTATTTGACAAGCATAGGTGGTGATGTGGGGGCTAACCCCCATCCTCGGCGTCTCGAGGATTGTAAGCCGAGATTTGTAGAGCACCTTTCGACTAAAGCAAGGTCCTTGGACTCCTTTCAGCTTGGTTGACCTTTGGCCTTGGTAAGGATTTGCCTCATGTTTGGTATTCAAGCCTAGGCACCCCTTTGGATGGACCGAAGTACTGCCTTGAGACCCTCGGCCATAAAGGGAGGGCTCCTTGGTTCGCGGGACCGATAGAGGCCACGAAGACCCATCTCTCCCTAGCAACATGACCTTCGGGCGAGACAAGAATGCACCTTGAGTCCCTTGGTCCTGTGGACCCCCTGTCCTGATGTGGGTACCTAGGCCGATCTTGAATCCTTGTGCTTAATGGTAAATAAAGTTTCCTAGCAGCATCCCTCAAAGGCAGCTTAAGGAGGTACTAACCGATGCTCATTCTCATATACCTAGTATGGACATGCAGACAATCCCATAATCCATGGCAAATTCTTACAATTAAGGGGAATGTGATCGGACCCATATAGTGGTCCACGTCACCATTAAAAGTGTGGCTAGCAATATAGAAGAGGCAAATTCTTAATTAATGGGAAATAGACATTCTGTCCATGTGACGTGATTCTCTGACACCGTGAAGGATGGAATCCACATAATTGTCACTTCTTGCCAAGCGCATTGAGTGTTTTTCCTCTTCCAAAAATACCCATCCCGGGCCTATAAAAAGGGATTTCCCGAGAATCCCCAAGGTACGTATTCGCTATGATCTCTCTCAACCTCACTTATCTTTCCTTTTCCTGTTGTCTGCCACTTGACTTGAGTATCGAAAAGTTCTCGCTGGATCCACCTTCGGCGAAAGCTTTTCTTGTAGGTGCAGCTCATAAGTGTCACTCTTTCAGTGACTTCTGGCATTCGTGCAGGAAGCAGCGTTATCAGATAGAGGAAGGGCTGACATTATTACCCATTTTTAAGAAGAAACATTAAGCGGAGTTTCCATGCCATCCAAAGGCATGACTATCCACCATTCTGACACCACCGCCTCTTGACAAGCTAGTTAGCCTATTGGAGGTCCCACTCCAAATCCTTAAATCGGCACCACTCAGCAGGGGAGTCAAGCCGAACTTGACCGCCTAGAGCAGCTAACCCAGCAAATTTAGATATTAGTAGCCGCGGTCTACGAAATTCAGCATCAAGGCCCAGCAGTGTCGGTAGTATCACTGACAGCATCGTAGCCGGAGGCAGAGTAGGCGATACCATCCCAGATCCTAGTAGCATTAGAGATATTATGGCCAGAGCGACGGTGACTTCCCATCCCACAAAGCCACGAACGGGAGGAGCAAACTTAACAAAGTGTGCCACAGAGTCCCATACATGCAAGGAAGTGCTCTTCTTTGCCTTGGTCAGACAAGGGATCGACGCCAGCTTGATCACCCCCCGACTGTCTGAGGTGCATACCGCTAGAGAAGCAGAGGTAGATCGAAGGCTCCGGGAGTTGGACCAGCATATTAAAACTTTACGAGGTTTGGTTTCGGGAAGAGGTGAGGGTCTTGATTTCACTACTGAGCAGCCCTTCGAAGCTCAAATCATGTAGGAAAAATTGCCGAGGCATTTTAAGATGCTGCAATTGGAAATCTATGATGGTCAGTGGATTATTTGGAAAGTTTTAAAAACTTGATGCTTTTTCATAGGGCCATTGATGGAATTCTATGCTAGGCCTTTCCACGCTAAAGAAGGTAGTCTGATGTTGGTATTTTTGCCTAAAATCCAATTCCATCCACTCTTTCGACCAGCTGAGTCGATCCTTTGTCTTTCATTTTGCTAGCAGCAAGAGACTGCGCCAAGGTTCTGACTCCTTGATCAACATTAAGCAAGGAAAGCGAGAATCCCTTAGATCTTACGTGAGCCAATTTAATGAAGCAGCTCTGAAAGTATATAATTTAAATGTGATCTCCAGAAGCATCTTTTCCTCTTCTTATTGGAAAAGTGGCCGGCAATGGACTTCTCCAAAATACTAGCCAAGACAGAGAAGTATGCACGCGCCAAAGAGACGTATGGTGCTCATGGTCTACCGTTTGTTCCAATGGTTAAGGAACGGCCCCCGGCCTAGGAATTTCATCCAAGGGAAGATGAGGCGGGAAGTCGATCTCCTCCATGATGCCGAAGATCACCCTTTCGGATCCAATGCTATCAAAATCCTCAAGGCCAATAAGACATCCTACCATCAACAAGGTTTGACCAATATACTCCTTTCAATGCTCCTCAAGCTCAAGTTTTAATGCAGGTCAAGGGACAATTGCCTGATGCAAGAAGGTTGCGGACGAGGTCAAACAGGCATAATCCATGCAAGTATTGTCTCTATCGTCGTGACCACGGGCATAACATGGAGTGTGTCCAGTTGCAGGATGAGATTGAGGTACTCATCTGCCGTGGCTGAGGTTCCGACTCCTTGATCAACATTAAGCAAGGAAAGCCAGAATCCCTTAGATCTTACGTGAGCCAATTTAATGAAGCAGCTCTGAAAGTATATAATTTAAATGTGATCTCCAGAAGCATCTTTTCCTCTTCTTATTGGAAAAGCGGCCGGCGATGGACTTCTCCAAAATACTAGCCAAGACAGAGAAGTATGCACGCACCAAAGAGACGTATGGTGCTCATGGTCCACCGTTTGTTCCAATGGTTAAGGAACGGCCCCCGGCCTAGGAATTTCATCCAAGGGAAGATGAGGCGGGAAGTCGATCTCCTCCATGATGCCGAAGATCACCCTTTCGGATCCAATGCTATCAAAATCCTCAAGGCCAATAAGACATCCTACCATCAACAAGGTTTGACCAATATACTCCTTTCAATGCTTCTCAAGCTCAAGTTTTAATGCAGGTCAAGGGACAATTGCCTGATGCAAGAAGGTTGCGGACGAGGTCAAACAGGCATAATCCATGCAAGTATTGTCTCTATCGTTGTGACCACGGGCATAACATGGAGTGTGTCCAGTTGCAGGATGAGATTAAGGTACTCATCTGTCGTGGCTGACTTGACAGGTTCCTTTAGGATCAAAGGGAGAAGTGTGATGCTTCGAAGCCTCGTTGCGCCTATCAGAACCACCACTGAGATCGGAGGAGCTGATTGATATTCCTGAATTAGGCAAGGTCAACACCATTAGTGGGCTAGTGGAAGAAGGCGATCTTGGTAAGAGAATGAAGATTAAAGAAGCCGATAAAGTCAACACCTTCACTTGGGCCGATGCCAAAGGAGTGTAGTACCCATTTAATGATGCCATGTTTGTAATTATGAATTTAGCTGATTATGATGTACACCGTATGCTCATTGATAATGGAAGTTATGTGGATATCTTGTTCTATGAGGTCCTTTTAAGAATGAATATTTCTCTGAAGCGATTGGAAGGGACATACGCACCAATAACAGAGTTCTTTGGGGAGCTGGTTCCCGTTGAAGGAACTATTGTACTGCCCGTGGTAGCAAGGCAAGCCCCTTGTCGATCCTTGGTGCACCTGACCTTCACGGATGTAAAAACCTCTTCAGCATACAATGCTATACTTGGTTGGCCTAGGCTAAATGTCTTTCATGCGATTGTTTCAATATATTATCTGTTTATGAAGCTCCCAATTGCACGAGGGGTCGGGAAGGTCCACGGGAATCAAGCCTTAGCAAAGTAATACTATATGGTGTCTCTTGGAGCTAGACCATCCAATGCTATCCCAGTAAAAGGGCTAGATATTCGAGATGAGTTGATTAAAGAATTGAGAGAACCTGTCAAAGATCTCCTAATCATTCCCCTGCATGAAGGAAATCCCTAGCACACCATCTGTATTGGCTCCAGGCTGGACGAGACCACAAAACAATAGCTCGTAGATTTTTTGCGTAAAAATGCTGACATTTTTGCTTGGTCTCCTATAAACATGCCAGGCATTGATCCAGAAGTGATGATGCGTCACCTAGAGGTGGATCTTGTTACCAACCTGTGAAGCAAAACAAAAATGTTTCATCCCTAAGTGATAAAAGGCTATTGCCGAGAAAGTAGACAAGTTGACCAACATCGGGTTTATTAGAGAAGTTAACTACTTTGATTGGCATGCCAACATTATGCCGGTGAAAAAGGCAAGTGGGGAGTGGCGAATGTGTATTTACTTCAACGACTTAAACAAAGCATATCCAAAGAATAGTTACCCGCTTCCCCGAGTTGACCAGCTAGTGGATGCAATGGTGGGCTATGAGCTTCTAACATTCATGGATGCATTCTTGGGATATAACCAAATTTGCATGGTGTCCAAGGATGAAGAAAAAAAAGGTTTTTATTACTGACCATGGTCTGTTTTGTTACAGGATGATGTCATTTGGTTTAAAGAATGCTGTGGGGCAATCTACCAGTGGCTGGTGAATAAAATTTTCAAAGATTAAATCGATTGAAACATGGAGGTCTACGTGGATGACTTGCTCGTTAAGGTTGGGTCTCAGGAGTCCATGTTAATGATTTAAAGGAGGCCTTTACCACCTTGTGCAAGTACATAATAAAGTTGAACCCGGCGAAATACACGATCGGGGTGACATTTGGCAAGTTCCTTGGGTTCATTGAGTTGCACCAAGGAATTGAAGTCAATCTAGAGAAGATATAGACTGTAAGACAGATGGGAGCTTCGAAGATGGTGAAAGAGGTGCAAAGGCTCATAAGAAAAATTGCTGTTAGCAGGTTTGTCTCTAGATTGGCTAAGCAATGTCTATCTTTCTTTCAAACTTTGAAGAAACCGAAAGATTTGCAGTGGATCGATGAATGCTAGAAGGCGTTTGAAAAACTCAAAGCCTACCTCAGTGCTCCCTCTATCTTCAATAAGCCTAAAACAGATGAAGAGCTGTACTTGTATCTGGCAGTTTCACCTTTTTCCATTGGTTCTGTTCTAGTTTGGGAGGAAGGTTGAGTTCAGAAACTATTTTATTACATCAGTCGAGTACTACAAAATACAGAAATTAGGTATACTCTTTTTGAAAAGATCTTCACCCTCAAAATTTTGGCTAGGAATCTCTTTGTTTCCAAGGCCATACTGTGGTTGTTCTCATGGACCAACCATTTAAGATGACCTTGCATAGGCCATATGGTAGGCATAGTGACCAAATGGGCTCTCGAGCTCACTGAGTTTGACCTTGTATTCCGGCCTTGATCCTTCATAAAGGTGCAGGTGTTGGCTGACTTTGTGATAGAGTACACTATCCTGGAAGAAGAGCTAGAGGTAGATAGCTTGGCGGAGGAAGCCCGGAGAATTGATAGGTGCTATACGTGGATGGTTTGTCAAATGCCAATGGGTCGAGGGCAAGATTGGTTCTCACCAACCTTGAAGGAGACATCATTTAGTACACCTTCCGCTTCAGGTTTCTGTCCATCAATAATAAGGCTGAGTATAAAGCTTTGATCGTTGGCCTCAGGATATCCAAGGAATTGGGCATGCAACATTTGAAGGCTTGCAATGATTCACAACTTGTCGTCAACCATATATATACAAGACCAGAGAAGAAAATATGAAAAGGTATCTTTTGAAGGCCAAAGACCTGATCCGAACCTTTCGTAGCTTTGACATCCAGCAAATTTTTAGGATAGAGAATGCCCAAGCTGACACCTCTCAAAGCTTGCAACCTCTGTACCACTTGATGTGCATGTGCAGGTTTTCTTTGAGGTGGTAGAAGAGCCCAGCATCAAAGAGCCAACATCGGTATTGCAACTTGACTTCGAGCCCTATTGGATTGATCCGCTAGCTTGCTATCTTTGTGATGGTACTCTCCCTACCGACCAAAGAGAAGCTAGAAAGATACAGCACCATGCCTCTTGATTCGTCCTTTATAAAGACAGGTTATACAAAAGGTCTTTTTCCCTACCTCTTTCAAGGGCTTGCTATCCTCAGAGATGGAATTCACTGTATTAAAGGTCCACGAAGGGCTATGCGGAAACATGTGGAAGGTAGGGCTTTGTCTTACAAGATTCTGCGACAAGGATACTATTGGCTCATCATGTAGCAAGACGCCATAGACATGGTTAGGAAGTGTGACCCATGTCAACGAAACTCTAATGTGTAGTGATAGCTAGCCGCACCATTAATCCCTGATACCACCCCATGGTCCTTGCTCAATGGGGGATAGACATACTTGGTCCTTTTTCTCAGGCTTTGGGATAGCGGAAGTTCTTGCTTGTGGCCATAAACTACTTTACAAAATGGTTAGAAGCCGAACTTCTTGCCAAAATTATAGAAGCCCGGGTAAAGGATTTTATTTGGAAGTTCATCATCCATTGCTTCGGCCTTCTGAGAGTTAGCATCATGGATAATAGCCAGCAATTTAGTAGTTTTAAACTAGCTGAATTCTGCAGGGATTTGGATATCATGTACTGCTTTACCTCTGTTGGCCACCCTCAAGCTAATGGGGAGGCCAAAGTTACTAACAGAATTCTTTTACAAGAATTGAAGACTTGGTTTGATTGAGCGAAAGGGACATGGTCCGATGAGCTACATGTCCTTTGGGCCTACCGGATCATGTAGAGAGCCCCAATAGGTGAGGCGCCCTTTAACCTTGCCTTCGGGCTTGAGACGGTGATCTTGTTGGAGTTGGACCTTCTCTTTGGGTGGAGAATTTTAACAAAGATGGCAGCTCGGAGCAGCTAAAGGCGAACCTAGATCTGCTGGAAGAGGTTTGAGAGCAGGCAGTGATTATTTGTCATAGGGTGGTCAAAAACAAAAACCTAACTCACTACTATAGTTAAGATGATTAGGGATTGTATCACCGGGGATCTAGGACAATTGTTTCATGAAAAGATAGAAAAATTGTTATTGATAATTTGTACCTTAAAATATTTTATGGAATAAGAAAATAATAACTAAATGATAAAACTAGAAAAAATGATATGATAGCAAGGTCTTGGGATTTCAAATCAATTTTTAATTCTAATATTGGTACTATTAATTGTTGTAATAATGATAATCGATGAAGATGTTTTATGATTGGATTCGATTTTAACTTATCTCATTTCGAACACAGATTGTATCTCCTGATCACGATCTGTCTCCTAGAGTATAAGTTATTCGAAACCGAATCATAAAGATCTTGAAAAGATTAGCTAAAAATATGAATAATTCTTTAAGATAATTTAGCCGTTTGAGAGTGTATCTCCCGATAACGATCTGTCCCTTACATAAATTATTTAAAGGTCAACTACATAAAGCATAAAAGCTTGCAAGTAATCTTGAATAAAGGATATTTATTATACTCAAAGAAAAGCTTACGAGATTGCATCAAAATAAATACTACTAGATTAAAAATAAAAAAGTAACTCTACTTTTATGAGGACCAAACTTCTAGCTGCTCATGATGTTGATTGCCAAGGCTTTCTCCATCTTTATCTTTTTTTTTAAAGTCCAAAGCAAGATCTAAAAAATTAAAATAAAATAAAAGACTTTTGCTGAATTGCTGCCTGGACTGTTGCTTGGGGTCCGTTTTTTATAGAGCTTGGAATAAGCTTTCTTCCAGTCAAATTTGGAGTGAAATTGGTATAGAATCGGGTTTGAATCACAAGTTCTCGCAGCCATCCGATCTGCATCATAGGATCGAAATCCAATTGAAATCTAGCTATTCAAAGCCCAAACAATGTTGATTAATTATGGGTCATTGGATCCATGCTTTTATCGTTGATGGGCCATAGATGGGTGCTATTTTATAGCTTAAATCCCGCTCTCGATCCTTCTTTAGGTCGGAATGAATTCCAACCATTGGATCCGAGTCTTGATGTGTTCTCGCTCGTCGGATGTCATAGAGAGGCAGCGGTCAGCGATGAGGAAGAAGGCGAAGGCCGTAGCGATGGTGACGGGAATGGAGACAGTGGAGAGGATGGCCTGCGATGGACGATGACTATGATGGGAAGGTGGTGTTGGAAAAGATGATCGGTGAACTGCGGCAGTGATGGCGGCAGTAGCAACGTCGGAGATGGTGAGAGGCGGTGGTAATGGGGAGAGATGTGGCGGTGGTTGGGACAGGGAGGATGAAAGCTCGGGACATCTCGAGATGGAGAGGAGAATGTGGTGGCACGTCGGCAAGCTTGGCGACATCTCGGGAATGTCTCAGGCCAGTGATGATGTTAGCGGCGGCGGGATGCGGCTCATGGTGGAGGCATCGGGCTGAGAAAGATGGTTGATCAAAGCGACGGAGATGAGGATGACGGTCGATGGAGACTGGTGACCGGGTGGTGGTGTTGGCGATGGGCAGCATAGGAAGCGGCAGTGACGACGAATTAGGGCGGTGGCAGTGATTGTGATGGAAAGAAGGGGCGACAGCAGCCATTTCCTCTTCGTGGTCCATGAAAATGGGCCTGTAGACCAAATGACCGGTCCATGGTGGACCGGTTTTAAAATCTATGTTGATCTGGTTTTTAATTGATTTTGGATCCATTTGAACATCTATTTGTGTGCTGTTTGATTTCTTGGATTCTACTGATGAAGCTCGTTCCATCTATGGACATCTTTCTACAAAATATAAATAAAACTATTAATTCTTAAGGAATAAATATTAATTAATATAATCTTAATATTTGAGTTGGAATATTTAATAGACTTATCAAGTAGTAATAAAAATGGCAGCCTACTGACAAGGAGTTGCTTGATATCATAACACGCAGGTTCGAAGCAAGTTTTTCCAAGTTGGAGATCTTCTATTACAAGTCAAAATATCTCAACAATCAGCCAAGAAAAACTTTCTCCAAATTAGGAAGGCCCGTATCGAGTGGAAGAGGTCATTCAGTCAGGGATGTATCGCCTTGCATAACTAGATGGAACATCCCTGTCTTGTTCCTGGAATTCGAAAAACCTCTGAATATATTACCAATAATGTAATTTTCTTTACCTTTTAATAAAAAGGATTTGCGATTGAGATGGTGTGCATTTTTATTAATCAACAGGATATAGAAGGTACCTTTGATTGACGTTTAATTCAATGGCCTTTGATCGGTCCTAGCTCCAAAATAGTTTTTGATTGGCTTGGCCTCAATAACCTACCAGCGTCCTGTAGAAAGTGCCTTTGATTGGCATTTAATTCAATAGCCTTTGATCGGTCCAAGCTTCAATGGCCTACCAATGATCCATAGAAAGTACTTTTGATCAGTGTTTAATTCAATAGTCTTTGATCGATCTTGTTTCCAAAATGGTTTTTGATCGGTCCGAGTCTCAACGGCTTGCCAACGGCCCGTAGAAGGTATCTCTGATCGGCGTTTAATTCAATAATCTTTGAGTGGTCCTGGTTCCAAAACAGTCTTTGATTGGCCCGAGCCTCAACGGCCTACCAACGGCGCATAGAAGGCACCTTCGATTGGCATTTGATTCATCAACCTTTGATCAGCTCAAGTCTTGATGGCCTTTCAATGGCCTGAAGAAGGTATCTTTAATCGGCATTTAATTCAATGGCTTTGGATAGGCCATGGCTCAAAAACAGTCTTTGATTGGTTCGAGCCGCAACAGCCTACCAATGGCTTGTATAAGGCACTTTTGATCAGCGTTTAATCCAATGGCCTTCGATTGGCCCGTAGAAGATCCCTTAGATTGATTTTATTTTGATTTGGTATCAGGGCCAATTGTTACATTTTTACACTGTAATAGATAATCAATGCGGTTAACCATGCGGACCTTTGGCTCAATAGGCTTTGATTGGCTTTGGCTCCAAGCAGTCTTTTATTGAGCCTTGACAATGAGGATTGACCGTTAGGGCCTTCAATCGTTCGAGACACTAAGGGCCAACTATGGCAACCCTCGACTTGACTGACCAGCATTTAGTCTGAGAGCCGAGGGCTAATCATGAAAGACCAATGAAAGCCCTTGCAGGCTACTTGCCACAACTAAGGTCCCTCGGTCGAACACGATCAGTGAAAGTGGCGATCCTAATTTTTGCCTTCAAGGTGTAGCACCCTATGCGGCACTATTGGAAACCCTCATATACACCCTTTGTTGAACTAGTGGAGTTAAAATGCCTGCAAATACAAAAGCAAAGAACAATGTATTGTAAGCATAAAAAGAAAGTATCATTGATATTTCCAAAAAAGGCCAAAGGCCATTACAGAAAGGTCTGCATAAAAGTAGAACAAGATTACATCATAAAA
The DNA here is from genome assembly GCA_021397845.1 of Areca catechu. Lineage (NCBI taxonomy): Eukaryota > Viridiplantae > Streptophyta > Magnoliopsida > Arecales > Arecaceae > Areca > Areca catechu. Next base: position 88,024,497 of record CM038043.1, on the reverse strand, counting down.
AAGAAAAGTGATTAGGCAATTCCTCAAGGCAACCAAAGGAGGTACTAACCGGTGCTCATTCCCATGCACCTGTGCGGATAGGCGGACAAATCCCGTAATCCATGGCAAATCCTTGCAATTCAAGGGAATGTGATCGGACCCATACAATGGTCCACCTCACCATTAAAAAGGGTGGTTGGCAATACAGAAATGGGAAATAGACATTCTATGCACGTGACGTGATTCTCTGACACCACACAAAACGGAATCCACAAAACTGTCACTTCTTGCCAAAGCACATTGAGGGTTTTCTCTCTTCCAAAAGTATCCTTGCCCGGGGTCTATAAAAGGGGGCCAAAGCACATTGAGGGTTTTTTCTCTTCTAAAACTACCCCTGCCCTGGGTCTATAAAAGGGGGTTCCCTGATAACCCTCAAGGTACGTATTTGCTACGATCTCTCTCTCAACTTTGTTTACCTTTCTTCTTCTTATTGCTTGCCACCTTGAACGTCGGAGGTTCCTTGCTGGATTCGCCTCCAGCAAGGGCTTTACTTGCAGTTGCAACTCACGAGTGTCACTCCTCCAGTGACCTTCGGCGTTTGAGTGGGAAGCAGCGCCATCAGGTCGTGTTAATGGCTTTGATCTACAAGGCTAGATACACCTTGTGATTTGCTGGGATGTTTATATTATGATTCATGCACTTTTCATAACATTGGTATTTTTTAACATATTATGTTATTTCCTTTAATCTGTATTTTGTAGTGAACATGCAAAATTCCTGGCGATGGTTACTTTACTTTTTGTTTGTATATTTAGCTAAACAAGCAGTGTTCATGTTCATGTTGCAACAATCAAATTCTATGATAAACAAATAAATGGTATAAGCTGCACATAACCACCGTGTGTAGGGATTTCAAGTCTCTTGCATTGGCCTCATTTTACCAGTTCAGCCTTTAACTTCAGTAGTACTTTCCTAAATTGTTTCTTATTTTGTTATATATTCTTGATCCATGAAATCTCCATCAATGCTCAAGGTTTCCAACCATGAGTTTATATTTCCTTACTCTATGTATATACTTGTACAAATAAAGTAGATGCCTGTTGGCTCCATAACTGTAGTTAGTTGATGAGGGACGAACTCTAAACTGATGCATTACATGAAAGGGATGATCATAAAGAAAAAAACAGATTAAAGAGAGCAATATTTTTTTGATTTTTAATGGTTTTGTTCCCGAAAGAAAGCAAGACTAGTTTAGGGTTTTCATGTAACAGTTAGAGTTCTACTCACATGCTAGAAACTATCAAAGAAATAAAGAAAAATGATCATAGGATTAAGAAATCCTATCAAGAACATGTTCAACCTCAAAAAAATCAGACAGAGAGAAGGGGATTGGGCTTTAAATACTAGGTAATGATTCCTTATTGTTGAAGAAGGGATTGCTCCTCTTAGATTGGCACCTGGACGACGAAGCAGCTTTCCCGCAGATCCGCCGGCTTTTTATCAGATGACTTCGAGGGCAAGGAGGACTTCATCCAAGGTGTGTTTCTTGATGCGGGACAGAGATCGGGGATGGATCGCTGGCGAGCGTAGAAGTCACCAGAGATTAGGATTTGCAGGGGAGAAGAAAGAGAGGGCGAAGGATAACTGGGGTTCACACAGATTCCCCGTGGAGGACAAGCACACAGCAAAGGGCTTACATAGATGTCCTAGGGATCACACAGAAATCCTGAAAAATTCACACAGAACTAAAGAAATATTCATTCATCGTTCATTGTTAAAAAATACAAGAGGGGGTGGGATATTTATAGATTCACCCCAAGGTACATAACTTGAGGGCTAAGAAATCCTAACTTGTATGCCAAGAAACCCTGGTGGACCTGGTCAACAGTGGGCCTGTCTCGGACTGGAGCTCTCTCGCAGACTTGGCGGCATGAAGGGATCAGGTGCATGAAGTCCAGCTCTACTTGAGGGGCCTGGTGAATATCCGGGTCTGCTTACTCTCCTCTTGGATCTTGACATGAATGAAACTTAGAGGACTTGATTAGACTCGACTGGACTGAAAATAACTGGACCTGACTAAGTGGACTCAACTGGACTCAGTTGTCTCACTTTATTACAGGACTAATGGACTCAAATAAAATAAAATAAAATAGACTTTTGGTTTCCATCATTTCTTCCGAGGGATCTTGCAAGCATCAAAGGTTAGGGCTTAGGAAGATGGAAAAAATATAAGACGGAAGATTGGAGAAGGAGAAGCGGGTGGATCGCTGGGGCTGATCGGTGGCCTGGTAGGAGATGAAGACGCCTGGTTTGATGGGGCAACCTGGAGATGAACTTGGTGGCCTGGATGCTGGGAGAGGATGCCTAGAACTCTGAAGATGGCTGCCTGGAAGAGGAGTGGGGCGGCTTAGGGTTTGGTGGAGGTTGATGTGGGCGGCCAAGAAGGAGAAGATGAGGGGCGTCCTAGATGGGAGATTGAGAGGGGGTGGCCAAGATGATTGGAGATGGGGCGACTAGGGTTTGATTAGATGAAGAGAGAAGGGAGTGGCTAGGATTTGTAAGAATGCTAGGGTTTGAAAGATAACTGGGCCTCACACCCACTCCCTCACGGAGGTCGATGTTCTTAAAGAAATAAGGCAAATATAAAAGAAAACTCAAATTTTCATTCATAAGACTTATTCATTACAAGGGGGAGGGGGTAGGTATTTATAGATTCACCCAGGTCCCTGGACTCCTAGACAGACTTGGATTACAAAACTTGAGGGCCAAGAAAACTAGTTCCCTGTGGGACTATGATTACAAAACTTGAGGGCCAAGAAAGCTCTCTTGGGCTTGGGCAGCAACTTCATAGTCTTGGGCAGCCTCCTGGTGGGCTGGGGTGCATGAACTCCAGGGGCATGGGCTGATCTAGGGCGCCAACATTCTTGGGCCTTGGACTGGGGTGCTGGGCTAGGGAGGGCGCCATCTGACCTTGGGCTAGAAGGGGGCGCCTAACTTGATGGGCTTGATGGCATGAAAGGGCCCAAGCACTGGGAACTTGGGGCGCCACTGCTGGGGAAGGCCTGAGTAGGGGCCCAGGTGCAGGAATCCAGTTTTGGGTGGGGGCCTGGTGAATCTTTTGGTCCGGTGACTCTCCTCTTAATGAGAATTACATGGACTCGATTTGGATTGAAATAAGGGACTAAGTAGACTTAACTGGACTCACTTGTCCCACTTTATTACAGGACTCAGACTTTATTACAGGACTCAATAAAAAAATTTATAGACTTCCCAACACATGACTCAGAGATCTTCATGGAACCTTGAATTCTTGTCTGCTCCTGATGTCCCCATCAATTCTCCCGGGATGGAAGGAACTCGACCCTATCGAGTAAAAGGTCAATCCGGCTCTGGTGGGTCTGGGTTGAGGCATTGCGGATCCTCTCGAGTGATCCACGAATTCTCAGATCTCGGTCGACCTTGCCAACGAACCAAGTGACATGTTAGCCTTTGATCTGGGTACTAATGACTTGGTCGTCCAGGATACGTTCAATCATTTTCCTTATCCAGGCAATTGATTTGTGGACACTCAGGGATGGGTTTGCTCATATAAAGAATAGGATCAGGTCCAAAGGGTCACTGGATATCATTGTTGGCTCCCTATACTCAACTAAGTTTGAAATATTGAAGGTTGAGCTTAATGCCTAATGAGGTGGTAACTTGAGTATTAGGTCCAACTTTCTTTATCACTTTGAAGGATCCAGCACTACGGGGTATGTAACCTAATCATTACATGATCTCCCTAGCGAACTCTTGGACTCTTTCGTGAATTAACCAGGTTTTTATAAAAACATTGTTCACATTAATCTTATGATTAATTCCTTATGTAGATCTCTACATGCAAGTTAAATGACTTAGACTAACATCTCATGCAAGCAAATGATTCATACCAACATGCAGGCAAATGACTCATACCACTACCTAATGGACTACGGACTCGACTAAACCCTGAACTACAACTGGGTTTGACCCTTGGTCAGGTGGGTGACATGTAGATGAGAATGGTGCATGGACTCCTAAATGTCATAGGGTTTTCCAGAAGTGGTAAACCTAACATGCTCAAAGGATGTATGCAACTTGCTAACCTCTACAAAATGCAATCTAATGGTTCTAGAAACTTCGGAAGCCTCAGGAAAATGGTAGAAAATAAGAAGTGGATTCGGAGTTAGTCTGGTAGGGTAAGAAATAAGACGGGGGTTCGGGGATGACCTGGTAGGGTAGTAGGTAATAAGATGTTTCAGCGAATAGTCCTAGACTAATGGGGTGGATCTTATGGTATGGACATCGATCTACAGGTAACAAAAGATCTACTGTATGGAAAGATTAGTTGGTAATTTCAAGAAAGAGATCTTCAATGGAAACTACAGAAGGGGATTCATCCTGAGGGTATTGAATGATAGAAATCATGTCCTCAATAAATTTTGCAGGTTCTTGAATTTTAGGACTAGACTCTATAATTTGGTTCGTCTCTAGTATCTCAGGTAAAGTTCTAGTAGCAGTATCAGGGTTCTCTTCCTCTAATTGTTCTTTTAATACAATTTCAATATGTTTCTAGGTCAGCCATAGGTGTTTCCTTTTCTCCTTCATATTCATCTATTAGGTTTGCTCCTGCTTCATACACTTCTTCAATGTTATTCTTGTGAACAACTGGGATAGCAGGGGTGGGTTAACTAAGAGGAAGTGGACTAATATTGGACTCATATCTAGGGGTACTATTCCTAATGGGTTCAGGTCGACTAAGGGGAAGTGGACTAACACTGGGCTCATAACTAGGGATACTAATCCTATGGGGTTCGGGTTGACTAAGGATTATGGGTCCCTTGGGCTCATAGGATATGGGCTCAGATCGATGGGTTATGGTTTTCTTGGACTCACAGGACCTGGGTTTATAGAATCTAGGTTCACAGGATCTGGGTTCATAGGATCTAGGTAGGTATCTTTTCCTAAGTTTGCTCTTCGTGGCTCTTTAAGTAGCTATGGTTATTTCTCCTATGTTTTTAGTCATCCTTTCAACCTTATCCCAGCAGATTTTAGCCTGGCAAATTAACTTGAGTTTGGTAAACTTAAACTTCCTTTCTTCTGACAATAGTTCCCTCTCAAAATACTGATCCATACCTTCTTCCCAATCAAGATAATCCTCAAGATCGAGATTGCCACGAAAAGTGGGTGCTTCTAACCTAATGTTCCTAATAGTTTTCTCATCTCGGTTTATAAAATCATAATTGGGTTTCTTATGATAAGACTCCCAGATTAGGTCATGGTGTGGGGCTCTTCTAGGGTTGGGCTCCAAGAATGGGTCAGGGTGTTGGGCTCTCTTATGGTTGGGCTCCAAGAATGGGTCAGGGCGTGGAACTTTCCTAGGGTTGGGAGGTGAGGGAAGAGGTGACTCTAGTTTAGGTTCAGGATGGGTCTTACGGGTTCTATCTATTTGTCCTAATTGTCCCTTCACTCGATCACACCTATGGTTAATTTGGGCATATTGCTTATTTAAGATCCTCAGTAAGGTTTCTATAGTGGACTCCATGGTCAAACCAGACTGGGTTGGGTTTGAGGCTACTAGTATTGGGCTCCTAATATAGGGGTCATGCAACAAGCATACACAAAGCATTCTAAGGTTTACTAGACCTAGCCCAAGTAGAGTGAGTCAACTCAACTTACACCCAACTCACCAATTAATTCTTCCACTGGCCAGGTAAGAGGTGGGTTGGCGGGAGGCTCTCCCTGCTTGTCGCAGGGTCCTAACCACTAGTCCGCTTAGGATATTTGCCATTGGACCTCTAGTCTTAGATACCAGCTTCCAGTAATAATTGGAGGATTGAGTGTACTAGTTTTCTCACAAGACTCGAACCCGACCTGTTGGTGTCCCTAAGCTGTATTAGGTTGCTACTCGATTTTAATTAGGCTTGGATTCGAATGCATGGTGGTTGTTTTAGGCTAAGAAAAGGTAATGACATCCTTCCCTTATCTGACATAGCAAAATTGTCCTTAATGTGATTTATGCAAGATGATGCATACACATATGAATCTAAGATGCAACAGGAACTAAAAATCAGAAAAAAATGCAGCGAATAAATTTTTTTTTTGTGTTTTACGCAGATGGCAGATTAGTGAAGATTAGTTTCAGTTTAATTAAGTACAAGAAAATTAAGTTGGAGGGTTTTAATGTAACTAATTTCAGCCCTAGGTTAGTGTTACAGAAATTTCAGCAAGTTAGTCTTTAGGTTTCATGCAGAAACTTTTATGTTGCAGAAACTTTTATGTTTTTCAGATCAAAAAATTACAGAAAAATACAGAAATAAAGAGGACTAAATATGTGATCAGAGAATGTAAAAATTGATGCAAAACAAAAAGAATTTGATGGAAGACAAATCCTAGGTTTAGACTAGTAGCAGATTTCAGCAAGCAGGCTTTTTTTTTTTGTTAGGATTTTGTTTTTGCTGTTTTTTGTTTGTTTTCAGATCTGAAAAATTCAACTAAAATTGCAGAAAAACAGAGGACCAAACAGAGATCGAATGATGCAAAATTCAGAAAAAAATAGCAAGGTTTGGATGGGAAATTAGCCCTAGGTTTTGATGGGTATTCAGATTTCAGCATGTAAAAATTATAAACTATGATACAAGAACATGTGCTAATCCTGCTCTGATACCAAAATTGATGAGGGACGAACTCTAAACTGATGCATGACATGAAAGGGATGAACATAAAGAAAAAAATAGATTAAAGAGAATAATATTTTTTTGATTTTTAATGGTTTTGTTCCCGAAAGAAAGCAAGACTAGGTTAGGATTTTCATGTAACAGTTAGAGTTCTACCCACATACTAGAAACTATTAAAGAAATAAAGAAAAAGGATCCTTGGATTAAGAAATCCTATTAGGAACATGTTCAATCTCAAAAAAATCAGACAGAGAAGGGGATTGGGTTTTAAATACTAGCCAATGATTCCTTGTTGTTGAAGAAGGGATCGCTTCTCTTAGATTGGCACCTGGACGACGAAGCAGCTTTCCCGCGGATCCGCCGGCTTTTTATCAGATGACTTCGAGGGCAAGGACTTCATTCAAGGTGCGTTTTTCCCAAGGGATCCTGCAAACGTCAAATGTTAGGGCTTAGGAAGATGGAAAAAATATAAGACGAAATATTGGAGAAGCGGGAGGATCGCCAGGGCTAATCGGTGGCCTGGTAGGAGATGAAGAGATGCCTGGCTTGATGGGGTGACCTGGAGATGAACTTGGCGGCTTGGATGCTGGGAGAGGATGCTTAGAACTCTGAAGATGGCTGCCTGGAAGAGGAGTGGGGCGGCCTAGGGTTTGGTGGAGGTTGGTGTGGGCGGCCAAGAAGAAGATGAGGGGCGTCCTAGATGGGAGATGGGGGGGGCAGCCAAGATGTTTGGAGATGGGGCGGCTAGGGTTTAATTAGATGAAGAGAGAAGGGGGTGGTTAGGGTTTGTAAGAGTGCTAGGGTTTGAAAGATAACTAGGTCTCATACCCACTCCCACATGGAGGTTGATGTTCTTAAAGAACAAAGGCAAATATAAAAGAAAACTCAAATTTTCATTCATAAGATTTATTCATTACAAGGGGAAGGGGGTGGGTATTTATAGATTTACCTAGATCCTTAGACTCCCAGACAGACTTGATTACAAAACTTGAGGGCCAAGAAAACTAGTTCCCTGTGAGACTAGGATTACAAAACTTGAGGGCCAAAAAAGCTCTCTTGGGCTTGGGCAGCAACTTCATAGTCTTGGGCAGCCTCCTGGTGGGCTGGGGTGCATACACTCCAGGGGCATGGGCTGATCTGGGGCGCCAACATTCTTGGGCCTTGGACTGGGGTGCTGGGCTCGGAAGGGCACCATCTGACCTTGGGCTAGAAGGGGGCGCCTAACTTGATGGGCTTGGCGGCATGAAAGGGCCCAAGCACTGGGGACTTGGGGCGCCACTGCTGGGGAAGGCCTGAGTAGGAGCCCAGGTGCATGGAATCCAGTTCTGGGTGGGGGCCTAGTGAATCTCCTGGTCTGGTGACTCTCCTCTTGATGAGAATTACATGGACTCGATTTGGATTGAAACAAAGGACTAAGAAGACTCAACTGGACTCACTTGTCCCACTTTATTATAGGACTCAGAGGACTCAATAGAAAAAATTTACAGACTTCCCAACACATGACTCAGAGATCTTCATATAACTTTGAAATTCTTGTCTGCTCCTGATGTCCCCATCATTGGTCTCAAGAAATTTGGATAGGAATGGCTTTAGATGCTAAACCTAAATGGCAAAAATGTTTGGCAAAACTTTATATCCAAAATGTCTTTGGTTGTAGTCAGAAGCCATTTTATTGTCTTCAGTTGTAGAAGGGATTATTATTGTTCCAAGATAACCACATAGAGGCCTTTAAGTTACGTTTTTCTTTTGCAAGTTTTATAAATAAATTAAAGTGAAAATCCTGTCCCTTTAGTTATCTTTTCACTTGAAGAGTCCCACTCCCCAAGTATCCTATCATGGCTGTCCATTAAATTTTCATCTTAAATAAATTATTGCACGACTCTGTGTTCTTTGTATTGTGTCTTTCCCAACATATCCTATATTCGTTTAAAGTTAGTGTGCAGAAGAAATGGAGATGTTGAGATGCCTTGGTTCCGATTCCTCTTGTCCTCTTAGGAGGTTTTATCCAACCCTAGTTTAAGATGTGCTCTCATTATGGAACCTGATAACAACGGGCTCATTTCAGCTACTTAAGCAGACTATCATCATATCTAATTTTTGATCGCATATTCTCTATTCAAAGCAGTATTTCTGTTCCTATTGCTAACTGAAGCCTTTGAAAAATAAATAGTATTTTTTTAATCAAAACATGTTTCAAAAGGGGATCAATAGCAATCATATATTGTAAACAATCAAACACATACTCTTTTGGAAGACCTCATGTTCCAAAATTTTCTAACAACATACTTGTGTTTGACCATATATTGTTGTGTGTCACTTTAAGCAATATATAATTTGTCTTTTAGATGATCTTATACTCTATACACCTTTTTCTATGATAAGAAAAATAAATTCATCCTAAATGCTAGTAAAATATATTTTTCAAAAGGTGCTTGTGTTTGGCATAAATTCTGTTGTCCTATCATCCAGGTACCTGTTCGTAACTTCAAAGAATTCCAATATCTGCACATTATTTCTGTAATCTATTTCTTATTTTATAAATAATGCAACATCATTATCAATAAGCAAATTGAAGTTTGTTAACCTGGTTTCTTATTAAGGAAATGATATAATCTGATTCTTAAGATTTCAAATCTATATGCGGATATTTAGTAAATGTTTCAGAAGCATTCTGTCATTAGAAAGTTTACAGCAGATTCATGTCATCTGTTTCCAGTTTGTAAGTCAAATTTAGGGTGTCTCAGCATTATATTTGCTCTAACATGTGGATGTAACATGATATTAATTCTTTTTTCTGTGATGAATCCAAAAATGTTTAATATTTAGACGCATGGAAGCTTTCCTACATGAAGATAAAATGAGGTCTTGCTTACATTTTTAACTGTATTTGCATGCCTACATACTACCATTCATCTTGTTTGTTTTTGTAGATAAGCATTAATGGCAACATAAATTATTATGCAGGGTGTTTTATCAGCTGCCTAGCTATTATAGATAAACAATTTATGTTTTGAGTAATAGATCTACAAATTTATTTGTTACATGGCAAATGACTGTTTAAATCTCTCCTGGTCTAGTCATGATCAATTGCCGATGAGCAGAAAAGTATCCGGCCAGGCTTCGATCTTTTATAAAGATATAGAACACTTGATAGCCAGGGCCTGACCTCTTACCAAGGTGTGAAGAACTTATCGGCCAGGAGTTGATATCTTATTAAGGCATAAAATGCTTAATTACTAGAAGTTGACCACTCAAGATGTGAAGTACTTATTGGCCAGAACCCGATATTTTAGGCACAGAATGCCTAACAGCCAGGAGTCGACCTCTCACTAGGATGCAGGACGTCCATCGATCGGGGAATGATCTAAGCACAGGATGTTCAACTACTCATCGGATATGTATCGATCACTTACCTGAGCCAGATATAGTCTTATAACTTCATTTAGCATGAAACATATTCCTTAAAGTCGTTAGAGCAATTACGATAAGGTTGGTAAAGTGGTTATCAAGAAGTGTAATAGCTTACTTAGCAAATCATTTCGCAAATTGACCTTTTAATGACCTAACTGACTTAACAACTCACTTAACGACGTAACTGCCTCATAAACGGTTATAACCGTCTAACCAGCTCGGTCCCAAATCTCTATAAATAGAGAATCGAAGGAAACTCTAGGAAGGATTTTGGACTCTACTCCATTTTCTTCTCATTGTTCTTCCTTTTTAAGCTAACTTAAGCATTAGAGGATTCTCCATTAATGAAATCCCATCTATTTTTTCAATAATAGGGATTTCTTTTGCAGGTCTAGGAGTTGAGCTGGCTAACTCCATAAAGTCATCGAATCGGTTCTTTGAAGGACTTCAAGGCTTTCAGAAGCTCGAAGCTGTTCCAGTGAATTCAGTTTATCTGCTTGGAGAGGAGCAGCAAAAGATTGATGCTAGAGGAAGGATCTTGTCCAAATCTTTCAAGAAAATGGCAAAAGATCCCAATCAACTCCACTTCTCGACGGCAAAAGGAAGATCCTAATGAACTCCACTTCTCGACGGCTTCTCGGAATGCTCTTAGTATAGTAGAAGTTGAGAGAATCCTCAACCTACTCTTGCTGTTGACCAAAGGCTAGATATTTTGATTGAGCAGGTCTAGTTACCGACGAACGTCGTCCATCTCCTTCAATAATCTGCCATCTGGTCCATGGCTCCACCAGCTGAACCATCACTAGGGAGCCACTACACCGGCCTGGTGGAGAGGATAAAAGTCACCAACCTTTCCATGAAAAAGAAGAATTCTAGTAGTCGGTTCCTCAGGAAGGAATCATCACCACCATGTTTCAGAGGATTCGATTTCGGTGCACCCTCCAAATCATTGCTCTCAGTGAGAGGATGACATCGAGAGGAAAGTCTGAGAGTTGGAAGCCAGACTTGGTGAAATTTATGTGGAAGACTGCCATTGGAATTACTTTCATAATTTCAGCACACAATCCCCCTCTAAAGGAAAAATAAATGAGTCGATCCCCCGTTAGTTCAAGATGCCGTCAGTTGAACTTTATGATGGTTCTACTGAACCGGTTGATCATTTGGAAGGATACAAGGCCCTCATGGGGCTCTAAGGCATTGTTTGATTCTTTACTATGCTTGGCCTTTCCAGCAACTCTAGAGAAAGTTGCTAGGATGTGGTTTTCGAGCCTACTACTTGGATCCATCTTTTTTCAACAATTAAGTAGCCAGCTAATAACATAATTCGGCAGTCATTGATCATAGTCAAAAAATAATGAGTCTTTTCTCCATTAAACAAGGAGAGACGCTTCGAAGCTATGTGACACACTTTAACGCGGTCATATTGGAAGTCAAATACTTCAATGAGTCTGTTGCTACATCAGCCTTGAAGCGAGGATCTTGAAGTGGTCGTTTGAGTTTCTTCTTGGATAAAAAATTTTCAAGAAATTATACTGATCTTCTCGCACGTGCAAGGTAATATGCTCAAGCCGAGATAAGCTATTTTCTCCGTCTAAAGGAGGAAGAAAAGAAGCAGAGTGAGAAGTAGGTTTGCGAGGAAGAAACTTACGTTCAGCCAAAAGTTGCCAAACCTTCAAAGAATTCAAAGCCAAATCATTTTGCTTGGCAATTTGCTAATTACACCCTTTTGATTTTTTCTTGATCCTAGATTCTGATGGAAATCAAGAATAAAGATTACTTGCATCGACCATTGTCCATGAAAGGTCTGCCAGAAAAGAGACAAGTATTGCCGCTTCTATGAAGATCATGGTCATGATACGAAAGACTGTCGGCAGTTAAAATAAGAGATTAAGAACTTGATCTGTAGGGCCTACCTTAACAAGTATATCGACAGCTAGATGAAAGACATGATCCCTTGGATGCACCTTGAGTAAGAAGTCAGGCTAAGCAACCTACCAACTGCCGAGACAGTTGATATGATCTTAGGCCTCTCCAAGGCAGGGATGGAAGTACGGAATGAAGAGCCATCGGAAAAGAGACATCGGGCAAAGCCAACTGGTTCTCTATATGAGGATGTCTTTTCCTTTTTTGATAATGATGTATGGAGAACTCAAACCCCATGTGATGATGTGGTCATCATCTCGATAACGGTGGCCAACTATGATGTAAAAATAATTTTAGTTGATAATAGAAGCTCTATTGACATCTTATTCTATGATGCCTTCCAGAAAATAAAATTATCAACTGAAAGGCTGAAAGGAATAAATATTCTACTCATCGGGTTCTCCGAGAACTTGAGTACTACAGAAGGAAAAATCCTCTTATCGGTGACTGTAGGTCAGTTATCTAAACAAGCAATAGTCTTACTAAATTTTCCGGTCGTCCGAGTACCATCAGCCTATAATGTCATTCTTGGATCAGGGTTAAATACATTAATAGCAATAATCTTCACCTTCCACCTACTCGTCCACTTCCCAATCAGGTATGGAGCTAGAAAAATCAGAGATCAAATATTAGCAAGATAATATTTTCTTGCAACTGTTAAGATCCAAAAATAGATTGGGATCCTGTAGGCAGACAAGCTAGATGTCAGAGAAGACACCACTGATAGAGGGGAGTTTGCCGAACAGTTGATGAGCATTCTTCTGAAAGATCCAAATAAAATTGTATAAATTGGTTCCTTTCTGGCACCTGAAGTCAAAGAATGGTCGATTACATTCCTTCGGGCCAATGTCGATGTTTTTTCTTGGATAGTTGTCGATATGCCAAGCATATTTGATGTCATCATCCACAAACTTAGTACGGACCTTCTTTATCCATTGTTAAGCAAAAAAAGGAGTTTTGCACCAGGAAGGCAAAAATCTATTGAAGAGGAAGGGGACAAACTTGTAAAAGCAGGCTTATTAGGAAAACTCATTATTCGTGTTGGATAGCCAACGTGGTCATGGTCAAGAAGGCAAATGAGAAGTAAAGCATCTGTATTGATTATACTGATTTTAACAAAGCCTGTCCAAAAGATAACTATCCCTTGCCAAAAATTGATAATTGATTGATGTCATTTCCGAACATGAATTACTTAAGCTTTATAAATGCTTTTTCAAAATATAATCTGATTTGAATGGCAGAAGAAGATAAAAAAATGGTCTTCGTGATAGAAAAAAGGGCTCTATTGTTACAAAATGATATGTTTTGGATTAAAGAATGGAACCACTAACCAGTGTTTGGTCAACAGAGTTCAAAAATCAGATAGGGAGAAACTTGAAAGTTTATATAGATGATATGCTTGTCAAAAGTACAAAGGGCGATCACCAGGTAGCAGATTTGGAAGAAGCCTTTAGCGAATTAAGGCGATATCAGATGAAATTCAATTTGAATAAGTGTACATTCAGTGCCACATTGGAAAAATTTTTAGGTTTCAGGTGACTCAAAGAGGAACTGATGCCAATCCTGAAAAAATTCGAGCACTTTTGGAAATGAAATATCCTCGGAACAAGAAGGAAGTTCAATGCTTAATTGGTTGGATTGCTTTACTCAGCTGATTTATTTTTCAATTACCTGAAAAGTGCTCGCTATTCTTCAAAGTCATAGAGCATACCAACAACTTCGAGTGGTCAATAAGCTACCGATCAACTTTCAAAGATCTGAAAAGTAACTTGGCTTTTTATTGCTATCAAGGTCGAAAGGTGAGCATCTTTATATTTATTTGTTTCTTCTAACATCATTAGCTCTGTTTTGGTTAGAGAATATGTAGGTGTATAAAAACTTATATATTATAGTAGTAAAATATTAAGGGATCCGGAAGTAAGATATACCAAGATCGAGAAGATGATTTATGCTCTTGTTATTACATCCAAAAGACCGCAGTCATATTTTCAGTCCTATTCTATAGTTGTTTTGATAGATCAGTCTTTAAAATCCATATTTTGAAGGCTAGACACATCGGGATGCATAGCCAAGTGGGCAATTGAGTTGAGAGAGTTTGATATTGAATAAAAATCTCATTCCAGTATAAAAGCTCAAGTTCTTGCAAACTTCATCGTGGAATGCACAATACCTGATAAAAAAAGTGAAAAAAGAAATAGGAAGAACTGACCACATCTTTTTGGGTTCTACATGTTGATGGTGCCTTAAACTTCTAAAAGAGTGGAGCTGGATTAATCCTCACTATCTCTGATAGAGTCATGATGGAGTATATCCTAAGATTCAACTTTAACACCAATAATGGGATCGAATATGAAGCACTAATTATTAGCTTAAAAATAGCCAGAGATATTGGTGTTGATTAGATCAAGGTTCTTTCTGATCTTAATTGGTTGTTGGATAAGTACGATGAGAGTATGGAGCCAAAGAGCCAACTATGATCAAATATCTTTAGAAAATCAAAGATCTGTTTTCAGATTTTGAAGTTCTTGAAATCGAGCAGAATCCAGATCCGAAAATGCTCGAGCAGATGTCTTATCACATTTTGTCATATTAGACTACTCGAATCTTCAAAATTGGATCTTTATTGAAAACTTGGAAACCTCCGGCATTGAGAAAGTTTCTATTATTGCACAATTGGAATATAAGCTAAGCTGGATTGATTCGCTGGTCAGATTTGATAAAGGAGATCTAATAAATGAGAGAGAAGCTCGGAGGATCCGATGACAAGTCTTATGGTATGGCCTCCTAAACAGGCAATTGTATAAAAGATCTGTTTCAATGCCTTTACTTTGATGTCTGCGTCTCTCTGAAGTTGATTATGCCCTTCGAGAAGTTCACAAAAGCATTTGTGGCAATCACATTGAAGGAAGGATCTCAACCTATTAAGTTTGCAGTTGGATTTTACTGGTCCATTATGCAACAAGATGCTATGGACTTTGTTTAAAAATATGGTCAGTGCCAAAAATCTGCTAACATTCAAAGGAGGCATTCGGTGCCTATCACTCAGATCCTGGTTCTATGGCCATTTGATGTATGTTGATATTCTTGGACCATTTTCCATGGCATTTGGTCAAAGAAAATTTTTGATAGTAACAATCGACTACTTTATGAAATGGGTGGAATCTGAATCTCTAGCTTAGATTACTAAGAAAGCTTAAGACTTCATTTGGAAGTCCATTATGCTTGTTTGGATTGCCTAGATGCTTTATTTTCGATGATGGACAACAATTGAATAACAAAAAATTTTGAGAATTCTGCCCAACTCTGTACATTGAATACAGGTTTACATCATTAAGCCACCCACAATCCAATGGAGAAGTGGAAGTGACCAATCGGGCTATCCTTTAAGGTCTGAAATTTAGTCTTGATCAGGCGAAAGGTCTTTGGATTGATGAATTGGACAGTGTCCTTTAGTCATATTGAACAACTCGTGTGAAACATCTTTCAAATTGACTTTCGGGACGGAAGCAGTTATCCCTTTAGAGATCATCTTAGTTTCTGATCGAATAAAGGAGCATGATAAAAATACTAATCAAGAAAGACTACGAGCAAGCCTCGATCTTTTAAAAGAAGTCCGCGAGAAAGCACATACTAGGATGGCGGCTTATAAATAGAAGGTTATCCAATATTACAACTCCAGAATCAAAATTAAAGTTTTCCAACAAGAAGATCTTGTCCTTTGTCGAGTTGAAGTTTCAAAGCTAATAGAACAAGAAAAACTTGCATCTAATTGTGAAGGGCCTTATAAAATATCTAAGGTCATTAGACTTGGGGCATATAACTTGGAAAACTTAGATGGAATTCCAATCCTGAGATCATGGAATTCAGATAACTTGAGAAAATATTATCAATGTTATTTTTTGAAAAAAAATATTTTGCCATTATTTTGATCGAAGTATCGGATAGAAGGTATAGCTAATGTCTAAACTTTCGATCAAGTTCAGGAAACCATTACTTATTCAAAGTGGTTGGGTAGAAGGCACAGGTAATGCCTAAACTTTTGATTAGGCTTAGGAAACCATTACTTATCCAAAGTTGTCGAGTAGAGGGCATAGGTAATGTCTAAATTTTTGATCAGGCTCAAGAAACAAATTTCAACTAGGTGTCAGGTATAGGGCATGGGTAATGCCCAAACTTCTGATCAGGCTTAAGAAACTAAAATTCCGACTAAGTAGTTGGGTAGAGAGTACAGGTAATGCCTAAACTTTTGACCAGATTCGGGAAGCCAACATTCCGACTAAAATAGTTTGATAGAGGATACAAGTAATGCCCAAATTTTCGATCAGGCAAGATTTTAACTAAAGTGATCGGAAAAAGCTTAAGTAGTTTATATGTTCTATAGCTCGTAAAGCCAAAATTCTAACTGTGGTCGGATAGCCTATATGTTTTCAAAGCTAATAAAAAAATATCTTTTACAGAAGAACACCTATATATTTTAGATATATATGATAAAGCTCAGAGAGCATATATTCTTCAAACACAAAGATAGTAGAAACATTGGATACAAAGAAAGGAAATTTCTTTTCATTAATCTTTGAAAAATTTTCTTACAAATTATATCAATAAAAGAAAAAGAAAAAGATACATTCATTTTGTTCTTCTTTTCAACCTTGGAGCTCTTGGAGGCTTGGCAGCCGAGGGACTGAGACCTCTATCCTTCTTACTGCTTGGAGCGGGATTATCTTCGGTTAGAGGGCCAAAAGTTGCTATTTCTAGTTCGATATCCAAAGCGGCACCAGCAGTATCTATGAAGGTATATGGATCTTTCCCTAGAACTTCATCTATCGAAGATTGAGCATCCACATTTGTCAATGTGAGAGAGTTGGGATCTACATTTGGGAATAACTTCTGTCTTTCGAATACATCTGTTGAAACCATGTTCAAAAGCAAAGAAGAAAATGTCAGTGTTGTCGGTGATAGCTTGATATCTCCTTGCATCAACTCCTGATATCTCGAGTATTGTTCTCATCGTTTCATAGATGGTTATCTTCTTCCCGACCTGTATCTCAGTTAAAGACCTTGGAGGACCGCTGATCACGTCTTTGGATGGACTTTTTGTTAAATTCACTATTTTCAAAGGGTCGCTGACCTCTTTTTCCAAGTCCTCGAGAGGACTTTCAAACCTTTTCCCAAGCACAAGTAGCACATTGACCACCTTGTCCATGATGATGGCCACCAAATTATCACAAACTATATAAGTAATCCCTTATGACTGCATACATTCAAGATGTTAGAGAAATGAGAGAAAATATTAGAAATGAGGATTTTATTGTTTCAAATATTTTTACAAAGTAGTGTTTCTAACTTCTAGTGGGAGGGATAAGTTGAAAAAAATAAAAACCAAAAACAAAATACAAGAAGATAGGTCTTCATACTTATGCTACTTGATCCGATGGAGCGTTTGGCTATCTCCACAGGCGCTTCAATATTGGACAGTGCCTCAGCAACAGGTATGACATCTGGAGTGTCGATGGAGGGGCTTCAGCAGGCGCACCAATATCTTCTTGCACCTCCATTACCTTTTCTTCTGCTATTGGATTGGCGATGCTCGGGATAAGGAGGGCTATATTAACATCCGGGAAGAGTTCCTTCATCTTGTTATGGCAATCCTTGAATCCCTTGTGGAAGGTGCTTACTGACCTCTCAGCCATGTTATCCAGGAAGTCCTCGGATAACTTGTATTCCTCCACTACCTTCTTGATTTCTTTGAGCTCCTCTAGTTTTTCCTCTCAGAGTTTTCGGAGAGAAGTTCGGTTTATTTCGACCTCTTTATTAGCATTAGAGAGGTCGGTCTTCAGGCGATTTATTCGAATGGAGGTAGCGACCTTTAATTTTGTTGTTTAGGTCTCCACAGTATTCGCTTGCTCGATTGCCTTGGTTGTTTTATTAGCTGTTGACTTCTTTTCTAAGTCATTCTTCATCCCATCATACTTGATGAGAAAGTTTTTGAGGTGACTGACATTGGTGATAAGCTAAAAAAGAAAGAAATAAATTTTGAAGAAAGAAAAAAAGAAGTATAAAAAGAGAGAAGGAAACAACAAGATGAAGGAACACTTGCCTGAAAAATTCCAAGATAGTTGTCGCCGAGCACTTGGGAGAGAATGTGTTTCCTGCTCCACTCTGTTTGCAGAAAGGAGGATCATCTCCGATAGCTTTTGGACGAGTTTCGAATCCCTATGTCGCGAGTCATTTGCCCGTAGTCTCTTCTGCAAAATGAGTTGCTCTTCTTAAGCACTTGAAGACTGGGGGCAGTAGCAGACTAGGTTGGTTGGACAAATCTTCGATGACCTTGTTGGATTGGCCATTGAAGTAGGTATAGGCACCTCAGCTAGGGCAGGAGATCGACTATTCTTGAATATGACATGTTTGATGAAGACATCGAAAGTGATGACTCGCCAAGCTTCTTTTTCTTGGCTTTCTTAGAGTATTCGATCTCTCTCTTGGCCGCTTTCTGAAGTCTCCAAACTAAGTTTCATTTCTATAAACATAAAATTTGAATAATGGTTAAGAGATCGGTAAGATCCGAAAACTAAGTAAAAACAAAAAAAAAGAAAGCAAAAAATATTCAAAGTGGTCGAACATACTATAAGGACTAATTAGGCTGGTGCCTGCATTGTACAAAGTCTTATTAGTTAAGAGAAGTTTGAACTCTAGTACATGAACCTCGAGCAATTTATGGTAGTACTCCAAGTCTTATTCTAAAAGAGTTATTATAATTGGGTTTGGTCTAGGCCCTGCCCTACGAGGACCTAATACTTAAAGGCTGGTCTGAAAAAATGTAGAAAAATATATTTTTTCGTACGTGGATGGAGGTTGAAATGCCCTTTACAAGCTTATAGGACCGTCTATGGTTAAAGTAATACCATTCCTTATCATATGGGTGGGATTTTAACATAAAAATGGCCCAGAATAAAGAGCACATTGGCTCTATTCCAACTAGGTCACAGATAAGGATGAAGCTGATGATCATCGTGAAACTATTTGGAGTAAACTGGATCGGGGTTATCTTGTAAAAATCTAAGACATTTCTAATAAATGGATGAAGAGGGAATTGAACTCTAGCATTGAATGCATCTTCAAGTGATGCATTTGGACGGAGGAGATAGAATCCCATCATTAGGGCTTGGAACAGTCAACCTAATACTACCAGGAATGAAATATGTATCCCTAAGTCTCCTAAGGTCCACTTCCTTAATCTTAGACTTTTCTTGGTCAGGGCCTAAGGAGGCCCTCCTATTGCGTTTAGCAAGGACGTCAGAAGGAACTGGATGCTCCTCCTTGACTGGGTTCGGACTTGCTATGGGTTCGGCAGAGCTACAAGCAGGAGGATCGAAGGAAAGAGGGAGCTAGGGTCTCTTACCAAGGAGAATGAGGTTCTAGATCTCCTGAAGCAAATGAACAAGACTCCGAAGGGGCTCACCTGTTAACTGGTTTGAAGACGAAGGCAAATGAACAGGAGGTGAAAGATTTGGATTGAAGAGACCTTTATTTATAATGGCATTCGATGGTTTGGACTAAATTGTCTCGCCATTGGGATTTTGGCTATGTCGCTCGATCTTTAGCTAAAGGCGTGGACTATTCATTTCGCATCATATGGGTCATTTTTACTAGCTGGGGGGCCATACCCCATAGATCGAGCAGTCACTATCTTTTTGAAAACCATTCGCTACTAGTTTAATGATTTTTTGCAAAAAGGCATGCACAACATTAAATGCCATATGGCGAAATAATAGTGTAATATGATTAGATATTTTGTCCTACCAAAAGTCAATAGAAACGTATTGTCATACTTTCGAGCTGAATTGAGTAAATCGCTTCGAACTTGGAAAGTGAGGGCAAGTGTTACTGGGCAAATGACCTGTCTAAATTTCTTCTGCTCTAGTTTTGATCAATTGTCGATGAGCAAAAAAGTATTCGGCCAGACTCCGATCTTTTATAAAAGTATAGTACATTTGATGGTCAGGAGCCAACCTCTTACCAAGGTGTGAAGAACAAATCTGCTAGCAGCCAATATCTTAGATACGGGATGCCTAATGGTCAGGAATTGACCTCTCACCAGGGTGCAAGATGTCCATTGGTCGGGGGATGATCTCTTATTGAAATACAGGATGCTCAACTACTCATTGGACAGGTACTGACCATTTACTTGAGCTAAGATAGTTATATAATTTCATTTAGTATGAATCGTTAGAGTCGTTACGACAAGATTGGTAAAGTGGTTATCAAGAAGTGTAATAAATCACTTAATAAATCACTTCGTAAAATGATCTCTTAATGACCAAACTGACATAACAACTTAACAGCGTAACTACCTTATGAATGGTTATGACTGCCCAACCAATTCAGCCTTGAAAGATAAATAGGGGGCCTAAGGAGACTCCAGGGAGGATTTTGGACTCTAATCACTCTCTCCATTTTCTTTTCACTGTTTTCTCTCTTTAAGTTTACTTAAGCATCAGAAGGTTTCCCGTTGAAGAAATCCTTTCTACTTTTCCAACGATGATTTTTTTTACGGGTGTAGGAGCGGTCAACTTCCCAAAATCATCGACTGGTTCCCTGAAGGATCTCAAGGTTCTTAGAAGCTCGAAGCTGTTCCAGTGCATCTAGTCTATCCAACTTGGAGAGGAGCAACAACATTATTTATATGGATTTATCACAAAAAAATGTTTAAGCCTTCTGTACTTCTCATTATGCAACAAAACCTGTAGTCATATTTGATTCTGTTTTACAAAAACTTCATTGACAATTTTGGACATATTTCTGTCATTGTAAACCCACTCTGTGGTGCAGTCATGATCTTCTGTTTCCTCATTTTGTTGAAGAATTAACTAAACTCTATACATATTTAGGTTTTTTGTTCTAATTATTAGTTGCTTTTATTTTAGCAATATCTTTAATCATGAGCTTGTCAAATTATGATATTCAAGTATAAATTTACATAATTAATCATTTATGTTTTCCCTTCACAACCAACCTTTGATGAATTTAGAGAAGGCATTGATGGATGAAAACAATGTGTCATGTAGTAGTTTAATTGAAAAAAAAGTGTTTCTTCATTTGTTTCCGTTGATCTTTCAACAAAGTGCTAGAGAATATGATTATACCTTGTAATATTTTTAAAACAGTAATTCACCGGATTTAGTAATTTTGCTTTTTTATTTTACTGTGGGCAACATATGATTCAATAGCCTTATGCCAATTGAATAACTGATGTATCAGTGTGGCCACTGAAATGTGCTGAGAAACCATTAACAGATTTCAAGTTGTCTTTTTAAGCTGATGGACCTTAAAACGTGCAACAGGTCATGGGAGAAGTGTATGTGTCATGTGCGCACTTCTGGTTGCATTAGGTTTGGCTGAGGATTGGAAATGTGCTGAGAAGATGATTCAAGAAAAGCGTGCTTTTATCCATTTGAATGCTTTTCACCGCAGAAGCTTGGAAGAATGGTCAAAACATCGAATATCATCAAAAAGAGAGAGAGAATCGGAACTGAGTTCTGCAATTCTTTCCGATTATTCTAGAGAAAAATGAACTTGAGCTTGGTATATAGGGGGGCTTCCCAACATTGTTATTTTACCATTTACATTTAAATTCACAGATTGAATATAATGAGAGAAACCTGGAATTATTGTTCTTCCTTTTCTAGTTTGATGCTCGATTAATTTAGCATATTTCCTTTTATTCCTTATGTGGACAATCATCAATTATACAAGGAAAGAGTTTAATCTGTGGTCATTCCAGAAGTTGTCTATTTCATGACATATCTTATGGAACCTTAAAAAAGCTTACGCCATGTTATTTGCTATGGAAGATAGACAAACCAATGCTGTGTTAGTAGAATCATTGGCTGACCCTAATTGTGCTTATTTTAATACATTATTGTGTATTTTGGCTTTGCCTGCTATACTCATTGACACATTGCATCAATGACAATCATGTAGATGGATGAATGAGTGCTTCATAAAAATTTCTCCTGAATGTTGAAAGAATCTTTCTAGAGATGAGATGTTCATAGAAAATTATTATGTACAAAAGGTTATGAACCAGCAGGCCTCATTATATTGAATGCTCAAGAAAACATAGGGTTCAAATTTTTTTTTTTGTCTCCTCTCTGTAAGCCTTGATCTTTTTATATTAGTTCTTTGGCTTTGGTGTAGATTAGGTGTGATAAATCTTTCAAATGCTAGTTAAGTTAAGATCTGTTTGTAGTGGGGTGTGGACTTGTTCACCCACTCCCAAGAGATTCTCTTCGATTCTCTATATATGTTCACAGATTTCTTTCCATACTTTTCCCATTTTTGACTGTATTACACAAATGTCAAAACCAATAATCCACATCCTAATTGTACATCCCCCCTGGAATTCAAATGCATTCCTTCTATTAAAATGTAGATGGTTTCTTTATCAAAATTTTATATTCTATGAGATGGAGTGTTCCAATTTCTTCATGGAACAGGATGCTTACTGTCCCACTCCATCTTGGTGGTAGTTTTAATCAAGTGGCTTGGTAGATATGCTCCATTTTTTTTTATTATTATTTTTCTTCTACTTTCTTTTTTTTTTTTTTCCTCTTTCACTTTTTTTTTTTCTTTCTACCTTTCATTCTTTTCTTTCATTTTTTTCCTTTTATTCATATTTCCTTCTTTTCTTTCATTTTCTTTAACTTTGTTTAATTCTCCTCCATTCCTTTCTTTCTTTTTTTTTTTACCCTTTATTATATAAAACTTTGTTCTTTATAATTGTCCGCTTTTGCATGGTTGCAGATATTGTAGTGGTGTTGCAACTGAGGAAACTGTGCGGGCAGTGGTGGTCATTTATTTGCCAATTGCTGCAGGAAAGTTGGACCCGTTAATATGAAATAACAAACCTTTTGAGACAAAAACCAAGTGGTTGGTTAGAACCGGCCTCTCACTGTTTATACTCCCCTCGTAATGATCTATCTGATCCCACGATTGAGACAAGCCAAATCAACTTGTTCTCTTTTGAATGTTCTGTGGGAAACACCTCTGCAATTGGAATGAGATATTTACAATACTTTGTTGCTGGAGCTGCTGCTGTCACTACTCATACGCGTCAATAACTGCCCTCTCTCTCGCTCGCTCGTATTTTTGTCGAACTTTGTTATGGCGCTTTTTACCTTCTTAAGGAGAATATACAAATTCGAAATTTTTTGGAGCTGAGATAGGTGTTTCACTGTGGTGAGATGGGATCCAATATAAACATCACTGCATAATTAGTTCTGCTCAATTGGACACACAAGGAACAAGCAGAATTCACAAATTTTCATTTAATTCATGGAATTAGATTTCACAGGTAAATAGTTAACATGGTATATTTGATATCTGCCACTTATCCTTGTTTAATTCATGGGTCTCTGTTTCCCAGGGGAATACATATATATTTTGTAGATTGGTCATCTAGCTTCTTTGGATGCCTGGCATTGCCAGCGCAAGATATCGTAGGAATATTCCTTGTACTCCATACCGAGAAATTAGGATACTAGAACTATCGTCTATTCCTAAAAATTGCAGTAAATGTAATTAAAAAGAAAAAGTAAAGAAGAACATAAAGAGAAGTTTCCGTTGATATGAGATGTTGCCTTCATAGGTTATATTTGATTTGAATGAGTCTCAAAAAAGAGTTTTCTCCGGTCTGCCCATTTATTTGTAACCGCTCACTTCAAAACAGCTTTTTTGCCGGCATTCAAATATTGTATTCTCGTGCTTTTCATGCGCATAACCTTCTTTCAATAGGCCTCTAATCACGTAATCTTTAAAGCCCAAATAACTCATAAATGCAGAAGTGTGGTGCAAACACAAGGTACATTTGATATTTGCCACTTACCCTAATTTGATTCATGGGTCTCTGTTTCCCAGGGGAATACATTATTGCCATCGTCAAGATAAGCTAGCTTAGGGGGAATGAACTGAAGCCAGAGATGATAGGATGCATAAAAACTTCGGAGAGGAGCGACAAAACTAGGGGCGAATACTGGGCTTGCGATCAACCTCCCGATTTGGTCTTGCAAAAACCACAAAAACAAGTTAATAGAAGAGATTTCGAGGCTTAGAGTAGAGATTGGGAGAAATGAATCAAAGCAAAATGAAGGGTGCAAAAGCATAGAAATGGAAGAGAGATTGTTTGGACTTTTTGAGGGGAGACAAACTTCAATGCATGTAGAGTTTGTCCCTGGGGAGAGGTGTTTGTCCTTCCCCTGGACTTATTTGGAGGGCTCCCAAGGAAGAGTTTTGTAGGTGAGTACCTATCGTTAATGAGACTACCGTTTACATGGTAGGGAATGATGACTTGCATGCCTTTATAGTAGGTATGTCCTGAAACCATTAAGATATGATCCCATTGTGGTCATAAGGTGCAGCATAGGATGATCCATCACCTAGTAGATGAGGGGCATGTGACCCCCTTTGCATGGTTGTCAGGGATTAGGTGGTAAACCCATGGGTGTTCGCCTTGCTGTTTTCTTTTGTGAACTCATGTTGGACTACGATTGGCTCCTGGGTGCTACATTGGATAGCCCAACTTTCGATGTATCATTTGTCCCTTACTTCCAAGGCTAAGGTGTTTGTTATTCCCTTAGGTGAAGGAAGTAGAAGTGTGCCCGTGCTCATCATGGCACTGATAGTCTAGTGGTCCGGGATATTGGGCCTTAATCCTTGCGGGTTGAGTACCAGTGATGACTTCTTTGTTAAGATGGCAATAGAGGCCCTTGGGAGGGTCCAAGGTGTCAAGGGTGGAACTTTCGACATAGGAGGCTCCGAGGCAAAGAGGCTTTGACGTGGAAGGCCTCGAGGCAAGAGGCTTCAAGATAGGAGGCCTTGAGATGAGGGGCCTCGAGGTGAGAGGTTTTGAGGCAAGGGGCCTCGAGGTGAGAGGTTTCGAGGCAAGAGGCCTCAAGGCAAGGGTCCTTAGGATGAGAGGCTTCAAGGTGATGGGAACTTGATATCACATGCCGTATGGAAGGGTTGCTTCAAGAGGCTAGGAGCTTGAACTTTTTGCACGCCACATTTAAGGGAGATGTGCACCACCCCCATTCTCTGAAGGGACATGATTGTGAGCAGGTTTATCAGCATGATAAGTGGTTGCCTCAATCATGGTAACTAGGGCATTGCTTGGATGCCCAATCTAGGGCAGGCACATGCACACCAATCAAGTCATTCATTCAAGTTTGTATATCTGCACTGGCTTCCAAAGGGCTATTATAAATAGTACAAAGAGGGAGGTGATCTTATCATTATTTCTTGCTTTCCCTTCCTTTTTGAGTATTGCTCGGAGCCTAAGGAAAGTCAGTGTCATCAAGAGAGAAGAGTAACCAGCCAAGGCTTCCCCTCTTTCCCGGGAGAGTCTGTGAGTGTTCTCTTTTTTCCTTCATCTTCCCCAGCCAAGGCTTCCCCTCTTTCCCGGGAGAGTCTGTGAGTGTTCTCTTTTTTCCTTCATCTTCCCTTTTCCTATTTTCCCCTTTTCACTTTGTTCATCATGTCCTTCAAGAGTTCTTTCATAGATTTGTTTGGTTCTCATTAAGGTCTAGATGCAGTGAACTGTTAGATGTATGCCCTGAAAGCCATGTTGGCTTGACACATTTTAATTTTAAGGCATGAGCTTTGTACTTAATTTTTCTTGTTAATAAAAGGGCATTAGTTTCATTCATCTTGTTGTATTTATGAATCATCCATGGAGTTAATGGACAATGACACATATTCTCAAGAGTTGATAATCTGAGGCATGTGTCTTTATAGATTAACTCCTAAAAGCTCTCAATTGTTGGAATATCACGAGGACGGTGATTGATCCATTAAAATTAGTGCACAGATCACTTTCCTTTTAGGGTAGATGAGTCTTTGACCTACAGTGTGGTGACACTGGAGTGAGAGTGCAGGTAGTTGATAGAGATCAACGGTACTAAGCTTGACCATGTACAGGAAGTTATATGGATGAGTACTCACTCGTCGATAACTTCTTGATGCTGTAGTCATATGAATAGTTCCTTGACCTAGAGTGTCTCAGCTACTCACAATAAGGTTGCTGTAGTTTGACAGCATAATCACATGGTTTCTATCCATACGGGACCTTGCAGTGTTCGTTGGCGGTAGTAAGTTTATTGTAGGAGTAGGGTGTTCACTTGTAGGGATCTATCAGCCTTAGTAGTAAGGAATAATCCTATGCAAGCTTAATGAGACTAAGTCCAGAAATCTATGGCCATAGTAGGGTGATAATGAAAAGGTATTTTCATTAGTATTACAATTAGACTTGAGTCAATTAGGTTAAGCATGTGACTGATGGGTTGATGAGTATCCGTAACCAACATCACGTCAAGATTTTGATAGAGGAACTGAATCACATGGTAACTACACCTAGGAGTTCCAATCTTATTCTGCTAGGTTGCCACTACATACTACTAGGTGTCACTAGTAGATTATGAGAGCCCGTTTGGATCGTTTTTGGATCGATGATCCTAATTAAGGTTGAGTTGAAATTGTTTCAATCCATCAAAGGAGTTTCAATGATGTATAATAGAGATTATAGCATGTCTCATTACCAGACAGGATAGGACCTAAGGGGTCACACACATTAGGAGCTCAGGTAATCAATCAGCAAATCAATTTGACCTAATTGTAAATGTTACAATTAATTAGTTATGGATTAAATGCTAATTAAATTAAATTAGATTTAATTTAATTGAGTTAGACTCAATTAATTAATCCTAGTTGAGTTGGGTCAATGTCCGCTTCAAAATGGTTCGATCAGATTTAAAATCGACTTTAGTTTGACCGTAAAATCATCACATTTGGACCATGACCTAGAGTCCAATTAGACTGGAACTCTCTCTCTTTGTCTCCCCTTCCCTCCACATGCCAAAGGGTGGGTCCTATTTATCGTGTGTGGCAAATAGTGGGGCACGAAAATAATGGGCGCCGATTTAGTTTAGGTGTGGAGAAATAAGAGAGGAGGAAGAGTCCTCTTCTACTCCTCTTAAAAACCTAAACTAGATAAGTTCAAACTCTTTTTATTTTGGAGTGGAGAATTTTTGTAAGACAAAAACTAAGAGGCTTATCCTTATTTTGGCATGGAGAATATTTGTACAACAAAAGAAGGGTGCAAATATGGATTTGGCATGGAGAAATTAAGAGAGGGAAGAGTCCTCTTCCGCTCTTAATTTTAAATCGGTTGAAATTGAAACACCGGTGTTTTGGTTTAAAGGGATGGGAGAACTTGAATTTAAAATAGAGAAGTGGCCGACCACTAGGAGATAAGAAATTTGCCATGAATATTTTTGGACATCTTTCTTCTCTTGGCCGAGAACACCTGAGGTTCTCTCTCCTAGCTCCAAGTTCTCCTCTTCTCCCTTTTTATGATTTCTTCTTCCTTTTGAGAGATTGAAAGAGTTGTTCTACAAAAGAAAGAAAAGAGAAAAGGGTCCAAAGGTCTTGCATAGTTTGATTTGCAAGACAGAAGTCGAAAGCCGGTTCGGATTCGGATCGGCACAGTTTTTAAAGCAGGTAATTTGCTGAAAGAGAAAAGGGCTGCAAGGATCTAGTAGTCCGGTGCCCTCTATAACTCAGTAATGAGAGCTTCGTATGGGTACCAGTAGAGGCCGGGTATTTGCGCGGCTCTGACAGAATCCTGGCTTTTCAGTAACGGATCTGCATGCTTTTCAAAGCAATCGTAGATAGTGATCCAGGTAAGTATTTTATGTTTAAAATAATCTTTATTTCAGATCTGATATTTTTTTCATATGTTACAGCATGTTAAGAATTTATGATAAATAAATTAGATTTATTTATGAATTGCATGATTAGATATAAATTATTTTTATATTTTCTTCTGCTATGATAAACTATTGATGCCTGTTCGATTGTAATTTTTCTATTCCTGGAAGAATTTTAACAGTGGTATTAGAGCCACGATTCTCCTTTTAACATGCATGCATGAGAATTAGATATCAAAAATATTCATATCAGTTAGAAAGATTATGATTTTTAATATCTATGTTGAACATGAGATTGTTCTAGCATAGAATTTTATGTTTTGAAAAATTATTTTTGAAATAAAATTATAATTTTCAGATCTGAAATTAAATTTAATAATCTAAAATTTAATTGATCAAGGGTTGCACAAAGTAACATAAGGTTGTCCTGCTATAGGGTTTACCCCCTATAGTGCAAAGTTTGTCCTACTTTGATGTATAACTGGTTTTGAAAAGGAGTTTTCAAAATGGTTTTGATCGATTTATGATTATATATGTTGTCGCATGAGATGCGCAAAATTAGGATTTAGATCTTAAATGTGATTCATGATCAAAGCCATTAATGTCATGCACTTAAACCTAATTTTAAAGTTGATTTGATCAAGAAAATAAAATTAGGTGCATGAGGATTTGGGTTGAACAAATTAGGTTTAGAGATTGGGCTACAAGAATTAGGGCTTGATTAGATCAACAAGTAACCCTGATATGATTTTGAGCAAGTGACTTAACCTAATCGGATGATGAGGGTTAGGTCAATTATGCTCAAAATTGGTTTTAGATGTAGTCTAGTTAGATCGATTCAATTGAATTGATAAGTTAAGACCTAATTTGGCTTAGTGATGAGCCTAGATCAGTAGATGACCTAATTGAATCTTGTCACTCAATTGGTGTCTAAGGAAGTTTTCGATCATGATTTTAGTTGGGGCTAACTCTTTCTCAACCAACTAATTTGGCGGAAAGAGGGTAAATTGGTAGAACCCTCCCATAGATCAAACTGACCTGGCCAATTTAGTTGATTAAGTTTTCAAAAGGATCACTTTTGATTTGAGTTCACCCATGCTAATTAATTTTAGTCAGACATGAGATTGTGCTGACTGAATGTAATTAGTCAGACATGAGATTGTACTGACTTAATGTAATTGGTTAGTCATGATTTGGCTGATCAATTTAGAAGAGAGCTGAACCTAAGCTCCCGATAAATATTAAGTCATAGGTCTTCCACCATTGTAGGTGTGCAGGTGTCCTACTGGTGTTGATTATTCTCGGTTGGTTACAGTGGTCTAGTTGTATCGGAAAGACACAACCACCCTATTAAGCATGAGATGTTGCTAGGCACTGATGGGGTTGGGCCCAATAAATAGGCATGTTGAGGGACTCAATGATGGCTTTGTCTAGTAGAAATGGTGGGTCTGACTTAACTAATGATTGGACGAATAAATGGGCATGTTGAGGTTCCATGATTTAGAGACCAAGAGCTACAACTTGTATTAGATATATTGGACAAGAGTTAGCCACTTATTGGTGTAGCATGTTACCAATAACTAGATACGGTGAGGTGCCGCACATCGATGGGACTGTAGCACCCACCAGAAACCTAGAGTCACAGGGTTTTCGCATCTCCACGAGGAGTGTGAGAGATTCGAGAAAATAGTGGGAGTTCTAAAATTATTTCTTAAAGACCTTAGAATAATTTTTATAATTAAGTATAAAGCATTTAATTCGAATCTTCTACTCTTGCAGTTAACCATGTCTGCTTCAAATCCCTTAGTCCGTATTCTAGAGACAAACTGACTAGTAGGCCTCAATTTTAAAGATTGGTTGAGAAACTTCAAAATTATTTTAAGTTCTGAGAAGTTGGGCTATATGCTTGACCAGGAACCCCTGTATTACTTGACCATCCAAATGCTCATCAAACGATTGCATATGAGAAATGGATGGAAGATGATAATAAGGTTAAGTGTTATATGTTGGCTCAATGTCAAATGACTTGCAGAGCCAATATGAGGATATGCCAACTACTAAATCGATTCTGATTCACCTACAAGAGTTATATGGTGAACAAAGTCGGATTGCACGCTTCAAAGTATCGAAAAGACTTTTCAACAACAAGATGCGTGAAGGGTAGTCAATGCACAATCATTGTTTGACAATGATCAAGGACATCGAACAACTTGAGAAGTTGGGCATTCCTATTCATAAGGAGCTTTAGGTGGATTTGATCCTCCAGTCCTTGACTAGTTCATATGCTCAATTTGTTATGAACTATAATATGAACAAGTTGAACTACACTTTGCCTAAATTGTTGAACATGTTGGTAAGCAATGAGGGGACCCTGAAGAGTTCAAGGGGCTCTGTTTACTCTATAGAGCAGTCTGTCTCCAAAAAAAGGTCTACTTGGAAGAAGAAGAAACCTATAAAGAAGCAGAAGAAGGAAAGCAAATAGAAGAAGGACACTCCCAAGAAAGTCAAGGTTAGCAATGGAAAATGTTTCCACTGCAATACAGATGGCCACTGGAAAAGGAATTGTCCTCTCTACCTGGAGAGCCTAAAGAAACAGAAAGAGGTTGCACCTTCTGAAGGTAAGCCTATATGCATTATTGAATCTAACCTAACAGTTTCATCTACTTCCAGTTGGGTTTTAGACTCAGGCTCTAGTGCTCATATATGCATTTCAATGCAGGGCTCGGAAAGAAGTAGAATACTGAGAGAAGGTGAGATGGTCCTACATGTCGAACATGGAGCAAAAGTTGCTGCTCAAGCCGTTGGATCATATTCTCTAGTATTATCTTTAGGGTTTAGATTAGTACTTAGTGACTGTTATTTTATGCCTGGAGCTAGTAAAAATTTGATTTCTATCTCTGTGCTAGCACAGAAAGGATTTGAATTTATATTCAATAAAGACTTTTGTAGTATTTATTTGAGAAATAAATTAGTTGCAAAAACTATTTTAATTGACAGTCTCTATCATTTGCATACCGATGCATCTTTGAATATTAACAAAAAAATTGAAGTGAATGCCATAGGACATAAACGTCCTATAGATGACCTAAATGATAAATACATGTGGCACCGAAAGCTCGATCATATAGGTGATGACAGAATAAACAAACTGGAAAGGGATGGGATCCTAGATTTAGTTAATTATGAATCATACCAACCTTGTGAGTCATGTCTTTAAGGCAAAATGACTAAGTTACCCTTTGTAGGACATGGAAAAAGGGCCATAGAATTACTTGTCCTGGTACACACTGATGTGTATGGTCAATTTGATGTGCAGTCCAGGGATGATTTTTATTACTTCATAACCTTTACTGATGATTATTCATGGTATGGTTATATGTTTCTTATGAGACATAAATCTGAAACTTTTGAAAAGTTCAAGGAATTCAGACATGAGATAGAAAAACAAACAGGTAAAACCCTTAAGATTCTTCGATTAGATTGGGGAGGAGAATACCTTAGTAGGGAATTTTTAGGTTATCATAAGGATAATGGCATAGTCTCATAATGGACTCCATCTGGTACGCCTCAACTCAATGGGGTGTCTGAGAGGAGAAACATGACATTATTAGATATGGTCCGATCCATGATGAGCTTCACTGACTTGCCTTTATTTCTTTGGGGAGATGCCCTACAAACTTCAATTTATATTCTAAATAGGGTTCCATCTAAATATGTTCCTACCACACTATATGAGTTTTGGCATAGTAAGAAACCAAGTTTACCCTTTTCAAGATTTGGGGATGTATGTCCTACATATGTCAAGAGACTAATGGCAGACAAGTTGGAATCTAGATCTATGAAAGCTCGGTTTATAGGATATCATAAAAAAAATTAGAATATTACTTTTACCTTCTAGAAGATCATAATGTGATTGTGAGCAAACATGCCACATTTCTTGAAAAATAATTTATTCAGGAAGGTGGTAGTGGGAGGTTAATTAAGCTTGATGAGAAAGTCTCTGAAGAGCAGCCAGCTGGAGATCAGATTGAATCTAATCAACCAATACACGTAAATGCTCTTTCTCCTCGTAGGTCTATTAGAGTCTCCAAACCTCCTGAAAAGTACTTGGGTATGCTTACAGAGGATATAAAAGAAATGTTTCTTGTTGGGGACAAGGATCAATTGATTGATCCTAAGACTTATGATGAGACGATGTCAGACATTGACTCCGAGAAATGGTTGAATGCTATGAAGTCAGAAATTGATTTAATGCATTCTAACCAAGTTTGGTCCTCAGTGGACCCACCAGAGGGTATTGTACCTATTGGTTGTAAATGGATCTACAAAAAAAAAGGTGTAGATGGTAAGGTAGAGACCTTTAGAGCTAGGTTAGTAGTGAAAGGGTATAGTCAACGTGAAGGCATTGACTATCATGATACCTTTTCACCAGTAGCTATGCTGAAATCCATCCGTACATTGCTTGCAATTACAGCATATCATGATTATGAGATATGGCAGATGGATGTGAAAACTGCATTCCTGAATGGATATCTTGAGGAAAATATCTATATGGAGCAGTGATGGGGATCTCAGAGTAGCATTGATCTCAAAATAGCACTAATCTCAGAGCAGCAATGATCCAAGAGCAGCATGGATCCCAAAGCAAGCATGAATCCTGGAGCTACACGAATCTCGAATGATATCCAGAATAAATTTATTTGAGATTTATCTTTATCTTTTGTTTGAATTTTGAATTAGGATTTGGTTGGTTAGGATTGAGATATGGATAGGCTTATCTTATCCTATCTTGTATTTGAATTTGAATCATCCATATCTTTTTATCTTGTATTCAAATTCAAACAAGGGTTGGACAGGTCTATAAATACCACCCTTAGTTATTTATAAAAAATCAGTTTTGGTTAATCAAGTGAGTTTTTAGAAAAGAGTTTTTCTTTTCGTTCGCCCTGTATGGGGAGGGTGAGAGGCCCGTCTGTCCTTCGCCTTCGAGCATCGAGGGGTGAGAGACCCTAGTCCTTCACTTTCGAGAATTGAGGGATGAGAGACCTTAGTCCTTCACTTTCGAGCGTCGAGGGGTGTGAGACCCTAGTTATCCCCTTTCCCCGTTGAGTCCCTTCTATGGTTTTAGGGATTTTCCTTGACAGTCCCAGGTAGCGATTTGGGTGGGATGCCCTAGGCTTCGCATGTAGTGAGATGGGTGGGATGCCCTAGGCTACATGTATTGGGATGGGCGAAATGTCCTAGAGGTGAGATGTCTCTCCGTGAATGTAAGTCCCCAGTCTTAGAGTGTCAAATTCTCCTACCCTCCATTCCTAGTTTTCCTTCGCCACCATCATAGAAAAAAACTGAAAAAGAACAAAAAAAAATAGGATACCCTAATCTTCGGTGACTTCTCAGCTCGTCGACGATCCTACCTTGATCTTGTCCAACATTAAATTGGTATCAGAGCCCAGAAAAATTAGGATACCTTTATATCAATCCAGATTCCCCACCATCGATCTTTTTTTTTTTTTTTCCATCCTATCATCTCCCCAGATCCAAAAAAAAAAAATCAAAGTTGCCAACAATTTAATTTTCTTATTTCCGTTCTTCCTCCCAAACTCCACCATCGCCTCCCTACTGCCCCGCTGCCACACCACAGTTCCCCCCCCTCTCCGGCGAACTGTCTGTCACTGACCTCCTTGCCGCCCGCCACCACGACCCCGCCTGCTCCTCCTTCTCCCACCTCCTCTGGCAACAGCACCGCTGGCCTCTCGCCCTCACCCTCCAGTCCCACATCGTGGATGTCTTTACCGTCAACATCCACCCCGCCGTCTTCTCACCCACCCAACAGCCACCGACTGTCAACACCCAGCAAACCGACAACTCTGACTCCACCGCCTCCCTCTATCCAGGAGATCCATGCCGAGCGATCGACGGCCACTCCCTCCCATCTGTTATCGCCGGAGTAGAGCGGTCCCACCTCAGATCGCCATCGCTCGAGTCCTCCGGTGACCCTCCTCCCCAGAATCAAGCCACGACCACCGCCTTCCTCCCGCCCGTCTGGTTCCCTTGACTGTCGTCGCATCCACAGGTGTCCCACACAAGCAGCAGACCTCCGCCGCCTCATCGACGCCTTACCGCCTCCATCCCCCAATCTCATTGCCCGCTGCAGCCCCTCTTCTGCCTGTGACAGGGACTTCGACCGCCCGTCTCCACCGTCCTCTCACCAAATGGAACCGCCCCAGTCCAGATCCAACTGGCGCCTCCACCGGATAGCCTCCCTTCCACCATCGACCGTTGCTCTCATCCATGTCGACGACGCTAACTGGAACCCTGTTCGCCATGACTCCTTCCTCGCCTCCTCATGGGATGACTCCATCAAGCTCTGGATCGTCGACCGCCCATCCAGCGTCCGCGACCTCCGATCCTCCCTTGTTCTGGTTTCGTGAAGAAAAGGGGAGGGATTGCACGAACGTGAATGCAATCCCCCCTTGTTGCGGACTTCAGGGATCCGCACGTTTCTTAAAGCAAGAAAATTCGATGCTCCCATGCTCTTTCGCGGAGTTGGCCTTTTAGTTAAGCCTGCTAATAGCCTGGTTTTGAAAACTCTCTTGGCCTCTCCTCCAGCATATTTGGCAAATCCAAAGAGCAAGCTACCAAGCCCTCCCTCGCTTACAGGCTCTGCTATTTCATTGATTTCTATAGTGCAGGTTGATCTTTGGATCTCTGGACCTCTTTAGCAACATATTTTTAAGATATGGTGTGTAGAAGGCTGGGAGCTCAACTAAGTATGAAAATTCTGGAAATGAGCAGTTTGTGACTGAAACCGGTAAATGGGTCTTTCATGAAAGGGGCCATCTTAAGGCTATGGATGTCAAACCTAACAAAGTTGGAGAAACATCAGAGCCTCTTTTGATTGGATGTGGTTCACTAGAGTTCCTGCTGATCTAAACTTGACAGAGTCAAGTTTTCCCCACCTCAGAGAAATGATGGGGATCTTAGAGTAGCACTGATCTCAAAGCAACACTAATCTCTAAGCAGCACTGATCCAAGAGTAGCACTGATCCAAGAGCAGCATGGATCTCGGAGCAAGCACAAATCCTGGAGCTGCATGAATCTTGGAGGATATCTAGAATAAATTTGTTTGAGATTTATCTTTATCTTTTGTTTGAATTTTGAATTAGGATTTGGTTGGTTAGAATTGAGATATGGATAGGCTTATCTTATCCTATCTTGTATTTGAATTTGAATCATCCCAATCTTTTTATCTTGTATTCAAATTCAAACAAGGGTTGGACAGGTCTATAAATACCACCCTTAGTCATTTGTAAAAAACCAGTTTTGGTTAATCAAGTGAGTTTTTAGAAAAGAGTTTTTCTTTTCGTTCGCCCTGTATGGGGAGGGTGAGAGGCCCGTCTGTCCTTCGCCTTTAGGCATCGAGGGGTGAGAAATCCTAGTCCTTCATTTTCGAGCATCGAGGGGTGAGAGACCCTAGTCCTTCGCTTTTCAGAGTCGAGGGGTGTGAGACCATAGTTATCCCCTTTCCCCGTTGAGTCCCCTCTATGGTTTTAGGGATTTTCCTTTACGGCCTCAGGTAGCGATTTGGGTGGGATGCCCTAGGCTCCGCATGTAGTGAGATGGGTGGGATGCCCTAGGCTATATGTAGTGGGATGGGTGAGATGCCTTAGAGGTGAGATGTCTCTCCGTGAATATAAGTTCCAAGTCCTAGAGTGTCCAATTTTCCTACCCCATCCCTATTTTTCCTTCGCCACCACCATTGAAAAATCAAAAAAAATTAAAAAAATAGGATACCCTAATCTTCGACGACTTCTCAGCTCACCAACGATCCTACCCTGATCCCGTCCCCCATCAAGCAACCTTTGGGTTTCACTTCCAATGATGAAGATCATAAGGTCTGCAAGCTGCATAGATCAATCTATGGATTGAAGCAAGCTTCTCGAAGTTGAAATACTCATTTTGATGATGTAATCAAATAATTTGATTTTATCAAG
Organism: Areca catechu; assembly: GCA_021397845.1. Classification (NCBI taxonomy): domain Eukaryota; kingdom Viridiplantae; phylum Streptophyta; class Magnoliopsida; order Arecales; family Arecaceae; genus Areca; species Areca catechu. The sequence goes on along the minus strand of CM038043.1, from coordinate 87,988,734 downwards.
AATGAGGATGAGCCATGTGTTTACAGGAAGGCCAGTGGGAGGGTAGTGACATTCCTCATATTGTACATGGATAACATCCTCCTTATTAGGAATAATATTTCCATATTGACTTCGGTCAAAAGTTGGTTATCTAAGAAATTCTCTATGAAAGACTTAGGTGAAGCATCTTATATTTTGGGGATTAAGGTCTATAGAGATAGATCTAATCGGATGCTTGGCCTTTCACAAAAATTATACATAGAGGAAGTGCTGAAAAGGTTTAGCATGGAGAACTCTAAAAGAGGATTGTTACCTCTTCGGCATGGCAGTAATCTCTCCAAGAAAATGTGTCCTAACACACCTGAAGAGATTCAATGCATGAGCAAGATTTCATATGCTTCGGCAATTGGAAGCCTTATGTATGTCATGTTGTGTACTCGACATGATATAGCTCTTGCTGTGAGTGTCACGAGCAGATATCAATCGAATCCAGGTGAAGAACACTGAATAGCTATGAAAAATATTTTTAAGTACTTGAGAAGGACTAAAGATTTGTTCTTAGTCTTTGAAAGGAGTTCATAATTAGGGATAAAGGGATATACAGACTCAGACTTTATGTCTGATCCTGATGATAGAAGGTCTACATTAGGGTCTATATTTTTGTGCAATGGTGGGGCAACTAGTTGAAAAAGTTCCAAGTAGCCCATCATAGCAGATTCAACAATGGAAGCAGAGTACATCGCTGCCTCTGAAGCTACAAAAGAAGTCTTCTGGTACAAAAAGTTTATTGTGGAGCTGGAGTGATGCCATCTGATGCCATCCCTTTATTGTGACATAATGGTGCAATAGCTCTTGCTAAGGAGCCCAGGTCTCAGCAGAAGTCTAAGCATATTGAGTGGCGGTTTCATATCATACGCGACTATCTCGAGAAGAAATATGTTGAGGTACGAAGAGTAGACTCCACGGACAACGTGGCAGACCCACTGATTAAGACTCTGAGCCATCAGAAGGTTGAAGTCCACTTTGAAAAAATGAGACTTAGATATGTTGCTAATTGGCTTTAATGCAAGTGGGAGATTGTTAGATGTATGCCTTGAAAGCCATGTTGGCTTGACATATTTTAATTTTAGGGCATGAACTTTGTACTTAATTTTTCTTGTTAATAAAAGGGTATTAGTTTCATTCATATTGTTGTGTCTATGAATCGTCCATGGAGTTAATGGACGATGACACATATTCTTAAGAGTTGAGAATCTGAGGTATGTGTCATTATAGATTAACTCCTAAAAGCTCCCGATTGTTGGAATATCACGAGGAAGGTGATTGATCCGTTAAAATTGGTGCACATATCACTTCCCTTTTAGGGTAGATGAGTCTCTGACCTATAGTGTGGTGACACTGGAGTGAGAGTGCAGGTAGTTGATAGAGATCAATGATACTGAGTGTGACAATGTATAGGAAGTTATATGGATGACTACTCACTCGTCGATAACTCTTGATACTGTAGTCATGTGAATAGTTCCTTGACCTAGAGTGTCTTAGCTACTCACAATAAGGTTGTTATAGTTTGACAGCACAATCACATGGTTCCTATCCATACGGGACCTTGCGGTGTTCGTTGGCTGCAGTAAGTTTATTGTAGGAGTAGGGTATTCACTTATAGGGATCTATCGACCTTAGTAGTAAGGAATAATCTTATGCAAGCTTAATGAGACTAAGTCCAGAAATCTATGGCCATAGTAGGGTGATAATGAAAATGTGTTTTCATTAGTATCACAATTGAACTTGAGTCAATTAGGTTAACATATGACTGATGGGTTTGACAAGTATCCATAACCAACATCATGTCAGGATTTTGATAGAGGAATCGAATCACATGGTAACTATACCTAGGGGTTCCAATCTTATTCTATCGGGTTGCCACTACATACTGCTAGGTGTCACTAGTGGATTATGAGAGCCCGTTAGGATCATTTCTGGATCGATGATTCTAATTAGGATTGAGCTGAAATTATTTCAGTCCATCGAAAGGAGTTTCGATGATGTATAATAGAGATTATAGCATATCTCATTACCAAACAGGATAGGACCTGAGGGGTCACACATATTAGGAGCTCAGGTAATCAATCAGCAAATCAATTTGACCTAATTATAAATGTTATAATTAATTAGTTATGGATTAAATGCTAATTAAATTAAATTAGATTTAATTTAATTGAGTTATACTCAATTAATTAATCCTAGTTGAGTTGGGTCAATGTCTGCTTCGAAATGGTTCGATCGGATTTAAAATCGACTTCAGTTTGACTATAAAATCATCACATTTGGACCATGACCTAGAGTCCAATTAGACTGGGACTCTCTCTCTTTGTCTCCCCTTCCCTCCACGTGCCAAAGGGTGGGTCCTATTTATTTTGTGCTGCAAATAGTGGGGCGTGAAAATAATGGGTGCTGATTTAGTTTAGGCGTGGAGAAATAAGAGAGGAGGAAGAGTCCTCTTCTACTCCTCTTAAAAACCTAAACTAGATAAGTTCAAACTCCTTTTATTTTGGAGCGGAGAAATTTTGTAAGACAAAAACTAAGAGGCTTATCCTTATTTTGGCGTGGAGAATATTTGTACGATAAAAGAAGGGCACAAATATGGATTTGGCATGGAGAAATTAAGAGAGGGAATAGTCATTCTCTTCCACTCCTCTTAATTTTCAACCGGTTGAAATTGAAACACTGGTATTTTGGTTTAACGGGATGGGAGATCTTGAATTTAAAATAGAGGAGAAGTGGCCGACCACTAGGACATAAGAAATTTGTCATGAATATTTTTGGGCATCTTTCATCTCTTGGCCGAGAACACCTGAGGTTCTCTCTCCTAACTCCAAGTTCTCCTCTTCTCCCTTTTTATGATTCCTTCTTCCTTATGAGAGATTGAAAGCGTTGTTCTACAAAAGAAAGAAAAGAGAAAAGGGTCCAAAGGTCTTGCATAGTCTGATTTGCAAGACAGAAATCGAAAGCCGGTCCGGATTCGAATCGGCATAGTTTTTAAAACAGGCGATTTGCTGAAAGAGGAGAGGGCTACAAGAATCTAGTAGTCCAGTGCCCTCTACGAGTTAGTTGCGAGAGCTTCGTGTGGATACTGGTAGCAGATCTGCATGCTTTTCAAAGCAATCCCGGATAGCGATCCAGGTAAGTATTTTATGCTTAAAATAAATTTTATTTTAGATCTGATATTTTTTTCATATGTCGCTGCATGTTAGGAATTTATGATAAATAAATTAGATTTATTTATGAATTGCATGATTAGTTATAAATTACTTTTATATTTGCTTCCGCTGCGATAGGCTGTTGATGCCTTTTCGATTGCAGTATTTTATGCTTGAACTTTTTGCATGCCACATTTAAGGTAGATGTGCACCGCCCCCATTCTCTGAAGGGACATGATTGTGAGTAGGTTTACCGGCATGATAAGTGGTTGCCTCGATCATGGAAACTAGGGCGTTGCTTGGATGCCCAATCTAGGGCAGGCACATGCACACCAATCAAGTCATTCATTCAAATTTGTATATGTGCACCGGCTTCCAAAGGGCTATTATAAATAGCATAAAGAGAAAGGTGATGTTATCATTATTTCTTGCTTTCCCTTCCTTTTTAAATATTGCTCAGAGCCTAAGGAAAGTCAGTGTCATCAAGAGAGAAGAGCAACCAGCCAAGGCTTCCCCTCTTTCCCGGGAGAGTCTGTGAGTGTTCTCTCTTTTCCTTCATCTTCCATTTTCCTATTTTCCCCTTTTCACTTTGTTCATCATGTCCTTCAAGGGTTCTTTCATAGATTTGTTTGGTTCTCATCAAGGTCTAGATGCAGTGAACACCATCTTGGACAAGGAGGATATTGGGCATATTTGGTATACTTGCCAAATTATAGGTTAGATAGCCCTTAAGGTCCCCAGCCTTGCAAGCAAGGTGGCCTCGACTCGAGGAAATCGGGTGGCTATGGGAAGGCCTTAAAGGTTAGCTTAAGGCTTTTAGTTCTGGCAGTGATGGCCAAACTACTATAATGATATCAGCTTTTCTTGGTCCGAATAATTCCCAATGATTAGTAGATGACAGTTGGGTTCTTTTACTTCCTTTTGTTCCATGGCCTAGCTCCTCAACATGAAGATCTTTCATGCATTCTTTTGGGTGAAGATGGACCCACATTAATAGAGCAAATACTTGTGGTATATTTCTTCCAGGAGAATTTTTTTTCTTTCTCCTAGGTCCTTCCTCGATTTCTGGGTGGAAGTGCTAGTTCTTCTACACAGTCTCCTTGATCCCCTGGGCATTCTCGATTGAGTGGGGATCATCAGAAAGATTGACGTTGCTGGTGTATCCAGAGCTGCTAGGCTTGGAGAGGCAGATGGTGGAGGTGGTGAAGGGACTAAAAGTTCCTCCCTACATGGAGATTATGTGCGGGAAGTTTCTGGCGAAGTTGAGCTGCAAGAATCTCCTTTCTCAAGGTAAGCATGAGTCTTGATTCACCTTTGTTGCTGCTAAGATCGCGTTCTGCCTGTAGACTCGGTGGGTCCTGGTGCCATGTCAGTTGCTCTAGGAGAAGTTGGACACCTCATCCCTGAACGTTCCTAATTGCCGGGCAATCCTGCAAGAAAAAAAAGAGCCCGGGTCGAGAATTCTGGTGGGGACACTTCGACGGTCAAGTTAATTTGGTGATCGAGGACAACAAATCCTCAGTCACAGAGGCCAAGATGACCACCATGAAGAGGCTTTCGATAAGAGATTAGTTTTTCTCTTGTCTAAGCAGTGGGGGTTGCTTGCCACTTACCTTGGCTGGAGGTCTCTCTTACTTATATATAGAAGTTGACATCATTAGATAGGATATGGTTTCTTGGAAGTGCACTTTCTTGAGAGGGGTGCAGGCTTCGCAAAGTCTTATAGAACAAAAACTAGAGTCCCGGTAGGGCACCTCCTTGTAAGGGACACAGCTGGCATGTTGCGGCACACCCTCCTAGAAAGGGTGTAGGCTTTGCAGAGCCCTATAGAATAGAAAGAAAAGTTTCGGCAGGGCATCCCCCTGCCAGAGATGTAGACGACATGCCGCAGGTCCTGTGGTACTGGCAGGGCACATCTCTACAAGGGGTGCAGGTTCAGCGAAGTGTCTCCTCCCCTTGTTGGATGTTCCTTTCCGAGCATCGCGGTAGGTTTGGGAGAGATGGTGACACCACTCTCCCCTTGCCATCTAGGTTATCTGCAACATCATTGGAAATAAACAAGCTGTGCATGCCTGTTTGGGGTTGGTGCATCATCAATCCTCTTTTCCTTCCCAGTATGTGGGGGAACAATTCTCCCATAACCAGGACTCAAGCCAGCTGAGAGCTCTACTCAGGCAGGGAGCTCTACTCGGTCAGGAGCTCTACTTGGCCAAGGACTCTACTTGGCCAAGAGCACTACTTGGTCAGGGAGCTATACTTGACCAGGAGCTCTACTCGGAAAGGAGCCTTACTCGACCAGGAAGCTTTACTTAGCCAGAAGCTCTATTCGGCTAGGAGCTCTACTTGGCCAAGTCGTAGCCCGTGGGTGCCACGTCAATGACTAGCCATGTTGGTGCGGGTACCATGCCGGTAGCTAGCCATGTCAGATGTCAGTGCCATGTCAGCAACTAACCTCATTAGATGCCCCCCACTCCTGAGCCCAGAGCACACTATGACTTTTCAGGTTTGGGATAAAGGGAGTAATTCAATGTCGCTGACATGGAAGGCCACCATGCTTGCTATTAATTACCATGATCTTTGATGATTTGTGGATCGTGCATGCACCAACCAAGAGCAGCCACATCAGTGGGGCGGCGATCTGAAATGATACCTTCACACCTCTCAGTATGGCGGTTCATGAACCGAAGCGCCATGAGCGGTGGATGTCAACACACATCCTAATCTATTTGGCTAGTGGAGGGAAGGGTTGCATCCATCCATTGGACATGGCTTCAAGGGGGGTTTCACCATCGCTTTCAGATAAAAATCTTGCTCCATCTTTTCCTTTCAAAACCATCAAGTGGAGAAGGAAGAATAGATAAGAAAGAGGGGAGCTCCTCACCCATATTTGGAAACCTCAACTCGAAACCTTATGCAGGTTAGTCCTTTCTTTTCATCTTCCCTCCTTCATGTTTGCATCGAGGGAGCATTCCCTATTCGTAGCGTTAGGCCTTCTTCTCCCCTTCTTGTTTTTCGACTGCCCATGAGTTTCCCCAATGATGGTTGCCGCTCCCTGGAGCATTCCCTAGGTCATCCGAGCATGACTGAACCATCTTGGTCTAGGCCTCCTCCTTGGATAGTGAAGAGGAGGAAGATGTTCCTTTCCAGGTCCGCCGGGGTCCCCATTAGATGGTGGACCCCAATATCTTTGCTTTGCCTCCTCCTTCGTCCTCAAACCAAGATCTGGCAGGTCTGTTGGGAGTCACTTCAACGATGACCAGGATGAACACCCTCCACCTCTAGGGTGTATACGGGATCCCGGAGTCCATCCGAATCATGGCCTCGAGCCTGAATGAGCGGGTTACCTCCGGCGAGCCAGGTCAGATTGCTCTATATGAGGACTTCTTTCTTGCTATTTTCTGACTCTCTCTTCATCCTTTCATTCTCTCTTTTTTAGATAACTATATGTTAGTTCCGGCCTAACTTACCCGAACTCCTTTAGGGTCATTAGTTCTTTTATTATGTTGTGCCATTTCAATGGTGTGGTGACACGGTTTTCCCTTTTCAGGACTCTCTTCATCCTGAAATGCCATCCCATAGACAGGGGGTGATGGTTTGTAGCACCCCATCCCGGAATCCTTTGGTTTGACTTGCCCACTTCCATCAAGAGATGGAAGAGTCGGTACTTTTTTACTTCGATTGATGGAGTTAATTGGATTTGGAGCGACCCCGACCAGTCCCCCAATCATAATGCCATGATGGAGCCTGCTGATCAGGAGGTGTATGACCAGCTTATCACCTCATTAGTTCCCAACAAACGAGACCTCTTTGAGCATATCCTATTCGATACCAGAATCAGCCCAATCCGATCTCTAAGAAATATCCGAGATTTTCTTTTTCTTATGGCTTCCTGTGGCTAACCGAGTTTCTCCATCCAATGTAGAGATGAAGTTCTTCGTTGACATGATTCAATAGATGTCCCATAACCGGGCATTGTCTTCAAAACCTCCGGAGGAGCTAGTGAAGAAGCCTTGCAGGAAGCCGGAGGAGAGGTCCTGCGGGGAGCCATTGGAGGGGCCCTAGGAGAGAGAGGTCCAAGAGGCCCTAGCTCCAACTATAGAGGCGGTTGTGGGCACGGTCTCAGGGCCTAGCGGGATTGCCAAGCTAAGGGAAAGGCTCCCCCAACCCCCTTCAATTGCTCCATAGATCATCTCCATCCCGCCGTCCCTTAAGGAGGGCACCACCATCGAGCTAGAGTGAGCACTGGCTCCACCCATGGCCCCCATTGCCACCGAGGTCTAGCCATTGGGCCTAGCATCAATCGGCCCCTCTTCGTCTATGGCCCCAATCCCTGGAGTGGCCATAGTCTCCAAGTTGGTGTCGAATGCATCGATGTCTCTCGATGCTGGCTTAGCGGAGAGGTTGCTGGGCTTCATTTTGCAGCCACGAGACCGCAGGGAAAGGAGCGACTGCACGATGGGGGAGACCATCTCCTGTATCTTTTTTGAGCTACTCATGGTAAGTCCCTCGTTCTCCTACCGAGCTTTGAATTAGGGGAATAGGAAGGTCAATTGATCGCTTTAATTTTAATTCTTGTCTCCAGGTCATATAGGATGCATTCCTTATCAATGATGCATGCTAGGTGGCATAGCAGGGCCAACATCATGGAGACGAAGGCCAAGACCCTGGTAGATCAAGTTCCGAGCTTGGAGGCTCGGGTGAGAGAGCTAGAGGCCGAGCTTGAGAGTTCCTGGGACTCCATCATTGAGCTCGAGGAGTGGGTGGGGGACCACGAGGCCGACATCATGGAGAAGGTGAAGTATGTCGCCCTCCTGGAAGAGCACCTCGTAGAGTCCAAGACCGTCACTCTCCACTAAGAGGGGCAGCTGCGTACCCTTCGGATGTAGCTGGACTTGGCGAGGGGTCAGGTCATGGTGGCCGAGGCAAAGGCCATCATCACTGAGGCAGTGGTCGGGGTGGCGAAGGAAGAGGCGACCTAGGTGATGGTGCGGTATAAGGCCTCGGTGGAGTTCGAGGATGAGGTGAGTGAGGCGGTCTACGATGCCTTCTATAAAAGCTTCGAAGAGTGCAAGAAGAAGATGGCACAGGCCTTCAACATCTCAAACATGGATGACATCATGGCTGACGACCCCGAAGGAGTGAGGGGCAGGGCAGATCCCCTTATCTAGGTTGTCATGACTGAAGTCGCTGAGCTCGAGGCCGACCTGACTCGTCCCCAAGCATCTTCGATCATCAAAGTCGCCGCACAGCCACCCCAACCAGGCTTGGTGCGGGGGACCGTTGCACGAGTGATGGCCAAGATGGGGGCAATGATCGATGCCGTCGTGAAGGCCTTCATGTCCGATGGCACCCCTTCTCCGAACTTAAGGCCTTGAGCAACTATAAGGCCTTTCTTCTTTTTTGTTTTCTATATTTTGCTAAGTCCCCCAGCTTGTCGGGGGGCTCCCTTCCTTGTAAAACTTTTTCTAGTAATGAATTGAAACATTTTTTCAATTGAGCCTCTTCCTTCATTGTCCCTCTTCTTCTTTATTTTTCTTCTCTCTCGCTCTCTCTCTCTCTCTCTCTCTCTCTCTCTCTTTTTAGCACTCATCATCCGACTCGACATTCGGGTGGCGGGGCAACCTTCAAGAGGGCATCATTGCAGGGCATCCCACCAGGTTTCATCTGTTGCTAAGTCAATAGGACAGGCTCGGGTGCCATGGTGTAGGCCGGTGCTGGAGGTATCCCACCGGTCCTCACCAGACCCTAAGGACCGGATACACATGTGCGGGTGCTGTGGAGCAAGCCATCCAGGAAGACGGTGTTGTAAAGCATCTTGTCAAGCTTCGTTAGACCTGGGGTTAGATGGATAGGTGTGGGAGCTGTAGAGCAGGCCATTCGGGAGGACTGTGCTATGAGCATCCTGTCAAACTTTGCCAGACCTAGGATTTGATGGATAGGTATGGGTGCTATAGAGCAGGCCATTCGGAAGGACGATGCTGTGGAGCAGGCCATCTGGAAGGATGGTGCTATAGAGCATCCTGTCAAACTTTGCCAAACCTGAGATCTGACAGATAGATGTGGGTGATGTGGAGAAGGCTATCCAGAGGGATGATATTGTAGAGCATCTCATCGAACTTTACCAGACTTGGATTATGATGGATAGGTGTGGGTGCTGTGGAGCAGGCCATTCGGGGGGGATGGTACTTTAGAGCATCCCATCAAGCTTTGCTAAACCTGGGGTTTGACAAATAGATGTAGGTGCTGTGGAGTGGGCCATCCAGAGGGACAATGCTGTAGAGCATCCCATCGAACTTTGCTAGACCTGGGGTTTAACAGATAGGTGCGAGTGTTGTGGAGCAAGCTATCCAGGGATACGGTGCTATAGAGCATCCCGTTGAACTTTGCCAGACCTGGAATTTGACGGATAGGTGTTCTTCAAAAGAGTGAAGTCGAGCAGTTCCATCAAAGAACTTTTCCATTCCATTCTGAATGCGGGACATACATTACTGATAGTACATCCTCAAGTTTCTTGCATTCCATGTTCATGGAATCTGGGTACTGTCAAGCTCGACTATCCAATAGGCTACTTGGTCTAGTGCTTCGACCACCTTATAGCGACCTTCCCAATTCAGTGATAGCTTACTACACTCGCCAGGCTGGGATACTTCTGCCCATCTCAGGACAAAGTCTCCCGGATGAAAGGCCTTTAGCTTCATGTAGGAGTTATAGTAGCGAGCCACTCACTACTAGTACACGGCCATGTAGAGTCGGGCTTTATCTCTCATCTCCTCCAATATATAAGTCAAGATTGAGGAGATGTGCTGGGTTGCTTGGCTCGTCGAACTATTTCACCTGTAGTGTCGGTAGGTCGATCTCTACCAGTATTACCGCTTCAGTGCTGAAGACCAAGTTAAATGGTATTTGGTCCGTCATGGCTTGAGGCATGGTGTGATAGGCCCACAATACATTGGGAAGCTCTTCCACCTCCGGCCTTTCACTTATGTAGCCTGGTGTGAAGCCCTTAGAGGATGGTGTGGTCCATCACCTCAGCCTCCCCGTTAGCTTGTGGGTGGCCTACTGACGTGAAGTAGTGGTGAATGCCCAGGTTGGTACAAAACTTCCTAAAAGTCTAGTTGTCTAACTGCTGCCCATTATCGGTGATGACGGTGTGAGAAAGTCCAAAATGGTAGATGATCGACTTCCAGAGGAAGGATCTTGCCTTGCCCTCGATGATCCGTGCTAGGGATTCCGCTTCCACCCACTTGGTGAAGTAGTCAATGGCAACGATTAGGTACTTCCATTGGCCAGATGCCAGCGAAAATGGCCCTAGGATGCCCATTCCCCATTGGGCGAATGGCTAGGGAGAGGAGAGCTGGGATAGTGGAGAAGCCGGCTATCGTTGGATGTGGGCATGCCCTTGGCAGTGATCGCACCTCCTTACAAACTTGTCTGTATCCTCTCGCATGGTGTCTCAATAATAGCCTTGTCTCAGGGCTTTATAGGCCAGCACTCTGCCCCCCACATGATTTTCATAAATACCTTCGTGGATCTCGTGGAGGATATAGGTAGCCTTGGAAGGTCTCAGGCACTTTAGCAAGGGATAAGAATAGTGTAGGATTTTGTGTGGTGCTCCCAAACCTTGGAGAGACTTGGAAGGCCATGGCAAGGATATTCGAGGTGATCCCTGGGTGCTTGGAGGCGTGCCAAGCAGTTTCTGGAGGTGTTCCATAGGTCCTAGAGGTATTCCAGGGGGTTCATGATTTATTCATGGATAGGTTTGGGAGCTTAGATTTATAGGTTCCCAGGATCCCAAAGTCATGTTGGGTCAAGGGCTTGATCCAATGTTGAAAGAACATGTGAGACATGGGTGTACATGGGCTCGGGGTTTGAATTTTTTTTCATATTGACTTGTTGGTGGGAGTTTTTGAGAGATTATAACATAACCTAGTTGGATTATGGGGTTAAGTCCAGGTGTCAGCTTAGTTGGTTAAAAGGTTAGTTGGTTGGTTGCAACCAATTAGGAAACCTAACTAACTAAGGAGTCCTAACCGAATTGGTCCAAGAAGTCTAAGCCTAACCATCCTAAAGTCCTAACCATCCAAGAAGAACCATAACCGCCCCATGTGCTTATAAAAGAAGAGGGGGGCAACGATTTTGGGATTTGACCGGTGAGGCTTCTCGATTTTGGGAGAAGGCCGATGGTTCAAGGGGTTGGATCGCCCCTTGGGGACTTGGAACCAGGAGGGACTTCACGATTCAAGAAAGGGGCTTGTGAGAGACGATTCTTGGAAGGGGACTTGGACCGTGGATCTTGGTTTTGGAGGAGGCATACGTGAGGTATTGTCCATGCGTGGGAGCTTCTTCTCGGGTTTGTGAGAGGCAGGTGTCTTGTGTTGTAACAAGGTTCTTCTTCCAAGAAATACAATCTCTCTTTTTCTCCTATCTCTCTCTTCTATCTCCTTATGAATCTTGAATCCAAGAACAGGTTGCTTCCACGGTATAGGCGCTGGTCCGGATTCTCTCAACAAATGGTATCAGTGCCAAGAAATCTCAATAAATAGGATCTCCGGTAAAGCTGCCTGTCTATCAGTACAAATTGAGCGACCTTCCATTTCAGGAGGTCGACCTTTGTGCAATCTTCATGAAGGATACTTTTAGCTATATATTTGATATAGGGGTCCATCCAACTCAGCTCGTGGGTGACTGTTGGACCTCACCGGTCACCCTGAAGCTGGGGTCTCCAAGTACTCAATAAATGTCTACCCTAGTGAGGAGTCGGGCGAGGTCACAAGCCTAGAGAGAGCATCGACATGGGCATTCTCCCTTTGAGGAATGTGGAAGATACTGAAGTGCCAAAAATTCATCACACAGGAGTGCACTTCATCCAGATATTTTGCAATGAGGGGATCCTGAGCCTCAACTCGTTCGTGACTTGTCTAGCCATGAGTTATGAGTCGGTGAAGATTCTTAGGCTCATGATTCCTAGCTTGTGAGATACCCTCAGCCTGGCCAGGAGGGTCACGTACTTGGCTTGGTTATTCTTTGCTTTAAAAATGAAGTGTAGAGTGTACTCGGCCACTACTTCCGAGTTGGCGAGGATGAGACTAGCTCCACTCTCCCTTGAGTTTGATGCACCATTAACATTGAGGATCCATGTTGTTTTCTCTTTTGCTAGACCGACTAGCTGTTGGGGTCAATTTTTAGCTTGTGAGTGATTATTTCAGGAAGAATCACTGGCATGTCTGATGCAGCCTAGGTGAAAGCATTTGTGTTTGCCCGTAGGAAGCTGAGCAGCCAGGCTTTTTCTTCCTTGGCCAAAAAGGCTCCTACCTGCACCATCTTCGAGGGATCTTTGCCAAGGGGGAATGATAGCATGTGCTTGGCTGGCCCCCCTTTTGCCTCTTGCTCCCTCTAGTCCAGCTGATCTATCATAGGGCTCTCCTCGACTCTCCAGACCCTAGGGATGGTTTGCAGATAGTGCCGAGTTACCTGTTGGCTTCCTCTCATCTCCCTGATCCCATTCGGGGTTGGGAATCAGAAAAGAAGCTACTTAGTCGAGATAACCACATCAAACAGGTTCAACCCGGGCCATCCTAGGATCACATTGTAAGCCGAGGAGAGTTTGACAATGATGAAAGTCATCAAGAGAGTGCTCTACCGGGGTGGTGCTCTGGTCGTAACTGGAAAAGTAATTGCTCCCTCAAATCCGATAGAGTCTCTGGTGAAGCTGACCAGGGGTGTAAAGACCAGTTTTAACAGGTTAGGGGACAAGTTCATCCTTACAAAGGCATCATAAAAAAGGATATCTGTGGAGCTTCCACTATCAATCATAATCATTTTTTAAAGGATGCTTTGCTATTATCATATTTGCAACAATAACTTCATTATTTAGGTTCTCCACCTTTGTCAGATCTCCCCCCATTAAAAGGATTACATCATTGGCTCAATCCTCACCTTTGGCTCTCTTCAGCCCTTGCCCGGCCCCTCAGGTGATCATCCCCATCAGTTTCTTTGTGGGCTAGTTATTGATGGTGGCTAAGCAGGCCTCATTGCCTTGGATCATGGATGGAGTTCTTTCCCCAACAAATTTTTTGAGGTAGCCCCGCCGGATTAGCTCCTCAACTCCTTCTTCAGGTGGTGGCACTCGATGTTATGGCCATGGTCTTGGTGAAACTGGCAGTACTTGGATTTGTCATAGCCACTAGATGGCTTCAATGGGGGAGGGCAATGCAAGAAGCGCTCGCCCACGATCTCCATCAGGATCTTAGCTCTCGGGGCGAGAAGAGGAGTATACCCCCTATCCTTGATAGGGGTGTACCTCGGCTTAGGGCCTGTCTAGGGTATTGGAGTGATCTTCTGCCCCTGGGGCTCACTTGGCTCCTCACGGGCTTCCTCTTCTGGGGCCTCCCATCGAACTTCCTTCGAGCATGATCAGCTTCTTCCACGTGGATGTACTTTTAGGTATGGAATAGAAGCTCTGAGTAAGACTTGGTGGGCTTTTTGTCAGAGTAAGTGAAATGGGAGGTCCTCAACCGTCTCTTTTAGGGCCAGCATGGTAATAGACTCATCCAGGTTGTAGATTTCAAGGGTGGCCACCTTGAAGCATGTCATATAGTCCCTAAGGGACTCGTGATCTTACTGGTAGACCAAGAAGAGATTGTCAACTTCTTGAGGTACCTTGCGGTAGGTATTAAAGTATGCCAGAACTTCTTCTCCAGCTGCGTGAAGGAGTTGATGCTCCTTGGCTCAAGTTGGGAATACTAGCCTTGAGTCACCTTGTAGAGTGTAGCTGCGAAGGCAGTGTAGAGGAGGCGTTTGTCGCCCCTTGGACCTGCATAAGGGCCTTGTAGCTCTCGAGGTGATCCAGGGGGTTTGTGGTCCCGTTGTAGGGATCCAGTTAAGGCATGAGGAACCAGCTAGGAATTGGTTCCTCTTGAATCCTGCAGGAAAGAGGGGGGTGGGTGTCGTAGCCCAACAGCTCATGAAAAGTGCCCTGGAGGTCGGCAAACTGGCAGGCGAGATCAGCCAGCCTGCGCTCGTGCTCTTCTAGGCACTGTTCAGCTTACTGCCGGATAGCTTCATTGGTCGACCCTTCGATAGAGACCGTTAGAGGGGAGGAAGGTGGAGATCGGGGGAAATCTTGCTTCAGCCCCCTGCCACACCGGCGATGTCGGTGCGAGAGGCCACTGCAATTTGAGATCGAGGAGTGGTTCTCCTGGCTGGCTGAACTATCTCAGCACCTATCACCCGAAGCGCACTAGCTTTTCCATGGATGGCATGGAGAGCATGGGTATGATGCTGCCCATACCCGTGACAGCCCCTCCTTAAAGGATCGAAGGCTTGTGGGTGCCGCGAGGGTCCTTGGCTGTTGTTGCATTGCCATGGATCCAATGTTGGTGTTGTAGGCGGTGCACCACCATGATCAGTGACTGGACCTACTACATGAGTGTGGTGATTTGTACATGCTGGTCCACCGATGGTGGAGGCAGCGGAATCGGAGGCTCCACCTCCTAACTGCATTGGTCCTTGTGGTGGGAGTGGTTCCCAAAACGGCTAGCTAAACCTTCCCGTGCATGAGTCATAACCATGAGATCGTTGCAATGATGTGATACTTTCTTGGTTAGACAATCGGTGGTGTTGTCCTTCATTCGTCCACCCCTTATCCGGCGTGCCAATCTGTTGCTGCTAAGATCGTGCCCTGCCTATAGACTCGGTGGGTCCTGGCGCCATGTTAGTTGCTCCAGGAGAAATCAGACACCTCACCCCTGAACGTTCTTGGTTGCTGAGTGATCCTGCAAGAAAAAGAGAGCTTGAGTCGGGGATTCCGGTAGGGACACTTCGATGGTCAAATTAGTTTGGCAATCAAGGGCAACGGATCCTCAGTCACGGTGGCCAAGATTACCATCATGAAGAGGTTCTCGGTAAGAGATTAGTTTTTCTCTTGTCTAAGCAATGGGGATTGTTTGCTGCTTATCTAGGCTAGATGTCCCTCTTATATATATATAGAAGTCGATATCGTTGGACAGGATCTGGTATCCTGGCAGTACACTCTCCTGAGAGGGGTGCAGGCTTCGCAGAGTCCTATAGAACAAAAACTGGAATCCTGGTTGGACACTCCTCTGCAAGGAATGTAGGTGGTATGCTGCGGCGCACCCTTTTGGAAAGGGTGCAGGCTTCGCAGAGCCTTACAGAATAGAAACTGGAGTTTCGGCAAGGCACCCCCTGCAAGAGATATAAACTGCGTCTGCAGGTCCTGTAGTCTCGGCAGGGTATGCTTCTACAAGGGACGTAGGTTTAGCGAAGCGTCTGCTCTCCTTACAGGATATTCCTTCCCGAGCATCATGATAGATTCGGTGAAGATGGTGACACTGCTCTCTCCTGTCATCATCTAGGTATTCCACAGCATCATTGAAACTAAACAAACTGCACATGCCTGTTTGGGGTGGTGCATCCTCGATCTTCTTTTCCTTCCCTGGACTGTGGAGGAACAATTCTTCCGTAACCAGGACTCAAGCCAGTTGAAAGCTCTACTCAGGTAGGGAGTTCTACTCCGCTAGGAGCTCTACTTGGCCAGGAAGTTTTACTCGACTAGATTATGGCCCATGGATGCTATGTCAGTGATAGTTATGTCAGACGTGGGCACTATGCCGGTGGCCAGCCACGTCGGACGTGGGTGCCATGTTAACGGCCAGCATCATCAACGTTTTCTTCGTGATGCCGGCGCAGGGCTTTTGACCTTTTGCTGGTTATATAGGCATCTCGTTCTCTAGGGCAAAGTCGATGGAGCTAGTAGCCGTCGGCCCTCGCGACGAGAAGAAGAGGAAGGCGATGGTTCTCCTCTCCCGTTCAGAGGCTTCGATTGAGGCTGCCATGGGCGATGTGGATGCGATCGAGGCGGCCATGGGGAGGGAAAAGCGTCGAAGAAAGAGAGGGAGGTCCCTGCTGCTGGGGGTGCCGGTGCTACTGCCGGCAATTCTACTACCGCTGGACGGGCCCCTCATGAGGGCACAAAAGGCTGGTGCCCTTGGCCCTGCGAGAGCTCCTTCACCAAAGATCAATAACTGTTGATAGATGCCGGGGGTTGCTCAAAGTTGTTGGAGGGGTTCGTCCCTCTCGAGAGGAAAGAAAAGCTATTGGAGTGGCCCTTGTGGATGGTATTTGGTGGGTCTCCATCATTGCTACAGCAGTAAGGCCTCGATTTCGACAGGGTCTCAGTGTGCTTGCCTCTGGCCTAACCTTCAAACGTTTTGCAGGGGGCTTTCGAGGCATGGGGCTTATTTTAGTATGCCCAACATCTGGAAAATGAAGCTCTCCAATCCTAACTCTAGGTTGCGGACGAGCAGCGAGATGAAGCTGTGAGAGAGCTGAGAAATGCTTCTGCATCACTGGATGAGCGACTCGTTGCCAAGAGGTCACGGGCCGATATCACCAAGGGTTCACTCAGGGCGAAGGTGTCTCAGGTCGAGGAGAGCGAGGCTAAAGTGGCGCAGTTGTAGATCCTGCTGGCAGATGTTGAGAAGAGCAAACACCAGTCCAGGGATGAAACGGAATGGTTGACCGAGTCTTTGGCGAAGGTACGTAGAAAAGAAACTCTCTGCCGCCAAGAGCTGTCTTGCTAATGCGGCTACAGAGGGTGTGGAGGCCTTCGAACGGACCGTGGATTACCACCTGGTGGTGCTACAGTTTAGTCAGAAGGCATATCAAAAAGGTTTTGAGGTATGCAAGTGGAAATTGAAGTAGTTCCTTCTGAAGCTTAACCTCGATAAGATAACGATTCTATCTTCGTCCTCTTCGAGCGATGATTCGAGAGATGCGCAAGAGGATGAGGGTGACACGGCGTCGTGCTCTCCATGACTTCCACCTTCCATTTTCTCTCTTTTTCATAGAGTCCTCATAGTCTAAATGAAATACTGGAATGAATAGAATACACGTTTTGAGTCCCTGCTTTGCTTTGGACTCTTTCCTCTCTCTTCTATTGTCTTGAAGCTGGACGCTTGACCTGTCTTGGCTTTTGGCCATGCAGGCATGGATGTCAGTGACAAAGAGCTTCAGGCCATCTTATCGAAGAAGGGAAAGAAATAGAGGAAGGTAAGCCGCTTGGGGACCACCCTTGCTGTTGGGCCCAACTTGTCAGCTCCGAAAGCTTCTGGCAAGGTTTCTCTCAGCGAGCCTTCTCTAGGTGTGACCAAGGATGCGCCATTGGCCACGGTGAGGGTCGCTAGGCTGCCCGTCGAGGTGGTGTTATTGGTGGTATCAAAAACAACAGTGGATCCACCTGGTGCCGAACTGCTTCTGGCAATGCTGGAGATCCAACCCGTTGATGACGAGGCTCATGCTGCAATGGCGAAGCTTCTTGCCTGGGCGGAGTCTGGTGCCATTGGTTCGACACAGTCTTCTGCACGCGCGATAAAGATCATAGGTCAGGATGATGCTGGCGAAGTCTTGCCAACTACGACTGCGTCTATTCTACAGCCGGCCATCACAAAGGCTAGGAGTTCGCCCACGGTGGGGGCTTCGGCCAGTACAGGCCATCGTGGATGCCATCGAGGTCGGCGAGGAGGTTGCATCCTTTCAGGAGTTTCACCCCATAAGTACCATGCTGCCGGGCCGGGTTGCAGAGCCTCACTTTTCACAGGAGATGTGCCTTCTTCCTGACAGGTGGCTGAGACTTTGTTGTTCGATGCTCTTGAGCAGGCTCCCCAACTCGCTTCCTCCTGCCAATCAGTTTGGAGGAATGAATTGGATTTGTTCGAGTGGGAGCATGCCCTTGCGATGACTGAGGGCTTGGAGTCTTTCGAGAGTGAGGGGTTCCACCTCAAGATGATGGTTGAGGAGGCACTCGCTAGTTTGCAGCACTGCACTAGGATGGTGAGCGCTTCCCTTGACTCGACATTTGCTTACTAGTCGTTCTGCTGACTAATCGATCAGTCTCACAGATCGTTCTTGGCTTGGAGGCCCTGCATAGTCGCGTGGAGGCAGCTGAAGAGAGGGACCAGCTAAGGGTTGCTAATTTAGCACGGGCGGGCCTTGGCGGAGCTCGGTCTTGGCACTGTCATGGAGGCTCGTGAGGCCCTTTTAGAAGGAACTTGACTGTTCCCAAGCGAGGGGATGAGTTGGAGAAGATGATGGGGGCTTCTCGGTAGAAGATTGTCAGGCTGGAGGGAGAACCTACTCCTTCCTTGACTTGAGCCGTCAGCTTAGCGGTCCATGGGGGACTAATCCAAATTGATGAAGGTACTTCCGAGGGCGTAGCCGGTTACCTTCTTGAGGCTGAACAGGCCAGCCGGGAGGTGATTAACCTTCAACAGCAGGTTGCTGGTATGGCTGAAGAGCTATAGATGGCTAAGGAGGAGGCTTCTGCCGTGCATGGCGATGTGCTCCATTCCCTTCACCTATTCGTGAAGGCGAGAGCTGACCTGGTTGAAACAAAGGGGAGAGTGGACGATCTAGAGGTGGAGATCGCTAGTGTGCTAAAGAGTTCCCAAACCTATGTTGTCTCGGGAAAGACTGCCCTGAGATCTTCAATGGAGAGATGCTGAAGATGCTTCGCTGCGGAGAGGTCGACTCAACCGCAAAGTCTTGCAGTCGAGGCTTCGAGCGCTTTTTGTTTACTTGTTTTGTATTTCATGCGATCTTGCCCCAATATTATCTTTCTTTCTTCGTCTATTGTTTGTTTTTTTTGGTTTTATAATAAAAGAGAACTTCGTTTTAGTCATGTCTAAGTTTGCACCGTGATCCATCAACAGCGTGAGCTGTGTAACTGTTCGGGGTAGTCCCCGTACTGATCTGGGATATGTACTAGGATGTTTCGCCTTCTGGTCTGGCGAAGCATCGAGTTTTGTGGTGATCTTAGCTGTCCCTTTTGCGATCTGGGAGTTCGGGATGAGCGCTGCCTGAAAAATCTCGAGGGCACGAACCAGTTGTCGATCAGTGCAACCTCCGGTCTCAGGGAACCATATGGCCATTAATGCTACAGTTTCCAAAATGGCGAATAACGGCAAGTCGCAATCAAAGGTGCTTCATTTTCAGAAAATGCGGTTCAGCCACTGCGGCATCGACATTTGACACATGTTGCACTGGATTGCATGATCGCGGGGCCTTGACTAGGCGTTTTATTAATAGAAGGTAAGGCGGGGTCCTATGGGTATGCTTGCCTTCTTTGACTCTTATTGCTGCAGTTTTTTTTCGAACTGATCACGGTTGATTTTAACCGGAGCATTCCTCATCAGGCTCCTATAAAAAGTTTTCAAAGATCGATGGTATTTTGACGGGGACATTCTGATGCTTAAGTTAGTGGAAGCTTGAAGACAACATAATGGAGGAATCAAAATAGAAGATAAGCTCATGGAGAGGGAAAGAGTCCTTGTCCTTACCGTCCAAAATCTCTTGATTTATCTTATATAGGCATGGAATAGTACGAGAATCTGTTAGGGGTGTAGCCAGATATGATCGATCTGTCCTTAGAAGATCTGGATAGTGGCCACGTGGCATCAGGATGGGGCAGCATCGTGGGAGTAGTGGAGTAGTGGCGCTGATGTAGCAGAACTATATTGTAACATAATTCTGGTGCCAACTGAAAGAGACTTCTGAAGTCCCCTGGGCCATTTTCGATGTGGCCCTTTGAGAATGGGTCGGTCGAACCTCGGTAAGAGTGGGTCGGTCGGACCTCAGCAGGAGTGGATCGATCCGATCTCGGCAAGAGTGGGTTGGTCGGAACTCGGCAAGAGCGGGTCGGTCATACCTCGGCAAGAGTGCGTCCGTCGGACCTCAGCAGGAGTGCGTCCGTCGGACCTTCGATGGAGAGGGTCACCCAGATGTCAGCAAGAGTGCCGGTCCGGTTCGAAGGTGAGTCGTTTGGGTATAACAGTTGCCCTCTTTCTCTTGGCCTTCGAGAGGACCTGCGGTTTCGAAGGACGGGAGCATCATTTGGTCTTTAATGCATCTGTCCTTGGGACGATCGCAGATCGATCAGGTGTACTATGATCGGTTGTTTCCCATCCCAAAATTCTGTGTCCAGGATAGGTGTCGGCACTGCATTGGAGGTGGTGAGAGGAGCAGCTAATGCTGATGAGGCGCAATGATGGGCTGCTAGCTTGATGCGCCATCCCGTTGGGTCTCTGACGTAACTCAGGCGACATGGCGAGATCCAGACGGTTGATGCCGCGTCTGAAGTGGTTCATCCATTGCTGGTTTGGCGGTCACGCCGATCGTGGTTGGACATGGTTCATCGCGTCCCATCGGCTTCTCCGTTGGATTGGGAAGTCGCATCGTCTGACAGTTGATTGCGTTGCTTAAGGGATGCTGGGAAGTGGCCCCTCAGCGGCTATAAAATGAGGGGGTGAAGGCTCGGAGGGAGTCTTTCGCTGCATCTGCGTTTGAAGAGAAAGAGCTTCCCTCTCCTGCTGCTCTCGCCCTTTTAGGAATCTAGATCATCAGGTTAGTCTCCCGTCCGCCCCTTTCACCTCCGGTAGGATGGCTTCCGGCAGCCGTAGCTCCGCCCGCGGGGATAGGGCCTGGGTCCTGGTAGTATCCCATCGGAAATGACTCGAGAGAGGGTAGAGGGCCTCAAGGTGAGGTACAATATACCATCCATCCTGCACTTGACCATCCCCAATCGGGAGGGAACGGTGACCAGTCCATTAAACCTTGGAGCTCTTCCAGTGTATGAAGACCATCTCAAGGCCATCCTTAAGTCTCCAATTCCCGATATTTTCATCCAGATCTTCAACTCTTATAGAGTGACTCCCACGTAGCTGATCCCGAATAGCATTCGGGCAACAGCTGCTTCATGGTCCTCTGCCAGAGGGCCAAAGCCGTGAGTGTCTCTTTTTGCAAACTTTTTCCTTCTGAAAAGAGATTTCCGAAGCCAGGAGTGGTGGATGTTCAGTCCCCGCCCTAGTCGGAGGATCTTGGGGGGTCTTCCATCAGCCATTTATAGGTGGAAGTCCTGTTTCTTCTATATATATAGCCTACAACCTTGGGGCTTCGAGGCGACATGGAGGGAGTCAAGGCCGAAGGCCGTTGACGGGAGGAAAGTGTTGAGGGCCGATGAGGCCGATTTTAATATAATGGAGGAGACCGGCCCAACGCTCGTATATGAACTGCTCCGGGAGGATAGCCTCCACTTGGCTGGAAAAAGCTAGCATCGATACTTGGGTAGGGTAGAGGCCACCATCGTAGGTCTTCCATTTTTTCCCGTCGGCCTTATCCCTCTATTGCTAACTTCAAACTTGTTCCGTGGCAGGTGAAAAAATGAAGTCGGATCAAGCAGCGATCATGGCATGGGCGGCCTAAAAGTGGGGCATCCGGATCGTGGAGCCGATGGTTGAAAGGCAAAAGAAGCAGCGAATGGAGGAGCCGGTTGCTACCATCATTTCGGTGGACTCCGACGATGATGTAACCCTATCGGAGCATCGGGTCATGAGGGCATTGGAGCGCTCGGCTTCAATCGGGTAGTCGGCCACCCGGACAGGAGAGGAGCCATCAGGGTCGACCAATGCGCAGATGGCCCCAACCTCACTGATCACTGAATTGGTATAAGAGGCTCCTTCGATAGCCGGAGGGAAGAGGGCGGCCGAAGGAGAAGAAGCCAACAGGGAGGGAGTCGGCAGAATCGATTGTGAGGTGCACCAGGGTTGGCGCGCCCTACACAACCCTGAACAGGCCAAAGACTTGCTCAAGAGGGCTATCACAGATGCTGATGGGACGACTCGAGTCGGCAAACTCTGAACAAGGGTGCGAGGAGGGCTTACCACAATCTGATGGGGGTAAGCCACCTGCTCTTGAGTCTTTGTCCTTTCCTTCATCTTCTGTGCATGATTAACATTGTTCTATTATTAGCAGCTCCTCCATGACATCTCGCTGATGGACGATGGCCTCGATGAGATGCTCTTCATAAGGGAGCATTTAATCAGGAAGGTCGAAGGGGCAGAGGCGGCCAGAGCCATGGAGGAGGTGGCATGGAAGGCTGCCAAAGAAGAGCTGTCTGCTTGTTGGACCGAGGTAGAGGCTTATAAGAAGCAGGCGGAAGACCTGCAAGCGCAGCTGGCCGAGCAGGAGGCTAGCCTGAAGAAGAAAAAGAAGAAGCTAAAGTCCTTGGCGCATCGGCTAGCCGAGGAGGAGGCACGGCTGATCAAGTCTAAGCGACACTCGCGAGGCCATCGAGCCACATTGGAGAAGTACATGGGCCTGCTGAAGGTGGCCCAAGAGCAGATGGCACAAGCGACCGATGATGCCGTCATGAAGTACAAGGCATCCCTCGACTTCAAGGAAGAGATGGAGGAGGCTGGAGTGGTCGGCTTCGATGTCGGCTATGAAGAGTGCCTATTAAAGGTTGGCGATGCTTTCCCAGATCTAGACCTCTCTTTCCTGCAGCTGCCGAAGCAAATGGAGGAGAAGGGAGTAGACCCGACCGTCGGTGAGATCGGACTACAAGCCATAGCCGACATAAGGGAGGCGCAGGTCCCGTCAGAGTCCGGAGCTGAAGTTCAAGTAGTTGTTGATGCGGGAACCGTAGAAGTCCTGGTTGGAGCTTCGGGCACGGCAGAGGGGGCCGAAGCCGAAGCCTCACTTGTACCTTCGGTCGGTCAGATTTAGAGTGTTTGTAAAAGTCTGACCTACCTTTTGTAAGAAACTTTTTGCTATGAAATAGAAGTATTTCTTTTTGACACATCTTTCATGTATGTCTCTATGAATGTTGGGTCGGTCGGATTGACCGAAACTTTTTCTTCCAAAAATATTTCTAAGTGTTGACAGTCGGCTTGATTAAACCACATGTTCTCAGAAATAGATGTTGAACAGTTGTCCAGTCCAAACCTAGACCCTCAAAAATTTTTCTAAGTGTTGGTCTGTCGGCTCGTCTGAACGTGAGTCCTTTGAAGTAGCTGTTGAATAGTGGCTCAGTCCGAACCCAAACCCTTAGAAAATTTTCTAAGTGTTGGTCCGTCAGCTCGTCTAAACGCGAGGTCGGATCTTCAAGCAGACTGTTTTGAAGCCTCTGCTGACCAGAGTCAGACTTTTAGAAGTGGGCTGCCCTAGAGCCTCTGCTGACCAGAGTCAGACTTTCAGAAGTGGGCTGTCCTAAAGACTCTGTCGATCAGGGTCAGACTTTCAGAAGTGGGCTACCCTAGAGCATCTGCCGATCGGGGTCGGACTTCCAGAAGTGGGCTGTCCTAGAGCCTCTGTCGATCGGAGTTGGACTTTCGGAAGTGGGCTGTCCTAGAGCCTCTGCCGACCGTGGTTGGACTTTCGTGAGTGGGCTGCCCTAGAGCCTCTGCCGACCAGAGTCAGAATTTTGGAAGTGGGCTGCCCTAAAGCCTCTACCGACCGGAGTCGGACTTTCGAAAGTGGACTGCCCTAGAGCCTCTATTGAATGGAGTCGAGCTTTCAGAAGTACTTCATAGAAGAAGTGGTGGCCTTTATTGATAGTATTTGCGAAGGTTGTATACATTCCACGGACGCGCCACTTGCCGTCCGTCCAAATGCTCGAGTCGATAAGTTCTGGCTCAAATTATTTCAGCAACTCGATAAAGGCCTTCCCAATTAGGGGAGGTTTCCCTTGCTCTATCGATCTTGAAATCTCTGTCCTTCGCAAAACCAAATCTCCGACCTGGAAGGTTCAAGCCTTGACTCGAGAGTTGTAGTATTTGGCCATCTTCTGACGATACGTTGCCATCTTCAAGCCCGCATGGAGCTTGGTTTCTTTAAGCAGGTCTAGGTTAGCCCTCCTTTTATCTGAGTTGGTTGGTTCGGTGAAATGATTAATCTGCAGGGATTGTAAGGAAACTTCCACAGGAATGACTGCTTCACTTTTGTAGGTCAGGTTGAATGGAGTCTCCCCAGTTGCTGTTCGGAAGGTTGTTCGATAGGCCCAGAGCACTGAATGAAGCTCTTCTGCCCAAAGTCTCTTGGCGTCATTTAGTCGGGCCTTCAATCCATGCAGGATCGTCCGATTGGTGATTTCGACTTCTCCGTTGGACTGAGGATGACCGACCGATGTTAGTCGATGGAAAATGTGATATTGCTGACAGAATTTCTGAAACTTGGGATTGTCGAACTGTCTTTCTTGTCGGTGATGATCGTCTACGGTATGCCAAACTGGAAGATGATGTAGTTCCGAACAAAATTCTCCACTTTAGCTTCCATAATTTATGCCAGCGACTCAGCCTCCACCCACTTGGTGAAGTAATCAATGGCCACAATTAAGAATTTCCATTGGCCGGATGCTGGGGGGAATGGCCCCAAGATGTCCATCCCCAATTGTGCGAACGGCTAGGGTGCGGTGAGTGAAATTAGCTGATTAGCCGACCTCCTTTGAATGTTGGAGTATCTTTGACACGCGTCACACTTTTGGACGAAGTTTGATGCATCCCTCTGGATGGTGGCCAGTAATATCCCTATTGAATAATTTTGTAAGCCAGGGATCTTCCTCCTAGGTGGTCACCGTAGATGCCTTCGTGCACTTCTCTGAGTGCGCAGTCGATGTTAGATGGCCCTAAGCACTTTAGCAATGGTTGTGAGAATGACCGTTTGTAAAGAGTGCTATCGAGGATGACGTACTTTGAAGCCGTCCAGCATACATGCTTGGCTTCGATCGTATCTTCTGGTAGAGTCCCTTTGACAAGGAACGCAAGAATAGGGTCCATCCAGGAGGCTTCTTACTCCACTTGGTGGACTTATGTTGGCTCTTCAGCAATGCTTGGGCACTGTAGATACTCCACAAAGGTCCAGTCGGAGGTGTTGGTAATGACTGTAGCCAACCATGACAAAGCGTTTGCCTGGGAGTTCTGCAATCGAGGTATATGGAGGATTTCAAAAAACTTAAGCCGAGTCATGAGACTTTGTACCTTGCTCAAGTACTTGGCCAGGGTCGGATCTCTCGCCTCGAATTCGCCCTTCACCTAGTTCACTACCAGCTGAGAGTCGAAAAAGGCCCTGATTCAGTTGATGCCCAGCTCATCGACTATTCTTAATCCTATAAGGAGGGCTTCATATTCTGCTTGGTTATTTGATACTTGAAATGCAAAGTGTAAAGCATACTTCAAGCTCTGTCCGTTGGGGTCGGCTAGGATCAGGCCCGCTCCATAGCCTGCAAGGTTGGACGCTCCATCTACATGGAGAGTCCAAACGGGTTCTGTTTCTTCAATGACATCATCTTCAGGTGCATCGATCGCTTGTGAAGGTATCTCCTGTCTCCAGGTATATTCTGCAATGAAGTCAGCAATTACTTGAGCCTTCATGGCCGATCGAGATTGGAAAGAGATGTCAAATTCGCCAGCTTGACGGCCCATTTGGCAAGTCGACCGGAGGTGTTTGGGCTTTTGAAGATCGCCTTAAGTAGTTGGTCGGACAGGATGATAATTGGATGTGCCTGGAAGTAGGGTCGCAGTTGCTTGGCTGCTATAACCAAAGAATAGATAAGTTTCTGCATCTTGGGGTATCTCGTTTCGGCATCATGGAGAACTTTGCTAATATAATGGACAGGTCTCTGTTGGTTGCATTCTCTCACTCGGACGAGGACGGAGCTTACCGCCTCGTCCGACATCGATAGGTATAAGTACAGAGGCTCTCCCTCCATCGGCTTAGCAAGCAAAGGAGGGTTCTTCAGATAAGCCTTCAGTGCTTTGAAGGCCGACTGACACTCGTCAGTCCACTGGAAGCGGTCCGACCATCGCAAGGTCTTGAAGAAAGGGAGGCTCTTTTCAGCCATCGGGAAATGAAGTGGCTGAGAGAGGCTATTTGGCCTGTAAGTTTTTGTACCTGCTTCTTACTGGTCGGATGCCCCATATCAATGACAGCTTTAATTTTATCAGGGTTGACCTCAATTTCTCTTTGTGTGACCAAAAAGTCAAGAAATTTTTCGGAGGTTACCCCAAAGGTACACTTGGCAGGGTTCAGCTTCATCCGATGATGCCTTAAGGCATCAAAGAATTCCTGCAAATCTCTGATGTGGTCAGCTCTGTGGAGGCTTTTGACTATCATATCATCAACATATGCCTCCATATTTCTTCCAATTTGTCTTTCGAAGACTCGGCTAATCAGTCTTTGGAAAGTTGCACCGGCGTTCTTCAGGCCGAAGGGCATCATCTTGTAGCAGTACAATCTTTTATCGGTGATAAAGGCTATCTTCTTCTCATCTTTCGGATGCATCATGATTTGGTTGTAGCCAGAGAAGGCATCCATGAAGCTCAAAAGCTAGTGACTGGCCGTGGTGTCCACCAATTGGTCAATTTTTGGCAAGGAAAAGCTGTCCTTCGGACAAGCCTTGTTGAGGTCGGTGTAGTTCATGCATATCCTCTATTTTTCATTGGCTTTCCTTACCATTACAACATTCGCCAGCCAGGTGGGGTAATGGGCCTCTCTGATGAAGCCAGCATCAGAGAGCTTCTTGACCTCCTCGTCAATTGCCCTCTATCTTTCAGGAGCAAAGCTCCTTTTCTTCTGTCTGACGGGCCTGTAGGTCAGATCTACTTTGAGCTAGTGAGTAAAGACCTCCGACGGAATGCCGGGTATGTCCAACATCGACCAACCAAAGACGTCGGCATTATCCCTTAGAAAGTTTATCAATTCCAACTTGACCTCTTCACTGAGAGTGCTCCCAATTTGGAGGACCCTGGTGGGATTGTCCTCCCGAAGGGGAATAAACAAAATCCTTTCGACTGGTTGGCCACGGTCGTCGACTTCGGCCCTAGGGTCAAGCTGTTCTAGAGTGGAATGATCATTCGACTGCCTGTCTTGGATAGTTGAGCATTGCCTAGCCATCCTACGGTCTCCCCTCATAACTTTGACCCCGTTTCGAGTCTGAAATTTTGTCAACAGGTGGTAGGTAGAAACGATGGCCCAGAACTTGTTGAGGGCCGGTCGGCCCAATATGGCATTGTAAGTCGAGGTCGTACGTACGACCACAAAGTTGATGCAGAGTTTTCTCTCCCTCCACTTTGACGGAGTTTCCTCCGAAGCCTGTTAGCAGCATAGGGGATTCTTGCAGCTTTGATATGGACAGGTTCATTCTAACAAAAGCATCGTACATCAAAACTTCCGTGGATCTTCCATTATCAATAAGGATCCGCTTTACATCATAGTTAGCAATCACTGCCGACACAACTATAGGATCATTCCCAGAGACATGGGATTCTAGGAGGTCTTCGTCGGAGAAGCTATTTGAACCCCTAGACCTCTTCACAATGTCTTGGTCTTCTTTATATCTCCAGTCAGATCGATGGTGTAGCATGCCAACATTCTCATTAGTCGGATGCTGATTGGGAAGCTCTATCTCCTCTAGGAGGTCTTTAGCAGTCAAAATTTTGGCCCGATTCCTCTGGGGTTGGACGTACTTGTGCAAGTACCCCCTCCTGATGAAGTCTTCAATTGTGTCCTACAACTGGAGGCAGTCTTCAGTGTTGTGTCTATGGTCTCAATAGAACTAGCAGTACTTGTCTCTATTCCTGAATGTGGAAGGGCCCCTTATCAGATGAGGCCTTTGCAAGAAGGTCTCATTCTTAATTTTCATGAGAATCTTCTCCCTCGGAAGGGAGAGGGGTGCATAATTTTCGAACCTCCTAGGCAAGTCCTTCGGCTTTGGGCTGCGGCATCGGGCTGAGTTGCTACCATCGTTGGGAGGTCGAACTTCGGAAGCCTTGTCGCTCCGCTTCTTGGGGGCCGACTTCCTCTCAACTTAGCGTCGGCTCGCCGCTTGCTCTTTTGCTAGGGCGTACTTCTGCACCCAGGCTAGCGGCTCGGAGTAGCTTGTCAAGAACTTCTTGTCCAGGGAGAATATGAGCCTGGATGAGCGTAGCCCTCTCTTGAAGACCGACATAGCTATGTCTTCATTGAGATCTAGGATTTCCATGGCCGCTGAGTTGAATCGGGCCATATAGTCCCGGAGGGTCTCTCCCTCCTTTTACAGTATGAGGAAGAGGCAGTCGGTGTTCCTCGACGTCCGACTGCAGGTCCTGAAATGGAAGAGAGAGTTTTTCAAGCTGAGGGAAGGAGTGAATCATACCTGGTCAGATGGCGGAAAACCACATCCGAGCTGCCTTCTTGAGGGTTGCAGGGAAGGTGATGCAATGAAGGGCGTCAGAGGCGCCATGTACCATCATATGGGCCTTGACGGTGCCCAGATGGTCTAGCACATCGGTGGTGCTATTGTAGGGATCCACCTGTGGGATCTTGAAGTGACAGGGGATAGGCTCCCCTATAATCTCGGCAGAAAATGGCGAGCGGGAGTCGTACACCTGCACCCCGTCAGCTTTTTGCCGATCGACCAGCATAACGATTTGCTCCTCCATGTGCTGGAGTTTGCTGGTGTAGTCTCTTGGAACTTCGCTGCAGTACTAGTCACCGTCAGGGACTGAGTTAGCAGAGGAGGGTGAGGGGGACTTCACTCTCTTCCCATCAACGTGATCCCTCGGAGGCCTTTGGTGCTTTGGAGCAAGGTGGGAATGGGGTTGCAGGACTCCTTGCCATCGACTTCCCCCAGCAGCAGGTTGGTGGTTGGTGCGAGACACCGCAAGTAGCTACTGCAGGTCATTGGCCGCATCCTGGAGGCTCTGAATTACGACAGTGAGGGTGTCGATGCGGTTCAGAAGGTCTGGAACTATTGTTGTCCGAGAGTGATGGTGAGCTCGGCAGTATCATTCTCCTTGAGAGGTCCTTCTAACCTGGACGGGGAGTGACCTCGCCTAGCGGAGGTGTTCTGGACTCTTTCCTTTGCCATTGCTTTGCTTAGTGGGCGGATTCCTTCTTTTAGAGAAGGGAAAATAGATGAGGCCCTTTCTCTAGCACCAATATATTGCTTCAACTTCTCTTGGACTAGTCTCAGTTGGCTTTGGCTGGAGCGCTTCTCTCCCGGTTCCTGCAAAAAGTCCCCAAGGGCCAGTGGTGTTCCGGCGGGAACACTTCGATGCTTAAGTTAGCGGGAGCTTGAGGGCAATAGAATGGAAGAATCAAAGTAGAAGATGAGCTCGTGGAGAGGGAAGAGTCCTTGTCCTTACCGCCCAAAATCCCCCGGTTTATCTTATATAGGTGCGGAACAGTGCCAGAATCTGTTAGGGGTGTAGCCAGGAATGACTGATCTGGCCCTAGAAGATCCGGATAGTGGCCACGTGGCGCCAGGATGGGGTGGCATCATGGGAGTAGTGGAGTAGTGGTACTGATGTGGCAGAATTCTATTGTAACAAAATTCTGGTGCCAACTGGAAGAGGCTTCTGGAGTCCCCTAGACCATCTTCGATATGGCCCTTTGGTTGAACCTCGGTAAGAGTGGGTTGGTCGGATCTCAGTAGGAGCGGGTCGATCGAACCTCAGCAAGTGTGGGTCGGTTGGACCTCAGCAAGAACGGGTCGGTCGGACCTCAGTAAGAGTGGGTTGGTCGGACCTCAATAGGAGTGCGTTCGTCAGACCTTCGATGGAGAGGGTCACCCGGATGCCAGCAAGAGTGCCGGTCTAGTTTGAAGATGAGCCGGTTGGGTATAACAACTCTTCATGTAGGGAGATCAAAGAGAATGATACTACGGCGGTCCTTTGCCTGTGGCTTGCAAATGACCGGTGTCCATGGCTTGAAAGAGGGGTTTTCCCTTCATCCTTATGGCATTTGCCAGAAGCTCCAATAAGGTGCGCTGCATGGCACCCATCCTGGAATGAAATATATTGAAAATTGCTGTGGCTCCGGTAAGTAGATCGTAGTTGCCATTGGCCTGAGAAAGCCGCCGACACCCCGATGGCACCTTTGAGAGGCCAGCCACAAGCTAGCTAGCTTGTTGCATCATTTGCCCTGTTAGGGATGCAGCATCGTGTTCGGGTCAACAGCTCCGGCCAGTGATTCGGGCCACAATGAGCGGCCACAGCTGAGACTCTCTTGACACTGACCTCGCTAGGTGGATCCTTGCAAGGAGAGTCCGAAGGATGGGGCAATTTTGCTAGCAATGGAATCTCGGGAGGATCATGCCATACTCTATATCCCTTAGCATAGCGCCTACATACTTTTCGTTGAGATGCTAGTGGGCCAGGAAGTCCTCCTTGTTAGTGGACCTTTCATTTGTGTCTAGGGATTTTTACTTGTAACCGAAGTCCGATTGTCATGTCGCAGCCTTTGTAATTAAGAACTATCAATAAGGGAAACTTCTTCTTCTTCTTCTTCTTCTTTTTATTGTTGGCCGCATGATTTGTATGGAGCTTGGCCCCTCAATAATAGGGATGGCAATTTTTACCGATCCGACCCGACCCTAATGGGACATATAAAACCCGACCCACCTAATTTATAAATGGATATGGGTTATATAAAAAAAATCTGACACAGATTTGGGTCGGGTACAAGTAGTAGTACACACCGACCCGAACCCGACCCGTTTATATATAAAAAAATTATGTTTATAAAATATTTAAGTAAATTGGATATGGGATGGATATACCCAACCTGACCCGACCCGTTTAGCTTTTAAATAAACTAAGTTTTATGAGACCGGATATACCCGACCCGACCCGATCCACACGTGATTTTTTTATACCCGACCCGACCCGAGACGGGTATGGGGCGGGTATGAGGCGGATAATTTTTTAGCAGGATGGGTATGGGTTTTGGGTGACCCGACCCAGACCCGCCCCGTTGCCATCCCTACTCAGTATGGGAACTAACCTAGTAAGGCTTCATGGATGTGGTGACCCAGCCTAAGGTCACTCAAATGCCAGGTACTTAAACTTTTCCAATTTAGTGTTTGGTCCGTGCATAACTTTCTCGGAGCTTTTCATATACAAGAGGCTATTAAAAATAATTAATTTGAATATTTTGAAATTTGAATAGATGAATATTTTGGAGTTACATTTGGAGAAGTTAATGAAATAGTTCATGACAAAGTTCATGTATCTAACATTTAATTCTTAAATGGGATGATTAATGTATTGAATGAGAATAATATATATTTGAAAATAAAGAGTCTCTTCAGGTTCATGAATATGTAGAACCGACGGGTCTTTCTTTTATCTATAAATATTCCTTGTATTTGTCATTTGGTTTTAAGTAAGAAATGAAGAAATACTTTTCTTTCTAAATCCCTCTCCTTCTAACAATGTGGTATCAGAGCTATAGTCCTTAGAGTTCATAGAAAAAAAAAATTGAGAGAAAAGAGTGTTGAGAGAGAAAAAAAAGGAGTTGAGTGAAAAAAATTATAGAGATAGTAAACAATGAAGTTCTTTCTTTTCATTTTCCTTATCTCATAAAAGAAAATTATGAGAGTTGGTGTCTTCGCATGAAAGCCTTACTTGGCTCTCAAGATGTTTGGGAGATTGTAGATAAAGGCTATGAGGTTTCCTAAAATAAAGATAATTTATCTCAAAATGAGAAAGAGACTTTGTCAAAGATAAGGAAGAAGGATCAACAAGCCCTCACTTTGATCCATCAATGTCTGGATGACCCTATGTTTGAGAGGGTGGCCGATACGACCACATCAAAGCAAGCTTGGGAGTTTTTGAGGAATTCTTTCCAAGGTATTGATAAAGTGAAGAAAGTAAGACTTCAATCACTAAGAGATAATTTTAAAGCTTTAAGAATGAAGGAATCCGAATCAATTTCGGATTATTGTTCATGGGTGAAGGCCATGGTAAATCAATTGAAGAGGAATGGAGACAAGATCGAAGATGCTCGTGTGGTGTAGAAGATTCTTCGATCCTTGATTCCCAAATTTGATTTTGTTGTTTGTGTCATTGAAAAGTCAAAAGATCTAGACTCTATGACTATAGAATAATTGGAGGGTTCCTTACAAGCCAATGAAGAAAAGATCAAAAGGAGACAAGAAGAGCCATTGGAGCAAGTTCTCAAAGTTAAGGCTTCTTTGAAAGATGATAGGGAAGAAAAGAGTTAAAGAGGACTTGGATGAGGAAGAGGACGTGGTCATAGTCAAGGAGGAAGAGGTAATAGCGACAATTCAAATAATAAGGAAAAAACTCATCCATCATCAAGAGGCCGTGGAAGAGCAAGAGGAAGAGGACGTGGCTACTATCAACAATCAAATGAAAGGAGGTATGATAATCAAAAGTTGAATGCTATAATTGTCATAAATTTGGCCATTATTTTTGGGAATGTCGCAATGCTATAACTAATGTTGAAGAGAAGGCTAATCTTGTTGATGACAAGCTAGAAGTTGAAAAGACAACCTTATTGTTAGCACTCAAGGAGGAACAAATGGATGACAATAGATCATGGTATTTGGATAATGGAGTAAGCAACCATATGTGTGGCAACAAAGAAAAGTTTATGGAGCTTAAGAAGAAAATGGACAAAGTATCTTTTGGAGACTCCTCTAAAATCTAAATTGAAGGGAAGGTATCATTTTAATCTCTTCTAAAGACGGTGGCCATATGCTAATAATTGAAGTCTATTATGTGCCTAAATTAAAAATGAATATTTTAAGTTTAAGCCAACTTCTTGAAAAAGGCTATGAAATTCTTATGAAAGATATGTGTCTTGTTGGGAATTGTGTCCCAAAGCCAATTGCCTGGGTTGTAGGCAGTTGTTCTGAGTATTGTATTCATTTTATGAATTAATAAAATTATTTTTTTGGCAGCTCATCATATATTGAATTTCCCTGTAATGAACTCTTTCATGTGATGAAGTCCTTAGGGCTACACTGTTTTCGATACAGAGAGGATGTATCGACTGGTCCTTAAACCTTGTTCACAACCAAAGGATATATTGTACTGGACGACAATATATCAAGTATAGGTTGTTGCAGTTCACATCGTTTGGTTGTCCTCTTGACCAAATGAGTGTGGTGATACTGATGTGATCTGCAAGTGGGATATATCATATCTCATTGAACGTGACTCCGTGAAACCCCTTTTCTGCCCAAGGGATACTCACGATAGGATATGGGTATATGTGTCCCTATGACCTGAGGTCATCACGGTTGCTGGCAAGCAACTCCCTGTGCTTTGGTGCCAGACTACCCGGATTTTTAATCTGGTGATGGAAGGTTTCTGGGTACAGGCAAGTACTTATGGAGCAGTGATGGATCAAGATGGAATTGACCTGTCCGAACAGTTTGGATTGAATGTCTCGCAGTATCTCAATGTAGCAAATCCTCGGCCGGGGTAGCCCTAGTGAAGAGTCACTGGGCTTGCAAGATTGAGACATGTTGTCGATTGACTCAGTCTGGGTTGGCAGCCCAATATCAGTCGTCCTGAGCATTAGAGGTCAAAGGGATGAATTATATAGTAACCATATGCCAGAGGTTCGATAGTATGCTCCCGCATCTTCGACCTATCCGGACGCCGGGACCCATTGCTAGATGGTTTCCTGTGCTGGTACTGGAATTGTTCCAGTGCTACCGTTTAGGTTCGAACCTATGAGGTCACACGCCATAGAGGAAAACTCTCTGATCCGGATACCGATTACGATTGGGAATCGTCTCGGTTTTATGGTTACGGTAATTTTTGAGCACTCTTTTTTCCGGTCTTGCCCTTGTTTGCGTCAACCGAAAATTATTCCGGGCTGACCAGGTCTGTGCCAGGATTTTTCTGAATCAGTTTTGAACTAATTCGGAGCTAAATTCGGCCTCCAATTGGTTGTGAACCAATTGAACCAAATTTATTTGGGCTTGGACCAGTTCAATTAAATTGAACCGAAAATTTTGGGATTCAACCAATCTGGTTTAATTGGCTTGGATCGGTTTTCTTTTTGAACCATTGGGTTTAATTGATTTGAACCCAAAATTCCTTGAACCGTTTTTTCTTCCAATGACCGGTTTGCACGCTGATTTCACGCTGGATGAATTCCAAGCATCGGAAGCCATTCAGCATCTTCTCGTCTCCCTCCACCCGCTTGCCTTAAACCCATTTTAATGGTTCTAATGGCTGTTTATTTGGTGATTAAGCCATCGACGTCTTTTGGCCTCCCAGGATTTTCATTTGCTCTTCCACTGCTGCTCCTTTTATAAACCCTGCAGTCCCCTGGTTCAAAGGCTGAGACGTCACCGTGTGAGAAGTGAATAAGCTGTGAGTGTTCTTATTTCCTTGCAGAAATTCTTTCCCATTCCATCGGTGAAATTGAGGGTTGGGTTTTGGTGAGTGAAAGGAAGAGAGATCAACCCATAATCCCTGTTTTCTGGTGCTCAAATTTGAAGGAAGAAGGAACTCTGTTTTGCTGAAAAACAACTTCTGAAATTCTGTTTCCTCCCTTCTTCCCTCCCACCATTCCATGTC
Organism: Areca catechu; assembly: GCA_021397845.1. NCBI lineage: Eukaryota > Viridiplantae > Streptophyta > Magnoliopsida > Arecales > Arecaceae > Areca > Areca catechu. Next base: position 87,954,386 of record CM038043.1, on the reverse strand, counting down.
TTCCGGCGACTAGCATCGCCCGAGAGACGGATCAGAGCTAGCCCCTGGCGTGTTCCCCCTCTTGAGAGTGTTCAACCGAGCACTTGGAAGCCGGATCGACCTTTTTCCTTGCTGGTTTTTGTGCTCTGTTTTCAGGTTGTAGATTTTCAGGTTGCTGAATTTCTGGTGCTGTTTTTGGTTGAAAGGAAGGGGACCAAAACATTGAATCAGGTTTTCAGATTTTCAGGAAGACCAACCATCTTGTTCCCTAGCTTTTGGTATTGGAAGAGGGATCAATTCGTTGGCAAAATCCCCTGTTGTTTTGCTGCAGATTTTGGAGGAAAGAATCAACCTGTCAACGTGCTGGAAGTAGAAGACAACAGGAATAAATTTATTCCTATTATCCCAGCTATTCCATCTTTATACCAAGGCTATTCCAGGCTGGAATGAGGTATAACTTCTTGTTTTATTTTTCATGCATGTATAGATCTAGGTTTTTTAACTGTTTATAAATATTACATGGTCTTGTACATGCCCTGTATTGCCTATACATGCATCCGGAAGTTGTTAGATCCTGTGTGGAGCAGGTATTTTTTCGCTGTGAATTTAATTTTTTAAAATTCTTGCCTGCTCCCTGCTTTGCATGCTTAGCGTAGGCACCTGCAACCGCGCTTCTTTATCTTTCATGTCTTTGGCTTAGAGATCCAAATACTAATTTATTTTTCAAAGTTCTTATGTCAAGCAATAGAATGTTTGTTTTGAAGCTCAAAACAATTGATGCAAAGTGTTTAAAGGCTAGTGTATAAGATGAAGCATGGAGATGGCACATGAGATTTGGCCATTTGAATTTTGAAGCACTAAAAGCCATGGGAGAAAAGAAGATGGTGAATGGGACACCTCTAATCAACCACCCTAATCAATTATATGAAGCATATCTTCTCGGCAAACAAGCTAGAAGGAGTTTTCCAAGAGAAGCTACATCAAGAGCAATTGAGCCACTCCAATTCGTTCATACCGATGTGTGTGGACCCATCAATCCATCCTCATTTGGTAAAAGTAAATATTTCTTGCTCTTTATTGATGATTTTAGTAGAAAGACTTGGGCTTATTTTTTGAAACAAAAATTGGAAGCTTTTGTTTCATTCAAAAATCTTAAGGCTCTTATGGAAAAGGAGAGTGGTTATAAAATTAAGGCTTTGAGATCTGATAGAGGAGGCGAATTCACTTCAAAATAATTGAATGAATTTTGTGAAATTCATGAAATTCATCGTCCTTTCATGGTTCCTCGATCTTCATAACAAAATGGTGTGGTGGAAAGGAAGAATAGAACCATTCTTAACATGTCTTGAAGCATGTTAAAAGCCAAAAATTTGCTGAAGGAGTTTTGGGCAAAAGCTATTTCTTGTGCAGTTTTTTTGTCCAATCGCTCTTCAATAAAAAATGTCAAAGATCAAACTCCTCAAGAAGCATGGAGTGGAAGCAAGCCCAATGTCAAATATTTGCGGGTCTTTGGGAGCATTGCATATGCTCTTGTACCATACCAAGAGAGATCTAAGCTTGATGATTGCAGTGTCAAGTATATTTTTATTGGCTATGACTTAAACTCTAAAGGCTACAAGTTGTATAATCCAAGCAATGGCAAGGTGATGGTGAGCCGTGATGTTGAGTTTGATGAAGAAGCATCATGAAATTGGGAAGCCCAAGATGAAAGTGTTTATGATTTTTTTTCATATTTTGAAGAAGAAGAAAGAGAGACCTTGATACCCATACAAGATACAACTCCACCTCTATCACCACCTCATCCACCCACTCCTCATTCTCAAGAAGAAGGTTCAAGTGAAAGGACAGGAAAAATGAAAGATCTAAGAGAGATCTATAGGAACACCCAAGAAGTTATTCTTGATGCTAATAATTTCTTTTGTCTCTTTGTAGATAGTAAACCATTGAACTTTGAGGAAGCTATAAAAGACAAAAGATAGAGACAAGCCATGGATGAAGAAATCAAAGCAATTGAGAAGAATAATACTTGGAAATTAGCAACTCTTCCAAAGGATCATGAAGCTATTGGAGTCAAATGGGTGTACAAAACAAAGAAGAATGCTAATGGAGAAGTGGAGAGGAATAAAGCAAGGCTTGTTGGCTCCACCCAGTGATTTTGATGAATAACAAAACATTGAGTGCATATTGTATTCTAACGATGATTTCAAGTTGTGAGTTTTCAAGAAGAAAGCACCTCAAAATTCCAAATACTTATGGTGTATGGCACGCAATGGCACGGAGCAATTTTCACATATCCGGGTATTCTCTTCATTAAAAAAGGGCTTATAATTGTTTATCTATTATGTGTTTATGTGTTCATAAACTTTATTTTTGATTTCGAGGCATTTACACTTGAATCTGGATGTTTTCAGTCTCAAGTGTCGACACCTGGACAGTCAAGTGTCGACACTTCAGCATTTGGCATGGACAAAAATCCTTGGCACGCCAAGTGTCGACACCAAGTGTCGACACTTAGGTTCCAAGTGTCGACTCAAGGCCTGAGATTTTTGAAAATACAGAACTTTGTTGTTTCAAGGATTTTTGTGTCAAGTGTCGACACCTGTGCATCAAGTGTCGACACTTGAATGTTCAAGTGTCGACTCCTAGAAATCAAGTGTCGACACCTGACAGCCAAGTGTCGACACCTGACAGCCAAGTGTCGACACTTGCAGCCTGACAGCTCTAACGGATCTATTTTTCTAGCTTGCAGAAGTTGGTTTTCAAGCTCCAAACGGTTATTTCTAATGTTCCAATGGTCACAAACTATTTTTAGAAGGTTTTTGGTGTATTTAATCTCCACCAACCTCATTTTAAAAAAAGAGAAGACAAGAAAACAAGAGAAAAAGCAAGAGAGAAGTCTATTCAAGAGCATTCAAGTCCACTCAAAAGCCATAAAGCCAATATTCTCTCCAAACTTCAAATCAAAAGTCTCTTCTAGCTTGATTCTACTGAAAAGCCTACAAGCTCAACCTCACTTCATTCCAAAAAGAGGCATCTTGAAGAAGAGTGAAGACAAAGCATCCTTTTGTGCTTCAAAGATTTCAATCTACTCTTGAAGAGAGTTTGTTGTAGTTTTTAAATTTCATATCTGTTTTAATTGTGCTTTGACCTTGCTTTCAAGGGTATCTTGAAAGAAGGTTATTGTGGTTTGTTGGTGAGCCAAAGTGTTAAAACCAACTAGGGTTAACTTGTGAGCCCGAAGACAAAACAAGTATTTAGGTTTGTTGGTGAGCCTAGGTGACAAAACCAACTTAGATTTTGACTCGTGAGCCTTGTGAAAAACAAGTCAACTGTAATCTGGTGTGGATTATAGTGGAATTCCCAAGGGTGGCTTGGGGAGTGGATGTAGGTGCTAGGTTTGCACCGAACCACTATAAACTTTGTGTTTGTGTGTGATTGCTCTTTTCCTCTCGTATTCTTTAATTAATTGCTATCATCTTGCATCTAATTTATTATTGCTCACAAGCACCACTAGACCTTCATTTTATTGTGTTAAATTTTTAAAAGATCCAATTCACCCCCCCCCCTCTTGGGCTCCATTTCTGGGCAACAAGGCTTGTTGCTAAAGGCTACAAGCAAAAGCATGGAGTTGATTATGATGAGATTTATGCTCCAGTTGTTTGCATGGAGACCATTCGACTACTTATTTCTTTAGCATCTCAAATGAAATGGAGAATTTATCAACTTGATGTGAAGTTGGCCTTCCTAAATGGTTTTCTTAAAGAAGAGGTCTACATTGAGCAACCATTGGGCTACCTTGATAAAGGGCATAAAGACAAATGTTTCAAATTAAAAAAGGCATTATATGGATTGAAGCAAGCACCAAGGGCATGAAATAGTCGCATTGACAAGTACTTTCAAGACAGTGGATTTGTTCGTTGCCTTCTTGAGTATGCTCTTTATTATAAAATTCATGCCAATGGAGATATGTTGATTATTTATCTTTATGTTGATGATCTTATTTTCACTAGTAATAATCCAACTTTGTTTGAAGAATTCAAGAAGGCAATGTCATTTGAATTTGAGATGACTGACATAGGGCTCATGTCATATTATTTGGGCCTAGAAGTGAAGCAAATGGAAGAAGGTATCTTCATTTCTCAAGAAGGCTATGCAAAGAAAATTTTGAAGAAATTCAAAATGTTTGATTGCAATCCTGTGAACACACCCATGGAAGTTGGAGTAAAATTATCAAGGTTTGATAAAGGAGAAAAGGAAGATCCCACGCTTTTCAAAAGCCTCATGGGAAGCTTGAGATATTTGATATGTATAAGGCTCGATATCCTTTTTAGAGTTAGAGTAGTGAGTCATTTCATAGAAGCCCGTACCTCCACTCACATGAAAGTAACTAAAAGGATCCTTCGTTATCTTAAAAAATATGTGGCAGCAACGTCTTGTACTTGTCACGCTATTTGGCTAAGAAGATTATTGAAGGAACTTCAATTCTCATAAGAAGAAGCTACAAAAATCTGCATTGACAACAAGTTTGCACAAGCACTTGTTAAAAATTCAGTATTTCATTATTGAAGCAAGCACATCGATACAAGGTATCATTTTATTAGAGAAAGCATTGCCAGTAAAGAAGTAGAGCTTGAATATGTGAAGACTCAAGATCAAATTGTTGATATTTTTACAAAGTCACTTAAATTTGAAAATTTTTGAAGATTGAGAGAAGAACTTGGATTGAAGAAACAAAAAATTTTCAAATTAAGGGGGAGTGTTAAAAATAATTAATTTGAATGTTTTGGAATTTGAATAGACAAATGTCTTGGAGTTACATTTGGAGAAGTTAATGGGATAGTTCATGGGGAAGTTCATGTATCTAGCATTTAATTCTTAAATGGGGTGATTAATGTATTGACTGAGGATAATATATATTTGAAAATGAAGAGTCTCTTCAGGTTCATGAATCTATTGAAATGAAGGGCCTTTCTTTTACCTATAAATGCCCCTTGTATTTGTCATTTGGTTTTAAGTGAGAAATGAAGAAATACATTTCTTCTTAAACTCCTCTCCTTCTAACAAAGATGTGCTCATCATCCCAGGACTCCAAGTTTTTTTTTATTTATTTTCGGGAGGTGTACAGTTAGCCTAAGTTTTCATGGGCATGATAACTAGCCTAGGGTGCTCAAGCTTAGCTAAGGTCATAATAGCTGATTTATGCAGGACTTTCACTACTCAAAGAGTTAGCTTGTGGGATGAGGGGCGACTCTGTTAGAAGTAATGATGTAAGTATGCTGGAAATCATAATTTTTAAAATTATAGCAAAAATAATTTACTAAATAATTTTATATAATTTAATTAAAAATTATATCTAAGGATCTATCTAACATACTGATTAGTATTTCATCACATGAGTTCAAATATGAAATTAAACAAAAATCAAAGAAGGATAAATCAACTTACCTTGATCGCTATCCTTCTCAATCGGGTTGAATCATCGAATGTTCGGGATTTCTTCAGAGCTACGAAAACACCTAGCCTCTACTAGTATCCACGTGGGGATGATGCTAACTAATTTCCCAAGACTCTCAGAGTGCTAGCTCCTTATAGGTCTCTCCTTTGGCTTCGATCAGATCTGGAACTCCTTTTGAGACAATCTCGAAGAAATAAGGCTGTAAGGGTTGCAGCCTTTGTGCAAACCCTTTGCATAATCGAATTGGATATTTCTTGGACACCTAAGGAAAAAAGAAACTTTTTCTTCTCCCTTTTTACTCTCTAATCTCTCTCTCAAAGGTCTTTTGGCATTGGAAATTAAGAACAAAGAGGAAGAAGGGCGGTGGAATACTTGGATGCGATAAGGAATAATATATGGGATATCCAATGTCACGCACATAGCTTTTTCACCCCTCTTTTAATTTGTGAAATGTTGCACAAAACTCATCAATCTCCATGCCAATTCAGATAAGGCTTCATTCAGTTGAGGTCTTATCCTAATCTGAGTAAAATTCAAAAGGGAAGAGGGTGACAAAAACAAGGAGGCTTGGTGTGGAGTAAATTGCGATGAGAAAACTTTTTAGGTAGTGATTCTTCCTCTCTAAATCTTGTTGCACAAAAATTTAGATGCCACACCCAACCCTTTAGGCCCCAATCAGCTAAGTGTTTATCCCAGTTTGAATCCCATTCAAACAATGAAAAAGTGAGGAAGAATTTGTGTTAAGAGGATTTAGGCGATGAAAAAACAAATGGTGCAACAATATTTCTCAATTTGAATCCTATTTGTCACACAATTCCCTATTCTACACCTAATTGAGAGAGTCTAAGCCTAATCCAAATAGGTTGGGTATCCAATTTTAATTGGATCTAATTTGGTTCAAATCGAATTGGATTCGAGTTCAATTCGAATTGAATTCAAAAATGTTGTCAACTCTATTCTAAATAGGATTAAAATCTAACTCTAACTTGGATTCTTCAACCCAATTAAACCAAGCCTAATAAAATTAAATCTCATTTAAAGTAATTAGGACTTAATCCAAAAATTAATTAAGTCCATTAATATTGTATCCCTAGTGCTAAAATTAATAGGTACCAAAGTTAGCAGGTGCCAAAATTAGTAGGTATTAAATTTGATCAAAGTCTTGATCAGGTCAAGTCCCTATTGTGTATGATTTTTTAGGTTCCATTCTGTCTAGTAGTGAGATATACTATTATCTCTATCATAGTATTATCGAAACTTCTTTGATGGACCATAACAATTCCAGCTCAACCATAACATAGATCATTGACCCGAAAATAATCCAAGTGAGTTTCCATAATCCATCAGTGACACCTGGCAATATCTAGTGACAATCCAATAAAATAGAAAGATGAACCCCTATGTAAAGTTACTGTATGATCAAGTTTCTCTATCGAGAGTCTCAATAGGATGCAAGTCATGGAATCTTATCAAATCTTAAGCATCCGTCATATACTAGATTTAATTGGTTCGAGCCCAATCATGATTTTCATGGAAACTCCTTTTTATTATCACACTACTGTGGCCATAGATGCAAGAATTTAGCCTCTTAAGTTATATAGGACTACTCAACTACTAAGGCTGATGATCCTATATGGGTACATTGCCAACTCCTACAGCTAATCTATTGTAGCCAATGTATACCACAAGATCCCATTTGTCAAGGAATTATATTTATGTACCTTTCAATCTACAGTAATTCCACTATGAGTAACTGAGATACCACAAGTCAAGAAACTATTCATATAACTACAGCTTGAAAAGTTACTAACGAGTAAGTAGACATCCATGTAACTTTTTATTCTTTTATCATGCTCAGTATTACTGTTATCTAACAAGTACTTGCACTCTCACTTCAGTATCTTTACATTGTATACTCGAGACTCATCTACTGAAAGAAAAGCGATCCATGAATCAATCTTGATAGATCAATCACCATCCCCATGATGATCCAACGATCGTGAATATTTAGGACTTAATCTATAATGACACATGTCTCAAATTTTTAACTCTTGATAATATGTGTCATTATTTATTAACTTCATAGATGATTCATGGATACATAAAACATGAATGGTAGAAAAAGTCTAATTTTATTGATAAAAAATTGATTAAGTATAAATAATGTCCTAGAAAGATTACAATGTATCAACCAAATTGACTTCTAGGGCATACACATCTAACATTTTCTCACTTCAAATAAAGTCAATTAGCCATATACCTAAGTCTCATCTTTTCAAGGTAGGCTTCAGTCTTCTACTGACTCAATTGGTTTGTTAGTGGGTATGCCATGTTGTCCATAGAGTCAACTCTCTTCACCTCGACATACTTCTTCTTGAAATAGTCGCATATAATATAGAACCGCTACTTGATGTGCTTGGAATTCTGGTAAGACCTGGGCTCCTTAGCTACTGCTATGGCATCGTTGGTCACAGTACAAGGGGATGGCATCAATGGCATCATTCTGAGCTCCGTAACAAACTTTTTGACCAGAATGTTTCTTTCATAGCTTCTAAGGTGGGGATATACTTAGCTTCTATGGTCAAATCTATAATGATGAGCTGCTTAGAACTCTTTAAGCTGGTTAAATCATCATTGCAAAGAATACATAACTTGATGTTGACTTTCTATCATCAGGATCAGACATAAAGTTTGAATTAGTATATCCTTCAACCTGTAATTTTTAATTTCCTCTAAAGAACAAGAACAAATTCTTAGTCCTTCTCAAGTACTTAAGGATGTTCTTCATAGTAATCCAGTACTTTTCATCTAGATTCGCCTGATACCTACTCGGAATACTCATAGCAAGGGCTATATCAAGTCGTGTATATAACATAGCATACATAAGGCTTCTAATTACCGAAGCATAAGGGATTTTGCTTATCCACTAAATCTCCTCAGGTGTGCTGGAAGCCAAAGATAGTGAAAGAGGTGCAAAGGATTGCAAGAAAAATTACCATCCTCAGTTGGTTTGTCTTTAGATTGGTTGAGCGATGTCTATCTTTCTTTCAAACTTTAAAGAAACTGAAAGACTTGTAGTGGACCAATGAATGCCAGAAGGCATTCGAGGAGGTCAAAACCTACCTCAGTGCTTCCTCGCTCTTCAGCAAGCCTAAAGCGGATGAAGAGCTGTAGTTGTATTTGGTAGTTTCACCTTTATCTATCGGTTCCGTAGTTTGGGAGAAAGGTTAAGTTCAGAAACTATTTTATTACATCAGTTGAGTTCTACAAAATATAAAAATCAGGTATATTCTGCTAAAAAAGATGATCTTCACCCTCATAACTTTGGCTAGGAATCTTCGTCTTTATTTCCAAGCCCATACCATGGTCGTTCTCATGGAGCAACCACTTAAGATGACCTTGCATAGGTTAGATGGATAGCAAAGTGACCAAATAGGCCCTTAAGCTTACTGAGTTTGATCTTGTGTTCCGGCCTTGACCCTTCATTAAGGCACAGGTGTTGGCTGACTTTGTGATAGAGTGCACTATCTTGGAAGAAGAGCTTGAGGTAGATAGCTTGGTGGAGGAAGCCCAGAGAATCGATGGGTGCTATATGCAAATGGTTCATCAAATGATAATGGATTGATGGTAGGATTGATCCTCACCAACCCTGAAGGAGACATCATTTAGTATGCCCTTTGCTTCGGCTTCCCCTCCAACAATAATAATAAGGCTAAGTATGAAGCTTTGATCACTAGCCTCAGGATATCCAAAGAACTGGACGTGCAACACCTAAAGGCCGCAGCGATTCACAACTTGTTGTCAACCATATACTGAATGAATACGAGACCAAGGAAGAAAATATGAAAAGGTATCTCTTGAAGGCCAAGGACCTTATTTGAATCTTTCATAGCTTTGACATCCAGCAAATTTTTAGGATGGAGAATGTCAAAGCCAGAACCCTCTCAAAGCTTGCAACCTCTACACCACTTGATGTGTGTGCACAGGTTTTCTTTGAGGTGGTAGAAGAGACTAGTATCAAAGAGCCAACATCGGTATTGTAGCTTGACTTCGAGTCTTGTTGGATTGATCCTTTGGCCTGCTACCTTCATGACGGGAATCTCCTTACCAACCAAAGAGAAGGTAGAAAGATACAACACCATGCCTCTCGATTCATCCTTTATAAAAAGTTATACAAAAGGTCTTTTTTCCTACCACTTTTAAGGTGCTTGTGATCCTTAGAGATGGAAAATGCTATACAGAAGGTTCACGAAGGGCTATGCGGAAGCCACTTGGAGGGTAGGGCTTTGTCTTACAAGATATACGGCAAGGATATTGTTGGTCTACCATGTAGCAAGATGATATGGGCATGGTCAGGAAGTGTGACCCATGTCAATGTAACTCTAATGTGCAGTGACAGCCGATCGCAACATTAATTCTGATACCACACCATGGCCCTTGCTCAATAGGGGATATACATACTTGGTCCTTTCCCTCAGGCTTTGGGATAGCAAAAGTTCTTGCTTGTGGCCATAAACTACTTTACAAAATAGGTAGAAGCCGAACCTCTTGCCATAATTACAGACGCCTGGGTAAAGGATTTCATTTGGAAGTTCATCATCTGTTACTTTGGCCTTCCAAGAGTTATCATCATGGATAATGGTCAGCAATTTAGTAGTTTTAAACTGGTTGAATTCTGCAGGAATTTGGGTATCATGCACTACTTCATCTTTGTCAGCCACCCCAAGCTAACGAAGAGGCCAAAGTTACTAATAGAACTCTTTTGCAAGGATTGAAGACTTGATTTGACTGAGTGAAAGGGATGCGACTCGATGAGCTACATCATGTCCTTTGGACCTACTGGACCATAAAGAGAGTCCCAATAGGTGAGACACCCTTCAACCTTGCCTCTAGGCCTGAGGTAGTGATCTTGTTGAAGCTAGACCTTCCTTTCTGGGTGGAGAATTTCAACAAAGATGGCAACTCGAAGTAGCTAAGGACAAACTTAGATCTATTAGAAGAGGTTTAAGAATGGACAATGACTACTTATCGTCGGGCGGCCAAAAATAAAAACCTAGCGCATTACTATAGCTAATATGACTAGGGATCGTATCTACGGGGATCTAGAACAATTATTTCATAAAAATAAAGAAAAAATATTATTGATAATTTGTATCTTAAAATATTTTATAGAATAAGAAAATAATAACTAAATAATAAAACTAGAAAAAATGATATGATAGTGAGATTCTGGGATTTCAAGTCAATTTTTATTTATAATATTGTTACCATTAATTATTACAATAATGATAATCAACCAAGATGTTTTATGATCAAATTTGATCTTAACTTATCTCATTTTGAGCACGGACCATATCTGCTGATTACTATCCGTCTTCCTAGAGTATAAGTTATTCGAAGTCGAATCATAAAGATCTTGAAAAGATTAGCCAAAAATATGAATAACTCCTTAAGATAATTTATGTCATTTGAGTGCAGAGTGTATCTCCTAATAATGATCCATCCTTTCCTTAAATTATTTAAAGATCAACTACATAAAGCATACAAACTTGCAATATCTTTAATAAAGGATATTCATTAAACTCAAAGAAAAGCCTACATGATTGTATTAAAATAAATACTACAAGATTAAAAATAAAAAATTGACTCTACTTCCCCAAGAACTAGACTTCTAGTTGCTCATGATGTTGATTACTAAGGCTTTCTCCATCTTTATCCATTTTCCTAAAGACTAAAACAAGATCTAAAAAATTAAAATAAAATAAAGCTAATGCTGAACTACTGCCTGGACTGTTTCTTTGGTTTGTCTTTTATAGGGCTCAAAATAAGCTTTCTTCTAGTCATATATGGAGTGAAATTTGTGTAGAATCAAGTTGGAATCACAAAAAGTGCTCCCAGCCATCCGATCTACATCATAGGACTGAAATCCAACCTAAATCAAGCATTCAAAGCCCAAACAATGTCTGATTAATTATGGGCCATTAAATCCATGCTTTGATCATTGCTAGGCCATAGATGGGCACCATTTTGTGACTTAAATCTGCTCCCAATCCTTCCTTAGGTTGGAATGAATTCTAATCATTAGATCTAAGCCTTGATGCATTCTCACTCGTTGGACGTTGCAGAGAGCTAGTGGTCGGTGATGAGGAAGAAGGCTATAGCGATGGTGACAAGAATGGAGATAGTGGTGAGGATGGCATGTGATGGATGATGGTTGTGATGTGATGTGGGACAGGTGGGAATAGGATCGTTGGTGAGCCTAGAAGTTACCTAGATTAGGGTACCATTATTTAGATAACTAGGGCCTCATACCCCTCGATGTTCCAAAGAACAAAGGCAAACTAGGGTCTCAAACCCCTCAATATTTCGAAGAACAAAGGCAAACTAGGGCCTCACACACCTCAACACTCGAAAGCAAAAGCATAGGGTCTCACACCCCTCGATGCCTGAAGGCGAAGGCAAGATGGGCCTCATGCCCACTCCTTTACGGAGGCAGAATGAAGAATCACTCTTCCCTAAAAACTCATCTTCATTATTCTTCCAATACAAAAGGGGTCCTTATATAGGGACCAATTACTTGGGAAACAAGTAAAGAAAACATGAAAATTATGAGGCACCACAATCCTTCCTGGTTTGCTGATTGAAAACATGGAAGGTGTTATATAATTTCCAAAGAAGCTCAAGAAAAATAAGGAAAGAAGGGGGGGACCATGTGGGGCACCAAACACCTGCTTTCTTGGGCTTGGGGTGGACCACATCTTTCCTTAATTGCTTGGCATGAATCAAGGGATTCATGTTTATCCGCTTGACCTTCCTTCTTTGCTTTAGGGGGGCTTGAAGTGAGGTCTAGTGATAGGTGGGAATAGGATTGTTGGTGAGCCTAGAAGTTACCTAGATTAGGGTACCATTATTTGGATAACTAGGGCCTCACACCCCTCGATGTTCTAAAGAACAAAGGCAAACTAGGGCCTCACACCCCTCAATGCTCGAAAGAGAAGGCATAGGGTCTCACATCCTTTGATTCCCGAAGGCGAAGGCAAGATGGGCCTCATGCTCACTCCTTTATGGAGGCAGAATGAAGAATCACTCTTCCCTAAAAACTCATCTTCATTATTCTTCCAATTCAAAAGGGGTCCTTATATAGGGACCAATTACTTGGAAAACAAGTAAAGAAAACATGAAAATTATGAGGCACCACAATTCTTCTTGGTTTGCTGATTGAAAACATGGAAGGTGTTATACAATTCTCAAAGAAGCTCAAGAAAAATAAGGAAAGAATGGGGGACCATGTGGGGCACCAAACACCTGCTTTCTTGGGCTTGGGGTGGACCACATCTTTCCTTAGTTGCTTGGCATGAATCAAGGGATTCATGTTTATCTGCTTGACCTTCTTTCTTTGCTTCAGGGGGGCTTGAAGTGAGGTCCAGTGACTCTCCTCTTTGACTTGATCAACCAAATAAATGGATGGCTCTCGGGTCCCCATCATTCCTCTGGAGTAGGGAGAACCCAACTTCGTCGAGTTTGAAGATGACTTGGGTGGAATTGAAACCCATACATTATTTGAAATCCATGTAGTACTTGATGATTTTTTTTGGACTGCTCCAAGAATCATGCAGTTTTAAAATTGGTGTAGCTCTAAGATCCATGCTTCACCATCTTTGGGCTGCTTTCAGAGCTGTGTGCTTTGAGGAGCGTGCTGCTCTCACGTTCATGAGTGTCTCCTTTCTCCATGGATAGAAACTGGATGGAACAGAGGAGGGTCTGTTGGTGTGCCTCGTAAACAATGATGCTGGGGGAGGAAACGACAGCATGGGGAGAAGATGGCCAACAAGGATGGGGTTCCGGCAGGGGGAAGGAGCTTAGTAGATCTAGCGACGGGCTGTCCGTTTGGCTGCAAGCGGGAAGGAAGAGACTGACATGTTGGAATAGAGGAGGCCTGAAGGCAGGGAAAATCGGTGGTAGACGTCGGCCAACTGGGGATGACTCCGGGCGAAAGGGCATCAGGAGATGGTGAGGCTTCGCATGCGGAGATGAGGATTGAATCTGGGTGGGGGAAACAGTCACGAACAGTGGCTATGGAGACTTCACGGAGGTGGACCCTCCGGTGGGGCTGTCGGCGCGGAGATCTGCGGCACAGGGGCTGGTTCGGTGGTTGATGTCGGATCCAAACCTGATCTCCTTCTTGCCATGAGCTGATCGGTAGAGCAGCTAGCTCGTGGCAAGCTGCTTCCTCGTAGATGTTCTCATCCTCAGGGTGGTGGTTCTTTGATGGCTGGGCATCCACGTCTGGCGGGGTGGCGGAGCATGAGATCCAGGGGCAGTGGCTATTAGGGTTTCGGACAAGATGTTTGGAAGGCGGATGGATCAAGGAAGGGGATGATGAGAATAACTCTAGGATAAATCTTGGATAAGTAGAGAATAACAAGAATAACAGGAATAAAATGGGACAAAAAAAGGAAATAATGGATACCCTAAATCTCTGAGCTCTGATACCAGAAAATGATACGGGATGAAGATGATATGGGACTATACTAATGATGAGATGGATATGCAAATGATTTCTTAATTTTTTTTAAAGTTTTAATAGATTTAAAGATTCCCGAAGACAAGCAAAGAACAGATCTAGAGATTCTATAAAGATAAGAACTTTCTAGCATGCAAGATAGCCCCGAAACAAAGATAAGGAGAGGACTCCAGGATTGAGAAACCCCGTAGGACTTAGCTCTAGATCAATACCTACTTAGGAGATTAAGGTTGAAAACCTTAAAAAAACTCTGATGTGCCCGATGCCGAGTTCACTCACTCTCGTGGATGCGGCCTGGAGGATCAAGCCTTCAACCCTATGGATTCACCGGCTTTCCATCCGATGGTCATGGAGGCAAGGAAGACCGACTCCGTTGTCCGCAGCACCTGGAGGACCTGCGGGCACCCAAGTGAAGGATTAGGAAACATCAAGAAGAAGATATAAGAAAGTAAGAAGGGATGGAAAAGGGTTGAGAATGGTGGTCAAGGAGGCTCTTCTTGCTAGGCGTCCAGATAGAGTTTCCAGGGGGCGTCGAAGCTTGAAGATGACTGGAAGGCTTGCGAAGGAGGATGGTAACTCAGGTCCTCTCACCCCTCGATGTCCTGAAGGACAAAGGCACTCTCTCATAGAGTTCCTAGTTTAGAAGACAAGGGCAATTGGAAGAAGAAATTCTCTCTTTTTTTTTCATTCATTCAAAATTTAAAATTCTTACAAGAGGGTTAGGGTCCTTTTATAAGCACCCAAGTCTTCATTCAAAATTTGAAAAGGGGAGTTACAAAGCTTGATTTGGGGAGGAGAAAAAGGTGGGTTATCTTCATGAATCAAAAGGTTAAAAATCCTAATCATAGATCCATAGAGGGTTGAGAAGCCTCTGTCTAATTATGATACCTGCACCAATTCTCCCGGGGTGGGAGGAACTCGACCCTGTCGAGTAAGGGTTGATTTGGCTTTGGTATTTTTTAAGAAGGTTGGGATCAAGGGATTGCAAGTCCTCATGGGTAATCCATGAATCATCGGACTCCAGTCGACCTTGCCAATGGACCAAGTAACGCTGATAGCCTTTGCCCTGGGTTGTGAGCTTGATCATCCAGGACATGCTCGATCTGTTCTCCTCTCTCAGGTAAAATTGGAGGTGGACACTCAGGGTTAGGTTCACTCTCAAAGGATAGGTCAGGCCCAAATGGCTTGCTGGGTATTATTGTCAGTTCCCTATACTTGACTAAGTCTGAGATATTGAAAGTCGAGCTAATGCCATAATCCGGGGGTAGCTCAAGCACATAGGCATTAGGGCCAACTCTCCTTATCACTTTAATGGGGCCAGCTCTACGAGCATGAAGTTTCTTAATGGTCCCTAATTGGAACTGTTCAGGCCAAAGCCTAGTTATTACAGAATCCCCTATGTCAAATTCTTAGGCTTGCTTTCGGGAATCAGTCAATTTCATGTATGTATTATTGCTTAGATTGATTTTTGGCTAATCTCCTTATGCATGCTGTGCGAATGGCTTTGCAGACTTTGAGACTTATACAGACACCTACAAAATGCAGACTCAACTATGCATTCTTATTGAGAGAAATTTTATTAGACTCTTTGGGCCTAAACCTAACAGACTATAGGTTCTCTAGGTTTGACCCTGGTTTGGTATGTACATGAGAATTTACCATGGGTTCCTAGCAAATGCCATAAGGTCTTCCAAAAGTAGGTCACAAATGGGATGGGCTCTAAAGGTTCATGCAACCTGGTGATCTCAATAAAATGTAACCTAATGGCTTTGGAAACATGTGTAGACTCAGGAAAGGGTAGGAAATGGAGTCTTGGGGCAATCTATGGGAAGTATGAAACAGACCTTGGTTACTAAGGATGACCTTAAGATTTGAATATTGATCTATGGGTGTCATAAGGTCAAATTGATGGATGGAGAATTTGGTCATTTTAAGTGCAGATTTTTTATGAAAGGAAGACTTGGTCAGTTCTAGAAAAAGGTTATCAACTAAGGTTAGAGGAATGAACTCTTTATAAGGAAACTTAATGAGGTCTTGGGTTGAGGCTAAATGAGTGGGTTCTTCCTAAGGGCATTGACTTACAGGAACCAAGTCCTCACTAACTTCCTGTTGTTATGATGTTTCAGGACTAGGCTCTACAATCTTATCTTCTCCAAGGGTTTCCTCAGGTAAGGTACTAAAGTTGTCCTCTTCACAGTCTTCTCCTTCATATTCGTCTACCAAACTCATGTCAGCCTCATATACTTCTACTTCAGGCTTACTGGTGGGTTAGGATCTTTTGAGGGTCCTTCCAATATAGCTTCCGTCTGGGTGTTTTCTGGGTTAACCAATTCCAGGTCTGCAATATATTCCTCCTCTTTAATGTCACCCTGGTAAACCACAGGGTAGCAGGGGTGGGTCGACTCGGGTTAGGGTTGGGCCTGGTTTCAGAGGTACTAACCCTGTTGGACTGAGTTTGACTGGTCGTGAGTTCCCTCTGATAAGACTCGAACTCCCTAGCTATGTGATAGGCTTTCTCTCGATTCTAAATTTTCTAATGAGACAGTTCTCCTTGGATGTCCCTACGTAGGCCAGCTCGAAACCTCGATATGATCATAGCCTCAGACTCAACTCTGCTACATTCCTAATAAACCAATTAAATTCCTTATTATATTCAGACACAGTTTTATTATTCTGCCTTAACAAGAACCATTGGTTTAAAAGTTTATATTCATAAAATTTACCTAGGTACTTCTCTTTTAATTTACTCCTCATGGCTTTCCAGGTGTTTATCTATTCTCCCCTCGAATAATATTGGTCCTCAATATCTTCTCAATGCCACTTAGCATATCGGGTTAAACTACATGTGGCCAATCTAACTTTTCCTAACTCTAACATCTTAGTGTACTCAAAATAGCGATCCATGCTTTCCTCCCAATCAATATACATTTCTTTTCTTCCATCAAAAGTGGGTGCATGAGGTTGGGTGCTCCTAATGGATCTTTCCTCTGATTCAACCAAGTATGGGTATGGACATCTAGGGTTAGACTCAATGACTACACTGGGCTGGATAAGGATTGATGGGCTAATGGACTCCTAATTTAGACTAGACATGCAACACACAAAGAACGGTGCTACGATTTTGCTAGACCAAGGAGTTCAATCAGAATGGGTTAACATAGAAGACACACAGCACAACAACTATCCCTCTCACCGGCTAGGTAAGAGGTGGGAGTGTGGGAGGCCCCACTTGCTTTCACAAGGACCTAATTAAAGAACCACAACACCGCTTAGATCGTTTGACACTAAACCTCTTGCCTTGACACCAGCTTCTCAGTACTAATTGAAGAATTACATGTACTAGCTTCCCCAAAATGGTTAAACTCAACTTGTGGGTGTTCCTAAGCTATTAGGTTGCTACTTGATTTTAGATTAGGCTTAGGTTTGAAATGCAAGGGTGGTGATTTTTGGGCTAAGGAAAGGTAATGACCTCCTTCCCTTATCTTGTGATATTGATGCCCTTAAGTTAATTATGTAAATGATGGCATACACATGAAACCTAATGAAATGTATCTAAATTTTCTTTTTTTGGATTTTGATGTATGTTAGTAGAAATAAGATGCTGGAAATAAAAATATGAACATAAAGTACAAAAATTAAACTATATGGGAATGAATGTGTGATGAAATGCATTTGCTGGAATTTCAGAACAGATTTGTTCTCAGGTAGTATTCCAGCATGTAGAAATTATACAGACTACAATAAAATCTGAGAAAATTCTAAAAAATACTTTTAATTATATAGAATCCAGTAAAATAAAAATCAATAAATTTAGAGGTTCTTACAGATAGAAACAACTAAAATAACAGGCCATGTACTAGAGGTATAGAATGCAGAAATTTAAAGATGATGAAATATCATGATGCAAAAATTTTTTCTTTAGGATCTAAAATCTATCTCCTTATTTTCTCCTTCAAGGGTCAATCACATCGGCACCCCTACATGCCATAGAAAATCTTCTTTGAATGGGATGTGAGGGTCTTGCAGCCATACTTTTTTCTATGACCGGACGGCCATGGTGAAGCACCCATTCCAAGTACTTAAAGAGAACTAAGCCCTAATTGAACTTTGATACCAAAAAATGATGTGGGATAGGTGGAAATAGGATCGTTGGTGAGCCTAGAAGTCACCTAGATTAGGATACCACTATTTGGATAACCATGGCCTCACACCTCTCGATGTTCCGAAGAGCAAAGGCAAATTAAGGCCTCACACCCCTCAATGTTCCAAAAAGGCCTCACACCCCTCAATGTTCCAAAGAACAAAGGAAACTAGGGCCTCACACCCCTCAACACTCGAAAGCAAAGGCATAGGGTCTCACACCCCTCAATGCCCGAAGGTGAAGGCAAGACGGGCCTCACACCCACTCCTTTACGGAGGCAGAATGAAGAATCACTCTTCTCTAAAAACTCATCTTCATTATTCTTCCAATACAAAAGGGGTCCTTATATAGGGACCAATTACTTGGGAAACAAGTAAAGAAAACATGAAAATTATAAGGCACCACAATCCTTCCTAGTTTGCTGATTGAAAACATGGAAGGTGTTATACAATTCTCATAGAAGCTCAAAAAAATAAGGAAAGAAGGGGGGGACCATGTGGGGCACCAAACACCTGCTTTCTTGGACTTGGGGTGGACCACATCTTTCCTTAGTAAAATAAAAAAGTTCTTCCTTGCTTTAGCCATCATAAAAGTAACATGCATCATGGAAAATATGAGTAGCCGTGTCAACAAGAAATTATTACATGGACTAGGTTTTAGTGGACTAGGGCAAATCTCGGAGCGCCTCAAACTTTCTCTATGCCTATTTGACTTTGTTATGATGATTTCTCATGCCAAATCTAAGATTCCACATCCTCCCTCACTCTTATTTAGATTAGTATAGGTTGGTTTAATTTTGGTTGAGTTTGAAAGTCAAAATCAATAGGAGTTCTAATGAGATTAAAAGTCCTAGTCCAAATAGAACTCCTAATCCTATCCTAATATCTTATCATATTTTCATCCTAATCCCCATGCCACTATTTTTATTGGATTTTCATTGGTTTGTATAAAAATAAGAGAAGGATTTTTATAAGTTTTCAGATTAGAAATATTATAAAAAAATAGGGAGTGGGGCATGAATTCTTGGATTGCATGGGAAGGTCTTTGGCGCTAGGAAAGAAGAAAGAAATAGAGAAAGAAAGAAAAATAGAAAAGAATTGGTTTTAGATTTCTTTTCCTTCCATGACTTAATCCTCCTCATCCTCCACCTTCTCAACTTCTTAGAGGGCCCGAGAAAACTCAAAGAAGGATTCCAAATTAGCCATCTATAACCTTCATACAGAACTAGCTCTCTAAGGAAGATGATCCCTCGGGACTTTGTGTAATCTTCATAGAGGCTAGATACCTTGTGCGGCTATGAGACGATGTCCAAATCATCTACCACACACTATCTATAGTGGTGTTCATCAACCCACAATGAGGTATGGAATCCAATTCTATATATGTTTGTAGATTAGATCTATAGCATGCATCGGCTAGATTGATGCATGCTGATTTTATTTTCAATATTTATGTTCTTTTCATATCTTATCTCGATCCTATAGGGTAGATTTTAGAATTATTCTAATACATAATATAGTTTTTAGACAACCTGCACATCAAATGGCTCACACACATCAATATATACCAGGGCAAGTATCTAGTGACTCTCTATCCATGTCCTACAAAGGGAAAGTTGATCATCTTGCGTTAAAGGTAGGATTCACAAACTGGAAATGAATACACATTTAGTGACTAAAGGACATCATCCTTCTCTAATTTATTTATCCTATTCTCACCAATATGATCCAGTCTCAGGTGCCACATGTACTTATAATTTAGATCATCTCTAGGTCTTTTCTAACCTATGGCATTCACTAATTGCTCGCTTACATTAGTTGACTCATTAGCATGTATTGATAGAGACTATCAATCATAAAGCCACCTGCAATCAAATTATTTTTCAAATAAATGGAACAATGGTCCTTATTAAAATTGAAACTATATTCTTCCTATGCTAATATAGATACAAATATCAAATTTCTACTAGCAATAGGTACATAGTAATAATAGTTTGTAAGAATTAAATAATATCTTGACGGTAAGGTATTTACAATAACAGCCACAACTCTTGTACCGTTGCCGATCGAAGGATCACATTGCCTTCCTTCAACCTTCTACATTCTATTATGTTGACTCCTGGATTGATTTTGATGAATAACAAAATATTTAAGTATATCTGAGTACTAACTGTGTGTTTATCAAAACAATATACTCATCAAAGTTGTACTGTATTAAAGAATTCAAATGCTTGTTAAACTACTATAGAAGTCACCTAAATTAATAAAATTTCAAGTAATATAGACTTTGGCATATAAGAATGACCTTGAAGGAGTCAAATTTTGAATTTGGCAAAGTTTTAGCAAAGTTTCAATAAGTTTCAGCAGAGTTTCAGCCAAGTATCGATTCATGAAGATCAAGTGTCAACTCAAGGTGTCGACTCACAGAACCTTAAGCTGATACACAGAAAGTATTTCAAGCTAGCACACTGAAGTGTCGACTCATGAAATCCAAATGTCGACTCATGTGTCGACTCATAGTCAAGCAAGTATCGACTCAAGGCTTGAGACCAAAATGAAGACAGAACATGCTAATTTTTGGATTTTGTCCAAGTATTGACTTATGAATATGAAGTATCGACTCAAATGTCAACTCACCAGCAGAAGTATCGATGCACTAGAGAACTCCAAAGAGCTTCAGAAAACTTTATTGATATGGTATCGATTCAAGTGTTGACACATGAGTCGACTCATGACCTAAAGTATCAACACCTGTAGGTCTGGATGAACAGTAACAGCTAGTTTTTTGAAGCACAAATTTGGTCCTTTTTATATCTAACTACTATTTTCTCCTCTCCAATGGTCATAAATGGTCATTTAAGGCTTGGAAAGGTATTTAAAGTGGACCAAATACAAGAAGGAAGCAACTAATGAAGTATTCATTTTATTTCATTCAAATATTCATTAAGAGTTCATTACTTTTGAGTAAAGTTGAGCCTTCAAGGATTCAAGAGCATTCAAGTCTAACTCTCAAGCATTGATTAAGGATTCAACAACTTGGAGATAATCTTCTTAACAACATCAAAGATCTTCAAAGAGATATTTGTTTTTATTTTGAAAGCTTATTGTACTCTTATATTATACTTGCTTTATCTTGTTGTTCCGAGTTTCAAGTGAATTGAAACTAGTGTTTGGATTGTTGGTGAGCATTGTTTGAAAAACCAACTAGGTTATTGATAAGCCTTGTAGAAACCAACTAGGTTGTTGGTGAGCCTTGTGTTGAGAAATCAACTAGGTTATTGGTAAGTTTGTGAAAACCAACTAGATTTTTGGTTAGCCTTGTGAAACCAAGGGATTTTGATTAGTGAGCCCATGAAAACTAATCTACTATAATCAAGAAAAGATTATAGCAAAATATCCAAGTGGATATTGGGAAGTGGATGTTGGTGCTTTGTGTGCATCGAATCACTATAAATTCTTATGTTTGTGATTGCTTATCTTTCTTTCCTTGCATTTATATTATTACTTCTACTGCATACTCTTGTTGAGCACACAAACACTTACAAATACACTAATACTTGTTTTAATCTTTGTAAAATTTTTTAAAACCTAATTTACCTCCCCTCTTGGATTGCTTTAGCTGGGCAATAAGTGGTATCAGAGCCTTGTACTCAGCTAATAGGTCTAACCACCTTGAATTAAAGATCTATGGAAGTCCCTATAGGAACTTGTATTGTTGAGGGTCAAGCCTCAAATAGACCTCTGCTTTTTAATGATGCTTATTATATATATTGGAAGACTTGCATGAGACTTTATTGAATTCAATAGATTACAATCTTTGGAAAGTTATTGTTAAAGGTTTCCATGTTCTTCCAATGATGGTTAATGGTATTTTCATTCCAAAACTAGAAGAGAATTGGGATGAAAATGACATTAAGCAATTAGAGCTAAATATTAAAGTAATGAATTTGCTTTATTATGCATTGGATTCTAGTGAAGTCAATAGGTTATCCACATGTGCATCGGCAAAGAAAATTTGGGACACACTTGATGTTACTCATGAGGATACCCATCAAGCGAAGAATACTAAAATAAATATGCTCATTCATACATATGAAATGTTTAGAATGGAGCCTAATGAATCTATAACTGATATGTATACAAGATTTACTAATATTGTAAATAGTTTGAGAAGTCTTGGAAAAGTTATGTCTAATGCTGACCTTGTAAATAAAATTCTCAGGTCTTTACAAACCTCATAGGATTTGAAAGTCATGACAATTTAAGAAGCAAAAGATGTGGAGACACTTCCCTTGGAGCAACTTGTTGGTTTACTCATGACTTATGAGTTGAACTTAAAGCAAAAGGCAGTGGATGCGGATAGAGAGAAGAAAACAATTGCTTTCAAGTCCAATACACCAAATGAGTCTTCAAGTGAAGAATCAGAAGAAAGTGAAAATAAAAATGAAGAGGCCCTAGTGACAAGAAAATCCAGAAGATTCATGAGAAAGAAGTTTCCTTACAGAAAGAAGCCACATCCTAGTAAAGATAAAGGCAAAGATAAAGAAAAAGAAAAAAAGCAGGAGAAGGACAACCTATCTGCTTTGAATGTAAGAAGCCCGATTACTACAAGGTTGATTGTCCACTCCTTAAGAAGTTTAAAAAGAAGTTCAAGAAGCAAGAAATGATGGTAACCTAGAGCGATAGCGAAGACTCTAGTTCAGAGGAAGAACAACAAGAAGTTGCCAATCTTTGCCTTATGACACATGAAGATGAGGTACAATCTGAACTTGAATTTGAATTTACTTTTGAAGAACTTAGAGATGCTTTTAATAAACTTGTGCATGAGTACAAATTATTAAAAATTGAGCACAAAAAGTTGAAAAAGCATGTTGATTCCTCTTTTGTTGAAAACAACAATCTGGTCAATGAAAACAATGATCTAAAAGCTAAGATTGATATTTTAGAAAAACAGAAAAATGTTCTATCAAAAGAGATAGAAGTTTTAAAAAGATCTAAGGCCTTTATTCCAAATAATGAGCTTTTAAAGGAAAACAAAGATCTTGAGATAGAAAACAAGAAATTAAAAGTTGAGCTTGATAAAGTGAAACCTTTTATTGAAAAGTTTATTTTTAGTTCTGAAAAGTTGAATTTATTATTGAATAATCAAAGAACTATATTTGATAAAGCTGGACTTGGTTATAAACAACAAAAGAAACAAAAATTATTGAAGAATTTCTTTGTTCCTGCGTTTACTAGTATTACATGTTTTTGTTGTGGAAAACTTGGACATAAAGCTTATCATTGCAATCTTAGAAGAGTAAATAATTCTAGAAAGGTTTGTGTCTAAAAGGAACTATTACTACTAACTCTAAAGGACCCAAGATGGCTTGGATACTTAAAGAAAAAACTTGATCTGTTTTGCAGGTATATCTTGCAACCAAGGAGAAAAGGAGATTGTGATATCTTGATAGTGGTTACTCAAGATATATGACGGGAGATGTGAAGCAATTCACCTCTCTTGAAACTTTGAATGGAGGGAATGTAACTTTTAGAGATAATTGTAAAGGCAAAATCATTGGTATTGGTATAATTTACATCTCACCTTCTACCTTTATTTGATAATGTATTATTAGTAGAGGGACTTAAGCATAATTTACTTAGCATCAATCAGTTTTGTGATAAAGATTTTAAAGTTATTTTTGAATCATCTCTTTGCATGGTATCTGTCTTGATGATAATGGAGTGAAATTCATTGGAGATAGACATGGCAACATTTATCTTATTGATCTTGATAATTTATCTATACAAGATGATGAATTCCTAGTTGCAATGAATGCCACAACTAATGAGACTAGTTGGCTATGGCATCGTAGATTAGGTCATGCAAGTATGTATTTGCTTTTCAAATTATGTAAAAAGGATTTAGTTAAAGATTTACCAAAACTTAGATTTGAAAAAGATAAAATTTATGATTCTTGTCAATTTGGAAAACAAACAAGAACCTCTTTTAAAACTAAAGGAATTGTTTCAACTTCTAGGTCACTAGAACTACTCCATATGGATCTATTTGGACCAACTATGACCATTAGCCTAGGAGGCAAGAGATATGGATTAATTATAGTCGATGATTTCTCTCAATTTACTTAGATTTTGTTTTTAGCACATAAAGATGAATTCTTTTCTACTTTCACAAAGTTTTATAGAAATGTTTTAAATAAAAAAGGTATTTTTATTGTTTGTATTCAAAGTGATCATGGAACTGAATTTGAAAATCAAGATTTTGAAGATTTTTATAATGAAAAGGGTATTGAACATAACTTTCTGCATCTAAGACACCTCAACAAAATGGGATGGTATAAAAAAATAGGACTTTAGAAGAAATAACACGCACAATGCTTTGTAAAAATGATCTTCGTAGATATTTTTGGATCGAAGCTATCAATACTACTTACTATATTTTAAACTGTATTTTAATCCAACCAATTTTAAAAAAAACCCCCTATGAGCTTTGAAAAGAAAGAAAACTTACTTTAAAGTATTTTCATATATTTGGTTGCTGATGTTTTATATTGAACAATGAAAAAGACAATTTAGGAAATTTGATGCCAAGTAAGATGAATGTATCTTCTTAGGATATTTAACATCTAGCAAGGCATATTGAGTTTTTAATAAAAGAACACTTATAGTAGAAGAGTCTATACATGTTGTGTTTGAAGAGTCTACTAACGAGTTCTTTAGAAAAAAGGATATTTTTGATAATTGTGTAGGTATTGAAGGACTTAAGAAGCTGACTTTAGATAATCCTCCTTCCAAAGAAGGTGAAGAAGATCAAAACAAGGAGAATGAAGAAGAAGCCATAAGATCTTCAATAAAGAACGAAGGTCTACCCAAAGAATGGAGGTATGCTCATGGACATCCTAAGGAATTAATCTTAGGATATCCAATAAAAGGAGTAAGAACTAGGTCTTTCCTTAGAAATAAATGTGACTACATTACTTTTGTTTCATAAATAGAACCTAAATATATTGAGGAAGCTGAAAAATATCTAAATTGGATGATTGCTATACAAGAAGAATTAAATCAATTTGGAAGAAAAAAAGTTTGGATATTAATAGAAAGACAATCTAATGCTTCCATAATTGGTACTAAATGGGTATTTAGGAATAAATTAGATAAAAATGGAATAGTAACTAGAAATAAGGCTAAACTGGTAGCTAAGGGTTACAATCAAGAACAAGGAATTGATTTTGTTGAAACCTTTTCTCTAGTAGCTAGACTTGAAGCTATTAGATTACTTCTAGCTTTTGCATATTTTATGGACTTCAAATGATTTCAAATGGATGTTAAAAGTGTGAATGGTTACATTGCTAAAGAAGTTTTTATAGAGCAATTACCTGGTTTTGAAAATCATTCATATCCTGACTATGTTTTTAAATTGTATAAAGCACTCTATGGTTTAAAACAAGCACCCCGTGTAGGGTATGAAAAACTAAGTAAATTTCTAATTAATAATGGATTTACTAGGGGTCATGTAGATACAATCTTATTTTTTAAAAAAAAGATTGATGATCTCTTAGTAGTACAGATCTATGTCGAAAATATTATCTTTGGTGCCGCTAACGAATCTCTTTGTCAAGAATTTGCTAAACTAATGTAGGGAGAGTTCGAGATGAGCATGATGGGAGAATTGAGCTACTTCCTCAGACTCCAGATCAAGCAAACAAATGAAGGGATCTTCATCAACCAAGCTAAATATACAAAGAAGATTCTAAAGAAGTTTGGGATGGAGAAGACTAAACCTATTGGTATACTTATGAGCCCTTCATGTAAGCTTGACAAGGATGAATCTGGTAAGAAAGTTGATCAAAAATTTTATAGAGGAATCATTGGTTCTATACTATACTTAACTACAAGTAGACCAGATATTATGTTTAGTGTATACATGTGTCCTAGATATCAGTCTGAGCCTAAGAAATTATATTTAATGGCTGTTAAATTCATACTTAGATATTTATCTGGTACTCTTGATATGGATTATGGTACTCTAAGAATTTAGCTATAGATTTAATTATATATTCTGATATTGATTTTGCTAGCTGTAAATTAGATAGGAAAAGTGCTTCTAAAACTTGTCAATTCCTTGGAGTCAACTTAATCTCATGGTTTAGCGAGAAACAAAATTCAGTTATACTATCTATTGCTAAAGCTGAATATATTGTAGTTGGAAGTTGTTGTGCTCAAATCTTATAGATTAAGCAATAACTCGAGGACTTTGGCATCAAACTAACTAGACATCCACAGGATGTGATAATACAAGTACAATTAACTTAACTAAAAATCTAGTTCAACACTCAAGAAGTAAGCATATAGAAATTAGACATCATTTTATTAGAGACCATGTTCAAAATAATGATGTTATGCTTGAATTTGTTGTACTGAAATGCAATTAGCTGATATACTGACCAAGCCACTCAATGAAGATAGGTTCAGTATGATTAGAAGAGAATTAGGGATCATTAATCCTTTTGATTAGATCTCAATCATTTTTTTTGTGACCCTTGAAATTTTTCTTGAAAATTTCTTGATCAAATATCCTAGAAGATTGTATTCAATCATTTATTGGCTATTAAAATCAATTACCTTGAGTATCTATGATTTGTTCCCTATTTCTCTGATTTTTCCTTGAAGTGTCGACACTTTGAAGTGTCCACCCCTTGAAATGTCAACACTTGGCTTAAGCCCATGAGTCGACACTTAACCGATAGGAACTGGTGAAGAAATAGGGAAATCGGACCAGTTTTTCTAATTTTTCTCCTATCCTTCTTGAGCCGACACTTCCCCTACTATTCCCCAACTCCAGTTGTTCCTATTCATTGTTCTAACTATTCCTTTTTGAGTTTGAGCCTGCTCTTGCCCTCACATTTCACCATTCTTCATGGTTTCACCATGATTTCATTTGCTTTTTCCCTTTCCATTTTTATATTCCCTTTTTCCTGGATGATGGGGCCCAGGAAATAGTTGATTAGGAGGCCTAGACCTTCCTCTTAGGGTGTGGAGTGGTGCACTAAAGCCCATCATGATGATCAGTCTATAGAGGTAGCGGCTTAGCAGGAGATTCCAGTCTGACCACCAGTCCATGGAGCAGACTGGATGGCCTCCAAGGCCATTATCGAAGGACGGAGAGTGAATTTCGACTTTATGAACCAGCAGTATTTTTGGATTGGTGATTGGCTAAGAGATGCAGGACTTGCTCATTTCTGTTCCATCAGGTAGAGATTCTATCCAGCATTGATGAGGAAGTTTTATGGTACCCTGGCCTAAAGTGTTGATGGTTGGATGGTAGAGGTCAGAGGGACCACTATACCACTGACAGCAGAGATGCTGAGTAGAGTATGGGAGATCCCTATAAGAGGTGTAGTAGTAGACTCACTTGCAGATAGGATCAGTGGCTATAGGTGTATATTTGAGAGATAGGATATTAGAGAGGGAGCCAGCATTGTAGCTTCACGACTATCACTAGAGATACGACTCCTTCACCACATAGTTGCTAGGATTCTTGTACTGAAGACTGGACGATTTGATTTCATCACTAAGCAAAAGTTTCTAGTGATGGTTGCCCTAATACAAAGGACCTCAGTCTGCCTACCGGTGCTTATGGTACATCAAATGACGGAGGTAGTGACCAGCAAGAGACTTTGTCTGCCCTATGGGATGGGTCTTACTATACTATTTAGGGCAAATGGAGTGGATCCAAATGGAGAGCCCTACCGATAGCTACTTCATATAGATGTGTATGATGAGAGGTCTCTGCACAGGATGGGCTATCAGAGACATAGAGGTCAGTGGAGGTGCAGGACTTTAGGACAGGCATTTGATACTGACCAGGATGATGAGGAGGATGTTGATGCAGATGGTGAGGAGGAGGATGTACATAGAGATGAGGTTGGGCCATCTGAGCCATATAAAGATATACATGAGACACAGCCCGAGCCATCAATATTGACACATGTTGAGGTGCCACCTCCTGTAGACAGTATTGAGGACCGGATCACTCAACTGGAGGGCGAGATGTAGATCATTAGACAGTGAGTAGATCTGATGCATATGGAGATGAGTGCAGGTTTTCAGGAGATGAGAGCAGGATTTTAGGAGATGAGGGAGAGTTTCACTATTATTCTGGCTACTATACAGGGATTATCTTCTAGCAGGCCACCTTCATCTCCACTAGCACCGCTAGCTCCACTTGCAGATACTGGGATAGGAGGATTTATCCACAGGCTTCGATATTGACGACTTCATGGCGGATCCTGAGCTGGATATTGCAGCTGATCAGGTTGATGTGCCCTTGACTGATGAGATGAGGACCTCAGAGGTTGCTCCAGCTTCACCTAGTCGTACCCTTGAGACTCCCATCCTTCCCAGTACCCCCATTTTACCTGATTCTTCAGATCCTATTGTTTCCACACCCATTCTTTATACTGACCTTTCTGATACTTTAGATGACCTTCCTACTCCTTCGATTACAGTACCACCTACCCTTTCGGATAGGACACCAGTGATTCCTTCCACTTCTTTACACACTTCTTCTGTGACCAGAGAGCTAGGATTTTATACTCCTGGTTTCCACATTCTATCATCTAGTCTCATTTTTGATATCACTACATCTATTTCTGATACTGATACTGATCCTGATCTTGTACCATTTCCTGACTATGGTCCTAACATAGCTTCTTCTTCGGCATGAGCCAGAGGGAGAGCATGAGCCAGAAGTCAAAATCGAAGATGTGGTGATATTCCTAGAGCTGCCACACCAGACTTGCAGATCTCCGATCGATGTGGCCATGACCCTATCCCTCCAGGATTACGAGACCTATCATTCTTGAGATCGGGTCTTCCTCTGATAAGGACAGCACCCCTTAGGATAGATCAGTATATCAATGTATTTGTATATTAATATATTAGTATATCAGTGTATCAGTTTATCAGTCTTGTGTCAGTTATATGTTGTTTGTATTAAACTTTGTGTCAATGTTTTGAATATTATGTATCAAATTTTGAATATTATGTATCAAATTTTGAATTTTATGAATCAATGTTTGGAATTGTATCAATTTTTTGTGTATTAAATTTCTTTACTGTCTTTCACAATTTTCTTTCATGATGATGACAAAAAGGGAGAGAATTAATATAATAATATCGAATTAATGGTAATGAAATCAAAAATTAACGGTAATAAAAATGGAAAATGGAAAAGTTTAATATTTTGTAGTATTGAAATAAATGGTTAAAGGGGAGAAAAGTAATAAAGAACAAAATTTTTGAAAATTTTGAAAATTGTTTTTCAGATCATATATTCAAGGGAAGCTTCAACTTTATGCTTTGATATATTTTTGCTCATTTTTACTCTGATACTCCTTATTTCTTATATTCTTACTCTGATACTCTTTATTGTTGTTATGATCAAATACATATTATTTTTTATTTTTATGCTCTGATACATTTTATTCTCATGCCCTGATACTCTTCATGCTATGATATTTTTGCTTTGATATTCTCTATTTTTATGTTATATTATTTATTCTAATATGCTCTGATACTTTTCATGCTGCTCTGATACTCTCTATGATTGCTTTGATACTCTTAAAGTTTTTGCCCTAACAATTTTCATGATCAACCTATTTTTGCTCAAATGCTTATCTTTCCAATTTATTTTAGCTCTGATATACCTTTTGAATATCTCATACAAGTATATAGCCCTGATATATTATAGTTACAACTCTGATACATTGGAACTATATGAATTGAATTCTTTCCTATATATATTTATAGCTCTGATACGTTGAAACTATATGAATTGAATTCTTTCCTATATATATCTATAGCTCTGATACGTTGAAACTATATGAATTGAGTTCTTTCTTAAATATACATATATAGCTCTGATACATTGTAGATGAGTTTTTGCTTTTGATAATCATCTTATCTTAGCTTTGATACTTATTATCATTAGCTCTAATACTGATAGTCAAAAGCTCTGAAACTTATTACAAATCCTTTGAGCTTATAATGTGTACATACTTAAAGGTTTTATCATCATCAAAAAGGAAGAGATTGTTGACTCTTGGATTGATTTTGATGCATAACAAAATACTTAAGTATATCTGAGTACTAACTGTGTGTTTAAAGTATGTTTATCAGAACAATATAGTCATCAAAGTTGTATTTTACTGAAGAATTCAAATATTTATCAAACTGTTGTACAAGTCACCTAAATTAATGCAATTTTAAGTAATATTGACTTTGGCGTATAAGAATGACCTTGAAGGAGTCAAATTTTGAATTTGGCAAAGTTTTAGCAAAGTTTCAGCAAGTTTCAGTAGAGTTTCAGCCAAGTGTCGACTGATGAAGATCAAGTATCGACTCAAGGTGTCGACTCATAGAACCCTGAGCTAATATGCAGAAAGTGTTTCAAGCTGGCATGCTAAAGTGTCGACTCATGAAATCCAAGTATTGACTCATGGTCAAGTAAGTGTCGACTTAAGGCCTGAGACCAAAATGAAGGCAGAACATGCTAATTTCTGAATTTTATCTAAGTGTCGACTCAAGTGTCGACTCATCAAAAGAAGTGTCGATGCATCAGAGAACTCCAGAAGGCTTCAAAAAATTTTTTTGACCTGGTGTCGACTTAAGTGTCGACACATGAGTCGACTTATGACTTGAAGTGTTGACACCTGTAAGTCTAGATGAACAGTAATGGCTAGCTTTTTGTAGCACATATTTCATCCTTTTTATATCTAATGGCTATTTTTTCCTTTTCAATGATCATAAATGATCATTTAAGGCTTGGAAAGGTATTTAAAGTATACCAAACACAAGAAGGAAGCAACTAATGAAGTATTCATTGCAAATCATTCAAATATTCATTAAGAGTTCATTACTTTTAAGTGAAATTGAGCTGTCAAGCATTCAAGAGCATTCAAGTCCAACTCTCAAGCATTGATCAAGACTTCAACAACTTGGAGACAAGCTTCTCAACAATAATCAAAGAGCTTCAAAGGGATATTTATTTTTATTTTGAAAGCTTATTGTACTCTTACACTATACTTGATTTATCTTGTTGTTCCTAGTTTCAAGTGAATTGAAACTAGTGTTTGGGTTGTTGGTAAGCCTTGTTTGAAAAACCAACTAGGTTGTTGGTGAGCCTTGTGAAAACCAACTAGGTAGTTGGTGAGCCTTGTGAAAAATAACTAGGTTTTTAGTTAGTCTTGTGAAAAACAAGGGATTTTGATTAGTGAGCTCATCAAGGAAGGATTATAGTAAAATATCCAAGTGGACCTTAGAGAGTGGACATAGGTGCTTTGTGTACACTGAACCATTATAAATTCTTGTGTTTGTGATTACTTATCTTTCTTTCCTTGCATTTACATTATTACTTCTGCTGCATACTGTTGTTGAGCACACAAACACTTGCAAACACACTAGTACTTGTTTTAATCTTTGTAAAAGTTTTTAAAATCTAATTCACCCCCCCTCTTGGGTTGCTTTAGCTGGGTAACATACTAGACCCTGCATTGAAGTGTTGGGAATCGTTTTCTAAAGCCAATCGTCTAGGTTGTAGATGGTTATGCTACCTTGTATTTTGTATATGAATTCTTTTAAAACATAAAAGTTGTTTATTTTGGCTGTTCATCATATTTACGTTTTCCTGAAATGAACTCTTGTTTGATGGAGTCCTTAGAACTACATTGTTTGATATAGAAAGGATATATCAAGTAGTTCTTAAACTAGTTCACAACCAAATGATATATTGTTATAGGATGATGATGTATTAAGTGTAGGTTGTTGTATGTCACATTTGTTGGTTGTTCTCTTAACCAAGGACTGTGGAGACACTGGTGTGACATGCAAGTGAAATGTATGACATTTCACTGAACGTGACCATCTGTGGAGCTCCCTTCTGTCAAAGGGTTGCTAGCAAAGGGATATGGGTATAT
Source organism: Areca catechu (assembly GCA_021397845.1). Classification (NCBI taxonomy): domain Eukaryota; kingdom Viridiplantae; phylum Streptophyta; class Magnoliopsida; order Arecales; family Arecaceae; genus Areca; species Areca catechu. The sequence continues at coordinate 87,922,312 of CM038043.1, read as the reverse complement.
GTGTCTCTCAGACCTGAGATCATCATGGCAGCTTACAAGCAACTCACTATACTTTGATATTGGACTACCTGAATTTCTAATCCAGTGATAGGTTTCTGGGTGCAGTCAAGTACTTGTGGAGCGATGGTGAATTAAGATGGAATTGACCTCTCCAGATAGTTTGGAGTGAATGACTCACTATGTCTCAATTTAGCAATACCTTGGCTAGGGTAGTTCTTATGAGGAGTCATAGAACTTGTGAGGTTGAGACATGATCTGGATAAACCAAATTAGGGTTGGCAGTCGAACCCTTGGTCATCTTGAGCATTATGAGCTCAAAGGGATGAATTATATGGCAACCATATGCCAGAGGTTCTTGTGAGGTGCTTTGCATCTTCTACCTATTCGGACATCGAGTATCATTGCTAGATGAGGACAATGACTGGTACTGAAAATGTTCCAGTACTACTGGCTTAGTGTTCGAACCAATGGAGTCACACACCATAGAGGATTTCCATCTGATCTAAGGCTAATCGATGATTGAGAATCGTTTGCCATCACCGAAAGTCAATATGATTGACTTTGTTCCAAGTGTCGACACTTGAAAATCTTGCAGGTGTTGATACTTGGTGAAGTGTCGACACTTGGCAATTTTCGTATGTCGACACTTCCTGTGATGAGCAGAATTCTGGGAAGACTTTTCTGGAAGGATTTTAGGCAAGTTTTGACCTGGTTTGAATTTCAAATTCAAACCAGTTTTGGCTCCAAGGTTATTTGGTATGATAGTCATACTTACCTTAATGGGTTGGACCCATTTGGTATGGCCTTGATCCTCTCCCCCATTCTCTCCCTCCATCTCTCCTCCTTCCTCTTTCTCCCTCTCCTTGCTGCCTCTATAAATGAGAGTCATTTCAGAGGCTGCAACAGATTTTGAGAAAAACTTTGAGAGAAGAAGATTGAAAAGGGTTGTGAGAGCTTTTGGGATTGGGTGTGTGCTACCTATCATTCTAGCTAAGTCTTGGGAAGAGAGTCTTTGGGAAAGGGTTCCAACTATCCTCTTTTGTCTTCCTGGAAGAAGAAGATTGGCCCAAGGATCCCGAAGAGCTAGCACTCCGAGGGAGTTGATCAGAGTCGAGCCCAGGTGTGGATTTCCTGTAAAGGCCAGACACGTGTGTGGCTCGAGTGTCCTCCTCCTTCCACTGCTTCTCTCTTGATATAAAGGTATGGTACTTTTATGTTTATGGTTTTGTCTTGCTTTGATGTTATGTTGCATACTAGATTATTATGCTGGACCTGTTACGGGTAGATTGGTAGATCGTTTAGATCTATCTTCTGAGTCTTCCACTGTGCATGCCTTAAAATTATTTTAAAATATATTTTTCTGCCCTCTTTTTCTGCATGTTGTATGCTAGGTGTAGATGTTTTTCACCTTCAATGGTATCAGAGCAATAGATTTCTTTTTGTAGTATAATGATGCTAGCATGCTAATAACATCATTTCTTAAGTACTTGGATTGAGTGCTTCACCATGGCCGTCCGGTCATAGGAGAGAAGTAGGGCTGCAAGACCCTCTCTTCCCATTCAATGCGGTCTCCTATGGCGTGTAGGGGTGCCGATGTGATTGACTCTTGAAAAGGAAAATAAGAAGCAAGAAAATATAGAAGAAAAATGTTTTAATGTAATGAAATGATCATAAAACAACTTTAGATAAGATCTAAGAGTTTTTATTGATCGGTTTTGATTGAAAGTTTGGAGAAACTTTGGATTTGAAATCACTATTTTTTTTTCCTATCTTAGATGAAATGTTGACACTTGAATAGGAAGTGTCAACACTTGGGTTTCATGAGCCGACACTTGGCCTTGTAGGTGTCGACTCATGGGTGTGTGCTAGATACCTGGCATTCTATTTTTCCTATCTTAGGCTAAGTGTCGACACTTGACCAAGAAGTGTCGACACTTGGCAGTAGAAAATGAATAAAATAGTGAATTCAAATTTTTTTTTGTTGTAAAATTGTTTTACACTTATAAATTAAAATTGTTTCAATTTAATTTAAGGCTATTGAACTTAATTTTGAATTAAGAATGGCTAAGAATTCTAGGAATGTGATTCAAAGATTTTAAGTCATTTCAATAAGCCTTAAAGGTTATGGGTTAGCTTCTATTCGTTCCTTAATTGGGTTAGACCTAAGTTTAGATGCATTGCTAAAATTAGAGAACTAATCTAATCAAATGTTGAGTTAGGATTTCTTCTCTAGATCTATCTAATAGTTAGATTGATTAGTCCATAATCTAAAAGGATCTAATTTGTGGCTTAGTGAAAAGCCCGAGTCTTTAGGCTAGTCTAATCGAGTCTGATGAACTGATTGGTGTCGAGGTAAGTTTGGTATTTTGATCATGGTTCTTTGGGGCTACCTCTTACCTGGCCAACCCTGTTGGTGTCTTAGGCAAGACGGTTAATGGTGGAACCCAACCCATGATCTCACTTACTTGGCCAATATGGTCGATCAGGATTGATTGGATAGCTCATTGACTCGTGTTAACCCTTGTCACCCAAGGTTAATAAGTCTTGACTGATTTTAGGTGCCCATGGATTATTTGTTATGAGTAACCCTCCTAGATTACTAATTTGGTCAGTGGGAGGTTGATCCGTGTCTTCTCATCTCTTCATCTGTCACATTATTTAAAAACCCTCTAAATTATTAGGTCCTTAAAAGGACAAAGTTATAGGGATAACTAATTCCTAGCCTCCCATTAAGTGGGATAGTAATGGGTCCAATAGTTGGGTGTTCATCGGCAGATCCAAAGATCGGGTGATCATCAGGCTATTGGAATTGCTGTTCCTAATATGATGGCTTAGTGCGACTCTTTTAACGGTGGTCAGGTGGGCCGGCCAAAGTCGGGCTTGACTATTCGTTAGTTAGAAGCATTGAATTTTGTCATGTTAATGTTTGGACATAATCGAGACCTTCAATAGGAGGCCCAAAGGTCGATTGAAGTGTTCGTTGGGGCAAAACCCAAATACTAGAGGTTACTTGGAGAAGTAATCGGTTAAAGAACCTACGTTTAAACATGCTTGGATGGGCCAGTCAAAGTCGGGCTCATGTGTTGTCTATTGAACTATGGTACCTACTAGGGAATTAAAGTAATTCCTCAAATTGGAGGTAGAGGCTACCAATCTGAGCAAAATAGTGGGAGGGACCTTTAGACTAAAGTCCACATCCTTAGGTTAATAATTCACATACACTAATTCGCTTTGGTTTTCCTTTCAGATGTCTTCCAACATGTCAATCCGATCTCTTCTCGACAACGAGAAACTCAATGGATCCAACTTTGATAGCTGGTATCGAAGGCTCAGGATTGTCCTGAAGCATGAAAGGATCCTGTATGTGATATCGAATCCAGCACCTGAGATCCCTATTGCCAATCTTGGGGTTCGATCAGAGACACTTATCAGAAGTGGCTCTCTGACAAGACCACTGTCCAATGCATCATGTTGGCAACGATGAATGACGAGTTGAGTCGCAAGTTCGAAGAAGCCTAGCCAGAAGAAATCCTTCAAAGATTGAAGGAGTCTTTCGGAACACCAGACGATGTCGAGAGGTACAGGGTCTCCTGTGCCATCTACAATGCACGGATGCATGATGGGGCCTCGATCACTGATCATGTATTATACAGGATCGAGATGATTGAGTGCCTGGGCAAGTTCGACTATCCCTTGCATGAACAGCTTGGGAAAGATATGATTTTGAATTCTATCCCCTCCTCCTATCTAGACTTTCTAAATCATTATAGAATGAATAAGCCTACAGTTAACTACCATGGTCTGTTAGGGTTGCTGCAGACTTATGAGAAAGACCACCAGTTGAATAAAGGGGTGGTAAATCTAGTGGGAGGATCTTCAGGAGGGCATCGTCTCTTTAAAAAAGGGAAGAATAAAAATAAAGGAAAAAAGGTGCTAAGTGCTTCTAGGCCCAGTTAGGCCAAGAAAGTGAAGGCTAATCATAGTCGTGTAGAGTGCTTCTTCTGCAAGAAGCAAGGTCACTAGAAGAGGAACTGTCCTCTTTATATTGCATCCCTTGACCCAAACAGGTCCAAGAAGAGAAAGCTGCAGGATGGTCCTGGACAAGGTATTTATATGATAACACTTTATAGTTTCTCTATTTGCAATACTACTAACTGGGTATTGGATACAGGAAGTCCAATTCATATTTGTAATTCTTTATAGGGACTTCAAGTTAGTAGAAGATTCAAGGACAGTGAGAGGTTCTTGAATGTGGAAAATGGAAGTCGAGTTCCAGTTCTATCGTTTGGAGTCCTTAAACTTATTTTCGAGTCCTGCATTGTCATTTTGAACGAATATCATTTTTGTCCGTCTTTTATTTTGAATGTCATTTCTGTAGGCCAATTGGCCATGTATGGTTATGAACTATCAATAAAGAATGACATTTGCAAAATCATTTGGAATGCTTCTGTAATTTTGATTGGACAAATGCATGATGGCATCTATGTACTATCATGACTTGTTAATGTAGTGTACACGTCTAGCAAACGCCCTAGGATAGATAATGTCAGCGAAGCATACCTATGGCATTGTAGGCTAGGTCATATCAACAGGAACAGGATAAATAGGTTAAAAATCGAGGGTCTTCTCAATTTTAGTGAATATAGTTCACTTCCAACCTGCGAGTCCTGTCTTCTTGGAAAAATGACTAAGTCACCTTTTACTGGAAAAGGTGAAAGAGCCAAAAAGATTCTAAGTCTGATACATACTGATGTATGCAGACCCATGAATGTTAGTGCCAAGGGTGGGTATGGTTATTTTATTACTTTTATAAATGATCTTTCGAGATATGGTTATGTCTTCTTGATGAGACATAAATCTGAGTTGTTTGAAAGTTCAAATGATATCGTAGTGAAGTAGAAAAACAAACTGGAAAGTGTATCAAAACCCTTCGATCCGATCGAGGCGGTGAATACCTTTCCGGCGAGTTTCTGACATATCTCGAGGAGAATGAGATTCTCTCTCAATGGACACCTCCAGGGACACCTCAATTAAATGCAGTGTCTGAGAGAAGGAATCGAACCCTGTTAGATATGGTTCGGTCCATGATGGGCTTTGCTTCTCTACCGGTATCCTTTTGGGGATATGCTCTAGAATCATCCTGTTACCTTCTGAATAGGGCTCCAAGTAAGTCGTTAGTAAAGCACCAAATGAGATATGGACTCGACGTAAGCCAACACTATCACACCTTCGGGTTTGGGGGTGCTCGGCTTATGTAAAACATTTGGAAACGGACAAACTTGGACCTAGGTCTGATCGATGCCTATTTGTTGGGTATCCAAAGGAGTCTAATGGGTATTACTTCTACTTAGCTGAGGAATAAAAGTTGTTCATCGATCTTAGGGCTATCTTTTTGAAAAAGGAGTTCCTTGGTGAAGGGACTGTAGCCGCTAAGATTGAACTTAGTGAAATTCAACAAATAGAAGACCCATCACACTTAAGGGACTACATAGAATCGGCTATGATTAGATCACACCCAAAGCCCACTCAAGAACCATTAAGGAGATCTGATAGAGTACCGATCCGACAGGACAGATACTACGGTTTCTTGGTCCGGGATGGTGATCCCATTGAACTCGATGAGAACAATGAGGATCTGATCACCTATATGGATGCGTTGCAGAGGTCTGACTCTGAGAAATGGCTTGGAGCCATGAAATTCGAAATGGAGTCCATGGAGATCAACAATGTATGGACTTTGGTTGATCCACCTGAAGGGATAAAACCCATTGGGTGCAAATAAATTTTCAAAAGGAAAAGGGGCACAGATGGGCAGGTAGAGACCTATAAAGCCTCTCTGGTTGCCAAAGGGTATCGTCAACATTATGGTATTGACTATGATGAGACGTTCTCTCCTATGGCAATGCTCAAATCCATTCGGATTATACTTGCTTTAACAGCACACTATGACTATGAAATCTGGCAAATGGAGGTCCGAATAGAGCTGGAAGAGGAGGTAAATATGATACAACCTAAAGGGTTTACATCCATATACGAGTCAAAAGTGCGTAGGCTTCAAAAGTCCATCTATGGACGGAAGCAAGCATTAAGGAGTTGGAACATGCGATTTGATAAGTGTATCAAGTCGTATGGCTTCATTAGGAATGAAGAAGAACCTTGCATTTATAAATGGGCTAATGGTTCTATGATTGTATTCCTTGTGTTGTGTGTGGATGATATTTTTTAATCGAGAATGACATCCCAGCACTATAAGGAATAAAGATCTGGTTATCATCTCAGTTCTCTATGAAGGACTTAGGTGAAGCCTCTTACATACTGGGTATGAAGATCTATAGAGATAGATCTTAGAGGCTTTTGGGATTGTCCCAGTTTATGTACATTGACACCATGCTGAAATGGTTCAGCATGAAAAATTTTAAGAAAGGCTATCTCTCGATAGGCATTGGAATTGATCTCTCCAAAAGGAATTGTGCGACAACTCCTGAGGAGAGAGAGTGTATGAGAAAATCCCATATGCTTTGGTAGTAGGTTCTATCATGTATGCCATGACATGTACTAGACCAGATATGGCATACTCACTAGGCATAGTGAGCAGATACCAGTTTGACCCAGGTGAAGCTCATTGGAAAGTGGTAAAGACCATCCTTAAGTATTTACGAAATACTAAGGACCAATGGCTAATTTATGAAGAATCTGACTTGAAACTTGTGGGGTATATTGACTCTAGTTTCCAATCAGATAAGGATGATAGCAAAAGTGTGTCAGGATTTATCTTTACCCTAAACGGAGGAGCTGTCTGCTAGAAAAGTTTCAAGCAGCTTATTGTGGCGGACTCAATTTGCGAAGCAAAGTACATTGCAGCATCAGATGCTGCGAAGGAAGCTGTGTGGTTGCGGAAGTTCCTTGGTGAGCTGGGAGTGACACCTTCCCTGGATGGTCCTATTTCGGTGTACTGTGATAACACCGGAGCCATTGCTCAAGCCAAAAAGTCAAAGTCTCGTCACCGTACAAAGCATATTCTGTGGCGCTATCACCTTGTACGAGAGATCATGGAACGAGGTGACATTAGCCTTTTGAAGATCGATGAAAAGGAAAACCTGGCTGACCCCTTCACTAAAGACGTCGGAGTTCAAGAGTTTGACAGTTGTAAAAGAAAAATGGGAATGAGATTCTGTACTGATTGGCTTTAGTCCAAGTGGGAGTTGTTGGGAATTGTATCCCAAAGCCAATCGTCTAGGTTGTAGATGGTTATGCTACCTTATATTTTGTATATAAATTCTTTTAATAAATAAAAATTATTTATTTTGGCTGTTCATCATATTTATGTTTTCCTAAAATGAACTCTTGTTTGATAGAGTCCTTATAACAACATTGTTTGATATAGAGAGGATATATCAAGTAGTTCTTAAACTGGTTCACAACTAAATGAAACATTGTTATAGGATGATGATGTATCAAGTGTAGGTTGTTGTATGTCATATTTGTTGGTTGTCCTCTTAACCAAGGAGTGTGGAGACATTGGTGTGACATGCATGTGAAATGTATGACATTTCGATGAACGTGACTATCTGCAGAGCTCCCTTCTGCCAAAGGATTGCTAGCAAAGGGATATGAGTATATGTGTCCCTCAAACCTGAGGTCACCATGGCAGTTGGCAAGCAACTCACTATACTTTGGTACCAGACTACTTGGATTTCTAATCCAGTGACGGAAGGTTTCTGGGTGCAGTCAAGTACTTGTAGAGCGGTGGTGGATCAAGATGGAATTAACCTCTCCAAATAGTTTAGAGTGAATGACTCACTATGTCTCAATTTAGCAAAACCTTGGCCAGGGTAGTTCTTGTGAGGAGTCACAGAACTTGTGAGGTTGGGACATGATCTGGATAAACCAAATTAGGGTTGGCAGTCAAACCCTAGGTCATCCTGAGCATTATGAGGTCAAAGGGATAAACTATATGGCAACCATATGCCAGAGGTTCTTGTGAGGTGCTTTGCATCTTCGACCTATCCGGATATCAGGAATCATTGCTAGATGAGAACTTTGACTAGTACTTGAAATGTTCTAGTACTACCGGCTTAGTATTCGAACCAATGGGGTCATACACCATAGAGGATTTCTATATGATCTTAAGGCTAATCGACGATTAAGAATCGTTTGCCATCACCGAAAGTCAATATGATTGACTTTGTTCCGAGTGTCGACATTTGGAATTTTGCAGGTATCGACACTTGGTGAAGTGTCGACACTTGGCAATTTTCGTGTGTCGACACTTCCTATGACGAGCAGAATCTTGGGAAGACTTTTCTGGGAGGATTTTGGGTAAGTTTTGACCTGGTTTGAATTTTGAATTCAAACCAGTTTTGGCTCCAAGGTTATTTGGTATGATAGTCATACTTACCTTAATGGGTTGGACCCATTTGGTATGGCCTTGATCCTCTCCCCCATTCTCTCCCTCCATCTCTCCTTGTTGCCTCTACAAATAAGAGTCATTTCAGAGGCTACAACAGAATTTGAGAAAAACTTTTGAGAGAAGAAGATTGAGAAGGGTTGTGAGAGCTCTTGGGATTGGGTGTGTGCTACCTAGTATTCTAGCTAGGTCTTGGGAAGAGAGTCTTTGGGAAAGGGTTCTAGCTCTCATCTTTTATCTTCCTGGAAGAAGAAGATCGGTCTAAGGATCCCGAAGAGCTAGCACTCTGAGGGAGTTGATCAGAGTCGAGCCTAGGTGTGGATTTCCTGTGGAGGCCATACATGTGTATGGCTCGAGCGCCCTCCTCCTTCCACTACTTCTCTCTTGATATAAAGGTATGGTACTTTTATGTTTATGGTTTTGTCTTGCTTTGATGTTATGTTGCATTCTAGATTATTATGCTAGATCCTATTGCGACAGATCGGTAGATCATTTGGATCTATTTACCGAGCCTTCCACTGTGCATTCCACTGTGCATGCCTTAAAATTATTTTAAAATACATTTTTTTGCCCTCTTTTTCTGCATATTGTATGCTAGGTGTAGGTGTTTTTCACCTTCATGAAGTACATAAATGTATACTAGAACCAGAGTCTATGACCTAATTAAAAATAAAAGAAATAGTGAGGTTTGTTTCAATAACGAGCATCTTTGATATACCTTCTAAAGGTATGTCAACCATTTTCTTCAGGATTTCTAGGTACATAGGATCCCTTGAACTTTTCAAGATCCCTTCTGTATCCTGGTGTAAGACATATCCTAGAACTTCAGGCTAGTCCTTATGATTGGCCAGCCTTCTTCATCTTTTGGTTGCCTTCCTCAAACCTTTTCCCCTTCTTCTTCTTTCAGCTATCTAGCCTACCTTTCCTTGTTTTTCTAACCATTGTTAGGTGATTTACAGATCCCTTAGAGTTCACGAATCCAAGGATTCCATCTGACAAGCTTTTGGGCCACCAGATTGAAAGCCGTGAATTCGCAGGGTCGATAGCTTTATTTTCCAGGCCGCATTCGAGAGTGTAGAGCAAACTCTTCATAGATCGATCTACAAATCTCTGCTAGGTACACCCCCTAGACTTCTCTGGTAGCAGTATTGCAGAAGAGCTAGTCTTAACCAGGGCTTCTCAGCCTTGGTGGTCCTATTTCTTCACTTTTAGGGTTTATTTTTGTATGCCTGTGCTTCAGATTTTCTATAGAATTCTTTGTTTAATATCTTGGCTTGAAATTTAGGATACAAACTTTTAACTTAATGCCTAATAATAGAAAAATAATTGGCATGCATGAATAGTCCCACATCATCATCTACTTGAAAGGAAAGTGGTCCATGCACTGATCTTGATGGATCGATCATCGTCCCTATGATGAATTAATGATTGGGAGCATTTAAGAGTTAACCTATAATGACACATGTATAAAATTCTCAATTCTTAAGAATATGTGTCATTGTCCATTAACTCCATGGGTGATTTATAGGCACATAAGATATGAATTATAGAAAAAGCCTAATTTTATTGATAAAAATTTGATTAAGTACAAATGATATCCCTCCATGATTACAATGTATCATCCAAATTGGCTTCTAGGGGATACAGATCTAACGGACTCCTCATTATCTTCATCCTCTTGATGGGGCGAACATTAGAGCTTTGTATTTGCCCTTGCTTTGTGCCATTTAAAGACATCTTTTATGCAAGGAAAAAGGTGCTTCATTGCTGGGTCAGCTTTACAAGGTGAGAAGGTTGGTGGAGTTCCATGTAAGAGGCAAGGATGTCCTGTCCAATTGCTCCAAGCGATAGGTTCCAAGGTGTATCACCTCAGTGAAGCAATATGAACCTTCCCAGTTGGATGAAAGCTTTCCTTACTCAGTTGGTTGACTGACCTCGACCTTCTCAAGTACCAGGTCTCCACACTAAAAATGCTTCTCCTTCACCTTGGCATTATAATAGCGGGCAGCTAGTCATTGGTATACCACTATTCAGATTTGAGCCTTTTGCAAGAGGTTTAGGTTCACTCATAGGTTTTCGGAGTTTTGCTATGCATCAAGTTTCTCCACTCAATGTGAAGGCAGAGCTATCTCCAGAGGAATGACCATCTCAATTCCAAAAGCAAGGATGAATAGTGTCTCATTGGTTATGAGTCGGTGTGTAGTGCAGTAGGCCCAAAGTGCATTATGTTGTTCATAAACTTAGAGTTTTTTGGTCTTATCTAATGGGATCTTCAGACTTTGAAGAATAATCTGATTGGTCACTTCTACTTCCCTGTTTGTATAGGGGTGTCCGACCAAAGTGAAGGCGTATTCGATGTGCAGTCCTTTGCAAAACTCTTGAAAGGAAGCATTATCAAATTATTGGCCATTATTGGTGATAATGACTTGAGACAAGCCTAACCAGTAGATGATGCACTTCCTCATTAAATCATGGATGTTCTTCTTAGTGATCTAGGCTACTGGCTCCACTTCGATTCACTTAGAGAAGTAGTCGATAGCCATAATAAGGAACTTTCTTTGCCTAGTGGCCAATGAGAATATGCCAAGGATGTCCATGCCCCACTAGGCAAATGGCTAGAGAACACTAATAAGAGTAAGCAGGATTGTCAGCAGGTGCTAGATGTTCGTGTGCCATTGGCGTTGGTCACAATCTCATGAACTCAATAGCATCCTTGTATATGCTTGGATAGTAGTATCATTGTCATAGGATCTTATATACCAAGGCCTTTCCCCCCAAATGATTGTCATAGATGCCTTCATAGACCTTGTGAAGGGTGAATTCCATCTCAGGAGGTTAAACACATAAAAGGAGCGATAGAAAGAAGGATTGCTCATATAGTTTCCCTTTAAGCATCATGTAGCATGTGGCCAAGCTTTTGATTCTTCAAACCCCATCCTTGTTCTTTGATAGCACTCCATCCTATAGGTATTTGATTATTAGGTCCATTTAGTATGATTCAGGGTCGACTTGCATGATGGGGGTTAGCTCTTCCTTGATGTAGGGCTTAGCAAGGGTCTCAACAAATGTAAACTTTTGGATGTTACATACTCTAGGATTGCTAGCTTTGATAGCATGTTTGCATGAGCATTTTTTACTCTAGGTATCTGCAAAATTTTGAACCTATTGAAAGAAGGGATTAACTCTCGTACCTTCTTCAGGTAGTTTTTCATAGAGGGAGCCTTTGCCTCATACTTGTTGGGACATGTGTCCTAATGCCAATCGTGTAACTTGGAGATGGTTAATTTTATATGAATTATTATCAATAAAAGTTATTTTGGCAGTTCATCATATTGCACCTATTGGAGTTCTCCTAGGAACAGAAAATTGCAATCAAACAGGCATCAACAGCCTGTCGCAGCGGAAGTAGATATAAAAATAATTTATATCTAATCATGCAATGCATAAATAAAGCTAATTTATTTATCATAAATTCCTAACATGCTATAACATATGGGAAAAATATCAGATTTGAAATAAAAATTATTTTAAGCATAAAATACTTACTTGGATCGCAATCCGGGCCTGCTTTGAAACGCATGCAGATCCGTTACTGAAAACTGGGATTCTGTCGGAGATGCACAGATACCCGACCTCTACTGGTATCTACACGAAGCTCTCATAACTGAGTCATAGAGGGCACCGGACTGCTAGATCCTTGCAACCCTCTCTTCTTTCAGCAAATTGCCCGCTTTAAGAACTGTGCCGATTTGAATCTGGACCGGCTTTTGGCTTCTGTCTTGCAAATCAAACTATGCAAGATCTTTGGACCCTTTTCTCTCTTCTTTCTCTAGTAGAGCATCTCTCTAGATGTCACAGAAGGAAGAAGGAAATAAAAAAGGGAGAAAAGAACTTGGCGCCAAGAGAGAGAACCTCATGTGAAGATGCCCCAAAAGAAAAGCTCATGGCCAAGAGGAATATTCACGGTGGAAGGAGAGAAATATTCATGCCAATTGTTCTCTCTCTCTTTGGTCGGCCACCTTTCTTCTTATTTAAACTCAAGTTCTCCCATCACATCAAAATAAAACTCTAGTGTTTTATTTTATTTGGCTAGGATTTAAGAGGATTGAATGAGAAGGACTCCTCCTCATATTCCTCCTTGCCAAAAGAAGGATTAGTGCCATCCAATATTCACGCTTCCTCTATTTTGTTGCCCAAACACATGGGGCCCACAAGGTAGGCATGTGGAGGGAAGGGGAGACATGGAGAGAGAGTCCCAGTCTAATTGGACTCTAGGCATGGTCCAAATGAAGTGATTTTACAGTCAAACTAAAGCTGATTTTAAATCCAATCTAACCATTTTGAAGCGGACATTGACCCAACTCAAATAGGATTAATTAATTGAGTTTAATTCAATTAAATTAAATCTAATTTAATTTAATTAATAATTAATCCATAATTAATTAATTGTAATATTTATAATTAGGTCAAATATTAATTATGACACTTATAATTAGGTCCAAATTGATTTACTGATTGGTTACTCGATTAATGGACCAGATTAATGGTCCACCGCATGGCATGTGGACCGCTTGCAGCCATTACCGCGGTCCACAGAGCAGGACCTTGGATCGCCTTCCACCGTTTGCACCCAAACTCGCCCAACCTATCGCTGGCCCCCTTGCTGGCCGGAGAGCCCTGATTTGATCGAAAAAATGGTCGAAAAAGTTATGACCTTTTCTTTTGTTTCTTCTTCCGTACTAGCTGTCCCCCTCATTGCCGGGAGTAACCCCTCACCGGAAAAGCCACCAGAGAGCCACCGAAAAGCCTCCGTTGAAGTCGGCCACCATGCCATTGCTGTCCCACCACCATCCCCAAGCCACCACCATCAGCTCGTCGCCAAGAAGCCTGCTCCTCCCATGGTTTTTCTTCCCTGCAACTCCTGCCACACCACCATCCCACCACCAGCCATGTCTTCACTACTCTAAGATCCGGCCAGTCTCCACCATTCACAGCTTTTGGTATCATGTCGGAGGGAAGGGATATGTGGTCGGGAGAAGAGTTGTTGGATGACAATGGGTGGACGCGGAGAAGTCTATTCGATTGAGGAAGGAAGTTCGTGGATGCAGAGGAGATTGCTGGGATCGCGTGAACTGGTATGAGGATAGGGAGATAGCACCGAGCTTTTTGAATAGATTAAGATAAGAAATTACCGTGGTTCCCACATGGGCTCGACACGATGTTTGCCATCTATAAAGCCTTTGGTGGATTCGGGAGACTTCCATTCTACGCCCTATTCCACTTCCAATTCTTGTATTTCTTTTCTGCAAAACTAATGATAAGGCTAGATCATCTTCTCAGGATTTCAGTGTAGTGCTTAGCACAGGGGGTTTATTTTATTTTATTTTTAATCTCTTGAACTTGCTTTTTATGAAATAAAGAGTTTCTTTCCAATATTTTTATGAATTTTTACTTAATTCTTATTAGGTATAGTTTATGTTCTTGGGACAAGCTGTATTCTATAGGAATAGTTTGTGCTCTTGGAATAAGTTATCTCTAAAAAGGATTTATTACTTCTATGTGTCTGATTTCTGACTAATCTATATTCTAGGAGAATGGGCTATGATCGAACAGGTACAGGTCATGATCATTTACATAGAAGTGAAGTGCCAGCCCACCTTGCAAGTAACCAGTTGGAATTCCAAGATTTTTATTTATTGCATCTATACTCTTTCATTATCTGTTTTAGTTAGTTAAATATTAGTTTTCTCTTCAAAAATTCTTTTTCAAAATAATCCGAAGTCCTTGTGGGTTCGACCCTTACTCTCGCTATTCTATCTTTTAGAGTAGTGGATTTAAGGTTTTAAATCGGTGCATTACGACGCACATCATCCTTCTTCTTCTGTTTGCTTTCCTTCTTCTGCTTCTTTGCAGGTTTCTTCTTCTTCTAAGTAGACTTTCTTTTGGAGGAAGACTACTCCATAGAGAAAATAGAGCCCCTTGAACTTTTCATGGTCCCCTCATTTCTTATGAGCATATTCAATAATTCAGGCAAAGTGTAATTCAACTTGTTCATATTATAATTCATAACAAATTGAGCATATGAACTAGTCAAGGACTGGAGGATCAAATCTACCTATAGCTTCTTATGAATCGAAATACCTAGCTTCTAAAGCTGTTCGATGTCCTTGATCATTGTCAAACAATGATCGTGCATTGACTGCCCTTCATGCATCTTGTTGTTAAAAAGACTTTTCGACACTTCGAAGCATGCAATCCGACTTTGTTCACCATATAATTCTTGTAGGTGAATCAGAATCGTTTTAGTAGTTGGCATATCCTCATGTTGACTCTGCAATTCATTTGACATTGAGGCCAACATATAACACTTAACCTTATTATCATCTTCCATCCATTTTTCATGTGCAGTCGTTTGACGAGCATTTGGATGGTCAGGTAAGACAGGGGGTTCCTGGTCAAGCACATAACCCAACTTCTCAGAAGTCAAAATAATTTTAATGTTTCTCAACCAATCTTTAAAATTGAGGCCTACTAGTCAATTTATCTCTAGAATACAGACTCAGGGATTTGAAGCAGACATAATAACTACAAGAGTAGAAGATTCAAATTAGATACTTTACACTTAATTATAAAAATTATTCTTGGGTCTTTAAGAAATAATTTTAGAACTCTCATTATTTTCTCGGATCTCTCACACTCCTCGTGGAGATGCAAAAACCTTGCGACTCTAGGTTTCTAGTGGGTGCTACGGTCTCATCGATGTGCGGCACCTCATCGTATCCGGTTATTGGTAACACGCTATATAAATAAGTGGCCAACCCTTGTCCAATGCATCTAATACAAGTTGTAGCTACTTGGTCTCTAAATCATGGAACCTCAATGTGCCCGTTTATTGGTTCAATCATTATTTAAGTCAGACCTACCATTCCTGCTAGACAAAGCCATCATTGAGTCCCTCAACGTGCCCGTTTGTTGGGCCCAACCCCATCAGTGCCTAGCAACATCTCATGCCTAATAAGGTGGTTGTGTCTTCTCGATGCGACTAGACCACTGTAACCAACCGAGAATAATCAACACCAGTAGGATACCTGCACACCTACAATTATGGAAGGCCTATGACTTAATATTTATTAGGTGCTTAGGTTCAGGTCTCTTCTAAATTGATCAGCCAAATCATGACTAACCAATTACATTAAGTTAGTACAATCTCATGACTAATTACATTCAGTCAGTACAATCTTATGTCTGACTAAAATTAGTTATCATGGGTGAACTCAAATCAAAAGTGACCCTTTTGAAAACCTAATCAACCAAATTGGCCAGGTCAGTTTGATTCATGGGAGGGTTCTGCCAATTTACCCTCTTGCTGCCAAATTAGTTAGTTGAGAAAGAGTTAGCCCCAATTAAAACCATGATCAAAACTTTCCTTAGACACCAATTGACTGACAAGATTCAATTAGGTCATCTAATGATCTAGGCTCATTATTGAGCTAAATTAGGTCTTAACTTATCGGTTCACTATCAAATGAATCGATCTGACCAGACTATATCTAAAACCAATTTTGAGCACACTTGACCTAATCCTAGTCATCATCCAATTAGGTTAAGTCACTTACTCAAAATTAAATTAGGGTTACTAGTTGATCTAATCAAGCCCTAATCACTAGACTTAATTTGTTCAACCCAAACCCTCATGCACCTAATTTGATTTTCTTGATCAAATTAATTTTAAAATTAGGTTCAAGTGCATGACATTAATGGCTTATGATCATGAATCATATTTAAGATTTAAATCCTAATTTTGTGCATCACATACAACAACATACGTAATCATAAATTGATCAAAACCCTTTTGAAAATCCTTTTTCAAAACCCTTTTGACAACCTTTGCACTATAGGGGGTAAACCCTATAGCAGGACAACCTTTGCATTATAGGGGGTAAACCCTATAGCAGGACAACCTTATGTCACTTTGTGCAACCCTTGATCAATTAAATTTTAGATTATTAAATTTAATTTCAGATCTAAAAATTAAGATTTTAATTTCGAAAATAATTTTTCAAAACATGAAATTCTATGCTAGAATAATCTCATGTTCGATATAGATATGAAAAATCATAATCTATCTATCTGATCTAAATATTTTTCAGATCTGATTCTCATGCATGCATTCTAAGAAGGAGAACAATAGCTCTGATACCACTATTGGAGTTCTCCCAGGAATAGAAAATTACAATCGAACAGACATCAAAAGCCTATCACAGTGGAAGTAGATATAAAAATAATTTAATTCTAATCATGCAACTCATAAATAAATCTAATTTATTTATCATAAATCTTTAACATGCTGCAACATATGAAAAAAATATCAGATCAGAAATAAAAATTATTTTAAATATAAAATACTTATCTGGATCACTATCCGGGCTTGCTTTGAAAAGCATGCAGATCTGCTATTGAAAATCGAGAATCTGTCAGAGCCGTGCAAATGCCCGGCCTCTGCTAGTATCCACATAAAGCTCTTGCAATCGAGTTGTAGAGGGCACCAGACTGCTAGATCCTTGCAGCCCTCTCCTCTTTCAGTAAATCACCCACTTTAAAAACTGTGTCGATCCGAATTCGGACCGGCTTTCGGCTTCTGTCTTGCAAATCAAACTATGCAAGATCTTTGGACCCTTTCCTCCCTTCTTTCTCTAGTAGAGCATCTCTCTAAACCTCATAGAAGTAAGAAGGAAATAAAAAAGGGAGAAAAGAACTTGGCACTAAGAGAGAGAACCTCAGGTGAAGATGCCCCAAAAGAAAAGCTCATGGCTAAGAAAAATATTCACGGTGGAAGGAGAGAAATATTCATGCCAATTGTTTTCGCTTTGGTCGGCCACCTTTCTTCCAATTTAAATTCAAGTTCTCCCATCCCATCAAAATAAAACTTCTGTGTTTTATTTTATCTGGCTAGGATTTAAGAGGAGTGAATGAGAAGGACTCCTCCTTCTCATATTCCTCCATGCCAAAAGAAGGATTAATGCTATCTAATATTCATGCTTCCTCTCTTTTGTCACCCAAACACATGGGGCCCACAAGGTAGGCGTGTGGAGGGAAGGGAAGACATGGAGAGAGAGTCCCATTCTAACGGGACTCTAGGTCATGGTCCTAATGAAATGATTTTACAGTCAAACTGAAGTCGATTTTAAATCCGATCGAACCATTTTGAAGCGAACATTGACCCAACTATATTAAATTTAATTAATTAACTTTAACTCAATTAAATTAAATCTAATTTAATTAAATTAATAATTAATTCATAATTAATTAATTGTAACATTTACAATTAGGTCAAATATTAATTGTAACACTTACAATTAGGTCCAAATTGATTTGCTGTTACTTGAGCTCCTAATGTGTGTGACCCCTCAGGTCCTATCCTATCTGGTAATGAGACATGCTATAATCTCCATTATACATCATTGAAACTCTTTTCGATGGATTGAAACAATTTCATCTCAACCCTAATTAGGATCATTGATCCGAAAACAATCCTAATGGGCTCTCATAATCCACCAATGATACCTAGCAGTATGTAGTGGCAACCCAGCAGAATATGATTGGAACTTGTAGATGTAGTTACCATGTGATTCGGTTTCTCTATCAAAATCTTGACATGATGTTGGTTATGGATACTCGTCAAACCCATCAGTCATATGCTTAACCTAATTAACCCAAGTCCAATTGTGATACTAATGAAAACACCTTTTCATTATCACCCTACTATGGCCATAGATTTCTAGACTTAGTCTCATTAAGCTTGCATAGGGTTATACCTTATTATTAAGGCTGATAGATCCCTACAAGTGAACACCCTACTCCTACAATAAACTTACTATAGCCAACGAACACCGCAAGATCCCATATGGATAGGAACCATGCGATTGTTCTGTCAAACTACAGCAACTTTATTGTAAGTAGCTGAGACACTCTAGGTCAAGGAACTATTCACATGACTACAACATTAGGAAGTTATCGATGAGTGAGTAGTCATCCGTTTAACTTCCTGTACTTGGTCATGCTCGATATCGTTGATCTTTATTAATTACCTGTACTCTCACTCTAGTGTCTCCACACTGTAGGTCAGAGACTCATCTATCCAAAAGAGAAGTGATCTGTGCATCGATTTTAATGGATCAATCACCCTCATCATATTCCAACAATCGGAAGCTTTTAAGAGTTATTCTATAAAGACACATGCTTCATATTCTTAACTCTTGAGAATGTGTCATTGTCCATTAATTACATGGACGATTCATAGACACAACAATATGAATGAAACTATTGCCCTTTTTATTAATACAAAAAATTAAGTACAAAGTTCATGCCCTAAAATTAAAATGTATCAAGCCAACATGGCTTTCAAGGCATACACCTAACAGCACCTTCCTATAATAAATTCTTTTATGATGGAGTCCTTAGAACTATATTATTATATGATAGAGAGAGAATTTATCATGTGGTTATTAAACTAATTCATGATCAAATGATACATTATTATAGGATAATAATGCATCGAATGTTGGTTGTTGTGTGCTATATAGATTGGTTGTCCTCTTAACCAAGAAGTATGGAGACCTGGTATAGCATGCAGGTGAAGTGCAGGACATTTTATTAAACATGACCTAACTGTAGATCACTCTTCTGCCAAGTATTGCTCATGAAGGGATATGGATATAAGTATCTCTTAAACCTGAGATTACCATGGTGACTTGCAAGCAACTCGCTATACTTGGGTACTAGACTACCTAGATTTTTAATCCAGTGATGGAAGTTTTCTAGGTGCAGTCAAGTACTTGTGAAGTCAGTGTGTTAGTCAAGATGAGATTGACTCCTTTAAATATTGGAGTGAATGTCTTATTATATTTTAATTTAGCAAAACTTTTGTCAGGATAGTTCTTATGAGGAGTCACAGGACTTGTAAGATTAAGACATATTATAGATGAACTGTCTAAGGGTTGGTAATTAAACCCTGAAGTTATCCTGAGCATTGAGGGTCAAAGGGATGAATTATATGGTAACCATATACCAAAGATTCTTGATTATTGCTCTGTAGCTTTCAACCTATTCGGATGTTAGGTGTCATTGTTAGATAGTGACTTCGATTGATATAGAAAGTGTTCTTGTGCTTCTGGCTTAGTATTCAAATATATGAGATTACACATAATAGGAGTGTCTACCTGATTAGATGACTGGTTAATGATTATAAATCATTTCAGGGTTTGATTATTATATGATTAATAGTTAATCTTGAGTGACACTTCAATGAATTGACACTTTGGTGACATGATTCATAGGATTTCTTCAAGTATCGACTCATCAGTATTACAAATGTTGTGATAGGTTTATTCACTAAGGATTACAAATTATGAGAGGATTAATTAGCAATTAGATTTCTAGTTAGCTCAATTTGATTGAGTTATGAATTTTGGATCAACCAAATGTGATTTAGTTTGAGCTTAGTTGAGTTCAATTGGATTGGACTATACCCAAGTACTTTAGGAGTATTTGAATTTGAATTATAAATTCAAATTTAAATTGGTTCTAGAAATTAAATTCAAACTTGAATTTTAAATTCAAGTTTGAATTTGAATACAAACTTGAATATTGAATTCAAGTTTGAATTTGAATACAAACTTGAATATTGAATTCAAGTTGTTGGAACCATCTTTCCTTATCTCTCCAACTCCCTAACCCCTTGCTAAACTCCTAACCTCGACTAGGGTGCCTATTTTAGAATGGGGCTACTAGTGGGTGTGAGGAGAGCAAAAGGCTAATTTTGCTAGTTGGAAGAGAGTCTTCTACCAAGGAAAAAAGGGGTTCAGGACTTAAGAGAGAGGGGTCTTGGGTGTGAGATACCTAGTATTCTTACTAGGTTTGGGAAGTGAGGAAGATTAGAGTGCCTTTGTTCTTCTAACACTTTTACCATCTTAGTCCTCTTATTTTATTCTTGCCTCCTGAAGCATCATAGAGTTATGAAGGAGAAGAAGTGACCAACCATCAAGGTTCTAGAGGTGCTAGCACTCTAATGGGACAAGGTAATTATTTGATAATACCTTATAATTTTTCTATCTGTGATACTACTATTTGGGTGTTGGATACCGAAAGTCCAATTTATACTTGCAATTCATTGCAGTACTTCAGGTTAGTAGAAGATTTGAGGATGGTGAGAAATTCCTGAATGTAGAAGATGGAAGCCAAGTTCCAGTCCTAGCTTTGGGAGTCATCAAGCTAGTTTTCAATTCTTGTATTGTTATTTTGAGTGATTATCATTTTTTTCCATCATTTATGTTAAATTTCATTTATGTAGGCCTTTTAGCTATGTATGGTTATGAACTATTGATAAAGAATGATATTTGTGAAATCATTATGAATGGTCTTAGTGTAATGAATGGATAATTACAAAATGATATTTGTACTATCATGGCCTTTTAATGTAATGTACACCTTGAACAAATGTCCTAGATTAGAGATTGTCAGTGATGCCTATCTATGGCACTATAGTCTAGGTCATATTAACAAGAATAGGATAAATAGGTTGATTAAAGAGGGTATCATCGATATCGGTGATTGTGAATCATTGCCAACCTGTGTCTTGTCTTCTTAGAAAGATGACAAAGTCATATTTTATTAGAAAAGGTGAAAGAGCTAGTGAGGTTCGAGGTCTAGTACATACTGATGTATATGGATCTATAAACACCAATGCTAAGTGTGGGCATTTTTGTTTCATTACATTTATAGATGACCTATCTAGGTTTAGTTATGTCTATCTTATATGGCATAAATAGGAGTCATTTGAAATGTTCAAATGATATCATAATGGAGTAGAAAAATAAACTAAAAAAATATTAAAACTCTTCAATCAAATTGAGGAGGAGAATACCTTTCTAGTAAGTTTCTGACTTATCTAGGAAAGAATAGGATTCTCTCTCAATGGATACCTCCAGGGACACCCCAACTCAATGGAGTGTCCAAAAGATAGAATCAAACTCTGTTAGACATGGTTCGGTCCATGATGGACTTTGATAGTCTACCAATCTCCTTTTGGAGATATGCTTTTGAGTCAACCTATTACATTCTTAATAATGTGAGGAGCAAGTCTATTAATAAAATGCCATATGAGATATGGACAAGGTGTAAGTGGACACTCTCACACCTTCGAGTCTAGGGTAGCTCGATTTATGTCAAACATTTGAAAATGGATAAGCTTGGACATAGGTTTGACAAATGCCTATTTGTTTGGTATCCTAAAGAAACAAAAGGGTATTACTTTTACCATCCTGAAGAACAAAAGTTGCTCGTCAATCTTTGGGCTGCTTTTTTAGAAAAGAAGTTCCTTAGTGAAGGAATTAAAGCTACTAAGATTAAACTTAGCAAAGCTTAATAGGTAGAGGAATCAATACATTTAAGGGATATCATAGAACTTGCTTTGATTAAATCAAACCCATAGCCCATAGTTGAGGAACCATTAAGGAGATCTGATAAAGTACTGCATCAACTAGATAGATACTATGGTTTCTTGATCCAGGATAGAGATCCTATTGAACTTGATGAGAATGATGAGGATCCAATCATCTATATGGATGCCATGTAGAGGTTTGACTCTAATAAGTGGCTTGGCCATGAAATCCAAAATGGAGTCCATGGAGATCAATAGTGTATGGGCAATTGTTGATCTACCTAAAAGAATAAAATCCATTGGGTACAAATAAATTTTCAAAAGAAAATAGGACATAGACAGGAAGGTGGATGATGCAGGATGACTTTAAGAATACTAAATATGCAGGAAAAATAGTAAACTAATTTTTTTGTGATTTTTATAATTTATGTTTGTAGGCTAAATTTCAAAGTTAAGTAAAGAACTAGCAGAAAGACTAGCAATGCAAAGAATCATCGTATTGCAGGCAAACTCGTGCAAAATAATAAATTTCAGGACCTAAGAATTGAGAAACTCTCGGATTAGGATAGCTTATCTTCATCAAATCAGAAATTAAAAGAAGGAAAGGATGTTACCAATCAGTGATTTAAGGAACGTCCAATGAAGAGATCACACAGTACTCTGATTGGAGTCTGGATGATGAAGCTCGGTTTTCTTGATTAGATGGCTGATTTGGGTGGTCCTGGAGGCAAGGAAATCCTCCTCTGGGGAGGTGAAACATCTCGGGGATCCTGCAAAATGTCAAGGGTCAATCAAAACAGCAAGTAAGAAAAAGAAAGGAAACTAGGTTTAGAAGGAATCAGGTTAGGGTTTATAAGCTGGACGGCTTGAAGCTTGATGAAGATCTCCTTGCTTGGTGGCCTAGGGCACTCCTTCTTAGATGTGTGAAGGCTTGGATGGCAGTGAGTTAGGGCATGGAAGGATGCTAGGGAAGCAAGGAATTTGGCCAAACACAATAGTAACCAAAGAAAAGAGACAAAATAACACACAAGCTCGTAAGCTCAAATAAATTTACCAAGATTTTGATATCATGAATAAAAATTTTTTACAAGAAGGGGAGGGGTGGGGTATTTATAGAGTTCCCATGTCTTCTACTTAGGGTTACACACTTGGGTTACAAGTCCTCTCCTAGCTAGGTTAGAAAAACAAATCTTAAAACAATTAGGAGCATAAGTCCTAACTAGGTTAGGATTTGACCTAGTCTTCTCCTTCTCCCTTCATGCTTTGACTATTCCACTCAAGGACACCTATTGGACTTGGTCAACACTTCAAGGATGCCTAGGAGGGTGTGTTGGGCTTCTAGGGCCAGCAAGGTGCCAACCCAAAGGGGCTTGGCACATGGGCTTGGGCCTCCTGGAAGCTGGGATGGCCTGGTAGCCTGGTAGCAGGAATATTCCATGGAATCTTGCTTCTTTAGGGCTTGGGCTTAGAACCTGGGCTTGATTTCCTTGGGCTGGGATGCAGGTGGACCTCTAGAATCATGGATGCCCTGGTTTAGGAATATTCTCTGGCATTTGGGGAGGAATTTGGATATCTGGAAAGAATCAGGGTTTCTGGAAGCATCTTGGATCCTGAGTTGTCACACAAAATCCAATGGGCTGATGTAGTGGCCTCTGACTCTTGGATGTGGCCTGGTGGAACTCCAAAATAGGGTAACCTCCTCTCTTGTACAAAAATTAGGCTCATACTGGACTCATAACTGATGTACAAGACTCAAAATACTGACTAGGTTGAGGGTTGAGATAAATCAACTAACCTCAACTTATTACAGGACTCAATCTTAATTGTTACAAAATTTTCAAAAGTTTGACACATGACTAATTAAACCATATGGGATCCAGTGATTCGTGTCTGATCCTGGTGTCCCCACTAGTGGAGACCTATAAAGCCCATCTGGTTGTCAAGGGATATTATCAACATTATGGTCTTGACTATGACAAGATATTTTCTCCTATGATAATGCTTAAGTCCATTCAGACTATGCTTGCTTTGGTTGCATACTTTGACTATAAAATTTGGCAAATGGATGTCCGAACAGCTTTCTAAATAGAGAGCTAGATGAGGAGGTGTATATGATGTAACCTGAAGGGTTCACATCCTCAGATGAGTCAAAAGTATGCAAGCTTCAGAGATCGACTAAAGCATGTATCTCGGAGTTGGAACATACATTTTGATAAAACAATCAGAACATATGGCTTCATTAAGAATGGAGAGAAACCTTGCATTTATAAATGGGCTAATGATTTTGTGGTTGTATTTCTTGTATTATACGTAGATGACATTCTCTTAATCGAGAATGACATCCCTGCATTATAGGGAATAAAGATTTGGTTATCACTCGGTTCTTTATAAAGGATTTGAGAGAAGTCTTCTATATCCTTAGAATAAAAATCTATAGAGATAGATCTAAAAGATTACTAGGATTATCCTAGTCTACGTACATCGATCTATGTTGAAGTGGTTCGACATGAAAAATTTCAAGAAAGGCTATCTTTCGATAGGTCATGAAAATTTTCTTTCTAAGAAGGATTGTATGATAACTCCTGAAGAGAGAGAGCATATGAGTAGGATCCCATATGCTTCAATTGTGGGGTCTATCATGTATGCCATGATGATTACAAGGCTAGACATGGAATTCTCACTAGGGATAGTGAGCGGATACCATTTTGATACGAGTGAGGCCCATTGGAAGGTTGTGAAGACAATCCTTAAGTATTTAAGAAATATGAAAGACCAATGGCTTATTTATGGAGATTTTGACTTAAAACTTGTACGATATATTGTCTTTAATTTTTAGTTAGATAGCAATGATAGCAAGAGTGTGTGAGGATTTAAAGTTTTCTTGGATAGTGGAGCAATATACTGGAAAAGTCCCAAGTAGCACAATGTGGCAGACTCAGTTTATGAGATAGAGTATATTGTGGCGTTAGATGCTATAAAAGAAACTATGTGGTTATGGAAGTTTATCAGCGAGCTAGGAGTGGCACCCTCCTTGATAGTCTAGTTTCCTTGTATTATGATAGCACTAGAGCCATTGCTCAGGTAAAAGAACCAAAGTCCCATCAGTGCACCAAGCATATTCTACATCGCTATAACCTTGTGCAGGAGATCATGAAAGAGGTGACCTTGACTTTCATAAGATCAATGAAAAGGAAAATTTGGTTGACCCAAATACGAAAACTCTCATAATCAAAGAGTTCAATGATCACAAATGGAAGATGGGTATTAAATCCTATTTTGATTGGCTTTAGTTCAAGTGCGAGTTGTTGGAAATTATGTCCTAATACCAATCATCTAACTTGTAAATGGTTGATTTTGTATGTGTTTCCCAGGTGGCTTCCCAAGAGAGGGGTGAATTGGGATTAAAAACTTTTACAAGTATGTGCACTTTGAAATTCTTTTAGTGTAGAAGTGAAGTGTGCAAAGCGGAAGTAAATAAATTAAAGCAATCAAGCAACGAAAGCACAATCACAAACACCAAGAGATAGAGTGGTTCGGAGCAACCGGCTCCTACATCCATTACCCAAGGACCACTTGGGATTTCCACTATATCCCCCAACCGCAATACAGTCAGATTATTTTACTAGGCTCACAATCCAAACCTATACACTTTGGTTTTACCGGGATCACTAAAGAAACCCTTCCCTTTGGTTTTACAAGAGATCACCAAAGAAAACCCAAACACTTGGTTTTAAACCGGGAAAACCAAGAACCCAAACTTAGATTTTACAAGGTTCACCTAAAAATCTTTAACTCTCTCTTAAGATACAGCCCCTTGCTATTTTAAGAGAGCAAACAAAGATATAGAATGTAAAACAAGCAACTACAACAAACCAAGTTTGTTTTGGTGTTGCTGATGAAGATCAAAATGAAGTCAAGCTTTGAGTGCTCTTCAATGCTGCTTCTTCCCTTCTTCAATGAGTGGATTCAATGATTGAGTGGAGTTGGTGAAGCTTTGAATCCAACTTGAATGCTCTTTGAGGTAGGTAGAGGAATAACTTGAAAGCTCTTTATTCTCTTAAGAAAATTCAGCAATAAATCTCAATTCAATTGTTTAATCCTTCAAAAATAATCCCCTTTATAGTTTTCCATGAGATATGGCCGTTGTAGGACCTTGGGATTCGTGAAATGGCCGTTGGAGATGATTTGGAATTCAAATTTCAATTTCAGCAACTAGCTGTTGAAGTGCAGACAGTGGCTCTATGAGCCGGCTCGAGCTCTAGGAGTTGGCTTGAAGTCTCAGACAGGCCAAAAACAAACTTCTGTGGGAGCCTGCTCTTGGACTAGGAGTCAGCTCTTGCCTTCAAGCTTTCAGTCATGACAAACATACATACCTAGAGTCTGCTCTTTATCTGGGAGTTGGCTCTAGTTCTAAGAACTTCAAAAAAATATACTTCTGGAAGAGTCGGCTTTTGAACTGGGAGTTGGCTCTTGGTTCTGAAACTTTGAATCTTCTTCCGTGCCATGCCACCTTGAGTTGGTTCTTACAAGTCTTTAAAAAATTTGCTTCAAGCTTTCCAAAAATTTCAACATTGAATCAACTAGAAGCTAATCTACATACTTTATCAAATTTTTATAATTTTAAGCCCATTTTTACATGATTACAGCATTCATAAGTTAGGGCTTTCACAAACTCAATTGAATTACCCTTAAGTAAATTTGAAAACCATTTTAAACAAAGGTAATCAATTCCTGCAAAACTTCTTAAACAATTTGAGAAGAGTTAGTATCAAATACATGCTCCAATGTTTTGTGATCATCAAAATCATTCCAGGGGTCAATAATCTCTCCCTTTTTGATGATGACAAAACACTGACCATGATTAAAATAATTGAAAGCACTTTACAATTGCAGTAATTTCAAGTCTATGCGCATCATATAGGTTAGGTATCATTGTATCAATGCAATGTGCCATAATGTATCGAATGTATATAACTAAATACAAATTATTATGTGTATCAAGTGTATCGAGACATGAAATATCATATGTATTATAACATGATGTATCGATACATGATGTATCAAGGATATTGACTACACAAAGTGTATTGAAACTTATAGACTTTTCAAGATTTTGAAGTAAACTTAAGTTTCATCAACTTTCTATGAATCAACCATTCATTTCATCAAAGTTTTATAACATTCAATTATCCATATAGCTTTTGTAAGCAATTTTCGAGCAATTTTCATGAATCAATATAGATTTCCAGAAATTTTCATGAATCAACAGTCAACAGCTTTTTCATGAACCAATATAGCATAGATTTCCAAGAAAATTTCAAGAATCAACAGCTTTTTCATGCCACACACAGTTCCCAATCTCTCCCTTTTTGTCATCAACAAAAGGTATATGAGAAATGGATAATCATTCACAACATATATTCATAACAAATAAGATATGGATATTGATTCAATCATAACATTAATTCATTCATAACACTAATTCATTCATAACAAGTGAAGTATATATATATGAGAAATAAGTCAATACACAGCATATGTGATACTTTACAAATGTGCCACGGCACAACAAAATAGTATCACATAACCAAAATATAACAACATCAAGTCTCAAAAAGATAAAAACCTAATCATCAGAAAGAAGTGCTAGGATCACTATCAGGTTCTTCCTCATCAAAGGAGGAACCAACCTCTAGAATACCTGGACTAAGTTTAAACTTGGGGAACCTAGGGCAGAGATCCCTAATCCTAGTCCTAGTAGGTGTAGAAGTCCTAGTTACTTTAGATTTAGGTTTAGGTTTAATTTTTGATTCAGATGAAATAAAGATGGGTGTAGGTCTGGCAGAATGATGCGGCATGAAAATGCTTTATATTGAGGATGAGTTAAAAGTTGAGCAATGAAAATCTAAACACATGAACTAGCTTTCAATCTAAGAGACTCAAGCAAGACCTAGAGAAAGATTTGGTAATTCTTAAACATATGCCACAATAATAGCCAGATTGTCCTAAAGAAGATTAAATCTAAGGTTAAAGGATTAAGAACCTAGAGGTTAACCTTGAATAGATCATAAATGAAGAGATGAGGAAGATTTGTTACCAATGATGAGCTCTCTTTTGAAGTGATAGACCCGTAGTATCATTCGAATAAACCAATCCTGGATGAGAAGATGATCGTTCTGAGGAAATACGCCCCATCCATTCGTGTTCCTTTGGCAAGACGATGAGCTCTTGAACTCTGGATTAAAGAGAACCCTGCAAGGAAAGGATTAGAAATGGAATATTTGAAAAGATCAAAACACAAAGGAAAAGAGGAGATCATAAAAATTGTTCTTCTTATGGAGGCTTGAGAAACTCTTGTTAGGGTAGGTGGGATCCATGGAAGCATGTCTCCTTGATGTCTTCTTCTTGGAGATGGAATTGACACTTGTAAGTAGATGGAGGTTGCACGCCCAAAGAATAAATGCTTCTCAAACTTCAAACTAGAATTTTATCTAAAGATACAAGAGAACATCACAAACACTCAAGTAATGGCAAGACAAAGACCTTCTTCTTCATTTCATTTTATCCCAAAAAAATCAACTCCATACAATGGAGCGTTGGATCTCCTTTTATAAGCTACCAAGCCCTTTGTTTAAAATTTAAAAGAGAGGAGAGATACATGGGATGGTTGAGAGATACATGGGATAGTTGAGAGATACATGGGATGGTTGGAGAGATATGGGGGGGAAGTGGTTACATGAGGTGGAGGTTAAGTTTGGCTGCCCAAATTTGAATTTGACTCCTTCTTGGTCGCCCACTTCAATGGGTGAGGTGGCACATGTGGTGGCAATCCCATTAGGTGGCATTGCTTGATGATGTGGATGATGATGTGGCACCCTCTAAGCTTGGTGAGGTGGTATGATGATGTAGTAATCCCAAGAGAAGTTGAGAGGTAGTTGTTTGGTAGTCATTTGATGGTAGTTGATTGTTAATTGCTCTGGTAGTTGATTAGTAGTTGTCCTGGTAGTTGTCTTGCTTGTATTATTCTAACAAGATAAAATTGTTCTGCAAGTCGGGGTTGGATGTGCTGCATCAGGAGTCGATCTATAGTGAGTGAAGACCGTTATCAGTGTCCGCACCATAGAAGGTGAATCAAGAGATAGGGCCAAAGTGTTGGTGGATGAAAGCATCTGAGTAGTAGGAGTCACTCCAATATTAGCAGATCCAGCTACCTCCATACTATCCTGAGGCTCACCAACAGCAGGAATGGCGTGATACGGTGGATCAGTACAATGTGTCTTCTGTCCCTGCTCAGCATGTGTGACAATACCAGCCTCAGTGCCCATGCCAGTCACTATGCCAGTCACTGTGGAAGTAGAAGGTGCATGCTGGCTAGCCATAGATAGCTGTCTCAATATAGTCATAATATCCTCCTGCATCTCGGACTGTAGAGAAGTAATCCTCCTGTTAGTGTCAGTCCTGAGACAAGAAATCTCCTCTAAAACTCTGTGGAGTCTATCATCATTATCATCTCTAGCAGCAGTAGGAGTCCTAACTGGTGAATGTAGTGAGGCAGGAGCTAGCTCGGATGGACCAGCCTCATCAGTCTCTCCCTCAGTCTGCTCACCAAGTCCCTGTGCAGCCTGTATGTCATCATCTGAGTCCTCTGAATGTGCTATAGGAACTCCTGAAGTCTTTCTGATCCAGTTTCCATCAACTTTAATAAATCCCATTCTGGTCAGGGATTTCAGTGTACCTGTCAGTGTGCAGCAACAAATGACAGTCCTCTCCAGTGAGTTCAATATTAGCATCCTGGAACAACAAAGTAAACACCATCCCGTAGGGCAAACAGGCTCGTGCCCTACGTACAGCCTCTCTCATCTGAGAAATCATAATAAATGGAAGGTTGAGGGGCTCTCCCTCAATCAATCGCCTCATGAATGTAAGATCTCTCTCGCTAACCCAGTCGAATCTGCCTGTCCTAGGTAAGAAAATCTAGCTAATGATGTTGTGCAATGGCCTCATCTCCAATGAGAGCTGATTTGCACTTACTGATGCAGAACGAAAAAAGATGATGCGATGCGAAAGTAAATTAAGACTAATTCTTTTTTTTTTTTTTATTTTCAGAAGTCGGCTTTGACTAAAAGGAAAGTTAAACTAAATTGAAAGAAACTATGTAATAATTGAAAGCACAATTTAAAGAAACTAGGTTATCAGAGTAGTTCAGAAGTAAAGGATCGCTGGGGGTTGAGAAACTCCCAGACCTAGGGTTTCGCTCTGAACTTTCAACAGGACAGAAGTAAAGAGAAGAGAAGGGTTACAGACCAGACAGTGATCTTCACAGAGTTTAGTGGAAGGACTCTCTTGAGCAGATTGTTGGATCCCTGGATTCAGATATCTTCGCAATGGATCCTCTAATACTGGCCCTTTGGCAGAGTTGGCTTCTCCTGAACTCAAGATCTGGGAAAGAAGAAGAACAATTTATGGAACCAGATACTCAAGGAAGGATTTACCAGATAGAAGAACTTGAGAGCTGATGTTGCTGAAATCCGGATTCTCCTGAAGGCTGATCTGACTTCCTCTGAGAATTGCTCTGAATCTGAAGTATCCGGACTGGACCTGGATGCTGGTGGTCGGCCTTGACTTGGAGAGAGTGGCCGTGAGAGATGGGGTAGGCTAGGATTTGGTGGAGTGAAGAGGATGATGGACGGCTAGGGTTTGGAAGTGAAGTGGCTAACTTAGGGTTTTGGGGTTGGAGATCTCACACCTCCTCAAGGTTCCTGGGGAACCCGGATTTACTCCCTCATGGAGCTCAACACCTGGATGCAAGTGCGGAAGAGAGAAACACAAAGTTTGCTCACACATAAATTGGATTCATTCATCAGATATCTTTAAAACTTACAAGAGGGGTTTAATTTATAGTACTTTACAAGAGAGCAGAAAATGTGTGAGCAAACTTTATAAGCAATTTATAACCAATTCCAAATCTATTATTTGTTTCTTTTTGATATTTTAAAATTAACTCAAGTTTGTTAGAACTTAGGGTTAATTTTTCAACTAATGATTTTAATTTTTGAACTTCTTTCTTTAGATCATCATTTTCATTTTTCAAATTCTTATTTTTCTCAAAAAGCTCTTCTTTTTCAACTTGAATAATCTTGAGTCTTTCACAAACCAAATTCAGTTCTCTTTGTAAGATTTTGTTTCTTTCACAAGATTCATTTTTGTCATTTTCAAATATATCACATTTATTTTTCAAATCTCTCAATTTTAATCTAGCTTTTTTATATTCTATCAATAATTCACAAAAAGTATTATGTAATTCATCATAAGTAAATTCTAAATTAGGTTCAGAAGTACTTACCTCATCCTCCAAACCCATAAGATAGATTTATGCTGTTTTTGTTGTCTCTTCATCCTCTTCAGTAGAAGTAATTTCATCACTATCACTCCAAGCAGCTAGCTTGCCTTCTTCTTCTTTCTAGGGAATATCTTTTTCTTTCCTTCAGGGCAATCAGGGCGGATGTGTCCTGATTTCTTGCATCCATAGTAGATAGGTACTTGATCTTTATCTTTCTCTTTATCTTTTTCTTTATCTCTTTCCTTTTCTTTTCCAAAGTCACCTTTTCTGTAATGCTTTCTCCTTCTGTTTGTTTTTCTTTTGCCCATAAACTTTTTGAATTTCCTCATGACTAGGGCAATTTCGTCACTTCCAAGATCATCATCATCTGATGAATCAGATTCTTCATTCTTATCTTCCTCAGTTGCTTTAAATGCAATGGCTTTCTTTCTTTTATATCTTCTTTAGTCCTTTGTTGCATAGCCAATTCATGTGTGATTAAGGATCCAAGTAGTTCATCCAGTGGTAGTGTATTTGGTCCTTTGCTTCTTGAATTGCTGTCACTTTGGCTTCCCACCTATTTGGCAAAGATCTTAAAACTTTTTGGACAAGATCAGCATTAGAATAAGTTCTACCCAGACTCTTGAAACCATTTATAATATCAGTAAAGCGAGTATACGTAGCAGATATAGTCTCACTAGGATCCATCTTGAATAACTCATAATTATGTACAAGTAGATTGATTTTTGATGTCTTAACTTGAGAAGTGCCTTCGTGTGTGATTTCTAATTTGTCCCAAATTTCTTTAGCAGAATTGCAAGTTAAAATTTTGTTAAACTCATTTGGATCTAGAGCATAATACAATAGGTTCATTGCTTTGGCATTTAATTTAGCTAATTTCATATCATTCTCGTTCCAATCCTCTTCTGGTTTGGGAACCTCTACATCATTAACTTTAATTATGGGTATGTGAGGTCCTTTAATGATGATTTTTCATAAGTGAAAGTCTACGGCTTGAATGTATATCTTCATTCTTGCTTTCCAATAAGTGTAATTAATTTCGGTGAAAAGTGGTGGTCTATTTGTGGATTGACCTTCGGCCAATGAAGTGCTCATGGGATGTGCCATATGTCTTCACTCTAACTAACTTTCAAAGACTCTGCTCTGATACCACTTGTTGCCCAGGTGGCTTTCCAAGAGGGGGGTGAATTGGGATTAAAAACTTTTGCAAGTATGTGCACTTTGAAATTCTTTTAGTGTAGAAGTGAAGTGTGCAAAGCGAAAGTAAATAAATTAAAGCAATCAAGCAATGAAAGCACAATCACAAACACCAAGAGATAGAGTGCTTCGGAGCAACCGGCTCCTACATCCACTACCTAAGGATCACTTGGGATTTCCACTATATCCCCCAATCGGAATACAGTCGGATTGTTTTACTAGGCTCACAATCCAAACCTATGCACTTTGGTTTTACCGGGATCACCAAAGAAACCCTAACTCCCTTTGGTTTTATGCGGGATCACCAAAGAAAACCCAAATACTTGGTTTTAAACTGGAAAAACCATGAACCCAAACTTATATTTTACAAGGTTCACCTAAAAACCTTTAACTCTCTCTTAAGATACAGCCCCTTGCTGTTCTAAGAGAGCAAACAAAGATATAGAATGTATAACAAGCAACTATAATAAACCAAGTTTATTTTGGTGTTGCCGATGAAGATCAAAATGAAGTCAAGCTTTGAGTTCTCTTCAATGCTCTTCAATGCTGCTTCTTCCCTTCTTTAATGAGTGCATTCAATGATTGAGTAGAGTTGGTGAAGTTTTGAATCCAACTTGAATGCTCTTTGAGGTAGGTAGAGAAATAACTTGAAAGCTCTTTGTTCTCTCAAGATAATTCAGTAATAAATCTCAATTCAATTGTTTAATCCTTCAAAAATAATCCCCTTTATAGTTTTCCATAAGATATGGCCATTGTAGGACCTTGGAATTCGTGAAATGGCCGTTGGAGATGATTTGGAATTCCAATTTCAATTTTAGCAACTAGCCATTGAAGTGCAGACAACGGCTCTACGAGCTGGCTCGAGCTCCAGGAGTCGGCTCGAAGTCTCAGACAGGCCAAAAACAAACTTTTATGGGAGCCGGCTCTTGGACTAGGAGTCGGCTCTTGCCTTCAAGCTTTCAGTCATGATAAACATACATACCTAGAGTCTGCTCTTGATGTGGGAGGCGGCTCTAGTTCTCAGAACTTCAAAAAAATTTAATTCTGGAAGGGTCGCCTCTTGGTTTTGAAACTTTGAATCTTCTTCCGTGCCGTGCCACCTTGAGTCGGCTCTTACAAGTCTTTAAAAAATTTGCTTCAAGCTTTCCAAAAACTTCAACATTGAATCAACTAGAAGCTAATCTACATACTTTATCAAATTTTTTCAATTTTAAGCCCATTTTTATATGATTACAGCATTCATAAGTTAGGGCTTTTACAAACTCAATTGAATTATCCTTAAGTAAATTTGAAAATCATTTAAAACAAAGGTAATCAATTCCTGCAAAACTTCTTAAACAATTTGAGAAGAGTTAGTATCAAATACATGCTCCAATGTTTTGTGATCATCAAAATCATTCCAGGGGTCAACAATATGAATTATTATCAATAAAAGTAATTTGGCAATTCATCACATTGCATCTTCTTGTAATGAACTCTTTTATGATGGAGTCCTTAGAATTGCATTATTATATAATAAAGAGAGGATTTATCGTGTAGTTCTTAAACTTGTTCATGACCAAATGATTTTTATTATAGGACAATAATATATTGAGTGTAGGTCATTGTATACTATATTGGTTGGTTGTCCTTTTAACCAAGGAGTGTGGAGATATTTATATGGCATGCAAATGAAGTGTAGGATATTTCACTAAATGTGATCCACCTACAAAGCACTCTTTTGCTAAGATTGCTTAGAAGGGATATGGTTAAAAATGTCCCTCATATCTAAGATCACCGTGGTGACTTGCAAGCAACTCGCTGTACTTTGGTACTGGGCTACGTGGATTTATAATCAAGTGATAGAAATTTTTTGGATGTAGTTAAGTACTTTGGAGTCGGTGTATGAGTCAAGATGGGATTGATCCCTCCAAATATTGGACTGAATATCTCATTATATTTCAATTTAGCGAAACCATGACCAGGATAGTTCTTGTAAGGAGTCATAGGATTTGTAAGATTGAGACACATTGTAGATGAACTATTTAAGGGTTGGTAGTTAAACCTTAAAATTACTTGAGCATTAAGGATCAAAGGGATAAATTATATGGAAACCATATGCCAAAGGCTCCTGATTGTTTCTTTTTAACTTTTGACCTATCTAGATATTAGGTATCATTGCTAGATACTGACTTCGATTGGTACAAGAAGTGTTCCTATACTACTAGCTTAGTGTTCGAACCTATGGGATCACATACAATAGGAGTGTTTACCTAATTAGATGGCTGGTTAATGATTATAAATTATTTTAAGATTTGATTATCGTATGATTAATAGTTAACCTTGAGTCGACACTTAAGTGAGCCAACACAAGATTTTTTCAAGTGTTGACTCATCAGTGTAGCAAATATTGTCACATGTTTATTCACTAAGGGTTAGTGAATTATGAGAAGATTAATTAGGAATTAGATTTTTGGTTAGATCAATTTGATTTAGCTATGGATTTTGGGTCAACCAAATTTGATTTGGTTGAAGCTCGAGTTGAGTCCAATTTGATTGGACTACACCTAGTACTCTAGGAGTATTTGAATTTTAATTATGAATTCAAACTAAATTTGGTTCTAGAAATTAAATTCAAACTTGAATTTTGAATTCAACTTTGAATTTGAATACAAACTTGAATTTAAAATTCAAGTTATTGGAACCATCTCTCCTTTTCTTTCTAACTCCCTAACTTCTGGCTAACCTCCTAACCTCCACTTGGGCACCTATTTTAGAATGGGCCTGCTAGTGGGCATGAGTGAAAAAGGTTGATTTTGCACGTTGGAAAAGAGACTTCTACTAAGGAAAAAAGGGGTTTCGGACTTGAGAGAGAAGGGTCTTGGGTGTGAACTACCTAGTATTCTTATTAAGTTTGAGAAGTGAGGAAGATAAGAGTGTCTTAGTTCTTCTACCACTTTTACCATCTTAGTCCCCTCATTTGATCCATTTTGCCTCCTGGAGCATCCTAGAGTTGTGAAAGAGAAGAAGTGACTAGCCGTCGAGGTGCACTTCAAAGGGACAAGTCAGGATAGTGCTCCTATGTAAATCACTTGTAAAGGCCAAACATTCTGTGTGGCTTGTAGAGTCTTGATTCTTCAACATTCTAGTTGTGATGACTATCGATGCAAGTAAAGGTAATGAGTTATAAAATTATTTTGCTATAGATATAGTCTATAGCATCAAGTTTGTTGCATAGATATAGTCTACGCTTACAGATTTGTATCTTTTATATTTTAGTATTTATCTTATATGCATACTTATCATGTCAAGATCCTACTATAGGTAGTTTATAGATTAGATCTTATGTATGACTTGATTAATTTGATTAATCTTGTAGCTTCGATTGTTTGAATTTTCAAAAAAATTTTGAAATTAGTTGCATGAAACTATTTATGTTTCCTGTTAGTGCTAAAATTCATCAAGCACCAGAATGGGAGCTAGAGTTGCTGGAGCGGACAATATAGGTCAGTCTCTAGGAAGGGGTACCTACAAAAAAACCTCACTGCGGGTAGCCCTGATGATGGCACTCTGATGCTCAAGTTAGTATCGATATTGACAGGGGAGAGTGAAAGTAGGAAAACTCGTGTACCTTCAGGAACTTGCATGGAGTCTCTTTTATAGGTGGATAACCAAGGATATTCTAGGAAAGACCAAGATGCTATTAGATTCAGTGAAAGGTGGCAGGACCTCCCACATATTGTCTAGGACCTTTTTGCTGGAGGGGCATCTTGTCTCCTTTAATGCATCTTTGTCGCTAGTGCAAGGTAAGCCATGCTTCATTAAATGGTGACCCGAGATACAAAGTGTTTAGACTCGCCCATTGCTCTTGCTAAAATCCTATAATAATTTAATGATTTCATGACATGATGGAGAGCCCTACCAGGTGATGTGAGTAATGGTGGTGACCATTGAAGTGCTATGCTTTAGAGGTTCTAAATTAGTGTATTACTAAAATCAAGCCAACTATAGCATTTTTAGTATGGCATAGCCATGCTGAAGGGCTTGCTATATGAACCTTTGGACCGGCACATGCTTGGCGGCTTCTAGTTGAACGTTCTTTAAGTAATCAATAAGGCTCGCTAATGCCTTGGGGCACAGAAGTTGGCCTCTGCCATTGTCCACCTAAGGGCTCATGACCGAGTGCTCCTTGAGCGGTCGCTCGAGTTTGATGATGCCTTAGGGTATAGGACTTGACCTCTATCATTGTTTGCCTAAGGGCTTGTAAACAGGCACTTCCTGAGTGGTTGATAGGGCATGATGATGCCTTGGGGCATAAGAGTTAGCCTCTGGTATTATCTTGCTAAGGGCTTATGATGGAGCACTCCCTAAGCAGTCGATAGGGCTTGATGATGCCTTGGGGCATAGGAGTTAGCCTCTGCCATTGTTTGTGTAAGGGCTTGTGACTGAGCACTCCCTGAGTAGTTGACAAGGCTCACTGATACCTTAGGGCATAAGAGTTGTCCTTTGTCATTGTCTGCTTAAGGGCTTGTAACCAAGCACTCCCTGAGTAGTTGGCAGGGCTCATTGATGCCTTGGGATATAGGAGTTGGCTTCTACCATTATCCACCTAAGCGCTTATGGTTGAGTGCTTCTTGATCGGTTAGTAGGGCTCATTTATGCCTTGGGGCACAAAAATGGGCCTTTACCATTTTCCACTTAAGGACTTGTGATTGAGTGCTCCTTGAGCTATTGGTAGGGCTCACTGATGCCTTGGGGTACAGGAGTTGGTCTCTCCCATTACCCACTGAAGGGCTTGTGATTGAGTGCTCCCTGAGCAGTCAGTAAGGCTCACTAATATCTTAGGGCACAGGAGTTGGCCTCTGCTATTGTTTACCTAAGGGCTTGTGATCGAGTGCTGCCTTAGCGATTGGCAAGGCTTGCTGATGCCTTGGGGCACAGGAGTTGGCCTCTATCATTGTTCACTTAAAAGCTTTTGACCGAGCACTCCTTGAGTAATTAGCAGGGCTCGCTGATGCCTTGGGGCATAGGAGTTAGCCTCAGCCATTGTCGGCTTAAGGTCTTATAACCAAGTGCTTCTTGAGTGGTTGGTAGGGCTTGCTAAAGGCCACACTATCCACGGTCGACTAGAGGGCGTCCTGTCCTTGTTTCAGCTAGTGTTTTTGATCAGGGTGAGTGTTACCTGGTTGATGAAGGCTTACACCTTTATGGATCCTATGTGCCTGGTTTGACCATATTTTTTACCAATAGATTTTCCCATACTTCCTGATCTCAGCTTTGGCCAGATCATGGAAGTATCCTAAAAAGAAGAGGATTGGGGGCATGGGAACCCTTAGATCGGAGGTGCATTATCTTCAAGGTAGATTCGAATAGACAAGAGAATGATGCACCCCATCTTATATTTCCTGACAGTGCTTTGTGTGACGTGCAACATTTACTCCTAGTGACTCTTAATAGCCTAGCATAGTGAAAACTCACCACGTGGTAGTAGGTGAATCCTTCAAAGCTGTTTGGGACCTCTCACCTTATTTGAAAGGATGACTTCACCTCTTCGTGGCTTCTTCCATGTTCTAGGCCTGGAACTTATCATCCTAGGGCTTCCGATTGTCACCTTCAACCTCAGGCATCGATCTTCTCTCATTCTTCACAATTTTTCTTGGAGGGTCCACTACCTTTGATCTCCTGCTTTGTTCAAGTATTAGGTCAGCTTTCTCTTCCTTGTAGCCATTTTCTTTCTTTTTTTAAGACTTGATATAGATGATGAGCCCTAGGGACCTTAGAAAGGGGAGGAGGATCTATCTCTCATCCAGCTATTGTTCTGTGTACCGGATGATTTTGGACTAGAGCTACCAGGTCCTATTACTTGAGCCAATGACTTGCCTCCCAATTATCTAGGAGTATACGAGGAGGCACTTGAGGCTGTTGTCTAATTTTATCTTTCTCCTTTTGTTCTTGACCTCCTCCATTTTTATGGAATTCCTTTTATTCTTGATCCTAAACTCTATCTGTCATATTGCAGGGTTCCAGGTTCTTTGCTTCTTAACTAAGATTCAGCCTATCCTTTCTTTGTTCCGTGCATTCTTTACCATCCAGATTCATCCATATGCCAAGTTGTGGTGGCATCTCACTACCTAAAGGGGTGTAGAACCATTAATTGAGGGTGCTTCCTTTACTGTTAAAGGGTGGAAGTAGTGCTTCTTGTTCATTTCTTGCTCTTTTTTAGGTGATTGGGGTTTGTCGAATTAGGGTTAATCAAATTTAGCTATCATCGGTCCCCCTAAGGTGAGTGATGAAGAGGAGAGTCTCTTTGTAATCCTCGAGGCATTTAAAGTCCCTCGGCTAAAGCTTTTCTTATCAGAGGAGTCTCTTTGTAAAGTGTAGCTCAGTCTTCTCCCTGAAGGTGAGTTTTGGACTTTAGGCCTTTCCCTTTAGTTGCTAATTGTGTCTTTGACTGGATTTATCACTATATAGGTATGATGCCTGATCAATTGGAAGCTTTAAGGGAGGATCTAGCTTAGTGGAGAAAAAGAAAAAGGGAAAGACTCTTCATCTTCTTCTAAGAGGATCAAAAATGTTGAGCCCAAATCGGTTGAAGCTTCTAAGCCCGCTTCTACTACAGTCAAGGCTACTTCTGAAATAATCATCATTCTACCTTGGCTAGCCTTGCCTCCAAC
The DNA here is from genome assembly GCA_021397845.1 of Areca catechu. NCBI lineage: Eukaryota > Viridiplantae > Streptophyta > Magnoliopsida > Arecales > Arecaceae > Areca > Areca catechu. The sequence goes on along the minus strand of CM038043.1, from coordinate 87,883,277 downwards.
CATCCTGATCCCCTGACTATTTCCTTCCAGCACCCTTGTCCAAGGTGCCAGAGAGGCTACATGTAATTCCAGGCCCTTGATCGATGGTGGGAAAACATATTTTTCTAAGATTAGAAGGAGATCCAAGTGGCTTTTGAGATCTCCTTGATCCCATGGAGAGTGGAACAAGTCCAAAATATGGACTTCCAAGACTTGAGGTGCTAGTGCATGATAGCTCTTTACCAGGTATTTTTGTGCCAATATTTTATTTCTCATCCTCCTATACTACTTCCTTACATTCAGTTTGGCAGGTGACTCCATCGTTGGGCTGCTGAATCAGGACTTAGGCGGCCAGAAAGTCTATGAGTGGCAAAAAGAGGTAGAAAAAGATGTCACCGAGGCTCGTTAGAAGATCGAGGCATCCAAGGCCGAGGTCGTGCACTTAAGTAAGGTGCTCACTGAATTTGAGTCTAATCTAACCATGACAAGGAGCAGCTTGGCCGAGACCAAGGCTAGTATGGTGATGGTGAGATTTGATCTAGAGTTGGAGAGGCAAAAGAGAGAGTAAAGGTGCAGTGGCTAAGGAGAGGTTGGAGCAAGAGGTGGAGGCCACCATAAAGAAATATAAGGCTTCTATGGACTTTGCTGCATACATGGCCCAAGTGGTGGCATACTTCCTAGCATTGAAAGAGTTTTTCGATGCCTGCATTGCCATCCTCAAGGCCTTTGCAAAGGGCCATAAACTAGGGATGATTGAGTGTTGGAACCAAGTCACTGAATATCATCAAGGACTAGATCTCTCTTTCTTGGATGAAGGAGAGTCTGAAGAGGAGCCCTCTGATGGAGTTGCTATCCCAAATGCCCCAGTTGAAGTCGCACTAGCTCCAGCATCTAAAGCCACCACTATTGAACCTATTGCCACCGAGCCATTCATCACTGAGCTGCTAGCCATGAGTGAAGTTGCTCTGTTTGACCCAACTTTCATAACTAAGCCACTTGCTACTACTGATCCTATGGAGGTTGGGAATTGATCCCTTATAATTTTTATTTTTCGTTCTTTAAGCTCATAGCTTTTTAGACCTTGAAATTTTCCCTCTTCAGTGTTGTAAGAAAATCCTTTAGAATGCAATAAAATGATACCCTTTCCTTCATGCCTTTCCTTGCATATTTATTTGTTGTAGCTTTTTTAAGGATATCATTTTGTTATTGAGAGCACCGATGCCTGCCAAATGCCTTCACAAGGCTGTCAACATCAGGGCCTATGTTTTAGAGTAGGAAGCTAAGGCCATGGTAGTAGATAAGAAGGCTATCAATCAGAAGAAAAGGTTATTGAAAATGCAAAAAGCATTAAAGGAATCTTATGAAGAGATCGATCACTTCCACTTGAATCGTATTGGATACATCCTTGAGAGAACCACGCTCATAGAAGAGTTGTAGAAATCATCGAAGTGGATCTCTCAAGTAGCTTGGGATGCGGCCATTTGAATGGCTCATCTGCAAAGCCAGCTTCAGTCAGCCCGAGTAGAAGTCTCAGGTCTAGAGTGAGTTTCACTTTTAGATGAGTGAGATGGGAGTTTGCTGCTCGAATGTCAGAGATCCAAAATGAATTATGCCGGGCTCCAGAATAGATAACTAGTCTTGAGCGATTGGTCAAGGGTAAGAGCATGGTGACCAGTTTAGAAGTTGGGGGAGCTCCATTAGCCATCATTTTCCTATCAATTCTACCACCTCCAGGTAGGCTACCCCTTTCACTAAGCAGGCAATCATAGGCAATAGGTTCTACAGGCATACCTGAACATCCTGCAAGGGTCAACCCTTGACCAAGATATCCATTGCATTCTAGAGGGCTTCAATCGACCAGTGTGGGGGCATCGGTCGATCCTAAAATTTGGTTGACATGGTAGCCGGGCGGTACCCATCGGCCTAGCGAGTGATCTTAGTCAGAGAGGTGGCACTGTTCAAGATGTCATGCATCATTAGAAGCTTGTAAGGGGGACCTCAAGTATAGTTATATGGCATATTCAACATTGCTTTCCACTTTGGGTACTGTAATTGAAGGAAACCAGTATGGATTCTCTACCCTTATCTAGATCTCTCCCAACTGCCTCCTTCTAGGGTAGATTCGAATGCATTCTATGTACAGACTCTTAGAGAGGAACAGTGCCAATTTCTTTAGTTTGTGATCCCCCACCACCCTCATGGATTGACATCTACTGAGATCATGCCCTCAAGAGCTGAAGGGGGCCAATTGCCTAATAAGGTATTTATCGAAGTACATCCCTTTGACCCAAAAAGGGAAGGAGATCATTATACTATAATAGAATCTTCGGGTGACCCCGATGATAGTTGCTATCTGAAGCATGTGCCAAAGAATCCAGGGATAAGAATAGCTAGCTCTTTATGAGTGCTTTACTTCACTTGTCTTCGATCTTTGTAATAATCTATGTAGCATTTAGGTATTTTTTTTGAAAAGGAATGAGACTTTTATTTTTCTATATTATCTTTGCTTGAGTTTGAATGACTAACAGATCATCCCCCTCTCTAAAACCAATCATAAGCAACTTACTAGGTTTCGATAGACCACAGGTCGATCATTTGGTATCCAAATGCTTTAGGGCTTTGACCAATTGTAGGTTGGTTATTTGAACTTGATTGGCATTGGTTGCCTTGGAAGTTTGACTGAGCACTACATGGTCACTTGGAGCCAGCGGGTGCTAATCACCTGGGGCTCTAACTGAGCACTACTCAGTTACTTTAAGTCAGTGGATGTTGATCACCTTGAGGCTTAGACCGAGCACTATTTGGTCACTTGAAGCTATTGGGTATTGATTGTTTTGGGACTCTGATTGAGCATTACCTGATCACTTGGAGCCATTGAACATCAATCACCTTAGGGCTCTGACCGAGCACTACCTAATCAATTGTAGCGATTGAACATTAATCATGTTGGAGCTCTAACTGAGTGCTACCCAGTCACTTGGAACCATTTGACGTTGATCACCTTAGAGCACTGACCAAGTACTACCCGATCACCTAGAGCCATTGGGCATTGATTACCATGGAACTTTGACCGAGTGCTACTCGATCACTTAGAGCCATTGGGCATTGATCACCTTGGAGCTCTAACAATGTGCAACCTGGTCACTTGAAACCAATAAGCATTGATCGCCTTGGGATTTTGACCATGTGCTACCCGATCACTTGGATCCATTGGGCATTGATTTCCTTGAAACATTGATCGAGTGCTACCTAGTCACTTGGAGCTATTGGGCATTGATCGCCTTGGAGCTCTGACTAAGCACTACTTGATCACTTGGAGCCATTGGGTGTTGATGGCATTAGGGCTCTGACCAGGTACTACCCGGTCACTTGCATCCATTGGGAATTGATCACCTTGGAGCTCTGATTGAGTACTATTTGATTATTTAGTGCTATTAGATGTTGATTGACTTGGAGCTTTAATTGGGTGCAATCTGGTCACTTAGAGCCATTGGGCATTGATCACCTTGAGGCTCTAATCAAGTGCTACTTGATTAGAGCCAGTAGGCATTGTCATCTTAGGGCTCTGATCGGGTACTACCTGATCACTTGGAGCCATTAGTGTTGATCACCTTGAGACTCTAATCGAGTGCTACTTGATCACTTGGAGCTATTAGACATTGATCACCTTGGGGCTCTAATCGAGTGCTACTCGATCACTTGGAGCTAGTAGGTGTTGATCATCTTGGATCTCTAACTATGCTCTACTCAATTACTTGGAGCCATTGGGAATTGATCACCTTGGGGCTTTGAACGAGTACTACTCGATCACTTGGAACCATTAAGCATTGATCACCTTAGGGCTCTGACTAGTTGCTACCCGATCACTTGGAGCAATTGCATATTGATCACCTTGGGATTCAAATCGAGTGCTATCCGGTCACTTGAAGCTAGTGCACATTGATTGCCTTGGGACTCTGACCGAGCACTACCTCCTGGTCACTTGGAGCCATTGAGCATTGATTATTTTGGGGCTCTAACCAGGTACTGCTCGATCACTTGGAGCCAATGGATATTGATCACCTTGGGGTTCTGATAGAGTGCTACTCGATCACATGGAGCTAGTAGGCATTGATCTTCTTGGGGCTCTAACCAGGTGCTAGCCGATCACTTAGAGCTATTAGGCTTTGATCACCTTGGGGCTCTGACTGAGCATTACTCGATCACTTGGAGCCAATGGATATCTATCACCTTGGGGCTCTGATCGAGCACTACTCAATCACTTAGAGCTAGTAGGTGTTGATCGTCTTAAGACTTTGATCGAGCATTACTTGATACTTAAAGTCATTAGGTATTGATCACCTTGAGGCTTTGATCGAGAGCTACTCGATCACTTGGAGCGATTGCGCATTGATCGCCTTGGGACTTTGACTGAGCACTACCTGATCACTGGTAGCCCATGGATGTTGATCGTCTTAGGTTCTGACTGAGCACTACTTGGTCACTTGGAGCTAGTGGGCATTGATCGCCTTGAGGCTCTAACTGAGCACTACCTGGTTGATAAATCATGGATTTACATGATTATTTTAAGTATTTAGGTTAATTAATGGTGCTAACATTCTTTTAATAACCTAATTTCATAATTAATTTGGACTTTCTTGCAAAACTAATTATTTTAAAAATATCTTTGAAAAATGTGAAATTAGAGTACGTTTATGAAAATAGATTTCAAGTCAAAGCAGCACACACCCATTTAAATGATTAATAAAATATTTAATAATTATAATTAATGATCATGGAATTGGTAAAATTAATAAGTTTGAAACCCGCCAATAGGTAGAGCTTGATTTATGGAATCCAACGACGCAAACGGTACTTAAATCAGGTTTGAAATGAAGAAGTTATGAATTTTTTAAGGATTTTTGCACATATTTTGATGCTGCACAGTTTTTGGATGCTGGGTTTATAATTCGCAGGATGGTTCACCGGCAGCCATTGCTGCCGGTCTATGGAACAGGGCGTGGACCACAGCCCTCCAGAGATGCCGAAACTCGTCAGGAAACACGCCGGCGGTGTCCCTGGCCGGAGGGGAAGCTCCGGTGGTGGTTTGATGGGTAGTGGTGGCGGTTTTTGGCGGCAAACGAGAGGAGTGTGGGCGTTCTTCACGAGCTGGGCATTCTTCACGAGAACTGGGTGTTGTGGGCGCTTCTCACAAGCAATCCACGGTGGTTCCACGAGCGTTCCTCACAAGCAGTCCATGGGCGTTGCGTTGCAGTCCACGGGCGTTGCATGGTGGTTTCACGAGCAGTCCACGAGCGGCGTGATGCACGGGCACTGCAGGGTGGTGAGCATGGCGGGTTCTGCTCCGATGATGGTGTCTAACATCCAGTTCATTCCACGGAGCAGCAACGGCGGTCACGGTACTCCTTTTGTCCCACATCGCTAGTGTGCAATGAGCTCTCCTCTCCGATCAATTATAAAATGAACCTCATAGCACAAGGCAGAGGTATCCTGGAGAAAGGGCAAGGTACAGGGTAGAGGGCATTGCTTGGGTTGCGGGTTGGCTTTTGGGAGTGAGGTTTCTCAAAGGAGAGCGTGTCCCTACACCATCTTCTAGCCTTCTCCCTCTCTGAGATCAAGATCCGAAGAAGAAGACGTAGAGGAAGCCCAGTTCGCTCCATGGAGTATGAAGGAAGGAGCTATCTTCCCGACGAGGCTGCACTGATCTGTTCTTGTCTTTGTTATTTGTTTCGTTAATTTAGTTTTTACTGCATTGTACTTAGACCCTAAATTTCAATCAATGCAATATCTCTTTTTAATTCCTGTCTTTCATCTTGTCTGCAAATAGATGCTAGGATCTAAATAATAGATCATAGTGCCAAGTTTACTTTTCCTGCAATTTTAATTTTTATATTTTTTTTGACTTCAAATATTTTTTTTACAAGATCAAAAATTTCAAATCCTAAACATCGCCTTCTCTGTGGATTCGACCCGACTCCTCTTGCTACGTATTTTTAAATATTTTAAGAAGTCAGATTTTAAACTGATAGCCACGGTGTCTTAACGATAACCCCTCGGTTCTATCACTGGTCACTTGGAGCCATTGGACATTTATTGCCTTGGAGTCTGATTGAGTGCTACTAGATCATTTGGAGCCATTGGGCATTAATCACCTTGGAGCTCTGATTGAGCGCTACCCGGGTACTTGAAGCCATTGGGTATTGATCGCCTTGGGGCTTTGATCAAGTGCTACCCGGTCACTTGGAGCCATTGGGCGTTGATCACCTTGAGTGCTGCCTCAATTTATCCCATGTCTTGGGAATACTTGGCACTAAGTAATGCCACTTGGTATGATATTTGATTTCTAAGGAGCTTTGACCGGTCATGCTCCACTTGGAACAGTTCTTCTAGGTATGGTTTATGAGAAGATGAGGATGGAAGAAATCTATTACCATCCCGAATGCTCTTTCCTGGTAATGCCCGTTCTCCGAGAGGATGACACCTAATGGATTTTGATTGAATGCATGAGCAATAAGCCTACTATAAAAAGATGGCCGGAGGGTATCTGGCTTTGATAGCTCTTTCCTACCACCATGTTGCTAAAAATCTCTAGAGAGCCATTGTAGTTGGCCCTTGATGAAGGTGTTGGGATCATAAAGCTACCTTTTAAAGGAGGGGTTCTCCCTAGGAAAAGAACCTTTCCCATTCTTTCCCAAGAACCTGCTACGAGGAAAGATGTTCACTTCTTAAAATATCCCATATATGTAGGTGGGAATAGAGGAAGGGGTCAGATTTATCCTGATGGGAGCAAGAATAACAATAAGTCTATAATGCTAGATCAGCAGGTATAGTAAGCAGAATAGTACGTAAAGAAAAAAAAGGATATGAAATAACCATAGTTAATGCATTGGATGGACATCAAGTGGTTGATATTGTACCTCTAGGACCAAAACATCTTGTTTCAGAGGGTAAATCCATATTTCATAGGCATCCAGCATTATGGCTTGACCACCACTGCTACGGTTGGTTGGCAGACTTAATGGCTGACTATCAATCTATATCACTGTAGCTATAGCTGGTTAGCAGACTTAAGGTGAGCTAGAGGGTTCAGGTTCCATGCTGTTTCATCCAAGCCTTCCTTAGGGGGATATTCTACTTTATTGGAGAGGTAGATTTGGAGCTCTCACTAGAGGTTGTAGATGGTGGTATCAGCCCAAGTGTGGATTGGGGCTAGCTTCCTAATTTTCTGGTCAGCCCTCACTTGCTGTTGAACTTCTTCCTCCCAGTGGTGAGCTACTTTTCTGAATGCTACCTCTAAATCAAAATTGCCATACATGCCCTTCATCACACTAAATATCACTGGAGTGGGGTCACATCTGCCTCCTCGGTCGCTCTTACTTCTATGGCTCAACACCTACCAGCAATCCCATCCAATGTGCTTGATCACTTAGAGCATGCAAGAGGCTTCTTATTGGCTATATAGAAGAGCTCAGGATTTTTGGGAGTCCAATTCTTCGATGAGCTATCTCATCACCTTTCTTATTCTTTAGGATGATGGGGATCCAGCCATCGTCCGGGTATTTTTCCAGTTTTTCTCAATTTTCTTGCATTTTTTTAATTTTTCCTATTCCGGCTATTCCACCTATCCCCACTATTCCTTCTTTATCCCCAACCTATCCCCACTTTATTCCAGCCTTATTTCATCTCCCTCCCGTGATTTTTAAAACCTTCCAAACCCTAGCCCACCGGCCCGCTGCCCCCAGATCCGGGCTGCTCGACCCCCAGGCCGCCCCTACCGGCTCACCCGCCGGTGCTCGCCGGCCCCGCCCTTGTCGGAAACCCGATGTCCGTCGCCCCCGCCTGTGGAAGATGAAGGGATGGTCATGGGAAGACCAACCGCCGCCCCATGACCGCCACTGCTGCCCGTCACCGTCGGTCGCCTGCCCACCATCCGCCGGCCCTCGACCGACTGTCGGAGATCCTCGCCGGTGCCTTGGGCCCCACACCTGTGGGAAGCCTAAACGGCATGCACAGGGCGTGTCGTGCCGCCGCTCGCCACTGCCCCATCGTCGGGCCATTCGGCCGTCCGCAGGTTACTGCCGTGCTGCTGTCCCGCCATCCCGCCGACCGCCGAGAAGCCCTCATCGGTGCCCTGGGGGCCCCCACGATCGTGGGAGATGAAACGGCATGCCCTGGGCATGCCGTGCCATTCCTGAGTCACCACCCCGCCTACAGCCCGTCGCCTGCCATCCGCCAGCCCCGTCCATCGCCCGCTTCCCGACCGCCGGCCATCCGCCAGAGTCGGCGGAGATCGTTCTCCCCCTGTGCATGGCCATGAGATGAGTCCACACGCTTTCTGGAGCAGTCCAAGCAGCATGCATTTCATAACAGATCATCAAGCCAACACGCTTCTCAGAGTAGATCATCACCAATATTGATGTAGCATAGATTTTGATGTAATTTATTTTTCCATTTTTGGTTTGCTTGCAGGTTAAGTAAGTGAGGGGTTTGGTTTTTCTATATAAAGGCCCCTCCCCTCTTGTAATAAATGAAGTTGAATAGAATTTTTTGGTTAGCCACTAGTTCCAGTTCTGGTTCTGGGTTGTGGCCCGTCTTGCCTTTGTCCTTCGAGATGTCGAGGGGTGTGAGGTCCCAGTTATCCACTATCCCATCTTCTTATCCCCTCATGATCTTTGAGACCCAACCTAGCGCCTCCAAGTATCGAGGAAGGAAGGATGCCCTAGAGGTGTGAGATCTCTCCATACGGCTCCATTAGTGAGGTGGGTGGGATGCCCTAGAGGTGTGAGATCTCTCCGTATGGCTCCATTAGTGAGGTGGGTTACCTTAGAGGTGAGAGGTCTCTTTGTTAGGGTGAGTCCCAAAGTCCACGAGATCCAGATCCAAGTCTCCCATCCCCATCCTTCCTTCGCCACCTCCACCAAGAAAACTGAAAACCAAAAGAGATCGACTGTTTTAGAATTTTTGTTTTTGTGTCGCCCTAGTCCTGGGAGGCTTCTTAGCCCTCCCATGGTCCTAGTTGGTTTAGGTCTTTCCCTTTTTCGAATAACCCAGGTTACATCAGTGTGTCCATCCCGCATCAACTTGGTATTAAAGCTAGTTGTGGATTAGGGTGTGCTCCATTTTTCGAACTCGACGAAGTCGAGTTCTTTGTGATCGTCAAGTTCTTCGTGGTTGAGGAGAGTGATGGGGATCCAGCCATCGTCTGGGTAAATTTTCAATTTTTCACAATTTTCTCATATTTTTTTTATTTTTCCTATTCCCGCTATTCTACCTATCCACACTATTCCTGCTTTATCCCCAACCTATCCCCACTTTATTCCAGCCTTATTCCATCTCCCTTCCATGATTTTTAAAACCTTCCAAACCCTAGCCCACCGCCCTGCCACCCCCAGATCCGGGCTGCCCGACCCCCAGGCCGCCCCTGCCGCCCTGCCCGTCAGTGCTCGTCGGCCCCGCCCTCGTCGGAAACCCGGTGTCCGCCGCCCCCACCCGTGGAAGACAAAGGGATGACCGTGGGAAGACCAACCGCTGCCCCACGGCTGCCGCTACCGCCTGCCACCGCCGGCCTGCTGCCGGCCACCCGCATGCCATCCGTCTGCCCTCGCTCGGTCGCCAGAGATCCTCGCTGGCGCCTTGGGCCCCATGCCCATGGGAAGCCCAAATGGCATGCACAGGGTGTGCCGCCGCTTGCTGCCGCCACGCCATCGAGCCGTCCTGCCGTTCGTCAGTTGCCGCCATGCCACCGTCTTGCCATCCCGCCGACTCGCCGGCCGTTGGAGGCCCTCGCCGGCGCCCTAGGGGCCCCTACGGTCATGGGAGATGAAATGACACGCCCTGAGCATGCCGTGCCATTCTTGAGCTGCCACCCCACCTGCAGCCCACCGCCCGCCATCCGCCGGCCCCGTCCGCCGCCGGCCCCGTCAGCCGCCCGCTTCCCGGCCGCTGGTCGTCTGCCAGTGTCGGTGGAGATCGTTCTCCCCTATGCACGACCGTGAGATGAGTCTGCATGCTTTTTGGAGTAGTCCAAGCATCATGCTTTTCAGAGTAGATCATCAAGCCAACAGACTTCTCAGAGCATATCAGCACCAATATTGATGTAGCATGGATTTTGATGTAATTTATTTTTCTATTTTTGGTTTGCTTGTAGGCTAAGTAAGTGAGGGGTTTGGTTTTTCTATATAAAGGCCCATCCCCTCTTATAATAAGTGAAGTTGAATAGAATTTTTTGGTTAGCCACTAGTTCCGGTTCCGGTTCTGGTTCTGGGCTGCGGCCTGTCTTGCCTTCGTCCTTTAGGATATCGAGGGGTGTGAGGCCCCAGTTATCCCCTATCCCATCTTCTTATCTCCTCATGATCTTTGAGACCCAACCTAGCACCTCCAAATATCGAGGAAGGTAGGATGCCCTAGAGGTGTGAGATCTCTCCGTATGGCTCCATTAGTGAAGTGGGTGGATGCCCTAGAGGGGTGAGATCTCTCCGTACGGCTCCATTAGTGAGGTGGGTTACCTTAGAGGTGAGAGGTCTCTTCATTAGTGTGAGTCCCAAAGTCCACAAGATCCAGATCCAAGTCTCCCATCACCATCCTTCCTTCACCACCTCCACCAAGAAAACTGAAAACCAAAAGAGATCAGCTATTTTAGGATTTTTGTTTCTATATCGCCCTAGTCTCGGGAGGCTTCTTAGCCCTCCCACGATCCTAGATGGTTTAGGTCTTTCCCTTTTTCGAATAACCCAGGTTACATCAGCGTGTCCGTCCCTCATCATAGGAGTTCTAGGAAGCAATGTAATTAGCCGAGAGTTTCTAAATCCATGTAATATGGTGCAGGGCTACACGTGTGTAATTCAATTTTATCAATGAAAAACTTCTAGCATTTTTGTGCTTTCATCACATCTATCAATTATCTTATGAGATGTGTTTATTTCATATTATGTAATCGCATCTTATACTATACTTTGAAAAGTGATAAAGGTTCTAACATTCGGTCATCGCACCTCTGATTGTAATCTTTCCAAGTGCTTAAGCCTATGTACTTCTGATCGTGATATTTTTGACCACTTGAGCCTGTGAACTTCCGATCATAACATATCCGATCAGTTGAGCCTGTGGGCTTTCTATCATGATATTTTCAATTGCTTGAGCCTTAGGCTTTTGATCATGATACTCTTGACCACTTGCGATGATGGGATTCCGATCACTTGAGCATATATGCTCTTGATTACAATATTTCTGACCACTTGAGCCTATGGGCTTTCGATCGCTTAAGCCTATGTGCTCCCGATCATGATATTTTTGATTGCTTGAGCCTATGTGCTCCTAATCATGATATTTCCGATTGCTTGATCCTATAGACTTCCAACCACTTGAGCCTATATGCTCTTGATTATGATATTTCTGATCGCTTGAGCTTATAGGCTTTCGATCATAATATTTTCGATTGCTTGAGCCTAAGTACTCTCGATCAAGATATTTTTGATTGCTTGAGCCTATGGGCTTCTAATTGCTTGAGCTTATGTGCTCCCGATCATGATATTTATGATTGCTTGAGTCATTGGGCTTCTGATCATGATATTAAGCTTAAAAGCTATCAGATCTTACAGGGGCTCAACAAATGATGATTCTATTTTAGATCAAGAACCTTTCATGTTGGTCCTTTAAGAGGGAATTCTTTAAACCAATGGATTTCCAAGCCTTCTGACATGGAATCTTGATCTTGCGGGCAGCTTAGTTTTTAACCAAGAATTGCTTTAAACAAATTTCCTAGATCCTATTTGGCCCAAGGAATTGATGTTCAGAGGACTTTTATCAAAGAATACTTTTACTATAAGCATAGACAAGGAAAAGAACTTTGTTGACTCCATTAATTGATTTTGATGATAAGCAAAACAGTTAAGTATAAATTGAGGACTAATGATTTGCTTTAAGTATGTTTTTATTGATAGGATGCTCACAAAATTTGAAGAAGGCTAATTGTGTTGAAGAACCAAGTTTGAATGGAATGATTGCATAATACAAGACTTGGACACTTAAAAGATGGTTGAATGGATAGCTAAGGCAAGTGGAATCTTGTTGCAACTCAAAATTAGCATCTTCTGTGATTTTTTCAGTGATGTGTCGACTCAAGGTGTCGACACATGACATGATGTGTCGACACATGAAGATGAAGTGTTGACTTAGGCTGGTCGCTGCAAAGTTTCAAATGGCATAGATGATGTGTCGACACATGGATCTTATGTGTCGACTCAAAGTGTCAATACATGGATCAACACATCGTCTAAGACTTTCAAGCCACAAAACTTGCTGAAGTTGAAGCAATAGTTGATGTATCGACACATGGATGCAAGGTGTCGACTCAAGGTGTCGACTCAACTGAGAATGTGTCGACTCAACTGAGATTTCCAGAGATTCTGAATAGAGCTTTTTGAACTATGTGTCGACTCAAGAAGAACATATGTCGACCTTATGTGTCACTCAACTGAGAAAGTGTCGACACATGGAGTTCTGGCAATAGTAACTGCTAGTTTTTTCAAATGCATAACTCGTCCCAAATGCCCCCAACGGCTAGTTTTTTTAGTGTAACGGCTATATTTCGGTTTTGAGGCCTTGGAAAGGTATAAATATGATCCAAATCAAATCAAGACAACAACTATTCATTATTATTGAATATCCTAAAAGAGTTTAGAATGAAAAGAAGAGAGAAGAGCCTTAACTCCTATTCATTCAAGGTTCAACCACTTTCAAGCTAAAGGAAGCCTCCAAGCATTTAAAGCTATTAAGAGCATTGAAGATCTTTCCTACTTGGGTATTCAAAAGGTTTCAACGAGAGCAAAGCAACACTACATCGAGCTTCATCGAATTATTTGCTTTATTATTGAAAGCTTACATTGGTTCTTTGTTTTAAACCTTATATCTTGTAAGGGTTCTTGGTTAGCCTATTGTAAAACCAAGGGAGGTTATTGGTAAGCCTTGGAAAATCAATTAGGTTGGTGGTTAGCCCGCAAAACCACTAAGGTTCTTGGTTAGCCCGGAAAACCTAGTGAGGTTATTGGTTAGCCTTGTGAAAACCAATTAGGTTCTTGATTAGCTCATAAAATTAAGTGAGGTTTGACTTGTGAACCTTGTAAAAACAAGTCAGTTTTGATTAGTGAGCCCAGAAAACTAATCGGCTGTAATCGGTTTGATTATGGTGAATTCCTAAGGGGAGCTTGGGGAGTGGATGTAGGTGCATTGGTTGGCACCGAACCACTATAGCTTTTGGTGTTTGTGATTGCTTGTTCTCTCTCTCTACTTGCTCTTTATTTATTGCTTTTAATTTTTGCTGCACTTATACATATAGAGCATTGCATTTGAATTATAGCACCTTGCAATATACATTCATTGAATTGGATTGTTCTGCTTTCATTAAGTTTGTAACTTGTGATTAGCTTAAATCATTTTTAGAGACCCAATTCACCTGCCCTCTTGGGTTGCTTTCTGGGCAACAAGTGGTATCAAAGCCCTGTTCTCAGGGTATAGGCTTTACCGCCTTGAGTAATGATCTATGGTAGCCCCGATAGGTACTAGTGTAGTTGAGGGACAAGACTCAAATAGACCTCCATTTTTCAATGGTGCAAATTACACTTATTAGAAAACTAGGATGAGAATTTTATATGCATTCTATAGATTACAATTTGTGGAGAGTAGTTGATAAGGGTCCTCATATTCCTTCGGTGGTGGTTAATGATGTTTCCATCCCAAAACTTGAAGTGAATTGGGATGAAAATGACATTAAACAATCCGAGATCAATGCTAAGGCAATGAATCTCCTTTATTTTGCATTAGATCCTAGTGAATTTAATAGGATATCTACATGCATATCCGCCAAAGAAATATGGGATACACTTGAAGTTATCCATAAGGGTACCGATCAAGTGAGGAACACTAAGGTCAATATATTAGTTCACACATATCAGATGTTCCGGATGGAACCAAATGAATCTATCACTGATATTTATACACGTTTTACAAATATTCTAAATGCTATGAGAAGTCTTGGTAAAGTCATATCTAATGCTGATCTTGTGAATAAAATTCTTAGGTCACTACCAACATCGTGGGATCCAAAGATGATTGCAATTCAAGAAGCAAAGGATGTGGACAAGCTACCTCTTGAGCAGTTAGTAGGATCGCTCATGACCTATGAGCTCAACTTGAAACAGAAATCAATGAACATGGATAAAAAGAAGAATGGGATCACTTTTAAATCAAATATTCAAGAAGAATCCTTGATTGATGAGTCCGAAAATGAAGAAGAAGAAGAAGGTGAAGAAGCCCTCATTGCAAGAAAGTTTAGAAGATTTATGAAGAGGAGGAAGTTTCCCTACAAGAAGAAATATCAATCCAAAGATAAAGGTAAAGAAAAAGAGAAAGAGAAAGAAAAAGAAAAGAAGAAGGAAATACCTACATGCTTCGAGTGCAAGAAGCCCGGGCACTACAAATTTGATTGTACTCTCCTCAAGAAATCAAGAAAGAAACTAAGGAAGAAGGTAATGATGGCCACTTGGAGTGATAGTGAAGACTCCAGTTCAGAAGAAGAGCAGACTGAAGTTGTAAATCTCTGCTTCATGGCGCATCAGGATAATGAAGAGGTATGTTCTAATACTGAAGTTGATTTCACTTTCGATGAACTTAGAAATGCTTTTGAAGAGCTTATGCATGATTATAAAATAGTTTTATCTGAAAATAAGAAATTGAAAAAGCATGCAAATAGTTTCTCCTTAGAAAACAATTCTTTACTTAATGATGTTAGTTCTTTGAAAACTAAACTAGATGTTTTGGAAAAGAAAAATAATGCTTTGGCTATTGGAAATGAAGTTTTAAAAAGACCTAAAAATGTTGTTTCTAACAATGATCTTATAAAAAAAAACAAGGATTTGGAACTTGAAAATGATAAATACAAAAATGAACTTAAAAAAATTAAACCTTTTGTTGACAATTTTACTTATAGCTCAGAAAAGCTGAATTTACTTTTAAACAATCAAAGAGTAGTTTTCACTAAGGCAGGTTTAGGATATAAATCTCAAAAGCAACAAAAGTACTTCAAAAACTTTTTTGTACCTGTATCATCCAGCATTACTTGTTTTACTTGCAAGAAATTAGGTCATAAATCATATCAATGTAATTTTAGAAAAATCATGTCTTTTGATAAAGTGTGGGTTCCAAAAGGAACCATTTAGAATGCTAACCCTAAAGGACCTAAGTTAGCTTGGGTACCTAAAAATAATGCTTGATCTTATTATAGGTGTGTCTTGCAACCAAGGAAAATAAACGAGTTTGGTATCTTGACAGTGGTTGCTCAAGGCACATGACTGGAGATGTGAAGCAATTCACTTCCCTTGAAGCTTTGAATGGAGGGAGTGTGAACTTCGGTGATAATGGTAAAGGAAAAATCATAGGTATTGGTAAGGTTCACATTACTCATTCTAATAGTATTAGTAATGTACTTTTAGTAGATGGTTTAAAGCATAATCTTTTGAGCATTAGTCAGTTTTGCGATAAAGGTTTTCAAGTAGTTTTCAAATCATCATATTGCATGATTACTAGTCCAGATATAAATGGAGTACAATTCATTGAAAAAAGGCACGGAAATATTTATTTGGTAGACCTACATGATCTATCTTTACCTAATGGAGAATGCCTTGTTGCAATGAATTCTACTATAGAAGAGACTAGTTGGTTATGGCATAGAAGATTAGGGCATGCTAGTATGTATCTCATTTCAAAACTTAGTAAAAAGAATTTAGTTAGAGATTTACCTGAAATTTATTTTGAAAAAGATAGAATTTGCCAAGCATGTCAATTTGGTAAGCAAGTCAAAACTTCTTTTAAACCAAAAAGATTTGTTACTACTAGTAGGCCACTTGAACTACTTCATATGGATCTCTTTGGACCAACTAGAACATCAAGTCTAGGAGGCAAGAGATATGGATTAGTCATTGTGGATGAGTTTTCAAGATTTACTTGGATTTTCTTTTTAGCACAAAAAGATGAATCATTTTCTATATTTGTAAAGTTTTATAGAATAGTTTTAAATGAGAAAGGTGTTTCAGTCATTTATATTCATAGTGATCATGGAACCGAATTTGAAAATCAAGATTTTAAAAACTTTTGAATGAAAAAGATATATAACACAATTTTTCTGCACCTAGGACATCTCAGTAGAATGGGATAGTAGAAAGAAAAAATCCCACTTTAGAAGAAATGGTATGCACTATGCTTTGTGAAAATGATTTGCCAAGGTGTTTTTGGGCTGAAGCTATTAATACAGCCTGTTATATTTTAAATCAAGTTTTGATACACCCTATTTTAAAGAAAACTTCATATGAACTTTGGAACCAAAGAAAACCGACTTTGAAATATTTTCATGTTTTTGGTTGTAAATGTTTTGTTTTGAACAATGGAAAGGATCATCTTGGAAAGTTTGATGTCAAGTCTGATGAAAGTATCTTCTTAGGATACTCTACATCAAGCTGGGCATACAGAATATTTAATAAACGAACTTTGGTTGTAGAAGAGTCAGTACATGTTGTATTTGAAGAATCTACTAACAAGTCCTCGAGAAAGAGGATACATCTGATGAATGTGCAGGTGCTGACAAACTTCAGAAGCTGACACTAAATGATCAAGCTCAACCAAATGAAGAAGAACAAGACAAGGATGAGAAAGAAGATGACACTCCAAAGCATCAAGATCTACCTAAGGAGTGGAGGTATGCTCATGGACACCCTAAGAAATTAATCTTAGGTGATCCATCTAAAGGGGTAAGAACTAGAGCTTCTATTAGAAATGAATGTAATTACATAGCTTTTGTATCTCAAGTAGAACCTAAATATTTTGAAGAAGCTAAAAAAGACTTTAATTGGATCAATGCTATGCAAGAAGAATTAATTCAATTTGATAGAAACAATATTTGGACACTTATAGAAAGACCATCTAATGTTTCAATTATTGGCACTGAATGGGTATTTAGGAATAAATTAGATGAAAATGGTATTGTTATTAGAAATAAACCTAGGCTAGTTGCTAAAGGCTACAATCAGGAGGAAGGGATTGACTTTGATGAAACTTTTGCTCCTGTTGCTAGACTTGAAGCAATTAGACTACTTTTAGCATTTGCTTGTTTTATGAATTTCAAATTATTTCAAATGGATATTAAGAGTGCTTTCTTAAATGGTTTTATATCTGAAAAAGTTTTTGTTGAACAACCATCTGGTTTTGAAAATCATGTACATCTTGATCATGTTTTCAAACTACATAAAGCACTTTATGGATTGAAGCAAGCACCTAGAGCATGGTATGAAAGGTTAAGCAAATTTCTTATTGAAAATGAATTTTCTAGAGAAAATGTTGATAAGACTATTTTTGAAAAAGAAAGATAATGACTTATTAGTAGTACAAATATATTTTGATGATATTATTTTTGGTGCTACTAATGAAATTCTTTGTCAAGAGTTTGCTAAGTTAATGCAGGATGAGTTCGAGATGAGCATTAGGGGAGAACTCAATTTCTTTTTCAGACTCCAGATTAAGCAAACTTCAGATGGTATCTTCATCAACTAAGCTAAGTACACAAGAGAAATTATCAAAAGTTTGGGATGGAGATTACTAAACCAATAGGTACGCCTATGAGCCCCTCTTGTAAACTTGATAAAGATGAGCATGGTAAATCTATAGATCAGAAGTTATATAGAGGCATGATAGGCTCTTTATTGTATTTAACTACTAGTAGACCAGATATAATGTTTAGTATTTACATGTGTGCTAGATATTAGTCTGAACCTAAAGAATCACATCTTATGGCTTTTAAACGTATTATTAGATATCTGTCTGGTATTATTAGTATTGGCTTATGGTATTCTAGAGATTCTTCTGCTGAATTGATTGGAAATTCTGATGCAGACTTTGCAGGTTGTAGATTAGATAGAAAGAGTACTAGTGGAACTTTCCAACTTCTTGGAGTGAAATTAATCTCATGGTTTAGCAAGAAACAAACTTCAGTTGCACTATCCACTGCTGAGGCTGAGTATATTATAGTGGGAAGTTGTGCTCAAATCCCGTGGATTAAGCAACAACTTGAAGACTTTGGCATAAAGTTGGCTAGTACTCCCAGTAGGTGTGATAATACTAGTGCTATTTGCTTGACTAAATGTCCTGTTCAACATTCTAGGAGTAAGCATATTGAAATTAGGCATCATTTTATGTAGAAAACAATGATATTTTGCTTGAATTTGTTTGTACTGAATTTCAATTAGCTGATATTTTAACTAAACCTTTTCTGGAAGATCGATTCTGTATGATTAGAAGAGAGCTCGGGATCATCAATCCATTTGATTAAATCTTTCTCCCAATTTGACTCAAACTAGATCAATTTGACATTATTCATGATAAATCATGTTAATAATTATTGATTTGACTCCAAAAATATGATATTTCAATTGATTTTGATCATTATGTGAAATTTCCAAATTTTTGGTTTTTAAGTGGATGTGTCGACACATCATGAGTCGACACCAAAATGTGTCGACACATGCGTGAGCCGACACATGCCCGACAGCGAACTAAGATTTAAGGGATTTCCGAACCATTTTTTTTTTCCAAATTGATTCTCCTCCGAGCTGACACTAGGAATTGAGGAACCTATACTGTTCATCATTCCATTTTACTATTTTTGGCCATGGATTTCTCGGATTTGAAGCCTTAGTAGCCATTTTTTGTTGAATTTCTTCCTAGGCTTAGCTTCCTAAACCCTAGAACCCCTCATTTTTCACCAAAAACCTTGCCAAAACTTTGATTCTTGACAATGGGTCCTTGCAAACAAGTTGTTCGCCAACCACGTCAGTCTTAGCAAGAAGATGAGTGGAGAACGAAGGCCCAACACGAGTCTAGAGCACTGGATCTGCCAGTACGACCGTTGTTTGGTCCTTCTAGCCGGATGAGCTCCAAGACAGTGGTTGGAGGATGCCGAGTGAACTTTTCTTTCATAGACCAGCAGCATTTCTGGATAGGAGGGTGGATTAGATAGGCTGGTTTGGCCACTTTTTGTTTACTCAGTAAGAGATACTACCCCGGGCTGATGAGAGAGTTCTACGGATCACTTGCCCGAGGGACTGATGGCTGGGTTGCACAGGTTAGAGGATGGGACATCCCCATTTCTTCAGAGGTTCTGAGCAGAGTATGGGATATATTTATGACCGGATCTATTGTTGACAGTCTGATGGACCGAGTTAGTGGTCTCTAGTGCATTTTTGAGTCCGATATCTTACCAGAGGGAGCCACTGTTCCAGCATCGAGATTATCTACAAAGATGAGACTGCTACACCATATAGTCGCCCGGATTCTTCTACCGAAGACTGGTCATTTTGACTACATCACTGAGTGGGAGTTGCTCATGATGGTCTCACTGATTCAGCGCACGCCGATATGTCTACCTGTTCTGATGGTACATCAGATTACTAAGGCGTCGTCTAGTCAGCGGCTCTGCTAGCTGTATGGCATGTGATTGACTGTATTGTTTCGGGAGTATGGAGTTAGCTTCCAGGATGAGCCCTATCATACTTTGATCCATACTGATGTATATGACATTAGGTCATTGCATCGCATGGGTTATCATTTAGTCCGAGGCTAGTGGACACGGAGGATATCAGGTTAGGCCGAGGATAGAGCTGATGGTGATGAGGACATAGCAGAGGAGGAGCGGATTCTTTCAGGTGAGGCTGGACCTAGCGAGACTCAGCCTGAGATGATAGTATAGCTAGCTTTGTCTGATCCTTTTACATCTGCACAGCCTCGGCCAGCACAAACAGAGACTCCTGGCATTTCAGACAGTCTAGAGGATAGAGTCAGACACATAGAGATCGATGTTTTCATCATAAGGCAACGTCTAGATATTTTTATTGCTGAGAAAAGAGAGAGCCATATTGGTCTTAGTGATGGCATTTCGGCTATTCTCTCAGCACTGTCCAGATCTTCTACGAGTGTTCCTACTGTAGACACTATTCCTGCTCCTATTCATGTACCTGCTCTAGCACCAGTGAATGATTTTGCTGATATTGATACTGGTGTTGAGACTACAGTTGGAGATGGAGACACTGTTATTGGAGATATTGATGGAGACGAGAAGACTGACACAAACTGCATCGATATTGTTGATCTTACGTCAGAGCCAGTTGCAGAGGTGACGGATGACGTGCCTGCGAGCCCTGTTGTTGACCCATCCTGCTCACCTACCCAGACCTCTATCCCTTCTCCTTCCAGATCGAATGATCACACTCCAGTTCCTGCTCCTATTCATATTCTCACTCCTATTATTGATATACCTATTATAGACTTACATGATATTGATTATCTTGATATTCATACACTTATCATTGAGACCCCCACTGTTGATACACTCATTATAGATTCACCTACAGCTGATATTGTTGTTCTTGATATGCCTGTATCAACAGTTGTCACCCCTGGTTTTGATTCTCACATTTCTGATACTCCTACCCTTCATACTTCATCAGTTACTTGAGAGCTTGGGTTTTATACACCCGGCTTTCAGTATCTTGATTCAGGTCCTACATTTGATTGCACTCCTCTTCTTGCTGTTGCTGAGATGATTGACCCGATCAGTTCAATTCCTACGGAGGACGTAGCTCCTATCTCTACTGCTTCAGCTAGAGGTCGGACTTATATTCATAGATAAGGGCATCCATGATTGCAGAGGTCCATCTGCATCCTAGCCCAAAGAAATCAAGCCTAGGCGCCAAGCCCAAGCCCCTAAGAAGCAAGATACCAGGGAATATTCCTGCTACCTAGCTACCAGGCCATCCCAGCTTCCAAAGGCCCAAACCCATTCACCCGAGCCCCTTTGGGCCGGCCTCTTGCTGCTCCTAGAAGCCCAACACACCCCCCTAGGCATCCTTGGAGTGTTGGCCAAGTCAAGAGAATTTTAGGGATTTTTTCTACCTAATTTTCCTTATTTTCTAGCTAGGGTTTGAGAGGGAAAAGGATTCTTATGTAAAGACTAATGTGCCTTTACTTGGAGCCCAAGGTTAAGAGTCTATTTAAAGGACCCTAGCCTCTTGTATGAAGGAAGATTTTGATATATGAAATAAACCTTGAGTTCCTCTTTGCTTTGTGTGATTACCCTACTGTGTGCATAAAGGGGTTTAAGAGTTCTTCTTCCCGGTGTTTGCAATCATCTTTCTACCCCAACCATCCTTCCAGCCCCCTCTAAAACTTTCTTCCCTTTGCTATTTTCCTTTGTTTTCTTGATTTCCTTTGAGTTTTCTAACCCCTGACAGGTCATTTGTAGGTCCCCGAGTTCCTACGAATCCAACGACTCCAGCCAAGCCTCAATTGGACCACCGAGCAGAAAGCCGGGTATCCGCGGGTCATTGGCTCGGTTTTCCAGGCCGCATCCATCGAGGAACGAGAGATCCCTTCGCTATGATCTTCACCGGGTGCTTTAGATGTTGTCAGGTACACCCCCTCTACCTCCAGTAATTATATTGTAGGAGAACTTACCCTAACCGAGGCTTCTCAGCCCCGGCGATCCTTCTTTAGTACTTTTCGAGGTCCTAATCTGCATGCGTGGCTTCAAAAATTCATACAAATTTCCCTACAACTAATTTTGATCTGAAAATCAGAAATTAATCACCTAACCCTATATATAAAACATACAAAAAGAATTGCATGCATATTAGTCCCCCATCACTATTGGTGTCTCTAAGCTTACAAGTGATGAAATCCTGTCCTGATTTGAGATGGGAACTGTCCTTAAGATTGATTAAATGAAATGATGACACTCAATGAGCCCTAATGCAATCTAATAACAATCAAAAAATAAAATATTTTTTTGGTCTTTTATGAGGTGGCAAATTAAGTTTAAGTTTGTTAAGTTTTCAAACAAAAATTGGGCTTGGGTGAGGTAGGGTTTGGAAGTTGATTAGGTTTGGGTTAGTCAAGTATGTAAAAATATCAGAAACTGAAATTAGGGTTTGATTCGATGCATAATTTGGTATAGTTTTCTATGCAAGAAAAATTAAAAAAATTTTAGGACATAGGATGAACAGTGCAGATAATCCCTACCAAATTTCATGCAGAGAAAAACTTGGATGATGATTTAAACCTAGGGTTTTCAAACTGTGTGCAGAAGTTTAGGATTTCTATTAGGGTTTCTAAGATGCAGAATTTTTATTATTTTTTTGTTTTTGTAAAAATAATTAAAAATTATGAAAATTATCAAGAATAAACAAAGAGTATTCCATGCAAATTTCAAACAAAAATAAAACTCATAAGATGATGAACTAGACCGAAACTCAGACCCCTACTGTAGATGATAGGATGCAGAAAAATAGATATAGATGTTTTTGTGGTTTTGATGAAGATGCAAGCTATTCTAAATCAGCTCTAATACCAAACTAATGCATGATGAACTTAAGACTGATATGAGTTTAGGAAAATAGAAACTAAATTTTTTGTAATTTTTTTAGGATTTTAATTTATAGGCTAAAGTCTCGAAATCAAGTAAAAATTAGTAAGAAAACTAGCAATGCAAAGAATCAACATACCCGCATACAAACTCATGCAAAATAATAAAAGCAGGATCTTGGGAATTGAGAAATACCCAGTTAGGATAGTTTACCTTTAGTAAATCAAAAATCAGGAGGGAAAAGGATTGTATCGAATAATGATTGAAGATCTGTTCGAAGCCGGGTCACACAGCACTTGGGATCGTCGCCTGGAAGACAACCCTGTAGTTCCTCGCATCAGTCAGCTATTGAGGTTCGATCCAGGAGGCAAAGAGGGCCTCCTCTTTGAAGGTCAACACCTCGGGGATCCTGCAAGCATCAGAGGTCAGTAGAAGAACGAGTAAGAAAGCAAAAGAAAAAAAACTAGGGTTTGAAAGGATGGAATTAGGGTTGATTGAAGTTGGCGGCCTGGAGGAGGAAGAAAGCTCCTTGTTGTGTGTGGCTAGGGCTTCTTCTCCTTGGGCATCTTAGGGTTTGGAAGGAGGTACTTTGGTCGGCCAAGGCTAGGATGGATTAAGGCACACAATTAACTCTCACACACCTCAACACAAGAACACAAGACAAGCTCAAAAATTTTAACAGAGTTTCATTCATGAATAATAGATAGATTATAAGAGGGGGAAGGGGTGGGGTATTTATTGATGTTCCCCATATCCTCTCCTTGTTAGGATAGAATTACAAAGTTGAGTAGGAGAGGGATTACAAATTTGCTTAAAACTAGGAGTATACAATTTGAATAGAAGTAGAACATAGTCTCCTTGTTTGAAGTGAATTCCTCTCCTCCTTTGACTTGGTCAAAGGGCTTCATTTGGGCTTGGACGCCATCCTCTCTTGGGCTTGGAATTTGGGTAGCAAGGGGTGGTCTTCATTGGGCTTGGGCGGCCTTCAAAGCTTAGCTTGGTGCATGGGCTTGGGTATGATTTTGGGCAGCCTCCAAGGTATGGCGCTTGGGCTTTGATGCATGTCCCCTGGTGGGCTGGAAACCCTGGGCGCCAACTTAGAAGTGGACTTGTAAAAGCCTAGGGCGCTTGGAAGAAGAATATGCCTGGAATCTTCGTGTGGAGAGACTTCATGGGCTTCTACTTTAGTGATCCTCCTCTTATATGAAACTGGTACTTGACATGGACTTGTAACATAAACTTGTACTGGACTTATGAGACTCAATTGGACTGATTATTAAAGGACTCACTCAACTTAGTTGAGCTAACTTTATTACAAAACTCTCAACTAGACTAACTTTATTTTAAAACTTGATTACAAAAGTTGACACATTATTAAGGGTTCAAGAAAACCCTAATCAGTAAACCAGATAGGGCCCATTAATTTGTGTCGGATCCTGGTGCCCCTACCAGTCATGGCATGGGGTTCTCCTAGAGATGGGAGGTGGGGGATATGGTGTCTCAAGTTTAGGTTTAGTATGGGTCTTAGGGGTTCTCTCTAGGTTTCCTAATCGTCCCTCCAATCGATCAAACCTATGGTTCATTTGGGCACATTGTTCATTTAAGGTCCTCAGTAAGGTTTCTATAGTGGACCCCATGGTCAAACCAGACTGGGTTGGGTTTGAGGCTACTAGTATTGGGCTCTTAATCTAGTGGTTTTGCAATCAAGCACACAAAGCATTCTAGGGTTTGCTAGACCTAGCAGCTCAGGTAGAATAAGTCAGCTCAACTTACAACTAATCAAACAATTACCCTTTCCATGGGCCAGGTAGGAGGTGGGAGTGTGGGAGGCTCTCCCTTCTCTCGTAAGGTCCTAATTAAGTAACCACAACACCACTTAGGGCATTTGCCTTTGGACCTCTAGCCTAGACACCAACTTCAATAAATAAGTGAAGGATTGGGTGCACTAGCTTTCTCACAAAACCACGAACTAGACCTGTTCGTGTCCCTAGCTCAATTAGGTTGCTACTTGATTTTAGTTAGGTTTGGATTCGAATGCAGGGTGGTTGCTTTGGACTAAGGAAAGGTGATGAAATCCCTCCCTTATCTAATAGAGTAGAATTGCCCTTAGATTAGTTTATGGATGCATGCACACACATGAACCCTAATGCAACAAGAAACTACAATCAGAAGAATTGCAGAAAATAATTTTTTTTTCTCTTTTTTTTTTGTGGCTAGTGGAAGATCTAATGAAGATTAATAACAGTGAATTGATGCAAAGAAAAACTAAATTTTGGAGGGTCTCATGGCAAACAAATTTCAGCCCTATACTAGTATTGCATAAATTTCAGCAAGGTAGTCATTAGGGTTTCATGCAGATTTTTTTTGTATTTTCAGATCAGAAAATTAAAATAAAATTACATAAATTAAGAAGACTAATTAGGTGTTTAATGGATGCAAAGATTGATGCAAATCAGATGGGTTTAATGGGAGTAATTCCTAGGGGTTTGGGACTAGGGTGCAGATTTCAGCATGCAGATTTTTTTGTTAGGGTTTCTTTATGCATTTTTTTTTGTTTTTGTTTTTCAGATGAGAAAAGTAAAAAAAATTAAAGAAATACAGAATACTAATCAGATGATTAAGGGATGTTAAGATTAATGATAAACAGCAAGGCTTAAATGAAAAAATAGCCCTAAGTTTGGACTACTATGCAAATTTCAGCATGCAGAATTTTTAAACTAAGATGCAAGAACATGTCCTAATCCTACTCTGATACCAAAATTGATGAGGAACGAAGGGCATACAAGGGATGCAGGATGAACATGAGAGAATTCCAAATCTATATGAGCAATGATTTTCTGATTTTGAGGTGGTTTTATTTATAAAATAAATAAGAGTAATCTAGGGTTTCATGTAAGGACTAGTTCTACCCACAGATATGAAACTAACAAAATTAAAAGAAAAGAAGGATCCTAGGGTTAAGAAACACCTATTAGGAACATGTTCAACTTTAAGAACTCAAACAAAGAGAGAAGGGAAGGGTCAGAATTACCTAGCAATGATTCTCCTTGCATCGTAGAAGGGATCTCACGCCTCGGATCGGTGCCTGGATGATGAAACAGTTGTCTCGCGGATCCATCGACTTTTTGTCAAATGATTTTAGGGCCAAGGAAAACTTCATCCAAAGATCATGGTACTACAGGGATCCTGCAAACATCAAGGGTTAGGGCTTATGAAGGTGGGAAAAATATAAAATGGAAGATTGGAAGAGAAGAGAAAGCGAAAGGGGTGCCGGGGTTGATTGGCAGCCTGAAGGAGAAGAAGACGCTTGGATTTTTGAAGGGGCGGCCTGGTGGAGTACTTGGTAGCCTGAGGAAGAGCACCTGGATGCTGTAAAGATGGTGGGTAGGGGTAGAGACCTGGATTCCTAGTGGCTAGGGTTTTGGAGGATTGATGGTGGGCGGCCAAGGATGGAAGAAGAAGGGATGGGGCATCCTAGGGTTATGGAAGATGATGGAGGTGGAGAGGGTGGCTAGGGCTAAAGAGAACTGGGTTTTGGTTGGGTTGCACCTCACATGCCCTTCTTGCAGAGTGAAAATGGGCCTCACACCCTCTCCCTCATGGAGCGTCAATGCAAAAAAAAATTTGCACGGAAAAATAAAGAACTCTCATAATTTTTATTTACCATAACATTCATAATATCATTACAAGAGGGAGGAGGGGTGGGGTATTTATAGATTCACCTGGGCCCTTTCCCTATCAAAGTGGGATTACAAGTTTGTATGGGACAAGGAGTACAAGTTTTGAGTGGGATTAGGAGACTAGAGTCATTGTAGAACTTGGATATTGAACTCCTTATAGAACTTGTATAGTTGACTCCTCTTGGGCTTGGATTGCTTGACTCCTTGCTGGGCTGGGATGACATCCTCTTGGACTGGGTCAAAGGCCTTGGGCATCTTGGACTGAGTCAAAGCCTTGGGTGCCAAATGCATGAAGGCCTAGGGCACCAAAGGTGTGGGCCTGCGAGGGGCACCTTCTTTTTATGGGCTTGGACTGGGGTGCCACTCTTGTGGACCTGGGGGGGAAGTGCCATTTCCTGATGGATTGGGGTGGCATGAAAGGGCTTAGGTGCTGACTTCTAGGGCTTGGGCACCAATACAGGTTGACTTGATTAGGGAACTAAATGCAGGAGCTGGGGTGACCTGAGTGGGGGTCTGATGGCTCTCCTCTTGAACTTGACTTGAATGAATATTACAGGACTCAACTAAAAACAAAAGGACTCAACTCAATGGACTTAGTGAACTCAATTAGACTCAATTGATTCACTTTATTACAGGACTCAATGAGCAAATAAACTCAATTGACCTGATGGACTCAAAAAAGTGGACTGACTTTCCAACACATGAATTCTGATCAAATTGGAACCCTAAAATCCTTATCTAATCCTGATGTCCCCATTAACATTTTTCTGACTAAATGCCATAACCCTATAGCAAAATAGCCCTCAGTTAGTGATAAAAGTAGTTTTTTCCTCGTCCTTAGGAGCCATTTAGATTTGGTTGTAGTCAAAGAAGGTGCCCATGAAGCTAAGAGATGATGGCCTGAAGTGGCATCCACCATTTGGTCAATTCTTGGTAGCGGGTAACCATCTTTAAGGCATGCTTGGTTGAGGTCGGTGAAGTCTATGTAGATTCACCAATTGCTATTTGCCATCTTCAGTATGATGGGATTTGCGATCCACTCTGGATAGGTGGTTTCTCTAATGAAGCCGATGCCAAGTAGTTTGTTGACCTCCTTGGCTACAGCTTTTTGTCACAAGGGTGTGAAACTCAACTTCTTTTATTTAACAGGTTAGTGCTTAGGATCTACCTTTACTCCAATTTGAATTTAAATAAATATAGATTTACTATAAAGTAATCCTAATCTAAATACAAATGAAGGAAGATAAAAAAACTAATTTTTTAGTGGAAAATTCATGAAAATAATCTTGGAAGGTGTGGAGAAATTTTAGGAAAAGAAATTAGTTGGGCAATGTTATGGTTTAACCAAGAATTGACCAAAATTTATTACGAACTAAAATTAATTTAGTTAGAACTAATTTAACTAACTTAAATCTAATCCAAATGGATTCCAATTAACTTAATTAATTTTTAATAAAATTAAAAATTAATCAAGTCAAAGTCCAAATCAAATCAAGAATCAAAACCACTTAGCGATTATGTCATCATACAACCTAATCAAGTGAAACCGAGTTGAACCAAATTTAATTAGACTTGACAAAAACCTATTTGCTTAATTAAATTGAGCCAGTTAGCAACTTAATTATTAATTAATCATCCTATAATTAATTAATAATTAATTAATAATTAATTTATAATATTTGTATAGAGTTAATTGTTAATCATATTTAAAATGTTATCCCTGAACGATTCTTAATCATTCATCGGCCATCATGATTGGCCAGAAACTTCTAATCTGTGTGACCCCATAAGTTTAAATACTAAGCTGGTAGTCCAGAAAATAATTTCTAAACTAATTGATGTGACCATCTAGTAATGGTGCGCGATGTCTAGATAGGTCGAATGATTGCAAAGCAACATTCAAGAACCCAGGCATATGGTTACTATATAATTCATCCATTTGACTTAATGCTCAAGATGACAAAAGAGTTGACTGCCAACTCTTAAATAGTGTATCCAGATATATCTTAACCTTTAAATCTTGTTACACCTTATAAGGATTATCCAGGTCTAGGTTTTGCTAAATTGAAACACTGCAAAGCATCATCTCCAACACATTGGAGTGGTTAATCTCATCATGACTTACACATTAACTTAACAAGTACTTGACTGTACCTAGTAACCTTCTATAATTGGATTAAAAATTTAGATAGTCTAGCACCTAAGTACAGTGAGTTGTTTATAAGTCATTGTGGTGATCTTACATCAGAGGGATACTTTTACCCATATCCTTTTAAGAGATACTCTTGATAGTATAGTACTCTATAGAGTTGGTTATATTCAGTACAGTATACTCCTACTTCACCTGCATGCTATACCAGTGTCTCCACACTCCTTGGTTTTGAGGACAACCAATCCATATGGCATACAATGACTTATATTTGATAAACATCATCGTCCTAAGTCACAACATATCATTTGATGACAAACAGGTTTAAGAACTACATAATAAATCTTCTTTTATTGATCAAAAATAGTTTTAGGGACTTTAACATAGAAGCATTCATAAAGGAAGATGTACATACAGTGATGAATTACCAAAAATATTCTTTATTTATTAATAAATCATATACAAATTACAATGAGCTCTATCATCTACTGAAAGGAAACATTATGTAGGTAGTAGTGATGCAACTTTAAAATTTTTCAACCTTGAATCGTAGCGAAAGACTAGATTAATCATATTAATCAACATATAATATTAGAATGCTTCTAATATAGGCCTATAGACAGGATCATGTATGAATATTAATATGCAAATAAAAGAAAATACAAAGTCATGCATCATATAGAACCACTCTATGTTCGATTAACTTGCTAATGCACACTTCTTTAGCAAACTCACCAAGAACTTTATCTTTAATCCGATGCGACACTCGATGGGTTGAGAAAAAGCTCACCAAGGTAGACAACCGCTCTGGAAGCTGCACATGTGTCCGGCTTCTATAGGTAATCCACACCGGAGTTCTTCCTTAACCTTCTTCCTTTGAAGTGCTAGCTTCACCGGAACAAATTGGCTTATGGACTCTTCTTCTTCTTCTTCGGATGCTCCAGGAGATGAAGAAGCAGTATGGAGGATTTAGAAAGTGGACTCAAGAACCCTTCCCAAGACACTCTTCCCAAGCCTAGAACACTAAGCAGCACACACCCAAACCCAAACCTTTCTTCCCCACACAAAGTTTTCAAGCTCTCCTTCTTCTTTTCTCTTTTTTTCCCTTTTTAAAGGATTTTCTAGCAAATAAATTTTAGAAATCTCTCTCGCTCACATCCTCATCAAGCCTCCATATGTAAGGAAGTGGGGAGAGAAGAAAAGGGGAGAGTTACATAATTTATGGGATTACATAATTATGGGGGATTTCGAAAGATTCAAGGCCATGGGAGTTACATCCTTTTAAATTCAAACTAAATTATGAATTTAAAACTTAAATCAAAATTTAAATTCATAATTCAAACTATCTAAAATGGGATGCAATGATTTAGCCCAATCACATTAGACCTAACCCGAGCCCAAACAGAATGACATTCGGTTTGACCCAAACTTAATTGCTCAATCAAATTGAGTTAATCAAGCAATCACATTGCCACTAACCCTCCATATAATTACCAACATTTAGTAACTAAAACCTTTGTCACAATATTTGTAACATGATATGTCAACACTTGACAAATCATCAAATCCCTACAACTGAGTCGACTCATGAGTCGACTCCGAAATGTAGATGGACAATAAAATTATCCAAAGAGTCCAAAAATGATTCCTAATCATTCAATAGCCATTAGGTCAATTAGAAACCCCTATGGTGTGTGACCCCATAAGTTTGAACACTAAGCCAGTAGTACTGGAATACTTCCAATACCAGCCAAAGTCATCATCTAGCAATGATACCCGACGTTCGGATAGGTCGAAGGTTGCAGAGTAACTATTAAGAACCAAAATGATATGATAATCATATAATACATTCCTTTAACCCTCAATGCTCTGGATGACTTAGGGTTTAACTGCCCAACCCTAGAATAGTCCATCACAATATGTCTCAAACTCAAAATCCCTGTAACTGCTTACAAGGACTACCCTGGCCAAGGTTTTACTCAATTGAGACATAATCAGTCATTCACTCCAAACTCTTTTGGAGGGGTTAATCACATCTTGATCCAATCACTGCTACACAAGTACTTGACTATACCCACCAACCCTTCATCACTGGTTAGAAATCCGAGTAGTCTGGTACCTAAGTACAGTGAGTTGCTTGCAAGCTACCATGGTGATCGCAAGTCAGAAGAACACTTATATCCATATCCTAATGTGAGCGACTCTTTGGCAGAAAGAGTGTTCTACAGATGGGTCACGTCTAGTGAAGTATCATACATAACACCTATATGCCATACCAGTATCTCTACACTCCTTGGTTAAGAGGACAACCAACGACTATGACATACAATGACCTACACTTGATACACTATCATCCTGTGACAATGTATCATTTGGTCACGGACCAATTTAAGAACTAGATGATATATTCTCTCTATATCACATCAAAGTAGTCCTAAGGACTTCATCACACAAGAGTTCATTACAAAAAGATGTAAAATATGATGAACAGCCAGAATAAATATTTTATTCAATATAATTTATATATAATTACAATAATAGCTCAACTATCTACAAGCTAAATAATTGGCTTTGGGACATATTTTTCAACATCTATAACCCAAATAATTGACTTTAGGATACATTTCCTAACAAAAATAAGGTTAGCTAGTCTTTTATTACCTGGTCTTAGTTGGAGCTGATCCTAACCATATGTTGGAGATCTCCATCTACCAAGGAGATAGAGATGAGGTCCTTAACTAGTTCTCCTTATTGTTCGATCAGATCATCCGAAGCACCAAGCCTTCAACTATAGCCATCGATAGCTCTTTTTTCTTGAAGCTCAATATGTTAATAATGTCATGCTAGGCCCTGATCTCCATGAAGTTTTTTGATCCCATATTCTATTAGGAATTTCATCTTTAGGCCATAGGTGAAGACTGCAGCATAGAAGGTATTGAGACCCGATCATCCTAGAATGGCATTGTAAGCTGAAGGTACTCAATGCAGGAAGTGTACCCAAGAAATAGACTATAATGGGTAGTGTCCCATCCTCACGGTCAGGGTAATCATCCCCTCTACCTGGATCGCATCTCCTATGAATCCCAATAGAGAATAATTTACTTGAACCAATCATTTAGATAGCATCCTAATTTTTAGAAGTGTATTAAAGTACAAAATATTTGCTGAGCTTCCATTATCAATGAGGATGCGGTGTATATCATAATTTTTCATGTTTAGGATAACAACCACCACATCATCATATGGAAATTGAATGCTATCATCATCCACTTTAGAAGGAAACTATTGGCATTGCATGCCTCTTTGCTCGATGCATGGGTTGGCAACACCTCCCAGTTTTCATTTTCACATCACTTGACGGTGTGGGATCACCTCCTTTTGGTGGTGGGAGCGGCTGTAGATGTTCTACCAGCTAAGTTGATCTTAACTACTCTTTCTATTTCCTCCACTATCAAACAAATCAACTCAGGTGGCCTCACCTAATTAGCTCTTTGATCTTGTCTTCTAGCTGGATGCACTCTTTAGTATCATGGCCGTGGTCTTGATGATATAAGCAAAACTTGTTCAAATTCCTCGACAATGGTGTTCACACCTTTCAAGGCTTTGGGATCTACTTTCTAATCTCCATCAACACCTTTTTTCTAGGTGCATTTAGTGAAGTGTAGGTGTAGAATTTTCCTGGAGATGATGTTTGCAAACCTCCTTAGGTCGGTGATGTTTGAAGAACATGTTCTTCTTTCTTAGGGATCTGGAGTGAGGTCGGACTCTCCATCCATGCTTTAGGGAGAGTTAGAGTTCTTGCATCTCCTTGCCAGTGTAAAGGTAGGTGGATCTTCTTCCAGTATAAAGGCTTCTTCCATTCGAGCATACTTTTCAACTCTAGCTAGCAATCTTGCAAAGTCTTTAGTATAAGTCTTGGTTAATAAACTTTTAAGGTCATTTTCAGCAAACTTTTCACTAAGGCCGATATAGTAACCGACTGCTCTATATTGTGGATCTCTAAAGTGGCCATATTGAAGTGACTTATGAAGGCATGGATCATTTCCCTTTCCTTTTGCTTGATGGTGTAGAGATAGTCTGAGTGCTACCGTGACCTCTAACTGTTAACAAGGTGGTTAGCGAATGCTCAGCTCAACTATTCAAATGAGTATATCGATCCTAGTTTCAAGCTTATGTACTAGTATCAAGATGCTCCCTTCAAAGTAAAGGGGAAGGCTTGATAGAGAATGTGATTAGGAGCTCCATGAAGGAGCATTATGGGTTAGCGATCCCATCATAGTTCTTTAGTTATGGGATTTTGAAATGCCATGGAAGTGGTGTCCATATAATCTTGTCATTAAATGGTGGCTCATTATTGACTCAGTCATTTCGTGTTAAAGAGAGATTGCAAATCATATTGATTTGCTAGTCTATTTTTGTTGATCCCTAGAATGATTTTGATGATAACCAAATATTGGAGCATGCATTTGATTACTAACTATCTTTCAAGTGTTCTCAAGTTTTTGTAGGATGTTTTCTTTGAACAACCTTCCTTCCTAAACATTATAGAATGTCAAGTTAATTTTTGTTGAAATACTGTGTATAAAAGAACCCAAAGAAAAATCAATCATATTTTTATATAAAAAGGGCCACTTCTATGTAATTTTCTAGTTTAATTTTATTAAGATCAGTCTTTGAAGGAGTTGGAAAGTTTTTGAGCTATTTTGAAGTCAATAGAAGAAGTCTGAAGAAGATTGAACAATTAAAGACCTAAGTCACAAGAGCCAACTCAAAATTGGCAAGCTGACTTGAAGTTTGGCCTGGCAAGAAGTATTCTGGCATGCAGACATTCGAGCTGACTCGAGTTAGGGGCAAAGTTCAATTCTGAAGTTCTCAGACATTTGAGTCGACTCGAGTTAGAAGAGCCAACTCGGGCAGAGTATATTTTTTGAATTCTGAAGTTCTAAGAATTTGAGCTGACTCGAGGGTATCCAAGCCAACTCATCCAGAGTGAAGTTTCCTCAGACTGACAAGCGAGCCGACTTGAGTACTGAAGAGCCAACTCTTCTAAAATGATAAAAATCTCAGTTATGAAGAACTAGCCAAGTGAGTTGACTCGAAGCAGAAGAGCCGACTTGACTAGAGTGAAGTTTTGACCTACCTGAGGATCCAAGCTGACTTGATCCATCCGAGTTGACTTGAATGACTATTTCAGGTGAGTAATGGCTAGTTCCAAAACTCTTATTTTGAATCCAAAACGGTCTTCAACGATCATATTTCGAATCCTAATGGTCTATAATGGCTATAACCACTTGAAATCAGTTGGAGGGAGTATTTATAGGTAATTTGAACCCTTTTTGGAGAAGTTAATGAGAAATTAAAGAGCTTTCACTAAACATTCAAAGGAACTCACTAGAGAGCATTCAAAGCAAGCACTCAAGACCTTACCAACTCTTATCAGAATCTTGAGGCATTCATTGAGGAAGTTAAGAAGTGTTGAAGAGCATTCAAAGTGCAATCAAGAGGGCTTCTTAAGTGCTGTAACTGCAACCATCCGACAACTTTAGTTTGTCATATTGTTGCTTTATTCTTCTAACTTTTCATTTGAGTTGTACCAAGTATAGCAGGGGCTATAACTTGAAGTTTGTTAGGTTATTGGTGAGCCTTAAAAACCAAGTATAGTGGGTTGTTAGTGATCCCGTTCAAAACTAACTTTGTATTGGGTTTTTGGTTAGCCCGGGAAAAAACCATGTTTGGGTTTTGGATTGTGAGCCCGTAAAAATAAAATTTGGGTGAATATAGTGAAAATCCCAAGTGATATCTTGGGTAGTGGACGTAGGAGCGAGGTTGCTCCGAACCACTATAAAATTTGCTGTGTTTGTGATTGTGTTTCCTGTTCGTACTTGCTTTCACAGTAGTTAATTTAATTTACAGCACATACCACACTAAGAACTTAAAAAGGAGCACATACTTGCAAAAGTTTTTTAAATACCCAATTCACCCCCCTCTTGGGTAAGCCACCTGGGCAACAACTAGTATCAGAGTAGTGTCTCTAAATTTTAATTAGAGTAAAGATCTTATTGCAAATCCCATGAGTACTTCTTTGGCCGAAGGCCAATCCACAAATAGACCTCCACTGTTCACAGGCACTAACTACACCTACTGGAAAGCTCGAATGAAAATATATATTCAGGCTGTAGACTTTCAATTATGGAAGGTCATTCTTAAGGGACCTCAAATACCCATGATAAAAGTTAATGGCATGGATGTCCCAAAACCTGAAGAGGAATGGGATGAACACGATATAAAAATGGATGAGCTGAACGTCAAAGCCATGAACTTGTTATATTATGCTTTGGATGCCAATGAGTTTAATCTAATTTCTACTTGCATATCAACAAAAGAAATTTGGGTTAAAATTGAGGAACCCATGAAGGAACTTTCCAAGTGAAAACCTCAAAGATTAATCTTGTACATAATTATGAATTGTTCAAGATGGAACCCAATGAGACTATTTCTACCATGTTCTCATGTTTTATAGATATTATTAATAGTTTAAAGAGTCTTGGCAGGACTTACTCTAATGCAGATCTTGTACAAAAGATATTGAGATCACTTCCAGATAAGTGGGACCCGAAAGTAACTGCCATCTAGGAAGCAAAGGATTTAAATACCCTACCATTGGATGAGCTATTAGGATCCCTGATTACACACGAGCTAGCTATGCAGCATAGAAGTGAAGATGACTTGAGAAAAAGTCAATTACCTTCAAAGCTGCTACAGAGATGAAGAAACAAGAAGAAGAAATTGATGATGAAAGCCCCTCCTCCAAAGATGATCTTGAAGATGAAGACATTGCACTTGTAGTGAGGAGATTTAGGAAGTTTATGGGCAAGAAAAAGAGAAGATATTGGAGAAAATCTCATAGGAAAGGAGAATACAGCAAGGACAAGAAAAAGAAAAAAGAATAGGATAAAGAGCAATAGCCCATTTGCTATGATACAAGAAACCTAGGCATTTCAGATCAGATTGTCCGAATTTGAAGCAAACTTTCAAAAAGAAGAAGAAAAAAGCTATGGTTGTATCTTGGAGCGATAGTGAGGAGTATACTTCAAATGAAGAAAAAGAGACCAGCAAAATAGCGAACATATATTTAATGGGTCTTGAAGATAAGATAATGTCCCCTGATCGTCATGAAGAATTTACTTTTGAATATTTAAATAATGCATTTCATGAATTGTTAGCTGAGTATAAAAAGGCTAGTTTCAAAATAAAATCTTTAAAAAATAGCAATGATATTTTGATGAAAGAAAAAGAAGAGATTTCAGAAAAGCATAAGATTTTACAAAAAGAATTGAGTGGCTTTTCTGAAAAATATATTAGCTTTGGAAAATGAAAAGAATGATTTTCTTAAAAAGAACAAAGCTTTATATGAAGAAAATGTTGGCTTGCAAAAAGAAGTTGAAAAACTTATACCTTTAGTTGAAAAGCTAACATTGAGTTCAAATAAACTTGAATTGATTTTGAAAGATCAAAGAAACTCAAGTAATAAAGCTGGAATTGGTTATAATTCTTTGCAAACAAATAGAATTTCAGCAACAAAGTTTATACCCTCAAAAGCTTATGCACCTAAGTTTTCAAATCAAAGGTCATTTGTATCAAATACTTCTACATCTGCATCTAGAGCTTCAACTTTTGTATCTTTGCGAAATTCAAGAATTATTTGTTATGTATGCAATGGGGTTGGTCATAAGTCATTTCAATGAAATTTCAAAAGAAATGTTAGAAGTAAGATTAGAAAGATTTGGGTTCCCAAAGGAACCACTTCTATTGACCTGCAAGGATCCAATAAAGCTTGGGTACCTAAAAGAACTCCATGGCTATTTTGCAGGAATGTCTTGCAGCCTAGAACACAAAAAAAAGATTGTCTCTGGATAGCTGCTATTCAAGACATATGACTGGTGACAAGGATCAATTCATTACCCTAGAGATGAAGGATGGAGGAATGGTCACTTTTGGTGATTGATATGGCTGTATCCACTGACGTGGAGTCCATCTGGATGCTGACTGTCAGCTGACAAGTGAAGGTGCCACCTGAGCATGGTGCTCAAGTGAGGAGCCAAAGTGAGCCCCCTACCAAGGTCAGCTCCCAATCAAGGTCGAGCTCATACTGCCACCAACTGAAAGAAGAAGGATGATAGAGATTCAAATCATGGCGGGAAAGAGGGTTGTCTTCATCAAAACCCCGCCACTGAGATGGTACGACTAGTAGGTGACGGCCTGCCACCTTAAGCCTATGAAGGGAGGCACCTCGCTGGAGCACCAGGGTCCCCTCAGGCCCTAGTTTACACCGATCAAGAAGGGATGCCCCATTTAAGGCGCGGCACCCTTCCACCTACCGCTTGCATCACTCACAAGAAGAAGGTCATGCTAGAGGATTCAAACCCTAGGATAGCCACCCGCATACCAATGCTCTGCCAAGCTTTCTAAAATATGGTGACCAACCAGAATGTCAAAGCCAGTGATATAACTCCTTACCCTTGAAAGAAAAGTGTCCTACAAGCCAATCTGTGAAAGGGCATTTTTGTAATCTTCCAACTTTTGTATGACATTATTATATTAAATAAAGATATTTTGTTTCATCATATTGTTGCATCTTATTTAAAGATTATGATGAACCTCATAGGTTAGGATGAAGGAATTAGGGTTATGATGGGGATCATAACGATGAGACCTAAGTTCTTATAAATCCTAATATAAAATGTTCCTAGTCATTGGATCATCGATTCAGGGATCGATGCTTCTAGAAAGACTAGCTTATCCTATGTATGCTTGATGGATAGGGTGGTTGGTCTCACAGCCACTTGTATAGGGACACTAATATAAGGATAAGCGTGCTCATTAGGAAATGAGTTCACTGAACTGATCCGTACCGAGACTATCTTATGGAAGTCTTACTACTTGTCAAAAGATAGTTGTCATAGTGGGAGTTGTGTAAGTGATCTTTAGACCAGAGGTCACCATGGTTCCTTATGCACACTAAGCCATGTTTTGGTTCATACTCATTCATGACATTGAGTCATGTGTGGGGTGTTCTAGGATATGGTGGAAGGTGTATGAAGGATGTGAGTGGAACAATAAGGAATCGACCATTCCTAGTAAGAGGATTGTTATCCCATATAATCTCTTTGATTGATGACTCAGGGAGTCTTTAATCAAAGCAGGATGAGATTAGAAGTAGTTTCTAATTAGTCATTAGTAGAGTCTTCATTATCGAATATAGATTCGAAATGACTAAGTGCTAGGATTTGACAAGTATCCATACCCATCACTTATTCGGGATAAAAAGAGATTGAAAGATTGAATTGCACGGTAACTTTTCACTGAAGGGTATTTTGATAATTTCTATCAAATTCTTCATCTTC
Organism: Areca catechu; assembly: GCA_021397845.1. Classification (NCBI taxonomy): domain Eukaryota; kingdom Viridiplantae; phylum Streptophyta; class Magnoliopsida; order Arecales; family Arecaceae; genus Areca; species Areca catechu. The sequence continues at coordinate 87,845,609 of CM038043.1, read as the reverse complement.
TGGGTTGGCATGACATGTTGCTAGACATCAATCATGTCTTATAGATTTTCATGGATCAATTCAATTGGATTTATGAGTCAATTCGAAAGCTGGTTCGAATTGGCAACTTAGGTCAGCTCAATTTGACCTAATTAGGTTAATCGGGTTTGATTGGATCGAATTGGCTTAGATATAGACCTACTATTGGCTAGATGTGGAACCCAAAGGGTCACACACATTCCAAAATTGACCTAGGAAGTCAATTGATATTTAATTAGGGTCAAGAGATCCTAATTGGTTAGCTAGATTACACACTAGCATGTGTAGGCTGACCTAATCTCCTAACCCAATTGAATTGGGTCTAAATGGTTGCTAAATGGACTGACCAATTTATAGGAGACCTAAATTGGGTTGTGTCCTAAATGGGACAAATTTATCAAATTTTATCTTATATATTTTGGATATTTTATGCACCATATATGAAGAGTCCCAATGGCATGGGACTCTTGGCACCTAAGTGATACCTTAGTATTCAAAAAGATGCAGAAGGACCAATAGACCTCACACCTAAAAAAAAATTATATGGTTAGAAAGTAGATTTAATTCCCTTTCAAATGACACCCATATTGCATATAGTTTGACTAGGTCAAAGGTGGCATATGGCATGGAAAATGTTGATCGACAAGTGAAGAGTAGCGACTCTTCACAATTGGCACGCAGAAAAGGACCTAAAGTCCTTCTGTTTTGGGACTTTGTTTCCAGATGAAGCAAGGCACCCCTTAGCCTCATCTCCATGCCATTTGAATGGCTTATGACTAGTCAAAATGAGAAAAGAATTTTGGTGGAAGGAGTTGGCACATGAAGAGTCGTGACTCTTCATGTTTGGTGCAATTCTGAGAAGCAGAGTCCTTTTGCTTTAAGGTGTTTTGAATCTCCGACTCTTCTTACCCAAAAGCCATGTCCCTTGGCTTCATTTTAACTTGAAAATGCCAAGTGGCAAATGGAGAAGTTAGATGAAAACTTGAAGGGACTTGAATGAGGTAGTTAGCGCACAAAAAGGTTATAATGCTTCATTCATAAGACTCTTCCTATATAAAGAGTCTAATTTGATAAATTGAAAGGCTTATCATGGGCTGATAAGAAGGCTTATTTGGAACCTCCCATTCTTATATAAATAGGCTTCGGTGATTAGACTGAAGTTTATCACAAAATCATTTCTTTCTTGCATTCCTACACTCACACTCTACCACACTCTCTTTTGTCTCTTACTCCCTTGTCTTGTCTTAAGACAAATACTCCATTTTAAGACATGGGTTTTAGGAAGTGAATTAGAAAGTGAAAGTGAAAGTGAAGAGTATTTTGGAAAGGACGCAAAGTGCTCTACTGGAGGGAGAGGATCTGGGCAAGGAAAGAAAGGCTGTTGAAGGAAGAAAGTCCATCAAAAGAGTCCCACTTGATCAAGCAACCTACAATGGAGAGGTTCCTAGGTTTGATTCCCATGTGGATCACCTCTGGAGGACTTGCATTTGTGAGCCTAGTGGAAAGAAGAAGGAATTAGCATTCCTGGTATTCTTCATAACCCTAATTTAGTGACTTGTTGTTTGTAGTGAATAAGGGATCTTGGGCTTAGGGTTTCTAGTTATTAGGGATTTCATGAAAGAAATTTTTTGAAATTTATTCTTCCGCTGTGCCAAAGGGGAAGCCTCCCACCACCCCACCTCTAACCTGGCCAGTGGAAGGATTAGTTGTTGAGTTAAGTGTAAGTTGATTTGACCCTTTCCACTTTGGCTCTAGGTCTAGCAAACTATAGTACATAGTGCTCTTGTATACCTGACTGCATCATACACCTTGTTTGATTGATTGCATGACCACTAGGTCAAGAACTCAATATCATCAGTCTAGACCCCAACCTAGCTCAACAATGGAATCCAATCTTGAAACTCTCATCAAAGCAATGAATGACCAGATGGTTGCTCAATTGACCACCCAGATGAACCAAATGAACACCCAATCCCAAAATTAGCTTACCCAGTTGACCACCCAAATGAACCAGATGAATACCCAATTAACCACCCAAATAAATCAAAGATTTGACCTATTGACCCAATCGAATAATTACACAACCAATAGGATCGACCAATTAACCAATAGGTTGGATCAGGTAGAAAATCGATTAGGAACCTTAGAAAGAACCCAATAGTCCAATACTGAATCTGATCTTGATTCACCCTGTTCCACCTCTCATGCATTCCAAGGGCGAGCCCTCCGTCTGAGATCAGCTCCTAGCTAGGGTCATGCTCATAGGGCGAGCCCTCCGTCTAAGGTCAGCTCCCAGCCGGGGTTGTGCTCATGCATGCGAAGGGTGGTCCCCCGCACCCGAGGTCGGGCGTACAGTCAAGGTCATGCTCCCACTTCCGAAGTCAAGCTCTCCAAATTGAGCTCTTCCCCTCCTTCACCCGAGTTCGGAGTTCTCACCAGCGGTAGAAAGTGGGAGGACCAACAGAGGTACAGACTATGATATGGAAGCTTCTAGCTACCTGCATGCTACCATAAGTGGCACATGCCCTGCCAAAAAATTCAAACCTTGCAATGTGCCACCTGCATGTCCTGCACAATGTATGCTCCGACAGGTCCCACACCCTGTGGTGCACCACCACATCAACAACTATGCAACTGAGGGCTTTAATCCTTGCAACATGGAACCTGAATCTCCTCCAAGAGGAGTATTCCATTAAGGCAATAGGCCCTGTGACACTCTAATGGTCCCTCCCAGAATGGAAATGCTCCACCATGGCTCGAGGCTCAGTGGCACGATGCCCGCCCCTCCTAGGTAAAATTGCACCACCAGTGGGACAAGATCCGTACTACACTGGCAATCATCCCCAAATAGAAGGATCTTATCCAGAGCATTGGTCTGATAGGGGGAGGCTGCAAACAAAGGAAAACCCCTCCAAAAAGGGATACAAGGAAAGGGACACCTTAATGAAGCCCTAGGCTTGGTCTAGAATGCTCCTACTCATATAAAAATAGAAGAAAGGACCCTTGAGAGGGGAGGAAGGCAGCTGGTAAGACTCAGAGAGTAAACGGGCAAGAAACCAGCCAAGATAACCTCCCAGCTCTCTGATCTCTACTTGATCCTGTCTTTCCATTTCAAATTCCATCTTTCATCCTCTACGTGGAGAGTCCCCAAGCTCTTCATTATAGAGGTTCTATTCCCCTTGATCATCCCAACTAACTTGATTGTCGGAGTATCCCCACTAGAATCCCTGGCCCAAATATTTTCTTTTTTGTAGGCCATGCTGGAAGAGGATCGAGCACCCAACAAGAGCCCGACGAGTCCGTAACACGTCAGAGCTATAGGCCACGATGATCTTGATGGCAATAGATTGGCACACTAGGTAAGGGGGAGCGAGAACACCAGTGACTGAGGGAAGTCCAATGATGAGTCCCCCATCACCAGCAAAGCATCTATGGAAGTCTAAAGCCCCATGGTGACAATGCGAGCACGTGATGCTGCGGGCACCAGGAATAGACAGAGGCTCCTCAATGCTCTATGGATCTCTGATTAGGGATTTTAACCTTTTGAGTCCTGTAATAAGGCTTAAAGCCTATGTAATTTGCTTTCGAGTCTTGTAGTTAGTATCTAGTTGGTTTCAATTTTTTTCTTTAGTCTTGTAATTTGGCCAATTTGGTCAAGTTAGGGTCAATTGATCCTGTAATTAGCCGAATTGGTTCAAGCTCAAGTCAATTTGATGATGGGCTCAAGCTAGTTTAAAGATGGATCCACAAGTGGGCATTCAAGTCAAGCCCAATTGAAGATGAGTCAAGCCACCTCTCCTCCATGCCAAGTAGGAGTGCCAACTCATGGAGTGCCACGTCATCAATGCCACATGGCATAAGAGGTGCCACATCAGCTCATGGAGTGCCACATCATCAGTGCCACATGGCATGGGGAGGTGCCACTTCACCAAGCTCCATTGGGCGGCCAAGTCAAGCTAAAATTTCAAATTCAAAATCCATCGTTGACTCCCATTAAACCTCTCCTTGATCCAAGCCAACAAGATCCCCACCTCACTCCACATATCAAGCCATATCACCAAGGATCAAGCCTAGCATTCATGGTTGGTCAAAGCTTCATGAAATGATTCCAAAATTCAAAAGTTATAATCCAAGGTTTCATGAAGAAAAAAATTCAAATTTCAAATGGGTGCTCCTTGATTCATGAAGACAACCCACCTTTTTCTCCTCCCCAAATCAAGTTTTGTGACCCCCCTTTTCAAATCTTGAATGTAGACTTGGGTGCTTATAAAAGGACCCTAACCCTCTTGTAAGAATTTGGAATTTTGAATGAAAAAAAAAGGAGAGAATTTCTTCTTCAAATTGCCCTTGTCTTCTAGACTTGGAACTCTGTGAGAGAGCACCTTTGTCCCTCGAGACATCAAGAGGTGAGAGGCCCTGAGTTACCATCCTCTTTCGCCAGCCATCTTCCATCTTCAAGCTGGGACGCCACCGGGATGATCCACCTGGATGACCAACAAGAAGAACCCTCTTCGACCACCATCTTCGATTCCTTTTCTCCACCCTTTCCACTTTCTCATACCCCTACATGCTATTTTCTAGCCCTTCTCTTGGTTGCTCGCAGGTCCTCCAGGTGCCACGGACAACGGAGTCGGTCTCCCTTGCCTTCGTGACCATCGGACGAAAAGCCAATGAATCCATAGGGTTGAAGGCTTGATCCTCCAAGCCGCATCCGCGAGAGTGAGTGAACTCGGCATCGGGTGTATCGGAGTTTTTTCAAGGTTTGCATCCCTAATCTCTTAAGTAGATATTGATCTAGAGCTAAGTCCTACGGGGTTTCTCAATCCCGGGATCCTCTCCTTATCTTTGTTTAGGGGCTATCTTGCAAGCTAGGAAGTTCTTATCGTTTTAGAATCTTTAGATTTGCTCTTTGCTTGTCATCGGGAATCCTTAAATCCACTAAAATGTAAAAAGAATTAACAAAAAATATCATTTGCATATCCATATCATCATTAGTATAGTCCCACATCATCCTAGGTCGCACATCATTTTCTGGTATCAGAGCATGGTTAGGACTTAGCATCTTCTTAAGTACTTTGATTGGGTGCTTCACCATGGCCGTCCGGTCATAGGAAAAAGTAGGGCTACAAGACCCTCACATCCCATTCCACGGGGATTTCCTATGGCATATAGGAGTGCCGATGTGATTGACCCTTGAAGGGGAACACAAGGAGATAGGTTTAGATCTTTAAGAAAAAGTTTTGCATCTTTTGTTTTAAGCATCTTTAGAAATTCAGCAACCCAGTACAGAGTCTACTATTTTAGTTGTTTTTACCTGTAAAAATATCTGAATTTGGTGATTTTTACTTTTCTGGATTCCATATATTTGAGAGTAATTTTTAAAATTTTCTTAAATTTTATTGCAGTCTATAGAATTTCTACATTGCGGAATACTACCTGAGAACAAACCTGTTATGAAATTCCAACAAGTGCATTTCATCACACTTTCATTCCCATATAGTTTAATTTTGCACTTTAAGTTCATATTTTTATTTCCAACATCTTATTTCTACTAACATACATCAAAATCCAAAAAAAAAACTTAGATACATTTCATTACGTTTCATGTGTATGCCATCATTTACATAATTAACTTAAGGACGTCAATATCACAAGATAAGGGAAGGAGGTCATTACCTTTCCTTAGCCCAAAAACCACCAGCCTTGCACTTTGAACCTAATCCTAATCTAAAATCAAGTAGTAACCTAATAGCTTAGGGACACCCACGAGTCGGGTTTAACCATTTTGGGGAAGCTCTTCAATGCTACCCTTCAATTAGTACTGGGAAGCTGGTGTCTAAGGCAAGAGGTTTAGCATCAAACGACCCAAGTAGTATTGTGGTTCTTTAATTGGGTCCTTGAGAAAGAAAGGGGAGCCTCCCATACTCCCACCTCTTACCTGGCCAGTGAAAGGGCTAGTTATTGTGCTGTGTGTCTTCTACGTTGACCCATTTTGTTTGAACTCCTAAGTCTAACTAAACCATAGCACCGTTCTTTGTGTGTTGTATGTAGACTAGGTCTGGAGTCCCGTATCACCCACACCACTCTCAATCAGGTGAACCCATGAAAAACAACATCAAGAATCAGATTAGGCTCCTCACTGAGCAAGTTAACAAGTTGACCCAAAGATTTGATGGTTTTGAATCCAGGTTAAGAACTCTAGAAAGGGACCAGGAGCATCATACTGAACTAGAGTTTGAATCACCTCCACACCCTAGGGATTTCCCTCAACATGATTCCCCCTTAAAGGCTGAGCCCAGAAGAGTCCCACATCCTAACCTAGCCCAAGAGATTCACCTTAGGAGACCCAATTAGGAGTTCATGGACCAAGAAGAACTGCACAAGTCTGATGACCTGTTAGGAGTAGTTAGGTGCATCCTAATTCAGAATATAGTGCAAGAAGATTGGCGTAGGACTAACATCCTACAAACCTTTGTCAAGTTAGGGGATAAGGTGTGCAAGATCATAGTAGATAGTGGGAGATGTATCAATGCCATTTCTTTAAGTACTGTCAAGTCCCTAGGATTGACCCCAGTTCTTCATCCCAACCCTTATAAGGTCTCATGGATAGATTCGACTTCCATACTTATCAAGTCTAGATGCCAAGTCATGATCAAATTGTAATCATATGAGGAGAAGATTTGGTGTGATGTCCTTCCCATGGGAGTCAGTAGTATTATCCTAGGTCAACCCTGGCTTTACGATCATGATGCCACCCTATTTGGTTGGACCAATACCTGTGCTTTAGTCACCATGGAATGAAATTTGTAATCAGCCCAACTCCACCTAAGGACTAGGTTAAAAGAGGATCGAGTAGCCTAAAGGAAAAGAAGCCAGAAGTTAACCTGATTAAGGTCAAAGAGTTAGAGAATGTGATTACTGAGGGAACCCCTACCACAAAAGAGATTCATGAACCATCCCAGAGAGAAGAACCCTATAAAGAATTTCAGGGAGAAAAGATTAAACCCATTGAAAATTTTAATGAAGAAACTCCTGAGCCCATTGAAGAATCCAAAGAAGACATCTATGAATCAAGTCTAGTGGAGAAGTATGATGAAGATGGATCCAAGGTTGAATCACTGAGAAAATAATAGAAAAAGATCCTGAACCTACAATAGAATTTAAAGGAGTGACTGAGCCAGGATCAAACATAGTAGATGAAAGTGAGAGTTCACAAGAGTTGTACATCGAAGAGGTCCAAGAACAAATCTCTAAGGAACAATCCCAAGAAGTAGACATTATTTTAGAGGACTTTCAAGATAGACTTCCCAAAGACCTTCTTGATGACCTTCCACCATTAAGGAACACCCAGCCTGCCCTGGAACTTGCACCTATAGATCCTCCTAGTACTAATCATGAGGTTAGGACAAGTACACCCATAGATCAATATACATACATTAAGGTCAGTCTCTTTAGCTTTGAATTAGTCCCTGAGTCTCCTTCCTATTTCCTACCCTTTCCTGAGTCTACACATATTTCCAAAGCCATTAGGTTACATTTTATTGAGATCATCAGGTTGCATGAACCCTTAGAGCACATCCCATTTGCGACCTACTTTTGGAAGACCTTATGTCATTTGCTAGGAACCCATTGTAAATTCTCATGTGCATACCAAACCAGGATCAAACCTAGAGATCCTATAGTCTATTAGGTTTAGGCCCAAAGAGTCCAATAAAATTCCTCTCAATAAGAATGCATAGTTGAGTCTGCATTTTGTAGGTGTCTGTATAACTCTCAGAGTCCACAAAGTCATTCGCACAGCATGCATAAGGAGATTAGCCAAAAATCAATATAAGTAATAATACATATATGAAATTGGCTGATTCCCGAAAGCAAGCCTAAGAATTTGACATAGGGGATTCTGTAAAAACTAGGCTTAGGCTTGAACAGTTCCAACTAGGGACCGTTAAGAAACTTCATGCTCATGGAGCTGGCCCTTTAATGTGAAAAGGAGAGTTGGCCGTAATACCTATATGCTTGAGCTACCCCCGGATTATGGCATTAGCTCGACTTTCAATATCTCAGACTTAGTCGAGTATAGGGAACCGGCAACAATACCTAGCGAGCCATTTAGGCCTGACCTATCCTTTGAAAGTGAACTCGATCCTGAGTGTCCACCTCCAATTTTACATGAGAGAGGAGAATGGATCGAGCGTGTCCTGGAAGATCAAGCTCATAACTGAGGGCAAAGGCTATCAGCATTACTTGGTCCGTTAGCAAGGCCGATCGGAGTCTGATGATTCGTGGATTACCCGTGAGGACTTGCAATGCCTTGACCCCGACCTTCTTGAGAAATACCAAAGCCAAATCAACCCTTACTCGACAGGGTCGAGTTCCTCCCACCCCGGAAAAATTGGTGCGGGCACCAGGATTAGACAGAGGCTTTTCAACCCTCTGTGGATCTCTGATTATGGTTTTTAACCTTTTGAGTCATGTAATAAGGCTTAAAGCCTGTGTAATTTGCTTTTGCATCTTGTAGTTAATATCTAGTTGGTTTCAATTTTTTGCTTTAGTCTTGTAATTTAGCCAATTTGGTCAAGTTAGGGTCAATTGGTCCTGTAATTATCCGAATTAGTTCAAGCTCAAGTCAATTTGATGATGGGCTCAAGCTAGTTTGAAGATGGGTCCACAAGTAGGTATTCAAGTTAAGCCCAATTGAAGATGAGTCAAGCCACCTCTTCTCCATGCCAAATAGGAGTGCCAACTCATGGAGTACCACATCATCAATGCCACATGGCATAGGAGGTGCCACATTAGCTCATGGAGTGCCACATCATCAGTGCCACATGGCATGGGGAGGTGCCACTGCACCAAGCTCCATTGGGCTACCAAGTCAAGCTAAAATTTCAAATTCAAAATCCATGGTTGACTCCCATTAAACCTCTCCTTGATCTAAGACAACAAGATCCCCACCTCACTCCACATATCAAGCCATATTACCAAGGATCAAGCCTAGCATTCATGGTTGGTCAAAGCTTCATGAAAAGATTCCAAAATTCAAAAGTTATAAGCCAAGGTTTCATGAAGAAAAAAATTCAAATTTCAAATGGGTGCCCCTTGATTCATGATGACAACCCACCTTTTTCTCCTCCCCAAATCAAGCTTTGTAACTCCCCTTTTCAAATTTTGAATGTAGACTTGGGTGCTTATAAAAGGACCTTAACCCTCTTGTAAGAATTTGGAATTTTGAATGAAAAAAAAAGAGAGAGAGAATTTCTTCTTCCAATTGCCCTTGTCTTCTAGACTTGGAACTCTATAAGAGAGCGCCTTTGTCCCTCGGGACATCGAGGGGTGAGAGGCCCTGAGTTACCATCCTCCTTTGCAAGCCGTCATCTATCTTCATGATGGGAAAACACTGGGAAGATCCACCTGGATGCCCAATAAGAAGAACCCTCTTCGACCACCATCTTCGATTCCTTTTCTCCACCCTTTCCACTTTCTCATACCCCTACCTGCTGTTTTCTAACCCTCCTCTTTGTTTCTCATAGGTCCTCCAGGTGCCACAGACAACAGAGTCGGTCTCCCTTGCCTTCACGACAATCGGACGGAAAGCCAGTGAATTTGTAGGGTTGAAGGCTTGATCCTCCAGGCCGCATCCGTGAGAGTGAGTGAACTCGGCATCGGGCGCATTAGAGTTTTTTTCAAGGTTTGCATCCCTAATCTCCTAAGTAGATATTGATCTAGAGCAAAGTCCTACGGGGTTTCTCAATCCTGAGGTCCTCTCCTTATTTTTGTTTAAGGGCTATCTTGCAAGCTAGGATGTTCTTATTGTTTTAGAATCTCTAGATCTGCTCTTTGCTTGTCATCGGGAATCCTTAAATCCACTAAAACTTAAAAATAATTAACAAGAAAAATCATTTACATATCCATCTCATCATTAGTATAGTCCCGCATCATCCTAGGTCCCACATCACGTGAAGCTTCTGCCAGCCGAGCAGGGGCCCCCCATCATGGCGATTGTGTGGGCACCAGGATTAAACAGAGGCTTCTCAACCCTCTATGGATCTCGGATTAGGATTTTGATTTGTTAGGTCCTGTGATAAGGCTTCAAGCCTGAGTATTTTATTTTTGAGTCATGTATCTAGTTTCAATTTTTATTTTGGTCATGTACCTTGGCCAATTTGGTCAAGTTAGGGTCAATTGGTCTTGTATTTAGCCAAGTTGGTTCACCAGCTCAAGTAAATTTGAAAATGGGCTCAAGCTAGTTTGAAGATGGGTTCACAAGTGGGTAATCAAGTCAAGCCCAATTAAAGAATAGTCAAGCCACCTCTCCTCCACACCAAGTAGGAGTGCCAACTAAAGTGCCACATCATTAGTGCCACATGGAATGGAAGGCACCACTTCAGCTCATGAAGACTGCCACATCATCAGTGCCACATGGCATGAGAAGGCCCACTTCACTAAGCTCCTTTGGGTGGCCCACTGGAGAGCCACATCATCAGTGCCACATGGCATGGGAGAAACCACTTCAGCTCATGAGGAGTGCCACACATTAGTGCCACATGGACTGGGGAGGCACCACTTCACCAAGCTCCTTTGGGTTGCCAAGTCAAGATGAAAAATTAAATTCAAATTCATGTTTGACTCCCATTAATCTCCCCTTGATTCAAGTAAACATATCCACACAACACTCTCCATATCAGGCCTCCCCTTGATCCAAACCAACAACATCCTCACTCCACTCCACAAATCAAGCTACCAAGATGAAGCTTCATTAAAAGATTCAAAATTCAAAAGTTAGATGCCAAGTTTCATGAAGGAGGAATTCAAAATTCAAATGGTCGCCCCTTGATTCATGAAGACAAGATCCTCTCTTCACTCCCCAAAATCAAGCTTTGTAACTTTCCTTTTCAAATTTTGAATGTAAACTTGGGTGCTTATAAAAGGGCCCTAACCCTCTTGTAAGAATTTGAATTTTGATGAAATGAAAAAAAAAGTTTGAGAAGTTTTCTTCTAGCCCTTGTCTTCTAGACTAGGAACTTCGTGAGGGAGCGCCTTTGTCCTTCGGGACATCGAGGGGTGAGAGGCCCAGAGTTACTATCCTTCTGCATAAGCCACCTTCCCACCTTCAAGTTTAGATGCCATCTGGATGATCCACTTGGGTGCCTAGCAAGAAGAACCTCCTCCACCACCATTCTCAACTTTTGTTCTCTCATTTCTTACTTGCTTCTTGATAATTTCTAACCCTTCACTTGGGTGCTCGCAGGTCCTCCAGGTGCCACGGACAACAGAGTCGGTCTCCCTTGCCTTCGTGACCATCGGACGGAAAGCCGAGGAATATGCAGGGTTGAAGGCTTGATCCTCCAGGCCGCATCCGCAAGAGCGAGTGAACTCGGCATCGGGCGCATCAGAGTTTTTTTTCAAGGTTTGCATCCTAAACTCCTAAGTTGATATTGATCTAAGAGCTAAGTCCTACGGGATTTCTCAATCCCGGGGTCCTTTCCTTATCTTTGTTTAGGGGCTATCTTTCATGCTAGAAAGTTCTTATCATTTTAGAATCTCTAAATCTGCTTTTGCTTATTTTTGGGAATCCTTAAGTCCACCAAAACTTAAAAAAAAATTAACAAGATCATTTGCATTAGCATGCATCTTATCATCTCTTAGTCCCACATCATTTGGTATCAGAGCATGGTTAGGACTTCGTCTTCTTAAGTACTTGGATTGGGTGCTTCACCATGGCCGTTCGGTCATAGAAAAAAAGTTGGGCTGCAAGACCCTCACATCCCATTCCACGGGGATTTCCTATGGCATGTAGGGGTACCAATGTGATTGACCCTTGAAGGGAAAAACAAGGAGATAGGTGTTAGATCCTAGAAAAAAAATTTTGCATCATAGATTTCATCATATTTAAATTTCGGCATTCTGTCCACCCGGTTCATGGCCTGTTATTTTAGTTGTTTCTATTTGCAGGAACTTGGAATTTGCTGATTTTTATTTTTTTGGATTCCATTTATTTGAAAGTAATTTTTAAAATTTTATTAGATTTTATTGCGGTCTGTAAAATTTCTACATGCTGAAATACTACCTGAGAACAAATCTGTTCAAAAATTCCAGCAAGTGCATTCCATCACACTTTCATTCCCATATAGTTTGATTTTGCACTTTAGGTTCATATTTTTTTAGGTTCATATTTTTTTTCCAGCATCTTATTTCTGCTAACATACATCAAAATCTAAAAAAAAAAAGAAACTTAGATACATTTCATTAGGTCATGTGTATGCCATCATTTACATAATTAACTTAAGGGCGTCAATATCACAAGATAAGGAAAGGAAGTCATTACCTTTCCTTAGCCCAAAAAACAACCATCCTTGCATTACGAACCTAAGCCTAATTTAAAATCAACTAGCAACCTAATAGCTTAGGGACACCCATGAGTCAGGTTTAACCATTTTGGGGAAGCTAGTGCATGCAACCCTTCAATTAGTACCGGGAAGTTGGTGTCTAAGGCAAGAGGTCTAGCGTCAAACGACCTAAGCGGTGTTATAGTTCTTTAATTGGGTCCTTGTGAAAGCAAGGGGGGCCTCCCACACTTCCCCCTCTTACCTGTCCAGTGAAAGGGCTAGTTGTTGTGCTGTATGTATTCTATGTTGACCCATTCTAATTGAACTCCTAGGTCTAGCAAAACCGTAGCACCGTTCTTTGTGTGTTGCATGTCAACTAGGTCAGGAGTTCCGTATCACCCACACCACTCTCTGTCAAGTGAACCCATGGAGAACAACCTCAAGAATCAACATAGGCTCATCACTAAGCAGCTTGCAAAGTTGATCCAAAGAGCTGATAGATTTGAAACAAGGCTAGGAACCCTGGAGAGGACTCGGGAGCCTTATACTGAACCAGAGTTTGAATCACCTCCTCACCCTAGGAGATTCCCTCAACATGATCCCTCCTTAGAGGTTGAGCCTATTGAGGAATCCAAAGAAGACATCTATGAATCAAGTATAGTGGAGAAGTGTGATGAAGATGGACCCAAGGTCGAAATCACTGAGGAACTCATAGAAAAAGATCTTGAACCCACTATAGAATTTGAAGGACTGACTGAGCCAGGATCAAACATAGTAGATGAAAGTGAAGGTTCCCAAGTATTGCCCATAGAGAAGGTCTAGGAACAAGTCCCTAAGGAACAACCCAAAGAAGTAGACATTAGTTTAGAGGACTTTCAAGATAAACTTCCCAAAGACCTTCCTGATGACCTTCCACCATCTAGGAACACCCAGCCTGCCCTAGAACTTGCACCCATAGATCAATGTCCAAATTTTAAGATCATCCTGAATAACCTAGGTCTGTTTCATGCTTCCCATAGATTGCCCCAAGACTCCAATTCCTATTTCCTTCCCTTCCCTGAGTCTTCTCATGTTTCTAGAGCCATTGGATTACATTTTGTAGAGATTACCACATTGCATGAATCCTTAGAGCCCATCTTTTTTGCTACCTACTTTTGGTATACCTTATGGCATTTGCTAGGGATCCATGGTAATCTTTCATGTGCATACCAGACCAGGGTCAAACCTAGAGAGTCAATAGTTTGTTAGGTTTAGGCCCTAAGAGTCCAATAAAATCCCTCTTAATAAGAATGCATAGTTGAGTTTGCATTTTGTTAGGTGTCTGTACGAGTCTTCGAGTTCGCAGAATCATTCACACAGCATGCATAAGGGGATTAGCCAAAAACTAATTTAAGTAATAATACATACTAGAAATTGGCTGATTCTTGAAAGCAAGCCAAAAAATTTGACATAGGAGATTTGGTAATGATTAGGCTTAGGCCTGAATGGTTTCCACCGGAAACCATTAAAAAACATCATGCTCATGGAGCTGGCCCCTTTAAAGTGATAAGGAGAGTTGGCTTTAATGCCTATGTGCTTGAGCTACCCCTAGATTATGGCATTAGCTCGACTTTCAATATCCCGACTTAGTCGAGTATAGGGAACAGGCAACAATACCCAGTCAGCCATTTGGGCCTGACCTATCCTTTGAGAGTGAACTCGACCCTGAGTGTCCACCTCCAATTTTACTCGAGAGAGGAGAATGGATTAAGCATGTCCTGGATGATCAAGCTATCATAACCCGGGGCAAAGGCTATCAGCATTACTTGGTTCATTGGTAAAGCCGACCGGAGTCCGATGATTCGTCAATTACCCAGAGGACTTGCAGTGCCTCGACCCCGAATTTTCGAGAAATATCAAAGCCAAATTAACCTTTACTCGACAGGGTTGAGTTCCTCCCACCCCGGGAGAATTGGTGTGGGCACCAGGATTAGATAGAGGCTTCTCAACCCTTTATGGATCTCAGATTAGGGTTTTAATTTGTTAGGTCCTGTAATAAGGCTTCAAGCCTGAGCATTTTATTTTTGAGTCATGTATCTAGTTTCAATTTTTGTTTTGGTCATGTACTTTGGCCAATTTGGTCAAGTTAGGGTCAATTTGTCCTGTAATTAGCCATGTTGGTTCACAAGCTCAAGTAAATTTGAAAATGGGCTCAAGCTAGTTTGAAGATGGGTTCACAAGTGGGTAATCAAGTCAAGCCCAATTAAAGAAGAGTCAAGCCATCTCTCCTCCATACCAAGTAGGAGTGCCAACTAGAGTGCCACATCATTAGTGCCACAATGCATGGAAGGCACCACTTCAGCTCATGAGGAGTGCCACATCGTCAGTGCCACATGGCATGGGGAGGCCCACTTCACCAAGTTCCTTTGGGTGGCCAACTGGAGTGCCACATCATCAATGCCACATGGCATGGGAGGTGCCACTTCAGCTTATGAGGGGTGCCATATCATCAATTCCACATGGCATGGGGAGGCACCATGTCACCAAGCTCCTATGGGTGGCCAAGTCAAGATGAAAAATTCAAATTCAAATTCATGTTTGACTCCCATTAATCTTTCCTTGATCCAAGTAGACAATACCCACATAACACTCCCCATATCAAGCATCCCCTTGGTCCAAGCTAACAACATCCTCACTCCACTCCACAAATCAATCTACCAAGATCAATCTTCATGAAAAGATTCAAAATTCAAAAGTTAGATGCCAAGTTTCATGAAGGAGGAATTCAAAATTCAAATGGCCACCCCTTGATTCATGAAGACAAGATCCTCATTTCACTCCCCCAAATCAAGCTTTGTAACTTCCCTTTTCAAATTTTGAATGTAAACTTGGGTGCTTATAAAAGGACCCTAACCCTCTTGTAAGAATTTGAATTTTGATGAAATGAAAAAAAAGTTTGAGAAGTTTTCTTCTAGCCCTTGTCTTCTAGACTAGGAACTCCGTGAGGGAGCACCTTTGTCCTTCGAGACATCGAGGGGTGAGAGGCCTAGAGTTACTATCCTTCTACGCAAGCCACCTTCCCACCTTCAAGTTTGGATGCCATCTGGATGATCCACCTGGGTGCATAGCAAGAATAACCTCCTCCACCACCATTCTCAACTTTTGTTCTCTCATTTCTTACTTGCTTCTTGATGATTTCTAACCCTTCACTTGGGTGCTCGCAGGTCCTCCAGGTGCCATGGACAATGGAGTCGGTCTCCCATGCCTTCGCAACCATCAGACGGAAAGCCAGGGAATATGCAGGGTTGAAGGCTTGATCCTCCAGGCCGCATCCGCGAGAACAAGTGAACTCGACATCGGGCGCATTAGAGTTTTTTTTCAAGGTTTGCATCCCTAAAACTCCTAAGTAGATATTGATCTAAGAGCTAAGTCCTATGGGGTTTCTCAATCCTGGGATTCTCTCCTTATCTTTGTTTTGGTGCTATCTTGCATGTTAGAAAGTTCTTATCATTTTAGAATCTCTAGATCTGCTCTTTGCTTGTTTTCGAGAATTCTTAAATCCACCAAAACTTTAAAAAAAATTAACAAGAGAATTGATCATTTGCATCAGCATGCATCTTAGCATCTCTTAGTTCCACATCAGGCGACCTATAGAGCCCTGAGAGAGATAACCCGTCTCCACCATTGACACCCCCGGCGGATCCCCAGATCACCGCACTGGCCCAGTAGGTCCATTCCCTGGCTATAGCAGTGCGCCAGCTTCATTATAGACACTGGTCCTTGGTAACACAGTAGCAGCCAGGGATGCCGGTGACCCACGCCATCGATCCCAGACCCAGCCTACGGTCCTTCCAGGAGGGGCCATTGCATGCGGCCTTCCACCCACGAGGAGACTACAAGTGGCCAGAAAGAAGTAGCATGATGGCCCGACTGGCTAGAAGAACCGCTCCCTAGTGTTAGACAATGGTGCACACTCGCACCAATGGCACCGGCGTGGTCGGGAACTCAGGCAAGAGTTCCCTCACTCTGCACCTCCTTCACCCCTGACAGCCTCTGCCAAGGGGTCCACAGATGAGGCCATTCACCTCCAGGCAGAGAAGTGCCTCGAAGATCAGGAACATAAACTGGCCAACCTCTCCCACCAGTTTGCAGAGACTCAAGGCTCCCCTAGTGAGCCCACGGGTTCGACACCCTCCTCCTTTCTTCCATAGAATCCAAGAGGAACCGATCCCCAACCAGTTCTGCATGCCCCAGGTTGATCCCTATGACGGGACAACCACCCCCCTGGACACCTGGAAAACTATAAGGCCCTTATCAGGGTCCAGGGGGCCACTAACGCTCTCCTCTACATAGCCTTCCTGACTATCCTAAGGAAGGCTACTCGAGCCTGGTTCTCTAGACTCGAGTTTGAAAGCATTGACTCTTTCTCCAAGTTGGAGAAAAAGTTTGTGGCACACTTTGATGCATGCAGAAAGGTTCCATGTGAAGCCGACAGCCTTTTCTCGATCCGCTAGTAGGACCGAGAGTGATAAGGGATGGGGTTCTAACATGATGCATGCAGATGAATAACATGAGAAGGATAAAAAATCAGGTTAAAATAAAAAAAATACTTTTAGATTTTTTAATTTAGTTATTCCCAAAAAGGAGACTAAACTGGGTTAGGGTTTCATGAGATGGTTAGAATCCTACCCACATGCTAGAAACTATCAAAGTGATAAAAAACTAAGGATGCAAGGGTTAAGAAATGCCTATTTGGTACATGTTCTCCTTCAAAAATATCAAACAAAGAGAGGAGGGAATCGGGTTTAACATACGAGGCAATGATGTCTTATTGCTATAGATGAGATCTCTCCACTTAGATTGGTGCCTAGATGTCCCGCTCACTTTCTCGTGGATTCGCCAGCTTTTTATTAGTTTGATTTGAGGGCAAGAAAGACCTCTTCCTTGGATGGTTTCACCGGAGGGATCCTGGCTTGGAGGGCTACCTGGATAGAAGATGGAGGAGGGGCGGCTAGGGCTAGGGTTTGGAAAAGAACTAGCTAATTAGATAACTAGGGTCTCACATCCCTCGATGTTTCGAAGAACAAAGGCAAACGTGTCTCACACCCACTCCTCATAGAGGCAACAGTGGACGAGGAAATTCACTCAAATTTTTATTCATCAAAAGTTCTGTTTACGAGAGGGGGAGGGGGTGGGTATTTATAGATTCACTCAGGTCCCTGGACTCCCTGACAGAATGGGATTATATGACTTGAGGGCCAATAAAACTCTGTTCCTTGGGCTTGGGCTGGGGGGGGTTGGATGTAAGTTAGGTTCAGCCCTAGGTTAACATGCAGAATTCATCAATTTTTGGTATCAGAGCAGGATTAGGGCATGTTCTTGCATCATAGTTTAGATTTTTTGCTTGCTATTTTCTACATTAGGAGTACAAATATAGGTCTAGATCCCCATTAATTTATTACTTTTTTCTCTAGTTTTCATGTCATTTGATCTATATTTTGTCCTCTATTTTTCTGTGGTTTTTTTGCATTTTTTTTGATTTAGAAATAGGGTAAAATCTACATGAGAAAAAACCCTAACAAAAAATTCTGCATACTGAATTTTGCATACTAGTCCAAATCTAGGTCCAATTTCCTATTAAATTTTTACTTTTTTTCTCTGAAATTTGTAGTACGTCATCCTTGTTGAGTCCTTTATTTTTTATGAATTTTCTGATAATTTTTCTGATATGAAAACCTAGAAAATGCTGCATTAAACCAAAACCCTGTATTGCTGAATTCTGCATGTTAACCTAGGGCTGAACCTAACTTACACCAAACCCCCCCTAGCCCAAGCCCAAGAGAATTGAGTTTTCTTAGCGCCCAAGTCATGTAATCCTAGTCTGTCAGGGAGTCTAGGGACCTAGGTGAATCTATAAATACCCACCCCCACCCCCTCTTGTAAACAGAACTTTTGATGAATAAAAATTTGAGTGAATTTATTTGTCTAATGTTGCCTCCGTGAGGAGTGGGTGTGAGACCCATTGGCCTTTGTTCTTCGGAACATCGAGGGGTGTGAGACCCTAGTTGATGTGCGATGGATGTAAAGACTAATTCTAATAATTAAGAATTTAATTGTGATGAGTAATGGCAGCAAACTCAGATAAATTATCAAATTAATTTAACAAAAAAATTAGACTAAGTCTCTACTAACTACCCGCAATATGATCAGCATGCAATCACATAAAGAATCCTGGATCTGATGATTGAGAAACCACCAATACAAGGTCATCCTGACTTCAATTAACCATATCTAATGAGATTCAGATGGTTACTTATCAATAATGCTTTTCTCTCCTCCATTTCAATAAATATGTATTCAATTCTCGCGATCTCGTGGTAGGATTGCAAACTTCAATCCTTCAGAGCAGATCTTCCTATTGATGGTTGGATGGCAAGGGAAACCTTCTCTTCTAATCGAGAACACTAGGGATCCTACAAAAAATTATGATTAGAACAATGAAAATGGAATGGAAATCTAAAATGAGAGAGGGAAAGAAGGATGGTCAGCTTGGTTCTGGATCTGGACTGGATGATGAAGATGATGGTGCCTAGCTTCTGGATCTTGGACTCAGGAGATAACTTGGACTTTAGTACTCCACATACACTAGTGCAATGCTTAACCAGCAGAGCACTCACACACTACAATTGCTTAACCAGCAATTGCACTCTCAACGCTTACCCAGCAATTGGAGAAAGGAAACTGGCAGAGTTTCATTAATCAATCATAAGTTTGATACAAGGGATAGATTGGAGTTGTTTTCATAGATCCTCCATACAAGGTAGTATGATAACATAGAATTCTTTTGAATACATGATTATTTAGAGATTATATTGGACTCTACTCTCCTTGACCTTGATGAAGACTCTTTGTAATTTAAATTGAGTAGACCCCCTCTTGTAACTGGACTTCTCCATGGCCTGGGTGGTGAATGAGGCTTTCCACGACTTTAAGAAGAAATGTGGTGACAAAATGAGATAAGATGGTGCTTTAATTTCTTCTCAATTAACGCTAATCCATCCTTGGCATGAACTCCTTCATGGTTTCAAATTTGCATGGTAGGCAAGATAATAAAACTTCTCTTTAAATGTTGAATAGATTCCATGAGAACTTGAACTCCTTTGAAATTTAGATGAACCTCCACTGATGCGGGATGACTCCAAGATTGCTAAACATACATGAAAAATAGTAAAATAATTTTTTATAATTTTTATAATTTTATTTGTATGCTAGATTTCTAAAATATATAAGAACTAGCGGAAAGTCTAGTAGTGCAAAGAATCATCGAATTGTAGGCAAACTCATGCAAACTAATGAAATAGCCAGGACCTGAGAGTTGAGAAACTCCCGATTTAGGATAGTTAATCTTCATCAAATCAGATAATAAGAGAAGGGAAAGTTTCTTTCCAGTCAGAGATTAAAATTCAGTAACAGAAGGGATCACTCACACTCTGATCAGAGCCTGAAGAAGAAGCCTCGATTCCCTTGAATTTGATGGCTGATCTGAGCAGTCCTGGAAGCAAAGAAGGCCTCCTCATGGGAAGTGAAGCACCTCGGGGATCCTGCAAGCATCAGGGTCAATCAAAACAGCAATTAAACAAAAGGAATAAGAAACTAGGGTTTAGAATTGAAAGAACTAGGTTTAGGTGTGGATGTCTTGGGGAAGAAGCAGTTGCTCGACTGGGGCAGAAGCTAGGGCATCTTCCTCTGGGCATGGTTGATCTCCAAAGATGTAGATGGAAGCTAGGGCAGCAAGGTTTCAATCCGGGAACACAAGGAGAGCACACAAGAACAAGAGAACCAACACTAGAACACCAAACATAAGGCAATATCACAAAATTTTAGCAAGTTGTATTCATAAGAAAGAGATGATTACAAGAGGGGGAGGGGTGGGGTATTTCTAGAGTTCCCATGCCCTCTCTAACTAGGGTTACACTTAGGTTAACAAGCCTTTTCCTAGTTAGATTACATGTCCTTTCCTAGCTAGGTTAGAATTACAAAGCTTAAAAGAACTAGGAATCCTAATTAGGTTATACTAGTCTTCTCCTTCTCACTTAAGGACATATCCCTTTGAGCTTTGACTTGGTCAACCCTTCAAGGATGCCTAGGAGGGCATGTTGGACTTCTAGGAGCTGTAAGGGGCCGGTCCAAAGGGGCTTGGGTGCATGGGCTTGGGCCTTTGGAAGGTGGGGTGGCTTGATGGCCTGGTAGCAGGAATATTCCATGGAATCTTGCTTCTTAAGGGCTTGGGCTTGGCACCTGGGCTTGATTTCTTTGGGCTAGGATGTAGGTGGACCTTCGGAATCATGGATGCCCTAGTTTGAGAATATGCTCTGGTATCTGGAGAGGAATCTGGGCATCTAGAGGGCATATGGAAGGAATCAGGGTTTTTGAAAGCATCTTGGTCCTGGGTTGTCACACAAAATCCAATAGGCTAATGTAGTGGCCTCTGACTCCTGAATGTGGCCTGGTGGAACTCTAAAATAGGCTAACCTCCTCTCTTGTACAAAAATTGGACTCATACTATACTCATAACTGATGTACATGACTCAATATACTGACTAGGTTGAGGGTTGTGACAAATCAACTAACCTCAACTTATTACAGGACTCAATCTTAATTGATTACAAAATTTTCAAAACTTTGACACATGACTAATTAAACCATATGGGATCCAGTGATCTGTGTCTGATCTGGTATCCCCACCATCCACTTATCCTTGGACTCTTCTCACATTTAAATTTGAATGATTCCTTGGATGGGCATCCATCTTGGAGTGGGCGACAATTTGAGGATGAAGGGGTGCTAAATGAGAAGTAGAATCCTTCTGTTTTACTTCTCTTAATGGCATCTTCTGGGATTTTTAAATGGGTGATGAGAAGAGAGTTGGATGGCACCTCTTTTGGATAAAGATAAACTTAAAATTGTCCCAATGTCTTGATGTCCTAATGTCCCATGTCTCGATGTCTGGATGTCCCAATGTCTTGATGCCTAGATGTTCCAATGTCCGAATGTCTGGTAAAATTTTTGGACAACCTTCTTCGATCATGGAATTGATTCAAAAAGGTGATGTGGCATGATGGTGACATGGCTTCAACAACTAGGCTTGGCCTTGGTCAACAATTGAGCTTGAACTCCATCGACTCATTCAATTATAAGACTCAACTTTTTAAGCAAACCTAATTTGAAAAATTTGCAAAATAAAGCAAACTAATGTTATTTACAGGACTCAAGCTAAAATTAAAATACTTGGATACTCATTGGTGATCCACAACAAGCTTGGAGGGTTCTGACGACTTTTCCTAGCTCTGGTGTCCTCACCACTAGTTATCTAATTAGCTAGTTATTTTCCAAACCCTAGCCCTAGCTGCCCCTCCTCCATCTTCTATCCAGGTAGCCCTCCAAGCTAGGACCCCTCCAGTGAAACCATCCAAGGAAGAGGTCTTTCTTGCCCTTGAATCAAACTGATTAAAAGCCGGCAGATCCACAGGAAAGTGATCGGGACATCCAGGCGTCGATCTGAGCGGAGCGATCTCATCTACAACAACAAGACATCATTACCTGATATGTTAAACTCGATTTCATCCTCTCTTTGTTTGATATTTTGAAGAAGAACATGTACCTAATAGGCATTTCTTAACCCTAGGATCCTTAGTTTTTTTATTACTTTGATAATTTTTAGCATGTGGGTAGGATTCTAACCATCTCATGAAACCCTAACCTAGTCTAGTCTCCTTTTCGGGAATAAATAAATTAAAAAAATCTAAAAATTCTTTTTATTTTAATCTAATTTTTTTATCCTTCTTATGCCATTCATCTATATGCATCATGTTAGAATCCCATCCATTATCAATTTTGTTAGGGTGAGACTAATGGGGTTAGACACAAATCGACTACGGTTTGCTAGACTAAGAGCCAAAGCCAAGTGAGTTAACTCAACTTACACCCAACTCAACACTTAGTCCTTCCACTGGCCAGGTAAGAGGTGGGGTGCTGGGAGGCTTCCCCTGCTTGTCATAGGTCCTAATTAAAAACCACCAGTTCCTTAGGGCATTTGCCTTTGGACCTCTAGCCTTAGACACCAGTTTTCAGTAATAAGTGAAGGGTTGAATGCACTAGTTTTCCTACTAGACTTAGACTCGAACTGTTGGTGTCCCTAAGTCAATTAAGTTGATAGTTGATTTTATTAAGGCTTGGGTGTATATGAGGATGGCTGTTTTGGACCCAGGACAGGTGATGAAATCCTGCCCTGATCTGACATAGTAGAGTGCCCTTAAGATTAGGTTAATGCAAATGATGCACATATGATGAAACTCTAACCAGTCTAAAATAAAAAAATAGAGAAAAAGCCTCCTTGGCCGCCCCATCATATCTCCATCTTCACCCCTTGGCCACCCCATCAACCATTCATATTAGGATGCCCGCCATCTCTTTAGAAAGCCCTAGGCCATCTACTTCTTTCTCCACCTGGCTGCCCACTCCATCTTCAACCCTGCTCTAGGCTGCCCCTATCCACTCCAATCCAGGCATCCTAGCTCCAAGCCAGGCCACCATCTTCAAGTTCCCGACTGCCCTCATCAAAGAATCCTAGCATCTTCATTAACCAGGCCACCAGCACATCCAACCTTCTCTTAACTTTCCAACTTTAATTCATATTTTTTCCTTATTTTACATCACTAACCTTTGACATTTGTAGGATCCCTCTAGTGCCACGCCCTCTGGATGAGGTCTTCTTTGCTCCCAAACTAATCTGATAAAAAGTTGACGGATCTACGAGAAAGCGACATCATCCAGGCACCGATCCGAGTGAAGCGAACCCTTCTATGATATCTAGAGCATCATTACTAGGTATGTAGAACCTTTCCCTTCTCACTTTTTCTATTTTGTTGAAGTAGAGCATGCACCTAATAGGCCTTCTTAGTCCTAGGATTCTTTATTTGCTTTGTCTCTTTGATAGTTCGAGCATGTGGGGAGGGTTCTAACCATTAAGTGAAACCCTAAATTTATGAGAAAAAACCTGAACAAAAAAATTCCGCACACTGAATTTTGCATACAAGTCCAAATCTAGGTCCAATTTCCTATTAAATTTTTACTATTTTTTTGAAATTTGCAGCACGTCATCCTTATTGAGTCCTCTATTTTTTCTACATTTTTTGATAATTTTTATGATATGAAAACCTAGGAAATTCTGCATGAAACCAAAACCCTGTATTGCTGAATTCTTCATGTTAACCTTGGGCTAAACCTAACTTACATCCAAACCCCCCCAGCCCAAGCCCAAGGGAATTGGGTTTTCTTGGCTCTCAAGTCATGTAATCCTAGTCTGTCAGGGAGTCCAGGGACCTGGATGAATCTATAAATACCCACCCCCTCCCCCTCTTGTAAACAGAACTTTTGATGAATAAAAATTTGAGTGAATTTCTTTGTCTACTGTTGCCAACATGAGGAGTGGGTGTCAGACCCGTTTGCCTTTGTTCTTCTAAACATCAAGGGGTGTGAGACCCTAGTTATCTAATTAGCTAGTTCTTTTCCAAACCCTAGCCCTAGCCGCCCTCCTCTATCTTCTATTCAGGCAGCCCTCCAAGCCAGGATCCCTCTAGTGAAACCATCTAAGGAAGAGATCTTTCTTTCCCTCGAACCAATCTCATAAATAGCCGGCGGATCCATAGGAAAGTGGCTGGATCATCCAAGCACCGATCCGAGCCGAGCGAACTCTTCCATGGCTTCAAGATCATCATTGCTAGGTAACACTAACCCTTTCTATCTCTCTTTGTCTGATTTTTGAAGATTGAACATGCACCTAATAGGTCTTCTTAGTCCTAGGATCCTTTATTTGCTTTGTCTCTTTGATAGTTATAGCATGTGGGTATGATACTAATAGATATAGGATAACCCTAACCTAGTCTTTCCTAGTTTCGGGAATCAGACCATAAAAAAAAATCTAAAAATATTTGTTTGCTTTAATCTGATTATTTTCATGTTCATCCCTTGCATATCATCCTACATCATGTTAGAATCCTGTCCCTCATTAGAGAGCCCCTCCAGGATTACGTGTCCCAGTTTAAAGCCACCACCCTTGAGATCTACCACCTTGATGAGCCAGTCGCTATGCTAGCCCAGAAGAGGGGGCTGCGAACCTCCCGCTTTACCTACTCCCTTGACAAGAAGCCCCCAAAGACCTAGTTGGAGCTCCTCCTCCGAGCTCACAAGTATATGTGTGCAGAGGAGGCTGACCAACCTAGAAGGGAGTTGGATGGGAGGCCACTGAAGAGGCAGCCTATCAGGGAAGCACCGCTCCCCTAACCCAAAAGATGGCACCGGTCTAGTGACCGGGGCTGAGACCTAGAGTCGACCCCACCAAAGAAGAAAAGTTCACTCCTCTCTTCACCCCGAGAGCAAAGATCCTAATAGAAATTAAGGGCAAAGGCTTCCTACGTTGACCTCCCCCATTAGGGTCGTCCGCTATGCATGACAGGTCGCACTACTACCGCTTCCACAGGGACCACAGCCATGATATTGAGGAATGCCACCACCTGAAGAGGGAGATGGAAGACCTGATCAAGTACAGCTACCTCAAAATGTACATGAAGGGAGGAGCTCCCCCAATAGCCCAGAATGAAAATCCTCACCACTCGCCATTGATAACCGGCCCACTAAAAAGCTGGTCAGGATGATCTCCTAGGGGGTAGGGAGAACGTCGAAGAGGGCTAGGGGAGAGAAAAGCATGATGATGTCCTCCCCTGCGAGAGAGAAGGGCCAACCAGGGTAGATAACCCAAATAATGATGCTATCATCGTTGAATTGATGATAGCAAAACATCTTGTAAAAAGAATTATGGTTGACAGTGGAAGCTCTGCAGACATCCTTTTTTATGATGCCTTCGCAAGGATGAACTTATCTATTGACCAAATAAAGCCGGTGTTTGCACCCTTAGTAGGCTTCACCAAGGACTCAATCAGAGTCGAGGGAGAGATTACGCTCCCAATAACTATCGGGAGCCCACCTCAGTAAAGTATTGTGCTGACAACATTTACCATTGTGAGGCTTCACTCACCTACAACGTGATCCTCGAGCATTCCGGACTCAGCCTGCTTGATGCCACCATCTTAACAAGATGTCTCCTCATTCAATTCCCAACCCCTTGGGGGACCAGGGAGATGAAAGGATCCCACCAACTGGTCCAGCACTACATGCAGGCCATCCCAGGATCGCGAGGGGCCGATCTGAGCCCAGCCATTGATCAACTGAATCCGGCAAAATCGGAGCTGAAGGGAAAACTAGTTGAGCCCTTACTATCCTTCCCCTTGGGAGAGGATCCCTTGAAGACTATGCAGGTGGGAACCTTGCTACCTGAAGAAGAGAGATCACGTATGCTCAGTTTCTTGCAGGCCAATATGGATGTTTTCATGTGGACTGTCGTAGACATGCCCGGGATCCCACAAGAAGTGATCACCCACAGGTTGAATATCAATCCTAACTATCACTCAGTCTGATAGAAGAAGAGAAATTTTGCCCTGAAGCTGTAGAAAGCGATTGACGAGGAAATCAAGAAGCTCCTTGTAGCAAGCTTCATCTGTAAGGTACGGTAACCCGACTGGCTTGCTAATATGGTGATGGTTAGGAAAGCTTCTGGAAAGTGAAGGATCTATGTAGACTACACCAATCTCAACTGGGTATGCCTGAAGGATAACTTTTCACTAACCAAGATTGACTAGTTAGTGGACATGATCTTGAAAGGATTATGCCCTATAAGCCAATATCTGTATCTCCCAGACCATTGTAAATTGACAAATTAATAAAGGCAATAATTTTTTCATCATTCGCTGTGTCATTATATGATGAACCCCATAGATTAGGGCTATGGTTGTAGGGCTATGATGAGATCATACCAGTGAGATCTAAGGCCTTAAAACCCTAATCTAGAATATTCCTAGTCATAGGAACCCTGAGTTGGGGATCAGGGTTTCCGGTAAGACTGGCACATCCTATGTATGCTGAAAAGGGTGACTGCTCTCACAGTCATTTGTGTAGGACACTAATACAAGGATGTGGGTGCTCATTAGTGAATGAGTTCACTGAATAGATCCAGTTTGAGAACATCTAATGGAGCCTTAGCTGCATGTCAATAGATGTTTCACATAGTGGGAGTTGTACAAGTAGTCCTATGACCTGAGACTGCCATAATACCTTATGTACATGAACCCATGCTTTGGTTCAATCTCAATCATGACACTGGGTCATGCACGAGGTTGATGCTGGGTATGGTGAATTGTATATGAAGGTAATGAGTAGGTCAACAAGGAATTGATCACTCCTAGTAGGAGGAGATTGCATCCAGCCAAATTAGGTCAGATGATGATTCAGGAAATCTTTGATCAAAGTACAGATATTAGAAATGATTTCTAATATCGAATTAATTGAATCATTAGTGAATGACTGAGATGGGAATGAGTATAAACTGGATTTGACATGATTCCATATCCATAGTTATATTCGGGATGCAAGATGATTGAAGGATCGAATTGTACGGGAACTTTCCACTGAAGGGTAGTTTTGGAATTACACCAGAATTTCCATATCTTCCGGGTAGACATGACACGTTGCTAGACGTCAATCTTGTCTTGTGGGTTGATCAAATTAAATGGTTTAATTGGATCACTAATTAGGAGGAGTCCTAATTGACTGACTCGAGTTAGCTCGATTTGACCTAAATTGATTAGAATGAGTTCTGATCAGATTAGGTCAACTTGCACTCGGACCCACTGCTGGCTAAGTATGGAACCCAATGGGTCACACACTTAGGACAGATAATCAAGATTTAATTTGGAATTAAATCTCGTTTGCAGATGAACACACTAGCATGTGTTGCAAACCATGACTTCTACTTGAATCGGATTCGAGTTAGGGTTCCGATTTGGTCTTTTTTGGATCCAAATTCATTCCGGTTTGAATCTAATTGAAGATACAAAATGTTGGGCTAACTATAGGCTAGCAATTGGGCTAACCTAAGAGGCTAAACCCCTTTCCCACATCGCCTAAAACCCCTCCCCCTCTCTTCCCACGCGCGCGCGCAAGGAGAAGAGTCCACACGCGCGTGGACTCTTTCCAAGACGCGTCTTTGCGTGAAAGGAAAGAAAAAACGCCGGTGATTTTTGAAGAGGCGTGGAAGAGAGTCCACCTAGGCTTGGACTCTCCAAAAAGGGAAAAAATACCGTGAGAAAAGAAAAGAAAAACACCGAAGGGGCGCGACTCTTCTTTCTGTGCGCGCCCTTCTGTGTTTTTCACGATCCTTCTTCGCGTCTTCCCATCCCAAAGGCCGTGAGATTAATCCCAAGGGCCATGAGATTAAGAGAGAAGACGTGAGAAGGAGAGAGGGACGTGAGAGGATTTTTTCAGATGAGAAGGCGCCTCTCTGTCGCCTATTTAAGAAGAAGGCTTCACCGTAAAAATTTATTCCAGATTTTCTACGGCGAAGCCTTGCTTCTCTTTCCTTCTCCCTCTCCAGAAGACTGTTTCCCCCTCCTCTCTTTCCTCTTTGATTCCTTTACAGAGCCTAGGCTCTGTCGAATCTCAGAACAGAAGGAGAGTCAGAGAGAGAAACTCTCCGACGGTAAAGGAAGAAGGCGCCTCTTTTCTTTCTTTCTTACATTAAGACAACTTTGTCTTAATTTTCTTCTCCCTCCAAGACAAGCCTTGTCTTATTTTAGGACAAGGGCTTATTCTTAAGACAAGAGTGTCTTAAGGGGCCAAAGTTGCTAAAAAACTAGGAGAAGAGTAAGAGAGAAAGTTTTGGTCCCCGTTTGGCTAGAGGAGTCCTAGCCAATAGCCCATATATCAAGTTCTTGGGGTAGAACTTGATTGGAAGGAACCCAATTGAGGAGTCACTGTCTTGATCATCTGCCGTGTGGATCACCATCGGAGGGCGGACAAGTGGACGCCTGGTGTTTTCAAAAGGTTACTCTATTTGGAGTTTATTTCTACATCAGATTGGATATAGCGATCTGAGGTTAGTATCTAAACTATGTTTAAATTTGGACATGCATGTAGTCATAAGTTTTAATTGCTAATAAGGAGATTTGGGATTAGGGTTCGGACCTGATTTCATAAAGTTTTTGAAATCCATACTTCCGCACTGGTTACCGAACCCCACAGTGGTATCAGAGCATCCTTATTAGGATTAAAACTTATGAAGTTCAATTCATGATGTAGTATCATGTTAAAGTTTTATATTGATGCACAGTGCATGTCTTTGATTGAACATGAGTTTGATGATTGCCACCAGTTAGGGTTTTCCACTGAAACCCTAATTGTCTTAGAGATATGATTAGCCCTAGAGCCATCATACTGAAATAAGGTTGCCCTGGCATAATGGTGTATCCATTATGTGGTAAATGGTTGTCCTAGTATGATGGCACACATTTCACATATTTGCTTAGTTTAAAGCATGTATTAATATATGTGATAGCTTTTAATTGAATGTGCTGGCATTGCATGAACCCCTCTTAAAATTATATTAAGTGGTAGTATAGTTAACCGATAAGCATTATTAGTCATGATGGATAATTAGTCATTTCGGTGTCTAGAAAGGTGGTTCTGGGAAGGTAAAGGGAATCGTGGTTTTTAATTGGTTCCGTTGACTGACCTGGCCAATTTTAAATTGGTGTCTAGGAAAGCAACGGGGGGACCCCCACATCTCTTCCACTAGCCTGGCCGATCTGATTGATTTAATTCTTGACTAACATGCTTGGTGTTAAAATACTATTATTGGCCTTCCTTCATGATAGGTCATCATTGTGTTACGATCTATACTAGGTTTGTTGTGTACACACAAGACCTAATATGGTGACTAACACATTTTTGGCCTAATACAATTATTTGTTTTGGCATGATTTAAAGTAATATTTGTTGTGTACACACAAGGGTATTACTATTAAAGTCATGACTATATGGCTATGAAGGGTCTTACTTAACTAAAATATTAGTTTGTTGTGTATACACAAGGCTATTAATATTTTAGAGGCCGAGATAAGTTGAGAATTGTACAGGTTACAATTGGAAAGAGTTTTCCTACCTATGAACTTATATAAGATTTGTTGTGTACACACAAGGTCTTTTATGAGGGATTGGGATCTCAACCCCACTAAGAAAGATCAATTAAGGTTTTCTCGATCATCGTATAGAGGGTTATGATGCTCGATAAAATAGTGGGAGACATAATTAAATTAAAGTCCTAATTTAATTATGTGTTGTCATTTCATGGTTGTTTGCTTATGTTTTCGTTCTTTGTTTAAATGTAGATAAATGGCCTCTTCACTCTCACTCCGTAGTATTTTAGATGCCAACAAACTGACTGGGCCTAATTATGTTGATTGGCTGAGAAATTTGAAAATAGTACTCAGTCAAGAAAGAATTTCCTATATTCTTGATACCCCGATTTTGGAACCACCAAGGGAAGATGCCTCGCAAGAGGAGAAGACCACATATAATATGTGGCAAAATGACTCACTTACTGTCAAATGTGTTATGCTTGCCTCTATGACTAACGAGTTGCAGAGGCAGCATGATAGCATGGATACTAACTCCATACTGCTAAATTTAAAAGAGCTTTATGGAGAACACAGTAGAACTGCTAGATATGAAATATCTAAGCAGTTGTTCCGTGCAAGGATGACAGAAGGTACATCAGTACAAGACCATGTATTAAAGATAATTGATCTAATCACTCGATTAGTTCAATTAGGTTTTGTAATGGATGGGGAGTTGAATCAAGACTTGATCTTGCAATCACTCCCAGAGTCATTTTCACAGTTTGTTCTTAATTACCATATGAACAAACTTAATTCTTCCTTGCCTGAGCTGTTGAATATGTTGAAAACAGCAGAGAGCCATGTAAAGAAAAATAAGGCTCCAGTTCTTCTTGTGGATAAGAAGAAGACAGGCAAAAGGGGTTCCAATAAGAGGATGAATCCCAAAGGGGGCATTAAGAAGAAGAAAGGAAAGAAGGCCTCCGGACAGATGACCTGCTTTCATTGTGGCAAGTCGGGTCATTGGAAAAGAAACTGCAAGGTTTACCTTGCAAGTTTGAAGCCTGGTGCATCAGAGGCACCAAAAGGTATGAAAGAAGTTCATACTATTTTGTCATTGGATTCTTCCATTTCAAATACTTGGATGTTGGATACCGCCTGTGGTCATAACATCTGCAAATCATTGCAGGGACTTCAGGGGCTTAAAGTATTGAAGGAAGGTAACTTTGAGCTCTACGGTGCTGGAGGGGACCCCATCCAAGCAGAAGCTGTAGGGACTTATGTTTTGAAGTTACCTTCAGGGAAGATCTTGGAGCTAAGGAATTGTTACTATATGCCAAAAATCATTAGAAATATCATATCTGTACCCTTGTTACTTAAACAAGGATATACTATGAATGTAATGAGCAGTGGCTGCTCAATTTCTTTATCTAATGAAATTATATGTTATGGCATATTCTGCAATGGTCTCTTAACTCTTTCCACTAATGACAATGTTTTTCATGTTTCTAACAAACGGAAAAGAGATGATGTTAACAATACCTTACTTTGGCATTGTCGACTTGGACATATTAGTGAGACTAGGATTAACAAGTTGTACAAAGAAAATTTCTTTGATCCTTATGACTATGAGTCATTAGGAACTTGTGAATCATGTCTCATGGGTAGATGACCAAGACTCCATTTAGTGGACATGGAGAAAGGACAAAGAGTTATTAGGACTCATACACACAGATGTATGTGGGCCTATGACAACTCAAGCCTATGGTGGATACTCATACTTCATCACATTTACTGATGATTTTTCAAGGTATGGATTTGTGTATCTAATGAAACATAAGTCCGATGCTTTTGAAAAATTTTTAGAGTATCAAAGTATGTAGAGAAACAGACAGGAAAAGTATAAAGATCCTCCGATCAGATAGAGGAGGTGAATACTTATCCACTGAGTTTCTTGATCACCTTAAAGATAAGGGGATCATCTCTGAATGGACTCCTCCTTACACACCACAATTAAATGGTGTTGCTGAAAGGAGGAATCGTACTTTATTGGATATGGTACGGTCCATGATGTGCTTCACGGAGTTACCTTTTCTTTCTGGGGATATGCTTTGGAAACGGCAACTTATATCTTGAATAGAGTACCATCTAAAACTGTCTCTAGCACTCCATATGAATTATGGAGAAGTAAGAAGCCCAATCTTAAGTATATTAAGATATGGGGATGTCCAGCCTATGTAAAAAGGAATTTTGGACATAAACTAGATGCTAGAGCAGACAAATGTCTATTTATCGGATATCCTAGAGATAGTATAGGATATGTGTTCTACCACCCTACTGAACAAAAGGTTTTGGTCAGTAGGCATGCCACTTTTATGGAAAAGGAATTTATCCTACAAAAGGGCACTGGTAGAAATATCGAACTTAATGAGATTCAACAAATAGACACTTCTCAGTCAAGTAACAACATAGTTAATATAGAACCTGAACACACTCCTATCCGTAGGTCTGATAGGGTGCGACAGCACCTGAGAGGTATGGGTTCATAATTGAAAATAATGAAGCCCAAATCATTCAAAATGATGAGCCTCTAACCTATACGGAAGCAGTCATGAGTAGAGACTCAGACAAATGGCTGGAAGCCATGAGATCCGAGATGGACTCCATGTATGTCAACCAAGTATGGTCTTTGGTTGATGCACCAGAGGGTATTAACCCTATTGGGTGTAAATGGGTCTATAAAAGGAAGATTGGGGCAGATGGCCAAGTTGAAACTTATAAAGCCAGATTGGTGGCTAAGGGTTTCAGACAAAAACAGGGATAGATTATGATGAAACATTTTCCCTGTTGCCATGCTCAAATCTATTCGGATTATGCTTGCTATAGCAGCATATCATGATTATGAGATCTGGCAAATGGATGTAAAAACTGCATTCCTCAATGGTTTCCTTGAGGAAGAGGTTTATATGTCACAACCAGAAGGTTTTGTCTTGGAGACTAAACCTAATCAGGTATGTAGGCTAAAGAAATCCATTTATGGATTAAAGCAAGCATCCAGGAGTTGGAACATCCGATTTGATAAAACAGTCAAAGAATTTGATTTTTTCAAAAATGAGGATGAACCTTGTGTGTACAAGAAGACTAGTGGGAGTGCCATAGTTTTCTTAGTTCTATATGTTGATGATATACTTCTTATTGGGAATGATATCCCAATGTTACAATCAGTCAAAGTATGGTTATCGAAACAGTTTTCCATGAAAGACTTGGGAGAAGCATCCTATATACTGGGTATAAAGATCTATAGAGATAGATCAAGAAGGATGCTTGGCTTGTCCCAGTCTAGGTACATTGACCAGGTGCTGAAGAGATTTAGCATGGAGGAAAGTAAAAGAGGTTACTTACCTATTGGTCATGGCATACGTCTTTCTAAGAG
Organism: Areca catechu; assembly: GCA_021397845.1. Classification (NCBI taxonomy): domain Eukaryota; kingdom Viridiplantae; phylum Streptophyta; class Magnoliopsida; order Arecales; family Arecaceae; genus Areca; species Areca catechu. The sequence goes on along the minus strand of CM038043.1, from coordinate 87,812,793 downwards.
GATGTCTCCTAAGACACCTGAAGAAAGAAATAGAATGAGTTCTATACCTTATGCTTCGGCTATAGGGTCGATTATGTATGCTATGTTATGTACCAGGCCTGATGTGGCATATGCCTTGGGTGTAGCCAGTAGATTTCAGGCTGATCCAGGAGAGGATCACTGGAAGGCTGTGAAAAATATTCTTAAGTACCTGAGAAGGACTAAGGATATTTTTCTTATATACGGAGGATCTGATCTTAAACTAGAAGCCTATTCAGACTCTAGTTTTCAATCAGATCCAGATGATAGTAAATCCATTTCAGGGTATGTCTTTACCTTGAATGGTGGAGCAGTAAGTTGGAAAAGCACTAAACAGCAGACTGTAGCTGACTCAACTACCGAGGCAGAGTACATAGCTGTCAGTGAAGCCGCCAAGGAAGCTGTCTGGATGAAGAAATTCATCACAGAGTTGGGAGTAGTTCCTGAGATTGAGAACCCGGTGCCACTCTATTGTGATAACACTGGAGCAGTTGCTCAAGCTAAGGAACCGAGAGCCCATCACAAGTCCAAGCACATTCTGAGACGCTTCCATCTTGTCCGAGAGATAATCGAAAGACAAGAAGTCTGCATCAATAGAGTAGATACAAAGAACAACATAGCAGACCCGTTCACTAAGGCTCTACCACAGCGGGAGTTTGATCGCCACCTCGATTGTATGGGGTTAAAGAATAAGAGCGATTGGCTTTAGTGCAAGTGGGAGATTGAAAGGATTATGCCCTATAAGCCAATATCTGTATCTCCCAGACCATTGTAAATTGACAAATTAATAAAAGCAATAATTTTTTCATCATTCGCTGTGTCATTATATGATGAACCCCATAGATTAGGGCTATGGTTGTAGGGCTATGATGAGATCATACCAGTGAGATCTAAGGCCTTAAAACCCTAATCTAGAATATTCCTAGTCATAGGAACCCTGAGTTGGGGATCAGGGTTTCCGGTAAGACTGGCACATCCTATGTATGCTGAAAAGGGTGACTACTCTCACAGTCATTTGTGTAGGACACTAATACAAGGATGTGGGTGCTCATTAGTGAATGAGTTCACTGAATAGATCCAGTTTGAGAACATCTAATGGAGCCTTAGCTGCATGTCAATAGATGTTTTCACATAGTGGGAGTTGTACAAGTAGTCCTATGACCTGAGACTGCCATAATACCTTATGTACATGAACCCATGCTTTGGTTCAATCTCAATCATGACACTGGGTCATGCACGAGGTTGATGCTGGGTATGGTGAATTGTATATGAAGGTAATGAGTAGGTCAACAAGGAATTGATCACTCCTAGTAGGAGGAGATTGCATCCAGCCAAATTAGGTCAGATGATGATTCAGGAAATCTTTAATCAAAGTACAGATATTAGAAATGATTTCTAATATCGAATTAATTGAATCATTAGTGAATGACTGAGCTGGGAATGAGTATAAACTGGATTTGACATGATTCCATATCCATAGTTATATTCGGGATGCAAGATGATTGAAGGATCGAATTGTACGGGAACTTTCCACTGAAGGGTAGTTTTGGAATTACACCAGAATTTCCATATCTTCCGGGTAGACATGACACGTTGCTAGACGTCAATCTTGTCTTGTGGGTTGATCAAATTAAATGGTTTAATTGGATCACTAATTAGGAGGAGTCCTAATTGACTGACTCGAGTTAGCTCGATTTGACCTAAATCGATTAGAATGAGTTCTGATCAGATTAGGTCAACTTGCACTCGGACCCACTGCTGGCTAAGTATGGAACCCAATGGGTCACACACTTAGGACAGATAATCAAGGATTTAATTTGGAATTAAATCTCGTTTGCAGATGAACACACTAGCATGTGTTGCAAACCATGACTTCTACTTGAATCGGATTCGAGTTAGGGTTCCGATTTGGTCTTTTTTGGATCCAAATTCATTCCGGTTTGAATCTAATTGAAGATACAAAATGTTGGGCTAACTATAGGCTAGCAATTGGGCTAACCTAAGAGGCTAAACCCCTTTCCCACATCGCCTAAAACCCCTCCCCCTCTCTTCCCACGCGCGTGCGCAAGGAGAAGAGTCCACACGCGCGTGGACTCTTTCCAAGACGCGTCTTTGCATGAAAGGAAAGAAAAAATGCCGGTGATTTTTGAAGAGGCATGGAAGAGAGTCCACCTAGGCGTGGACTCTCCAAAAAGGGAAAAAATACCGTGAGAAAAGAAAAGAAAAACACCGAAGGGGCGCGACTCTTCTTTCTGCGCGCGCCCTTCTGTGTTTTTCACGATCCTTCTTCGCGTCTTCCCATCCCAAAGGCCGTGAGATTAATCCCAAGGGCCATGAGATTAAGAGAGAAGACGTGAGAAGGGAGAGAGGGATGTGAGAGGATTTTTTCAGATGAGAAGGCGCCTCTCTATCGCCTATTTAAGAAGAAGGCTTCACCGTAAAAATTTATTCCAGATTTTCTACGGCGAAGCCTTGCTTCTCTTTCCTTCTCCCTCTCCAGAAGACTGTTTCCCCCTCCTCTCTTTCCTCTTTGATTCCTTTACAGAGCCTAGGCTCTGTCGAATCTCAGAACAGAAGGAGAGTCAGAGAGAGAAACTCTCCGACGGTAAAGGAAGAAGGCGCCTCTTTTCTTTCTTTCTTACATTAAGACAACTTTGTCTTAATTTTCTTCTCCCTCCAAGACAAGCCTTGTCTTATTTTAGGACAAGGGCTTATTCTTAAGACAAGAGTGTCTTAAGGGGCCAAAGTTGCTAAAAACTAGGAGAAGAGTAAGAGAGAAAGTTTTTGGTCCCCGTTTGGCTAGAGGAGTCCTAGCCAATAGCCCATATATCAAGTTCTTGGGGTAGAACTTGATTGGAAGGAACCCAATTGAGGAGTCACTGTCTTGATCATCTGCCCGTGTGGATCACCATCGGAGGGCGGACAAGTGGACGCCTGGTGTGTTCAAAAGGTTACTCTATTTGGAGTTTATTTCTACATCAGATTGGATATAGCGATCTGAGGTTAGTATCTAAACTATGTTTAAATTTGGACATGCATGTAGTCATAAGTTTTAATTGCTAATAAGGAGATTTTGGGATTAGGGTTCGGACCTGATTTCATAAAGTTTTTGAAATCCATACTTCCGCACTGGTTACCGAACCCCACAGATCTCAGACCACAAGTACCTCAGCTTCATGGATGAGTTCTCCGGATACAATCAAATCCGCATGCATTCGGAGGATGAGGACCATACAGTTTTTATGACCGATAGAGGTACGTATTGCTAGAAGATGATATCATTTGATCTTAAGAATGTAGGGGCCATATACCAGTGCTTGGTCAGCAAGGTCTTTAAGGACTAGATCGACCATAACATGCAAGTTTATGTAAATGACATGTTTGTCAAGAGCAGCCCAGAGTCGGACCATGTTGCTGACCTTGCGGAGGCTTTAAATAACCTCCACCTCTACCAGATGAAGCTGAACCCCGCCAAATATGCATTTGGCATCATGGTGGAAAAGTTCCTGGGGTTCATGGTCACCTAAAGGAGAATAGAGGCCAATCCTAAGAAGATCTAGGCAATCACTGATATGAGACATCCTATCTCCAAGAAGGAAGTCCAGCACTTGACCGGATGCATCATGGCATTAAGCCATTTCATCTCGCATTCCATCAAGCACTACCTGCCATTCTTCAAGATGCTATACAAGATGCATGGCTTCACCTAGATAGAGGAGTGTCGGGAGGTGTTCGAAGGGTTGAAGAAGCTCCTCGCCTCCCCGACACTACTGTCCAGACCAGAGCCAGGGGAGGCGCTCCACTTATACCTGGCAGTCTCACCTGAAGCAAAAAGCTCAGTCTTGGTTTACACTGATAAGGATGGCTTCCAATAGCCAGTCTACTACACTAGTAAGCTGCTCCATGATGCGAAAACCAGATATACCCGATCTGAAAAGATTATTTTTGTACTAATAATGTCTCCACAGCATCTCAAGCCCTACTTCCAAGTGCACCCACTCACTGTCCTCATCGATCAGCCTCTGAGGGCCATCCTAAGCCACCCCGATACTTCGGGGTGCCTGGCCAAGTGGGCGATAAAGCTCAACGAGTTTGACATCACCTACCACCCGCATTCAGTGCAGAAGGTGCAAGTCCTTGCTGACTTCCTGGTAGAATGCACCTGGGCTGAGGAGGACCTATCGAAAGCAGACCAACAAGCTGAATGATGGGGAACTAATATGCATGCAATTTTTTTTGTATGTTTTACATGTTGAGTTAGGTTATTAATTCCCAAATTTTAGATCAAAATTATTTTTAGGGAATTTTGTATGAATTTTTGAAGATCAGCATGCAGATTAGGACCTAGAAAAGTAGCAAAGAAGGACCGCCGGGGTTGAGAAGCCTCGGTTAGGGCAAGTTCTCCTACAATAAAACTACTGGAGGTAGAGGGGTGTACCTGATAATGTCTGTGAAGATCGCAGCGAAGGGGTCTCTCGTTCCTCGATGGATGCGGCCTGGAAAACCGAGCCAAAGACCCGTGGATACCCGGCTTTCTGCTCGGTGATCCGATTGAGGCTTGGCTGGAGTCGTTGGATTCGTAGGAACTCAGGAACCTGCAAACGACCTGTCAGGGGTTAGAAAGCTCACAAAGGAACAAGAAAACAAAGTAAAAATAGCAAGGGAAGGCTTCTTTTGGAGTGGGCATCCAGGGATCTGGAGGGTTTGTTGGCAGCAGGAAGATGATTGCAAACACCAGGAAGAAGAACTCTCACAAACCCCTTTATGCACACAGCAGGGTATCACACCACTCAATAGAAGAACTCAAGGTTTTCATTCATCAAAAATTCTCCTCATACAAGAGGCTAGGGTCCCTTAAATAGACCCTTAACCTTGGGCTCCAAGTAAGGGTACATAAGTCTTTACATAAGAATCCTTTTCCCTCTCAAACCCTAGCTAGAAAATAAGGAAATATTAGGTAGAAAAATCCCTAAAAATTCTCTTGACTTGGTCAACACTCCAATGATGCCTAGGGGGGCGTGTTGGGCTTCTAGGAGCAGCAAGGGGCCGGCCCAAAGGGGCCCGGGTGCATGGGTTTGGGCCTCTGGAAGCTGGGGTGGCCTGGTAGCCAAGTAGTAGGAATATTCCCTGGTATCTTGCTTCTTAGGGGCTTGGGCTTGGCACCTGGGCTTGATTTCTTTGGGCTAGGATGTAGATGGATCTCTAAAATCATGGATGCCTTGGTATATGAATATATTTTGGCATCTGGAAGGGAATCTGGGCATCTGGAGGGCATCTGCATGAAATTAGGATTTTCTGAATTTTCCTCCTGGGGTCTTCAAATCTTCAAGCTGGGTTGGACTTGGGCTATACTTCCATGTCTTCAATCTAGTTGGACTTGGTCTTCACTTGTATGATATAGTCTTGAGTCTTCAGTATGCTTGGACAGGACTCAAAAAAATAAAATTAGCTCAACATGAGCTGACTAGCATTGGACTGAACTAGCTCAACATGAGCTGACTAGTACAGAACTGAAATAACAACTAAAAATACTCAAATAAAAACTAAAATAGACTCAGATGAGCTAAGCTCTTATTATAGATGGACTCATAAATTATTGATCAATTTACAGAGGGTTGAAAAAGCCTCTGTCTTATTCTGGTGCCTCAGGTGTCCCCACCACTGAACCCGGGTCGGACTCAGCCTTGAGAGCGGTGACATGGATCCTTCATGTCGACAGCATGTCCAACACCGAAGATAGTGGAGCCGGCCTCATTCTTGCCGATCCTGATGGGGTCATTGCGGAGTACGCACTGTGTTTCCTCTTCAAGTTAACCAACAACCGGCTACGTACGAGGCACTGCTCGCAGGATTGAGGGTGTCCCACGAGTTGGGCATAAAATGCCAGAAGGTCTTTATAGATTCATAGTTCATGGTTGGCCAGGTTTCTGACTGATGCTGGACTAAACATGCTAGGGTTTAACATAAAGAGATTTTCAGATTATGTTAGCAAGATTTTCATATTTTAGATGGTTTGATTCCCGAAAAAGGCTAAGAGTAAATTAGGATTTTCATGTAAGGACTAAGTTCTACCCGCAAATTAAGAACTATCAAAGAGATAAAGAAAGACAGGATCCTAGGGTTAAGAAACCAATATTAGGACATGCTCAGTTTTCAATCAGTCATAAAAAGAGAGAAGGGATGGTTAGTTTACCTAGCAATGATGTTCTTTCATTGTAGAAGGGATCACACCTCTCTGGATCGGCACCTGGATGATGAAGCCTCATTCTTGTGATGCGTCGGCTTTTTATCAATTGGTTTTGGGGGCAAGGAAGACTTCCTCCAAGGTTAATGGCACTGGAGGGATCCTGCAAACACCGAAGGTTAGGGTTTTTGAAGATCGAAAAAATATGAAAATAAGAGATGGAGGTAGAGAAAGTCAGGAAGGGGTGGTAGAGCTGATTGGCAACCTAGAAGATGGAGGGTGTCTGGACTTGTGACTGGCGGCTTGGAGATGTATAGGGATGCCTGGACTCCTGGTTGGAAGGAAGAGTTTGTGGCCTTACACTTGAAGGGGACCTGGCGGCCTAGGGTTTGATGGAAGATGGAAGGTGGCCTAGGGTTTGGGATGATTCATGGTGGGTGGCCAAAGCTGGAAGAAGAAGGGGATGGCTAGAATTTGGAAGATTGGACTGGGATTTGTTGATTTGATGGGGTTGCACCTCACGTGCCCTCCTTACAGAGTGAAATGAACCTCTCACCCTCTCCCTCACGAAGTATCAATGCCTAAGCATGGAAATTAAAAGAAAATACTCAATTCTTTCATTTAATAATTCATCATTCTTATAATAGGGGGAAGGGGTATTTATATATCACCCAGTCTCCTAGTTAAAGTTGAAGTACAAAGTTGGAGTGGGATAAGGAGACTGGAGTCCTTGTAGGACTTGGATGTCGAAGTCCTTGTAGGACTTGGACATCAACTCCTTGTTAGACTTGGAAACTTGACTCCTCTTGGGCTTGGACTACTTGACTCCTGCTGGGCTGGGAGAGGTGGACCCCAATTGGGCTGGAAGGGGGCACCAGGCCTTGTTGGGCTATGATGGGGTGCCAATCCCTATTGGGCTAGGAGGGGGTGCCAACTCCAAGTGGTGATGCGGGACTATTTATGCATGCTCATTATTTTTTTGTTGTTAGGTATTAAGTTAGGAGTTTGTATCCCAAACTCAAGCCAAGATATTAAGTAGAGAATTCTATAGAAAATCTAAAGCACAGGCATGCAGAAATAAACCCTAAAAGTAAAGAAACAGGAACGCCAAGTCAAAGAAGCCATGGTTAGGACTAGCTCTTCTGCAATATCACTACCAGAGGAGTCTAAAGGGTGTACCTGGCAGAGATTTGAAGATCGATTCATGAAGAGTTCACTCGCCACTCTCGGATGAGGCCTAGAAAATCAAGTGATGACCCTTTAGATCCGTGGCTTTCAATCTGGTGGCCCGAATGCTAGTCTACTAGAATCCTTGGATTTGTGAACTCTGAGCAACCTACAAATCACCTATCATGGGTTAGAAAATAAAGAAGAAAGAGATTAGAAGGCTGAAAGAAGAAGGGAAGGAAGGGAAGGATGAGGGGTGGCTAGGGCTTTTGGTTGGAGGGCTTGGAGGCACGGTGCAGTGTTGGGAATTGTGTCCCAAAGCGAATCATCTAGGCTATAGACGGTTCTGCTATCTTGTAAATGTATATAATTTTTAATGAATAAAAGTTATTCTTTTTTGGTTGTTTATCATATTTATATTTTTCTGAAATGAACTTTTGTATGATGTAGTCCTTAGAACTACATTATTTGATATAGAGAGGATATATCAAGTAGTTCTTAAACTAGTTCATAACCAAATGATACATTGTTATAAGATGATAATGTATCAAGTGTAGGTTGTTGTATGTCACATATGTTGGTTGTCCTCTTAACCAAGGAGTGGAGAGACACTGGTGTGATGTGCAAGTGAAATGTATGACATCTCATTGAATGTAACCATCTACGGAACACCCTTCTGCCAAAGGGTTGCTCGTGAAAGAATATGGGTATATGTGTTCCTCAGACTTGAGATTATCATGGTAGCTTGCAAGCAACTCACTGTACTTTGGTGCCGGATTACCTGAATTTCTAATCTTGTGATAGAAGTTTTCTGGATGCAGTCAAGTACTTATGGAGTAGTGGTGGATCAAGATGGAATTGACCCCTCCAAATAGTTTGGAGTGAATGGCTTATTATATCTCAATTTAGCAAATCCTTGGCCAGGGTAGTTCTTGTGAGGAGTGACAGAACTTATAAAATTGAGACATGATCTGGATAAACCAAATTAGGATTGGCAGTTGAACCCTAGGTCATCTTGAGCATTTTGAGATCAAAGAGATGAATTATGCGGTAACCATATGCCAGAGGTTCTAGAGAGGTGCTCTGTATCTTCGACCTATCCGAACATCGGATATCATTGCTAGATGAGGACTTTGACTGGTACTAGAAGTATTCTAGTGCTACCAACTTAGTGTTCGAACCTATGAGGTCACACACCATAGGGATTTTTATCTGATCTTAAGACTGATCGATGATTGAGAATCGTTTGCTATCACTAGCGGTCAATGTGATTGACCATGTGTCGACACTTGAGGGGTCAATACTTGGCTGTGACAAGAAGTATTTTCGAAAGACTTTTCTGGACGAGCTGACTGGACCCCTGCTCAAGTTGACTCATTCTATTTTCTGGATGAGCCGACTCGACCCCTGCTCGAGTTGACTCATTTTATGTTCTAGTCGAGCCGACTCGAATGAACAATTTAAATGTTCTGTGTCCTAGATAAGCCGACTCAAACCTGCTCAAGTCGACTCATCTCTGCTCTACCAGAAATTTTTGAATGGCTTTTCTGGGATGTTTTGGAAAGGTTTTGACCTAGTTTGAATTTTGAATTCAAGCTATTTTGGCTCCAAACTTTTATGGAATGATTGTCATTCCTTCCTAATGTGGTTTAAGTCAATATGGTATGCTTCTTGACCTTCTCTCCCAATCACTCCTTCATTTTTTCTCCCCATATTGGTTATCTCTATAAATAAGTTTTATTTTAGGACTGCTGGGTTAGAGAAGCTTTTGTTTTTGTTTTTGAATCTCATTGCTGCTGAGATTCTGAGAGAGAAGAAAGTGGTTGTGAGGACTTGGGCATTAGGTGTGTGGACTCCTAGCACTCAAGCTAGGCCTTGGGAAGAGAGCTAGTCAGGAAGGGTTCCACCTCTCTTCCTTATCTTCCAGGAAGAAGAAGATCAGCCCAAAGGATCCTAAGGAGCTAGCACTCCAAGGGAGTTGATTAGAGTCGAGCCACGGTATGGATTACCTGTAGAGACCAGACACGTGTAGCTCAAGAGCATCATCCTTGGAGCACCGCCACTGCATCCATCAAAGGTATAACAGTAAGGTACTTTTATATCTTTGCTCTTCTCTTGTTTTGATGTTTATATTGCATGTTGTTTTATTATACTAAATCCTGTTGTGGGCAAATTGGTAGATCATTTAGATCGATCTATCAGGCCTTCCACTATGCATATTTTAAAATCATTTTAAAATGCATCTTTTTCTGCCTTGCTTTTGCATATTGTATGCATGGTGTTGGTGTCTTTTCACCTTCAATGGTATTAGAGCTCTAGGTTCATCGTAGTATAATAATGCTAGCATGCTTTTAACATCATGTTTTTCTTTTAAAGTACTTGGATTGAGTGCTTCACTATGGCTGTCCGGTCATAGGAGAGAACTATGGCTGCAAGACCCTCTCTTCCCATTCAATGGGGTCTCCTTTGGCGTGTTGGGGTGCCGCTTGTAATTGACTCATGAAGAGGAAAAATAAAAGAAAATATAGATTAAAAATATTTTAATCTAATGTTATGATCATAAAACAAATTTAGATTAGATTGTTTTGATCACGTTTAATCTCTAAATTTGAATTATTCAAATAAGTTGCATAAATTTTGAACTCACTATTTTCTGCCCCCAGCAAACGAGTCGACTCGACCCTTGCTCGAGCTGACTTGTTGATGCAGGTAGAAAAATCTATCCTCTTCTGGTTCTGGATGAGCTGACTCGATCCCTGCTCAAGCCGACTCGTCTATGCCATTAGATGAATCTGTCTCTTTTGGTTTTGGATGAGCCGACTCGCATTTTACACGAGTCAACTCGACCAGAATGCCCTGAAACAGTGAATTCAAAATATGATTATAAAATTATTTTACATTCTTAATTGAAATTATTTTGATTAATTAAGGCTATTGAACTTAATTTAAAATTAAGAATGAAAAAGAACTCGAGGAATATGATTCAAAGATTTTAAGTTATTTCAATAAGCCTTAAGGGTCATGGGTTAGCTTCTTTTGAGTCCTTAATTGGGTTAGACCTAAGTTTAGATGCATTGGTGATGTGGGACTAAGAGATGCATGCTCTGATACCAGACTTGATGTGGGACTAAGATGCTAAAATGCATGTTAATATTGCAGATGAATTTCTTGTTAATTTTTTTTTTAAGTTTTAGTTGATTGAAAGATTTTCGAAGACAAGCAAAGCAGATTTAGAGATTCTATAATGATAAGAACTTCTAGCAAGCAAATTAGCCCCTAAACAAGGATAATGAGAGGACCCCGGAATTGAGAAACCCTATAAGACTTAGCTCTTAGAACAATATTGACTTAAGAGTTTGGGGATGCAAACCTTAATAAATTCTGATGTGCCTGATGCCGAGTTCACTCGCTCTCGCGGATGCGGCCTAGAGGATCAAGCCTTCAACCCTGCGGATTTGTCGACTTTTCGTCCGATGGTCGCGAAGGCAAGGGAGACCGACTCTATTGTTCATGGTACCTGGAGGACCTGCGAGTAACCAAGAGAAGGGTTAGGGGTCATCAAAAAACAAGCAAGAGATGAGGGAATGAAAGTTGAGATTGGTGGTGGATGGAGTTCTTCTTGCTAGGCACCTAGGTGGATCATCCATATGGCATTTGAACTTGAAGATGGAAGATGTCTTGCATGGAAGGGATAGCAACTCAGGGCCTCTCATCCCTCGATGTCCTGAAGGACAAAGGCACTCCCTCTCATAGATCCTAGTCTAGAAGACAAGGGCTAGAAGAAGACTTCTCAAGATGTTTTTTTATTCATTCAAAATTAGCTCATACAAGGGAGGGGTAAGGCCCTTTATATAGGCACCTTAAGATCCATTCAAAATTTAAATGAAAAACATTACAAGTCTTCATGAAGAGGGCACCTCAAATTCAGATTTTTCTTTCCCTTGGCCGACCATAATCATGCTTGTGCTTGGGCTTGGCTTGATTTGGGGATTGCAAGGGGGATATTGTCTACAAGAATCAAGTTGGTGCCATTTGGCCATTGAATTCCTTCCATGGCTGATCAAAACATTTTGGGAAGAAGGCTTGATATGGAGCTATATCAAGCTTGTAGTAAGGATCATGTCTTCACACATCTTCATTCCCATTGACCTTCCTTGGCCACCAACTCTTTTTTGGAGAGAAGCTTGATAGGGGGGAGGGAAGGGAGGAATGTTGTCTCCCATTTGAATTTTCTTCCCTGGCTGACCAAGCACTTTGAAAAGAAGGCTTGATATGGGGGCTTGAAGCAAGGGACATGTCTTCATTGCTCATTGACCTTCCTTGGCTGCCCACCCGTCTTTGGAGAGAATCATGATAGGGGGAGGGAAGGGAGGAATGTTGTCTCCCATTTGAATTTTCTTCCTTGGCTGCCCACTTGTCATGGTGATGTGGTGCCACATGGGATGGATGAAGTGGCGCTTAAGGTCTGAAGTGGCATCTTTTAAGGCTTGGGAGATGGCTTGACCCATTAATAATTAGACTAGACTCAATGACCACTCTTTCAAATAGGCTTGGACCTAATCTTCAAGTAGACTTGGGCTTGAACTAATCTAGCTAAATACATGACCCATTGACCTAACTTGACCAAATTGGTCAAGGTACATGACTAAAATAAAAATTGAAACTAAATACATGACTCAAAATCAAAATGCTCAGGCTTGAAGCCTTATTACAGGACCCAATCAATTTAAAACCCTAATTCGAGATCCATAGAGGGTTGAGGAGCCTCTGTCTAATCCTAGTGCCTGCACCAATTGGAATAAATAGAGAACTAATATGATTAAATATTGAGTCAGGGTTTCTTCTCTATGGATCTCTTTAATAGTTAGATTGATTAGTCCATAGATCTAAATGGACTTAATTTGTGGCTCAGTGGTCAGCCCGAGTCTTTAGGCTAGTCTAATCGATTTTGATAAACCATTGGTGTCTAGATAAGTTTGGCATCTTGATCATGGTTCTTTGGGGCTACCTCTTATCTAGCCAACTCGGTTGGTGTCTAAAGCAAGATGATTAATGGCAGAACCCAACTCATGATCTCACTTACTTAGCTAATGTGGTCGATCAGAATTGATTAGATAGCTCACTCACTCATGTTAACCCATGTCACCAAAGGTTAATCAGTCTTGACTGATTTTAGGTGCCCATGGATCATTAGTTATAAGTAACCCTCCTTGTTTGCTGATATGGTCTGTGGGAGGTTGATCCATGTCTTCTCATCTCTTTTTCTGTCATAATAAGATTAAATTCTCTAAATTATTAGGTCCATAAAAGGATGAAGTTATAGGGATAACCAAGTCCTAGCCTCCCATTAAGTGGGATGGTAATGGATCCAATAGTTGGGTGTTTATTGGTAGATCCAAAGATTGGGTGTTCATTGGGCTATTGGAATTGCTGTTCCTAATATGATGGCTCAGTGAGACTCTCTTAACGGTGGTCAGGTGGGCTGACCAAAGTCGAGCTTGACTATTCGTTAGTTAGAAGATCGAATTTTGTCATGTTAATGGTTGGACCTAACCGGGACCTTCAATAGGAGGCCCAAAGGCTAATTGAAGTGCATCTTGGGAAAAAACCTAAATACTAGAGGTTACTTAGAGAAGTAATCGGTTAAAGAACCTACCTTTAGATGCGCATGGGTGGGCCAGCCAAAGTTGGGCTCATGTGTTGTCTATTGGACTCTAGTACCCACTAAGGAATTAAAGTAATTCCTCGGATTGGAGGTAGAGGCTACCGGTCTGAACAATTAGTGGGAGGGCCTTTAAACTAAAGTCCATGTCTATAGGTTAATAATTCATATACACTAATTAGCTTTGGTTTTCTTTTCAGATATCTTCCAATCTATCGCTCCAGTCTCTTCCCGATAACGAGAAGCTTAAGGGTCCCAATTTCAATAGCTGGTATCGAAGGCTCAGGATTATTCTAGAGCATGAAAGGATCTTGTATGTGATATTGGATCCGCACCTGAAACCCCTGCTACCAATGCTCGGGGTTCAGTTAGAGACACTTATCATAAGTGGCTCTTTGATAGGACTATTATCCGATGCATAATATTGGTAGCGATGAACGACGAGTTGAGTCACAAGTTCGAGGAAGTCCAGCCAGAGAAAATCCTTCAAAGGTTGGAGTCCTTTGGGACACTAGATGATGTTGAGAGGTACAGGATCTCTTGTGCTATCTACAATGCATGGATGTGTGATGGGGCCTCAGTCACTGATCATGTATTGTACATGATCGAGATGATTGAGCGCCTGGGCAAACTCGGATGTCCCTTGCATGAACAGCTTGGGAAGGATGCGATTCTGAATTCCCTCCCCTCTTCCTATCTAGATTTTCTCTAACATTTTAAAATGAATAAGCCTGCAGTTAACTACCACGATCTGTTGGGATTGCTGCAGACTTATGAGAAAGACCACCATTTGAACAAAGGGATGGTGATTCTAGTGGGAGGATCTTCGGGAGGGTATCGTCCCTTCAAGAAAGGGAAAAAGAAAAGTAAAGAGAAATAGGTTCAGAATGCTTCTGGGCCTAGTCAGGCCAAGAAGGAGAAGGCTGATAAGAGCCATGCAGAGTGCTTCTTCTGCAAGAAACGGGGGCATTGGAAGAGGAACTGTCCACTTTACATTGCATCCCTTGACCTGAATAGGTCCAAGAAGAGGTAGCAGCCAGAGGGTGCTGGACAAGGTATTTATATGATAACACCTTGAAGTTTTTTTTATCAGCAATACTACTAACTAGGTATTGGATATTGGAAGTCCAATTCATATTTGCAATTCTTTGTAGGGACTTCAAGTTAGTAGAAGATTCAAGGGTAGCGAAAGATTCTTGAACGTGGAAAATGGAAGCCAAGTTCTAGTCCTGGCATTGGGAGTCCTCAAACTAGTTTTCAAGTCTTGTACAATCATTTTAAGTGAGTGTCGTTATTGTCCATCTCTTATTTTAAATGTCATTTTTGTAGGCCAATTGGCCATGTATGGTTATAAACTATCAATAAAGAATGACATTTGCAAAATCATTTGGAATGGCTCAGTTCTAATGAATGGATATGTGAATAATGGTATTTATGTACTATCGCGACCTGTTATTGTAGTGTACACGTCTAGCAAATGCCCTAGGATAGATAATGTCAGAGATGAGTACCTATGACATTGTAGGCTAGGTCATATTAACAAAAGTAGGATAAATAGGTTGAAGTCCGAGGGCCTCCTCGACTTTAGTGAAAGTGGTTAATTCCAACCTATGAGTCCTGTCTCTTGGAAAATTGACAAAGTCACCTTTTACTAGAAAAGGTGACCGAGCCAAGGAAATTCTATGTCTAGTATATACTGATGTATGCGGACCCATGAATGTTAGTGCCAGAGGTGGGTACAGTTATTTCATTACATTTACAGATGACCTTTCAAGATACGGTTATATCTTCTTGATGAGATATAAATCTGAGTCATTTGAAATGTTCAAACGATATCGTAATAAAGTAGAAAAACAAACTGGAAGATGTATCAAAACCCTTCGATCAGATCAAGGTGATGAATATCTTTCCGAGGAGTTTTTGATATATCTCGAGGAGATTGGGATTCTCTCTCAATGGACACCTCCAAGGACACCTCAGTTAAATGGAGTGTTTGAAAGGAGAAATCGAACCCTGTTAGATATGGTTCGGTCCATGATGGGCTTTGCTTCTCTGCCACTGTCCTTTTAAAGATATGCTCTAGAATCAACCTGTTATTTTTTAAATAGGGCTTCTAGTAAATCCGTTATCAAAACCCCATATGTGATATGGACTAGATGTAAGCTGACACTCTCAAACCTTTGGGTCTGGGGTTGCCCGGCTTACATAAAATGTTTGGAAATGGATAAGCTTGGACCTAGGTCTAATCGATGCCTTTTTGTTGGGTATCTAAAAGAGTCTAAGCGATATTATTTCTACTTGGTCGAGGAACAAAAGTTGTTCGTCAGTCGTAGGGCTATCTTTTTGGAAAAGGAGTTCCTTGGTGAAGAAACTATAGCGGCTGAGCTTGAACTTAGTGAAGTTCAACAAGTAGAAGAACCGACATACTTAAGGGACAACATAGAACCGGTTGTGATAAAATTACACCCAGAGCCTGCATAGGAACCATTAAGGAGATCCGGTAGGGTACCAAGTCGACCGAACAGATATTACAGTTTCTTGGTCCGGGATGGTGATCCCATTGAACTCGATGAGAATAATGAGGATCCGATCACCTATATGGATGCGATGCAGAGGTCCGACTCTAAGAAATGGCTAGGAGCCATGCAATCCGAAATGGAATCCATGGAAATCAAAAATGTATGGACATTGGTTGATCTACCTGAAGGGATAAAATCCATTAGGTATAAATGAATTTTCATATTGAAAAGGGGCGCGGACGGGCAAGTGGAGACCTATAAAGCCCGTCTAGTTGCCAAGGGGTATCGTCAACGTTATGGTGTTGACTATGACGAGACATTCTCCCCTGTGGCAGTGCTCAAGTCCATTTGGATCGTGCTTGCTTTAGCAGCATACCTTGACTATGAAATCTGGCAAATGGATGTCCGAACTGCTTTCCTGAATGGTGAGCTAGAAGAGGAGGTGTATATGATACAACCTGAAGGGTTCACTCCACAGACGAGTCAAAGGTGTGCAAGCTTCAAAGGTCCATCTATGGACTGAAGAAAGCATCAAGGAGTTGGAAGATGCGATTCGATAAGTGCATCAAGTCATATGGCTTCGTTAGGAATTGAGAAGAACCTTGCATTTATAAATGGGCTAATGGTTCTGTGATTGTGTTTCTTGTGTTGTATGTGGATGACATTCTCTTAATCGGGAATGACATCCTCGTACTACAAGGAATAAAGGTCTGGTAATCATCTCAGTTCTTTATGAAGGACTTGGGTGAAGCCTCTTACATACTGGGTATGAAGATCTATAGAGATATATCTAAGAGGCTTCTGGGACTGTCCCAGTCTACGCACATCTACACTATGTTGAAATGGTTCAGCATGGAAAATTCTAAGAAAGGCTATCTCCCGATAAGTAGTGGAATTGCTCTCTCCAAAGAAGATTGTGCGACAACTCTTGAGGAGAGAGTGTATGAGCAGAATCCCATATGCTTTGGCCGTGGGTTCTATCATGTACGCTATGACATGTACTAGACCAGACGTGGCATACTCACTAGGCATAGTGAGCAGATACCAGTCTGACCCAGGTGAAGCTCATTGAAAGGTTGAAAAGACCATCCTTAAGTATTTGCAAAATATTAAGGACCAATGGCTGATTTATGGAGAACCTGACTTGACACTTATGGGGTATACTGACTCCAGTTTCTAGTCAGATAAGGATGATAGCAAGAGTGTGTCAAGAATCATCTTCACCCTAAATGGAGGAGCGATCCGCTAAAAAGTTCAAAGCAGCCTTCTGTGGCAGACTCAGTATGCGAAGCAGAATACATTGTAGCATCGGATGCAGCGAAGGAAGTTGTGTGGTTATGGAAGTTCCTTGTCAAGCTGGGAGTGGCATCTTGATGCAGAACAAATAAGATGATGCGATGCGGAATTAAATTAAGACTAATTTTTTTTTTTTTTTGTGTTTTGTTAAAAGTTGACTTGACTCAAAAACAAGGCTAACTAATATTGAAAGAAAATATGCACTGAAAGAAAGCACAATTCAAAAGAGTAGATTATCTGAGTAATAAAGAAGTAGGATCGCTGGGGATTGAGAAATCCCCAGACCTAGGGTTTACTTCTCTTTCAAGAAACAGATGAAGAGAGAAGAGAAGGTTTTTTACCTGACTGTGATATCTCTCTTTGCTTCAATTGAAGGACACTCTCGAGCAGATTGTAGGATCCTTGGAGACGGGGTATCTTCGCAATGGATCCTCAGATTGTAGTCCTATGGCAAGGTTGGCCTTCTTCTCGTACTCTAGATCTGGAAAAGATGAAGAACAAGATAAGGATGTAAGAAACTCAAGGAAGAGACCTTTACCTGGGATAGCTCCGGACTGCTCGAACTTTGAAGATGAGGGAAGAGTATGGAGGTGGCGGTGGAAGATGGAGTGGATTTAGGGTTTGGCTGGTAGGGCGGCGGCTTGCAGATGAAAAGGACCTAGGGCTTGATATAGTGGGCGGTGGCTTGGAGAAGGAGATGGCGGCCTTGAATGAAGTGGGAATAGGGTTTAGGAATTTGGGTGTTGGCGGCTAGGATGATGAAAGGAAATTAGGGTTGGCGGCCAGGGATGAAAGCGGGGCAGGGTTTTGGTAAGTTTGGGGATCTCTCACCTCCTCAAGGCTCCAATGGAACCCGGATTTACTCCCTTACGGAGCTCAACACTCAAAGAAGTGCGGAAGAAGAGAACACAAGGTTGCTCAACACAAGAAAAATCTCATTTACTCATTCTCATCAAAAGATTACATAAGGGTCCAATATATAGACCTTGCAAGAGAAACAAAATTACACTACTTCCCATGTGGGACTAAACATTCATCCTAAGCATGAAAAACTTTTCCTTGACCGACCAGGCTTCTTTCCTTGGAGTGGGTGGCCTCAAATGCAAGGTGATGGCTTCATATGGCAGGTATGTGGGGCACCTCCTAGTTCTTCTCCTTAAGTCATGGGTTTTCCTTCCATGACTTGCTCTTTCTTGGAAGAAAATACTCATCTCCTAGTCTTTCTCCCCAAGACTAGGCTCCTTCCATTCATATCTAGGTACTTTAGGTAGGTGTGGGCACCTACCTTGAAGTCCTCTCCAAGAAAAATCCCCTGCTCCTTTAGCTTGGTTACTTTTGGCAGCTTGTGGGTGCCTTACTTGACTTCTCCTAAGAAAATTTTCTTGCTCTCTTGGGCATGGGGACCAGGGACACTGGGATGAAATGTGGCACCAACTGGTCCTGGGAGTATGGCTGGGAGTGTTTTGTCCACTTGCATGTGGCCTTGGAAGAAAAAATGACACCCTAGGGAATGGCGCCAACCAGGACTTGACTTGGACTTAGACTGAGTCAACATGACTCAACAAAATGAAATGCAGACTCAAAGAAATAAAATAATCTGGTTGACCAGGTCAACCCTTATTACAAACCCTAATCTTCGGACAAGGTCATTCAGAGATCCAGATGGAACCCTAAAGTCTTCTTCTGATTCTGGTGCCCGTACCAATTATCCCGAGGTGGGAGGAACTCGACCCTGTCGAGTAAGGCTCAAGTTGGCTCTGGTATCTCTCCAAGAGATCTGAATCCAGCTCTTGTAATTCATCTCGGGAGATCCAAGAGTCATCAGAATCTGGCCTTCCTTGCCATCGGACCAGGTATCTTTGGTATCCTCGATTACGAGTAGAGATAACCTGATCGTCCAGGATCTTTTCAATATGTTCTTTCCTCACTGGCCAGTTTGTTGGTGGACACACAGGGTTGGGTTCACTCCCAAGAACAG
The DNA here is from genome assembly GCA_021397845.1 of Areca catechu. Lineage (NCBI taxonomy): Eukaryota > Viridiplantae > Streptophyta > Magnoliopsida > Arecales > Arecaceae > Areca > Areca catechu. Next base: position 87,793,969 of record CM038043.1, on the reverse strand, counting down.
GATTAGGCTCAAAAAGCTTACTGGGAATCATAGCTGGCTCTCTATACTCCTGGAGGCCACGAAGCGGGAGGCGCAGGAGGCCATCCCGAAGTTCCGGGCTTCCGATGAGTACACGTCGGAGGTCCGGGAGGCCGCCGTGGACTCCTTCCTGAAGGGGTTCCGGATGTGCCGGGAGAAAGTAGGGGCCTTCTTCCCCGAGCTCGACCTCAGCGGGGTGGTGCTCGGAGGTAGGAGGCAAGGTGCCGAGAGCAGAGCCTCCGGTGCGGCCGACGCCACTCCTGCGGCCCCGTCGACCAGTGAAGCCGTGGCTCCGGAGCAGCCTCAAGAGCCGGCCGCCGCAGAAGGCGAGGATGCAGAGCTCGCGACCCCGGCGGAGGGCTCCGACCTTGCACCAAACTGAGCCACCGTCTTCTCGCCCTGCTTCGTTGTCGTAGTTGTATTTCTTTTTCTTCTTCTTCTTTTTTTTGGGGACTCCCGGCCTGTCGGGATTCCCAGCTTGCACTGTTGCTCAGATTAATGAAGACACTGTTTGACCAAGCCTCGAGTTCATCTTCTTCTCCACTCCCCCATCTCCCTTTTTCTCCTTTTTTTTTTTTTTTTTTTTTAGATGTTGATGTGGAGTGCTGAAATGATCGTAGGCCTGGTCCCTTCCGTTGCTCAAATCGAAGGTTGGGACATCCCGGACCGCGCGGCGTCAGAGTAGGCCTTGAGCGGGTCTGTATTTGGGATCGCCTTCATACTCGTGTGGGTGACATGGTTTCTGCCCCGCCTTCCAGGCCGAAGCCCGGGACCTCCGGACTGAACCCCGGGGCCGCAGGCTTTCTCAAGCCTTGCGTGCCGAGCTGCTCTCCGGGCTTGCATGGGCGAACTGGGTTCTGCGCCACCTTCCAGGCCGAAGCCCAGGATCTCCGGACTGAACCCCGGGGCCGCAGGCTCCCTCAAGCCTTGCGCGGCTTGCCGAGCTGTTCTCCGGGCTTGCGTGGCCGAACTGGGTTCTGCGCCACCTTCCAGGCCGAAGCCCAGGATCTCCGGACTGAACCCTGGGGCCGCAGGCTTCCTCAAGCCTTGCGCGGCTTGCCGAGCTGTTCTCCGGGCTTGCGTGGGCGAACTGGGTTCTGCGCCACCTTCCAGGCCGAAGCCCAGGATCTCCGGACTAAACCCCGGGGCCGCAGGCTTCCTCAAGCCTTGCGCGGCTTGCCGAGCTGTTCTCCGGGCTTGCATGGCCGAACTGGGTTCTGCACCACCTTCCAGGCCGAAGCCCAGGATCTCCGGACTGAACCCCGGGGCCGCAGGCTTCCTCAAGCCTTACGCGGCTTGCCGAGCTGTTCTCCGGGCTTGCATGGGCGAACTAGGTTCTGTCCCACCTTCCAGGCCGAAGCCCAGGATCTCCCGATTCCTTCGGCCGTCGGCCATGATTGGTCATGCCGAGCCCAGGGCCATGCACCGATTTTCCTTCAAAGTGAGAAGAGAGCATTTGAAGCGGGGGAACTTTATTACGGGAGTAGGGAACCTTACATCACTGATAATACATCCTTAGGTTTGAGGCGTTCCACGTCCGGGGGAACCTGGCACCTACCAACTCCTCCAGGTAGTATGTGCCGTGAGGGAGGGCTTTTGCCACCCGGTATGGGCCCTCCCAGTTGGGCGAGAGCTTGCCGCATTCCCATGGCTGGGAAGCTTCAGCGCGCCGGAGGACCAAATCTCCAGGACGAAAAACCTTCGGTCACACTCGGGAGTTGTAATACCTGGCCACACGCTGCCTATACGCCGCCATTCGAACTCGGGCCTTGTCCCTCGTTTCCTCGAGAAGGTCAAGGTTGAGCATCATCCTGGCTGGGTCTTCTGTCTCGTCATATTGCTCCACACGCAGCGTGGGTAGGCTGAGCTCGATCGGGATGATCGCCTCGGCTCCGAAGACGAGGTTGAACGGGGTCTCGTCGGTAGCCGTCCTCGGGGTGGTGTGGTATGCCCAGAGGATGCTGGGGAGCTCGTCGGCCCACCTGCCCTTGGCCTGGTCCAGCTTGGTGCGGGCACCAGACTCAGAAGAAGACTTCAGAGCTCCATCTGGATCTCTGATTAACCTTGCACGAAGAATTAGGGTTTTTTTTTGGCTTGTAATAAGGGTTGACTTGATCAACTAAATTTTAGCTTGAGTTTTATTACCGGCATTTTATTTTGTTGAGTCATGTTGACTCAGTAGTGGACTAGGACTTCAACCTGGGGTGTTACATTTTCTCCCAAGGCCAAGCAAGTGGGCGCCACACTCCCAGCCACACTCCCAGCCATACGCCTGAGTCCAGGGGGCGCCACATCTCCATCCAGCAGCCTTTGTTCCCCACACCACAGATAGCAGCTACCTTCTCTCATGCGCCAATTGAGGAGAAATCCACCAAGGGTCCACAAATCAAGGGGGCGGCTCAAGACTTTCCCAAAAGAACCAAACTATGAAAGGGAAGAAATTCTCTTGGAGAGAACTTCAAGGAGGCGCCCATTACCTGCCAGAAATATTCAAAACAAAGTTAGAAAGAGCCATAACTTGGGGAGAAAGAAAAGGAGGTATCCAAAAAGGGTTGAGCCATGGAAGGAAGGAGATTTCTCTTAAAAAGCAAGGTTAGGAGGTGCCCTAATCATTCCAACTAAAGCCATATATAAAAGGAAACAAATTTTCTCTTGGAGGGCAAGGTTAAGAGGCGCCCAAACACTTCCAGATAAGGCCAAGCATAGAAGGAAAAAAATATTTTCTTGAAGAACCAAGCATGGAGGCGCCATCTACCTTCCTTTTATAACCCAAATCAATTTTTTTTTGGAACCTTGGCCGGCCATATGTGTATGGATTATTCTGATTTGTAGATCCCCTCCTTTAGTCCCACATGGGAAGATGTAAAACCCTACTCTCTTGTAAAGTCCTATAAATTAAACCCCTCTTGTAAGTTTAAGTCAATGAGATGAATGAAACCAAATTTTTTTTTTGTGAGCAAACTTTGTGTTTTCTATCTTCTGCACTTGCATCCAGGTGTTGAGCTCCGTGAGGGAGTAAATCCGGGTTCCCCAGGAACCTTGAGGAGGTGTGAGATCTCCAAAACCCCAAACCCTAGGTTAGCCACTTCACTCCCAAACCCTAGCCGCCCATCACCCTTCTCTTTCCACCAAGCCCTAGCATATCCCACCTCTCACGGTCACCCTTTCTAAGTACAGGCCACCACCAGCATCCAGCTGCAGTCCGGATACTTCAGATCCAAAGCTCTTTCCAGAGGGAGTCGAATCAGCCTTCAAGAGAATCCGGATCTCTGCGACATCAGCCTTCAAGTTCTTCGAACTGGTAAATCCTTCCCTGAGTCTCTGAATCCATCACTTGTTTTTCTTCTTCCCAGATCTTGAGTCCGGAGAAGCCGACCCAGCCACGAGACCAGTATTGGAGGATCCATTGCGAAGATAGCCAAAATCCGAGGATCCAACAATCTGCCCGAGAGAGTTCTTCCACCCAAATTCTATGAAGATCACTGTCTGGTTGGTAAACCATCTCTTCTCTTTATTTCTGTCCTGTTGAAAGTTCAGAGTGAAACCCTAGGTCGGGGAGTTTCTCAACCCCCAGCGATCCGTTACTTCTGAACTACTCTGATAACTTAGCTTCTTCTAAATTGTGCTTTCAATCCTTACCTAGTTTCCTTCAACTTAGTTTAATTTTACTTTGAGTCAAAGCCAATTTCTGAAAATAAATAAAAAAAAATATATATTAATTTTAATTTACTTCTACATCGCATTATCTCTTTTGTTCCGCATCATTTTTGGTATCAGAGCTTCCGTTCTGCATCAATTTTGGTATCAGAGCCCTGTCTAGGGTTTATGTTTTGATTGCTTGTTTGAGTCTCTCTCTTTTTACTTTGTCTGCTCGAAGTAGACTCCCCAGGATGTCCGGTCCTAGGAATGAAGCGAGGTGCAAACCTCCTCTTCCCATTCCATGGGGTGTTCCTAGGGCGTGTAGGGGATCCGTTGGGTTACAACTTCGTAGCAGGAATTGTAAACGGGGAAGTACTCTGTTTTCAGCCCGTAATTATCCTTTTGCAGGAATTATTTCTCAATACAGGTAACTCCAAATTCGGTGATTTTTATTTTTCTGAAACCAGTATAATTGAATCTATTTTGCATAATTTTCCTGTGATTTATTGGTTTCCGTGAGATTTCTGAGAATTAAATTACTGCAACTCTATTTTTGTATTTCTGCAATTCAATTATTTTTGAGTGTTCATCACTTAATTCATCTTAAGGGCATTTGAGCATCTAAGATAAGGGGAGGAGTTGATAACCTCTCCTTAGCCCAAAACCACCACCCACTCATTCGAACCTAAGCCTTTAATCTTAAAATTAATTAGACCTAATTTGCCCTAGTGGGCTAGGGACATCAACAAGTCGGGTCAAGGCTAGTGTTGAGTCAGTTTGTCTGGTTACTCTGTGTGTGCTTTGTACTCAGTGTCTAGAACGGTGGTTCAGGGATTCCATCCCGAAGGGCTTGTGTGCTGGTCCGCCTACCTGGCCAATCTCTGATTGGTATCTAGGATTGGCATTTAGGGACCTAACACTCCCCTTACACCTGCCTGGCTGAGTCCTGAGTTACTACAGGCTAGCTTGCCACTCTGATTGGGCATCTAGTTTGGACTCTAGGTCTAGTGAGCCAGTAGTTGCTTTAGTCTAGTCACATTCTGTGTGTTTGCTTGCATCATCATGTATACCCGGAATGGAGTATCCTACCAACCTGGTCAAACCCAACCTAATTTAGAGGCCATGGTTAGAGCTCTTACTGAAAGTATAAACAAATTGAGTCAGGATATGACTGCTACTGTTACCCAGTGTAAAGAACAAGTCCATGAGAATTTTACCCAGCTTAGGGATCGAGTCCAAGTACTTGAGAAACGTAGACATCAAAATTGGACCCCTGATCCAAAATTTAATAGGCCCCAACCTCATCCATGCCAGGAGCCTAGGAGGACCTTATACCGTGATCCCGAGCATAACCTTAGGAAGCCTAACCATGATATCTATAGTGTGGATCGTGTCTATGAGAGGTCCTTACAATATTCTAGACCAGTCACTCAACAACCCATGTCTTCTAGATCAAACCATTTAGATCCACACCCATGCCCAAGTAAGGTCTCTACTAGCTTGAAACCCAGTGTGACCCAGGTTCCTATATCGCAAGAATGTTTGTTTTGTGGAGAAAGAGGCCGTAAATTTAGTCAGTGCCCATGCATAGGACTAGCTTATGCACAGCTAAGTGGTAAGAATCCTAAGGATGACATTAATGAGGGAGAACCCAAGCCTACCAATGAGGAAGAAAGGTTAGGTATGACAAGCCTAGAATCAATTGACCCGATTACCACTGACCCGAAACCCATTGAAGATGGCATCGAGGAAGTATATGATGCTGGCTTGAGTCTAGTTGATGAATATGAGGGGGAAGAACTTGAAGAATGTGACATCGATACTATTGGTTCCTTACCTGAGCAGACCTTGGAGAGCAACCAAGTGGTTGGACCTAGTTCAGAAATTCAAGAGATTTGTGAGAATCAGGTTCCTTTAGTCAAATACCCCCAGGAAGAACTCATAGTGTTAGCCCGAGCTATCAGTTCGTACCCTCTAATGACAGTCATTCCCCAAGTACCAATTGAAGATCTTTGCACTGAACTGTTTAAGTTTGCCCACCCTATGGTAGATCCTCTCCTTAGGATGACTGAATCAAGCCTCTTACAATTGGACCTTGTCCCATGCCCAGCCACTAAGGTCTCTCCCGTAATCTCAGTTGAACATCCTTGTCTTGAGCGGATTGATTCTCCCAGTCCTGTAGAAGTCCTCCTTATGACCCCAGACCCCTTCCTTCGCATGACTGACCTACCCTTCTATAGAGTATACCTTTCCTCACCCATAGGTCAAATTTCAAGTCTTGAGGTCATCATCCATAGGCCCTTCCATGAATCATTCTTTAATCCATTTCTTGAGAAAGTGGATCATTGTTTGCTTAGAGAACAAACCTTAACTATTGCAATCACATGTCCTAGGCTACTCCCCGAACCATCTCTTGATCCATTCCTAGGAATAGCAAACTTTTTCTTTCGTAAGGATGACCAGTTTACACTCATAGATCACCATTCAAACCTTCAGGTCACCACCTTTAATCAGCAGGTAATTCAAGACTCCACCTCATATTTCCTCCCTTTCTCTAGGACTTCCAATGCTTCTTACACCATCCAAGTATACTTTGTCGAAGTCTTTAGAGTGAACCACGTGTCAGAACCTATTAGGTTTGCCACCTACTTCTGGAAGACCTTATGGCACCTACTAGGCACCCATGATAAGTTTTCATGCTCTGCATGCCATCCTCCGACCCAAGGTCAAACCTAGAGAGCCGTAGTTTGTTAGGTTTAGACCTAGGGTTCCTTTGAATAAAGTCCATTCTTTAGGAATGCATCGTCAGTCGAGTTTAGGACATTGTCTCAGATTTTGGTTAAGTGAGAATACCAGGAGTTGGGATTTGTATTTACCCAGGGCTAAATTTGCATATAATGTTTCGATCAATAGGTCTATAGGCTAGAGTCCCTTTGAAATTGTTCATGGATACAAGCCTCACACACCACTTGATCTGATTTCACTATTAGTCCACACACACAAGTCTCTTGATGCATTTGCATAGCATGTAAAAGACTTGCATAAAGAAATTCATGCCAAAATAAATTTAAGTAATGAAACTTATAAGAAGTTGGCTGATTCTCAAAGGCGAGTCAAAAACTTTTGTTGAGGGAGACTATGTAATGATTAGGTTAAGGCCTGAACGGTTTCCTCCTGGAACCGTTAGAAAGTTACATGCTAGAGGAGCTGGACCATTTAGAGTGGTGAAGAGAGTAGGATCCAATGCCTATGTGCTCGAGTTACCTCCAGAACTAGGCATTAGCTCCACTTTCAACATTACAGACCTAGTAGAGTATAGGGAGCCAGCTGTGATTCCCAGTGAGGCTTTTGAACCTAATCCTGCTCTTGAGAGTGAACCTGACCCTGTGTGTCCACCAACAAACTGGCCTGTGAGGAAAGAGCAGATTGAAAAGATCCTGGATGATCAGGTTATCTCTACTCGAATCGAGGATACCAAAGATACCTGGTCCGCTGGCTAGGAAGGCCAGATTCTGATGACTCTTGGATCTCCCGAGAAGAATTACAAGAGTTGGACCCAGACCTCTTGGAGAGATACCAGAGCCAACTTGATCCATACTCGACAGGGTCGAGTTCCTCCCACCCTGGGAGAATTGGTGCGGGCACCAGACTCAGAAGAAGACTTCAGAGCTCCATCTGGATCTCTGATTAACCTTGCCTGAAGAATTAGGGTTTTGTTTGGCTTGTAATAAGGGTTGACTTGATCAACTCAATTTTAGCTTGAGTCTATATTACCGGCATTTTATTTTGTTGAGTCATGTTGACTCAGTAGTGGACTAGGGATTCAACCTGGGATGTTACATTTTCTCCCAAGGCCAAGCAAGTCGGCGCCACACTCCCAGCCACACTCCCAGCCATACGCCTGAGTCTAGGGGCCACATCTCCATCCAGCAGCCTTTGGTCCCCACACCACAGATAGCAGCTCCCTTCTCTCATGCGCCAATTGAGGAGAAATCCATCAGGGGTCCACAAATCAAGGGGGCGGCTCAAGACTTTCCCAAAAGAACCAAACTATGAAAGGGAAGAAATTCTCTTGGAGAGAACTTCAAGGAGGCGCCCATTACCTGCCAGAAATACTCAAAACAAAGTTAGAAAGAGCCATAACTTGGGGAGAAAGAAAAGGAGGTATCCAAAAAGGGTTGAGCCATGGAAGGAAGGAGATTTCTCTTGAAGAGCAAGGTTAGGAGGCACCCTAATCATTCCAACTAAAGCCAGATATAAAAGGAAACAAATTTTCTCTTGGAGGGCAAGGTTAAGAGGCGCCCAAACACTTCCAGATAAGGCCAAGCATAGAAGGAAAAAAATATTTTCTTGAAGAACCAAGCATGGAGGCGCCATCTACCTTCCTTTTATAACCCAAATCAATTTCTTTTTGGAACCTTGGCCGGCCATATGTGTATGGATTATCCTGATTTGTAGATCCCCTCCTTTAGTCCCACATGGGAAGATGTAAAACCCTACTCTCTTGTAAAGTCCTATAAATTAAACCCCTCTTGTAAGTTTAAATCAATGAGATGAATGAAACCAATTTTTTTTTTGTGAGTAAACTTTGTGTTTTCTCTCTTCCGCACTTGCATCCAGGTGTTGAGCTCCGTGAGGGAGTAAATCCGGGTTCCCCAGGAACCTTGAGGAGGTGTGAGATCTCCAAAACCCCAAACCCTAGGTTAGCCACTTCACTCCCAAACCCTAGCCACCCATCACCCTTCTCTTTCCACCAAGCCCTAGCATATCCCACCTCTCACGGCCACCCTTTCCAAGTCCAGGCTGACCACCAGCATCCAGCTACAGTCCGGATACTTTAGATCCAAAGCTCTTTCCAGAGGGAGTCGAATCAGCCTTCAAGAGAATCCGGATCTCTACGACATCAGCCTTCAAGTTCTTCGAACTGGTAAATCCTTCCTGAGTCTCTGAATCCATCACTTGTTTTTCTTCTTCCCAGATCTTGAGTCCGGAGAAGCCGACCCAGCCACGAGACCAGTATTGGAGGATCCATTGCGAAGATAGCCGAATCCGAGGATCCAACAATCTGCCCGAGAGAGTTCTTCCACCCAAATTCTGTGAAGTGTTGGGGATTCCAGTGCAGCGCAGCGGAAGTGCAATTTCAAAAATGATGAAATTGGCACCAAAATCCCTTAGCCAAGATCTCCTTATTCAGAATTAAAACATACAAACTAACATTGTTAGAATTAGGGCACCAACCTTTTAACGCTAAGTCCAATTTTGATGTAGAATCAGAACTTGGTGTTGAATGCTTCTTTTGATTTCACCAGGCATCCAAATGTCCACCCTCCAATGGTGATCCACAAGATGATTGATCAAGATGCAAGCTTCTTCAAAATTCCCTCACTTGAATTCTTATCCTAGAACTCAAGAGGACTATGGCTCTAAAACTTCAGGGTAGGGGCTCCTTACTTCCTTTCTTCCTTCTTCCTTTCCCTTTCTTAAGACCTTGTCCTAAGAATAAAACTCTTGTCTTGAAGGAGGAGATGGATTTAAGACACTAATGTCTTAAAGTAAAGGAAATGGAAACAGAGTAGGAGTTCCTTTCTTTTACCGATCAAGAGATTCTTCCTATCTCTTGTTTTGGACTTGAGTTTCAACAGAGAAGAGAACTCTGTAAGAGGGAAACTCTCTTTGTCCTAAACAAGCTAAGGAGGAATCAGTCTCCTGGAAAGAAAAGACAATAAAATAAACTCTGTTGTTCATTAGTCTAAACACCCGAGACCTCTGTTGTTTAAATAGATTACAGAGAGATGTCTTCTCAGAAGAACACAACTCTCCGTAAACCCCATTCCACTTTGTCTCACGCCCCTTTCCTATTTCTCATGCCCAATCCACCCATCTCACGGCCTTCCAGATTAAATCCCACGGCTTTTCTTAAAGGAAAAACTGCGGTGTTTTAAAAGGAAGGAAGTCGCGACTTTTCATCTCCGAAGAGATGTTATTTCGCATGCCCGGGAGGAGTTAGCGCTTTCCTTCTTTCTCAAAATCCCATCAGCCATTGGATTCTCATCCAAGGGGGGAGAGATGGTGCGCTAATTTCTTAAGAAGGAGGCCGCCCCAAATAAAAACATCGGAGAAATTTTGGGGCGCGCCAAGAGTCCATGCGCCATGGACTCTTCCTTAAGGCGCGCCAAGAGTCCATATGCGCATGGACTCTTGGTATTTGGCATGGAAAAATAAAGGGGGTGGGTGGGGAGGCTAGCCAAGCTACATGGCTAGCCAATAGGGTTAGCCATATTCCCGTTTTCTCAATTAGGGTCTGATTAGGTCCAATTAGAATCCAATTTGAACCAATCCGGAACCCTAATTCGAATCCGATTCGAATAGAAGCTAGGGTTTGCAACACCTGCTAGAGTGTTATCCTGCAAAGATGATTCAATTCCAAATTAAACTCTTGATCAATCCTCTTAAGTGTGTGACCCATTGGGTTCCATATCTAGCTAGCAGTGGATTCGAATACAAGTTGACCTAATTTGATTAGAACTCTTTCTAATCGATTTAGGTCAAACCGGGCTTACCCGATTCGATCAATTAGGACTCTTCCTAACATGTGATCTTTGAACTTGATCAACCCACAAGACAAGATTGACGTCTAGCAACGTGTCATGTCTACCCGGAAGATATGGAAATTCTGGTGAAATACCAAATTACCCTTCAGTAGAGAGTTACCTTACAATTAAATCTTTCGATCAGCCTGCACCCAAAATATAACTATGGATATGGATATATGTCAAATCCAATATTATATTTATTTCTAGCTCAATCTTATAATGATGATCCGATTATCTTGATATTAGAAACCATCTCTAATATCTTCACTTTGATCAAAGATTCCCTGAATCATCATGCGATTGTTGACTAGCTGGATGCAATCTCCTCTTACTAAGAGTGATCGATTCCTTGTTGACCTACTCATTACCTTCATATCCAATTCACCATTCCCAGTATCAATCCTGTGCATGTCTCAGTGTCATGATTAGGATTGAACCAAAGAATGGGTTCATGTACATAAGGTACTTATGGCAGTCTCAGGTCAAAAGATTACTTGTATCACTCCCACTATGAGAACCTTCTATTGACATGTAGCTAAGACTCCATTAGATGTTCTCAAGTTGGATCATATCAGTGAACTCATTCTCCAATGAGCACCCACATCCCAGTATTAGTGTCATACACAAGTGACTGTGAGAGCAGTCACCCTTTCCAGTATACCCGGGATGTGCTAGTCTTATCGGAAAAACCCTGATCCCCTACTCAGGGTTCCTTTGACTAGGATTACTTTAGATTAAGGTTTTAAGATTTTAGGTCTCACTGGTATGATCTCATCATAACCCTAAAATCATAGCCCTAATCTATGGGGTTCATCATTAACTAAAAAAAAAGGCGTATGATGAAAAATAATGCCTTTATTTAGAAAATTGTCAATTACAATGGTTTGGGAGATACAACATAGATTGGCTTGTAGAGCATATCCCTTTCAATCTCCCACTTGCACTAAAGCCAATCGCCTTTGAATCTTAATCCCATACATTCGAGGTGGCGATCAAAATCTCGCTGTGGTAGAGCCTTAGTGAACGGGTCTGCTACATTATTCTTTGTATCAACTCTATCTATGTAGACATCTTGTCTCTCTACTATTTCTCAGACAAGATGGAAGCGTCTCAGAATGTGCTTGGACTTATGATGAGCTCTTGGTTCCTTAGCTTGAGCAACGGCCCCAGTGTTGTCACAGTAAAGTGGCACTGGGTTTTCAATTTGAGGAACAACACCCAACTCTGTGATGAACTTCTTCATCCAGACTGCTTCCTTGGCGGCTTCACTAACAGCTATGTATTCTGCCTCTGTGGTTGAGTCAGCTACAGTCTGCTGCTTGGTACTCTTCCTACTCACTGCTCCACCATTTAGGGTAAAAACATATCCCGAAATGGATTTGCTATCATCAGGGTCTGATTGAAAACTAGAATCAGAATAAGCTTCTAGTTTAAGATCAGAACCACCATAAACCAGAAAAATATCCTTAGTCCTTCTTAGGTACTTAAGAATATTTTTAACTGCTTTCCAATGATCCTCTCCTGGATCAGCCTGAAACCTACTGACAATGCCTAAAGCATATGCCACATCAGGCCTGGTACATAACATGGCATACATTATGGATCCTATTGCCGAAGCATAGGGTATAGAATTCATTCTATTTCTTTCTTCAGGTGTCTTAGGAGACATCCTTTTAGAAAGATGTATGCCTTGACTCATAGGAAGATAACCTCTTTTACTTCCTTCCATGCTGAATCTTTTCAGCACTAAGTCAATGTACCTAGATTGGGATAAACCTAGCATCCTCTTAGATCTATCTCTATAGATCTTAATACCTAGTATATAGGATGCTTCTCCCAAATCTTTCATGGAAAACTGGTTTGATAGCCAAACCTTGACTGATTGCAACATTGGGATATCATTCCCAATGAGGAGTATGTCATCTACATACAGAACCAAGAAGACTATGGCACTCCCACTAGTCTTCTTATAAACACAGGGTTCATCCACATTTTTGATAAAACCAAACCTTTTAATAGTTTCATCAAAGCGGATGTTCCAACTCCTGGAAGCTTGCTTTAATCCATAAATGGATTTCTTTAGCTTGCATACTTGATTAGGTTTATTCTTTGAAATAAAACCTTCTGGCTGTGACATGTAGACTTCTTCCTCAAGGAAACCATTGAGGAATGCAGTCTTTACATCCATCTGCCATATCTCATAATCGTGGTATGCTGCTATAGCAAGTAAAATCCGAATTGATTTTAGCATGGCAACAGGTGAAAATGTTTCATCATAATCAATTCCCTGTTTTTGTCTAAAACCTTTAGCCACTAATATGGCTTTATAGGTTTCAACTTGGCCATCAGCCCCAATCTTTTTCTTATAGACCCATTTACACCCAATAGGATTAACACCCTCTGGTGCATCAACCAAAGACCATACTTGGTTTACATACATAGAGTCTACTTCGGATTCCCTGGCTTCTTGCCATTTATCTGAGTCAGTACTCAAGATAGCTTCCGTATAGGTCAGAGGTTCATCATTTTGAATGACTTGGGCTTCATTATTTTCAATAATAAACCCATACCTCTCAGGTGCCCGTGGCACTCTATCAGACCTACGAGGAGGAGTTTTATGTTCTGGTTCTGTTTTAACTATATGTTTTAATGGTTGAGAATTGTCTATCTGTATTTCTTGTACTTCTCCAAGTTCAATAGTTCTACCATTTCCCTTTTCTAAAATGAACTCTTTTTCTAGAAAAGTGGCATGCCTGCTGACAAAAATCTTTTGTTCAGTAGGATGGTAGAATAGATATCCTCTACCTTCTTTAGGATATCCTACAAATAGACATTTATCCGCTCTAGGTTCCAACTTATGTCCAAAATTTCTTTTAACATAAGCTGGACATCCCCATACCTTAAAATATTTAAGATATGGTTTCTTTCCACTCCAAATTTCATATGGAGTACTAACAACGGATTTAGAAGGTACCTTGTTCAGAATGTAAACAGCAGTTTCTAGGGCATGACCCCAGAAGGAAATGGGCAAATTTGTGAAGCACATCATGGATCGTACCATATCTAATAAGATACGATTCCTCCTTTCAGCTATACCATTTAGCTGTGGTGTATAAGGAGGGGTCCATTCAGAAAGAATTCTATTAACTTTAAGATAGTCTAAAAACTCTGTGGATAAGTATTCTCCTCCTCGATCAGAACGAAGAACTTTAATACTTTTCCCGGTTTGTTTTTCGACCATACTTTGATACTCCTTAAATTTATCAAAGGCTTCAGATTTGTGTTTCATAAGATACACATATCCGAACCTAGATAAATCATCTGTAAAAGTGATAAAATATGAGTATCCTCCTCTGGCCTGAGTTGTCATTGGACCACATACATCAGTATGTATAAGTCCTAATAACTCAGTTGACCTTTCCCCATGTCCAGTGAATGGAGTTTTTGTCATCTTATCCATGAGACATGATTCGCAAGTTCCTAATGATTCATACTCATAAGGATCAAGGAATTTTTCCTTGTATAACTTGCTAATCCTAGACTCATTAACATGACCAAGTCTATGATGCCAAAGTAAAGTATCATTAAAGTCTTTTCTTTTCCTTTTAGTATTAACATGAAAAATACTATCATTGGAAGAAAGAGTTAAGAGCCCATTGCTAAATATGCCAGAACAAATAATTTTATTAGATAACATTATCGAGCAACCAGTGCTCGTTACATCCATTACATATCCTTGTTTTAATAACAAAGGAATAGATATAATGTTCCTAATAATCTTTGGCATATAGTAACAATTCTCTAGCTCCAAGATCTTCCCTGAAGGCAACTTCAGAATATAGGTCCCTACAGCTTCTGCTTGGATGATATCACCACCAGCACCGTAGAGATTGAAGTCGCCTTCCTTCAATACTTTAAGCTTGTGGAGGTCCTGCAAAGATTTGCATATATGGTAACCACAAGCGGTATCCAATACCCAAGTATTTGATATAGACGAATTTAATGTCAATATAGTATGTATCTCATACATACCTTTTGGTGCGTCTGCCGCACCAGGCTTCACAGTTGCAAGGTAAGCCTTGCAATTCCTTTTCCAATGTCCCACTTTGCCGTAAAAGAAACAGGTTGACTGTTTTGAGGCCTTCTTTCCTTTCTTGTTCTTATTGATGCCACCCTTAGGGTTTAGCCTCCTACTAAAACCCTTTTTGCCCGATTTCTTCTTATTGGTCTTATCAACAAGAAGAAGTGGAGCCTTTTCTTTCTTAACGTGGCTCTCTGCTATTTTTAACATATTTAACAGCTCAGGCAAGGAAGTGTTCAGTTTGTTCATGTGATAATTCAAGACAAACTGAGAAAATGACTCTGGGAGTGATTGCAGGATTAAATCCTGATTCAGCTCCCCATCCATAATAAACCCTAATTGACCCAATCTGGTGATTAAGTCAATTACCTTCAGGACATGATCCTGAACAGATGTACCCTCTGTCATCCTAGCACGGAATAACTGCTTAGATATTTCATATTTAGCAGTTCTGCTTTGTTCTCCATAAAGCTCCTTTAAATTGAGCATTATGGATTGAGTATCCATGCTTTCATGCTGCCTCTGTAACTCATTGGTCATAGAGGCCAGTATGATACACTTGACAGTGAGGGAGTCATTCTGCCACATTTTGTATGTGGCCACATCTTCTTGTGTGGCTTCATCCCCTAGTGGATTAAGACTAGGGGTATCAAGAATATAGGAAAGTTTTTCTGAACTCAGTACAATCTTTAAGTTTCTCAACCAGTCCACATAGTTTGGACCAGTCAATTTGTTGGTATCTAAGATGCTTCTTAGTGATAATGAAGATGCCATTTATCTACATTTAATTAAGAACAATACATAAGCAAACAACCATGAAATGACTTACATAATTAAATTAGGTCTTCAATTTAATTATGTCTCCCACTATTTTATCAAAAATCATAGCCCTCACTATGATAATTGAGAAGAACCCTGATCGGTTTTCTTAGTGAGATCGAGATCCTTATTATTTATAAAAGATCTTGCAGATAACACAACAAATCCTTTATAAGTTCAAAGGTAGGAAACTCTTCCAATTATATCTCATATAATTCTTACTTGGCCTCTAGAACATTATAAGTCTTGCAGAAAACACAACAAACCATAATGTTCTAGTTAAGTCAAGACCCTTTCATTTCTATACAGTCAGTACTCAAATACAATGCCCTTGCAGATAACACAACAAGGCATTATATTGAATACACTGTAAGCATATTTTTGCACTAGACCAATATTATGTCAATCACCCTATTAGGTCTTGCAGATAACACAACAAACCTAATGTGGTTCATAACACAGTAATGATCCAGCATGAAGGAAGGCCAACACATAGCATTTTTTAACACTAAGCATATAAGTCAAGATTTAAATATAATCAAATCGGCCAGGCAAGTGGAAGAGATGTGGGAGTCCCCCCGTTGCTTTCCTAGACACCAATAAAAATTGGCCAGGTCAGTCAACGGAACCAATTAAAAACCACGATTCTCTTTACCTTCCCAGAACCACCTTTCTAGACACCGAATGATCAATTGTTCATCATGACTAGTGATGCTCATTAGTTAAATATACTATGACTTAATATAATTTTAAGAAGAGGGCTTTATTAAAATTGCCAGCACATTCTTATAAAAACATATCATAATGATATCACTCTGATAAACATATATGTGCTAAGTGTGTCATCATACTAGGACAACCATTTACCACATAATGGATCCACCATTATGCCAGGGCAACCTAATTTCAGTATGATGACTTCAAAAACTAATCAGATCTCTATAATAATTAGGGATTGAGTGAAAAACCCTAATTAGTGGCATACATCAAAACATTAATTATCATATATGCATTCCTTAAATTATGCTAAGTGTGTCAGCATTCAAGGGTTTAAAACCCTAATTGCGATACTACAACAAAAATGCATATAAATAATTTTCATATGTTTTAACTGTAATAAGGATGGCTCTGATACCACTGTTGGGGATTCCAGTGCAGCGCAGCGGAAGTGCAATTTCAAAAATGATGAAATTGGCACCAAAATCCCTTAGCCAAGATCTCCTTATTCAAAATTAAAACATACAAACTAACATTGTTAGAATTAGGGCACCAACCTTTTAACGCTAAGTCCAATTTTGATGTAGAATCAGAACTTGGTGTTGAATGCTTCTTTTGATTTCACCAGGCGTCCAAATGTCCACCCTCCAATGGTGATCCACAAGATGATTGATCAAGATGCAAGCTTCTTCAAAATTCCCTCACTTGAATTCTTATCCTAGAACTCAAGAGGACTATGGCTCTAAAACTTCAGGGTAGGGGCTCCTTACTTCCTTTCTTCCTTCTTCCTTTCCCTTTCTTAAGACCTTGTCCTAAGAATAAAACTCTTGTCTTGAAGGAGGAGATGGATTTAAGACACTAATGTCTTAAAGTAAAGGAAATGGAAACAGAGTAGGAGTTCCTTTCTTTTACCGATCAAGAGATTCTTCCTATCTCTTGTTTTGGACTTGAGTTTCAACAGAGAAGAGAACTCTGTAAGAGGGAAACTCTCTTTGTCCTAAACAAGCTAAGGAGGAATCAGTCTCCTGGAAAGAAAAGACAATAAAATAAACCCTGTTGTTCATTAGTCTAAACACCCGAGACCTCTGTTGTTTAAATAGATTACAGAGAGATGTCTTCTCAGAAGAACACAACTCTCCGTAAACCCCATTCCACTTTGTCTCACGCCCCTTTCCTATTTCTCATGCCCAATCCACCCATCTCACGACCTTCCAGATTAAATCCCACGGCTTTTCTTAAAGGAAAAACCGCGGTGTTTTAAAAGGAAGGAAGTCGCGACTTTTCATCTCCGAAGAGATGTTATTTCGCATGCCCGGGAGGAGTTAGCGCTTTCCTTCTTTCTCAAAATCCCATCAGCCATTGGATTCTCATCCAAGGGGGGAGAGATGGTGCGCTAATTGCTTAAGAAGGAGGCCGCCCCAAATAAAAACATCGGAGAAATTTTGGGGCGCGCCAAGAGTCCATGCGCCATGGACTCTTCCTTAAGGCGCGCCAAGAGTCCATATGCGCATGGACTCTTGGTATTTGGCGTGGAAAAATAAAGGGGGTGGGTGGGGAGGCTAGCCAAGCTACATGGCTAGCCAATAGGGTTAGCCATATTCCCGTTTTCTCAATTAGGGTCTGATTAGGTCCAATTAAAATCCAATTTGAACCAATCCGGAACCCTAATTCGAATCCGATCCGAATAGAAGCTAGGGTTTGCAACACCTGCTAGAGTGTTATCCTGCAAAGATGATTCAATTCCAAATTAAACTCTTGATCAATCCTCTTAAGTGTGTGACCCATTGGGTTCCATATCTAGCCAGCAGTGGATTCGAATACAAGTTGACCTAATTTGATTAGAACTCTTTCTAATCGATTTAGGTCAAACCGGGCTTACCCGATTCGATCAATTAGGACTCTTCCTAACATGTGATATTTGAACTTGATCAACCCACAAGACAAGATTGACGTCTAGCAACGTGTCATGTCTACCCAGAAGATATGGAAATTCTGGTGAAATACCAAAATTACCCTTCAGTAGAGAGTTACCTTACAATTAAATCTTTCGATCAGCCTGCACCCAAAATATAACTATGGATATGGATATATGTCAAATCCAATATTATATTTATTTCTAGCTCAATCTTATAATGATGATCCGATTATCTTGATATTAGAAACCATCTCTAATATCTTCACTTTGATCAAAGATTCCCTGAATCATCATGCGATTGTTGACTAGCTGGATGCAATCTCCTCTTACTAAGAGTGATCGATTCCTTGTTGACCTACTCATTACCTTCATATCCAATTCACCATTTCCAGTATCAATCCTGTGCATGTCTCAGTGTCATGATTAGGATTGAACCAAAGAATGGGTTCATGTACATAAGGTACTTATGGCAGTCTCAGGTCAAAAGATTACTTGTACCACTCCCTCTATGAGAACCTTCTATTGACATGTAGCTAAGACTCCATTAGATGTTCTCAAGTTGGATCATATCAGTGAACTCATTCTCCAATGAGCACCCACATCCCAGTATTAGTGTCATACACAAGTGACTGTGAGAGCAGTCACCCTTTCCAGTATACCCGGGATGTGCTAGTCTTATCGAAAAAATCCTGATCCCCTACTCAGGGTTCCTTTGACTAGGATTACTTTAGATTAAGGTTTTAAGATTTTAGGTCTCACTGGTATGATCTCATCATAACCCTAAAATCATAGCCCTAATCTATGGGGTTCATCATTAACTAAAAAAAAAGGCGTATGATGAAAAATAATGCCTTTATTTAGAAAATTGTCAATTACAATGGTTTGGGAGATACAACATAGATTGGCTTGTAGGGCATATCCCTTTCATGAAGATCACTGTCTGGTTGGTAAACCATCTCTTCTCTTTATTTCTGTCCTGTTGAAAGTTCAGAGTGAAACCCTAGGTCTGGGAGTTTCTCAACCCCCAGCGATCCGTTACTTCTGAACTACTCTGATAACTTAGCTTCTTCTAAATTATGCTTTCAATCCTTACCTAGTTTCCTTCAACTTAGTTTAACTTTACTTTGAGTCAAAGCCAATTTTTGAAAATAAATAAAAAAAAAATACATTAATTTTAATTTACTTCCGCATCGCATTATCTCTTTTGTTCCGCATCATTTTTGGTATCAGAGCTTCCGTTCTGCATCACAGCTACGTGCGGAGGCCCTGAAGAATGGTCCTGTTCGTGACTTCGGTCTCCCCATTGGTCTGGGGATGCGCCACCGAGGTGAAGCGATGCCTGATGCCGAGGTCGCTACAGAACTCTTCGAACTCCCGGCAGTCGAACTGGCGCCCGTTGTCAGTAACCACGGTGTGGGGGAGGCCGAAGCGGCAAACGATCAACTTCCAAAAGAACTTGGCGATGTTTGCCTCGGTGATCCTCACCAAGGGTTCGGCCTCGACCCACTTCGTGAAGTAGTCGATGGCCACTATCAAGAACTTCCGCTGTCCAGACGCCGGCGGGAATGGGCCCAGGAGGTCCATCCCCCACTGGGCGAATGGCCTGGGAGCTGAGAGCTGGGAGATTGGGTTGGAGGGCTGCCGTTGCACCGTGGCGTGACGCTGGCACCGGTCGCACTTCTTCACGAAGTCAGCGGCGTCTTCCTTCATTGTCTCCCAGAAGTAGCCCTGACGGAGGGCCTTGTACGCCAATGCCCTGCCCCCCACGTGGTTCCCGCAGATGCCTTCGTGAATCTCCTGGAGCACAAGCTTGGCTTCCGTGGGTCCTACGCACTTGAGGAGGGGGTAGGAGTAGGATCTTCGATACAATTGCCCGTCCATCAGGACGAACCGCACGGCTTTCTTTCTGATAAGGTGAGCTGCCTCGCGGTCCTCCGGCAAGGTGCCACTGGTGATGTATTCGGCGTACTTGTCCATCCACTAGGTTCATGGCTGACCTGATGGACCTCCGCCGGTGCCTCGAGGCTTGGGATCTCAAGGCACTCCACGTGAGCGCGGCCCAGCATCGAGTCCGGCAGGGTCGCTAGCCGAGAGAGAGTGTCCGTGCGGGTGTTCTCCCTGCGGGGGATGTGGAAGATGTTGAAGCGCCGGAATCTGGATGCGCCCGCCTTGACGAGCTCCATGTATTTCGCCATTTGGGGGTCATATGCGGCACACTCCCCGAGACCTATCCCGCCACGAGCTGGGAATCAGTGAAAGCTTTGAGGTTGGTTATGCCCAGCTCGCGGGAGACTCTCAGTCCGGCAAGAAGTGCTTCGTACTCCGCCTGGTTATTTATCGCGGGGAATTGGAAACGGAGTGCGCATTCGGCGACGACCCCGTCACTGTTTGCAAGGATGAGCCCAGCCCCGCTCCCGTCGGAGTTTGAGGCTCCGTCCACATGGAGGATCCAGGCATCCTCTCCGGGCTCATCGGTGCCTATCTCCATCGGCTGGCCTGAGGGGCCTTCCTCGGGCTCCTTGCCCAAGCCTGCACATTCGACCAAGAAGTCGGCCAGCACCTGTGCCTTCATGGCCGACCTTGTCCTGTACGTAATGTCGAACTCGCTGAGCTTCAGTGCCCACTTTGCCAATCATCCCGAAGTATCGGGTCGGCTGAGCACCGCTTTCAGCGGTTGATCCGTCAGGACAGCGATGGGGTGCGCTTGGAAATAGGGCCTGAGACGCTGGGCAGACACTATTAGCACAAAAACGAGTTTCTCGGGCCGAGAATACCTGAGCTCCGCATCACGGAGAAGCTTGCTGGTATAGTACACCGGCTGCTGGACTCCCTGGCCATCGGTCCGAACCAAGACCGAGCTGACGGCTTCCGGGGTGACCACTAGGTAGAGGATAAGCTCCTCCCCCTCCTCGGGCCTGGACAGCAACGGTGGCGATGCAAGCATCTTCTTCAGCTCCTCGAAGGCCTTCTGGCATTCCTCGGTCCAAGCGAAGTCGTTCATCTTTCTCAGCACCTTGAAGAAGGGACGGCAGCGGTCTGCCAACCTGGAGATAAAGCGGCTGAGGGTCGTAACTCAACTGGTGAGTTGCTGCACTTGCTTCTTGGAGGCGGGCTGCTCCATGTCCAGGTTGGCCTAGACCTTCTCCGGGTTGGCCTCAATTCCTCTTTGGGTCACCATAAATCCTAGGAATTTCTCGGCGAAGACACCAAAGGCGCACTTCGCCGGGTTCAGCTTCATCTGATGACGTCGGAGGTTGCCGAACGTCTCCGCCAAGTCAGCCACGTGGTCCGAATCGGGTTTGCTCATTACCAGCATGTCGTCCACGTACACCTGCATGTTATGGCCGATCTGGTCTTTGAAAATTCTATTGACCAGGCGCTGGTACGTTGCCCCCGCGTTCTTGAGGCCGAATGGCATCATCCTGTAGCAAAAAGTTCCATGGTCAGTTATGAAGGCGGTATGCTCTTCATCCTCTGGGCTCATTCGGATCTGGTTGTATCCGGAGAAGGCGTTCATGAATGACAGGAGGCGATGTCCCGAGGTGGTGTCGACCAGCTGGTCGATCTTTGGAAGAGGGAAGCTGTCCTTTGGGCAAGCTCGATTGAGGTCGGTTTAGTCCACACAGATCCTCCACTTACCACTACTCTTTCTCACCATAACCACGTTTGCCAACCAGCTGGGATACTGGACCTCCCGCACAAAATCGGCGGCGAGGAGCTTCTCCACTTCCTCGTTGATCGCCTTCTGCCTTTCCATGGCGAAGCTCCTCTTCTTCTGGTGGACCGGGCGGCAACTTGGGTCCACGTTTAGCCTATGCGTGATGACCTCGGGCGGGATGCCCGGCATGTCGGCTGCTGACCAGGCGAACACATCAGCGTTCGCGCGGAGGAACTCTAGCAGGCGGGTCCGTTCTTCTTCAGGGAGCTGGGCCCCGACTTGCACCGTCTTCAGCAGATCCGAACCGAGGGGAAAAGTCAGCAAGCGCTCTACGGGCCCTCCCCTGGGTTCCTTCTCTCTTAGGTCGAGGTCATCGATATCGGGGGCGAGCTCCGTGCCTCGGGCGCTCGGGACCGTCTGGAGGCAGAGCGGGACTGGCTGGGTCGTCCCCTTCATCTCCCCGAGCCCGGAAGGTGTGGGAAACTGTACCAACAACCTTCTCGTGGAGATCGTGGTGTCCAGTTGGTTGAGCCCGGGATGCCCGAGAATGGCATTGTAAGGCGAAGGGAGTCTGACGATGGTAAATGTTATTAGGATGGTCGTCTGCCGGGGTGGGGATCCGGCGGTGACCGGGAGAGTGATCTCCCCTTCGACCCCCATGGAGTCCCCTGTAAAACCTATCAGGGGGGTGTGCACCGGTCTCAGCTGATCGTGGGACAAGTTCATCCGAGAGAAAGCGTCGTAAAAAAGTACGTCAGCCGTGCTTCCACTATCCACCATGATTCGATGTACAGGATGCTTCGCGATGGTCATCTCGACCACCACGGCATCGTTGTTTACATTATCATTACCCTTCCCCTCCTCGGGAGGGATTACATTCTCCGGGTTCCCGACTTCCCATGCTCTCTTCGCCGCTCGACCGACCCCGCGTGAGATCATGCCCACGGGCTTCTCCGTTGGGTGGTTATCGATTGCAGGGACGGGCGGTAAGGTCGCGAGCGGCTGCCCCTCCGAGGGGGCCTCGTTCCTGATGAACTTCCTGAGGTAGCCCCTCCTAATCAGCTCCTCGATCTCCCACTTCAGGTTGCGACACTCCTCCGTGTCGTGACCGTGCTCGCGGTGGAACTGGCAGTACTTCGATTTGTCCCGGGTGGCTCTCAGGTTCTGAGGAGGAGGTCAGCGGAGGTAGCGCTCGCCCTCGATTTCCATGAGGATCTTGGTCTGAGGTGCGAGGAGAGGGGTGAACCTCCGCTCGGGAGTGGCCTCGCTCCTCGACCTTGGATTCGGGCGAGGGTCGGCAGATGGCCCGGACTTCCGAGCCCCCGGGGTATCTCTCGGGGGCGGCCTCTTCAAAGTCTTCCCGTCCAACTCTCGATGGGTGCGGTCGGCCTCCTTCGCTCGGATGTACTTGTGGGCGCGGAGGAGGAGCTCGGAGTACGTCCTGGGCAGCTTCATGTCCAGGGAGTAGGTCAGGCGGGACGTCTTGAGCCCGCACTTCAAAGCCAACAAGGCGACGGGCTCGTCTAGGCTGTAGATTTCCAGGGCTGCGATCTTGAACCGGGTGATGTAGTCCCGGAGCAGCTCCTAGTCCTGCTGGTGGATGGAGAAGAGGCTGTCCACCTCTCTCGGCACCTTTGGACAAGCGTCGAAGTGCGCCACGAACTTTCCTTCCAGTTGATGGAAGGAGAAAATGGATCCGGGCTCGAGGCGGGTGAACCAGACTCGAGCGGCCTTCCGGTGGGTGGCCGGAAGGCGATGCACAGAAGAGTGTCGGTGGCCTCCTGGACCCTCATGAGAGCTTTGTAGCTCTCCAGATGGTCCAGAGGGTCGGTGGTCCCGTCGTAGGGATCCACCTGCAGCATGCGAAACCATTTTGGGATCGGCTCCGCTTGGATTTCTTCAGAGAAAGGGGGACGGGAGTCGTAGCCCGTCGGGTCCGCCGATGAGTTCTGCAGGTCGGCAAATCGGCGGGCGAACTCCGCTAGCTTGCGCTCATGCTCCTCCAGGCGCCTCTCGGCCTGGCGCCTGATGGCTTCGTCGGTGGAGTCTTCCACCGAGGCTGCGGGTGAAGGGGGCGCCGATCGATCTCGGTGCGAAGTCAGGCCTCGGCGTTGCTTGCTGCGATGCACCGTTTCGGCCTCGTCGGTCGGGGATCGGCTCTCGTGATCCTCCGAACCGGAGTAGTTTCTTTTTGCGGGAGCTTGGTGGCTCCCACGGGGGTTGGAGACGGCCCTCGGATGGGATGGCCTGCCCTGAATGGAGCGCAGGCTCCCACGCTGCCCCGCGGCTCGAGCCGCGGGGGTCCCTGGCTGCGGTTGCATGGCCAGGGACCGCTGCTGATGCTGAAGCTACCGGACCACCGAGGTCAAGGTCTGCAGCTGTTGGATGACGGCCGCAAGGGGTCCGTCCGTTGAGGTAGGCTGTGGTGGAAGAGGAGGGGGAGCTGGAAGCTCCCTCTCCGGGCTATGGGCCCCTGGAGGGGAGTGAACCTCCCCCACACGGCTGATGGATGCCTCGCGGCCACGAGTGACCACCATTGTCAGAGAGCGCGACACCTACAGAAAGCTGGCTCCCGCTAGGGTTTGGTGTCCTGCGCCCCTACCTGGTGCGCCAATCTGTTACCGCTCTCGTCGCCGTGCCCGCGCCTCCGATCCGTGGATCCTCCCTGACCGCCTGGCGAAGGAGCCTCCCTGGCTACGGCAAACCTGCAAGAAGGGGTTAGAAGATCCTGGCCGGGGATCCCGACGAGGGAGCTCCGATGGTCAAGTCAGTAAACGACGAGAAGGAACAGATTCTACAAGACGGACCCCCTAAGGGGTTCCAGACTTAGAGAATTTACTAGTAAGAAAGGTGCTCTGGGGACCAAAAATTCGGCCGGGCCTCCTTGCCGAGCTCACGCCAAGCGATCCCCTCTCGAGACCTCGGATCTCACTCTCGGAGAGAGGCTTTTTGCCGCTGCTTCTTCCTTGTCCCCAGGCTTGTCCGCTTACCTTGTCGTCCCCAGCTTCCTTCCTTTTATCTCCTCCCGCCGTTCGCCTGTCTTCTCCTCCTGGGAGGCTCCCCTCCCCCGTCCCTTTCTCTTTCCCCTTTTCGGTGAGGAGGGCCAGGCGGCTTTCCGACCTCGTCCGCCGAGCCCAACAGGGAAAAGGCAAAGACAGAAAGGGGGGGGGGGTGGCGCGGGTAAGGCGGTCGGTCAGACCTCGGGCCCAGTGAGAGCGCTCTCTTTCCCAAGTGTGGGCGCCATCCGTCTATGGAGCCTGTTTTGTCAAAATCGCGCCTCTCGGCTGCGGGACCTGTCGGGCCGATGCAAATGGTGTTTCACGTGCCGCCGCCATCCGTACGGGGCGCCGTCTGTGATGCGTACGGCCCGAGGGATGACCTCGGGGCCTGCGCCTCCTTCCCTGGGACCTTCTCCGTACGGGCGGCCTGACCTCGGCCGAGGCGGACCCATCCCCGGGGGCCACCTGTCGGAGGAGCGAAGGATCGGCCAACCTCGGCCTAGGTGGACCCCTCCTGGGTGGACACCTGGCGAGGTGGCAGGAGGTCGCCTGGCTTCGGCCGAGGTGGGCCCGTCTCCAGGGGCCACTTGGCGAAGGAGCGAAGGACCGGCCGACCTCAGCCTAGGTGGACCCCTCCTGGGTGGACACCTGGCAAGGTGGCAGGAGGTCGCCTGGCTTCGGTCGAGGTGGGCCCGTCTCCGGGGGCCACCTGGCGAAGGAGCGAGGGATCGGCCAACCTCGGCCTAGGTGGACCCCTCCTGGGTGGACACCTGGCGAGGTGGCAGGAGGTCGCTTGGCTTCGGCCGAGGTGGGCCCATCTCCGGGGGCCACCTGGCGAATGAGCGAAGGATCGGCCGACCTCGGCCTAGGTGGACCCCTCCTGGGTGGACACCTGGCGAGGTGGCAGGAGGTCGCTTGGCTTCGGCCGAGGTGGGCCCGTCTTCGGGAGCCACCTGGCAAAGGAGCGAAGGATCGGCCGACCTCGGCCTAGGTGGACCCCTCCTGGGTGGACACCAGGCGAGGTGGCAGGAGGTCGCCTGGCTTCGACCGAGGTGGGCCCGTCTCCGGGGGCCACCTGGCGAAGGAGCGAAGGATCGGCCGACCTCGACCTAGGCGGACCCCTCCCGGTTGGGCGCCAGGTGAGGTGGTAGAGGAGCCCCGAACCGAGCTCGACTTCGACGAGAGCAGTTTGTCTTAGGAAGTCGTTTGGCGGAGTAGCCTTGCCGAGCTCGGCCTTGGCAATGTGGCGCTGACTCGGCCGGAGAAACCTCCACGTGGCTCGATCATATTTTGGCGGTATCTGAGCCCGGCCACGTCATCGTTACGGCCGTAACAGTATAACAGTAAGGTACTTTTATATCTTTGCTCTTCTCTCATTTTGATATTTATATTGCATGCTATTTTATAATACTAGATCCTGCTGCGGGCAGATTAGTAGGTCATTTAGATCGATCTACCAAGCCTTCCGCTGTGCATATTTTAAAATCATTTTAAAATGCATCTTTTTTTGCCTTACTTTTGCATATTGTATGCATGGTGTTGGTGTCTTTTCACCTTCATGCAGGGGTTGGGATCACACAGATTCCCTTCACACAGAATTCACATAGAAACCACACAAAATTTTGAGGAAAACTCAAAAGAAATTCATTCATAATAATTTATAATAATTCAATCATTAGTTACAAGAGGGTGGAGGGGTGGGGTATTTATAAATGTTCCCATGCCCTCTCCTAGTTAGGATAGGAATACAAACTTAGATAGGGAGAAGGATTACAAAGTTGCTTAGAACTAGGAGTAAACAATTTGGGTAGAAATAAAACTTAATCTCCTAGTTAGAAGTGGACTTTTCTCCTTCTTTGACTTGTTCAAGGACTCCTTATGGGCTTGGGCTGGGATAAAATTCTCTTGGGCCGCTTTGACTTTTCCACTCCTGTTTGGCTTGGACTTGGGTACCAACGTTGTTGGACTGGGCTTGGAGGGGCGCCAAAGGTAAGAAAATGCCTGAGGGCATCATGGCCTGATGGAATGAGGATGCCAGGGACTTGGACTTAGGCCGGGGCACCACTTCATGAATTCTTGTGGGCTGGTATGTTGGGGTCCTTCTCCTGGAGGACTTGGGTAGCATGAAAGAAGTCCAGATACTGGGTTGGTGACTTGAGTGTGGGTCCAATGGTCCTCCTCTTGAATATGACTTGAATGAAAGAGATTACAGGACTCAAAGGGGCCTAATTGACAAGACTCAAAGTAGGCCAAATAATACAAATGAACTCGATTGAACTCAGGACTCAAAGGACTTAGTGAATATAATCGACTCACATTATTATAGTACTCAAATTAACACAAAACCTTAAAATGACAAACACTCATAATAAACTGACTCATCCAACTTAGTTCAACTGAGCCGAACATAACCAAAAACTTGACTCATAAACCCTAATAATGTGAGTCGACTCTAAATACAGGACTCAAGTGTAACAAAGCCTGAAAATAAAACTCAAGGCCCAAATACAGGACTCAAATGACTAACATAGCCAAATTATTGGACTCAAAGATAAAATTTGAATCATGGCTAAGGGATTCAAACTCAGGGACCCATGGTGAACTAGGGTTGACCTGATGTCCCCATCAATTCTCTTGAGGTGGGAGGAACTCGACCCTGTTGAGTATAGGTTAGTCTGGTGCTAGCAATAAGTCTGGGTGGAGGCGTTGTAGATCCTCTCAAGAAATCCATGAATCTTTAGATTCTAGTCGACCATGCCATCAGACCAGGTAGCGTTGATAGCCACGGCCCCAGGTCATGATAGCTTGATCATCTAGGATACACTCAATCCATATTCCTCTCATAGAAAAATTTAGTGGATACTCAGGTAAGGTTTCTCTCTCAAAGGATGGGTGAGGTCCAAAAATCTCACTAGGAATCACTGTCGGTTCCCTATACTCAACTAAGTCTGCGATATTGAAGGTAGAGCTAATGCCTAAATCCAGGGGCAGATCAAGAACATAGGCATTGGGTTCCACTTTCTTTATCACTCTAAAAGGTTTAACTCTACGAGCATGAAGCTTCTTAACCATAATAGAATTTTCTACATTAAATTCCTTGGCTTTCTTTTGGGAATTAGCCAATTTTTATAGATTTTATGACTTAAATTAATCTTTTAGCTAATGTCCTGATGCAAATGCTGTGTAGAGGTCTGTGTAGGTGTAGACAAATGAATTAGATCTGGGAACTTATTGGACTCAAAACCAACACTTAATAGACTCGACTAGGCATTCCTATCGGAGGAAATTTATTGGACTCTATGGGTCTAAGCCTAACAGAATTTAGGATCTCTAGGATTGACCCTGGTTTGACATGCACATGAAAATTTACAATAAACTTCCAGTAAATGCCATAGGGTATGCCAGAAGTAAGATGCAAACCTAACATGCACATTGAATGTATGCATTATGCTTACTTCTACAAAATGCAATCTAGTGGTTCTAGAAATATGAGATGACTTAGGGAAGGGTAAGAAATAGGAAGGAGATTCAGGGCTGGTTCTGGGCTAAAGAGACTAACCTTAATGTATGAACATTGGGTTATATCTATGGGCAAGAAAAGGTCCATGTTATGGAAGGATGGGTAAACAAGTTATGGGAAGAGATCTTGAACTTGGATTGAAGGGGTGAATTCCTTCTAAGGGTACCGAATTAAAGAGATCATATCCTTAATAATTTTCTCTTAGCTTTTAAGACTAGGCTCTATAATTGGATTCTCTTCTAGCATCTCCTCAGGTAGAATTCTAGTACCAGTTTTCAGGTTCTCTTCCTCTAGTGGGTCTTCCACTATAGGTTCAATTTGGGTGTGGTCTGGGTCAACTACCTTTGGGTTGACCTCTATCGGAGTATGGTTAGGGTTAACTAACTTTGGGTTGGCTTCTACCTAGGTATCTACTGGGTTAACGAATTCTAGGTCTTCTACAGGTATCTCTACTGGACTCAACTCATTAATGTCTACTTTAGATTCATCAATGGGCTCAGGAGTTTCTTCCTTTAAATCTTCAATAGGCTTATCATCTTCATACTTCTCTACCAGACTTGGATCAGCCTCATATACCTCTTCTTCAGGCTCAACAATGGGTTCAGACTCATCCTCATCTAGCTCAACTAGGTGTAGGTCACTAACTGCACACTGGCTAACAAAATGTCCTGGTTTGCGACATCTAAAACACACTCTCAGGGGATTGGAGCTCTTCTAAACTTTTACAAACTTGCCTCTATCTTTCCTATGGGCCATAGTGGTACTGGGCTGGGGTTGGCTTGGGTTAGGCTGGTTAGGATCTTGTCTTGGGCTAGGGGAACTAGTCCTAAAGGGTTTAGGTTGACTAAAGGGAAGTGGACTAACACTAGGCTCATATCTAGGGATACTAATCCTATGGAAATCAAGTTGACTAAGGGAAACCTAACTGATACTAGGCTGATACCTAGGGATTAGGAGTTCCTTGGGTTCATAGGACAGGGGCTCGGACCTAGAAGTTATAGATCTCTTGGGCTTATAGGATGTGGGCTTGGGGCTATGGGACATGGGTTCAAAAGGTTTGGGTACATAGAAACTAGGTTCATATGATGTGGAATCAGGGTGTGGGGCTCTCCTAGGTAACTTGAGTTTAGGTCTAGTATGGGTCCTATGGTTATGCTCTAAGGTTCCTAACCGATCTCCTACTTGGTCACACCTATTCGGTAATTGGTCAAGCCTATTGGTTGCTTGGTTATTTGATTGGGTCATTTGGTCAAATCTAAGATTCAATTTGGTCATCTAGGTGGTCAATTGGGTATTGGATTGGTCAAGTTTGTGGTTCATCTGGGCAAACTGGTTTTGGGATTGGGTGTTGGATTGCTTAATTTGGGTGGTTAATTAGGCATTTGTCTGGTTTAGTTTGGCTAACTGATTAGTAAGGAATTTCATGAAGGTTTCAAAATTGGATTCCACGGTTGAGCTAGGCTGGGGTTTAGATTTTTGATATTTGGTCTCTAGTCTAGTGGTCACGCAATCAAACAAGCAAGGTGGTATGATGCAGTCAAGCACACAAGGGAAAAATGGACTACAGTTTGCTGGACTTAGAGTCAAAATTGAATGGGTCTATTCAACTTACACTTAACTCAGCAACTAATCCTTCCACCAGCCAAGTAAGAGGTGGGGTGGTGGGAGGCTCCCCCTGCATGTGACAGGGTCCTAATTAAGAACCACCAATCCACTTAGGGCATTTGCCTCTGGACCTCAAGCCTTAGACACCAGTTTTCAGTAATATCTGGGGAATTAAGTACACTAGTTTATCCACACAATTCGGACCCAACCTAAGCTCACTAGAGCAAATTAGGTTGCTAATTGATTTTAATTAAATCTTGGGTTCTAATGCTGGGAGGTTGTTTTGGGCCCAGGATAGGTGATGAAATCCTACCCTGATCTAAGATAGGAAATTGCCTTTAAGATTGATTGAATGAGATGATGACAATCAATGAAACATGATGCAATCTAATAACAATCAGAGAATAAAAAATATTTTTTTTGTTTATTTATGAGGTGACAAATTAAATTTAGGTTGGTTAAGTTATCAAACAAAATTGGCTTGGGTGAAGTGGAGTTTGGAAGTGAGTTAGCTTTCGTTCAGTCAGGTGTGCAGAAATCATAGAATCAGAAATTAGGGTTTGCTTGATATAGAATTTGTTATGGTTTTCTATATATAAAAAACTCACAAAACCTTTAAGATATAGGATTAGCAGTGCACATGATCCTTTCCAAATTTCATGCAAAACAAAATTCAGATGATGATGCAAAACCTAGGGTTTCAGACTATGTGCAAAAATCTCAGGATTCTAATTAGGGTTTCTAATATGCAAATCTTTATAATTATTTTTTTCCAAAAAAATAATTAAAATTAATGAAAATTATCAGGACTGAACACATAATATTCCATGCAAACTTCAACAAAAAATAAAATTCCTAGGATGATCAAATAGACTAAAACTCAGACCCCTACTATAGATAACAGAATGCAAAAATTTTTTAGGATAGAAAATAGGATGAAAAAATTATTCAGATCAAAATAAATTTTGAAAAATTTCCAATAAATATTCTCAATGATGAGGAATTCAGAAAAATAAGAATCAGGATTTTCTGATTTGCCTATACTCAGAAACATTAAAAATAACAAACCATGTATAGGAATTATGGGATGCAAAAACTAGCCCTAAACATACTCTAATACCAAATGATGCGAGACAATTTATGTATGGTCATTTTTTTTTTGTTCTTAGGCACTAAGTTAGGAGTTTGTATCCCAAATTTTAAGCCTAAGCCAAGATATTAAGTAGAGAATTCTATAGAAAATCTAAAGCACAGGCATGCATAAATAAATCCTAAAAGTGAAGAAACAGGACCGCCAAGGCTAAGAAGCCCTAGTGAGGACTAGCTCTTCTGCAATACCACTACTAGAAGAGTCTAGGAGGTGTACCTGGTAGAGATTTGAAGATCGATCCATGAAGAGTTTGCTCATCACTCCCGGATGCAGCTTGGAAAATCAAGCTGATGACCCTACTGATTCGTGGCTTTCAATCCGGTGGCATAAAAGCTAGTCAACTGGAATCCTTGGATTCATGAACTCTGAGGGACTTGCAAATCACCTATCATGGGTTAGAAAATAAGGAAGAAAGAGATTATAAGGCTGAAAGAAGAAGGGAAGGAAGGGAAGGATGAGGGGCGCCTAGGGCTTCTGGTTGGAGGGCTTGGAGGCAGGGTGCAGGGGTTGGGATCACACAAATTCCCTTCACACAAAATTCACATAGAAATCACACAAAATTTTAAGGAAAACTCAAGAGAAATTCATTCATAATAATTCATAATAATTCAATCATTAGTTACAAGAAGGTAGAGGAGTGGGGTATTTATAGATGTTTCCATGCCCTCTCCTAGTTACGATAGGAATACAAAATTTGATAGGGAGAAGGATTACAAAGTTGCTTAGAACTAGGAGTACACAATTTGAATAGAAATAAAACTTAATCTCCTAATTAGAAGTGGACTCTTCTCCTTCTTTGACTTGGTCAAGGGCTCCTTATGGGCTTGGGCTGGGCTGAAAATCTCTTGGGCAGCTTTGACTTTTCCACTCCTTACTAGGCTTGGACTTGGGCACCAACCTTGTTGGACAGGGCTTGGAGGGGCACCAAAGGTAAGAATAGGCCTGAGGGAATTATGGCCTGATGGAATGAGGATGCAAGGGACTTGGACTTGGGCCTGGGGTGCCACTTCACGAATTCTTGTGCGCTGGTATGTTGGGGTGCTTCTCTTAGAGGACTTGGGTAGCATGAAGGAAGTCCAGATGCTGGGTTGGTGACTTGAGTATGGGTCCAATGGTCCTCCTCTTGAATATGACTTGAATGAAAGTAATTACAAGACTCAAAGGGGCTTTGTTGACAAGACTCAAAGTAGACCAAATAATACAAATGGACTAAGTGAATCTAATCGACTCATATTATTATAGGACTCAAATCGACACAAAACCTCAAAATGACAAACACTCATAATAAACTAACTTAACCAACTTAGTTCAATTGAGCCGAACATAACCAAAAACTGGACTCATAAACCCTAATGGTGTGAGTCGACTCTAAATATAGGACCCAAGTGTAACAAGGCCTGAAAAAAAAACTCAAGGCCTAAATACAGGACTCAAATGGCTAACACAGCTAGATTATTGGACTCAAAGATAAAATTTGAATCATGGCTAATAGACTCAAACTGATGCGGGACGACTCTAAGAATGCAAAATAAGCAGGGAAAATAGTAAACTAATTTTTTTATGATTTTTAGATTTTAGGTTTGAAGGCTAATTGCTCAAAAGTAAAGTAAAGACTAGCAGGTAATCATCAATTCTATGTATCATCATGTCGTAGGCTAAATAATGCAAGATAAATAAAATACAGGATCCAAAAATTGAGGATTTCCTGACTTAGGATAGTTAATCTTCAATAAATCAGAAATTAAGAGAAGAGATGGTTTCTTACCAGTCAGAGATTATAAATTTGATAACTGAAGGGATCACTCACACTCTGATCGGAGCCTGGAAGAAGAAGCCTCGTTCCCTTGAATTTGAAGGCTGATCTGGGCGATCCTAGAAGCAAAGCATCAGGGTCAATCAAAATAGCAAATAAAAAAAGAGAAAAGGAACTAGGGTTTGGAAGGAATCGGGATTAGGGTTAGAAGATGGCAGCTGGGGAAGAAGAAGCTCCTAGTCTTGGACGGTAGCTAGGGCTTTCTTTCCTTGGGCATGGCTGATCTCCAGGGATGTAAGAGGAAGCTAGGGCAGTAGGTTTTCATTCCAGGAACACAAGAAGAGCACTCAAAGTAAGAACCAAAACAAAAACACCAACACAAGGCAATGACTCAAAATTTTAGCAAGTTGTATTCATAAGAAAGAGATGATTACAAGAGGGAGAGGGGTGAGGTATTTATAGAGTTCCCATGCCCTCTCCTGACTAGGGTTACACATAGGTTAACAAGCCTTTTCCTAGTTAGATTACATGTCTTTCCCTAGCTAGGTTAGGATAACAAAGCTTAAAAGAACTAGGAATCCTAACTAGGTTAGACTAGTCTTCTCCTTCTCACTTAAGGACACCTCCCTTGGAGCTTTGATGTTGCCCAGGTGGCTACCCAAGAGGGGGGTGAATTGGAAATTTAAAAAATTAAAGCAAATAATGTGCAATAAATAAAATCCCTCAAGTATTATGTGTTGTGACTAAAAATTAAATGCAGAAGCTAAAAGAAATCAGATAATCATAATACAAACATACAAGATTTATAGTGGTTCAAAGCAACCCAGCTCCTACATCCACTACCTAAGATACCACTTGGAATTTTCACTATATTCACAGTCGAATACAGTCAGATTGTTTTGTAGGATCACAATCCAAAATCTCTACACTTTGGTTTTAATGGGATCACCAAAGAAAACCCAACACCCTTTGGTTTTGAATAGGCTCACCAAAGAAACCTAACTTGGTTTTACCAGGATCACCAAGAACCCAACACTTGGTTTTTATCAAGGCTCACCAAGAACCTATTTGATTTTTCAATCGGGCTCACCAATAACCCAACAATTCAATAAAATGAATTGAAATAAATGCAACAAAAATGATAAACTCAATTTGTCCGATAGTTGCCAGCAGCTTGATAGAAGTCAACTTAAATACACTTGAATGAGCTTTAATTGCTTCAGTGGCTTCTTTCCAAATTGCTTCAAGCTTCATATCAGAGTTGGTGATGACTTGAAGGCTAACTTGAATGCTCTTGTGCTCTTTTTCTTATAGGTAGGTAGGATATTCAATGTAGCTCTCAAAACTTTGAAGAACTTTTTAAATCATTGCTTCAAGGAAGTTCAAGTCTTCAAATATAAGGTCTTCCATCACTCCAATGCAATTCTAGCCATTGTAGATTGTTTGGAAGTGGTTTGTGACCGTTGGAGCACTTTTTGGTATTCAAAAATAAATTCTGGAACTAGCCATTGGATACCTCAAAGCGATGTTCGACTCAGCTCGGATTCCTTTGAGTCAGCTTGAATCCTTCGAGTCGATAGGTCGAGTCACCAAATCTTCAATGCAGTCGACTCTTTGTCTCAGGGTGCAAAACTTCATTCTGGATGAGTCGGCTCTTTGTAGTTCGGGTCGGCTCGAACTTATATCTTTTGAAAATCTTGAACTCGAGGAGTCGGCTCTTTTGATCTTTAGTCAGCTTTTCTTCTCAGGTTCTGAAATCATCACTCTAGGAGAGTCGTCTCGTTGCAGTTCAGGTCAGCTCACTTTCTCAGGTCTTGAAAATTAGGTCTGGTAGAGTCAGCTCTTTCTGGTTCGGGTTGGCTCACCTAGCTGTTCTCAGAAATCTTGAAAAATTGGACTCTAGAGGAGTCAGCTCAGACATATTCCAGTAGACTCAGATGCATTGGAGTCGACTCGATAACCTTCAAGTTAACTCGGATTGCTACGTACCGAAATCCTTGCTGCGTGCCACTAGGAGGAGTTGGCTCTTCAACATGCTCGGTCGGCTCGAGTATTTTTTTTTAGGATTTTTATAATTGGACTCAAAGAAAAACTCTCACCAACACTCTTACATTTTTCATGCAAACCAACTCAAAATAATTCTAAGGCACACATACACAGAAGTAACCCTTTTTACATAATTTTTTCTTAGCTTTTTGATTGGTTTCTTCTTTACAGAAATACATTACAACACAACTCAAACAAGAAACAAAGGTGTAGGAGTTGATGTTTGAACAATTATCTCATCCTACAAAAACATGTAAAACACTTGAAGTGTTATTGGAAATAAATGTACATGCTCCAATGTTTGGTTATCATCAAAATCACTTATGGGGTCAACATTTGACTTGGTCAACCCTTCAAGGATGCCTAGGGGGGCATGTTGGGCTTCTAAGAGTAGCAAGGGGCTAGCCCAAAGGGGCTTGGGTGCATGGGTTTGGGCCTCTGGAAGCTGGGGTGGCCTGGTAGCCTGGTAGCAAAAATATTCCCTGGTATCTTTCTTCTTAAGGGCTTGGGCTTGGCACCTGGGCTTGATTTCTTTGGGTTGGGATGCAGGTGTACCTCTGGAATCATGGATGCCTTGGTTTAGGAATATACTCTAGCATCTGGAAGGGAATCTGGGTATTTGGAGGGCATTTGGAAGGAACAGGGTCTCCAGAAGGCATCTTAGATCCTGTGGTGTCACACAAAATCCAATAATCTGATGTAGTGGCCTCTAACTCCTGGATGAGGCCTGGTGGAACTCCAAAATAGTGTAACCTCCTCTCTGGTACAAAAAGTGGACTTATACTAGACTCATACTGATATACAGGACTCAATATACTGGACTAGGTTGAGGGTTGAGACAAATCAACTAACCTCAACTTATTACAGGACTCAATCTTAATTGATTGCAAAATTTTTAAAACTTTGGCACATGACTAATTAAACCAAATAGGGCCCAGTAATCTGTGTCTAATCCTGGTGCCCCCACCAATTCTCTCAAGGTGGGAGGAACACAACCCCATCGAGTGTGGGATAACTTGGCTCTCATAGTGCTCGAGTAGGTCTGGGTTGAGGCACTGCAGATCCTCTCGTGTGATCCATGAGTCCTCGGATTCTGGCTGACCTTGCCACCGGATCAAATACCTCTGATAGCCTCTATTTCGGGTACAAATGGCTTGATCGTCTAGGATTCTTTCAATCTTTTCTTCACTATTTGGCCAATTGGTTGGTGGACACTCTGGGGTAGGCTCACTCTCAAGGGAAGGGATAGGTCTAAAAGGCTCACTAGGAATCGCTACTAGCTTCCTATATTCTACAAGATCTGGGATGTTGAAGGTGGAACTAATGCCTAAGTCGGGTGGTAACTCAAGTACATAGGCATTGGGTCCAACTCTCTTTATTATCTTAAATGGGCCAGCTTTGCGAGCATGAAGTTTCTTTATGGTCCCTGGAGGGAACCTTCCAGGCCTAAGCCTGATCATCATAAAATTCCCTGCAGAAAATTGTTTAGCTCTCTTTCAAGAATTAGCCAAGTTCTTATATAGTTCATTACTTAGGTTTATCTTTTGGCTAATTTCTTTATGCGAATCCCTAACATGCTGTGCAAAAAACTCAGCTGACTCAGAAACTCATGCATATGAGGGTAAGGGGATCAAATCAAAAGGTTTATTGGGTTTGTATCCATGCATAACCTCAAAAGGACTCTTCCCTATTGACCTATTAATAGAACTATAGTAAGCGAATTCAGCTCAGGGTAACAATAGGTCCCAATTTCCAGTGTGTTCACCTACGATGCATCTAAGAAGGTTTCCTATGCTTCTGTTCACTACCTTGGTCTGACCATTAGTCTGTGGGTGGTAGGCGGTGGAAAATTTTAACTTGGTTCCTCATAGGTGCCAAAGGGTCTTCCAAAAGTAACTAGTAAAGCGGACATCCCTATCTGACACTATTGTCTTAGGTAATCCATGTAATCGAACCACCTGGTCAAGGAAAAGATGGGCTACTCTAGATGCGTCAAAGGTTTGAGAGCAGGGTATAAAATATGCCATTTTAGAAAACCTATCGACCACTACAAATATTGAATCATGTTTCCTGAGGGTCTTAGGTAGGCCTAAAACAAAGTCCATGCTTAAGTCCTTCCATGGACGGTCTGGTACGGGTAGAGGGGTATATAATCCAATATTTTGTTTCTGTTGTTTTGCAACAGCACAGGTTCTACATCTAGACACTATATTGGCAACGTCCCTCTTCAAACTAGGCCAAAAGAACTGGTCCTTTACAGCTAAGATAGTCTTATTTCTTCCAAAATGACCAGAAAGGCCTCCAGCATGGGTTTCCTAGACTAAGAATTCTTTAAGTGATGTTCTAGGAATACAAAGTCTATTGTTCTTAAACAAATAAACATCTTGAAGGGTGTATTCACTATGGGTACTAAATGGTCCTTGGGCTAAGGATTGGACAATTTCACTAAAGTCTGGATAGGTCGTATATTCATCTTTTAACTTATCAAATCCAATGACTTCAGTGCTAATGGTATTCAACAGTAAGGCTCGTCTGCTAAGGGTGTCAGCTACCTTGTTTTTAGTTCCAGCTTGGTGTTTAAGTACAAAGGTATAGGCTTGCATAAATTCTACCCACTTAGCATGCCTAGGATTTAATTTCTTCTGGGAGTTCAAAAATCGGAGTGCTTCATGATCAGAATATAAAACAAACTCTTGAGGTAGTAAATAATGTCTCCAGTATCTAAGAGCTTGTACTACCGCATAAAACTCTTTGTCATAGGTTGAGTACTTTAATTTAGCCTCATTAAGTTTCTCTCTAAAAAAGGCTAATGGATGATTCTCTTGGCTCAGAACTCCTCCTATGCCGACTCCCGAAGCATCACATGCTACCTCATAAACTTTAGTAAAATCGGGTAACCTCAAGATAGGTGCTTGTGTCATCTTAGTTTTAATCTCTAGGAAGGCTCTATCTACAGATTTGGTCCATTCAAAACTACCCTTCCTAATACAGTCAGTAATTGGTGCTACTATGGTGCTAAATCCCCTAATAAATCTTCGGTAAAAAGTGGCTAGACCATGGAAACTTCTAACTTTATGGACACTAGTGGGTACTGGCCATTCTACAATGGATCTGACCTTTTTAGGTGAAAGGGATATGCCCTACAAGCCAATCTATGTTGTATCTCCCAAACCATTGTAATTGACAATATTCTAATAAAGGCATTATTTTTCATCATATGCTGTGTTTATTATTATATGATGAACCCCATAGATTAGAGCTATGATTTTAGGGTATTGATGAGATCATACCAGTGGGACCTAAAGTCTTAAAACCTTAATCTAAAATATTCCTAGTCAAAGGAACCTTGAGTAGGGGATCAGGGTTTTTCCGGTAAGACTAGCACAGCCTATGTATACTGAATAGGGTGACTGCTCTCACTGTCACTTGTGTATGACACTAATACTAGGATATGGGTTCTCATTAGAGAATGAGTTCACTGATATGATCCAACTTGAGAACATCTAATGGAGTCTTAGCTACATGTCAATAGAAGGTTCTCATAATGGGAGTGGTACAAGTAATCCTTTGACCTAAGACTACCATAAGTACCTTATGTACATGAAACCATGCTTTGGTTCAATTCTAATCATGACACTGAGTCATGCACAGGATTGATACTGGGAATGGTGAATTGGATATGAAGGTAATGAGTAGGTCAACAAGGAATCGATCACTCTTAGTA
Source organism: Areca catechu (assembly GCA_021397845.1). Lineage (NCBI taxonomy): Eukaryota > Viridiplantae > Streptophyta > Magnoliopsida > Arecales > Arecaceae > Areca > Areca catechu. The sequence continues at coordinate 87,755,732 of CM038043.1, read as the reverse complement.
AGAGGAGATTGCATCCAGCTAGTTATCAATCGGATGATGATTCAGGGAATCTTTGATCAAAGTAAAGATATTAGAGATGATTTCTAATATCAAGATAATTGAATCATCAATATAAGATTGAGCTAGAAATGAATATAATATTGGAGTTGACATATATCCATATCCATAATTATATTCTAGGTGCAGGCTGATCGAAGGATTTAATTGTACGGTAACTTTCTACTGAAGGGTATTTTTGGTATTTCACCAGAATTTTCATATCTTCCGGGTAGACATGACATGTTGCTAGACATCAATCTTGTCTTGTGGGTTGATTAAATTGAATGATCACTTATTAGGAAGAGTCCTAATTGATCATAATCGGGTAAGCCCGGTTTGACCTAAATCGATTAAAAGGAGTTCTAATCAAATTAGGTCAACTTGTATTCAAACCCACTGCTGGCTAGATGTGGAACCCAATGGGTCACACACTTAAGAGAATTGATCAAGGTTTAATTTTGTAATTAAATCATTTTGCATGATGACACTCTAGCAGGTATTGCAAATCCTAGCTTCTATTCGAATTAGATTTGAATTAGGGTTCTGGATTGGTTCAATTTAGGTTCTAATTGGATCTAATTATACCCTAATTGAGTTTATATGGATTATGGCTAACCCTATTGGCTAACCAAGTATCTAGGCTAGCCCCTCCACCCGCTCCTTTGATTTTTCATGCTAAAATGCCAAGAGTCCATGCGCTAATGGACTCTTGGCGCGCCATTTGGAGGAGTCCATGGGTGCATGGACTCTTGGCACGCCCACTTAATTCTCCGATGAATTAAGATGGGGTGGCCTTTCTTTCTCACCTTAGTGCCTCACTTGTCCTCCCTTGGATGGAAATCTAATGGGTGTTGGGGTTTTAAGAAAGAAAGAATGCGCTATTTCTTCCTGGTCGCGCGAAATAACATCTCTTCGGAGATTAAAAGTCGCGACTCCTTTCATTTTAAAACATCACGACTTTTCCTTTAAGAAAGGCCTTGGGATTTAATCTGGAAGGCCGTGAGAAGGAGGGAAGGGGTGTGAGAAAATGAGAAGGGTGTGAGAAGGAGTTTTCGGAGAGATGTGTGGGCGCCTATCTGAAATCTATTTAAGGGGTCAGGAAAAATCAGAACCGGGTAATGCTTTTATTTTTCTTCTTCGTCTCCAAAAGACTCCTTCCCTCTTTTCTTGTTTTACATTGTTTCCTTTACAGAGGACTCCTCTGTCGAAACTTTGTTGCTGAACAAGAATAAAAGAGAAGGTCTCCGACGGTAAAGGAAAGAAGGAGTTCTGATTTTGTTCCTTCTTTCTTACATTAAGACATTCTTGTCTTAATTTCTCCTCCAATTCAAGACAATCCTAAATCCCCTTAGGACAAAGTCTTTTCCTCAAGATAAGAGTGTCTTAGAGGGTCAAGGTCTTAGTGGAAGGAGGAGAAGAGATCAAAGAAATGGAGGCAACCTCTTGTGTGGAAGAATTCCAGCCAGAATCCGAAGAATTGAGTTCTAGGAAGAATAACTCAATAGGAGGAACCATTAGACAAGAAGATAATGTTCTTGATCAGTGTTCTGTATGGATCACCATCGGAGGGCGGACACCTGGATGCCTGGTGAATTCAGTTAGCCCCTTCAACTTCAAGTTTGTTGGAATAAGCGATTACAGGTTGGTACCCTAATCCTAATTTGCATAGATATGGTTGTCATATGTTCTAGTCTTATTTAAGGAGTTCCTGGTTTAGAGTTTTTGGTGTGAATTTAGTTTCAATTTTGAAATTATCCTTCCGCTGCATTGCACCGGAACCCTACAATGGTATCAGAGCCACCTTAATTAGGACTATAATCTATGATAGTTTGTATGTCACATATTAGGATTTTTAAATCCTAATATGCTACTACAGTTAGCATATCTTTGATTGCATATATGTTTTGATGTATGCCACTAGTTAGGGTTTTTCACTCAAACCCTAATTATTATAGGGATATGTTTAGTTTTGAAGTCATCACACTGAAATAAGGTTGCCTTGGCATAATGGTGGATCCATTATATGGAAAATGGTTGTCCTAGTATGATGACACACTTAGCATATATTTGTTTATTTATAAGAGTGATATGTTGATTGTGATACGTTCTATAAGAATGTGCTGGCAATTTATAAATCCCTCCTCTTAAAAATTATATTAAGTCTTAGTATATTTAACTAATAAGCATCATTAGTCATGATGTACAATTGATCATTCGGTGTCTAGAAAGGTGGTTCTGGGAAGGTAAAGAGAATTGTGGTTTTTAATTGGTTCCGTTGACAGACCTGGCCAATTTTTATTGGTGTCTAGGAAAGAAATGGGGGGACTCCCACATCTCTTCCACTTGCCTGGCCGATTTGATTAAATTTAAATCTTGACTAAAATGCTTAGTGTTAAAAATACTATATATTGGCCTTCCTTCATGCTGGATCATTATTGTGTTATGAACCACATAAGGTTTGTTGTGTTATCTGCAAGACCTAATATGGTGATTGACATAATACTAGTCTAGTGCATAAATATGCTTACAGTATATTCAGTATAATGCTTTGTTGTGTTATCTGCAAGGGCATTATATTTGAGTATTGACTGTATAGAAATGAAAGGGTCTTGACTTAACTAGAACATTATGGTTTGTTGTATTTTCTGCAAGACTAATAATGTTCTAGAGGCCAAGTTACTTCTTGAGAATTATATGAGATATAATTGGAAGAGTTTCCTACCTTTGAGCTTATAAAAGATTTGTTGTGTTTTCTGCAAGATCTTTTATAAGTTATTAGGATCTCAATCTCACTAAGAAAAACCGATCAGGGTTCTTCTCGATTATCATAGTGAGGGCTATGATTTTTGATAAAATAGTGGGAGACATAATTAAATTGAAGACCTAATTTAATTATGTAAGTCATTTCATGGTTGTTTGCTTATGCATTGTTCTTTATTAAATGTAGATAAATGGCATCTTCATTATCACTGCGAAGTATCTTAGATACCAACAAACTGACAGGTCCGAACTATGTGGACTGGTTGAGAATTTTAAAGATTGTGCTGAGTTCAGAAAAGTTTTCTTATATTCTTGACACCCCTAGTCTTAATCCACTAGGGGACGATGCCACACGGAAGATATGGCCACATACAAAATGTGGCAGAATGACTCCCTCACTATCAAGTGTATCATACTAGCCTCTATGACCAATGAGTTATAGAGATAGCATGAAAGCATGGATACTCAATCCATAATGCTCAATTTAAAAGAGCTTTATGGAGAACATAGCAGAACTGCTAGATATGAAATATCTAAGCAGTTATTCCATGCTAGGATGACAGAGGGAACATCCATTCAGGATCATGTTCTGAAAGTAATTGACTTAATCACCATATTGAGTCAAATAGGTTTTATCATGGATGGGGAGTTGAATCAGGATTTAATCCTTCAATCACTCCCGGAGTCATTTTCTCAGTTTATCTTGAATTATCACATGAACAAACTGAACACTTCCTTGCCTGAGCTGTTAAATTTGTTAAAAACAGCGGAGAGCCACGTTAAGAAAGAAAAGGCTCCACTTCTTCTTGTTGATAAAACCAATAAGAAGAAATCAGGCAAAAAGGGTTTTAATAGGAGGCTAAACCCTAAGAGTGACATCAATAAGAATAAGAAAGGAAAGAAGGCCTCCAAACAGTCGACCTGTTTCTTTTGCGGCAAAGCTGGACATTGGAAAAGGAATTGCAAGGCTTACCTTGCAACTGTGAAGCCTGGTGCATCAGATGCGCCAAAAGGTATGTATGAGATACATGCTATATTGACATTAAATTCATCTATATCGAATACTTGGGTATTGGATACCGCTTGTGGTTACCATATATGCAAATCTTTGCAGGACCTCCACAAGCTTAAAGTATTGAAGGAAGGTGACTTCAATCTCTACGGTGCTAGTGGTGATATCATCCAAGCAGAAGCTGTAGGGACCTATATTCTGAAGTTTCCTTCAGGGAAGATCTTGGAGTTAGAAAATTGTTATTATATGCCTAAGGTTATTAGGAACATTATATCTATTCCCTTGTTATTAAAACAAGGATATGTAATGGATGTAACGAGCACTGGTTGCTCGATAATGTTATCTAATAAATTTGTTTGTTCTGGCATATTTAGCAATGGGCTCTTAACTATTTCTTCCAATGATAGTGTTTTTCATGTCAATAATAAAAGAAAAAGAGAAGACTTTAGTGATACTTTACTTTGGCATCATCGACTTGGTCATGTTAATGAGTCTAGGATAAGCAAGTTATACAAGAAAAAATTTCTTGATCCTTATGAGTATGAATCATTAGGAACTTGCGAATCATGTCTCATGGGTAAGATGACCAAGACTCCATTTACTGGACATAGAGAAAGGTCAAATGAGTTATTAGGACTTATACATACTGATGTATATGGTCCAATGACAACTCAGGCCAAAGGTGGATACTCATATTTTATCACTTTTATAGATGATTTATCTAGGTTCGGATGTGTGTATCTTATGAAACATAAATCTAAAGCCTTTGATAAATTTAAGGAGTATCAAAGTATGGTCGAAAAACAAACCGGGAAAAGTATTAAAGTTCTTCGTTCTGATCGAGGAGGAGAATACTTATCCACGAAGTTTTTAGACTATCTTAAAGTTAATGGAATTCTTTCTAAATGGACCCCTCCTTATACACCACAGCTAAATGGTATAGCTGAAAGGAGGAACGTACCTTATTAGATATGGTACGATCCATGATGTGCTTCACAAATTTATCCATTTCCTTCTGGGGTCATGCCCTAGAAACTGCTGTTTACATTCTTTGAACAAAGTACCTTCTAAATCCGTTGCTAGTACTCCATATGAAATTTGTAGTGGAAAGAAACCGTATCTTAAATATTTTAAGGTATGGGGATGTCCAGCTTATGTTAAAAGAAATTTTGGACATAAGTTGGAACCTAGAGCGGATAAATGTCTATTTGTAGGATATCCTAGAGAGGGTAGAGGATATCTGTTTTACCATCCAACTGAACAAAAGATTTTTGTCAGCAGACATGCCACTTTTCTAGAAAAAGAGTTTATTTTAGAAAAGGGCGATGGTAGAACTATTGAACTTGGAGAAGTATAAGAAACACAGATGACAATTCTCAACCATTAGAACATATAGTTAGGACAGAACCAGAACACAAAACTCCTCCCCGTAGGTCTGATAGAGTGCCACGGGCACCTGAGGGGTATGGGTTTATTATTGAAAATAATGAAGCCCAAGTCATTCAAAATGATGAACCTCTGACCTATATGGAAGCTATCTTGAGTACTGATTCAGATAGATGGCAAGAAGCCATGGAATCCGAGATAGACTCTATATATGTAAACCAAGTATGGTCTTTGGTCGATGTACCAGAGGGTGTTAATCCTATTGGGTGCAAATGGGTCTATAAGAAAAAGATTGGGGCTGATGGCCAAGTTGAAACCTATAAAGCTAGATTAGTGGTAAAAGGTTTTAGACAAAAATAGGGAATTGATTATGATGAAACATTCTCACCTGTTGCCATGCTCAAATCAATCCGGATTTTACTTGCTATAGCAACATACCACGATTATGAGATCTGGGGCAGATGGATGTGAAGACTGCATTCCTCAATGGTTTCCTTGAGGAAGAAGTCTACATGTCACAGCCAGAAGGTTTTATTTCAAAGAATAAACCTAATCAAGTATGCAAGCTAAAGAAATCCATTTATGGATTAAAGCAAGCTTCAAGGAGTTGGAACATCTGCTTTGATGAAACTATTAAAAGGTTTGGTTTTATCAAAAATGTGGATTAACCCTGTATTTATAAGAAGACTAGTGGGAGTGCCATAGTCTTCTTGGTTCTGTATGTAGATGACATACTCCTCATTGGGAATGATATCCCAATGTTGCAATCAGTCAAGGTTTGGCTATCAAACCAGTTTTCCATGAAAGATTTGGGAGAAGCATCCTATATACTAGGTATTAAGATCTATAGAGATAGATCTAAGAGGATGCTAGGTTTATCCCAATCTAGGTACATTGACTTAGTGCTGAAAAGACTCAGCATGGATTGAAGTAAAAGAGGTTATCTTCCTATGAGTCAAGGCATACATCTTTCTAAAAGGATGTCTCCTAAGACACCTGAAGAAAGAAATAGAATGAATTCTATACCTTATGCTTCGACAATAGGGTCCATAATGAATGCCATGTTATGTACCAAGCCTGATGTGGCATATGCTTTAGGCATTATCAGTAGGTTTCAGGCTGATCTAGGAGAGGATCATTGGAAAGCAGTTAAAAATATTCTTAAGTACCTGAGAAGGACTAAGGATATTTTTCTGGTTTATGGTGGTTCTAATCTTAAACTAAAAGCTTATTCTGATTCTAGTTTTCAATCAGACCCTGATGATAGCAAATCCATTTAGGGATTTGTTTTTACCCTAAATAGTGGAGCAGTGAGTTGGAAGAGTACCAAGCAGCAGACTGTAGCTGACTTAACCACAGAGGCAGAATACATAGCAGTCAGTGAAGCCGCCAAGGAAGCAGTCTGGATGAAGAAGTTCATCACAGAGTTGGGTGTTGTTCCTGAGATTGAAAACCCAGTGCCACTTTACTGTGACAACACTGGAGCTGTTGCTCAAGCTAAGGAACCAAGAGCTCATCATAAGTCCAAGCACATTCTGAGACGCTTCCATCTCGTCCGAGAAATAGTAGAGAGACAAGATGTCTATATAAATAGAGTTGATACAAAGAACAATATAGCATACCCGTTCACTAAGGCTCTACCATAACGAGAGTTTGATCGCCACCTCGAGTATATGGGACTAAGATTCAAAGGCGATTGGCTTTAGTGCAAGTGGGAGATTGAAAGGGATATGCCCTACAAGCCAAACTATGTTGTATCTCCCAAACCATTGTAATTGATAATATTCTAATAAAGGCATTATTTTTTATCATACGCTGTGTTTATTATTATATGATGAACCCCATAGATTAGGGCTATCATTTTTGGGTTATGATGAGATCATACCAGTGGGACCTAAAGTCTTAAAACCTTAATCTAAAATATTCCTAGTCAAAGGAACCTTGAGTAGGGGATCAGGATTTTTCCGGTAAGACTAGTACAGCCTATGTATACTGAATAGGGTGACTGCTCTCACAGTCACTTGTGTATGACACTAATACTAGGATGTGGGTGCTCATTAGAGAATGAGTTCACTGATATGATCTAACTTGAGAACATCTAATGGAGTCTTAGCTACATGTCAATAGAAGGTTCTCATAGTGGGAGTGGTACAAGTAATCCTTTGACCTAAGACTGCCATAAGTACCTTTTGTACATGAAACCATGCTTTAGTTCAATTCTAATCATGACACTGAGTCATGCACAGGATTGATACTGGGAATGGTGAATTGGAAATGATTGTAATGAGTAGGTCAACAAGGAATCGATCACTCTTAGTAAGAGGAGATTGCATCCAGCTAGTTATCAATCGGATGATGATTCAGGGAATCTTTGATCAAAGTAAAGATATTAGAGATGATTTCTAATATCAAGATAATTGAATCATCAATATAAAATTGAGCTAGAAATGAATATAATATTGGAGTTGACATATATCCATATCCATAACTATATTCTGGGTGCAGGCTGATCGAAGGATTTAATTGTACGGTAACTTTCTACTGAAAGGTATTTTTGGTATTTCACCAGAATTTCCATATCTTTCGGGTAGACATGACACGTTGCTAGATGTCAATCTTGTCTTGTGGGTTGATTAAATTGAATGATCACTTATTAGGAAGAGTCCTAATTGATCATAATTGGGTAAGCCCGGTTTGACCTAAATCGATTAAAATCAGTTCTAATCAAATTAAGTCAACTTGTATTCAAACCCACTGCTGGCTAGATGTGGAACCCAATGGGCCACACACTTAAGAGAATTGATCAAGGGTTTAATTTTGTAATTAAATCATTTTGCATGATGACACTCTAGCAGGTGTTGCAAATCCTAGCTTCTATTCGAATTAGATTCGAATTAGGGTTCCGGATTGGTTAAATTTGGGTTCTAATTGGATCTAATTAGACCCTAATTGAGTTTATAGGGATTATGGCTAACCTTATTGGCTAACCAAGTATCTAGGCTAGCCCCTCAACCCGCTCCTTTGAGTTTTAATGCCAAAATGCCAAGAGTCCATGTGTTAATGGACTCTTGGCGCGCCATTTGGAGGAGTCGATGGGCGCATGGACTCTTGGCGCGCCCACTTAATTCTCTGATGAATTAAGATGGGGCATCCTTTCTTTCTCACCTTAGCACCTCACTTTTCCTCCCTTGGATGGAAATCTAACGGGTGGTGGGGTTTTAAGAAAGAAAGAAAGCGTTGTTTCTTCCCGGTTGCACGAAATAACATCTCTTCGGAGATTAAAAGTTGCGACTCCTTTCATTTTAAAACATCGCAACTTTTCCTTTAAGAAAGGCCGTGGGATTTAATCTGGAAGGCCATGAGAAGGAGGGAAGGGGCGTGAGAAAATGAGAAGGGCATGAGAAGGAGTTTACGGAGAGATGTGTGGGCGCCTATCTGAAATCTATTTAAGGAGTCAGGAAAAATCAGAACCGGGTAATGCTTTTATTTTTCTTCTTCCTCTCCAAAAGACTCCTTCCCTCTTTTCTTGTTTTACATTGTTTCCTTTACAGAGGACTCCTCTGTCAAACTCTATTGCTGAACAAGAATAAAAGAGAAGGTCTCCGACGGTAAAGGAAAGAAGGAGTTCTGATTTTGTTCCTTCTTTCTTACATTAAGACATTCTTGTCTTAATTTCTCCTCCAATTTAAGACAAGCCTAAATCCCCTTAGGACAAAGTCTTTTCTTCAAGACAAGAGTGTCTTAGAGGGTCAAGGTCTTAGTGGAAGGAGGAGAAGAGATCAAAGAAAGGGAGGCAACCTCTTGTGTGGAAGAATTCCAGCCATAATCCGAAGAATTGAGTTCTAGTAAGAAGAACTCAATAGGAGGAACCATTGGACAAAAAGATAATGTTCTTGATCAGTGCTCTGTGTGGATCACCATCGGAGGGTGGACACCTGGATGCCTGGTGAATTCAGTTAGCCCCTTCAACTTCAAGTTTGTTGGAATAAGCGATTACAGGTTGGTACCCTAATCCTAATTTGCATAGATATGCTTGTCATGTGTTCTAGTCTTATTTAAGGAGTTCCTGGTTTAGGGTTTTTGGTATGAATTTAGTTTCAATTTTGAAATTACCCTTCCGTTGCGTCGCACCGAAACCCTACATTAGGGTCAGCTGCTACACCTTCAGAGGTCATCACAAAGTCTAGGAAGATAACTCTATGGATCATGAAATTAGACTTCTTTAAATTTTCATAGAGGTTCTCCTTCCTAAGGGTCAAACAAACTTATTTCTGATGTTCTATATGATCTTCCTTGGTTTTACTATAAATCAGGATGTCATCAAAATATACTACCATAAATTTACCTATGAACATCCTAAGGACTTGGGTCATAATTCTCATGAAAGTGCTAAGGGCATTGGATAACCCAAAAGGCATTACGGCCCACTCATATAGACCATCTTTGGTTTTAAAAACTATTTTCCTTTTATCCCCAAGTCTAATTCGAACCTGATGGTAGCCACTCTTAAGGTCTATCTTTGAAAAGATTGTAGCTCCTACCATCATATCCAACATATCATCCAAGCGGGGGATGGGAAACTTATACTTCACAGTTATTTTGTTTATGGCATGGCTATCAACACACATTCTCCACGTGCCATCTTTCTTAGGGGTTAATAGGGTTGGTACAGTAGAAGGACTTAGGCTCTCCCTAATAAACCCTTTTTTAAAAAGCTCACCTACCTGTCTTTGAAGCTCTAAGTGTTCAGCTGGGTTCATCCTATAATGAAGTAGGTTAGGCAAAGTAGCTCCTGGGACTAAATTAATTGCATGTTGGACATCTCTAAGAGGTGGTAAGTGGTCTGGTAAATCTTCAGGAAATATGTCACTAAATTCATTCAAGACTCCCTTGACCTCCTGAGGATACTCTCTATCAATGGGATCAGATACTTCCTTCACAGCTAACATCCAAATAGTAGTGCCCTTAGATATCTCCTTCTCTAGCTTTTTTGCAGTGATTAAGTTAATTCCAGACTTTTTCTCCTTAAGTGAGCTAGATCCTGTCTTAATTAACTCCTGAGATGGGGTGGTGTTTATGGTGATCTTCTTCCCATGGAAAGTAAACATGCAAGCAGTAGTTCAGCCATAAAGAGTGGCATCATAATCATAAAGCCATGGCCATCCTAGGATGATACTACTTACCCCCATGGGCACAACATCACACCACACTCTATTTTGGTAAGACTGAAGCTGGAGTTGAACTTGGCATCTGGATTTAATGGGTATGGCGGTGGAATCTATCCAAGATACCTTATAGGGGCTTGGGTGAGGAACTGGGAGTAAGCCTAGGGTTTTGACAGCCTTATGGGATATGGCATTCACACAACTTTCAATATCTATAATTATTTTACACACCTTGTCTCCAATCTTCACTAAGGTCTGTAGGATATTGGTCCTATGCCAATCTTCCTGGGACTGGGGCTTGGGTTCTTCTGAAAAACTGGTGCCTTACCCTTATCATTCCTCAAAGATGCCGAGTTACTTGAGCTAGCCTGACTCGGACTTGGATTAGGATGAGATGGATTAGGGCTGGGATGGGTTGGATTTGGTTTGGGGTGACTTGGGTTTGGGTTTGGTCGATTTTGGTTAGGGTTAGGATGAATTTGGTTATAGCTTGGTCAGCTTGGGTAGAACTGGTTCTGGTTGGGCCTAAAGCTAGGAGTGTTGGACTTAAAGGGTTCAGGTCTCCTCACTACAGGTACTTTATGGAACCTTTCAAAGTTTTTAGCTACACGATAGGCATGGGCCATGGTTTCAACATCTCTAAGGTATAGCTCCTTTGGAATATCCTCTCTAAGATAATTTCTAAACCTAGAGAGGGTACCTGACTCAGGTTCATCTATGCCGCATCTTAGGATGCACTCATCAAACTGGGCTATGTATTCACTCACAGTTTTGGTTTCTTGTTTTAATCTCTGCCATAAGTCTAAGAGACACTGCTGATAGTATGGAGGAACATACTTAGCCTTAAGTTTTAATTTCATGGCTTCCCAGGTGGTAATGGGTAGGTTGCCTATTTGATTATTAAGTCATTCTACTTAATCCCAGTATAATCTAGCTTGATCTGTTAGCCTGAGCTGGATAAATTGACACTTTTTCTCATCACTTAAGGCATAAAATTTGAAGTACCTATCCATACCTCCCTCCCAATCTATATAGACTTTTGAATCTAGGTTGCCATTGAAGGTAGGTGTGTCTATCTTAATGCTCCTAAGAAGCCTATCATCCTGGTCTTGGTCCTCACGATCGGGTCTCCTATGGTTAGGGTCATGATATTGATCCTGGTGTTGGTTTCCTCTATGGTTAGGTTCCTTAAATTGATCCTGGTTCTGGGGTCTCTTAGGATTATTTTCCATAAAGGGTTCATGAGTTTGGACTCTTCTAGGGTTATGAGGGGTAGAAGGGATGGAATCCAGGTCTAGTTCAATGTTAGACTCTTGGGTTTTCTTTACAGTCTCCAGTCGGTTCTCAACTTGGTTAAGCCTATTGGTTAATTGGTTGATCCTAGTGGTTGCTTGGTCAAATTGTTGGTCCACTTGGTTGAATCTTTGGTTCATTTGGTCAAGCTTAGTATTGGATTGGTCAAACCTATGGTCTATTTGGGCTAACTGATTTTGGGTCTGGGCTAACTGATTTTGGGTTTGGGTACTGGCTTGGTTCATTTGGGTAGTTAACTGGGCAAGCTAGTTCATGATGGCTTCAAAATTGGTATCCATGGTTGGGCTGGGCTGAGGTTCGGACTTTTGGTATTGGGTTCCTAATCTAGTGGTCATGCAACAAATCAAACAATCAAAGTGGAATGATACAGCCAAGCATGCAAAAGAAAAAAAACTAGTACGATCTAGGGTTTCCTAGATCCTAGAGCCAAAACTGGGTGGGTCAGCTCAACTTAGACCTAACCCAGTAGCTAATCCTTCCACTGGCCAGGTAGGGGGTGGGAGTGTGGGAGGCCCCCATGCTTTCGCAAGGACCCATTTAAAAACCACAACACCTCTTAGGTTGTTTAACTTTGGACCCCCAGCCTTAGACACCAGCTTTCAGTAATAGCTAAAGGATTAAGTGCACTAGTTGGCCCACACAGCTCGGACCTGACCTGTTGATGTCTCCTAGCCCTCTAGGGCAAATTAGGTCTAATTGATTTTAATTAGTCTTGGGTTAGTATGATGATGGTTATTTTGGGCCCATGACAGGTGATGAAATCCTGCCCTGATCTGAGATATTGAGTTGCGCTTAAGATTAGGTTATAAATGATGGCAATCGTTGGCCCTGATGCAATCTAAAACAATCAAAAAAATAAAAATATTTTATGTATATTTTATGCAATGACAAATTAGGTTTAAGTTGATTAGGTTAGCAATCAAATTAGGCTTGGGATTAGGGTGTGTGGATGTTGATTAGGTTTGAGTTAGTCAAGTGCAAAATCAGCAGAAATCTTAGAGTTAGGGTTTTAGTTGATGCAGGAGTTGACACAGATCCTGATGCAAAAAAAAATCAAAAAAAACTATTAGCAGTGGATGGACGGTGATGATGAAACCTACCAAATTTCATGTAGAAAAAAAAATCATATGATGATGCAAATCCTAGGGTTTTTGGACTGCTATAGAAATTATCAGGATTCTATTAGGGTTTTTAATATGTTAGATTTTAGAGAATTAGGATTTCATTAAAATTAATTAAGAATTTTTATAATTATTAGGATAGAACAGAGGACATGCAATGCAAATTTCATAGAAAAATAAAATGTTTAAAATGCCAAAATTAGATAAAATCTAGACATCTAATGCAGTGGACATGATACTGAAATTAGAGTTTATGAATGCAAAGCAGATAAAAACTATCCTAAACCTGCTCTGATACCAAACTGATGCAGGATTACTCTAAGAATGCTAAATATGTAGGAAAAATAGTAAACTAATTTTTTGGTGATTTTTAGATTTTAGGTTTGAAAGCTAATTGCTCGAAAGTAAAGTAAAGACTAGCAGGTAATCAGCAATTCTAAGAATCATCATGTCGTAGGCTGAATCATGCTAGATAAATAAAAGATAGGACCCAAAATTAAGGAATTCTTGGCTTAGGATAGTTAATCTTCAATAAATCATAAATTAAGAGAAGAGATGGTTTCTTACCAGTCAGAGATTATAAATTCGATAACTAAAAGGATCACTCACACTTTGATCGGAGCCTGGAAGAAGAAGCCTCATTCCCTTGAATCTGAAGGCTGATCTTGGTGGTCTTGAAAGCAAAGAAGGCCTCCTCTAGGAAGGCGAAGCACCTCGAGGATCCTGCAAGCATCAGGGTTAATCAAAATAGCAAATAAAATAAGAGAAAAGGAACTAGGGTTTGGAAGGAATCGGGATTACGATTAGAAGATGGCAGCCGGGGAAGAAGAAGCTCCTGGTCTTGGATGGCAGCTAGGGCGTCCTTTCCTTCACCGTGGCTGATCTCCAGGGATGCAAGAAGAAGCTAGGGCAGTAGGGTTTCAATCCTGGAACACAAGGAGAGCACTCAAAGTAAGAACCAAAACAAAAACACCAATACAAGGCAATAACTCAAAATTTTAGCAAGTTGTATTCATAAGAAAGAGATGATTACAAGAGGGGGAGGGGTGGGGTATTTATAGAGTTCCCATGCCCTCTCCTAACTAGGGTTATACATAGGTTAAGAAGCCTTTACACCTCCCTTGGATCTTTGACTTGGTCAACCCTTCAAGGATGCCCAGCAGGGCGTGCTGGGATTCTAAGAGCAGCAAGGGGCCGGCCCAATGGGGCTTGGGAGCATGGGTTTGGGCTTTTGGAAGCTGGGGTGGCATGGTAGCAGGAATATTCCCTGGTATCTTGCTTCTTAAGGGCTTGGACTTGGCACCTGTGCTTGATTTCTTTGGGCTGGGATGCAGGTGCACCTCTGGAATCATGGATACCTTGGTTTAGAAATATGCTCTGGCATCTGGAAGGGAATCTGGGTATCTGGAGGGCATCTAGAAGGAATCAGGGTCTCCGGAAGGCATCTTGGATCCTGTGGTGTCACATAAAATCCAATAATCTGATGTAGTGTCCTCTGACTCCTGGATGAGGCCTGGTGGAACTCCAAAATAGTATAACCTCCTCTCTGGTATAAAAGGTGGACTCATACTAGACTCATACTGATGTACAGGACTCAATGTACTGGACTAGGTTGAGGGTTGAGACAAATCAACTAACCTCAACTTATTACAAGACTCAATCTTAATTGATTACAAAATTTTCAAAACTTTGACACATGACAAATTAAACCAAATAGGGCCCAGTAATCTGTCTGATCCTAGTGCCCCCACCACAAACTCAGGACCCATAGTGAACTAGGGTTGACCTGATGTCTCCATCAGGTGGGCTTTGACTATGGGCAGGGGGCCAACTTCATGTGGACTTGCTCGGCTGGGGTGGCAAGTCTTGCTGGGTTGGGAAGGGTGCCACTTCTTCGTGGGCTTGGAACGACATCTCCTTATAGGCTTGGGTGGCTTGATTGTGGACTAGGGGTGTGGGCTTGGGAGGTGCCAATGCTGATGGACTTAGAAAGCCTGGGGTGCCGCATGAAGCCTGCTTCAGTGGGGGCCTAGTGACTCTCTTGGTCTGGTGACTCTTCTCTTGGACTGGTCTTGAATAAAAGAACTCAACTTACAGGACTCAAATGAACAAATGGACTTAATGGATGAAATTGACTCAATTGGCCCACTTTATTATAGGACCCAATTTTTATTATAGGACTCAATTAAAAAATGATAGACTTCCCAACACATTAATCAAATATCCAAATTAGGTCTTTGCAATCTGTCTAGTCTAGTGTCCTCATCAATTCTCCCGGGGTGAAAAGAAACTTGACCCTGTTGAGTAAAGGTCAATTTGGCTCTGGTACTTCTCCAACATAGATGGGTTGAGGCATTGCAGATATTCTCTAGTAATCCATAAGTCCTCAGATTCTGGTCGACCTTGCCAACGAACCAAGTAACGTTGGTTAATGCGAGACCTAAGATGCATGCAAGTGATTCTTTATTTTTGTATTTTATATTTTAATGAATTGGCAAATTCCCAAAATTAAACTAAGAATAGATCTAGAGAATTGCATAATAACAAGAAACTTCTAACATGCAGACATAAATCCTAAACAATGTTAAAGAAGGACCCCGGGATTCAAAAACCCTGGTAGGACTTAGCTCTAAATCAATACCCTACTCAGGAGATGAGGGAGTGTGAACCTTTTGAATTTTTGAAGCGCTCGATGCCGAGTTCGCTCACTCTTATGGATGCGGCCTGAAAAATCAAGCCCTCGACCATGCAAAATCGTCGGCTTTTTGTCAGATGGTCATAAAGGCAAGGTAGGCCTACTCCTTTATCCGTGGTACTAAAAGGACCTGCAAGCAACCTAGAAACGAATTAGAAACACAAGAAGATATAAGATAGTAGGGAATGAAGGGGAAAGAGGTTGAGAGTGGCGGTCAAGAGGGATTCTTCTTGTTGGGCATCCAAGAAGAGCTTCCAATGGCAGTGGGGCATCCCAGCTTGGGAGGTGGATTGCTGGCTTGCGTAGGAAGAAGATACTCAGGGTCTCACACCCCTCGATGTTCCAAAGAACAAAGGCACACTCTCTCACAGAGTTCCAAGTCACAAGACAAGGGCTAGAGAAAAGAAACTCATATTTTTTCATTCATCATCATTCAACAATTACAAGAGGGTTAGGGCCTTATTTATAAGCTCCCAAGTTCTCATTTGAATTCAAATAAAAGTAGTTACAAAACTTGATTTGAGGATGAATCAAGGTGGAGCCTTATTTGAATTTGAAATTTCAATCCAAGGGGTGTCCAACTTGAAATTTGAAATCCCTTTTCATGAAACATGTCGACCATGGCTTGGCTTAATCCTTGGTGGAACAGCTTGATTTGGGGAGTGTAGTGTGGATGTTGTCTACTTGGATCAAGGAGAGATTAATGGGCATTCAACATGGGATTTGAATTTGAACTTCTCATCTTGAACTTGGCTGCCCAATGCTTGCTTTGAATTTGGTGAAGTGGCGCCTCCTCATGTCATGTGGCATTGATGATGTGGCACTCCATGAGTTGGCACTCCTAGCTTGGAGTGGAGAATAGGTGGCTTGACTCTTCAATTAGGCTTGACTTGATTGCCCACTTATGGACCCATCTTCAAATTAGCTTGAGCCCATCTTCAAATTGACTTGAGATGGTGAACCAACTTGGCTAATTACAGGACCAATTGATCCTAAGTTGACCAAATTAACCAATTTACAAGACTAAACCAAAATTGAAACCAACTAGATACTAATTATATGACTTGAATGCAAATTACTCAGGCTTAAGTATCTTAAGCCTTATTACAAAATTCAAAAAGACTGAGAACCCTAATTAGAAATCCACAGAGGGTTGGGCAGCCTCTGTCTAATCCTGGTACCCGGATCGATTCTCCCGAGGTGAGAGAAACTCGACCCTGTCAAGTATGGGTTGATCTGGCTCTGGTACTTCTCAAGAAGATTGGGGTCGAGGATCTACAAGTCCTCTCAAGTAATCCATGAATCATCGGACTCTGGCCAGTCTTGCCAACAGACCAGGTAACGTTGATTGCCTTTGCCCCGGGTTGTGATAGCTTGATCATCCAGGATACGCTCGATCTATTCTCCTCTCTTAGGTAAAATTGGAGGTGGACACTCAGGGTTAGGTTCACTCTCAAAGGATAGGTCAGGCCCAAATGGCTCACTGGGTATCGTTGCCGGCTCCCTATACTTGATTAAGTTTGAGATTTTGAAAGTCGAGTTAATGCCGTAATCCGGGGGTAGCTCAAGCACATAGGCATTAGGGCCAACTCTCCTTATCACTCTAAAGGGGCCAGCTCCACGAGCATGTAGTTTCTTAATGGTTCCTGGTGGGAACCATTCAGGCCTAAGCCTAATCATTACAGAATCCCCTATTTCAAATTCTTTGGCTCGCTTTTGGGAATCAACCAATTTCTTGTATGTATTATTACTTAAATAATTTTTTGGCTAATCTCCTTATGCATGTCTCTAATATGCTGTGCAAATAATTTTGCAGACTTTGATACTCATGCATGGATGGGTAGGGGAATCAGATTGAGAGGGCGATTAGGTTTTACCCACTGACAACCTCGAAAGGACTTTTGCCTGTGGTCTTATTCACTAAGCAATTATAGGCAAATTCAGCTCGAGGTAAGAGAAGGTCCCAATTTCCTGTGTGCTCACCTACCAGGCATCTTAGCAGGTTCCCTAGGCTATGGTTGACTACCTCAGTTTGGCCATCGGTCTATGGGTGGTTGGTGGTGGAGAATTTGAGCTTGGTTCCTAGTAAGTGCTAAAAGGTCTTCCAAAAATAACTGGTGAAATGGATATCCCTATTGGACACTATGGTTTTAGGAAGGCCATATGACCTAACCACATGATCAAGGAATAGTTTGGCCACTTTGGAAGCATCTAAGGTCTGAGAGCAGGGTATGAAGTGAGACATTTTAGAGAACCTATCAACCACTACACAAATTGAATCATATCTCCTCAAGGTCTTAGGTAACCCTACTATAAAGTCCATGCTAAGATCTTGCTAAGGGTGACTAGGTACGGGTAGAGGGGTGTACAGACTAGTGTTTTCCTTCTACTGCTTTGTGACAGCACAAGTTCGACACCTGGAAATAATGTAGGTAACATCCCTCTTTAGGCTTGGCCAAAAGAACTGGTCTTCTACTGCTAAAATGGTCTTTTCCCTACCAAAGTGACCAGCTAGACCTCCTGTATGGGTTTCTCAAACTAAGAATTCTCTAAGTGAAGTCCTGGGAATTTACAACCTATTTCCTTTGAAAAGGTAACCATCATGGAGGGTGTACTCACTATGGGCACTAGATGGTTCTTGACTCATGGACTGGAAGATTTCACTGAAGTCAGGACAGGATCCATATTGATCTTTCAATTAGTCCAATCCTAACTTCAGTTCTAACTATATTCAGAAGCAGGGCACGATGGCTAAGGGCATTACCTACCTTATTTTCAGTACCAGCATGATCTTTTAGCACAATGGTATAGGCTTGGATGTATTCTACCCATTTAGTGTGCCTAGGATTTAATCTTTTCTAGGAGTTCAAGAACCAGAGTGCTTCATGGTCGAGAAAAGGACAAATTCCTGGGGTAGTAGGCAATGTCTCCAGTACCTAAGGGCTTGTATGACTACATAAAACTCCTTAGCATAGGTTTAATACTTAATTTTGGCCTCATTGAGTTTCTCACTAAAGAAGGCCACAAGGTGATTTTCTTGACTAAGAACTCCTCCAATGCCCACTCCCGAAGCATCTCAAGCAACCTCAAAGGCTTTAGAAAAATCAGGCAATCTTAGGATAGGTGCTTGTTTCATTTTATCCTTATTCTCTATGAAGGTTTTATCGGCAGCTTTGGTCCATTGAAAGTTTCCCTTCCTAATACAGTCGGTGATGGGTGCCACGATGGAACTAAATCCCTGAGAAAATCTCCTATAGAAAGTGGGTAAGCCATGAAAACTATGAATGTTGTGGACATTAGTAGGGACTGGCCACTCAGCTATGGATTTAACCTTTGGAGGATCAGCTGAAACTCCTTCGGGGGTGACTACGAAACCAAGGAAGATAACCCTATGTGTCATGAACTTACACTTCTTGGGGTTGGCATAAAGGCTATTCTTCCTAAGGGTCTGACAGACTATCTTGAGGTGGTTAGGTGGTCTTCCTTAGTCCAGCTATATATCAAAATATCATCGAAGTATACGACTACAAATTTTCTAGTGAACTCTTTTAGGACTTGGGTCATAACCCTCATAAAGGTGCTAGTTGCATTTGATAGCCCAAAAGGCATTACTACCCATTCGAATAGACCATTCTTAGTCTTAAACGTGGTCTTCCACTCATCCCCAGGCCTAATTCTAATCTGATGATAGCCACTCTTAAGGTCTATCTTAGAAAAGATTGTTGCAGCGGCCATCATGTCAAGCATGTCATCCAAACGGGGGATGGGAAACCTATATTTCATCATGATTTTGTTGATGGCTCTGCTATAAACACATTCTCCAGGTTCCATCTTTCTTAGGGGTTAGCAGTGTAGGGACTGCACATGGAGTTAAGCTCTCCTCAAGGAAACCCTTCCTAAGCAATTCTCCCACTTATTTTTGTAATTCTTGGTGCTCGGTGGGGTTCATCCTATAGTGAGGAAAGTTTGGCAATGTGGCTCCCAAGACCAAGTCTATAGCATGTTGGATGTCCCTAAGGGGTGGTAGTTGATCAGGTAATTCATCAGGAAAAACATCTTCAAATTCTTTCAGAATCTCAACTACTTCTTGAGGGTGCTCTCTTTGGGTTGGCTCATGAATCTCTTTAGTGGCCAAGATCCAAACAGGGGTTCCCTCGGTAATCTCTTTTTCTAACTCCTTGGCCTTGATCAGGTTAACTCCTGGCTCTTTACCTTTAGGCTACTAGATCCTTTTTTAACCTGGTCCTTAGGTGGAGTTGGACTGATTACAAATTTCTTCCTATGTTGACAAAGGCACAGGTATTGGTCCGACCAAATAGGGTTGCATCATGATCGTAAAGCTAGGGTCATCCTAGGATAATGCTACTGACTCCCATGGAAATGATATCACACCAAATATTCTCATATGATTGCAATCTGATCGTGATTTGGCATCTAGACTTGATATGTATGGAAGTTGAATCTATCCATGCGACCTTATAGGGATTGGGATGGGGAATTGGGGTCAATTCTAGGGACTTGACAGTACTCAATGAGATGGCATTGACATAGCTCTCACTATCTACTATGATCTTGCATACCTTATCCCCTAATTTGATGAAGGTTTGTAGGATGTTAGTCCTACGCCAATCTTCTTACAATATGTTCTGGGTTAGGATGCACCTAACCACTCCTAACAGGTCATCAGACTCGTGCAATTCCTCCTATCCCTCATACTCTTCTAACAATTGATCCTCGGCTTCATAAACTTCTCCTTTCAACTCAGCAGTGGGTTCTAACTCATCTTCAGCTGGCTCTTCTATAAGTAAGGCTATGGATGTGCGTTGGCTAGCATAATGCCCAGGTTTATGGCATCTAAATCATGTGTTGTGAGGGTTGGGGCTTCTCTGGACCTCAATTGACTTACCCTTGTCTTCTCTACTAAAACTAGGTCGACTTGGGTCGGGTTGGCTCGGACTGGGTCAGCTCGGGTTGGGTCGACTTGAGAAGACTTGATTATATCCTAGGGTTCGGCTAGGGTTCTAAAGGGTTCAGCTCAACGATAAGTGGGTGTCCTCTAGAACCTTTCATAATTCCTAGCAACTTGGTAAGCCTGCTCTAGGTCATAGGCTTCTCTAAAATAAAGCTCTCTTTGGATATCCTCATGTAGGCCAGCCCTAAACCTAGATAGGACCACTGATTCAGATTCGTCTACATTGCATCGCAAGAGAAACTCATCAAACCTAGCAATATACTCGAACATGCTCTTGTTCCCTTGATTCAATCTTTTCCATTGATCCAATAACTTTTGGTGGAAAGACATTGGGAGGTACTTCTCTCTCAGCCTAATCTTCATGGCCCCCCAGGTTGCTATTGGTTCTTCCCCTCTTTGTTTGATCATCCTTTCAACATTATTCCAATATAACCTAGCCTGGTGAACCAACCTAAGTTTGGTAAATTTGAACTTCATCCCTTCCGACATCGTATACCACTCGAAGTATTTCTCCATGTCTCCCTCCCAATCTATATAAACATTGGAATCTAAACTACCATCGAAGGTAGGTGCCTCAAGCTTGATGTTTTTGATGTCTCTCTCTTCCTGGTTCATGAGCTCCTGATTGGGTCTCCTAGGGTGAACCTCTTAGGCTGGGTTCGAATGTGGGACTCTTCTGGGCTCAGCCTCTAAGGAGGGATCACATTGAAGGAATCTCCTAGGGTGGCGAGGTGACTCAAGCTCTGGTTCAGTGTGTGGCTCCTAGACCCTCTCCAGAGTTCCTAGTCTTGTTTCAAATCCATCAAATCTTTGGGTTAAGTTGGCAATTTGCTTAGTGAGGATACTAATTTTATTTTTGAGGTTGTTCTCCATGGGTTCACCTACTGAGAGTGATGTGGGTGATACCGGACTCCTGACCTAGTTGACATGCAACACACAAAGGAAAGTTCTACAGTTTTGCTAGACCTATGAGTTCAAATAGAATAGGTTAATTTAGACTACACACAGTGCTACAACCAGCCCTTTCACTAGCCAGGTAAGAGGTGGGAGTATGGGAGGGCCCTCTTGCTATTCGTAGGGACCCAATTAAGGAACTACAACACCACTTAGATCATTTGACACTAGACCTCTTGCCTTAGACGCCAGCTTCCCAGTGCTAATTGAAGAGTTGCATGCACTAGTTTCCCATAATGGTTAAACCTGACTCGTTGATGTCCCTAAGCTATTAGGTTGCTAATAGATTTTAAGTTAGGCTTAGGTTCAAAATGCAAAGGTGATGATTTTTGGGCCAAGGAAAGGTAATGACCTCCTTCCCTTATCTTATGAGATTGTCGCCCTTAAAGTAAGTTATGCATATGATGGCATATACATGAAACCTAATGAAGTGCACTTAACTTTATTTGTGTTTTGATGTGTATTGGTAGAAATATTAGTTGCTGAAAATTAAATGATATGAACATAAAATGCAGAAATTAAACTATGCAGAAATCATGTAATTAACTCCTAAGTATGCAGATATGATGGTATGCTGAAATCTAATGAAGTTGAAAAATATATGCTGAAACCTAATCATTACAGAAATTAACATGATGTAGAATTTAATGATGTTGAAATCTAATGAAGTAGAACTTAGTTATGCAAAAATTTTCTTTAGGACCTAAGATACCTATCTCATTACTTTCTTCTTCAAGGGTCAATCACATCGGCACCCCTACACGCCATAAGAAATCCCCTTTGAATAGGAGGTGAGGGTCTTGCAGCCTTACTTTTTTCTATGACCGGATGGCCATGGTGAAGCACCCGATCCGAGTACTTAAAGAGAAACTAAGTCCTAACCATGCTCTGATACCAAACATGATGTAGGACCTAAGATGCATGCAAGTGATTCTTTGTTATTGTATTTTATATTTTAATGAATTGGCAAATTCTTGAAATTAAACTAAGAATAGATCTAGAGATTTCCATAATAACAAGAAACTTCTAGCATGCAGACATTGACCCTAAACAATGATAAAGAAGGATCCCGGGATTGAAAAACCTTGGTAGGACTTAGCTCTAAATCAATACCCTACTCAGGAGATGAGGGAGTGCAAACCTTTTGAATTTCTGAAGCGCTCGATGTCGAGTTCGCTCACTCTTACGAATGCTGCTTGGAAAATCAAGCCCTCGACCATGCAAAATCGTCGGCTTTCTGTTAGATGGTCCTGAAGGCAAGGTAGGCCTACTCCTTTGTTCGTGGTATCGAAAGGACCTACAAGCAACCTAGAAATGAATTAGAAACACAAGAAGGCATAAGATTGTAGGGAAATGAAGGGGAAAGAGGTTGAGGGTGGCGGTCAAGAGGGATTCTTCTAGTTGGGCATCCAAGAAGAGCTTCCAGTGGTAGTGGGGCCTCCCAGCTTGAGAGGTGGATTATTGGATTGCATAGGAAGAAGATACCTAGGGCCTCACACCCCTCGATGTTCCGAAGAACAAAGGCACACTCTCTGATAGAGTTCCAAGTCACAAGACAAGGGCTTGAGAAAAAGAAATTCAGATTTTTTCATTCATCATCATTCAACAATTACAAGAGGGTTAGGGCCTTATTTATAAGCTCCCAAGTCCTCATTTAAATTCAAATAAAAGGAGTTACAAAACTTGATTTGAGGATGAATCAAGGGGGTGCCTAATTTGAATTTGAAATTTCAATCCAAGGGGTGTCCAACTTGAAATTTGAAATCCCTTTTCATGAAGCTTGGTTGACCATGGCTTGGCTTGATCCTTGGTGGAACGGCTTGATTTTGGGAGTGTAGTGTGGATGTTGTCTACTTGGATCAAGGATAGATTAATGGGTGTTCAACATGGGATTTGAATTTGAACTTCTCATCTTGAACTTGGCCACCCAATGCTTGCTTTGAATTTGGTGAAGTGGCGCCTCCTCATTATATGTTGCATTGATGACATGGCACTCCATGAGTTGACACTCCTAGCTTGGCATGGAGAAGAGGTGGCTTGACTCTTCTTCAACTGGGCTTGACTTGATTGCCCACTTGTGGACCCATCTTCAAATTAGCTTGAACCCATCTTCAAATTGACTTGAGATGGTGAACCAACTTGGCTAATTACAGGACCAATTGATCTTAATTTGACTAAATTGGCCAATTTACAAGACTAAACCAAAATTAAAACCAACTAGATACTAATTACATGACTCGAATGCAAATTACTCAGGCTTAACTATCTTAAGCCTTATTACAAAATCCAAAAAGACTGAGAACCCTAATCTTATAGGACATGAGTTTGGTCGATGGGTTATGGGTCCCCTCTACTTATAGGACATGGGTTTGGATCGATGGGTTATGGGTCCCTTGGGCTCATAGGATGTAGGTTCAGATCGATGGATTATGGGATCCTTGGGCTCATAGGACATGGATTCGGATCGATGGGCTATGGGTCTCTTGGGCTTATTGGACATGGGTTCAGATTGGTGGGTTATGGGTCTCTTGAGCTCATATGACATGGGTAGGTACCTTTCCTAATTTTGCTCTTCATGGCTCTCCAGGTAGCTATGGGAATGTCTCCTCTTTCTCTAATCATTCTTTCAACACTTCCCCAGTATAGTCTAGCCTGGCAAACTAACCTATGTTTGGCAAACTTATATTTCCTTTCCTCTATCATCTCATCCCATTCAAAGTATCGGTCCATACATCTTTACCAATCAATGTGAGCCATAGGATCAAGATTGCTACCAAAAGTTGGTTCTTCTAACCTAATGTTCCTAATGGCTCTCACATCCTGGTCCATGAAATCATGATTGAGTCTCCTCTGATTAGGCTCCCAGATTGGGTCATGGCATGGGGCTCTCCCAGGGTTGGGAGGTGTGGGAAAAGGTGTCTCAAGTTCAGGCTCAATATGTGTCATTTTGGTCCTCTCTAGGTTTCCAATACGTTCTTCCATTTGATCAAACCTATTATTTAATTGGGCATTAAATCGAGCAAACTATTTAGTAATGGCCCTTAGTTGGGTTTCAAGGTTGGACTCCATGGTTAGATTGGGTTGGGGTTGAGACTGGTAGGGTTAGACTCCTAATCTAGTGGTCATGCAACAAGCACACATATCGTTCGAGGGTTTACTAGACCTAGCAGCTCAAGTAGAATGAGTCAACTTACTTACAACTAATTCAACAATTACCCTTTCCAATAGCCAGGTAAGAGTTGGGATTGTGGGAGGCTCCCCCTACTCTTGCAGGATCCTAATTAAGTAACCATAGCTTTGCTTAGGGTGTTTGCCTCTGGACCTCTATCCTAGCACCAAATTCAAGAAATAACTGGAGGATTGGGTGCACTACCTTTCTCACAATACTATGAACTGGACCTGTTGGTGTCCCTAGCTCAATTAGGTTGCTACTTGATTTTAATTAAGGTTTAGGTTCGAATGTAGGGTAGTTGTTTTGGGCCAAGGAAAGGTGACGAAATCCTTCCCTTATCTGACAGAGTAGAAGTGCCCTTAAGATGAGTTAATTATGCATGCACACACATGAAAATTCAACATGAAACTAAAATCAAGAAAATTACAAAAAATAAAAATTATTTTTTCTATTTTTTTTGGTGCAGATGGAAGATGTAATTAAGGATTAATAACTGTAAATTAGATGCAATGGAAACTATGTTTTGAAGGGTTTTATTGCAAATAAATTTCAGCCCTATTCTAGATGTGCAGAAATGTCAACAATGTATACTCTAGGGTTTCATGTAGGACTTTGTTTTGTTTTTAGATCTGAAAAATAAAATAAAATTGCAGAATTTAAGAGCACTAATTATGTGATTAATGTATCAAAGATGACTAAAAAACAGATAGGTTTTGTTGGAAAACAAGCCCTAAGTTTTGACTAGGTATGCAAAATTCAGCATGCATATCTTCTTTTTTTAGGGTTTTCTTTTATGCAGAGGTTTTTTTGTGTTTTCAAATATGAAATTGAAGAAAAATTGCAGAAATTAAATTAGGCTAATTGTGTGATGGATGGAAGCAAAAATTGATGCAAATCAGATGGTTTTAATGGAAATAATCCCTAAGTTTTTTGGAACTAGTGTGCAGATTTTAGCATGCAAAAACTTCCTATGTATGATGCAAGAACATGTCCTATCCTAAGCTCTGATACCAAAATTGATGCGGGACAAAACATGCTAGGGTTTAACATAAAGAGATTTTCAGATTATGCGAGCAAGATTTTCAGATTTTAGATGGTTTGATTCTCAAGAAAGGCTAAGAGTAAATTATGGATTTTATGTAACGACTAAGTTTTACCCGCAAATTAAGAACTATCAAAGAAATAAAGAAAGATAGGATCCTAGGGTTATGAAACCACTATTAGGACATGCTCATTTTTTAATAGGTCAGAAAAAGAGAGAAGGGATGGTTAGTTTACCTAGCAATGATGTTCTTTCTTTGTAAAAGGGATTACACCTCTCTGGATCGGCACCTAGATGACGAACCTAAAGAGTCTATAGTGTGTTAGGTTAGACCCAAAGAGTCCAATAAATTTCCTTTGATAGGAAGTCTAGTCGAGTCTGTTAGGTATTAGTCTTGAGACCAATAAATTTACAACCCTGATTCATCTGTCCATACATATACTGACCTCTACACAGCATTTGCATCAGGATATTAGTCAAAAGTTAAACAAAAATAATGAACTAAATAACAACTTGGCTAATTCCCGAAAAAGAGATAAAGGATTTTCTGCAGAGGATTATGTGATTGTAAAGAAATTTTCTGCTCGCAAAGCTGGCCCATTCAGACTAATGAAGAGTAGTGGACCCAATGCCTATGTGCGTGAGATGCTTCCTAATTTAGGTCTTAGCCCAACCTTTAACCTTTCAGACCTTATGGAATATAGGGAGCCAGCAGTGATAACTAGCAAGCATCTTGAGCCAATTCCTTTCTTTGTGAGTGAACCCACCCCAGAGTGTCCACATGCAATCTGGCCAATAAGTGAGGAAAGGAGTGAGTGAATCCTGGATGATCAAGCCATCAATACCCGAGATGAAGGCTATCAAAGGTATTTCGTCAGATGGCAAGGTCAGCCAAAATCTGAGGATTTGTGGAGCACTGGTGAGGATCTGCTGCGCCTCAACCTAGACCCTCCTTGAGCAGCCAAATTGACCCTTACTCGACGGGGTCAAGTTTCTCCCATCCCGGGAGAATTGGTGGGGACACCAGGATCAGACACAGATCATTGGATCCCATATGGTTTACTAATTATGGTTTCTTTTTAGAACCTTAGTCATGTGTCATAATTTTGTAAGCAAGTAAGATTGAGTCCTGTAATAAGTTAAGACTAGTTGATTTGTCTCAACCTAGTCCAGTCTATTGAGTCCTATATTTAAGTATGAGTCCAGTGAGAGTCTAGTTTTTTGTACAAGAGAAGAGGATACCCTACTTTTGGAGTTCCACCAGGCCTCATCCAAGAACCAGAGGTCTTCACATCAGCCATTTGGACCTTGTATGCCATCCTAGGGTCTAAGATTCTTGCAAGATCCCTAGATGCCCTCCAAATGCTTTCTAGATGCCTAGATTCCCTCCAGATGCCAGAATATATTTCTAGACCAGGTCACATCATGAATCCAAAGGTCCATCTATGCCCCAGCCCAAGAGAAATCAGCTCAGGTGCTAGGTCCAAACCCTTAAGAACCAAGATTCCAGGTATATCCCAGCCCAGAACCAAGATACATGGAATATTCCTGCTCTAGGTGTCCCAGGCCTCCAGGGCCCAAAGCCCATGTGCCCAACCCATCCTTGGCTGCCCTTTGCTGCCCCCCATGAAGCCCAACACATCCTTGAGGTTGACTTGGTCCAAGCTAAGAAGAACAATTCAAGTGGAAGGAGGAAATCAAGTTCTTATTCTAGTCAACCTTGTAATCCTAGTTCTAGGATTATTTTATAGTCTTTCTCCCACTTAAATAATGTAAACCTTGTAGGGTTCCGGTGCAATATAGCGGAAGTGTAATTTCAAAAATGAAACTAAATTCATACCAAAAATCCTAAAACAGGAACTCCTTAAATAAGACTAGAACATATGACAAGTATATCTATGCAAATTAGGATTAGGGTACCAACCTGTAATCGCTTATTCCAACAAACTTGATGTTGAAGGGGCTAACTGAATTCACCAGGCATCCAGGTGTCTGCCCTCCGATGGTGATCCACATAGAGAAATGATCAAGAAACACTATTTTCTTTTCAATGGTTCCTCCTATTGAGTTCTTCTTCCTAGAACTCAATTGCTCGGATTATGGTTGGAATTCTTCCACACACGAGGTTGCCTCCCTTTCCTTGATCTCTTCTCCTCCTTCCACTAAGACTTTGACCCTCTAAGACACCCTTGTCTTAAAGAAAAGACCTTGTCCTAAGAGGATATAGGCTTGTCTTAAGTTGGAGGAGAAATTAAGACAATAATGTCTTAATGTAAGAAAGAAGGAATAAATCAGAACTCCTTTCTTTCCTTTACCGTCGAAGACTTTCGCTCTTATTCTTGTTCAGTAGTAGAGTTTCGACAAGGGTTTACTTTGTAAAGGAAACAGTGCAAGAGCAAGAAAAGAGTGAAAGAGTCTTTAGAAGAGGAAGAAGGAATAAAAGAAAACATTTTTAGAGTTCTGATTTTCCCGACCCTTTAAATAGATCTCAGATAGGCGCCCACGCAACTCTCCGTGAAAAACTTCTAATGCCTTTTCTCATTTTCTCACCCCCCTTCCCTCCTTCTCATGACCTTCCAGATTAAAACTCATGGCTTTTCCTAAAAGAAAAGTCATGAAATTTCAGAAGAAGGGAGTCGCGATGTTTCGGTCTCCGAAGAGACATTATTTCGCGCAACCGGGAAGAGTCTGCGCCTTTTGTCTTTTTCAAAAATTTCCCAACCGTTGGATTCCCATCCAAGGGCACACATGTGAGGCGCTAATAATAAGAAAGGATGCCGCCCCATATAAAATCATCGGAGTTTTTTATGGAGCGCGCCAAGAGTCCATGCGCCATGGACTCTTCCAAATGGCACGCCAAGAGTCCATTAGCGCATGGACTCTTGGCATTTTGGCATGAAAAAGCTAAGGGGCGGGTGGGGGGCTAGCCTAGGTGCATGGTTAGCCAATAGGGTTAGCCATAATCCCTATAACCTCAATTAGGGTCTAATTAGATCCAATTAAAACCTAAATTGAACCAATCCGGAACCCTAATTCGAATCCAATTCGAATAGAAGCTAGGGTTTGCAACACCTGCTAGAGTGTTATCCTGCAAAGATAATTTAATTACAAATTAAACTCTTGATCAATCCTCTTAAGTGTGTGACCCATTGGGTTCCACATCTAGCCAGCAGTGGGTTCGAATACAAGTTGACCTAATTTGATTAGAACTCTTTCTAATCGATTTAGGTCAAACCGGGCTTACCCGATTTGATCAATTAGGACTCTTCCTAATAAGTGATCTTTGAATTTGATCAACCCACAAGACAAGATTGACGTCTAGCAATGTGTCATGTCTACCCGGAAGATATGGAAATTTTGGTGAAATACCAAAATTACCCTTCAGTAGAGAGTTACCGTACAATTAAATCTTTCGATCAGCCTGCACCCAAAATATAACTATGGATATGGATATATGTCAAATCCAATATTATATTTATTTCTAGATCAATCTTATATTGATGATTCAATTATCTTGATATTAGAAACAATCTCTAATATCTATACTTTGATCAAAGATTCCCTGAATCATCATCCGATTGTTAACTAGCTGGATGAAATCTCCTCTTACTAAGAGTGATCGATTCCTTGTTGACCTACTCATTACCTTCATATCCAATTCACCATTCCCAGTATCAATCCTGTGCATGACTCAGTGTCATGATTAGGATTGAACCAAAGCATGGGTTCATGTACATAAGGTACTTATAGCAGTCTCAGGTTAAAGGATTACTTGTACCACTCCCACTATGAGAACCTTCTATTGACATGTAGCTAAGACTCCATTAGATGTTCTCAAGTTGAATCATATTAGTGAACTCATTCTCCAATGAGCACCCACATCCCAGTATTAGTGTCATACACAAGTGACTGTGAGAGCAGTCACCCTCTCCAGTATACATGGGATGTGCTAGTCTTACCGGAAAAATCTTGATCCCCTACTCAGGGTTCCTTTGACTAGGAATATTTTAGATTAAGGTTTTAAGACTTTAGGTCTCACTGGTATGATCTCATCATAACCCTAAAATCATAGCCCTAATCTATGGGGTTCATCATATAATAATAAACACAGCGTATTATAAAAAAATAATGCCTTTATTAGAATTTTTGTCAATTACAATGGTTTGGGAGGTACAACATAGATTGGCTTGTAGGGCATATCCCTTTCAATCTCCCACATGCACTAAAGCCAATCGCCTTTAAATCTTAATCCCATACACTCGAGATGGCGATCAAACTCTCGCTGTGGTAGAGCCTTAGTGAACGGGTCTGCTATATTGTTCTTTGTATCAACTCTATTTATGTAGACATCTTGTCTTTCTACTATTTCTCGGACAAGATGGAAGCATCTTAGAATGTGCTTGGACTTATGATGAGCTCTTGGTTCCTTAGCTTGAGAAACAGCTCCAGTGTTGTCACAGTAAAGTGGCACTGGGTTTTCAATCTCAGGAACAACACCCAACTCTGTGATGAACTTCTTCATCCAGACTGCTTCGTTGGCGGCTTCACTGACAGCTATGTATTCTGCCTCTGTTGTTGAGTCAGCTACAGTCTGCTGCTTGGTACTCTTCCAACTCACTGCTCCACCATTTAGGGTAAAAACATATCTCGAAATGGATTTGCTATCATCAGGGTCTGATTGAAAACTAGAATCAGAATAAGCTTCTAGTTTAAGATCAGAACCACCATAAACCAGAAAAATATCCTTAGTCCTTCTCAGGTACTTAAGAATATTTTTAACTGCTTTCCAATGATCCTCTCCTGGATCAGCCTGAAACCTACTGACAATGCCTAAAGCATATGCCACATCAAGCCTGGTACATAGCATGGCATACATTATGGACCCTATTGCCGAAGCATAAGGTATAGAATTCATTCTATTTCTTTCTTCATGTGTCTTAGGAGACATTCTTTTAGAAAGATGTATACCTTGACTCATAGGAAGATAACCCCTTTTACTTCCATCCATGCTGAATCTTTTCAGCACTAAGTCAATGTACCTAGATTGGGATAAACCTAGCATCCTCTTAGATCTATCTCTAAAGATCTTAATACCTAGTATATAGGATGCTTCTCCCAAATCTTTCATGAAAAACTGGTTTGATAGCCAAACCTTGACTGATTGTAACATTGGGACATCATTCCCAATGAGGAATATGTCATCTACATACAGAACCAAGAAGACTATGGCACTCCCACTAGTTTTCTTATAAACACAGGGTTCATCCACATTTTTGATAAAAAAAAACCTTTTAATAGTTTCATCAAAGCGGATGTTCCAACTTCTGGAAGCTTTCTTTAATCCATAAATGGATTTCTTTAGCTTGCATACTTGATTAGGTTTATTCTTTGAAATAAAACGTTCTGGCTGTGACATGTAGACTTCTTCCTTAAGGAAACAATTGAGGAATGTAGTCTTCACATCCATCTGCCAGATCTCATAATCATGGTACGCTGCTATAGCAAGTAAAATCCGAATTGATTTGAGCATGGCAACAGGTGAGAATGTTTCATCATAATCAATTCCCTGTTTTTATCTAAAAACTTTTGCCACTAATCTGGCTTTATAGGTTTCAACTTAGCCATCAGCCCCAATCTTTTTCTTATAGACCCATTTGCACCCAATAGGATTAACACCCTCTAGTGCATCGACCAAAGACCATACTTGGTTTACATACATAGAGTCTATCTCGGATTCCATGGCTTCTTGCCATCTATCTGAATCAGCACTCAAGATAGCTTCCGTATAGGTCAGAGGTTCATCATTTTGAATGACTTGGGCTTCATTATTTTCAATAATAAACCCATACCTCTTAGGTGCCCGTGGCACTCTATCAGACCTACGGGGAGGAGTTTTGTGTTCTGGTTCTGTCCTAACTATATGTTCTAATGGTTGAGAACTGTCTATCTGTATTTCTTGTACTTCTCCAAGTTCAACAGTTCTACCATTGCCCTTTTCTAAAATAAATTCTTTTTCTAGAAAAGTGGCATGCCTGCTGACAAAAATCTTTTGTTCAGTAGGATGGTAAAACAGATATCCTCTACCCTCTCTAGGATATCCTACAAATAGACATTTATCCACTCTATGTTCCAACTTATGTCCAAAATTTCTTTTAACATAAGCTGGACATCCCCATACCTTAAAATATTTAAGATACAGTTTCTTTCCACTCCAAATTTCATATGGAGTACTAACAACGAATTTAGAAGGTACCTTGTTCAGAATGTAAACAGCAGTTTCTAGGGCATGACCCCAGAAGGAAATGGGTAAATTTGTGAAGCACATCATGGATCGTACCATATCTAATAAAGTACGATTCCTCCTTTCAGCTATACCATTTAGCTGTGGAGTATAAGGAGGGGTCCATTCAGAAAGAATTTCATTAACTTTAAGATAGTCTAAAAACTCCATGGATAAGTATTCTCCTCCTCGATCAGAATGAAGAACTTTAATATTTTTCCCGGTTTGTTTTTCGACCATACTTTGATACTCCTTAAATTTATCAAAGGCTTCAGATTTATGTTTCATAAGATACACACATCCGAACCTAGATAAATCATCTGTAAAAGTGATAAAATATGAGTATCCACCTTTGGCCTGAGTTGTCATTGGACCACATACATCAGTATGTATAAGTCCTAATAACTCAGTTGACCTTTCTCCATGTCCAGTAAATAGAGTCTTTGTCATCTTACCCATGAGACATGATTCGCAAGTTCCTAATGATTCATACTCATAAGGATCAAGGAATTTTTTCTTGTATAACTTGCTTATCCTAGACTCATTAACATGACCAAGTCGATGATGCCAAAGTAAAGTATCATTAAAGTCTTGTCTTTTTCTTTTATTATTAACATGAAAAACACTATCATTGGAAGAAAGAGTTAAGAGCCCATTACTAAATATGCCAGAACAAATAACTTTATTAGACAACATTATCGAGCAACCAGTGCTCGTTACATCCATTACATATCCTTGTTTTAATAACAAAGGAATAGATATAATGTTCCTAATAATCTTAGGCATATAGTAACAATTTTCTAACTCCAAAATCTTCCCTAAAGGCAACTTCAGAATATAGGTCCCTACAGCTTCTGCTTGGATGATATCAACCACTAGCACCGTAGAGATTGAAGTCACCTTCCTTCAATACTTTAAGCTTGTGGAGGTCCTGCAAAGATTTGCATATATGGTAACCACAAGCGATATCCAATACCCAAGTATTTGGTATAGACGAATTTAATGTCAATATAGCATGTATCTCATACATACCTTTTGGTGCATCTGCCGCACCAGGCTTCACAGTTGCAAGGTAAGCCTTGCAATTCCTTTTCCAATGTCCCGCTTTGCCGCAAAATAAACAGGTTGACTGTTTTGAGGCCTTCTTTCCTTTCTTATTCTTATTGATGCCACCCTTAGGGTTTAGCCTCCTATTAAAACCCTTTTTGCCTGATTTCTTCTTATTGGTCTTATCAACAAGAAGAAGTGGAGCCTTTTCTTTCTTAACATGGCTCTCTGCTATTTTTAACATATTTAACAGCTCAGGCAAGGAAGTGTTCAGTTTGTTCATGTGATAATTCAAGACAAACTGAGAAAATGACTCCGGTAGTGATTACAGGATTAAATCCTGATTCAACTCCCCATCCATAATAAAACCTAATTGACCCAATCTGGTGATTAAGTCAATTACCTTCAGAATATGATCCTGAACAGATGTTCCCTCTGTCATCCTAGCATGGAATAACAGCTTAGATATTTCATATCTAGCAGTTTTGCTTTGTTCTCCATAAAGCTCTTTTAAATTGAGCATTATGGATTGAGTATCCATGCTTTCATGCTGTCTCTGTAACTCATTGGTCATAGAGGCCAGTATGATACACTTGACAGTGAGGGAGTCATTCTGCCACATTTTGTTTGTGGCCATATCTTCCTGTGTGGCATCGTCCCCTAGTGGATTAAGACTAGGGGTATCAAGAATATAAGAAAGTTTTTCTGAACTCAGCATAGTCTTTAAATTTCTCAACCAGTCCACATAGTTTGGACCAGTCAGTTTGTTGGTATCTAAGATACTTCGTAGTGATAATGAAGATGCCATTTATCTACATTTAATAAAGAACAATACATAAGCAAACAACCATGAAATGACTTACATAATTAAATTAGGTCTTCAATTTAATTATGTCTCCCACTATTTTATCAAAAATCGTAGCCCTCACTATGATAATCGAGAAAAACCCTGATCGGTTTTTCTTAGTGAGATTGAGATCCTAATAACTTATAAAAGATCTTGCAGAAAACACAACAAATCTTTTATAAGCTCAAAGGTAGGAAACTCTTCCAATTATATCTCATATAATTCTCAAAAATAACTTGGCCTCTAGAACATTATTAGTCTTGCAGAAAAACACAACAAACCATAATGTTCTAGTTAAGTCAAGACCCTTTCATTTCTATACAGTCAGTACTCAAATATAATGCCCTTGCAGATAACACAACAAGGCATTATACTGAATATACTGTAAGCATATCTGTGCACTAGACTAGTATTATGTCAATCACCATATTAGGTCTTGCAGATAACACAACAAACCTAATGTAGTTCATAACACAATAATGATCCAGCATGAAGGAAGGCCAATATATAGTATTTTTAACACTAAGCATTTTAGTCAAGATTTAAATAAAATCAAATCGGCCAGGCAAGTGGAAGAGATGTTGGAGTCCCCCCGTTGCTTTCCTAGACACCAATAAAAATTGGCCAGGTCAGTCAACGGAACCAATTAAAAACCACAATTCTCTTTACCTTCCCAGAACCACCTTTCTAGACACCGAATGATCAATTGTTCATCATGACTAGTGATGCTTATTAGTTAAATATACTATGACTTAATATAATTTTAAGAGGAGGGTTTTATAAAATTGCCAGCACATTCTTATAGAACATATCACAATCATATCACTCTGATAAACAAATATGTGCTAAGTGTGTCATCATACTAGGACAACCATTTACCACATTATGGATCCACCATTATGCCAGGGCAACCTTATTTCAGTATGATGACTTCAAAACTAATCGTATATCTATAATAATTAGGGTTTGAGTGAAAAACCCTAACTAGTGGCATACATCAAAACATATATTCAATCAAAAAATATTCTAAGTGTAATAGCATATTAGGATTTAAAAAACCCTAATATGTAGCACACAAACTATTATAGATTATAGTCCTAATTAAGGTGGCTTTGATACCACTGTAGGGTTCCGGTGCAATGCAGCGGAAGTGTAATTTCAAAAATGAAACTAAATTCACACCAAAAACCCTAAAATAGGAACTCCTTAAATAACACTAGAACATATGAAAAGCATATCTATGCAATTTAGGATTAGGGTACCAACCTGTAATCGCTTATTCCAACAAACTTGAAGTTGAAGGGGCTAACTAAATTCACCAGGCATCTAGGTGTCCGCCCTACGATGGTGATCCACACAGAGCAATGATCAAGAAACACTATCTTCTTTTCAATGGTTCCTCCTATTGAGTTCTTCTTCCTAGAACTCAATTGCTCGGATTATGGCTGGAATTCTTCCATACAAGAGGTTGCCTCCCTTTCCTTGATCTCTTCTCCTCCTTCCACTAAGACTTTGACCCTCTAAGACACCCTTGTCTTGAAGAAAAGACCTTGTCCTAAGAGGATATAGGCTTGTCTTAAGTTGGAGGAGAAATTAAGACAATAATGTCTTAATGTAAGAAAGAAGGAATAAATCAGAACTCCTTTCTTTCCTTTACCGTCGGAGACTTTCGCTCTTATTCTTGTTCAGTAGCAGAGTTTCGACAGAGGTTTACTCTGTAAAGGAAACTATGCAAGAGCAAGAAAAGAGTGAAAGAGTCTTTAGGAGAGGAAGAAGGAATAAAAGAAAACATTTTTAGAGTTCTGATTTTCCCGACCCTTTAAATAGATCTCAGATAGGCGCCCACACAACTCTCCGTGAAAGACTTCTCAAGCCTTTTCTCATTTTCTCACGGCCCTTCCCTCCTTCTCATGACCTTCCAGATTAAAACTCACGGCTTTTCCTAAATGAAAAGTCATGAAATTTCAGAAGAAGGGAGTCACGATGTTTTGGTCTCCGAAGAGACGTTATTTCGCGCAACCGAGAAGAGTCTGCGCCTTTTGTAATTCTCAAAAATTTTCCAACCATTGGATTCCCATCCAAGGGCACACATGTGAGGTGCTAATAATGAGAAAGGAAGCCGCCCCATATAAAAACATCGGAGATTTTTATGGAGCATGCCAAGAGTCCATGCGCCATGGACTCTTCCAAATGGCACGCCAAGAGTCCATTAGCGCATGGACTCTTGGCATTTTGGCATGAAAAAGCTAAAAGGCAGGTGGGGGGCTCGCCTAGGTGCATGGTTAGCCAATAGAGTTAGCCATAATCCCTATAACTTCAATTAGGATCTAATTAGATCCAATTAGAACCCAAATTGAACCAATCCGGAACCCTAATTCGAATCCAATTCGAATAGAAGCTAGGGTTTACAACACCTGCTAGAGTGTTATCCTGCAAAGATGATTTAATTACAAATTAAACTCTTGGTCAATTCTCTTAAGTGTGTGACCCATTGAGTTCCACATCTAGCCCGTAGCGGGTTCGAATACAAGTTGACCTAATTTGATTAGAACTCTTTCTAATCGATTTAGGTCAAACCGGGCTTACCCAATTTGATCAATTAGGACTCTTCCTAATAAGTGATCTTTGAATTTGATCAACCCACAAGACAAGATTGACGTCTAGCAACGTGTCATGTCTATCCGAAAGATATGGAAATTCTGGTGAAATACCAAAATTACCCTTCAGTAGAGAGTTACCGTATAATTAAATCTTTCGATCAGCCTGCACCCAAAATATAACTATGGATATGGATATATGTCAAATCCAATATTATATTTATTTCTAGCTCAATCTTATATTGATGATTCAATTATCTTGATATTAGAAACCATCTCTAATATCTATACTTTGATCAAAGATTCCCTGAATCATCATCCGATTGTTAACTAGCTGGATGCAATCTCCTCTTACTAAGAGTGATCGATTCCTTGTTGACCTACTCATTACCTTCATATCCAATTCACCATTCCCAATATCAATCCTGTGCATGACTCAGTGTCATGATTAGGATTGAACCAAAGCATGGGTTCATGTACATAAGGTACTTATGGCAGTCTCAGGTCAAAGGATTACTTATA
Source organism: Areca catechu (assembly GCA_021397845.1). Lineage (NCBI taxonomy): Eukaryota > Viridiplantae > Streptophyta > Magnoliopsida > Arecales > Arecaceae > Areca > Areca catechu. The sequence continues at coordinate 87,718,807 of CM038043.1, read as the reverse complement.
CCACTCCCACTATGACAACCTTCTATTGACATGTAGCTAGGACTCCATTAGATGTTCTCAAGTTGGATCATATCAGTGAACTCATTCTCCAATGAGCACCCATATCCCAATATTAGTGTCATACACAAGTGACTGTGAGAGCAGTCACCCTCTCCAGTATACATGGGATGTGCTAGTCTTACCGAAAAAACCCTGATCCCCTACTCAGGGTTCCTCTGACTAGGAATATTTTAGATTAAGATTTTAAGACTTTAGGTCTCACTGGTATGATCTCATCATAACCCTAAAATCATAGCCCTAATCTATGGGGTTCATCATATAATAATAAACACAGCATATGATAAAAAAATAATGCCTTTATTAGAATTTTTGTCAATTACAATGGTTTGGGAGATACAACATAGATTGGCTTGTAGGGCATATCCCTTTCAAACCTATTCTAACAAGGAGAAGACTAGTAATCCCTTTGGGAGAGGGCATGGAACTCTATAAATACCCCACCCCTCTTCCCCTTGTAATCAATCAACTCTTATGAATTAAACTCTGCTGAATTGTTTTCAAGACTATGTTCTTGTGTTTGTGTTTTGGTTCTTTGGTTTGTTTGGTTTGTTCTCTTGTGTTGGCCGACCTCTATCCTTGCAATCCCAACATGCCTTGGCAGCAAATCAGACCTCTAAGCATCAGCCACATCCAAAAGAAAAGCCTTGAAGATGCCCAGATCAAGAGCTCTACCTGCTTCCTTGTTGCCAGCCCTTTGCCCTAATCCCTTTCCTTTCTTGTTTCATCTTGTTATTTTTTTCTTTGATTACCTGATTCGTGCCTAACCTTGACATTTTGTAGATCCCCAGGTGTTTCCCCTCCCCAGAGGAGGCTTTCTTTGCCTTCAGACCGGGTCCAGATTGCCTTCAGATTCGGGAACCAAAGACTTGTTCTTCTAGGTGCCATCCTGAGGTTGAGAGATCTCTTTATTGAAAAAACTACAATCGCTTCCTGGTAAAAGCCTTCCCCCTCTTGAGTTTTGATTTGATGATAGGTACGCTATCCTAAACCAGGAGTTTCTCAATTCCCGGGTCCTGACCTTATTATTCTACATGTGTCTTCCTGCGGATATGATAGTTCTAGCATTACTAGTCATCATGCTGATTCTTTACTTATTTTCAGGTCTTTAGCCACTGAATTAATGTCTAAAAAAATTATAAAAAAATTAGTTTACTGTTTTGCATCTGTCTTAGGTTCATCTTGCATCATGCTGGCTTTTTATCAGCTAGTTTCGGGGGCAAGGAAGACTTCCTCCAAGGTTCATGGCACTGGAGGGATCCTGCAAACACCGAATGTTAGGGTTTCTGATGATGGGAAAAATATCAAAACGAGAGATGGAGGTAGAGAAACTCAGGAAGCGACACTGGAGGCCGATTGGTAGCCTAGAAGATGGAGGGCATCTGGACTTATGACTGGTGGCCTGGAGATGTATGGGGATGCCCGGACTCCATGCTGGAAGGAAGAGCTTGCGGCCTTGCACTTGAAGGGGACCTGACGGCCTAGGGTTTAAGATGATTGATGGTAAGCGGCCAAAGCTGGAAGAAGGTGACATTTAGAATTTAGAAGATTGCACTACGGTTTGTTGATTTGATGGGGTTGCACCTCACATGCCCTCCTTGCATAGTGAAACGGGCCTCTCACCCTCTCCCTCATGGAGCATCAATGCCTAAGAATGGAAATTAAAAGAAAACACTCAATTCTTTCATTCAATAATGTTGGGCAAACCCAGGCAGGACCGATACATGCAATTTAAAACTTTTCTAAACTACATGATACAGCAAAAGGAGATAAAATAACTTATCCTACATGTTAATCTAATTAACATGGGCCCTACATAGACTTTATGCATATATAGTAATACATGTATAAAGTCAAGCAAGCAAAGCATGTAATTCATTGAACCATTCTTTAAACACACACAAGGGTATTGAATATCATTTCTTCAGACCCATAAGATCAATCACCGAGAGGGGAGGTACTTCAAGGATAAGCAATAGCCCTGCGAGTAGCACAAGTGTCTTGCCTCTACAGGTAGTTCTTACACCGGGGTAAGGGGACTCTCCTCCTTGATGCGGGATGAAATGGAATGATGCAATCTAAGAGAAGACAATAATTATTAAACAAGAAACGAAGTAAAGCAAGGCTACTTTCCATATAAAAGAAATGAAACTATCATGAAGAAATTCTGCATATAAAATAAACCTGAATGAGAACTTTCATAATATTAAAGGGGAATGGATCTTCGTGGTTAGGAAACCACATAGGATAGGGCTTAATTAAGTTAACATTTCATATATGGAAAAACACTAAAAGAGGGGTAACTAGGCATTAATATCTCAAGGATTTGAAGAGTTACACTCAAGGACGAAGTCTTTGAATGACAGGGTAATTCCTTCAGATATCGGGACTCCTAGTCTCTATTTCTTGCCTTGGAAGACCCTCTTCTTTGGAACCTGGATATCTCGGGGATCCTACACAAAGCATAGCAGAGTTAAGAAGTAACTTGAAAGGTAGGAAATAATGGAATTCATGGTTGAAGTTGAGAAGATGCTGATGGATTTGAAGTAGCTTGGCCGGCCCTCTTGGAATGAATCTTCTTGCAACTTGGACATTGGGGATGGAGAGCTTGGATGGATTAGAAGACTTGCTAATGGCTAATGGCATGGAAGAAGAACTCTCTTGAAGTAACTAAGGGCCTCTCACCCACTTCCTCTCGGAGGATATTGGATAACACCAAATGGAAGAAGAAACACCCCTTTTTTCATTCAAATTCATCATCCATTTACAAGAGAGCTTGGAGTAGATTTTATAAGCCTCTCAAGAACTTTGAAAATTTGCAATACATGGAGCTTTTCATGGGAAGTTCCTAGCTATAAGAGTGGAATTCGAATTACATGGAGATTTTCATTGGAAGTTCCTAGCTATTAGGGTGGAATCCGAACTACATGGAGATTTTCATGGGAGCTAGCTATAATGGTGGAAGCTCCTTTGAATTTGAATTCCCTTTGGTGTTGTGGCATGTGGTGACAAGGCTTGATGAGGTGTACACCAAATGGTTGGGAGGTTGACATGGTATCCAACAATGCTTGCTGATGTGGCGTCCTCCTTGGATTGAATTGTTGGAGTGGTTGAATGCATCCAATCTTCAAGTGAGCTTGCTTACATTGAACCAATTCCAAACCTCTCTTGGACCCAACTACTAAACTCACTAAATACAAGACCAATTCAACCCTAATTGGACTCAAAAACCCAAATATATTCAAAAGAAACCAAATTGAAATAAACCCAACCTAATTACATGACTCAAATTCAATTAAAGAAGTAAAATTACTCTATTTACAAGACATAAGTTTAATGAAAGAATTAAAGCTATACTGAATTAGACTGAAGCCACTTTTGAACCTTGGTGCCCGCACCAGTTCTCTAGGGGTGGGAGGAACTCGACCCTGTCGAGTATGGACTGGTCTGACTTTGATACCTTTCTAGCAGGTCTGGATCAATTTGCTGTAGATCCTCTCGGGTGATCCAAGAATCCTCGAATTCGGGTCTTCCTTGCCATCGAACCAGATAACATTGATAGCCCTTATTTTTGGTGGTAATTACCTGGTCATCCAAGATACTTTCAATCCTATCTCTCCATTTTAGCTATGGTGCTGGGGGACACTCAGGCAGGGTTTCACTCAAAGGTTAGATAAGGTCCAAAAGGCTCACTAGGAATTAATGACGGCTCTTTGTATTCTTTTAGATCAAAAATATTAAATGTTGAACTAATGCCATAATCTGGTGGTAACTCTAACATGTATGCATTAGGTCCAACTCTCTTTAATACATTGAAAGGTCTAGCTCCCCGGGTACGTAGTTTCTTCATAGTTCCCGACGAGAACCTTTCAGGTTTAAGTTTAATCATTACAGAGTCCCCTACACTGAATTCTTTCATTCGTTTACGTAAATTGGCCATATGCTTATAGACTTCATTGCTCATTCGAATATCTTTTCTTTACTAATTTCCTTATGCAATTCCTTAATATGCTGTGCATATGACTTTGTAAACTCTAAGACTCATACTAACACTTGTCAAAAAGAAAGTACAGACTCAATTATGTATTCCTATTGAGAGGAATTTTATTGGACTCTCTAGGGCCTAAACCTAACAGATTATTGACTCTCTAGGTTTGACCCTGGTCTGGTATGCGCATGAGAATTTACCATGGGTTCCTAGCAAATGCCATAAGGTCTTCCAAAGTAGGTTGCAAATGGGATGGGCTCTAAGGGTTCATGCAACCTAGTGATCTCAATAAAATGTAACCTAATGGCTTTAGAAACATGTGCAGACTGTGGAAAGGGTAGGAAATAAGAATTAGAGTCTTGGGGCAATCTAGCATGAAACAGACCTTGGTTATTCAGGATGATTTTAAAGTTTGGATATTGATCTATGGGTGTAAGTTCTAGGGCAGACTGGGTGTTCCTAGATGGAGGAAGGTCATCAGGAAGGTCTTTGGGAAGTTTATCTTGAAAGTCCTATAAAATTATGTCTACTTCCTGGGATTGTTCCTTAGGGATTTGTTCTTGGACCTCTTCTATGTACAACTCTTGCGAACCCTCACTTTCATCTACTATGTTTGATCCTGGCTCAATCACTCCTTCAAATTCTATAGTGGGTTCAGGATCTTTTTCTATTAGTTTCTTAGTGATCTCAACCTTGCATCCACCTTCATCATACTCCTCCACTAGACTTGATTCATAGATGTCTTCTTTGGATTCTTCAGTGGACTTAGGAGTTTCTTTCTCTAGATTCTTAATGGGTTCAACCTTTTCTCCCTGAAATTCTTCAGTGGGTTGTCATCTTCTCCTTCATATCCATTAATTAAACTCAGTTTAGCCTCATAAACTTCTTCCTCAGGCTCACTAATGGGTTCAGGGGTCTTTCCCTTGCAAACTAATAGGATAGGAGTAATAGAATAGTTTGAAGGAATCTGTCTAAGAATTGGCCTAGAGGTGCTAATCATGCTGGGCTTAGGTTGGCTGCTCATGAGTTCTCTTTAATAAAACTCGAATTCTCTAGCAATCCAATAAACTTTCTTTGGAGTATGAATTTTCCATTGAAGTACTTCACCCTAGGTGTCCTTACATAGGCCTTCTCGAAATCTAGATATGGTCATGGTCTTGGATTCGGTTGTGTTACATCTCCTGACAAACCCCTTGAATTTCTCAATATACTCAGACACTGGTCTATCACCCTGTCTCAGTTTGTACCATTGGTCTAAAAGTCTTTGCCCATAAAATCTACCTAGGTACTTTTCTCTTAGCCTACTTCTCATGGTTCTCCAACTACATATTCTATCTCCTCTTTGATAACATTCATCCTTAATAGCTGCTCAATGCCACATAGCATATCGGGTTAACCTACGTGTGGCCAATCTAAATTTCTCTAACTCCGACATCCTAGTGTACTCGAAATAGTGATCCATGCTCTCCTCCCAATCGATATACAACTCTTGTCTTCCATCAAAAGTGGGTGCATAAGGTTGGGTGCTCCTAATGGGTCTCTCCTCAGAGTCAACCATGTATGGGTATGGGTTCCCAGGGCTAGATTCAGAGGCAAGATCATGATCATAGGTTCTTGGATCAAGGAAATTGGGCCTGGAGGAGTTGAACTTAGCATGGGCTTTGCGGGCTTCTGCTCGTGCCTCTGCTTGGGCCATCTGATCAGTCATTCTTTGGTTGGTCTGGGCCAATTGGTTAGTCAGTTTTTGGTTCAGTTGGGCCATTTGATCATTCAGGGTTTTCATCAAGGTCTCAAAATTTTGGTCCATGGTTACACTAGATTGGGCTTGGGTTTGCTGGTAGGGTGCTCCTGATCTAGTTTCCATGCACACATGGACTCATACTCAACTAGGGGCTTGCTAGACCTAGAGCCCAAACTAAATGTTAGGTCAAATTGATAATTCGGGTTGTAGTAGCTTAGCACCTGGCCAGGTAAGTGTAAGGTTGGTGGAGGTTCCTCTTTGCTTGCCTTAGACACCAATTTGAAATTGGCCAGGTAAGCGAACCATCCCACCTTCCTTCGGGCTCTTGTGCCTGAACCACTTGCCTAGACACCAGATACAAGCACACACAAACAAGTTGTCAAAGTTGGCTTGACACTTGATTCGACCTGACCTCGTGGGTGTCCATAGCTCACTAGAGCAATTAAATGTCTACTTCGTTTTAATCATGGTTGGGTTCGTTATGCAAGTTAGTGATTTTTGGGCTAGGGATAGGTGATGAAATCCTGACCCTATGTCAATTTGATGCCCTTAACTTGTTTTACCATGAAATGAATGCAACAAGCATATAGATCCAAATTTCAGGTGCAGAAATCAGTGTGTTGCAGTTCTGATGTGGGGCAAAAACATGACATGCATCAATCTCATAAAAATTTGAAAAAATCACAAAACACTCCTAACTTGCAGGGGATATACCATATGAAAGGATTTTTAAATATAAAATCTATACTATGCTGAGAAGATACTAAAAGTTAGATAATGTAAAAAGAACAGAACAGAACAGCAGAAATTTCAGCAATAATGATGTAGTTTGGGAATTTTCATTTTTTTTTTGATTTTTTTCTGAAGATAAAATTTTACATGATGATAACTAATGTAATATGAAGTAGGAAAAAAATTATTTCAATAAAAAATTAACTACTTACATTTAGACTTTTATGTAAATCATAGTTAGCCTACTCAGAAATACAGCAAGCAAAATTTAAACTAACAAAGGTATTTGCATACCAAACTTCAACCTAATGATTCACGTCCAGCTAGGGGATCATTATTCCCATGTGTCGTGATAGTGTACTGGTGTACACCTACTCAAGAGGCATGAATCTTAGATCTAGATTGGATTTACAAAAAAACTATGTAGCAAGTATAAGTGCTATGCATGCAGAAAATCTCAGCAACCTACCTAAATGTAGAAATTTAGAGTTAACCCTAACCTACCATGCTCTGATACCATGATGATGTAGAATGAAATGGAATGATGCAATCTAAGAGGAGACAATAATAATTAAACAAGAAATGAAGTAAAGCAAGGCTACTTTTCATATAAAAGAAATGAAACTATCATGAATAAATTCTGCATATAAATTAAACCTAAATGAGAACTTTCATAATATCAAAGGGGAATGGATCTTCGTGGTTAGGAAACCACACAGGATAGGGCTTAATTAAGTTAACATTTCATATCTGGAAAAATACTAAAAGAGGGGTAACCAGGCATTAATATCTCAAGGATTTGAAGAGTTACACTCAAGGTTGAAGTCTTTGAATGACAAGGTAAATCCTTCAGATATCGGGACTCGTAGTCTCTATTTCTTGCCTTGAAAGACCCTCTTCTTTGGAACCTGGATATCTCGAGGATCCTACACGATGCATAGCAGAGTTAAGAAGTAACTTGAAAGGTAGGAAACAATGGAATTCATGGTTGAAGTTGAGAAGATGCTGATGGATTTGAAGCAGCTTGGCCAGCCCTCTTGGAATGAATCTTCTTGCAACTTGGACGTTGGGGATGGAGAGCTTGGATGGATTAGAAGACTTGCTAATGGCTAATGGCGTGGAAGAAGAACTCTCTTGAAGTAACTAAGGGCCTCTCACCCACTCCCTCTCGGAGGACATTGGATAACACCAAATGGAAGAAGAAACACTCCTTTTTTCATTCAAATTCATCATCCATTTACAAGAGAGCTTGGAGTAGATTTTATAAGCCTCCAAAGAACATTGAAAATTCGAAATACATGGAGCTTTTCATGGGAAGTTCCTAGCTATAAGGGTGGAATTCTAATTACATGGAGATTTTCATGGGAAGTTCCTAGCTATAAGGGTGAAATTCGAATTACAAGGAGATTTTCATGGGAGCTAGCTATAATGGTGGAAGCTCCTTTGAATTTGAATTCCCTTTGGTGATGTGGCATGTGGTGATAAGGCTTGATGAGGTGTAAACCAAGTGGTTGGGAGGTTGACATGGCATCCAACAATGCTTGCTGATGTGGCGTCCTCCTTGGATTGAATTGTTGGAGTGGTTGAATGCATCCAGTCTTCAAGTGAGCTTGCTTACATTGAACCAATTCCAAACCTCTCTTGGACCCAACTACTAAACTCACTAAATACAAGACCAATTCAACCCTAATTGGACTCAAAAACCCAAATAGACTCAAAAGAAACCAAATTGAAATAAATCCAAACTAATTACATGACTCAAATTCAATTAAAGAAGTAAAATTACTCTATTTACAAGACATAAGTTTAATGAAAGAATTAAAGCCATACTGAATTAGACTGAAGCCTCTTTCGAACCTTGGTGCCCGCACCACTCCTTCCTTCAAAGTGCTAGCCTCTCCAAAAACAAGGTGGCAATGACGGACTCCTTTTTCAACTCCTTAAAGAATCTGCTACTAAACAGATGGAACAAAGTACCCAAGAACCTTTCCTAGAACACTCTATCCCAAACCTTCAACAGAAGGTTTGCACACAAGAATCCCAAAACCCCAATCCTCTCACTACCCAATCTCTAAGAGATCAAGCAAGACTCATTCTCAGCCCAAAAACAGTCCCCTTAAGTAAAACCATAAAGGGGAGAGAATGAGGGATTAATGAGAGGTTTAGAGTCTCTTAGTATTCATGTAGGTTACAAGACCTTTGGACTTTAGCAAAACCAGTTGATTAAAACCTAGAAACGCCAAACATTAATTGCTATAACACTTATAGCCATCATGAAGCATTCTTGAATTTTTCAACAAATCCGTCAAACGGGTCAACTCGCCTCGGGTCAACTTGCCTCGGGTCAACTCTATTGGCAGTTTTGATAACTTGTTGTCAAACGAGTCCCGAATGATTCCCAATCATTCTCAAGCCACCAAATCAAGAAGAAACCCCATGGTGTGTGACCCCGTAGGTTCAAACACTAATCTGGTAGCATTGAAATATTTTCCATACCAGCCAAAGTTGCCATCTAGTAATGACACCAGGCATCCGAATAGGTTGAAGGTTGCAGAGTAACAAGAACTTGTCGAACATGGAATACTATTGAACTTTTTCCTTTGATCTCCTAATGCTTTGGATGGCTTAGGGTTAAACTACCCAACCCTAATCAATCCATCTCAATGTCTCAAACAAAGAATCCCTGTAACTCCTTACAAGGAATGCCCAAGCCAAGGTCTTTCTTAATTGAGGCATAATGAGAATTCAATCCAAACCATTTAGAGAGATCAATCCTATCTTGATCCTACTACCGTTACACAAGTACTTGACATACCCAGCAAGCTTCCATCATCGGATTAGAAATCCGGGTAGTCCAGTACCTAAGCACAGTGAGTTGCTTGTAAGGTACCATAATGATCTTAAGTCAGAGGACTAATTCATGTCCATATTCTAATGCAAAATTTTTTTTTAGCAAAAAGAGAATCTCGCATGGGAGTCAAGCTCAGTGAAGTGTCAAATACAATACCTGACATCATGCCAGCATCTCCATGCTACTTGGTTAAGAGGACAACCAACAAACATGACATCAATGACCTGTTGGAAATTGTGTCCCAAAGCCAATCGTCTAGGCTGTAGATGGTTGTGCCATTTTATAATTATATAAAAAAATTTAACGAATATAAGTTATTCTTTTGGCTGTTCATCATATTTACATTTTTCTGAAATGAACTGTTGTATGATGGAGTCCTTAAAACTATATTATTTGATATAGAGAGGATATATCAAGTAGTTCTTAAACTAGTTCACAACCAAATGATACATTGCTATAGGACAACAATGTATCAAGTGTGGTTGTTGTATGTTACATTTGTTGGTTGTCTTCTTAACCAAAGAGTGTGGAGGCACTGATGTGACATGCAAGTGAAATGTGTGATATCTCATTGAACATGACCATCTGTGGAGCTCCCTTTTGCCAAAGGGGTGCTCATAAAGGGATATGGGTTTATGTGTCCCTCAGACCTGAGGTCACCATGGTAGCTTGCAAGCAACTCACTATACTTTGGTACCGGATCACCTAGATTTTTAATCTAGTGATGGAAGGTTTCTGGGTGCAGTCAAGTACTTATGGAGCGATGGTGGATCAAGATGGAATTGACCCCTCCAAATAGTTTGGAGTGAATGACTCATTGTGTCTCAGTTTAGCAAATCCTTGAACAGGATAGTTCTTGTGAGGAGTCACAGAACTTGTAAAGTTGAGACATGATCTGGATAAACCAAATTAGGGTTGGCAGTCAAACCTTAGGTCATCCTGAGCATTATGAGGTCAAAGGAATGAATTATGCAGTAACCATATGCCAGAGGTTCTAGAGAGGTGCTCTTCATCTTTGACCTATCCAGACATCAGGTATCATTGCTAGATTAGGACTTTGACTGGTACTGGAAGTATTCCAATGTTGCTGACTTAGTGTTCGAACCTATGGGGTCACATACCATAGGGGTTTCTATCTGATCTAAAGGTTGATCGACGGTTGAGAATCATTTTGCCATCACTGGAGGTCAATATGATTGACCATGTTCGAAGTGTCAACACTTGGAAGTGTCGACACTTGGTAAAATGTGAAGTGTCAAAACTTGACTGATGAGCATAAATTTTGAAAAGTTTTCTGTGAAGGTTTTGACTTCGAATTTTGAATTCAAATTTCAAATTCTAGGTATTTTTGGCTCTAGGCTTTCATGGTATGATGGTCATACTTTCCTTTTTAGCTTGGACCCATTCGGTATGGCCCTTGACCTTCTTTCCTAATCACTCCTCCTTCCTCTTTCTCCCTCTCTTGGCTATCCCTATAAATAAAGGTTGTTTTAGGGGCTGCTAGTTGGTTGAAGAACTAGAATAGAAAAGGGATTTTGTGAGGACTTGGGATTGGGTGTGAGAACACCTAGCATTCAAGCTAAATCTTAGGAAGAGAGATAGTTAGGAAGGGTTCCACCTCTCCTCCTTGTCTTCCGAGAAGAAAATTGGCCCGAAGGATCCCAAGGAGCTAGCACTCCATGGGAGTTGATCAGAGTCAAGCCCCGATGTGAACTAGCTATAGAAGCTAGACACGTGTGTGGCTCAAGAGCACCATCCTTGGAGCACCGCCACTACATCCATCAAAGGTATAACAGTAAGGATCTTTATATCTTCAATTATTTTCTTGCTATTGATGTATATTGCATGCTACATTATCTTACTAGATCCTGTTGCTGGCAGATTAGTAGATCATTTTGGTTGATCTACCAAGCCTTCCACTGTGTTCATTTTAAAATAATTTTAAAATGCATGTTTTTGCCTTACTGTTGCATATTGGTATGCTTTCCTTTTTCTGCCCTTCAATGGTATCAGAGCCAGGTTCATCATAGTATAATAATGTTAGCAAGCTTTAACATCATGTTTTTCTTTTAAAGTACTTGGAATGAGTGCTTCACCATGGCCGTCCGGTCATAGGAGAGTAGGGCTACAAGGCCCTCTCTTCCCATTCAATGGGGTCTCCTATGGTGTGTAGGGGTGCCGCTTGTGATTGACTCATGACAAAGAAAAATAAAAGAAAATGTAGATTAAAAATGTTTTAATCCTGTATTATGATCTTAAGACAAATTTAGATAAGATCTAAGAGTTTTGTTTTGATCGGATTTAATTGAAATTTTGGTGAAACTTTGGATTTGAAATCACTGTTATTGCCCTGTGACAGGCCTTGAGTTGACCTCTTGAGTTGACTCATGAAGGTTGAAGTGTCGACACCTGACCAGGAAGTGTCAACACTTAGACTGGTGAGTTGACACTTTGCCTTGAAGGTGTTGACTCATGAGCGCTTCGTAGAAAACATAGTGTTATGTTTTCTTCTTGTCTCAAGCCTTGAGTCGACCCAATTATCGACACCTAGTGTCGACACTTGCCCCTGGTGAGTCGACACATGACATGAAAAGTAACAAAAGTAGTGAATTCAATTTTATTATTATTATAAAATAGTTTAACATTTGTAAATGAAAATTATTTTAATTTATTAAGGTTATTGAACTTAATTAAGAATTAAGTCACTTTGAATGACTAAGAAATCTAGGAATATGATTCAAAGATTTTAAATCATTTTGATAAGCCTTAAGGGTCATTTCGATAAGCCTTAGGGTTACCCTCAGCAATCACTTTTTCTAACTCCCTAGCCTTAATCAGATTAACTCCAGGGGTTACCCTCAGCAATCACTTTTTCTAACTCCCTAGCCTTAATCAGATTAACTCCAGGTTTCTTATCCTTAAGGCTACCAGAACCCCTCTTAACTGGGTTTCTGGGGGGAGCTGGGTGGATAACAAACTTATTCCCATGGTAGTTAAAAGCACAAACATTGGTTCGACCATACAGGGTTGCATCAAGATCAAAAAGCCAAGGTCTACCAAGAATGATACCACTCACTTCCATGGGGATGACATCACACCAAATCTTTTCCACATAGGTTTGTAGTATAATTAAGATTTGGCACCTAGCTTTAATCTGTATGGAGGTGGAATCTACCCAAGAAACTTTGTAAGGGTTAGGATGGGGAACTGTGGTCAACCATAAAGACTTTACAATATTGGCAGAGATGGCATTGACACAACTCCCACTGTCTATGATGATCTTAAGTACCTTACCCCCTACCTTAACAAAAGTCCGTAGGATGCTAGTCCTGTGCCAATATTCCTTAACCGGGGTTTGGGTTAAGATGAACCTAACCACTCCTAATTGGTTCTCAGACTTAGGTTCTTCTTCCTCACCTTCATACTCGTCTATCAACTGGTCATCGGCCTCATAGATTTCTCCATCAGGTTCAGCTACAGGTTCAGGCTCTTCTTCCACTAGCTCACCTAAGTGTAGGATGGCTGGGCATTGGTGCATAAAGTGGCCTGGTTTCTTACATCTAAAACATGTCTTCTGGGAAGTGTAACTCTTATTGACCTCTACAGATTTACCTCGATCATCCCTACGGGTCAAAGGAGTACTAGGTTGGGGTCGACTCGAGCCTGGCTGACTAGGACTGGGTCGACTCGGACTAGGTCGGCTAGGCATGGGTCGGCTCTGTGTAGATTGGTTAGCTCTTGGGTATTGACTAGGATATCTAATGGGCTCAGGTTTACGATAGACGGGCCCCCTTTGGAAATGCTCATGATCCCTAGTAATCTGGTAAGCATGGTCCAGGTCTCTAACCTCTCTCATATAGAGCTCCTTCTTAATGTCATCTCTCAGTTCATCCCTAAAACTAGATAGAACAACATCCTTAGACTCGTTTAAATCACATCGCATTGAATACTCAACAAACTTTGCGATGTACTCATCTATACTCCTGCTACACTGATTCAGTCACTGCCACTAATCCAGTAAACCACAACGATATGAAGGTGGAACGTATTTTGACCTAAGCTTACCCTTCATGGCCCACTAGGTGACTATAGGATCACGCCCTTATAGTCTAAAAGTGCTCTCAACACTAGCCCAATGTAACCTGGCCTCCCGGACCAACTTAAGCTTAGCAAACCTAAACTTACGCTCCTCCGTCATGTCATACCATTCAAAATATTGATCAATCTCTCCCTCCAAATCTATATAGACCATAAGATCAAGACATCCATCAAAAGCAGGGGCATCAAGCTTAATGTGTCTATAGGATCTGTCTTCCTGGTCTAGAAAATCCTGATTGGGTCTTCTAGGATGAACCTCTAGGATTGGGTCATGATGATAGGCTCTCTTAGGCTCAGCCTCAAGGTATGGGTCAGGGTTTGGGGTCCTCCTAGGTTTAGTATCATAATAAGGGTCATGGTGAGGGGTCCTCTTAGGATGGAGTGGTGACTCAGGATCTGGCTCAGAAAGCGACCCATGGGTTCTCTCTATGGTCCCAACACGACCCTCTAACTGATCAAACCTATTGATGAGATGTTCAAGTCTATTATTGGTTTGGGTACTGGACTAAGTTAACTGGGTCATTTGGGTAGTCATCTGGGTAGTTAACTGGGTAGTCATCTGGGCCATGGATTGGGTTAGCTGCTCAGCAAGGGCTTTCATTTGGGCTTCGAAGTTATCCATGCGTTCAGCCAAAATTGGAGATGGTGGATGATATGATGCTCCTGATTTGGTGCTCAAGCAAGACTCGATCAAACCAACTACATTCCCTAGACCTAGAATCCAAAACTAGGTGCTCAATCAGGGTTGCAAACTAGCCTATAGTAACCCTGTACTCAGTTTGGCAGGTGTAAGGGGAGTGTTAGGTCCCTGATTGTCAATCCTAGACACCAATCAGAGATTGGCCAGGTAAGCAGACCAGCACAAAAGTCCTTTGGGATTGAATCCCTAAACCACCATTCTAGACACTAAGCACAAGGCACATACAGGTTAGCTTGACATAATGATATGACAATTAGCCCGGACCCGACCAGTTGGTGTCCCTAGCCCACTAGGGCAAATTAAGTCTAATAGATTTTAAGTTAGGCTTGAGACTGAATGCAGGGGATGTGGATTCAGGCTAAGGAGAGGTGATCAAATCCTCCCCCCATCTGACATAGCAAGAGTTCCCTTAAAGGTAGTTTATGCAATGATGGCAGGCAGATGATGCAAAATTAGGGTTTAAGTGTTTTAGATAGCTTTTATATATGTATTTTTTTTTTTTTTTTGTTATTTTGTAGAAATATGATTTGCAGCCAATGACCTAATATGCTAGAAACATACTAAAAATAAAAGATATGCAAAGAGATGCTAAACAAACCCTAAACCTTCAAAAGTTGTCTTGCTGAAAAAAATAGAGCAAGAAATGTACAAGCTGGATTTTGGCTTGCAAAAACTAAACTGACCAAAATAAAATCTGCAAAAATCTTGTAAAATAATTTGAATTAGGATGAATCTATAAAGACAAAAATTGGAATTTTTAGAGTCTTGAATAGAGACAATCAATTAAAAAGATAGAGCATATATGGACTTTAAAGGATGCAGAAAATAAACCCTAATCTATGCTCTGATACCAGATGATGCGGAACTAATATGCATACAATTATTTTTTGTTTTAGAAGTTAGATGAGGTGGTTAAATCTCAAATATCAGATCAAAATATGATGTAGATAATTTTATATGAATTTAAAAAGCTATGTATGCAGATCAGGACCTAGAAAAGCAGTAAAGAGGGATCCTGGGGCTGAGAAGCCTCGGTTAGGGCTAGTTCTCCTACAATAAAACTACTGGTGGCAAAGGGGGTGTACCTGAAAATGTCTAAAGCACTTGATGAAGATCGCAGCAAAGAGATCACTCGTCCTCGATGGATGCAACCTGGAAAACAAAGCCAGAGACCCGTGGATACCCGGCTTTCTACTTGGTGGTCCGATTGCTACCCGATTGGAGTCGTTGGATTCGTAGGAACTCGGGGACCTACAAACAACCGTCAGGGGTGAGAAAACAAGGTGAAAAACAAGAAAAATCTTAAGAAAATAGCAAGAGGCATGTGGAAGAAAGGCTTGAAGGAGGTTGGTCGGCTAGGGTTTCTTTGGGCAGCACTTCGGCAAGACTTCAGGATTCCTTAATGCACACAGCAGGGAGGCACACAGCAAGAGAAGAACTCAATAGAATTTTATATATGAAAGATTGTTCTCATACAAGAGACTTGGGTCCTTTATATAGACCCATAGCCTTGGGCTCCAAGTAAGGATATATAAGTAATTACATAGGAGTCTTATTCCCACCCAAACCCTAGCTAGAAAATAAGGAAACCCAGGGTAGAAAAAATCCCTACAATCTCTACCTCTCTCCTTGCCTTGGTCGGCCAACAGGGTGACTCTAAGTGGCCGACCAAGGGTGGTCACCATAAGGTCTTGGCACCCTAGCTCCCTCCTGGGCCTGGGCTGGCCCAATTTTGCTTCCAGCTGGTCCAGGGCTTCAGTGTTTCTGATTTCTCCTCCTAGGGTCTTTAAATCTTTAAGCTGGGTTGGACTTGGGCTATTCTTCCATGTCTTCAATCTGTTTGGGCTTGGTCTTCACTTGTATAATATGGTCTTGAGTCTTCAGTGTGTTTGGACAGGACTCAGAAAAATAAAATTAGCTCAACATGAGCTGACTAGTACTGGACTGGACTAGCTCATCATGAGCTGACTAATACATGACTCAAACAAAGACAACATAGATGAAATAAGCTTTATTACAATGGTCTTGAAAGTAGCCAAGTGATCCATAGAGGGTTGAGAAGCCTCTATCTTATTCTGGTGCCTCTGGTGTCCGCACCAATTCTCCCGGGGTGGGAGGAACTCGACCCTGTCGAGTGTAGATTAGGCTAGCTCACATATCTCTTGAGAATGTCTGGGTCAAGGCATTGCATGTCCTCTCGAGAAATCCATGAATTGTCTGACTCTAGCTGTCCTTGCCATCGGACCAGGAAGCATTGATAGCCGCGGCCCCGGGTTGTAATGGCTTGATCGTCCAGGATACATTTGATCCGTTCTCCTCTCTCAAGCCAATTAATTGGTGGACACTTTAGGTAAAAGTCACTCTCAATAGAATGGATAGGTCCAAAAGACTCATTGGGTATCGCTGCCGGTTCCCTGTACTCAACTAGGTCTGTAATATTGAAGGTAGAACTAATGCCCATATCTGAAGGCAAGTCTAACACATAGGCATTTGATCCAACCTTTTTTAACACTTTAAAAGGTCCGGCTCCATGAGCATGAAGCTTCTTAACGGTCTTGGATGGGAACCGCTCAGGCCTAAGCCTGATCAGGACAGAATCCCCTACATCAAATTCCTTGATCCTTCTTCAGGAATTAACCAATTTTTTATATGTTTCATTGCTTAGGTTTATCTTTTGGCTAATGTCCTTGTGCAAGTCTCTAATATGCTGTGCGAATGACTCTGCAGACTCTGAGACTCGTGCATGAATAGGTAAAGGAATCAGATCAATGGGGCGATTAGGCTTGTACCCATAAACTATCTCAAAAGGACTCTTACCCGTTGTCCTATTTACTGAACTGTTGTAGGCAAACTCTGCTCTAGGCAACAATATATCCCAAGTTCCAGTATGTTCACCTACTAGGCATCTAAGGAGGTTTCCTAAATTACGGTTCACCACTTCATTTTGGCCATGTTTGAGGGTGGTAGGTTGTAGAAAACTTAAGCTTGGTCCCTATCAGGTGCCACAGGGATTTCCAGAAATAACTGGTGAACCTAACATCCCTATCAGATATGATGGTCTTGGGTAGGCCATGGAGTCTAATCACATGATCTAAGAAAAGCTTGGCTACTCTAGACGCATCAAAGGTCTGGGAATAGGGGATGAAGTGAGCCATCTTAGAGAACCTATCAACCATTACAAAGATAGAATCATGTTTTTTCTAGGTCTTAGGTAATCCTAATATGAAGTCCATACTTAGGTCCTGCCAAGGGTGATCAGGCACTGGTAAAGGTGTGTAGAGACTAGTGTTTTGCTTATACTATTTTGCAACAGCACAAGTTCTACACCTGGCTACAATCTGTGCAACATGCCTTTTCAATCTTGGCCAAAAGAACTGGTCCTCTATCGCTAAGATTGTCTTATTTCTACCAAAGTGTCCAGCTAAACCTCCAGCATGGGTCTCCCAAATTAGGAACTCTCTAAGAAAAGTTCTAGGTATACAGAGTCGATTGTTTTGAAAAAGGTAGCCATCCAGAATGGTATACTCACTATGGGTACTGGATGGTCCTAGCCTGAGGGTCTGGTAAATGTCTTCAAAGTCTGGGCAGGTTTCATATTCATCATTTAACCTATCAAACCCTATGACTTGGTTGCTAACTGATCCTAACAGAAAAGATCTATGGCTCATGGCATCTGCTACCTTATTTTTAGTGTCGGCACGGTGCTTCAGGACAAAGGTGTAAGCCTGAATGTACTCGATCCATTTATTGTGCCGTGGGTTAAGTTTCTTTTGGAAGTTTAGGAATCGGAGTACCTCATGGTCAGAAAATAAGACAAACTCCTATGGTAGTAAGTAATGTCTCCAATATCTAAGGGCCTGGACTACCGCATAAAATTCCTTGTCATAGGTAGAGTACTTAAGTTTAGCCTCATTCAGCTTCTCACTGAAGAAGGCTACAGGGTGATTCTCTTGACTTAGTACCCCACCTATTCCTACTCTTGAGGTGTCGCAAGCTGTTGGGTTTCAAGGAGATCATTATGCAACTTAGTAAGACTGAATTATAAAATTTTATGCATAAAGAGAACACTTTATCAGTTAGAAACCCTAATTCCCAAGATCCCTTATTCGATTACAACTAATATGTCATAAAAGAAGGTTAATGAAACATACATGGAGTGCTATATTCCACTTCTTCCATGAGACTTATAAGTGTAAGTCCTGCAACGATGATCCATACAAGATTTGAAACAAGGAAGAACTCTTTCTTGAAGTTGCTTGCCCGGGTAGGACTCTTTCGGCAGCCTTTTGGACTTTGGCCTTTGTAGGACTCACTATCCCACTATAGGACTCTTTGGACACTCTTCTAAACCACTCTTGGTTTTAAGACAACTCTCTTTTAGGATCCCTTAGGCTTATGTCCTAAAACAAAGCCTTTTCCTAATGGAAAAGACCTTGTCTTAACAAGACAAGTCTTGTCTTAAAGAAAAGAAGAGGGAGAAAAACTCAGATGGATAATATGGTAGAATCTGGACTCCTATTTCAGATGACTGAATGAATATTCATCTCATTCCACTGTACACCCTTTAAATAGCTTCTTAAGGGGTGTGAAACACATCCCAAAATCTCTTATTAGATATGTTTCTTCATATCTGATAAGACTCTTTAGGATTCAGGAGTCTTATCTGACATCTCTTCATGTCCAAATGAAACCTTCTCACGCCACATGGCACGTACCGGTCTCTGGAAGAGCCAAGAGGCATCTTCTCATTTCCCAAAAGTCAGAGAAAATCGAAGAGATCTGAAAGCAGAAGGACTGCTTCAAATTGTGCGCCCTCTCATGAAAAGTCGCAACCTTTCATGTGCACCATTCATCCTTTCCTTCTTCATGCCAATTCAAAAATCATTGACTAGTCAAATCCTTTATGAAAGGGTGTGGAGATAAAGATAAAGATTAGAAGAAGTCCAATCAATAGAAGAAACTCATCTGCAGAAGGACTCTTGGTCCTTTCTGCGCACCAAATGAAGAGTCGCTTCTCTTCACAAATCGGTCAACCTTTTTCCATGCCATATGCTACCTTTTGACAAAGTCAAAGTATATGCAATATGGGTTTCAGATGAAAGAGCATTAAATAAGCTTTCCGACAATATAAAAATCTTCTTGATCAGAGAACTATAGACCCTTCTAGGCCCTTTTGAATGCCAACATGTCATTTAGGCACCAAGAGTCCTATGCCTTTGGGACTATTCATAATTCTGAGATAAAACCTCCAAAAAATATCAGATAAAATTTGATAAATTCATCCTACTTAGAACATAACCTAATTTACATCTCCCATAATTTGGTTAGTCCATTTAGCAAGCAACTGGACCCAATCCAATTAGGTTTAGGAATTAGGTTAGCCTACACATGCTAGTGTGTCACCTAGCTAACCAATTAGGATCCTATGACCCTAATTAAATCATGAATGACTTCCTTGTCCAATTCTCTAGTGTGTGTGACCCATTGGATTCCATATCTAGCCAGCAGTAGGTTTAGGTTTGAGCCTATTCGATCCAATTGAACCCGATTGACCTAATTAGGTTAAACTAGCTCATCTAATTATCCAATTCGAACCATCCATCGAATTGACCCATGAAACCAATCCAATTGGTTCATGAATACCTACAAGACAAGATTGACGTCTAGCAACGTGTCATGTTTACCCAGAAGATGAGGAATTTGGTAGAAATTACCAGAATACCTTTCAATAGTAAGTTACCGTGCAATTCAATCTTTCGATCCCCCATTATCCCGATTAAGTGATAGGTATGGATAGATGTCAAACCCTAACACTTAATCATATCGAATCTCAACTCGATAGTGAGGACTCAGCTGATGACTAATTAGATTCCACTAATCTCATCCTGCTTTAATCAAAGGCTCCTTAAGTTACTCATCGAAGAGATTGCATAGGATAACAATTTCTCTTACTAGGAATGATCGATTCCTTGTTGGTCTACTCATATCCTCCATACACCTTCCACCATACCCAGAACATCCCGTACATGTCATAATGGCATGAATGAGTATGAACCAAAATATGGCTTAGTGTGCACAAGGAACCATGGTGACCTCAGGTCTAAAGATCACATGCACAACTTCTACTCAGGGATCTATCTTTTGACAAGTAGTAAGACTTCCATAAGATAGTCCCGGTACGGATTAGTTCAGTGTACTCATACCCTGATGAGTACCCTTATCCTTGTATTAGTATCTCTACACAAGTGGTTATGAGACTAACCACTCTCACCATCTGATCATACATAGGATAAGCTAGTCTTATTGGATTCATTGATCCCCAAATCAATGGTCCAATGACTAGGAACATTTTAGATTAGGGTTTATAGAAAATTAGGTCTCATTATTATGAACTTCATCATAACCCTAATTTCATTGCTCTAATCTATGGGGTTCATCATAATCATAAATAAGACACAACAGTATATGATGAAAACAGATGCCTTTATTAATATATAATGTCATACAAGAGTTGGATGAATACAAAAAAAAAGGCCCTTACAATGATTGGCTCTTAGGGCACATTTCTATCACAAGCGACCTCAAACACCTTAGTGAAGTCAGGTAATCTAAGGATGGGTGCATGGGTCATCTTATCCTTAAGCTCTAGGAAGGCCTTATCAGCTGCTTTGGTCCACTCAAATGTACCCTTCCTAATGCAATCAGTAATAGGTGCGACGACTGTATTAAAACCTCTAATAAATCTCCTGTAAAAGGTTGCTAGGCCATGGAAACTACGTACATCATGGACACTAGTGAGTGTAGGCCACTCAAAATTGCCCTAACTTTTTCAGAATATGCAGAACCTCCCTCAGGGATGACAACAAAACCTAGGAAGAAAACCCTATGTATCATGAACTCATACTTTTTAAAGTTAGCAAAGAGGCTATTCTCCCTAAGGGTATGGCATACTAGTCTCAGATGACTAAGGTGGTCCTTCTTAGTCCTGCTATAAATCAAGATATCATCAAAGTAGACCAAAATGAATTTTTCGATATACTCTTTTAGGACCTGGGTCATAATCTTCATAAATGTATTTGGTGCATTGGAAAGTCCGAAAGGCATCACAACCCACTCAAACAGGCCATCCTTAGTCTTAAATGCGGTTTTCCATTTATCCCCAGGTCTAATCCTAACTTGATGATAGCCACTCTTAAGGTCTATCTTTGAGAAAACTTTGGCTCTGGCGATCATGTCTAACATATCATCTAATCGGGGGATGGGAAACCTATACTTCATAGTTATCTTGTTAATAGCTCTACTATCTACACACATCCTCCAGGTACCATCTTTCTTAGGGGTCAATAGAGCAGGGACTGCAAATGGACTCAAGCTCTCCCTAATGAAACCCTTCCTATGTAATTCTCCCACTTGATTCTGTAATTCTTGATGCTCACTGGGATTCATTCTATAGTAAGGAAGGTTAGGTAAAGTGGCTCCTGGGACAAAGTCTATTACGTGTTGGATGTCTCTAAGGGGTGGTAATTGATCAGGTAAATCCTCAGGGAAGACATCCTCAAATTCTTTTAGAGCCTCAACAAGTTCTTTAGGATGTTCCTTTCGGATCGGCTCATGTATTTCTTTGGTGGTCAATATCCAAATAGGGTTACCCTCAGCAATCTCTTTTTCTAACTCGCTAGCCTTAATCAGATTAACTCCAGGTTTCTTGTCCTAAGGCTACTAGAACCCCTCTTAACTGGGTTTCTGGGGGGAGCTGGGTGGATAACAAACTTATTCCCATGGTAGTTAAAAGAATAAACATTGGTTCGACCATACAGGGTTGCATCATGATCAAAAAGCCAAGGTCTACCTAGAATGATACTACTCACTTCTATGGGGATGACATCACACCAAATCTTTTCCTCATAGGTTTGCAGTATAATTAAGATTTGGCACCTAGCTTTAATCTGGATGGAGGTGGAATCGACCCAAGAAACTTTGTAAGGGTTATGATGGGGAACTATAGTCAACCCTAAAGATTTAATAGTATTGGTAGAGACGGCATTGACACAACTCTCACTGTCTATGATGATCTTAAGTACCTTACCCCCTACTTTAACAAAAGTCTGTAGGATGCTAGTCCTACGCCAATCTTCCTTAACTGGGGTTTGGGTAAGATGCCCCTTACCACTCCTAATTGGTTCTCAGACTCAGGTTCTTCCTCCTTACCTTCATACTCGTCTATCAACTGCTCATCGGCCTCATAGATTTCTCCCTCAGATTCAGCTACAGGTTCAGGCTCTTCTTCCACTAGCTCAACAAAGTGTAGGGCGGCTGGGCATTGGTGCATAAGGTGGCCTGGTTTCTTACATCTAAAATAGGTCTTCTGGGGAGTGTAACTCTTATTGACCTCTACAGATTTACCTCGATCATCCCTATGGGTCAAAGGAGTACTAGGCTGGGGTCGACTTGGGCCTGGCTGACTAGGACTGGGTCGACTCAGACTAGGTTGGCTAGGCATGGGTTGGCTCTGTGTAGATTGGTTAGCTCCTGGGTATTGACTAGGGTATCTAGTGGGCTCAGGTTTATGATAGACGGGCCCCCTCTGGAAACGCTCATGATCCCTAGCAATTTGGTAAGCATGGTCCAGGTCTCTAACCTCTCTCATATAGAGCTCCTTCTTAATGTCATCTCTCAGTCCAGCCTTAAACCTAGATAGAACAACATCTTCAAACTCGTTTAAATCACATCGCATAGAATACTCATCAAATTTTGTGATGTACTCATCTATACTCCTGCTACCCTGATTCAGTCGCTGCCACTGATCCAGTAAACCATAACGATATGAAGGTGGAACATATTTTGACCTAAGCTTACCCTTCAAGGCCCACCAGGTGACTATAGGATCATGCCCTCCTAGTCTAAGGGTTCTCTCAACACTAGCCCAATGTAACCTGGCCTCCCGGACCAACTTAAGCATAGCAAACCTAAACTTACGCTCCTCCGTCATGTCATACCATTCAAAATATTGATCAATCTCTCCCTCCCAATCTATATAGACCTTAGGATCAAGACATCCATCAAAAGCGGGGGCATCAAGGTTAATGTGTCTATAGGATCTATCTTCCTGGTCTAGAAAATCCTGATTGGGTCTTCTAGGACGAACCTCTAGGATTGGGTCATGACGATAGGCTCTCCTAGGCTCGGCCTCAAGGTATGGATCAGGATTTGGGGTCCTCCTAGGTTCAATATCATAATAAGGGTCATGGCGAGGGGTCCTCCTAGGATGGAGTGGTGACTCAGGATCTGGCTCAGACTGCGACCCATGGGTTCTCTCTATGGTCCCTACACGGCCCTCTAACTGATCAAACCTATTGGCGAGATGTTCAAGTCTATTGTTGGTTTGGGTACCGGACTGAGTTAACTGGGTCATCTAAGTAGTCATCTGGGTAGTTAACTGGGTAGTCATCTGGGCCATGGATTGGGTTAGCTACTCAGCAAGGGCTTTCATTTGGGCTTCAAAGTTATCCATGGGTTCAGCCAAAAGTGGAGATGGTGGATGATATGATGCTCCTGATCTGGTGCTCATGCAAGATTGGATCAAACCAACTACAGCTCCCTAGACCTAGAGTTCAAAACTAGGTGCTCAACCAGGGTGGCAAACTTGCCTATTGTAACCCTGTACTCAGCCAGGCAAGTGTAAGGGGAGTGTTAGGTCCCCGATTGCCAATCCTAGACACCGATCAGAGATTGGCCAGGTAGGCGGACTAGCACACAAGCCCTTCAGGATTGAATCCCTGAACCACCATTTTAGACACTAAGCACAAGGCACACACAAGTTAGCTTGACTCAATGATCTGACAATTAGCCTGGACCCGACCAGTTGGTGTCCCTAGCCCACTAGGACAAATTAAGTCTAATAGATTTTAAGTTAGGCTCGAGACTGAATGCAGGGGATGTGGATTCGGGCTAAGGAGAGGTGATCAAATCCTCCCCCCATTTGACATAGCAAGAGTGCCCTTAAAGGTAGTTTATGTAATGATGGCAGGCAGATGATGCAAAATTAGGGTTTAAGTGTTTTAGATAGCTTTTATATATGTAATTTTTTTTTTGTTCTTTATAGAAATATGATTTGCAGCCAATGACCTAATATGCTAGAAACATACTAAAAATAAAAGAGATGCTAAACAAACCCTAAACCTTCCAAAGTTGTCTTGCTGAAAAAAAATAAAGCCAAAAATTTACAGGCTGTATTTTCGCTTGCAAAAACTGCATATACTGAAACAAAATCTGCAAAAATTCTATAAAATATTTGAATTAAGATGAATCTAGAAAAACAAATATTAGAATTTTTAGAGTTTTGAGCAAAGAGAAACAATTAAAAGAATAGAGCATATACGGACTATAAAGGATGCAGAAAACAAGCCCTAATCTAAGCTCTGATACCAGATGATGCGGATCTAATATGCATGAGATTATTTTTTTGTGTTTTAGGAGTTGGATGTGGTGGTTAAATCCCGAATATCATATCAAAATATGATATAGATAATTCTATATGAATTTTAAAATCTATGCATGCAGATCAGGATCTAGGAAAGCAGTAAAGAGGAATCGCAGGGGCTGAGAAGCCTCGGTTAGGGCTAGTTTTCCTACAATAAAACTACTGGTGGCAGAGGGGGTGTACCTGGCAACATCTGAAGTACCTGATGAAGATCGCAGTGAAGAGATCTCTCATCCTCGATGGATGCATCCTGGAAAACCAAGCCAGAGACCCGTGGATACCCGGCTTTCTGCTTGGTGGTCCGATTGCGGCCCGATTGGAGTCGTTGGATTTGTAGGATCTTGGGGACCTGCAAACAACCATCAGGAGTGAGAAAATAAGGTGAAAAACAAGAAAAATCTTAGGAAAATAGCAAGAGGCGTATGGAATAAAGGCTCGAAGGAGGTTGGTTGGCTAGGGTTTCTTTGGGCAGCACTTTGGCAGGACTTCAGGATCCCTTAATGCACACAGCAGGGTGGCACACATCAAGAGAACTCAATAGAATTTTATATATCAAAGATTGTTCTCATACAATAGACTAGGGTCCTTTAAATAGACCCATAGCCTTGGGCTCCAGGTAAGAATACATAAGTAATTACATAGGAGTCTTATTCCCACCCAAACCCTAGCTAGAAAATAAGGAAACCCAGGATAAAAAAACTCCCTACAATCTCTCCCTCTCTCCTTGCCTTGGTCGACCAATAGGGTGACTCTAAGTGGCCGACCAAGGGTGGTCACCATAAGGTCTTGGCACCCTAGCTCCCTCCTGGACCTGGGCTGGCCCAATTTTGCTTCCGGCTGGTCCAGGGCTTCAGGGTTTCTAATTTCTCTTCCTGGGGTCTTCAAATCTTCAAGCTAGGTTAGACTTGGGCTATTCTTTCATGTATTCAATCTGATTAGACTTGGTCTTCACTTGTATGATGTGGTCTTGAGTCTTAAGTGTGTTTGGATAGGACTCAGAAAAATAAAATTAGCTCAACATGAGCTGACTAGTACTGGACTGGACTAGCTCATCATGAGCTGACTAATACAGAACTCAAACAAAAACCACTTAGATGAACTAAGCTTTATTACAATAGTCTTGAAAGTAGCTAAGTGATCCACAGAGGGTTGAGAAGCCTCTGTCTTATTCTGGTGCCTCTGGTGTCCGCACCACCAAGTCTTTAGGCTAGTCTAATCGAATATGATGAACCAATTGGTATCCGAGGTAAGTTTGGCATCTTGATCATGGTTCTTTAGGGCTACCTCTTACCTGGCCAACTCGGTTGGTGTCTAAGGCAAGATGGTTAATGGCGGAACCCGACCCATTATCTCACTTACCTGGCCAATATGGTCGATCAGAATTGATTAGATAGCTCACTGACTCATGTTAACCTATGTCACCCAAGATTAAAAAGTCTTGACTGATTTTAGGTGCCCATGGATCATTTGTTATGAGTAACCCTCCTTGATTGCTGATGTGGTTAGTGGGAGGTTGATCCATGTCTTCTCATCTCTTCTTCTGTCACAATAAGGTTAAACCCTCTAAATTATTAGGTTCATAAAAAGACGAAGTTATGGGGATAACCGAGTCTTAGCCTTTCATTAAGTGGGATGGCAATGAGGCCAATAATTATGTGTTCATCAGTAGATCCAAAGATCGGGTGTTCATCAGGCTATTGGAATTGTTGTTCCTAATATGATGGCTCAATGCGACTCTCTTAACGGTAGTCAGGTGGGCCGACCAAAGTTGGGCTTGACTATTCATTAGTTAGAAGCATCAAATTTTGTCATGTTAATGGTTAGACCTAACCGGGACCTTCAATAAGAGGCCCAAAGGTCGATTGAAGTGAACCTTGGGACAAAACCTAAATACTAGAGGTTGTATGGAGAAGTAATCGATTGAAGAACCAACCTTTAGACGTGCATGGGTGGGCTGGCCAAAGTCGGGCTCATGTGTTGTCTATTGGACTCTAGTACCCACTTAAGAATCAAAGTGATTTCTCGGATTGGAGGTAGAGGTTACCAGTCTGAACAAAATAGTGGGAGGGCCTTTAGACTAAAGTCCATGTCTATATGATAATAATTCATATACACTAATTAGCGTTGGTTTTCCTTTTAGATGTCTTCCAACCTGTCATCCTGGTCTCTTCTCGATAACGAGAAGCTTAAGGGTTCCAACTTCGATAGCTGGTATCGAAGGTTCAGGATTGTCCTGGAGTATGAATGGATCTTGTATGTGATATCAGATACGGCACCTGAAACCCCTACTCCCAATGCTCGGGGTTTGGTTAGAGACACTTATCAGAAGTGGCTCTCTGACAGGACCACTATCTGAAGCATAATATTGGTAGCAATGAATGATGAGTTCAGTCACAAGTTTAAGGAAGCCCAACCAGAAGAAATCCTTCAAAGGTTGAATGAGTCTTTTGGCACACCAAATGACGTTGAGAGGTACAGGGTCTCCTGTGCTATCTACAATACATGGATGCATGATGGGGCCTCAGTCACTGATCATGTATTATGGTATGGACACCAGGGCCAGAAAATATCGGCAGGTTGAACCCATATCCCTGTGGATCACCTGTGAATAAAGCCCTGAACCTAACCCCTTTTACCATGTAAATATTTTATTTTAAATTTTGTTATTTTGGCTTTGTTAGGGGTAACCCTTTTTACCAACTGTAATTAGGGTTTTGTTATTTTACCTTTTGGCTAAACCCTTTTTACCACATTATTTAAAAATCCCATTTATCAGTTGTGTCAAACCCTATTGGGCCAAACCCTGTTTACCAATTTATTCTTTTTTGTTACATGAGGTTATGCCTTTTAATCAATTGATCAAATGGGGCTTTAGTTATTTGATTTTGAGTCTTGTAATAATTAGTATTGAGTCCATGTGAGAATTATTGAGTCCATGTAATTAGTTAAGTCCCGAGGGAACTCAAGTCAACATCCCATGTGACTTCATGTGCTAGCCCAAGACAAGCCATGTTGGTACGGGCACCAGGGCTAAAAGAAATTGATAGGTTGAACCAACATCCCTGTGGATCACCTATGAGTAAAACCCTGAACCCAACCCTATTTACCATGTAAGTATTTTATTTTAAATTTTGCTATTTTGGTTTAGTTAGGGTAAACACTTTATACCAACTGTAATTAGAGTTTTGTTTATTTTAGGATAAAACCCTTTTTACCAAGTTGAGTCGAAACCCCAATTGAGTCAAACCCTATTTACCCAATTAGGATCTTAGTGGTCCAATTTAATTAGCCTTTTTTACCAACTTTAATTAGGTTTTAATTTGAAAGCCTAATTAAGTATGGTTGGTTCAATTAGTTATTATTTAGTTGAGTCCATGTAATTAGTTGAGTCATTGAGTCATGTATTACAAGAGGGGACCCAAGACAACATCCCATGTGCACCCAATTGAAGACTCAAGACAACCCATGTGCTAGCCCAAGTCACAACCTCTTCTTGGCACCATTTATTCAAGTATTTGGACATCAACACATGTCATGTTTGGACATGTCATTAGGACAACACCATTTGGACATTTCATTTTGGGACAAGAACACATGCCATGTCACTTTTGTTTGGACATCCTATATGCCATGTATTTTATTATTTTTGGTCGGCCAAATAAAGACAAGATTGGTGCCCTCCTTTTGAGATAAGTAAAGAAGAAGGACTCCCCAAGATGGTGCCCTCCCAATTAATTTTCCATACCAAAATCACTTTTTCTTGTCGCCCACTTCAAGCAAGAGTCCTAGGAGTTTTAGTCACTTAAGGGGAGAAGGTTCAATGGTCTTCTACTTCAAGAGTTTCAAGCAATCAGGATGCAAGCTGCTTAAATCACCTGAACTCAAGAGTTTCATCAAAACTCTTGAGTCTTCTTCAATCCAAACTAAGGAGTCCCTCACCAGCAGACAACCACATCATCCAGACTCTAGAGTCCAAGACATCCAAGAGCAGGATTCTAGGAGTTGTAGTCCAAGGGAGCATAACACTAGTGTTTGTGTACCTTACATCACTAGTTGGGAGTCTATAAATATCCCACTAGCCCCCCTTGTAATTCATCAATTTTATTCATCAATACAACAAAATTCTATCAAATTTTATTCCTTTGTTGTGTGCATCGTGGGGTGTGAGGCCTTTCCTTTGTTCTATGGAACATCATGGGGTGTGAGGCCCTATTTATCTAAGCCGTCAAGAAATCTAAATCCACCATTTCTAAACCCTCCTTTCTTTCAATCTTTCCTTTCCATTACAGCTTTTAACTCATGTTTTTTTCTTTGTTGAGTGTTATAGGTGAATAGGAATCAAGATCAGGTGTTCTTGATTTGAAACCAGCTTCGTGCAAAAGATCGGAGCCTGGAAGCAAGACTTGAAATCCTATCGCTACGATCTTGAGAGTCCTACCAGACCTACATCGAGAGAGAGATCTTCGTTGGTACAACTAAACTTTTTCCCATCTCATAATTTCAGACTCGTTGACTAGATCTTAGTTTATAGTGGTTTCTCAACCACCGGGTCCTGTTTTTTTTTTTAATTGCTTTATAGGTTTACTTGTGCAGGTAATTGAATTAGTTTCCTTCGCTGTCTCCTTTGAAGTCTTCCATAAAATCTGAAAATATAAAAACAAAATTAGCTTCTAATTTTCTTTGTTAATTAGTTATTAATTCCAGTAATTTAGTTTTGATTTTCTATCCCATATCAGTTTTGGTATCAAAGCATGGTTAAATTAGGGTTTAATCGCTCTTGTACTGAAATTTTTTGCAACTTAGTTCTCTTTAAGTACTTGGATCGGGTACTTCACCATGGTCGTTCGGTCATAGAAAAAAGAAGGGCTGCAAGACCCACACCTCCCATTCAAACAGAATTTCCTATGGTGTGTAGGGGTGCCACTGTGAATTGACCCTTGAAGAAGAAAATGAAGAGATAGGCAACTTTAGGTTTTAATTTCTGCATCTTGGTCATCTTAATATATAGTCTATTTTTTTAATTATTTCTATCTATAGATAACTAAGAAAAATCTGATTTTTATTTTTCTAGATTCCGTATAATTGAAAGTAGTTTTCAAAATCTTCTCATGAATTATTTGGTTTGTAGATTTTTTGCCTGCCGAAATACTACCTGAGAACAGTTCTGCCCTGCTTTTCAGCAAAGCTAATTTCAGCAAGTTTAGGGTTCTTTTAGAAAAATATATATATATATTTTAATATTTCCTACATATTAGATACTTATCTGCAGAATATATACTTGTTAAAAAAATAATTAATTTTTATTTTCTTCTATTTTTGCTTATTTGCATATTAGGGTTTCATCTTGTGTGAGCATCATTTAAACCTAATCTTAAGAGCATTCAATATCTACATAAGGGAGGGATTTCATCACCCTTCCTTAGCCCATAATCACCACCTTTGCATTGTTCCTAGCCCTAATTAAAATTAATTAGACATAATTCACTCTAGTAAGCTAGGGACACCAACAGGTCGGGTTTTAAGTATTGTGTGTAAGCAAGTGCACCCAATCCTCTGATTATCACTTGAACATGGTGTCTAAGGCTAGAGGTTTAGAGGCAAACGCCCTAAGTGGTTTCGTGGTTTTTAATTAGGACCCTATGAGAACAGGGGGAGCCTATTATGACCCAACCTCTTACCTAGCCAGTGGACAGGGTAATTATTGAATTGGCTGTAATTTGAGCTGACCCATTCTACTTGAGCTCTAGGTCTAGGAAACCCTAGTCTGAGTTAAGTTCCATGTGATTGCATTGCATAGCCATTAGATTAGGAGTCTAACCCAACTTAGTCTAGTTTGACCATGGAGTCCGCTATAGAAACCTTCCTTGGAACCTTCACTGAACAATGTACCCAAATGAACCATAAGTTTGATCGACTGGATCAACGATTAGAAAACCTAGAGAGAATCAGTAGAACCCGTACTAACCCTGGTTTATCCAAACCAACTACCCTTAGTCCGCCAGAACCCACTAGGATCAGTGGCTATAGTCAAAATCCAGGTACTATTCAGGTTTCCCTTAGACAACCCTTCTCTACTACCCTAGATCCTAGTCATTGTCTCTTTAGTCGACCTACCCCTACTAGTCCAGATCCTATCCAGTTTCTCCTTAGCCAAACTACTCCTATTATCCCATTGGTTCACCAAGATGCTATTGAAGAAGAAGTCTATGAAGCTGATGTGAGCTTGGTAGATGAGTATGTAGATGAGGAGATACAGGAGGTAGATGCAGAGTTAGTTGACCCTAACCCTGCATAGACTGAAACTGTAGGACCCTTAGAAAAAGAGATCCATAGGATCCTAACCTTACTGCTGAGACTTTACCTAAGGAAACACAAGAAGAAACTCAAGTCATAGAGCCTATTGAGGACATGATTTCTTTAGTCTAGTACCCTCATGCTAAAGTCACCCCTTTGACTCCAATTGAAGATCTCTTCCCTAAGATTAGTGACCCGTTCTTCTATAGGACAGACCCTATAGCTATACCTCAAGCCCTTGAGGTTAATCCCATTAGTCTAAGACAAATCCATGAACCTTTTTTTTATTTCTTACCTTATCAAGTCACCCCTGAATCTACTTCTTACTTCCTACCTTTTTCTAAAGCTTTCCATGATTCTAGGACCATTAGATTATATTTTGTAGAGGTTAACATGTTTCATCAATCCTTTGACCCTATTTGATTTGCCATTTATTTCTGGAGAACCTTATGGCATCTATTAGAGTGCATGTTAAATTTTCATCTACATGTCACCCACCGACCAAGGATCAAGCATAGAATTGAAATTAAGGACTTAAATAAACAAAAAAAATATATAAAAATAAAAATAAAAATAAATAAATTTTCTTCACTCGAAATGCATAGTTGAGTTTATTAAACATTTACAGAGTCATATGCACAATACATTAAATAATTGTATAAGAATCATATGGCTAATACTAAAAGAAGACTCAAGGAGTACAGAGGAGACTTTGTTATGGTTCGATTACGACATGAATGGTTCCCACTTGGAACCATGAAAAAAATTGCAAGCCCGTAGTAGTGGACCATACAAAGTAATTAAGAAAATAGGACCTAATTCCTACGTGCTTGAATTACCACCTGAACTAAGCATTAGCTCAACTTTCAACGTTTCAGACCTAATCAAGTATAGGGAGCCAATGTTGATTCCTAGTGAGCCATTTGGGCCTAATCCAGTCATTGAGAGTGAACTAACCCAAGTGTGTCCACCTACCATACCACCAGCCCGGAGAGACAAGATCGAACGGATCATGGATGACAAGATCATCGCTACCCGGAGCAAAGATTACTAGTGATATCTGGTTCATTAGCAAGGATGACCTGAGTCTGATGATTCTTGGATCACCAGAGAGGACTTGCAGAGAGTTGCCCCTGACTTACTAGAGTATTATAATAGTGGAATTGACCCATACTCGATAGGATCGAGTTCCTCCCACCTGAGGAGAATTGGTGCAGGCACCAGGGCTAAAAGAAATTGATAGGTTGAACACCACATCCCTGTGGATCACCTGTGAGTAAAACCCTGAACCCAACCCTATTTACCATGTAAATATTTTGTTTTAAATTTTTTTATTTTGGTTTAGTTAGGGTAAACCCTTTTTACTAACTATAATTAGGATTTTGTTTATTTTGGGATAAAACCCTTTTTACCAAGTTGAGTCGAAATCCAAATTGAGTCAAACACAATTTATCCAATTCGAATCTTAGTGGTCCAATTTAATTAGCCCTTTTTACCAACTTTAATTAGGTTTTAATTTGAAATCCTAATTAAGTATGGTTGGTTCAATTAGTTATTATTTAGTTGAGTCCATGTAATTAGTTGAGTCATTGAGTCCTGTATTACAAGAGAGGACCCAAGACAACATCCCATGTGCACCCAATTGAAGACTCAAGACAACCCATGTGCTAGCCCAAGTCACAACCTCTTCTTGGCACCATTTATTCAAGGATTTCGACATCAATACATGTCATGTTTGGACATGTCATTGGGACAACACCATTTGGACATTTTATTTTGGGACAAGAACACATGCCATGTCACTTTTGTTTGGACATCCTATATGCCATGTGTTTTATTATTTTTGGTCGACCAAATGAAGACAAGATTGGCACCCTCCTTTTGAGATAAGTAAAGCAGAAGGACTCCCTAAGATGGCACCCTCCCACTCAAGTTTCCATGCCAAAATCACTTCTTCTTGTCACCCATTTCAAGCAAGAGTCCTAGGAGTTTTAATCACTTAAGGGGAGAAGGTTCAATGGTCTTCTACTTCAAGAGTTTCAAGCAATCAGGATGCAAGCTGCTTAAATCTCCTAAACTCAAGAGTTTCACCAAAACTCTTGAGTCTTCTTCAATCCAGACTGAGGAGTCCCTCACCAGCAGACAACCACATCATCCAGACTCTAGAGTCCAAGACACCCAAGAGCAGGATTCTAGGAGTTGTAGTCTAAGGGAGCATAAGAGACTAGTGTTTGTGTCCTTTACATCACTGGTTGAGAGTCTATAAATACCCCACCAGCCCCCCTTATAATTCATCAATACAATGAAATTATGTCAAATTTTATTTCTTTGCTGTATGCATCACGGGATGAGAGGCCCTTTCTTTGTTCTACGGAACATCGTAGGGTGTGAGGCCCTATTTATCCAAGCCATCAAGAAATCCAAATCCACCATTTCTAAACCCTCCTTTCTTTCAATCTTTCCTTTCCATTATAGATTTTAACTCGTGTTTTATTCTTTGTTGAGTGTTACAGGTGAACAGGAATCAAGATCAGGTGTTCTTGCCTCGGAACCAGCATCGTGTAGAAGATCGGAGACAGAAGCAAGATCTTGAAATCCTGTCGTTACGATCTTGAGAGTCCTACCAGATCTATATCAAGAGAGCGATCTTCATTGGTACAACTAAACTTTTTCTATCTCATAATTTCTGACTCGTTGAATAGATCCTAGTTTACGATGGTTTCTCAACCACAAGGTCCTATTTTTTTTAATTACTTTATAGGTTTACTTATGTAGGTAATTGAATTAGTTTCTTTCGCCATCTCCTTTGAAGTCTTCTATAAAATCTAAAAATATAAAAAAAAGAATAGCTTTTAATTTTCTCTGTTAATTAGTTATTAATTCTAGTAATTTAGTTTTGGTTTTCTATCCCACATCACATGTGACTAGCCCAAGTCGGTTTATTTTTGGCACCACCTTTTCAAGAAAATTGGACAATACCTGCCACATCATCAGGGGATATCAACACATGTCATGTTTGGACATATCATGCCATTTCATTTTACGACAAGAACACATGCCATGTCACTTTTATTTGGACATTCCACATGCCATATATTTTTTTTTGGTCGACCAAATGAAAGCAAAGTTAGTGCCAACTCCTTTTAAGATAAGTAAATGTGAAGGACTCTCCCAAACTGGCACCTGCACTCAAGAATTTCAAGCCAAAAAATTTCAAGAGTTGGCCAAGCATTTCTGTTCACACCAAATTCCAAAGAGTTCTAAAATATTTGATCACCCAAATGGAGTTTTAATGGTTCTCTACCGTAGATGTTTGGATCAAACAGGCTCAGAGTTGCTTAAGTTTCCATAACTTAAGAGTCTCACCAAAATTCTTGAGTCCTCTTCTATCCAAAGAAAAGAGTCCAGGATGCCCAGAGCCAGAATTCTAGCAGTTGTAGTCCAAGGAAGAAAAAGTCTAGTGTTTGAATCCCTTACATCATTGGTTGAGGGTCTATAAATATCCCATCAACCCCCTTGTAATTATAATTATTATTATTCATGAATAAAGAGACTCTCCCAAATTTCTTCCTTTGCTATGTGCATCATGGGATGTGAGGCCCTTTTCCTTTGTTCTTCAGAACATCGTGAGCTATGATGCCCTTTTCCTTTGTTCTACGAAACATCGCGGGGTGTGAGGCCCTAGTTATCCTATCTATCTAGCTGACAAGAAAACCTAGCCACCTCTTCTAACCCTTTCCTTTCATTTTTCTTTCCTTTGTTGCTTCCTAATTTGTGTTTTTCATTATTGAGTGCTTTCAGGTGATCAAGAATCGAAGTCAGGTATTCTTACCTTGAAGCCAATATCGCGTGGAAGATCGAAGCCCAGGATCAACTTCTTGAAATACTGCCATGACAATCTTGAGAGTCCTGCTACATCTAA
The DNA here is from genome assembly GCA_021397845.1 of Areca catechu. Lineage (NCBI taxonomy): Eukaryota > Viridiplantae > Streptophyta > Magnoliopsida > Arecales > Arecaceae > Areca > Areca catechu. The sequence continues at coordinate 87,683,944 of CM038043.1, read as the reverse complement.
AGAAGCGATCTTCGTTGGTAAACTTTAAACCTCTTCCCTTCTCTTTACTTTCTGAAGAGCTGAAAAGTAAATCCTAGTTTACGGTGGTTTCTCAACCACCAGGTCCTGCTTTCTAGTTACTTTGTAGGTATACTTATGCGGGTAGTTAACTAGAACTAGTTTCCTTTACTGTCTCCTTTGAGTCTTCTTTAAAAATCTGAAAAAATATATAAAAAAAAATATTCTTTGCTATTCTTTGATAATTAGGCTTTAATTATTTGTCCTGCATTAGTTTTGGTATCAGAAAATATCGACAGGTTGAACCCGCATCCTTATGGATAACCTGTGAATAAAGCCCTGAACCCAACACTTTTTACCATATAAATATTTAATTTTAAATTCTGTTATTTTGGCTTATTAGGGTTAGCCCTTTTTACCAACTGTAATTAGGGTTTTGTTATTTAGCCTTTTTGGCTGAACCCTTTTTACCACATTATGTAAAAGCCCCATTTATCGGTTATGTCAAACCCTATTGGGCCAAACCCTATTTACTAATTTATTCTTTTTTGTTACATGAGATTATGCCTTTTGATCAATTGATCAAATGGGGCTTTAGTTATTTGATTTTGAGTCTTGTAATAATTAGTATTGAGTCCATGTGATTTGTTATTGAGTCCATGTAATTAGTTAAGTCCTGAGGGAACTCAAGTCAACATCCCATGTGCACCCAATTGAAGACCCATGTGCACCCAATTGAAGACTCATGTGCTAGCCAAAGACAAGCCATGTGACTCCATGTGCTAGCCCAAGACAAGCCATGTGACTAGCCCAAGTCATTTTATTTTTGGCACCACCTTTTCAAGAAAATTGGACAATACCTGCCACATCAACACATGTCATGTTTGGACATATCATGCGATTACATTTTGGGACAAGAACACATGCCATATCACTTTTATTTGGACATCCCACATGCCGTGTTTTTTTTTTATTTTTGGTTGGCCAAATGAAAGCAAAGTTAGCGCCAACTCCTTTTAAGATAAGTAAATGTGAAGGACTTTCCCAAATTGGCGCCTCCAATAAAGAATTTCATGACAAAAATTTTAAGAGTTGGCCAAGCATTTTTTTCATGCCAACTTTCAAGGAGTTCTAAAATATTTGATCACCCAAATGGAGGACGTTCAATGGTTCTCTATCGTAGATATTTGGATCAAACAGGTTCAGAGCTGCTTAAGTTTCCACAGCTCAAGAGTCTCACCAAAACTCTTGTGTCCTCTTTTATCCAGAGACCAGAGTCCAGGACACCCAGAGCTAGAATTCTAGAAGTTGTAGTCCAAGGGAGAAAAAGTGTAGTGTTTGAATCCCTTACACCACTGGTTGAGGGTCTATAAATACCCCATCAACCCCCTTGTAATTATAATTATTATTATTCATCAATAAAGAGACTCTGCCAAATTTTTTCCTTTGCTATGTGCATCACGGGGTGTGAGGCCATTTTCCTTTATTCTTCGAAACATCGCAGGGTGTGAGGCCCTTTTCCTTTATTCTACGAAACAACATGGGGTCCAAGGCCCTAGTTATCCTACCTATCCAGCCAACAAGAAAACCTAGCCACCTCTTCGAACCCTTCCCTTTCATTTTTCCTTCTTTTGTTGCTTCCTAATTTGTTTTTTTTGTTGTTGAGTGTATTCAGGTGATCAAGAATCGAAGTCAAGTATTTTTGCCTTGAAACTAGCATCGTGCGAAAGATCAGAGCCTGAGATCGAGTTCTTGAAACCATGCCACGGTAATCTTGAGAGTCCTGCTAGATCTAAAGAAGCGATCTTCATTGGTAAACTTTAAACCTTTTCCCTCTTCTTTACTTTTTGAAGAGTTGAAAAGCAAATCCTAGTTTATGGTGGTTTCCCAACCACCAGGTCCTACTTTCTAGTTACTTTGTAGGTTTACTTATGCAAGTAGTTAACTAGAACTAGTTTCCTCTACTATCACCTTTGAATATTCTTTAAAAATCTGAAAAATATTAAAAAAAAAAAAATTCTACTATTCTATGATAATTAGGCTTTAATTATTTATCCTGCATCAGTTTTGGTATCAGAGCAGGTTAAACTAGGGTTTAATCGCTCTTGTGCTAAAATTTTTGCATACCAGGTTAGAACTTAGTTTCTCTTTAAGTACTCGGATCGGGTGCTTCACCATTGCCGCCGGTCATAGAAAAAAGTAGGGCTACAAGAACCTCACATCCCATTCAAAAGGGATTTCCTATGGCGTGTAGGGGTGCCACTGTGATTAACCTTTGAAGAAGAAAATAAAGAGATAGGCATCTTTAGGATTAATTTTCAGCATCACGTCCATCCCAGTATATGGTCTATTTTTTTAATTGTTTCTATATGTAGGAAGATTAGAAAATTTTAATTCTTATTTTTCTGGATTCCTTGTAATTGATAGTATTTATCAAAATTTTATAATAATTTAATTCATATTTTAGGTTATCTGAATCTCTGATTTACTGCCTAATAATAGTTCTACCTTGAATTTTCAGCAATTCTAGTTTAGGGTTCTTTTTGCATGAAATTTGCATATTTTAATTTTTTGCATATTTCTTGCATATTAGGTACTTTTCTATAAAATATATCTTTGCTAAAAAAACCTTGGAAATCCTAATTGCATCTTCATATGCTTGCTATCATCACTCAAACCTAATCTTAAGGGCACTCAATATCTATATAAGGGAGGGATTTCATCAACCTTCCTTGGCCCACAACTACCACCTTTGCATCGATCCTAATTTAATTAAAATTAATTAGACTTAATTGTTCTAGTGAGCTAGGGACACCAACAGGTCGGGTTCTAAGTATTATGTGAAAGCTAGCTAGTGCACCCAATCCTTTGATTATCACTTGAATCTGGTGTCTAAGGCTAGAGGTCTAGAGGCAAACACCCAAGCGGTCACGTGGTTTTTAATTAGGACCCTACGAGAGCATGGGGAGCCTCCCACGATCCCATGATCCCACCTCTTACCTGGCCAGTGGATAGGGTAATTGGTGGGGACACCTGAGGCACCAGAATAAGATAGAGGCTTTTTTCAACCCTCTGTAAATTGATCAATAATTTATGAGTCCATCTGTAATAAGGGCTTAGCTCATCTGAGTCCATTTTAGTTGTTATTTGAGTATTTTTAGTTGTTATTTCAGTTCTGTACTAGTCAGCTCATGTTGAGCTAGTTCAGTCCAATGCTAGTCAGCTCATGTTGAGCTAATTTTATTTTTTTGAGTCCTGTCCAAGCATACTGAAGACTCAAGACTATATCATACAAGTGAAGACCAAGTCCAACTAGATTGAAGACATGGAAGTATAGCACAAGTCCAACCCAGCTTGAAGATTTGAAGACCCCAGGAGGAAAATTCAGAAAACCCTGATTTCTTGCAGATGCCCTCCAGATACCCCAGATTCCCTTCCAGATGCCAAAGTATATTCATAGATAAGGGCATCCATGATTCCAGAGGTCCATCTGCATCCTAGCCTAAAGAAATCAGGCACAGGTGTCAAGCCCAAGCCCCTAAGAAGCAAGATACCAGAGAATATTCCTGCTACCTGGCTACCAGGCCACCCCAGCTTCCAGAGGCCCAAACCCATGCACCCGAGCCCCTTTGGGCTGGCCTTTTGCTGCTCCTACAAGCCCGACACGCCCCCCTAGGCATCCTTGGAGTCTTGACCAAGTCAAGAAAATTTTTAGGGATTTTTCTACCTAATATTTCCTTATTTTCTAGCTAGGGTTTGAGAGGGAAAAGGATTCTTATGTAAAGACTTATGTACCTTTACTTGGAGCCCAAGGTTAAGGGTCTATTAAAGGGACCCTAGCCTCTTGTATGAGGAGAAATTTTTGATGAATGAAAACCTTGAGTTCTTCTATTGAGTGGTGTGATACCCTGCTGTGTGCATAAAGGGGTTTGTGAGAGTTCTTCTTCCCGGTGTTTGCAATCATCTTCCTGCTGCCAACAAACCCTCCAGATCCCTGGACGCCCACTCCAAAAGAAGCCTTCCCTTGCTTTTTTTACTTTGTTTTCTTGTTCCTTTGTGAGCTTTCTAACCCCTGACAGGTCGTTTGCAGGTCCCTGAGTTCCTACGAATCCAACGACTCCAGCCAAGCCTCAATCGGATCACTGAGCAGAAAGCCGGGTATCCGCGGGTCTTTGGCTCGGTTTTCCAAGCCGCATCCATCGAGGAACGAGAGACCCCTTCGCTGCGATCTTCACAGACGTTGTCAGGTACACCCCTCTATCTCCAGTAGTTTTATTGTAGGAGAACTTGCCCTAACCGAGGCTTCTCAGCCCCGGCGGTCCTTCTTTGCTACTTTTCTAGGTCCTAATCTGCATGCTGATCTTCAAAAATTCATACAAAATTCCCTACAAATAATTTTGATCTAAAATTTGGGAATTAATCACCTAACTCAACATGTAAAACATACAAAAAAAAATTGCATGCATATTAGTTCCCCATCATTTGGTATCAGAGCTTAGATTAGGGATTGTTTTCTGTAATTTTTCAGTCCATATATACTCTGTTATTTTAATTATTTCTCCCTTTTAAAAACTCCAAAAATTCTGAAATTTATTTTCCTAGATTTATCATAATTCACAATAATTTTAAAAATTTTTCAAGATTTTATTATGGCCTGTGAATTTTCTGCAAGCCGAAATAGGGTCTGCAAAGTTTTGGCTCTATTTTTTTAGCAAGACAAGTTTGGAAGTTTTAGGGTTTTGTTTAGGAGTTTTTGCATATTTCTTAATTTTAGTATATTTTCAGTATATTAGGCCATGATTTGCAAGTTTTCTTCTATTTAAAAAAATACCAAAAAAAAAATACATATTCTCCAAAAATACCAAAAAATATATCTAAACCCTAATTTGCATCCTCATCTGCCTGCCATCATTGCATAATTTACTTTTAAGGGCACTCTTGCTATATCAGATGGGGGGAGGATTTTATCACCTCTCCTTAGCCCAAAACCACATCCCTTGCATTCAGTCCCAAGCCTTAACCTAAAATTAATTAGACTTAATTTGCCCTAGTGGGCTAGGGACACCAACTGGTCGGGTCCGGGCTAGTGTTAGATCACTGTGTCAAGTTAACCTGTGTGTGCCTTGTGCTCAGTGTCTAGAACGGTGGTTTAGGGATTCAATCCCGAAGGGCTTGTGTGTTGGTCCGCCTACCTGGCCAATCTCTGATTGGTGTCTAGGATTGGCAATCAGGGACCTAACACTCCCCTTACACCTGCCTTGCTGAGTACAGGGTTACTATAGGCTAGTTTGCCACCCTGATTGAGCATCTAGTTTGGACTTTAGGTCTAGTTAGCTATAGTTGGTCTGATCGAGTCTTGCATGAGCACTAGATCAGGAGTTTCATATCACCCACCTCCTTCACAAATGTCTGAACCCATGAAAAATTTACAAGCTCAAATAAAAGCCCTAGCTGATCAAATGGCCCAGATGGCTACCCAGATGACCTAGTTAACTCAGTCTCGTATTCAAACTAATGATAGAATTGACCATCTTTCTAATAGGTTTGATCAGTTAAAAGTCCAGGTAGGAACCCCAGAAAAAAACCATGGGTCACGGTCTGAGCCAAATCCTAATTTCCCTCAAATTAGGAGGACCCCAAACCCTGATCCATACCTTGAGGCTGAACCTAGGAGAGCCCATCGTCATGACCCAATCCCTAAGGTTAGTCCTAGAAGACCCAATCAGGATTTTATAGACCAGGAAGACAGATCCTATTTACCCTCTCCCTACAAGCCTAGTATACCTACAACCTATAGATCTTATGACTCCAAATCCTATGAACCTAGAACCTATGAATCCATAACCTATGAACCTAGATCCTATGACTCTAGATCCCATGATCATAGATCCTATGCACCCATACCCTATGAGCCTAGTAGACCCAACACCCAATATTCTGACCCATATAGGGAGTCCAACCCTAGGAGAACCCAATATTCTGACCCATATAGGGAGTCCAACCCTAGGAGAACCCAGTATTCTGACCCATATAGGGAGTCCAACCCTATGAGGACCCAATATCCTGACCCATATAGAGAGCCCAACCTTAGAAGGACCCCATACCATGATCCATCCTTAGAACCTGACCATAGAGCTAACCCAAAATCCTATGACCCGAGATCCTATAATCCCATGACCCATAGATCTGCACCCTTGTCCTATGAGCCCAGAGAACCCATAACCCCTAAGTATCAGCCTAGTCATGCTTCCCCTAGTCAACTTGAACCCCATAGGATTAGTATCCCTAAATATGAACCCAGAAGTGAGCCACTACCCCTTATACAACCTGAACCTACTAGGAGTAGTACCCATAATCAGAGACCAGAACCTAACCAACTTCCTGCTAGCCGACCTTCTCCAACCATTCCTGAGATTCATAAGGCTTACATTAACGTGGAAGTGTATGAAGCTGATGTGAGCCTAGTGGATGAGTATGAGGGAGAAGAGGAGACACCTTTAGATGACCTAGAATTAGCTGACCCAATAGATACCCAGGTAAAAGCCAACCTAGAGGTAGTTGACCTTGACCACATCCAACCTAAAACTATAGTGGAAGAACAAATAGAGGAAGAGAACCTGGGTACTGCTACTAGAGCCTTACCTGAGAAAACCATAGAGGAGAGCCAAATTATAGAGTCTTGTCCTAAAATACAAGAACCTGAAAATTTATTAAGGACCTGATCTCTTTGAATCTATACCTTCAAGATGAGCCTCCTCCTATAGTTCCCATTAAGGACCTCTTCCCTGAGATTAATAACCCATCCTTCCATTATACAAACCCCATAGATATACCGCAACCCCGAAAGGTTAACCTCATTAGTATAGGATTAGTTCCTGACACCCCGTCTTTTATCCTACTTTATTCAACTAACCATGAACCTTTTTCTCTACCTTACCAAACTAATTCTGAACCCACTTCCTATTTTCTGCCCTTTCCTGACACCTCCAGCATTTATAGGATTATTAGATTGCATTTAATTGAGATTAGCATACTGCATGCATTCATCACGCATGTTAGGTTTGCATCTTACTTCTGGCACACTCTTTGGAATTTGCTAGGAGTTCACTGTAAATTTTCATGTGCATGTCAAGCTAGGATCAAACCTAGGGAACCTATAATCTCTTAGGTTTAGATCCAAAGAGTTCAATAAGATTTCCTTCTATAAGAATGCATAGTCAAGTCTGTTAGGTGTAGGTTTGAGTCCTTTGCATCATCTTGTTAGGAGTCTGCATGTGCCTAGCATGTTCACCACTCACACTAATGTTAAAACAACTGGCTAATTCCCGAAGATGGATCAAAAAAATTTGATGTAGTGGATTTTATCTTGGTTAGGCTTAGGCCTAAAAGAAGCTTCATGCTTGCAGAGCCGGACCTTTTAAAGTGATAGAGAAGGTTGGATCAAATGCCTAGGTGTTAGACTTGCCTTCGGATTTGGGCATTAGTTCTACCTTCAATATTACAGACCTGGTTGAGTATAGGGAACCGGCAGCACTACCTAGTGAGGCCTTTGTACCTATTCCTTTTCATTGTGAGTGACCCTAACCTAGAGTGTCCACAAACAAATTTGGCCTGAGAGAGGAGAACGGATCGAGCATATCCTGGATGATCAAGCCATCATGACCTAGGGCCATGACTATCAACGCTTCCTGGTCCAATGGCAAGGCCGGCCAGAGTCGGACGATTCATGGATTTCTCGAGAGGACTTGCAACGCCTCAACCCAGACCTTCTCGAGAGATATGTGAGCCAGTCTAACCTTCACTCGACAGGGTCGAGTTCCTCCCACCCCGGGAGAATTGGTGGGGACACCTGAGGCACCAGAATAAGACAGAGGCTTTTTTCAACCCTCTATAAATTGATCAATAATTTATGAGTCCATCTGTAATAAGGGCTTAGCTCATCTGAGTCCATTTTAGTTGTTATTTGAGTATTTTTAGTTGTTATTTCAGTTCTGTACTAGTCAGCTCATGTTGAGCTAGTTCAGTCCAATGCTAGTCAGCTCATGTTGAGCTAATTTTATTTTTTTGAGTCCTGTCCAAGCATACTGAAGACTCAAGACTATATCATACAAGTGAAGACCAAGTCCAACTAGATTGAATACATGGAAGTATAGCACAAGTCCAACCCAGCTTGAAGATTTGAAGACCCCAGGAGGAAAATTCAGAAAACCCTGATTTCTTGCAGATGCCCTCCAGATACCCCAGATTCCCTTCCAGATGCCAAAGTATATTCATAGATAAAGGCATCCATGATTCCAGAGGTCCATCTGCATCCTAGCCCAAAGAAATCAGGCCCAGGTGCCAAGCCCAAGCCCCTAAGAAGCAAGATACCAGAGAATATTCCTGCTACCTGGCTACCAGGCCACCCCAGCTTCCAAAGGCCCAAACCCATGCACCCGAGCCCCTTTGGGCCGGCCTTTTGCTGCTCCTAGAAGCCGACACGCCCCCCTAGGCATCCTTGGAGTCTTGACCAAGTCAATAAAATTTTTAGGGATTTTTCTACCTAATATTTCCTTATTTTCTAGCTAGGGTTTGAGAGGGAAAAGGATTCTTATGTAAAGACTTATGTACCCTTACTTGGAGCCCAAGGTTAAGGGTCTATTTAAGGGACCTTAGCCTCTTGTATGAGGAGAAATTTTTGATGAATGAAAACCTTGAGTTCTTCTATTGAGTGGTGTGATACCCTGCTGTGTGCATAAAGGGATTTGTGAGAGTTCTTCTTCCCGGTGTTTGCAATCATCTTCCTGCTGCCAACAAATCCTCCAGATCCCTGGACGCCCACTCCAAAAGAAGCCTTCCCTTGATGTTTCTACTTTGTTTTCTTGTTCCTTTGTGAGCTTTCTAACCCCTGACAGGTCGTTTGCAGGTCCCTGAGTTCCTACGAATCCAACGACTCCAGCCAAGCCTCAATCGGATCACCGAGCAGAAAGCCGGGTATCCGCGGGTCTTTGGCTCGGTTTTCCAGGCCGCATCCGTCGAGGAACGAGAGACCCCTTCGTTGCGATCTTCACAGACGTTGTCAGGTACACCCCTCTACCTCCAGTAGTTTTATCGTAGGAGAACTTGCCCTAACCGAGGCTTCTCAGCCCCGGCGGTCCTTCTTTGCTACTTTTCTAGGTCCTAATCTGCATGCTGATCTTCAAAAATTCATACAAAATTCCCTACAAATAATTTTGATCTGAAATTTGGGAATTAATCACCTAACTCAACATGTAAAACATACAAAAAAAAATTGCATGCATATTAGTTCCCCATCAGTAATTGCTAAATTGGTTGTAAATTGAGCTGACCCATTCTACTTGAACTCTAGATCTAGGATACCTTAGTTCGGATTTTGTGTGTTTGCATTGCATGACCCCTAAATTAGGAGACCAATGCTTATAAACTCAAACCCAACCTAGTCTAGTTTGACCATGGAGTCTACTAAAGAAACCTTACTTAGGACCTTCATTGAATAATGTACCCAAATGAACCATAAGTTTGATCGATTGGACCAACGATTAGGGAACCTAGAGAAAACTCATAAGACTCATCCTGAACCTAAATTTGAAACACACCCTAACCCATTCCTGGAGCCCAATCCTAGGAGACCCCCACACCATGACCCAATCTGGGATCTTAATTCGAAGAGATCCAATTATGATTCTATAGACCAAGATGAGAAAGCCACTAGAAACTTTAGGCTAGAAGCACCTACATTTGGTGGTGATCTTGATCTTGAGGACTATATTGATTAGGAAGAAGGTATGGATATGTATTTTAAGAGAGAACTAGTGTCTGATGAAAGAAAGTTTAAGATTGCTGAACATAAATTAGTACGTCAGGCTAGAATTTATTGGAATGATGTTGAAAGAATGATCAGATGAAGAAAATACATACCCATAACTACTTGGGGTGACATGAAACTTAAACTTAGGCAAAAGTACCTACCCAGACCCTATGAACCCAGCTCCTACAAACCCAGATCCATGACCTACAGGTATGAACTCATGTCCTATGAAGCTAGAACTCGTCAACTTAAGCCCATTTGGAATAGTATACCTAGATATGAGCCTTGTATTAGTCCACTTCCACTTCAATGTCAACCTGAACCTACTAGGTTCAGTGCACCTAGTCCAAATCCTGGAGCCAACCAGTTGCCCCTTAACCGACCTACTCTTACAACTCCATTGGTCCACCAAGATGCCATTGAAGAATAAGTGTATGATGCTAAGGTGAACTTAGTGGATGAGTATGAGGGAGACGAGGAGATACCTATGGCTGACCTAGAATTAGCTGACCTTGACCATACCCAGATTGAAACCAACCATAGTTAGCTAACCCTGACCATACCCTAACTGAAACTATACTGGTAAGACCCTTAGAAAAAGAAAACCATGAGGAGTCTAACCCTACTGCTAGGACCTTACTTGAGAAAATATTAGAACAGAGTGAAACCCTAGAGCCGAGTCCTAAGATTCACGAATCCATAGTAATTAGTGAGGACTTGACTTATTTAGTTCAGTACCCTCAAAAAGACTTCACCCCTGTAGTTTTCGTTGGAGATCTCTTCCCTGAAATTAGTGACCCATTCTTGTATAGGGTAGAACCTATAGCTATACCTCAAACCCTTAAGCTCAACCCCATTCTTCTAGGACTATTCCATGAAAACCCTTCTTATTTCTAGTTTAAACCCGGATCCACTTCTTATTTTCTACCTTTTCCTGAAGCTTCCCATGTTTCTAGGATAATTAGTTTGCATTTTGTAGAGGTTAGCATGTTGCATAAGTCTATTAAGCATGTTAGGTTTAAAACCTATTTCTGGCAGACCCTATGGCATTTAGTTGGAGTCCATGCACCATTCTCATCTGCATGTCACCCACCAACCAAGGGTCAAGCATAGAATTGAAATTAAGGACTTAAATAGACAAAAAAATAATTAAAAAAATAATAATTAATAAATAAATAAATAAATTCCCTTCCCTAGGAATGCATAGTAAGTCTATTAGACATTTGCAGAGTCATATGTTGAGCATATTAAAGAATTGCATAAGAACCATATAATCATATGGCTAATTCTAAAAAAAGACACAAGGAATACAATAAAGGAGACTTTGTTATGGTTAAACTGTGACTTGAACGGTTCCCACCTGGAACCATGAAAAAGTTACATACCCATAGTAGTGGACCATACAAAGTGATTAAAAAATTTAGGTCTAATGCCTATATACTCGAGTTACCACCTGAACTAGGTATTAGTCCAACTTTCAACGTTTCATACTTTATTGAGTATAGGGAGCCAACGTTGATTCCTGGTGAGCCATTTGGGCATAATCCAGTCCTTAAGAGTGAACCAACCTAAATGTGTCCACCTACCATACCACCAGTCCGGAGAGACAAGATTACGCAGATCTTGGATGACAAGATCATCGCTACCCGGAGTAAAGATTACCAGCGGTATCTGGTTTGTTGGCAAGGACAACCTGAGATTGATGATTCTTGGATCACCAGAGAGGACTTGCAGAGAGTTGACCCAGACTTGCTAGAGCGCTATCAAAGCGACATTGACCCATACTCGATAAGGTCGAGTTCCTCCCACCCGAGGAGAATTGGTGTAGACACTAGGGCCAGAAAGTATTGACAGGTTGAACCCACATCCATGTAGATCACCTGTAAATAAAGCCCTGAACCCAACCCCTTTTACCATGTAAATATTTTATTTTAAATTTTATTATTTTGGCTTAGTTAGGGTTAGTCCTTTTTACCAACTGTAATTAGGGTTTTGTTATTTAGCCTTTTGGGTTAAACCCTTTTTACCACATTATGTTAAAACCCCATTTATCGATTGTGTCAAACCATATTAGGCCAAACATTGTTTACCAATTTATTCTTTTTTGTTACATGAGGTTATGCCTTTTGATCAATTGATCAATTGGAGCTTTAGTTATTTGATTTTGACTCTTGTAATAATTAGTATTGAGTCCATGTGATTAGTTATTGAGTCCATGTAATTAGTTAAGTCCTGAGGGAAATCAAGTCAACATCCCATGTGCACCCAATTGAAGACCAATGTGCACCCAATTTAAGACCCATGTGCTAACCCAAGACAAGCCATGTGACTCTATGTCCTAGCCCAAGACAAGTCATGTGACTAGCCTAGGTCAGTTTGTTTTTGGCACCACCTTTTCAAAAAAATTGGACAATACATGCCACATCATCAGGGGACATCAACACATATCATATTTGGACATATCATGCCATTTCATTTTGGGACAAGAACACATGCCATGTCACTTTTATTTGGACATCCCACATGCCATGTTTTTTTTTGTTTTTGGTCGGCCAAATGAAAGCAAAGTTAGCACCAACTCCTTTTAAGATAAGTAAATGTGAAGGACTCTCCCAAATTGGCGCCTCCACTCAAGAATTTCATGCCAAAAATTTCAAGAGTCGGCTAAGCATTTTTTTCATGCCAACTTCCAAGGAGTTCTAAAATATTTGATCACCCAAATGGAGGACGCTCAATGGTTCTCTACTGCAGATGTTTGGATCAAACAGGTTCCGAGCTGCTTATGTTTCCAGAACTCAAGAGTCTCACCAAAACTCTTGAGTCCTCTTCTATCTAGAGATAAGAGTCCAGGATGCCCAGAGCCAGAATTCTAGGAGTTGTAGTTCAAGAGAGAAAAAATCTAGTGTTTGAATCCCTTACACCACTGGTTGAGAGTCTATAAATATCCCATCAACCCCCTTGTAATTATAATTATTATTATTCATCAATAAAGAGACTCTACCAAATTTCCACTTTTGCTATGTGCATCATGGGGTGTGAGGCCCTTTTCCTTTGATCTTCGAAATATCATGGGATGTGAGGCCCTTTTTCTTTGTTCTATGAAACATCGCGAGGTGTGAGGCCCTAATTATCCTACCTATCTAGCCAACAAGAAAACCTAGCCACCTCTTCTAACCCTTCCCTTTCATTTTTCCTTCCTTTGTTGCTTCCTAATTTGTGTTTTTCATTGTTGAGTATTTTCAGGTGATCAAGAATCTAAGTCAGGTATTTTTTCCTTGAAACTAGCATCACGTGAAAGATCGGAGCCCGGGATCGAGTTCTTGAAACCTTGCCATGATAATCTTAAGAGTCCTGCTAGATCTAAAGAAGCGATCTTCGTTGGTAAACTTTAACCGCTTCCCTCCTCTTTACTTGCTGAAGAGTTGAAAAGTTAATTCTAGTTTACGGTGGTTTCTCAACCACCAGGTCCTGCTTTCTAGTTACTTTGTAGGTTTACTTGTGCAAGTAGTTAACTAGAACTAGTTTCCTCTACTGTCTCCTTTGAGTCTTCTTTAAAAATCTGAGAAAGAATAAAAAAAATTAGTCTCTGCTATTCTCTGATAATTAGGCTTTAATTATTTATCCCACATCATATTATACATGATCGAGATGATTGAGCACCTGGGCAAGCTCGGATGTCTCTTGCATGAACAGCTTGGGAAGGATGCGATTCTAAATTCTCTTCCCTCTTCCTATCTAGATTTTTCGATCATTATAGAATGAATAAGCTTGAAGTTAACTACCACGGTCTATTGGGGTTGCTATAGACTTATGAGAAAGACCACCATCTGAACAAAGGGATGGTAAATCTGGTGGGAGTATCCTCAGCGGGGTGTTGTCCCTTCAAGAAATAAAAAAAAGTAAAGGGAAACAAGTACATAATGCTTCTAGGCCCAGTCAGGCTAAGAAGGAGAAGGCTGATAAGAGCCAAGCGGAGTGCTTCTTTTGCAAGAAGCAGGGATATTAAAAGATGAACTGTCCTCTTTACATTGCATCCCTTGACCCGAACAGGTCCAAGAAGAGGAAGCAGCTAGAAGGTGCTGGACAAGGTATTTATATAATAACACTATGTAGTTTCTCTATCTGTAATACTACTAACTGGGTATTTGATACAGGAAGTCCAATTCACATTTGCAATTCTTTGCAGAGACTTCAATTTAGTAGAAGATTCAAGGATGGTGAGAGATTCTTGAACATGAAAAATGGAAGCCAAGTTCCAGTCCTGGCATTGGGAGTCCTCAAACTAGTTTTCAAGTCTTGTACAATCATTTTGAATGAGTGTCATTATTGTCCATCTTTTATTTTAAATGTCATTTTTGTAGGCCAATTGGCCATGTATGGTTATGAACTATCAATAAAGAATGACAATTATAAAATCAATTGGAATGGTTCTGTTGTAATGAATGGATATATGAATAATGGCATTTATGTACTATCATGACCTGTTAGTATAGTGTACACATCAAGCAAATGCCCTAGGATAGATAATGTCAGCGATGCATACCTGTGGAATTGTAGGCTAGATCATATTAATAAGTATAGGATAAATAGGTTGAAGTGAGAGGGTCTCCTCGACTTTAGTGAAAGTGGTTCACTTCCAACCTGTGAATCCTGTCTTCTTGGAAAGATGACAAAATCACCTTTTACTGGAAAAGGTGAACGAGCCAAAGAAATTCTATGTCTGGTACATACTAATGTATGTGGACCCATGAATATTAGTGCCAAAGGTGGGTACAGTTATTTCATTACATTTATAGATGACCTTTCGAGGTATAGTTATGTCTTCTTGATGAGACATAAATCTGAGTCATTTGAAATGTTCAAATAATATCTTAATGAAGTAGAAAAACAAACTGGAAGATGTATCAAAATCCTTTGATCAAATTAAGGCAGTGAATATCTTTCTGGGAAGTTTCTGACATATCTTGAAAAGAATGTGATTCTCTCTCAATGGACACCTCCAGGGACACCTTAGTTAAATTGAGTGTCTGAAAGGAGAAATCGAACCCTGTTAGACATGGTTCGGTCCATGATGGGCTTTGCTTGTCTGCCGCTATCCTTTTAGGGATATGCTCTAGAATCATCCTGTTACCTTTTGAATAAGGCACCGAGTAAATTTGTTAACAAAACCCCATATGAGATATGGACTGGACGTAAGCCGACACTCTCACGCCTGCGGGTCTGGGGTTGCTCGGCTTATGTAAAACACTTGGAAATGGATAAACTTGGACCAAGGTCTGATCGGTGCCTATTTGTTGGGTATCCAAAAGAGTCTAAGGGGTATTACTTCTACTTGGTTGAGGAACAAAAATTGTTCATCAGTCTTAGGGTTATCCTTTTGGAAAAGTAGTCTTTGGTTAAGGAAATGTAGCTACTAAGATTAAACTTAGTGAAGTTCAACAAGTAGAAGAACCGATACACTTTAGGGACAACATAGAACCGATTGTGATTAGATCATATCCAGAGCTCACACAAGAACCATTAAGGAGATCTGATAGGACACCGAGTTGACCGGATAGATACTACGGCTTCTTGGTCCAAGACGGTGATCCCATTGAACTCGATGAGAACAATGAGGATCTGATCACCTATATGGATGTGATGCAAAGGTCCGACTCAGAGAAATGGCTAAGAGCCATGCAATTCGAAATGGAATCCATGAAAATCAACAATGTATGGATATTGGTTGATCTGCTTTAAGGGATAAAATCCATTGGGTGTAAATGTATTTTTAAGAGAAAAAGGGGTGCAGATGGGCAGGTGGAGACCTATAAAGCCCATCTGGTTACCAAAGGATATCATCAACATTATGGTACTGACTATGACGAGGCATTCTCTCATGTGGCGATGCTCAAGTCCATTCAGATCATGCTTGCTTTAGCGGCACACTTTGATTATGAAATCTGGCAAATGGATGTCTAAACAGCTTTCCTAAATGGTGAGCTAGAAGAGGAGGTGTATATGATACAACCTGAAGGGTTCATATCCACAGATGAGTCAAAGGTGTGCAAGCTTCAAAGGTCCATCTATGGACTAAAACAAGCATCACAAGTTGGAACATGCGATTTGATAAGTGTATCAAATCGTATGGCTTCGTTAGGAATGGAGAAGAACCTTGCATTTACAAGCAGGCTAATGGTTCTATGATTGTGTTCCTTGTATTGCATGAGGATGACATTCTCTTAATCGAGAATGACATCCCATCACTACAAGAAATAAAGGTCTGGTAGTCATCTCAATTCTCTATGAAGGACTTGGGTGAAGCCTCTTACATACTTGGTATGAAGATCTATAGAAATAGATCTAAGAGGCTTCTAGGACTATCCTAGTCTATGTACATTAACACTGTGCTGAAGCGGTTCAGCATGGAAAATTCTAAGAAAGGCTATCTCCCAATAGACATTGGAATTGCTCTCTCCAAAGAGGAGTGTGTGACAACTCCTAAGGAGAGAGAGCTTATGAGCAGAATCCTATATGCTTTGGTAGTAGGTTCTATCATGTATGCTATAACATGCACTAGACTAGACGTGGCATACTCACTAGGCGTAGTGAGTAGATACCAGTCTGACCCAGGTGAAGCTCATTGGAAAGTGGTAAAGACCATCCTCAAGTATTTGCAAAATACTAAGGACCAATGACTGATTTATGGAAAACCTGACTTAAACTTGTGGGGTATACTGACTCCAGTTTCCAGTCAGATAAGGATGACAGTATGAGTGTGTCAGGATTTGTCTTCACCCTTAATGGAGGAGTGATTTGCTGGAAAAGTTCCAAGCAGCCTATTGTGGCATACTCAGTATGCGAAGTAGAGTACGTTACAGCATCGGATGCAGCAAAGGAAGCAGTGTGGTTGCAAAAGTTCCTTAGCAAGCTAGGAGTGGCACCTTCCCTGGATGGTCCTATTATGGTGTATTAGGATAGCACTGGAGCCATTGCTCCTGCCAAAGAGCTGAAGTCTCATCACCGTACAAAGCACATTCTTCAGTGCAATCACCTTGTATGAGAGATCGTGGAACGAGGTGACATTGACCTTCAGAAGATCGATGGAAAGGAGAACCTGGCTGACCTCTTCACTAAAGCCATCGGACTTCAAGAGTTCAACAGTTGTAAATAGAAAATGGGAATGAGATTCTGTATCGATTAGCTTTAGTCCATGTGGGAGTTGTTGGGAATTATGTCCCAAAGCCAATCTCTAGGATGTAAATAGTTGTTCCATTTTGTAATTGTATATAAATTTTTAATAAATAAAAATTATTTTTTTGGCTGTTCATCATATTTACATTTTTCTTAAATAAACTCTTCTATGATGGAGTCCTTAGAACTACATTATATGATATAGAGATGATATATCAAACAGTTCTTAAACTGGTTCACAACCAAATGATACATATTTATAGGACGACAATGTATCAAGTATAGGTTGTTGTATGTCACATTTGTTGGTTGTCCTCTTAACCAAGGAGTGTGGAGACACTGGTGTGATATGCAAGTAAAATGTGTGACATCTTACTAAACATGACCATCTACAGAGCTCCCTTCTACCAAAGGGGTGCTCACAAAGGGATATGGGTATATGTGTCTCTCAGACCTGAGATCATCCTGGCAGCTTGCAAGCAACTCACTGTACTTTGGTGCCGGACCATCTGGATTTCTAATCTAGTGATTGAAGGTTTCTAGGTGCAGTCAAGTACTTGCAGAGCGGTGGTGGATCAAGATGAAATTGATCCCTCTAAATAGTTTGGACTGAATGACTCATTGTGTCTCAATTTAGCAAATCCTTGGCCAGGATAGTTCTTATGAGAAGTCAGATTTTGTAAAGTTGAGACACGATCTGGATAAACCAAATTAGGGTTGGCAGTTGAACCCTAGGTCATCATGAGCATTATGAGGTCAAAGGGATGAATTATGCGGTAACCATATGCCAGAGGTTCTAAAGAGGTGCTCTGTATCTTCGACCTATCCAGACATCGGGTATCATTGCTAGATAAGGACTTTGACTGGTACTAGAAGTGTTCCAGTGCTACCAGCTTAGTGTTCGAACCTATGGGGTCACACACCATAGGGGTTTCTATCTAATGTAAAGGCTGATCGGTGATTGAGAATCATTTTGCCATCATTGGAGGTCAATGTGATTGACTTTGTTCGAAGTGTCAACACTTGGAAGTGTCGATACTTGGTAAAATATGAAGTGTCGACACTTGACTGATGAGCACAAATTTTGGAAAGTTTTCTGGGAAAGTTTTGACTTCGAATTTTGAATTTGAATTTCAAATTCTCGGCATTTTTGGCTCTAGGCTTTCATGGTATGATGGTCATACTTGCCTTTTTAGCTTGGACCCATTTGGTATGCCCTTGACCTTCTCCCCCAATCACTCCTCCTTCCTTTTTCTCCCTCTCTTGGCTATCCATATAAATAAAGGTTGTTTTAGGGGCTGCTCTTGGTTGAAGAACTAGAAGAGAAGGGATTTTGTGAGGACTTGGGATTGGGTGTGAGAATACCTAGAATTCAAGCTAGGTCTTGGGAAAAGAGATAGTTAGGAAGGGTTCCACCTCTCCTCCTTGTCTTCTGAGAAGAAGAAGATCGGCCCGAAGGATCCTAAGGGGCTAGCACTCCGAGGGAGTTGATTAGAGTCGAGCCCCAGTGTGAACTACCTGTAGAGGCTAGACACGTGTGTGGCTCAAGAGCACCATCTTTGGAGCACCGCCACTACATCCATCAAAGGTATAACAGTAAGGTATCTTTATATCTTTGATTATTTTCTTGCTTTTGATGTATATTGTATGCTGCATTATCTTACTAGATCCTGTTGCTGGTAGATTGGTAGATCATTTTGATCGATCTACCAAGCCTTCCACTGTGTTTATTTTAAAATAGTTTTAAAATGCATGTTTCTGCCTTGCTGTTGCATATTGGTATGTTTCCCTTTTTCTGCCCTTCACAACCTACTCTTGATACACCATCATCCTGAAATAGCATATCCTTTGGTGGTGAACCAGTTTATGAACTACACGATGCATCCTCTCTACATCACATACATGGTAGCTCAAAGGACACCATCACATAAGAGTTCAATTAGAAAGATGTCATGTGATAAACAACCAAAATAAACTTTTTATTCAATTCAATAATTTATATACATGAATCGCACAACCGTCTACAACCTAGATGATTGGCTTTGGGAGATACAATTCCCAACAAATAATCCATCATTCTTACAAGAGGGGGGAGGGATATTTATAGATCACCCAGTCTCCCAGTTAAAGCTGGAGTACAAAGTTGGAGTGGGATAAGGAGACAGGAGTCCTTGAAGGACTTGGATGTTGAACTCCTTATAGGACATGGACATCAACTCCTTATTGGACTTAGAAACTTGACTCCTCTTAGGCTTGGACTGCTTGACTCCTTGTTGGGCTGGGAGGGGTGGATCCTAGTTGGGCTGGGAGGGGGCGCCAATCCTTGTTGGGCTGGGAGGGGACGCCAACTCTAAGTGGGCTTTAACTGTGGGCTGGGTGCCAACTTCATGTGGACTTGCTAGGCTGGGGTGCCAAGTCTTGCTGGGCTGGGGAGGGCACCACTTCTTCAGGGGCTTGGGATGCCATCTCCTTATGGGCTTGGGCGGCATGAGTGTGGACCTGGGGTGTGGGCTTGGGAGGCACCAATGCTGATGGACTTGGGAGGCCTGGGGTGGCTTACGAAGCCTGCTTCAGTGGGGGCCTGGTGAATCTCCTGGTCTGGTGACTCTCCTCTTGGACTGGTCTTGAATGAAGGAACTTAACTTTTAGGACTTAAATGAACAAATGGACTTAATGGACTCAATTGACTCAATTGGCCCACTTTATTACAGGACCCAATTTTTATTACAGGACTCAATTGAAAAATGAAAGACTTTCCAACACATTAATCAGAGATCCAAATTGGGGCTTTGTAATCTATGTCTGGTCTGATGTCCTCACCACCAATGCGTATGAAGCCCGGGATCTCATGATGGTAAAGTATATGGACAAGGTGCGCTTGTATACAATGAACCTCCAGCACTTCAGCATCTCTCATATCCCTCAAGCGGAGAATGCCCAAGCTGACTCCTCTCCAGATTGGTAACCCTACCGGACTCATTGCTAGGGCATACTTTCATCGAATATCTGGAGACTCCCAACTTCGATTCTATAGTGGAGGTCCAATAGAGTATTGTCGAACCCAGCAAGATGGACCCCTACATCAAATACATTATCACCGGCACCCTACCTGAAGATCACAAGGAAGCTGGCCTTCTCAAGAAGAAGGCTACACAATATGTGATGATGGATGAGCAACTTTATCAGAGGTCTTATTATTACCCCCTACTACAGTGCTTGAAGCCTTAGAAGCTGCCTACGTGCTCCAAGAAATACAGGAAGGCATCTGTGGCTATCACGTGGGGGGCAGGACCCTGGCATACAAGGCACTCTGGCAATGATACTTCGGGAGACCTTGCACGAGGATGCCATCAATTTCGTAAAGAAGTGTGACCATTATTAGCATCATGCCCACATTCTGATGGGGACATCAGATCAGATATAGACTCCAAACTTTAATTTATCCTCTAAGTCATATGTTGGTCAATTTTTATTAAGTCCAGTAATGAAGTCCAAATTTTGTGAGTCCTGTAATAAAGTGAGCCAGTTGGATTCACTAAGTTGGTGGAAGTTTCTTATTTAGTCCATTGAGTCCTGTTTACCTGTTCAGTGAGTCCATTATTTATTTATGCCTATTTTGAGTTTTATCAGTTGGGCCTTTTCGAGTCCATGTAATTTTTATTCAAGAGGAGGACCTTTGGACCCACACTCAAGTCACTGACCCAGCATCTGGATTTCTTCATGTCACCTAAGCCCGCCAAGAGATGGTGCCCCAGCATACCAGGCCTTAGGCGCCTCAAGCCCATAAGATTTTATGAAGAAGTGGCGCCACAGATCCCTATCCTTGGCACCCCAGTCCAAGGCCCATAGTAGTTGACGCCCCCCAGCCCATCATGAAGTTGGCACCCCATATTTTGACCCAGTCCAAGATGCCCAAGGCTTTGACCCAGTCCAAGCCCAACAAGAATTTCATACCAGTCCAAGCCCATGGAGAAAAGTCAAAGCTTCCAGGTCCAAGAAGGAGTAGATGTCCAAGTTCTACAAGGATTTCAATCTACCAATTCTATGCAAATTATGTACTCCTTATTTTACTCAACTTTATTATCCTAATCCTATTCATACTGTGTACTCTTAGTTTGACAGGGAAAGGGTTGGATGAATCTATGAATACCCACCCCCTCCCCCTTTTGTAAACAATCCCCTTTCATGAATTAAAACTCTGGTAAATTTTTCTTATGACAATTTGTGTTCATTGGAAGTGTGTGTGGGACTTGTTCCTTTTTCTTCTTACTAAACCCTAGTCATTGTCCATCCAAGCAAGAGCCCTAAGACGCCACCATCAGCCCTCTCCAAGATCCAGATGCCCAAAGCTTCCTCCAAGGCCGCCAACCACTGCAACTCCATCTTCCAATCATCCTTCAACCCGATCTCCTGTTTCTTATTTTTCCCTTCTTGCTTGCCTCTAACCTTTGATGTTTGCAGGATCCCTCTGGTGAAGCCATCCTCGGATAAAGTTTTCTTTTCCTCCGAACGAAGCTGATAAAAAGTCAGTGGATCCACGAGAAAGTGACCAGATCATTCAGGTGCCGATCTGAGCAGAGCGATCTCTTCTACAGCAACTAGAAATCATTTCCTGTATGTTATGAAGGAAAACCAGTGCATTGGATGCCTACCCTAGGCATGCTATACTAAGAAATAGGTATTGCATAATTAAAATTTTTAGCATGCATACGGAAAAACCTACTAAAGCACAAGATCTAACATAAACATGATGCATGAAAGTGAAACATAGGCATGTATAGGCAATTGCAATAATCATAAACAATATGATAAAATCTAGATCTAAACATGCATGATTAACAAAAAAACAAATCACATACCTTGTAGAGCTTCCTTTAACAGCAAATCAAGGCAACCGGTTGAACTCCTTCAACAGCAAATCAGATCTGAAAGAGATCGATCCAATCTCTCGAGGTGTCTAAATGTCTACTCTCTAGAGTATCCATGTGCGGGCTTTCACTGATCCAACTCCCAGAAGGATGCTAGACCACATGGAATCAAAAAATAGGTCACGAACACGTGGAGTAGGGAAAACCAAAGAATCTTCATGCGCGGTCTTCTCCAAGACCGCACATACTCCACCAAGAGCACACCAAGGAAAACAAAAACAGGGGAGGATGTCATGGAATGCTTCTACGAGTTTTTCACTCAAAAACTCATACCAAAAACTCTCTCACACACGCTCTGTTTCTCCTCTCACGGATGCCCTGTATTTCCTCTCTCTCATGCACTACTACTTCCTCTTTCCCCTTCTCACGGCCTGTAGCTGAGAGATCTCAATGCTGCTTAGAAAATCCATGAAAGCCAAAGGAAAAACATCGTGAGCTCTATTCTTCTCCTCTCTAATCTATCACAGCCTGCCACCCAGAAAATACAAGAGGCAGAGAAAATCGTGAAGGCTGGGAAGATGCGTTAGAGGAAAACTAGATAAAATCAAACACCACGGATAGGCTTTAGATCAGTTTCAAAATAGCTGGGAACCGCAGGCTCTTGATCGGTGGAGAGAAATAAGGGAACCATGTGAGACTCAATTTCTGATCACTGGGCAATGGAAAATAATATGAAATCCCAAGCTCATCCGATCCGATCAACATGCAGATCTTATCTCATTCAATCGGTGAAATAGTGAGAAGAGAAACAGGGCAGACTTCAAAACCAATTTTTAAAGTCCTCGGAGAAAACAATGGTGTAAATAAACCAAGTATTAAACCGGTTCATTAAAACACAAAAACTGGTTCAACAAACCTCGGTCCGACCAACCCGATCAAGTAAGAAAATTGGGTCCAGTCGTGGTCTACCAGGAACAATTCCTGGTTGACCCAAACCAATCCTGATCGATCCAAATCAGACCAGGTAGTTCAAAATAAATCCAATGTGTGCTCAATCAGTCCATTTGACCTTAATACCAAAACAATTCCCAATCGTTGATCGGTTCCCGGATCAGAAAGAAATCCTTTATGGCATGTTACTTCATAGGTTTGAACTAAACGGTAGCACTGGAACACTTCCAGTACCAGCACAAGATACCATCTAGCAATGGGTCCCGGTATCCGGATAGACCGAAGATGCGAGAGCAATCTATCGAACCTCTAGCATATGGTTACCGTATAATTCATTTCTTTCACCTCCAATGCTCAAGATGACCTAGGGTTAGACTGCCAACCCTAACTGAGTCAATCCACAATTTTCTCAACCTCACAAGTCCAGTGACTCCTCACTAGGACTATCCTGGCCGAGGATTTGCTAAATTGAGACACTGCGAGACATTCAATACAAACAATTTGGACAGGTAAATTCCATCTTGGTCCACCACTGCTCTGCAAGTACTTGCCTGTACCCAGAAACCTTCTATCATTGTATTAGAAATCCGAGTAGTCCGGCACCAAAGCACAGGTGATGTGGGATAAAGCTCTAATACCAGAAATGATGGGGGACTAACTAGATGCTAGGATGATGCAAGTGATTTTTAGGGTTTTAAATTAGGTTAAGGATTCCCGAAGATAAGAGAGAGTAATTCTAGGGATTCAATAATAATAAGAACTATCAAGCAAGGAAGTAGTCCCTAAGCAATGATAAAGAGAGAACCCCGGGATTGAGAAACCCTGTAGGACTTAGCTCTCAGATCAATACCTACTTAGGAGTCAAGGTACCAAACCTCAAAAATTCGAAGCGCCCGATGTCGAGATCACTCGCTCTCGCGGATGTGGCCTGGATGATCGAGCCCTCAACCCTGCGGATGCAGTGGCTGGCTATCCGAAGATCTCGATGGCAAGGGCAACCGATTCCATACTCGTGTCACCTGGAGGACCTGCGAGCATTCAAAGAAGGGTTAGGTTTCAATCGAAAGAAAGCAATAAAAGAGGGAAAGAGAGTTGTTGTGGTGATGGCGAAGTTTTTCTTGACTCGAAGTTGGAGGATGGAGTTGTAGAAGTGTAGGTAACTTGATCCCTCACACCTCTCGACGCTCGAAGGCGAAGGCGCTCCCTCATAGAGATCGACATTCCTGGTGAACGAAGGCAACTAAAGAGAAATTGGATCTTAAGAAACTTGGTTTTTCATTTATCAAAGATTAACCTTACAAGGGAGGGGGTAAGATCCTTTATATAGGCACCTTAGACCCTTTCAAAATTTGAATGAAAAAATACATTTCTTCTCTTGCTAAGGCACCAAAAAAATATTCAAAAATCTGAAATTCAAACTCCTTGGCTGACCAAAGCTTCTTGGATTTGGGCATGGCATGATAATGGGCTTGGAAGAAGGAATTTGGCTCCCTTGGACTTGGAAAGTTGACCTTCAATTTTGGGAAGAAGGCATGATGCAAGGCTTGTGTCTCCCTCTTTCCTTGGTTGCTTACCCTTCTTTGGAAAGAAGCTTGATATGAGGCTTGGAGCAAGGCGTTTATCTTCAATCTTTCCTTGGTTGCTCATCCTTCTTTGGAAAGAAGCTTGATATGAGGCTTGGAACAAGACCTCTGTCTTCAACCCTTCCTTGGTTGCTCATGACTCCTTTAGTAAGTGGCTTGATGAAGGGTGGGATAGGAGGAGAGAATATTTGATGTGTCTCCATTTGGCATCCAAGAAAATCTCACTTGTGCCGCCCACATGGCTGGATGAGGTGGTGCCACATGGGATGATGAAATGGCACCACATGGGGTGGTGAAGTGGAGCCCTAGGGTTGACATGTTGACCTTCAAGGCTCGGCCCAAAGTAGTTGAGCTAGACTCAAAGACTACTCCGGCTTGGACCTAGACTTGGACTAGACTCAATACAGGACACAACATGACCCAATTGGTCAAAGTACAGGACTAGACACAGATATAAGAGACTCAATTCAAAACTAAAGAAATTACAAGTTTTAGGCTTGAAGCCTTTTTTCAAGATCTGAAAAAAAATGGAACCCTAATTGGACATCCATAGAGGATTGAGGAGCCTCTGTCGGATTCTGGTGCCCACACCAATTCTCCCGGGGTTGGAGGAACTCGACCCTATTGAGTAAGAGTTGAGTTGGCTTAGGTACTCCTCCAGAAGGTTGGGATCGAGGCGCTGCAAGTCCTCCTGCGTAATCCATGAGTCATCGGACTCAGGTCAGCCTTGCCATCGGACTAAGAAACATTGATAACCTTTGCCCCAGGTAGTGATAGCTTGGTCATCCAGGACACGCTCGATCCACTCTCCTCTCTCAAGTATAATTGGAGGTGGACACTCAGGTTCGAGTTCACTCTCAAAAGAAAGGTCAGGCCTAAATGGCTCACTAGGTATGTTTGCTGGTTCCCTGTACTCGACTAAGTCTGAGATATTGAAAGTTGAACTAATGCCATAATCTGGGGATAGTTCAAGAACATAGGCATTAGGGTCACTCTCCTTATCACTTTAAAGGGACCAGCTCCACAAGTATGAAGTTTCTTAACAGTTTCTGATGGAAACCGTTCAGGCCTAAGCCTAACCATTATAGAATCCCTTTGATCAAACTCTTCGACTCATTTTCTGGGAATCAACCAAATTATTTTAAAATTTGTAAATAATGCAAAATTCTAGTATGATTGCAAAGTGCAGATTCACTATGTATTCCTATTGAGAGGAATTTTATTGGACTCCTAGAGTCTAAACCTAACAGACTATTGACTCTCTAGGTTTGACCCTGGTCTAGTATGCACAAGAAAAACTACTATGAATCCCTAGCAGATGCCATAAAGTATACCAAAAGTAGGTTGCAAATGGGATGGTCTCTAAGGGTTCATGCAACCTGGTAATCTCTACGAAATGTAACCCTATGGCTCTAGAAATTTTAGAAGGCTCAGGGAAGGGTAGAAAATAGGAGTCGGAGTCTTGGGGCAATCTCTGGGCATCATGAAATAGACCTTGGTTATTCAGGATAATTTTAAGATGTGGACATTGTTCTATAGGTGCAAGTTCCAAGGCTAGATGTGTGTTCCTAGATGGTGGAAGGTCATTAGGAAGGTCTTTGGGAATGTTATCTTGAAAGTCCTCAAAACTAATGTCTACCTCCTGGGGTGGTTCCATAGGGACTTGTTCCTGGACCTCCTCTAAGGACAATACTTGTGAACCTTCACCTTCCTCTATAATGTTCGATCCTGGCTTAGTTACTCCTTCAAATTCTCTAGTGGGTTCAGGATCTTTTTCTTTTGGTTCCTCAATGATTTCTACCTGGGGCCCATCGACATCACACTTCCCCACTAGGCTTGATTCAGAGATGTCTTCTTTGGATTCCTCAATAGGCTCAGGGGTTTCTTCACTTAGATTCTCAGTGGGCTCAACCTTAAAGTTTTCAATGGGCTCAAGGGGTTTTGTATTCAAATTTTCAGATTGTTCATCCTTCTCTCCCTGAAATTCTTTACAGGGTCCTTTCCCAGTAATCTCTTCTTCTAACTCATTGTCCTTGATCAAGTTAACTTCTGGCTTCTTTTCCTTTGGACTACTTGATCCTCTTTTAACCTGATCCTTAGGCTGAACTGGGTTGATTGTAAATTTCTTCCCATTGTGGTTAAAGGTACAGGTATTGGTCCAACCATGAAGGGTGGCATCATGATCGTACAGCCAAGGTCGTCCTAAGATAATACTACTGACACCCATGGGAAGGACATCACACCAAATCATCTCTTCATAAGATTGCAACTTGATCAAGACTTGGCACCTAGAATTTATGGGTATGGAGGTTGAATCAATCCACGAGACCTTAAAAGGGTTAGGGTGAGGAACTGGGGTCAATCCTAGGGATTTGGCAGTACTTGAAGAAATGGCATTGACACAACTCCCACTATCAACTATGATCTTGCATACCTTATCCCCTAGTTTGGCAAAGGTTTGTAGGATGTTAGTCCTATGCCAATCTTCTTGCACTATGTCCTGGGTAAGGATGCACCTAATTACTCCTAACAGGTCATCAGACTCATGCAGTTCTTCCTAGTTCAGGAACTCCTGATTAGGTCTCCTAGGGTGAATCTCTTGGGCTGGGTTAAAATGGAAAATTCTCCTGGGTTCAGCCTCTATGGATGGTTCATGATGAGGGTAATCCCTAGGGAAAAAAGGTGATTCAGACTCAGGCTCGACAGATGGCCTAGGACTATTCTTCTCTATGGCTCCAACTCTATCATCAAGCATGTCTAGCCTTCTGTTTATCCTAGACAATTTCTTAAGAATAACCTTGAGTTGATCTTCTCTTTCATTCTCCATAGGTTCACTTGATTGGGAATGGTGGGGATGATAAGGGACTTCTGATCTAGTCGACATAAGTCAAGCACGCAAAATCGTCTATGATCTACTAGACCTAGAATCTCAACCAGTTGCCTAAGTCAGGGTGGCAATCCAGTCTGTAGTAACTCTGTGCTTGGCCAGTTTGGTGTAGGGGAGTGGAGGTCCCTGAACGCCAACCTTAGACACCAATCTGGGATTGGCCAGGTAGGCGGACCAAACTCACAAGCCCTGAATCACCAAGCCTAGACACCAAGATCAGCAGCACACACAGAATGGACTGACGCCATGAATAGACACTTAGTCTTGACTCGACCAGTTGGTGTCCTTAAGCTCTCTAAAGAAAAATTAATGTCTACTCGATTTTAATTAGAGCTTGGGTTCGTGATGCAGGTTAGTGATTTTTGGGCTAGGGACATGTAATGAAATCCTAACCCTATGTCAAATTGCCGCACTTAAAATGATTTATGAAAATGATTGCAAGCAAATGCTCTAGTGAGATGTCTCTAATTATATTTTTTGGGTTTTTTTGAAAGATGGAAGCAGAAATGAGATGAAGGAAATGATAAGAGATGAAGCTAAATACAAATTAAACTATCTAAGAAATGTAAACATAAGAAAATGCAATTGCTGAAATTCTCAGAACAGAACATCTTCTCAGGTAGTATTCCGGCTTGTAGAAATTCTACAAGCTACAATAAAATCTAAGAAAATTATCAAAAATACATTGAATGATTTGTGATCTAACGAAATAAAAATCATGAGATTTTGAGATTCTTACAAATAGTAACACCTAAAATAACAGACTATGTACGGAAAGAAAAAATTGCAGAAATTAAAAGTAGATGAGATCTAAAGATGCAAAAAGTTTTTTTTTTTGTTTAGGGTTTTGAAATTTTTTTCTTCTTGTGTTCCTCTTCAAAGGCATATCACAGTGGAACCCCTACATGCCTTAGGAGACACCGTGGAATGGGAGGAGAGGGTCTTGAAACCCTACTTTTCTCCTAAGACTGGACATCCTGGTGAAGTACTTTATCCAAGTACTTTAAGAATTGCTAAGTCCTAACCATGCTCTGATACCAAAAATAATGTGGGATAAATCTCTGATACCAGAAATGATGGGGGACTAACTAGATGCTAGGATGATGCAGGTGATTTTTAGGGTTTTAAATTAGGTTGAGGATTCCCAAAGACAAGAGAGAGTAATTCTAGGGATTCAATAATAATAAGAACTATCAAGCAAGCAAGTAGTCCCTAAGCAATGATAAAGAGAGGACACCGGGATTGAAAAACCCCGTAGGACTTAGCTCTCAGATCAATACCTACTTAGGAGTCAGGGTAGCAAACCTCAAAAATTCGAAGTGCCCGATGCCGAGATCACTCGCTCTCGCGGATGCGGCCAGGATGATCGAGCCCTCAACCCCACGGATGCGCCGGCTAGCTGTCCGATGATCTCGATAGCAAGGGCAACCGATTCCTTACTCGTGTCACCTGGAGGACCTACAAGCATTCAAAGAAGGGTTAGGTTTCAATCGAAAGAAAGCAATAAAAGAGGGAAAGAGAGTTGTTGTGGTGATGGCGGAGTTCTTCTTGACTCGAAGTTGGAGGATGGAGTTGTAGAAGTGTAGGTAACTTGAGCCCTCACACCTCTCGACGCCCGAAGGCGAAGGCGCTCCCTCATAGAGATCGACATTCCTGGTGAACGAAGGCAACTAAAGAGAAATTGGATCTTAAGAAACTTGGTTTTTCATTTATCAAAGATTAACCTTACAAGGGAGGGGGTAAGATCCTTTATATAGGCACCTTAGACCCTTTCAAAATTTGAATGAAAAAATACATTTCTTCTCTTGCTAAGGCACCAAAAAAATATTCAAAAATCTGAAATTCAAACTCCTTGGCCGACCAAAGCTTCTTGGATTTGGGCATGGCATGATAATGGGCTTGGAAGAAGGAATTTGGCTCCCTTGGACTTGGAAAGTTGACCTTCAATTTTGGGAAGAAGGCATGATGCAAGGCTTGTGTCTCCCTCTTTCCTTGATTGCTCACCCTTCTTTGGAAAGAAGCTTGATATGAGGCCTGGAGCAAGGCCTTTGTCTTCAACCTTTCCTTGGTTGCTCACCCTTCTTTGGAAAGAAGCTTGATATGAGGCTTGGAACAATGCCTTTGTCTTCAACCTTTCTTGGTTGCCCATGACTCCTTTAGTAAGTGGCTTGATGGAGGGAGGGAAAGGAAGAGAGAATATTTGATGTGTCTCCATTTGGCATCCAAGAAAATCTCACTTGTGCCACCCACATGGCTGGATGAGGTGGCGCCACATGGGATGATGAAGTAGCGCCACATGGGGTGGTGAAGTGGGGCCCTAGGGTTGACATGTTGACCTTCAAGGCTCGGCCCAAAGTAGTTGAGCTGGACTCAAAGACTACTCCGGCTTGAACCCAGACTTGGACTAGACTCAATATAGGACATAACTTGACCCAATTGGTCAAAGTACAAGACTAGACACAGACATAAGAGACTCAATTCAAAACTAAAGAAATTACATGTTTTAGGCTTGAAGCCTTATTTCAAGCTCTGAAAAAAAATGGAACCCTAATTGGACATCCATAGAGGGTTGAGGAGCCTCTATCGGATTCTGGTGCCCACACCAACAGGGAGTTGCTTGCAAGCAACCATGATGACCTCAGGTCAAAGGGACACATATACCCATATCCAATCGCAAGCAAGCCTTTGACAGAAAGGAGCTCCACGGAGTCACGTTCAATGAGATGTCACACATCCCGCTTGCAGATCATATCAGTTTCACCACACTCCTTTGGTCAAGAGGACAACCAAACAATGTGAACCATAATAACCTACACTTGATACATTGCCGTCCTGTACAATGTATCCTTTGGTTGTGAACCTTTTAAAGGACCACTCGATATATCCTCTCTATATCAAAGTCAGTGCAGTCCTTAGGACTTCATCATATAAATTAAGTTCATTACAGGGAAATGAATAATGTGATGAGCAGCCAAAATAAAGTTTTATTAATTCATATACAAATTACAATACTGAGCACAATCACCTACAACCTAAGCAATTGGTTTTGCGATACAATTTCCAACAACTTCCACTTGTACTAAAGCTAATCAGAATAGTATCCAATACCCATTTTTCTTTTACAATAGTTGAACTCTTTGATTTCGAGGGCTTTAGTGAAGGGGTTGGCTAGATCTCTTTTCCATCGATCTTCATAAGATTGATGTCACCTCGTTCCACGATCTCTCGCATGAGGTGATAGCACCGTAGAATGTGCTTAGTACAGTGATGAGACATTGGCTCCTTAGCTTTAGCAATGTTTCCTGTGCTGTCACAATACACTGGAATATGACCATCTACGGAAGGTGCCACCCCTAGCTCTCCAAGGAATTTCTGCACCACACGGCTTCCTTTGCTGCATCTGATGCTGAAATGTACTCTACTTCGCATACCGAGTCTGCAACTTTTGACTGCTTGGAACTCTTCCAGCAGATCGCTCCTCCATTCAGGGTAAACACAAACCCTGACACACTTTTGCTATCATCTCTGTCTGAGTAGAAACTGGAGTCAGTATACCCCACAAGTTTCAAGTTAGGTTCTCCATAAATCAGCCATTGGTCCTTAGTATTTCTCAAATACTTCAGAATGGTCTTAACCACCTTCCAATATGCCTCACCTGGGTCAAACTGGTATCTGCTCACCACTCCTAATGAGTATGCCACGTTTGGTCTAGTACATGTCATAGCATACATGATAGAGACCACTGCAAATACATAAGGAACTCTACTCATGCACTCTCTTTCCTCAGGAGTTGTCACATAATCATTCTTGGAAAGAGTAATTCCAGAACCTATCGGGAGATAGCCTTTCTTGGAATTATCCATGCTGAACCGTTTCAGCACGGTATCGATGTATATAGACCGGGACAATCCTAGAAGCCTCTTAGATCTATCTCTATAGATCTTCATATGTAGTATGAAAGAAGCTTCACCCAAGTCCTTCATGGAAAACTTAGATGACAACCAAAACTTTATTCCTTGCAATGCTGCGATGTCACTCCCGATTAAGAGAATGTCATCAATATACAGTACCAGGAATATAATCACAGAACCATTAACCCACTTATAGATGTAGGATTCCTCTCCGTTCCTAATGAAGCCATATGATTTGATACACCTATCAAATCGCATGTTCCAACTTCGAGATTCTTGCTTGAGTCCATAAATGGACCTCTGCAATTTGCACACTTTTGACTCGTCTATGGATGTGAATCATTCAAGCTGTATCATATACACCTCCTCATCCAGCTCCCCATTTAGGAAAGTGGTTCAGACATCTATCTGCCAGATCTCATAGTCAAAATGTGCTGCCAAAGAAAGCATGATTAGAATGGACTTGAGCATTGCCACAAGGGAGAACGTCTCATCATAATTGATACCATATCACTAATGATACCCCTTGGCAACCAGACAGGCTTTATAGGTCTCCACTTTCCCATCTATGCCCCTTTTTCTCTTGAAAATCCACTTGCACTCGATGGATTTTATCTCTTCAGCTGGATCAACCAATGTCCATACATTGTTGATCTCTATGGACTCCATCTCGGATCACATGGCTCCAAGCCACGCCTCAGAATCAGATCTCTGAAGTGCATCCATATAGGTGATCGGATCCTCATTGTTCTCATCGAGCTCAATGGGATCACCGTCCTGGACCAAGAAATAATAATATCTATCCGACTGATGCGGTACTCTACCAGATCTCCTATAAATGGGTTCCGGTTATAATCCAATCACAACCGGTTCTATGATGTCCTTAGAGTGTGCAGGTTCTTCCACTGGTTGAACTTCACCAAGTTCAATCTTAGAGGCTACAGTTCCTTCTCCAAGGAACTCCTTTTCCAAAAAGATAGCCCTAAGAGCAACGAACACTTTCTATTCATCCTCCAAGTAGAAGAAATATCCTTTTGTTTTCTTAGGGTACCCAATAAACAGGCACCGATCAGACCTAGGACCAAGTTTATCTGAGTCTAAATGCTTTACATAAGCTGAACAACCCCTGACCTGAAGGTTTGAAATTGAGGGCTTATGTCTACTCCATAACTCATATGGATTGGAGACAACAGACTTACTCGGAACATTATTCAGCAAGTAACAAGCTGTCTCAAGTGCATATCCCTAGAAGGACAGCGACAGAGTTGCAAAGCCCATCATGGATCGAACCATGTACAACAGGGTTTGATTCCTCCTTTCAGACACACCATTCAACTGGGGTGTTCCTGGAGGTGTCCACTGAGAGAGAATCCCATTCTCCTCAAGATATGTCATGAACTCACCGGATAGGTATTCACCGTCTCGATCAGATCGAAGGGTTGTAATACTCTTTCCAGTTTGTTTTTCCACTTCATTACGATATCGTTTGAACATTTCAAACGACTCAGATTTATGTCTCATTAAGAAGACATAACCATACCTAGAAAGGTCACCTGTAAATGTGATGAAATATCTGTATCCACCTCTAGCACTAACTGTCATGGGTCCGCATACATCAGTATGTATGAGACTCAGAAGTTCTATAGCTCGTTCACTTTTTTCAGTAAAAGGTGACTTGGCATTTTACCAAGCAAACAGATTCACAAGTAGGTAGTGAGTCAAAATCACTGACCTCGAGGAGGCCTTCTCCTTGCAACTTGTTTATCCTATTCTGGTTAACATGACCTAGCCTATAGTGCCATAGATACAAGTCACCGATATTTTCTATCCTTGGGCATTTGCTAGACATGTACATTACATTAACAGGCCGTGACAAAAATAGAGAAATTACAAGGTTTTATCATATAAATACCTTGTCCAGCCCCTACTGCTTTCCCTTTCTTGGCCTGTTCGGGTCTAAGGATGCCTGATAAAGAGGAAATTCCTCTTCAAGTGTCCCCGCTTCTTACAATAAAATTACTCTATACTATTTTGATCAGCTTTTACTTTCTTGGCCTGACTAGGGCCAGGAGCACTCTGCACTTTCTTTTCCTTACCTTTCTTCTTCCCTTTCTTAAAGGGATGACGATCTCTAAAACCTCCCATTAAATTCACCACCCCTTTATTTAGTTGGTGGTCCTTCTCGTAAGTCTGCAGTAATCCCATTAAACCACGGTAATTGACTGCAGGCTTATTCATTCAATAATAATCGAAAAAGTCAAGATAGGAGGAGGGTAGAGAATACAGAATCTCATCCTTGCCAAGTTGCTCATGCAAGGGACATCCGAGCTTGCCCAATCATTCAATCATCTGGATCATGTACAATACATAAGTGACCGAAGTGCCATTCTGCATTTGGCATTGTAGATGGCACAAGATACTTTGACCACTCCATATCATCTGGTGTGCTGAAAGATTCCTTCAACTTTTGAAGAATCTTGTCTGGTGGGCCTCCTCGAATTTGTGACTGAACTTGTCATTCATCGCCACCAACATTATGCATCGGACAGTAGTCCGATTAGAAATCCACTTCAAATAAGTGTCCCTGACCAAACTCTGAGCATTGGCAAGAGGGATTTCGGATGCTGGATCCATTATCACATAAAAGATCTGCTCATGCTCCAGGACTATCCTCAATTTTTGATACCAGCTATCGAAATTGGGACCCTTTAACTTCTCGCTATCGAGAAGTGACCGGAGCGAAAGGTTTGAAGTCATATGAAAGAAAAATTAAGATCAAATTAGTATATGAATTAATCTATTAAACCAAAAGACTTGGACTTTTGTCTAAAGGTCCCTCCCAATAATTTTTCAAATTGGGAGCCTATTGACCCCATAAGTGATTTTGATGATAACCAAACATTGGAGCATGTACATTTATTACTAACAACTCTTCAAGTGTTTGACAAGTTTTTTGTGGGATGTGTAACATGTTCAAACTTTAACTCCTACATTTCTACTTTCTTGTTTGAGTTGTGTTGTAAGTATTTTTGTAAAGAAGAACCCAATGAAAATGCTAAGAAAAATCAAGTAAAAAGGGTTACTTCTATAAGTGTGTGTGCCTTAGATTTTGTTTTGAATTAGTTTGTGTGAAATTGTAAAAGAGTTGGTGAGAGTTTTCTTTAAGTTCAAATTATAAAAATCATAAAGAAGACACTCGAGCCGACCCCAAGATAAGAAGAGCCGACCCTGATTACTAGCATGTAGCAAGGATTCTGGAACGCAGCAATCTGAGCCGACTCGATAGAAAGCGAGCTGACTCTAGTGAATCTGAGTCGACTAGAATCAGTCCGAGCCGACTCCTCCAGAGTCCATTTTCTAAAAGTTTTCTGAGAATAGCTAGGCGAGCCAACCCGACTTAGAAAGAGCCGACTCTACCAGACCTAATTTCAAAAGCCTGAGAAAGCGAGCCGACCTGAACTGCATTGAGTTGACTCTTCTAGAGTAAGGTTTTCTAAACTTGAGAAGAAGAGCTAACCCAAGCTTAAGAGAGCCAACTCCTCGAGTTCAATATTTTTATGATTCAAATTCGAGCCGACC
This sequence comes from Areca catechu, assembly GCA_021397845.1. Classification (NCBI taxonomy): domain Eukaryota; kingdom Viridiplantae; phylum Streptophyta; class Magnoliopsida; order Arecales; family Arecaceae; genus Areca; species Areca catechu. The sequence goes on along the minus strand of CM038043.1, from coordinate 87,649,187 downwards.
CGAGCTGCAAAGAGCCGACTAGTCCAAATTGACATTCTACACCCTGAGACAAAGAGCTGATTGCATTGAAGAAATGGCGACTCGACCTATCGACTCGAAGGATTCGAGCCGACTCGAAGGAATCCGAGCCAACTCGAATGTCGCTTCCAGGTATCTAACGGCTAGTTCCAGAATTTATTTTTGAATGCCAAAAAGTGTTCCAATGGTCACAAATCATTCCTCAACAGCCTACAATGGCTAGAACTGCCTTGGGATGATGGAAGACTTTAAATTTGAAGGATTTAAACTGTCTAAAAGCAATTAAGAAAAAAGTTCACAGTTAAGAAGAGAGATAAAAAAAAAAAAAGAAGAGAGAGCTTCATTGAATATCCAACCAATCAAGAGAAAGAGTACAAGAGCATTCAATTCTGTATTCAAGCCTTCAACAACTCTGATCTAAAGCTTGAATCATCTTTGGAAGAAGCCACTGAAGTCATTAAAGCTTATTCATGTGCATTCAAGTGGACTTCCAACGAGCTGCACTGGCAACTATCCGACAACTTGAGTTTGTCATTTATTGTTGCATTTATTTTCAATTCAATCTTTGAATTGTTAGGTTATTGGTGAGCCCAGTTAAAAAACCAAATAAGTTTTTGGTGAGCCTTATTAAAACCAAGGTTTAGGTTCTTGGTGATCTTGTGAAAACCAAGTTAGGTTTCTTTGGTGAGCCTGTTAAAACCAAAGGGTGTTGGGTTTTCTTTAGTGATCCCGTAAAACCAAAGTGTAGAGGTTTTGGATTGTGATCCAGTAAAACAATCCTACTGTATTCGGGTGTGAATATAGTAAAAATCCGAAGTGATATCTTCGATAGTGGACGTAGGAGCTGGGTTGCTTTGAACCACTATAAATTTGGTGTGTTTGTGTTATACTTTCTCTACTTTGTTTAGCTTCTGCATTCTATAACTTTATCACAGCACCTACCACTTGCAAAGGTTTTTGAAATTGCACATTACTTGCATAAATTTTTTAAAATTCTCAATTCATCCCCCTCTTGGGTAGCCACCTGGGCAACAACTGGTATCAGAGCAGAGTCTCTGAATACATTAGAGTAAAGATTGATGGCTCATCCCATAAGTACATCATTGGCAGAAGGCCAATCAACAAACATACCTCCACTCTTCACAGGCACAAATTATTCTTATTGGAAAGCACGTATGAAAATCTACATTCAAGCTGTTGATTTTCAATTATGGAAGGTCATTCTTAAAGGGCCACATGTTTCCATGACTAAAATTGATGGAATGGACGTCCCTAAGCCTGAAGAGGAATGGAATGAAAACGACATGAAATTAGGAGAATTGAATGCCAAATCCATAACTTGCTTTACTGTGCTTTGGACTCAAATGAGTTTAACAGAATTTCCATCTGCTCTTCAGCAAATAAAATCTGGGATAAACTTGAGGTGACCCATGAAGGAACTTCACAAGTGAAAAACTCAAAGATAAATCTTTTAGTGCATAATTATGAATTGTTTATGATGGAGCCTAATGAAAGTATTTATGCCATGTACACTAGATTTATAGATATTATTAATGGTTTGAAAAGTCTTGGCAGGGTATATTCAAATGCTGACTTAGTACAGAAAATCTTGAGATCACTTCTTGGCAAATGGGATCCTAAAGTCGCAGCAATCCAGGAAGCTAAAGACTTGAATATTCTAATAATGGATGAATTAATGGGATCTCTCATCATTCACGAATTAACCATGCAGCATAGAATGGATGATGATTAGAAAAAGAAGAAAATGATTGCATTCAAGGCTGCATTAGAATCTAAAGATGATGAAGAAACTGAAGGTGACTCCTCCTCCTCCGAAGATGGTCTTGAAGATGAAGACATCGCAATGGTCATGAGGAGATTCAAAAAGTTTATGGAAAAGAAGAAAGGAAGGTATAATAGAAAATTCCATAAACGAGGAGAATAATCAAAAGAAAAGGACAAGGACAAAGATAAAGATAAAGAACAAGTCCCCACATGCTATGAATGTAAGAAACTGGGACATATTCATCCGAACTATCCTTAACTAAAGAAATCTCTCAGAAAGAAGAAAAAGAAAGCGATGGTTGCCACGTGGAGCGATAGTGAAGACTCCACTGCAACTTAAGAAGAAGAGACCACGAAAACAACAAATCTATGTTTAATGGGTCTCGAGGATGAGGTAAATTCTCTCGATACTCAGATTGAATTTACTTTTGAAAAATTAAAATCTGCATTTCATGATTTACTGTCTGAATTTAAAAAGGCTGGAGTAAAGAATAGATCATTAAAGCATATCAATGATTCTTTACTCAAATGAAAAAATGAAATTTTGGAAAAGAACCATTCACTGAAAAAGGAACTTCATATCTTTTCTGAAAAATACAATGATTTAAAAAATGAGAATAATGAATTGAATGATAAAAACAAAGTTTTGCTAAAAGAAAACATTGAGCTGAAGAAGGAGGTAGAATAACTTAAGCCACTTGTTGAAAAATTAACTTTGTCTTCTAATAAGCTTGAGTTAATTCTTAAAGGACAAAGAATTTCTGGAAATAAAGCTGGAATAGGTTTTAATACTTCAAATTCAAATTATGTTTCAGCCTCCACTTTTGTGAAACAAAAAGACCTTGTTCCCAAGTTTACTTCTTATAAAACTTTTGATACAAAAGACTCTATTTCCCTTTCAAAACCTGCTTTATATGTTCCTAAGAATTTAAAGGCAAGACATGATATTTCTGCACTTCATGCATCTAGAATTTCAAAAATATAATTATTTCAAAATTCTAGAATCAAATGTTTTGCTTGCAAAAGATTAGGACATAAAGCCTTTAACTGTAATACAATCAGAAATGTCCATAATGTAAGAAAGATTTGGGTTCTCAAAGGAACCAACTCAGCTAACCCGAAAGGACCAAAGTTAGCTTGGGTCCCTAAAAGCACTCCTTAATTTTGTTGCAGGAATGTCTTGCAGTGCAGAAATCAAAGAAAAAATGGTATCTCGATAGTGGATGCTCAAGGCATATGATGGGTGACAAGGATCAATTTATCATCCTAGAAATGAAAGAAGGGGGTATGGTTACATTTGGAGACAATGGCAAGGGAAAAATAATTGGAATTGGTAAGATCAAAATAACCCCCTCTACCTTCATTGAAAATGTATTGCTAGTAGATAAGTTGAAGCACAATCTATTGAGTATTAGTCAATTGTGTGATAAAGGCTTCAAAGTTATCTTCGAATCATCTATGTGTATTGTAACAAACCTTCTTGATCCTAGCAGCAAATTCATTGGACACAGACTAGGAAATATTTATGTGGTAGATCTAAATGATCTTGCCATGTCAAATAGCTCCAGTTTAGTTGCAATGAATGCTAAAACCAAGGAGTCTTGCTTATTATGGCATAGAAGATTGGGTCATGCTAGCATGCATACTATTGCTAAGTTAATTTCCAAGAATCTTGTTAAAGGCATGCCCAAGTTTAAAGTAGATTTTAATCATATTTGTGATGCATGTCAAATAGGCAAACAAACTAGGGAGAGTTTTAAATCAAAAATATTATTTCAACAACTAAACCTCTTGAGCTACTTCACATTGACTTATTTGGACCAACTAGGACCACAAGCCTAAGAGGTATGAAATATGGACTTGTGATTGTAGATGACTTTTCTAGATTCACATGGGTATTATTTATTGCACATAAAGATGAAACTTTTGATGTATTTCAAAAATTTTATAAGAAAGTTTCAATTGAGAAAAATCTTTCTGTTATTTCTATAAGAAGTGATCATGGAACTGAATTTTAAAATCAATTCTTTAATGAATATTGCACTGAACATGGCATTGATCACAACTTCTCCGCTCCTAGAACACCACAACAAAATGGTGTTGTAGAGAGGAGGAATAGGACTTTGGAAGAAATGGCTAGAACTATGTTATGTAAAAGTAATCTTCCAAGGTACTTTTAGGCAGAAGCCATGAACACTGCTTGTTATATACTAAACCGAGTTTTGATACGACCAATTTCAAAGAAAACCCCTATGAGCTTTGGAAAGGAAGAAAACCAAACATTAATTATTTTCATGTTTTTGGGTGTAAATGCTTTGTATTAAATAACGGCAAAGATAACCTAAGAAAGTTTGATGCAAAATATGATGAATCTATATTCCTTGGTTATTCATTACATAGCAAAGCATATAGAGTGTTTAACAAGAGGACTCACACTGTAGAAGAGTCAATTCATATTATTTTTGATGAAGCTAACCCTTCACCATTTAGAAAAGATTAGTGCATAGATAATGATGCAGGTACTCTACAAAAGGAAATCAAAGATCTAAACATCCAGGACAAACCAACACAAGATGGAAGTGAAATGGTAAGTAAGGATCATACTGATATACCAAGAGAATGGAGGTATGTAACTTCACATCCTAAAGAATTAATTATTGGTGATCCTTCACAAGGTATAAGGGCTAGGTCAGCACATAGGATTACACATGATACCTAGCCATTGTATCTCAAATAGAGCCTTATACCTTAGAAGAAGCTAAAAATGATCATAACTGGATATTGGCCATGCATGATGAACTAAACCAGATGGGTTTATAGGAACACACTAAATGAAAATGTTTGGTAATAAATGAATTTAATCCAAAAGAGGATATCGATTTTGATGAAACCTATGCTTTTGTAGAAAGACCTGAGACTATTAGATTACTCCCTGTATTTGCTTGCTACATGAATTTTAAACTCTTTCAAATGAATATCAAAAGTACTTCTCCAAATAAATTTATTTTTGAACAAGTTTTTGTAAAACAGCCACCAGGTTTTGAAAATTCTATTTTTCCAAATCATGTATTTTAAATTGAACAAAACTTTACATGGTTTGAAACAAACATCTAGCACCTGGCATGATAAATTGAGCATGTTTTTACTTGAAAATGATTTCAAAAGAGAAAATATTAATAAAACTCTTTTTATTAAAAAATAAAGGAAATGATCTGTTAGTGGTACAAATATACCTTGATGATATTATCTTTGATACAACTAATGAAAGGTTTCGTGAAGAATTTACTAAGCTAATGCAGGTTAAGTTTGAAATAAACTTTATGGGTGAATTCAACCACTTCCTGAGTGTACAAGTCGAACAATTAAAGGAAGGAATCTTTATACGCCAAGCCAAGTACATTAATGAAGTAATCAAAAAATTGGGCATGGAAACAAGCAAAAAGACTAGCATACCTATGTGTCCTACCTGCAGGCTAGACAAAGATAAAAATGGATCCAACGTTGATCAAATGCTATATAGAGGTATGATCAGATCCCGTTTTATATTTGACAGCAAGTAGGCCTTATATCCTGTACTGTGTATGTGTTTGCACTAAATTTCTCAAAAACTAAACACATTAAAATTAGGCACCATTTAATAAGAAAACATGTTTTGAACAATGTTATTATTCTTGAAAATATACCTATGGAAAACTTACTTGCTAATATCTGTATAAAACCATTAGATTTAAACAGGTTTGCATTGATTAAATTTTTGAACTAGGATTTTATGATCCCATCTAGAAGAGTTCCCAAAACTCTAAGGACAATATATCTAGACAACCTTCTAATTCAAATCCTAAACCTTGTGGGGATTTGATTAATACAAATTTTTTTTTTTTTTTGTGCTTCCTTTGCTCGAGCTGACTCGAGCAGATGAACTGTTGGTCAAGCCGGCTCGAATGTCAAGCCGTCTCTTTTAGTTCGAGCCGTAGGATTTTGTTTTTACCTTCCTTACTCCTAAACCCTATTCTATTCCCTCAAAGAAACGTTCCAAACTTCTCTAAACTTCCATAAACCTCTACTTTAAACCTAATTTCCTTGGAATGGCACCAAAAAGATCGGTTGGGAAGAAATCAGGCAGAAGTGATGTTGTAGCTCCACAAGAATGGAGAAACAAGTTCCGTGAAGATAATGTTCCTCAAAATGAACCACAGTCAGAAGAGGAAGGAAGCCCAGTTTCTCCTAGCCAGCAAAGATCCCTAGGTACGAGACCAGTCACCACTGGCCAACGCATTCTTTTTGAATATCTTATACAAATTGGTTTTGTGATTGGGGATTTAATTGAGAACCAGGGCTGGAGAAATTTATGTTCTTTGGATATCAAGACATATCCTAATTTAGTCAAAATGTTCTACGAGAATCTGTGGTATGGGAAAATTTTCATTGAGTCTACAGTTAAAGGAAAAAGAATAATCATTTCTACTGAGATTCTAGGAAGTATCTTGGAGATGCCATTTGAAGGAATTGAGTATCTTGTACTAAAGGATAGATCCAAGGCCTTGCAAACTATTTTGGAGAGAGCTGAAGTTGATGAGATTGGGATTCTTAAAGCAAATAAGCTATCAATTGAAATGAGGGTCCTACACAACTTCATTAGTCGTATTTTCCTACCCAGAACTGGTCGATTTGACTGGGCGAGTGAATGAGACTTGTGCTTCATGGAACTCCTAATCATTGGCGAGAAAATCAATTTACCAGCAATTATGATTAGCCAGATGAAAGAGGCAGTTAGGAAAGTCAAAGCCTGCTTGCCATATGGAATGGTTCTCACAATCCTTTTTCAAAGAGCTAATGTTGACTTGACAGGAGAAGATAACAGGGTATTACATCACACCGACACCTATACAGCGAAGACCTTTTAAAGAATGGGGTACTTACTGACTGATGGTACCTAGAAGAAGAAGTCTGACCCTTCTATAATGGAAGAAACTGAAGAAGTCCAAGAATAGAGAGAAGAAGAGGCTGGTGAAGGCACTACTTCACACATCCCTGAGCCACAGCCACAGCATGACTCTCTAGTTCAGATGGAGTTTGATATTTCCTTTCCAGATATTTCCTTTCTAGTTCAGATGTGGGTGTGCTGATATACCTTACAGTACACCCACATTTGAGCAGGCCACTGGCATTCCAAGTCAAAGTCAAGCTGCTCCTACTCCTACTATGGATACTTCAAGAATACAAGACTTTTTGGCACAACAGATGAACAATATGACCGAGTCCATCAAGTCTTCAATGAATGAAATGTTTGAAGTATTTCAAAGATCTTTTGACAATAAGCTAAACCAGTTTGGAGAACAAATAGACAGTATGAAAGGAAGAATTGATACTCTTGAAAACTCCAAAATTGCATCTGGTATAAATGAAACTGATATCCAACCAATACTCCAATTAATAGCATCCAGTTATGATTCAACCAAAAATTCAATCACTCAAGTCCTAGAAGCATACAGAACAGAAATAGATAACTTAAGAGTCAGAATAGGATTTCTCGAGGTAGGAAAGAAAATGGAAGAAGATTATACCAAGGGCATAGGTATAATCAGAAGTGAATTTGGAAGGCTAAGAGGGTCTGCAAAAGCTTTTGCCAATGTCCAAGCTTCAGAAAGGCTTGCTCTACAAAAAGAAATGGTAATAATGAAAGAAGGAATGGAAGACTTAGCAGCTTCTAGAAGTGTGAAGAAAGTTGAAGCTGAATTAAAGTCAATGAGTAGCTTTCTGTGGAAGATGATGGGAAAAATTGAAGATATCCTAGCTACTCTCAAGACTCCTTCTAGATCCATCCCTAGTCACTCAGGCCATCCAAGACAACCTGCTCCATATATTAGGATACCTGGATCTCATGATATTTTACAATTCATTGATCCTATTTCTTCTTTACCTCCTGGAATTCAGATTCCTGGCCAAACTTCTTCAAAACCTAGCGTAGATGTAGACAGTGACTAAATGTATTACCTTTTTGTACTTTGTACTAAACCTTTGGAATAGAATGAAGTATATCTTTTGCCTCATGAATTCTTCAATTTCTCTATGAATTGAATGTTTGATTGCTTTTACAATGATCAATATTTTAATTACAATTTCAAGATAAGTTTGAGAAAGTAAAATTATCTCAAACAAATATTAAAGACTTCCTCAATCTATTTTAAAATCTAAGCCTTATTTAAAAACACCTTTTTGACTGATTGACAAAAAGGGGGAGAATGGTATCAGATATAATGTTGCATGAAAAGAATAAAATGTCTTTGCAATGTCTTTGCCTTGTTTAGCAGTACACTTGTTCTAACATTACTGATATTATTTGCTGTGAAAAGAATGTTTAATGCGTTAAGTTCTTCTTAAGTTCTGATACACAAAGCTCTGTAATTTTTATTAGCTAAGCTCTGATACACAAAATTCTTGAGCTTTGAAAATCTGAAACTTACAAATTGCATAAAAAGAAAACCAAAACAAGGAGTATTTCATTAAGGGGGAGATTGCTTCTCATTGCCCTAATTCTCCTTTCATTGTTTGATTCTATTAGAAGTTAATTAATTTTACTTGTTCATATACTCTTGCAAATACTATTACATAAGTAAATGTAAAGTTCTTTTGATTTTTCATGCCCAGTGTTTTGTCATCATCAAAAAGAGGGAGATTGTTGACCCTATAAGTGATTTTGATGATAACCAAATATTGGAGCATGTACATTTATTACTGACAACTCTTCAAGTATTTGATAAGTATTTTGTAGGATGTATAACATGTTCAAACTTCAACTCCTACATTTCTACATTCCTGTTTGAGTTGTGTTGTAAGTGTTTTTGTAAAGAAGAACCCAATGAAAATGCTAAGAAAAATCAAGTAAAAGGGTTACTTCAATAAGTATGTATGCCTTAGATTTTGTTTTGAGTTGGTTTGTGTGAAATTGTAAAAGAGTTGGTGAGAGTTTTCTTTAAGTTCAAATTGTAAAAATCATAAAAAAGACACTCGAGCCGACCCCAAGATAAGAAGAGCTGACTCTGATTACTGGCATGCAACAAGGATTCTGGAACGCAGCAATCCGAGCTGACTCGATGGAAAGCAAGCTGACTCTAGTGAATCTGAGTCAACTGGAATCAGTCTGAGCCGACTCCTCTAGAGTCCATTTTCTAAATGTTTTATGAGAACAGCCAGGCGAGCCGACCCGACTTAGAAAGAGCCGACTCTGCCAGACCTAATTTCAAAAGCCTGAGAAAGCGAGCTGACCCGAACTACATTGAGCCAACTCTTCTAGAGTAAGGTTTTCCGAACCTGAGAAGAAGAGCCTACCCAAGCTGAAGAGAGCCGACTCCTCGAGTTCAAGATTTTCATGATTCAAGTTCGAGCCGACCTGAGCTGCAAAGAGTCGACTCGTCTAGAGTGACATTCTGCACCCTAAGACAAAGAGCCGACTGCATTGAAGAAATGGCGACTCGACCTATCGACTCGAAGGATCCGAGATGACTCGAAGGAATCCGAGCTGACTCAAATGTCGCTTCCAGGTATCTAATGGCTAATTCTAGAATTTATTTTTAAATGCCAAAAAGTGCTCCAACGGTCACAAATCATTCCTCAATGGTCTACAATGGCTAAAACTGCCTTGGGATGATGGAAGACTTTAAATTTGAAGGAATTGAACTGCCTAAAAGCAATTAAGAAAAAAGTTCACAGTTAAGAAGAGAGTTCAACAAAAAAAGAAGAAGAGAGAGCTTCATTGAATATCCAACCAATCAAGAGAAAGAGCATAAGAGCATTCAATTCTGCATTCAAGCCTTCAACAACTCTGATCTAAAGCTTGAATCATCTTTGGAAGAAGCCACTGAAGTCATTAAAGCTTATTCAAGTGCATTCAAGTGGACTTCCAACGAGCTGCACTGGCAACTATCTGACAACTTGAGTTTGTCATTTATTGTTGCATTTATTTTCAATTCAATCTTTGAATTGTTGGGTTATTTGTGAGCCCGGTTGAAAAACTGATGCGGGACGGAAATGAAGAACCCATGGTTATTGTGAAAGAGGGGAAAGACCTAGAGCAAATCAAGGACCGTGGGAGGGCTAAGAAGCCTCCCGGGACTAGGATAGAAAGATGACTAAAAATCCGTAAAATGGTTGGACTCTTTTGGCTTTCACTTTTCTTGATGGGGATGATGAAGGAAGGATGGAAATATGGAGGGGGGAATGGGAATGAAACTCAAACCTAGGATCTAAATCCGACGGAAAACAGAGAGATGGAGGGGAATGGAGATATCTAGGGCCTCACGCCCCTCGACGTCCCAAAAGATGAAGGCAAGACGGGGCCTCACAACCCTCAACATTTCAAAGAATGAAGGCAAGATGGGGCCTCACACCCCTCGACGTCCCGAAGGACGAAGGCAAGACGGGGCCTCACACCCCTCGACGTCCCGAAGGATGAAGGCAAGATGGGGCCTCACACCCTTCGACATCCCTAAGGACGAAGGCAAGATAGGGACTCACACCCCTCGACGTCCTTAAGGACAAAGGCAAGATGGGGCCTCACACCCCTCGATGTCCCGAAGGACGAAGGCAAACGGGCCTCAGCCCAGAACCACAACAAGATTACAAATCTCAAAAATTCATTTTCAACTAACTTATTACAAGAGGAGTATGGGTATTTATAGATTCCCATATCCCCTTTGAAATTCAAAATAAAATCCCCTGAAATCCTCCCTTGATTTTGAATTCAAATTCAAAATCAAAAATCCCAAATTTTCCTTTTTTAAACCCAACTTACATTCATGAAAAAAATACCAAATAAATCCCTTTTATTTGAATTTTGAAATTCCCCTCCACTCTGAAAGTCGTGCTGCTCCAAAAATCATGCAAAACAACTCCTCTTCTAGCTGCTTTGAGAAGCATGCAGAATTTCTTTTGGGTTGCTTTGAGAAGCATGCAGAAACTCTTCATGGCCGAGCAACCAGGGGGGGTGGATCTCCGGCGGCCAGCCCGGCGGGCGGCGGCAGGGCGGCACGGTGGCACGCCAGCGGGCGGGCGGCAACGGCAGGGTAGCACGGTGGCATGGCGGCACAGACGGGCGTCACGGGGCATCACGGGAGCCCGTTCACCTTCCATGGCCATGGGCGGCGGCTGGGCACCGACGAGGCCTCCGGTGGCAAGGTGGCAGGCGGGCGGCGGCGGCCAAACGGCATGGCCGCACGTGGAAGGACGGACGCCTCCCACGTCCGTTCGTCTTCCCACAAGCGTGGGCGGCGACGGCCGGCTTTTCCGACGAGGGTGGGGCCGGCGAGCACCGGTGGTGGGTCGGTGGGGGCGGCCGGGGGTCGGGCAACCTGGATCTGGTGGAAGGGGTGGCTAGGTTTAAAAAAAAAAAAAAATAGAAAAGAAACTTTATGGGATCATAAGGTTGAAGATGGAATAAGCTGGGATAACACGGGGATAAACCTGGAATAACATTGGGATAATAGGAATAGCAGGAATAGTAGGAATAAAAAAAACTTAAACTGAAATAAAAAAATCTAGAAAATTAAAAGAAAACCCAAATGGGTTTCGGGTCCCCCATCATTCTCCTGCAGCGCGAAGAACTCGACTCCGCTGAGTTTGTCGACGAAGCAAATCTTAGTCCGCTGCTGGCTCTGATACCATGTCATCTAAAACCAAATAGGTTTTTGGTGATCCTTATTAAAACCAAGGTTTAGGTACTTGGTGATCCTGTGAAAACCAAGTTAGGTTTCTTTGGTGAGCCTATTAAAACCAAAGGGTATTGGGATTTCTTTGGTGATCCCGTAAAACCAAAGTGTAGAGGATTTGGATTATGATCCTGTAAAACAATCCTACTGTATTCAGGTGTGAATATAGTGGAAATCCCAAGTGGTATCTTGAGTAGTGGATGTAGGAGCTGGGTTGCTCCGAACCACTATAAATTTGGTGTGTTTAAGTTGTGCTTTCTCTACTCTGTTTAGCTTCTGCATTCTATAACTTTATCATAGCACGTACCACTTGAAAAGGTTTTTGAAATTGCACATTACTTGCATAAATTTTTTAAAATTCCTAATTCATCCCCCTCTTGGGTAGCCACCTGGGCAACAAAGCCTTTAACTTCAATCCATGAAATCATCATTTCATAGTGGGTACTGAAATCCAATAGACCACGTATGAGCCCGACTATGGCCGGCTCTCCCATACGTGCTTAAAGGTAGGTTCTCTAACTAATTGCTTCCCTAAGCAACTTCCAGTAATAAATTTTATCCCACAGAACCCCCAATCGGCCTTGGGGCCTCCTATTGCAGGTCTCTGGTTAAGTCCAACCATTAATATGACAAATCTGATGCTCCAGCTAACGAATGACCAAGCCCGACTTTGGCCAGCCACCTGATCACTGTTAAGAAGGTTGCACTGAACCATCATCTACGGGAGAGTAAACCCAGTAACCGGATGCACACCCGTTCTATGGACCTGCCGATGCATACCAAGCTAAAGGACTAATTACTAACCCACTTAATGGGAGGCTAAGACACCATCAACTCATTGACTTAGTCTTTTTTAGGACCTAATAATTTTAGAGGATTTTAATTAAATTATGATAGAAGAATAGAGAGAAGAACATGGATCAACCTCCCACTGATTAAATCAATTCTCAGGAGGGTTGAATTAAATTCAACAAGTTGGTCCATGGGCACCTAAATATCAGACAGGCTAATCAACTTGGATGACATGGGTTAACTCGAATCAATAAGCTCTACTAATCAGTTCTGGTTGATCGGATTGGCCAGGTAGGTGAGATCATGGGTGAGTATCTGCCATTAATCATCTTTCCTATACACTAACCAAGTTGGCCAGGAAAGAGGTAGCCTCATGCAGCCATAATAAAAATTGCCAAACCTTCCTAGACACCAATCGATTTACCATACTTGATTATATCAGCCTAAGAACTCGGGCTTACCACAAAGCCACTAATTATATCCACTTTAGAAGAATAGACTTGTTACGGCCGTAACGATGACGTGGCATGTCTCAGATTTTGTTGGGCATGATTCGAGCCACGTGGGGTCTATTTTTTTTGGCTAAGTCAGATGCAGCCCATCCCGGCCAAGGTCGAGCTCGGTCGAAGCCGCGCGTCCTTCTGCCACTCCGCCAGGTGTCCACCTAGGAGGGGTCCACCTCGGCCGAGTTCAGCGGCTCCCCCGCTCCCTCGCCAGGTGGCACCCAGAGACGGTCTCGCCTCGGCCAAGGTCAAGCCGAGCCCCTTCGCTCCTTTGCCAGGTGGCGCCCGGAGACGGGACCACCTCGGCCAAAGCCGAGCGTCCTTCTGCCGCCAAGTCAGGTGTCCACCCAGGAGGGGTCCACCTCGGCCGAGTTCGGCGGCTCCCCCGCTCCATCGCCAAGTGGCACCCAGAGACGGTCCCGCCTCGATCGAGGTCGAGCCGGGCCCCCTTCGCTCCTTCGCCAGGTGGCTCCCGGAGACGGGACCACCTCGGCTGAAGCCGAGCATCCTTCTGCCACCCCACCAGGTGTCCACCCAGGAGGGGTCCACCTCGGCCAAGTTCAGCGGCTCCCCCGCTCCCTCGCCAGGTGGCACCCAGAGACGGTCCCGCCTCGGCCGAGGTCGAGCCGGGCCCCTTCGCTCCTTCGCTAGGTGGTGCCCGGAGATGGGACCACCTTGGCTGAAGCCGAGCGTCCTTCTGCCACCCCGCCAGGTGTCCACCCAGGAGGGGTCCACCTCGGCTGAGTTCGGCGGCTCCCCCGCTCCCTCGCCAGGTGGCACCCAGAGACGGTCCCGCCTCGGCCGAGGTCGAGCCGGGCCCCCTTCGCTCCTTCGCTAGGTGGCTCCCGGAGATGGGACCACCTCGGTCGAAGCCGAGTGTCCTTCTGCCGCCCTGCTAGGTGTCCACCCAGGAGGGGTCCACCTCGGTCGAGTTCGGCGGCTCCCCCGCTCCCTCGCCAGGTGGCACCCAGAGACGGTCCCGCCTCGGCCGAGGTCGAGCCGGGCCCCCTTCGCTCCTTCGCCAGGTGGCGCTCGGAGACGGGACCACCTCGGCCGAAGCCGAGCATCCTTCTGCCACTCCGCCAGGTGTCCACCTAGGAGGGGTCCACCTTGGCCGAGGTCGACAGCTCGTACCGAGAAGGTCCCACAGAATGGGGGCACGGGCTCCGAGGTTGCCCCTCAAGCCATGCGCGCCGCACCCCGAGAAAGGCGCCCCGTACAGATGGCGGTGACATGCGAAACATCACTTACGTCGGCCCGACATGTTCCGCAATCGAGAGACGAGGCCCTGACAAAACAGGGCCCGATAACGGACAGCGTCGACGCCTAGGAAGGAGGGCGCTCATGCTCGGCCCGAGGTCTAATCGGCAGTCTAACCAGCGCCCCCCTCCTCTACTCTTTCCCCGCTGGGCTCGACGAACAAGGCCGGAAAGCTGCCCAGCCCTCTGATCCAGAAGGGGAAAGAGAAAGGGACGGAGGGGAGGAGGTGAAAGCGACAAAAGGAACCTACCGGGAACGGAAGATGGAGGGAAAACAGGAGGAGATAAAAGGAAGGAGAGGATAGACGACAAGGTAAGTGAAGTGAGGCAAGCAAGAAACAAAGGCTGGAAGCTCCGCTTCAAGAGCAAGATCCAAGGTCCCAAGAGGGGGTCGCTTGGCGTGAGCTCGGCAAAGGAATCCAGCCGGGTTTCTGGTCTTTCTGGCACCTTTCTTGCTAGCACGTTCTCTGAGTCTGGGACTCCTTCGGGGGCTCATCCCAGAGAATCTGTTCCCTCTCGCCATCTACTAACTTGACCGTCGGAGCTCCCTCGCCGGGATCCCCGGCCAGGGTTTCTGACCTTGCCTTACAGGTTCGGTCCAGCCAGGAGGACCTAGGGGCGAGACGGTCTGGTCGCATCGGCAGTTCCGAAGCCACAGGCGCGGCAGCGGGATCGGCAACAGGACTAACCCATCTAACTATTAGATAGATATTAAAGAAAAGGTCCTTAATCAATATTTGATTAGTTCTCTTAAGTCCAATTCAACTAACCTTAGGTCTAACCCAATTAACGGATCCAATCAGACAGCTAACCCAATTAACCCGGATGGCTTATTCGAATGACATTAGGTTTCATAAACCCTAATTGGCTTGTCATTTAATTAATCTTTCAATTCATAATTGTTAGATTATAAGCCAACTTTAAATTAAAACATTTTTAATTAAATTCATGTAAAACCCTTTTACATCTTTCATGCATCATATTTAGTTCTATCATATCAATTTATGATATTGTTGGGAATTGTGTCCCAAAGCCAATCGCCTGGGTTGTAGGCAGTTGAGCTAAGTATTATTTTTTTCAATGAATTAATAAAATATTATTTTTGACAGCTCATCACATATTGTATTTCCCTAAAAGAACTCTTTCTATGTGATGAAGTCCTTAGGACTACACTAATTTCGATACAGAGAGGATGTATCGAGTGGTCCTTAAACCCTGTTCACAACCAAAGGATATATTGTACTGGACAGCAATATATTAAGTATAGGTTGTTGTAGTTTACATCGTTTGGTTGTCCTCTTGACCAAATGAGTGTGGTGACACTGATGTGATCTACAAGTGGGATATATGTGATATCTCATTGAACGTGACTCCGTGCAGTCCCTTTCTGCCAAAGGGATACTCACGATTGGATATGGGTATAAGTGTCCCTCTGACCTGAGGTCATCACGGTAGCTTGCAAGCAACTCCCTGTGCTTTGGTGCCGGACTACCCGGATTTTTAATCCGGTGATGGAAGGTTTCTGGGTACAGGTAAGTACTTGTGGAGCAGTGATGGACTAAGATGGAATTGACCTGTCCAAACAGTTTGGATTGAATGTCTCGCAGTATCTAAATTTAGCAAATCCTCGGTCGGGGTAGCCGTATTGAAGAGTCACTGGGCTTGCGAGGTTGAGACACGTAGTCGACTGACTCAGTCTGGGTTGGCAGCCCAATCTCAGTCGTCCTGAGCATTAGAGGTCAAAGGGATGAATTATACGATAACCATATGCCAGAGGTTCGATAGTTTGCTCCCGCATCTTCGACCTATCCGGACGCCGGGACCCATTGCTAGATGGTTTCCTGTGCTGGTACTAAAAATTGTTCTAGTGCTACCGTTTAGGTTCGAACCTATGAGGTCACACGCCACAGAGGATAACTCTCTGATCCGGATACCGATTACGATTGGGAATCATCTCGATTTTATGGTCACAGTATTTTTGAGCACTCTTTTCCCCATCTTGCCCTTGTCTGTGTCGACCGAAAAATGTTCCGGGTTGACCAGCTCTGCGCCAGGATTTTCTG
Source organism: Areca catechu (assembly GCA_021397845.1). Classification (NCBI taxonomy): domain Eukaryota; kingdom Viridiplantae; phylum Streptophyta; class Magnoliopsida; order Arecales; family Arecaceae; genus Areca; species Areca catechu. The sequence goes on along the minus strand of CM038043.1, from coordinate 87,633,063 downwards.
AATCAGTTTTGAACTGATTCGGAGTTCGTTTCGGCCTCCAATTGGTTGTGAATCAATTTTATTCCCTGAACCAGGTTCAATTGGATTGAACCGTTTGGTTTAATGGGATTAAACCAAAATGGGTTGGTTTAAATGGTTTGAACCATTCTTGCCTTGGACCGGTTTTGGTTTCTTAATTTTTTTTCTCCCGTCGTCGTTTCACACGGTGTATTGTGGAAAGGAAGTCCATTCGTTTGGGAGAAATGCCAAAACGGTGAAGGCCGAACGCTGGCGTCTTCTCCTCTCCCTCATTTAAGGCTCCTTAATGGCTTTAATCCCTCCCTTAATATCTTGTTAATTGGGTTTACTGCTGCTACCAACTGCTGTCGCTGCCGCTCCCCCTCCCTTGCTCCTCCCAGCAGCTTATAAGATGCATATGCCGTCCCCTGTTTCAAAAAGTGATTTGGGAATGAAGCTTTCAACGAGAGATATATTTCTGCTGGGTTGGTTTTGCTTCGTGTGAAGAGAACAGCAAGTGCTGTTCTTCTTAGAGTTTACAAATCCCCTGAGAACTTGATTCCTTCCATTGGGTATTGCAAGGGCTGGGTTTAGGAGGGTGTGAGGGAGAGTTTTCCCATTGTTTCAAGTGCTCCAAAAATCCCTGCTGCAGCAATTCTGTTTTGCTGCAGCAACCTGTGACCGTGAACCATCTTCCGGCGGCTAGCACCACGCGTGGAGAGGGATCGGAGAGCCCCGGACATGTCTCCCCTCTAGAGGGAGTATTCTTCTACTCCTCGGAGCAAACCACGCGAGCCGGGATCGCTCCAGTTGCCCGAAATCCAACGACGAAGACAGCTACTCTGTTCTGCTGCCATTTTCGCATAGCAGACTTCGGCGAATTTTTACGATTTATTGGCTTAGTTTTTCTTGCAGAAACTAGTGCCAAATAGAAGAGGACTTCCTTAAGAATCTACAGCTTAAATTTGGGAGTGATCGGAGGTCCGGAAGGTGGCATTCCGGGGACTTTTCGGAAGCCCAGTTTTCAGCCCAAGGTGCAAGACGACTGGAATAACTTTATTCCAGTTATTCCAGTCTATTCCAGGTTTATCCCAGACTTATTCCAGCTGGGAATAAGGTATGTTTTTGGGTTTTAATTTCGGTGCATGTGTAGATCTAGATTTATTAAAATATTTATAAATATTATATGTCCTGTATCATGCCAATACATGCATCTTGCGTATGCTAGATCCTGTGCGGAGTAGGTATTTTCCGACTTTATTAAAAATGTTTTAAAATCTTACCTATTCCCTGTACTGTTGCATGCTTAGCGTAGGCACCTGCAACCATATTTTTACTTTCAGTGGTATCAGAGCCAGGTTCTAGTGTAACATATCTTGATGCATGTATAGTAGATTAAATTGTTTAATCTTGGTATTAGAGAGTACTTTTAGAAACCTAGTTGAGACCTTCACCATGGCCGTGTGTCTTTGACACGATGCGGTTCATCTGTGTTGGCCTCTTCAGAAGGATCCTTTAAGGAAATCAAAAAGAATTTAAAATTATTTTATAATTTTGGCATGATTTATAATTTTGTTATTTGGGTCATATAATATTTATAAAAGTATAAATCTAGATATGATGCATAATTTAAGATGTAAAATTGTTTTACATAGAGACTTAATTAAAAAATATTTTAATTAAGTATTTGGCTTAATAAAAATTTTTAGGTCTATGAAATCTAATAAAATTTGCATAAGCCAAATTGGGCAAATTGGGTTAGCTGATTAGTTGGGTCCATCACTGGGTTAGACCTAAGTTTAGTTGAACCGGATTAAAAGAAGATTAAACAAAAGTTGTTTAAGGTCTTTCTTTAGAACTATCTAATAGTTAGATTAGTTGATCCGTTCATCTAAAATGGATCCAATTAGTGGCTCAGTGGACGCCCGAGTCTTTAGGCTAGTCTGATCGAGTCTGGTAAACCGACTGGTGTCGAGGTAGGTTTGGCAATTGTGATCATGGTTGTATGAGGCTACCTCTTTCCTGGCCAACTTGGTTGGTGTCTAGGAAAGATGGTTAATGGCGGATACTCACCCATGATCTCACCTACCTGGCTAGTCGAGTCGACCAGAACTGATTGGAAAAGCTCAATGACTCGAGTTAACCCATGTCACCCAGGTTGATCGGTCTGACTGATCTATAGGTTCCCATGGATCATTTGTTGATTTATTTCAACCCTCCTGGAATCTGATTGATTCAGTGGGAGGATGATCCATGTCCTTGTCTCTTTTCTTCTGTCATAATTAAAAATCCTCTAAAATTATTAGGTCCTTAAAAAGACTAAGTCAAGGAGTTGACAGTGTCTTAGCCTCCCATTAAGTTAGATAGAAATGTGTCCACTAGCTTGGTGTGCATCGGCAGTTCCATAGAACGGGTATACATCCGGCGACTGGAATTTCTATCTGATCGATGATGGTTCAGTGCAACCTCCTTAACGGGACCAGGTGGGCCGGCCATAGTCGGGCTTGGTCTTTAGTTAGCTGGAAGCATTGGATTAGTCATTTTAATGGTTGGACCTAACCAGAGACCCGCAATAGGAGGCCCCTAGGCCGATTGGGGTGTTCTCTGGGGCAAAATAAAATACTGAAAATTGTTTAGGGAAACAATTGGTTTACGAACCTACCTTTAGGCTTGTATGGGTGAGCCGGCCATAGTCGGGCTCATGCGTGGCCTATTGGATTTCAGTACCCACTTGAAAAAGTGTTTTCACGGATTGGAGTTAGAGGCTACCAATCTGAAAAATTAGTGGGAGAAACCTTTAGACTAAAGTCCAAGTCTTTTGGTTAATTTATTAATTCATACACTAATAGGTCTTATTTTCTTTTCAGATGTCTTCCAATTTATCGCTCCGGTCACTTCTCGATAACGAGAAGTTAAAGGGTCACAACTTCGATAGTTGGTATCGAAAGTTGAGAATAGTTCTGGAGCACGAACGGATCCTGTATGTGATAATGGATCCGGCACCTGAAATCCCTCCCGCTAATGCACGGACTACGGTCAGAGATGCTTATCTGAAGTGGGTCTCTGATCGCACTACTGTCCGTTGTATTATGCTAGCGGCGATGAACGACGAGTTCACTCGCAAATTCGAGGAGGCCCAACCTGATGAAATCCTTCAAAAGTTGAAGGAATCCTTCGGCACCCTGGATGATGTAGAACGGTACAAAGTGTCTTGTGCCATCTACAACTCCAAGATGCCGAATGGCGGTTCAGTCACTGATCATGTATTGTACATGATCGAGTTGATTGAAAAACTGGGCAAACTCGGATGCCCCTTGCACGAGCAGCTCGGCAAGGATGCGATCCTGAATTCTCTTCCCTCCTCCTATCTTGACTTTCTTGATCATTATAGAATGAACAAGCCTGCAGTCAACTACCATGGTCTTTTGGGGTTGCTGCAGACTTTCGAGAAAGACCACCAACTGAATAAGGGGGTGGTGAATTTAGTGGGAGGTAGTAGAGGTCGTCATCCCTTTAAGAAAGGGAAGAAGAAAATAAATAAGAAGGGAAAGAAAGTGCAGAATGCTCCTGGCCCTAGTCAGATCAGGAAGTATAAGGCTGATCAGTCTTCTGCAGAGTGCTTCTACTGCAAGAAGAAGGGACACTAGAAGAGGAACTGTCCTCTTTATATTGCGTCCCTTGATCCGAACAGGCCGAGAAAGTAGAAGTCTGCTGAACAAGGTATTTATATGATAAAACCTTGTAATTACTCAATTGTTGATACTGCTAACTGGGTATTGGATACTGGTAGTCCAATTCATGTTTGTAATTCGTTACAGGGACTTCAAGTTAGCAGAAGATTTGAAGATGAAGAACAGTTTCTGAGCGTCGAGAATGGAAATCATGTTCCAGTACTGGCGGTCGGAGTCCTGCGTCTTGTCTTTGAGTCTTGTACTGTCGAACTAGTCGACTGTCACTATTGTCCTAGTTTCATTATGTGCATAATCTCTGTAGGCCTTTTGGCCAATTGTGGTTTTGAACTATCAATAAAAGGAGATTTTTGCAATGTTATTTTGAATAACTCTGTTATAATGAAAGCTAGATTAAATAATGGCATATATGTACTATCAAGGCCTGTTAGTGTAATGTACACTTCTAGCAAACGCCCAAGGTTAGATAATGTCAACGATTTGTATCTTTGGCACTGTAGGCTAGGTCATATTAACCAAAATAGGATAAACAAGATGCGAGGAGATGGACTCCTCGAGGTCAGTGATTCTGAATCACTGCCCACTTGTGAATCCTGTTTACTTGGTAAAATGACCAAGTCACCTTTTACTGGAAAAGGTGAACGAGCTACAGAACTTCTAAGTCTAATACATACTGATGTATGTGGACCGATGACAGTTAGTGCTAGAGGAGGATACAAATATTTCATTACTTTTATAGACGACTTTTCAAGGTTCAGTTATGTCTTTTTAATGAGACATAAGTCTGAGTCGTTTGAAATGTTCAAACGATACCGTAATGAAGTAGAAAAGCAAACTGGAAAAAGTATTAAAACCCTTCGATCTGATCGAGGTGGCGAATATTTATCTGGTACTTTTTTGACATATCTTGAGGAGAATGGAATTCTCTCTCAGTGGACTCCTCCAAGAACACCACAGTTGAATGGTGTGTCCGAAAGGAGGAATCGAACCTTGTTGGACATGGTTCGATCCATGATGGGCTTTGCAACTCTGCCGCTATCCTTTTGGGGATATGCGCTTCAGACAGCCTGTTACTTATTAAATAATGTTCCAAGTAAGTCTGTTGTCTCCACTCCGTATGAGATGTGGAATGGACGTAAACCATCAATCTCACACCTTCGGGTCTGGGGTTGTCCGGCTTACGTAAAGCGTTTAGACTCAGACAAACTTGGTCCTAGGTCTGATCGGTGTTTATTTGTTGGTTATCCTAAGAAAACCAAAGGGTATTTCTTCTACTTGGAGAATGAACAAAAGGTGTTCGTTGCTCTTAGAGCTATCTTTTTGGAAAAGGAGTTCCTTGGAGAAGGAACTATAGCCTCTAAGATTGAACTTGATGAAGTTCAGCCAATAGAAGAACCTACACACTCTAAGGACATCGTAGAACCGGCTGTGATTGAATCACACCCAGAACCCATTAGGAGATCCGGTAGAATACCGCATCAGCCGGACAGATACTACGGTTTCTTGGTCCGGGACGGCGATCCCATTGAGCTCGATGAGAACAATGAGGATCCGATCACCTATATGGATGCACTTCAGAGATCTAACTCTGAGGCATGGCTTGGAGCCATGCGATCCGAAATGGAGTCCATGGAAATCAACAATGTTTGGACATTGGTTGATCCGCCTGAAGGAATAAAACCCATCGGGTGTAAATGGATCTTCAAGAGGAAAAGGGGCGCAGATGGGAAGATAGAGACCTATAAAGCCCGTCTGGTTGCCAAGGGGTATCGTCAACGATATGGTATCGATTATGACGAGATTTTCTCCCCTGTGGCAATGCTCAAGTCCATTCGGATCATGCTTGCTTTGGCAGCATATTTTGATTACGTGATCTGGCAGATGGATGTCCGAACCGCTTTCCTAAACGGGGAACTGGAAGAGGAGGTGTATATGATACAGCCTGAAGGGTTCACATCCGTAGATGAATCAAAAGTATGCAAGTTGCAGAGGTCCATCTATGGACTCAAGCAAGCATCTCGAAGTTGGAACTTACGGTTTGATAGGTGTATCAAATCGTACGGCTTCGTTAGGAACGGAGAAGAACCGTGCATCTACAAATGGGTTAATGGTTCTGTGATTGTATTCCTAGTACTGTATGTTGACGACATTCTCTTAATCGGGAATGATGTCGCAGCATTGCAAGGAATAAAGGTCTGGTTATCATCTCAGTTCTCCATGAAGGACTTAGGTGAAGCTTCTTACATACTAGGTATGAAAATCTATAGAGATAGATTTAAGAAGCTTTTGGGACTATCCCAGTCTACGTACATTGACACCGTGCTGAAACGGTTCAGCATGGAAAATTCCAAGAAAGGCTATCTCCCGATTGGTTCTGGAATTACTCTTTCCAAGAAGGATTGTGCGACAACTCCTGAGGAAAGAGAGCGCATAAGTAGAGTACCTTATGCTTCAGCAGTAGGCTCTATCATGTATGCTATGACTTGTACTAGACCAGACGTGGCATACTCACTAAGAGTAGTGAGCAGATACCAGTCTGACCCAGGTGAGGTGCATTGGAAGGTGGTTAAGTCCATCCTTAAGTATTTGAGAAATACTAAAGACCAATGGCTGATTTATGGAGAACCTGACTTGAAACTTGTGGGGTACTATGACTCCAGTTTCTAGTCGGATAGAGATGATAGCAAGAGTGTGTCAGGGTTTGTATTTACCCTGAATGGAGGAGCGATCTGCTGGAAAAGTTCCAAGCAGGCAACTGTTGTAGACTCGGTATGCGAAGCAGAATATATTGCAGCATCAGATGCAGCAAAGGAAGCTGTGTGGTTGCGGAAGTTCCTTGGAGAGCTAGGGGTGGCACCTTCCCTAGATGGTCCTGTTCTGGTGTACTGTGACAGCACTAGAGCCATTGCTCAAGCTAAGGAGCCTAAAGCTCATCACCGCACCAAGCACATACTGCAGTGCTACCACCTCGTACGAGAGATCGTTGAACGAGGCGACATCAATCTACTGAAGATCGATGGAAAAGAAAATCTGGCTGACCCCTTCACTAAAGCCCTCGGAATAAAAGAGTTCAACTATTGTAAAAGGGAAATGGGTATTAGATACTCTTCTGATTGGCTTTAGTACAAGTGGGAGTTGTTGGGAATTGTGTCCCAAAGCCAATCACCTGGGTTGTAGGAGGTTGAGCTAAGTATTATTTTTTTTCAATGAATTAATAAAATATTATTTTTGGCAGCTCATCACATATTGTATTTCCCTAAGAGAACTCTTTCCATGTGATGAAGTCCTTAGGACTACACTAATTTCGATACAGAGAGGATGTATCGAGTGGTCCTTAAACCCTATTCACAACCAAATGATATATTGTCCTGGACGGCAATATATCAAGTATAGGTTGTTGTAGTTTACATCGTTTGGTTGCCCTCTTGACCAAATGAGTGTGGTGACACTGATGTGATCTACAAGTGGGATATATGTGATATCTCATTGAACGTGACTCCGTGCAGTCCCTTTCTGCCAAAAGGATACTCACGATTGGATATGGGTATAAGTGTCCCTCTGACCTGAGGTCATCATGGTAGCTTGCAAGCAACTCCCTGTGCTTTGGTGCCGGACTACCCGGATTTTTAATCCGGTGATGGAAGGTTGCTGGGTACAGGCAAGTACTTGTGGAGCAGTGATGGACCAAGATGGAATTGACCTGTCCAAACAGTTTGGATTGAATGTCTCGCAGTATCTCAATTTAGCAAATCCTCGGCCGGGGTAGCCCTAGTGAAGAGTCACTGGGCTTGCAAGGTTGAGACACGTAGTCGACTGACTCAGTCTGGGTTGGCAGCCCAATCTCAGTCGTCCTGAGCATTAGAGGTCAAAGGGATGAATTATACGGTAACCATATGCCAGAGGTTCGATAGTTTGCTCCAGCATCTTCGACCTATCCGGACGCCGGGACCCATTGCTAGATGGTTTCCTGTGCTGGTACTAAAATTGTTCTAGTGCTATTGTTTAGGTTCGAACCTATGAGGTCACACGCCACAGAGGATAACTCTCTGATCCGGATACCGATTACGATTGGGAATCATCTCGGTTTTATGGTCACAGTATTTTTGAGCACTCTTTTCCCCGTCTTGCCCTTGTCTGTGTCGATCGAAAAATGTTCCGGGTTGACCAGCTCTGCGCCAGGATTTTTCTGAATCAGTTTTGAACTGATTCGAAGTTATTTTCGGCCTCCAATTGGTTGTGAACCAATTTTATTCCCTGAACCAGGTTCAATTGGATTGAACCGTTTGGTTTAATGGGATTAAACCAAAATGGGTTGGTTTAAATGGTTTGAACCATTCTTGCCTTGGACCGGTTTTGGTTTCTTAATTTTTTTTCTCCCGTCGCCGTTTCACATGGTGTATTGTGGAAAGGAAGTCCATTCGTTTGGGAGAAATGCCAAAATGGTGAAGGCCGAACGCTGGCGTCTTCTCCTCTCCCTCGTTTAAGGCTCCTTAATGGCTTTAATCCCTCCCTTAATATCTTGTAAATTGGGTTTACTGCTGCTACCAACTGCTGTCGCTGCCGCTCCCCCTCCCTTGCTCCTCCCAGCAGCTTATAAGATGCATATGCCGTCCCCTGTTTCAAAAAGTGATTTGGGAATGAAGCTTTCAATGAGAGATATATTTCTGCTGGGTTGGTTTTGCTTCGTGTGAAGAGAACAGCAAGTGCTGTTTTTCTTAGAGTTTACAAATCCCCTGAGAACTTGATTCCTTCCATTGGGTATTGCAAGGGCTGGGTTTAGGAGGGTGTGAGGCAGAGTTTTCCCATTGTTTCAAGTGCTCCAAAAATCCCTGCTGCAGCAATTCTGTTTTGCTGCAGCAACCTGTGACCGTGAACCATCTTCCGGCGGCTAGCACCGCGCGTGGAGAGGGATCGGAGAGCCCCGGGCGTGTCTCCCCTCTAGAGGGAGTATTCTTCTACTCCTCGGAGCAAACCACGCGAGCCGGGATCGCTCCAGTTGCCCGAAATCCAACGACGAAGACAGCTACTCTGTTCTGCTGCCATTTTCGCACAATAGACTTCGGCGAATTTTTACAATTTATTAGCTTAGTTTTTCTTGCAGAAATTAGTGCCAAATCGAAGAGAACTTCCTTAAGAATCTACAGCTTAAATTTGGGAGCGATCGGAGGTCCAGAAGGCGGCGTTCCGAGGACTTTTCGGAAGCCCAGTTTTCAGCCCAAGGTGGAAGACGACTGGAATAACTTTATTCCAGTTATTCCAGTCTATTCCAGGTTTATCCCAGACTTATTCCAGCTGGGAATAAGGTATGTTTTTGGGTTTTAATTTCGGTGCATGTGTAAATCTAGATTTATTAAAATATTTATAAATATTATATGTCCTGTATCATGCCAATACATGCATCTTGCATATGCTAGATCCTGTGCGGAGTAGGTATTTTCCGACTTTATTAAAAATGTTTTAAAATCTTACCTATTCCCTGTGCTGTTGCATGCTTAGCGTAGGCACCTGCAACCATGTTTTTACTTTCAGATATTGCAATCCTTAAAAATTATAGACATGCCAATGTAAAATCATGTATCAAGATTAAAACATTTTTAATACCATACGTTTCCTTTAAGGATCCTTCTGAAAAGGCCAACACAGATGAATCGCCTCGTGCCATAGAAAATTAGGGATTTTAGACCCTGATCAATCTCTACAAATACATGGCCATGGAGAAGGTCTCAACTAGGTTCCTAAAAGTAATCCCTAAACTAGATACAGATCCAAAATCAACAATACATGCAATCATGATATGCTACACAGGAACCTGTGGCTCTAATACCACTAAAGGAAAACCAGTGTACTGGACGCCTACCCTAGGCATGCTACACTAGGAAGTAGGTATTGCATAATTAAAATTTTTAACATGCATACGGAAAAACCTACTCAAGCACAGAATCTAACATAAACATGATGCATGAAAGTGAAACATAGGCATGTATAGGCAATTCCAATAATCATAAACAATATGATAAAATCTAGATCTAAACATGAATGATTAACAAAAAACAAATCACATACCTTGTAGAGCTTCCTTTAACAGCAAATTAAGGCAGTCGGTTGAACTCCTTCAACAGCAAATCAGATATGGAAGTGATCGATCCAATCTCTCGAGGTGTCCAAATGTCCACCCTCTAGAGTATTCATGCATGGGCTCTCGCTGATCCAACTCCCGGAAGGATGCTAGTCCTTCAGGAATCAAAAAACAGGTCACGAACATGTGAAGTAGGGAAAACCAAAGAATCTTCATGCACGGTCTTCTCCAAGACCGCACATACTCTACCAAGAGGACACAAAGGAAAAACAAAAATAAGGGAGGATGTCATGGAATGCTTCAACGAATTTTTCACTCAAAAACTCGTCCCAAAAACTCTCTCACACATGCCCTGTTTCTCCTCTCACGGATGCCCTGTATTTGCACTCTCTCAAGCACTGCTACTTCCTCTCTCCCCTTCTCACGGCCTGCAACCGAGAGATCTTAATGCCGCTTAGAAAATCCATGAAAGCCAAAGGAAAAACACCATGAGCTCAGTTCTTATCCTCTTTAATCTATCACAGCCTACCACCCGAAAAATTCAAGAGGTAGAGAAAACTGTGAAGGCTGGGAAGATGCGTGAGAGGAAAACCAGATAAAATCAAACACCATGGATAGGCTTTAGATCGGTTTCAAAATAGCTGGGAACCGCAGGCTCTTGATCGGTGGAGAGAAATAAGGGAACCACGTGAGACTCAATTTCTGATCACTAGGCAATGGAAAATAATATGAAATCCCAACCTCATCTGATCCGATCAACATGCAGATCTTATCTCATTCAATCGGTGAAACAATGAGAAGAGAAATAGGGCAGACTTCAAAACTGGTTTTTAAAGTCCTAGGAGAAAATAATGGTGTAAACAAACCAAATATTAAACCAGTTCATTAAAACCCAAAAACTGGTTCAACAAACCCCGGTCCGACCAAACACGATCAAGTAAGAAAACTGGGTCCAGTCATGGTCTACCAGGAACAATTCCTGGTTGACATAAACCAATCCTGGTCGATCCAAATCAAACTAGGTAGATCAAAATAAATCCAATGTGTGCTCAATCAATCCATTTGACCTTTTAATACCGAAATGATTTCCAATCGTTGATCAGTTCCTGGATCAGGAAGAAATTCTCTATGGTGTGTGACCTCATAGGTTCGAACCTAAACGGTAGCACTGGAACACTTCCAGTACCAGCACAAGATACCATCTAGCAATGGATCCCGGCATCCGGATAGGCCGAAGATGCGAGAGCAATCTATCGAACCTCTGGCATATGGTTACCGTATAATTCATCCCTTTGACCTCCAATGCTCAAGATGACCTAGGGTTAGACTGCCAACCCTAACTGAGTCAATCCACATGTCTCAACCTCGCAAGTCCAGTGATTTCTCACTAGGACTATCCCGGCCAAGGATTTGCCAAATTGAGACATTGTGAGACATTCAATCCAAACAATTTGGACAGGTCAATTCCATCTTGGTCCACTCCTACTCCACAAGTACTTGCCTGTACCTAGAAACCTTTCATCATCGGATTAGAAATCCAGGTAGTCCGGCACCAAAGCATATGGAGTTGCTTGCAAGCTACCATGGTGACCTCAGGTCGGAGGGACACATATACCCATATCCAATCACTAGTAATCTTTTGGTAGAAAGGAGCTCCAAGGAGTCACGTTCAATGAGATGTCACACATCTCACTTGCAGATCACATCAGTGTCACCACACTCCTTTAGTTAAGAGGACAACCAAACAATGTGAACCACAACAACCTACAGTTGATACATTGACGTCCTGTACAATGTATCCTTTGGTTGTGAACCTTTTAAAGGACCACTCGATATATCCTCTCTATATCTAAGTCAGTGCAGTTCTAAGGACTTCATCACATAAATAGAGTTCATTACAGGAAAATGAATAATGTGATGAGCTGCCAAAATAAAGTTTTATTAATTCATATACAAATTACAATACTGAGCACAACCTCATACAACCTAAGCGATTGGCTTTGGGACATAATTCCCAACATGTAAAACCTAATTTCCATCTATTTTTGTCTAATTTCTTGAAGTTGAACATGCTCCTAATAGGCCTTCTTAGACCTAGGATCATAATTTTCTTTTCTTTTTGATTGATCTAGCATGTGGGTAAGATGCTAATTGACACAAGATAAACCTAACCTAATCTTGTCTAGTTTCGGGAATAAAATCATAAGAAAAATCTAAAATATTTGCTTTCTTTAATCTGATTTTCTTCATGTTCATCCCTTGCATATCATCTTGTATCATATTAGAATCTCATCCCTCATTAATTTTGGTATCAGAGCATAGTTTAGGGCATGTTCTTGCATCATAGTCTAGATTTCTGCATGCTATTTTTTGTATAACCCCTTAAAACATAGGACTGTTTTCCCTATCAAATATTTTTATTTTTTTTTATTTTCACAGTGAATATCCTCTGTTTTGTTCTATATTTTCTGATATTTTTTTGGATTTTTTTGGATACAAAAATCAACAAAAAAATAGCAAAAGTAAAACTTTAACAAAAATATGTATCTTGTCATCTGCATTAAGGGTCTGAGTTTAGATTTTTTCATGAACTTAGGCATTTTATTTTTCGCTTAAATTTGCATCACGTCATCTTTGTTGAGTCCTTTGTTTTAATAATATTTTTCTCAGATTTTACAGAACCAAAATTTACAAAAAAATTGACATCCTGGAAACCCTAACCATAATTCTATGTTTTCCTGCAACCATTTAGAAACCCTAGGTTTTGCATAATAATACTATTTTAGTTTTGTATGAAATTTGGTAGGAAGCATCCTTGCACACCATTATCTGTTCTGTAAATTTTTTAGAATTTTTATTCATTGAAATACATGCTAACATCTACATCAAACAAACCCTAATTTCAGTTTTTGCATATCTGACTAAACCAAACCTAATCAACTACCAAACCCACTTCATCCAAGCCAATTTTTGTTTGATAACTTAACCAACTCAAATTTAACTTGTCACCTCATAAGAAAATAAAAATACATATTTTTTATTTTTTTTATTAGATTGCATCATGTTTCATTGTGTGTTCATCATCTCATTCAATTAATCTTAAGGGCAATTTCCTATCTCAAATCAGGGCAAGATTTCATCACCTATCCTCGATCCAAAATAACCACCCAGCATTATAACCCAAGCCTTAATTAAAATCAATTAACAACCTAATTTGCTCTAGTGAGCTTAGGGACACCAACAGGTTGGGTCCGAGTTGTGTGGGTTAACTAGTGCATTCAATTCCTCAACTATTATTAGAAACTGGTGTCTAAGGCTAGAGGTCCAGAGACAAATGCCCTAAGTGGACTGGTGGTTACTTAATTAGGACCTTGTCACAAGTAGGGGGAGCCTCCCACCACCCCACCTCTTACCTAGCCAAAGGAAGGATTAGTTGTTAAGTTGGGTGTAAGTTGAGTTGACCCACTCAATTTTGGCTCTAGGTCTAGCAAACCCTAGAACATACTGATCCTTGCATGCTTGACTGCACCATACTACTTTGAGTGATTGATTACATGACCACTAGGTTAGGAACCAAATATCAACAGTCTAAGCCCCAACCTAGCTCAGCCATGGAATCCAACTTTAAGATCTTCATGAAAGCCATGACTGAACAATTTGACTAGGTGAACCAACAGAACGCCCAATCCATTGCCCAATTAACCACCTAGATTAACCAGTCCAATACCGAATCCCAAAACTAGTTTGCCCAGTTGACTGCCCAGATAAACCAAATAACCCAATCCAATAACCAAGCGACCCATAGGATTAGTATCCTTAGATATGAGCCCAGTATTAGTCCACTTCCTCTTAGTCAACCCACCCCTATCCCAGTCATTAGTCAATTTTTTCTTAGCCAACCCCCTCTTGCCACCCCATTGGTTCACCAGAATGACCTTGAAGATGAGATATATGAAGCCGATTTGAGCCTAGTGGATAAGTATAAGGAAGAAGAAGAAAAGATACCTATAGAAGATCCCGAATTAGTTGACCCTAACCAAACCCAGATATAAGCCAACCCAGAATTAGTTGACCTGACCAAACCCAGATAGAAGCCAATCCAGAATTAGTTGACCCTGACCAAACCTAGATAGAAACCAACCCAAAGTTAGCTGACCCTAACCATATCCAAACTGAACCTGTAGTGGAAGACCAGTTAAAGGAAGAGAACTCAAATACTATTATTAGAATTATACCTGAGGAGACTTTTAAAGAAAGTCCAATTATAGAGCCTAGTCCTAAATTTCATGAACCAAAAGACTTTATTGTGGATTTGGCTTATCAGTACCCTCAGGATGAATCCCCTCATGTAGTTTTCATTGAAGATCTCTTCCCTGAAATTAATGATCTATTCTTCCATACTCTAGACCCTGTAGGTAAACCTCAACTCCATAAGGTCAACCTCATTAGTCTAGGACTAATCCCTAACACTCCTTGGTCAACCTCATTAGTCTAGGACTAATCCCTGACACTCCTTGTATCCTATTCTATCCAATCAACCCCAAACCCTTTTCTTACTTTCTACCCTACCAAGCTAACCCTAAACCTACCTCTTATTTTCTACCCTTTTTTGAAGCTTTTCATGTTTCTTTAACCACTAGATTGCATTTTATAAAAGTTTGCATACTGCATTCATTCATTATGCATGTTATGTTTGCATCTTACTTTTGGAGGACCCTATGGCATCTGTTAGGAGTGCATGTCAAGTTCTCATCTGTATGTCACCCACCTGACCAAAGGTCAAACCCACAGCTATAATTTAGAGTTAGTCGAGTTTGCATATTAATAAGTGTTAGTATGAGTTATTTGCCCGCATTAGGTATTTTGTCTGCATGTTAATAGGAGTTGTTTTGTGTCATTTGCACTGCATGATTAGAGATCTGCATGAGGAATTAATCATAAGATTAATATAAGCAATATTTTTATAAAAAAAATATGGTTAATTCCTGAAAAGAGTCTAAGAGTTCGCTAGGAAAATTTTGTAACAATTAGGCTACATACCTATAAGCTGGATCCATCAAAGTGATAAAGAGAGTTGTACCTAGTGCGTGAGTTACTTAATTAGGCATTAAGCTCAACCTTCAATATCTCAGACTTAGTTGAGTATAGGGAGCCAGCAATGATACCCAGTGAGTTTGAGCCTAACCCTTTCTTTGAGAGTGAACCCAACCCTGAGTGTCCACATCAATTTAGCCTGTGAGAGGAATGATTGAGCGTATCCTGGACGACCAAGCTACTAGTACCCGAATCAAAGGCTACCAGTCACTTGGTTCATTGGCAAAGTCGACTGAGATCTAAGGATTCATGGATCACTCGAGAGGATCCGCAATGCCTTAACATAGACCCGTCAGAGTAGTACCTGAGCTAGATCGACCTTCCACTTGACAGGGTCGTGTTCCTCCCACCCTGAGAGAATTGATGGGGACATCAGATCAGACATAGACTTTAAGCTTTAATTTGTCCTCTAAGTCATGTGTTGGTTATTTTTTATTAAGTCCAGTAATGAAATCCAAATTTTGTGAGTTCTGCAATAAGGTGAGCCAGTTGGATTCACTAAGTCAATGGAAGTTTTTGTTTAGTCCATTGAGTCCTATTTATCTATTCAGTGAGTCCATTATTTATTTAGGCCTATTTTGAGTCTTGTCAGTTAGTTCTTTTTGAGTCCAAGTAATTTTTATTTTAGAGGAGGACCTTTGGACCCACACTCAAGTCACCGACCCAGCATCTAGATTTCTTCATGCCGCCCAAGCCCTCCAAGAGATGGTGCCTCAGCATACCAGCCTTAGGCACCTCAAGCCCATAAGATTTCATGAAGAAGTGGCACCCCGGATCCCTATCCTTGGCACCCCAGTCCAAGGCCCACAGTAGTTGACACCCCCCAGCACATCATGAAGTTGGCACCCTATATTTTGACCCAGTCCAAGATGCCTAAGGCTTTGACCCAGTCCAAGCCTAGCAAGAATTTCATACCAATCCAAGCCCATGGAGAAAAGTCAAAGCTTCCAAGTCCAAAAAGGAGTTGATGTCCAAGTTCTACAAGGATTTCAGTCTATCAATTCTATTCAAATTATGTACTCCTTATTCTACTCAACTTTATTCTCCTAATTCTATTCATATTGTGTACTCTTAGTTTGACAAGGAAAGGGTTGGATGAATCTATAAATACCCATCTCCTCCCCCTCTTGTAATCAATCTCTTTTCATGAATTACAACTCTGGAAAATTTTTCTTGTGACAATTTGAATTCTTTGGAAGTATGTGTGAGACTTGTTCCTTTTTCTTCTTACAAAACCCTAGCCATTGTCCATCCAAGCAAGAGCCCTAAGATGCCCACCATCATCCCTCTCCAAGATCCAGATGCCCAAAGCTTCCTCCAAGGCTGCCAACCCCTGCAACTCTATCTTCCAATCATCCTTCAATCCGATCTCTAGTTTCTTATTTTTTCTTTCTTGCTTGCCTCTAACCTTTGACATTTGCAGGATCCCTCCAATGAAACCATCCTCGGATGAAGTTTTCTTTGCCTTTGAACGAAGCTGATAAAATGCTGGCGGATCTGCAAGAAAGTGACCAGATCATCCAGGCACCGATCTGAGTGGAGCGATCTCTTCTATAGAAACCAGAAATCATTGCCTAGTATGTTAAACCTAATTTCCATCTCTTTTTGTCTAATTTCATGAAGTTGAACATGCTCCTAATAGACCTTCTTAGACCCTAGGATCCTAATTTTCTTTTCTTTTTGATTGATCTATCATGTGCATAGGATGCTAATTGACACAGGATGACCTTAACCTAATCTTATCTAGTTTCAAGAATAAAACTATAAAAAAAATCTAAAATATTTGCTTGCTTTAATCTAATTTTCTTCATGTTCATCCCTTGCATCATATTAGAATCCCGTCCCTCATCACATTCAACGATGCTCGGTAGCCCTGCTCTCCCAGCTATCAGCCCTGTGGCTATTCACCTAGTAGGGAATGGACATCCTAAGTCCCTTTCCTCCCGTATCTGGCTAACAAAGATTTTTAATTATGGCCATTGAACATATCACCAAGTGGGTCGAGGTTGAACCCCTGGCGTGGATCACTGAGGCCAAAGTTAGATCCTTCTTTTGGAAGTCTTTCATCTGCTGATTCAAACTCCCGCACTCAGTCATCACAGACAATAGATGGTAGTTCTACAATCAGGCTTTCGAGGAGTTATGCACTGACCTCAACATCTACCATTACTTCACTTCGATGGCTCACCCTCAGACCAACAGGGAGGCTGAGGTGACCAACCAAACTATCTTGTAAGGGCTCCACACAAGGCTGGATGAAGCCAAGGGTCGATGGGCCAAAGAACTCCACAGTGTGCTGTGGGCCTATCAAACTACACCCCGTACGACCACCGATGAGATGCCCTTCAACCTTGTCTTCAATGCTGAAGCTGTGATTCCGGAGGAGCATGGTCTACCCATGCTACGGGTAGAGCAATATGATGAAGCTGAGAACCCAGCCCATCTCCTCCTTAACCTAGACCTCTTGGATGAGATGAGAGACAAAGCTCAGCTTTGGATGGCAGCCTACCGGTAGCGAGTGGCATGCTACTACAACTCTCACGTGAGGCCCAAGGCATTCTACCCAGGCGACCTAGTCCTTAAGCAAGTGGAGGTGTCCCAGCAGGGAGAATGTGACAAACTCTCCTCAAACTTGTCGGACCCCTACAAGGTGATCGAGGGTCTACTAGGTGGACCCTACTATCTCGCCGGGCTTGATGGTGACTGATTTACGCGAACATAGAATGCAAGCGACCTAAGGATGTACTACCACTAATGTAAGGCTTCATTTTAATTACTAAAATTCTTTTTTGGTGCAACATTGTCTTTCACCTGTGCAGGAATGCATCCGTCCAACTCCAAGTCTGACGAACAATGTCGGGAAACTTATGAAGCCCCGCACTCAAAGCCAAGAAACTTATGAAGCCCTGCACTCAAAGCTGGGAAACTTATGAAGCCCCACACTCAAAGTTAAGAAACTTACGAAGCCCTATACTCAAATCCAGGAAACTTGCAAAGCCCTATACTCAAATCCAGGAAACTTACGAAGCCCCATACTCAAAGTCGAGAAACATACAAAGCCCCACACTCAAAGCCGGAAAACTTACGAAGCCCCACACTCAAAGCCAGGAAACTTACAAAGCCCCACACTCAAAGCCGGGAAACATACAAAGCCTCGCACTCAAAACCAGGAAACTTACGAAGCCTCACACTCAAAGCTAGAAAACTTATGAAGCCCTGCACTCAAAGCCAAAAAACTTACGAATCCCCGTACTTAAAGCCGGGAAACTTACGGAGCCCCATACTCAAAGCTGGAAAACTTACAAAGCCCCGCACTCAAAGCCGGGAAACTTACGAAGCCTTGCACTCAACTGCCTTTCTCACAGTCTAGAGATGTCATCTAGGAAACACTTGAAATCCCACCATCTACTGCTTGACTCATAGCTTGGCAAATCAAAAAGCTCCAGAAGCCTCGCACTCAACCGTCTTACTCAAAGTCCGGAGATGTCAATTAGAAAATCCTTGAAATACCAGCATCTATTGCTTGACTCACAGCTTGGTGAATCAAGCCATAAGACTCCAGAAGTCCTGCACTCAACTACCTTGCTCATTGTCTGGAGATGTAAACTTAAAAATCCTTGAAATCCCACCATCTACCACTTGACTCATAGCTTGGCGAATCAAGAAGCTCCAAAAGTCCTGCACTCAAGTTTTCATGAATTCAAGACTAGAAAAGTAGGGATGAAGTGTTCTTAGAAGCCTTCGTGCCAATCCTAAGGCTTCAAAATCAACCTGGAGTGACTAAGGCCTGGGAGAGGCATGCACATGTGGTGACCATGAAGCCTATATTCTTACCATATGAAAGGGTAAAGAAGTTGAAGGAAAAATAAAGGCCAAACTAGGTATATCAGTCTGGTTGGACTATTTCTTCATTACAAAGATAAGTCCCTCACAGACTTTAAAGTATTCTTTGAAAAGGATTCTTTGGAAGTCCTTTAAGCAAAAAAAAAAGCGAAGAGAAAAGAAGACAAGTGAACGGGGCACATCAGTTGGAAAGAAAAAGATATCTTCATTAATAGAATGATTTCTTTACATCCTATGAAGGCTCCCATCATGCCGAGAAGCCTTCCAAAATCTAAGTTACAAAGAAAAAAAAGTTCAAGTCTCGCTCGCCGACTCCTTCCCTGGTCGGCGAGTGACTCCTCCTAATGATGGTGGTGGGTCCTAGGCGATAGTGGCTCTAGCTTCGACCATGACCACCTCCGGCTCTGGCTTCGGCTCCATCTTCACGGCGGGCATCCTTGGTCACACGGGGACGGGCAATGCGGGGAGGATATCTTCTAACCCCTTCAGTCTGAGGAGACAGATGTCCTTGCCAAGGAAATTGTTGAACCCCTGATGATAGGAGTCCAACACCACCTCGACGACCTCGTCCTTGAAGGCCTCGGATGCCTTGAACTTGGGGATGGCCTCAGCAACTTCCTTCTTAGACATCTCAATTAGTGCAATGGCCACCGTGGCCTTCTCCAAGGTAGCCACGGTCCTGGCCACCTCTTCTTCAAGATACACCATGTTGCACAGAAATGGAGCCCAAGAGGGGGGGTGAATTGGGTATTTTAAAAATTTAAAATAATAATAAGAGG
Source organism: Areca catechu (assembly GCA_021397845.1). Classification (NCBI taxonomy): domain Eukaryota; kingdom Viridiplantae; phylum Streptophyta; class Magnoliopsida; order Arecales; family Arecaceae; genus Areca; species Areca catechu. The sequence continues at coordinate 87,613,585 of CM038043.1, read as the reverse complement.
GACTAGTGGTGCTTGTGAACAATGATGAATTCAATGCAAGATATTCAAAGCTATAGCAATAAACAAAAGAGCAAGAGAGGAAGAGAGCAATAACACACAAATACAAGGTTTATAGTGGTTCGGTGCAAACCTAGCACCTACATCCACTCCCCAAGCCACCCTTGGGAATTTCACTATAATCCAAACAAGATTATAGTTGACTTGTTTTTCACAAGGCTCACAAGTCAAAACCTAAGTTGGTTTTATCACTTAGGCTTACCAACAAACCTTAACACTTGTTTTATCTTTGGGCTTACAAGTTAACCCTAGTTGGTTTTATTCCTTTGGCTCACCAACAAACCACAATAACCTTCTTTCAAGACACCCTTGAAAGCAAGGTCAAATCACAATGTAAAAACAGATATACAATTTAAAACTAAAACAAACTCTCTTCAAGAGTAGAATGGAATCTTTGAAGCTCAAGTTGATGCTTTGTCTTGACTCTTCCTTGGAATCTCCTTCAAAGTGCCTCTTTTGGAATGAAGTAAGGATGAGCTTGTAGGTTTTTCAAGGAATCAAACTATAAGAGACTTTTGATGTGAAGTATTTGAGAGAATATAGGCTTTTTGGCTTTTGAGTAGACTTGAATGCACTTCAATACACTTCCTTATCTTTAAAATGAGGTTGGTGGAGGTTAAATACATCATGAACCTTCCAAAAAATGGTTTGTGACTGTTGGAACCTCGGAAATAGCCATTTGGAGCTTGAAAAGCAAGTTCTGCAAGCCAGAAAAATAGATCCGTTAGAGCTGTCAGGCTGCAAGTGTCGACACTTGGCTGTCAGGTGTCGACACTTAGCTATCAAGTGTCGACACTTGATTTCTAGGTGTCGACACTTGAACTTTCAAGTGTCGACACTTGATGCACAGGTGTCGACACTTGACACAAAAATCCTCAAATTACAAAGTTCTGTATTTTCAAAATTCTCAGGCCTTGAGTCAACACTTGGAAACCTAAGTGTCGACACTTGGTTCTGGGTGTCGACACTTGGCGTGCCAAGGATTTTTGTCTATGCCAAATGCTGAAGTGTCGACACTTGACTTCCAAGTATCGACACTTGAGATTGAAAATCTCAGATTCAAGTGTAAACAGCTTTAAAAACATAAATATAGACTTTGAAATTTAAACACATAATATTTAAACATTTAGATGCCCTTTTTCAATGAAGAGGATGTCCAGATTCGTGAGAAATGCTCCATGCCATTACGTGCCATGAACCATAAGTTTTTGAGATTTTGAGGTGCTTTCTTCCTGAAAACTCATAACTTGAAATCCTCATTAGTATACAATATGCACTCAATGTTTTGTTATTCATCAAAATCACTGGGTGGAGCCAACAATCTCCCCATTTTTGATGATGACAAAATCTTGAGTAAAATGGCAATACATTTCAAACTTTAACTATTATAATTTATGAATATGAATTTAAGTCCATAAGAGAGGCAAAAACTTTATAGTTAGGAAGAATCAATCTCCCCCTTAATTAGATATCTCTTAAAGTAAATTTCAAAGATTCTCACATATGCATCAACACAATCAATACTATTTCTCAACAAATTTATGTATCCATTATTTCTCAATAGATTTATGAATCAACACTATTTCTCCCCCTTTTTATCAATCATTAGAAAGGGGAATAACCTCCCCCTCACAATGAACATGGAGACAAAAAGATGGTAGAGAAAGATAAGATAGGTATCAGAGCCAAAAATATACCAAGATAAAAGAGTATCAGAGCTAAAGATATACCAAGATAAACGAGTATCAAAGCTAAAGATGGTAAATTGAACCATTCAAACACAAATAATGAGCACTGAACTGAAATATATAAAAAACTTAAGTTTTCAGTACAAAATTTGCTGAGTCATCAGCAAGAACTAAAACATACAGATATCATCAGAGTCATATAAATATCAGACATACAACATATGAACTATAACAGACATCTGTGAGGCTAATCCTCATCAGATGGAACCTCAAGACTGAATGGGGCACAGATCCTATATCTAGTGGCTAATGCCCTAGGAGGTGCTAAAGCTCGGCTCCTAGTCCGGCCAGAAGGACCAAAGGCGGGTACAACCCTAGATGATCTAGTGGAAGGGGGGAAAGAAGATCAGCTGGTGTAACAACGTCCGGTGTGGAATCAGCCAAGGCAGTAGGACCAGCTGGGGTATAGGGAGGATCGCGACTGACCACCTCATAATCATCGGCACTGTCATCACTGTCACTGTCATGGCCCATAACCTCTGTAGCTCAGTCGTCATCCACATCTGCCCGATCACCACCCTCAGCAACATCAGCATGGTCACTCTGGTGATCGCCGCCATCATCATCATCATCATCATCATCTGATGGTACAACTACAGGGGCTGCAGGAGGTATAACGGATCTCAACAGATCCTCAATATGAGAGAATCCCTCCTCCATAGATCTATGAATCTCAGCATGCTCTGAGGTAGTATGTGCTCGAAGAAGCTCAACCTCGCTGCGTAGCTAAGTTATCTCACCCCTGATCTCAGTGGACTGCTCTCTGGCATGCTCCTCAAAAGATAGTCCAGTAGAAGGTGGCGGAGGAGCTGAAGTGTCAGGAGTCAAATGCTCTGCCTATGTCGATGGGATATCAACTAGAGGAAAAACTGCTGGCTCAGATGGTCCAGCCTCTGCCTCTCGAATCTCGTCCTCCTCATCTGGCTCCTGGCCAGACTCTCTGCGCACCCATCGACCTCCAACTAATCTGTATCCCATACGGTGCAAAGACCTCTCGTCATACACATCTGTGTGTAGTATCTCCTTGGGGATCTCCCCCTCCAGTGATACTCCACATGCTCTGAATAGTCTGGTTAGTGCCATGCTGTACGATAAACAGTGACGGCGCTATGTCATAGCATAATGCATCTGAGTAAGCATCAGGGATGAAAGATCAATCTGTCTCCTCTCAATCAGGCTCATCATCACCATCAACTCCCTCTCAGTGATGAAGTCAAATCTCCCAGTCTTCGGTAGAAGTATGCGTGCTATGATGTGGTGCAATAGGCGCATCTCCAATGACAACTGGTTCGCGGTAACTACGGATATACCGCGAACATACTCTCTCTCAAGAATGCACCTAAACGTAGCCTCTCTGTCATCACCGAAAAGACACAGACTCCCCTACGGGGGATCTCCCATACTCTGCCTAAAAGCTCATCTGTCAGTGAAATCTGAATGCCTCTAACTGTCGTAGTCCACAGAAGTCACCGACAATCCAGTGCACCATAGAACTCTCTCACTATGTAAGGATAGTACCTCTCTTGCATAGTACAGAATGGTACTAATCCTGCATCAGTGAGCACCTGTCGAATGCTGAAATGGTGCCTGTCGAAACACTCTAAGTCGACTCTCTTCCCTGAGGCTACTAACTTCCCTGCCATCCTCTCTGCAGGGGGGGACTCGATGTGGCTGCACTGCTAGCCTGTGTTGTGTCAAATCTGGCCTTCGACCTCCTCTCAACACCATGACTAGGCCTCTCCCTAACTGCAAGTCTCTTCCTGGGACCTATTACAGCAAGCTGACCAGGGAAGAAGGAAGATAGGTTTAGAGCTAAGGGACTGGCTACAGGCTGAGATAAGGAGAGTTTCATTTCTTAGATAGGTTTTAAAAACCAGTATTAAACCAATTTTGGGTTGTAAAATACCTCAAACATTGTCTGGAAAAACTATCAATCAGTTTAAAGTGAGATTTTTACAACTTATACTTTGATTAAATGATAATATTCCGAACATATATTTATAGAAAATATTTTTGTTCGTTAAAATACATTTGAACCTTTGGAAAATACTTTTTGTAAGGCCTAAAAATCAAAACCCATGGAATTTGGGTCTAAAACACTTAGGGTTTTAGCAAAGAAGTGAAAATGTCACAAACATATCATGAAAAACCTTTCTAAATCAATAATAAATGGATTTAGTATATTTAATTTTGATAAAAACCCAAATTATTTTGGCCAAAATCAATAAAACAGTGTTTTTGTGAAAAGTGGGTGAAATAAGCATGAAAACGACCAAAAAACATGGAAAATCCAAGAAAAATATGTTTAAATCACTATTCCCTCAAATGAAATTTTAGAAATCCACTAAAACATGTGAAAATCCGGTTAGAATGTTGAAAAATATCCGGAAAAACCCTATTTACTGTTGCACGGTTTTGAAAATGTCAATAATAAAACGAAAAAGAGTGAAAATAAAGTAAAAATAGAAGGGGGAAATACTTGATTTGTGATGGATTAAAGGGTAATTGGAAGGATTTGGACAGAGGGGACCACTGTTGCAAGAAATCAACGGGCGGAGAAAATGACAAAAACCCTCGGTCGGCCCTTTTTAAAAATTGTTTCTGTTTCGCAAGTGTTGACACTTAGAATGTGTCAAGTGTCGACACTTGGTCAGGTGTCGACACTTGACAATTTCCAAGTGTCGACACATGGCCAAAAAATTTGATAAAATTCGAAAAAATTTTAGAAAAAAAAAGAAAAAAATAGGAAATAATTCAATCAGATTTTTGGGACTTTTAGGAAGAGGTTTTGAGCTATAGGATTTAGGTATAATTAAAACTAAGAGAATTCTAGGAGAATGGATCAATGACACATAACTCTCTTCTAATCAGACAGAACCTATCCTCACTCAAAGGCTTGGTAAACACATCTGCTAACTGATCATCAGTACATACAAAATCAAGAATAACATTAGAGTTTTGTACATGATCTCTTATGAAATGATGTCTTATTTCAATGTGTTTACTTCTTGAATGTTGCACAGGAATTTTAGATAGATTGATTGCACTAGTATTGTCACATCTTATGGGTGTCTTAGTTAGTTTAATGCCAAAATCTTCAAGTTGTTGTTTGATCCAGAGGAGTTGAGCACAACAGCTTCCAACTGCTATATATTCGGCTTCCGCCATAGATAAAGCAACTAAGTTCTGTTTTTTGCTACTCCAAGAGATCAAATTTACTCCAAGAAACTGACAGGTTCCACTAGTACTTTTACGATCAAGTTTACATCCAACAAAGTCAGCATCAGAATAAGCAATCAATTCAAATGGAGAATCTCTAGAGTACCATAAACCAATTTCAATTGAACTAGATAGATATTTAAGTATGCGTTTAACAGCCAAAAGATGAGACTCTTTAGGATTATACTGATATCTAGCACACATACAGACACTAAACATGATATCTGGCTTACTGGCAGTAAGATATAACAATGAACCGATCATGCCATGATATAATTTTTGGTCTATAGACTTACCTGATTCATCCTTATCAAGTCTACAAGTAGAGCTCATAGGGGTACCTAAAGGCTTAGTGTTCTCCATCCCAAACTTCTTGAGTATTTCTTTTGTGTATTTTATTGGTTGATGAAGATCCCCTCTTTGGTTTGCTTTATTTGGAGTCCGAAGAAGAAATTCAGTTCTCCCATCATGCTCATCTCGAACTCACCCTGCATTAACTTTGCAAAACCTTGACAAAGAGATTCATTAGTAGCACCAAATATTATATCATCTTCATAGATTTGTACTACTAAGAGATCATCATTCTTTTTCTTTAAAAACAAAGTTTTATCTACATTACCTCTAGTAAATCATTTTTGAGCAAAAAAGTGCTTAAACGATCATACCAAGCTGTTGGAGCTTGTTTCAATCCATACAAAGCTTTATGAAGTTTGTAAACATGATTTGAAAATTCAGAATTTTCGAAACCAGGGGGTGCTCAACGTAAACTTCTTCTTCAATTAGACCATTTAAAAAGGCACTTTTAACATCCATTTGATACAATTTAAAATTCATGAAGCAAGCAAAAGCCAACAATATCCTAATTGCCTCAAGTCTAGCCACAGGAGTAAAGGTTCATCAAAATCTATTCCTTCCTCCTGATTGTATCCTTTGGCAACTAGTCTAGCCTTATTTCTAATAATACTCCATTTTCATCATGTTTATTTCGAAAAAACCATTTTGTACCAATAATTGAAGTGTTTGATGGCCTATCTACTAAAGTCCAAACATTGTTTCTTTTAAATTGGTTAAGTTCATCTTGCATAGCATTTATCCAATTACTATCACATTCAGCTTCCTCAATAGTTTTAGGTTCAATTTGAGAAACAAAAGCTAAGTAATCATAGATATTTCTAAGGGATGATCGTGTACTTACACCTTTAGATGGATCACCGATAATTAGTTCTTTGGGTGTCCATGAGCATACCTCAATTCTTTGGTAATGGATCAACAGTTGATGTATTTTCATCACCTTGTGCTTGATCTCCTTCAGTGTTTTGATCTTCGTTCTATTCCTTGGTAAGTCCTTCATTGTTGTTTATTTCTTCAGTTTTCTTGCTACCTATTTCATCAGAAAGTACATCTTCTTTTCTTGAAGATTTTTGGTTAGTTCATCAAATACCACATGTATGGATTCTTCAACAACAAGTGTTCTTCTGTTGAAGACCCTGTATGCCTTACTAGATGTGGAGTAGCCTAGAAAGACTCCCTCATCTAATTTGGCATCAAATTTACTTAAATTATCTTTACTATTGTTTAAGATGAAACAATTGTATCCAAAAACATGAAAATAATGAATTAAGGGTTTTCTACCCTTCCAAAGCTCATAAGGTGTTTTATTTAAAATCGGTCGAATTAAAACTCGACTTAAAACATAGCATGCAGTATTTATGGCTTCCGTCCAAAAATATCTAGGTAAATCATTTTCACAAAGCATGGTGCATGCCATTTCTTCAAGAGTTCTATTTTTTCTTTCTACTACCCCATTTTGTTGAGGTATCCTAAGTGCAGAAAAATTGTGATGAATTCCGTTTTCAATACAAAATTTATCAAAATCAGCATTTTCAAATTCGGTTCCATGATCACTTATCAAAGATACGACTGAAACACCTTTTTCATTTAAAACTCTTTTATGAAATCTAATGAATTCAGAAAAAGTTCATCTTTATGTGCTAAAAATATGACCCATGTAAATCATGAGAAATCATCTACAATGACTAGACCATACTTCTTACCTCCCAAACTAGATGTTCTAGTTGGCCCAAAGAGGTCCATATGAAGTAATTCCAAAGGTCTAGATGTAGAGATTACTCCTTTTGGTTTGAAAGAGGATTTGGTTGTTTTCCAAGTTGACATGGACTGCAGATCTTATCTTTTTCAAAATTGAGTTTAGGCAAATCTTTTACCAAGTTCTTTTGCTATGTTTTGAAATTAAATGCATGCTTGCATGTCCTAGTCTGCGATGCCAAAGCCAACTAGTTTCATCGATCTTGGCTTCCATTGCCACTAGGCATTGACCTTTTTGAATAGGAAGATCATCAAGATCAACCATATAAATATTGCCATGCCTATGACCAATGAACTTAATGTCATTGTCATCTAGACTAGAAACAATGCACAAAGAAGATTCAAAAACAATTTTAAAATTTTTGTCACAAAACTGACTAATGCTAAGCAAGTTATGTTTCAAACCATCAACATATAAAACATTATCAATATAAGAAGTAGGGGTGATATGGACTTTACCAATATCGATAATTTTGCCCTTTCCATTATCACCAAAAGTTACATTGCCACCATTTTGATATACGAGTGATGAGAACTGCTCCACATCTCCTGTCATATGCCTTGAGCAACCGCTATCAAGGTACCACATCCTTTTCTTATTGGTTGCAAGGCATACCTGCAATAAAGATCAAGTGGAGACTTTAGGTACCCAAGCGATCTTGGGTCCTTTTGGGTTAGTGGCATTGGTTCCTTTTGGAACCCAACTTTCTTAGTGTTACTTAGTCTTCTTTTGTTGCACATATAGGATTTGTGTCCTTTAGTACCACAAGTATAGCAAGTAATGGATGAAGATGCAGGCACAAAGAAATTTTAAAGAGTTTTGTTTCTTATGAGTTCTGAATCCTAAACCTGCTTTATCAAATACTGCTCTTTGGTTATTTAAAAGTAAATTCAATTTTTTAGAACTATAAATAAATTTTTCTACAAAAGATTTTAATTTTTAAATTTCTTCTTTATATCTTTTGTTTTCATTTAAAATTTCTTTGCTTTGTTTTGACAAATTTTCATTTGAAAGTGAGTCATTTTCTTTTTCAAGACATCTTTTTCTTTTTCAAGTGCTACAATCTTATTATTTAATTTTTTATTTTGAATAAGAAGGCATTCATTTTCATTTGAAAGTTTGTTATTTGTTTTGGCTAGATCCAAATTTTGCTTCTTTATATCTTTATGTTTTGATTTTAATTTTTGAAATTCTATGACTAATTTGTCAAAAACTTCATGAAGCTCATCAAAAGTAAATTCATTTTCTGCTTTGGAACATACCTCATCATGGTCGGCCATTAGACAGAAGTTTGCTACCTCCTGCTGTTCTTCCTTAGAACTGGAGTCTTTACTTTCACTCCAGGTTGCCATCATGGCTTTCTTTCTTAGCTTTCTTCTGCTTTTCTTTAACAAGGGGCAGTCTACCTTGAAATTGCTGGGTTTTTTGCACTCAAAGCAAGTAGGTTGCTCCTTCTCCTTTTCTTTGTCCTTCTCTTTACTCGGCTCACCTTTCAGAGTTTTTTTTTGTTTTTTTTTGTAGTTAAACTTCTTCTTCCTCATGAACCTTCTGAATTTTCTTGCTAATAGAGCCATCTCATCTTCTTCATCATCTTCCTCGAAGTCTTCTCTTGATTCGTCCCTCACAGTAGATTTGAACGTGATAACCTTCTTCTTTTTGTCGACCTCTCCATTCTTTTGTTTGAGGGAGAGCTTATAGGTCATTAGAGAGCCCAACAATTGTTCTAGTGGGAGAGTGTTGACAACCTTAGCTTCTTCAATCGCTATGACTTTTGTATCCCACGAAACTGGTAGAGACCTGAGAAGTTTGTTCACAAGTTCACCATTAGAAATAATTTTTCCTAGGCTTCTCATGTCATTCACAATGTTTGTGAACCTATTATACATCTCACTAATAGACTCAGTAGGTTCCATTTTAAACATTTCATATGTGTGAATAAGCATGTTGACCTTGGTGGTTTTCACTTGGTGTGTACCGTCATGGGTAGCCTCAAGTGTATCCCAGATCTCCTTGGCGGAGAGACAATTAGATATTCTATTAAATTCACTAGGATCAAGAGAATAAAATAAAAGGTTCATAGCCTTAGCATTAATCTCTATTTGCTTAATGTCATTCTCATCCCAATCATCTTCCATCTTTGGAGTGAGAATGCCATTAATTAACATTGTAGGCTGATGAGGACCTTTTACAATTGTCCTCCATAAATTATAGTCAAGAGCTTGAATAAATATGCACATGCGTGTCTTCCAGTATGTGTAATTTGTGCCATTAAAACGTGGGGGACGATTTGAAGCTTGACCTTCAACAATACCCATTCCTATTAGGGCTGCCATGATCTTTTACTCAAGATCCTTGGACCTACAAGAGAGTACCGGTGCTCTGATACCACTTGTTGCCCATAAATGGAGCCCATGAGGGGGGGTGAATTGGATCTTTTAAAAAATTTAAAACAATAATAAGAGGGACTACTGGTGCTTGTGAACAATGATGAATTCAATGCAAGATATTCAAAGCTATAGCAATAAATAAAATATTCAAAGCTATAGCAATAAACAAAAGAGCAAGAGAGGAAGACAGCAATCACACACAAATACAAGGTTTATAGTGGTTCGGTGCAAATCTAGCACCTATATCCACTCCCCAAGCCATCCTTGGGAATTTCACTATAATCCAAACAAGATTACAGTTGACTTGTTTTTCACAAGGCTCACAAGTCAAAACCTAAGTTGGTTTTATCACTTAGTGATGGGGAACTAATATGCATGCAATTTTATTGTATGTTTTACATGTTGATTTAGGTGATTAATTCCCAAATTTCAGATCAAAATTATTTGTAGGTAATTTTGTATGAATTTTGAAGATCAGCATGCAGATTAGGACCTAGAAAAGTAGCAAAGAAGGACCGCCGGGGCTGAGAAGCCTCGGTTAGGGCAAGTTCTCCTACAATAAAACTACTGGAGGTAGAGGGGTGTACCTGACAACGTCTGTGAAGATTGCAGCGAAGGGGTCTCTCGTTCCTCGACGGATGCGGCCTGGAAAATCGAGCCAAAGACCCGCGGATACCCGGCTTTCTGCTCGGTGATCCGATTGAGGCTTGGCTGGAGTCGTTGGATTTGTAGGAACTCAGGGACCTGCAAACGACCTATCAGGGGTTAGAAAACTCACAAAGGAACAAGAAAACAAAGGAAAAACAGCAAGGGAATGCTTCTTTTGGAGTGGGCGTCCAGGGATCTGAGATGCTTGTTGGCAGCAGGAAGATGATTGCAGCACTGGGAAGAAGAACTCTCGCAAACCCCTTTATGCACACAGCAGGGTATCACACAACTCAATAAAAGAACTCAAGGTTTTCATTCATCAAGATTCTCCTCATACAAGAGGCTAGGGTCCCTTAAATAGACCCTTAACCTTGGGCCCCAAGTAAGGGTACATAAGTCTTTACATAAGAATCCTTTTCCCTCTCAAACCCTAGCTAGAAAATAAGGAAATATTAGGTAGAAAAATCCCTAAAAATTTTCTTGACTTGGTCAAGACTCCAAGGACACCTAGGGGGGCGTGTAGGGCTTCTAGGAGCAGCAAAAGGCCGGCCCAAAGGGGCTCGGGTGCATGGGTTTGGGCCTCTGGAAGCTGGGGTGGCCTGGTAGCCAGGTAGCAGGAATATTCCCTGGTATCTTGCTTCTTAGGTGCTTGGGCTTGGCACCTGGGCTTGATTTCTTTGGGCTAGGATGCAGATGGACCTCTGGAATCATGGATGCCATTATCTATGAATATACTTTGGCATCTGGAAGGGAATCTGGGCATCTGGAGGGCATCTGCAAGAAATCAGGGTTTTCTGAATTTTCCTCCTGGGGTCTTCAAATCTTCAAGCTGGGTTGGACTTGGGCTATACTTCCATGTCTTCAATCTAGTTGGACTTGGTCTTCACTTGTATGATATAGTCTTGAGTCTTCGGTATGCTTGGATAGGACTCAAAAAATAAAATTAGCTCAACATGAGCTGACTAGCATTGGACTGAACTAGCTCAACATGAGCTGACAAGTACAGAACTGAAATAACAACTCAAAATACTCAAATAACAACTAAAATGGACTCAGATGAGCTTAGCCCTTATTACAGATGGACTCATAAATTATTGATCAATTCATAGAGGATTGAAAAGCCTCTATCTTATTCTGGTGCCTCCCCACCAATTCTCCCGGGGGGGAGGAAACTCGACCCTGTCGAGTGAAGGTTAGACTGGCTCACATATCTCTCAAGAAGGTCTGGGTTGAGGCGTTGCAAGTCCTCTCGAGAAATCCATGAATCGTCCGACTCTGGCCGGCCTTGCCATCGGACCAGGAAGCGTTGATAGTCATGGCCCTGGGTCGTGATGGCTCTGATTGTCCAGGATACGCTCGATCCGTTCTTCTCTCTCAGGCCAAATTTGTTTGTGGACACTCAAGGTTAGGGTCACTCACAATGAAAAGGAATAGGTCCAAAGGCCTCACTAGGTAGTGCTGCCGGTTCCCTATACTCAACCAGGTCTGTAATATTGAAGGTAGAACTAATGCCCAAATCCGAAGGCAAGTCTAACACCTAGGCATTTGATCCAACCTTCTCTATCACTTTAAAAGGTCCAGCTCTGCGAGCATGAAGCTTCTTTTAGGCCTAAGCCTAACCAAGATAAAATCCACTACATCAAATTTTTTGATCCATCTTCGGGAATTAGCCAATTGTTTTAACATTAGTGCTGGTGGTGAACATGCTAGGCACATGCAGACTCCTAACAAGATGATGCAAAGGACTCAAACTAACACCTAATACACTCGACTTTGCATTCCTATCGAAAGAAATTTATTAGACTTTTATGGGCCTAAACCTAAGAGACTATAGACTCTCTAGGTCTGACCCTAGTGTGGTGTGCACAGAGTATTTACAATGGACTCCAAGCAAATGCCAGAGGGTATGCCAGAAGTATAATGCAAACCTAACATGCGTAATGAATGCATGCAGTACGCTAATCTCTGTTAAATGCAATCTAATAATCCTAGAAATGCTGGAGGTGTCAGGAAAGGGCAGAAAATAGAAAGTGGGTTCAGAATTAGTTTGGTAGGGTAGGAAAAAAAGGTTCAAGGTTAGTTGGATAAAGTTCGATATAAGAAGGCATGTCAGGGACTAATCCTAGACTAATGAGGCTAACCTTACGAGGTTGCGGTATATCTATGGGGATTTGCATAATAGAATGATGGGTTACTAATCTCAGGGAAGAGGTCCCTAATGGGAACTATAGGAGGAGGCTATCCTGAGGGTACTGATTCAAAGAGATCAGGTCCTTAATAAATTCTTCTGGTTCTTGTATTTTAGGACTAGACTCTATAATTTGGCTCTCCTCTTCGGTTTCCTTAGGTAAGGCTCTAGTAGCAGTACCTAGGTTCTCTTCCTCTATTTGTTCTTCCACTATAGCTTTAGGTTGGATGTGGTCAAGGTCAACTACCTCTAGGTTGGCTTCTACCTGGGTATCTATTAGGTCAGCTAATTCTAGGTCATCTAAAGGTGTCTCCTCTTCTCCTCATACTCATCCACTAGGCTCGCATCAGCTTCATACACTTCCGTGTTAATGTAAGCCTTGTCAATCTCAGGAATGGTTGGAGAAGGTCGCTAGGGAAAATTGGCTAGGTCCTGGTTTCTGATTATGGACACTAATCCTAGTAGGTTCAGGTTGTCTAAGGGGTAGTGGCTCACTACTGGGCTCATTTAGGGGTGCTAATCCTATGGGGTTCAAGTTGACTATGGAAACCTGACTAGTACTAGATTGATATCTAGGGATTATGGGCTCCCTAGACTCATAGGATAAGGGAGCAGATCTATGGGTCACGGGATCATAAGATCTGGGGTCATAGGATTTGGGTTCAGCTCTATGGGTCTTGGGTCTACTGGACTCATGGGATATGGGTTCGTAGATTTTAGAGTCAGAGGATTTGAAGTCATAAGATCTATAGGTTGTGCGTATACTAGGCTTATAGGATGTGGGTAAATAGGATCTAGAGTCATAGGATCTAGGTTCAGTATCATAGTATGGGTCAGGCTGAGTGGCTCTCCTAGGTTCAACCTCACGATATGGTTCAGGGTTTGGGGTCCTCCTAGGTTTAGGATTATAGTATGGGTCAGGCTGAGGGCTCTCCTAGGTTCAACCTCTCGGTATGGATCAGGTTTGGGGTCCTCCTAGGTTGAGGATTGTAGTACGGGTCAGGATAAGGGGCTCTCCTAGGTTCGACCTCATGGTATAGATCAGGGTTTGGGGTTCTCCTAGGTTGAGGGGACTCAGGATCTGGCTCAGATCGTGACCCATGGGTGTTGCTATGGTCCCTACACGGCCTCCTAACTGGTCAAACCTATTGGCAAGATGGTCAATTCTATTGTTGGTTTGGGTAGCAGACTGAGTTAACTGGGTAGTCATATGGGCCATTTGATCAGCTAGGGCTTTTATTTGGGCTTGTAAATTTTCCATGGGTTCAGACATTTGTGAAGGAGGTGGGTGATATGAAACTCCTAATCTAGTGCTCATGCAAGACTCGATCAGACCGACTATAGCTGACTAGACCTAGAGTCCAAACTAGATGCTCAATCAGGGTGGCAAACTAGCCTATAGTAACCCTATACTCAGCCAGGCAGGTGTAAGGGGAGTGTTAGGTCCCTGATTGCCAATCCTAGACACCAATCAGAGATTGGCCAGGTAGGCGGACCAGCACACAAGCCCTTCGGACTGAATCCCTAAACCACCGTTCTAGACACTGAGCACAAGGCACACACAGGTTAACTTAACACAGTGATCTAACACTAGTCCGGACCCGACCAGTTGGTGTCCCTAGCCCACTAGGGCAAATAAGTCTAATTAATTTTAGGTTAAGGCTTGGGACCGAATGCAAGGGATGTGGTTTGGGCTAAGGAGAGGTTATCAACTCCTCCCCTTATCTGATATAGCAAGAGTGCCCTTAAAAGTAAATTATGCAATGATGGCAGCAGATGATGATGCAAATTAGGGTTTAGATGTTTTTGGTAGTTTTTGGAGTATATGTATTATTTTTTTTTTTGGTATTTTATTAAATAGAAGAGAACTTGCAAATTATGGCCTAATATACCGGAAATATACTAAAATTAAGAAATATGCAAAAACTCCTAAACAAAACCCTAAAACTTCCAAACTTGTCTTGCTAGAAAAAACAGAGCCGAAAATTTGCAGGCCCTATTTTGGCTTGAAAAAAATTCACAGGACATAATAAAATCTGGAAAAAATTTAAAATTACAGTGAATTATGATAAATCCAGGAAAATAAATTTCAGAATTTTATAGTTTTTAACAGGAGAAATAATTAAAATAATAGAGTATATACGGATTGCAAAATTGCAGAAAACAAGCCCTAATCTAAGCTCTGATACCAAATGATGGGAACTAATATGCATGCAATTTTTATTGTATGTTTTACATGTTGATTTAGGTGATTAATTCCCAAATTTCAGATCAAATTATTTGTAGGTAATTTTGTATGAATTTTTGAAGATCAGCATGCAGATTAGGACCTAGAAAAGTAGCAAAGAAGGACCGCCGGGGCTGAGAAGCCTCGGTTAGGGCAAGTTCTCCTACAATAAAACTACTGGAGTAGAGGGGTGTACCTGACAACGTCTGTGAAGATTGCAGCGAAGGGGTCTCTCGTTCCTCGACGGATGCGGCCTGGAAAATCGAGCCAAAGACCCGCGGATACCCGCTTTCTGCTCGTGATCCGTTATTGCTGGCTTGGCTGGAGTCGTTGGATTTGTAGGAACTCAGGGACCTGCAAACGACCTATCAGGGGTTAGAAAACTCACAAAGGAACAAGAAAACAAAGGAAAAACACAGCAAGGGAATGCTTCTTTTGGAGTGGGCGTCCAGGGATCTGAGATGCTTGTTGGCAGCAGGAAGATGATTGCAGCACTGGGAAGAAGAACTCTCGCAAACCCCTTTATGCACACAGCAGGGTATCACACAACTCAATAAAGAACTCAAGGTTTTCATTCATCAAGATTCTCCTCATACAGAGGCTAGGGTCCCTTAAATAGACCCTTAACCTTGGGCCCCAAGTAAGGGTACATAAGTCTTTACATAAGAATCCTTTTCCCTCTCAAACCCTAGCTAGAAAATAAGGAAATATTAGTAGAAAAATCCCTAAAATTTTCTTGACTTGGTCAAGACTCCAAGGACACCTAGGGGGCGTGTAGGGCTTCTAGGAGCAGCAAAAGGCCGGCCCAAAGGGGCTCGGGTGCATGGGTTTGGGCCTCTGGAAGCTGGGGTGGCCTGGTAGCCAGGTAGCAGGAATATTCCCTGGTATCTTGCTTCTTAGGTGCTTGGGCTTGGCACCTGGCTTGATTTCTTTGGGCTAGGATGCAGATGGACCTCTGGAATCATGGATGCCATTATCTATGAATATACTTTGGCATCTGGAAGGGAATCTGGGCATCTGGAGGGCATCTGCAAGAAATCAGGGTTTTTCTGAATTTTCCTCCTGGGGTCTTCAAATCTTCAAGCTGGGTTGGACTTGGCTATACTTCCATGTCTTCAATCTAGTTGGACTTGGTCTTCACTTGTATGATATAGTCTTGAGTCTTCGGTATGCTTGGATAGGACTCAAAAAATAAAATTAGCTCAACATGAGCTGACTAGCATTGGACTGAACTAGCTCAACATGAGCTGACAAGTACAGAACTGAAATAACAACTCAAAATACTCAAATAACAACTAAAATGGACTCAGATGAGCTTAGCCCTTATTACAGATGGACTCATAAATTATTGATCAATTCATAGAGGATTGAAAAGCCTCTATCTTATTCTGGTGCCTCCGGTGTCCCCACCACTTAGGCTTACTAACAAACCTTAACACTTGTTTGTCTTCGGGCTTACAAGTTAACCCTAGTTGGTTTTATCCCTTTGGCTCACCAACAAACTACAATAACCTTCTTTCAAGACACCCTTGAAAGCAAGGTCAAATCACAATGTAAAAACAGATATACAATTTAAAACTAAAACAAACTCTCTTCAAGAGTAGAATGGAATCTTTGAAGCTCAAGTTGATGCTTTGTCTTGACTCTTCCTTGGAATCTCCTTCAAAGTGTCTCTTTTGGAATGAAGTAAGGATGAGCTTGTAGGCTTTTCAAGGAATCAAACTATAAGAGGCTTTTGATGTGAAGTATTTGAGAGAATATAGACTTTTTGGCTTTTGAGTAGACTTGAATGCACTTCAATACACTTCCTTATCTTTAAAATGAGGTTGGTGGAGGTTAAATACACCAAGAACCTTCCAAAAAATAGTTGTGACCATTGGAACCTCGGAAATAGCTGTTTAGAGCTTGAAAAGCAAGTTCTGCAAGCTAGAAAAATAGATCCGTTAGAGCTATCAGGCTTCAAGTGTCGACACTTGGCTGTCAGGTATCGATACTTGGCTGTCAAGTGTCGACACTTGATTTCTAGGTGTCGACACTTGAACTTTCAAGTGTCGACACTTGATGCACAGGTGTCGACACTTGACACAAAAATCCTTAAATTACAAAGTTCTGTATTTTCAAAATTCTCAAGCCTTGAGTCAACACTTGGAAACCTAAGTGTCGACACTTGGTTCTGGGTGTCGACACTTGGCGTGCCAAGGATTTTTGTCTGTGCCAAATGCTGAAGTGTCGACACTTGACCTTCCAAGTGTCGATACTTGAGACTGAAAATCTCATATTCAAGTGTAAACAGCTTTAAAAAACATATATAGACTTTGAAATTTAAACACATAATATTTAAACATTTAGATGCCCTTTTACATTGAAGAGGATGTCCAGATTCGTGAGAAATGCTCTGTGCCATTACGTGCCATGAACCATAAGTTTTTGAGATTTTGAGGTGCTTTCTTCCTAAAAACTCATAACTTGAAATCCTCATTAGTATACAATATGCACTCAATGTTTTGTTATTCATCAAAATCACTGGGTGGAGCCAACACACCTGGAGGCTCTGTGCCCTCTCCTCTATGCGGGCTACCTTTGTGGTGGAGGTAGCAAGCTTCTCAGCCCTGCAGAGGCTCTCCCCCTTTTCTTCCTTCAGGAGTTTTTCGAGCTCGATGGATTTCTTCTCCAAGCTGGTCGCCCTCATCTCAGTGTCGGTCAGCTAGTCTTGGAGGACCTTCATTTGGCCCTCCAGTTCTTGAACTTAGGCAGCCTAGGCCTGGGCCTCGTCTCTCACTTTCCAGAGATAGGACTCCCATTTTAGTAGCCCCAAGCAGAAGTCCCTATGGAGCTGAACGTCAAGAGCCACTTGCATGAAGAATGTCGGTAGTATCTCCATGGACAAGAAAGAAAGAAAATGCAGTAACATACCAAGAAGAGTTGGGGGAACATCCCGGTGAAGACCTCCATCACTTGTCGGCCAGTCCTCTCTTGGTGGTCCAGTGGTTGGGCAAGGGTGGTCAGGACCTCCTCGGCCAATTTTCCATCCCTCGTCATCCTGGCATCCCTGGGCATCACGAGGGATATTTTCTTTGACCCTGACCTCGATGTCCCAGATGGTTCTAAGGTTTTCAGGGAAGTGGCCAGCAGGGGCACGGTGGTGGAAGACCAGTTGGTGGTAGGTCTATCCCCGGACGGTGGTGTCAGGCTCTTCATGGCAGCATCTCCTGCCACCTGCTCCAACTTCGGCTATGGTGGAGCTTCAATTCTTGCAGGGGGCACCAGAGGTGATGGTGTGGCCCCCTTTGCTAGCTGAGCCTCCCTCCAGGGCTCGCAAGCTAAAGAACGGAATGCTTGCCCAAGTATAGCCAGTGCAGTAGGAGGCCCCCTCCTAGCGGGCTCATGGCAAGCCTCCATCCCGGCTCTTCCCGAGCCCTCTTCGTAGGCTCCCCTTCAGGCCCTACGGAGGTAGCCCTCTTCTTGGATATAATTAGGAACTCGTCCATTGAGAACCTCATCTCTATGGAATGCAAAAAAGACTTGTCAGTCACTTATCGAAAGCAAATGTCAAACTCAGAAGAAAAAGAAGAAGCCTAGTATCAAGCCTTACCCTAAGGTGGGGCTTGGCTAACCCCAGCATCAACAAGGTTCTGCTCAGTCAGCGGATCCCGAAGGGCCAGAACCTCAAAAGTGATGAGCCGGTCGAATATTTCTTTATCGACCAGCTTGATTGCAGATTGTTGGTTGAGGGAGAGGTCTGGGTCACTCCAAACCCAATCCACCCTCTCAACCGATGCAAAGAGGAACCTAACCTTCCATCCCTTGATGGAGGAAGGTAGGTCAAGCTTGAGGATCCCCAGGCATGGGGCCACAAACCACCACCCCTTATCAGATGGATGGCGCTTCAGGATGAACAAGGCCTGAAGAGGGAGAAATGGGCAATAATCTCGTAGAAGTGACAAAGAACAATGAAGTAGAAGATAGTTCGGACAGCATTAGGAGCAAGCTAGGCTGGGACTAAGCATTATTGCTCAGAAAAGAAAAAAAAAAGGGATGGAAAGGAAGACAAAGACCCCGAAGAAGAAGTCTTCATACAGGGTGATTTAGCCTAGGCCACTGGAAGTGACCCGTTCATCCGGTCTTGGAACAGAAACCCAGATGGAGTCAGGAACCCCAAATGCCTTGCAGACATGGAGGAGGTCCTCACCAGTCATTGATAAAGTAATGCTGGAGGGACCGCCTGACTCCCTGACAAGAGTAGAAGGGGGATGAGGTCCTGGCTCCCTGACGGGAATAGGAGGAGATGTGGTGCGGGCACCAGGATTAGACTGAGGCTCCTCAACCCTCTATCAATCTCTAATTAGGGTTTTAATCTGTTGGGTCATGTAATAAGGCTTCAAGCCTGAGTAAGTTACTTTTGGGTCATGTAATTGGTTTCAAATTTTTTTGTTTTAGTCATGTATCTTGGCCAATTTGGTCAAGTTAGGGTTAGTGGGTCCTGTAATTAGCTGAATTGGTTTCCAAGCCCAAGTCAACTTGAAGATGGGCTCAAGCTTGTTTGAAGATGGGTCCATATGTGGGCATTCAAGTCAAGCCCAATTGTTGACGGATCAACCATCTCTCAATGCCAAGTAGGAGAACCACTTCAGCTCATGGAGTGCCACTTCATCTGTGCCGCATGGCATGAGGAAGCGCCACATCGCCAAGTCACTTAGGTGGCCAAGACAAGATGGAAGTTTTCAAGGTCAATGCCATGTTGGATGCCCCATCACACCTCCCCTTAATCCAAGCCAACAACATCCCTTCTCCATTCCCCATATCAAGCCTTTTTCCAAAGAATCATGGCCGGCCAAGGAAGGATCTTAAAAACAAATGAACATCCCTTGATTCTTGAAGACAACCTCCCCTCTTCACTCCCCCAAATCAAGCCATTCCACCAAATCAAGGTCAGCCAAAGAGGATTTTCAAATTTGAAGAGATCAAATTCAAATTTTTGGGAGCCCCTTGATGAAGACTTGTAACCATTTTTCATTTGAATTTTGAATGAGACTTGGGAGCTTATATAAAGAGCCCTACTCCTCTTGGAAAAATAGTTTTGATGAAATGAAAATTTGAGAAGTTTTTTCTTCCTTTAGCCCTTGTCTTCCTAGACTAGGAACTCTGTGAGAGAGTGCCTTTGTCCTTTGGGACATCGAGGGATGAGAGGCCTTGAGTTACCTTCTTCCTTCGCAAGCCACCAATCCATCTTCAAGATTAGACACCCCTGGAAGATCACCTGGATGCTCAATGAGAAGAGCCCTTCTCGACCACTATCCTCAACTCTTTTCCCCATCACTTCTTACTTTCTTATACCCTCTTCATGCTATTTTCTAACCCCTTCACTTGGTTGCCTACCTGAGCCTACAAAAATGTACAGGCAAATATGCTCTCATTGAAAATAAGATTGCTACACAATATTATTAGTCAGATTTTCCTGCCTAGGATCAATCGCCTTGACTGGGTAAGCGAACGGGACCTAGTATTCATGAGACATTTGATTGAGGGGGAGGCCCTCAATCTACCTTACATCATGCTTGTGCATATGAGAGAGGCAATAAGAAACGTAAAGGCTTGGTTGCCCTATGGAATAATCTTCTATATATGTTTTAGGATGCAGGGATTGATCTCACTAGGGAGGATGGCAGATCCCTACACCACACAGACACCTATTCGGCGAAATCCCTTCAAAGGATGGGATTCCATCTAATAGACGGAATTTGGTCGAAAAGGATATATGGGTAGAGGGTTGCTACCTCTTTTGATGATGACGAGGATGAGGAGGATCAGATTGAGCATCCAGATGGTGACACTAATACTGCTGTAGCTAGAGGAGATGATGGTACTCAGGCTGACATTGATGACCAGGGTTAGACACAGAGAAAGCCTGACATCCCAAGACACACCCTGGACCTTCTACTGGACCTGCTCTCGAACCTTCTTCTATAGCACCATCAGCTTCACATGCCTTTATAGCCCAGCAGATCAAACTTCTCTCAGAGTCCCTAACGAGCTCCATTAGTTCGATGTCTGGCGAGCTATGCTAGACAGTCGACACTAGTCTATGGGACATCAGGGCACAGCTGACACAGTTGACCACCAGGGTCGAGGCTGTGGAGAGCAGAGCGCATCCGCAGGAGGACATTCATGCTACTATCAGAGAGCTACATGCAAGTTTTGGCAGATTGAGGGGAGCTGCAGATGGTTTCAGGGCAGAGCAAACTACTGAGATTCAGGGCATATAGAGAGGACTGCATGGTCTCAAGGATGAGCTTCAAGCTGTATGGTTGTTCTTACATAAGCTTTCATCCATTGCTGAGGCTTCTATAGCTCAGACCTCCAGGAAGCCACCTGCACACCCACCTTCACCACCAGCTCAACCACCACCTTTTGTACCTCCAGGGCTATTCGATCCAGATCCTATTTCTTTTATACCACCCACTAAACCTTGTATGCCCTCTGAAGTTAAAGTTGAACCTACTCCATCTAAGGCCAAACCAAAATCTAGGGGTAAACAAAAAGCTAAGACACATAAGGCCCCTATAAGAACAAGATTTAAAGACCTTAGATTTAAACCTTTAAAGACTAAAACCTTAGATACTATTGTAGATGTTGGTTCTTCCTCTAGTGAGGAAGAACACTAGTTTGTATCTTTATGCTTGTATCTTTTTATCATTTAAATGTATTACTTTTTGATGTAATGTACTATCTTTTTGATGTAATGAAATACCTTCTTTTTCGAATCATTATGTACATTGTGTTGAATCTCTTATTGCTACACTTATTACTTCCTTCAATGATCTCAATGTTTAACCTAATAAGGGGGAGAAAAACTTCATCTGAGTTTTAATGAAGAATTTCAACTTGAAAAATTCTATGAGAAGGTGAAATTATCTCAAAAAATATTATTAATGTTCTTACTCTTTCAAAAAGATAAAATAATATGCTTTTTGAAAACCTTTTTGATTAATGACAAAAAGGGGGAGTGTTTGATGTGCATGGAAATGAATTGGCATATTGATGTAAAAATGAATGAATTGGCATAATGAGTATGAATTTTGCTCAAATTTGTTTACTATGGTACTCATATTGGATCATATCTTGTTCTGGTACTCAAATTTGATCATATCTTGACCAATCTTGATTCATTCAAATCTCTAATTGCTAATAAATAGCTCTGATGCATTCTTAATACCTTTGATGCTTTTCATAATAACTCTGATACAATCTTGATATTATAGATATGACATTTGTTTAAAACATCTCTTATATTCTCTAATATATAAGCTTCAATTCATTTTGTGCTTTATCTCTAATACATTCTGTCTTGGTATTTCTCTAAGATCTAACATCTTTTTTGACTTCAATTCATGATAGGCAAAAGCAACTTTTGATCTAAATTAACTCTGATACATATTGGATCTAATTCAAAAAGTCTTGATACTTTATTGATAAACCTTGATACTTTCAATTTATTCATGATACTTGTTGAAACATATGAATATATCTCAATATTATAGTCATATACAAGTTACTCTGAAACATTTATAGAAATTTGTAATGTTTTTCCATGCCCAATGTTTTGTCATCATCAAAAAGGGGAAGATTGTTGACCCCTGGAATGATTTTGATGATAACCAAACATTGGAGCATGCATTTGATTACTGACTATCTTTCAAGTGTTCTCAAAGTTTTTGTAGGTTGATTTCATTGAACAACCCTCCTTCCTACAACATTGTAGTATGTTAAGTTAATTAATGTTAAAACTCTATGTAAAGAAGAGTCCCCAAGTAAAATCAATTATATACTCATTTAAGAGGGCTACTTCTATGTATGTTTCTAGTTTAAATGTCTCAAGTTCAGTCTTTGAATGAGTTGGAAAGGTTTTGAGTTATTTAAAAAAACTGGAAGAAGTCTGGACAAGTTTGACAAGTTTTGGACCTAAGTCACAAGAGCCGACTCAAAGAAGGAGAGCCGACTCAAAGTCTAGCACAACACCTTATTTTTTGGCACGAAGACATTCGAGCTGACTCAAGTTAGAAGAGCCGACTCGAGCAGAGTTCAATTATGAGGTTTTAAGAATTCGAGCCGACTCAAGGGGATTCGAGCCGACTCGTCTAGAGTGCAGTTTTCTCAGATAGACATCCGAGCTGACTCGAGTATTGAAGAGCCGACTCATCCAGAGTTCTAAAAATCTCAGTTCTGAAGAACCAGCCAGGCGAGCCGACTCGAAAGAGAAGAGTCTACTCGACCAAAGTGTTGTTTTGACATACCTGAGGATCTGAGCTGGCTTGAGCTATCCGAGCTGACTCAAGTGACTATTTTAGGTTAGTAATGGCTAGTTCCAGAACTCTTATTTTGAACCCAAAATGGTCTCCAATGGCTATATTTCAAATTCCAATGGTCTACAACGGCTATAACCAATTGAAATCAATTAAAGGAAAGATATTTAAGGGATTTGAATCACTTTTGGAGATATAGATGAGAAGTTAATGTGAGATTGAAATGTTTTTCATTGAACATTCACAAGTACACACTAGAGAGCATTCAAAGCAAGCACTCAAGACTTCACCAACTCTTATTAGTATCTTGAGGCATTTATTGAAAAAGTTAAGCAGCCTTGAAGAGGCTTCAAAGTGCAATCAAAAGGGCTTCTCAAGTACTGCAACTACAACCATCTGACAACTTCGATTTGTCATATTGTTGCTTTATTCTTTAACTCATCTTTTGAGTTGTCCCAAGTATAGCAAGGGGCTATAACTTGGAGTTTGATGGGTTATTGGTGAGCCTCAAAAACCAAGTGTAGTAGGTTGTTAGTGATCCTATTCAAAGCTAACTTTGTATTGGACTTTTGGTTAGCCCAGGATAAAACCAAGTTTGGATTTTGGATTGTGAGCCCATGAAAACAATCTAACTGTATTTCGAGGGTAAATATAGTGAAAATCCTAAGTAGTATCTTGGATAGTGGATGTAGAAGCGAGGTAGCTTTGAACCACTATAAAATTTATTGTGTTTGTGATTGTGTTTCCTATTCTTACTTGCTTCCGCAGTAGTCAACTTAATTCACAGCACTTACCATACTAAGAGCTTAACAAGAAGCACATACTTGCAATAATTTTTTTTTAAATACCCGATTCACCCTCCCTCTTGGGTAAGCCACATGGGCAACAACATTCAATAAAGACTTTTGTAATATTTATTTGAGAAATAAATTAGTTGTGAAAGCTATTTTACTTGATAATCTTTATCATTTGCATGTCGATGCATCTTTAAATATTAACAAAAAAATTAAAGCGAATGCCATAGGACATAAACATGCTAGAGATAATCTAATGATAAATATACATGGCATCTAAAGCTCGGTCATATTGATGATGACAGAATTAACAAACTAGAAAGGGATGGGATTCTAGATTCAGTTAATTATGAATCATATCCGTCTTGTGAGTCATGTCTTCAAGGAAAAATGACCAAGTTATCTTTTATAGGACATGGAGAGAGGGCCACAAAATTATTTTCTCTAGTACATACTGATGTGTGTGGTCCATTTGATGTGCAATCTAGGGGTGGTTTTTACTACTTCATAACCTTTACTGATGATTGTTCATGGTATGGTTATGTGTTTCTTATAAAATACAAATCTAAAGATTTTGAAAAGTTCAAGGAGTTTAAATATGAGGTAGAAAAATAAACAGGTAAAACCCTTAAGGTTCTTCGATCAGATCAGGGAGGTGAATATCTTAGTATGAAATTCTTAGGTTATCTTAAGGACAATGGCATAGTCTCACAATAGACTCCACCTGGTATGCCTCAGCTCAATGGGGTGTTTGAGATAAGAAATAGGATCTATTAGATATGGTCCGATCCATGATGAGCTTCACTAACTTGCTTTTATTTCTTTGGGGATATGCCCTACAAACTTCAATTTATATTTTAAATAGAGTTCCATCTAAATCTATTCCTACCAAGTCTTGCTCATTTCAAGATTTTTGGATGTCCAGCCTATGTCAAAAGACTAATGGCAGATAAATTAGAATATAGATCTATGAAAGCTCAGTTTATATGATATCCTAAAAAAACTTTAGGATATTACTTTTACCTTCCAGAAGATCACAATGTGATTGTGAGCAGACATGCCACATTTCTTGAAAAATAGTTTATTCAGGAAGGTGGTAGTGGGAGGCTAATTGAGCTCGATGAGAAAGTCTCTGAAAAGTAGCCAGCTAAAGATCAGATCAAATATAATCAACCAATTCACATAAATGCTCTTCCACCTCGCAGGTCTACTAGAGTCTCCAAACCTCCTGAAAGGTACTTAGGTATGCTTACAGTGGATTTAAAGGAAATGTTTCTAGTTGGGGACAAGGATCAATTGATTGATCCTAAGACTTATGATGAGGCCGATGTCAGACATCGACTCCGAGAAATGGTTGAATGCTATGAAGTTGGAAATTGAATCAATGCATTCTAACAATATATGGTCCTTAGTGGATCCACCAGAGGGTATTGTACCTATTGGTTGTAAGTGGATATACAAAAAGAAAATAGGTACATATGGTAAGGTAGAGACCTTTAAAGCTAGGTTAGTGGTGAAAGGGTAGTCAACGTGAAGGTATTGACTATCAAGACACCTTTTCACCAGTAGCTATGCTGAAATCCATCCGTACATTGCTTGCAATTGCAGCATATCATGATTATAAGATATGGCAGATGGATATGGAAACTACATTCCTGAATGGATATCTTGAGACAGATATCTATATGGAGCAGCTTTTAGGTTTCACATCCAATGATAAAAGATCAAAAGGTCTGCAAGCTGCATAGATCAATCTATGGATTGAAGCAACTTCTCAAAGTTGGAATACTCGTTTTGATGATGCTATAAAATCATTTGATTTTATCAAGAATGAGGATGAGCCATGTATTTACTAGAAGGCTAATGGGAGGGTGCTGACATTCCTCATAGGTGCGGGACGACAATCGATGTAACCTGGTTATTTGGAAAACAGGGAAAGACACCTAACAAACTAGGACCGTGGGAGGGCTAAGAAGCCTCCCAGGACAAGGGTGAGGCTGAAACTAAAATCCTAAAACAACCGATCTCTTTTGTTTTCAATTTTCTTGGTGGAGGTGGCGAAGGAAGGATGGAGATGGGGAACTGGGAACTGGAACTCATGTCCCTGGGACTCACTCTAACGGGGAGATGCACACAGAAAGTCAGGGGTCAAAGCATAAAGCTACCCTCCCGAGAGATCACAGCACACAGCTACCCTCCCGGGGGATCACAGCACCAGCTACCCTGATCTCTCAAAGGACACGAGGGAATAAAGAAGACGAGATAGGGGATAACTAGGGTGCTCACTCAACCCATAATGCACACAGCAGGGAATGCCTCACACCCCTCATCGAACACATAATGCATACAGCAAGGAACGAAGGCAAACGGGCCTCAGCCCAGAACCAGAACTGGAACAAATGGAGAACCCAAAAATCTATATCAAATCTCTAACTATTACAGGGAAGAGGGGGCCTTTATATAGAAAAACCAAAACCCTCAATTTCTTAGCCTCTAAGAAAACTAAAAAAGAAAAATAAATTACATCAGAATTCGTGTTGCATCAAAAATGGTGCTGATATGCTCTGAGAAGCATGTCGGCTTGATGATCTGCTCCAGAAAGCATGCTGCTCTGAAAATTGGGCTACTCTGAAATCCATGCAAAATCCTCTCATGGCCGTGCACAGGGGAAGATGATCTTCGTCGAGCATCGGCAGACGGTCGGTGGCCGGGAAGCGGGTGACGGACGGGGTCGACGGACGACGAGTGGCGGACGACCGATGGCGGACTGCAGGCGGGGCGGCACGCGGAAACGACATGGCATACTGGGCATGCTGTTTGTTCTCCCACAGCCGTGGGAGCCTCTTCGGCGCTGGCGAGGCCTCCGGCGGCCCAGGGAGTGGTGGACCGGCGGCGGGCGGTGGCAGGCGGGAGGTGGCGCAGGTGGGCGGTGGCATAGGCGAGCGGCGATGCAGGGGCGGCACGGTACACACGCCGTGCCGCTTGGGCTTTCCATGACCGTGGGGCCCAAGGGCACCGTGGGGGCCCTCCGGCGGCCGGGCGTGAGCCGGCGGGCGGCGGGCGGGCGGCCGGTGGCAGGCCGGTGATGGTAGGCAGCGAAGGCGGCCATGGGACATGGACGACGGTTGGTCTTCCCACGGCTGTTCGTCTTCCACGGGCAAGGGCGGTGACAGCGGCTTCTCCAGCGAGGGCGGGGGCCGGCGAGTGTTGGCGGCGGTCCGGTGGGGGCTGCTAGGGATCGGGCGACCTGGATCTGGGGCCGGAGGGGCGGTGGGCTAGGGTTTTGAAAATTTTTTAAAATCACGGGAAGATGATGGAATAAGACTGGAATAAGGTGGGAATAAGATTTGGATAAAACTGGAATAGAGGGAATAGGTGGAATAGTGAGAATAAGTAAAAATAAAAAATGCAGAAAAATATGAAAAAATGAAAAAAATACCTGGACCTGCCCTGGATCCCCATCATTCTCCTCGACTGCGAAGAACTCAACTCCGTCGAGCTCAAAAAAAGGATCACACCCTAATCCACAACTTGCTCTGATACCAAAATTAATGCGGGACGACAATCGATGTAACCTGGTTATTTGGAAAACAAGGAAAGACACCTGACAAACTAGGACCGTGGGTGGGCTAAGAAGCCTCCCAGGACTAGGGTGAGGCTGAAACTAAAATCCTAAAATAGCTGATCTCTTTTTTTTTCAATTTTCTTGGCGGCAGCTTCTCCGGTGAGGGCGGGGGCCGGCGAGCATCGACGGCAGTCCGACGAGGGCGACCGGGGGTCGGGCGGCCCGGATCTGGGGTCGGAGGGGCGGTGGGCTAGGGTTTTGAAATTTTTTTAAAATCACGGGATGATGATGGAATAAGACTGGAATAAGGTAGGAATAAGATTAGGATAAAACTGGAACAGAGGGAATAGGTGGAATAGCGGGAATAAGTAAAAATAAAAAATAAGAAAAAATGGAAAAAATGGAAAAAATACCCGGACCTACCCTGGATCCCCATCACTCATATTGTACGTGGATGACATCCTCTTTATTGGGAATGATATTCCCATGTTGACTTTGGTCAAAATTTGGTTATCTAAGAAATTCTCTATGAAAGATTTAGGTGAAGCATCTTATATTTTGGGGATTAAGATCTATAGAGATAGATCTAATCAGATGCTTGGCCTTTCACAAAAATTGCACATAGAGGAAGTGCTGAAAAGGTTTAGCGTGGAGAACTCTAAAAGATGATTGTTACCTCTTCAGCATGGCATTAATCTCTCCAAGAAAATGTGTCCTAACACACCTATAAAGATTCAACGCATGAGCAAGATTCTATATGCTTCGATAATTGGAAGCCTTATGTATCCCATGTTGTGTACTCGACCTGATATAGCTCTTGCTATGAGTGTCACGAGTAGATATCAGTCGAATCCAGGTGAAGAACACTAGATAGCTGTAAAGAATATTCTTAAGTACTTGAGAAGGACTAAAGATTTGTTCTTAGTCTTTGGAGGGAGTTCAGAATTAGGGATAAAGGGATATACAGACTCAGACTTTATGTCTGATCCTGATGATAGAAAGTCTACATCAAGGTCTGTATTTTTGTATAATGGTGGGGCAACTAGTTAGAAAAGTTTCAAGCAGCCCATCATAGCATATTCAACAATGGAAGCAGAGAACATCGCTACCTTTGAAGCTGCAAAAGAAGCCTTCTGGTATAAAATGTTCATCGCGGAGCTTGGAGTGATGCCATCTGATGCCATCCCTATATATTGTGATAATAATTATGCAATAGCTCTTACTAAGGAGCCCAAGTCTTACCAGAAGTCTAAGCATATCGAGCGGCGATTTCATATCATTCGCGACTACCTCGAGAAGAGGTACATTGAGGTGCGAAGAGTATACTCCATGGATAATGTGGCAAACCCACTAACTAAACCTCTGAGCCAACAAAAGGCTGAAGTCCACCTTGAGAAGATGGAACATAGATATGTAGCCAATTGGCTTTAGTGCAAGTGGGATATTTTAGATGTATGCCCTAAAAGTAAAGTTGGCTTGACACATTGTAATTTTTAGAACATGAATCTTGTACTTAATTTTTCTTATGAATAAAAAAGATATTATTTTTATTCATATTGATGTGTCTATGAATCGTCCATAGAGTTAATGGGCAATGACATATATTCTTAAGAGTTGAGAATCTAGGGCATGTGTCTTTATAGATTAACTTCTAAAAGCTCCCGATTATTGGAATGTCACGAGGATGGTGATTGATCCATTAAAATCGATACACAGATCACTTCCCTTTCTGGGTAGATGAGTCTCTGACATACAGTGTGGTGACATAGGAGTGAGAGTACAGGTAGTTGATAGAGATCAACGGTACTGAGAGTGACCAAGTACAGGAAGTTATACAGATGACTACTCACTCGTCAATAAATTCCTGATGCTATAGTTATGTGAATAGTTCTTTGACCTAAAGTGTCTCAGCTATTCATAATAATGTTGCTGTTGTTTGACAGCACAAACACATGGTTCCTATCCATTCAGGACCTTGCGGTGTTTGTTGGCTGCAGTAAGTTTATTGTAGGAGTAGGGTGTTCATTTATAGGAATCTATCAGCCTTAGTATTAAGGAATAATCCTTTGCAGCTTAATGAGACTAAGTCCAGAAGTCTATGGCCATAGCAGTGTAATAATGAAAAAGGTGTTTTCATTAGTATCATAATTGGACTTAAGTCAATTAAGTTAAGCATATGACTGATGGGTTAGACGAGTATCCGTAACCAACATCATGTCGAGATTTTTGATAGAGGAACCGAATCACATGATAACTACACCTAGGGGTTTCAATCTTATTTTGCTGGGTTGCCACTATATACTACTATGTGTCACTAGCGGATTGTGAGAGCCCTTTAGGATCGTTCTCGGATCGATGATCCTAATTAGGGTTGAGCAAAAATTATTTTAGTCCATCGAAAGGAGTTTCGATAATGTATGTTGACCCCATAAGTGACTTTGATGATAACCAAACATTGGAGCATGTACATTTATTACTAACAACTCTTCAAGCATTTTACAAGTTTTTATAGGATGAATTAATTGTTCAAACTTCAACTCCTACACCTTTATTTCTTGTTTGAGTTGTGTAGTAATTTATGTTTGTAAAGAAGAACCCAATAAAAAAGCTAAGAAAAAATCATGTAAAAATGGGTTACTTCTATGTGTGTGTGCCTTAGAATTAATTTGAGTTGGTATGATTGAAAAGTTGTAAGAGTGTTGGTAAGAGTTTTTCTTTAAGTTTAATTATAAAAATCCTGAAGAAGATACTTGAGCCGACCTAGCATGTTGAAGAGCTAACTCTATTTTATGGCACACAGTAAGGATTCTGGTATGCAGCAATCCGAGCTGACTCGAAGGCAACCGAGCCGACTCTAGTGAATCCGAGTCGACTGGAATATGTCTGAGCCGACTCCTCCAGAGTCCAGTTTTTGAACATCTCTAAGAATAGCCAAGCGAGCCAACCCGAACCAGAAAGAGCCGACTATGCCAGACCTAATTTTGAAGACCTGAGAAAGCGAGCCGACCCAAACTGCATCGAGCTGACTCTTCCAGAGTGAAGATTTCATAACTTGAGAAGAAGAGCTGACCAAAGATCAAAAGAGCCGACTCCTCGAGTTCAAGTTTTTCGAAGATATAATAAGTTCGAGCTGACCCAAGCTATCAAGAGCCGACTCGTCTAGAGTGAAGTTTTGCATCCTGAGACAAAGAGCCGACTGCACTAAAGATTTGGTGACTCGACCTATCAACTCGAAGGATCCAAGCCGACTCGAATTATCCGAGCCGAGTCGAAGGAATCCGAGCCAACTCGAATATCGCTTTTAGGTATACAACGGCTAGTTCCAGAATTTATTTTTGAATGCCAAAAAGTGCTCCAACGGTCACAAACCACTTCCCAATGGTCTATAATGGCTAGAATTACCTTGGAGTGATGGAAGACCTTATATTTGAAGGATTTTAACTTCCTTGAAGTAAGAGATTTGAAAAGTTCTTCAAAGTTTTGAGAGCTACATTGAATATCCCACCTACCAAAAGGAGAAAGAGCACAAGAACATTCAAGCAAGCTTTCAAGTCATCACCAACTTTAATATGAAGCTTGAAGCAATTTTAGAAGGAGCTATTAAAGCAATTAAAGCTCATTCAAGTGCAAGTCAAGTGGACTTCTATCAAGCTGCACCGGTAATTATCCGACAAATTGAGTTTATCATTTTTGTTGCATTTATTTCAATTCATCTAATTGAATTGTTAGGTTATTGGTGAGCCCGGTTGAAAATACCAAATAGATTCTTGGTGAGCCTTGATAAAAACCAAGTGTTGGGTTCTTGGTGATCCTGGTAAAACCAAGTTAGGTTTCTTTGGTGAGCCTATTCAAAACCAAATGGTGTTGGGTTTTCTTTGATGATCCCGTTAAAACCAAAGTGTATAGGTTTGGATTGTGAGCCTTGTAAAACAATCCGACTGTATTCGGGTGTGAATATAGTGAAAATCCCAAGTGGTATCTTGGGTAGTAGACGTAGAAGCTGGGTTGCTCTGAACCACTATAAATTTTGTGTGTTTGTGTTGTGCTTACTTGACTCTATTTAGCTTCTGCAATTTAATACTCTGTCACAGCACCTACCACTTACAAGGGATTTTTAATTGCACATTATCTATTTTAAATTTTTTAAATACTCAATTCACCCTCCGCTTGGGTAGCCACCTGGGCAATTATGTATAATAGAGATTATAGCATGTCTCATTACCAGACAGGATAGGACCTGAGGGGTCACACACATTAGGAGCTTATGTAACCAATCAGCAAATCAAAATGTTACTAAATTTGGCAATTTTAATACATTTGGACCTAATTATAAATATTATAATTAATAAATTATGGTTTAGTTATTAATTAAATTAAATTAGATTTAATTTAATTGAGTTAGACTCAGTTATTTGATCCTAATTGAGTTAGGTTAATAGGCTTTTCGAAATAGGTTTGATTGGGTTTAAAATTGGCTTTGAATTGACTATCAAATCATTTTATTTGGACCATGATTTAGAGTCCTATTGGACTGAGACTCTCTCTCCTTATCTCCCCATGTCTCCACATGCCAATCTTGTGGGCCCAAGTTTTTTGTGCAACAAATGCTTTGTGCGACAAGGAGTATTTGGCATGAAAAGAAGGAGGGCGCAAAAAGATTTTTGGCATGAAATATAAGGGAGAAGGAAGAGTCCTTCTCTTCTTCTCCTAACCCAATTTAGATTAGTTTAAACTCTAGTCTTTTGGCTTGCAGGGGTGGGAGAAGTGAGTTATAAAAGGAGGAGTGGGGGTGGCCGACCAAGAGCTTTTTCCTTTGGGCATGAACAATTCTATCTTGGCTATGAACTCTAGAGGTTCTCTCTCTTAAGGCATCAAGTTGTTTTCTCCTTCCTTGTGTGAGGTCTAGTTCTTCTCCTCAAAAGTCTAGAGAGATCTTCTTCACTAGAGAAAGAAGAAGGAAAGAGGTCCTAGGTCTTACAAATCTTAGTTTGTAAGATAGAAACCAGTTTAAGAAGAAGCCGATCCAGATTCAGATCGGCACGGTTATTAAAGCACCTGATTTGCTAAAATAGGAGAGGGCTGCAAGGATCTAGTAGTCTAGTGCTCTCTATGACTTAGTTATGTGATCTTTGTGTGGATACCAACAGAGGCCGGGTATTTGCGCTGCTCCAGTAGAATCCCGGTTCAAAAGCGAATAGGCACAACTTTCAAAGCAGGTCAGGATAGTGATCTAGGTAAGTTATTTTTATTCAAACTAATTTTATTTTCAGATTTGATATCTTTTTCATCTATAACAACATGTTTAGAATTTATTATGAATAAATTAGATTTATCTATAAATTGCATGTTAGATATAAAATAGTTTTTATATCTACTTCCACTGCGTCAGGCTTTTAATTCATGATATAATGCAATATACTGTTCCTAAGAGAATTCCAACAAGCATGATTATTACTCTCACTGCCTTGAGCATCGTTTCATTCCCTGGGCTCAAGAGTGGGGGGCATCTGATGTGGCACAACTGCTAACATGGAGCCCATGATGGCGATAGCTGGTAGCCATGCGAGTAGAAATTGCCACCTAGATGCGATGCCCAAATGAAGACCCAAGGGTGAGCCCTCCATCTAAGGTCAGCACCCAGTCGGGGTCATGCTCATAGGGTGAGCCCTCCATCTGAGGTCAGCTCCAGGTCGGGATCGTGCTCATGCATGCCATGGCGAGCCCTCCGTCCGAGGTCAGCTCCCAGCTAGGGTCATGCTCATAGGGCAAGCCCTCCATATGAGGTTAGCTCCTGGCTGGGGTCGTACTCATTAGTGCCAGGGCGAGCCCTCTATCTAAGGTAAACTCCCAGCCGAGGTCATGCTCATAGGTTGAACCCTCCATCCGAGATCAGCTCCCAACCAGGGTCATGCTTATGCATTCCAAGGATGTGCCCTCCATCCGAGGTCAGCTCCCAACCAAGGTCGTGCTCATAGGGTGAGCCCTCTGTTTGAGATCAGCTCCCAACCAAGGTCGTGCTCTTGCATTCCAAGGGCGAGCCCTCCTTCCGATGTCAGCTCCTAGCTGAGGTCGTGCTCAAAGGGTGAGCCCTCCATTTGAGGTCAACTCCTAGTCGGGGTCATGCTCATGCATTCCAAGGGTGAGCCCTACTTCCGAGGTCAGCTACCAGTCGGGGTCATGCTCATAGGATGAGCCCTCTGTCTGAGGTTAGCTCTCGGTCGGGGTCATGCTCATGCATGCTAAGGGTGGCCCCCCGCACCTGAGGTCAAGTGTCTAGCCGAGGTCATACTCCTGCTTCCGTAGTTAGGCTCTCTAGATTGAGCTCTCCCCCTCCTCCTGCCAAGTTTGGAGTTCCCGCCAGTGGTAGAAAGAGGGAGGACTAGCAGAGGTATAGACTATGATATGGAAGCTTCCAACTACCTACAACCTCCTAGAAGTGGTACATGCCCTGTGAAAAAATTCAAACCCTACAACGTGCCACCCACATGTCCTACACAATGCATGCTCTGATAGGTCCCACACCGTATGGCACACCGCCATGTCAACAACCATGCAATTAAGGGCTCTAATCCTCATGACACGAAACCTGAACCTCCTCCAAGAGGAGTATTCCATTAAGGCCATAGGCCCTACGACACTCTGACAGTCCCTCCCAGAATGAAAATGCTCCACCATGGCTCGAGGCTCAGCAACACGATGCCCACCCCTCCCATAAAAAATTATACCACCAGAGGGATAAGATCTGTACTATGTCGGGATCACCTCCAAATAAAAGGATCTCCTCTAGATGATCGATCAGATAGGAGGGAAGCTATGACAAAGAAAAACCCATCCAAAAAGGGATATAAGGAAAGGGACACCTCAATGAAACCCCAGGCTTGGTCTGGGCCGCTCCTACAGTTGGCTTTAGCCCTTGATTTTGATGACTAACAAAACATTGAATACATATTTTATACTAATGTTTCAATTATAGTTATGAGTTTCAGGATACAGGCACCTTAAATTCTCAAAATAAAAATATCATGGCACTCATTGGAAGCTGAGCAATTTTCAAGATTTAATAAGTCTTCTCATCTAAAAAAGGCCTTAAAATAGATCAATTGTGCTTTATATAAAGTATATTCAAGTTTCATTGAAGATCATTTTGAATTTGGAAGGTTGGCATGTGTTTTTGACAAGTTGCAGTGTCAAGTGTCGACTCATGGTACACTAAGTGTCGACACTTCAGAAGCTGGCACACAGAAATTTTCTCTAGCATGCAAAGTATCGAGTCATAGAAACCAAGTGTCGACTCACGAAACACAAGTGTCGACTCAAAGATTTCAAGTGTCGACTCAAGGCTTGAGACTTTTAAAGATACAGAACATGTCTTTTCAGGAGTTTTTCTATTAAGTGTCGACTTAAGAAACTCAGGTGTCAACTTAGGAGATTCAAGTGTTGACTCAAGGATTTTAAGTATCGACTCAAGGCCTGAGATTTTGGAAAATACCGAACTAGGCCATTTGAAGGTTTTTGACTCAAGTGTCAACTCAAAAAATTCAAGTGTCGACTCAGGAAACTCAAGTGTCAACTCATAGAAATCAAGTGTCGACTCATAAAGTCTCAAGTGTCGACTCACAAAAGTCAAGTATTGACTCACGGGTTCTGACAGCAATAACAGCTATATTTTTTGAGAGGCAAAATTCATCCCTATAAGCTCCCAATGGCTAGTTTTGCTCCTCCAATAATCTTAAACCATTTTTTAGAAGTTTTTGAAGTATTTAAGATTCACCAAACTCATTCATGAAGCATTGATGATGCGGGACAGACATGTGATGTAACCTCGGTTATTTGGAAAAGGGAAAGACCTAAACAAACTAGGACCGTGGGAAGACTAAGAAGCCTCCCGAGACTAGGACGAAATTGAAACAAAAATACTAAAACAGCTGATTTCTTTTGTTTTCAATTTTCTTGGTGGAGGTGGTGAAGGAAGGATGGGGATGGGAGACTGGGATCTGGATCTCGTGGACTTTGGGACTCACCCTAACGAAGAAACCTCTCACCTCTAAGGTAACCCACCTCACTAATGGAGACATACAGAGAGATCTCACACCTCTAGGGCATCCCACCCACCTCACTAATAGAGTCGTACGGAAAGATCTCACACCTCTAGGGCATCCTACCTTCCTCGCTACTTGGAGGTGCTAGGTTGGGTCTCAAAGATCACGAGGGGATAAAGAAGATAGGATAGGGGGATAACTGGGGCCTCACACCCCTCGACACCCGAAGGCAAAGGCAAAACGGGCCTCAGCCCAGAACTAGAACTGGAACTAGTGGTTAAACTAAAAATTTCTATTCAACTAAGTAATACAGGAGGGGATGGGGCCTTTTTATAGGCAAACTAAAATCCCTCACTTACTTAGCCTACAAGCAAACCAAAAATAGAAAATAAATTACATCAAAATCTGTGCTACATAAATATGTGTGCTGATCTGCCTAAGAAGCATGTTGGCTTGATGAAGTGCTCTGAAAAGTGTGCTGCTCTGAAAACTGGATTGCTCCAAAATTCGTGCGGACTTAACTCACGACCGTGCACAGAGGGAGGATCGATCTCCACCGAGCACCGGCGGATGGCCAGGAAGTGGGTGGTGGATAGGACCGATGGACAGCGAGAGGCGAAAGGTGGGCGGCGGGCTACAGGTGGGGTGGCGACACAGGGTGGGCATGACATGCCCTGTGCATGCCGTTTGGTCTCCCACGGACGTGGGACCCCTTGGCGTCGATGAGGGCCTCCGACCGCCGGCCTTTGGCTAGCGAACGACGGGATGGTGGTGGACGATGGCCGGCGGGCAGGTGGCGGCAAGTGACGGCACGGCATGCACGGGCATGCCGTTTGGCCTTCTCACAGTCGTGGGGCCCATGGGCGCCGGCGAGGACCTCCGGTGGCTGGCGAGCACTAGCGGGCGGCAGGATGGCAGTAGGCATTGGTAGGTGGTCGCGGGCAGGCGATGGAGCGGCGGCATGCCTAGGCAGACCGTTCATCTTCCCATGGGTGTGGGCGGTGGATGACTGGTTTTCCACCGATAGTGGGGCTGGCAAGGGCGAGCGGCGGGCCGGCGGAGGTGGCCAAGGGTAGGGCAGCCCAGATCTGGGTGCAGTGGGGCGGTGGGCTAGGGTTTGGAAAATTTTTAAAATCATGGGAGAAAGATGGAGGAAGATGGAATAAGGCTAGGATAAAGCAAGAATAAGTTGGGGATAAAGCTAGGATAGTTGGGATAGGTGGAATAGCATGAATATGAATAATAATAAATGCGAGAAAATAAGAAAAAACATGAAAAAAAAATCCGGACCTGCCCTGGATTTCCATTAATTGAACATACAAGAGATAAATATTTTTCAAGAACTTCACTTCCAAAACCAAAAAAGAGAGATTCCACTGAAAAAGCTTACAAGGCTTTCATTTCAGCTTTCCAAAAGTATCTTTGAAGAGATTTCAAAGAGAAGACAAGACAAGCAATTTTCAAGAGTCTCAAAGCATCCATATTCCACTCTATAAGAGAGTTTGATTATGCTTTCATTCTTGTATCTTTAACTTTATTCTTTGCTGACCTAGCTTTCAAGGTCTTTGAAAGTAGGTTGTTAAGGTTGTTGATAAGCCAAAGATATAAAACCAACTAGGGTTTAACTTGTAAGCTTGAAGACAAAATAAGTTGTAAAGGTTGTTGGTGAGCCTAGGTGACAAAACCAACTTGGGTTTTGACTTGTGAGCCTTGGAAAATAAGTCGGCTGTATTCTTGAAGAGATTATGATGCATAACAAAGAACAAAGAAGCATATGCGAAAGTAAAATTAAGATTAATTCTTTTTTTTTTTTTATTTCAGAAATTGGGTTCGACTCAAAGTAAAGTTAAACTAAGTTGATGGAAACTAGGTAAGGATTGAAAGCACAATTTAGAAGAAGCTAAGTTATCAGTGTAGTTCAGAAGTAACGGATCGCTGGGGGTTGAGAAACTCCCAGACCTAGGGTTTCGCTCTGAACTTTCAACAGGACAGAAATAAAGAGAAGAGATGGTTTACCAACCAAACAGTGATCTCACAGAATTTGGGTGGAAGAACTCTCTCGAGCAGATTGTTGGATCCTCGGATTCGGCTATCTTCGCAATGGATCCTCCAATACGGGTCTTGTGGCTGGGTCGGCTTCTCCTGGACTCAAGATCTGGGAAGAAGAAAAATAAGTGATGGATTCAGAGACTCAGGAAAGGATTTACCAGTTCGAAGAACTTGAAGGCTGATGTCGCTGAGATCCGGATTCTCTTGAAGGCTGATTCGACTCCCTCTAGAAAGAGCTTTGGATCTGAAGTACCCGGACTGTAGCTGGATGCTGGTGGTCGGCCTAGACTTGGAGAGAGAGGCCGTGGGAGGTGGGATAGGCTAGGGTTTGGTGGATTGAAATGGATGGTGGGCGGCTAGGGTGATAGAGTAGAAGTGGCTAACCTAGGGTTTGGGTTTTGGAGATCTCACACCTCCTCAAGGTTCCTGGGGAACCCGGATTTACTCCCTCATGGAGCTCAACACCTGGATGCAAGTGCGGAAGAGAGAAAACACAAAGTTTTGCTCACAAAAAAATTTGGTTTCATTCATCTGATTTCTTAGAACTTACAAAGGGATTTTAATTTATAAGACATTACAAGAGAGTAGGGTTTTACATCTTCCCATGTGGGACTAAAGTTTGGGATCTTCAAATTAGGATTGTAGGATCAATCCCTACTCATATGGCCGGCCAAATAATTCCAAAGATGATTGAGGCTTCAAAAAAGGAAAGTGGGTGGCGCCTCCTTGTCTTGACCTCCAAGAAAACTATTTTTTTTCCTTCTATGCTTGGCCTTATCTGGAAGTATTTGGGCGCCTCTTAACCTTGCCCTCCAAGAGAAAATTTGTTTCCTTTTATATCTGGCTTTAGTTGGAATGACTAGGGCGCCTCCTAACCTTGCTCTTCAAGAGAAATCTCCTTCCTTCCATGGCTCAACCCTTTTTGGGTACCTCCTTTTCTTTCTCCCCAAGTTATGGCTCTTTCTAACTTTGTTTTGAGTATTTTTGGCAGGTAATGGGCGCCTCCTTGAAGTTCTCTCCAAGAGAATTTCTTCCCTTACATAGTTTGGTTCTTTTGGGAATGTCTTGGGCCGCCCCCTTGATTTGTGGACCCCTGGTGGATTTCTCCTCAATTGGCGCATGAGAGAAGGGAGCTGCTATCTGTGGTATGGGGACCAAAGCCTGCTGGATGGAGATGTGGCGCCCCCTGGACTCAGGCGTATGGCTAGGAGTGTGGCTGGGAGTGTGGCGCCCACTTGCTTGGCCTTGGGAGAAAATGTAACACCCCAGGTTGAAGCCCTAGTCCACTACTGAGTCAACATGACTCAATAAAATAAAAATGCAGGTAATATAGACTTAAGCTAAAATTGAGTTGATCAAGTCAACCCTTATTACAAGCCAAAAAACCCTAATTCTTCGGGCAAGGTTAATCAGAGATCCAGATGGAGCTCTGAAGTCTTCTTCTGAGTCTGGTGCCCGCACCAGATTATAGTGATAATTTCCAAGGGAGGCTTGTGGAGTGGATATAGGTGCTTAGATTGCATCGAACCACTATAAAACTTTGTGTTTGTGTGTGATTTCTCTCTCTACTACTTGCTCTTTATTGCTTTCTTTAATTTGCCATTATCCACTGTATATTCATTTTGAGTTTAATCACTTTGCTTCACAAACACATCAAGACCAGCACATAGTTGTTTAAATTTTCAAAAGACCCAATTCACCCCCCCTCTTGGGCTCCATTTCTTGGCAACAAGTGGCATCAAAGCACCGATACTCTACTTGTAGGTCCAACGATCTTGAGTAAAAGATCATGGCAACCCCATTGGTATAAGTGTTGTAGAAGGTCAAGCCTCTAACCGTCCCCCATTATTTAATGGCACCAATTACACATATTGGAAGTCACGCATGTGCATTTACATTCAAGCCATTGATTATAATATTTGGAGGACTATTGTTAAGGGTCCTCATTAGCCTACTATCATGATTAATGGCATTCCCACTTCCAAAATAGAAGATGATTGGGATGAGAATGATATTAAGCAAATAGAGCTTAATGCAAAGGCTATGAATCTATTATTTTGCACTTTGAATCCAAGCGAATTCAATAGAGTCTCAAATAATCTCTCCACAAAGAAAATATGGGACACACTTGAAGTCATCCATGAGGGTACTCATCAAGTGAAAACTATAAAAGTTTACATGCTCATTCATACATATGAAATGTTTAGAATAGAACCTTCTAAATCTATTAGTGAAATATACACTAGATTCACTAATATTATAAATGGCATGAAAAGCTTAGGAAAAGTTATTTCTAATGGTGAACTGTTAATAAACTTCTCAAGTCTCTTCCAGGTTCTTGGGATGCTAAGGTCACTGCTATAGAAGAAGCCAAAGATGTAAACACACTTCCTCTCGAGCAGCTTTTGGGCTCATTAATGACTTATGAGCTCTCCTTGAAACAAAAGACCATGGACAATGATAAGAAGAAGAAAGTAATTGCCTTCAAGTCTGCTACAAAAGAAGAGTCAAGTGATGAATCTGAAGAAGAGGATGATGAAGATAAGATGGCTCTCATAGCAAGAAAGTTTAGGAGGTTTATGAGAAAGAAGAAATACAATTTTAAGAAGAAACCTCAAAAGGGAGAGCCTAGCAAAGAGAAAGAAAAAGAGAAAGAAAAGGAGTAGCCCACATACTTTGAGTGCAAGAAACCCGACCACTTCAAGATGGACTACCCCTTACGCAAGAAGAGCAGAAGGAAATTAAGAAAGAAAGCTATGATGGCAACTTGGAGTGATAGTGAGGACTCAAGTTCCAATGAAGAGCAGCAAGAGGTTGCAAATTTCTCCTTAATGGCTAATAATGATAAGGTAATATCAGAATCTAAAAATGAGTTAACCTTTGATGAATTGCATGAAGTTTTTGATAAACTAGTAGTTGAATTTCAAAATCTTAAATTGAAGTACAAAGAACTAAAGAAACAAAATCTAGATTTGGTTAAAACAAATGATAAGTATTTAATTGAAAATGATTTCTTACTCCAAGAAAACAAAAAGTTAAATGATAAAATTATCCTTCTGGAAAAAGAAAAGAAAGATTTGAAAAAGAAAAATTCTTTTGCATCAACCAAAAATTTTACAAAATAAAACAAAGAGATTTTGCAAGAAAACAAGAAGTACAAGGATGAGCTTGAAATACTAAAATCTTTTGTTAAAAGATTTACATACAGTTCTAAAAAACTCAATATGCTTTTTAATAACCAAAGAGTTATTTTTAACAAAGCTGGATTAGGCTTTAAACAACAAAAATAGCAAAAGTTTTTCAAGAATTTTTTTGTGCCTACTTCATCTTCTATTACTTGTTATTCTTGTTGCAATGTAGGACATAAATCATATCTGTGCAATAAAAGAAACTTGAGCAAAGTTAGAAAAGTTTGGGTTCCAAAAGAAACCGTCACTACTAACCTTGAAGGATCCAAGATGACTTGGATACCTAAAGTCTCCACTTGATTTGTTATTATAGGTGTGCCTTGCAACCAACAAAAGAAAATTGTGGTACCTAGACAGCGGTTGCTCAAGGCACATGACTAGAGATGTGGAGCAGTTCTCCTCACTTGAATATCAAAATGGTGGAAATGTGACCTTTGGTGATAATGGAAAGGGCAAGATTGTTAGAATTGGTAAAGTCCATATCACCCTCTCTACTTATATAGATAATGTTCTTTATGTTGATGGTTTAAAGCACAATTTACTTAGCATTAGCCAGTTTTGTGACAAAGATTTTAAAGTTATTTTCGATTCTTCTATGTGCATTGTTTCTAGTATTGATGACAATGGTATAAAGTTTTTTGGTCATAGGCATGGCAATATTTATATGGTTGATCTTGATGATCTTTCTGTTCAAAATGGTCAATACCTAGTGGCAATGGAAGCCAAGATCAATGAAACTAGTTGGCTTTGGCATCGTAGACTAGGACATGCTAGTATGCATTTGCTTTCAAAACTTTGTAAAAAGGATTTAATAAAAGACTTGCCAAAACTTAGTTTTGAAAAGGATAAGTTTTGTAGTGCTTGACAACTTGGAAAATAAACTAAATCATCTTTTAAACCTAAAGGAGTAGTCTCTATATCTAGACCCTTAGAATTACTTCATATGGACCTCTTTGGACTAACTAGAATATCTAGTTTGGGAGGTAAGAAGTATGGTCTAGTTATTGTAGATGATTTCTCATGTTTTACATGGGTCATGTTTTTAGCTCAAAAAGATAAAACCTTTTCTGCATTCATTAAATTTCATAAAAGAGTTTCAAATGAAAAAGGAGTTTCAATTATATCTTTAAGAAGTGATCATGGTACAGAATTTGAAAACCATGATTTTGAAAAGTTTTGTAATGAAAATGGTATTCATCATATTTTTTCTGCACCTAGGATACCTCAACAAAATAGGATGGTAGAAAGAAAAAATAGAACTCTTGAAGAAATGGCACACACCATACTTTGTGAAAATGATTTACCTAGGTATTTTTGGGCAGAAGCCATAAACACTACTTGCTATATTTTAAATCATGTTTTAATCCGGTCTATTTTAAAGAAAACACTTTATGAGCTTTGGAAAGATAGGAAACCTTCAACTAAATATTTTCGTGTTTTTGGATACCGTTGTTTCATTTTAAATAATAGCAAGAATAATCTAAGTAAATTTGATGCCAAGGCGGATGAGGGTATCTTTTTAGGCTACTCTACATCTAGCAAGGCATATAGGGTCTTCAACAGAAGGACACTTCTTGTTGAAGAATCCATCCATGTTGTGTTTGATAAGACTAATAAAAAATCTTCTAGAAAAGAAGATGTTCTTGATGATGAAACAAGTAGTGAACAACCATGAAAAGCCTTCCAAGGAGCAAGATGATAATTAAAATAACGAAAGAGATCATGTACAAGGAGGTGAAAACACATCAACACCTAACCCTCTACCTAAAGAATGGAGGTATGCTTATGGTTACCCGAAAGAACTTATCATTGGTGATCCATTAAAAGGGATAAGTACTCGTTCATCTCTTAAAAATGTATATGATTATTTAGCTTTTGTTTCTCAAGTAGAACCAAAATCTATTGAAGAAGCTGAAAATGATTCTAATTGGATAAATGCTATGCAAGATGAACTAAATCAATTTAGAATAAATAATGTTTAGACTTTAGTTGAAAGACCCACTAATGTTTCAATAATTGGTACAAAATAAGTTTTCAGAAATAAGCTTGATGAAAATAGAATAGTCACTAGAAATAAAGCTAGGCTAGTTGTCAAAGGATATAATCAGGAGGAAGTGATTGATTTTGATGAAACCTTTGCTCCTGTTGTTAGACTTGAGGTAATTAGGCTATTATTGATATTTGCATGTTTTATAAATTTTAAATTATTTCAAATGGATGTCAAAAGTACCTTTTTGAATGGTTATATCAAAGAAGAAGTTTATGTTGAACAACCCCCCGATTTTGAAAATCATGAGTTTCCAAATTATCTTTTTAAACTTCATAAAGCTTTGTATGGTTTGAAACAAGCTCCAAGAGCTTGGTATGATAGATTGAGTTCTTTCTTTCTTAAAAATTATTTTTCTAGATATAATGTAGACACTACTTTATTTTTGAAAAAAAAGAATGATGATCTCTTAGTAGTACAAGTTTATGTAGATGATATCATATTCGGTGCTACTAACGAATATCTTTGTCAAGAGTTTGCAAAGTTAATGCAGGGGGAGTTTGAGATGAGCATGATGGGAGAGCTTAACTTCTTCCTTGGACACCAAATAAAGCAAACAAAAGAGGGGATCTTCATCAACCAAACCAAGTACATGAAAGAAATATTAAAGAAGTTTGGGATGGAGAGCACCAAGCCATTAGGTATACCTATGAGCTCCTCTTGTAGACTTGACAAAGATGAATCAGGTAAATCTGTAGACCAAAAATTATATAGAGGCATGATTGGCTCATTGCTTTATCTAACTATTAGTAGGCCAGATATTATGTTTAGTATTTGTATGTGTGCAAGATATCTGTCTGCCCCTAAAGAGTCTCATCTTTTGGCTGTTAAATGCATACTTAGATACCTATCTGGCATTATAGATATTGGACTTTGGTACTCTAAATATTCATTATTTGAATTGATTGCTTATTCTGATGCTGATTTTGCTGGGTGTAAACTTGATAAAAAAAGTACTAGTGGAACTTGTCAGTTTCTTGGAGTTAATTTGATCTCATAGAGTAGCAAAATACAGAATTCAATTGCTTTATCTATAGTGGAAGCCGAATATATAATAGCTAGAAGCTGTTGTGCTCAAATCCTATGGATCAAACAACTCAAAGATTTTGGCATCAAATTAACTATGACACCCATAAGATGTGACAATACTAGTGCAATCAATCTAACTAAGAATCCTGTGCAACATTCAAGAAGCAAACACATTGAAATAAGACATCACTTCATAAGAGATCATGTACAAAACTCTAATGTGATGCTTGAATTTGTTTGTACTGATAATCAATTAGCTGAGGTTTTCACCAAACCTTTGAGTGAAGAAAGATTTTGCATGATAAGAAGAGAGGCATCATAGACCCCTTCTCTTAGAACTAGGGTTGGAAATGGGCTGGCCCAAAAGCCCATTATCTGGAACTGGGCTAGGCCAACTCAATAAACTTCGGGCTGGCCTGAAATTGGTTCAGGTTTCGGACCAAATTTTAAGCATATTGGACTAGTCTTAGGGTTGTAAAATAAAGTCCATTTAATTTTTGGGCCAAAGGGATGCCCGGATTTGGACTAAAATTTTTTAAATATAGTCTTTGGGCTGGCCCAATG
Source organism: Areca catechu (assembly GCA_021397845.1). Taxonomy (NCBI): domain Eukaryota; kingdom Viridiplantae; phylum Streptophyta; class Magnoliopsida; order Arecales; family Arecaceae; genus Areca; species Areca catechu. Next base: position 87,569,429 of record CM038043.1, on the reverse strand, counting down.
AGCTTTAGGCCGGCCCATTTCCAACCCTACTTAGAACTCTTTAAAATCATGTTCTTACCCAATTTATTAGTGCTCAAAATCATGTTCTCTAAGTCTTAAATCCTTCTTTGGAAATTGTTTGATTTTATTAAATTTTATTAAATTTTTTTTTGGAAATTCCTGGCCAAGTGTCAATACTTGACTTTTGGCCAAGTGTCGACTCACGCCTAAGTGTCGACACTTGACAAAACTGAAGTGTCGACTCACGGGCGATTTTCTGACTTTTTCTAGGGCATCACCTGTTCATTCTAAGTTTTTTATTCCTTGTTTTATCCATGCCCTAGTGGTCCCCTAGCCTTCCTTTGACCTCGTAACAGTGATCTACCCACCGTGCCCTTTGATTTTTGGTAAATCTCCTCATTTCTCTCTCTCTTATTTCAATTGTTCATGGATTTTTCATTTTTCTTTCCGTTGATTTGATCTAAACCCTTCTTCATTTGATTTTTCCTTGCTTTGGACCGATTCCCATTGACTTTCTTATGGATTGATTCGAGCATTGCTCATTTCCTCCCACTTTTTCTCCTTCTCTTCCATTTCTCTTGATTGGTTTCTCTTGCCTTCTCTGTGTTCTTCGCGTAGACCCTCTCTTTCCCCCTTTTGGTCTTTTTCCTTCTCTTTTGACCATTCCCTGTTTACCTTTCCTCTCCTTTTCCCTCCATCTATTTGATAAATATGGGACCCCGCAAGCAGCTAGCTTCTAGGAGGAGATCGAGTCAGGGTGAAACAGAAAAAAGGACAAAAGTTAGAAATGATTATGGATAGCAGTCAGAGAGAGTAGCACCCTCTCATTCCCCCTCAGTAGATAGAGTTTCAGGCAAGATCATTGCTACCGGTCATCAAGTTGATCAAGGATTCTTCGACTGTGAGGGATTTGGATTAGGTCAGATTCTTAAGGCTACAAGGCTGATCTCCTTTTGTACCATGAAAGAGAAATTCTATTCTCATCTAATCAAAGAGTTTTATGGGAGCCTGGATTGTAGCAGATTGATGTGGAATGCTACTATTCATGGCATACAGATACCTATCTCAGAGGAGATTTTGAGCAGAGTATGGGAGATTCCCCATCATGGGATTGTCATGAGCCTTGTTGAGGACAGAGAGGAGGCTTTCCGATGTATTCTTGAGCATGATGATGTTCGCGGTGTGGCCACAGTCATCGTGAATCAGCTATCAATTGAGATGCACCTCCTATACCACTTCATTGCCAGGATATTGCTATCAAAGACCGGATGATTTGATTTTATTACAAAGAGAGAGCTGATACTGATGGTTTGTCTGACATAGAGGATAGCTGTAGACCTCCCTACTTTAATGATGGCACAGATAAGAGAGGCTACGACCCAGCGACGACATTGTCTACCATACGAGATGGGTTTGACTTATCTCTTCAAAGCCTATGATGTACCTTTAGAGGGTGAGGCCTTCAAAGATATTTTGCATATTGACATATACGACAAGCGCTCTCTTCATCATATGGGATATCAGAGGCTGGTAGGCAGATGGGTGCATCGAGAGTCTGGTTAGGAGCTAGACAATGAGGATGATATTCGAGCCACTGAGGCAGGTCCTTCTGATCCTACTGAGCAGTTGACACCTCCCAAACCGGCACCTACTGCAGCTTCTGGGTCTGAGCCCGTCACTCCTACTATCACTCCTCATGCAACTACTGACTTATCTTTTGAGGAGCATCAAGGTATTAGTTTGCTGAGATAAGGAGTGAGATGATTGGACTAGGAGTCCGGGCCACTCAACTTCATATTGAGATTGAGGGCCTTAAAGCCCATACTGCTGAGCAGCATTCTGACATCCGTCAGACGATGGAGGCAGGTTTTGCACATATCAATGAGATGCTGAGAGCATTATTGCCTTCTGAGTCATCAGGACCACATCCTTCTCCTCCGACAGATGATGACAACCACCCAGATCGACATGGTGATACTCCTCCTAGTGGTGATGGTCATGGACATGATGGTAGTGGTGGTGGTATAGATATTGTTGATAGTGATAGTGATGACAATGATGATAGAGTTGGAGACTATAAGATAATTAGCAGAGAGGCTCACACTCTAGCTGCTCCCACTATTCCTCCTTTAGATGCTCTGCTTGCCTCTGCACCCATCTTTCTAACTCCTATGGAGACACTTCCTCCACCCTCTACTAGATCTTCTCTGGTTGTATCCCATTTTGGACCATCTGCTAGGACTAGGAGCCGTAGCATTCTTAAGACCTCTGGATCCATTGTTCTTAAGACTAGGGTTAGTGCTCCTATTTATTTTGAGCTTCCATCTGATGAGAAGTAGCCTCATAGATGTTTATCTTGATGTTTAGTGTTTATGTATTTGTCTTGATGTTATCATCTATGTCTAGTGTTTATCTATGTGTTTCTATTATACTTGCATTACATTTTATATTTGCTTATCAATCTTGTATCAGTTTATGTATTGTACTGAAACTCTGACATTTATGAAAAAGTTCAATTTTATCTTATGGTTACTTCCTACTTTGTCCATTTGCTCTGATACCTGTTGATTTTTGCTAATCTAATCTTGTATCATGGCCCTTAACCAAATTTTTATGCCTTAATGCATCAATCAGGGGGAGTTTACTCCCTTTATTGTTTAATGTTAACAAAAAGAGAGAGTAAGACATAAGCATTTCTTTCTAAATTTTTTTTAGTTGGTTCATAACTTAACTCACATAGGGGGAGAAAAAATTAACTTCAACACTTAATTTATGCCTCTCCTCTATTAAAATTGTGTTGTATGAGTTTTAAGTTCATTATTATAGGATATAATATCTAAACTTGAATTTGAATGCTTATATACTCAAGGTTTTGTCATCATCAAAAAGGGGGAGATTGTTTGGTGTGGGCACCAGGATCCGACAGAGGCTCCTCAACCCTCTGTGGATCTCAGATTAGGGTTCCACTTCTATGAGTCTTGTAATAAGGCTATGAGCCAATGCAATTTCAAAAAATGCTTAGTGTTAAAAATACTATATATTGGCCTTCCTTCATGCTGGATCATTATTGTGTTATGAACCACATTAGGTTTGTTGTGTTATCTGCAAGACCTAATATGGTGATTGACATAATACTAGTCTAGTGCATAGATATGCTTACAGTATATACAGTATAATGCTTTGTTGTGTTATCTGCAAGGGCATTATATTTGAGTATTGACTGTATAGAAATGAAAGGGTCTAGACTTAACTAGAACATTATGGTTTGTTGTGTTTTTTGCAAGACTAATAATGTTCTAGAGGCCAAGTTACTTCTTGAGAATTATATGAGATATAATTGGAAGAGTTTCCTACCTTTGAGCTTATAAAAGATTTGTTATGTTTTCTGCAAGATCTTTTATAAGTTATTAGGATCTCAATCTCACTAAGAAAAACCGATCAGGGTTCTTCTCGATTATCATAGTGAGGGCTATGAGTTTTGATAAAATAGTGGGAGACATAATTAAATTAAAGACCTAATTTAATTATGTAAGTCATTTCATGGTTGTTTGCTTATGTATTGTTCTATATTAAATGTAGATAAATGGCATCTTCATTATCACTGCGAAGTATCTTAGATCCTAACAAACTGACTGGTCCGAACTATATGGACTGGTTGAGAAATTTAAAGATTGTGCTGAGTTCAGAAAAACTTTCTTATATTCTTGATACCCCTAGTCTTAATCCACTAGGGGATGATGCCAAAGAGGAAGATATGGCCACATACAAAATGTAGCAGAATGACTCCCTTACTGTCAAGTGTATCATACTAGCCTCTATGACCAATGAGTTACAGAGACAATATGAAAGCCCAGATACTCAATCCATAATGCTCAGTTTAAAAGAGCTTTATGGAGAACAAAGCAGAATTGCTAGATATGAAATATCTAAGCAGTTATTCCGTGCTAGGATGACAGAGGGAACATCCGTTCAGGATCATGTTCTGAAGGTAATTGACTTAATCACCAGATTGGGTCAATTAGGTTTTATAATGGATGGGGAGTTGAATCAGGATTTAATCTTGCAATCACTCCCGGAGTCATTTTCTTAGTTTCTCTTGAATTATCACATGAACAAACTGAACACTTCCTTGCCTGAGCTGTTAAATATGTTAAAAACAGCGGAGAGCCACGTTAAGAAAGAAAATGCTCCACTTCTTCTTGTTGATAAGACCAATAAGAAGAAATCATGCAAAAAGGATTTTAATAGGAGGCTAAACCCTAAGAGTGGCATCAATAAGAATAAGAAAGGAAAGAAGGCCTCCAAACAGTCGACCTCTTTCTTTTGCGGCAAAGCGGGACATTGGAAAAGGAATTGCAAGGCTTACCTTGCAACTGTGAAGCCTGGTGCATCAGATGCGCCAAAAGGTATGTATGAGATACATGCTATATTGACATTAAATTCATCTATATCAAATACTTGGGTATTGGATACCGCTTGTGGTTACCATATATGCAAATCTTTGCAGGACCTCCACAAGCTTAAAGTATTGAAGGAAGGTGACTTCAATCTCTACGGTGCTAGTGGTGATATCATCCAAGCAGAAGCTGTAGGGACCTATATTCTGAAGTTGCCTTCTGGGAAGATCTTGGAGTTAGAAAATTATTATTATATGCCTAAGATTATTAGGAACATTATATCTATTCCCTTGTTATTAAAACAAGGATATGTAATGGATGTAACGAGCACTGATTGCTCGATAATGTTATCTAATGAATTTGTTTGTTCTGGCATATTTAGCAATGGGCTCTTAACTATTTCTTCCAATGATAGTGTTTTTCATGTCAATAATAAAAGAAAAAGAGAAGACTTTAATGATACTTTACTTTGGCATCATCGACTTGGTCATGTTAATGAGTCTAGGATAAGCAAGTTATACAAGGAAAAATTCCTTGATCCTTATGAGTATGAATCATTAGGAACTTGCGAATCATGTCTCATGGGTAAGATGACCAAGACTCCATTTACTAGACATGGAGAAAGGTCGTCTGAGTTATTAGGACTTATACATACTGATGTATGTGGTCCAATGACAACTCAGGCCAGAGATGGATACTCATATTTTATCACTTTTACAGATGATTTATCTAGGTTCGGATATGTGTATCTTATGAAACATAAATCTGAAGCCTTTGATAAATTTAAGGAGTATCAAAGTATGGTCGAAAAACAAACCGGGAAAAGTATTAAAGTTCTTCGGTCTGATCGAGGAGGAGAATACTTATCCACAGAGTTTTTAGACTATCTTAAAGTTAATGGAATTCTTTCTGAATGGACCCCTCCATATACACCACAGCTAAATGGTATAGCTGAAAGGAGGAATCGTACCTTATTAGATATGGTACGATCCATGATGTGCTTCACAAATTTACCCATTTCCTTCTAGGGTCATGCCCTAGAAAATGCTGTTTACATTCTAAACAAAGTACCTTCTAAATTCGTTGTTAGTACTCCATATAAAATTTGGAGTGGAAAGAAACCATATCTTAAATATTTTAAGATATGGAGATGTCCAGCTTATGTTAAAAGAAATTTTGGACATAAGTTGGAAGCTAAAGCGGATAAATGTCTATTTATAGGATATCCTAGAGAGGGTAGAGGATATCTGTTTTACCATCCTACTGAACAAAAGATTTTTGTCAGCAGGCATGCCACTTTTCTAGAAAAAGAGTTCATTTTAGAAAAGGGTAATGGTAGAACTGTTGAACTTGGAGAAGTACAAGAAACACAGATAGACAATTCTCAACCATTGAACATATAGTTAGGACAGAACCAGAACACAAAACTCCTCCCCGTAGGTCTGATAGAGTGCCACGGGCACCTGAGAGGTATGGGTTTATTATTGAAAATAATGAAGCCCAAGTCATTCAAAATGATGAACCTCTGACCTATACAGAAGCTATCTTGAGTACTGATTTAGATAGATGGCAAGAAGCCATGGAATCCGAGATAGACTCTACGTATGTCAACCAAGTATGGTCTTTGGTCGATGCACCAGAAGGTGTTAATCCTATTGGGTGCAAATGGGTCTATAAGAAAAAGATTGGGGCTGATGGCCAAGTTGAAACCTATAAAGCTAGATTAGTGGCAAAAGGTTTTAGACAAAAACAGGGAATTGATTATGATGAAACATTCTCACCTGTTGCCATGCTCAAATCAATTCGGATTTTACTTGCTATAGCAGCATACCACGATTATGAGATCCGGCAGATGGATGTGAAGACTGCATTCCTCAATGGTTTCCTTGAGGTAGAAGTCTACATGTCATAGCTAGAAGGTTTTATTTCAAAGAATAAACCTAATCAAGTATGCAAGCTAAAGAAATCCATTTATGGATTAAAGCAAGCTTCAAGGAGTTGGAACATCCGCTTTGATGAAACTATTAAAAGGTTTGGTTTTATCAAAAATGTGGATGAACCCTGTGTTTATAAGAAGACTAGTGGGAGTGCCATAGTCTTCTTGGTTCTGTATGTAGATGACATACTCCTCATTGGGAATGATATCCTAATGTTACAATCAGTCAAGGTTTGGCTATCAAACCAATTTTCCATGAAAGATTTGGGAGAAGCATCCTATATACTAGGTATTAAGATCTATAGAGATAGATCTAAGAGGATGCTAGGTTTATCCCAATCTAGATACATTGACTTAGTGCTGAAAAGATTCAGCATGGAAGGAAGTAAAAGAGGTTATCTTCCTATGAGTCAAGGCATACATCTTTCTAAAAGGATGTCTCCTAAGACACCTGAAGAAAGAAATAGAATGAGTTCTATACCTTATGCTTCGGCAATAGGGTCCATAATGTATGCCATGTTATGTACCAGGCCTGATGTGGCATGTGCTTTAGGCATTGTCAGTAGGTTTCAAGCTGATCCAGGAGAGGATCATTGGAAAGCAGTTAAAAATATTCTTAAGTACTTGAGAAGGACTAAGAATATTTTTCTGGTTTATGGTGGTTCTGATCTTAAACTAGAAGCTTATTCTGATTCTAGTTTTCAATCAGACCCTGATGATAGCAAATCCATTTCGGGATATGTTTTTATCCTAAATGGTGGAGCAGTGAGTTGGAAGAGTACCAAGAAGTAGACTGTAGCTGACTCAACTACAGAGGCAGAATACATAGCTGTCAGTGAAGCCGCCAAGGAAGCAGTCTGGATGAAGAAGTTCATCACAGAGTTGGGTGTTGTTCTTGAGACTGAAAACCCAGTGCCACTTTACTGTGACAACACTGGAGCTGTTGCTCAAGCTAAGGAACCAAGAGCTCATCATAAGTCCAAGCACATTCTGAGACGCTTCCATCTCGTCCGAGAAATAGTAGAAAGATAAGATGTCTGCATAAATAGAGTTGATACAAAGAACAACGTAGCAGACCCGTTCATTAAGGCTCTACCACAGCGAGAGTTTGATCGCCACCTCGAGAGTATGGGATTAAGATTTAAAGGCGATTGGCTTTAGTGCAAGTGGGAGATTGAAAGGGATATGCCCTACAAGCCAATCTCCCAAACCATTGTAATTGATAATATTCTAATAAAAGCATTATTTTTCATCAACACTGTGTTTATTATTATATGATGAACCCCATATATTAGGGCTATGATTTTAGGGTTATGATGAGATCATACCAATGAGACCTAAAGTCTTAAAACTTTAATCTAAAATATTCCTTGTCAAAAGAACCCTGAGTAGGGGATCAGGGTTTTTTCCGGTAAGACTAGCACATCCCATGTATACTAGAGAGGGTGACTGCTCTCACAGTCACTTGTGTATGACACTAATACTAGGATGTGGGTGCTCATTAGAGAATGAGTTCACTGATATGATCCAACTTGAGAACATCTAATGGAGTCTTAGCTACATGTCAATAGAAGGTTCTCATAGTGGGAGTGGTACAAGTAATCCTTTGACCTGAGACTGCCATAAGTACCTTATGTACATGAACCCATGCTTTGGTTCAATCCTAATCGTGACACTGAGTCATGCACAGGATTGATACTGGGAATGGTGAATTGGATATGAAGGTAATGAGTAGGTCAACAAGGAATCGATCACTTTTAGTAAGATGAGATTGCATCTAGCTAGTTATCAATCGGATGATGATTCAGGGAATCTTTGATCAAAGTAAAGATATTAGAGATTGTTTCTAATATCAAGATAATTGAATCATCAATAAAAGATTAAGCTAGAAATAGATATAATATTGGATTTGACATATATCCATATCCATAATTATATTTTGGGTGCAGGCTGATCGAAGAATTTAATTGTACGGTAACTTTCTATTGAAGGGTAGTTTTGGTATTTCACCAGAATTTCCATATCTTCCGGGTAGACATGACACGTTGCTAGACGTCAATCTTGTCTTGTGGGTTGATTAAATTAAATGATCACTTATTAGGAAGAGTCCTAATTGATCATAATCGGGTAAGCTCGATTTGACCTAAATCGATTAGAAAGAGTTCTAATCAAATTAGGTCAACTTGTATTCGAACCCACTGCTGGCTAGATGTGGAACCCAATGGCTCACACACTTAAGAGAATTGATCAAGGGTTTAATTTTATAATTAAATCATCTTTGCATGATGACACTCTAGCAGGTGTTGCAAATCCTAGCTTCTATTCGAATTAGATTCGAATTAGGGTTCCGGATTGGTTCAATTTGGCTTCTAATTTGATCTAATTAGACCCTAATTGAGGTTATAGGGATTATGGCTAACCCTATTTGCTAACCAGGTATCTAGGCTAGCCCCCCACCCCCCCTTATCCTTTTCATGCCAAAATGCCAAGAGTCCATGTGCTAATGGACTCTTGGCGCGCCATTTGGAAGAGTCCATGGCGCATGGACTCTTGGTGCGCTCCATAAAAAACTCCGATGTTTTTATATGGGGTGGCTTTTCTTATCTCCTTTAGCACCTCAATTGTCCTCCCTTGAATGGAAATCCAACGGATGATGGGGTTTTAAGAAAGAAAGAAAGCGCTCCTGCTTCCCGGTTGTGCGAAATCATATCTCTTCGGAGATTCAAACTTCGCGACTCCTTTCTTCTCCAATCTTCTTGCCTTTTCCTTTGAGAAAAGCCGTGGGATTTAATCTAGAAGGCCGTGAGAAGGAGGAGAAGGCCGTGAGAAGGAGGAAAAGGCCGTGAGAAGGAGGGAAGGGGTGTGAGAAAATCGGAATGGCGTTTATGGAGAGTTGTGTTGGCGTCTCTCCCAAAACTATTTAAGGAATCAGAACTTCGGGATAAAAAATTTTAATTCTTCTTCCTCTCCTAAAGAATCTTTCTCTCTTTTCTTGTTCTTGCACTGTTTCCTTTACAGAGTACACCTCTGTCGAAACTCTGCTACTGAACAAGAACAAGAGCAAAAGTCTCCGACGGTAAAGGAAAGAAGGAGTTCTGATTTTATTCTTTCTTTCTTATATTAAGACATTCTTTTCTTAGTTTCTCCTCCAATTTAAGACAAGCCTAAATCCCCTTAGGATAAAGTCTTATCTTCAAGACAAGAGTGTCTTAGAGGGTCAAGGTCTTAGTGGAAGGAGGAGAAGATATAAAAGAAAGGAAGGCAACCTCTTGTGTGGAAGAATTCCAGCCATAATCCAAAGAATTGAGTTCTAGGAAGAAGAACTCAATAGGAGGAACCATTGGACAAAAATATAGTGTTCTTGATCATTGCTCTGTGTGGATCACCATCGGAGGGCGGACACCTGGATGCCTGGTGAATTCAAATAGCCCGTTGATCTTCAAGTTTTACGTCTTCGTAAATTGGAATTAGCGATTACAGGTTGGTATTCTAATTTAATTTGCATAGAAATGTTTGTCTTCATACATTCTAGTCTTATTAAGGAGTTCCTGTTTTAGGGTTTTTGTGCATATTAATTTCAATTTTTGAAATTACCCTTCCGCTGCGTTGCACCGGAACCCTACAGTGAGGCCACAATCCTTCATCCTCCGGGATGTCACGGGTGCAAGGCCCCAAGTTATCTCCATCTTCGACTTCTGAATCCAACCGGACAACGGCTCAAAGCCCCTTCTCAACCCCATCTCAGTTCCTTTCTGTGCATCTCCCCATTTTGCCGATCCTTATTGTGTTTGCCTACAGGTCCTCCCTGGCATCTCGGCCACCGGAGTCAGTCGGCTTTGCCATCGTGACCTTCCGACCGAAAGCCAGTGCTTCCACGAGTTTGACTACTTGGGCATCCAGGTCGCTCGGGCATCCAGGCCGCATCCGCCGAGTTGAGCGATCTCTACATCGGGCGCTTCAGACGTGTGAGGTTTGCTCTCTCTATCTTTTAAGTAGATATTGTAATTCGAGCTAGTCCTACCGGGGTTTCTTAATCCCAGGGTCCTGTTCTTGTTCTTACTATTTAGGGCTTTGAACTGCTATGTAAGCTTCCATTACTCATCTTTCTTATTTCTTGCCTTTGCTTGTGATCGGGAATCAAAACCCTAAGAAACATATAAAGCTCTTCAACTATAAAAAAAAACTCCTTGCATCACTAGCATCCATCCTAGCATCCCTAGCCCGGCCCTTCCTCCACATCATTGTTGGCTTTAGCCCTTGATTTTGATGACTAACAAAACATTGAGTACATATTTTATACTAATATTTCAAATATAGTTATGAGTTTCAGGATACAGGCACCTCAAATTTTCAAAATAAAAGTATCATGGCACTCATTGGAAGCTGAGCAATTTTCATGATTTAAGAAGTCTTTTCATCTTAAAAAGGCCTCAAAATAGACCAATTGTGCTTTATATAAAGTATATTGAACATTCATTGAAGATCATTTTGAATTTGGAAAAGTTGCTGCCAAGATCGTCATGGCCTGTAGCTGTTGTCAGTACCGGAGTGCACTCCCTTTGCTGTCTGGCCGTCCAGTGGTCCTGGACCTACAAAACAAGGGTTAGTGACCCGGGCCAGGGTTTCCGGTGGGGGCACTCTGACGGTCAAGTCAATGACGATCCAGGAGAACAGATCCTCTTAGTCGAGCCCCTTTTGGTGGACTCCATACTAGGAGGAGTGAATGGTGTAAGAGTGGGATGCAAGTGTGTCGAGGGAAAAGAAGCCTAGCTAGAGGGATTCTCTATGTGGCCTTTCCGCCCACCCTTGCTTGGATTTGCTTGTGGTGTCGTGCTCTCTGATGAGCTTACACTTGTGTTTGAATGGTATTGCATTACCTCATTTGCCTTACTTCTTTCGGGCTTTGTAGTCTAGGTTACCGTTGGGCGCCTGTCTTGGGATCTCCGCCGGGCTGTCAGGCACGTGCCGTAGTGTCCCGAGGCACCTTTCCCGATTCGTGATAAGGGAAGCTGTCATATATTCTGACATTCCTTCTGGTCGCCTCATTCTGGAAAACCTGGCAGTACCTCGATCGAGGGGCCGCCGGTCCCGGGATTCAAATCTCCTGGTTGACTTCCTATTTTGGGTGGATCAGGTGGTTGGTGAGGAGCGTGGCACCTCGATCAGTGGGCCTCTCCCCTTTCTGGTGTAACCGATGGCCGCAGGTGGTCATTGCGGCCTGGTGGATGTCTCAGTACAATCCTCGGGCGGCTCGCCGGTGTCTTGGGATGGTTGTGCTGTCCCTTTGTTCGCTAGTGCTTACGCTTGAGCTGGGGGTTGAGCTAGAAAGGCAGGGCTCTACTCCAACCTAAACATCCCGAGCTCGCGGGCTTGCCTCGGTGGAGGAGGGCAGAGCGCGGGCCCGGTCCAAAGGGCTCGACCTCGGAGAGGCTCCACATGGCGAAGGAGGGTTGAGCTCAACTCCGACCACGGGGCTCGATCTTTGAGGGGCTCGCTCTGGAGTGCAGAGCACGGGCTCGGTTCAAAGGGCTAGACCTCGAAGAGGCTCTACGTCGTGGAGGAGGGCTGAGCTCAACTCCGACCATGGGGCTCGATCTTCGAGGGGCTCGCTCTGGAGAGTAAAGCATGGGCCCGATCCAAAGGGCTCGACCTCGGAGAGGCTCCACATGGCGAAGGATGGCTAAGCTCGACTCCGACCACGGGGCTCGATCTCTGAGGGGCTCAATCTGGAGGGCATCACTCGGTTCTGGCCTAGGCATCCCGAGCTAGCGGGTCCAACCTAGCGAAGGACAAAGCTCGGCTTCGACGGGCGGTCCTATTGTCCCGAGGGAGCTCAGCCCGGCGAAGGAGTCCGAGCAGGAATCTAACGTGGCGCCTGGCACGGTGGCTTTCTTTGGCGTGGCATCTGATAGCTACTCCATGTTAGTGGTCTTGCCACATCATTCGCCCTCCACTCCCGAGGCTCGTTAGTGAGCGGCGCTCAGGCTGAAGGGAGTAATTGTGATGCTGACATGGAAAGGTGAAGATCTGGTGCAATGATGGCCATGATTACTAGCGCTCCATGGAACGATCCTTCAAGCCAGTGCGGGGGTGCTACGTGGCCACATCCAAGGAGAAGTTAATGCTGGCACAAAATTTAGAGCAGCCGAGATGCCTTTTTCATCGATGGGTGACATGTGGCATGAATCTGTTGGTGGAGAGGTCGTAACGGTATGGATGTGCTGTGTCACTTCGAAATGAAAAGAAGTTCTTACCCAAAACATCTATTCTTTTGAATTCTTCATGCCCGCTATAGTACCCGAGTCTTCTCCTTCCTCTCGGTTGCCTCAGATCTTCTAAGAAACCAGGTTAGTTTCTTCTTTCTTCCTCCTTTATCTGAGTAGGGTCCTTCCTCTGAGTCTAGGGTTTCCCTTGGATCGAGTCCATCCCTTCATCTTCTTCTTAGAGTCCTTTGCTTCTTCCTTCTTTGGGGATGTCTCGCTTTGGCCCAAACTTCTGCCCCACCACCAACTAGGGTGAGGCTAGTCCTTCTGAGCGGAGGCCAGGGTCTCCTGCTTCTTCTGGTGAGGAGAAGGATGCGGCCAAGTCGGTGGAGGTGGCTAGGGTGGAGGCCGCCGAGGCAAGGAAGGAGGCCATTGGGGCAAGAAAGGATGCTGAAGAGGCCATCGCCAGGTACAAGGCCTCGGAGGAGTTCATCATCGAGATTCACCAAATGGTGTCGGACTCCTTCTATAAAGGCTTCATGTTCCTGCACGATCGAGTTGAGATGTTTGTTCCTGATGAGGACCATAGTCATCTCAGGTATCCTCTAGCCTCAGACATGGAGTCGGGCCAGGAGGTGGGCATTGAGGAATCTGTTTCCCCCGAACCTTCCTCGCCAGTCGAGGCTGAGATTGGGCCACCCGAGGCCGAAACCGTTCAACCAGAGGTTCTCGAAAATGGGACCTCACAGCCTCATGGCTGAGCCAAGGGGCCAGCTAGAGTGGAGTAACTTTCCTTCTTGTTTTCCTTTTTTGTATTTGGTCTGGGTCACCTAGCATGTCGGGGACCCAAAGACGTTTGTAGCTAACTTTTGTTAATGAAATGAGAATTTCCCTGCTACCTGTTCTCGAGCATTGCCTGACTTTTCCCTCTCACCCTCTTTCTTTCCTTCTCCTCTCTCTTTTTTTCTTGTGAGATGAGTGGCGAGATCAGAGAGGAGGGTTCCACCTTGTCTGGGATTCGGCCACCAGGCTTTAGTGTCAGCAAGTTGGGCACAGGATTTTGGTAGTTGAGGGTAGCTAGGCTCAAAGACTTCTTGGCCGGAGAGCTGGGCCCCGGTCCAAGATGCCTGAGAGCTAGGCTCAGGGCTTGGATGCCTTGGAGCTAGGCTCGAGGCTTTGGTGCCGGAGAGCTAGGCCCCGGGCTTGGGTGCCTAAGAGTTGGGCTCAGGGCTTGGATGCCTTGGAGCTAGGCTCGAAGCTTTGGTGCCATAGAGCTGGGCCCCGGGCTTGGGTGCTTGAGAGCTGGGCTCAGGGCTTGGATGCCTTGGAGCTAGGCTCGAGGCTTTGGTGCCGGAGAGATGGACCCCGGGCTTGGGTGCTTGAGAGCTGGGCTCAGGTCTTGGTGTCTTGGAGCTAGGCTCAAAGACTTCTTCCAGAGATTTGGGCCTCGGGTCTTGGTCACCTGAGGCTGGGCTCAGGCCTTGGCATCGTGGAGCTGGGCTCGAAGACGTTGATGATTTGAGAGTAGCTTGGCTCAAAGATCCCTTGGTTGGAGAGCTAGGCCCCGGTTCAAGGTTGCTTGAGGGTTGAGCTCAGGTCCTGGAATCTGGGAGCTGGGCTCGAAGACGTTGATGATTTGAGAGCAGCTTGGCTTGAATATCCCTTGGCTGGAGAGCTGGGCCTCGGTCCAAGGTTGCCTGAGAGCTGGGCTCAGGTCTTGGTGTCTCGAAGCTAGGCTCGAAGATGTTGATGATTTGAGAGTAGCTTGGCTCGAAGATCCCTGGCCGGATAGCTGGGCCATGGTCCAAGGCTGCCTGAGGGCTGGGCTCAGGTCCTGGCATCTTGGAGCTAGGCTCGAAGACATTGATGATTTGAGCAGCTTGGCTCGAAGATCCCTTGGCCGGAGAGCTAGGCCCCTGATGGGGGACTAACTAAATGCAAAAATGAAGAATGATGAAAGTGATTTGTTGGTTTTGTGGATTTCAGATTTTTGTGGTTTTCTTTGGATTCCCAAAAATAAGTAAGAGTTGATATAGGGTTCTATAATAATAAGAACTATCGAGCAAGTAAGTAGTCCCTAAACAATGATAAAGAGAGGACCCCAGGATTGAGAAACCCCGTAGGACTTAGCTCTTGGATCAATAACTACTTAGGAGTCAGGGGGCAAACCTCAAAGATTTGAAGCACCCGATGCAGAGATCGCTCACTTTGGCGGATACAGCTTGGATGATTGAGCCGTCAACCCTGCGGAGGCACCGGCTGGTCGTCCGAAGATCATGATGGCAAAGGCAACCATCTCCGTACTCGTGTCACCTGGAGGACCTGCAAGCATTCAAAGAAGAGAAAGGTTAAGTTTCAATCAGAAGGAAAACAATGGAAGAATGAAAGAAGGTGTTGTTGAAGTGATGGTGGAGTTCTTCTTGATTCAGAGTCGGATGATGGAGTTGTGGAAGTGACGGTAGTTTGAGGTCTCACACCTCTCGATGCCCGAAGGCAAAGGCGCTCCCTCACGGAGATCGACGTTCTTAGCGAATGAAGGCAACTAGAAAGAGATTGGACTCAAGAAATGTAATTTTTTTTCACTCATCAAGATTAACCTTACAAAGGAGGGGTTAGGTCCTTTAAATAGACACCTTAGGACCCTTTTGAATTTCAAATGAAAAATTTACAAGAATTCTTGAATGGGCACCCAAACTTTTGACTTTTCTTCTCTCCTTGGCCGACCAAGAGCTAGCTTGATTGGGCGTGGCATGATGCAAGGCTTGGAGGAGGAATCTTGGCGCCTTGAACTTGGAAAGAAGCTTCTTTGTTTTGGAAGAAAACATGAAGAGAGGCTTGGAGCAAGGCATGTGTTCTTCTTCCTTCCTTGGTTGTGCATCCTTTTTTGGTACAAGGCATGACATGGGGAGTGAGAGGTGGAGGCGCCCATGGATCTTGTCTCTTCCTTCCAAAGAGGTTCAAACAATTTGGGAAGAATACTTGATTGGAGGGCTTGAAGCAAGGGATTTGAATTCCTAACTTCAACTCCAATTGACCTTCTTTTTGGCCGACCACCCTTGCTTGGAAAAGAGCTTGATAGGGGAAGGGAAAAAGGGCTAGTGCCAAGTGATGTGTTCCTCCTCTTTGGGCATCCAAGAATGAAGAGTGTGCTACCCACATGGCAAGTTGTCATGGCACCACATAGGATGAAAAGGTGGGCCCTGAGCTGGCTTGGATTCCTTCCTAACTTGGCTCCAAGGAGACTAAATTTTAAGACCACTTCTTGCATGGACCCATACTTCCAACAGACTCAGACTGGACTCAATTTGTGACTAGACTCAGTACAGGACACAATTTGACCCAATTGGTCAAAGTACAGACTCAATTCAAAGCAAAAGGAAAATTACAAAGTTGAGGCTTGAAGCCTTATTACAAGACCCGAAAATTGAAACCCTAATTAGACATCCATAGAGGGTTGAGGAGCCTCTGTCGAATTTTGGTGCCCACACCAGTTCTCCCGGGGTGGGAGGAACTCGACCCTGTCGAGTAAGAGCTAAGTTTGCTTAGGTACTTCTCCAGAAGGTTAGGATTGAGGCGCTGCAAGTCCCCCCGGGTAATCCACGAGTCATCGGACTCAGGTAGGCCTTGCCATCGGACTAAGAAACGTTGATATCCTTTGCCCCGAGTAGTGATAGCTTGGTCATCCAGGACACGCTCAATCCGCTCTCCTCTCTCAGGTATAATTGGAGGTGGACACTCAGGTTCGGGTTCAATCTCTAAAGAAAGGTCAGGCCGAAATAGCTCGCTAGGAATGTTTGCTGGTTCCCTATACTCGACTAAGTCTGAGATATTGAAAGTCGAGCTAATGCCATAATTCGGGGTAGCTCAAGAACGTAGGCATTAGGGCCGACTCTCTTTATCACTCTAAAGGGGCCAGCTCCACAAGCATGAAGTTTCTTAAGGGTTCCTGGTGAAAACCATTCAGTGGTGGGGACACCGGAGGCACCAGAATAAGATAGAGGCTTTTCAATCCTCTGTGAATTGATCAATAATTTATGAGTCCATCTGTAATAAGGTCTTAGCTCATCTGAGTCTATTTTAGTTGTTATTTGAGTATTTTGAGTTGTTATTTCAGTTCTGTACTTGTCAGCTCATGTTGAGCTAGTTCAGTCCAATGCTAGTCAGCTCATGTTGAGCTAATTTTATTTTTTTGAGTCCTGTCCAAGCATACTGAAGACTCAAGACTATATCATACAAGTGAAGACCAAGTCCAACTAGATTGAAGACATGGAAGTATAGCCCAAGTCCAACCTAGCTTGAAGATTTGAAGACCCCAGGAGGAAAATTCAGAAAACCCTGATTTCTTGCAGATGCCCTCCAGATGCCCAAATTCCCTTCCAGATGCCAAAGTATACTCATAGATAAGGGCATCCATGATTCCAAAGGTCCATCTGCATCCTAGCCCAAAGAAATCAAGCCCAGGTGCCAAGCCCAAGCCCCTAAGAAGCAAGATACCAGGGAATATTCCTGATACCTGGCTACCAGGCCACCCCAGCTTCCAGAGGCCCAAACCCATGCACCTGAGCCCCTTTGGGCCAGCCTTTTGCTGCTCCTAGAAGCCCAACACGCCCCCCTAGGCGTCCTTGGAGTCTTGACCAAGTCAAGAAATTTTTTAGGGATTTTTCTACCTAATATTTCCTTATTTTCTAGCTAGGGTTTGAGAGGGAAAAGGATTCTTATGTAAAGACTTATGTACCCTTACTTGGAGCCCAAGGTTAAGGGTCTATTTAAGGGACCCTAGCCTCTTGTATGAGGAGAACTTTTGATGAATGAAAACCTTGAGTTCTTCTATTGAGTGGTGTGATACCCTGCTGTGTGCATAAAGGGGTTTGTGAGAGTTCTTCTTCCCAGTGTTTGCAATCATCTTCCTACTGCCAACAAACCCTCCAGATCCCTGGACGCCCACTCCAAAAGAAGCCTTCCCTTGCTATTTTTCCTTTGTTTTCTTGTTCCTTTGTGAATTTTCTAACCCCTGACAGGTCGTTTGCAGGTCCCTGAGTTCCTACGAATCCAACGACTCCAGCCAGGCCTCAATCGGATCAACGAGCAGAAAGCCGGGTATCCGCGAGTCTTTGGCTCGGTTTTCTAGGCCCCATCCATCGAGGAACGAGAGACCCCTTCACTGCGATCTTCATAGACGTTGTCAGGTACACCCCTCTACCTCCAGTAGTTTTATTATAGGAGACTTGCCCTAACCGAGGCTTCTCAGCCCCGGCGGTCCTTCTTTGCTACTTTTCTAGGTTCTAATCTGCATGCTGATCTTCAAAAATTCATACAAAATTCCCTACAAATAATTTTGATCTAAAATTTGGGAATTAATCACCTAACTCAACATGTAAAACATACAAAAAAAATGGCAAGCATATTAGTCCCCCATCATTCAGGCCTAAGCCTAATCATTACAGAATCCCTTTGATCAAACTCTTTAGCTCGTTTCTAGGAATCAGCCAAATTATTTTAAAAAAAATTATATTTAATGCATAATCCTAACATGATGCAAAATGCAGACTTAACTAAGCATTCCTATAGAGGAAAAAAAAATTTATTGGACTCCTAGGGTCTAAACCTAATAGATTATGGACTCTCTAGGTTTGGCCCTGGTCTGGTATGTACAAGAAAAATTATCAAGGATCCCTAACAAATGCCATAAAGTATACCATAAGTAAATGGCAAAAGGGATGGGTTCTAAGGAGTCATACAACCTCATAATTCCAACAAAATGCAACCCCATGGCTCTAGAAATGTGCGAAGGCTCAGGGATGGGGAGAAAATAGGAGTCGGAGTCTTGGGGCAATCTATGAAAAGCATGAGACAGACCTTGGTTAATCAGGATGACTTTAGAATTTGGACATTAATCGATGGGTGCAAGTTCTAGGGGAAGCTGGGTGTTCCTAAAAGACGGTAACTGATAAGGTAACTCATCAAGAACTACATCCTCATTTTCTTTCTGAGCTTCAACCATCTCTTGAGGATGTTCTCTTTGGATCGGTTCATTAAGGGCTGGTTCCTGAACTCCTATGGAAAAGACTGGTGAATCCTCATGTTCATTTACTAGATGAGATTCTGGCTCGATCATTTTCTCTTCAAATTTTGTAGTGGGTTTGGTTCATTTTCCTTTGATTCCTCGATGATTTCAACCTTGGGTTCATCTACATCACATTTCACCATTAGACTTGACTCCGAGATGCCTTCTTTGGATTCCTCAATAAGCTCAGGGGTTTCTTCACTTAGATTCTTAGTGGGCTCAATATTTTCTCCCTTAAATTCTTCAGAAGGTTCCTCTCTCTGGGTTGGTTCATGATTCTCTTTAGTAGTAGGGGTTCCCTCAGTAGTCTCATCCTCTAACTGTTCTTCATATTCATCCACTAAGTGTGTTTCAGCTTCATATACTGCTACTTCAGGCTTACTAGTGGGTTCAAGATTTTCTAAGGGTCCTTCCAAAGTAGCTTCCGCCTGGGTGTTTTCTGGGTCAACCAATCCCAGGTCAGCGATATACTCTCCCTCTTTAATGTTACCCTGGTGAACACATGGGGTAGCAGGGGTGGGTCGACTCAGGTCAGATCGGTTTGGACTAGGTCGACTTGGTAGACCTGACCATACTCATGGCTAGTTCCTAGGGCTCAGCTAGGGTTCCTAAAGGGTTCCGGTCTATAATAGGTGGGGGCCCTTTGGAAATGCTCACAATACCTCGTAGTGTGGTAAGCCTGCTCTAAATTATTGACCTCTCTAAAATAAAGCTCCCTTTGAAGATCAGGATGTAGGCTAGCCCTAAACCTAGACAGGGTTATAGATTCTGATTCATTGACATTATATTGCATGACATACTCATCAAACATTCCGATGTATTCGGCCACACTCCTACTCCCTTAATGTGGGAATCTTCTAGACTCAGCCTCTAAGGAGGGATCATGTTGAGGGAAACTCCTAGGATGTGGAAGTGATTTAAACTCCGATTTAGTGTGAGGCTTCTAGGTCCTAACCCGAGTTTCTAGTTTTGTTACACTTTGATCAAACTTATCAAGCTTATTGTCCATCTTATCCAATTGTTCCTTGATGGCCTTTAATAGATCTTCTCGGGTGTTGTCCATGGGATTACTTGGTTGGGAAGGATGGGGATGATAGGGTACTCCTAATCTAGTGGACATGGGTTAAGCACAAAGAAAACGTCTAAGATCTACTAGACCTAGAATCTCAACTAGTTGCCTAAGTTAGGGTGGCAAACTAGTCTGTAATAACTCTGTCCTTGGCCAGGTAGGTGTAGGGGAGTGGAGGTCCCTGAACGCCAACCTTAGACATCAATCTGGGATTGGCCAGGTAGGCGGACCAAACTCGCAAGCCCTGAATCACCAAGCCTAGACACCAAGAGCAACAGCACACACATAATGGGTTGACGCCAAGAATAGACACTTAGTCTTGACTTGACCAGTTGGTGTCCCTAAGCTCTCTAAAGCAAATTAAGTGTCTAATTGATTTTAGTTAGAGCTTGGATTTGATATGTCGGGTGGTGATTTTTGGGCTAGGGACAGGTAATGAAATCCTGATTCTATGTCAAATTGCCGCCCTTAAAGTGATTTATGAAAAATGATTGCAAGCAAATGATCTAATGATATGTCTCTAAATGATATTTTGGATTTTTGATGTATGATAACAGAGTTATGATGATGGAAATGAAATGATATAACTTTAAATGCAAGATTAAACTATATGACAAATGAAAATATAAGAAAATGTAAATTACTGAAATTCTCAAAACAGAACTTGCTCTCATGTAATATTTTGGCTTGTAGAATTTCCACAAACTGACATAAAATCTGAGAGAATTATTAAAAATACTTTGAATTATATTTGATCTAACAAAATAAAAATCATGATATTTGGAGATTCCTACAGGTAGTACCACCTAAAACAACAGACCATATACGAAATGAAAAACTGCAGAAATTAAAAGATGAAATCTAAGATGCAAAATATTTTTATTCTTTTAAACCTATTCTTCTTGTGTTCCTCTTCCAAGGCCTGTCACAGTGGAACCCCTACACACCTTAGGAGACCTCGTGGAATGGGAGGAGAGGGTCTTGAAACCCTACTTTTCTCCTAAGACCAGACGTCTTGGTGAAGCACCTTATCCAAGTACTTTAAGAAGTGCTAAGTCCTAACCATGCTCTGATACCAGAAATGATAGGGGACTAACTAAATGCAAAAATGAACAATGATGCAAGCGATTTGTTGGTTTTGTTGATTTTAGATTTTTGTGATTTTCTTTGGATTCCCGAAAATAAGTAAGAGTTGATCTAGGGTTCTATAATAATAAGAACTATCAATCAAGTAAGTAGTCCCTAAACAATGATAAAGAGAGGACCCCAGGATTGAGAAACCCCGTAAGACTTAGCTCTCGGATCAATACCTACTTAGGAGTCAGGGGGCAAACCTCAAAGATCTGAAGCACCCGATGCAGAGATCGCTCACTTTGGCGGATGCGGCTTGGATGATCGAGCCGTCAACCCTGCAGAGGCATCGGCTAGTTGTCCGAAGATCTCGATGGCAAAGGAAACCGTCCCCATACTCGTGTCACCTGGAGGACCTACAAGCATTCAAAGAAGAAAAAGGTTAAGTTTCAATCAGAAGGAAAACAATGGAAGAATGAAAGGAGTTGTTGAAGTGATGGTGGAGTTCTTCTTGATTCAGAGTCGAATGATGGAGTTGCGGAAGTGACGGTAGTTTAAGGCCTCACATCTCTCGACGCCCGAAGGCGAAGGTGCTCCCTCATGGAGATCGACGTTCTTAGCGAACGAAGGCAACTAGAAAGAGATTGGACTCAAGAAATGTAATTTTTTTTCATTCATCAAGATTAACCTTATAAAGGAGGGGTTAGGTCCTTTAAATAGACACCTTAGGACCCTTTTGAATTTCAAATGAAAAAATTTACAAGAATTCTTGAATGGGCGCCCAAACTTTTGACTTTTCTTCTCTCCTTGGCCGACCAAGAGCTAGCTTGATTGGGCATGGCATGATGCAAGGCTTGGAGGAGGGATCTTGGTGCCTTGAACTTGGGAAGAAGCTTCTTTGTTTTGGAAGAAAATATGAAGAGAGGCTTGGAGCAAGGCGGGTGTTCTTCTTCCTTCCTTGGTTATGCATCCTTTTTTGGTACAAGGCATAACATGGGGAGTGAGAGGTGGAGGCATCCATGGATCTTGTCTCTTCCTTCCAAAGATGTTCAAATAATTTGGGAAGAAGACTTGATTGGAAGGCTTGAAGCAATGGATTTGAATTCCTAACTTCAACTCCCATTGACCTTCTCTTTGGCCGACCACCCTTGCTTGGAAAGGAGCTTGATAGGGGGAGGGAAAAAGGGCTAGTGACAAGTGATGTGTTTCTCCTCTTTGGGCATCCAAGGATGAAGAGTGTGCTGCCCACATGGCAAGTTGTCATGGCATCACATAGGATGAAAAGGTGGGCCCTGGCTGACTTGGATTCTTTCCTGACTTGGCTCCAAGGAGACTAAATTTTAAGACCACTTCTTGCATGGACCCATACTTCGAATAGACTCAGACTGGACTCAATTTGTGACTAGACTCAGTACAGGACACAATTTGACCCAATTGGTCAAAGTACAGACTCAATTCAAGGCAAAAGAAAAATTACAAGGTTGAGGCTTGAAGCCTTATTACAAGACCCGAAAATTGAAACCCTAATTGGACATCCACAGAGGGTTGAGGAGCCTCTGTCAGATTCTGGTGTCCATACTAGCCCGGGTCTAAGGTTGCCTGAGAGCTGGGCTCAGGTCTTGGTGTCTCGGTGCTGGGCTCGAAGACTTCTTCTTCGAGAATGCTGGGCCTCGGGTCTCGATCACCTGAGAGCTGGGCTTAGGCCTTCGCATCTTAGAGCTGGGCTCAAAGACATTGATGATTTGAGAGCAGCTTGGCTCGAAGATTCCTTGGCCGGAGAGCTGGGCCCTGGTCCAAGGTTGCCTGAGAGTTGGGCTCAAGTCCAAGTGTCTCGGAGCTGGGCTCGAAGACGTTGATTATTTGAGAGTAGCTTGGCTCGAAGATCCCTTGGCCAAAGAGCTGGGCCCCGGTCTAAGGTTGCCTGAGAGCTGGGCTCAGGTCCTGTTGTCTCGGAGCTGGGCTCGAAAATGTTAATGATTTGAGAGCAGCTTGGCTCGAAGATCCCTCGGCCGGAGAGTTGGGCCCCGGTCCAAGGTTGCCTGAGAGCTGGGCTCAGGTCCTGGTGTCTCGGAGCTGGGCTCGAAGACTTCTTCTTCTGGAGAGCTGGGCCCTGGGTCTCGGTCACCTGAGAGCTGGGCTCATGCCTTGGTGTCTTGGTGCTGGGCTCGAAGACGTTGCTGATTTGAGAGTAGCTTGGCTCGAAGATTCCTTGGCCGGAGAGCTAGGCCCCGGTCTAAGGTTGCCTTAGAGCTGGGCTTTGGTCTTGGTGTCTCGGAGCTGGGCTCAAAGACATTGATGATTTGAGAGCAGCTTGGCTCGAAGATCCCTTGGCCAGAGAGCTGGGCCCCGATCCATGGTTGACTGAGAGCTGAGCTCAGGTCCTGGTGTCTCAGAGCTGGGCCCAAAGACTTCTTCTTCTAGAGAGCTGGACCCCAAATCTCGGTCACCTGAGAGCTAGGCTCAGGCCTTGCCATCTTGGAGCTAGGCTCGAAGACGTTGACGATTTGAGAGCAGCTTGGTTCAAAGATTCCTTGGCCGGAGAGCTGGGCCTCGGTCCAAGGTTGCCTGAGAGTTGGGCTCAAGTCCTGATATCTCAGAGCTGGGCTCAAAGACTTCTTGGAGGTTTTCCTGCAAGGCAGATAGATACTTGTGCAAAAGAAAAACCATTATTATTTTTATTGGGGGAAAGCCTTATATTATTGATAATATCTTCGTAGATTGCAGGCATTCCATTTTCGAGAGAACCTGATGCCCTCGAGATCCTCGAGGTAATAGGCCCCCTGTGAGAGGGCCTCGGCCACCTTATAAGGGCCATCCGAGTTCGGTGAGAGCTTGTCGCACTCCTGTGGTTGAGATGCTTCTGCCCGATATAGCACCAAGTTCCCGGGTCTGAAGACTTTTGGCCTGACCTGGGAGTTGTAGTACCAGGCTACTCATTGCCGGTATGCCACCATTCGTAGCTAGGCTTTATCCCTTGTTTCTTTAAGGAGATCAAGGTTGAGCAGAAGGTGTGCCGAGTTCCGTGCCTCATCATATTGCTGCACTCGTAGCGTGGGCACGCCGAGCTCAACCGGGATGATCGCCTTAACGTTGAAAATAAGGTTGAAGGGCGTCTTGTTGGTTGTCGCTCTGGGCGTTGTGTGGTAGGCCCACAGAATGCTTGAGAGTTCTTCCACCCATCTTCCCTTGGCTTGGTCCAGCCTGGTTCCGAGCCCTTGAACGATGGTCCGATTAGTCACCTCGGCTTCCCCGTTTGTTTGAGGGTGAGCTACCGAGGTGAATTGATGTTGGATGCCGTGTTCGGCGCAGAACCCTTCGAACTCTTGATTATCGAATTATCGCCCGTTGTCAGTGATGTTACAATGGGAGAGTCCGAAGTGGAAAATAATTGACTTCCAGAAGAATTGGCAGACATTGGCTTCCACGATCCGGGCCAGTGGCTCTGCCTCGACCCACTTGGTGAAGTAGTCGATCGCCACCAGAAGGAATCTTTGCTGCCATGGTATAGGGGGAAACGGCCCCAAGATGTCCATCCCCCACTGGGCAAAAGGCCAAGGGGCTAAGAGCTGGGAGATCGATGCCGCCGGCTGGTGCTGTATGTGAGCGTGGTGCTAGCATTTGTCGTACCTTTTAATAAAGTCGGTGGTGTCCTCCCTCATGGTCTCCCAAAAGTACCCCTAGCGAAGGGCTTTATAAGCTAGCATTCTCCCTCCCACATGGTTCTCGTAGAGGCCTTCATGTACCTCCTGGAGCACGAAGGTTGCCTCTGTGAGCCTGAGGCACTTCAGGAGCGGGTAGGAGTAAGATCGGCGGTAGAGCTGGCCCTCCATCAGAACTAACCGGGAGGCCTTCTTCTTGACGAGGCCTGCTTCTACGCGGTCCTCGGGTAGGGAGCCATCGATGATGTACCTGATGTACCTGTCCATCCAGCTCAGCTCGGAGGTGACTTGATGCACCTCTTTTAAGCCTTCGTAGCTTAGATTTTCGAGATACTCGACGTAGGCGCATCCCAGTGATGAGTCCGGCAGGGTAGCGAGTCTAGATAATGCATCCGCGTGTGCATTCTTTCCATGGGTGATGTGGAAGATGCTGAAGCACCGGAAGCCTATCATGCTCGAGCAAACCTGCTCCAAGTACTTCATCATCTGGGGGTCCCTGGCTTGATACTCTCCGAAGACTTGTCCGGTAACCAGTTGGGAGTCAGTGAAGACATTCAAATTCTGCACACCCAACTCACGGGAGACACTTAAGCCCACGAGGAGTGCCTCGTACTCCGCCTGGTTGTTTGTCACGATGAATTTGAAGTGGAGGGCACATTCTGTCACAACCACATCGCTGTTGGCGAGGATGAGGCATGCTCTGCTCCCACCGGAATTGGATGCGTCGTCCACGTGGAGGATCCAAGGCTCCTCCCCTAGTCCGAGCTCCGTTATTGTCTATTTTGGCTCCTCGGCGAGCCCGGTGCACTCGATTACGAAGTCAGCTAGGACTTGGGCCTTCTACGAGGACTTCGGCCAATACACTATATCGAACTCGCTGAGTAGCAGGAACACTTGGCCAATCTCCTGGAAGTCTCGGGGTGGCTAAGTATGGTCCTCAGCAACTGGTCCGTCATGACCACTATCGAGTGCGCTTGGAAGTAGGGCCTGAGGTGCTTAGCAGACATTATTAGTGCAAAAATAAGTTTCTCGAAGCGAGTATACCTGATCTCTGCATCATGGAGGATTTTGCTAGTGTAGTATACTGGCTTCTGAGATTTGTCCTCGTCTATGCAGACGAGAACCGAGCTGATGGCTCCAGGTGTAACAGCCAGATAGAGCAGGAGCTCCTCCTCCTCTTCCAATTTAGAGAGCAATGGGGGAGAGGCGAGAAATTTCTTCAGCTCCTCAAAGGTCGTCCTGCACTCCTCCGTCCAGATGAAGTCGTGCATCTTGCGCAGTGCCTTGAAGAATGGAAGGAAACAGTCGACCGACCTCGAGATGAATCGGCTCAGGTCGGCAATACGCCCCGTTAGGCGCTGGAGCTGCTTCTTGGAGGTTGGGTGCTCCATGTCAACGATCACCTGGACCTTCTCTGGGTTTGCTTCGATACCTCTCTGGGTGACCATAAAGCTGAGGAACTTTCCTGCCGCCACTCTGAAGGTGCACTCGCTAGATTTAGCTTCATCTGATGTTATCGCAGATTGTGGAAGGACTCAGCAAGGTCAGCAATATGATTTGATCTCGACTTGCTCATGACAAGCATGTCATCCACATACACTTGCATGTTCCAACCAATTTGGTCTTTGAAGACCTTATTGACCAGATGCTGATACGTGGCTCCTGCATTCTTCAGACCGAAGGGCATCATCTTGTAGCAGTATGTCTTTTGGTCGGTGATGAAGGCGGTGTGCTCCTCATCCTCCGGGTGCATATGGATTTGATTGTATCCGGAGAATGCATCCATGAAGGAGAGCAACCTGTGCCCAGAGGTGACATCCACCAGTTGGTCAATCTTCGATAGGGGGAAGCTATCCTTTGGGCATGTTTTGTTGAGGTCGATGTAGTCTACACAGATCCTCCAAATTGCAATTGTTCTTCCTTACCATCACCACGTTCGCCAGCCAGCTCGAAATTGGACCTCCCGAATGAACCAGTGGCTAGGAGTTTGTCCAGTTCGTCATTGATAGCTACCTACCTCTCCAAGGTGAAGCTTCTCTTCTTCTGCCAAACTGGCATGTGCTTCGGGTCAACACTCAGTTTATGAGTAATGATATCAAGAGGGATACCTGGCATGTCTGCTGCTGTCCAGGCGAATAGATCTACGCTTGCCCGCAGGAACTCTAGTAGTTGAGCCCTCTCCTCCTCGGATAGCTGGGCTCCAATCTGCACCATCCTTGTGGGGTCATCTCCGAGTGGATAAGAGAGTAGGCGCTCGACCGGGCCTCCCTTGGGGTCTTGAGCCCTTTGGTCGAGATCATCTGCCTTAGGATCACCCCGAGGACCTTGGCCCCAGGGAGGGTTTGGAAGCAGTTCTACACTGGCTGGGGTACTCCCCTCATCTCCCTGACACCGTAGGGAGTGGGAAACTATACAAGTAGTCTCTTAGTGGAGACAACAACGTCGAGCAGGTTGAGCCTGGGTTGGCCCAGGATCATGTTGTAGGCGGAAGGAAGCCTGACAACCATTAAAGTAATCATAACAGTGCTCTACCGAGGTGGGGTCCCGGCAGTGACTGGGAGAGTGATCTCTCCCTCCACCCTTACAGAATCACCTGTGAAACCAACAAGGGGAGTATGCACAGGTTTGAGTTGATCGGGAGAAAGGTTCATCCTGGAGAAGGCATTATAAAAAAGCACATCTGTGGAGCTTCCACTATCAACCATGATGCATTTTACATGATGCTTCGTGATCATCATCTCAACGACCATGGTATCATTATTTACATTTTTCCTCCCGTCTTCCCCTTCCCTCATAAAGGGGAGTACATTCTCAAGATGCCCTGCCCCCCGGGCCTTCGTAGGTGCGCACGTGGCTCCCCAGGAGATCATACCCACCGGCTTCTCGGTAGGGCGGTTGTCGATTGCTGGAGCTGGTGGAAAAGCGACGAGCACTTGGGATTCCACTTGAGGTCTGCCCCCCACGAACCTTTTGAGGTAGCCCCTCTTGATGAGTTCTTCGATTTCCCACTTGAGGTTGCGGCATTCCTCGGTGTCGTGGCCATGGTTGTGGTGAAAGCGACAGTACTTTATTTTATCATGGCCAGTGGAGGGCTTCATCGGAGGCGGGCGTCTCAGGTAGTTCTCGCCTTCGATCTCCATGAGGATTTTTATCCTCGAGGCGAGGAGGGGGGTGTAACTCTCCTTGGGAACGGGAGCACCTTTCGATCTTGGCTCCCTCTAGGAGTTCAAAGCCTGAGGTCCTGGCTTCCGGGTA
Organism: Areca catechu; assembly: GCA_021397845.1. Taxonomy (NCBI): domain Eukaryota; kingdom Viridiplantae; phylum Streptophyta; class Magnoliopsida; order Arecales; family Arecaceae; genus Areca; species Areca catechu. Next base: position 87,541,775 of record CM038043.1, on the reverse strand, counting down.
CTGGGCATCTAGGTGGGGGTCGGCTTCTTCGGTGGCTTCCCATCGAGCTCTTGCCTCGTACGATCCGCCTCCTCGATGTGGATGTACTTTTGGGCTCAGAGGAGGAGCTCAGAATAAGTCTCAGGGGGCTTCTTGTCGAGCGAGTAGGTCAAGCGGGAGGTCCTACGCCCTTGCTTTAGTGCCAGCAGGCAACTGGCTCATCAAGGTTGTAGATCTCCAATGCGGCAGCCTTGAAGCGGGCCACGTAGTCCCGCAGTAGCTCACGGTCCTGCTGCCGGATGGAGAAGAGGTTGTTGAAAGAAACAGGTGGGTGGTTTGACAAGATCCTATACTAGGCATGCAAACAACTGAAGGAGCAGAATGGATTTTAAAATATTTTTTAAAATTCGTGCAGCAGAAATCTGCTCGGCCAGGAACTAATCTAAATCTAGTTGCATTTAGGCATGTATGAACATATAAAATATTTGAATAATATTAAACAATTAAGTCTATCCATGCATGATTAAAAAATTAATTTTTCATACCTTTATTCCACCTGGAATAACTCTGGAATAAACCTGGAATAGACTGGAATAACTGGAATAAAGTTATTCCAGTCATCTTCCTCCTTGGAACTTGGTTTTTGGCTTGCAAAATGTCATCAGAACACCTCCTTCCGGACCTCCGTTTGCTCCCAAATTTAAGCAGCGGCAACTTGGACAAGTCTACTTCGATTTGCCACTAATAACTGCAATCAAATGTAAGCCAAAAAATTATAATAAATCACCAAAGTCTGCTACTAGATTTCTGCAGCAGAACTGGGCAGCAGACTTTGGCCTTCATTTTGGAGCAGTTGGGGCGATCCCGGTCCGCGTAGCTTGCTCCTAGGAGTAGAAGGATACTCTCTCTAGAGGGGAGACATGCCCGGGGCTCTCGGATCCACCTCCACGCACGGTGCTAGCCGCTGGAAGAGGGCTTCATGGTCACAGGAATTCTGCAACAGGGTAGAACTGAGCACTTGAAACAATGGGATTTAAAGCCTTGTTTCTCTCCCTCACACACTCCAAATCCCAGCCTAACAAGTACCCAATGGGTGGAAAAGGATCAAGCTCTCAGCCTCTCAAAGGGAAGAACACACACTTTCTTTTTCTTCTTCACACGGTGTATCAATCCAACTGAAACAGGGGCACTGGAAGTAGTTTATATAGGCTGCAGGGAGGAGGAATGAGCTGGAAACGAAAAGGCTGTAGTTAAATCCATTAACCAAGCCATAAACTAGATGTAAATGGGATGGGTGGAGGAGAGGAAGAGACTTCCAAAGGTCTTCAACCGGACGCCCAGCATTTGTCGTTTGGCCTTCCAACGAATGGGATTCCTTCCAGCAAATGAATTTCCAATGATTCACCGTGTAAAATGGCTGGGAGGAAAAAGATCACTGGTTCAATCCCAATTTGGTTCAATCCCATTAAACCAAGTGGTTCAATCCAATTGAACCGGTCCAGGAAAATTCCAAACCCAATTTAATTTGGTTCAATTGGTTCACAACCAATTGGAGGCCGAAACGAACTCTGAATCAGTTCAAAACTAATTCAGAAAAATTCTGGCGCAGTCCTGGTCAACCAGGAACAATTTCCGTTGACACAGACAAGAGCAAGATGGAAAAAGAGTGCTAAAAAAAAATTATGACCATAAAACCGAGACGATTCCTAATCGTAATCGGTATCCGGATCAGAGAGTTATCCTCTATGGCATGTGACCTCATAGGTTCGAACCTAAATGGTAGCACTAGAACAATTTTAGTACCAGCATAGGAAAAAATCTAGCAATGGGTCCCGGCATCCGGATAGGTCGAAGAGGTGGGAGCAAACTATCGAACCTCTGGCATATGGTTACCGTATAATTCATCCCTTTGACCTCTAATGCTCATGACGACTGAGATTGGGCTGCCAACCCAGACTGAGTCAGTCAACTACGTGTCTCAACCTTGCAAGCCCAGTGACTCTTCACTATGACTACCCCAGCCGAGGATTTGCTAAATTGAGATACTGCGAGACATTCAATCCAAACTGTTTGGACAGGTCAATTCCATCTTGGTCCATCACTGCTCCACAAGTACTTGCCTGTACCAAGAAACCTTCCGTCACCGGATTAAAAATCTGGGTAGTCTGGCACCAAAGCACAGGGAGTTGCTTGCAAGCTACCGTGATGATCTCAGGTTGGAGGGACACATATACCCATATCCAATCGTGAGTATCCCTTTGGCAGAAAGGGGCTGCACAGAGTCACGTTCAATGAGATACCACATATCCCACTTATAGATCACATCAGTGTCACCACACTCATTTGGTCAAGTGGACAACCAAACGATGTGAACTACAACAACCTATACTTGATATATTGCCGTCCAGTACAATATATCCTTTGGTTGTGAATAGGGTTTAAGGACCACTCGATACATCCTCTCTGTATCGAAGTCAGTGTAGTCCTAAGGACTTCATCACATGGAAAGAGTTCATTTCAGGGAAATACAATATGTGATGAGCTACCAAAAATAATATTTTATTAATTCAAAGAAAGAGTACAATGCTGAGCACAACCGCCTACAACCTAGGCGATTGGCTTTGGGACACAATTCCCAGCAACTCCCACTTGTACTAAAGCCAATCAGAAGAGTATCTAATACCCATTTCCCATTTACAATAGTCGAACTCTTTTATTCCGAGGGCTTTTGTGAAGGGGTCGGCCAAATTTTCTTTTCCATCGATCTTCAAAAGATTGATGTCGCCTCATTCCACGATCTCTCGTACGAGGTGGTAGCGCCGCAGAATGTGCTTGGTGCGGTGATAAGCTTTAGGCTCCTTAGCTTGAGCAATGGCTCCAGTGCTGTCACAGTACACCGGAATAGAACCATCTAGGGAAGGTGCCACCCCTAGCTCTCCAAAGAACTTCCGCAACCACACAGCTTCCTTTGCTGCATCTGATGCTGTAATGTATTCTGCTTCGCATACCGAGTTTGCAACAGTTGCCTGCTTAGAACTTTTCCAGCAGATCGCTCCTCCATTCAGGGTAAATACAAACCCTGACACACTCTTGCTATCATCTCTATCTGACTGGAAACTGGAGTCAGAGTACCCCACAAGTTTCAAGTCAGGTTCTCCATAAATTAGCCATTGATCTTCAGTATTTCTTAAATACGTAAGGATGGACTTAACCACCTTCCAATGCGCCTCACCTAGGTCAGACTGGTATCTGCTCACTACTCCTAGTGAGTATGCCACGTCTGGTCTAGTACAAGTCATAGCATACATGATAGAGCCTATTGCAGAAGCATAAGGTACTCAACTCATGCACTCTCTTTCCTCAGGAGTTGTCGCACAATCATTCTTGGAAAGAGTAATTCTAGAACCTATCGGAAGATAGCCTTTCTTGGAATTTTCCATGCTGAACCATTTCAACAGAGTGTCAATGTACGTAGACTGGGACAATCCCAAAAGCTTCTTAGATCTATCTCTATAGATTTTCAAAACTAGTAGGTAAGAAGCTTCACCCAAGTCCTTCATTGAGAACTGAGATAATAACCAGACCTTTATTCCTTGTAATGCTGCGACATCATTCCTGATTAAGAGAATGTCGTCAACATACAGTACTAGGAATACAATCACAGAACCATTAATCCATTTATAGATGCACGGTTCTTCTCCGTTCCTAACAAAGCCATACGATTTGATACACCTATCAAACCGTAAGTTCCAACTTCGAGACGCTTGCTTGAGTCCATAGATGGATCTCTGTAACTTGCATACTTTTGATTCATCTGTGGATGTGAACCCTTCAAGCTGTATCATATACACCTCTTCTTCCAGCTTCCCATTTAGGAAAGCGGTTCGGACATCCATCTGCCAGATCTCGTAATCAAAATATGCTGCCAAAGCAAGCATGATCCGAATGGACTTGAGCATTGCCACAGGAGAGAAAGTCTCGTCATAATCAATACCATATCGCTGACGATACCCCTTGGCAACCAGACGGGCTTTATAGGTCTCTACCTTCCCATCTGCACCCCATTTCCTCTTGAAGATCCATTTACACCCGATGGGTTTTATTCCTTTAGGCGAATCAACCAATGTCCAAACATTGTTGATTTCCATGGACTCCATTTCGGATCGCATGGCTCCAAGCCATGCCTCAGAGTCAGATCTCTGAAGTGCATCCTTATAGGTGATCGGATCCTCATTGTTCTCATCGAGCTCAATGGGATCGCCATCCCGGACCAAGAAACCATAGTATCTGTCCGGCTGACGCGGTATTCTACCGGATCTCTTAATGGGTTCTGGGTGTGATTCAATCACAGCCGGTTCTACGATGTCCTTAGAGTGTGTAGGTTCTTCTATTGGCTGAACTTCATCAAGTTCAATCTTAGAAGCTATAGTTCCTTCTCCAAGGAACTCCTTTTCCAAAAAGATAGCTCTAAGAGCAACGAACACATTTTATTTATTCTCCAAGTAGAAGAAATACCCTTTGGTTTTCTTAGGATAACCAATGAATAAACACCGGTCAGACTTAGGACCAAGTTTGTCCGAGTCTAAACACTTTACGTAAGCCAGACAACCCCAGACCCGAAGGTGTGAGATTGAGGGTTTACGTCCATTCCACATCTCATACGGAGTGGAGACAACAGACTTACTTGGAACATTATTTAATAAGTAACAGGCTGTCTGAAGCGCATATCCCCAAAAGGATAGCGGCAAAGTTGCAAAGCCCATCATGGATCGAACCATGTCCAACAAGGTTCGATTCCTCCTTTCAGACACACCATTCAACTGTGGTGTTCCTAGAGGAGTCCATTAAGAGAGAATTCCATTCTCCTCAAGATATGTCAAAAAAGCACCAGATAAGTATTCACCACCTCGATCAGATCGAAGGATTTTAATACATTTTCCAGTTTGCTTTTCTACTTCATTACGGTATCGTCTGAACATTTCAAACGATTCAGACTTATGTCTCATTAAAAAGACATAACCGAATCTTGAAAAGTCGTTGTAAAACTAATGAAATATTTGTATCCTTCTCTGGCACTAACTGACATCGGTACACATACATCAGTATGTATTAGACTTAGAAGTTCTGTAGCTCGTTCACCCTTTCAGTAAAAGGTGACTTAGTCATTTTACCAAGTAAACAGGATTCACAAGTGGGCAGTGATTCAGAATCACTGACCTCGAGAAGTCCATCTCCTCGCATCTTGTTTATCCTATTTTGGTTTATATGACCTAGCCTACAGTGCCAAAGATACAAATCATTGACATTATCTAACCTGGGGCATTTGCTAGAAGTGTACATTACACTAACAGGCCTTGATAGTACGTATATGCTATTATTTAATCTAGCTTTCATTATAATAGAGTTATTCAAAATAACATTGCAAAAATCTCCTTTTATTGATAGTTCAAAACCATAATTGGCCAAAAGGCCTACAGAGATTATGCTCATAATGAAACTAAGACAATAGTGATAGTCGACTAGTTCGACAGTACAAGACTCAAAGACAAGACGCAGGACTTCGATCGCCAGTACTGGAACACGATTTTCATTCCCGGCGCTCAGAAACAGTTCTCCATCTTCAAATCTTCTGCTAACTTGAAGTCCCTGTAACGAATTACAAACATGAATTGGACTACTGGTATCCAATACCCAGTTAGCAGTATCAACAATAGAGTAATTACAAGGTTTTATCATATAAATACCTTGTTTAGCAGACTTCTGCTTCCTCGGCATGTTCGGATCAAGGGACGCAATATAAAGAGGACAGTTCCTCTTCCAATATCCCTTCTTCTTGCAGTAGAAACATTCTACAGAAGATTGATCAGCTTTATACTTCCTGGTCTGACTAGGGCCAGGAACATTCTGCACCTTCTTTCCCTTCTTATTTGTTTTCTTCTTTCCTTTCTTAAAGGGATGACGACCTCTACTTCCTCCCACTAAATTCACCACCCCCTTATTCAGTTGGTGGTCTTTCTCGAAAGTCTACAGTAACCCCAAAAGACCATGGTAGTTGACTGTAGGCTTATTCATTCTATAATGATCGAGAAAATCAAGATAGGAGGAGGGAAGAAAATTCAGGATCGCATCCTTGCCGAGCTGCTCGTGCAAGGGGCATCCGAGTTTGCCCAACTTTTCAATCAACTCGATCATGTACAATACATGATCAGTGACTGAACCACCATTCGGTATCTTGGAATTGTAGATGGCACAAGATACATTGTACCGTTCTACATCATCCGAGGTGCCGAAGGATTCCTTCAACTTTTGAAGGATTTCATCAGGTTGGGCCTCCTCAAATTTGTGACTAAACTCGTCGTTCATCGCCGCTAACATAATACATCGGACAGTAGTCCGATCAGAGACCCACTTCAGATAAACATCTCTGACCACACTCCGTGCATTAGCAGGATGGATTTCAGGTGCTAGATCTGCTATTACATAGAGGATCCGTTCATTCTCCAGAATAATTCTCAATCTTCGATACCAACTATCGAAGTTGTGACCCTTTAACTTCTCGTTATCGAGAAGTGATCGGAGCGATAAATTTGAAGACATCTGAAAAGAAAATAAGACCAAATTAGTTTATGAATTAATAACTTAACCAAAAGACTTGGACTTTAGTCTAAAGGTTTCTCCCACTAATTTTTCAAATTGGTAGCCTCTAACTCCAATCCATGAAAAAACTTTTTCAAGTGGGTACTGAAATCCAATAGGCTTCGCATGAGCCCGACTATGGCCAGCTCACCCATACGAGCCTAAAGGTAGGTTCGTAAACCAATTGTTTCCCTAAACAATTTTCAGTATTTTATTTTGCCCCAGAGAGCACCCCAATCAGCCTAGGGGCCTCTTATTGCGGGTCTCTGGTTAGGTCCAACCATTAAAATGACAAATCCAATGCTTCCAGCTAACTAAAGACCAAGCCCAACTATGGTCGGCTCACCTGGTCCCGTTAAGGAGGTTGCACTGAGCCATCATCGATCAGATAGAAATTCTAGTCGCCGGATGTACACCCGTTCTATGGAACTGCCGATGCACACCAAGCTAGTGGACACATTTCTATCCAACTTAATGGGAGGCTAAGACACTATCAACTCCTTGACTTAGTCTTTTTAAGGACCTAATAATTTTAGAGAATTTTTTTTTTTATAGTTGTGACAGAAGAAAAAGATAAGGACATGGATCATCCTCCCACTGAATCAATCAGATTCCAGGAGGGTTGAAATAAATCAACAAATGATCCATGGGCACCTATAGATCAGTCAGACCGATCAACTTGGGTGACATGGGTTAACTCGAGTCATTGAGCTTTTCCAATCAGTTATGGTCGACTCGACTAGCCAGGTAGGTGAGATCATGGGTGAGTATCCACCATTAATCATCTTTCCTAGACACCAACCAAGTTGGCCAGAAAGAGGTAGCCTCATTCAGCCATGATCACAATGCCAAACCTACCTTGACATCAGTCGGTTTACCAGACTCGATCAGACTAGCCTAAAGACTCGAGCATCCACTGAGCCACTAATTGGATCCATTTTATATGAATGGATCAACTAATCTAACTATTAGATAGTTCTAAAGAAGGACCTTAAACAACATTTGTTTAATCTTCTTAATATCCGGTTCAACTAAACTTAGGTCTAACCAAGTTATGGACCCAACTAGTCAGCTAACCCAATTAACCCAAAATGGCTTATGCAAATTTGATTAGATATCATAAACCTAAAAAAATTTTTTAATAAGCCAAACACTTAATTAAAATATTTTTTAATTAAGTCTTTATGTAAAATATTTTTTCTTACATAACAAATCATGCATCAAAATATTTTACAAATATTTTATAAAACATGCCTAAAACATGTATCTATAAATTAAAATAATTTTTAATTTTTAATATTCTTTAAGGATCCTTCTAAAGAGGCCAACACAGATGATCCGCATCGTGTCAAAGACACACGGTCATGGTGAAGGTCTAAACTAGGTTCCAAAAAGAAATCTGGATACATATTAAGATTAAACAATTTTTAATCTATAAACATGCATACTACATTAGATTACAAATGTAACCTGGCTCTGATACCACTGAAAGAAATAGGTGGGTGGTTTGACAAGATCCTACACTAGGCATGCAAACAACTGAAGGAGTAGAATGGATTTTAAAATATTTTTTAAAATTCGTGCAGTGAAAATCTGCTCGGCTAGGAACTAATCTAAATCTAGTTGCATTTAGGCATGTATGAACATATAAAATATTTACATAATATTAAACAATTAAGTCTATCCATGCATGATTAAAAAATTAATTTTCCATACCTTTATTCTGCCTGGAATAACTCTGGAATAAACCTAGAATAGACTGGAATAACTGGAATAAAGTTATTCCAGTCATCTTCCTCCTTGGAACTCTATTTTTGGCTTGCAAAATGTCGTCGGAACACCACCTTCCGAACCTCCGTTTGCTCCTAAATTTGAGCAGCAGCAACTTGGACAAGTCTACTTCTATTTGCCACCGATAACTGCAATCAAATATAAGCCAAAAAATTATAATAAATCACCAAAGTCTGCTACCAGATTTCTGCAGCAGAACTGGGCAGCAGACTTTGGCCTTCATTTTGGAGCAATTGGGGCGATCCCGGTCCACGTAGCTTGCTCCTAGGAGTAGAAGGATACTCCCTATAGAGGGGAGATACGCCCGGGGCTCTCGGATCCGCCTCCACGCACGGTGCTAGCTGCTGGAAGAGGGCTTCATGGTCACAGGTATTCTGCAACAGGGCAGAACTGAGCACTTGAAACAATGGGATTTAAAGCCTTGTTTCTCTCCCTTACACACTCCAAATCCCATCCTAACAAGTACCCAATGGGTGGAAAAGGATCAAGCTCTCAGCCTCTCAAAGGGAAGAACACACACTTTCTTTTTCTTCTTCACACGGTGTATCAATCCAACTGAAACAGGGGCACTGGAAGTAGTTTATATAGGCTGCAGGGAGGAGGAATGAGCTGGAAACGAAAAGGCTGTAGTTAAATCCATTAACCAAGCCATAAACTAGATGTAAATGGGATGGGTGGAGGAGAGGAAGAGACTTCCAAAGGTCTTCAACCGGACGCCCAGCATTTGTCGTTTGGCCTTCCAACGAATGGGATTCCTTCCAGCAAATGAATTTCCAACGATTCACCATGTAAAATGGCTTGGAGGAAAAAGATCACCGGTTCAATCCCAATTTGGTTCAATCCCATTAAACCAAGTGGTTCAATCCAATTGAACCGGTCCAGGAAAATTCCAAACCCAATTTAATTTGGTTCAATTGGTTCACAACCAATTGGAGGCCGAAACGAACTCCGAATCAGTTCAAAATTGATTCCAAAAAATTCTGGCGCAGTCCTGGTCAACCCGGAACAATTTCTGGTTGACACAGACAAGGGTAAGATGGGAAAAGAGTGCTCAAAAAAAATTGTGACCATAAAACCGAGATGATTTCTAATCGTAATCGGTATCCGGATCAGAGAGTTATCCTCTGTGGCATGTGACCTCATAAGTTCGAACCTAAATGGTAGCACTAGAATAATTTTAGTACCAGCACAGGAGACAATCTAGCAATGGGTCCCGGTGTCCGGATAGGTCAAAGATGCGGGAGCAAACTATCGAACCTCTGGCATATGGTTACCGTATAATTCATCCCTTTGACCTCTAATGCTCATGACGACTGAGATTGGGCTGCCAACCCAGACTGAGTCAGTCGACTACGTGTCTCAACCTTGCAAGCCCAATGACTCTTCACTAGGACTACCCCGGTCGAGGATTTGCTAAATTGAGATACTGCGAGACATTCAATCCAAACTGTTTGGACAGGTCAATTCCATCTTGGTCCATCACTGCTCCACAAGTACTTGCCTGTACCCAGAAACTTTCCATCACCGGATTAAAAATCTGGGTAGTCCGGCACCAAAGCACAGGGAGTTGCTTGCAAGCTACCATGATGATCTTAGGTCGGAGGGACACATATACCCATATCCAATCGTGAGTATCCCTTTGGCAAAGAGGGGCTGCACGGAGTCACGTTCAATGAGATACCACATATCCCACTTATAGATCACATCAGTGTCACCACACTCATTTGGTCAAGAGGACAACCAAACGATGTGAACTACAACAACCTATACTTGATATATTGCCGTCCAGTACAATATATCCTTTGGTTGTGAACAGGGTTTAAGGACCACTCGATACATCCTCTCTTTATCGAAGTCAGTGTAGTCCTAAGGACTTCATCACATGGAAAGAGTTCATTTTAGGGAAATACAATATGTGATGAGCTGCCAAAAATAATATTTTATTAATTCAAAGAAAGAGTACAATACTGAGCACAACCGCCTACAACCCAGGCGATTGGCTTTGGGACACAATTCCAAACATTTGTCTGCCTCTCATGGCAGTTTTCGACAGGCGTCGAAGTGGGCCACGAACTTCTACCCCAACTGGACGAAAGAGTTGATGCTCTCCAGCTCCAAGCGGGTGAACCACACCCAGGCTGCCTTTTGGAGAGTAGCAGGAAAGGCGATGCAGAGGATAGTGTCGATGGCCCCCGGACCCTCATGAGGGCTTGGTAGCTTTCTAAGTGGTCCACGGGGTCGGTGGTCCCATCGTAAGGATCAACCTGCGGTATACGGAACTGACTCAGAATTGGCTCCCCTTGAATTTCTAGGGAGAAAGGGGGACATGCATCATAGCCCGCTGGCTCGCTAGCTGAGCCTGGCAGATTGGCAAATCAGTAGGATAACTCCACCAACTTGCGATCATGCTCCTCCAGGCGCTTCTCCACCATGTGCCTGATGGCTTTGTCAGTGGACCCCTCCATCGAAGGAGATGGAGAAGGTGACATGGGATGGAGAAGGTGACATAAGTGCATGTCACCCGTGGCGGGGGCTCTTACTTTTCCTACCTCGGTGGGGCTTAGATACTGCCCGCCCGAGGTTTGGTGAGCAGCTCTCCCTGTCGGCAGACCTAGCTCGTTGTCTTTTCACCGGAGTTTGATGGCTACCCCGGTTGTCAGTGATGACCCGTGGCTGCGAAGGCCTTCCTTGGAAGGAATGCAGGCTATCGCGGGGGGTCGCATAGGCCACAGGAGTCCCTTGCTGCTGGTGGGTAGCCAAGGACCGGTGCTGGTGCTGAAGCTGGTGCACTGCTATGGCAAGGATATACATTTGCTGGGCGAGTGCAGCCAGCTGAGACTCCGCCGGAGGTGGTTGAACTAGAGCGAAAGGCCCCGCCTCTGGGTTGTGCGGGTTTCCCCTGGAGGGGGAGTCCCCTGCACGACTAGTGGAGGCCTCTCGCGCCCGTGTCGTCACCATCCTTCCGTGGAACTTGCTTGTAAATGGGGGCTTGAACTAGATCAAAGACTATTCACAGTCCCCTACCTGGCATGCTAATCCGTTGCTGCCAAGATCGTCATGGCCCGTAGCTGTTGTTGCCACCAGAGTGCGCTCCCTTCAGCATCTGGCCGTCCGGAGGTCCTGGACCTGCAAAATAGGGGTTAGTGACTCGGGCTGGGGTTTCCGGCGGGGGCACTCCGATGGTCAAGTTGACAATCCAGGGAAATAGATCCTCCTGGTCGAGCCCCTCTTAATGGACTCCATGCTAGGAGGAGTGAATGGTGTGAGAGTGGGATGCAAGTGTGTCGAGGGAAGAGCGGCCTAGCTAGAGGGGTTCTCTGTGTGGCCTTTCTACCCGCCCTTGCTTGGATTTGCTTATGGTACCGTGCTCTCTGGTTGAGCTTGCACTTGTATTTGAATGGTATTACATTACCTCATTTGCCTCGCTTCTTTCGAGCTTTGTAGTCTAGGTTACCATTGGGCGCCTGTCTTGGGATCTCCGTCGGGCTGTTAGGCGCATGCGGCAGTGTCCCGAGGTGTCTTTCCCGATTCGTGATAAGGGAAGCTATCATATGTTCTGCAATTCGTTCAAATCACCTCATTCCGGTAAACCTAGCATTACCTCAATCGGGGGGCCACCACCCCCGTGATTCGAATCTCCTGGTTGACTTCCTCTTTCGGGTGGTTCAGGTGGTTGGTGAGGAGCGTGGCACCTCGATTAGTGGGCCTCTCCCCTTTCTTGTGTAATCGATGGCTGCAGGTGGTCATTGCGGCCTGGTGGATGTCTCAGTGCAATCCTTGGGTGACTCGCCGGTGTCCTGGGATGGCGGTGATGTCCCTCTATTCATCGATGCTTATGCCTGAGCTAGGGGCTGAGCTGGAAAGGCAGGGCTCGACTCCGACCTAAGTGTCCCGAGCTTGCGGGCTTGCCTCAACGGAGGAGGGCAGAGTGCGGGCACGGTCTAGAGGGCTCGACCTCGAAGAGGCTCCACATGGCAAAGGAGGGCTGAGCTCGACTCCGACCACGGGGCTCAATCTTCGAGGGGCTCGTTCTGTAGGGCAAAGCATGGGCCTAGTCCAGAGGGCTCGACCTCGAAGAGGCTCCACGTGGAGAAGGAGGGCTGAGCTCGACTCTGACCACGGGGCTCGATCTTCGAGGGGCTCACTCTGGAGGGCAGAGTATGGACCTGGTCCAGAGGGCTCGACCTCGGAGAGGCTCCACGTGGCGGAGGAGGGCTGAGCTCGACTTTGACCACAGGGCTCAATCTCTGAGGGGCTCGCTCTGGAGGGCAAAGCATGGGTCCGGACAAGATGGCTGGACCTCAAAGAGGGGCTTGATCTGGAGGGTGCCGCTCGACTCCGGCCTAGGCATCTCGGGCTCGCTGGTCTGACCTGGCGGAGGATAGAGCTCGACTTCGACGGGCGGTCCCGTTGTCCCGGGGGAGCTCAACCCGGCAAAGGAGTCTGAGCAAGGAATCTGATGCGGTGCTTGGCGCGGCGGCTTTCTTGGACGTGGCGTCTGACAGCTACTCCACGTCAGTGGTCTTGCCACATCAGGAAGGTTGGCACATGTTTTTGACAAGTTGCAGAGTCAAGTGTCGACTCATGGTATACTAAGTGTCGACACTTCAGAAGCTAGCATGCTAAAATTTTCTCTGGCATGCCAAGTGTCGAGTCACAGAAACCAAGTGTCGAGTCACAGAAACCAAGTGTCGACTCACAGAACACAAGTGTCGACTCAAAGATTTCAAGTGTCGACTCAAGGCCTGAGACTTTTGAAGATACAGAACATATCTTTTTGGAAGTTTTTCTATCAAGTATCGACTCAGGAAACTCAGGTGTCAACTCAGGAGATTCAAGTGTCAACTCAGGAGATTTTAAGTGTCGACTTAAGGCTTGAGATTTTTGAAAATACAGAACTAGGCCATTTAAAGGATTTTGACTCAAGTGTCGACTAAGAAAATTCAAGTGTCGACTTAGGAAACTAAAGTGTCGACTCACAGAAATCAAGTGTCGATTCATGAAGACTCAAGTGTCGACTCACAAAAGTCAAGTATCGATTCACAGGTTCTAACAGCAATAATAGCTATATTTTTTGAGAGGCAAAATTCATCCCTACAAGCTCCCAATGTCTAGTTTTGCTCCTCCAATGGTCTTAAACCATTTTTTGAAAGTTTTTGAAGTATTTAAGCTTCACCAAACTCATTCATGAAGCATTGAATACATAAGAGACAAATATTTTTCAAGAACTTCACTTCTAAAGCCAAAAAGGAGAGATTCCACTGAGAAAGCTTACAAGTCTTTCATTTCAGCATTCCAAAAGTGGCTTTGAAGAGATTCCAAAGAGAAAACAAGACAAGCAATCTTCAAGAGCCTTAAAGCTTTCATATTCTACTCTATAAGAGAGTTTGATTGTGCTTTTATTCTTGTATCTTTAACTTTATTCTTTGCTCACCTAGCTTTCAAGGTCTTTGAAAATAGGTTGTTAAGGTTGTTGGTGAGCTAAAGATATAAAACCAACTAGGGTTTAACTTGTGATCCCGAAGACAAAACAAGTTGTAAAGGTTGTTGGTAAGCCTAGGTGACAAAACCAACTTGGGTTTCGACTTGTGAACCTTGGAAAACAAGTTGGCTGTAATCTTGAACAGATTATAGTGATAATTCCCAAGGGAGGCTTGGGGAGTGGATGTAGGTGCTTGGATTGCACCTAACCACTATAAAATTTTGTGTTTTTGTGTGATTTTTCTCTCTACTACTTGCTCTTTATTGCTTGCCTTTAATTTGCCATTATCTGCTACATATTAATTTTGAGTTTAATCACTTTACTTCACAAACACATCAAGACCAGCACATAGTTATTTAAATTTTCAAAAGATCCAATTCACCCCCTCTCTTGGGCTCCATTTCTGGGCAACACCTACTCATATAAAAATAGAAGAAAGTTCCCCTGAGAGGGGAAGGAGGCAACTGGTAAGACTTAGAGAGTAAACGAGCAAGGAACCAGCCAAGAGAACCTCCCAGCTTTTTGATCTTTACTTGACCTATCATTCCATTTCAAATTCCATCTTTCATCCTCTATGCGGAGAGTCCCCAAGCTCTTTGTCATAGAGGTTCTATTCTCCTTGATCGTCCCAATTGACTTAATCGTTAGAATATCCCTATTGGAATCCTCGGCCCAGGTCTCCTCTTTTTTGCAGGCCACACCAGAAGAGGATCGAGCATCCAATGGGAGCCCGCAAGTCCATGCCACGTTAGAGCTACAGGCCACGGTAATCTTGGTGGCAATAGATTTTAGTATGGCTACTAGTGAAAAGGTATAAAATAATCAATACCTTCGTGCTAACTATATCCCTTTGCCACTAGTCTAGCTTTATAGGTCTCTACCTTATGATCTACACCTATCTTTCTTTTATAGATCCATTTATACCCAATGGATATAATCAAGTGGATCCATTATGGTACAGACCTGGTTATAGTGCATCGAGTTAATTTCTAACTTCATAGTACTCAATCATTTCTTGGAGTAAATGTCTGACATTACCATATCAAAGGTCTTCGGATCAACTATTTGATTCCCATCTCCCATAAGAAATATTTTCTCTACATCCTCTATAAGCATATGTAAGTATCTTTCAGGAGGACAGAAAACCCTATTAGACCAACAAGGTGAAGGAGCAACATTGACTAGCTTAGCTAGAATAGGTTTTATAGTTTCTGTAGCTTACTCATCAATAGAGACCTTCTCTTTGAACTCAATTTGTCTCCCACTGCCACCATCTTGGATAAAATATTTTTCCAAATATATGGTATTATGTCTTACAATCACATGGTGATTCTCTAGAAAGTAAAAATAGTAATATAATGATTCTTTATGATATCTTATGAAATAGGCTCTCATAGACCTAGCCTCTAACTTGTCCGACTATTGCTTTTGATATGAGCCGGACATCCTCAAATCCTAATGTGACCAAGACTCAGTTTCTTACCATGCACATCTCATATGGTGTGGTAGGAATGGATTTAGAGAAAATCCTATTCAGAATGTAAGCTATAATAAGTAGGGCATGTCCCCAAAGATATAAGGATAATCAATGAAGCTCATCATGAATCGGATCATATCTAATAGGGTCATATTTCTCCTTTCTGATAACCTATTGAGCTAAGACCTACTAGGTGGAGTCTTCTATGAGACTATGCCATTATCCTTGAGATAATCTAGAAATTTTTTACTAAGATATTCTCCTCCCCGATCTGATCAGAGAACCTTAAAAAATTTTCCTGTTTACTTCTCTACTTCATGTCTGAACTCTTCGAACTTTTTAAATACTTCAAACTTGTGTCTCATAAGAAATACATATCTGTACCATGAAAATCATCGATAAAGGTTATGAAGTATTGATAACCATCCCTATCTTGCATATCAAATGGCCCACATACATCTGTGTGTACTAGGACAAGTACCTCAGTGGCCCTCTCCTCATATTCTATACAAGGTAACTTGACCATCTTGCCTTGAAGGCAAGATTTATAAACTAGAAATGAATTTGAATTCAATGGGTGAAGAACACTGTCCTTCTTGAGTTTGTTTATCCTATCCTCACCAATATGACCAAGTCATAAGGGCCACATGTACTTATGGGTCAAGTCATCTCTAGGTCTCTTGTGACCTATGATACTCACTAATTGCTCATTTACATTAACTGACTCATCAACGTGATCAACATGTAAATGGTAGAGACTATTAATCATAAAGCCATGTGCAACCAAATTATTTCTAAAATAAATAGAGTAGTGGTCCTTATTAAAATTGAAACTATGTTCTTCCTATGCTAATATAGATATAAAAATCAAGTTTTTGCTAGCAACAGGTACATAGTAAAAGTCTTTAGCATTAAACAGTATCCTGATGGTAATCGAAGAGGATAAGTACCTATAACAATAGTCATAACTTTTGCACCATTGCTGACCCGAAGGACACTTCATCTTCCCTCAACCTTCTACATCCCACTAGATCTTGCATTAAAGTGTACAAATATGCACTAGAATTAGAGTCTATAACCCAACAAGAAGTAAAAGAAATAGTCAGGTTTATTTCAACAACAAGCATCTTTGGCATACCTTCAAAAGGTGTGTCGAGCATTTTCTTTTGGCTTTCTAAATACATAGGATCTTTTGACCTCTTCAAGGTTCCTTTTGTATCCTGGTCTAAGACATATCTTAATATTTTAGGCCAATCCCTATGATTAGATTCAGTCAAATGGTTAGACTCAAAGCTATGGGCTAAGGGAGTTGGAGCTGACTTTATTATCTAAGAAGAGAAAAGATTCTAGTTAGATGGTTTTACTTAATCAACTATTTGTTCTAGGGACTTTAAGAAATAAATATAAACTTTCACTATTTTTTTAGATCTCTTATACTCTTTGATAGAGATGCGAAGCCCCCATGCCACTAGGATTCCTAACAGATACTACAGTCCCACTGGTCTAGATGCACCTTACCTAATAGTTATTGATAACATGCAAACCAATGAGTGGATAACTCTTATCCAATGCTTCTTAAACAAATTTCAGTGTGTCAATTTCTAAGTCATGTAGGCTCACCTAACGTCATTGCCCACACTCCTTAGTTAAGTCCGACCCACCATTCAATGAAAAAGTGAAGCCCTTTTTAGATTGCTCACCTAATAGTTATTGGGCCTAATCCCATCTTTATCTCACAACATCTCATGTTTAATAGAGTAGTTGTGCCCTCCTAATACATATAACAAACCACTATATCCAATCAAGAATAATCAACACCCACGAGATACCCATATCTTTATAATGGTGGAAGACCTATTGACTTAATATTTATGAGAAGGCTTTGGGTTTAGGTCTAATCTAAATTGGTTAGCACATCATATATTTAATTAACCTAGTTTAGGTCAGTGTTGCCCAGCTAAAGCAACCCAAGAGGGGGGGATGAATTGGATTTCTAAAAACATTTTTGAAGAATTAAATAGGTGCTAGTGTATTTTCAAAGTGTTTGTGTGCTCAATAATAATATGTAGTAATAGTAATAAAGTAAATGTAGACGGAGTAAATAGCAATCATAAATACAAAAATCTTATAGTAGTTCGATGTATCCCAAAACACCTACATACACTCCCCAAGCTTTCCTTGGATATTTCACTACAATCCAACCTTGATTATAATAGATTAGCTTTCCGGGCTCACTAATCAAAACCCCTTGGTTTTCATAAGACTAACCAAAATCCTAGTTAGTTTTCACACAAGCCTTACCAACAACCTAAGTTGGTTTTCACTCAAGGATCACCAACAAACCAAGTTGGTTTCTTTTCAAGGCTCACCAACAAACCTCAATAGTAGTTTCAATACCCTTGAAACTACTAACAATAAAATAACTCAAGTACAATGTAAAAATATAATAAGCTGTTTCAAAAAGCAAATAAACTCAATGAAGCTCTTGAATGTTGTTGAGAAGCTTGTCTCCAAGTTGCTAAAGCCTTAATCAATACTTGAGAATATAGACTTGAATGCTCTCTTTGAAACTTGAATGCTTGAAAACTCAACTTCACTCACAAGTAATGAATACTCAATAAATTTTCAATAAAATTATCAATGAATATCAATGAATACTTTTCTCTTATATTTGGTGGACTTTAAATACCTTTCCAAGCCTTAAAAGATCATTTATAGCTATTGGAGAAGAGAAAATAGCCGTTAGACACAAATTGGAGAAGTTCTGGGCTTCAAAAACTAGCTATTACTGTTCAGTCAGACCTGCAAGTGTTAACACTTCAGTCCATGAGTCGATACTTTAAGTCGACATTTCAGATCATGAGTCGATACTAGGTCAAAAAAGTTTTCTGAAGCTCTCAAAAATGCACTGGTGTATCGACACTTCTTCTGGTGAGTCGACACTTGAGTTGACACTTCATCTTCATGAGTTGATACTTGAGCAAATTCCTGAAATCAGTAAGTTTTGTCTTCTTTTTTGTCTCAGGCCTTGAGTTGACACTTGGCTGACCATGAGTCGATACTTGAGTCGACACTTGATAATTCATGAGTCGACACTTCAGCATGTCGACTGAAATATTTTCTGCATATCAGCTCAAGCTTCTGTGAGTCGACACTTCAATTCCATGGTCAACACTTGGCTGACACATTGTTGAAACTTGTCCAAATTCAAATTTTGATTCCTTCAAAGTCATTCTTATGTGCCAAGGTCCATATAACTTGAAAATTTATTAGTTTTAGTGACTTCTTCAACTGTTTGACAAGCAAATTTATCTTACAACATACTTTAACTTTGATGAGTACCTTATCCTTATAAACATACTTTTAACATATAATTAGTACTTAAATAGACTTAAGTATTTTTTCTTTATTAAAATCAAGACAGGAGTCAACAATCTCTCCCTTTTTAATGATGACAAAATTTTTAAGTATATAAACATAGTAAGCTCAAAAGATTTGCAATAAGTATCAAAGCAATTGACTATAAGTATTAAAGCTAAGTTGTAATGATCATCAAGAGCAAAAACTCATCATGTAATATGTAATTTGAATAAATCTATAATGTATCAAAGCTATATTAAGAATGAATTTAATTCATATAATTACAATGTGTCAGAGCATATGCTTATATAAGATGTTTAAAAGATGTATCAGAGCTATATATATATGTATCAGAGCATATGTATATATAAGATAGTTGAAAAGTGTATCAGAGCTAAGATAGATTTGGAAGAATGAGCATCAGAGCAAAAACAAAAAAGTTTGAAATGTTATGTGAGTGTTAAAGCAAAATCTCTGGAGTATCAAAGCAAATAATATAATATGAAGATAGAGAGTATCATAGCATATAAAAGAGAGCATCATAGCTAAAAATAGAGAGTATCAAAGCATGAAAATAGAACTCCTCAACATATGATCTAAATATATTTTTCAAACTTTTCAAAAATGGCTTACATGTATTAGCATTTTTCAAAAAAAACTTCCAAAAAAGTTTAGAAATCTCTCTCTTTAATACTTCCTCCTCTTACTTATTTTTTTTTCTTGTTTATTACTTATTTCTTTCTTCTCTCCCCCTTTCCTTTTACTTATACCATTTGTTCTCCCCCAATGTTTATCATTCATACCATTCTCCCCCTTTTTGTTATCATGAAAAAAAAGGTGAAGAGTAGTGCAAAGTGGAGAAAGAAGTAACAAAGCTCCCCCTTAAAGTAGGGATAAAGTGTAAAGAACAATAAGAAGGGTATCAAAAGCAATGAAAGTAAAGAATGAACACACAAGTAAAAAATGCTGAAAGCATGATATATATATAAGTTAAAATGTTTTGTGATACAGACAGATGTATATAATAGCACACTGATACAATGATACGGGACGACTCTAAGATTGCTAAACATGCAAGAAAAATAGTAAAATAGTTTTTTTATGATTTTTATAATTTAGGTTTGTAGGCTAAATTTCCAAACTAAAGTAAAGACTAGCAAATAGGATAGCAATGCATGGAATCATCATGATCACAAAGAACTCATACAAGATAATAAGTAGTCAGGACCCGAGAGTTGAGAAACTAATAGTTTAGGATAGCTTATCTTCATCAAATCAGATAATAAGAGAAGGGTAGGTTTCGTACCAGTCAGAGATTGAAAACTTTGTAGTAGAAAGGATCACTCACACTCTGATTGGAGCCTGGATGAAGAAGCTTCAGTTCCTTGAATCATATGGCTGATCTGGACCCGGTCTGAAGGCAAGGAAACCCTCCTCTGGGAAGGTGAAGCACCTTGAGGATCCTGCAAGCATCAAGGTCAATCAAAATAGCAAATAAAAAAGAGAAAAGGAACTAGGGTTTTGAAGGAATCGGGATTAGGGTTAGGAGAAGGCATCCAGGGAGGAAGAAGCTCCTTGTCTTGGATGGCAGCTAGGGATTCCTTTGCTTGGGCATGGCTGGTCTTCAAGGATGCAAAAGAATTCTAGGGCAGTAGGGATTCGGTCGGGGTACACAAGGAGAGCACTCAAAGTAAAGAACCAAAACAAAGACACTAATCACAATGCAATAACACAAAATTTTAGCAAGTTGTATTCATAAGAAAGAGATGATTACAAGAGGGGGAGGGGTGGGGTATTTATAGAGTTCCCATGCCCTCTCTAACCATGGTTACACTTAGGTTACAAGTCCTCTTCCTAGATAGACTACATGTCCTTTCCTAGCTAGGTTAGAATTATAAGGCTTAAAAGGATTAGGAATCCCAACAAGATTAGGCTAGTCTTCTCCTTCTTACTTAAGGACACCTCCCTTTGAGCTTGGACTTGGTCAACCCTCCAAGGATGCCTAGGAGGGCGTGTTGGGCTTCTAGGGGTAGCAAGGGGCTGGCCCAAAGGGGCATGTGTGCATGGGCTTGGGCCTCTGGAAGCTGGGGTGGCCTGGTAGCCTGGTAGCAGGAATATTCCCTGTTATCTTGCTTCTTAAGGGCTTAGGCTTGGTGCCTGGGCTTGATTTCTTTGGGATAGGATGCAAGTGGACCTCTAGAGTCATGGATGTCCTGGTTTGGGAATATACTTTGGCATCTGGAAGGGAATCTAGGCATCCGGAGGGCATCTGGAAGGAATCAAGGTTTCTGGAAGGCATCTTGGATCCTTTGGTGTCACACAAAATCCAATAATCTGATGTAGTGGCCTCTGACTCCTGGATGAGGCCTGGTGGAACTCCAAAATAGTGTAACCTCCTCTCTAGTATAAAAAGTGGACTCATACTGGACTCATACTGATAAACATGACTCAATATACTGGACTAGGTCGAGACAAATCAACTAGCTCACCTTATTACAACTCAATCTTAATTTCTTACAAAATTGTGACACATGACTAAAGTCCTAAAACTTTAATTAGTAAACCATATGGGATCCAGTGATCTGTGTCTGATCCTAGTGTCCCCACCAATTCTCACGGGATGTGTGGAATTCAACCTCGTCGAGTATAGGACAACTTAGCTCTCATAGTGCTCGAGTAGGCCTGGGTTGAGGAGCTGCAGATCCTCACAGGTGATCCATGAGTCCTCAGATTCTGGTCGACCTTGCCACCAGACCAAATACCTTTAATAGCCTCTATTTCGGGTATATATGGCTTGATCATCCAGGATTCTCTCAATCTTTTCTTCACTATTTGGCCAATTGGTTGGTAGACACTCTGGGGTGGGTTCACTCATAAAGAAAGGGAATGGCTCAAGGGGCTCGCTGGGTATCACTACTGGCTCCCTAGACTCTATAAGATCTAAGATGATGAAGGTGGAACTAATACCTAAATCAGGTGATATCTCAGGCATATAGGCATTAGGTTCATTACTCTTCATTATTTTGGATGGGCCATCTTCACGAGCAAAAAGTTTTTTTGCAATCACAAAATCCTCTATAGAAAATTCTTTATCTCTCTTTTGGGAATTAGCAAGTTATTATTTTAATTCATTAGTTATGTTCAACTCTTGACTAATTTAATGATGCATATGCTATGCAGAGGTAAGTGCAGGTGCAGATGATTCAAGGTTATGAAATTATTGGACTCAAAACTAAGACCTAAAGACTCGACTAGACCTTCCTATCAAAGGAAATTTTATTGAACTCTACAAGACAAAACATAACAGACTATAGACTTTCTATATTTGATCCTAGCATGGCATGCACATGAGAACTTACTATGTATGCCTACTAGGTGCCATAGGGTATGCCAAAAATATGATGCAAATCTAACCTGTGCAATGAATGAATGCAGTATGATTATCCCTATAAAATGCAAATGAATGGTTGAAGAAATATAAGAAAATTCAAGAAAAGACGGAAAATATGAGGTGGATTCAGGGTTAGTCCGATTGGGTGGAAAGTAAGAAAAGGGTTCGGGGTTAATCGGATAAACTAAAATGTAAGAAGGGGTGTTGGGAATTAATCCTAGACTAATGAGGTTTACCTTATGGGTTTGATGTCTATCTAAAGAGTCTACATAATGGAAGAAAGGGTCATTGATTTCAGGAAAGAGATCAAGTGGATTCAAAGAGGTGACTTCATCCTGAGGGCATTGATCTAAAGAGATTAAGTCCTTAATAAACTCTTCTGGTTCATAAATCAAAGGACTGGGCTCTCTAATTGGGCTTTCTTCTAGTGGCTTCTCAGGTAAAACTCTAATAGTGGGATTGGATTCCTCATGGTCTTCTTCCTTTATGGGTTCTTCCACTACAGGTTGGGTGTGGTTAAAGTCAGCTAACTCTAGGGTGGCTTCTACCTGGGTTTCTACTGGATCAATTAATTCTGGATTGGCTTCTATCTGGTTCAACCTATTGGTTAATTGGTCAAGCCTATTAGTTGCTTGGTTGTTGGTTTGGGTCATTTGGTTGGTTTGGATGGTTGATTGGGTAAACTGTGGTTCAACTAATTCTGGATTGGTTTCTATCTAGGTTTGGTCATAATCAACTAATCCTGGGTCTTCTATAGGGTACTCTTTTAGATCTTCAATAGACTCATTATCTTCATACTCCTTTACCAGACTTGGGTCAGCCTCATATATTTCTTCTTCTAAGTCATCTTGGTGAACCAATGGGGTGGGAAGAGGGGTTTGGCTAATAGAAAATTGACTAAAGTCTGGGATAACATGGGTGGGTAAACTAAGGGTTATGGGTTCATAGGTTATGGGTTTAAAGGTTATGGGTTTAAATCTAAGGGTATCAATCCTATTAGGTTCAGGTTGACTGAGGGATAGTGGGTTACTATTAGGTTCATATCTAGGGGCTATGGGTTCCTGGGGTCTATAGGGCAAGGGTTCAACTCTGTGGGTCTTGCCTAGGGTTCCTAATTGGTCTCCTACTTGGTCAAAACTATGAATTGCTTGATTACTTAATTGGATCAGTTAGTCAAGCTTAGTATCAAATTGGTCAAACCTATGGTCTATTTGGCCAAGTTGGGCTTGGGTTTGGGTATTGGCTTGGATCATTTGGATAAGTTGATTTTGGGTCTGGATATTAAGTTGGGTTAATTAGCAAACTGGGTTTGGGATTTAGTAGTTAATTGGGCAAGCTAGTTTAGGATGGCCTCCAAATTGGGATTCATGGCTGAATCGGTTTGGGTTTTAGGCTTCTGGAATTGGATTCCTAATCTAGTGGTCATACAATCAAACAATCAGTCAAAATGAAATGGTGCAGCCAAGCATGCAAAATAGATTAACTTAATCTAGGGTTTCCTAGACCTAGAATCAAAACTGAATGGGTCAGCTCAACTTACACTTAACCCAGTAGCTAATCCTTCCACTGGCCAGGTAGGGGGTGGGAGTGTGGGAGGCCCCCCTGCTTTCACAGGGACCCAATTAAAAACCACAACACCACCTAGGTCGTTTGACTCTGGATCCCCGACCTTAGACACCAGCTTTCAGTAATAGCTAGAGGATTAAATGCACTAGTTGGCCCACACGGTTCGGACCCGACCTATTAGGTGTCACCTAGCCCACTAAGGCAAATTAAGTCTAATTATTTTTAATTAAGGCTTGGGTGAAAATGCTGGGTGGTTGTTTTGGGCCCAGGACAGGCTATGACCTCCTGCCCTGATGTTAGATATTGAGTTGCCCTTAAGATTAGGTTAAAATGATGGCAATCGATGGTCCTGATGCAATCTAAAACAATCAAAAAAGTAAAAAGAATTTATGTATATTTTATGAAATGACAAATTAGGTTTAAGTTGATTAGGTTAGCAATCAAATTAGGTTTGGGATTGGGGTGTGTGGAAGTTGATTAGGTTAGGTTGAGTTAAGTATGCAGAAATAGCAGAAATCAGAAAATTAGGATTTTAGATGATGCAGAATCTGGCATAGATCCCGATGCAGAAAAAATTCAAAAAAATTTTAGAATAGAGGATTGATGGTGATGATGATGCATATAAATTTAATGCAGAAAAAAAATCAAATGATGATGCAAATACTAGGGATTTTGGACTGCTACAAAAATTTTTAGAATTCTATTAGGGTTTCTAATATTCCAAGTTTTAATGATTTAGAGTTTCTATAAAAATTAATTAAAAATTTTTATAAAATAGGACATGACTAAGAACAATTCAGGCAAATTTTACAAAAAAATAAAATTCATAGATGGTCAAAATCAGATGCAAAACAGGCATCTAATGCAGTGGACAAGATGCAGAAATTAGGGTTTGTGAATTCAAAGCAGATAAAAACTATCCTAAACCTACTCTGATACCAAACTGATGCAGAACAACTTTGAGATTGCAAAACATGTAGGAAAAATAGTAAAATAATTTTTTTGTGATTTTTATAATTTAGGTTTGTAGGATAAATTCTCAAACTAAATTAAAGACTAGCAAATAGGATAGCAATGCATAGAATCATCATGATCACAAAGAACTCATGCAAGATAATAAGTAGTCAGGACCCGAGAGTTGAGAAACTCCCGGTTTAGGATAGCTTATTTTTATCAAATCAGATAATAAGAGAAGGGTAGGTTTTATACCAGACAGAGATTGATAACTTTGTAGTAGAAAGAATCACTCACACTCTTATTGGAGCCTGGATGAAGAAGCTTCAGTTCCTTGAATCATATGGCTGATCTGGACCCAATCTGAAGGCAAGGAAAGCCTCCTCTGGGGAGGTGAAGCACCTCGAGGATCCTACAAGCATCAGGGTCAATCAAAATAGCAAATAAAAAAGAGAAAAGAAACTAGGATTTTGAAGGAATCGGAATTAGGGTTAGGAGATGGCAGCCGGGGAGGAAGAAGCTCCTTGTCTTGGATGGCAACTAGGGCTTCCTTTGCTTGGGCATGGTTGGTCTTCAAGGATGCAAAAAGATGCTAGGGCAGTAGGGATTCGACCGGGGTACACAAGGAGAGCACTCAAAGTAAAGAACCAAAACAAAGATACCAATCACAAGGCAATAACACAAAATTTCAGCAAGTTGTATTCATAAGAAATAGATGATTACAAGAGGGGGAGGGGTGGGGAATTTATAGAGTTCCCATACCCTCTCTAACCATGGTTACACTTAGGTTACAAGTCCTCTTCCTAGTTAGACTACATGTCCATTCCTAGCTAGGTTAGAATTACAAGGCTTAAAAGGATTAGAAATCCTAACTAGGTTAGGCTAGTCTTCTCCTTCTCACTTAAGGACACCTCCCTTTGAGCTTGGTGTTGACTTCGTTATTGATCTTGATGATAAGAAAAATGGTTCAGTATAAGTTGAGTACTAATGATCTCCTTGAAGTGTGTTCTTATAGAAAAAGGTGCTCACAAATTTGAAGAAGTTTGTTTGATTGAAGAAGCCAAGTTTAGTTGAAAGATATGCTCAAAGAGAACTTGGACAGTCAAAGTTTGCTTGAATGGTTAATTGAGTGAAGTATAAATTTGATTCAGCACAAGTTCAGGCATTTTTGTGAAGATTTCAGTGAAGTGTCGACTCAAAGTGTCGACACATGATACCAAGTGTCGACATATGGAAGTGAAGTATCGACTCAAGCCGGTATGCAAAGAATGTTTCAGATGGCATGGCTGAAGTGTCAACACATGGACCTGAAGTGTTGACTCAAAGTATCGACACATGGATCAGCTCATCACCTAAGATTTTCAAGTCACAGAACTTGTTGAAAATGAAGAACTACAGTAGTGTCGACACATGGAAGAGAAGTGTCGACTCAAAGTGTCGACTCACCTGAGGAAGTGTCGACACATCTGAGATTTTCAGAGAACCAGATTGAAGATTTTTGAACTGCATGTCGACTCAAGAAGTTCAAGTGTCGACCTAAAGTGTCGACTCACTGCTTGAAGTGTCGATACATGGAGTTCTGGGAACAGTAACGACTAGTTTTTCAAACGCAGAACTCGACCCTTTTGCCCTCCAACAGCTAGATTTTCAAGTCTAACGGCTAGAAACTGGATTTGAGGCCTTGGAAAGGTATTTATATTCTCCAAATCAAATCAAAACAATTATTATTGATGGGAATGAAATAGAAGCATCCAAGAGAGAAGAAAAGAGAGCATTCACTCCTATTCATTGAAGATTCGACCACTCTCAAGCAAAAGCATGCCTCCAAGCATTCAAAAGCCTTTAAGAGCATTAAAGATCATCCATTCTTGAGCAATCAAAGAGGCTTCAACAAGTTCAAAAGCACTACAACATCGAGCTTCAAAGAGATACCCGCTTTTTATTAGAAAGCTTTTATTCTCTTTATTTCAAAAACTTATTTGTTGTAAGGATTCTTGGTTAGCCTATTGTAAAACCAAGGGAGGTTATTGGTGAGCCTTTGAAAACCAATTAGGTTCTTGGTTAGCCCAGAAAACCAAGGGAGGTTGGTGGTGAGCCTTAAAACCATTTAGGTTCTTAGTTAACCCATAAAACCAAGTAAGGTTTTGACTTGTAAGCCTTGTAAAATAAGTTGGATTTTTGATTAGTGAGCCTAGAAAACTAATCAACTATAATCGGTAGAGATTATAGTGAATTTCCAAGAGGATTTTGGGTAGTGGATGTAGGTGCATTGGATAGCATCGAACCACTTACTTCTTTGTCTTTGTGGTTGATTGTTCTCTCTACTTGCTCTTTCATTTATTGCTCTTTATTTTCGCTACACTTTTACTTAAGAGCATTACATTTGAATTCATAGTACTGTGTTTAATTGTTGAATTGGATTACATCCTATTGCATTGCATCAAGCAATAATGTTTTAGAGACCCAATTCACCCCCCCTCTTGGGTTGCTTACTGGGCAACAAGTGGTATCAAAGCCCTATTCTTAGTGTTTAGGCTTTATCACCTTGAGTAAAGATCTATGGCAGCCCTTATTGGTACTAGTGTAGTTGAGGGTCAAGCCTCAAATAGACCTCCATTTTTTAATGGATCAAATTATACATATTGGAAAACTAGGATGAGAATTTATATGTATTCTATTGATTATAATTTATGGAGAGTTGTTGATAAGGATCCTCATATTTCTTTGGTAGTGGTTAATCGTGTTTCCATCCCAAAGCCCGAAGAGGATTGGGATGAAAATGACATTAAGCAATCCGAGATCAATGCTAAGGCAATGAATCTCCTTTATTGTACATTAAATCCTAGTGAATTCCATAGGATATTTACTTGCTAATGGAGGGACCCGAAACCCATCCGAGTTTCTCTTTTTATTTTTTCTTAAATTTTTTTATAGTTATTCCCGCTATTCCAGCTATCCCTTTTATTCCCATTTTATTCTAGATTTATCCCATTATTATTCCTAGCTTATTCCATCATCAACCTTCTTCAACCCGTTCGTGTTCATTTCTAAAACCTAGCCGCCACCCCTTGCCCCCCGACATCTGGGCTGCCTAACCCCTGGCCGCCCCGCCGGACCGCTGCCGACGCTCGCCAGCCCCCCCTCGTCGGAGAAACCGCCACCGCTGCCCACACCCATGGGAAGATGAACGGATGCGAGAGGCGTCCGTCCGCCCACCTGCGGCCGTGCCGCCATGCGCCGCCACCGGCCTGCTGCCCACCGCCGTTCTCGCCGCTCGCTGGCCCCCACCTGGCCGTCGTTCTTGTCGCCCGCCGGCCCCCGCCCGACCGCCGGTGGGGTCCGCCGCCGCCCATGCCCGTGGGAAGACGAACGGACACGGGAGGCATCCGTCCGCCCCGTGCGCCCGCATGATGCCGCCGCCGTACCGCCGTGCCGCCCCGCCACCGCCACCCGCCCCCGGCGCACCGCCGATTCGCCGCCCCGCCACCCCGTCGCCCTGCCGGCGTCCCTGAGCCCCACGCTTGCGGGAAGACCGAACGGCACGCTCGTGCATGCCGGGCGGCCATCCCACCCCTGCGTCGCCTCCCGCCACCACCGCTCGCCGACAGCGCTACCATCCACTAGCCCCCAGCAGATCGGAGTTCGGGTTTTTCCCCCTATTGCTCGACCGAGAAGAAAGACCTGCACACTTCTCAAAGCAGCCCAAGAAGCCTCTGCATGCTTCTCAAAGCAGCTGGAAGGAGACTATATGCATGATTTTTTGAGCGGCATGACTTTCAGAGCGGAGAGGATTTCAAAATTCAAATAAATGGGATTTATTTGGTATTTTTTTTAATGAATGTAATTTGGGAAATTTGGGATTTTGATTTTGAATTTGATTTCAAAATCAATGGAGGATTTCAGGGGATTTTATTTTTGAATTTCAAAAGGGATATGGGCATTTATAAATACTCATACTCCTCTTATAATAAAGTAGTTAATGAAATTGAATTTTTGAAAGAGTTGTTGGTTCTGTCTCCGTTTGGAGTGGGCTGAGGCCCGTTTGCCTTCGTCCTTCAGGATGTCGAGGGGTGTGAGGCCCCAATGCCTTCGCTCCAGTGAGAGCGTCGAGGAGCATGAAGCCGCTCCAAGTCATCAGTGTCACCATGCATGATGGCTGGGTGTAATCTCCAAGTCATCAGCGCCTCTGTGCATGATGGCAGGATGTGATCCCAAATAAGGTCTTCACTGCCAAACAGCTGACGTGGGGCTCGATGCCCTAGGTACCCTTTTCCCCTCATCTCTCTATTTCCCATCGGATCTACATCCTAGGTTCGAGTTTCATTCTCGTTCCCCCTCCCACGATCCTTATTTGCTTTAGGTTTTTTTTTTCCCATTTCCGAATAACCCCAGGTTTCTTCGTGTCCGCCATCACCACATCACTTGCTCTTCTACCAAAGAAATATGGGGCACACTTGAAGTTATCCATGAGGGTACCGATCAAGTAAAGAATACTAAGGTGAACATATTAGTGCATACTTATGCAATGTTCCGAATGGAACCTAATGAGTCAATCACTGACATGTACACTAGATTTAAAAATATTGTAAATTGTATGAGAAGTCTAGGAAAAGTAATGTCTAATGCTGATCTTGTGAATAAAATCCTCAGGTCACTTCCAACATCGTGGGATCTGAAGGTGACAGCAATTCAAGAAGCAAAGGACGTTTACAAGCTACCTTTAGAGCAGTTGGTTGGATCACTCATGACTTATGAGCTGAATTTGAAGCAAAAGTCAATGGACATGGATAAAAAGAAAAAGGGGATTGCTTTCAAATCAAACATACAAGAAGAATCCTCAATCGATGAGTCCGAAGAAAATGAAGGTGAAGAAGCCCTCCTTGCTAGAAAATTTAGAAGATTCATGAAGAGGAGGAAGTTCCCTTACAAGAAAAAATTTCAATCAAAAGAAAAGGGAAAAGAGAAAAAGAAAGAAAAAGAAAAAAAAAAGAAGGAAATACCAACATGCTTCGAGTGCAAGAAGCCGGGTCACTACAAGTTCGATTGCCCTCTCCTAAAGAAGTCAAGTAAGAAGTTAAAAAAGAAGGCAATGATGGCCACCTGGAGTGATAGTGAAGACTCCAGTTCTGAAAAAGAGCAGACAGAAGTTGCAAATCTTCGTCTTATGGCACATTAAGAGCAATATGAGGTAATGTCTGATACTGAAATAGATTTTACTTTTGATGAGCTAAGAAATGCTTTTGATGAACTTATACATAATTATAAACTGATTTTATCTGAAAATAAAAAGTTGAAAAAGCATGCAAATAGTTTCTCTCTTGAAAACAATTCTTTGTTGAATAAAGTTAGTGATTTGAAAACTAAATTAGATGTTTTGGAAAAGAAAAACAATGCCTTGACAATGGAGAATGAAATTTTGAAAAGATCCAAAACTGTTATTTCTAATGGTGATCAATTGAAGAAAAATAAAGATTTTGAATTAGAAAATGTAAAGTACAAAAATGAACTTGATAGAATGAATCCTTTTGTTGAAAAATCTACATATAGTTCAGAAAAACTAAACCTATTTTTGAATAGCCAAAGAGCCATTTTCAATAAAGCAGGATTATGCTATAGACCACAAAAACAACAAAAATACTTTAAAAACTTTTTTGTACCTGCATCTTCTAGCATAACCTATTTTTCATGTAAAAAGCAAGGTCATAAATCTTTTCAATGCAATTTAAGAAAAATCAATTCTTTTGGAAAAGTTTGGGTTCCAAAAGGAACCATTTTAAGTGCTAACCCTAAAGGACCCAAGTTGGCTTGGGTACCTAAAAACAAAGCTTGATTTTGATTGCAGATGTGTCTTGCAACCAAGGAGAACTAAAGACTTTGGTATCTTAATAGTGGTTGCTCAAGGCACATGATGGGAGATGTGAAGCAATTCACTTCTCTTGAAGCATTGAATGGAGGAAGTGTGACCTTCGAGGATAATGGCAAAGGAAAAATTATTGGTATTAGTAAGGTTCACATAACTCCTTCTAGTTGTATTAGCAATATACTATTAGTTGAAGGTTTAAAGCATAATCTTTTAAGCATTAGTCAATTTTGCGATAAAGGTTTTCAAGTTATTTTTAAATCATCTTATTACATGATTGCTAGTCCGGATATAAATGGAGTACAATTCATTTGAAAAAGGCATGGTAATGTTTATTTGGTAGATTTAGATGATCTATCTTTGCCTAATGGAAAATGCCTTGTTGCAATGAATTCTACTAAAGATGAGACTAGTTGGCTTTGGCATAGAAGATTAGGGCATGCTAATATGTATCTACTTTCAAAACTTTGCAAAAAAAATTTAGTTAGGGATTTACCTGAACTTTGCTTTGAAAAAGGTAGAGTTTGCCAAGCATGTCAATTTGGAAAGCAAGTTAAAATCTCTTTCAAACCTAAAGGCTTTGTAACTACTAGTAGGCCACTAGAACTACTTCATATGGATCTCTTTGGACCAACTAGAACATCAAGTCTAGGAGCCAAGAGATATAGATTAGTCATAGTGGATGATTTTTTGAGATTTACATGGATTTTCTTTCTAGCACATAAACATTAATCATTTTCTGCATTCATAAAGTTTTATCGAAAAGTTTCAAATAAAAAAAGTGTTTCAGTTGTTTGCATTCGTAGTGGTCATGGAACTAAATTTGAAAATCAAGATTTTGAAAACTTTTGTAATGAAAAAGTTATTGAACACAACTTTTCTACACCTAGGATACCTTAGCAGAATGGGGTAGTAGAAAGAAAAAATCATACTTTAGAAGAAATGGCATGCACTATGCTTTGTGAAAATGATTTACCGAGATATTTTTAGGCTGAAGCTATTAATACTGTATGTTACATTTTGAATCAAGTTTTAATTTGCTCTATTTTGAAGAAAACTCCTTACGAACTTTGGAATCAAAGAAAATCAACTTTAAAGTATTTTTGAGTTTTTGGTTGCAAATATTTTATCTTAAATAATGGAAAAGATAATCTTGGAAAATTTGATGCCGAGTCTATGAAGGTATCTTTTTAGGATACTCCACATCAAGTAGGGCATACAGAGTTTTCAACAAAAGAACCTTGGTAGTAGAAGAGTCAGTACATGTTGTTTTTGAAGAATCTACTAACAAATCCTCCATGAAAAGAGAATACATCTGATGAATGTGTAGGTGCTGACAAGCTTCAAGAGTTGACACTGAATGATCAACCCCCTCAGCCAAGTGAAGAAGATCAAAATAAAAGTGAGAAAGGTGAAGACACTCCAAAGCACCAGGATCTACCAAAGGAGTGGAGGTATGCTCATGGACATCCTAAGGAATTAATCCTAGGTGATCCATCTAAAGGGGTAAGAACTCGAGCTTCAATTATAAATGAATATGACTATATAGCTTTTGTATCATAAGTAGAGCCTAAATATTTTGAAGAAGTTAAAAAAGACCCTAACTGGATTAATGCCATGCAAGATGAACTAATTCAGTTTGATAGAAATAATGTTTGGACATTAATAGAAAGACCATCTAATGTTTCTATTATTGGTACTAAATGGGTGTTTAGGAATAAATTAGATGAAAATAGAATTGTTGTTAGAAATAATGCTATGCTAGTTGCTAAAGGCTACAAGCAGGATGAAGGGATTGATTTTGATAAAACTTTTGCTCCTGTTGCTAGACTAGAAGCAATTAGATTGTTATTAGTATTTGCTTGTTTTATGAATTTCAAATTATTTCAAATGGATGTTAAGAGTGCTTTTCTAAATGGTTTTATAACAAAAAAAGTTTTTGTTGAACAACCACATGAATTTGAAAATAACGCTCATCCTGATCATGTTTTCAAATTACACAAAGCACTTTATGGATTATAGCAAATACCTCGAGCCTGGTATAAAAGACTCAGCAAATTTTTGATTGAAAATGAATTTTCTAAAGGCCATGTTGATAAAACCTTGTTTTTGAAGAAGAAAGATAATGATTTATTAGTAATACAAATATATGTTGATGATATCATTTTCAGTGCTACTAATAAAATTCTTTGTCAAGAGTTTGCTAAGCTAATGCAGGGTGAGTTCGAGATAAGCGTGATGGAAGAACTCAATTTCTTTCTCGGACACCAGATCAAGCAAACTAAAGATGGTATCTTCATCAACCAAGCTAAGTATACAAGAGAGATTATAAAGAAGTTTGGGATGGAGACTACTAAATCGATAGGTACGCCTATGTGCCCCTCTTGTAGACTTGATAAAGATGAGCATGGAAAATTAGTAGATCAAAAGTTATACAGAGGTATGATTGGCTCTTTACTGTACTTAACTGCTAGTAGACCAGATATAATGTTCAGTGTATGCATGTGTGCTAGATATCAGTCTGAACCTAAAGAATCACATCTGAGGCTATTAAGCGCATAATCAGATATCTATCTAGTACTATTGATATTGGTTTATGGTATTCTAGAGATTCATCTACTGAATTGATTGGATATTCTAATGCTGATTTTGCTGGTTGTAAATTGGATAGAAAGAGTACTAGTGGTACTTGCCAATTTCTTGGAGTTAACTTAATCTCCCGGTTTAGTAAGAAACAAACTTCAGTTGCACTATCCATAGCTGAGGCTGAGTATATTACAGTAGGAAGTTGTTGTGCTCAAATCTTGTGGATTAAGCAACAGCTTGAAAATTTTGGAATCAAGTTGACTAGTACACCTATAAAATGTAATAATACTAATGCTATTTGCTTGACTAAAAATCCTGTTCAACATTCTAGGAGTAAACATATTGAAATTAGACATCATTTTATTAGAGATCATGTTGAAAATAATGATGTTATGCTTGAATTTATTAGTACTAAATTTTAATTAGCTGATATTTTAACTAAACCTCTTTTTGAAGATCGATTTTGTAAGATTAGAAGAGAGCTCGGGATCATTAATTCTTTTGATTAAAATTTTTCTATCTTTGATTCAAAATAATCATATTTGACATCAATTATACTCAATCATTACTAATTTTATTGAATATCTTTGAATTATCGGTGTTTTTGATCAAACCTTCAATCTCTTATTTTTCAGTTTTTAAGTCGATGTGTCAACACATTAATGTGTTGACACCTGAATGTGTCGACAAACTCGTGGGTCGACACATGAACGGCAACAGACTGAGAATAAGGGCTTTCTGAAAGGTTTTTTCCTCATTTTGTCTTCCCTCTTGAGCCGACACATAACCTAAGGTACTCCTCACTCCTCATTCCCTTTATTTTGTGCTTTAAACCCTTTGATTAATTGTTTGGAATACTTTCTGAAGAAAACCAGTGCACCGGACGCCTACCCTAGGCATGCTATACTAGGGAGTAGGTATTGCATAATTAAAATTTTATCAAGCATGCATACGAAAAAACCTACTCATGCACAAGATCTAACATAAACATGATGCATGTAACAAATACACATGCATGTAACAAATACACAGGCATGTATAGGCAAGTGAAATAATTATAAACCAATTATAATTTCTAGATCTAAATATGCATGATAACAAAAAGTAAATAACATACCTTATAGAGCTTCCTTTAATAGCAAATCATGGCAGCCAATTGAACTCCTTCAACAGCAAATCAGATCTGGAAGAAGACGTCAACGTGAATCCCAGCAGTCTTAAAAACAAATCAGCAAATAGTGCTTCCACTTGATCTATAAAACATAAAAACAGCAAGAAGATGGAAGAGATTGATCCAATCTCTCAAGGTGTCCAAATGTCCACCCTTTAGAGATTCCACGGTTGGCTCTCGCTAATCCAATTTCTGGATGGATGCTAGTCCTCCAGGAATCAATGAATAGGTCACGACAATGTGGAGCAGGAAAAACCAAAAGATCTTCATGGACGGTCTTCTCCAAGACCACCAAAACTCCACGAAGAGCACACACCGAAAACTCTCTCACCGCAAGCCCTATTCCTCTCTCTCTCTCTCACATGCTCTATTTCTTCCCTTGTTCGCCAGTAGCCGCCAAGCTTCTTCCAAGCAAAGAGGGTGTAACAGACAGAAGCAATCGGAAAGGATCCTCCCTTCCCCCGTTCCTCTTCTTCTCATGGCTCCTTTGAATAGCATTAGAATCGGCTCTTGATCAGTGGAGAAACTTGGGAACCATAGGCTTGAAGAGGGCTGAATCACCATGAAAACATAGGGACCGAGAGAGGAAGACATGCAGGAGAGAAACCATCGAGAGACCCATTTCCGATCGCTGGGGAATGGAAAAAAAAAACTGATATCCCACGCAGCATTCAAACTTCATGTTGTTCTTATCCTATTCAACCGATAAAACAGGGGAAGTTTGGATAAAACATGAAACATGAACCAAGGGGTTCACCGAGAGAACTAATTCCAGCAATGGGGTGGCAAAACCGAGAGCAGGGAGTCCAAGCAAATCATCAAACCAGTGATTTAAAATTCTAGGAGAAAAAAAACATTGTGTAAAATAGGCCAAGATTAAACCGGTTCAAGAAACCCAAAACCCGGTTCAACAAAAAACCCCGGTCCGACCAAACCCGATCAAAAAAAAAAAATGGATCCAGTCCTGGTCTACCAGGAACAATTCCTGGTTGACCCAAATCAATCCTGGTCGATCCAAATTAGACTAGGTTGACTAGAAAAAAAAAACCAATGTGTGCTCAATCAGACTGTTTGACCTTAATACCGAAACGATTTCCAATCATTGATCGGCTCCCGGATCAGGAAGAAATCCTCTACGGCATGTGACCTCATAGGTTCGAACCTAAACGATAGCACTGGAACACTTCCAATACCAGTACAAGACACCATCTAGCAATGGGTCCCGACATCCGAATAGGCCAAAGATGCAAAAGCAATCTATAGAACCTCTGGTATATGGTTACCGTATAATTCATCCCTTTGACCTCCAATGCTCAAGATGACCTAGGGTTAGACTGCCAACCCTAACTAAGTCAATCCACAACATGTCTCAACCTCGCAAGTCCAGGACTCCTCACTAGGACTACCCAGCCGAGGATTTGCTAAATTGAGACACTACAAGACATTCAATCCAAACAATTTGGACAGGTCAATTCCATCTTGGTCCACCGCTGCTCCACAAGTACTTACCTGAGCCTAGAAACCTTCCATCACTGGATTAGAAATCCAGGTAGTCCAGCACCAAAGCACAGAGAGTTGCTTGCAAGCTACCATGGTGACCTCAGGTCGGAGGGACACATATACCCATATCCAATCACGAGCAATCCTTTGGTAGAAAGAAGCTCCACGGAGTCACGTTCAATAAGATGTCACACATCCCACTTGCAGATCACATCAGTGTCACCACACTCCTTTGGTCAAGAGGACAACCAAATGATGTGAACCACAACAACCTACACTTGATACATTGCCATCCTGTATAATGTATCCATTGGTTATGAACCTTTTAAAGGACCACTCGATATATCCTCTCTATATCGAAGTCAATGCAGTCCTAAAGACTTCAAAACATAAATAGAGTTCATTACAGGAAATGAATACTGTGATGAGCTGCCAAAATAAAGTTTTATTAATTCATATACAAAATTATAATACTGAGTGATGCGGGACTAAAATGCATGCAATTTTTTTTGTATGTTTTACATGTTGAGATAGGTGATTAATTCCCGAATTTCAAATCAAAATCATTTATAGGAAATTTTGTATGAATTTTTGAAGATCAGCATGCAGATTAGGACCTAGAAAAGTAGCAAAGAAGGACCACCGGGACTGAGAAGCCTCAGTTAGGGCAAGTTCTCCTACGATAAAACTACTGGAGGTAGAGGGGTGTACCTGACAACGTCTGAGAAGATCGCAGTGAAGGGGTCTCTCGTTCCTCGATGGATGCAGCTTGGAAAACGAGCCAAAGACCCGCGGATACCCGACTTTCTGCTCGATGATCCGATTGAGGCTTGGCTGGAGTCGTTGGATTCGTAGGAACTCGAGGACCTGCAAACGACCTGTCAGGGGTTAGAAAACTCACAAAGGAACAAGAAAACAAAGGGAAAACAGCAAGGAAAAGCTTCTTTTGGAGTGGGCGTCCAGGGATCTGAGAGGCTTGTTGGCAGCAAGAAGATGATTGCAGCACTGGGAAGAAAAACTCTCACAAACCCCTTTATGCACACAGCAGGGTATCACACAACTCAATAGAAGAACTCAAGGTTTTAATTCATAACAAAAATTCTAACTTCATACAAGAGGCTAGGGTCCCTTAAATAGACCCTTAACCTTGGGCTCCAAGTAAGGGCACATTAGTCTTTACATGAGAATCCTTTTCCCTCTCAAACCCTAGCTAGAAAATAAGGAAACATTAGGTAGAAAAAATCCCTAAAAATTCTCTTGACTTGGCAAACACTCCAAGGACAACTAGGGGGGCGTGTTGGGCTTCTAAGAGCAGCAAGGGGCCGGCCTAAAGGGGCCCGGGTGCATGGGTTTGGGCCTCTGGAAGCTGGGGTGGCCTGGTAGCCAGGTAGCAGGAATATTCTCTGGTATCTTGCTTCTTAGGGGCTTGGGCTTGGCATCTGGGCTTGATTTCTTTGGGCTAAGATGCATATGGACCTCTAAAATCATGGTTGCCTTGGTCTATGAATATATTTTGGCATCTGGAAGGAAATTTGGGCATCTGGAGGGCATCTACAAGGAATCAGGGTTTCTGATTTTCCTCCTGGGGTCTTCAAATCTTCAAGCTGGGTTGGGCTTGGGCTAAACTTCCATGTCTTCAATCTGATTGGACTTGGTCTTTACTTGTATGATGTGGTCTTGAGTCTTCAGTATGCTTGGATAGGACTCAAAAAATAAAATTAGCTCAACATGAGCTGACTAGCATTGGACTGAACTAGCTCAACATGAGCTGACTAGTACAGAACTGAAATAACAACTCAAAATACTCAAATAACAACTAAAATGAACTCAGATGAGCTAAGCCCTTATTACAGATGGACTCATAAATTATTGATCAATTTACAGAGGGTTGAAAAGCCTCTGTCTTATTCTGGTGCCTCAGGTGTCCCCACCAATTCTCCCGGGGTGGGAGGAACTCGACCCTGTCGAGTGAAGGTCAGACTGGCTCACATATCTCTCGAGAAGGTCAGGGTTGAGGCATTGCAAGTCCTCTCGAGAAATCCATGAATCATCTGACTCTGGCCGGCCTTGCCATCAGACCAGGAAGCGTTGATAGTCATGGCCCTGGGTCGTGATGGCTTGATCGTCCAGGATACGCTCAATCCGTTCTCCTCTCTCAGGCCAAATTTGTTTGTGGACACTCTAGGTTAGGGTCACTCACAATGAAAAGGAATAGGTCCAAAGGCCTCACTAGGTATCGCTGTCGGTTCCCTATACTCAACCAGGTTAGTAATATTGAAGGTAGAACTAATGCCCAAATCCGAAGGCAAGTCTAACACCTAGGCATTTGATCCAACCTTCTCTATCACTTTAAAAGGTCCGGCTCTGCGAGCATGAAGCTTCTTTTAGGCCTAAGCCTAACCAAGATAGAATCCACTACATCAAATTCTTTAATCCATCTTCGGGAATTACCTAGTTGTTTCAAAATTAGTGCAGGTGGTGAACATGCTGGGCACATGCAGACTCCTAACAAGATGATGCAAGGGACTCATACTGACACCTAAAGACTCAACTATGCATTCCTATCGAAGGAAATTTTATTGAACTCTTTGGATCTAAACCTAATAGATTATAGGTTCTCTAGGTTTGATCCTAGCTTGACATGCACATGAAAATTTATAGTGAACTCCTAGCAAATTCCAAAGAGTATGCCAGAAGTAAGATGCAAACCTAACATGTGTGATGAATGCATGCAGTATGCTAATCTCAGTTAAATGCAATCTAATAATCCTAGAAATGCTGGAGGTGTTAGGCAAGGGCAGAAAATAGGAAGTGGGTTCAGAATTAGTTTGGTAGGGTAGAGAAAAAGGTTCAAAGTTAGTTGGATAAAGTTCGATATAAGAAGGCATGTCAGGGACTAATACTAGACTAATGAGGCTAACCTTACGAGGTTGCGGTATAGCTATGGGGTTTGCATAATGGAAGGATGGGTTACTAATCTCAGGGAAGAGGTCCTTAATGGGAACTATAGGAGGAGGCTCATCCTGAGGGTACTGATTCAAAGAGATCAAGTCCTTAATAAATTCTTCAGGTTCTTATATTTTAGGACTAGACTCTATAATTTGGCTCTCCTCTATGGTTTCCTCAGGTAAGGCTCTAGCAGCAGTACTTAGGTTCTCTTCCTCTATTTGTTCTTCCACTATAGCTTTAGGTTGGATGTGGTCAAGGTCAACTACCTCTAGGTTGGCTTCTACCTAGGTATCTATTAGGGCAGCTAATTCTAGGTCATCTAATGGTGTCTCATCTTCTCCCTCATACTCATCCACTAGGCTCGCATCAGCTTCATACACTTCCGCGTTAATGTAAGCCTTGTCAATCTCAGGAATGGTTGGAGAAGATCGGCTAGGAAAAAATTGGCTAGGTCCTGGTTTCTGATTATGGACACTAATCCTAGTAGGTTCAGGTTGCCTAAGGGGTAGTGGCTCACTACTGGGCTCATATTTAGGGGTACAATCCTATGGGGTTCAAGTTGACTAGGGGAAGCATGACTAGTACTAGATTGATACCTAGGGGTTATGGGCTCCCTAGGCTCATAGGACAAGGGTGCAGATCTATGGGTCAAGGGATTATAGGATCTGGGGTCATAGGATTTTGGGTCAGCTCTATGGTCAGGTTCTAAGGATGGATCATGGTATGGAGTCCTCCTAAGGTTGGGCTCCCTATATAGGTCAGGATATTGGGTTCTCCTAGGGTTGGACTCCCTATATGGGTCAGAATATTGGGTGTTGGGTCTACTAGGCTCATAGGGTGTGGGTGCATAGGATCTATGATCATGGGATCTAGAGTCATATGATCTAGGTTCATAGGTTATGGATTCATAGGTTCTAGGTTCATAGGATTTGGAGTCATAAGATCTATAGGTTGTGGGTATACTAGGCTTATAGGGAGAGGGTAAATAGGATCTATCTTCCTGGTCTATAAAATCCTGATTGGGTCTTCTAGGACTAACCTTAGGGATTGGGTCATGACGATGGGCTCTCCTAGGTTCAGCCTCAAGGTATGGATCAGGGTTTGGGGTCTTCCTAGGTTCAGTATCATAGTATGGGTCATGACGATGGGCTCTCCTAGGTTCAACCTCTCGGCAGGGATCAGGGTTTGGGGTCCTCCTTGGTTGAGGATTGTAGTACGGGTCAGGATGAGGGGCTCTCCTAGGTTCGACCTCATGGTATAGATCAGGATTTGGGGTCCTCCTAGGTTGAGGGGACTCATGATCTGGATCAGACTGTGACCCATGGGTTCTTTGTATGGTCCCTACATGGCCTTCTAACTGGTCAAACCTATTGGCAAGATCATCAATTCTATTATTGGTTTGGGTACTAGAATGAGTTAATTGGGCCATGGATTGGGTTAGTTGCTCAGTGAGTGCTTTTATTTAGGCTTGCAAATTTTCCATGGGTTCAAACATTTGTGAAGGAGGTGGGTGATATGAAACCCCTGATCTAGTGCTCATGCAAGACTCGATTAGACCGACTACAGCTGACTAGACCTAGAGTCCAGACTAGATGCTCAATCAGGGTGGCAAACTAACCTATAGTAACCCTGTACTCAGCCAGGCAGGTGTAAGGGGAGTGTTAGGTCCCTGATTGCCAATCCTAGACACCAATCAGAGATTGGCCAGGTAGGCGGACCAGTACACAAGCCCTTCGGGATTGAATCCCTAAACCACCGTTCTAGACACTGAGCACAAAGCACACACGGGTTAGCTTGACACGATGATCTGACATATAGTCCGGACCCGACCAGTTGGTGTCCCTAGCCCACTAGGGCAAATTAAGTCTAGTTAATTTTAGGTTAAGGCTTGGGACTGAATGCAAGGGGTGTGGTTTTGGGCTAAGGAGAGGTGATCAAATCCTCCCCCCATCTGATATAGCAAGAGTGCCCTTAACAGTAAATTATGCAATGATGGCAGGCAGATGAGGATGCAAATTAGGGTTTAGATGTTTTTGGTATTTTTGGAGAATATGTAAATTTTTTTTTTTTATTTGTTTAAATAGAAGAAAATTTGCAAATCAGGGCCTAATATGCTGGAAATATACTAAAATTAAAAGATATGCAAAAGATGCTAAACAAAACCCTAAAACTTTCAAACTTGTCTTGCTGAAAAAATAGAGCCAAAAATTTGTAGGCTCTATTTCGGCTTGCAGAAAATTAAAAGGCTATAATAAAATATGAAAAAATTCTTAAAATTACTGTGAATTAAGATAAATCCAAGAAAATAAATTTCAGAATTTTTGTAGTTTTTAACAAAGAGAAATAATTAAAATAACAGAGTATATATAGACTGAAAAATTGCAGAAAACAAGCCCTAATCTAAGCTCTGATACCAAATGATGCGGGACTAAAATGCATGCAATTTTTTTGTATGTTTTACATGTTGAGTTAGGTGATTAATTCCCAAATTTCAGATCAAAATCATTTGTAGGAAGTGTTTTATGAATTTTTGAAGATCAGCATGCAGATTAGGACCTAGAAAAGTAGCAAAGAAGGACCGCCGGGACTGAGAAGCCTCGGTTAGGGCAAGTTCTCCTACAATAAAACTACTGGAGGTAGAGGGGTGTACTTGACAACGTCTGAGAAGATCGTAGCGAAGGGGTCTCTCGTTCCTCGACGGATGCGGCCTGGAAAATCGAGCCAAAGGCCCGCGGATACCCGGCTTTCTGCTCGGTGATCCGATTGAGGCTTGGCTGGAGTCGTTGGATTCGTAGGAACTCGGGGACCTGCAAACGACCTGTCAGGGGATAGAAAACTCACAAAGGAACAAGAAAACAATGGGAAAATAGCAAGGAAAGGCTTCTTTTGGAGTGGGCATCCAGGGATCTGAGAGGCTTGTTGGCAGCAGGAAGATGATTGGAGTACTGGGAAGAAAAACTCTCACAAACCCCTTTATGCACACAGCAGGGTATCACACAATTCAATAGAAAAACTCAAGGTTTTAATTCATATCAAAAATTTTAACTTCATACAAGAGGCTAGGGTCCCTTAAATAGACCCGTAACCTTGGGCTCCAAGTAAAGGCACATTAGTCTTTACATGATAATCCTTTTCCCTCTCAAACCCTAGCTAGAAAATAAGGAAACATTAGGTAGAAAAAATCCCTAAAAATTCTCTTGACTTGGCAAACACTCCAAGGACAACTAGGGGGGCGTGTTGGGCTTCTAAGAGCAGCAAGGGGCCGGCCTAAAGGGGCCGGGTGCATGGGTTTAGGCCTCTGGAAGCTGGGGTGGCCTGGTAGCCAGGTAGCAGGAATATTCTCTGGTATCTTGCTTCTTAGGGGCTTGGGCTTGGCATCTGGGCTAGATTTCTTTGGGCTAGATGCAGATGGACCTCTAAAATCATGGTTGCCTTGGTCTATGAATATATTTTGGCATCTGGAAGGAAATTTGGGCATCTGGAGGGCATCTGCAAGGAATCAGGGTTTCTGATTTTCCTCCTGGGGTCTTCAAATCTTCAAGCTGGGTTGGGCTTGGGCTAAACTTTCATGTCTTCAATCTGATTGGACTTGGTCTTTACTTGTATGATGTGGTCTTGAGTCTTCAGTATGCTTGGATAGGACTCAAAATATAAAATTAGCTCAACATGAGCTGACTAGCATTGGACTGAACTAGCTCAACATGAGCTGACTAGTACAGAACTGAAATAACAACTCAAAATACTCAAATAACAACTAAAATTGACTCAGATAGGCTAAGCCCTTATTACAGATGGACTCATAAATTATTGATCAATTTACAGAGGGTTGAAAAGCCTCTATCTTATTCTAATGCCTCAGGTGTCCCCACCACTGAGCACAACCGCCTGCAACTTAAGCGATTAGCTTTGGGACATAATTTCCAACAACTCCCACTTGTACTAAAGCCAATCATAATAGTATCTAATACCCATTTTCCTTTTACAATAGTCAAACTCTTTGATTTCGAGGGCTTTAGTGAAGGGGTCGACCAAATTCTCCTTTCCATCAATCTTCATAAGATTGATGTCATCTCGTTCCACGATCTCTTGCACTAGATGATAGAGCCGCAAAATATGCTTGGTGCGGTGATGAGACTTTGGCTCCTTAGCTTGAGCAATGGCTCCTGTGCTATCACAATACACTGGAACAGGACCATTTAAGGAAGGTGCCACCCCTAGCTCTCCAAGGAACTTCCACAACCACACGGCTTCCTTTACTGCATCTAATGCTGTAATGTACTTTGCTTCGCATACTGAGTCTGCAACTGTTGCCTGCTTGGAACTCTTCTAGCAGATCACTCCTCCATTCAGGGTAAACACAAAACCTGACATACTCTTGCTATCATCTCTGTCTGACTAGAAACTGGAGTCAGTATACCCCATAAGTTTCAAGTCAGGTTCTCCACAAATCAACCATTGGTCCTTAGTATTTCTCAAATACTTCAGGATGGTCTTAACCACCTTCCAATGCACCTCACCTGGGTCAGACTGGTATCTGCTCACCACTCTTAGTGAGTATACCACATCTAGTCTAGTACATGTCATAGCATACATGATAGAGCCCACTGTAAAAGCATAAGGAACTCTACTCATGTGCTCTCTTTCCTCGGGAGTTGTCGCACAATCCTTCTTGGAAAGAGTAATTCCAGAACCTATCGGGAGATAGCCTTTCTTGGAATTCTCCATGATGAACCATTTCAGCACGGTATCATGTACATAGACTGCGACAATCCCAGAAGCCTTTTAAATCTATCTCTATAGATCTTCATACAAAGTATGAAAGAAGCTTCACCTAAGTCCTTCATGGAGAACTGAGATGACAACCAGACCTTTATTCCTTGCAATGCTACGACGTCATTCTCGATTAAGAGAATGTCATCAACATACAGTACCAGGAAAACAATCACAGAACCATTAACCCACTTATAGATGCAGGGTTCCTCTTCGTTCCTAACGAAGCCATACGATTTGATACACCTATCAAATCGCATGTTCCAACTTCAAGATGCTTGCTTAAGTCCATAAATGGACCTCTGCAATTTGCACATTTTTGACTCATATATGGATGTGAACCCTTCAAGCTATATCATATACACCTCCTCATCTAGCTCCCCATTCAGGAAAGCAGTTCGGACATCCATCTACCAGATTCATAGTCAAAATGTGCCGCCAAAGCAAGCATGATCCGAATGGACTTGAGCATTGCCACAGGAGAGAACGTCTCATCATAATCGATACCATATCACTGACGATAACCCTTGGCAACTAGACGAGCTTTATAGGTCTTCACCTTCCCATCTATGTCCCTTTTTCTCTTGAAAATCCACTTACACCCAATGGATTTTATCCCTTCAGGTGGATCAACCAATGTCCATACATTGTTGATCTCCATGGACTCCATCTCAGATCGCATGGCTCCAAGCCATGCCTCAGAGTCAGATCTCTGAAGTGCATCCATATAGCTGATCGGATCCTCATCGTTCTCGTCGAGCTCAATTGGATCACTGTCCCAAACCAAGAAATAGTAATATCTTTCTGGCAAACACGGTACTCTACTGGATCTCCTTGTCATGGGT
This sequence comes from Areca catechu, assembly GCA_021397845.1. Lineage (NCBI taxonomy): Eukaryota > Viridiplantae > Streptophyta > Magnoliopsida > Arecales > Arecaceae > Areca > Areca catechu. Next base: position 87,497,458 of record CM038043.1, on the reverse strand, counting down.
TCCGAGTGTGATCCAATCACAGTCAATTCTATGATATCCTTAGAGTGTGCAGGTTCTTCTACTGGTTGAACTTCACCATGTTCAATCTTAGAGGCTACAGTTCCTTCTCCAAGGAACTCCTTTTCCAAAAAGATAACCCTAAGAGCAACGAACACTTTCTATTTATCCTCCAAGTAAAAGAAATACCCTTTTGTTTCCTTAGGGTACCCAATAAATAGGCACCGATCAGACCTAGGACCAAGTTTATATGAGTCTAAATGCTTTACATAAGCTAGACAACCCTAAACCCAAAGGTATGAAATTGAGGGCTTACGTCCAGTCCATAACTCATATGGAGTGGAGACAGCAGACTTACTCGAAATATCATTCAACAAGTAGTAAGCTGTCTCAAGTGCATATCCCCGAAAGGATAGTGGTAGAGTTGCAAAGCCTATCATGGATCGAACCATGTCCAACAGGGTTCGATTCCTCCTTTCGAACACACCATTCAACTGGGGTGTTCCTGGAGGAGTCCACTGAGAGAGAATCCCATTCTCTTCAAGATATGTCATGAACTCATCAGATAGGTATTCACCACCTCGATCAGATCGAAGGGTTTTAATACTCTTTCCAGTTTGTTTCTCTACTTCATTACAATATCATTTGAACATTTCAAACGACTCAGATTTATGTCTCATCAAAAAGACAACCATACCTGGAAAGGTCGTCTGTAAATGTAACGAAATATTTGTATCCTCCTCTAGCACTAACTGTCATGGGTCCGCATACATCAGTATGTACAAGACTTAGAAGTTTTGTAACTCATTCACCTTTTCCAGTAAAAGGTGACTTGGTCATTTTACCAAGCAAACAGGATTCATAAGTGAGAAGTGAGTCAGAATCACTGACCTCGAGGAGGCCTTCTCCTCGCAACTTGTTTATCCTATTCTGGTTAACATGACCTAGCCTATATTGTCATAGATATAGGTCACTGACATTTTCTATCCTTGGGCATTTGCTAAATGTGTACATTACATTAACATGCCATGATAAAATATAAATGCCATTGTTTAACTTAGCTTTCATTATTACAGAGTTATTCACAATAACTTGGTACAAATCTCCTTTTATTGAAAATTCATAACCACAATTGGCCAATAGGCCTACAAAGATAATGCTCATAATAAAACTAGGACAATAATGATAGTTGACTAATTCGACAGTACTAGACTCAAAAACAAGACTCAGAACTTCGATCGCCAGCACTGGAACACGATTTCCATTTTTGACGCTCAAGAATTGCTCCCCGTCCTTGAATCTCTTACTAACCTGCAGTCCCTGTAATAAATTGCAAACATGAATAGGACTACCAGTATCCAATACCCAGTTAGCAGTGTCACAAATAGAGAAATTATAAGGTTTCATCATATAAATACCTTATCCAGCACCCTGCTGCTTTCCCTTCCTTGGCCTGTTCGGGTCTAAGAATGCCTGATAAAGAAGACAATTCCTCTTCCAGTGTCCCTGCTTCTTACAATCGAAGCACTCTGCACTAGCTTGATCAGCTTTCACTTTCTTGGCCTAACTTAGGCCAGGAGCACTCTGCACCTTCTTTTTCTTACCTTTCTTCTTCCCTTTCTTAAAGGGACGACGACATCTAAAACCTCCCACTAAATTCACCACCCTTTTATTCAATTGGTGGTCCTTCTTGTAAGTCTGCAGCAACCCCATTAAATCATGGTAATTGACTGCAAGCTTATTCATTCTATAATGATTGAGAAAGTCAAGATAGGAGGAGGGTAGAGAGTTCAGGATCGCATCCTTGCCGAGTTACTCATGCAAGGGACATTCGAGCTTGCCCAATCATTCGATCATCTCGATCATGTACAATACATGATCAGCGACCGAATCACCAATCTATATTTTGGCATTGTAGATGGCAAAAGGCACTTTGTACCGCTCCACATTGTCTGGCATGCCGAAAGATTCCTTCAACTTTTGAAGGATCTCATCTAGTTGGGCCTCCTCGAATTTGCGACTAAACTTGTCATTCATTGCCACCAACATTATGCATCAGACAGTAGTCCAATCAGAAACCCACTTCAAATAAGTGTCCCTGACCAAACTCCGAGCATTGGCAGGAGGGATTTCGGGTGCTGGATCCATTATCACATAAAGGATCCACTCGTGCTCTAGGACTATCCTCAATTTTTGATACCAGCTATCGAAATTAGGACCCTTTAACTTCTCGCTATCAAGAAGTCACCGGAGTGAAAGGTTTGAAGATATCTGAAAGGAAAATTAAGACCAAATTAGTATATGAATTAATCAATTAAACCAAAAGACTTGGACTTTAGTCTAAAGGTCCCTCCCACTAATTTTGTAGATTGGGAGCCTCTAACTCCAATCCATGAAATCATCATTTCATAGTGGGTACTGAAATCCAATAGACCACGTATGAGCCCAACTTTGGCCAGCTCACCCATACGCGCCTAAAGGTAGGTTCTCTAACCAAGCTTCCTTAAGCAACTTCTAATAATAAATTTTGCCCCACAGAACCCCCAATTGGTCTTGGGGCCTCCTATTACGGGTCTCTAGTTAGGTCCAACCATTAATAGGACAAATCCGATGCTTCAAGCTAATGAATGATCAAGCCCGACTTTGACCGGCCCACCTGATCATCGTTAAGAAAGTTGCATTGAACCATCATCTATGAGAGAGTAATCCCAGTAACCGGATGCACACCTGTTCTTTGGAACTATCGATGTACACCAAGCTAAAGGACTCATTACTAACCCACTTAATGGAAGGCTAAGACACCTTCAACTCATTAACTTAGTCTTTTTTCAGGACCTAATAATTTTAGAGGATTTTAATTAACTTTGTGACAGAAGAATAGAGAGAAGAACATGGATCAACCTTCCACTGATCAAATCAATTCATAGGAGGGTTGAATTAAATTCAACAAGTTGGTCCATAGGCACCTAAAGATCAGACAGGCTGATCAACTTGGGTGACATGGGTTAACTTGAATCAATAAACTCTTCTAATTAGTTCTAGTTGACTAAATTGGCAAGGTAGGTGAGATCATGGGTGAGTATCCGCCATTAACCATCCTTCCTAGACAACAACCAAGTTGGCTAGGAAAGAGGTAGCCTCATGCAGCCATGATCAAAAATGCCAAACCTGCCTAGACACCAATCGATTTACCAGACTCGATTAGACCAGCCTAAGAACTTGGGCTCACCACAGAGCCACAAATTAGATCCATTTTAGAAGAATGGACTAACCCATCTAACTATTAGATAGATACTAAAGAGAAGGTCCTTAATCAACATTTGATTAGTTCTCTTATTTTTATAAAGTCCAATTCAACTAACCTTAGGTCTAACCCAATAAACTGACCCAATCAGATAGCTAACCCAATTAACCCGGATGCCTTATTCAAATGACATTAGGTTTCATAAACCCTAAACTTGCTTGTCATTTAATTAATCTTTCAATTCATAATTGCTAGATTATAAGCCAACTTTTAATCAAAACATTTTTAATTAAATTCATTTAAAAACCTTTTACATCTTTCATGCATCATATCTAATCTTATCATATCAATTTATAATATTGCAAGCCATAACAATTATAGACATGCCAATGTATAATCATGTATCAGGGATTAAAATAATTTTAATACCGTAGGTTTCCTTTAAGGATCCTTCTAAAAAGGCCAACACAGATGAACTGCCTCATGCCATAGAAAATTAGGGGTTTTAAACCCTGATTAATCTCTACGGACACACTGCCATGGTGAAGGTCTCAACTAGGTTCCTAAAAGTAATTCCTAACCTAGATACAGATCCAAAACTAACAATACATGCAATCATGATATGCTACATAGGAACCTATGGCTCTGATACCACTGAAGAAAACCAGTGCATCGGATGCCTACCCTAGGCATGCTACACTAGGGAGTAGGTATTGCATAATTAAGATTTTATTAAGCATGCATACGGAAAAACCTACTCTGCATAGTATCTAACATAAATATGATACATGTAACAAATACACAGGCATGTATAGGCAAGTGCAATAATTATAAACAATATGATAATTTCTAGATCTAAACATGCATGATAACAAAAAGAAAATAACATACCTTATAGAGCCTCCTTTAACAGCAAATCAAGGCAGCTGATTGAACTTTTTCAATAGCAAATTAGATCTAGAAGAAGAAGTCAACATGAATCCCAGTAGTCTTTAGAACAAATCAGCAAAATAGCTCTTCCACTTGATCTATAAAACATAAAAATAGTAAGAACATGGAAGATATCGATCTAATCTCTCAAGGTGTCCAAATGTCCACCCTCTAGAGAATCCAGGCGCAGGCTCTCGCTGATCCAATTCCCAAATGGATGCTAGTCCTCCAGGAATCAATGAATAGGTCACAGCAATGTGGAGCAGGGAAAACCAAAAGATCTTCACGGACGGTCTTCTCCAAGACTGCCCAAACTCCATGAAGAGCACACACTAAAATCTCTCACACTACAAGCCCTGTTCCTCTCTTTCTCACATGCTCTATTTTCTTTCCTTGTTCGCCAGTAGCCACCACAGCTTCTTCCAAGCAAAGAGGGTGCAATGGATGGTGGCAATCGGAAAGGAACCTCCCTTCCCCTGTTCCTCTTCTTCTCACGGCTCCTTTGAATAGCATTAGAATAGCTCTTGATCGGTGGAGAAACTTGGGAACTGCAGGCTGGAAGAGGGCTAAATCACCATGAAAACATAGGGATCGAGAGAGGAAGACATGCGGGAGAGAAACCATTGAGAGACCCATTTTCGATCGTTGGGGAATGGATAAAAAAATGGATATCCCATGCAGCATTCAAACTTCATGATGTTCTTATCCTATTCAACTAGTAAAACAGGGGAAGTTTGGATAAAACAAGCAACGTGAACCATGAGGTTCATCAAGAGAACCGATTCCAGCAATGGGGCAGCAAAACCGAGAGCAGGGAGTCCAAGAAAATCATTAAATTGGTGATTTAATATTCTGGGAGAAAAAAACCACCGTGTAAAATAGGCCAAGATTAAACCGGTTCAAGAAACCCAAAACCCGGTTCAACAAAAAACCCCGATCCGACCAAACCCGATCAGAAAGAAAATCAGGTCCAGTCCTAGCCTACCAGGAATAATTCTTGGTTAACCCAAATCAATCCTGGTCGATCCAAATCAGACCAAGTTAACCAGAAAAAAAAACCAATGTGTGCTCAATTAGACCGTTTGACATTAATACCGAAATGATTCCCAATCATTGATCAGCTCCTGGATCAGGAAGAAATCCTCTATGGCATGTGACCTCATAGGTTCGAACCTAAACGGTAGCACTGGAACACTTCTAGTACCAGCACAAGATACCATCTAGCAATGGATCCCGGTATTGGATAGGCTGAAGATGCGAGAGCAATCTATCGAACCTCTGGCATATGGTTTCCGTATAATTCATCCCTTTGACCTCCAATGCTCAAGATGACCTAGGGTTAGACTGCGAACCCTAACTGAGTCAATCTACAACATGTCTCAACCTCGCAAGTCTAGTGACTCCTCACTAGGACTACCCCGACCGAGGATTTGCTAAATTAAGACACTGCAAGACATTCAATTCAAATAATTTGGACATGTCAATTCCATTTTGGTCCACCACTGCTCCACAAGTACTTGCCTATACCCAGAAACCTTCCATCACCGAATTAGAAATCCAGATAGACCGGCACTAAAGCACAGGGAGTTGCTTGCAAGCTACCATGGTGATCTCAGGTCAGAGGGATACATATACCCATATCCAATCACGAACAATCCTTTGGTAGAAATGAGCTCCACGGAGTCACGTTCAATGAGATGTCACACATCCCATTTGCAGATCACATCAGTGTCACCACACTCCTTTGATCAAGAGGACAACCAAACGATGTGAACCACAACAACCTACACTTGATACATTGCCATCCTGTACAATGTATCCTTTGGTTGTGAACCTTTTAAAGGACCACTCTCTATATCCTCTCTATATCGAAGTCAGTGCAGTCTTAAGGACTTCATCACATAAATAGAGTTTATTACAAGAAAATGAATAATGTGATGAGCTACCAAAATAAAGTTTTATTAACTCATATACAAAATTATAATATTGAACAGAACCGCCTACAACTTAAGCGATTGGCTTTGGGACACAATTCCCAACACTTTCTTGTTTGGTATTGCGACATTCCACCTCCCATTTATAAATTGAACCCTAGAAACCCTAGTTTTTCCCTCCAAACTTGTGCAAATTCTTATTCTGTGAAATGGGACCCCGAAAACAAGTAGTCTGTCACCCTCATCGGTCCAATCAGGAGAAAGAAAGAAGAACAAAGGCCAGACACAAAGCTAGAGCTCTAGATCCGCCTGCTCGACCACTTTTTGTAGCTTCTAGCCAGATAAGTTCGAAGACTGTCATCGGAGGATGATGTGTAGACTTCAATTTTGTCGACCAGCTACACTTCAGGATCGGACAGTGGATTCGAGAGGCTAGTTTGACATCATTTTGTTCACTGAGTGAGAGATATTACCCAGGGCTTATTCGGGAGTTTTATGGATCACTAGCCCGTGGGAGTGATGGTTGGATGGCACAGGTGAGAGGCATGATATCCCAGTTACATCAAAGATACTGAGCAGAGTATGGGATATTTTGATGACTGGATCAATGGTAGACAACCTGATTGATCAATTGAGTGGTCTCTAGTGCATCTTTGAGTCAAAATATTGCCTGAGGGAGCCACTATACCTGCATCCCGACTGTTAATAGAGATGAGATTATTGCACCATATAGTTGCCCAGATCCTTCTGCCGAAGATCGGACGGTTTGATTACATCACTGAGCAGGAGTTGCTCATGATGGTCTCATTAGTTCAGTGCACACCCGTCTACCTTCTCGTGCTCATGGTTCACCAGCTGACGGAGGCTTCGATGAGTCAGCGACTCTGCCTACCCTATAAAATGGGGTTGACTATACTGTTCAGGGAGTATGGGGTCAGTTTTGAGGATGAGCCCTTCTGCATGCTACTTCATACTGATGTGTATGACATCAAGTCATTACACAGGATGGGTTATCATCTATTTTGAGGCCAGTGGAGATGGAGAGTATCTAGTCAGGCCAACAACAGAGCTGATGATGATGATGCTGCAGAGGAGGAGCATATCCTTTTTGGCAAGGCAGGACCTACAGAGAGTCAGCCTAAGATAGCAACACAGCCAGAGACTGCATCTCAGTCTGAGCCTACTACTTCAGCGCAGCCCCAGCCAGTTCAAACGGAGACTCCAATAGTTTCAGACAGTTTATTAGACAGAGTCAGACATATTGAGATAGATATTTTGATCATTAGACAACATCTTGACTGCTTCATAGCTGAGACCAGAGAGAGCCACAGTGGACTAAGTGATAGCATCTCAGCTATTCTGACCACTCTATCCAGACCTACAGGGAGTACTCCAATTGCTGATACAACTCTGCCTGCTCCAGCACCAGTTGTTGATGGTGATGATGATAATGGAGATGATGAGGAGACTGACTCTGATGGATTCGACTTCCCAGATCTAATTTCAGAGCCAGTGGAAGAGGTGATGGCAGACTTGCCTAGGAGTCCTACTTGTCACCTTTCTAGCTCACCTACCCAGACTCCAGTCTTATCTTCTCCTCCTTCCAGATCAGATGATCATGTTTCAATTCCTATTCTTTCACCTATAGTTGATTCTCCTATTGTTCATTCACTAGTTATTGATTCACCCATTGTCGTTACACCCATGATTGACACTCTTATCATTGATTCACTGATTACAGGCTCACCCATTCATTCTTTAGTTGATACACCTACCATTGATACACCTATCGTATCATCAACTGATACGCCTATCTTTGATACACCCTCTATTGATACACCTACTTTCCATACATCCTCACTTATCCGAGAGCTTGGTTTTTACAGACCTGGCTTTCAGTATCTTGATTCTGGTCCATCCTTTGATCATACGCCACTTCTAGCAGTCACAGAGACTGTCGACCCGATCAGTTCTGTTTCTACTGAGGACATTGCTTCCACTTCTACTCTAGCCAGTGGTCGAACGTATGCTCGATGCAGAGGACGTGGTCGTTGTACCCCTCCATGACTAACTAGGACCCACCTCCGAGATCTCATATCGATGTGGCCTCGAGCTCGATCTTTTACTGATATAGGATCGATTGAGATCAGATCATCTTCTGATGATGATGAGGAGGAGGAGGATTAGGATATCTATGTATTTTTAGATAGTTTACTTTTATGCATCTATTGTATGTTTTACTATTGTACAAATTCTGACTCTAAATGAAATACTATGTTGTACTTCATATTTGTGACTTCAAATGAATGAAATATTCTAATTTTTCTTAGTACTTCATTATCTTCATTTATGAATGAATGAATGAATTCTTATTGTCTTCAATGCTATATCTTGAATATATTGCCTATTTGTCTTCCTACATTTTTAATGATAACAAAAAGGGGGAGTAATAAGATCAAAGTATAAATGTGATGTAAATGTGATGTCAAGGGGTAATAAGAGTATTTGCAAATTTGAAAATTATTTTGAAAACTTGAATTGAGAATTGTTTACAAATTCCTTAAGTAAGGGGGAGCTATACTTTATTTATTTTGAAAATCCTTTCTGAATTGAAATTCATCTTAAATCCCTTCTTTAAATGTTTGGAAAGATATTTATAAATTCTTTTATGGATCATCGATTCAAGGGGAGCCTTGTTTATTACTGAGTTTTTGCCTCTCCTAAACATGTTTTCTCGTAGAGTATCATGATATATGTGTTTTTATCTTATATATATCTCAAAGCTCCAATACTCTCAATCATTATAACAAGCTGTGACACTTTTAATCAGTATATCACTCTTGTTCTGATACATCATATCATTATTGCAAATTACTTTGATACACTTGATGCATTTAGTTTTATGCACCTTGATGAATTCTTTTAAAATCTTTTTATGCAATTTATACTTAAATATTTTGTCATCATCAAAAAGGGAAAGATTGTTGACTCCGTTATTGATTTTGATGATAAGCAAAATGGTTAAGTATAAGTTGAGTACTAATGATCTCCTTGAAGTGTGTTTTTATAGAAAAAGGTGCTCATAAATTTGAAGAAGTTTGTTTGATAGAAGAAGCCAAGTTTAGTTGAAAGATATGCTCAAAGAGAACTTGGACAGTCAAAGTTTGCTTGAATGGTTAATTGAGTGAAGTATAAATTTGATTCAGCACAAGTTCAGGCATTTTTGTGAAGATTTCAGTGAGGTATCGACTCAAAGTATCGACACAAGACACCAAGTGAAATGAAGTGTCGACTCAAGCCGGTATGCAAAGAATGTATCAGATGGCATGGCTGAAGTGTAAACACATGGACCTGAAGTGTTGACTCAAAGTGTCAACACATGGATCAGCTCATCGCCTGAGATTTTCAAGTCACAGAACTTGCTGAAAATGAAGAACTGCAGAAGTGGCGACACATGGAAGAGAAGTATCGACTCAAAGTGTCGACTCCCTGAGGAAGTGTCGACACATCTGAGATTTTCAGAGAACCAAATTGAAGATTTTTGAACTGGGTGTCGACTAAAGAAGTTCAAGTGTTGACCTAAAGTATTGACTCACCGCCTGAAGTGTCGACACATGGAGTCATGGAAACAGTAACGGCTAGTTTTTCAAATGCAAAACTTGACACTTTTGCCCTCCAATGGCTAGATTTTCAAGTCTAATGGCTAGAAACTAGATTTGAGGCCTTGGAAAGGTATTTATATACTCCAAATCAAATCAAAATAATTATTATTGATAGGAATGAAATAGAAGCATCCAAGAGAGAAGAAAAGAGAGCATTCACTCCTATTCATTGAAGATTCAACCACTTTCAAGCAAAAGCAAGCCTCCAAGCATTCAAGAGCCTTCAAGAGCATTAAAGATCATCCATTCTTGAGCAATCAAAGAGGCTTCAACAAGTTCAAAAGTACTACAACATCGAGTTTCAAAGAGATACTCGCTTTTTATTAGAAAGCTTTTATTCTCTTTACTTCAAAAACTTATTTGTTGTAAGGATTCTTGGTTACCCTATTGTAAAACCAAGGGAGGTTATTGGTTAGCCTTTGAAAATCAATTAGGTTCTTGGTTAGCCCGGAAAACCAAGGGAGGTTGGTGGTGAGCTTTAAAACCATTTAGGTTCTTGGTTAGCCCGTAAAACCAAGTGAGGTTTTGACTTGTGAGCCTTGTGAAAACAAGTTGGATTTTTGATTAGTGAGCCCGCTAAACTAATCAACTGTAATCGATAGATATTATAGTGAATTTCCAAGGGGATCTTGGGGAGTGGATTTAGGTGCATTGGATAGTATCGAACCACTATTCTTTTTTGTCTTTGTGGTTGATTGTTCTCTCTACTTACTTTTTCATTTATTGCTCTTTATTTTCACTGCACTTTTATTTAAGAGCATTACATTTGAATTCATAGTATCGTGTTTAATTGTTGAATTGGATTACATCCTATTGCATTGCATCAAGTAATAATTTTTTAGACATCCAATTCACCCCCCCTCTTAGGTTGCTTACTGGGCAACGCTTGGACTTGGTCAACCCTCAAAGGATGCCTAGGAGGGCATGTTGGGCTTCTAGGGGCAGCAAGGGGCCAGCCCAAAGGGTCTTGGGTGCTTAGGCTTGGGCCTCTGGAAGCTGGGGTGGCCTGGTAGCAGGAATATTCCCTAGTATCTTGCTTCTTAAGGGCATAGGCTCGATGCATGGGCTTGATTTCTTTAGGCTAGGATGCAGGTAGACCTCTGGAATCATGGATGTCCTGGTTTGGGAATATACTATGGCATATAGAAGGGAATCTAGGCATTTGTAGGGCATCTGGAAGGAATCAGGATTTCGAGAAGGCATCTTGGATCCTGTGGTATCACACAAAATCCAATAATCTGATGTAGTGGCCTCTGACTCCTGGATGAAGCTTGATGGAACTCCAAAATAGTGTAAGCTCCTCTCTGGTATAAAAAGTAGACTCATACTGGACTCATACTGGACTCATACTGATGTACAGGACTCAATATACTGGACTAGGTCGAGATAAATCAACTAGTCTCACTTTATTACAACTCAATCTTACTTTCTTACAAAATTGTGATACATAACTAAAGTTCTAAAACTTTAATCAGTAAACCATATGGGATCCAGTGATCTGTGTCTGATCCTGGTATTCCCACCATACAAAGTCTGATACGAACATAACATACAAAATTTGATACACTAATATAAAATTTGATACAAACATACACCTAACTGATACACTGATACAAATATAACATACATCTAACTGATACCCTGACCAATCCTAGTGGGCACTATCCTCATCAGAGGAAGACCCAATCTCTAATATAATAGGTCTGGTAATCCTAGAAAGACGAGGCCATGGCCATATGAATCGAAGATCGGCTAGTCTGGCATATACCGCTCTAGGAATGTCTCCACTGGCTCTGCCTCTACCTCTGGCTCATGTTCTCCCTCTAGCTCATGCTGGAGGGGAAATAATGTCAGGAACAAGGTTAGAAAGGGAGACAGGGTCAGTAGGTTATGATCAAAGATAGGACCAGTGGAAAGAATATGGAATCCAGGAGTATAAAAACCTAACTCCCTGGATAAAGAAGAACTAGGTAAAGATACAGAATGTATTACTGGTGTCCTATCAAAAGAAGTAAGGGGAATAGTAATCGATGGTGTAGGTAAGTCAATGAATGTATCCAATGGATCAGTAGATAGAATAGGTGTGGATACATCAGGGTCAAAAGGATCAGATAAGATAGGAGTACTAGGTAGGATAGGGGTTTGAAGAGCTGGACTCAAAGGAATGGAAGCATCCTTAGAAGACAACATGACATCAATTGCAGCAGACTCCATTGAATCCATGACTTGATCAGCTCTCACCTTAGGCTCGAGCTCCACTATAAAGTCATCAAAAATCAAAGTCCACTGACGAAAATTCCTGATCATCTCCCATCTCTATATCATCTACTAGTGGAGCTGGTGGTGCTAGTGGAGCAGGTAGAGAATCTGGCGGTGGTGGAGGGGAAGATGGTCTGTGATGAGGGATGGGATTCTAATATGATGCAGGATGATATGCTAGGGATGAACATGAAAAAAATTAGATTAAAGAAAGCAAATATTTTTTAGATTTTTCTTATGGTTTTATTCCTGAAACTAGGCAAGATTAGGCTAGGGTTATCTTGTATCAATTAGCATCCTATCCACATGCTAGATTAATCAAAGAGAAAAGAAAATCAGGATCCTAGGTCTAAGAAGGCCTATTAGGAGCATGTTCAACTTCAAGAAATTAGAAAAAGAGAGGCAGGATGGGTTAGTTTTACCTAGCAATGACGTTCTTAAGCCGTAGAAGAGATCACTCCACTCAAATCGGTGCCTGGATGATCCGGTCACATTCCTACGAATACATCGACTTTTTATTAGCTTCGTTTCAGGGCAAGGAAAATGTCATCCAAGGGGCGTGGCACCAAAGGGATCCTGTAAACGTCAGGGGATCAGTTAAAGGGAAAATAAAAAGTAAAATAATTTGAGTAGAATAAAAACATGATCTCCTTATTAGAAGTGGACTTCTCTTTTTCTTTGACTTGGTCAAGAGGTGCCTTGGACTTGGTCAAAAGGGCCCCCTCTTAGGCTTGGACGCCAACTTGAGTTGGGCTTGGGCTTTTGGGTAGCAAGGGCATCCTCCAATGGGCTTGGGTGCGGCCTCCAATGGGCTTGGATGCAAGACATCTAAGGTGGGATAAAAAATCTTGGGTGCCTAATTTAATATGGACTTGGGGAAGGCCTAGGGCGCCATGGGCTTCTGGGCTTGAGAGGACTTCTGGGCTAGGGCGCTTGGAAGAAAAATATTCTTTGGGTGGCACTTGGAATCTTCATGTGTGGAGGCTTCATGGACTTGGACTATGCTTTGACCTGGGAGGGCCAGATGAAGGCTTTGACTGGTGATCCTCCTCTTGTATAAAACTGGACTTGTACTAACACAAACTTACAAGACTCAACTAAACTCACTAAACTGGGATAAGTGGACTCACTCAACTTATTATAGGACTCAATAGATGGACTTTATTACAAAACTTTGTTCACTTAAAATAAGTGACACATTATTAAAGGACTCAAAATTGACCAACACATGACTTAGAGAATAAATTGAATTTTGAAGTCTATGTCTAATCTGATGTCCCCATCAATTCTCCCGGGGTGGGAGAAACTCGACTCTATCGAGTAAGAAGGTCAATCTGGCTCAGGTACTGCTTTGACAGATCTTGGTTGAGGCATTGCGGATCCTCTCTATTGATTCACGAGTTCTCAGATCTTGGTCGACCTTGCCAACAAACCAAGTGATATAATAGCCTTTGTTCTAGGTACTAGTGGCTTGGTCATCCAGGAAACGCTCAATCTTTCCTCTCATAGGCTAATTTGATGGTGGACACTCAAGGTTGGGTTTGCTCTCAAAGAAAGGGCTAGCTCCCTATACTCTACTAAGTCTGAGATATTGAAGGTTAAGCTTAATGCCTAATTAGGTAACTCAGGCACTAGGTCCAACTCTTTTTATTACTTTGATGGATCCAACTTACACGTATGTTGCCTAATTGTTACAAAATTTTTCTAGCGAACTATTAGACTCTTTTTGAGAATTAATCATGATTTTATAAAAAATATTGCTTGCATTAATCTTATGATTAATTCCTCATGCAAATCTCTAATCATGCAGTGCAAATGACTCACAACAACTCCTATTGACATACAGACAAAACACCTAATGTGGGCAAATGCCAACACTTATTGATATGTAGACTCAATTAAACCCTAAACTACGACTGTGGGTTTAACCATTAGTCAGGAGGGTGACATGCAAATGAAAATGGTGCATGGACTCCTACTAAGTGCCATAGGGTCCACCAAAAGTAAGATGCAAACATGATATGCTTAATGAATGAATGCAACATACAAACTTCTATAAAATGCAACCTAGTGGTTAGAGAAACATGAGAAGCTTCAAAAAAGGGCAAAAAATAAGAGGTAGGTTCAGGGTTAGCTTGGTAGGGTAGAAAGTAAGAAAAGGGTTTGGAGTTGATTAGATAGAATAGGATACAAAGAGTATTAGGGATTAATCCTAGACTTATGAGGTTGACCTTATGAGGTTGAGGTTTACCTACAGGGTTTGCATTATGGAAGAATGGGTCATTTATTTCAAGGAAAAGGTCAATCGAAGTCAAAGGAGTGACTTCATCCTAAGCATACTGATTTAAAGAGATCAAGTCCTTAATAAATTTTTCTGGTTTTTGAATCAAAGGACTGGGCTCTACAATTGGGTTCTCTTCTAAGGTCTCCTCAGGTATGATTCAAATAGTAGTATCTAGGTTCTCTTCCTCTAACTGGTCTTCCACTACAGGTTCAGTTTGGGTGTGGTCAGAGTCAACTAACTTTGGGTTGGCTTCAATCTGGGTATGGTCAGGGTCAACTTACTCTAGGTTATCTTTAGTCTGGATATCTACTGGGTCAACTAATTTTAGGTCTTCTATAGGTATCTCTTCTTCTTCTTCCTCATACTCATCAACCAAGCTCACATCAGCTTTATAAATCTCCTCTTCAAGGTCATTCTGGTGAACCAATGGGATGGTAAGAGGAGGTTGGCTAAAAAAAATTTGACTAATGACTAGGGTGGTAGGGGTGGGTTGGCTAAGGGGTTCCTGACTAATACTAGGCTTAAATATAGGGATATTAATCCTATAGGGTTCAGATTGACTAGGGTTGACTTGGCTCGAGCTGGATTGGCTTAGACATCTTGACTAGGTGCTAGGGTCTGGCTAGGGGTATGGGACTGGGCTGGTCTAAAAAAAGTCAGCTAGGTCTGGGCTTGGGTTCAGGAGGGTTACTCTTGTTGGACTTAGATTGATTGATCATGAGTTTTCTCTGGTTTGACTCGAATTTCCTAGCTATGTGATAGGCTTCCTCTAGGTCCTGAATTTGCCATTAAAATAGTTCCCACTAGATGTCCCTATGTAAGCCAGCTCAAAACCTCGATATGATCTTAGACTCAGGTGCAACTATGTTACATCTCGTAATAAACTCATTAAATTGGTCAATATATTCAAACACATTTTTATTACCCTGTCTCAATTCGTACCATTATTCTAAAAGTTTATGCTCATAGGACAAGGGTTCAGCTTTATGGGTCTTGGGTTTACTGAGCTTATAGGATGTGGGTGCATAGGATCTGGGTGTATAAAAGCTAGGTTCATAGGATCTGGGTAGGTACTTCTCTCTAAGTTCAAGTTTCATATCGCTCCAGGTCATTACGGATATTTTTCCTATTAGTCTGTGATAGAAAAGTGCCCTAATAGCCAATCATTGTAAGGGCCTTTTTTTTTGTATTCTTCCAACTCTTGTATGACATTATATATTAATAAAGGCATCTATTTTCATCATATACTATTGTGTCTTATTTATGATTATGATGAACCCCATAGATTAGAGCAATGAAATTAGGGTTATGACGAAGTTCATAACAGTGAAACCTAATTTCCTATAAACCTTAATCTAAAATGTTCCTAGTCATTGGACCATTGATTCGAGGATCAATGAATCCGGTAAGACTAGCTTATCCTATGTATGCTCAGATGATGAGAGTGGTTAGTCTAACAACCACTTGTGTAGAGACACTAATACAAGGATAAGGGTGCTCATCAGAGTATGAGTACACTGAATTGATTCGTACCGGGACTATTTTATGGAAGTCTTACTACTTGTCAAAAGATAGATCCCTGCGTAGGAGTTGTGCATGTGATCTTTAGACCTGAGGTCACCATGGTTCCTTGTGCACACTAAGCAATATTTTGGTTCATACTCATTCATGCCATTACAACATGTACGGGGTGTTCTGGGTATGGTGGAAGGTATATGGAGGATATGAGTGGACCAACAAGGAATCGATCATTCCTAGTAAGTGGAATTGTTATCCTATGCAATCTCTTCGATGAGTGACTTAAGGAGCCTTTGATCAAAGAAGGATGAGATTAGTTGAATCTAATCAGTCATCAACTGAGTCCTCACTATCGAGTTGAGATTCGATATGATTAAGTGTTAGGGTTTGACATTTATCCATACCTATCACTTAATCGGAATAATGGGAGATCGAAAGATTGAATTGCACGGTAACTTACTACTGAAGGGTATTTTGATAATTTCTACCAAATTCCTCATCTTCCAGGTAGGCATGACATTTTACTAGACGTCAATCTTGTCTTGTAGGTATTCATGAACCAATTGGATTGGTTTCATGAGTCAATTCGATGAATGGTTCGAATTGGACAATTAGATGAGCTAGTTTGACCAAATTAGGTCAATCGGGTTCGATTGGATCGAATCAGCTCAAACCTAAACCTACTACTGGCTAGATGTGGAACCCAATGGGTCACACACACTAGAGAATTGGACAAGGAAGTCATTCATGATTTAATTAGGGTCATAGGATCCTAATTGGTTAGCTAGGTGACACACTAGCATGTGTAGGCTAACCTAATTTCTAAACCCAATTGGATTGGGTCCGGTTGCTTACTAAATGGACTAACCAATTTATGGGAGACCTAAATTGGGTTATGTTCTAAGTAGGATGAGTTTATCAGATTTTATCTGATATTTTTTGGAGGTTTTATCTCGGAATTATGAAGAGTCCCTAAGGCATAGGACTCTTGGTACCTAAATGACATGTTGGCATTCAAAAGGGCCTAGAAGGGTCTATAGTTCTCTGATCAGAAAAATTTTTATATGGTCAGAAAGCTTATTTAATGCCCTTTTATTTGACACCTATATTGCATATACTTTGACTTTGTCAAAGGTATCATATGGCATGGAAAAAGGTTGACAAAATTGTGAAGAGAAGCAACTCTTCATTTGGCGCGTAGAAAGGACCAAGAGTCCTTTTGCAGATGAGTTTCTTATGTTGATTGGACTTCTTCTAATCTTTATCTTTGTCTCCACGCCCTTTCATAAAGGATTTGACTGGTCAATGATTTTGAATTGGTGTGAAGAAGGAAAGGAGGAATGGCGCACATGAAAGGTTGCGACTTTTCATGAGAGGGCGCACGGTTTGAAGCAGAGTCCTTCGCTTTCAGATCAGTTTGAAGCAGAGTCCTTCTGCTTTCATATCTCTTTGATTTTCTCTAACTTTTGGGAAATGAGAAGATGCCTCTTGGCTCTTCCAAAGACCGGTACATGCCATGTGGTCTGAGAAGGTTTCATTTGGACATGAAGAGATGTCAGATAAGACTCCTGAATCCTAAAGAGTCTTATCAGTTATGAAGAAACATATCTGATAAGAGATTTTGGGATGTGTTTCATGCCCCTTAAGAAACTATTTAAAGGGTGTACGGTGGAATGAGATGATATTGATTCAGTCATCTGAAATAGGAGTCTAGATTCTACCGTATTATCCATCTGAGTTTTTCTCTCTCCCTCTTCCTTTCTTTAAGACAAGACTTGTCTTGTTAAGACAAGGTCTTTTCTACTAGGACAAGGCTTTGTTTTAGGACATAAGCCTAAGGGATCCTAAAAGAGGGTTGTCCTAAAACCAAGAGTGGTTTAGAAGAGTGTCCAAAGAGTCCTATAGTGGGATAGTGAATCCTACAAAGGCCAAAGTCCAAAAGGCTGTCGAAAGAGTCCTACCCGGGCAAGCAACTTCAAGATGGAGTTCTTTCTGAAAGAAAAAGGTGCAGGTGGTTTGATATGATCCTACACTAGGCATGCGAACAGCAACGAAAGCAGAATGGATTTTAAAACTTTTTTAAAAATTCTCGCAGCGGAAATCTGCTCCGCCCAGAAACTAATCTAATTCTAGTTGCATGAAGGCATGTATGATGATATAAAATATTTGCAAAATATTTGAATTAAAAATTCAATTCATGCATGATTAAAAAACAATTTTTTTTTCATACCTTATTCTGGTTGGAATAACTCTGGGATAAACCTGGAATAGGCTGGAATAGCTGGAATAAAACTATTCCAGCCTTCTTCTTCCTTGGGCTGAAAAGAGCTCGGTTTTTTGCTTGAAAAACGGCATCGGAACACCGCCTTCCGGACCTCCGTTTGCTCCCAAATTTGAGCAACAGCAAGTTAGACAAGCGCTCTTCGATTTGGCACCAATATTTGCAAGCAAAACAAGCTAAAACAAATATAGAAAATCGCCAAAGTCTACTGCTGAAATTCACTGCAGAATCTGGACAACACTCTTTTGCTTCACGTTTGGAGCTGCAGTGGCGATCCCGGCTCACGTGGCTTGCTCCCAGGAGTAGAAGAGTACTCCCTCTAGAGGGGAGACGTGCCCGGGGCTCTCGGATCTCTCTCCACACACGGTGCTAGCCGCTGGAAGATGATTCACGGCCATAGTGGACTGCAGCAATACTCCTTTGCTACAGTGCAAGTTTGAGCACTTTAAAAGCAGTGAAATGGCTCTTGATACACTCCCTCACACTCTCCAAATCTTAGCCTAAAAGTACCCAATGGGAAGAACCAAGCTCTCGGGAGATCTCTCGGCTCTAAGAAAATTAAAAGCACTTGCTGTTGCACGGTTAAAACTCACTACTGAAACAGGGGATATGTAGCTATATATATAGGCAGCAGGGAGGGAGATTTGGAGAGGTGGGAGATGAAGAGGTGGGCTGTCGTTCACCCATTTAACCAGCCAGTAAAATGAGAGTAAAGATCATCCGGTGGAGGAGAGGAAGAGACAACGCCCACAGCGATTTCTCTTCGGTCGTTTGGCCTTCTCCCAGCGTTAGGAATTTCTAACGAGATTACCATGTCAAACGGTCATAAGGAGAGAGAAAAAAAAACCACCGGTTCAAACTTGGTTCAATTAACCGGTCTATTCCCATTTAAACCACTTGGTTCAATCCAATTGAACCTGGTTCAAGCCCAAAAAATTGGGTCAATTGGTTCACAACCAATTGGAGGTAGAAACGAACTCCGAATCAGTTCAAAACTGATTCAGAAAAATCCTGGCGCAGTCCTAGTTAGCCAGGAACAATTTTCGGTTGACACAGACAAGGACAAGATGGGGAAAATAGTACTCAAAAATACGGTGACCATAAAATCAAGACGATTTCCAATCGTAATCGGTATTCGGATCAGAGAGTAATCCTCTGTGGCGAGTGACCTCATAAGTTCGAACCTAAACGGTAGCACTAGAACAATTCTAGTACCAGCACAGGAAACCATCTAGCAATGGGTCCCGGCGTCCGGATAGGTCGAAGATGCGGGAGCAAACTATCGATCCTCTGGCATATGGTTACCGTATAATTCATCCCTTTGACCTCTAATGCTCAGGACGACTGAGATTTGGGCGCCAACCTAGACTGAGTCAGTCGATTACGTGTCTCAACCTCGCAAGCCCAGTGACTCTTCACTATGACTACCCCGGCCGAGGATTTGCTAAATTGAGATACTGCAAGACATTCAATCCAAACTGTTTGGACAGGTCAGTTCCATCTTGGTCCATCACTGCTCCACAAGTACTTGCCTGTACCCAGAAACCTTCCATCACTAGATTAAAAATCCGGGTAGTCCGGCACCAAAACACAAGGAGTTGCTTGCAAGCTACCGTGATGACCTCAGGTCAGAGGGACACATATACCCATATCCAATCGGGAGTATCCCTTTGGCAAAAAGGGGCTGCACGGAGTCACGTTCAATGAGATATCACATATCCCACTTGTAGATCACATCAGTGTCACCACACTCATTTGGTCAAGAGGACAACCAAACGATGTGAACTACAACAACCTATACTTGAAATATTGCCGTCCAGTACAATATATCCTTTGGTTGTGAACAAGGTTTAAGGACCACTCGATACATCCTCTCTGTATCAAAGTCAGTGTAGTCCTAAGAACTTCATCACATGGAAAGAGTTCATTTCAGGAAAATATAGTATGTGATGTGCTGCCAAAAAATATTTTATTAATTCAAAGAAAGAGTACAATACTTAGCTCAATCACCTACAACTCAGGCGATTGGCTTTGGGACATTATTCCCAACAACTCCCACTTGTACTAAAGCCAATCAGAAGAGTATCTAATACCCATTTCCCATTTACAATAGTCGAACTCTTTTATTCCGAGGGCTTTAGTGAAGGCGTCGGCCAGATTTTCTTTTCCATCGATCTTCAGAAGATTCATGTCACCTCGTTCTACAATTTCTCGTACGAGGTGGTAGCGCCGCAGTATGTGCTTGGTGCGGTGATGAGCTTTAGGCTCCTTAGCTTGAGCAATGGCTCCAGTGCTGTCATAGTACACCGAAACAGGACCATCTAGGGAAGGTGCCACCCCTAGCTCTCCAAGGAACTTCCGCAACCATACAGCTTCCTTTGCTGCATCTGATGCTGCAATATATTCTGCTTCGCATACCGAGTCTGCAATAGTTGCCTGCTTGGAACTTTTCCAGCAGATCACTCCTCCATTCAGGGTAAATACAAACCCTGACACACTCTTGCTATCATCTCTATCCGATTGGAAACTAGAGTCAGAGTACCCCACAAGTTTCAAGTCAGGTTCTCCATAAATCAGCCATTGATCTTTAGTATTTCTCAAATACTTAAGGATGGACTTAACCACCTTCCAATGCGCCTCACCTGGGTTAGACAGGTATCTGCTCACTACTCTTAGTGAGTATGCCACGTCTGGTCTAGTACAAGTCATAGCATACATGATAGAGCCTACTGCAGAAGCATAAGGAACTCTACTCATGCATTCTCTTTCCTCAGGATTTGTCGCACAATCCTTCTTGGAAAGAGTAATTCCAGAACCTATCAGGAGATAGCCTTTCTTGAAATTTTTCATGCTGAACCGTTTCAGCATGGTGTCAATGTACGTAGATTGGGACAATCCCAAAAGCTTCTTAGATCTATCTCTATAGATCTTCATACCTAGTATGTAAGAAGCTCACCCAAGTCTTTCATGGAAAACTGAGATGATAACCAGACCTTTATTCCTTGTAATGCTGCGACATAATTCCCGATTAAGAGAATGTCGTCAACATACAGTACTAGGAATACAATCACAGAAATATTAACACATTTATAGATGCACGGTTCTTCTCCGTTCCTAACGAAGCCATACGATTTGATACACCTATCAAACCGTAAATTCCAACTTCGAGATGCTTGCTTGAGTCCATAGATGGACCTCTGTAACTTGCATACTTTTGATTTGTCTGTGAATGTGAACCCTTTAGGCTGTATCATATACACCTCCTCTTCCAGCTCCCCATTTAGGAAAGCTGTTCGGACAACCATCTGCCAGATCTCGTAATCAAAATATGCTTCCAAAGCAAGCATGATCCGAATGGACTTGAGCATTTCCACAGGGGAGAAAGTCTCGTCATAATCAATACCATATCGCTGACGATACCCCTTGGAAACCAGACGGGCTTTATAGGTCTCTACCTTCCCATCTACGCCCCTTTTCCTCTTGAAGATCCATTTACACCCGATGGGTTTTATTCCTTCAAGCGGATCAACCAATGTCCAAACATTGTTGATTTTCATGGACTCCATTTCGGATCGCATGCTCCAAGCCATGCCTCAGAGTCTGATCTCTGAAGTGCATCCACATAGGTGATCAGATCCTCATTGTTCTCATCGAGCTCAATGGGATCGCCGTCTCGGACCAAGAAACCGTAGTATATGTCTGGCTGACGCGGTATTCTACCGGATCTCCTAATAGGTTCTGGGTGTGATTCAATCACAACCGGTTCTATGATGTCCTTAGAGTGTGCAGGTTCTTCTATTGGCTGAACTTCATCAAGTTCAATCTTAAAGTCTATAGTTCCTTCTCCAAGGAACTCCTTTTCCAAAAAGATAGCTCTAAGAGCAACGAACACCTTTTGTTCATTTTCCAAATAGAAGAAATACCCTTTGGTTTCCTTAGGATAACCAATGAATAAACATCGATCAGACCTAGGATCAAGTTTGTCTGAGTCTAAACGCTCTACGTAAGCCGGACAATCCCAGACTCGAAGGTGTGAGATTGAGGGTTTACGTCCAGTCCACATCTCATACGGAGTGGAGACAACAGGCTTACTTGGAACATTATTTAATAAGTAACAGGCTGTTTGAAGCGCATATCCCCAAAAGGATAGCAGCAGAGTTGCAAAGCCCATCATGGATCGAACCATGTCCAACAAAGTTCGATTCCTCCTTTCGGACACACCATTCAACTGTGGTGTACCTGGAGGAGTCCATTGAGAGAGAATTCCATTCTCCTCAAGATATGTCAAAAATGCACCAGATAAGTATTCGCCACCTCGATCAGATCGAAGGATTTTAATACTTTTTTCAGTTTGCTTTTTTACTTCATTACGGTATCGTTTGAACATTTCAAACGACTCAGACTTATGTCTCATTAAGAAGACATAACCGAACCATGAAAAGTCGTCTGTAAAAGCAATGAAATATTTGTATCCTCCTCTGGCACTAACTGTCATCGGTCCACATACATCAGTATGTATTAGACTTAGAAGTTCTGTAGCTCGTTCACCTTTTCCAGTAAAAGGTGACTTGGTCATTTTATCAAGTAAACAGGATTCACAAGTGGACAGTGATTCAGAATCACTGACCTCGAGAAGTCCATCTCCTCGTATCTTGTTTACCCTATTTTGGTTTATATGACCTAGCCTACAGTGCCAAAGATACAAATCGTTGACATTATCAAATCTTGGGCGTTCGCTAGAAGTGTACATTACACTAATAGGCCTTGATAGTACATATATGCCATTATTTAATCTAGCTTTCATTATAACAGAGTTATGCAAAATAACATTGCAAAAATCTTCTTTTATTGATAGTTCAAAACCACAATTGGCCAAAAGGCCTACAGAGATTATGCTCATAATAAAACTAGGACAATAGTGACAGTCGAATAGTTCGACAGTACAAGACTCAAAGACAAGATGCAAGACTCCGACCATCAGTACTGGAACACGATTTCCATTCCCGACGCTCAGAAACTGTTCTCCATCTTTAAATCTTCTGCTAACTTGAAGTCCCTGTAACGAATTACAAACGTGAATTGGACTACCAGTATCCAATACCCAGTTAGCAGTATCAACAATTGAGTAATTACAAGGTTTTACAATATAAATACCTTGTTCAGCAGAGCTGCTTCCTCGGCCTGTTCGGATCAAGGGATGCAATATAAATAGGACAGTTCCTCTTCCAGTGTCCCTTCTTCTTGCAGTAGAAACACTCTGCAGAAGACTGATCAGCCTTATACTTCCTGGTCTGACTAGGGCCAGGAGCATTCTGCACCTTCTTTTCCTTTTTATTTGTTTTCTTCTTCCCTTTCTTAAAGGGACGACGACCTCTACTAACTCCCACTAAATTCACCACACCCTTATTTAGTTGGTGGTCTTTCTCGAAAGTCTGCAGTAACCCCAAAAGATCATGGTAGTTGACTGCAGGCTTGTTCATTCTATAATGATCGAGAAAATCAAGATAGGAGGAGGGAAGAGAATTCAGGATCGCATCCTTGCCGAGCTGCTCATGCAAGGGGCATCCGAGTTTGCCCAGTTTTTCAATTAGCTCGATCATATACAATACATGATCAGTGACTGAACCACCATTCGGCATCTTGGAGTTGTAGATGGCACAAGACACTTTGTACCATTCTACATCATCCGGGGTGCCGAAGGATTCCTTCAACTTTTGTAGGATTTCATCAGGTTGGGCCTCCTCAAATTTGCGACTGAACTCGTTGTTCATCGCTGCTAACATAATGCACCGGACAGTAGTCCAATCAGAGACCCACTTCAGATAAGTGTCTCTGACCGCACTCCGTGCATTAGCGGGAGGGATTTCAGGTGCCGGATCCGTTATCACATAGAGGATCCGTTCATGCTCTAGAACGATTCTTAATCTTCGATACCAACTATCGAAGTTGTGACCCTTTAACTTCTCATTATTGAGAAGTGACCGGAGCGATAAATTAGAAGACATCTGAAAAGAAAATAAGACCAAATTAGTGTATGAATTAATAATTTAACCAAAAGACTTGGACTTTAGTCTAAAGGTTTCTCCCACTAATTTTTCAGATTGGTAGCCTCTAACTCCAATCCGTGAAAACACTTTTTCAAGTGGGTACTGAAATCCAATAGGCCACGCATGAGCCCGACTATGGCCAGCTCACCCATACGAGCCTAAAGGTAGGTTCGTAAACCAATTGTTTTCCTAAACAATTTTTAGTATTTTATTTTGCCCCAGAGAACACCCCAATCGACCTAGGGGCCTCCTATTGCGGGTCTCTGGTTAGGTCTAACCATTAAAATGACAAATCCAATGCTTCCAGCTAACTAAAGAAGAAGCCCGACCATGGCCGGCGCACCTGGTCCCGTTAAGGAGGTTACACTGAACCATTATCGATCAGATAGAAATTCCAATCACCGAATGTACACCCGTTCTATGGAACTGCCGATGCGCACCAAGCTAGTGGACACATTTCTATCCAACTTAATGGGAGGCTAAGACTTGTCAACTCTTTGACTTAGTCTTTTTAAGGACCTAATAATTTTAGAGGATTTTTAATTATGACAGAAGAAAAGACAAGAACATGGATCAACCTCCCACTGAATCAATCAGATTCCAGGAGGGTTGAAATAAATCAACAAATTAATCCATGGGCACCTATAGATCAGTTAGACCGATCAACCTGTGTGACATGGGTTAACTCGAGTCATTGAGCTTTTCCAATCAGTTCTGGTCGACTCGACTAGCCAGGTAGGTGAGATCATGGGTGAGTATCCGCCATTAACCATCTCTCCTAGACACCAACCAAGTTGGCCAGGAAAGAGGTAGCCTCATACAACCATGATCACAATGCCAAACCTACCTCGACATCAGTCGGTTTACCAGACTTGATCAGACTAGCCTAAAGACTCGGGCATCCACTAAGACACTAATTGGATCCATTTTAGATGAACGGATCAACTAATCTAACTATTAGATAGTTCTAAAGAAGGGCCTTAAACAACTTTTGTTTAATCTTCTTGTAATCCGGTTCAACTAAACTTAGGTCTAACCCATTTAAGGTCCCAACTAGTCAGCTAACCCAATTTAAACCCAAAATGGCTTATGCAATGTTTTAGATTTCATAAACCTCTTTTTTTTTTTTAATAATCAAACACTTAATTAAAATAATTTTTAATTAAGTCTCTATGTAAAATAATTTTACATAACAAATCATGCATCAAGATATTTTACAAATATTTGATATCCATTTAAAACATGCCTAAAACATGTATCACCAAATTAAAACAATTTTTAATTTTAATATTCTTTAAGGACCCTTCTGAAGAGGCCAACACAGACGATCCGCATCGTGTCAAAGACACACGGTCATGGTGAAGGTCTCAACTAAGTTCCAAAAAGAAATCAGGATACATTTTTTATTAGATTAAACAAATTTTAATCTATAAACATGCATACTAGAATAGATTACACATGCAACCTGCTCTGATACAACTGAAAGAAATAGGTGCAGGTGGTTTGACATGATCCTACACTACGCATGCAAACAGCAACGGGAGCAGAATGGATTTTAAAACTTTTTTAAAAATTCTCGCAGCGGAAATCTGCTCCACCCAGAAACTAATCTAATTCTAGTTGCATGAAGGCATGTATGATGATATAAAATATTTGCAAAATATTTGAATTAAAAATTCAATTCATGCATGATTAAAAAATAATTTTTTTTTAAACCTTATTCCGGTTGGAATAACTTTGGGATAAACCTAGAATAGGCTGGAATAGCTGGAATAAAACTATTCCAGCCTTCTTCTTCCTTGGGTTGAAAAGAGCTCTGTTTTTTGCTTGAAAAATGGTGTCAGAACACCGCCTTCCGGACCTCTGTTTGCTCCCAAATTTGAGCAGCAGCAAGTTAGACAAGCGCTCTTCGATTTAGCACCAATATCTGCAAGCAAAACAAGCTAAAACAAATGTAGAAAATCGCCAAAGTCTGCTGCTGAAATTCGCTGCAGAATCTGGACAGCACTCTTTTGCTTCACGTTTGGAGCTGCAGCGGTGATCCCAGCTCGCGTGTCTTGCTCCCAGGAGTAGAAGAGTACTCCCTCTAGAGGGGAGATGCACCCGGGGCTCTCGGATCTCTCTTTACATGCGGTGCTAGCCGCTGGAAGATGATTCGCGGCCATAGTGGACTGCAGCAATACTCCTTTGCTGCAGTGCAGGTTTGAGCACTTCAAAAGCAG
The DNA here is from genome assembly GCA_021397845.1 of Areca catechu. Taxonomy (NCBI): domain Eukaryota; kingdom Viridiplantae; phylum Streptophyta; class Magnoliopsida; order Arecales; family Arecaceae; genus Areca; species Areca catechu. The sequence goes on along the minus strand of CM038043.1, from coordinate 87,471,080 downwards.
TGAAATGGCTCTTAATACATTCCCTCTCACTCTCCAAATCTTAGCCGACAAGTACCCAATGGGAAGAACCAAGCTCTCAGGAGATCTCTCGGCTCTAAGAAAAATAAAAGCACTTGTTGTTGCACGGCTAAAACTCACTACTGAAACAGGGGATATGTAGCTATATATATATAGGCAGCAGGAAGGGAGATTTGGAGAGGCGAGAGATGAAGAGGTGGGCTGTCGTTCACCCATTTAACCAGCCAGTAAAACGAGAGTAAAGATCATCCGGTGGAGGAGAGGAAGAGACGACGCCCACAGCGATTTCTCTTCGGTCGTTTGGCCTTCTCCCAGCGTTAGGAATTTCTAACGAGATTACCGTGTCAAACGGTCATAAGGAGAGAGAAAAAAAACCACCATTTCAAACTTGGTTCAATTAACCAGTCTATTCCCATTTATACCACTTGGTTCAATCCAATTGAACCTGGTTCGAGCCCAAAAAATTGGGTCAATTGGTTCACAACCAATTGGAGGCCGAAATAAACTCTGACTCAGTTCAAAATTGATTCAGAAAAATTTTGGTGCAGTCCTAGTCAGCCAGGAACAATTTCTGGTTGACACAGACAAGGACAAGATGGGGGAAAGAGTACTCAAAAATACTGTGACCATAAAACCGAGATGATTCCCAATCGTAATCGATATCCGGATTAGAGAGTAATCCTCTGTGGTGAGTGACCTCATAGGTTCGAACCTAAATGGTAGCACTAGAATAATTCTAGTACCAGCACAGGAAACCATCTAGCAATGGGTCCCGGCATCCGAATAGGTCGAAGATGTGAGAGCAAACTATCGAACCTCTGGCATATGGTTACCGTATAATTCATCCCTTTGACCTCTAATGCTCAGGATGACTGAGATTTGGGCTGCCAACCCAGACTGAGTCAGTCAATTACGTTTCTCAACCTCGCAAGCAAGTGACTCTTCACTAGGACTACCCCAGTTGAGGATTTGCTAAATTTAGATACTTCGAGACATTCAATCCAAACTGTTTGGACAGGTTAATTCCATCTTGGTCCATCATTGCTCCACAAGTACTTGCCTGTACCCAGAAAATGTCCATCATCAAATTAAAAATCTGGGTAGTCCAGCACCAAAATACAGGGAGTTGCTTGCAAGCTACCGTGATGACCTCAGGTCAGAGGGACACATATACCCATATCTAATCGTGAGTATCCCTTTGACAGAAAGGGGCTCCACGGAGTCACGTTCAATGAGATATCACATATCCCACTTGTAGATCACATCAGTGTCACCACACTCATTTGGTCAAGAGGACAACCAAATGATGTGAACTACAACAACCTATACTTGATATATTGCCGTCCAGTACAATATATCCTTTGGTTATGAACAAGGTTTAAGGACTACTCGATACAACCTCTCTGTATCGAAGTCAGTGTAGTCCTAAGGACTTCATCACATGGAAGAGTTCATTTCAGGAAAATATAGTATGTGATGTGCTGCCAAAAAATATTTTATTAATTCAAAGAAAGAGTACAACACTTAGCTCAACCGCCTACACTCAGGCGATTGGCTTTGGGACATAATTCCCAACACTTCCTTGTTTCAAATCTTGTGTGGATCACCATTGGAGGACTTACACTTGTGAGTCTAGTGGAAGAAGTGGAATATAGCACTCCAGGTATGTTTCATTAACCTTTTTTTATGACATATTAGTTGTAATCGAATAAGGGATCTTGGGAATTAGGGTTTCTAACTGATAAAGTGTTATCTTTATGCATGAAGTTTTATAATTCAGTCTTACTAAGTTGCATAATGATCTCCTTGAATCCCAATAGTGGTATCAGAGCCACCCTTAGTTTATTTCAACTATTTGTCATTTGTAATAAAGATGATCCTCCCAGGATTATGATTCAATGCATATTAGGGATCATATGTTTGGTCTCTACTTTATTATGAAAAATATCATGTTATTATTTTATGCATATTGTAGATCAAATGCATCGTTATAACATGTTTTATCCTAATAGCTATTTAGGATTGGATTATTCAATGGAGTATTTGAAATATCATGCTATGATATGATTGATATGTACATCATGCAATGTTATGCATATGCTAGATTGATATGCCTTATGTTAGTCACTAGTTAGGGTTTTTTTTTTTTTAACACTTAAACCCTAATCTTTAAAATATGTCAAGATTTTTTTAGTCATATTCTGAAATAAGGTTGTCCTAACATAATGGTGGATATCTATTATGTTGTAAGGTTGTCCTAGAATGATGACACACCTAGCATATATTTTGCATCATGTCATATATGTATGGTTTTCTGTTATAAGTACATTATGATATGTTAAATAGTATTAGAATGTGTTTGAAACCATCAAAGCCCTCATTAAAAATCATATTTAGTCTTAGTATCAAATTAATCATGATGCAGAACCAATTAGGGTTTGATCAGCCAATTGGTGTCTAGGCAAGTGGTTCTGGGAACGTAAAGGGATTGAGGTTTATTAATTGGTTCCGTTGTCTAACTTAGCCAATTTAATTGGTGTCTAAGGAAAGCAACGGGGGGACTCCCTCACCCCTTCTACTTACCTGGCCAATTTGGTCATATCTAAACCTTAACTTGAGAATGCTAATTGATTATGTGTACTATAATTTGCCTTCCTTCATGCTAAGCCAAATTAATATCAAAACTATAGTAGGTTTGTTATGTAACACAAGATCCACTCTAGGGTTTGATATGAAATTTGTATTGGTGCACTTAGTGCTTTATGGCATGGTTGAAATTGTTGCTTTGTTGTGTAACACAAGGGCAACAATCTTCAATTATAGCTATATAGAAATGAAGGATTTGACTAAACTAAGACATTATAGTTTGTTGTGTAACATAAGACTATAAGTGTCTTAGAGGCAAAGATAATTGTTGAGAATTATACGGGTTGCAATTGGAAAGTAAGTCCTACCTTTGAACTTATTAGTGTTTGTTGTGTAACACAAGGCACTAATGAGGAATTAGGATCTCAACCCCACTAAGGAAACCGGGAAGGTTTCTCATTTACCATAAAATGAGGGTTATGGTATTTGAAGAAAATAGTGGGAGACATAATTAGATAGTAAGTCCTTATCTAGTTATGAATGCCATTCTTGAGTGGTCTACTGATATTGTTCTTTAATTAAATGTAGGATATTTATATTTATGGCTTCAAACATATCACTGAGGGGCATCTTGGATGATAATAAGTTAACCAGTCCAAATTATGTGGATTGGTTAAGGAACCTGAGAATCGTATTAACTCAGGAGAAGCTTTCCTATATACTTGATTCTCCGAATCCTAAGGTGATTGGAGAGGATGCTTCAGAGGAGCAAAGGGCCACACATCAAATGTGGCTAAATGATAGTATGACTGTCAGGTGCATCATGTTGGCTTCCATGAGCAACAAGCTACAGAGGCAACATGAAGGTCTGGAATCTAAGTCCATATTGCTCAATTTAAAAGAGCTTTATGGAGAGCAAAGTAGGGCTGCCCGATACGATATATCGAAGCAGTTATTCCGAGCACGGATGAGTGAATGTTCACATGTGCAAACTCATGTGCTAAAAATGATTAACTTAATCACTCGATTGGATCAATTAGGGTTTGTGATGGATAGTGAACTTAATCAGGACTTGATCCTGCAATCACTCCCATATTCCTTCTCTCAGTTTGTTCTTAACTACAATATGAACAAATTGAATACCACTTTACCAGAGCTGCTTAACATGCTTAAGACAGCTGAGAGCCACTCTAAAGGAGATAAGGCTCATGTTCTTCTTGTTAATAGAAGAAAGAAATAGGAAAGGAAAAAGGGTATGAAAAGAAAGTTTAACTTTAAGAAGAGCATCCAAAAGAAAAATAAGAAAGCTAAGAAGGATGATGGAGCCTGTTACCATTGCGGCAAGACTAGGCATTGGAAGAAGAATTGCAAGGTTTACCTTGCAAGTGTGAAGCAAGATGCAAGTGGAGTATCTAAAGGTTTGTACATGATGCAAACTAATTTATCATTGAATGCTTCTATTTCTAATTCATGGGTATTAGATACCGCATATGGATCTTATATATGCAATTCATTGCAAGGACTCCACAGAATTAGAAGATTGAAGAGGGGTGACTTTAAGCTGCATGGGGCTAGTGGTGAAGCCATATATGCTGAAGCTGTGGGCACTTATCTTCTTTTATTTCCTTCGGGTGATGTAATAAAGCTAGAAGAATGCTTTTGTGTACCAGATATTATTAGAAATATTATTTCTATCCCCTTATTATTATAACACGGATATGAAATAAGTGTAAAGAGTAGTGGCTGCTCTATTCTTTGTAATAATAAAATATTTGGACATGGATCTTTTATAAATGGTCTTCTAACTTTGCAACTCAATGATAATATTTTTCTTGTTGATGATAAGAAGAGAAAAAAAGATAATGACAATGTCACATATCTTTGGCACTGTCGATTAGGTCATATTAGTGAGTCAAGAATAAACAAGTTAGTCAAAGATAATTATTTTGACTATAATGATTTCCAAACATTAGGAACTTGTGAATCTTGTCTCAAAAGAAAAATTACTAAGCCTCCATTCACTAGACATGGAGAAAGATCAACTAAATTATTAGGTCTTATTCATACTGATGTGTGTGGACCTATGTCAACTCAGGCCAGAGGAGGATATTCTTATTTCATCACTTTTATGATGATTTATCAAGGTTCGGTTATGTGTATCTTATGAAACACAAGTCTGAAGCTTTTGATAGATTTAAAGAATATCAAAGTATGGTTGAAAAACAAACTGGACTTAGTATTAAAACTCTTCATTCTGATCGAGGAGGTGAATACTTGTCTAGTGAGTTTTTGAACCATCTCAAAGACAAAGGCATTATTTCTATATGGACTCCTCCTTATACATCCCAGTTAAATGGAGTGGCAGATAGGAGAAATCGCACCTTATTAGATATAGTGAGGTCCATGATGAGCTTCACAGATCTTCCCATTTCCTTTTAGGGACGTGCCCTAGAAACTACTACATATATATTAAATAGGGTTCCGTCTAAGTCAGTAAGTAGCACTCCATATGAGTTATGGAATGGCATGAGACCAAATCTTAAATACTTAATGATTTGGGGTTGCCACGCTTATGTCAAGAACAATTTCGGACATAAGTTAAGTGATAGGGCTGACAAATGTAGGTTTGTTGGTTATCCAAAAGAGGGTGTTGGATACCTCTTTTATAATACTACTGAGCAAAAGATAATTGTCAGTAGGCATGCTACATTCTTGGAGCAAGAATTTGTCCAAGAAAGAAGTAGTAATTCTTCACTTGAGTTATGTGAAGAACTGAACCAACAAACTGATGAGCCTTCAAGAGATATTCCTCAACCAGAAGTTCTTGAGGATCAAGAACAGCCACAATACACACCTCCTCTCCGAAGGTCAGAGAGGGTGCAGGGAGCAGATATGGCTTTGTCATCGAAGATGACAATGAAGCCAGTATCATACAGAATGATGATCCTGTGACCTATTCGGAAGCTGTCGAGAGTAGAGACTAACAAATGGGTAAGTGCCATGAAATCTGAAATGGACTCCATGTATTCCAATCAGGTTTGGACTTTGGTAGATCTACCTGAAGAAATTAAACCAATAGGGTATAAATGGGTCTTCAAGAAAATGATTGGAGCAGATGGTCAAATTGAGACCTATAAGGTTAGACTGGTAGGAAAAGGTTTCAGACAAAAACATGGTATAGACTATGATGAAACTTTTTCTCCAGTAGCCATGCTCAAGTCCATTCGGATAATGCTTGCATAGCAGCATCCCATGACTATGAGATCTGGCAGATGGATGTAAAGACTACTTTCCTCAATGGAAACCTTGAGGAAGAAATCTATATGTCACAGCTAGAGGGTTTTGTCTTAAGTGGGAGACCAAATCAGGTATGCAAATTAAAGAAGTCTATTTATGGACTTAAGCAAGCATCGAGGAGTTGGAACATCCATTTTGATGAAACAATTAAAGGATTTTGTTTTATCAAAAATGTGGATGAACCATGTGTGTATAAGAAGACAAGTGGGAGTGCACTTGTTTTCTTGGTTTTGTATGTGGATGACATACTGATCATTGGGAATAATATCCCAATGTTGCAATCGGTTAAGACTTGACTATTATCAAAGTTTTCCATGAAGGATTTGGGAGAAGCATCCTATATACTGGGTATAAGGATCTATAGAGATAGATCCAAGAGGATGCTAGGCTTATCCCAATCCAGGTACATTGACTTAGTGTTGAAGAGATTTAACATGGATGGAAGTAAGAAAGGTTACTTTCCAATGAGTCAAGAAATACATCTCTCTAAAAATATGTCTCCTAAGACATCAGAAGAAAGAGAGAGGATGACTAAAATTCCTTATGCTTCGGCTGTAGGATCAATTATGTATGCTATGTTATGTACCAGACCTGATGTTGCTTATGCCTTAGGCATAGTGAGTAGATTTCAGGCAGATCCAGGAGAAAATCATTAGAAAGCTGTGAAAAATATTCTTAAGTACCTTAGAAGGACTAAAGATATTTTTCTAGTATATGGAGGATCTGAGTTGAGATTAGAAAGCTATATAGATTCTAGTTTTCAATCAGATCTAGATGATAGCAAATCCACATCGGGATATATCTTCACCCTGAATGGTGGTGCAATGAGTTGGAAAAGTACAAACAGCCAACAGCAGCTGACTCAGTCACTGAGGCAGAGTACATAGCTGCAAGTGAAGCCGCAAAGGAAGCTGTCTGGATGAAGAAATTCATCATGGAATTGGGCATGGTTCCTGATATACAATAGCAGTGCCATTGTACTGTGATAACATTGGAGCTGTTGCACAAGCCAAGGAACCAAGGTCTCATCACAAGTCCAAGCACATTCTAAGATGGTTCCACCTCGTTCGAGAGATAATAGAAAGACAAGATGTTGTCGTCAATCGAGTAGATATGAAGAACAATATAGCAGACCCATTCACTAAAGCATTACCTAAGCAATAGTTAGATCGCCACTTGGATGGTATGGGTATAAAGTACAAGGATGATTGGCTTTAGTGCAAGTGGGAGTTTGATAGAAAAGTGCCCTAAGAGCCAATCATTGTAAGGGCCTTTTTTTTTGTATTCTTCCAACTCTTGTATGACATTATATATTAATAAAGGCATTTGTTTTCATCATATACTGTTGTGTCTTTTTTATGATTATGATGAACCCCATAGATTAGAGCAATGAAATTAGGGTTATTTCTATAAACCCTAATCTAAAATGTTCCTAGTCATTGGACCATTGATTCGGGGATCAATGAATTCGGTAAGACAAGCTTATCCTATGTATGCTCAAGTGATGAGAGTGGTTGGTCTAACAACCACAGAGACACTAATACAAGGATAAGGGTGCTCATCAGGGTAAGAGTACACTGAACTGATCTGTACCGGGACTATCTTATGGAAGTCTTATTACTTGTCAAAAGATAGATCCTTGAGTAGGAGTTGTGCATGTGATCTTTAGACCTGAGGTCACCATGGTTCCTTGTTCACACTAAGCCATATTTTATTTCATACTCATTCATGCCATTACGACATGTACGGAGTGTTCTGGATATGGTGGAAGGTGTATGGAGGATATGAGTGGACCAACAAGGAATCTATCATTCCTAGTAAGAGGAATTGTTATCCTATGCAATCTCTTCGATGAGTGACTTAAGGAGCCTTTGATCAAAGCAGGATGAGATTAGTGGAATCTAATCAGTCATCAGTTGAGTCCTCACTATCGAGTTGAGATTCAATATGATAAAGTGTTAGGGTTTGACATCTATCCATACCTATCACTTAATCAGGATAATGGAAGATCGAAAGATTGAATTGCACGGTAACTTACTACTGAAGGATATTTTGGTAATTTCTACCAAATTCCTCATCTTCCGGGTAGGCATGACACGTTGCTAGATGTAAATCTTGTCTTGTAGGTATTCATGAACCAATTGGATTGGTTTCATGAGTCAATTCGATGGATGGTTCGAATTGGACAATTAGATGAGCTAGTTTGACCAAATTAGGTCAATTGGGTTCGATTGGATTGAATCGGCTCAAACCTAAACCTACTACTGGCTAGATATGGAATCCAATGGGTCACACACACTAGAGAATTAGACAAGGAAGTCATTCATGATTTAATTAGGGTCATAGGATCCTAATTGGTTAGCTAGGTGACACACTAGCATGTGTAGGCTAACCTAATTCCTAAACCCAATTGGATTGGGTCCGGTTGCTTGCTAAATGGACTAACCAATTTATGAGAGACCTAAATTGGGTTATGTTCTAAGTATGATAAATTTATCAGATTTTATCTGATATTTTTTGGAGGTTTTATCTCAGAATTATGAAGAGTCCCTAAGGCATAGGACTCTTGGTACCTAAATGACATGTTGGCATTCAAAAGGGCATAGTTCTCTGATCAGAAAAATTTTTATATGGTCGGAAATCTTATTTAATGCCCTTTCATTTGACACCCATATTGCATATGCTTTGACTTTGTCAAAGGTAGCATATGGCATGGAAAAGTTTGACCGAATTATGAAGAGAAGCGACTCTTCATTTGGCGCACAGAAAGGACCAAGAGTCCTTCTGCAGATGAGTTTCTTTTGTTGATTGGACTTCTTCTAATCTTTATCTTTGTCTCCATGCCCTTTCATGAAGGATTTGACTGGTCAATGATTTTTCAATTGGCGTGAAGGATGAATGGCGCACATGAAAGGTTGTGACTTTTCATGAGAGGGCGCACGGTTTGGAGCAGAGTCCTTCTGCTTTCTCAATTTTCTCCAACTTTTGGGAAATGAAAAGATGCCTCATGGCTCTTCCAGAGACCGGTACATGCCATGTGGTATGAGAAGGTTTCATTTGGACATAAAGAGATGTCAGATAAGACTCCTGAATCCTAAAGAGTCTTATCAGATATGAAGAAACATATCTGATAAGAGATTTTGGGATGTGTTTCACACCCCTTAAGAAACTATTTAAAGGGTGTATGGTGGAATGAGATGATATTGATTCAATCATCTAAAATAGGAGTCTAGATTCTACCATATTATCCATCTGAGTTTTTCTCTCTCCCTCTTCCTTTCTTTAAGACAAGACTTGTCTTGTTAAGACAAGGTCTTTTCTATTAGGACAAGGCTTTGTTTTATGACATAAGCCTAAGCGGTCCTAAAAAAGGGTTATCCTAAAACCAAGAGTAGTTTAGAAGAGTGTCCAAAGAGTCCTATAGTGGGATAGTGAATCCTACAAAGGCCAAAGTCCAAAAGGCTGCTGAAAGAGTCCTACCCAGGCAAGCAACTTCAAGAAGGAGTTCTTCCTTGTTTCAAATCTTGTGTGGATCACCATTGGAGGACTTACACTTGTGAGTCTAGTGGAAGAAGGGGAATATAGCACTCCATGTATGTTTCATTAACCTTCTTTTATGACATATTAGTTGTAATCGAATAAGGGATCTTGGGAATTAGGGTTTCTAACTGATAAAGTGTTATCTTTATGCATGAAATTTTATAATTCAGTCATACTAAGTTGTATAATGATGTCGTTGAAACCCAACAGTCTATTCAATTGTTCAACTTGAAGCCAATGTACTCTAGCCTGGTGAGCTAACCTAAATCTGGCAAACTTGAACTGACTTTCTTCAGGTATTTGTTCCTCCTCAAAATACAGATCCATCTTTTCTTCCCAATCAAGAAAATCCTCAAAATCAAGATCACCACCGAATGTAGGTGCTTCTAACCTAAAGTACCTAGTGGCTCTCTCATCCTGGTCTATGAATTCATGATTGGGCTTCCTATGATTGGGCTCCTGGTATGGGTCAGAGTATTGGGCTCTCCTAGGGTTGGGCTCCAAGTATGGGTCATGGTATGGGGTTCTCCTAGGGTTGGGCTCTGAGTATGGGTCAAGGTATTGGGCTCTCCTAGGGTTGGACTCAGGTTTAGGTATGGGATGGATTTTAGGGGTTTTCTCTAGGTTTCCTAATTGATCTCCGACCTGATCAAACCTATGGATTATTTGGTTATTCGATTGGATCAGTTGGTCAAATCTATGGTTCATTTGGGTGGTTAATTGGGCACATTGTGCACTGAAGATCTTCATTAAATCTCAAAATTGGATTCTATGGTTGGGTTGGGTGGGGTTGAGACTACTAGTTGAGCTCCTAATCTAATACAAACATTCAATCAAGGAATTATGATGTAGTCAAGCATACAAGGTTAACAAGTACTAGGGTTTGCTAGACCAAGAGCTAAAGTGGAATGGGTCGACTCAACTTACACTCAACTCAGCAACTAATCCTTCCACTGGTCAGGTAAGAAGTGGGGTAGTGGGAGGCTTTCCCTGCCTATGCAAGGTCCTAATTAAAAACCACTAGTCCACTTAGAGTATTTGCCTCTGGACCTTTAGCCTTAGACACCAGTTTTCAGTAATAATTGGAGAATTTAATGCACTAGTTTATCCACAAAACTCGAACCCGACCAATTAGTGTCCCTAGATCACTAGAGCAAATTAGGTCTAACTAATTTTAATTAGATTTGGGTTCTGATGCTAGGTGGCTATTTTGGGCCCAGGACAGGTGATGAAATCCTGTCCTGATCTGAGATAGTGAGATTGCACGTAAGATTAGTTTAGATGAGATGATGCATAATCAAGGACCCTAATGCAATCGAATAACAAATAGAAAATAAAAATGTTTTCTTGTCTTTTTATGAGGTGGCAAATTAACTTTAAGTTGGTTAAGTTATCAAACAAAATTAGCTTGGGTTGGGTGGGGTTTGGTAGTTGATTAGGTTTGGTTTAGTCAGATATGCAGAAACTTAAATTAAGGTTTGTTTGATGCAGAAGTTAGCTTGGATTTCAATGTAGAAAAATTCTAAAAAATTTACAAAATAGAGAATGATATGTAACGATGCTTCCTACTAACTTTCATTGAAAACAAAAATGGTATGATGATGCAAAACCTAGAGTTTCTAACTAGGTGTAGGAAAACATAGAATTCTGGTTAGGGTTTCTAGGATGCCAGTTTTTTTTGTAATTTATGATTATGTAAAATCATATAAAAATATCAGTAAAATTGTGGACTCCACAGAGATGATGTAATGCAAATTACAAGGAAGAATAAAATACCTAAGATGGTGAAACTAGTGTGGGCACCAGACCTCTGGTTAGGGTTTCAATTTTCGGGTCTTGCAATAAGGCTTCAAGCCTAAAGCATTGTATTTTTTTAGTCATGAATTTAGTTTCAATTGCTTTTGTTTTAGTAGTGTACATTGACCAATTTGGTCAAGTTGGATCAATGGGTCCTGTACTTAGCTAAATTGGTTCTAGTCCGAGTTTACTAGAAGATTGGGTCCAAGCCTATTTGAAAGAGTGGTCATTGAGTCTAGTCCAGTTATTAATGGGTCAAGCCATTTCCCATGCCTTGAAGGATGCCACCTCAGCCCATGAGCACCACCTCACCCATCCCATGTGGCGCCACATCATCATGACAAGTGGGTGGTCCAAATCAAGAGGAAATGCAGAATTTTGGATGCCATCAACCCAAGTGGACACCATCCCTTGATCCAAGCCTCCCTTCCCTCCCCCTATCAAGTTTTCTCCCAAAGAAGGGTGGGTGAAAAAGGAAGGTCAATGGGAGTTGAAGATTTGTGAAGACATGTCCCTTGCTTCAAGCCGCATATCACGCCTTCTTCCCAAAGTATTTGATCAACCATGGAAGAAATTCAAAAGTTCAAAGGCGCCAAGACAAGATCCATGCTTCATGCCCCCACATCAAGCCTTTCTCCATAAAAGCTTGGATGGTCAAGGAAAGAAGCAATGATCAAGTGGGTGCCCATGATTCTTGAAGACATGCTCCCATTCTCACTCCCCCAAATCAAGCACTCTACCATTTCAAGGTCGACCAAGAGAGGATTCCATGGAGAAAAATCTGATTTTATGGCACCATCTTCATGAAGACTTATAATATTTTTCATTCAAATTTTGAATGAGTCTTAAGGTGCCTATATAAAGGGCCTTACCCCTTCTTTGTAAATTTTAATTTTTGATGAATAAGAAAAAAATTATTTATTAAGTTCAATCTCTTGCTAGTTGCCTTCGTTCACTAGGAACATCGATCTCAATGAGGGAGTGCCTTCGCCTTCGAGCGTCGAGAGGTCTGAGGCCTCAAACTTTCATCACTTCCACAACTCTGACATTCGACTCTGAATCCAGCAGAACTCCACCATCTCTACAACCATTCTTTCATTCTTCCACTGCCTTTCTTTCTGATTAAGACTTATCCTTTATCTTTTTGAATGCTCGCAAGTCCTCCAGGTGACATGGGTATGGAGACGGTTGCCCTTGCCAGCGAGATCTTCGAACAGCCAACCGGCACCTCCGCAGGGTTGACGGCTCGGTCATCCAGGCTGCATCCGCCAAAGTGAGCGATCTTAGCATCGGGCGCTTCAGATCTTCGAGGTTTGCCCTTGACTCCTAAGTAGATCTTGATTGGAGAGCTAAGTCCTACGGGGTTTCTCAATCCCGGGGTCCTCTCTTTATCATTGTTTAAGGACTACTTACTTGCTTGTTATTTCTTATTGTTATAGAACCCTAGATCATCTCTTACTTGCTTTCGGGAATCCAAAGAAAACTACAAAATCTAAAATCCACAAAACCCTAAAAATCACTTGCATCATTTCATCTTCACATCTAGTTAGTCCCCCATCATTTCTGGTATCAAAGCTTTATCCCACATCATTTCTGGTATCAGAGCCAGGTTAGGACTTAGCGCTTCTTAAGTACCTGGATTAGGTGCTTCACCAGGCCGTCCGGTCTTAGGACAAAAGTAGGGTTTCAAGACCCTCTCCTACCATTCCACGGGGATCTCCTAAGGTGTGTAGGGGTGCCATTGTGATAGGCCTTTGAAGGAGAATACAAGAAGAATAGGTTTAAAAGAACAAAAGATTTTGCATCTTAGATTTCATCTTTTAATTTCTGCAGTTTTCCTTTCCGTATATAGTCTATTGTTTTAGGTGGTACTACCTGCAGGAATCTCCAAATTTTATGATTTTTATTTTGATAGATCACATAAAATTCAAAGTATTTTTTTGAATTTTTTCAGATTTTATTTCAATTTGTAGAATTTCTACAAACCAAAATATTACCTGAGAGAAAGTTCTATTCTGAGAACTTTAGCAATTTACATTTTCTTATATTTTCATTTGTCATATAGCTTAATCTTGCATTTAGAGTCATATCATTTCATTTCCATCATCATAACTCTGTTATCATACATCAAAAACCCAAAAATATAATTAAGAGACATCTCCTTAGATCATTTGCTTGCAATCATTTTTCATAAATCACTTTAAGGGTGGCAATTTGACATAGGGTCAAGATTTCATTACCTGTCCCTTGCCCAAAAATCACTAACCTACATCACGAACCCAAGCTCAAATTAAAATCTAGTAGACACTAATTTTGCTCTAGAGAGCTTAGGGACACCAACTGGTCGAGTCAAGACTAAGTGTCTATTCTTGGCATCAGCCCATTCTATGTGTGTTGTTGCTCTTGGTGTCTAGGCTTGGTGATTCAGGGCTTGTGAGTTTGGTCCGCCTACCTGGCTAATCCCAGATTGGTATCTAAGGTTGACGTTCAGGGACCTCCACTCCCCTACACCTACCTGGCCAAGAACAGAGTTACTATGGACTGGTTTGCCACCCTGACTTAGGCAACTGGTTGAGATTCTAGGTCTAGTAGATAATAGACGATTTTGCGTGCTTAGTTCATGTCGACTAGATCAGGAGTCCCTTATCACCCCCATCATTTCCAGTCAAGTAAACACATGGAAAACATCCAAGAAAATCACTTAAGAGTCATCACTAAACAGTTAGCTAGGATAAACAATAGGCTTAATAAGTTTGAAGATAGAATTTGAGCCTTAGAAAAGAACATTAGACCATCCATCGAGCTTGAGTCTGAGTCACCTCCTCACCCTAGGGAATACCCTCAGCGTGATCCTTCCTTAGAGTCTGAAGACCTTTTAGGAATAGTCAGGTCCATCCTTACCCAAAACATAGTGCAAGAAGATTGGCGTAGGACTAATATCCTACAAACCTTTGTCAAGTTAGGGAATAAGGTACGTAAGATCATAGTTGATAGTGGGAGCTGTGTCAACGCCATCTCTTCAAGTACTGTCAAAGCCCTAGGATTGACCCCAGTTCCTCACCCCAACCCTTATAAGGTCTCATGGATTGATTCAACTTCCATACCTATCAAGTCTAGATGCCAAGTTTTGATCAAATTATAATCAAATGAGGAAGAGATTTGGTGTGATGTCCTTCCCATGGGAGTCAGTAGCATTATCCTAAGTCAACCCTGGCTTTACGATCATGATGCCATTCTTTATGGTCGGACCAATACTTGTGCCTTTAGTCATCATGGAAAGAAATTTGTCATCAAACCAATTCAGCCTAAGGACCAGGTTAAAAGAGAATCAAGTAGCCTTAAGGAAGAGAAGCCTGGAGTCACCCTAATCAAGTCTAAGGAGTTAGAGAAAGAGGTTACTGAGGAAGAACCCTTTAACGAATTTCAGGGAGAAAAGGTTGAACATTCTGAGAATTTAAATGAGAAAACCCCTGAGCCCATTGAAGTCTTTAAGTATGAAAGGGTTGAACCCATTGAAAATATAGATAAAGAAACTCTAGAGCCCATCAAAGAATCCAACGAAAATATGTATGAGCCAAGTTTAGTAGAGGAGTATGGTGAAGATGGGCCCAAGGTTGAAATCATTGAGGAATCAAAGGAAAAAGATCCTGAACCCACTATAGAATTTGAAGGAGTAATTAAGCCAGGATCGAATATAATAGAGGAAGTTGAAGGTTCTCAAGTATTGCCCATAGAGAAGGTACAGGAACAAGAAGTAGATATTAGTTTAAAGGACTTTCAAGATAAACATTCCAAAGATCATCCTAATGACCTTCCACCTTCTAGGAGCACCCAGCCTACCCTAGAACTTGCACTTATAGAACAATGTCCAAATTTTAAGGTCATCCTAAATAAACAAGGTCTATTTCATGTTTCCCATAAGCCACCCCAAGACTCCGATTCTTATTTCCTACCCTTCCCTGAGCCTTCTCACGTTTCTAGAGCCATGGGGTTGCATTTTGTTGAAATTGCTAGGCTGCATGACTCCTTAGAACCCATCCCTTTTACCATTTACTTCTGGTACACTTTATGGCATTTGTTAGGGATCCTTGATAATTTTCTTGTACATACCAGACCAGGGTCAAACCAAGAGAGTCCAGAATCTGTTAGGTTTGGCCCTAGAGAGTCCAATAAAATTCCTCTCAATAGGAATAGTCTGCATTTTGCATAATGATAGAATTCTGCATTAAATATAAATTTTAAAATAATTTGACTGATTCCCGAAAATGATCCAAGAGTTTGAAATTAGGGATTCTATAATGGTTAGGCTTAGGCCTGAACGATTTCCACCATGAGCCGTTAAGAAACTTCATGCTCGTGGAGCTGGCCCCTTTAGAGTGATAAGGAGAGTTGGCCCTAATGCCTATGTGCTTGAGCTACCCGCGAATTATGACATTAGCTCGACTTTCAATATCCCAGACTTAGTCGAGTACAGGGAACCAACAAACATACCTAGCGAGCCATTTGGGCCTGACCTTTCTTTTGAGAGTGAACCCGAACCCGAGTGTCTACCTTCAATTATACCAGAGAGAGGAGAGCAGATCGAGCGTGTCCTGGATGACCAAGCTATCACTACCTGAGGCAAAGGTTATCAACATTTATTAGTCCGATAGCAAGGCCGACCTGAGTCCGATGACTCGTGGATTACCCGGGAGGACATGTAGCACCTAGATCCCTACCTTCTGGGGTACCTAAGCCAACTCAACTCTTACTCGACAGGGTCGAGTTCCTCCCATCCCGGGAGAATTGGTGTGGGCACCAGACCTCTGGTTAGGGTTTCAATTTTCAGGTCTTGCAATAAGGCTTCAAGCCTAAAGCATTGTATTTTTTTAGTCATGAATTTAGTTTCAATTGCTTTTATTTTAGTTGTGTACATTGACCAATTTGGTCAAGTTGGATCAATGGGTCCTGTACTTAGCTAAATTGGTTCTAGTCCGAGTCTACTGGAAGATTGGGTCCAAGCCTATTTGAAGGAGTGGTCATTAAGTCTAGTCCAATTATTAATGGGTCAAGCCATTTCCCATGCCTTGAAGGATGCCACCTCAGCCCTTGAGCACCACCTCACCCATCCCATGTGGCGCCACATCATCATGACAAGTGGGCGGCCCAAATCAAGAAGAAATGCAGAATTTTGGATGCCATCAATCCAAGTGGACACCATCCCTTGATCCAAGCCTCCCTTCCCTCCACCTATCAAGTTTTCTCCCAAAGAAGGGTGGGCGAAAAAGGAAGGTCAATGGGAGTTGAAGATTTATGAAGACATGTCCCTTGCTTCAAGCCCCATATCATGCCTTCTTCCCAAAGTATTTGATCAACCATGGAAGAAATTCAAAAGTCCAAAGGCGCCAAGACAAGATCCATGCTTCATGCCCCCCACATCAAGCCTTTCTCCATAAAAGCTTGGATGGTCAAGGAAAGAAGCAATGATCAAGTGGGTGCCCATGATTCTTGAAGACATGCTCCCCTCCTCACTCCCCCAAATCAAGCACTCTACCATTTCAAGGTCGACCAAGAGAGGATTCCATGGAGAAAAATCTAATTTCATGGTGCCATCTTCATGAAGACTTGTAATATTTTTCATTCAAATTTTGAATGAGTCTTAAGGTGCCTATATAAAGGGCCTTACCCCTCCTTTGTAAATTTTAATTTTTGATGAATGAGATAAAAATTATTTCTTGAGTTTAATCTCTTGCTAGTTGCCTTCGTTCACTAGGAATGTCGATCTCCGTGAGGGAGCGCATTCGCCTTCGGACGTCAAGAGGTGTGAGGCCTCAAACTATCATCACTTCCGCAACTCTGTCATTCGACTCCGAATCCAGCAGAACTCCACCATCTCTACAACCCTTCTTTCATTCTTCCACTGCCTTTCCTTCTGATTAAGACTTATCCTTTATCATTTTGAATGCTCACAGGTCCTCTAGGTGACATGGGTATGGAGACGGTTGCCCTTGCCAGCGAGATCTTCGAACAGCCAATCGGCGCCTCCGCAAGGTTGACGGCTCGGTCATCCAGGCCACATCTGCCAAAGTGAGCGATCTCTGTATTGGGCACTCCAGATCTTCGAGGTTTGCCCCTGACTCCTAAGTAGATCTTGATTGGAGAGCTAAGTCCTATGGGATTTCTCAATCCCGGGGTCCTCTCTTTATCATTGTTTAGGGACTACTTGCTTGCTTGTTATTTCTTATTATTATAGAACCCTAGATCATCTCTTACTTGCTTTCGGGAATCCAAAGAAAACTACAAAATCTAAAATCTACAAAATCCTAAAAATCACTTGCATCATTTCATCTTCGCATCTAGTTAGTCCCCCATCAGAAATAGATCAAGGTGTGGACTCCTAATGCAGAATTCAAAGGTGCAGAAATTTTAGACTACAGTCAGGGTTTGAGTTATGAATTTTTTTCTAGACTGTTTTAAATCTGAAAATCCCAAAAAAATGATAGAAAATATAGGATAAGACAGAGACCAAACAACATGAAAATCAGAAAAAAATAAAAACTTTTTGATGGGTAAACAGCCCTATGTTTTGAATAGTTATGCAGAAAATAGCATGCAAAAATCTAGACTATGATGCAAGAACATGCCCTAAATTGTGCTCTGATACCAAAATATATGAGGGACGGGATTCTAATATGATGCAGGATGATATGCCAGGATTGAACATGAAAAAAATCAGATTAAAGTAAGCAAATATTTTTTATATTTTTCTAATGGTTTTATTTTCAAAACTAGGCAAGATTAGGCTAGGGTTATCCTGTATCAATTAGCATCCTACCCACATGCTAGATTAATCATAGAGAAAAGAAAATTAGGATCCTAGGTCTAAGAAGGCTTATTAGGAGCATGTTCAACTTCAAGAAATCAGAAAAAGAGAGGTGGGATGGGTTAGTTTTACCTAGCAATGACATTTTTGAGTCCGTAGAAGAGATCGCTTCACTCGAATCGGTGCCTGGATGATTCGGTCAATTTTTTGTGAATCCGTCGACTTTTTATCAGCTTCGTTTCAGAGCAAGGAAAATGGCATCCAAGGGGCATGGTACTGGAGGGATCCTGCAAACATCAGGGAATCAGTTAGAGGGCAAATAAAAAGTAGAACAAGGATTAGGGCTGAAGAAAAAATGGAACTAGGGTTTGCTGATGCTGGCGGCTTGGAAGTGGAAGAGAACTCCTTGATGCGGATGGCTAGGGCTTCCTTCCTTGGGTGTGTTAGGGCTTGGATGAAGGCTGCTTTGAGTGGCTAGGGCTTGGAAGGGTTAGGGCACACAAATATCACTCACACTCACTTCAAAGAAGAACACACAAGAGAACACAAGCTAACAAAATTTTACCAGAGTCTATTTCATGAATAAAACTTATCTTACAAGAGGGGGATGGGGTGGGTATTTATAGGCTCACCCAGGTCCTCTCCTTATGAGAATTGGATTACAAAGTTTGATAGGGATAAGAATTACAAAGTTGCTTAGAACTAGGAGCACACAATTTAAGTAGAATAAAAACATTATCTCCTTATTAGAAGTAGACTTCTCTCCTTCTTTGACTTGGTCAAGGGGTGCCTTGGACATGATCAAAAGGGCCCCCTCTTGGGCTTGGATGCCAACTTGAGTTGGGCTTGGACTTTTGGGCAGCAAGGGCATCCTCCAATGGGCTTGGGTGTGGCCTCCAATGGGCTTGGGTGCAAGACATCCCAGGTGGGCTGAAAAACCCTGGGTGCCTAGTTTAATATGGACTTGGGGAAGGCCTAGGGTGCCATGGGCTTCTAGGCTTGAGAGGACTTCTGGGCTGGGGTGCTTGGAAGAGGAATATTCTTTAGGTGGCGCCTGGAATCTTCATGTGTGGAGGCTTCATGGGCCTGGACTCTGCTTTGACCTGGGAGGGCCTAGTGAAGGCTTTGGCTGGTGATCTTCCTCTTGTATAAAACTAGACTTATACTAACACAAACTTACAAGACTCAACTGAACTCACTAAACTAGGACAAGTGGACTCACTTAACTTATTACAGGACTCAATAGATGGACTTTATCATAAAACTTGGTTCACTTAAAATAAGTGACACATTATAAAAGGACTCAAAATTGACCAACACATGACTCAGAGAACAAATTGAATTTTGAAGTCTGTCTGATCTGATGTCCCCATCAGTCTGCCAGGAGTCAATCTCTGTAAAGCATGCATCACATTAGCAAACCCCTCTCTCATCTCATCAAATCCAGTCCTCATCTCCACATGAATCTGATCAACTCACTATCTCATAGTCTGCATCTCAGTCTATAAGTGAGTGATCCTTGTGGGCAGTTAGGACTTCTTCTCCAAAGTGTTTAATGAAAAGTAATCTCTTTTTTTCTCCTACAATCCTATCCTCGGAAGCATTTACTGGAGGTGGCACCTCAGTATGTGCTGATACATAAGGCTCGAGCAATATCTCTGGTGAAACTTGTGGTGGCTCAAACGGCCCTGCCTCATCTCCCTATGTCTCATCCTTCGCAGAAGTATCCTCCTCATCATCCGAGTCAATGTCAGGCACTTGTCCAAAGACTCTTAACCTCTAATGACCTCGATATCTCTGATAACCAATCCGATGTAGAGACCTCTCATCATAAGTGTCAGTGTGCAGAAGCTCTCTGTAGGTCTCTCCATCAAAATCCACTCCATAAGCTCTAAAAAGTCTGGTGAGACCCACGCTATATGACAAACAAAGTAATCTGCTCATCGCCACCTCTGTCATTTGATGAACTATTAGTATTGGTAGGCAAACGGGCATCCTCCAAATGAGTGCCACCATAACCAAAAGCTCTCTCTGTAATGAAGTCAAAATGCCTAGTCTTCAGTAGTAGGATCCGAGCCATAATGTGATGAAAAGCCTCATCTCTATTGATAACTACGATGCAACAATAGTGGCTCCCTCACCCAGGTCATCTCTCTCCAAAATGCATTTGAAATTGTTGATCCAGTCTCTAAGAGAATCTACAACAGTCCCCCTTATGGGTATCTTTCAGATGTGGCTCAGAATCTTTATTGATAGCAGGATAGAGATGCCTCTAACCTCTCCAATCCATCCATCACTACCCCTGGCCAAGGTCCCGTAGAACTCTCTCATCAGGGCAGGGTAAAATCTCTCATGGAGAGTACAAAACTGAACTAATCTAGCATCCCTTAGCCAGTCTCTGATCTTGAAGTGCTACTGGTCAATGAAATCAAAGTCCACCCGATATACCCCTATAATGGCCTTAGAGGCCATGCGATCTACTCCTGAGGCTAATGGTGGCAAGCTGGAAGATCTCGCTGCACTGGAGCCTCTGGTCACTAAGGAGAGTCATGTCTAGCCTTGGTGCGGTGGCTCCACACCTCGAGAAACTAATCATCGTCTCCTCACAAGCTGCTTCTTGGGCTTCATTGTTCAGAGAATAGAGAAATACCAAAATGGAGAGGGAAAAGAGCACAAATCACGGTCAAACCATGAGAAACAAGGAAATGCGAGGGGAAAATGAGCTCAAAACTCATAATAGAAATGTTAGAACCCTAAATGGAAACTAATGGAGGTTAGGGCTCAAGGAGAAGAGGTGTCGACTCAAAGAGAATGAAAGAAAAAATAGATCGTTTGCCCTATTTGATCACAGTTTTCATCGGTCAAGTGTCAACTTATGGGTTAGTGCCAAGTGTCGACTTATAGGTTAGTGTCAAGTGTCGACACTTCGATGTGTCAACAATTTCAAGCATCAACACTTCTGAAAAATTAGAGAAAAAAGGGAAGAATCATAGAAAAAATCAAGAGAGTTGATTTAAATAGCCAATAATGATAGATCATGAGTTTTAAGGACATTAGGTCAAGAAATTTTCAAAGAGAATTCCAAAGGTCATAATTAATGATCAAGATCTAATCAAAAGGATCAATAACCCCTAATTCTCTTCTAAATATACAGAACCTATCTTCATTAAGATGCTTGGTCAGAATATCAGCTAGTTATATTTCAATACAAACAAATTCAAGCAAAACATCATTGTTTTGAACATGATCTCTAATAAAGTAATGTCTAATTTCTATGTGTTTACTTCTTGAATATTGAACTAGATTTTTAGTTAAGTTTCTTGCACTTGTATTATCATATCTAATAGATTTCTTAGTTAATTTGATGCCAAAATCTGAGTTATTATTTAATCCACAAGATTTGAACACAACAACTTCCATGAAGTGGGATGAAATGAAATGATGCAATCTAAGAGGAGAAAGTAACAATTAAATGAAAAATGAAGTAAAGTTAGGATACTTTTCCATGTAAAAGAATAGAAATTATCATGAAGGGATTTGCATGTTAAACTAGACTTGATTGAGAACCTTCACAATAGTAAAGAGAAAAGGATCTTTATGGTTAAGAAACCAAACAGGATAGGGCTTAGTTACTCTAAAATTTCAGATCTGAAAAACAAACACTGAAAGAAGGGTATGTAGGCATTAATATCTCAAAGATTGGAAAGGTTACACTCAAGGATGAAGCCTTGGATGACAAGGGGATTCCTTTAGATGTTAGAACTTCTTGTCTCTGTTTCTTGTCTTGGAAGACCCTCTTCTTTGGAACTTGGAAATCCCGAGGATCCTACACAAACCATAGTAGAGTTAAGAGAAGATTAAAAGGTAGAAAACTAATGAAATGATGGTTGAAGTTGAGAAGAAGTTGATGGAGTGGAAGTAGCTTGGCCGGCCCTCTTGGAATGGCTTTTCTTGCACCTTGGATGTTGGAATGTAGTGCTTGGATGGACTAGAAGATTTGCTAATGGCTACTGGCATGGAAGATGATCTTTCTTGAAGTAGCTAAGGGTCTCTCACCCGCTCCCTCTCAAAGGATATTTGATAACACCAAATGGAAGAAAGAAACTCACTTTTTTCATTCAATTCATCAACTTTTACAAGAGAGCTTGGAGTAGATTTTATAAGCTCCAAGGACTTTGAAATTTTGAATTATAAGGAGCTTTTCATGGGAGGTTCCTAGCGATAAGGGTAGAATTTGAATTACATGGAGATTTTATGGGAAGAGTGAAAGTTAAAAATGTGGGTGCAGGTGCCTATGCTAAGCATGCAACAGCACAGGGAATAGGTAAGTATTTTAAAACATTTTTAAAATAAGTGCGGAAAATACCTACTCCACACAGGATCTAGCATATGCAAGATGCATGTATTGGCATGATACAGGACATATAATATTTATAAATATTTTAATAAATCTAGATCTACACATGCACCGAAAATAAAACCCAAAAACATACCTTATTCCCAGCTGGAATAAGTCTAGGATAAACCTGGAATAGACTGGAATAACTGGAATAAAGTTATTCCAGTCGTCTTCCACCTTGGGCTGAAAACTGGGCTTCCAAAAAGTCCCCGGAACGCTGCTTTCCGGACCTCCGATCGCTCCCAAATTTGAGCTGTAGATTCTTAAGGAAGTCCTCCTCGATTTGGCACTAGTTTTTGCAAGAAAGAATAATCCAATAAATCGTAAAAATTCGCCGAAGTCTGTTGTACGAAAATGGCAGCAGAACAGAGTAGCTATCTTCGTCGTTGGATTTCGGGCAACTGGAGCGATCCCGGCTTGCCTGGTTTGCTTCGAAGAGTAGAAGAATACTCCCTCTAGAGGGGAGATATGCCCGGGGCTCTCCGATCCCTCTCCACGTGCGGTGCTAGCCGCCGGAAGATGGTTCACGGTCACAGGTTGCTGCAGCAAAACAGAATTGCTGCAGCAGGGATTTTTGAGCACTCGAAATGATGGGTTCTCTCCCTCACACCCTCCAAATCCCAACCTAACTAGCACCCAATGGAAGCAATCTCTCAACCTCTCAAAAGGAATAACATCTAACTCTTCACACCTTGAAAAAAAACTCGTTGGTTTTTCACTTCACACATAGGAATGAACCCTCTCTGAAACAGGGGCGCTGGAGTTAATATAAGGAGCAGGGTGAATTGACAACGGAGAGGGTGGGAGGCCAAGGGGTCACCGGCTGCAATAAACCCAATTAACAGCCATTAAATCATTAAAAAGGGGGATTAAGGCCAGCGGGTGGAGGGAGAGTAGAAGACGTCATTCGGCCTTCCAACGCTTGGAATTTTTCAACGAGAATCACCGTGTAAACGGTCACACGGAGAAGAAAAAACCGTGGAAACCGGTCCAAGCCAATTAAACCAATTTGGTTCAAACCCAACGGTGGTTCAATCCAATTGAACCGGTCCAAGCCCAATTTGATTTGGTTCAATTGGTTCACAATCAATTGGAGGCCGAAATGAGCTCCGAATCAGTTCAAAACTGATTCAAAAAAATCCTGGCACAGTCCTGGTCAACCCAGAATAATTTCTGGTTGACACAGACAAGGGCAAGACGAGGAAAAGAGTGCTCGAAAATACTGTGACCATAAAATCAAGACGATTCCCAATCATAATCGGTATCCGGATCATAGAGTTATCCTCTGTGGCATGTGACCTCATAGGTTCGAACCTAAACGGTAGCACTAGAACAATTTTTAGTACCAGCACAGGAAACCATCTAGCAATGGGTCCCGGTGTCCGGATAGGTCGAAGATGCGGGAGCAAACTATCGAACCTCTGGCATATAGTTACCGTATAATTCATCCCTTTGACCTCTAATGCTCAGGACGACTGAGATTGGGCTGCCAACCCAGACTGAGTCAGTCGACTACGTGTCTCAACCTCGCAAGCCCAGTGACTCTTCACTAGGGCTATCCCGGCCGAGGATTTGCTAAATTGAGATACAGCGAGACATTCAATCCAAACTATTTGGACAGGTCAATTCCATCTTGGTCCATCACTGCTCCACAAGTACTTGCCTGTACCCAGAAACCTTCCGTCACCGGATTAAAAATCCGGGTAGTCCGGCACCAAAGCACAGGGAGTTGCTTGCAAGCTACCGTGATGACCTCAGGTCAGAGGGACACATATACCCATATCCAATCGTGAGTATCCCTTTGGCAGAAAGGGACTGCGTCACGTTCAATGAGATATCATATATATCCTACTTGTAGATCACATCAGTGTCACCACACTCATTTTGGTCAAGAGGACAACCAAACGATGTAAACTACAACAACCTATACTTGATATATTGCCGCCCAGTATAATATATCCTTTGGTTGTGAACAGGGTTTAAGGACCACTCGATACATCCTCTCTGTATCGAAATTAGTGTAGTCCTAAGGACTTCATCACATGGAAAGAGTTCTCTTAAGGAAATACAATATATGTGAGCTACCAAAAATAATATTTTATTAATTCATTAAAAAAGTAAAATACTTAGCACAACCGCCTACAACCCAGGCGATTGGCTTTGGGACACAATTCCCAACAACTCCCACTTGTACTAAAGCCAATCAGAAGAGTATCTAATACCCATTTCCCTTCTACAATAGTCGAACTCTTTTATTCCGAGGGCTTTAGTGAAGGGGTCGGCCAGATTTTCTTCTCTATCGATCTTCAGAAGATTGATGTCGCCTCGTTCCACGATCTCTCGTACGAGGTGGTAGCACCGCAGGATGTGCTTGGTGCGGTGATGAGCTTTTGGCTCCTTAGCTTGAGCAATGGCTCCAGTGCTGTCACAGTACACCAGAACAGGACCATCTAGGGAAGGTGCCACCCCTAGCTGTCCAAGGAACTTTCGCAACCACACAGCTTCCTTTGCTGCATCTGATGCTGCAATATATTCTGCTTCGCATACCGAGTCTGCAACAGTTGCCTGCTTGGAACTTTTCCAGCAGATCGCTCCTCCGTTCAGGGTAAATACAAACCCTGACACACTCTTGCTATCATCTCTATCTGACTGGAAACTGGAGTCAGTGTACCCCACAAGTTTCAAGTCAGGTTCTCCATAAATCAGCCATTGATCTTTAGTATTTCTCAAATACTTGAGGATGGACTTAACCACCTTCCAATGCGCCTCACCTGGGTCTGACTGGTATCTACTCACTACTCCTAGTGAGTATGCCACATCTGGTCTAGTACAAGTCATAGCATACATGATAGAGCCTACTGCAGAAGCATAAGGTACTCTACTCATGCGTTCTCTTTCCTCAGGAGTTGTCGCACAATCCTTCTTGGAAAGAGTAATTCTAGAACCTATCGGGAGATAGCCTTTCTTGGAATTTTCCATGCTGAACCGTTTCAGCACGGTGTCAATGTACGTAGACTGGGATAGTCCCAAAAGCTTCTTAAATCTATCTCTATAGATTTTCATACCTAGTATGTAAGAAGCTTCACCCAAGTCCTTCATGGAGAACAGAGATGATAACCAGACCTTTATTCCTTGTAATGCTGCGACATCATTCCCGATTAAGAGAATGTCGTCAACATACAGTACTAGGAATACAATCACAGAACCATTGACCCATTTATAGATGCACGGTTCTTCTCCGTTCTTAACGAAACCGTACGATTCGATACACCTATCAAACCGTAAGTTCCAACTTTGAGATGCTTGCTTGAGTCCATAGATGGACTTCTGCAATTTGCATACTTTTGATTCATCTGTGGATGTGAACCCTTCAGGCTGTATCATATACACCTCTTCTTCCAGCTCCCCATTTAGGAAAGCGGTTCGGACATCCATCTGCCAGATCTCGTAATCAAAATATGCTGCCAAAGCAAGCATGATCCGAATGGACTTGAGCATTGCCACAGGGGAGAAAGTCTCGTCATAATCGATACCATATCGCTGACGATACCCTTTGGCAACCAGACGTGCTTTATAGGTCTCTACCTTTCCATCTGCGCCCCTTTTCCTCTTGAAGATCCATTTACACCCGATGGGTTTTATTCCTTCAGGCGGATCCACCAATGTCCAAACATTGTTGATTTCCATGGACTCCATTTCGGATCGCATGGTTCCAAGCCATGCCTCAGAGTCAGATCTCTGAAGTGCATCCATATAGGTGATCGGATCCTCATTGTTCTCATCGAGCTCAATGGGATCGCCGTCCCGGACCAAGAAATCATAGTATCTGTTCGGCTGACGCGGTATTCTACCAGATCTCCTAATGGGTTCAGGGTGTGAATCAATCACAGCCGGTTCTACGATGTCCTTAGAGTGTGCAGGTTCTTCTATTGGCTGAACTTCATCAAGTTCAATCTTAGAGGCTACAGTTCCTTCTCCAAGGAACTCCTTTTCCAAAAAGATAGCTCTAAGAGCAACGAACAACTTTTGTTCATTCTCCAAGTAGAAGAAATACCCTTTGGTTTCCTTAGGATAACCAACAAATAAACACCGATCAGACCTAGGACCAAGTTTGTCTGAGTCTAAATGCTTTACGTAAGCCGGACAACCCCAGACCCGAAGATGTGAGATTGATGGTTTACGTCCATTCCACATCTCATACGGAGTGGAGACAACAGATTTACTTGGAACATTATTTAATAAGTAACAGGCTGTCTGAAGCGCATATCCCCAAAAGGATAGCGGCAGAGTTGCAAAGCCCATCATGGATCGAACCATGTCCAACAAGGTTCGATTCCTCCTTTCGGACACACCATTCAACTGTGGTGTTCCTGGAGGAGTCCATTGAGAGAGAATTCCATTCTCCTCAAGATATGTCAAAAAAGCACCAGATAAGTATTCGCCATCTCGATCAGATCAAAGGGTTTTAATACTTTTTCCAGTTTGCTTTTATACTTCATTACGGTATCGTTTGAACATTTCAAACGACTCAGACTTATGTCTCATTAAAAAGACATAACCGAACCTTGAAAAGTCGTCTGTAAAAGTAATGAAATATTTGTATCCTCCTCTAGCACTAACTGTCATCGGTCCACATACATCAGTATGTATTAGACTTAGAAGTTCTGTAGCTCGTTCACCTTTTCCAGTAAAAGGTGACTTGGTCATTTTACCAAGTAAACAGGATTCACAAGTGGGCAGTGATTCAGAATCACTGACCTCGAGGAGTCCATCTCCTCGCATCTTGTTTATCCTATTTTGGTTAATATGACCTAGCCTACAGTGCCAAAGATACAAATCGTTGACATTATCTAACCTTGGGCGTTTGCTAGAAGTGTACATTACACTAACAGGCCTTGATAGTACGTATATGCCATTATTTAATCTAGCTTTCATTATAACAGAGTTACTCAAAATAACATTGCAAAAATCTCCTTTTATTGACAGTTTAAAACCACGATTGGCCAAAAGGCCTACAGAGATTATGCTCATAATGAAACTAGGACAATAGTGACAGTCGACTAGTTCGACAGTACAAGACTCAAGACAAGACGCAGGACTCCAACCGTCAGTACTGGAACACGATTTCCATTCCCGATGCTCAGAAACTGTTCTCCATCTTCAAATCTTCTGCTAACTTGAAGTCCCTGTAACGAATTACAAATATGAATTGGACTACCAGTATCCAATACCCGGTTAGCAGTATCAACAATTGAGTAATTATAAGGTCTTATCATATAAATACCTTGTCCAGCAGACTTCTGCTTTCTCGGCCTGTTCGGATCAAGGGACGCTATATAAAGAGGACAGTTCCTCTTCCAGTGTCCCTTCTTCTTGCAGTGGAAGCACTCTGCAGAAGACTGATCAGCCTTAAACTTCCTGGTCTGACTCGGGCCAGGAGCATTCTGCACCTTCTTTCCCTTTTTATTTATTTTCTTCTTCCATTTCTCAAAGGGACGACGACCTCTACCTCCTCCCATTAAATTCACCACCCCCTTATTAAGTTGGTGGTCTTTTTCGAAAGTCTGCAGTAATCCCAAAAGACCATGGTAGTTTACTGCAGGCTTGTTCATTCTGTAATGATCAAGAAAGTCAAGATAGGAGGAGGGAAGAGAATTCAGGATCGCATCCTTGCCGAGCTGCTCGTGCAAGGGGCATCCGAGTTTGCCCAGTTTTTCAATCAGCTCGATCATGTATAATACATGATCAGTGACTGAACCGCCATTCGGCATCTTGGAGTTGTAGATGGCACAAGACACTTTGTACCGTTCTATATCATCCGGGGTGCCGAAGGATTCCTTCAACTTTTGAAGGATTTCATCAGGTTGGGCCTCCTCGAATTTGCGATTGAACTCGTCGTTCATCGCCGCTAACATAATGCAATGGACAGTAGTCCGATCAGAGACCCACTTCAGATAAGCATCTCTGACCGCACTCCGTGCATTAGCGGGAGGGATTTCAGGTGCCGGATCCGTTATCACATATAGGATCCGTTCGTGCTCCAGAACTATTCTCAACTTTCGATACCAACTATCGAAGTTATGACCCTTTAACTTCTCGTTATCGAGAAGTGACCGGAGCGACAAGTTTGAAGACATCTGAAAAGAAAACAAGACCAAATTAGTTTATGAATTAATAACTTAACCAAAAGACTTGGACTTTAGTCTAAAGGTTTCTCCCACTAATTTTTCAGATTGGTAGCCTCTAACTCCAATCCGTGAAAACACTTTTTCAAGCGGGTACTGAAATCCAATAGGTCACGCATGAGCCTGACTATGGCCGGCTCACCCATACGAGCCTAAAGATAGGTTCGTAAACCAATTGTTTCCCTAAACAATTTTCAGTATTTTATTTTGCCCCAGAGAACACCCCAATCGGCCTAGGGGCCTCCTATTACGGGTCTCTGGTTAGGTCCAACCATTAAAATGACTAATCCAATGCTTCCAGCTAACTAAAGACCAAGCACGACTATGGCCGGCCCACCTGGTCCCGTTAAGGAGGTTGCACTGAACCATCATCGATCGAATAGAAATTTCAGTCGCCGGATGTACACCCGTTCTATGGAATTGCCGATTCACACCAAGCTAGTGGACACATTTCTATCCAACTTAATGGGAGGCTAAGACACTGTCAACTCCTTGACTTAGTCTTTTTAAGGACCTAATAATTTTAGAGGATTTTTTTTTTTTTATAGTTGTGACAGAAGAAAAAGGGAAGGACATGGATCATCCTCCCACTGAATCAATCAGATTCCAGGAGGGTTGAATTAAATCAACAATTGATCCATGGGCACCTATTGATCAGTCAGACCGATCAACCTGGGTGACATGGGTTAACTCGAGTCATTGAGCTTTTCCAATCAGTTCTGGTCGACTCGACTAGCCAGGTAGGTGAGATCATGGGTGAGTATCCGTCATTAACCATCTTTCCTAGACACCAACCAAGTTGGCCAGGAAAGAGGTAGCCTCATACAACCATGATCACAATTGCCAAACCTACCTCGACACCAGTCGATTTACCAGACTCGATCAGACTAGCCTAAAAACTCGGGCATCCACTGAGCCACTAATTGGATCCATTTTAGATGAACGGATCAACTAATCTAACTATTAGATAGTTCTAAAGAAAGACCTTAAACAACTTTTGTTTAATCTTCTTTTAATCCTGTTCAACTAAACTTAGGTCTAACCCAGTTATGGACCCAACTAATCAGCTAACGCAATTAACCCAATTTGGCTTATGCAAATTTTATTAGATTTCATAAACCTAAAAATTTTTATTAAGCCAAATACTTAATTAAAACATTTTTTAATTAAGTCTCTATGTAAAACATTTTACAT